>OX940879.1:59138941-61873589 GCA_954870665.1 Stratiomys singularior | reverse complement strand
AAACCCGAAACTTTTCAACGTGTTTCTTACTGTTTGCGTTGAAACTGTCTTTTTAAACTATTTTTTCAATTCTGCTCTTAGAAACACGGCACTCAGGAAGAGATTACGTTTAATTTGTAGCCGAATCCATTCTTGTTCCCTACGTGTAAGAGCTTTTGGACGACCGCTTCTAGGATTTTTTCCAAGTGTTTTACATTGATTATAATGTTTTATGATGTCTCTAACTGTTGATTTTGGTTTTCCAACAATCTGTGCAATTTTATTATAAGAAGTGGCAGATTTCCTCAAATTTATTATCACTTCCCTCACTTCAATCGGAGTTTCTTTAATTTTACTTGTCATTTTAAACACTCCACAACTTCCACCAAAATCTAACACGTTTAACAATAGGCAGCTATTGACTGACTAATTTGCATCGAACAGCAACTAAAAAGTCGGGGAATCCCCGTGCTACATAGGAATAAATATGATAGTGCGAACACTATTTTGGCCTAAAAATTCGACCTGTGATGTACTTTTCTTCTTTACCTCTTTGAATTCCAATTTTGACCGTTGACCGTTTTTTTCTAGTTACAACGTACATGATAAAAAGTACGGAAACACAGAAAAGAAATCATTTTTAGTTATTTACACTTCAAAAATGGTATCTACAAATGCTTGAAACGAAGGGTGTGGACACTTTTTTTATTCACTGTATGTATATTTAGGTATTTTTTATTTGGTATTTATAAATTAATCTATTTTAATTTTTAGTTTAAGTATTACAATCTAATTTTAATTTGAATTTTAAGTATTACAATCATCGAGCTCTAAATTCATACTAACTTTTATAAATCATTTTTAATTCACATTAAAAACTATTTTTTAAATAGGTTACTCCTTTAAAGTTTTTAATAACGATAAGTTACTTTCAATATTAATGCTCCTTTCAAAATCCGACCTAAAAGTGTTTTCGAAATTAATGCTCTGTACCAAATCGCGCATTTCAAAACGGACACCACATATATATATATATATATATATGTTTAATATATATATATATATATATATATATATATCTATATATATATATATATATATATATATATATATATATATATATATATATATATATATATATATATATATATATTGGGTATAACAAGCCTTTTTTAAAGTAATAATCAACTTATCAGTTCATCTACAATGGCTGGACCATATAAAATTAAAACGTTATCTTTGTAAGTATAACAATGAATATTTTAATCGAAGTTAATTTAACGAGCTCACAATTCATACTGTTTAATTTTTCATTTTCGATTCACATTGAAATCTATTTTTTGAACTAGGTTACTCCTTTAAATTTTTTCTAATAACGATGAGTGATTTTCGATATTAAGGTTCCTTTAAAAATCCGACATAAAAGTGCTTTCGAAATTAATGCTCAGTACCAAACCGCGCATAAAAAATGAGTTCTGAAAAACATTTCAAAACGAACACCACTTATATATTTATTTATATATATTTATAAATATATATATATATGTATACGTCGCTCTTGAAAGTTCTATTTCCTGGGGGGTTGTATACCGAAACCACTATGAACTCAAGGAAGTCAGTCCGTTCTTTAAATGCAGTGACCTATAAACGTTTTTTTTGTTTTTGTTTGGGAGGTGAAGGCTATTTACGCCCTGAGTGTCGGACTCCCCCGCTACCGGACTACCGACTAAACACCTCCCCTGTCACACCGAGAACCTAGCCTGGAACTGTTTGTCACATTACTTCGGACTAGGCCTCATTAATCATCGCTTAGCGATGTCTTCAGACTAAGGGAAATCTCTCTTTCTCCACGGATGGATAGGAAGGAATTGCGATTAGTAACTATAATTCTGGGTGGCTTGGGTCCGCCGGGCCTTGCTTTGTGGGTCTCGAGGACGCATTTCGGCTGCATACAGCCATCTTCAGCTCGTTCTCAGATGGCTGTATGCAGCCAAAACGCGTCCTCGAGACCCACAAAGCAAGGCCCGGCGGACCCAAGCCACCCAGAGTTAATTTTGGCCTGCGGCAACACCAAAACGAACTTCAGTAACTATAATATTGCGTTACAGAGATGTTCCCTCCCTCGCCAAGCAATCCATTATGACTAGAGATGGCAAAAACTGCTATTTTTGCATCACAGTGATTTGCTGCGATTGCTCATTTGAATTATCTGTGAAAAAGAGCTGCTCTTTAATCACAGTGATATTTTGCGTGTGTTGAGGTAAAATCAATTTCGATGCTAAGTATATGAAAAATACTCTTTTGCTAATTGTATGAAAAAACTCAGTTTTTTTAACGTACATAGAAGTACTTAAATATATATACAAAAAGAATAAGATTATACCTTAATTCTAGTTTTAGCAAATGCATTCCTTAACCTAAATGTAAACAATATAAATACATTCACACATTGTGATATAAATTAAAGAAAAATTCAATCAAAAAATCCAATTCAGAGTCCACTTAAAGCTAAAACGATTACTTAAAATCTGTAGAACAAGAGATGCTAGTTAGCATTCTCTTTTATTAGTCGCAAATTTTGATTTAAAAATAAAATTTTCTCCACTTTATGTGACTGCAGTCTCGTTCTGCGATTATTGAGCAGATACCCAGCTTTAGAAAAAAGGCGCTCACAAGGTACCGAAGTAGCTATTGTGCATAGATTTTCCCTAGCTAGCTGACTAAGATAGGGATAGTTATGTTTGTTGTCTTGCCACCATTTCAAAGGATTTTCATTTTTCGTAATGATAGTCTCTTCTAAGTATCTTTCCACATCAACACGCGCTCTGGAGGAAGCTGTTCCGACTGGTATAACTTTCAAAACTGCTTTATTATAAGCACTCCAGACTGACATTTCATCATTTGAAACATCATTGTCAGTTATAGTGTGCGGGTTTTCAGTCGAATGTGAATTTCCACTGCTACTTGCAATTCTTGCTGTGATTCTTTCGATAATGCTGTTTTTCGTCTGATCGGCGGTTAATTCTCCTTTGAAGGCAATGTTCTTAAATCTTGGATCTAAAAATGTCGCTATATAAAATGTGTCATTTGATTCAAGATCATCAAATTTAGAATCAATCCCAGATTTCAACGAAGAAACCATTGACACAACACTAGGATGAAAGTTCATTTTCAAAAGCTGATCAACCATATTTTTTAAACCAGAGATAAGTACAATCACGAGTGATGGCGTTAAATAATTTTCTCCGCTAGTAATTTTCGTGACCGCCTCAAAAGGTCTTAGGATTTTAATAGCCTGAGTTATAATTGTCCATTCATCAACAGACGAAATCGGAAGGTTTTTGTCAATGAGAGCTATTGTAGCTTTGACTGCTTCTTGTAGTTCATTCATCCTTTCCAACATATAGAATGTGGAATTCCATCGAGTTGAAACATCCAGAACTAATTTTTTGGGTTCATTTCCTGCATTTTGTTGGTACTGCAAGAATTTCTGATTCGAAACTGTGCTTCTTTTAAAATGCACAACAACTTTACGGACTTTGTCAAGTATTAATGCCAAAGGCTTGAGACCATCTTGAGTGATTAAAATAATGCTGTGTGCCAAGCATCCAAAATGCTTCCAACCTATATATTTTTTTAGCGCTGATTTAATATTTGCAGCATTGTCAGATACTGCAAAAGAAATTTTTGCGGAGAGACCCCATTCATCTGTCACGGATTTAATTTTGTTTGCTAAATTAAGAGCGGTGTGTCTATCGTTATAGCTCACACAACTTAGTAAGGCTGATTTAAAAACGAAATTTTCGTCTACATAATGAATGATCAGTCTTATAAAGCTTTCATTATTTACAGAAATCCAACAGTCTGTTGTTGGACTATATTTTATAACTGAGCCCATAAGAAGTTTAACTTCATGCAACACTTTTTCGTAAGCCGCAGGAAGCATAGTGTCCGAAATGTGGCGCCGATTTGGTAAAACGTAGGAACTATTTAAAGATTTTACTAGTCAGCGGAATCCATAGTCTTCCAAAATGCTGAAAGGTTGAAAATCGACTGTAAAAAGAAGCATCAAGTCTTCGTCAATTTTTTGCTTTGCGGTCATCGTTAATTTTCGAGGAACAAAATCGTTAATTGTCCCTAATACCAATGACGATCGCTTAATGGATCTGGGTTCTCGATTTTCCTGTACATTTTGACCCGCACTTGTACTTGGCTGCGGATCCAGTAAAGTTGTCTATGACTTTTTACAGAATGATTGGTTTTGATTCGGTAAAATATTAGATTAAAAAACAGAACTAAGCTCTCAATATCTTCTATTCCAAATTCATGCTTCTTGTGAAGAAACATTCAAAAATATTCTGGCCCATTATTATTTTAAAATAAAACATTTTCTGTGGAAAAGAAGCCCAGTGAACAGTACATATTTAGTTAACAAATTAATAACGAAGTAAAACTAAGGAAAAAATGTTAAGTAACTTTAGCCAAATCACTTTATGTAAATAGGTAAAGCTAAAAACTACTACTTACTTCGCAATTTTATTTAATATGCTTAAAACTGATCAGCCACACACTCAAACACTTTAACCAATCCGCAATCATGCACCACTTAAAATGCAATGACTTTAAGCTGCTAATTCAGACAAACAAAAGATTTCCATGTTCGGTATTTTTATCCTAGATCCTCTCATATGCACTATGCGAACAAAAAATCATGCACGACGTGTCGCAGTGCTAGGCATATACATTTGTAGCAACCAAACCGCCGAGCGGACATCAATATCAAACATTTTCATTCCGAGCAGTGACCAATTCGTCATACACATTTTGAAATCAAATAGCAGTCTCGGCCGAGATTGCTCATTTTCATTCAAATGGCAAAATCACACAAAAAGCTATTCTTACGAGCAACATACGACTGCTACACGTTGCTTACGAAAATACTGCAGTCGACATGAGCAGAGATCACAAATGAGCAGTGTTTGACTGTGATATTCTAATTGTCTTCTAGCGCTGTGTTTTCGGTCGCTGGTGGCAGCTGCTATTGATGAGTCTGCTCATTTTTGTAGCAGTGATTTTTCAAATTCTATCGCAACCTGCGATTGCTCTTTTCGTATCACTGTGAAAAAATCGCAGGTTGCGAAAAAGCATACCAACTCTAATTATGACCTATAAACATTGGAGTGTCACATTTCTTCTCACGAGAATGGCCGTTCCGCCTCCCCTCCCAGTCATCCTGTAATTTCTGTAAAAAGTGTAGTTGGGCATGCGGAATCGTCTTCATGGCTTCATAAAGGTTTTTTGAATCTATATAATGTCATATTTGTAATAATATATGAATTTATTTAGTTCGCCAGTCTGCTGAAGCAGGGAATTTGCATTCCACGTCAGAATTGAAACGTGACTCGCTAAACTCATAAGTGTTTAAGATTTGTTGTCTTTTGTGATGCGGCGAACATGGTTTGTATCACATTCGCCATCATATCCTGCATGATATTTTGAAATTGGGATTGAATCGCTTCGTTTCCACCGTTCAGATGAGATTGCAGACAGATTTGATGTTAAATATATCTGCCTCTGTTTTCGGGAGGAGGACCTTTACGAGCCTCGAAGGACCGTCCCTAATTTTATAAAATACATCCCTGATCTTCAAGGACTTCCTTGATCTCCTCGGCTGATAGGCCATGCAAACTCCTAATAACATTCAACTGCCTGTCCTAAGGTAGGATGTAGGTATGGCATTGGGTGTTGTTTTCTGTCAAAGTTTTGGTGAGTTTGCAGTGGTCTAATGGTGTAGTTGGGATTATTTGTAACCTTAAGTAGACACGTTTCGCGTATGTATACAAAATGCTGCGTCTTTTCATAAGGTGTAGTGTCTGGAACCATTTTGACGACACCCGCAGAATGACTGGCACCGTTTTCTGTTCAGTGATTTTGGTTTTGACTTAATTTCCATATTTTTAAATTTATTTTTCTTTATTTCCATACCTTTGAAATCTTCAGTCTCCTTATTACCTTCAGCATTGGCTTCCATACTACTGTCGGATTCATCAAGCTCCTCTGATGAGGTGCATGATGAATTTTTCAAAGACGAAGGGCTCCTGACTACTTTTCTCTTTTGGGTTAGGGCTTCCCCTGTTTGACTTGCAACTTGCAGCGGAACTCTTATATTATATAAAGAGTTGATGCCCGTCAAAACTATTCTTTTCAGCTTCTAAAATCTTCTTACGTCTGTCGTAATATGTTGCTCGATTTTATCGTGGTTTGTTATCTATGGTATGCTGTCTTCCATTGTTTTCAGAAGAAGCCTGTTACATCTTCTATAAAATATACTAGTCGATCGCGTCATTCGACAGTATATATGTAAGTTAATAAATTCTTTGTAAATTTATTATTAAAAAAAACCATCTTTATTGGTTCCTATGTTACAAAAGACTGAGAGCTTAAAAGTAATCTATGTTTAATTACACCTATGATTGAATGAAGAACTGCAACTCGGCAAAACGTGACTATTGTCATTACTCGGCGTCTGGAGATGTGCGCATGGACATGTTGTTGACATGTAGCTGGAATGTTATGGGAGCGGATCATGTTTCTGATGTTGTCTACGGAATGTTGTGGGAACGTTATTCAATGTGGAAACAGGGTCACGTTACTTAACTTGTATATGTGGCTTGTATGAATGTTTTATGGGTCTGTGTTTTTTTTTTAAGTTTCAAATCTGTCTTTCTGAAATCGTACCTGTGGTGTGATTCATTCGCAGTCGGCATGAGAATGTCTTCGTTTTCTTTTGTAATTTTCATTTGTATAGCTTCGGGATCACTGTCATAGTGTAGCGTGTTGAGTCTGTTGCTATAATCAGCAGGTCGTAGGTCTATCAGTAGGAGGTCTATCAGTGCATCATATCAGTGCATGTGCACTGATGACAAAAAGACGTTGACCGCCTTGCAAATCTAGTTTTATGCATGTCAACTCTAAGACCTCAAATACACTGAATTCCGATCTGTCGATACGTTCGTATTTTAAGTCTCGTGTTATCAGTATTCCTGTCCCTCCTCCGTTAGTCGAGATGGGCCTGTCAGTACGAATAAAGTCGTTGTCCTTGAACTGTGTGTTATGTCGTTCGTTCAGTATCGTTTCGTTCAAGAGTGCTATGTCAGGTCCGTGTCTAGACACAAAATCCAGTAGATCTGACCTCCTGTAGACACTCGCTATCGAGTTGACATTCACCGCTATTAAATTGAGTTGAGCTCGAGCCAACACTGCAGAGAGCTGTCTAGTATTGGTCATTGGGACTTGTGAGCGTACTCATGAGTCCACGAATCTTGGACCCGTGATCGACTAAGGTATTTTCGATTTTTCCGAGCCTATCAAGGATGATTTTGAACATGGACGTTAATTCGCCCTCATTATTATTATTATTATTGGTTTTTTGCTGGGGTTCAGTTCTACCCCTGGCAACTGCGACAAACGACACTCCAGGTGTTATGGGTGCAGGCGCGATTGTTGGCTGTACAACAGAAACGGTTCTCGCTTTAGGCGAGCTGCGTTCTAAATTTTCGTATGCCGGGCAGCCTCTGAATGAGGCTGGATGCCCATAACTCCTGCAGTTGACACAGAAGACTTTTTCTTTGCCGTCATCGGCTACAAGTGTGCAGTTGCCAGGTTCATGAGCAGTGCCGCACTTGACACAACGGAACTGCATATTACAGTTCACGGAACTGTGTCTAAACCTCTGACATCGAAAACATTGAACGATGTCCTTCTTAATCAGTTTGTCAAAGCGTACCACCTGATAGTTGAGGTATCTCAACTTATGTAGTTCCGCTGCGGCACTGTCATGAGTTATTTGGACGATATATACAGGGCCGTCTTTAAACTATTTGAGGCCCTGGGCACATTAGGATCATGGGGCCCCTAGGACCTTGAGAAAACACTATTTAGTTACAATAGATAAAGAAAGACAAACAAGGTTCTAAATTTATTTTTATTTAGTTACTAACTATAAAAAAATAGGAAATATAAAAAATAATCTACAAAAGTAACTCGCTTAACATAAAATCCTTAGATTAATTCTATGTTGATTGCAAAGGTACCCTTCTAGATTTAAGATGAGCAAAATCGTTAATCACATCTTCAAAATCTATGGTATTGAGAATATCACATTCTATGGACATCAGCGACAAACTAGTTAATCTCTCTTGAAGCATTGTACTTCTTAATTCATTTTTT
Organism: Stratiomys singularior; assembly: GCA_954870665.1. Taxonomy (NCBI): domain Eukaryota; kingdom Metazoa; phylum Arthropoda; class Insecta; order Diptera; family Stratiomyidae; genus Stratiomys; species Stratiomys singularior. The sequence continues at coordinate 61,865,381 of OX940879.1, read as the reverse complement.
ATTCGTTTCAATTTGTAGAAGGAGCGTTCTCCGCTGCAGTTAGTTACCATCATACTTAAAAATATTCTCAATGCAATTTCTACGTTAGGAAATGTGTCTTCAATTTTGTTTTGCTTTAATAGATTATATACTTCCTGTACACTGTTAGATGCTTCATTTTCACTCTGAACATTTTTTAAGTATTCTTTTAAATGTTGACATTCTATTTCTAACTCTTTTTCATTTACATCTTCGTGATAGATTTGAGAAAATTCTTTGCATCCTTGTCGTATCTCTTCGGAATTCAGAGTTTTTAAGTGAAAAAATAAACTAAAACGTTGACTGACGGTCTCATATGAACTTTGTCGCTGTTTTAGATGAACACTCAAGGTATCGATTATTGGGAGAAAGGTTTCTACGTTGAATCGCTCTTTTCCATTCAATTGGACTGATGGCGCAGAGCCATCAAAAAAAATCAGCCGTGAGCTTCTACGTCTTGTTCTTTGAGATAGATCTTTGTAGTCAGATTCTGGGTTATTTTCTTTGGCAGATGATTCGAAGTTATCAAATTTATCCCTGAGGTTAGTAATAAAATCATAAAGTGAAGTCAACAAATTGGTTGCAACGTCCAGTGTTATTGTTTCTTTCTGAAGATAATTACTTGTTTTGTCTATTCTTTCCAATATGGTGCTCCAGATTTCCGTCAGTATAATAAATTCTAGATTTCCCATTTTTCTAGACAGACTAAGGGCTTCGTCTCTTGTTTCTCGTGCCTTTTCAGTATCGTTTGCGATGGTGATTAAAGCTTCTAATATTCTTTTATAACCCCCATGCAAAGCACTTACTGCATCAGCTCGGGCTGACCATCTGGTTTGTGGAAGACTCTTAACAACTTTTTTTGAACCTAAATGTTCTGTTAATATATTCCATCTGTGGGTAGAGCCCGAAAAAAAGTTGTACACTTTCTGAACTATTTCAAAAAACTGTGATGCCTCCGGTACACACCCAGCAGCATGGACACCTACCAAGTTTAGTGAATGTCCTGCACATGGTATAAAGGTGGCAAATTCACATTTTTCCTTGATTCTTGTTTGTAGACCACTATACTTTCCCGATATATTTGAAGCATTGTCGTAGCTTTGTCCTCTGCAATCTTTTATGGGAATATCATGTATCTCTAAAAAATTTAAGATGGTCTCCGCTAAATACTTAGATTTATGCTCTTTAATAGGTATAAATTTCAAAAACCTTTCAACAGGAACACAGTCTTTTACGTATCGAATGATGAAAGTTAGCTGGTCAATATGAGACAGATCGGGCGTACTGTCAACGCTTATGGAAAAATATTTTGCTGATTTAACTTCATTTATAATTTTTTTTAGAACCTGTTTTCCCATTACTTCAATAAACTCATTACAGATATTTGCTGATAAATAAGAAATGTTACCCTTTCCAGGATTCCCAAATTTTTTTAAGTGATCTGCAAGAAATGGATCAAATTCACTCAATAATTCCACACAACCCAAATAATTTCCATTGTTTGGAGATCCTAGGATTTCATTGTCGCCGCGAAATGGAAGCCCTCTCGATGCCAAAAATTTTACAACAGCTACAATCCGTTTAAGTACGTTTCTCCAGTAATCCACTTCCTTTTGATGTTGAGATAATAACTCTATATCTACTCTACCAACCGCTTTACTTCGTGCCAGATAAGTCATCATAGATTGCTTATGCGCTGGACTATTTTCATGTGTTAAAATTATGTGATTAATATGCTTCCAATCATTACATCCATTCCGAGAGCAAAGATTAACATCAGTTGGGTTAAATAAGCAGCATGAAAAACAAAATACAGAGCATTTGGAAGGCGAATACAGCAACCATTTTCTTTCGACGCTTTCATTGTTCTTTAATTTGCGAATAAATAATGCTTTGTTGAAATATCTCGTCACTAATTTATTACCATCTTTGTAGGTTCTGGATGCCTCGGAAAAGTCAGAATCTTTATTTTGAAAATATACTGGTCCCTTACGAATTAAAATTTCGCGATTTATTTCAACAAACTTTTCGTGAAAATAATCGGCGGGATCGTGCGATATTAATTCTTCTGTGTTGGAAAACTGCTGTTCAATTGACACAGTTGGAGTTGTCGGTTTTAGTGAAGTTACTGAAGTCGTTGCACTTTCGTCGTAGGAATAGTCGCTTTCTGATTCAATCTCTTTTTCAAAATTGGAACATGAAGGTTTAGAAATTCCCGCAATTTGTAATTGAGCTGAGTCATCATGTGGAACATTTATGAGTTGATTGCTACTTACAGAAGTTTCTCCAGTAGTAGTAGTAAAATATGATGTTAATTTTGGTAACTTTTCAATTACTTCTTTCTGATGTAGAGCTTCTTTCCTTTTTTCAGATCCACTAGGATATGACCGTTTCGACATTTTATATTATAATTCAGTATTTAATTAATTTTATAACGAAAATATTCGCTAACACAAAACAGACAAACGACGATTTAATCAAACAATACTATATTTTTGTCAGAGCTCAAGCACAGTCAGTAACAAACTAACAACTACAAACAAAACAAACGCCACAACATCGCAGACAAATACTTGAAGGGAATTCCCGTTCGTCAAGTCAAACGACGATCGGGAGTCGGGAATTCCCCTTTTTTGTCTTTGGTATTACGAATGACGTTCGAATAGGTTTCTTAAAGACATAAACCACACCGCATCAAATAATTCTTCTTTTTTTAATTTAATAATTTTTCTTTTAATTGTATTCTTATACTTACATATAGGTATTTAAATTAACCTAAATATACTAATATCGGAAAAACTCATTTTTGAGAGAGAGTGGAGTACTTATACCCTGTTTATTTATTAGTTTGATCTTTCTTTTTGACGGATGTCAAATCTGAAATCGATATAACTTTGCAACGACGAACAATATTTTCTTATTTTAATAATATTAAAAATTGATAATAATCATAAGAATAGACACACAACATAAAAGTACCTGTTAAGGACTCAAGCATTTTCCGAAAGTCTTAAGTGGTTTTTATTGCTTCGAAGTAAAATTTAAATAGAAAAACTGAAAACAATGGTACCTACCCAATGTTTTTATGTCTAGTGCAATAAAATTGATTGACGAATGAATTTATTTATTTTGAATAGTTTAAAACATACATACAGCCACAAGTCATTATCATCAGATTTTTCAAAATTAATGTTTTTCGGTAATACCTAAATATCGGTTATCATTTGGTAATCTGGCAGAAACTAGGGGGCCCCATTCGATCGCGGGGACCTGGGCACGTGCCCATAGTGCCCAGTGGGGAAGAGGGGCCAGGATATATATAGGGAGCACTCTCTTTTCTAAAGTAGAGCGTTTAGTGCCGAATGGTTTGACGTTTGTAAATTTCACCGTCGGAACCACCGTTTGCAGTTCCTTGTGGAGCTCTTCAGGATTGTACCCTTCACACAATCCTTTGAGCAGGAACGTCTGGGTTTTTTCTTCTCTTGGTGTGTAAGAGAAGAAGGGCGCTTTTTCAGTGTCTCTTTCACTGTTCGGATGTCTTCAATTTTTTCCACCCTGATCTGTGCCTTTTCGCCTTTAAGTTTTTTTATTTCAAATTTATCGATTTTGGCGCAATCTTTTAAGAGTTTCACCAGATCGTTTCCGTTCGGATGAAACGTGTTAATAGATGGTAGTTTTTTGCCTTGGTTTTGTTTTGTGTTGTGTTATTGGAATGATTTTTGTTTACTACATCATTTTGAATTATTTCTATTGCTAGAGATTTTTGCGCGCTTTTATTTTTGTCGGTTCTTCTCGTCTGGTTTTTCTTTTTGATTATTTCAGTAAACTCGCCTGTGTCTTCACACATCTCCTCCTCGGAGATATGTACCGACTCACTGACAGCTTCACTGGAGTTTACTTCCGGTTTACCAGAGTCTTCTGGTTTTTTATTTAGGAAGCCCTGGAGCAAATTTTTCAGCTCCAAAACTTCTTCTTTTAACTTTTTGTTTTCATTAAACATTTGCGTAAATCGCAGATCGCGATTCACCAGATACGGCGTTGGTTTTATTTTGCGCTTACTCGCGCATGTCATCATGCTCATCATGCTCAGTGCATCATATCAGTGCATGTGCACTGATGACAAAAAGACGTTGACCGCCTTGCAATTCTAGTTTTATGCATGTCAACTCTAAGACCTCAAATACACTGAATTCCGATCTGTCGATACGTTCGTATTTTAAGTCTCGTGTTATCAGTATTCGTGTCCCTCCTCCGTTAGTCGAGTCCTTGAATCGTATGTTATGTCGTTTGTTCAGTTTCGTTTCGTTCAAGAGTACTAAGTCGGGTTTGTGTCTAGACACAAAATCCAGTAGATCTGACCTCCTGTAGACACTCGCTATCGAGTTGACATTCACCTCTATTAAATTGAGTTCAGCTCGAGCCAACACTGCAGAGAGCTTTCTAGTATTGGTCATTGGGACTTGTGAGCGTAATAATTTTTTTTTTTGAGTGGGGGAAAACCTTCAAAAGGCACCTATGGACTTGTTTATAAAGTCATGTCCATAGGTAGTGTGAGATTTTTACTCACTAAAAACCCCTACTGCATTGTCCGTTATAGGTGTCAGGGAACGGAGAAGCCCAAAAGAAAAAAGTTTGCCAAGAAATACGTCCACTATCCAACACCAGTCCGTCTAGGTCCCTGTCTATATATCGTCATTTTGTTCCACCTAACCCAATTCATGTGACTACCCATAAGCACTCTCGTAGTCAAAGACGCCAAGAGATTACGGGATAGTCCCATATCCAGCAAGTGGGTGGCCGATCGAAGAGACCAAATCCCGCGCCATGAAAGGGTACAAGATGTAAAGGAGATGTTATTCTTTGAAACGTTAAAACATTCTGCGATTTTAGTGACTAAGTCGGTATTACCGCCATAGTACCTGGTCTTCCTCTCATGGGCATCGTCCAACAAGACAGCGCCACTGACCACTTGTGAATCCAACACTTTTAATGTATCCTCTTTATGAACAATGAAGGCTGGCTTGCTTGAGGTCCGCCATATGTGCGGTGGCATGCTTGAATAACATGAGCACTAGTCTCAGTTACCGAACAACCTGCTCTGCAGTTGGTTTCAAAATCAAGTCTTCGGACGCCCCGTGAAGTTCTAATTCGTGTTGGTTGATCGTGTTGGAAACAGTTGATCCTAACATGGTGGTATTGGACATAGTCCCTGCCAGGTATCATATGACTCCTCGAGTCAACCCAGGTGTTAGAGATATTGATTTTATTTGTTTCGCGCAGCTCCCTACCATCGACCGAGCTGTGCAGGCGTGTAGCCCACCATCGTTTGGCTGCCGTTAACGAATGCAGCACTTCTCCATTTTTCCGCGTGCTAGCCTTCTTTGCCCATTCGATCCGTTGCCGGACGAAATCCGATGGTATACCAATACCGCCATCACGGATTGCGGCATGGAAATACGGGTTGGGGATATCATGGGGGAGTCTGAGCCAGGCTCGAATAGCCTCACGGACTTGCCGGTCGAGTGCCCTTAGTTTACCCAAGGTTACGCCGGCCAAAACAAGACCGTGGTAGAAGCGTGGAATTAAGAAAGTGTAGAGGATCTTTATCCGCTGTTGGGGCTTTAAGGGTGCCTTTGTTATTTTGTTCAGATCTTCACAAAGGGAAATGAGTCCACGAAAAAATCCCTTATGGGGAAAATTATGAGTCCACGAATCTTGGACCCGTGATCGACTAGGGTATGCTCGATTTTTCCGAGCCTGTCCAAAATAATTTTAAACATGGACGTTAAATCGCTCTCATTATTATTTTTAGTAGGTTTTTGCTGGGTTCAGTACTACCGCTGGTAACTGCGGCAAACGACACTCCAGGTGTTATGGGAGCACGCGCGATTGTTGGCTGTGCAACAGGAACCGATTTCATCTGAGGCGAATTCTTTTTTAAATGTTCTTAAGCTGGGCAGCCTCTGAATGAGGCAGGATGCCCATAACACCTAAAGTTAACGCAGAACACCGCCGGTACCTTGAGGTACCTCAACTTATGTAGTTCCGCTGCGGCGCTATCATGGGTTATTTGTACTAAATAAATTGGAAGCATTCTCTTTTCTAAAGTAGAGCGCTTAGTGGAGAATGGTTTCACGTTAGTGAAACCGCCGGAACCACCGTTTGCAGCTCCTTGAGGAGCTCTTCAGGATTGTATCCTTCACACAATCCTTTGAGCAGGAACGTCTGGGTTTTTTCTTCTCTTGGTGTGTAAGAGAAGAAGGGCGCTTTTTCAGTGTCTCTTTCACTGTTCGGATGTCTTCAATTTTTTCCACCCTGATCTGTGCCTTTTCGCCTTTAAGTTTTTTTATTTCAAATTTATCGATTTTGGCGCAATCTTTTAAGAGTTTCACCAGATCGTTTCCGTTCGGATGAAACATGTTAATAGATGGTAGTTTTTTGCCTTGGTTTTGTTTTGTGTTGTGTTATTGGAATGATTTTTGTTTACTACATCATTTTGAATTATTTCTATTGCTAGAGATTTTTGCGCGCTTTTATTTTTGTCGGTTCTTCTCGTCTGGTTTTTCTTTTTGATTATTTCAGTAAACTCGCCTGTGTCTTCACACATCTCCTCCTCGGAGATATGTACCGACTCAGTGACAGCTTCACTGGAGTTTACTTCCGGTTTACCAGAGTCTTCTGGTTTTTTATTTAGGAAGCCCTGGAACAAATTTTTCAGCTCCAAAACTTCTTCTTTTAACTTTTTGTTTTCATTAAACATTTGCGTAAATCGCAGATCGCGATTCACCAGATACGGCGTTGGTTTTATTTTGCGCTTACTCGCGCATGTCATCATGCTCAGTGCATCATATCAGTGCATGTGCACTGATGACAAAAAGACGTTGACCGCCTTGCAATTCTAGTTTTATGCATGTCAACTCTAAGACCTCAAATACACTGAATTCCGATCTGTCGATACGTTCGTATTTTAAGTCTCGTGTTATCAGTATTCGTGTCCCTCCTCCGTTAGTCGAGTCCTTGAATCGTATGTTATGTCGTTCGTTCAGTTTCGTTTCGTTCAAGAGTACTAAGTCGGGTTTGTGTCTAGACACAAAATCCAGTAGATCTGACCTCCTGTAGACACTCGCTATCGAGTTGACATTCACCTCTATTAAATTGAGTTCAGCTCGAGCCAACACTGCAGAGAGCTTTCTAGTATTGGTCATTGGGACTTGTGAGCGTAATAATTTTTTTTTTTGAGTGGGGGAAAACCTTCAAAAGGCACCTATGGACTTGTTTATAAAGTCATGTCCATAGGTAGTGTGAGATTTTTACTCACTAAAAACCCCTACTGCATTGTCCGTTATAGGTGTCAGGGAACGGAGAAGCCCAAAAGAAAAAAGTTTGCCAAGAAATACGTCCACTATCCAACACCAGTCCGTCTAGGTCCCTGTCTATATATCGTCATTTTGTTCCACCTAACCCAATTCATGTGACTACCCATAAGCACTCTCGTAGTCAAAGACGCCAAGAGATTACGGGATAGTCCCATATCCAGCAAGTGGGTGGCCGATCGAAGAGACCAAATCCCGCGCCATGAAAGGGTACAAGATGTAAAGGAGATGTTATTCTTTGAAACGTTAAAACATTCTGCGATTTTAGTGACTAAGTCGGTATTACCGCCATAGTACCTGGTCTTCCTCTCATGGGCATCGTCCAACAAGACAGCGCCACTGACCACTTGTGAATCCAACACTTTTAATGTATCCTCTTTATGAACAATGAAGGCTGGCTTGCTTGAGGTCCGCCATATGTGCGGTGGCATGCTTGAATAACATGAGCACTAGTCTCAGTTACCGAACAACCTGCTCTGCAGTTGGTTTCAAAATCAAGTCTTCGAACGCCCCGTGAAGTTCTAATTCGTGTTGGTTGATCGTGTTGGAAACAGTTGATCCTAACATGGTGGTATTGGACATAGTCCCTGCCAGGTATCATATGACTCCTCGAGTCAACCCAGGTGTTAGAGATATTGATTTTATTTGTTTCGCGCAGCTCCCTACCATCGACCGAACTGTGCAGGCGTGTAGCCCACCATCGTTTGGCTGCCGTTAACGAATGCAGCACTTCTCCATTTTTCCGCGTGCTAGCCTTCTTTGCCCATTCGATCCGTTGCCGGACGAAATCCGATGGTATACCAATACCGCCATCACGGATTGCGGCATGGAAATACGGGTTGGGGATATCATGGGGGAGTCTGAGCCAGGCTCGAATAGCCTCACGGACTTGCCGGTCGAGTGCCCTTAGTTTACCCAAGGTTACGCCGGCCAAAACAAGACCGTGGTAGAAGCGTGGAATTAAGAAAGTGTGGAGGATCTTTATCCGCTGTTGGGGCTTTAAGGGTGCCTTTGTTATTTTGTTCAGATCTTCACAAAGGGAAATGAGTCCACGAAAAAATCCCTTATGGGGAAAATTATGAGTCCACGAATCTTGGACCCGTGATCGACTAGGGTATGCTCGATTTTTCCGAGCCTGTCCAAAATAATTTTAAACATGGACGTTAAATCGCTCTCATTATTATTTTTAGTAGGTTTTTGCTGGGTTCAGTACTACCGCTGGTAACTGCGGCAAACGACACTCCAGGTGTTATGGGAGCACGCGCGATTGTTGGCTGTGCAACAGGAACCGATTTCATCTGAGGCGAATTCTTTTTTAAATGTTCTTAAGCTGGGCAGCCTCTGAATGAGGCAGGATGCCCATAACACCTAAAGTTAACGCAGAACACCGCCGGTACCTTGAGGTACCTCAACTTATGTAGTTCCGCTGCGGCGCTATCATGGGTTATTTGTACTAAATAAATTGGAAGCATTCTCTTTTCTAAAGTAGAGCGCTTAGTGGAGAATGGTTTCACGTTAGTGAAACCGCCGGAACCACCGTTTGCAGCTCCTTGAGGAGCTCTTCAGGATTGTATCCTTCACACAATCCTTTGAGCAGGAACGTCTGGGTTTTTTCTTCTCTTGGTGTGTAAGAGAAGAAGGGCGCTTTTTCAGTGTCTCTTTCACTGTTCGGATGTCTTCAATTTTTTCCACCCTGATCTGTGCCTTTTCGCCTTTAAGTTTTTTTATTTCAAATTTATCGATTTTGGCGCAATCTTTTAAGAGTTTCACCAGATCGTTTCCGTTCGGATGAAACGTGTTAATAGATGGTAGTTTTTTGCCTTGGTTTTGTTTTGTGTTGTGTTATTGGAATGATTTTTGTTTACTACATCATTTTGAATTATTTCTATTGCTAGAGATTTTTGCGCGCTTTTATTTTTGTCGGTTCTTCTCGTCTGGTTTTTCTTTTTGATTATTTCAGTAAACTCGCCTGTGTCTTCACACATCTCCTCCTCGGAGATATGTACCGACTCAGTGACAGCTTCACTGGAGTTTACTTCCGGTTTACCAGAGTCTTCTGGTTTTTTATTTAGGAAGCCCTGGAGCAAATTTTTCAGCTCCAAAACTTCTTCTTTTAACTTTTTGTTTTCATTAAACATTTGCGTAAATCGCAGATCGCGATTCACCAGATACGGCGTTGGTTTTATTTTGCGCTTACTCGCGCGTGTCATCATGCTCATCATGCTCAGTGCATCATATCAGTGCATGTGCACTGATGACAAAAAGACGTTGACCGCCTTGCAATTCTAGTTTTATGCATGTCAACTCTAAGACCTCAAATACACTGAATTCCGATCTGTCGATACGTTCGTATTTTAAGTCTCGTGTTATCAGTATTCGTGTCCCTCCTCCGTTAGTCGAGTCCTTGAATCGTATGTTATGTCGTTCGTTCAGTTTCGTTTCGTTCAAGAGTACTAAGTCGGGTTTGTGTCTAGACACAAAATCCAGTAGATCTGACCTCCTGTAGACACTCGCTATCGAGTTGACATTCACCTCTATTAAATTGAGTTCAGCTCGAGCCAACACTGCAGAGAGCTTTCTAGTATTGGTCATTGGGACTTGTGAGCGTAATAATTTTTTTTTTTGAGTGGGGGAAAACCTTCAAAAGGCACCTATGGACTTGTTTATAAAGTCATGTCCATAGGTAGTGTGAGATTTTTACTCACTAAAAACCCCTACTGCATTGTCCGTTATAGGTGTCAGGGAACGGAGAAGCCCAAAAGAAAAAAGTTTGCCAAGAAATACGTCCACTATCCAACACCAGTCCGTCTAGGTCCCTGTCTATATATCGTCATTTTGTTCCACCTAACCCAATTCATGTGACTACCCATAAGCACTCTCGTAGTCAAAGACGCCAAGAGATTACGGGATAGTCCCATATCCAGCAAGTGGGTGGCCGATCGAAGAGACCAAATCCCGCGCCATGAAAGGGTACAAGATGTAAAGGAGATGTTATTCTTTGAAACGTTAAAACATTCTGCGATTTTAGTGACTAAGTCGGTATTACCGCCATAGTACCTGGTCTTCCTCTCATGGGCATCGTCCAACAAGACAGCGCCACTGACCACTTGTGAATCCAACACTTTTAATGTATCCTCTTTATGAACAATGAAGGCTGGCTTGCTTGAGGTCCGCCATATGTGCGGTGGCATGCTTGAATAACATGAGCACTAGTCTCAGTTACCGAACAACCTGCTCTGCAGTTGGTTTCAAAATCAAGTCTTCGAACGCCCCGTGAAGTTCTAATTCGTGTTGGTTGATCGTGTTGGAAACAGTTGATCCTAACATGGTGGTATTGGACATAGTCCCTGCCAGGTATCATATGACTCCTCGAGTCAACCCAGGTGTTAGAGATATTGATTTTATTTGTTTCGCGCAGCTCCCTACCATCGACCGAACTGTGCAGGCGTGTAGCCCACCATCGTTTGGCTGCCGTTAACGAATGCAGCACTTCTCCATTTTTCCGCGTGCTAGCCTTCTTTGCCCATTCGATCCGTTGCCGGACGAAATCCGATGGTATACCAATACCGCCATCACGGATTGCGGCATGGAAATACGGGTTGGGGATATCATGGGGGAGTCTGAGCCAGGCTCGAATAGCCTCACGGACTTGCCGGTCGAGTGCCCTTAGTTTACCCAAGGTTACGCCGGCCAAAACAAGACCGTGGTAGAAGCGTGGAATTAAGAAAGTGTGGAGGATCTTTATCCGCTGTTGGGGCTTTAAGGGTGCCTTTGTTATTTTGTTCAGATCTTCACAAAGGGAAATGAGTCCACGAAAAAATCCCTTATGGGGAAAATTATGAGTCCACGAATCTTGGACCCGTGATCGACTAGGGTATGCTCGATTTTTCCGAGCCTGTCCAAAATAATTTTAAACATGGACGTTAAATCGCTCTCATTATTATTTTTAGTAGGTTTTTGCTGGGTTCAGTACTACCGCTGGTAACTGCGGCAAACGACACTCCAGGTGTTATGGGAGCACGCGCGATTGTTGGCTGTGCAACAGGAACCGATTTCATCTGAGGCGAATTCTTTTTTAAATGTTCTTAAGCTGGGCAGCCTCTGAATGAGGCAGGATGCCCATAACACCTAAAGTTAACGCAGAACACCGCCGGTACCTTGAGGTACCTCAACTTATGTAGTTCCGCTGCGGCGCTATCATGGGTTATTTGTACTAAATAAATTGGAAGCATTCTCTTTTCTAAAGTAGAGCGCTTAGTGGAGAATGGTTTCACGTTAGTGAAACCGCCGGAACCACCGTTTGCAGCTCCTTGAGGAGCTCTTCAGGATTGTATCCTTCACACAATCCTTTGAGCAGGAACGTCTGGGTTTTTTCTTCTCTTGGTGTGTAAGAGAAGAAGGGCGCTTTTTCAGTGTCTCTTTCACTGTTCGGATGTCTTCAATTTTTTCCACCCTGATCTGTGCCTTTTCGCCTTTAAGTTTTTTTATTTCAAATTTATCGATTTTGGCGCAATCTTTTAAGAGTTTCACCAGATCGTTTCCGTTCGGATGAAACGTGTTAATAGATGGTAGTTTTTTGCCTTGGTTTTGTTTTGTGTTGTGTTATTGGAATGATTTTTGTTTACTACATCATTTTGAATTATTTCTATTGCTAGAGATTTTTGCGCGCTTTTATTTTTGTCGGTTCTTCTCGTCTGGTTTTTCTTTTTGATTATTTCAGTAAACTCGCCTGTGTCTTCACACATCTCCTCCTCGGAGATATGTACCGACTCAGTGACAGCTTCACTGGAGTTTACTTCCGGTTTACCAGAGTCTTCTGGTTTTTTATTTAGGAAGCCCTGGAGCAAATTTTTCAGCTCCAAAACTTCTTCTTTTAACTTTTTGTTTTCATTAAACATTTGCGTAAATCGCAGATCGCGATTCACCAGATACGGCGTTGGTTTTATTTTGCGCTTACTCGCGCGTGTCATCATGCTCATCATGCTCAGTGCATCATATCAGTGCATGTGCACTGATGACAAAAAGACGTTGACCGCCTTGCAATTCTAGTTTTATGCATGTCAACTCTAAGACCTCAAATACACTGAATTCCGATCTGTCGATACGTTCGTATTTTAAGTCTCGTGTTATCAGTATTCGTGTCCCTCCTCCGTTAGTCGAGTCCTTGAATCGTATGTTATGTCGTTCGTTCAGTTTCGTTTCGTTCAAGAGTACTAAGTCGGGTTTGTGTCTAGACACAAAATCCAGTAGATCTGACCTCCTGTAGACACTCGCTATCGAGTTGACATTCACCTCTATTAAATTGAGTTCAGCTCGAGCCAACACTGCAGAGAGCTTTCTAGTATTGGTCATTGGGACTTGTGAGCGTAATAATTTTTTTTTTTGAGTGGGGGAAAACCTTCAAAAGGCACCTATGGACTTGTTTATAAAGTCATGTCCATAGGTAGTGTGAGATTTTTACTCACTAAAAACCCCTACTGCATTGTCCGTTATAGGTGTCAGGGAACGGAGAAGCCCAAAAGAAAAAAGTTTGCCAAGAAATACGTCCACTATCCAACACCAGTCCGTCTAGGTCCCTGTCTATATATCGTCATTTTGTTCCACCTAACCCAATTCATGTGACTACCCATAAGCACTCTCGTAGTCAAAGACGCCAAGAGATTACGGGATAGTCCCATATCCAGCAAGTGGGTGGCCGATCGAAGAGACCAAATCCCGCGCCATGAAAGGGTACAAGATGTAAAGGAGATGTTATTCTTTGAAACGTTAAAACATTCTGCGATTTTAGTGACTAAGTCGGTATTACCGCCATAGTACCTGGTCTTCCTCTCATGGGCATCGTCCAACAAGACAGCGCCACTGACCACTTGTGAATCCAACACTTTTAATGTATCCTCTTTATGAACAATGAAGGCTGGCTTGCTTGAGGTCCGCCATATGTGCGGTGGCATGCTTGAATAACATGAGCACTAGTCTCAGTTACCGAACAACCTGCTCTGCAGTTGGTTTCAAAATCAAGTCTTCGGACGCCCCGTGAAGTTCTAATTCGTGTTGGTTGATCGTGTTGGAAACAGTTGATCCTAACATGGTGGTATTGGACATAGTCCCTGCCAGGTATCATATGACTCCTCGAGTCAACCCAGGTGTTAGAGATATTGATTTTATTTGTTTCGCGCAGCTCCCTACCATCGACCGAGCTGTGCAGGCGTGTAGCCCACCATCGTTTGGCTGCCGTTAACGAATGCAGCACTTCTCCATTTTTCCGCGTGCTAGCCTTCTTTGCCCATTCGATCCGTTGCCGGACGAAATCCGATGGTATACCAATACCGCCATCACGGATTGCGGCATGGAAATACGGGTTGGGGATATCATGGGGGAGTCTGAGCCAGGCTCGAATAGCCTCACGGACTTGCCGGTCGAGTGCCCTTAGTTTACCCAAGGTTACGCCGGCCAAAACAAGACCGTGGTAGAAGCGTGGAATTAAGAAAGTGTGGAGGATCTTTATCCGCTGTTGGGGCTTTAAGGGTGCCTTTGTTATTTTGTTCAGATCTTCACAAAGGGAAATGAGTCCACGAAAAAATCCCTTATGGGGAAAATTATGAGTCCACGAATCTTGGACCCGTGATCGACTAGGGTATGCTCGATTTTTCCGAGCCTGTCCAAAATAATTTTAAACATGGACGTTAAATCGCTCTCATTATTATTTTTAGTAGGTTTTTGCTGGGTTCAGTACTACCGCTGGTAACTGCGGCAAACGACACTCCAGGTGTTATGGGAGCACGCGCGATTGTTGGCTGTGCAACAGGAACCGATTTCATCTGAGGCGAATTCTTTTTTAAATGTTCTTAAGCTGGGCAGCCTCTGAATGAGGCAGGATGCCCATAACACCTAAAGTTAACGCAGAACACCGCCGGTACCTTGAGGTACCTCAACTTATGTAGTTCCGCTGCGGCGCTATCATGGGTTATTTGTACTAAATAAATTGGAAGCATTCTCTTTTCTAAAGTAGAGCGCTTAGTGGAGAATGGTTTCACGTTAGTGAAACCGCCGGAACCACCGTTTGCAGCTCCTTGAGGAGCTCTTCAGGATTGTATCCTTCACACAATCCTTTGAGCAGGAACGTCTGGGTTTTTTCTTCTCTTGGTGTGTAAGAGAAGAAGGGCGCTTTTTCAGTGTCTCTTTCACTGTTCGGATGTCTTCAATTTTTTCCACCCTGATCTGTGCCTTTTCGCCTTTAAGTTTTTTTATTTCAAATTTATCGATTTTGGCGCAATCTTTTAAGAGTTTCACCAGATCGTTTCCGTTCGGATGAAACGTGTTAATAGATGGTAGTTTTTTGCCTTGGTTTTGTTTTGTGTTGTGTTATTGGAATGATTTTTGTTTACTACATCATTTTGAATTATTTCTATTGCTAGAGATTTTTGCGCGCTTTTATTTTTGTCGGTTCTTCTCGTCTGGTTTTTCTTTTTGATTATTTCAGTAAACTCGCCTGTGTCTTCACACATCTCCTCCTCGGAGATATGTACCGACTCAGTGACAGCTTCACTGGAGTTTACTTCCGGTTTACCAGAGTCTTCTGGTTTTTTATTTAGGAAGCCCTGGAGCAAATTTTTCAGCTCCAAAACTTCTTCTTTTAACTTTTTGTTTTCATTAAACATTTGCGTAAATCGCAGATCGCGATTCACCAGATACGGCGTTGGTTTTATTTTGCGCTTACTCGCGCATGTCATCATGCTCATCATGCTCAGTGCATCATATCAGTGCATGTGCACTGATGACAAAAAGACGTTGACCGCCTTGCAATTCTAGTTTTATGCATGTCAACTCTAAGACCTCAAATACACTGAATTCCGATCTGTCGATACGTTCGTATTTTAAGTCTCGTGTTATCAGTATTCGTGTCCCTCCTCCGTTAGTCGAGTCCTTGAATCGTATGTTATGTCGTTCGTTCAGTTTCGTTTCGTTCAAGAGTACTAAGTCGGGTTTGTGTCTAGACACAAAATCCAGTAGATCTGACCTCCTGTAGACACTCGCTATCGAGTTGACATTCGCCTCTATTAAATTGAGTTCAGCTCGAGCCAACACTGCAGAGAGCTTTCTAGTATTGGTCATTGGGACTTGTGAGCGTAATAATTTTTTTTTTGAGTGGGGGAAAACCTTCAAAAGGCACCTATGGACTTGTTTATAAAGTCATGTCCATAGGTAGTGTGAGATTTTTACTCACTAAAAACCCCTACTGCATTGTCCGTTATAGGTGTCAGGGAACGGAGAAGCCCAAAAGAAAAAAGTTTGCCAAGAAATACGTCCACTATCCAACACCAGTCCGTCTAGGTCCCTGTCTATATATCGTCATTTTGTTCCACCTAACCCAATTCATGTGACTACCCATAAGCACTCTCGTAGTCAAAGACGCCAAGAGATTACGGGATAGTCCCATATCCAGCAAGTGGGTGGCCGATCGAAGAGACCAAATCCCGCGCCATGAAAGGGTACAAGATGTAAAGGAGATGTTATCCTTTGAAACGTTAAAACATTCTGCGATTTTAGTGACTAAGTCGGTATTACCGCCATAGTACCTGGTCTTCCTCTCATGGGCATCGTCCAACAAGACAGCGCCACTGACCACTTGTGAATCCAACACTTTTAATGTATCCTCTTTATGAACAATGAAGGCTGGCTTGCTTGAGGTCCGCCATATGTGCGGTGGCATGCTTGAATAACATGAGCACTAGTCTCAGTTACCGAACAACCTGCTCTGCAGTTGGTTTCAAAATCAAGTCTTCGGACGCCCCGTGAAGTTCTAATTCGTGTTGGTTGATCGTGTTGGAAACAGTTGATCCTAACATGGTGGTATTGGACATAGTCCCTGCCAGGTATCATATGACTCCTCGAGTCAACCCAGGTGTTAGAGATATTGATTTTATTTGTTTCGCGCAGCTCCCTACCATCGACCGAGCTGTGCAGGCGTGTAGCCCACCATCGTTTGGCTGCCGTTAACGAATGCAGCACTTCTCCATTTTTCCGCGTGCTAGCCTTCTTTGCCCATTCGATCCGTTGCCGGACGAAATCCGATGGTATACCAATACCGCCATCACGGATTGCGGCATGGAAATACGGGTTGGGGACATCATGGAGGAGTCTGAGCCAGGCTCGAATAGCCTCACGGACTTGCCGGTCGAGTGCCCTTAGTTTACCCAAGGTTACGCCGGCCAAAACAAGACCGTGGTAGAAGCGTGGAATTAAGAAAGTGTGGAGGATCTTTATCCGCTGTTGGGGCTTTAAGGGTGCCTTTGTTATTTTGTTCAGATCTTCACAAAGGGAAATGAGTCCACGAAAAAATCCCTTATGGGGAAAATTATGAGTCCACGAATCTTGGACCCGTGATCGACTAGGGTATGCTCGATTTTTCCGAGCCTGTCCAAAATAATTTTAAACATGGACGTTAAATCGCTCTCATTATTATTTTTAGTAGGTTTTTGCTGGGTTCAGTACTACCGCTGGTAACTGTGGCAAACGACACTCCAGGTGTTATGGGAGCACGCGCGATTGTTGGCTGTGCAACAGGAACCGATTTCATCTGAGGCGAATTCTTTTTTAAATGTTCTTAAGCTGGGCAGCCTCTGAATGAGGCAGGATGCCCATAACACCTAAAGTTAACGCAGAACACCGCCGGTACCTTGAGGTACCTCAACTTATGTAGTTCCGCTGCGGCGCTATCATGGGTTATTTGTACTAAATAAATTGGAAGCATTCTCTTTTCTAAAGTAGAGCGCTTAGTGGAGAATGGTTTCACGTTAGTGAAACCGCCGGAACCACCGTTTGCAGCTCCTTGAGGAGCTCTTCAGGATTGTATCCTTCACACAATCCTTTGAGCAGGAACGTCTGGGTTTTTTCTTCTCTTGGTGTGTAAGAGAAGAAGGGAGCTTCCACTTTCTTCAGTGTCTCTTTCACCGTACGGAAGTCTTCAATTTTTTCCACCCTGATCTCTGCCTTTTCTTCTTTAAGTTTTTTAATTCCACATTTTTCAACTTTCGCGTAGTCTTTTAACTGTTTCACCAGATCGTTCCCGTTCTGATGAAACGTGCTAGTAGGTGGTAGTTTTTTGGTTTTAGTGTTGTTTGGTATTAGTGTTGTTTGGTATTAGTGTTGTTTGGTATTTGTGTTGGTTGGTATTTACTGCTGTTGGTATTAGTAGTATTATTTTTGTTTGTTCGGTTATTTTTAATTTTTTCGATTGTTTTCGAGTTTTGGACGTTTTTTATTTTTCTCAGTTGTTGGCTGCACAACAGGAACCGATTTTGCCTTAGGAGAATTTCCCTTTAAATGTTCGTGTGCTGGACAGTCTCTGAATGAGGCTGGATGTCCAAACCTCCTGCAGTTGACGCAGACAACTTTCTCCTTGCCATCTTGTGCAACAAGAAAGCAGTTAAACCATATGGGACACGCGTATGTTATAATGGGTCTTACGAGACATTGATAACATATGACCTTCACGCGTGTCTCCAGGTGTTTCGCATAGAAAAGTCTCTTAAGAGACATAAATGCCCTTCTTGCTTTCTCGAGCTGCATTTTCGCATATTGGATGTACTGCAAGCGGTAGTCGAGGAACACGCCCAAGTACCTAACGGTGTTCTTGTGCGGTATGCGTTCGCCATTCGACTTTATATGGAAATCCTTCCAATTTCGTTTCAAATCTCTGCCGGCCTTTGCCAGTGGTCCACGGAACAAGATAGTTTCACATTTGTTATCGTTTATTCTCAATTTCCAAGCGTTTGTGAACGTTTGGACATCTTGGAACATACTTTGCAGCTCAGCTTGAACCACCGAAGCTTTGCTGTCTGCAGTGTATATAATCAAGTCGTCAGCAAACGCCACTATCATCCGTGCAGGACTATCGTTGAAGCCAAATGACTTCAAAAGTGGGTTCAATAAAATAAAGAATAGTGTTGGTGTCGTTACTGTGCCTTGTTGTAGACCGTCAGAGACCTGAAATACTCTACTGGAAGTATTTCCCCCGACTTCGACAATAAGTTCTTTTATTGTGGCTATTAAATCATCACAGAACCTATTCTGTATGAGTCTGAAAATCAGTCCATCAAGCCAAACTGTATCGAAGGCTCTCTCCATATCAATGAGGCATGCTCCAACACATTTTCCTCCGTTTAAATGCCAGCAGATATCTGACGTCACTTTCGTGATAGCATGAATAGTAGAATGGCTTCTGCGAAAGCCAAACTGACTATTGCTTATGATATCTTTGTCCTCGAGATGTTTCTTGATATTTCTGTTCAAGAAGCTCTCAAGGACTTTGCCTGCATTTGACAATAAGCTTATCGGTCGATAGCTTTTCGGATCGCTAGGATCTTTTCCCTTCTTCAAAATTGGGATGACCCTGGCCTTCTTCCAATTTTCTGGAAAATATTTATTATTGAGTGCATTGTTAAAAATGCAAATGTATTCGTGTATTATCGGTTCTGGTAGGTTTTTGAGGACAATGTTGGGTATGCCATCAAGCCCAGTTGATTTTTTATTATTGAGTGTCCGAAAGGTATGCTCAACATCCTCCTTCGACACAAAATAATCAGTCAAGTTGTTTTGTGACAACATATTTGATTTTAATGTCTCATTGAAATGGAGAGTAGGCTCACGATTGTAAGAAGTCAAAAACTCGTCAACTCGGTTTTTGACAATTTCCTTCAATCGAGCACTGCCCAGATTAGAGTTTTGTCGATGGACCGACTCCATACCCATACCAATTACATCTAGCTTTTCAGTCTCATCTGTCACAAGTTTGTATTGTTCGTGGGTATCAGTTGCCCTACGTTCATCTTCATCAAGGGGGATTTTCAAAGTCGACACTGTTGCCGGCTTCTTCGACCTGAACATAGCGTTAATCTGGCTAAACATTCCGTCCGGATCCTGAGGACGAATACTCTGCGTTTTCTCAGCCCACTGCTTATTAACTTCGCGAGTGTAGTTCAATTTTATGAGATAACGCAGAGTCTTCATGATCTTTTTAAGCGTGGCTAAATATGGATGCCAACTCGCAACAGAACTCCTATACATAGAGTTGATGCGAGTAAGATCCCTTCGCCGAGCGGGAGAGAAAAAAATACAAATTTATTTTAAATGAAACACAAGCGTTTGGATTTATGTTGTTTTATTTAATCGATGGTCCGCCAGCGTGACGGCTTACGCTACAGATACACAATCACTCTCGACTTTCTTACATCAAGCCCTTTTATAAGATTTTCTTATCTCTAATTATGAATATCTTTTATTTTGCTTATTCAGATAATATATTGGCTTGTCGCTCTATGGGATTTTGGGTGGCATTGTTTATATTTTGGCTGCATTGAATTTTGCATACTCAGAACTTGAGTGTTGGATAATATGTTGGCTTATCGCCAAATGGGATTTTTGATGAGTCATCAGGTTGGGCTGGTGACGTAACTCCTCCCCCATCTGTATGAAACTTGTCCTCAAGTTTTGAGGCGCTGGGTTCAATGGAGTTTACTTCCTGTAGAGGGATTTCGTTTTTGATTTCTACGTTAAATTTCTTTTGAGAATGCTTCCAATAGAGAAAAAGGATTACGATTATCACGGCAATTACTGAGATGGTTCCGATACCTAAAACATTATGCAACCTTTTTATGTACTTTAATTCTTCTATTTCTTTTAGGTTTTTAAATTGGAAATCTTTTAAATCTTGAAAAGGTAATTGATTGGTTTTATTAGTAACAATTCCAGGTATGACAATATGGGCCAGATATGTTTTAATTGTGTTTCTAAATTGAATATCGTTTACTTAATTCGCAATTACTGAAACTTAATTGGTATTTTCCCGATACGTTCCAAGTTCTTTGGTCACAAGTGGATCTAATGTACATATTATTTTTGTTGACTATGACTAGTCCTTTCTTCAGTTCATGAATACATTCTTCTTCTGGGACAGCAGGACAATTCCCTGTTGTGTACATGCAGAGATTACTTCTTTTTAAGCTCTTAACTTTTCTTTCGTTATTGTATTTAAAAGTTTGATTGTGGATTTTAACAATTTGTTCATATTCAAAATCTATTTGTTGATGACTTTTATCTGGAAAGGGATGAACTTCATACACATCCACGATCATAATTTTTGTAGGAACTTTAATTGCAAATAGTAGTTCTTCGGTATTAAAGGAATTTACAGCCAAGCTAGATTCTATGAGTTCTAATTTTTCTACTGAAATTTCATTATCATTTATTTCTTCTACTGTTAACATGTTACGTACATTGATGTTTAATTTGGAGGACATAACATTATCCTGTAATATTTCGATTTTATCTGCTAGCATATGTTTTGCATTTAATAAAGTTAAATAACGAATTTCTTTATGGATTGCTTCAATGGTATATGTAATTTCGACTCTGTCTATTTCGATAATATATCTTAAATACGTTAATTCCCTTTTGAACTCTTCATTGATAGTAATTTGTTTGTTTAACCCTTTAATTATATTTTTGTTATTTGTATCAATTATTCTCATGTGATCTTCGATATCTTGCCTATCTTCATCATCCATTACTCCGAATAGCCATTTATAGATTGTACCAATTGGTTTAACTATACCTTTTCTTTTTCTACGTGAATTTACTTTAGGGAGCAATGTCAAATATTGGATTTCTATGTTTTCTATCTCATTTAGTAGGATTCTTTGATGTATAGGAAATATAGGGTCGGTGTAGGCTTGAATTTTGAAGTCGTTTATAATTTCTTTTATTTGCGAGAGGTTTACTTTATGGAGGATAATCCTTTGTTCTTCGATTAAAATAATTGTATTGATTTTTACTTCGATGTATCCTGATTCATTGTAAATGATTCTAAGGTCAATATTTGGGGTTGGATGAATCTGAGCGATAGCAGTAATAACATTATTTGTGGTAGCTTCATGATTATTGTCGGGTTTTTCCTCACTGATCACGGATTTTTGAGCGCTTCTTGTCACACGACGTCCGTTGTCTGTAATGACAATTTTTCGTTTCGGTTTCTTAATTAGGTTGAATGCATGTTTGTTTTTGTTATAAGGTGTCTGGGTAAATCTTGGTTCTTCTTTATGTCTTTTTGCTTTATAGTTTCTTAAAGGTATGAGGTCTCTTTCTTCCCGATATTCTTCTCTATTTTTGTTCAATTTTCCTATATATTTTTCTTTGTTTAACTTCATCTTTTAATATACTTTTCCATTCTCAACTTTTCCTCGTTCAATATCTATTGGTCTCTCACCTGTTGTTGTATGTACCTGTCTATTATAATATTCGATTGACTCATATAGGGCTTTCTTTATGCTTTTATTTTTGTTAGTTCTGATCTTATCTACCAAAGTTGGGTGTGCTCTTTCTACATCGGAGTTACCTGTGTGAGTATTGGGTTTAGTAAAGTGATAGGATATACCTTTGCTATTGAGGTATTCTTTGATCAATATTTTATCGAACTCATTGTCTGCTATTAACAGTTGGGGTCTTCCTGAGAAGGCGAATAGTTGTTTCATCCCCTTGCAAATATCTATATTATTATGTGACTCAAGTGTGGTTGCTGCGAGGTGTTTAGAAAATCGATCTATTAGTGTCAGGATAATTTTTCTTTTTATTTCAATTATATCGATGTGCATGATTTCACGTATGTCTTTTGGGGTTTCTGTTATTTGATATTTTGGTTTAATAGGATTTCTATCGTTTTTAGCTAAATTGCATGTTTGACATAGATTTATATATCTGTTAATATAATTCTTCATGTTAGGATAGTAATATTCTCTAGATATTCCTGCGTAATTCTCATTAACTCCTGAGTGTCCGGTTTCTTTTAAGTGGTATTCTTCTATTATTTTCATTAGTTCTTCCTCGTTCGTCGGTTCTCTTAGTATTTTATTGACACGTACAAATTTTATTAGCCGTGTATCGAAATGATCTATTAATTTCTGTTGGACTTTATTATAATCTGAATCCGTTAGTTCACAATATATGGCAGTTTTCATGGGTTTCATTTTCGATTTCAGATAGGTTAGAAGACGTCCATCTATTTCCTTCAAATTCATTATAATTCGTCGGTTTATACTTTTCATTATTTCCGGTCGTTTGGAATTAGTGAGGATTATTTGTTGCTTATATTTGTTTATATAATCTTCTAGTATAGGGATGTGGTCGCTTGAATCTTCTTCGGCGCTGTGTTGGGTGGGAACCAAGGTTCCTGGAGATATCAGCTTTCCTCCCATTGCCTCTATGTCAAATTGATTTTCAGGTGCAATTAATCTGTCTTCGATAATAGTCACTGGATTAGCTTCCTCTTGTATATTGTCATTTATTATTCGCGATAGATAGTCTGCGGGTATGTTCTCGTTTCCTTTTATATATTTGATATTTATTTTATATTTCCCGAGTTTTAATATCCATCGTTGTATTCGTTGATTTACATCTTTCCCTTTGTACTTTTGGTAAAGCCAAACGATGGGTCTGTGATCGGTGTACAAATTGAATCCTCTGCAATACAGGTATGGTCTTAAATAATTGATTGCCCAGACAATGGCTAGTAATTCTTTTTCTATTGTAGCATATTTTTTTTCATGGTCGTTTAATGTTCTTGAGATGTAAACGATGGGATGATTGTCTTGCGAAAGGACTGCGCCTATTGCATAATTGCTTGCATCTGTGCCTAGCGTAAAGGTTTTGGAAAAATCGGGATGTTTTAGAACGGGATCTGTTGTTAGGATAGTTTTAAGTTTTTCATGGGCTTCTGCATATTTAAGATCTTTTGGATCTATTTTGGTGTTCTTCTTGAGATATTTTGTCATAGGTAGCGCGATTTTGGAATAATCTTTAATAAATTTTCGGTAGTAACCCGTTAATCCAAGGAAAGACTTGATTTCCTTTTTTGATTTAGGTAAAGGGTTTTCTAGTATCTTCTGTATTTTTTCATTATTTGGTTTTATCCCTTCCTCGTTAACAATATGACCAAGGAAAGATGTTTCTTTTGTAAGGAAATTGCATTTATCTACCTGAATTTTGAGTGCTGCTTTTCTAAGTAAATCAAATACTTTCCTAATGTTTTGTAGGTGTTCTTCTAAGGATGTACCAAATATTAGGATGTCATCGAGGTAGACGACGCAGATTTTATTAATAACAGGTGCCAATACATCGTTCATCAATCTTTGGAAGGTAGCTGGGGCATTCTTTAGTCCAAAGGGCATTCTTAAAAATTCAAAGTGTCCCTGGGCTGTCGAAAATGCTGTTTTTTCAACGTCTCTTGGACACATCTCAACCTGGTGGAATCCCTTGGCAAGATCTAGAGTAGTAAAATATTGTGATGTTCCTAGTTTCGCTAATATTCCTTCGATATTAGGTATAGGAAACTTGTCATCTATTGTTACGGCGTTCAGCCTTCGGTAATCTACAGCCATACGCCATTTACATATGCCTGTATTATCCATTTTCTTAGATACCATTACAACTGGGCTGTTGTAAGGTGAGTTGGATGGACGAATTATGCCATCCCTTAGCATTTGTTTGATTTGTTTCTCTATTTCTTGGTCGTGAATTTGAGGGTTTCTATACATTTTAGAGTATATCGCTTCTTCGGTGTTAGTTTTAATTTCATGTTTTATTTTATGTGTACTTGTTAATTTGTCATCTTCTTGGTAAAATAATTCTTTATACGCTTTTATTAATCCTCGCAATTTTATATTCTCTTCATTATTCAAATGTTTTGTATCGATTTTTAAATTTTCTACTGGTTTTATATAATGAATTTCTTCATATTTTATGTTTGATTCTTTGTTTATCCATGGTACTTTTTTCCCATAAAAGTTTATAGTCTTGTTTTCATAATTAATTTGGGCGGAGGTTGATTCTAGGATGTCTGTTCCCAAGATCGCCTGATATGCCCTATTTTTTAAATTCATTATATGCCATATAATGTTAGGTTTGTCGCCGTTTAATTCGGGTGGACATTTTGTTATCGTTTTATAGTTTATTAGTTCTTTCCCCGCGAGGGTATTAATTTCTTCTTTTGTTTTTTTCAAACAGTTTTCGTTTTTATATTGATCGTCTAATATACTTATTGTGGAACCTGTATCTATCAACGCTATTATGTCCTTCCTGTCCACAGTAATATTTATCATGGGGAGTTTTGAGCCGTTGAGGCTAACACTTGAAAATTTGCCTCTTGAGTAGGAGAGTTCGAATCTTGAATATGTCCTATATCCATTGGGACATTTCTAGGACCTGTTCCTAGATTTCTTGGTGGGGGATTATTAAAAGGTCTGGCATTGTTCATGCCATGTGAAAAAAATTGTTTGCGAAAATTATTTTTCCATTGGTTTGATGCTTGATTAAAATGATTATTTGGAGAATGGAAGTTTCGATTAGCATTATTGAATGGGTTTTGATTTTGACTGAAATTTTGATTTCTATATTGTCCAGAGTTTCTTTGAGGATTTCTAAATTGATTTGGGTTACGCCATTGATTTTGAAATTGATTGTTATTTAATTGAGAAAAATATAAATTCTTAGGTCTAGTAACATTATTAGAAAATAGATTAGTGTTAGGCTGTTGACTTCGTGGTTCTCGATGATCTTTGTTGATTGTGTAGGAACCGATTTCGCATAGTTTTGTATAGGCATCGTGAATGGTTGTTACATGGTCGCATCTGAGGTATGTGGCGTCCATTTTGTTGATTTTTTCCAGGAATATATTCAGCATTCGGTTTTCGTTTGGGTGTGGTAGGTAGTCTATAGGAACTATCGCCTCTAATCTCGTTTTTCTGTTGATTTTTATTAGTTGTTCATTCAGGAACTCGTATAAATGGTGTACATCTTTCGGTTGAACATGTTCTGCTTGATCTCGTAGTTGTATAAATGATTCTCTGATACCAAATCTGTGTATTAACGAACGTTTGATGTCTGCCCATTGTACGGAAAATGTTGATAATCTAGCGGCTGCTGCAGGACCTTGTAATTTCGTGATTATTACTCGAGTTACTGTTTCTCTGTGCTCTTCTGCTATTTGTTCTAGTAGGCGGTCTATATGTTCTACGAAATTGTCCACTGTGTAATGATTGTCGCCAGTAAAAACTTGTAGTCGTTCAGCCAATTGTACGGCGGAACCTAGATCGAATAAAGCCATCTTCAATGAAAAATATTATTTACCAAATTAAGAACGAGGTTGTCGTCTTTCCGGAATCTGCTTTGTTCTTCTACGTGGATTAACTGATTTGTAGTTTATCCTTGAGTAACAGTTCGTTCCCTCACTTTTTGAGAATCACTTTTCACTGATTTCACAACACTTGTTAAATGTACTTAATCCTGTACTTGGCTCTGTGTCGGTGATCCAGCGTGATGGCATCCAGCGTGATGGCTTACGCTACAGATACACAATCACTCTCGACTTTCTTACATCAAGCCCTTTTATAAGATTTTCTTATCTCTAATTATGAATATCTTTTATTTTGCTTATTCAGATAATATATTGGCTTGTCGCTCTATGGGATTTTGGGTGGCATTGTTTATATTTTGGCTGCATTGAATTTTGCATACTCAGAACTTGAGTGTTGGATAATATGTTGGCTTATCGCCAAATGGGATTTTTGATGAGTCATCAGGTTGGGCTGGTGACGTAACTTGCGCGTCAGAATCATACTTTTGAGCTTTTTAAGTTTTTTTATGTTTGCTGTCGTGTACTGTTCAATGTTATTGTGTGGTGTTATCTTTGGAATGTTGTCTTCCATTGTTTTGAGAATGAGTCTGTTAATGTCTTCAATGTATTTGTCGATTTCGTCATTCGACAAGTTTTTGTTGTTTGGAATATATGTGTTTGTGTCTTGTATGTATGATTCATGTTTCTGTGTTAGTTTTGCCTTGAATTGTGTCCAATCTGTTTTTCGGAAATTGAATCTGTGTTGTGTTTTGTGTGCTGCAAGCATGAAAATGTCGTCGTTTTCTTTTGTGAGTTTAATTTGAATGGCTTTGTGATCACTATCATAGTGTAGTGTTTTGAGTCTATTGTTTTCAGTTGAATCAGTAAGATTCAAACGCACATCAACTATGCATAGATCTAGATATTTTCCGGATCTCGGCAATGTAGGAGTCCCCGGGCCAATGAGCCGGCATCGGTATTCCATCTCATTATCAATTACGAACCGTTTTAAAAATATTCCCCGTGGATTGTTGTACTCGTTTAGCCAGTCGCCATGTCTAGCGTTCAGGTCACCCGCCAAAACATAATAATTTTGCGGTTCATCTAACCGCAGAAGTTCAAAGACGAGATTGAACTCCTCCCTGAACTTCGCATTCATGCGCTTCGGTGCATATGCACTGACCACAAAAAGACGTTGGCCGCCTTGCAATTCTAGCTTGATGCATGTCAACTCTAAGATTTCAAATCCACTGAATTCCGGTCTGTCTACACGTTCGTATTTTAAGTCTCGTGTTATCAGTATTCCTGTCCCTCCTCCGTTAGTCGAGTTGGGTCTGTCAGTACGTATGAAGTCGTAGTCCTTGAATCGTATGTTATGTCGTTCGTTCAGTTTCGTTTCGTTCAAAAGTACTATTTCAGGTTTGTGTCTAGACACAAAATCCAGTAGATCTGACCTCCTGTAGGCACTCGCTATCGAGTTGACATTCACCGCTATTAAATTGAGTTCAGCTCGAGCCAACACTGCAGAGAGCTGTCTAGTATTGGTCATTGGGACTTGTGAGTGTACTTATTTTTTTTTTTTTGAGTAGGGGAAAACCTTCAAAAGGCACCTATGGACTTGTTTATAAAGTCATGTCCATAGGTAGTGTGAGATTCTTACTCACTAAAAACCCCTACTGCATTGTCCGTTATAGGTGTCAGGGAACGAAGAAGCCCAAAAGAAAAAAGGTTGCCAAGAAATACGTCCACTATCCAACACCAGTCCGTCTAGGTCCCTGTCTATATGTCGTCATTTTGTTCCACCTAACCCAATTCATGTGACTACCCATAAGCACTCTCGTAGTCAAAGACGCCGAGAGATTACGGGATAGTCCCATATCCAGCAAGTGGGTGGCCAATCGAAGAGACCAAATCCCGCGCCATGAAAGGGTACAAGATGTAAAGGAGATGTTATCCTTTGAAACGTTAAAACGTTCTGCGATTTTAGTGACTAAGTCGGTATTACCGCCATAGTACCTGGTCTTCCTCTCATGGGCATCGTCCAACGAGACAGCGCCACTGACCACTTGTGAATCCAACACTTTTAATGTATCCTCTTTATGAACAATGAAGGCTGGCTTGCTTGAGGTCCGCCATGTGTGCGGTGGCATGCTTGAATAACATGAGCACTAGTCTCAGTTACCGAACAACCTGCTCTGCAGTTGGTTTCAAAATCAAGTCTTCGGACGCCCCGTGAAGTTCTAATTCGTGTTGGTAAGCAGTTGATCCTAACATGGTGGTATTGGACATAGTCCCTGCGAGGTATCATATGACTCCTCGAGTCAACCCAGGTGTTAGAGATATTGATTTTATTTGATTCGCGCAGCTCCCTACCATCGACCGAGCTGTGCAGGCGTGTAGCCCACCATCGTTTGGCTGCCGTTAACGAATGCAGCACTTCTCCATTTTTCCGCGTGCTAGCCTTCTTTGCCCATTCGATCCGTTGCCGGACGAAATCCGATGGTATACCAATACCGCCAGCACGGATTGCGGCGTGGAAATACGGGTTGGAGACATCATGGGGGAGTCTGAGCCAGGCTCGAATAGCCTCACGGACTTGTCGGTCGAGTGCCCTTAGTTTACCCAAGGTTACGCCGGCCAAAACAAGACCGTGGTAGAAGCGTGGAATTAAGAAAGTGCGGAGGATCTTTATCCGCTGTTGGGGCTTTAAGGGTGCCTTTGTTATTTTGTTCAGATCTTCACAAAGGGAAATGAGTCCACGAAAAAATCCCTTATGGGGAAAATTATGAGTCCACGAATTTTGGACCCGTGATCGACTAGGGTATGCTCGATTTTTCCGAGCCTGTCCAAAATGATTTTAAACGGAAATTAATACGCCCTCATTATTATTTTTATTACTACTTTGCTGGGGTTCAGTTCTACCCCTGGCAACTGCGGCAAACGACACTCCAGGTGTTATGGGAGCAGGCGCGATTGTTGGCTGTGCAACGGAAACGGTTTTCGCTTTAGGCGAATTGCGCTTTAAATTTTCTTACGCTGGGCAGCCTCTGAATGAGGCTGGATGCCCATAACTCCTGCAGTTGACGCAGAAGACTTTCTTTTTGTCATCCTCGGCTATCAGTGAGCAGTTGCCAGGTTCATGAGCACCGCCGTACTTGACACAGCGGAACTGCATATTACCGTTCACAGAACTATGTCCAAATCTTTGACACCGAAAACGTTGAACGATGTCTTTTTTAATTAGTTTCTCAAATCGCACTACTTGGTAGTTGAGGTACCTCAACTTATGCAGCTCTGCTGCGGCGCTGTCATGAGTTATTTGAACTAAATATATTGGGAGCACTCTCTTTTCTAAGATAGAGCGCATAGTGGCAAATGGTTTGACGTGCATGAATTTCACTGTCGGAACCACCGTTTGCAGTTCCTTGAGAAACTCTTCAGCATTGTACCCTTCGCACAATCCTTTCAGCAGGAATGTCTGGGTTTCACCTTCTTCTCTTGGTGTATAAGAGAAGAAGGGCCTTCCACTTTTTTCAGTGTGTCTTTCACAGCTTTACAATCTTCAATTCTTTCAACCCTAATCTGTGCTTTTTGGCCATTTAATTTTTTGATTTCGAATTTTTCAATTTTAGTGTAATCTTTCAATAGTTTCACCAAATCATTACCATTTTGATGGAACGTATTTATAGGTGGTGGTCTTTTTGTTTTAATATTATTTGTTTTGTTTTTACAAGTGTTTGTATCAACATTAGTATTACTTTTGTTTATTCCAGTGTTTTTCGTATTATCATTTTCTGCCGTTTGTAGTTTTCTACTTTTGTCCGTTTTTCGTGATTTATTGTTTTTCTTGACCACTTCTGTAAACTCGTTTGAGAACTCACCCATGTCCGTCCTCCTCATGGGTGTTTTCTACATCGTCTGTATTTCCTGTCATTTCTATCTGGGTCACATCTGAATCTGTTTTCGAATTCATCAATTTCTGGACGCAATTTTTCAGCTCAAGAACTTCTTCTCTTAATCGTTTATTTTCATTAAACATTTGCGTAAATCGCAAATCGCGATTCACCAAATACGGTGTCGGCTTAATTTTGCGTTTACTCGCGCCTGTCATAGTGTCTTTACTTGTTGTAATACTTAAATTAAATTAAAATTTAAAAGTAACTTGTAGCGCCTGGCGAGCACTTTGGGCTCCCGAACCCCAGTCCCATGTTCGAAACCCGGACCAAACAAAAACTTTTAAATAGTTTTTCTTGGGAGTAAATTCTTCCAAATACAAATATCGCGCTCCGCTGCAGTGCGGAAACAGCTCTGCCGTCTCCACGTACCAAAACACCGCGGTTCGGAACAGTTCTTCGCTTCCCAGTACAGAGGGAAGCGCTTCAGACTTCGGCCCGTCGGCCACCAGGTTCGAATCTTCTCTTCGAATTTTCAGCGCAGCTTCGTCGCAACTTGATTCTGCTTCGTCGGAACTTGCGTCTCCTTGCCTCTCGCGGCCACGTCCACGACCAGCACACTCGCGCCCCAATTCGGGGCTCTGTATTCACACTTAGTAGCGCCTTTTGATGGGTCAGAACACCTCACACTTCCAAAAAACACAGCGTCAAAGCCTGCGACAATAAAAATTGAGTTAGTTCAAAATTCAGAGCTCCTGAAACACGTCCTATCGATTTGACAGTCGAACTGCAAGTGACTAGAGCCGGTAGGCCAGTATGGTGTGGCCGTTGACGATGGTACCTTCTGGTTTCACATAAGGACTAGTACTAGTTGTCAGCTGCCGCGCGCTCTGCTTCCACTAACTCAATGTCACTGCAATCCACTGCTTAATTTATCACGATCGATGATCACTGTCGGATTGTGATAGTGAAAAATACGTGCACACTTTCGTCATCACTTTGATCAAAATTAAAACCGAACCTTTTGGAAAACAATGTTTATTTGAACTTCAATTTGTGGCGCACTTGACACAGCGAAACTGCATATTACAGTTCACGGAACTGTGCCCAAACCTCTGACATCGAAAACATTGAACGATGTCCTTCTTAATCAGTTTTTCGAAGCGGACTACCTGATAAATATTAGGACTACTTGGGAAATATTTATTATTGGAAATGCAAGTATATTCGTCATTATTAGTTCAGGTAAGTGTCTGAGGACAATGTTGGGTATGCCATCAATTCCAGTTGATTTTTTGTTATTAAGTGTCCGAATGGCATCCTTCGACACCAAATAGTTTTTCAAGCTGTTCTTTGGTAGAATATTTGAATTTAATGACTCATTGAAATGGAGAGTGAGTTTTCGACTGCAAATAGTCAGGAATTCTTCAACTTTGTTTGTGACAGTTTCTACAAATGTAGAACTGTCTAGATTAGAGGTTTGTCGATGGACTTACTCCATACTCATACCGATTATATCATTCTCGTTTGTTACGGTTTTGTATTGTATGGGACGTTGAATGTTGGCGGGTTCATCTGTTTCTATGATCCTATATTCATCGTGCTCCAATGGGATTTTCAAAGTCGACACCGTTGCCGGCTTCTTCGACCTGAAGAAAGCGTTGATCTGGCTGAACATTCCGTCCGGGTCCTGAGGATGAATGAATGTTCTGCGCTTTCTCAGCCCACTGTTGGTTTACTTCTCGCGTAAAGCTCAACTTGATGAGATAACGCACAGCCTTCATGAATTCTGTGAGAGTTTTTAAATGCGGATGCTAGCTCGCAGCGGAACTCCTATATAATGTTAATATGCGTCAGAATCTTACTTCTGAGCTTTTTTAGTTTCTTGATGCGTCGGGTCAAGTATTGGTTTCGTGGTGTAATTTTTGGTATGGTCTGGTGCATAATTTAAATTCTAACGAATCGTTCCATTTTCTATTTTGAAACACAGCTTCGTTGCAACTGTATTCAGCTTCGTGGCAACTTGTCACTTTTTCTCGAGCAGCACATTCGCGCCCGGATTCGGGGCTCTGCAGTCGCAGTCACAATCGGGAGCCTCCCCTGATGGAGCGGAATACCGCCAATCGATACTTCATAGCAACAAAACCCTGAAACACAGAAACAATATTAGTATTCGAATATTAAATATTTGATTTCAGATAAAGAGCTCCTGGAACACGCCCGCATAGTTCAGCAATCAAAGCCCAAGTGACTAGAACCGGTAGGCCAGTACTGTGGCCGTTGACGATGGTACCTTCTGGTTTCATATAAGGATTAGTACTAGTTGTCAGCTGCCGCGCACTCTGCTTCTCTGTAACTCAATGTCACTGCACTCCACTGCTTAATTTATAACGATCGATGTTCACTGTCTGACTGTGATAGTGAAAAGTACGTGCACACTTTCGTCATCACTTTGATCAAAATTAAAACCGAACCTTTTGAAAAACAATATTTATTTGAACTTAAATTTGTGGCGCACTTGACACAGCGAAACTGCATTTACAGTTCACGGAACTGTGTCCAAACCTCTGACACCGAAAACATTGAACGATGTCCTTCTTAATCAGTTTTTCGAAGCGGACTACCTGATAGTTGAGGAATCTCAATTTGAGTAGTTCCGGTGCGGCGCTGTCATGTGTTTTAATTTTTGTAATTTTTGATTATTCTGTTACTTTTAATTCTATCGATTTCTTGTGACGTTTGGACTTTTCTATTTTTTTCAGTTTTTTTGCGCCTGATGATTTGTTTTACTACTTCAGTAAATTCACCTGAGCCCTTACACATTTCCTCTTCTTGGGATTTTTCTACATCAATCGACTTTCCTTTTGTTTCTATCTGGGTCACATTCGTTTTCGTATTCATGAAATTCTGTAGCGAAATCTGCATGAATCGCAATTCGCGATTCACAAAATTTGGTGACAGTTTTATTTTTCGCCTATTGGCACCCGTCACCCGAGCTGTCTAGTATTGGTCATGGGGACTGAAGCGTACGCATAAGTCTACGAATCTTCGACCGACTAGGGTGATCGAATAGGGTGCTTTTGGTTTTAACACTTCTGTTGTTTATATTAAACTCAACACGTTCCTTGCCTGACCGGTTTTTGAAGACTTTCCGTTCAGACCAGTTCAGGCCTTACAATTGTATTATTTTGTTTCCGCACCTATGCCTCACAAAAATTAAAATAGTGCAAAAACCATTATTATTTAGGAAATTGTGTATATGTAAATATATATAGTACAAAAAACCACCAAATTATATTTATAGAAAATAGTTGAACAAATACCTGGCCGAACAGTACCGCAAAACGAACTCGTACTATGCCAAGCGGGTTGCATCCTCACATATAATTTTTTTTCATGCCTGCATCAGTTTAATGTATAAAATTTTAACATAAATTAAGTTTGTATGCAATGACAAAGAGATGTAACTTTTAACTTTGTTAAAACATGCTAACATAAGTGTGGTTTATCCACACAGCTGTCGCAGAATGTTGCAACTTTCACAGTGTAGTTTCTTCACAATTTTGAGCCTAGCTTTTTAAATTTTTCGTAACAAATTTTCCAGTGTCTTAACGGATTAGTGGCCTTTCATTTTTTTTTAATTTCGTGTTGATTTCTTTTTGGTCCAATTCGTCGAAAATTTTTTTAATTGAAAAATTTAAATAAATTAAAAAATTAAATAAATTTCAATTAAAAAAATATTAATTAATAAAAAAATTAATAATTAATAATAAAAAGTAACAAATAATTTAAAAAAAATTAATAATTAACAAAAAATTAAAAATATTTTAAAGTAATGGTATAACACTCAGATACATTGTTAATTGTTTTCGGAATTCAATGCTTGATATTTTTTCGGTTTATAATCCATGAATTCACTACGGCTGTGTTTTCAGACAAAGTTCAAATAATATTTTTAATACCACTTTAATGATTTTCGTCGAGGACTGCAATAAGAAGCCATTTGATCGGATCTATCTACAAAAGACTTTCCTTCATTATAATCCACAAAAGCCATCGGATTTATAACAATATTGCTCCTTTTCTGCATAGCCACTGTGCCATTAGACTGTTTCGTTGATACTAGAAGGACATCACGCTTGTGTTTCAATTTCAGTATTGTCAAACCATTATTGCTTTCCTTAGCGATATGTTCATATCGATCAAATTTTTTTGAAAATAGATCTTCCCACGGCGATTCGATTGTATTGTTCCAATCAGATGAATGTTTTGAGCAATTAACTTTTTCGCTTATTCAATGCTGGTGTACCAATTATTGGTACATAATGTATGATCTAAACTAATATATATACTTTAACACAATGACAAATCAACTTTGGTAGGCTTTGTTTTCTCTATATCCGTTTTTTTCCCACAATAAATTTTGAAGGCGAGCGTGTTTCCCGGTGCTGAATATAATTTGAATATTTCGATACCGTACTTTTGTCTTTTTTGTTTTATATATTGTTTGAAGACAATGCGAAAAGGAATTATAGATTCGTCTACGCAAACAATTTCCCCTGGTTCAAAATACTTTTCAAAATTTTAATTTAAAAAATCAATGACAATTTAATTTTATACAAGCATGTTTTTATATTTTCCTTGTCATTGTCGTGAAAATGCAACATTCGTAGCAAAAGTTCAAACCGATTTCTTGGCATTATATAAGGTGGGACCCAAACAAACTTATTACTGAATACTTCACAATTCCCATCCACATAATAAGTCCAAAAAAACGTTTTATCTTGTTGTTATCTGTAGCTGTCATCCATTTATCTAATCTAGGTGATATTTATCTAGATTTGATTAGATTGTTTAGATTTAGATTGATTGTTGCGCATACCGATTCGTTTCTATAAGAATTCGTCACTCATAATAAAAAAATAGATGTCTTCTGCTTTTTCGCAAGTTTGATTAAATAATTTTTAACCCGGTGTACCAACGAAAAACGTAAGGCGCGGTTTGTTTCCAATGGTTCTACTCAATCTGTATATCAATAATTAATTAAAATTATATATCAATAATTTTCTATTATTTATAGAAAATTCAGCTTCTTCGTCTTCACTACTAGATTAAATGCGAGCGCCGCATGTGGAAAGGCGATGAAACGGTACGAGGGTGTTAAATATAAACCGGACATTTTTCATACACATTTATTCACAGTAAAAAATTTTAAATAAGACTAATCATTTTTCTACATAGTCTCCTAAACGCAATACACATTGTTCCCAACGTTTTGGAAGCTTAAAAATTCATTGGCCATAGAAAGTTTGAGGTCGAGTTGTTCAATCAGTTACGCACGCGCTCCTCAACTTCTTCATTCGTTTCAAATTTTTCGCCTCCCGAATTTCCAAATGGGACCAAATAAAAAATAGTCGCAAGGGAACAAGTCTGGGCTATAGGAAGGGTGCTCCAAGTTCTCTCAATGCAGCTCAATTAACTTATCTTTTGTCAATGCAGCTGTGTGAGGTCGGGCATTGTCATGGAGCAGAATGACCTCTCTTATGGGATATTTCCTTCTTTTGTTTCTGTATGTGGCTTTTGCTGACCCCTTTCTGAAGCGATTTCATCAATAGTGAATCGGCGTTCACCCTTGATTAGATTTCGAACCGCTTGAATAGTGTCAACAGTTACACTTGATCTTGGTCGTTGATCACGAGTTTCATTTTCTACACTTTGTCGTCGATTTTTAAATTTTCTAGCCCAATCAAAGCGTATTTGTCACCAAACTGCACTTCAACCTAGCCAAAATATTCGATGGTGGAACGTCTTCATTTGTTAAAAATTTAATAATAATAAGTTGCTCAATGGATAATGAAACCACTTGCTCACTCATGATTGCTACTGATCAACAGGAAGAATGAGTGGCCCGGGAGCGGCTGCTCGTTACCCCCCTCACTCGACAGAGTTTAAAACTCATAAAGGCAAAAGTCCGGTTTTTATTTGACTCACCCTTGTATGATTTCCTCTGAACTGCCTTCGAATAGGTTACCTCGTGCAATCTTACGGCCTTTTGTCTGAATTTCCGCGTACGGCACGTTAGAATTGTCGCCACAAAAACTGTTACTGTGTGACGCCATATCTACTTATAAGGAGTGACAATTGAAAAATTTAGAAGAGATCTGAGGAAGAGAAGGCGGGAAAAATTGCAAATATTTTTAAATGCAAAATATCCGTATTTCCTTCTTTTAAAACACTGAATAAACACACTGAAGTATAAATTAATCGCAACTTGGATCATGGATCGTATCAATGACACGCGAATAAATGATAGATCGAAATGCAGTTAAAACAAATTGTGATGAAAAATAATTGCCGATGCCGCCGCGTGAGGAGGGGGGGGGGGTGTGTCATCAGCAATAGTATTAAGATGCCCAATATTGACTGCATAATAACCGTTTAAAACAAATTTTCATTTTACAATGATAGTACCAAATGGCTTGAATGGAAAGTGGAAAAATAACAAAAAAAATTATTTTTTTCTAAAATATGAACAATAAAAATTGAACTACTAAAAAGGGGAAAAAACCAGGTAATAATACTAATCTACTTCAACGTATGGCCACAAACTGCTCTCTGGTCTAGGGTAATCACAATAATTATGTATGTAATTATGTATGTAATGTAATTCTCGCCTAACACTGTTACGATATTATTCCACTAGCGACTTGTTGTAACAAGACGCTCACCATGAATTTTTCAATAAATTAGTTCAAACAACGAATTTCACAAAGAATGTTATATTTATTGAAAGCAGAAAAAGCAAATACAAAAAAAAAGAAGTGAACACGTCGCGGGTTAGTAGCAGAGTCAACATTTTGTTTTTCTTAGTTAAAACCTAACCTCGGATGTGGTGATGTTATTACCTGACCGTCCTTCGGATCACTCAAGTTCCTCGGTACAGTTTTATTGCAACTTATGAACAATTTGAACTAAGAAATTCTAGTTACACACATAAGTAATTTTTTTTTTGTTGTCCATAATAAACATTGAATCTGAACTAAAGGGCTAGGTCTGTTTTAAATGATGTGTCATAAAAGGAACAATGAAGAGAGTTCTATGCTAAAATGGTTTGAGAAATTTCAGAAATGTTGTAAAAATATAAATACGAGGGTGTTGGGCAATACATGTCATAAATCTATGGAAAATACATATAATTTAAGTGAATATTTCTGGTTAAAAGCACAATATTGATAACGTCATTTTGGCACCTTCTCTCTTACGTTTAATGATTCTTAACAGTATCATTGACTTATATCTCCTATAAATGGGTAAAACCTTTCAACTCGTAAACTAATAAAGGAACACATATTTTTGTCAATTTTATCATTATTTTTTTCTTTCCACATGCTTAATCATTTGTTTTATTTGGGTTCTCTTATTTTGTTTTATTCATTTCCTGACTGTTTTTAACTAAATTATTTTCCTTGTTCTTCTTTTGCAGTTTTCCATAATGCAATAACTGAGTAATTTATAAAACTATCAAAACTGCCAAAAAATCGAAATACATTGAAATCTAAGAATCTTAAAATCCTAGAATATTATGCTAAGCAATGAATGAGTTTCATTAATTTGATCAAGAAACAAGTTTAGCATAGCAATACATAACGAACTTAAAGCTAGAGTTTGATTTTTGTTATAATGTAAACAATTTTCTTTCATTAAAAGCCTTTAACTTAGTTTATATGTTTGAAAAAACAAAACCAGGTTCCTTTTTGACTATAAATTTAATTATTTTCGAGTAAATACGTATTTCGGTGGTGACATACCACCTTCTTCAGTATAACTAACTTATTAGTAAAAAGTCTTTGCCTATTTATATACAGAAATTCTACCTACTTTCAAAAATCATATCTATTAATGTTAATTGCTCTTGTGAGCAATTGCCTATAATTTCATTTAAGCGATTATAGGTAAAAGGTGATCCAATAAAAGCTTCCGGAAGTTTTTTTTAAAATAAAACACATGAAAATCAATTTAATAATCAAAAATTGTATTTGAGAGATTAGTTTCGTTTATGACATTTAATATTTGAAGATTATTTCTTTTAAATGTTGTCCGCAACTAGCTCTCAGATAGTCCATTCTGTGGGTCCAATTTTCGAGCACTCTCTCGAGCATTTCTGCCGGTATTCCGTTAATAACACGTGTTATGTTTGCTTCCAATGCAGCAATCGATTGTGGTTTATCAACATAAACAAGTGATTTCACATACCCCCACAAAAAGTAGTCCAACGGCGTGAGATCACAAGATCTTGGAGGCCAATTCACAGGTCCATTTCTTGAGATGATTTGTTCATCGAAATTTTCTTTCAATAATTCGATGGTTTCGCGTGCTGTATGGCATGTTGCACCATCCTGTTGAAACCACAAATCAGCTACGCCAATATCTTGAATTTTTGGCAACAAAAATTCATTGATCATTGCGTAGCGTGCGCCATTCACGGTTACACGAACTCCTTCCGCATTTTTAAAGAAATACGGTCCGATGATGCCACCTGCTCATAAACCACACCAAACAGTACATTTTCCCGGATACATTGGAAGCTCTTGGATCGCTTCTGGCTGCTCATCAGCCCAAATACGACAATTTTGTTTGTTGACGTATCCGTTCAGCTAAAAATGAGCTTCGTCGCTGAACACAATTTTTCTGTGAAAAAGCGGATCTTCTTCCAGTTTTTCCAAGGCCCATAGAGCAAATTCATGGCGCAAACCAAGGTCTGCTGGTTTCAATTCTTGAACGAGCTGTATTTTGTATGCCTTGAAACCAAGATCTCTTTTCAAAATTCGCCACAAAGTGCCATACGAGAGACCCAAAGCTTGAGAACGGCGACGAATCGATTGATTGCGGTCTTCACGTACACTTTCAGATACAGCAGCAATATTCACAACAGACCGGCTTCTACGCACTCTAGTCGGTGGATGAAGGTCCAATAACGTAAAACTGGATCGAAGTTTATTGATTGTTTCGCGAATAGTGCGTTCAGTTGGACGATTGTGAACACCATAAAATGGTCGAAGAGCACGAAAAACATTTTTTACTGAGCACTGATTTTGGAAATAAATTTCCACAATTTGCAAACGTTGTTCAGGCGTAAGTCTATTCATGGTGAAATGTCAATGAATACTGAACACAAATGTCATATGAAAATTGTCACGCGTGAAATGCCCGAGAATCCCTATTGAAAAAAGTACCTCGTATTGGATCACTGTTTAGTTTGAGGGATGACAATTTTTGAATAATAAGACGCACTAATTATTCACTATAACAATAACACTTAATTTTATTCACTTAATAAACAATTCGAAAAAAGGTACATAAATCAATACTTGAATACAAGTATTTAATGGATTAATTGTGAAAAAATACGCGTACAGGAGTTTCGATATATAAGTTTCAAAAGTTTGAATGACTTTGACCATAGCTTTATATCTCGCGGAGAGTATGTCTGTTTGGATAAAGACTCTGTTCGAGTCATGATTTGAGACCCTCTTGGAAGAAGTTTTAAGTCCTCGGTTTAGGTAAGGATCGATAAATTTGTAAAAAGGATACGTTGAGAAAAACAAAAAAAAAATGGGGTTTTCAGGATTGGGATTTGGGAAAGTAGAATATTTAATTGTAAAAACGCATCTGGCTGCCAACCTTTGAATGTTTGTTTAAACATTTGAAAGAATTAACGAAGAATATAAAAAGTAAGGACAGGGTACGTTGTTCAGATAAGAGAAAATAAAGCAATAAAACCATTAACGGATTAGTGAGTTTAAAATTATGCAGCTATCATCAAATGGTCAGTGAAGGGTCGCGAAGAAAAATTATGCGGGTTATTTGTGAGAGTATTATTTTTAGAAAGTTTCGTTAAAATGATTCTGTTGAACCAAACAATTAGTTTGCTACAATTTTAACCTGTATCCTCATTAAGTCTTTTTCCACAGGTACTTTCTAATTTCGATACTTTCAATCATATCTAATTTGCAGATTTTATTAACCGCCTTAATGACCTCTAAATCATCGAAGCTTATGTGGTGACCTTCTTTAATTATATGTTCTGCGACTGCCGATCTCATCACTTTTTGTTATTTCTTCTTTATTGACTCCGCAAACTTCATGTGTTCCTTGAATCGCACTGATACCAAACGTTTGGTCTGTCCAATGTAGCTTTTTTTACATATCGGGCACTTAATCCGATATACCCTGCTTTTTTCTGCATTATGAATTTTGACTTTTTCGGAGCATAGAAGGGTTCCGATTTTGTTCCTTCTACTAGTGCCTACCGCTTTGATACAAAGAACAAAGAAGAAATATTCTCATATTAGTTTATTATGTTTTTAATCTACGCAGTTTGATTAGTTCAAGCCTACATTTCAACTGTAAACTAATATTCTACAAAATTGTCATCATTTTATTCACAATCCTTAGTAGATTATTTTTCTTTTGTTTGTAAATCCTTACAATATTTTGATTTTAATATGTTATATTATTTTTACTATCGTAAGCGCAAATAGTTGTGTAATTCTTTTTTTGTTCTGTTGCTATTAATCTTAAGATTGTCGTCTGACGATTGGACCGTTTTATTTCTTCTAATTTCCTGGCCTGGTTCTATTTCTTAAATACTTATGTAAGCTCGCTCGAGTCTAACTACATCTCCAATGCCGTCATATGCTCCGTATCGGTGCATTTCTGAATCGGAGTCTCATCTGGTTTTGAATTCAAATAACTGGAGTAAATTATTCAGCTCCAGAAACTTCCTTCTTTAATTTTTTATTTGATTACTAGCTGACCCGGCAAACGTTGTTTTGCCATATGAATTATTTCTAGGGAATTTCTAGTGTCGAAAAAAAATAACTAACTTATTGTAAGTGTGTAAGGATGTGGTATATGAGTGAAAAGGGCATGGAGCGCTGTGAGCGATGAGCGAATATAAAAATCACAAAACACCAAACATTTTTATTCTGTTTATTATAATTCATTCCTTAAAATTATATATATCATTAATAATTAATTACGACAGTAACACTAACAAACAATATCAATCTCTTAATGCTATAGCGTGAACAATATTTTTTGTTAGCTCGTCTTTAGCTAATACAATCAAACTGGATGGTTTACCCACTCGAGAGCATGCTACGTATAATTGTCCGTGTGAAAAACATGGTGTGCTCAAATCTAAGCCACAAACAGACATCGTTTGGCCTTGGGACTTATTGGTAGTCATTGCAAATGCTAATCTAATCGGAAACTGAATACGTTTAAATTGAATTGGCACATATGTAGGTATAATAGGGATTCGTGGTATTAATATATTTTCACCTCGGAACTTGCCATTTAAAATTGTGGCATCGATAACGTTTTTCATTAATTTTTGAATGACTAATCGCGTACCGTTGCACAGCCGTGGCGGGTTCAAATTACGAAGCAAAATAATCGGAGATCCAAACTTCAATTGTAAATTATGCGGTGGCATGCCTGGCAAATCCAGTGAGTTCAAAAACTCTGGTGGAAAATTTACAGCTTCGCTGGCATCGCAAACTGTATCAATAGATTTGTATGATACCAAGTTCCCTGGCAACAACTGTTGTATCTTTGGAATAATGCACGGTACAAATGTTTCCTTTTTTGTTAGGGTTTTTATTTTCTTTTTGTTAGCAATCAAACACGCGTGTGTGCTGGCGAATGGTTGGCAGCAGAGTGAGTGTCTCGTGTTGCCGGCGGCACAACCAACGTCTCGTTCCGACGGCGGCTCAGTCAGCATCTCGTTGTGCCGGCGGCTCAGTCAGCATCTGTCCCGACGGCATAGAGTGGACGCGGGAGCAGATACTGCTTGCGCCGTGAGCTTGGTGCCGATGGTGGTGGCTTGCGGGGCACCACATATCTTCAGATTTAAATCGTCAACGTCCACATTTTTTGCCGCTAAAATTGCTCTTTCTGCAAGCCATTCATGATTTATGTACTGTGTGTGTACATCGGGAAATATTTGTTCAATGAGAGCATTTTGCGAATCAGTGATTGTGCAGAAATCGGTCGGTAATTTTACGCATCCAGTTTCATCTATAGTAACTTTTCCATCACCGATATCTAAGAGTTGTTTTGAGAATGTTTCAGCGGATGGATCTTGAAGCATTTGAACGCGCATATTTACTTTCAGCTGTACTTTTTCAACATAACGCTACAATCGCGATGATTTTAAGCAAGCATTGATCTCATGAGCGTATGTTTAACGTGGAATGACGGGAAGTGTTTGTCTCAAATCACCTGAAAGGACTAACAGAGTGCCGCCAATTAGTTTGTCGTTGTTTTTAATATCTTTCAATGTTTTGTTCAACGCCTCAAGCGAATGTTTGTGTGCCATAGTACATTCATCCCAGATGATAATTTTACACTGTTTCAGCACTGTGGCCATGGATGATTGTTTTTTTATGTTGCACACTGCGTCAGGGTTATTTTGAATATTTAGTGGTAGCTTAAATACTGAATGAGCTGTTCTGCCTCCATCCAATAAAGTTGCCGCAATGCCCGATGATGCAACGGCCAATGCGATGTCATTATTTGGCGAGAGTATTGCGGCGAGAATTATCGAAATAAGGAATGTTTTGCCAGTTCCACCTGGTGCATCCAAAAAGAAGAACCCATCTTGTCCTGCTGAAACTGCGAGCATAATGCGGTCGTAAATGGTTCTTTGTTCCTCATTCATTAGTGGGACATTGCGAGTAACAATCGCCGCCATTTCTACAGTATTGTACTGCAGTTTACGATTCATTTCAGTGTTCATTAAATCAGATGCAGTTCGATTTGGCGAATTCATACCGAAATGACTGAGTGGTAAGTTGGCAATGATAATGCAAAGATCCTCA
This sequence comes from Stratiomys singularior, assembly GCA_954870665.1. NCBI lineage: Eukaryota > Metazoa > Arthropoda > Insecta > Diptera > Stratiomyidae > Stratiomys > Stratiomys singularior. The sequence continues at coordinate 61,823,047 of OX940879.1, read as the reverse complement.
ATAGCAATCAATGCTTCATTGTACATAGCGTCGCTGAATGTTATCGTTAGATCGTTGCACCGTGTACGATGTTGATGCAATATATCATCAGTCATTGAATCTTCATGATTATCCCACAATTCTTCTGCTCGGGCTGGGAAACAGGTAGTCAACACTATAGCGAATAGTAGACGAATTTGTATTGCTGTACAGTTCAATGCTGCTTCAGCAAGCATACATTCCCACTGGTTGTTGTCTTCCAGCAAGCCGAGTGCAAGGCATACATCTTCATACGTTGGATATTGTTGCCCATTCACTTTACGTATATCTAGAAATGACAATGGGCCAGTAACATTAACCATCAACAGTCGAAGATAAAAGCACTCAGTCTGCCTTGGATTGACTGTAAATACTCGCCCCAAGGTGTTTGATTTGAATAAATTGAGACATGCATCAACTGGTGAGCCTTGCTTGCGAGGCATCCATTTTTTTTTGTTTGAGCCCATGTGAAATAGCGTGGTACTTGTGAATAGAGTAATGTTCGTGCAAAGGCACCAAAATCATCCGCACGATTACACAATTCAAAAAATTCAGTGAGTGTAGTTTTTGGTGGATTTGTAGCACGATCAATCGCTGTATACAGAATACAGAAATACAGAATAAAGAAATTATTATTTTTATATGTATATACATGTATAAATTTTAAGAATAGTTACTTAAGTTTGTTCTCTGTGATTCGGTGGTAATCCGGTCGTTCGAAAATTGCAACAATTTGTCTGGAACGTACTGCTACTTATAATGTTCTGCTACATAGGATGGTCTGTATTTAGGATGCACTTAAAATACACAAGTTCTTAGGATATTCTGCTACGTCGGATGCACTGCCACTTAGAATGCACTGTTGTTTAGGATGTTTTGCCACTCAAGATGCACTGCCACTGATGTTAAAAGAAGATTTTTTCAATATTTTTACGGGACACGTTGTAGCCCTCTTGTTGGGTTTCTGCAGAATTAGTTTATTCACTTTGATTCTGATGGGTGCGTATACTCAAGTAGTTAGCATTCGAGAGTTCCAGTTGCTTTGTTACACAGAGGGTTTTCGGTTTTTACAAATAATTTATTGTGCTAGTTATTTTATATTTCGCATTCACTCTATAATTTTTTTGTTTGTTTTTTGTTTTCACTTATTTCATTTAAATAACATATTTTATATACACCTTTTGGAACCAATATAATCCATGATTTTTCCCATTTATTTCACTTTATACACAAAGTAACTAGTATTGACGCAATCTGCTGCGTGTTTCGGAGTTAGACGGTTTTTTCCGACGTCTCCTTCTGCGATGCGTTTTTAGGTTCGAGCCGCGTAAAAAAAAAATTTACAAAATTGTCTCCTCTTCTTGGGGATTTATTGTATTAAAACTTTTTTCATACGCGACGCGGATGCGCTATTAAGATTTAAAAAAAAAATCAAGTAACTTTACTTAGCGCATCCTACCGACTGCGCCAATTTTATTAAAGCGAACCGAAAAGCCAAAAAATAAAAACCGATTTTTCTTTTTAATGCGTTTATTGATTACTATTCATGTAGAGTATATGTATACATGAATCTAATGGACAAGTACCCCGATGCAGTCTCACACCAGGTTCACAGGATTCATAGACTTGGCCCGTACTTGTCTTTAACGCGAAATCTCACTAACTCTCGCGGGGCCGCTGGGTTCCGATATTTAAGGAAAATAATATGCTGAGCTGTTGCAATAATTAGTTTGTGCTAATTGTTGCAAATGCAAAAATCAAAAGTGTGCATATGACACCTGCTTGTTTGTGCTTAATTGATTATATTTAATTAATGATAGAAAAAATACGCGTGGCGGAAATGTAATTATGATCCGCTACGAATTAAGTTAGGAAATGCAAATGCATATTAAATTAGGGTGCATAGGTGTGCAATATGATGCTACGGTTCAAATAAGTTCAAATAGTTAGGGGCTTATGCTATTTACTGTAACATCTAATCATCAATCGATACGCATAATAATCCTTTGAGCTAACGTTCTTGTTTGTTTCGGCTCCTGTAATAATATATTCATAAATATTAATTGAAATTAATTGCGTTTAATAATTTATTCCTTTTGTTAAATGAGTAATGATCAAGTTCATAATGAGTGAAGTACCTGATACGGGATCTCGTTGTTTAATATTTATGCAATATCCGTCTTGTCCCTTCCAGAACATTAGCGGATATTGGAGAGCGTCATATGAACGGTGTGAATCAGTAATGAACTGAAGATTATTATTTCTTCTACGAATCAGAATTTCTCGTGCACCTGTACGATCGCCAACCATGATTTCCAGCAACGTCAACAACAGGTGCATTGAATCTACGAATGTGCTCTCCAGCTGATGTTTTATCAGGATTAATGACAGTAGCGTGATTATCGCTTTGTAATTTGTGTATGTGTGATTTGAATATTTTTAACAATTCATTGTGTTCATTCAATAGAGCGTCCAGCTCGGCGACGATGCGTCTGGCAAAAAATGAATCAAGGTTATTGTAGTCACAACGTGCATTCACGCGATTGGCAAGTGCACTTCCGGAATCCTCGCCGCCCATAAAGTAGATCTGTAAAAATTTATGTGGTTCGTTTGGCATTGGCAACAATGAGCCCATTTTATGATAAACTTGGCCTCTGATTTTGAATGTAGAATTGTATTGTTGACCATTTGCATTAGTATTTTGAACTATTTCTGTTGCTCCGAACGATGTCATTTGAAAGCATGAATTGAATGTTCGAATTGACTTCAGCAGCACGTTCGAAACTGGATCTGTGCCGATAAGTAACCCGTTCAGTGGTTCAGGTGGTGTTTCAATTTCAGGTAGTTGCACCTTTCCTGACGCACAACACATCCCCGGTGGCTCATTTTTGAATTTGAGAGCATGATAATGCGGGCATTCCTTGTCCATAGCACCAATTACTACTTTTGAATGAGCATAATATTCAATATCGGGCTCATACTGGAATGCTAGACGCAGGAATGAATCAGATGTAAATGCTCGATGTACCTGTTGGCGTTGTTGGTCATTTATTCTGCGTCTATTGACTGTGAAACGGCGTGATTGTCGTTGTTCTAATCTTATTACTTCATTGCGTTCAGCTCGTGTATTTTCTGATTGTTCTTGGCGCAATTGCGCCATGCTCACACGCGCATCAGTATTTTGTTGCTGGATTTGTTCTTCAGTTCTTTGGGCTCTTCTATTTCGCATGCTTCTAGATCTACTTGTATCACGGCTCAAGTTAGCCCCTTTGCGTTTTGTTGGCATTGTTCACTGTACAAAACATACATAAATAAAATTAATTAAATTACTTAATGATAAAAAACATTATAGTAATAATGTATTTAATCTTTGATTGTACACACATACATATACATATACATGTAAATATTAGACTGTTTTACGAAAGCGAAAATTTTTATTTTTCTCAATTATATCGAAAATATATTGTTAGAAATGGCGAAAAAAAAATTCTGTGGAAGTTAGAGCTCTTATAAGTGAACACAAAAAAAAATTGCCCAATTGTAATAAAAATCTTTCACCGAATTTTGTTTTGATCATTTCCAACAACATTTTCGATATAAATAAAATAAAAAAAATATGGATAAATAAAAATAAAAAAAAATTATGGATTTTATAATAAATGTATAAGAATAATTTATACTTACAACACAATAGCCGTTGTTGACGGGAGCTCGTAACACGTGTTGATCACTTTTGAGGTTATGTTTATCACTTAATTAACTAATCGTGTGAACTACACTCAACATTAATAATTATTGATAAAATAGGAACAAATAATTATAGTCCAGCAAATTAATAATGAATTTAATTGAGAATATAGTTAATATGAGAGTTACACTGAGTTAGTAAAATGATAATTGTAAACGTTACTACTACGCTTGATGCATGAACAATAATAATGGCCGAAAACAGGAGACCGGCTTCGGTCTCACCCCTACTCCGTGCTGTTTACTGGGAAGTTACACCGGTGTAGTCTGGCAAATGAGTGTTGATCCAGAAAAAGCGCGGAAAATTTAAAAAATCTAGCACTGGAAACACTAATTATAGCAGGAATAAACTGTCTTGATACTAATGTTACCATGTAATAAGTTTCAATTAAATGTTAGGCTCAACTGGCGGGGATAACTTGCCAAGTGATAATTGATCAGTTATCGAGCGGGATGAATAGTGATTAAATTACTAAAATGACTATTAAAAAATAAGGGTTGGTGATAGAGGGGTGAAAATTTAGGGTTGTATGTATTTTTTTTAATTTTAATTTTTTAATTAAAAATTAAAATTTCGTCCAAACAATAAAAATAAAATGTTAGGGGTGGACAACCCTTATCACTTAGGAGTATGAAAAATAGATAGTAGCCGATTCTCAGACCTACTGAATATGCATATAAAATTTGATAAAAATCGGTCAAACCGTTTCGGAGGAGTATGGTAACTAACATTGTGACACGAGAATTTTATATGTAAGATATGTGTGAATTGTAGATCCCGATTCATCAGTTACAGCGACGGCTTGATTTGCCGCTCATTTGCGCCCGTCATTATCGGTTTAAAAGTTGTTATTTTTGTTACTAAGAAAAAACTTCTGGGTTTGTAATGTTCAAATAGCGTTCGGCGAGCACTTCGGGCTCCCAAACCGTAGTCTTAGGTTTGAAGCCCAAACCAGTGAATAGATTTATTTGTATGTAGCTAATCTCAAATTGAAGTTTTGAACTAACGCAGAGTCAGCAAAGCTGCCCTCTAACTCCAAAACCTCGCGGAGCGGAACTCCTATAGAAAAGTTGAAATAGGCTAGATAAACCAAACAATCAAAATTCAACTTCCCAGTACAATGGAAAGCACTCAGGACTCCGGCCAGTCGGTTAAAATCCCTTTCTCTCTTCTTATAAATTTTTTGATTTGGGAGCGACTTCCTCGGGATTCTCTGATTCATCGAATCTTGATTTCTTCTGGCCCTTATTCGAGCGCTCTCTTCAATTCGTCATACCTTGGGGTCAAGTTTGGATGTTTCATGCGCAAGATCTTCAGAACTCTTACACACTCCTTCCATTTTGATAATATTCACAGAACACTCAAGCAAACAGCACCAAACGATTTTCACGTGTAACACTTACGAAAACTCGTAGTCGCAAGACTATCACGACCTCTTCAATACCAACCCTTTCCAACACCATTCTGCCTCGCTGTTCATGATCACTAACCGGTTGTTCACCTACCCGTCAAGTCGTCTGTTTCATGTAGGGGGCCACTCGCTCCGGGTTGCCACCACGGCTCGTTTCCCATATATATTGAATATTAAAAAACTTCACCATTATTATTGATCGTATTGATTAAAATGGCAAATTATTGAATATGAATAAATAAATAAATTTGGAAATAATGAGTCGAGTGGGGTTGAGCTTTAAAAGCATTTTTCTCGGAAATGAAAGCGAAGTGCGCTTTATCATTCGTGATTAGTTAAGGACGACTAGTCTACTACATCATATAAAAATATCAGCGGAAATTGTGGTTTTCGAGTTTGATACTCCTTTTGTTTGTTTGAACGCTTGCCATAGCCGTAAGAAGCCGTTGTATAAGTGTAAAATTATTTAGATTCTAACCCAAAAATCTTCCATTCAGATCGAAGACTTGGTCATCCTATTGACTTCTTCTTGCCATAATTTTTAGAGTCCTGAATAATGTTGCGAAACGCACACCTGCTCTGCATCACTAACCGAGCAATATCGGTTATAGACTTTCCTCCGCCATTAATTTTTTTTTTATAATGTTTATTCCGGTTTGCTCTACCCATCGTCAACAGTTCATTTCACAAACCTAGTAAAGGATGGCCTATCAATCCTTTAATATGTGTTGATCAATCAATCCTATAATGCATGTGTTGATATTGATGCAAGGCACGCGACTTAGCAACTCCGCGGTGTCCGCTGCACTATGGCTCTAATGTGAGCCTTTTCAAAAGTGGTAATTGATTTGTTCCTGTACTGACCAATAATGATGTCTTGCTATATTTCGTGTTTTGTCCGACAGGAATGGAAATGTTGTTTGTTTGTTTTCGGAATGGAATTCCATCTTTCCCGATCTGTTTTATTGTTACTTTTTTGAGATGCGTGTCCAGCTGATGTCTTTTCTCAGTTGACATTTACTCGTGCGGATAAGGTCATCAAGCTCCAAAAGAACATTGTTACTCCATTTTCGTACTTTGGCTTCATAGCGTCGGAAGTGTCAGCTGACAGTGGACTATGATAATGCTGGGAAGATTCACGTTCGTTTGAAGCAGCAGCTTGGCAAAGAATTGGTCCTTTAGTTTACTAACTTATTTAGTTTATTATCTTATTACACTTAGCTTAAGATCAAGTTATTGGGTTCGTCTATTTTTTTCCACTTGGCTTAATGTTACGATTGACTTGTTCGGAGTTGGGTCGTGGTCCCATATGACTTTCCTGTCGAATGTCTCGCAGCAGAGTGACTGCGCGTCACAATGTGACGGCGACACGACCAGCGCTTTTTGGTGGGTGCCGGTGCCGGCCGGAATCTGGCCGACGGCGTGCAGTTTTCCGCGGCGGCAGATTCTGCTTGCACCGTGTGCTCGGTGCCGTCGATGGTGGCTCGCGGGGGTCCACACTGTTATGCCCAGCCGGTGTCTGTCCGACGGCGTAGAGTTTGCGCGGCAGAAGATTCTGCTTGTGCCGTGAACTCGGTGCCGATGGTGGTGGCTTGCGGGGCTTCACAGTCCATATCGCGTCTTTCGTTTTCCGAACGGAATTTGATGCTTGCAGATTTCAAAGTTCCGCGATGCATAATTTCATCTTTTTAATCAAGTTATTTACATAGTGCAGAGTAAAATTTACATGTATATAACAACTTACTTCAGTCGAACAATCCCGGTTTCCGTTTGGGCTGGAAACAAAACAATCCTTTCTGAAATAAAAACATTAATTCTTTACATCACTAGCAAAACACTCAATTTACCTTTTGAATACCTACAGCCGCGTTTTGGGATAATTTGAGAGTTTTCATCGACCAGTCATGACACTTCGCTTTAAAATGACAGTTTCATGGTTGAAATGGTTTCATTTTTGTCAATACTTAATTTTGAACCATTCTTTGCACACACGTCGAAATTATAAAATAAAAGAATTTAGAAGAAAATGGATCAATTTTTTTAACACAATAATTGGTTGTCTACGTCCGTCGAGCATATTTCACCCCAAAAATATCACTTACACTGCGAATATGAAATTTATTTTCTTGTCACATATTCAACACTGGATGGATATTTATATTTCGGAAAAAAAAAATTTTTTGATTTCAAAGGGATCTGATTGTAAGCTTTTCTCCAATCCTTGATTCAGGTTTAAATATTTAAGTTATGCTTTCGCCTGGACGAGTACTATACCAGTATATTTTCTATGATGAAACACCTCGAATGTCTCCCTAGATTTCTTCACAGCAGTATCTATAAAGTAAAAGTATTTAGCTTTTTCTATATAAGGTGTAAAAGTATAGAAGTTACGATTGTATGTTTGTAGTATTTCTATTATCTTTGCTCTGTCTCCAAGATTACTATAATTTATCGAAATTATTCCTTGTTGTGTCCTTGAGTTATGCTGAAACTATTTTAGTCAACATTAAATTTTAATATTTGGTTGTTTATCTGTATATTTTCTCACTGTCACTGTGGTAGGTAAATTCGTTTTCCTTTTTATTTTTCCTTCAAACTTAGTACTTATTTTTCGCCACCTATTTTTCTTAAACTAAAATAACCGATTTTTTATCGTATGTTAATGTTTTTATTGGTGACTTAAAAATTCATGGATAAAAACAAACTAAAGTAATTAGAATCGATGAATTTTTTTTTTGAAAAAAAAAGATGCCTGACCACCTGACCCGATCGGGTGCAGTTTACATGCATGAAATGAAAAGTCAGAAAAGAAAGTATCCGATTCGGCTCGCTGAATCTCTCACCAATACTCGCTGAAGCATGCAAACCCGCCGTGCCAAACGTAGAAAGCTCGAATTACTTCCATATGACGTCATAAGTTTTTTTTTTTTAAAGTGTTCACCATTGATTGTTCTCTTTTTCAACCACAATCGTCGTTTAAAATAAGATTTGTCAACACATTTTATTTTTTTTTTAATTTCACACGCCGCCGGAACTGTAACATAGTCGCTTTTCGCTGCTTTCTCACTTATTTACTTTCGTACGTTGAAGGTTTGAACTTCACTTTATGAAGTACTTAAATATACAGCCATAAAGTGCTATAGTGTATTGACTTAAATATTAGGTAATATTTCCACCACAAATAAAAGTGTCTTTTCAAGTTCAAAAAATGGCCATGCCACAAACAAATAATATCCGGAAAACTTTTCTTGCGAACTCTTTTCTTTTCCACAATTGGCATTCGACTCCTCTCCGTTTTTTTTTACACCGTCCCAAGTTTCCCCACGATTCCAATCCAATCGCATCGCCAGTTATCCGTCCCGTTCCTGATAACCGTTTTCTCCTACTCGTGAAAGGATATTCTTCGGAGCAGATTGAGTATGATGTCAATCACCCTGAAGATGATGAAGCGACCAAAAGGTTTAAAGGTGCCACCTGCGGTGCAATCGAACCCAGCGTCTGGGAGTTCACAAGACGCCGTAAATACACTGTTATAGTTAGTTAAAGTTAAAAAATCTCTTTTTTTCACATAATATCGTACAAATTACATAATTCAACAAAAAGGAGAACAAAAAATCGTTCAACTATCTTACATCTATTTAAACCTATGGCCACTTAGTGAACTCTGGTCTAGAACAGTTACATTTTCTGGGGATGTCCTCTGACACTATTTACTTAGATTATTTGCATTATAATTTATAATTTGAAGAAAAGTTTTTTCAAAAACTTTAAAAACTAGCGCTAATTTAAGTCTACTTAATCCTATTTAAGAAATAGAGCTTAATCTGAATAATAACTATTTTGTTTTCTAAAATTCTATTTTCTATAATATAATTTTTTTTATGCATTTATATTTTTTTTCGAATCTTAACACTACTTTATGTACAAAGAGAAGAAGAGAAATAGAAGTAAAAGAAGGGATGACAAATAAATAATAAAAAAGGAAGAAAAAGAAGGAGACAGACAGAGGAACAGAAAATAAAATAACATGTATAATTTGACTTTATTGCTAAATTTTTCTTAGTCCTAGTTTATAGGTCAAACATAATAACATCATTTCTTGCGCCTGTTATATTTTTGTTTAATTTGTTTTTTTTTTTATTGTATTATTTTTGCTTTTAACTTTTAACAAAAGATCGCTGATAATTTTACCTACTAAACTAATCTAGATTATAAAAAAATTAATTATTGCTGAATACAGTGTATATACAAGTTATTTACATTGTAAGATAATATCTCACTAAAAACACTGATCAAGACTGATATACACATTATAATCACCCGGCATTTAACAACTCTGCGTGTCATAGGCCAAACGCCAAACGTTCGCCTGACCACTAAAATCTCACTCGAGCCACCAATACTGTTGGTGGTTTCTCTATTTATGACACATATGCATCGAATATCGTAAAGCTACTTCAGTATTGTGGCTGTCTATACTGTCTTCGTATTCAAGTGTTTTGTCTGTGTTTCATCTGTAAATGTGGTAGATAACATCTAAGATAACATCTTTCCATCTAAGTAAGGAAATGCTTCTGGTGGTATGAAGCCTATATCCGTGCATCGCTCAAAGTACAACTGACTAGGATAATATGGATGACTGATCCACATATTCTCATCAGTCATACTCGATCGCAGACAATGTTTCCTTACTTGATGTATAATGCAAGAGTCTACCCTTGGAATACCTGTTGCGTCGTAAAGCTCCCTATCCGAGTAATAATACTTGAAGTCAGATTCCGCTCTTTTGTACAATCCAGTGCAAGCTCTTAAGCATTTTCGCTCAAACACCCTGATTTTCTCCATGGTGGAAGCACTCAGGTTAAACCATATGGGACACGCGTATGTTATAATGGGTCTTACGAGACATTGATAACATATGACCTTCACGCGTGTCTCCAGGTGTTTCGCATAGAAAAGTCTCTTAAGAGACATGAATGCCCTTCTTGCTTTCTCGAGCTGCATTTTCGCATGTTGGATGTACTGCAAGCGATAGTCGAGGAACACGCCCAAGTACCTAACGGTGTTCTTGTGCGATATGCGTTCGCCATTCGACTTTATATGGAAATCCTTCCAATTTCACTTCCAGTCTCTGCCGGCCTTTGCCAGTGGTCCACGGAACAAGATAGTTTCACTTTTGTTATCGTTTTTTCTCAATTTCCAAGCGTTTGTGAACGTTTGGACATCTTGGAACATACTTTGCAGCTCAGCTTGAACCACCGAAGCTTTGCTGTCTGCAGTGTATATGATCAAGTCGTCTGCAAACGCCACGATCATCCGTTTAGGACTATCATTGAAGCCAAATGACTTCAAGAGAGGATTCAATAATATCGCAAATAGCGTTGGCGCCGTCACTGTTCCTTGTTGGAGACTGTCAGAGACCTGAAAAATTCTACTGGAAGTATTTGCCTCGACTTCGACAATCAATTCTTTTCGATACAGCATACTCACTAGTATGGCTATCGTATTGTTGCGCTTTGGCCAGGTGCGCGACCTGTTTGCTCTTCGCAAATATTAGCAATAGTGAATGAAACACACCCGAATAATTTAAAATTAGGTGCTTGAAATCTTATTCTTAAAAAACACTAAAACTTTACAATTATTTCACTTAATCAGTATCTCACTTATTCACTTTTCTGAGTTCACCTTTACATTGATTAATCAATCACTTTTACTTGTTACTTAATTTCGAATATGATTTTATTTCACAACACTTTTACCGCACTACTTTTAACGCGCACTGTCGCTCGCTTCTTTACTTCATTCACAAGACTCCCTTCGCCGCTCGCTGTAGTCGCTGCTACACAACTACCAATGAACCCAGAATCTTCCATGTTGTTTGGTCTCGTGTTTACGCGCTGAATCACTTGCACACGGATTTGTTATACTCAATACACGCGACATGTTTAAGTTTATGCTTTCGAGAATTATCGATGTATTGATAGTCGTAAACTTGTTTACGACTTTTCTCTTAAGATGACTACAGTGGCGCGTAACCTTTTCCGAACATTTCACATATTTATGTCATGTCATATTTGTGATCAACTATGAATTTATTTAGTTCGCCAGTCTGCTGAAGCAGGAACTTTGCGTTCCACGTCAGCATTGAAACGTGACTCGCTAAACTCATAAGTGTTTAAGATTTGTTGTCTTTTGTGATGCGGCGAACATGGTTTGTATCATATTCGCCATCAAATCCTGCATGATATTTTGCGATTGGGATTGAATCACTTCGCTTGCACCGTTCAGATGAGATTGCAGACAGATGTGATGTTAAATATATCTGTCTCGGTTTTTGGGAGGAGGACCATTACGAGCCTCGAAGGACCGTCCCTAATTTTATCAAATAGATCCCTGATCGTCAAGGACTTCCTTGATCTCCTGTGTGGTGTTATCTATGGTATGCTGTCTTCCGTTGTTTTCAGAATAAGCCTGTTACATCTTCTATAATATATACTTGTCGATCGCGTCATTCGACAGTATGTATGTATTTGTGTCTTGTATGAATGTTTAATGGGTCAGTGTTTTCTGCGTTTTCTTTGAAAGAGACCAATCTGTCTTTCTGAAATCGTACCTGTGGTATGATTCATGCGCTGCCGGCATGAGAATGTCGTCGTTTTCTTTTGTAATTTTCATTTGTATAGCTTCGGGATCACTGTCATAGTGTAGCGTGTTGAGTCTGTTGTTATAATCAGCAGGTCGTAGGTCTATCAGTAGGAGGTCTATCAGTGCATCATATCAGTGCATGTGGACTGATGACAAAAAGATTTTGACCGCCTTGCAATTCTAGTTTTATGCATGTCAACTCTTAGACCTCGAATGCACTGAATTCCGCTCTGTCGATACGTTCGTATTTTAAGTCTCGTGTTATAAGTATTCCTGTCCCTCCTCCGTTAGTCGAGTCCTTGAATCGTATGTTATGTCGTTCGTTCAGTTTCGTTTCGTTCAAGAGTACTAAGTCGGGTTTGTGTCTAGACACAAAATCCAGTAGATCTGACCTCCTGTAGACACTCGCTATCGAGTTGACATTCACCTCTATTAAATTGAGTTCAGCTCGAGCCAACACTGCAGAGAGCTTTCTAGTATTGGTCATTGGGACTTCTGAGCGTAATAATTTTTTTTTTTGAGTGGGGGAAAACCTTCAAAAGGCACCTATGGACTTGTTTTAAAGTCATGTCCATAGGTAGTGTGAGATTTTTACTCACTAAAAACCCCTACTGCATTGTCCGTTATAGGTGTCAGGGAACGGAGAAGCCCAAAAGAAAAAAGTTTGCCAAGAAATACGTCCACTATCCAACACCAGTCCGTCTAGGTCCCTGTCTATATATCGTCATTTTGTTCCACCTAACCCAATTCATGTGACTACCCATAAGCACTCTCGTAGTCAAAGACGCCAAGAGATTACGGGATAGTCCCATATCCAGCAAGTGGGTGGCCGATCGAAGAGACCAAATCCCGCGCCATGAAAGGGTACAAGATGTAAAGGAGATGTTATTCTTTGAAACGTTAAAACATTCTGCGATTTTAGTGACTAAGTCGGTATTACCGCCATAGTACCTGGTCTTCCTCTCATGGGCATCGTCCAACAAGACAGCGCCACTGACCACTTGTGAATCCAACACTTTTAATGTATCCTCTTTATGAACAATGAAGGCTGGCTTGCTTGAGGTCCGCCATATGTGCGGTGGCATGCTTGAATAACATGAGCACTAGTCTCAGTTACCGAACAACCTGCTCTGCAGTTGGTTTCAAAATCAAGTCTTCGGACGCCCCGTGAAGTTCTAATTCGTGTTGGTTGATCGTGTTGGAAACAGTTGATCCTAACATGGTGGTATTGGACATAGTCCCTGCCAGGTATCATATGACTCCTCGAGTCAACCCAGGTGTTAGAGATATTGATTTTATTTGTTTCGCGCAGCTCCCTACCATCGACCGAGCTGTGCAGGCGTGTAGCCCACCATCGTTTGGCTGCCGTTAACGAATGCAGCACTTCTCCATTTTTCCGCGTGCTAGCCTTCTTTGCCCATTCGATCCGTTGCCGGACGAAATCCGATGGTATACCAATACCGCCATCACGGATTGCGGCATGGAAATACGGGTTGGGGATATCATGGGGGAGTCTGAGCCAGGCTCGAATAGCCTCACGGACTTGCCGGTCGAGTGCCCTTAGTTTACCCAAGGTTACGCCGGCCAAAACAAGACCGTGGTAGAAGCGTGGAATTAAGAAAGTGTGGAGGATCTTTATCCGCTGTTGGGGCTTTAAGGGTGCCTTTGTTATTTTGTTCAGATCTTCACAAAGGGAAATGAGTCCACGAAAAAATCCCTTATGGGGAAAATTATGAGTCCACGAATCTTGGACCCGTGATCGACTAGGGTATGCTCGATTTTTCCGAGCCTGTCCAAAATAATTTTAAACATGGACGTTAAATCGCTCTCATTATTATTTTTAGTAGGTTTTTGCTGGGTTCAGTACTACCGCTGGTAACTGCGGCAAACGACACTCCAGGTGTTATGGGAGCACGCGCGATTGTTGGCTGTGCAACAGGAACCGATTTCATCTGAGGCGAATTCTTTTTTAAATGTTCTTAAGCTGGGCAGCCTCTGAATGAGGCAGGATGCCCATAACACCTAAAGTTAACGCAGAACACCGCCGGTACCTTGAGGTACCTCAACTTATGTAGTTCCGCTGCGGCGCTATCATGGGTTATTTGTACTAAATAAATTGGAAGCATTCTCTTTTCTAAAGTAGAGCGCTTAGTGGAGAATGGTTTCACGTTAGTGAAACCGCCGGAACCACCGTTTGCAGCTCCTTGAGGAGCTCTTCAGGATTGTATCCTTCACACAATCCTTTGAGCAGGAACGTCTGGGTTTTTTCTTCTCTTGGTGTGTAAGAGAAGAAGGGCGCTTTTTCAGTGTCTCTTTCACTGTTCGGATGTCTTCAATTTTTTCCACCCTGATCTGTGCCTTTTCGCCTTTGAGTTTTTTTATTTCAAATTTATCGATTTTGGCGCAATCTTTTAAGAGTTTCACCAGATCGTTTCCGTTCGGATGAAACGTGTTAATAGATGGTAGTTTTTTGCCTTGGTTTTGTTTTGTGTTGTGTTATTGGAATGGTTTTTGTTTACTACATCATTTTGAATTATTTCTATTGCTAGAGATTTTTGCGCGCTTTTATTTTTGTCGGTTCTTCTCGTCTGGTTTTTCTTTTTGATTATTTCAGTAAACTCGCCTGTGTCTTCACACATCTCCTCCTCGGAGATATGTACCGACTCAGTGACAGCTTCACTGGAGTTTACTTCCGGTTTACCAGAGTCTTCTGGTTTTTTATTTAGGAAGCCCTGGAGCAAATTTTTCAGCTCCAAAACTTCTTCTTTTAACTTTTTGTTTTCATTAAACATTTGCGTAAATCGCAGATCGCGATTCACCAGATACGGCGTTGGTTTTATTTTGCGCTTACTCGCGCATGTCATCATGCTCATCATGCTCAGTGCATCATATCAGTGCATGTGCACTGATGACAAAAAGACGTTGACCGCCTTGCAATTCTAGTTTTATGCATGTCAACTCTAAGACCTCAAATACACTGAATTCCGATCTGTCGATACGTTCGTATTTTAAGTCTCGTGTTATCAGTATTCGTGTCCCTCCTCCGTTAGTCGAGTCCTTGAATCGTATGTTATGTCGTTCGTTCAGTTTCGTTTCGTTCAAGAGTACTAAGTCGGGTTTGTGTCTAGACACAAAATCCAGTAGATCTGACCTCCTGTAGACACTCGCTATCGAGTTGACATTCACCTCTATTAAATTGAGTTCAGCTCGAGCCAACACTGCAGAGAGCTTTCTAGTATTGGTCATTGGGACTTGTGAGCGTAATAATTTTTTTTTTGAGTGGGGGAAAACCTTCAAAAGGCACCTATGGACTTGTTTATAAAGTCATGTCCATAGGTAGTGTGAGATTTTTACTCACTAAAAACCCCTACTGCATTGTCCGTTATAGGTGTCAGGGAACGGAGAAGCCCAAAAGAAAAAAGTTTGCCAAGAAATACGTCCACTATCCAACACCAGTCCGTCTAGGTCCCTGTCTATATATCGTCATTTTGTTCCACCTAACCCAATTCATGTGACTACCCATAAGCACTCTCGTAGTCAAAGACGCCAAGAGATTACGGGATAGTCCCATATCCAGCAAGTGGGTGGCCGATCGAAGAGACCAAATCCCGCGCCATGAAAGGGTACAAGATGTAAAGGAGATGTTATTCTTTGAAACGTTAAAACATTCTGCGATTTTAGTGACTAAGTCGGTATTACCGCCATAGTACCTGGTCTTCCTCTCATGGGCATCGTCCAACAAGACAGCGCCACTGACCACTTGTGAATCCAACACTTTTAATGTATCCTCTTTATGAACAATGAAGGCTGGCTTGCTTGAGGTCCGCCATATGTGCGGTGGCATGCTTGAATAACATGAGCACTAGTCTCAGTTACCGAACAACCTGCTCTGCAGTTGGTTTCAAAATCAAGTCTTCGGACGCCCCGTGAAGTTCTAATTCGTGTTGGTTGATCGTGTTGGAAACAGTTGATCCTAACATGGTGGTATTGGACATAGTCCCTGCCAGGTATCATATGACTCCTCGAGTCAACCCAGGTGTTAGAGATATTGATTTTATTTGTTTCGCGCAGCTCCCTACCATCGACCGAGCTGTGCAGGCGTGTAGCCCACCATCGTTTGGCTGCCGTTAACGAATGCAGCACTTCTCCATTTTTCCGCGTGCTAGCCTTCTTTGCCCATTCGATCCGTTGCCGGACGAAATCCGATGGTATACCAATACCGCCATCACGGATTGCGGCATGGAAATACGGGTTGGGGATATCATGGGGGAGTCTGAGCCAGGCTCGAATAGCCTCACGGACTTGCCGGTCGAGTGCCCTTAGTTTACCCAAGGTTACGCCGGCCAAAACAAGACCGTGGTAGAAGCGTGGAATTAAGAAAGTGTGGAGGATCTTTATCCGCTGTTGGGGCTTTAAGGGTGCCTTTGTTATTTTGTTCAGATCTTCACAAAGGGAAATGAGTCCACGAAAAAATCCCTTATGGGGAAAATTATGAGTCCACGAATCTTGGACCCGTGATCGACTAGGGTATGCTCGATTTTTCCGAGCCTGTCCAAAATAATTTTAAACATGGAAGTTAAATCGCTCTCATTATTATTTTTAGTAGGTTTTTGCTGGGTTCAGTACTACCGCTGGTAACTGCGGCAAACGACACTCCAGGTGTTATGGGAGCACGCGCGATTGTTGGCTGTGCAACAGGAACCGATTTCATCTGAGGCGAATTCTTTTTTAAATGTTCTTAAGCTGGGCAGCCTCTGAATGAGGCAGGATGCCCATAACACCTAAAGTTAACGCAGAACACCGCCGGTACCTTGAGGTACCTCAACTTATGTAGTTCCGCTGCGGCGCTATCATGGGTTATTTGTACTAAATAAATTGGAAGCATTCTCTTTTCTAAAGTAGAGCGCTTAGTGGAGAATGGTTTCACGTTAGTGAAACCGCCGGAACCACCGTTTGCAGCTCCTTGAGGAGCTCTTCAGGATTGTATCCTTCACACAATCCTTTGAGCAGGAACGTCTGGGTTTTTTCTTCTCTTGGTGTGTAAGAGAAGAAGGGCGCTTTTTCAGTGTCTCTTTCACTGTTCGGATGTCTTCAATTTTTTCCACCCTGATCTGTGCCTTTTCGCCTTTGAGTTTTTTTATTTCAAATTTATCGATTTTGGCGCAATCTTTTAAGAGTTTCACCAGATCGTTTCCGTTCGGATGAAACGTGTTAATAGATGGTAGTTTTTTGCCTTGGTTTTGTTTTGTGTTGTGTTATTGGAATGGTTTTTGTTTACTACATCATTTTGAATTATTTCTATTGCTAGAGATTTTTGCGCGCTTTTATTTTTGTCGGTTCTTCTCGTCTGGTTTTTCTTTTTGATTATTTCAGTAAACTCGCCTGTGTCTTCACACATCTCCTCCTCGGAGATATGTACCGACTCACTGACAGCTTCACTGGAGTTTACTTCCGGTTTACCAGAGTCTTCTGGTTTTTTATTTAGGAAGCCCTGGAGCAAATTTTTCAGCTCCAAAACTTCTTCTTTTAACTTTTTGTTTTCATTAAACATTTGCGTAAATCGCAGATCGCGATTCACCAGATACGGCGTTGGTTTTATTTTGCGCTTACTCGCGCATGTCATCATGCTCATCATGCTCAGTGCATCATATCAGTGCATGTGCACTGATGACAAAAAGACGTTGACCGCCTTGCAATTCTAGTTTTATGCATGTCAACTCTAAGACCTCAAATACACTGAATTCCGATCTGTCGATACGTTCGTATTTTAAGTCTCGTGTTATCAGTATTCGTGTCCCTCCTCCGTTAGTCGAGTCCTTGAATCGTATGTTATGTCGTTCGTTCAGTTTCGTTTCGTTCAAGAGTACTAAGTCGGGTTTGTGTCTAGACACAAAATCCAGTAGATCTGACCTCCTGTAGACACTCGCTATCGAGTTGACATTCACCTCTATTAAATTGAGTTCAGCTCGAGCCAACACTGCAGAGAGCTTTCTAGTATTGGTCATTGGGACTTGTGAGCGTAATAATTTTTTTTTTGAGTGGGGGAAAACCTTCAAAAGGCACCTATGGACTTGTTTATAAAGTCATGTCCATAGGTAGTGTGAGATTTTTACTCACTAAAAACCCCTACTGCATTGTCCGTTATAGGTGTCAGGGAACGGAGAAGCCCAAAAGAAAAAAGTTTGCCAAGAAATACGTCCACTATCCAACACCAGTCCGTCTAGGTCCCTGTCTATATATCGTCATTTTGTTCCACCTAACCCAATTCATGTGACTACCCATAAGCACTCTCGTAGTCAAAGACGCCAAGAGATTACGGGATAGTCCCATATCCAGCAAGTGGGTGGCCGATCGAAGAGACCAAATCCCGCGCCATGAAAGGGTACAAGATGTAAAGGAGATGTTATTCTTTGAAACGTTAAAACATTCTGCGATTTTAGTGACTAAGTCGGTATTACCGCCATAGTACCTGGTCTTCCTCTCATGGGCATCGTCCAACAAGACAGCGCCACTGACCACTTGTGAATCCAACACTTTTAATGTATCCTCTTTATGAACAATGAAGGCTGGCTTGCTTGAGGTCCGCCATATGTGCGGTGGCATGCTTGAATAACATGAGCACTAGTCTCAGTTACCGAACAACCTGCTCTGCAGTTGGTTTCAAAATCAAGTCTTCGGACGCCCCGTGAAGTTCTAATTCGTGTTGGTTGATCGTGTTGGAAACAGTTGATCCTAACATGGTGGTATTGGACATAGTCCCTGCCAGGTATCATATGACTCCTCGAGTCAACCCAGGTGTTAGAGATATTGATTTTATTTGTTTCGCGCAGCTCCCTACCATCGACCGAGCTGTGCAGGCGTGTAGCCCACCATCGTTTGGCTGCCGTTAACGAATGCAGCACTTCTCCATTTTTCCGCGTGCTAGCCTTCTTTGCCCATTCGATCCGTTGCCGGACGAAATCCGATGGTATACCAATACCGCCATCACGGATTGCGGCATGGAAATACGGGTTGGGGATATCATGGGGGAGTCTGAGCCAGGCTCGAATAGCCTCACGGACTTGCCGGTCGAGTGCCCTTAGTTTACCCAAGGTTACGCCGGCCAAAACAAGACCGTGGTAGAAGCGTGGAATTAAGAAAGTGTGGAGGATCTTTATCCGCTGTTGGGGCTTTAAGGGTGCCTTTGTTATTTTGTTCAGATCTTCACAAAGGGAAATGAGTCCACGAAAAAATCCCTTATGGGGAAAATTATGAGTCCACGAATCTTGGACCCGTGATCGACTAGGGTATGCTCGATTTTTCCGAGCCTGTCCAAAATAATTTTAAACATGGAAGTTAAATCGCTCTCATTATTATTTTTAGTAGGTTTTTGCTGGGTTCAGTACTACCGCTGGTAACTGCGGCAAACGACACTCCAGGTGTTATGGGAGCACGCGCGATTGTTGGCTGTGCAACAGGAACCGATTTCATCTGAGGCGAATTCTTTTTTAAATGTTCTTAAGCTGGGCAGCCTCTGAATGAGGCAGGATGCCCATAACACCTAAAGTTAACGCAGAACACCGCCGGTACCTTGAGGTACCTCAACTTATGTAGTTCCGCTGCGGCGCTATCATGGGTTATTTGTACTAAATAAATTGGAAGCATTCTCTTTTCTAAAGTAGAGCGCTTAGTGGAGAATGGTTTCACGTTAGTGAAACCGCCGGAACCACCGTTTGCAGCTCCTTGAGGAGCTCTTCAGGATTGTATCCTTCACACAATCCTTTGAGCAGGAACGTCTGGGTTTTTTCTTCTCTTGGTGTGTAAGAGAAGAAGGGCGCTTTTTCAGTGTCTCTTTCACTGTTCGGATGTCTTCAATTTTTTCCACCCTGATCTGTGCCTTTTCGCCTTTGAGTTTTTTTATTTCAAATTTATCGATTTTGGCGCAATCTTTTAAGAGTTTCACCAGATCGTTTCCGTTCGGATGAAACGTGTTAATAGATGGTAGTTTTTTGCCTTGGTTTTGTTTTGTGTTGTGTTATTGGAATGGTTTTTGTTTACTACATCATTTTGAATTATTTCTATTGCTAGAGATTTTTGCGCGCTTTTATTTTTGTCGGTTCTTCTCGTCTGGTTTTTCTTTTTGATTATTTCAGTAAACTCGCCTGTGTCTTCACACATCTCCTCCTCGGAGATATGTACCGACTCAGTGACAGCTTCACTGGAGTTTACTTCCGGTTTACCAGAGTCTTCTGGTTTTTTATTTAGGAAGCCCTGGAGCAAATTTTTCAGCTCCAAAACTTCTTCTTTTAACTTTTTGTTTTCATTAAACATTTGCGTAAATCGCAGATCGCGATTCACCAGATACGGCGTTGGTTTTATTTTGCGCTTACTCGCGCATGTCATCATGCTCATCATGCTCAGTGCATCATATCAGTGCATGTGCACTGATGACAAAAAGACGTTGACCGCCTTGCAATTCTAGTTTTATGCATGTCAACTCTAAGACCTCAAATACACTGAATTCCGATCTGTCGATACGTTCGTATTTTAAGTCTCGTGTTATCAGTATTCGTGTCCCTCCTCCGTTAGTCGAGTCCTTGAATCGCATGTTATGTCGTTCGTTCAGTTTCGTTTCGTTCAAGAGTACTAAGTCGGGTTTGTGTCTAGACACAAAATCCAGTAGATCTGACCTCCTGTAGACACTCGCTATCGAGTTGACATTCACCTCTATTAAATTGAGTTCAGCTCGAGCCAACACTGCAGAGAGCTTTCTAGTATTGGTCATTGGGACTTGTGACCGTAATAATTTTTTTTTTTTGAGTGGGGGAAAACCTTCAAAAGGCACCTATGGACTTGTTTATAAAGTCATGTCCATAGGTAGTGTGAGATTTTTACTCACTAAAAACCCCTACTGCATTGTCCGTTATAGGTGTCAGGGAACGGAGAAGCCCAAAAGAAAAAAGTTTGCCAAGAAATACGTCCACTATCCAACACCAGTCCGTCTAGGTCCCTGTCTATATATCGTCATTTTGTTCCACCTAACCCAATTCATGTGACTACCCATAAGCACTCTCGTAGTCAAAGACGCCGAGAGATTACGGGATAGTCCCATATCCAGCAAGTGGGTGGCCGATCGAAGAGACCAAATCCCGCGCCATGAAAGGGTACAAGATGTAAAGGAGATGTTATCCTTTGAAACGTTAAAACGTTCTGCGATTTTAGTGACTAAGTCGGTATTACCGCCATAGTACCTGGTCTTCCTCTCATGGGCATCGTCCAACGAGACAGCGCCACTGACCACTTGTGAATCCAACACTTTTAATGTATCCTCTTTCTGAACAATGAGGGCTGGCTTGCTTGAGGTCCGCCATATGTGCGGTGGCATGCTTGAATAACATGAGCACTAGTCTCAGTTACCGAACAACCTGCTCTGCAGTTGGTTTCAAAATCAAGTCTTCGGACGCCCCGTGAAGTTCTAATTCGTGTTGGTTGATCGTGTTGGAAACAGTTGATCCTAACATGGTGGTATTGGACATAGTCCCTGCCAGGTATCATATGACTCCTCGAGTCAACCCAGGTGTTAGAGATATTGATTTTATTTGATTCGCGCAGCTCCCTACCATCGACCGAGCTGTGCAGGCGTGTAGCCCACCATCGTTTGGCTGCCGTTAACGAATGCAGCACTTCTCCATTTTTCCGCGTGCTAGCCTTCTTTGCCCATTCGATCCGTTGCCGGACGAAATCCGATGGTATACCAATACCGCCATCACGGATTGCGGTATGGAAATACGGGTTGGGGACATCATGGGGGAGTCTGAGCCAGGCTCGAATAGCCTCACGGACTTGCCGGTCGAGTGCCCTTAGTTTACCCAAGGTTACGCCGGCCAAAACAAGACCGTGGTAGAAGCGTGGAATTAAGAAAGTGCGGAGGATCTTTATCCGCTGTTGGGGCTTTAAGGGTGCCTTTGTTATTTTGTTAAGATCTTCACAAAGGGAAATGAGTCCTCGAAAAAATCCCTTATGGGGAAAATTATGAGTCCACGAATCTTGGATCCGTGATCGACTAGGGTATGCTCGATTTTTCCGAGCCTGTCCAAAATAATTTTAAACATGGAAGTTAAATCGCTCTCATTATTATTTTTAGGACGTTTTTGCTGGGTTCAGTTCTACCGCTGGTAACTGCGGCAAACGACACTCCAGGTGTTATGGGAGCAAGCGCGATTGTTGGCTGTGCAACAGGAACCGATTTCATCTGAGGCGAATTCTTTTTTAAATGTTCTTAAGCTGGGCAGCCTCTGAATGAGGCAGGATACCCATAACACCTAAAGTTCACGCAGAACACCGCCGGTACCTTGAGGTACCTCAACTTATGTAGTTCCGCTGCGGCGCTGTCATGGGTTATTTGTACTAAATAAATTGGAAGCATTCTCTTTTCTAAAGTAGAGCGCTTAGTGGCGAATGGTTTCACGTTAGTGAAACCGCCGGAACCGCCGGAACCACCGTTTGCAGCTCCTTGAGGAGCTCTTCAGGATTGTATCCTTCACACAATCCTTTGAGCAGGAACGTCTGGGTTTTTTCTTCTCTTGGTATGTAAGAGAAGAAGCGAGCTTCCACTTTCTTCAGCGTACGGAAGTCTTCAATTTTTTCCACCCTGATCTCTGCCTTTTCTTCTTTAAGTTTTTTAATTTCACATTTTTCAACTTTCGCGCAGTCTTTTAACTATTTCACCAGATCGTTCCCGTTCTGATGAAACGTGCTAGTAGGTGGTAGTTTTTTGGTTTTAGTGTTGTTTGGTATTAGTGTTGTTTGGTATCAGTGTTGTTTGGTATTTGTGTTGGTTGGTATTTACTGCTGTTGGTATTAGTAGTATTATTTTTGTTTGTTCGGTTATTATTAAATTTTTTCGATTGTTTTCGAGTTTTGGACGTTTTTTATTTTTCTCAGTTGTTGGCTGCACAACAGGAACCGATTTTGCCTTAGGAGAATTTCCCTTTAAATGTTCGTGTGCTGGACAGTCTCTGAATGAGGCTGGATGTCCAAACCTCCTGCAGTTGACGCAGACAACTTTCTCCTTGCCATCTTGTGCAACAAGAAAGCAGTTGCCAGGCTCATGAGCAGTGTCGCATTTGATGCAGCGGAACTGTCTCCAAACTTCTGACACCTGAAACATTGCAAGCTGTCCTTCTTATTCAGTTTTTCAATACGGATCACCTGATAGTTAAGAAACCTTAACTTCATAAGCTCCGCTGCGTCACTGTCATGACTGATTTGGATTAGATAGAAGGACAGCACCCTCTTCTCGAGAACAGAGCGTCGCGTTTTGAAGGGCCTCACAGAAACGAAGTTTACTTCTGGGACCATCGCTCTTAGTTCCTTGAGGAGCTCTTCGGGATCGTACCCCTTGCACAATCCCTTGAGCAGGAACGTCTGCTGTTTCTCCTCTTTGGGAGTATAGGAGAAGAAGGGTGCCTCAACTTTATTCAGGATATCCTTAACACTCCTACGATCTGGTAAATTGTCGAGCCTATTCTGTGTTTTTCGCTGTCAATTTTCTTAATTTTGAATCCGTTATTTTTTCCAGTTTGCTTGATGAGCTTCACCAGATCATTACTGTTCTGGTGAAACGGATTTATCGGCGGGAGTTTCTTATTCTGATGTTTTTTTTAAATGCGGAATTTCCACTGCAGCATTCTCATTCTGTTTCGTCGTGCTTTTTGTTTCTTTTATATTTTTGCCGTATTTTGCTTGTTCACAATTTGCAAGAATTCACTCAGGACCATTTTCAGTAGGTTCCACGGATTTATTTTCAACTATCATTTTCCAATTCTGCTCATTCTAAGTTTCTGCTTCTCTTTTTTCGGGGAGATTCCCCGGAATCAGAATGCATATCTCCAGTATCCGAGTGCATTTCGTGCTCTATTATGTTTTTCTGATTTATATTGGCAGGGAAAGATCTGTTTTCGGTTTTTGTTTTTATTCATCATTCATCAGATAATTTTCTTCAACGAACGAATCTCTTCTTTCAATTTCATGTTTTCCTTCATTAATATCGTGAAGCGAATATCGCGATTCATCAAACATGCTGTCGCATTTCTTTTCCGTTTCATGACTTGGTTACTCATAATTCAAAAAAAATTATAAAAATTTAATTGCTTATTAATAAGCTGTGTCATATGGGCAGCACGTCGGCCTCCCGAATCCGAGCCCGAGGTTCGAAACCCGGACCACGCAAACAACTTATTATGTAGATTATATACGGTCTGTGGAATGACTAAGCTTTGAATGAAATGAAAATATTGCGTTCCGTTGTAGTGCGAAACCAGCTCTGCCGGCTCCAAGGTCGGAAACACGGCAGTTCAGAACTCATATTTTATATTTTTATATGTATTTGTCCACAGAAACTATTCGAACTTCAACTTAATTCTAAATTTTCACCAGTTCTTCGCTTCTCAGTACAAAGGAAAGCGCTTCAGATTTCAGCCTTCTCAGAATCTTCCCTCGTCTGTTTTGAAACACAGCTTCGCTGCAACTTTATTCAGCTTCGTCGCAACTTCCGCCTCTTTGCCTCTCGCGGCCTCTTTCTCGAGCAGCACATTCGTGCCCCGATTCGGGGCTCTGCAGTCGCAGTCACAATTGGGGGCCTCTCCTGATGGGGCGGATTATCTCCAAAAAATACTAAATGTTTAATTCAGCTTCAGAGCTCCTGGAACACGTCCACACAGTTCTGTGATCAAAGCTCAAGTGACTAGAGCCGGTTTGGTTTTTTTTTTAATAACTCTTTATTTTGCTGATAATTTACATTCATTATAACACAATTAAAAAAGAGAACAAAAATCTGGTAACATTCTTAATCTACATAAACCAATGGCCTCCTAGGGCTCTCTAGTCTATCTCATTTTTAATTGGATGGGTATTTGCCCTATCATTCATTTATTCAAATCTTAATTCATTAACTTCGCTTAGTACATATTGAAGGAAAATTATATAAAAAAAGCTTCAAACAACATCATACATTACATCTTATTTAATTATTCGATATAAAACGTTAAATCTATTTATATTCGAAAGCTTTAAACAAATTTAAATATTTCTTAAATCTAATTAAATATTTCGATAAATAAATTACAATCTTGGTTCATTTTGCAACGAAAACTTACAACTAACTTATATTGGCTAAAAAGAATAGGTCGGAATCTCGCTTAAATTGCATTATATAATTATAGGTAATACGCTAGTTGAATAGAAATCTTACGAACTAACTTAGCTCTAGTGAACATAACTATGGCTTTTAAACTAACATATCTATAATTTACAGGAAAAAAAACAATAAAAGCTATTTTATTTACATTATTTATATATATATCGGACATGTTTTTCAGTTAACATAAATATGTTTACAATTATGAGTGTTATTTTAATACACTTTTAACATATTTAACATTTAATTTTTAACATATTTAACATTTAACATATTTAACACATGAAGGAAATACAAATAATTTTTGACACATATCAAAGTAACCCCCTTCATCAACGAAGCGACAAAAACTTGAAAGACAAAAAACAAAGAAAAGAAGAAATAAAGAAATAAGAATTAAACCCATGGCAAATTGACCTACAATGACCGATTGAGACCCATCTGTTTCAGCATATGCTACTGTGAAAACTCTTAATATTAATGTACACACGCATTGATCGGAGCCTCAAGACCAGCCCTCAGGAGTATGCCTAAATTTCTGTCGGTACTGTCCGTATGGTCAGCGTAGATTAGTCGTTTGTCATTAGTGCTTCGTCTGAATATGTGGTAAATTACAGGTGTTCCTCGTCCGTCAAGGATAAGACCCTTTCCATCTAAGTAGGGAAATGCTTCCGGTGGTATGAAGCCTGTCTCCCTGCATCGCTCAAACTATAACTGATTAGAATAATATGGATGACTGATCCAGATATTCTCACCATTCACACTTGATCGCAGACAATGTTTCCTTACTTGGTGTATTATACAAGAATCTATCCTTGGAACACCAGCCCCGTCATATAATTCCCTATCTGAGAAATGATGCTGATAATCGGTCTCCGCTCTCCTGTACATTCTTGTGCAAGCTCTTAAGCACTTTCTGTCAAACACCCTGATTTTCTCCATGGTGGAAGCATCCAGGTTAAACCATATGGGACACGCGTATGTTATAATTGGTCTTACGAGACATTGATAACATATGACCTTCACGCGTGTCTCCAGGTGTTTCGCATAGAAAAGTCTCTTAAGAGACATAAATGCCCTTCTTGCTTTCTCGAGCTGCATTTTCGCATGTTGGATGTACTGCAAGCGGTAGTCGAGGAACAACACGCCCAAGTACCTAACGGTGTTCTTGTGCGGTATGCGTTCGCCATTCGACTTTATATGGAAATCCTTCCAATTTCGTTTCAAGTCTCTGCCGGCCTTTGCCAGTGGTCCACGGAACAAGATAGTTTCACATTTGTTATCGTTTATTCTCAATTTCCAAGCGTTTGTGAACGTTTGGACATCTTGGAACATACTTTGCAGCTCAGCTTGAACCACCGAAGCTTTGCTGTCTGCAGTGTATATGATCAAGTCGTCAGCAAACGCCACTATCATCCGTGCACGACTATCGTTGAAGCCAAATGACTTCAAAAGTGGGTTCAATAAAATTGAGAATAACGTAGGTGCCGTTACTGTGCCTTGTTGTAGACCGTCAGAGACCTGAAATACTCTACTGGAAGCATTTCCCCCGACTTCGACAATAAATTCTTTTATTGTCGCTATTAAATCATCACAGAACCTATTCTGTATGAGTCTGAAAATCAGTCCATCAAGCCAAACTGTATCGAAGGCTCTCTCCATATCAATGAGGCATGCTCCAACACATTTTCCTCCGTTTAAATGCCAGCAGATATCTGACGTCACTTTCGTGATAGCATGAATAGTAGAATGGCTTCTGCGAAAGCCAAACTGACTATTGCTTATGATATCTTTGTCCTCGAGATGTTTCTTGATATTTCTGTTCAAGAAGCTCTCAAGGACTTTGCCTGCATTTGACAATAAGCTTATCGGTCGATAGCTTTTCGGATCGCTAGGATCTTTTCCCTTCTTCAAAATTGGGATGACCCTGGCCTTCTTCCAATTTTCTGGAAAATATTTATTATTAAGTGCATTGTTAAAAATGCAAATGTATTCGTGTATTATCGGTTCTGGTAGGTTTTTGAGGACAATGTTGGGTATGCCATCAAGCCCAGTTGATTTTTTATTATTGAGTGTCCGAAAGGTATGCTCAACATCCTCCTTCGACACAAAATAATCAGTCAAGTTGTTTTGTGACAACATATTTGATTTTAATGTCTCATTGAAATGGAGAGTAGGCTCACGATTGTAAGAAGTCAAAAACTCGTCAACTCGGTTTTTGACAATTTCCTTCAATCGAGCACTGCCCAAATTAGAGTTTTGTCGATGGACCGACTCCATACCCATACCAATTACATCTAGCTTTTCAGTCTCATCTGTCACAAGTTTGTATTGTTCGTGGGTATCAGTTGCCCTACGTTCATCTTCATCAAGGGGGATTTTCAAAGTCGACACTGTTGCCGGCTTCTTCGACCTGAACATAGTGTTAATCTGGCTAAACATTCCATCCGGATCCTGAGGACGAATACTCTGCGTTTTCTCAGCCCACTGCTTATTAACTTCGCGAGTGTAGTTCAATTTTATGAGATAACGCAGAGTCTTCATGATCTTTTTAAGCGTGGCTAAATATGGATGCCAACTCGCAACAGAACTCCTATATATAGAGTTGATGCGCGTCAGAATCATACTTTTGAGCTTTTTAAGTTGTTTTATGTTTGCTGTCGTGTACTGTTCAATGTTATTGTGTGGTGTTATCTTTGGAATGTTGTCTTCCATTGTTTTGAGAATGAGTCTGTTAATGTCTTCAATGTATTTGTCGATTTCGTCATTCGACAAGTTTTTGTTGTTTGGAATATATGTGTTTGTGTCTTGTATGTATGATTCATGTTTCTGTGTTAGTTTTGCCTTGAATTGTGTCCAATCTGTTTTTCGGAAATTGTATCTGTGTTGTGTTTCGTGTGCTGCAAGCATGAAAATGTCGTCGTTTTCTTTTGTGAATTTAATTTGAATGGCTTTGTAATCACTATCATAGTGTAATGTTTTGAGTCTATTGTTTTCAGTTGAATCAGTAAGATTCAAACGCACATCAACTATGCATAGATCTAGATATTTTCCTGATCTCGGCAATGTAGGAGTCCCCGGGCCAATGAGCCGGCATCGGTATTCCATCTCATTATCAATTACGAACCGTTTTAAAAATATTCCCCGTGGATTGTCGTACTCGTTTAGCCAGTCGCCATGTCTAGCGTTCAGGTCACCCCCCAAAACATAATAATTTTGCGGTTCATCTAACCGCAGAAGTTCAAAGACGAGATTGAACTCCTCCCTGAACTTCGCATTCATGCGCTTCGGTGCATATGCACTGACCACAAAAAGACGTTGGCCGCCTTGCAATTCTAGCTTAATGCATGTCAACTCTAAGATTTCAAATCCACTGAATTCCGGTCTGTCTACACGTTCGTATTTTAAGTCTCGTGTTATCAGTATTCGTGTCCCTCCTCCGTTAGTCGAGTTGGGTCTGTCAGTACGTATGAAGTCGTAGTCCTTGAATCGTATGTTATGTCGTTCGTTCAGTTTCGTTTCGTTCAAAAGTACTATTTCAGGTCTGTGTCTAGACACAAAATCCAGTAGATCTGACCTCCTGTAGACACTCGCTATCGAGTTGACATTCACCGCTATTAAATTGAGTTCAGCTCGAGCCAACACTGTAGAGAGCTGTCTAGTATTGGTAATTGTGACTTGTGTGCGTACTCATGAGTCCACGAATCTTGGACCCGTGATCGACTAGGGTATGCTCGATTTTTTCGAGATTGTCCAAAATGATTTTAAACAGACGTTAATTCGCCGTCATTATTATTTTTTTTACTACTTTGCTGGCTACCCCTGGCAACTGCGGCAAACGACACTCCAGGTGTTATGGGAGCAGGCGCGATAGTTGGCTGTGCAACGGAAACGGTTTTCGCTTTAGGCGAATTGCGCTTTTAATTTTCATACGCTGGGCAGCCTCTAAATGAGGCTGGATGCCCATAACTCCTGCAGTTGACGCAGAAGACTTTCTTTTTGTCATCCTCGGCTATCAGTGAGCAGTTGCCAGGTTCATGAGCAGCGCCGTACTTGACACAGCGGAACTGCATATTACCGTTCACAGAACTATGTCCAAATCTTTGACATCGAAAGCATTGAACGATGTCTTTTTTAATTAGTTTCTCAAATCGCACTACTTGGTAGTTGAGGTACTTAAACTTATGCAGCTCTGCTGCGGCGCTGTCATGAGTTATTTGAACTAAATATATTGGGAGCACTCTCTTTTCTAAGATAGAGCGCATAGTGGCAAATGGTTTGACGTGCATGAATTTCACTGTCGGAACCACCGTTTGCAGTTCCTTGAGAAACTCTTCAGCATTGTACCCTTCGCACAATCCTTTCAGCAGGAATGTCTGGGTTTTTTCTTCTCTTGGTGTATAAGAGAAGAAGGGGCTTCCACTTTTTTCAGTGTGTCTTTCACAGCTTTACAATCTTCAATTCTTTCAACCCTGATCTGTGCTTTTTGGCCATTTAATTTTTTGATTTCGAATTTTTCAATTTTAGTGTAATCTTTCAATAGTTTCACCAAATCATTACCATTTTGATGGAACGTATTTATAGGTGGTGGTCTTTTTGTTTTAATATTATTTGTTTTGTTTTTACAAGTGTTTGTATCAACATTAGTATTACTTTTGTTTATTCCAGTGTTTTTCGTATTATCATTTTCTGCCGTTTGTAGTTTTCTACTTTTGTCCGTTTTTCGTGATTTATTGTTTTTCTTGACCACTTCTGTAAACTCGTTTGAGAACTCACCCATGTCCGTCCTCCTCATGGGTGTTTTCTACATCGTCTGTATTTCCTGTCATTTCTATCTGGGTCACATCTGAATCTGTTTTCGAATTCATCAATTTCTGGACGCAATTTTTCAGCTCAAGAACTTCTTCTCTTAATCGTTTATTTTCATTAAACATTTGCGTAAATCGCAAATCGCGATTCACCAAATACGGTGTCGGCTTAATTTTGCGTTTACTCGCGCCTGTCATAGTGTCTTTACTTGTTGTAATACTTAAATTAAATTAAAATTTAAAAGTAACTTGTAGCGCCTGGCGAGCACTTTGGGCTCCCGAACCCCAGTCCCATGTTCGAAACCCGGAACAAACAAAAACTTTTAAATAGTTTTTCTTGGGAGTAAATTCTTCCAAATACAAATATCGCGCTCCGCTGCAGTGCGGAAACAGCTCTCCCGTCTCCACGATCCAAAACACCGCGGTTCGGAACGGTCCTTCGCTTCCCAGTACAGAGGGAAGCGCTTCAGACTTCGGCCCGTCGGCCACCAGGTTCGAATCTTCTCTTCGAATTTTCAGCGCAGCTTCGTCGCAACTTGATTCTGCTTCGTTGGAACTTGCGTCTCCTTGCCTCTCGCGGCCACGTCCACGACCAGCACACTCGCGCCCCAATTCGGGGCTCTGTATTCACACTTAGTAGCGCCTCTTGATGGGTCAGAACACCTCACACTTCCAAAAAACACAGCGTCAAAGCCTGCGACAATAAAAATTGAGTTAGTTCAAAATTCAGAGCTCCTGAAACACGTCCTATCGATTTGACAGTCGAACTGCAAGTGACTAGAGCCGGTAGGCCAGTATGGTGTGGCCGTTGACGATGGTACCTTCTGGTTTCACATAAGGACTAGTACTAGTTGTCAGCTGCCGCGCGCTCTGCTTCCACTAACTCAATGTCACTGCACTCCACTGCTTAATTTATCACGATCGATGATCACTGTCGGATTGTGATAGTGAAAAATACGTGCACACTTTCGTCATCACTTTGATCAAAATTAAAACCGAACCTTTTGGAAAACAATGTTTATTTGAACTTCAATTTGTGGCGCACTTGACACAGCGAAACTGCATATTACAGTTCACGGAACTGTGCCCAAACCTCTGACATCGAAAACATTGAACGATGTCCTTCTTAATCAGTTTTTCGAAGCGGACTACCTGATAAATATTAGGACTACTTGGGAAATATTTATTATTGGAAATGCAAGTATATTCGTCATTATTAGTTCTGGTAAGTGTCTGAGGACAATGTTGGGTATGCCATCAATTCCAGTTGATTTTTTGTTATTAAGTGTCCGAATGGCATCCTTCGACACCAAATAGTTTTTCAAGCTGTTCTTTGGTAGAATATTTGAATTTAATGACTCATTGAAATGGAGAGTGAGTTTTCGACTGCAAATAGTCAGGAATTCTTCAACTTTGTTTGTGACAGTTTCTACAAATGTAGAACTGTCTAGATTAGAGGTTTGTCGATGGACTTACTCCATACTCATACCGATTATATCATTCTCGTTTGTTACGGTTTTGTATTGTATGGGACGTTGAATGTTGGCGGGTTCATCTGTTTCTATGATCCTATATTCATCGTGCTCCAATGGGATTTTCAAAGTCGACACCGTTGCCGGCTTCTTCGACCTGAAGAAAGCGTTGATCTGGCTGAACATTCCGTCCGGGTCCTGAGGATGAATGAATGTTCTGCGCTTTCTCAGCCCACTGTTGGTTTACTTCTCGCGTAAAGCTCAACTTGATGAGATAACGCACAGCCTTCATGAATACTGTGAGAGTTTTTAAATGCGGATGCTAGCTCGCAGCGGAACTCCTATATAATGTTAATATGCGTCAGAATCTTACTTCTGAGCTTTTTTAGTTTCTTGATGCGTCGGGTCAAGTATTGGTTTCGTGGTGTAATTTTTGGTATGGTCTGGTGCATTGCAGTGAGTATAAGTTTGTTGATTTCGTTTATGTATTCGTCAATATGGTCGTTAGTCAAGTTTCTATTGTTCCGAATGTAGGTGGTTGAGTTTTGTATAAGTGGGTCGTGTATTTGTGTTAGTTTTCTGTTTAATTTCGTTCAATTTGTTTTTCTGTAATTGTATTTGTTGGGTGCGTGAATGCGTGTGTAAAAATTTAAGGTAAAATTTTAGAAGTTGGAGTGAGAAAAGACCGAACGCGTTGACGTTGTTCTCGGGAATGGCGAAATGCCGGTAGAGGTTCGAGTTCGTGACCTGCAGGCGGCAGCAGTTGCTGGAGTGACTGAGGAGTGCTGCCATATGAGATGGCGCGCAGAATTTTAAAATATGGAATATTTTACAGCGTGAAATGCGTGAATTTCGTACTCAAATTTTTCGATGCATATGCGGAGATAACAAAGAGACGTTGGTCGCCTTGCATTTCATGCTTTATGCATGCCAACTCTAGGCTTTTAAAATTTATGTGTCGTGTGAGTATTATTGCGGTCCCTCCTCCGTTAGTTGAGTTGGGTCGGTCAGTATGTATGAATTTGTAGTCCTTGCACTGTACGTTATGACTTTCGCTGAGTTTAGTCTCGTTCAGCAGTACAATGTCAGGTTTGTGGTTAGACGTAAAATCCAGTAGATCTGACCTCCTATAGACAATCGCTATTGAGTTCACGTTCACAGCTATTATATGAAGTTCATCTCGTATGGAAATGTTTTTTATATGTGGAATGTGGTGTATCATATGTAACTTCTCCCCCCTTTGACTTTGGATTCTCCTGAATTCTATTTTCAATTTTATGAATTTGATTTTTCTGTTTCATGTAATACAATATTAGCAATGCCATCGATATGAGTAACATAATATTTAAGCTTGCATTAATGCCAAAGTTAGTGATTTTACTAAATTGCAGTTCTTCAATTTTTTTTGAGTTTTGAATATTTTGAATAGCAATGTCATCTAAAGTCAATTTATCTTCGAAGTTTACTTTCTTCATGTTAGGATAGGAGAATCTTTCATTGATTTTGTATATCGTGTTTGAAAAATAGTGATTAAAAGCTGCAATTGAACAATTATTGAAATGTATGAGAAAGTTTCCTGTTATATTTACTTTTCTAGCATCGCATGTTTGATGTAAAATAAGATTTTTAGCGTTTTTGTTTACAATTGTTTCTCTGTCAATTTCAAATATTTTTGTATTTTGGTTTCTAACTAATTTACAATTATTTCTGTAGGCGCAATGTTTCGTTATTTTTAGTTCGTTAAAGTATTTATCACTTTCATATGTGTAAAGTGTATTTTCTATTCTAAAAACTATTTCATTTTGAGAATCTATTTCATTATGCTGCTCGTTTGTTATTGGCAGTACCAATTTGAGTTGGATATTTATAAACTCAGTCGGGATTTTCATAGCAAAAATGAGAACATTTGTATCAAATTTAAAGAATCCAACTTTTACAAGTTGCAATTTGTTTACGTCTATTGAACATTTTGATTTCTTCGTTGGAAAGAATGTTGGGGTGTAACATACCGTATCCTGCAGATGTAATGTTTTCTTGAATGTGTTCTATTCTGTTCTTAAGGACTTGGATTTTGAATATTTGATCATAATATTGTTATTTTCATAACTGTTGTTCAAACTTTTGTTTAATTGACTTGTGATTGTAAGTCGGTCTCTAGTTGCAATATCTCCAAGTGTTTTAATAGTGTTACTTAAATTTTTGTTAATTTCAATTTGCTGGTTTGCGTTTTTGATTAGGTTATGGTTTACATGTCGATTGTCTTAAGATGTTCGTCAATGTTCTTCCTGTCTTGGGCGTCCATAGTTCCAAAAAGAAAATTTTGTGCATTGCCTACTAGATTATATATATATATAATAATTCTTTATTGATATGCCTTATTTACAGAGTTCTAACTGTTAAATGCGTATATTTAGAGATTTGAAGGAGACTTCATTACAACTATTCTAACATAAATTTTTTACAAGTTCATGATAATTTAACTTTAAAAGTACTACTATCTATTTCGAGAGGAAAATTGACAAAAACCCCCACTAGGCTTACATCTAACTTATAACTAACTTTATCTTATTGTAATTATGACCTAAAATATAAACTAAAATATAAACTAATTATTCTAAGCAGATCGATGGTTGAGGACACTTATTCTTGGCTTTTAAATATCTCTAAGAGATTGGATGAGGGGATTCGGGGAGTAAACGGCTTTTTTGAGGAGGTTAGCTCTACGTGATTCCGCGAGTTTACTGATAGGGGTAATATTGGCTATTTGGTGTAATAATCTAGAGGAGTAATAGTAAGGTTTGTTTAGCGCCATTTTCAAATAACGGTTTTGGGTGACTTGAAGCTTAGCTTTAAGATATTTAGCGCATTGGAACCAAGTGGGAGCTCCGTAGGTAATTATGGGTTGTATGCTCATTTTAAGGATGAGGATTTTATTGCGCAAACTCATATGCGACTTTCGATTGAGCAATGGATATAGGGACAGAAACGACTTGAATGCCTTAGAACTGATGTGCTCAATGTGGTTTTTCAATGTGAGTTTCCTATCTAGTTTTAGACCCAAATAGGTTAGTTCTTCAGACCAGGGAATAATTTGGCCTAAAAAGTTGATGGGTCTATTTGGCAGCATGGTGGGCTTGCGTTTTCTGCTGAAATATATTGCTGCGGTCTTGTTGACATTTATTTTGATTTTCCACCTGTAGAAGAATTGATAGATTTTTTCTAGCATTTCTTCTAGGTTGGAGATTATCTGGTTAGGATTATTACATTACATTAGGATTATTACAGTGGTGAACAGACAAATGTCGTCCGCAAAAGCCGCTAATTGACAATTATGGCTCACAGGAATGTCAAACGTATATATATTGTAAAGTATCGGACTCAGGCATGAGCCTTGTGGAACACCAGCAGGGGATGTTTTGGGAGCGGATGTTGCACCTCGGACTTTCACGTGGTATGTTCTGTCGCTCAAGAAGGATGCGATTAGTTTCAGCAGGTAAGGAGGGGTACTACACGCTTTGAGTTTGTGAATTAGGCCATTATGCCAGACGGTATCAAACGCCTTCTCAATGTCAATGGTCAGTAGGCCAACCGACTGTTTCCCAGTTAGTGCTGCTTTTATGTCTGGAGACACGTAGCAGTTGGTGTTCTGTGGAGTATCCATGCCTGAAGCCAAACTGGAAGCGAGGGAGGATGTCATTGATTTCGATGTAATCCGTCAACCTTTTCAAGATTAGTTTCTCGAATAGTTTGCCAAGCGCCGGCAGTAAGCTTATTGGCCGGTAGTTGTTTGGGTCATGCGGGTCTTTACCGGGCTTCAGGACTGGTATTACGCTAGCGTGTTTCCAGCAGCTTGGGAAGTATGACATTTTCAGGCAGACGTTGAATATCTGGCAAATTAGCACTATCGCTTTCTCGGGAAGATTCTTGATGGCCGTATTGGGTATTCCGTCAATTCCAGGGGCCTTACCGTTCTTTAGCCTCTTTATTTGCTCGATTAAATGTTTCGATTTTATAAGAGCGCCGGGGGTAAGATGGCGGTGTTTTCAATGGATAGCAGTGACTTAGCTACTATCACTTCTGTCATGTTGTTGTTCATTCTATGGAAGATATTATGGTGTTCGTGGAACTTATCAGCAAGTAACTCTGCTTTCCCTTCGTTAGAATGTATCTGGCAACCATTTTCGTCATTCAGAGCATATGGAAGATCTTGATGTTTACGTTTTAAAATTTTGGTCAACTTCCAGACTTTCCGTGCATTAAAGTCAAGGTTGGTGAGCAGGTTATTCCAGCGGTTATTTCGGAGGAGCTTCATTTTGGCCTTGAAAGCTCTCGTTAAAGAGTTTACGCCAGTTTTCAAGAAGGCGTCACGATTTCTCTGCCACTGGCGTCGTAGAGAATTGCGTTACACTCTATTGCTCTCCAAATGGTGTTTTTAAGTTCCTCTATTCGCCGTTCAATTTTTCCCGCTGAACTTAGAGAATTCGGCGTGTCTAGAGCTAAAGGAGTTTGGTCACTTATAATTGACCGGAATACCCGCCACTTAGCTTTTTTGAAGCAGTAGAACCGTTTCAACATATGAGACGAATTTGTTGCTGCTTCTAATGAGAACATCACAGGAAGGTGGGGAGAAGAAAGCGCTTGTAATACAGTGGGTTCCGAGGGGCAGACGTATTCATCCCCCAAGGCAAAGTCGAGAGTAGACCCGATACCTTGAGGGGAATAGAAGGTCGGTTCTGGAGGGTGGTGGATAAACAAGGTGTTATCTTGTAGCATATCATAAACTACTTTGCCCGCTTGGTTGTTGCGTGGGCAATTCCAATGCGTATGCCGAGCGTTCAAGTCACCACAAAGTAGGAATTTGCTATGCGCCCTACAAAAACGCACTAGATCACTTCTCAGATTAGTGATTTTTTCCTTGGAGAGTTTCGTTCCAGGAAAGTATACACTGTAATGCTCAATATTGGATTCAGCCAACATTATCCCAATGTTTTCAATGGAGCAGGAGTTGAAGGATGGGAGAGGGGAATGTGGGATGGATTTCTTAACGGCTATTGCCACACCTCCGCTAATGTTGTTTTGGCGGTCACGCCTGTAAATTTCATAATGGGCGTGCTTAATTTTGTCGTGTGGTCTCAACCATGTTTCCGTAATTATGAAGACATCGATGTCGCTTCTGAGCGCAAAATCGAATGCTTCAATGGACTTATTTTTAATGCTTTGTGCATTCCATGTTAGCACTTTAAGCCGCTTGGCCATACAGAAACTTGATTGAAATATTAATAATGGCATTAAGCTGATCCTGCCGATTTTTGCAGCTTGCCAAGTTTTTGATAATCTCCTGAGTTATTTGCAGAAGCTCGCTTGGTGAGAACAGATTTTCATTTGGTAAGTTGGGAACAGCTGAGCTGCTTCTTATTGCCATGCTGTAACTTAGCTGAGGCGAAGCGATTCCTGAGAAGGTGGTTGTTGTATTTGCTGACGATTTTGGTGCGTGCATTGTATTTGAATTGATAGTGAAGGATAATTTGCACCTGCAAGGTTAAAATCTGAGGTGGTCGATTCGGGAAATTTGCGGGTTGAATTCTGGTTTTTTCCTCTGCTCCGACATTCAGGGTCATTGGCAAAGTGATCACCTTTGCAATTGCAGCAAATAATCTTATTCCTCTCCTTGTCCGTGAGGGTACACTTGGAGTAATGGTGTCCACCAC
The DNA here is from genome assembly GCA_954870665.1 of Stratiomys singularior. Lineage (NCBI taxonomy): Eukaryota > Metazoa > Arthropoda > Insecta > Diptera > Stratiomyidae > Stratiomys > Stratiomys singularior. The sequence goes on along the minus strand of OX940879.1, from coordinate 61,786,057 downwards.
TACATATGGAGCATCTTGTGGGCAAATGACAATGGCTGGATCCATGCCCATACATTTGACAATTTCGGCATTGGGTGGGGCCTTTGCGCTTGTTGGAGTAGTAGTTCCATCTCACGATTGTGTGCAAGATTGCTTTGATCTTTTTGAGGTCAGCCATTTATGTTCCTTTTTGCATGTACAGGAGGAAGTAAGAGTTATCTCGTTCTCCCAACTTAGAGGTGAACTTTTTGATATCCAATGGGCATACGTTATGCTCTGCTTTGAGGAGCTTTTTGAGTTCTTCGCACGACATGTCATGCAACCCTGATAGAATAACTTTTACCGGACGAAGATCTGGCCGTTGGTGGGTGAAGAAGTTTACCTTTTTCGCCTTCATGTGATTTTCTATTTTATCGTAGTCTTCAAGATTGGTTAGGAATAACTTTAAACCGATCGACATAATTTTTATAGAGTAATTTTCTATTTTTAATTCTTTTATTAAGGCATCTATACTATTCCGGGGAAGATCGGTTAAATTTATGGGGGGAACTCTCACCTTGGTTTGATCGTTGGTGCTGGGTTGTTGAACCTGGTCGTCGCTGCATGAAAGTTCGGCTAGCGGCTGGAATCTGTTAGAATTCACAGCGGTTGATGCCTTTCGTGGCATCTTGTATTGATCCCTCAGGAAGCCTTCTGCCAGCGAAGAGTCCCGGGGTCTTTTCCTGCTCGGGGCAGGGGTGGGAGATTCGAATGGGGTTTCACTCACTTCGTAAATGTACTTTTCAGTTAGGGTATAAATTCACTGCTTGAAAATTAAGTAAATAAAAGCTGGGTTTATGTGGATTAATTCGCGATTCGAAATCACACCGGGAACACTTGAATGTACGTCTGCACTGAACGAGAGTCACAGGACGAGTGCCTACTAGATTAATCAGTCCTCTTTTAGGTCTTTTGTCTGAGGGTGTAATTGTTTTACTTTTGAAAGTTAAATGTTGAAGTTCTGTCAAGATTAGGTCTCTATGTTGGCCAGGCAAATGTTCCGCGTTTACCTTGAACTCGTTAATTACTCTCAATATCTAGGTGGAGTTAATTATGTGAAGGACGATACTAGATTTTGTGGGAATTTCGACTTTGTTTAATATTTTCGACTTTCCGGATCTTCGATACCGTTGAGATAGAATTCGGTGCTACTGATGAAGGAGTTGATTGAGACATCCCCTGTCCCAGTAAATGTCGTCATGTGCCGTATCTCTTTCATGATTTGGTGAGATGGGTCCAATCCATGATTTTGAGAGATCGTCATTTGATTAATGGCTTCGGTCAAACGGCTAATTTGATCGTCTCTACTGCTGTTGTTGATTAGTAGTTGTACTGCTGCTGCAAGTTGTCCGTATTCTGTCTCTTTTGCCAGAAGCTTCTGTTCTAACTCGTAAACCTTTGCTTCCATCGTTGATTGTGTTCCTATTTCGGTGAAAATAGCGTACCGCTTCTCCCTTCTGCTTTCCACGCACTATCACACTTTGAATTAATTCGTTTAAGTTTATTCACTTTTTGTAAATATCAAGAGATCCGGCAGCCTCCCCGGAGATTTTAGACAGCTTTAAGGCCTTGATTTTGCTGTACTTGCTTGAAATTATTAATTTTTTCTAAAGGAGATAGTTTAATACTGTTATTTTAAATCGCTGGTTGTCACTGATTCGCAATTTCACTTTGCCGATATTTTTTTGTATCGACCGAATAGTAAAACAGTTTTTAATTCGCGTCACTTTTTGTTTCACCGACTGCACCAATTACGTGGTCGTGGGCCGAGCGGACGAGAAAAATAAAAATTTCCACCGGGAAAAATAAATAAGAACAACGGTATTTAGTTAAAATAAATTTCACTTTCTTTATTTTTAGCACAGATTACAAGGATCGTATCTTATGGCGACGCGATTTCTGAGAGAGAATTTACTTCTCATAGCAAATTTATCATTTCGTAATTGCTGACACCGCCTCTGGCTTTTAACCATTTTCTAGAAACGATTCTAATGTTTTCCAGGCGGTGTCAGTTTTACCTGAATCTAGAATATCTGCATCACAATCTACGGCTTTACTGCATTTCTACTTACTACTGTGTCTCATTTTAATTCTTATATTACTCAAAATTACAATTGATTAAACTGAATAAAAACTCACATTGATATGAATTCAACTGCTCACGATAGATGCGAAAATTATACTAAGCAACGGCAGCATCTTCGTATTTTTAAGCGCTTCGCCGCAAAAACGGTTAACAAACGTTTACTTCAATAGTTCTGCTGCAACGCTGTCATGGCTCACATCTATGGAATGAATAGGCAGCCCCCTGTTTAAACACCATCGCTCTCAGTTCGTTCAGGAGCTCTTGAGATTGTAACCTCGCACGATCCCGTGAGCGGGAACTTCTGGTGTGTTTCCTCTAGGATTATCCGAGGAGAGTGCCTGAACCTTCTTCGGAATATCTTTCACCCTTCTAAAGCCTTCCAGATGCTTAAACCTATTCTGAGTTATTCCTTATTATTATTTTAGATATAATCGCATTGCCACACTTCTATATGAGCTTCAAAAGATCATTCCTGTTACGGTTAAACGTTTTAATTGGTTGGTGGGAGTTTCTTAGTTTCAGTAGTAGTTTAATTTTTTTATAAATTTAGAATAAAGTAATTATTAAAACCTTGGTGTTGTTAGGGTCTGTCGGGCCTTGCCTTTTCAAAGTCCCGGACGGGTTTCGGCTGCATGAAGCGATCTTCAGCTCGTTCTGATATCCTTGTCGAAATGAAAACAATTTTTGCGAAATGAAAACAGTTTTATTGAGGCATATTAAGCATGTTTACAGTAACATGTTTTCTTTTATTTCTTATACTTATAATGTCGTACAACATTTAGTCTTGTCTAAATTTTCCTGTACTGATAATTAACATGATTTGTTACTTTTATTTAGAAGAAGGATACATGATTGAATTCTAATGGCAGGGAAAGCCTCTTAAAACCCCACCAGCTTGACAGTGATAAACTAAAGATAGGAAACAGAAGAAAAACAAACAGAGAATATAATCCAATCAAAGTTGTTTCAGTTTAAACTCTTGCATGTGTGTTTCACATGTTTTGAAGATTATTTTACTTTTATCAACACATTTAGAGTGTTAAAATTAAATTTTCTTCTGCAGAATTATTTCGATTGTAATTTATTTTGATTCAAGGAGATATGTTACAGCTATTTTTTGAAAATGATATGACGTAAATGGCCACCTTTGGCCTTGAGTACAAAATGTGCCCTTTTTTCGGCGTTTTCCATCGTTTTGGCCAATGTCGATTTTGGCCAATCGATTGTTAGTCGACCTGTATGGCATGTTGCACCGTCCTGTTGAAACCAGAAGCCATTCAAACCATTTTCACGAACAATGGGTACACAAAATCATTTATCATGGCTCGATAACGTTCGCCATTAGCAGTTTTCGTTGCTCCATCATCGTCTTCGAAAAATTAGGGACCAATGACCATATCCGCACAAACACCACACCAAACTGTAACTTTTCGGTCGTATAGAGGCTGTTCCTAAATTTATTGAGGGTTTTCAGTGGCATAGAACCGACAGTTTTGCTTATTAACGCTTCCATTTAACGTGAAATGTGCCTCGTGTGACATGATGATGTCAACAAGAAAGACTTAAGAAAAAACAAAAATTAAATACGATATTTACTCAGGCAAATCAATGTGAAGGGTGAGCTTGGTGATCTCCGCACAGTTTTTCAAAGCAGGGAATAAGACTTGACACTGCTACTCTCATTTCTTGCTCAACATTGATCTTTGAGCGATATTTGTTCTTTATCAGAGCTACAGCTGAAAACCCGGCTTCACATAGATACGATGTTGCAAACGGAATGAAAATTTATAATGCTTTGGAAGTTAAATTTGGATATTTATTTTGGATCGATAACCAAAACTCCACCAAATCGACACTCGCGAATCTTGTTTTAAGGCTGCTGTCGCCAGAAAATACAATGAGACTCTCTTCATCTTGTGATGTAAATCCTTGTGGACTTTGTGCATGGAAAGGGTCTTGGATCCACGCAAAATTTTCAACATCATCATTTGCAAAATATTTTGAAAATAATTCGGAGAGCTTCGCTAGGTGTTCCGTGAAAAGGACGATCAGGTCTTGTGAAACAACCAGTTCATTTGATGCCACATAATTATACAATCGCGGGAAGCAATCTTGACCGCCTCCTTCTTTCAACTTTGTTATCCACAACTGCAGTTTCTTTCTAAACGCCGCAATCTTCTCCGAATGTTTCAGAATGTGCGTGTTGTTGCCTTGCAAAGACAGATTTAAATTGTTTAATTATTCATACACATCGCATAAATATGCTAGCTTTAGCGAAAAATCAGTTTCAGTAAAATATTTGGCATTTTCTTGACGTTCTTGCTGTAAAAAAGTGCAAATTTCTTCGTGTAACTCAAACACACGAAATAAAACATTTCCACGTGAAAGCCATCGTGAATTACAGTAGTACAGCAGGGCTGTTTATTCAGCTCCCATATCTATGCATAGTTTTTTAAAAAGTCTGGCCTTTAGAGGCCTAGTTTTTATGTAGTTTACCGCACTAATTACACATTCCAGTACTTGGTTCAGTTCAGAGCTCATTGATTTTGATGCCAGAGCTTCCCTATGGATGATGCAATGGATCCACATAGCATTCGGTGCTTTTTTACGAATAAGTGCTTTTAATCCCCCATACTTGCCAGACATCGATCGAGCACCATCAGTACATACACCGATACACTTTTTCCAATCCAAACAACTTCCTGTGAAAAACTTGTCTAAAATTTCATACAAGTCTTGGGCTTTCGCACTTCCGGTAATGCTTTTGCAGAATAAAAGGTCTTCGACAGTGATATTGTCAGCCAGAAAGCGTACGTAGCAAATAAGATATGCATTATCATTACTGTCAGTAGCCTCGTCAAGTTGTAAACCAAATTCCTTGCTTTTCATTTGTTCTATTAATTTGTGATTGAGATCCTCAGCAATGTCATGGATTCTTCGACTGATAGTATTGTTAGATAAGGGTATCTTGGAAATTAATTTTTCAGCTGATTCTCCCATTATAATATTAACCATGTCGCGAGCAACCGGTAGAATAAGATCTTCGGCAATAGTATGAGGTTTTTTGCATTTTGCTACCCTGTATGCCTGTATGCTACCTTGAATGATGCTAACAGTGCGTTTTCAGGTACTGAGGCCTGCTGAGTGAATACTTTTTTCGTTTTATTTAAATTTTGTAGTTTCCGGTGAAAAAATCACGCGATTTATCAGTCATAGTTGGATGAATTGTCTCGAGATGTCGCTTTAACTTACTTGGAAACATACATTCGGATGATAGCATTTTCAAACAAAGCACACACTGCGGTTTTTCTTCATTGTTTACTTCTATTGAAGTAAAACCAAAGTCCAAATAGCTATCATCGTATTTACGATATTTCCTCTTCTTTGCTTCCCCACCGCCACTAGTAGATACTTTATCACTATCATTTGAACTACCAATTTGTTTATTTAATAAAAATCTGTCCATTTTGAAGTAAAATAAAGCGAAACAAAACAACAACAAACAAAAACGTCCGCCGCGGTCGCGCGGCACACTTGTAGATAAATAAACGAGCAATAACCATGATTGTGATGCGAGCAAGCGATCGCAAGCGGGGAAAGGCGTGGGAGGGGTACCATACCCCTCGCACATCTTTCCCCCCGCGTCTTCAACGGTTTTCAAGCGAGTAGGTATGCTTTTGTTGGCGAGTGAAAGACGGCAACGCGACGGCGAAAAAAGATTTATACGACGGTATGTTCGTTTCCGATGATGCGAACACTCAAAAAACCCGGCCAAGTGCGTGTCGGACCACGCATAAAGTAGGGTTCCGTAGTCATTTTCTGACACCGCGCTGAACAAATCGAAATTACATATAGGTACAATTTTTGAGCAGCGACATTATAGTGGGGGAGCCCACCGTGCTAAATCGGGATTTACTCGAGCGTCATAGAGACTTATTGGGTGCGAGGCTCAGATGATAAGAAAAAGAAAATGTCATATGATAAATACCTTTTTATCGGTGGGGTAAGCAGCTGTAGTTTTTCAAACATGTAAAAAAAAACTGTTGCATGGACATACTTGAACGCGTCAGATAATGATAGAATCCATGTTTACCGTATTTAAAAAAATGTATGTATGTTAATCTGATTGTTTCCATGGTGGGAGTGGACGTACGTAAGGGTTGAAAATGAAAAAAAAAATTAATCGAGCGCGTCAGATTTTCAAAGGGGATGTTAAGTGAACTTAAAAAAAGCTATTATATAATAATCTGACGATTTAGATGTGACGCAAACTCGCGGCCATCATTAGAATGTGCAAAAAAAATCGTCATCTTGAACTACTCAAGCGCGTCAGATTAAGATATATATGGTTCATCTTTATGGCCTGTACGTGTTGTTTCATAATCTGACGATTACCTGGAGGGATGCGCCTAATCTGACAATTTAAAAATTTAACTTGTATTAAAATCACGAAATAATCAAAAACGTTGGTAATACGTTGTAAACAGCAAGTCGTGAACGAGTCTCTGTGATCAGCTGTCATGGCAACAGAAATCAGAAAGAGGACGGAATGTGTGAGTAATAGATAGAGAAAAAGTGAGAGAGGAATAGAAACGCGAAGAGGGGAATGAAAAAGCAATAGACAGAGAAAAAGTGAGAGAGGAATAGAAATGTGGAGAGGGGAATACAGGCATCGCGTAGTTGCACGAATTAAACTTTATTGATTAATTTTTATTACTTCGGCTTGTGGAAATCGTCAGATTATATATTTTTCATAAATGTTGATCTATTCCCTTCAAAATAATAAAATTTCAACCACGCTCGAGAATGTCAAAATGACGTTTTTTTTTCAACTTTGTGGCCCTCCTCTTTCTTTACGTCATCCTTAAATTGTCAGATTAGAGGAATATACGCGTTTACACTCACTCTACCTTAATCTGACGCGCCCGAAAATTTCAAATGAACAATTTTTTTTTACTAATCTGATCCTTTATCCTTGACGGGCGTCCTTATAAATGAGGCTCATATCTGGTGTAAGTAAATAGCTGGGTACAAGGTATCTTACTGTATATTAATCTGCCGCGCTTTAGTAAATCCTGAAGTCCCCTCTTGGGCTCCCCTACTATTAGTAACTTGGTTTTCCATATGAATATATCGCAAATGTATGGCATTACAAAGTTGTTTTTGCGGTCGGTCTGAATTTTGTTCAAAATTTCAAAAGTATTCATCACAAGATACCCGAAATGGTTCCTTTACCCGCCAATATTTGTGGTGTCCAATAATTAGAGGATCGACTCACGGCGCCCCTCTGTACTTTCTACGGCGCACCAGGGCGCCGCGGCGCACATTTAGGGAACCCCGGTGTTAATGAATGGCCGTCCAGGTTGTACCCTAGGTGCTAGTAGGTTATCCATTATTTGGGTGAGTAACTTTGGATTGGCTCGAGTGCATTTTACATATTTGTGTACAACTTATCTTGCTAATGCCTTGAATTTGATGGGCAAACATTTTTGTTCCGTAATAGCTTCAAGACCTTGGGGCCCCACATGTGAGTGCTCCCATGAATGTCCTCCATTATTAGTCTTGTTGTATTGTCCAAGTAGGGGAGCAACATCGGATGTTTTACCTCAAATGATAAATTGACTGTATCTAATCTTCCTCAATTCTCAAAAGGCCGTGTTCGTCTATAAAGGGGGTGTGGTTGCTCAATGGACACGAGACATGCAATTGATGATGCCGTTGCAAGTAGCTGATTTCAGGTTTGAAATCCTCCGCTTGGAATGCCTTGACGATGGTGCGTAGGGATTGCTGCCTCTCCGACTGGGTTAGTGCACCGGCTTATGAATTGTACTCTATACCCAGTTATCCGTATCAATCGTCCAAACGAACTTTTGTGTTCAATTCTAAACACGAAGCTTGTTGAAGCCGTTGCTGCTAGGGATGTTATTTTTCGTTACACGTCACTGGCTGAATTTACATGTGCGTTATACGTCGCTGGCCAATCTTTTTTGCTGCCGTGCAAGAAGATCGGACCAAATAACCATAAATTACAGCTTTTAAATTTTCTCGGTGCTATGGGTCGCATTGAAACATCAGCTAGATCCATTTTTGTTTCTTCATGGCGCCACTGCTCGGGACTAAAAAGCACATGAATTGCGCCAATGTGGTTGGCAACAAATGTCTGAAAATCTGCTGATTGTGATTGTATCCAGAATAAAACTATTTGGGAATCAGTCCAATAATAAGTTGGAACATCAATCATGTTGAGAATCTGTTTGATGCGATCTGCCACCTCTGCAGCACAAAGCTGTAATCTTGGAAGTGTGATCGTTTTGATGGGTGGTACATGTGATTTAGCACGGAAGTGATCGACATGTGAGCCATGAAGCCCATTTTTAATGGCTTTCTTGGTCGAGATCTTAAATTGACCAGCGGGATACGGTGCGACTCCTCTACTTCGAGTCCGTGAAGACAGTCATCTCCAAAGGTCAACGACCACCACGCAACGTGGAAAATCGTTGCCCCTTGAGGTTCCACTCCCAATTTACACGGGCTTGTGACCGTCATGTGGTAGAAGCACACCTCCTGTTCTTCATCGTTCCTCCTCTTCTTCTTCATCGTCCTTATCCTCCGATTAATCTCAACAAATTAGACAATTCTGTATGAATTTTCTTTATCCTCCTTGTTGGTTTTTAAGCAATAAGTAAAAAGTTTGTTATGTTTAAAATTAATATTTAAATTTTTAATTATTGCATATGTATATAGAATTTAAAGACGTAGTCAATACACATAAAGATATAACAAAGTGAAAGAAATACGAATAAAAAACTGTGAATGAAGAATTATCCCGAGTGCGTTACAATAGCGTGGGTGCATCCGCAGGTGGTCACCAAAATACTGAAATGTAGCTGCACTTCAGATGTACTGTTTGCGTCCGTTTGGGAAAGAAGTCATAAACTGCAGGTCAAAAATATGCATAGTTTTTTCGGGCATCTGAAGGTGTATTGCACGTTACTGTAGACAGGAATATAACTGTACATAATTGTATATATATGTGCGTGTATCGTTGCTATAGTTCAACACCCCGCACTTAACCCAACATTCTGCCGAGGCGTAGTGTTGGAAGTATTTTCTCGCAACTCCAATTATTTTCTGTGCTTAGCGTTTTCATACTAATTCATTTTCCTCCTCCGTCAGCAGTTCACAAGCATGAAATTATCGGTAAATATATATTTGCTTTAATTCTTGCGATACCCAATATTCTAGCTTTTAAGGTGTTTTTTTAACTTCTTGCTAAGTTTCTTCCAATGATACTATTGATTCCTCTCGGCTTCACTAAGTCTATGCCTTCAATTCAATATCTTCAAAAACATACTGACTTTCAATAGTCTACTGGTCTTCGGCAACAAAATAAGCGTTCCAAATGCTTTTAAACCACTGGTGATAAATTTTTTCACTGATCACTGGTATCAGTACTTGTGAACATTCGAAAAACCTCAGCCGCAGTGTTTTTTATTTCTAAATAAAATAAAAGAAGTATGACTTACTTAAAATGACGAGAGTTTGATTTATAATCTGGTATTTTCTATTGAAAATAACTTCAAGATCTAGATACAAATCAACCAATGTCAATGTGGGGTTTTGTTGACAAATGTGGAATATGATATGGTTGACTATAATTTATTTATTTGAACCAATACTAGTAATGCTATAAGAAAACGGCGGGAGCAAATTTTTTACACTAAATATTATAACAAAATAAACATTTTTTCCATAAAATATTTACATGTAGCATAACTACATTTATTCATTTACGATTTATACTCAAATTCAGCAATAACTTATTATTTATCAATTTATTAACATTTTTATCACGACACTTTCTTCGCGAGTTAAACTTTACAACTTATCTCCACGAACGACGGCCTGTAACTAAATTTTCGCGTTGCCGGATGGCCGGAATAAGTGATGAGAACCCAAATATAATATACCCGCTATATTCCTTCGTGAGGAGCGGGAATAAAGGAAAAAAAGTTGCCGTGTTTTTGGTTGGCAAGTGAGGACTTGCTGAAGCACTAATTTTTGCTTCCGACGCGAAAATGCGTCGGAACGTTTCGAGTTGCCATGGATATAATGTCTAAACAATTTAGGCTAAATTCTTCTCTTTTAACCCTTGCATTTCGAACAATATTACTTTTGTAGGTCTCTTTGTTGACACCTCCATATCTTATGGTATCTTCGGAGCAAGTTCTTCTTCTGAACCTGACGTTTTGCACTGCAATGCACTGTAATCACCACAAAAATATATTAACAAGTTCAGTATAAGCAATCCTAAGACACTCATTAAACTGGACACTGTTAAGTAATAAACACGAACAGCAATGTTGTATCACACTAAACGCCTACTTTTTGCGCCTAGTTTTATGGGTAGGTTGTTTCTGGGTTGGTTGTATTGGCTGGGCTGCTGCAATTTGCGCGAACGTAATTTTTTTGGAGAGATTTCGAGGGCATCCCTCGTTACTGGCTGGATGTTCTCCACTGCAGTTAACGCGCTTCGGGTTTTCTTCTATTGTTTTGGGACATTTTGAGAAATGGTGGAGGGCATCGCATTTAACGCATTAAGGCTGTTTATGGCAGTTACTGGTTGAGTGAGCAATTGTGGCATATATGTGGAAATTGCGTTAAAAATATCAAATTTTTTCCAGCCAAATTGGTGGTTTTCGCATTTGTCGGTCCTTATGCATCAATTTTTTATCCTTTCTTCTCTGCTTTTTCTTTGTATTTCTGTTTTTTTTTTTGCTCTTTTTATTCTTCCCTTCGGCTCTTTTAATCTCTGTTAAAGTATTTTCAATACTGTGTGTATTTTCCCGTGTTTAGGACTTCTCTCTGTTAAAGTTTTTGCGATACTGTGTGTATTTTCCCGTGCTTAGCACTTCTAAATTAAATTTAATTTTTGAATTGCCATTCCAAAATGCCATATTTTTAATGTCGGCAAATATGTATTTCGGGAGTAAGGTGCTACCTTATTCAGCGGTTTTACATATGGTTTAGCTTCAGATCTTTTATTCTATTTATGCGCTTCACCATTTTACCTTTTGTCCCCTCAAATCGTTTTTTGTTTTATTGCCATCTTTATTCAATACGCGTGGCGAGTTTTGGCTGGTATCGTTTTCCGTGTGTTCGTGGGTTTCCTGAAGATATCAAACTCTAAATCATTATTTTTCCTGACTAATTTTAAGTCTAAAAATGGAATTTAATTTTCCCTCCCCACTCCCATTGTGAAGGTGATATTCTTGTGTATACAGTTTATCTTCTTTAGACACTCCATAATACTTTCACGAAAGAGGGCAGACAGTAAATTAACCTTAGCTACACCAAGTTTTTTGTTTGAAGAACCGAAGAAGGGAGCAAGTTACTCCCGAAATATATATTTGTCAAAATTAAAAACATACCATTTTGGAGTGGAAAATCAAAACATCTTTGAGATCTCGAAGGTTGCGTTCCCATTCATGTAACACATACTCTAGCTTTTAGTCGATGAAATGGTCTCTGCAGTGAGTGGCATCGAGAAGCTTTGTAATAGGTTTTGAGTCCCCATCACCAATATATAATAGATATTTCGCATTGTGAATTTTATCAGAGTTTTTATCAGAAATATTTCTGATAAATTTTACCTGCATTCCATGCGAGCTACCTTTATAATTTGCCAAACGTTCTTCACTGTGCTCAGTCTCGTACCAGATTTCAAATGCGATGTGCGATACAAATTATTCAAATAATTTATCATTATTTACCGATTACAGGTGAAATGTCACCTAAAGAAATGAAGCAACATTTCGATCAGATGCCGCGTTCTCAACCGGCCGATTGATCGTTGGGAAATCCTTTTTCACATTATTATGTATTCTCTCTGAACAGATTTTTTTATACATATATCGGCAACAGTTTTGACTACAATTTTTAAGTTTGCTAAATGAAATTATAAGTCCCTTTGCTGAAATTTGATGATAAATCATTTAGAGCACAAAACAATTCTAATCCTCTATGGGCCAACACAAATAAGCCGACCCATAATATCTAGACTTTTTAAATTAGCACAAATTGATGTGCCTTTCACCACACTCACACGTTATATGGAGTTTGAAATCAAGTCCACCAATATTTTCAAGCACTAGAATAACTCCAATTTTGACTTCAAAATCAGTATTAGTTTATAACTTTTTTGCTAATGAACTCGTAAATGAGGTAGACTTTTCAGTAGTGTGCTGATTACCGCTATGGATTATAAAGTATTTTTGGATTTGAATTACGATGCCTTTTACATAGCGTGGCGATTCGCCGACATACAAATATACTTATTGACGTTCAAACAGGCACTGAGAACATATAAGAGAGTCAAAAATATTACAATCGAAGGAAACCGGTATTATACAGAGAGGGGATACACAAAACACGATATTCGCTTGGCAGATGCTCATTTTATTTCCTGACCTTTGACAATAGGCAAAAGAAAGATGTATAAAATAATTGAAGTATATTTTGAAAATTGTAATCTGAACTTGGTACCTTTAGCATCTGTTGCAATTCGACGCTGAATGCGTCTCAAACGAAAGACGCTTAGTTTCGAGGCGCGGGATACATTTTATTACTAGGCGACTGAAACATTTGCGTTCAACTAGATTTTTCACGGGGTCACCAATCTGGCAATAAGAAAACAATTATTACTCTCAACATAATTTAATAATAAAATATCTAGTTGCGTCTCAAATATGACAACAAAATGCAAACATTATTATAATTTCCAGATATACCGTGATTGTTCATATTAGCACTAAACACGGCAGTATATTTAAGTCTGCCTTAAAAACTGCCGTATGCTGTCCCTGAAATTAAACGTCGAGTTGACAAATACAACGTTTATTAATTAAAAGATACAGAAACGTGAAAAGCGTGTGCTTCCGTTTGAGTTCGGGAACGGAAAGAAATTTTAAGAAAATCAGCGTTGCCAGCCGTCCATGAAGAAATTATCATATCGTGTTGCCGAAATTATGGATTTTCCTAGAAAATTATTAAAATTTTTAGATGAAAAGAGGAAATAGACACAGAAAACTGCGAAAAACGATTTATTCCATAATCAAAAATGAAAAGAATCCATATATTAAACAAATAAAATATCGAAATCAAAAAGTATCTCAAAAATATTAGAAATGTAATATTAATTATTCAAAGCATATTTCTTGAACCGCCACGTTTTCATTTTCAATTTGTTTGTTTGAAGTTGAAGCAAAAATATTTTTGGTAATTTGAAATTTGTGCTATTGCGAGGCCAATAAAAGCGAGGTTGCGATCTTGCTTACACAAGCAGCGTTTGAATGGGGAATTACCAAAATTCATTTTATTTAGTAGAAAAGTATTTAGGGATAAGTCGTAGTAGGGATTTAGTAGAATATTTCCCAAGTTCTTGAAAGTATAAACTTGAGCCATGTTACGTACTTGGTAAGTTTTGTACCAATATTTGTCAATTGAGATTTCATTTTTAATGTTACCTTGCCATTCTGACTAGCAATAAAAACGCCATTGATCATAATTATTTGAATAAGATCATGATATTGCGGGTCTATTATTCTAGGTAACAACTTAACTATCGGAAAAAGTGATGCTGATTTTGGTTGCGAATGAACAGTATTTTCAAATACTGCCAAACGAGATAATATCTGATCATCAAAATTTAATCGTTTTTTAATTTCATTTGCCGACACAATTGAGACCTGGCGACAAATTCTCAAAAATCCTCTCTTTCATTTGCGTTTAATTTGCCTATATTTTGAAGCACTCGAACTCGAAGATATACTTGGTTCAAAGAAACGAATTGATTGACATTATTCGGATCTATGTCATGCAGTTCAAATTTATGCAAATGTAATGCTTCGCAATAACTCTGTCTTTTTTGTTCTTTATTGTTATAAGGAACTTACTCTATATTTTCTACTTCAATAATCAGACGAAACCACACGACAGTCTTTATGGGATGAAAGGCAATTCAATTTGATATTTTCTGTGTTCTGGGTGGATCCAAATTTGGCTGCACATCTTTTCGATGTCACCAGTGATTACGAAGATATGCAGCCTGAATCAAAGAAGATGCGTGATGATGGTATCTTGAATGGTGGGTCCTACCATCATTATTTCGTTGAGTGAAATTCCTGTGTGCGATTTGGCGGAACCATCGAAGACAACGCGTACCTTGGTGGTTAGACTTGATTGCTTGATGACGGCGTGATGAGGAAGATAAAATCCATCCGTTGCTGTTGAATTTATTTGCTCCATATGACCAAGATCGAGATATTCTTGAATAACATTTGAGTATTGTGTCTTGAAGTCTGCGTTATTTTTAAATTTGTTTTCCAGTGGTTTGAGTCGAGCTAATGCTCGGCCTCGTGAATCTCCCAGAAGAAGTTGCTTTTGGTTAAATTGTAACTTAACAATGTAGCGACCATCTGTGTGTCTTGATGTATGTGCTTTGAAATTTGCTTCAGTTAAAAGTTCTTCTTCTGAAAGATGTTTTGTTTTAGGCCCTTATTCGATAGCCCATGTTTTAGTGAGTTGCTGTAGTGCTTGCGTTGTTGTTACCAAGCTCGTGTTATTCCTTTTAGAGTTGGAGGTTGAATGTGTATCCAGAACTATTCCACCGCCAATGACCCATCCAAGTTTTGTATTTTGTAGGAATAAATCAGAGCCGTTGGAAGCGGATATATTCCTTTGTCCGCTGATGATCGTTGAAAAAGCTGTTCCTGCATCAGTTAGCATGTCGATTTTACCCGGTATATTGAATGTAGGATCTTCGAGATTCAAGTTTTCAGGAATGCTGAGTTTCTCCTTTTTAATGTAGTTGATTGGATGCTTATGTGTAATCATTGGGACAATAAATAAATCCAATGTCTTCTCGAAGTTGTTATATCTCGATTGTATTGTCGTTGTGATTTTGTTTGAAATAGGTGTTTCTGTATCACCGAGTCCAGTCACTGAAAGAGAATATTTTTCCCTTTTTAATTGAAGTGTGTTGGCAAACTCTTCAGTTATGATGTTTGAAGTTGAGGCTGTATCAATCAATGCTCTACAGCGTATGGGTCGATTATTATTATTTAAGATGTTCACTACAGCTGCGACCATGAAATCGACTATTTGTCCTGGATTTAATAAAACAATGCTGTTAGATCTGTGACTCGATGATGATAAACGTCAATCCTTCTTCTGCTCGTTTCCCTTGGTGTCAGATGTTGGTAGATGAAGAATTGTATGATGAATCTTGCCACATTCACGGCAATTGGAGCTGCGGCATTCGTTTGTTCGATGATTGGTACGTATACAGTTATAACATAAATTAGCCGATTTCACTAAATTAATGCGTTGCGGTATTGATGAGGCTGACAGTTTTTCACATTTGTATGTTGCATGTCCATCTTGCTTACAAATTGGGCATTCTTTATAAATTGTAGTTATCAAAGTTTACTTGCCTTTGTGATATGCTTTTTCTCCATAAGATGTAGTCGGTTTTGTAGTCTATTTTTTATTTGAGTTTTGATTATTCGTGTTTTTTGCTGTTTGAGTTTTCTTAGCCTCTTCCCTGAGAAATTCTATGAGTTGATCAAAGGTTCGTCTCTCGAAGTTAGTCTTCCTGCGATGCCATTCTTGTTTTGTCGCGTCAGCCAGTTTGGAGAGAGTGTGATACTGAAGCGGCGTGTCCCATGACTCGGTCGGCTCATTTAAAACCTTCATACTTCGGACATGTACTAAGGTTTCGTTCACTAGTTGACGAATTGCATCACCTGAATTGATTTTGACTTTCGGTATCGTGACCAATAATTCATAGTGTTTGAAAATTATTGCTTCTTCATTATTGTAGGTTAGCTCAAGTAAATCCCAGGCATCTTTATAATTGTCGTCTGTAGCTTCTTATCCTTCGATTTTTTTTTTGCTGCTTCGCCCACGAGACAATCTTGTAAATATGACAATCGCGTCCTAGCACAAATCCCGTGGCGTTTATCTATGTTATTTAAGAACCAATGCGAAAACGATTTCCATTCCTCTATCTTCGCAGTTCGAGTTTGGGGATCCTGGATAGAGAATAGTCAGCAGTATATGTATTGGCGTTTAAAGTTGGTGGCGCAGTTGTTTGTTGAGTGTTTGAGTGTGTCTGCTAGTGCTAGTAAATCCATATATTTTTCAACCATTTCGAATTCGATTTCTGTATGATTCTCGTCGGGTTCCTCTACATGAAGAATTACCGTAATTTCTGAAAGATTTGCGAATGACGTTTTCAGATTTTCAATTCGTTGTTGAAGCCTTGACTGGTTGATTGGAGTCTCTGTGAATTCGGATAAAAAGGTTTCGAATTTCGACAGATAAGTTTTTATTTGGCCACGTTTGAATTTGAGAGACATGTTTATGCGTTTGATTATTTGTTTGTTTCTTGAGTGGTCTTGGACGCGTTTTAAACTGAAAATTGGTGTTGCACTTCACGAAAAATAATAAATATTGTCTGTTCACTTAGACAAAGTTTTAAGTCTATACAATGTTTTTCACGAAATTGTCTTTGTTACTGTCACTGTATCAATTGCACTAATATTTCCGGCTCGAAGGACCATTTAATGTCATGCAGTAAAGATACAAGACATTAGTTGTAATAAAATAAAAAGCAATTAAATGATGTGATTCAAAACAAATTAATTGTATCTGGATTATTTCATAAGTTGAGTTTACGTTGAATAAATATGAAAAAAGCGAGAACTAAATGTTTTACAATAAAAAGTTGGCATGCAGATGTTCTTAATGGCTGGGTTTTTTTTTTCAGATAGTAAATTTTGGAATTATTTTACTTTGTAATTTATGGATGGGAATGGAAATTATGGGAAATTTTCATTATGTTTCTTTTCTACAAATAAAAAAATGTGAAAGTACGAGTTAGGACTGAACACCACCATTTCTTAAATTCTAAAACATCTTCAGTTTTTGGCTCTATGACTGTAAATGTTGAGTTGGAGTTCGAAACCATATCAATGTATTCTCCTGGGACGTAGATACGATCATGCTTTCGAACATTTGTTTTATGACTCCAAAATCAAGGTCATTTGATTAAAAACGAATTAACATTCGTTAAACATTAAATGCATTTTTTGGACATCTAATCGTGCATCAAGATATTCAATGTCTTTTCCTTGATAATGTGTTTTTTTCCTAGGAAAGCAGAGGATGTGTTCGTGTATTTTTTGGCATATTTTTTTCAGGAGGCACTGTATTTGCTTTCGGGTGACAACCTCTGTTATCTGTAGGACTCTTCCCTTCATTAAGCAAATCACAAAGTCTGCGAAGTGTGGCTTCAGTAACTCCATAGAGGCTGATAAATGCTCTCTTGCAGACTTTAACTTTATCAGTTTGTTTTAAAACATAGAATTGAAAAGCATTTTGCCTCTGTGTAGCATTTCTTTTCGAGGACGTAATTTATTACGTCCTCGTCCTTACGTTTATATGTAACTTATCAATAAGTGTTTGAAGAAATATATCCTGCTCATTCTTTGTTGGAAAAAAGTTAATTTTTGAAATGCAAAAGTCCATATCATCTTGGTCGAAATTCGCAAAACATTCCTTCTTACATTTGCAATAAATAAGCGATATATTAGGTTTATATAGGCCCCGATAAAAAAAACTGAAACTGAATAAAGGTGTTTGGTAAACTTGCCTGCAATATTCACCGGTACATATGGGAGCTATTTGTTTTCCTCGATAATTAGTATATGCCTGTCCTTCAACTTTAGAATTTTTTATAACATTACTTTTATACTTTGCAGGATTACACATTCTCTTCTTTTTCGGCCCACCATCACTCTCAGCTTTTAAAGACATTTTTCATGCTAAAATTACTTTTCGCACAAAATAATTTAGTAAAAGACAAGTGAACTTCAAGTATGACATTAATGGCGATGGTTTACGAAAGATTTTTGAACCAATCAAAAGCACATTTAAAAACGTCCAACTCAGTCATAAACTTCTCCTGCCATCTAGTAGTGCATGCAAAAACCTCAAGTCATTGACTAATATTGTTTATGCAATGAACGCCTTTCACGCGGTATTGTTGAAAGAGGAAGGAATGTTTTGACTTACGTGGTTTTTACCCACAATACGCATCTCCATTGAAGAAACCATTTTCAGCAAAAAAAGCGACTTAAGTGACTTAAGAGGTTTTTGAAATGACCGATGCAAATGGACATCGTGCGAGTTTCTGTTCTTCATCATCATTCGATACTTTAATTTTAATGTTTAATAAGTCGCATTATTGGCATGTACCTTTGCGCGGTTGGTGTAAATGTGAATCAAAATCTTTCTTAAATATTTTCCTATAAGTCCACTCATTGACGGCTTTTACTCCATTTTCCTCGCAGTGAAGTTCTTATAAATTAGACATTGTCCTTAAAGTTAGATGAAGATGGTATAATAGGATTGAAATTTGGGCAAACCTATAATATGGTTTTGAACTTGCTTTTTCCCTTCCTCAGATAATTGTCTTGATGATCCAACCATCATCCCACGTAAATCATTGCCCACATTTGCAGAGTTCAATACTCGTTCTAAATGTCCTTCGCTCACTTTAAAAGTATGCAAAAAGAATTTTCCACAGACGGAAATTTTTCCGTTTTAAGGATTTAACAAATATCTGAAATTCCAATTTTTTGGTGAACATTTTCCGTTTGTTAAACGTCTTCGTTCCAAAATTTTGAGCTCGACAAATTCGTAAAGTAATACATTTTGTTTGTTAAATCTCACAAATCTAAAACTTCTCAGAAATACTCCTTATTTCTTCTTCATTGTAGTTTTTTGTGCAAGCATTTCGACAACGGCAATCTTTGCTTTGGAAATTTTTTTTCAGGAATAATATTTCCGGTATGAGTGCAGTATCTATTTCCTGAATTCCGTTTAATTTTTCGCACTTTTTGGATGTATGATGCCTCAATCTTTTCTCCAATGTTATTCTGTTCTTCATCCTCTGAAGACGCAGGCTGTTCTATAATTTCGTTTCTTTTTCGATTTTTTTAAAATTATTAGTTGCTTTTTCTTCTTCACTATCTGAACTAAATGGCCTTGTTCTGTTCTTCCCCACGGGTGAAATAATTTCTAAGGTTATTGACCCACGCGATTGTCCCAAAAAATAAGGTTAACTTGTAAATACTAATTAATTGAAATTACATTCATCACACTTTTCGGACATTATCAATAGTAAATATCTTGATGGAAGTATAAATGGAGTTGGGCCACTTTCAAACTGCATGGTTTAGTTATTGAATTAGTTCTGAAAACTTTATCGTATTTGCTCTGAATATAAGCAACTTGAAATGCTTTACAGATAAATAACATGAAGTTAACCATGGCAAACGGAAAAAAATTGGTTCAAATTTTCATAAGACCTTGTGCCGAAAATAGTAGAAGAGTAAAAAAATCTACAAGTACAGTCTTGGTAGAAATGTTGTTGCATACGACATTGTCGCTACTCTTATAGGAAATAAACACGACTTTGTTTATTATATATAAAACTTTATTTACTATATTTAGAGTTACACTAATAGAAGCTAATTGTAGAGTTACCATTGTAAGACTTACTCGCTGCTCGAGATGCTGGCGATGACTTATCACTGGCTTGGAGTATGCGATACTTGGACCTAGTGCGCTTTAGCACGCTTGCTCCATTTCTGTCTGTGAGTGTTGAGCACTCACCACACTTAACGCAAAACTCTATTAAGTCCTGTCAGTTACTGTTGGTCGGAGGCTCGGGTATGTGTGTTATGTTTCCGCGAGTGGGATTTTCAGGAATTTCATGGTACTGTTTGGAAATTCGTCTATTTTGTCGAATTATAAGGTTAGAAAGTTTTGAAATAAAACACACGTCCTTAACTCAGACTTGGGTTGTTTTATTCTCCCGTTCAACTCTCTACTGACTCTACAAAAAATTCTTAACTACTTATATGCTACTTACCCTATCCTTTTTCTTATCTTATTCGTTATTTCGGGTTTTTTGATTATTTCTTGAAACCATATGTACAATTAATAAAACAAATGCGATTTATCTAGTCTTTAAACATAGTCCTCATAAAATCTGGTGCCGACAACCTCATAAAACAATTAGTATTACAAAACGGAAAAAGGACGTGTATTGAGATGGTAAATTGCATGCAATAAAAAAAGGATATCGCGTATAGAGTGTGGAAAATGAAATGTAATAAAATATCGTAGTTCAAAAGGTGTAAATGGTTTTATAACTCGTCCCCCCTTAAGTGGGATCGCGTCCTCGCGATTCGAATTAATAGTTATCTTTAAATGTATGTTTCATGAGGTTTTACACTTTTATTGAAAAATTAAGAATGATATAAACAGCTTTTGAATTTTCACATGTGAATCACCAGGAATTGTTTGTGTTTGAATTTTAATATTTCTATATATTTAATACAAAGTGAGATAACATGACTTGATATTTTGTTGCGCAAAAATATATTTATTAATATTTTATGCTTCAGTTATTTAATTTAATAACACTATTTCTATTTATATGAATTTTTTGATCCTCAAATTTGTAGTTATTGTGGTATTTTGTTTTCAATTACTTTTTCGTTACACAAGTTTTTTTTTTATTAAATTACTTACATAATCCTATTTTCTTTTTCTTAACAGATGTGAAAAAAGTTGTCCTTGGTGTTTAGTAAAATTTAGTTTCATTGCGCTACAATTATATTATTATTTTTTTTAAATCTAATTTTTTTTTGCCTTTGTTCAGTAGATACTACAGATCGAGATGACAGAATTTAAAATTTAATTTGATATTATTTGTTGATTTTGTTTCTTGTTCATATTTATTAAGATCTAGAAATTTTCACTTCGAAAGAGTTGAAATGAAAGTTCGTTTAGATTGTTTTAAGGTTTTTTTTTTTTAAACTTTTCATTGTATTTTTGTTCGTTATTTTATTAGCAGTGACCTTGGCAAAAATCAAATGTGGGTGCATGACTTACGAGTTGATCTATTAATCTTGACGTTGAAGTGAGACGTAGGGCAGGGATGAGGATTGTTCTTGAAGAGAGACTTTATTAGGTTGAAAATGTTTGTGCCGTTTAAGCAGTTTTTTATTAATTTGCTTTCTTTCATTATTAATCTTATATTTTGGTTCATGTTTTGTTTTAGGTTGTGAATTAATTACATATTTGGAGTTATATTCGCAATCTTTTTTATTTTTATTATGATACTCAAGTCTTTTGCTCTGTATCTCTAAAATCCTGTTTCTAATATCTGCATATTTCGTTGGTAAAATACCGCCGTTTTTAAAATCGATTGGTCTTTCATTGGTTGTACTATGTGTGAAATTATTGTAGAATTTGACCGCTTCGTGAACGCAGATGGGTTTCGTTTTATCATGTTTGTTTATTTCAGTCATTATTCTTAAATGCTCATTAAGAGTGTTATGAAATCTTTCGATATCACTATTACCAGTTTTTACAATAGGTGTACAAAAATGAAGTTGAATTCCTTCATTTTGTAGAAAATATGCTAAATTATTTTGGTAAGCTGCTTCATTATCCGTAATTATATTTTTAGGTTTGTCATTAACAGAAAAAAATTCATTTAGAGCTCTTCTAAGCTCTGGCCAAGTTCTAAATTTTATTGGAGTAGCGTGTTCAAATTTACTGAACTTATCGATGAAAGTCATGAACATTGAATTTTTATTTTGGAACCAAATATCCATATGTACAATTTCATTCGGCCTCTCAGGAATTTCAGTTTTGTAGAAAGGGGGCTTGGGAGGGTTTCTGTCGTATTTTGCAATATTACATATTTTACAGTTATTGATTAATTTGGTGATTTCTATTTTAAGATTGGGGTAGTAAAATTTAGTTTTCAGATTTTTGTAAACTTCTTCAATTCCTCTGTGAATATTTTTCAAATGTTCCCTATTTATTTCTTCATGAATATCACCTTGTTCGTCACAGTCGAATAAAAGATAGGGACATTTTATTAGTTTTATTGGGTTATTTGGTGTTGTCCATTTTGAATATGCATTCTGAAATTCACTGAACAATGCTTCATTTGAAATGTAGATATCTACTAGTCCTTTCGATGGTAAATGGTTATTCAAAATGTAGTTAAAATATTTCTCGTTAGGTTCTTTAGTTATGAATATTTTCCTGGTTCTATTAAAATGTTTTTCTATTTTTGTGGAATTCTCTTCTCCTTGTTTGATTATAATCTGAGTTCTGAAAATGTTAAGAGGTTTTTCACTTATCTGTATGTAATTAGAATTATCCTCATCAGCACTATGGCATGTTGCTGTTATTGAAGTGTTTTCGTTGTTTTGATCTATCATGTTTATGACTGGTCGTGAGAGATAATCTGCAACAACATTTTCCTTTCCTTTGATGTATTCTTTGTCATAATTATACTCCTCCAATTTCATCTTCCATCTTTGGAGCTTAGGGTTAGGTTCTTTCAAATTAGCAATCCATGTCAACGGCTTGTGGTCAGTTTTTATTGTAAATTTTCGTCCATAAATATAAGGTCTGAAGTATTTTAATGTCCAAACAATAGCAAGTAATTCTTTTTCAATTGTTGCGTATTTTGTTTCGTGAATATTTAGAGTTCTACTGGCGTAGCAAATTGGGTGTCCATTTTGAGATAGGACTGCTCCAATTGCATAATCGGATGCACCAGTAGTGACAACAAATTTTTGTGTAAAGTCTGGGTACCTTAAAATTGGATCACTCATTACCAGAACTTTTAACTGTTCAAAACTATCGTTATAGTCTTTATCATCAATATTTATATCCATATCTTTTTTCAATCTTATTGTCAAAGGTTTTGCGATTTTTGCAAAGTCTCGAATAAATTTTCGATAGTATCCTGCCATACCTAAGAATTGTTTAATTTGTTTCTTAGTTTTGGGAATATTCATTTTCGATATTGCTTCTATTTTATTAGGATTTGGTTTAACTCCATCTGGAGTGACAATATGTCCCAAAAATCCAATTTCATGTCGTAAAAATTCGGATTTGTCTAGTTGCACCTGTAAATTGGCTTCGTTCAACTTTTTGAAAACCTTCTCCAGGGAAATCATATGCTCTTGCAGAGAAGTGCTAAAGATTATTACATCGTCCATGTAGACAAAACAAATTGAACCAATCAGATCCCGCAGAACGAAATTCATAAGCCTTTGAAATGTGGCGGGCGCATTTTTAAGACCAAATGGCATTCTTGTGAACTCGTAATGGCCAAATTCGGTTGAGAATGCGGTTTTTGGTATGTCACTTTCTCTGATTTCGATCTGATGGAACCCCTTCGCTAGATCTAATGTTGTGAAATACATAGATCTTCCTAGTTTGTCTAATATATCATTTATATTAGGAATAGGAAACCGGTCATCTATTGTAATTTCATTAAGTTTGCGATAGTCTATCACAATTCTCCATTTAGTTTTTCCCGATGCATCAGCTTTTTTTGGAACAACCCAAATAGGTGAGGAATACGGCGAAGAGCTATGCTTTACTATACCTTGATTTAGCAAGTCCTGAATCTGGCTGTGAACTTCCTTTTTATGAGCTTCCGGGTATCTGTAAGTTTTTGTGTAAATGGGGTCGTTGTGTTTTGTTTTTATCTCATGTTTTATTATATGAGTAAAATTCAGTTTTTGCTCTTCCTGATAAAAAGAATGACAATATTTTGCAATAAGGGGCAACAACATCCCTTTTTCTTCATCATTTAGGTGATCTACCCTAATTTCACTAACAATGTCTTTTGCAGGTTTTCTTTCGTCGGATATGCTATAATTTCATTACAAGGAATCTCGAAACAGCTCTCTCGATTGGAATTAATCTGTAGAGAAGTGGCATAATTCCGTTTGCATGACCTTGATCGACCTTCATTTGCATTGGTAATCGGTGTATCGTTTTCTTCATATTCATTGAAGAAAATCGGTATCACCTTTTGATTTAATTCAATTATTTTTTTAGAAAGATCTATCTTGGCATTTAACGCTGATAATATGTTATTACCAAGTAGTCCATCGTACTTATTACAAAATTTTATTTCAATAAAGTCAAATTTTTGTTTTGGGATCGAATCGCAAAATTCTTTGAAAGGTTCTATAGAAACAACGTAATTATACTCGTACTCTGAATTAATGGTAAATAATTTTCTTTTCGGGAAGTATTTCCTTAATTTTGGATCACATAATCCAGGGCAAATGGCGCTAATCGTTGCACCAGTATCTATTAAAAACCTTAATGGTGGTCCGTAGGATTCTATTTTGATATACGGTACGTTTGATCCAATTCCGAGGCTTCTTGCCGAAAATTTAGATTCGTTTGTATAGTTTCGTCTATTTCCATCGGTTTTGGGTGACCATATCGATTAATTCTTGACAGAAG
Source organism: Stratiomys singularior (assembly GCA_954870665.1). Taxonomy (NCBI): domain Eukaryota; kingdom Metazoa; phylum Arthropoda; class Insecta; order Diptera; family Stratiomyidae; genus Stratiomys; species Stratiomys singularior. The sequence goes on along the minus strand of OX940879.1, from coordinate 61,761,522 downwards.
AGAGTTATAAGATTGATTAGAGCGATTACCTTGGTATTCACCTGAGACTTGTTGATGATGGCTGTATTTATTATTGAAATTAGTATTTCGCGACTTATGGGAGTTATTAAATGCTTTAAAAGTGTTTGCTTCATTAACTACTTGCATTTCTTGTTTAGAAGCGAAATTTTTTGTTTTACGTATTTTGTAATGTAAGTAATTACCCTCGGTCAGTATTGTAAGAGCGTTTTCTAAAGTAGTGGGGTTTCTACTGTACAAGACACTACGAACTGGCTCTATCATTTTATTTAATAAAACATGTAATGCTATTCTTTTATTTCCTTCTATTTCACTAAACTTATTTTCAAGTTCTGATTTGGTATTAAGCCGCTGTAATTTGTTTATAATCTCGTTATAAAAATCTAGTACATTTGTGCGAAATTCTGCTAATCTCAAATCATCAAGTAAAAGTAAACTATTTCTTTTGTCTCCGAAATTTGAAACTAAAATATCCTTCAACTGACTCCATGAATCTATATTACCATTGATATTCATAATTTGTTGCGCTCTACCTACAAGTTTTGTGCGCAAAATATTGAAGACAATCGAATGCGATAACTGGTCATATCCAGATAATGTAGCGACTAAGATTTCGACGTTGTCAATCCATGTTTTCAATGATCCTTCCGATCCATCATAAGTTGGCAACTTGGATGCGAACTTTAATGGATTCATTTCCAGTGTCCTAAGAGCTGGAGCTGAAACTCCTAATGATGATTGTACATCAGTTTGGGCCTCATTAAATGATCCTAATCTTGCCTGTTCGTTATTTGGATTCACCATCGTTGCGTTGTGTAGTTTTGGATACCTTTTCGTTGGATCACCTCTTATTCACACACTTAACACACGTCCTTAACTCAGACTTGGGTTGTTTTATTCTCCCGTTCAACTCTCTACTGGCTCTACAAAAAATTCTTAACTACTTATATGCTACTTACCCTATCCTTTTTCTTATCTTATTCGTTATTTCGGGTTTTTTGATTATTTCTTGAAACCATATGTACAATTAATAAAACAAATGCGATTTATCTAGTCTTTAACATAGTCCTCATAAAATCTGGTGCCGACAACCTCATAAAACAATTAGTATTACAAAACGGAAAAAGGACGTGTATTGAGATGGTAAATTGCATGCAATAAAAAAAGGATATCGCGTATAGAGTGTGGAAAATGAAAGGTAATAAAATATCGTAGTTCAAAAGGTGTAAATGGTTTTATAACTGTCGAACAGTTTTAGTGCTTTGTCGCGTATGAATTTTTCTATTGTGTCCAGTCGTAGGTCATTGCGTATGTCCGTGTTCCTGATGTACCATGATATTCGAAAAATCTACCGTAGTGCTTTATTTCGCAGGGATTGGAGAGCTCTTTTGTGTGTTTTGGCTGCCGGGCAGAAAGCGGTACTATCGTATAATAATGTCGGTCTAATTATACGCTTAAAGATTAGCAGTTTGTTTTTTACGTTTAGTTCAGTTTATTGCGTCTGTTTCAATGTAAAGGTTGTTGGTTGGTTGTTGTTGTCCTCTACATCTGGAAATGATCAAGGCTTGTGTCTTGTCTTTGTTCATTGCAATCTTCCATTATTGCGAAGTATTGAAGTATTGAAGAAGTATTGCAACATATCAATTGAGTGTTGCAGTTTTGAGGGAATGACTTCTGCTTGTCTTGAAGTATAGTAGATGCAGGTATCGTCTGCATATAATGATACTTTCACGTTATTCGGTAAGAGGGGAATGTCTTTGGTGTTCAGGTTGTATAGTGTTGGTGAGATGGGTGATCCTTGTGGAACCCCAGCTTGAATCGTTCGCTTGAATCGATCACTTGAGAGGTGATCTTCTGTTCTAACTTTAAAAGATCGGTCTTTTAAAAAGGTGTGAGTTGTATGTATGGAAGGGGGGGAATATAGAACTCATGCATTTTGAAAATAAGTCCTGCATGCCAGACTTTGTTAAAGGCTTTGGCTATGTCATACATAACTAGGCTTGACTTCCTGCGATTCATGCCATTTATGATATGTTGGATCACCCTTGTAAGTTGGAGTTCCGTGGAGTTTGCTTCTCTGAAACCAAATTGTTGATCGGGGAGAATGTGTTTTGCGGCTATCACTTCGTTTAACCTTATCAGCAGTGCCTTTTCTGCCACTTTGGAGATGGATGAGAGAAGACTTATTGGTTACCAGTTTTGTGGGAAGGCGTGGTTTTTGTTGGGCTTAGGTATAACCGTTATGATAGCCGATTTCCATGCTTTAGGGAATCTACGTAAACGGAAAATTGGGTTAATTATGTCCGTCAAGTTGTTAAGAAGGTTGTCAGGAAGCCATTTCAGCATGGTGTTTGCTACTGTGTCTGTGCCAGGTGCCTTCCGTTTGTTCAGTCTCAGTTCACATCTTCTACCTCTATTCTCATGAGCTCATTCACTTTTCTTATGATGTGGTCCTCTTCGTCAAGGTCCTGCTCCCAGAAGATGTTGTCTTGGAACTGCAGCTCCAACGTGTCTGTAAAGGCTTCCGCTCTTCCGGCTTTGTCATATTTTATCTCGTTTGGGCCGTGTGTAGGTGACACAACTGCTTTGTTGTGTTTGCGGAAGTATTTGGCCATTCTCGAGAAGGCATTTACGCCAGACTCAAGACTATGCAGGAAGCTCTCCCATTGTTCGTTTCCGAACAGGAATATTTGGTCCCGAATTTTATTAGTCAACCGGTTTGCATTCGTTTGTAGTCTAGGATCACCCGTTCTCCTAGTCCTTCTCTGATATTTATTCTTACTGCTTATCATGGCCTTAATTTCGCGAGGGAGGTGATAGGGGTTGTATTCCCTTGCCTATGCGAACGACTTCCTAATGTTTTTGGAGTTTTTCGGGCAGCCTCCGTAACTTGCGGGATGTTCTCCACCGCAGTTGACACATTTCGGCTTCTCCTCTTGTTTCTTCTTGCATTGTGTGAAATGGTGTAAGCCGTCGCATTTCACACACCGAGCTTGAACGTGACAATTGCCCGAAGAATGTCCAAACTGCTGGCACTTGCGACACATCGGCTGTCCGTTCCGTGGTTTAATAGCTTCCACCTTGCAGATAAGTTGACATACTGCAGTTATATTGAAGACTTCAGTTTTTTCTTTTGGGAAGAGGACCTTTACTAGCTTTGAGGGTCCTGACTGGGTTTTGATTGTGAAAATTTCTATAGGGTGGAAGCCGTGAAATTCAAGGTCTTCCTTAATGTTCTCCAGAGCGAGCCCATGAAGGCCGCGGGTAACCACGTTCGGATTAAGTTCTTCGGGGAAGTAGTAGGTGTGGTATTGCCACTTTTTCTCCGTCAGTATCTTTATCTGTCGGTGGACATTTGCAGTCTCCGGGACTATTTGGATTCCCAAATAAACCCTTTTTACACTAACTTTCCTTATTTTGTTTTGTCTGATGATTCTGTTCAGTGTTGTCCACTTGTCCGTTTCGCGCAGCATGATACGTACTGTCCGTTTTTGTTCATTTGTAGTTTGGGTCTTGTCTGTGGTCTTAGGTGCGGATGGGGCTGATTGTGTAAGTGGTTTGGGGGTTAGTTTCAGGTTGTGGAAGGTAGTAGCCGGTTTTGGGGCCGGAAGGCATGGGAACTCCACGTCTTCCTGCACCTCTTCTTCCATTTCCTCTTCAATTGGTTCCTCTTCTTTGCCTACCATTTCTTCTGCCTCTCCTTCCGAGGAAGAGACAGTTTTGTTGGAGGGTGACGAACAATCCTCCGTTTCTTATTCTTGTTACGGCTAGATTTTTTTGTAACTTTTATGTTTTGCAGGTTTGCAATCTGCTACCTTAGTTCTTGGTTCTCGCGGCGTTGGTCGGCAATCTCACCGAATGCTTTTTGTAGTTGCTGTTGGCTCGCTCGGAGTTCTTCTTGACTTCACCTCTTCCGGTACCTGGCTGAGGAATATATTTGTTTTCTCTGACTCGTTGGCTGGTCGACCAATGACGCGTCTGTCCTCGTTTTGTCTCGTTCCTTGTTCCCCATCCTGCTATTAGCACTACGGCCTCGTACTCCGATATTTATTTTATTATTTATAATTGGTTTATTTTCAATCCAGTCCCAGGTCTGTGTCCGCAATAGAGTTTTAACGTCAAATAAAGAGAGTAACTCCACTACTTAAGTACTACTTACTTCAGTATTTTTTTGTCTGCTTTCGCCGCTTCGAAAGAACTATATCCAGTGTTCTTTTTAAATTCTCTTTTTGTTTTCCCTTTTTCACAATGGTCCACTTTATATTTTCATTTGTTTATATTATTGTAATTTTTTTTCCACAAATTTATTTAAAATGTGTGTAAGTCACTTTATTTATTTTATTTTTGTACCTGTTTTTAATAGTTTATGGGCCACTTTAATGTTTTCATTTACAATTTTTGTAACATTTTTTTGTTATGTCATTTTTGTTTATCACTTGGGGCGCACCACAGGCTCGCACGCGCTCACGCGAATGCACCAGCACACGCGAGCGAACGGCTCAACATTTGCGGGGTCCACTAAAACACTTTTGACACTTTTTAACTTATCTGATAATGCCGTGCGACTTGATCTTGTTGTGATCCGATGTCTTTCTGATCTGATCTCGATTGATCACTGATCACTGGACTGAATTTGGTGCGCTTTATATGCATAATTCGCTGGGTCGTTCCTCGTTGTTTTTTAACTACATAGACAGTAGAGAGTGTTCATAAAATATGTGGTTGTTGTCTATAGTTGACAACTAGCCGCTACACCCTTCGTTCAATAATGCCCTCTGCACTTAAGGGAGGAACTTTAAAATGCGAAAAGTGAATGGGATTATGTTGCGAACGGAATTAGGTATACTACTACTACCTTGATTATTTTTTCGGGACGGGAATTTGTTCGGGATGCTAAAAAGGTAAATTCCATAGTTTTTGCTGAAATGTTTAGAATTGTTTTCAATTTTACACTTGTATGCTTCATTGCTATCAATCGTTTGCAAAAGGCTTAAGATGAACATATGTTTTTTGAATGGTTTTGACATTACATAATCTCCAAATAAAAACTCAATTTCTCTAGGAACATCTTTTTACAAATTAATTTATAAATTTTAAATAATGATTGTACCTTTTTATAAAGCCGTTATATATAAGGCATATATCTATATTATATATGTATCTGCAACGAAAACCTCAATACATAGAATGCAAGATTATTTAAAAAAAACTATGTAGCATGAAAACATTCCGTAGTTGATGAAACAACACAGATTGATTGGAAAAAGTTTGTGATTCTTTACCACTTGAGCTCAATAATGGTAGTTGAGATTTTGGAAGGAAGTAATCTTGCTGCGCGGAAATGGACAATCCAAAATAGCAAAATTTTCAAGATTTATAAAGAATGTGAAATAAATGAATCCTAAGTTTAACCTATTTTTGGAAAAAATTAGTTATAAGAAAGTCAAAACTGTTAAAAGCTTAAAATTGCCTTTTATTTTTTGCTTTTCCATTCCAAATTGCTATGCTTTGTTTGAATTTTGTCAGATATATATTTCGGGAGTAAGTTGCTCTTTTTTCAGTGTCAATTACTTTATTTTATTAGAAATTAGAAGAAAAAGCAAAGAAAAGAAAAGAAGAAAATCAAAATTCATGAATGAAAAATATGAAAATTCTCGAGCACCGATCTTTCAATACAATGTTGTGTAGAAAACGCTTTTGAAGTTTAAAAACCGTTTCAGCTCATAAGGGAATTCCTACCTATATATCTCTGTAGATCTCATATTACTGGGAATTTAAAAAAGAAAAAGGGTTCATAGAGAACCCTTAAAACCATAAAAATATGAAATTATGGAAACTGTGATTTTTTTAAGTTGCTAGGTATATATAACCTTCTAAAAAGAAATTGAATGATTTGTTAGAGTGCGCAAAACTTCGAACATTGAAATGCGTATTTAATAAAGCTGAGGACAGAATTTTGCGAATAAAATGAATTGTAAGGATGTTTGTTTAATGATTTAAATTGTACGTTGAAACTGTCTAAGTATTATATAAGTTAATTTAAATGAAGGAAACGGTTCCTTAGAAAAAACAAAGTTTATTCTTCGATAGCTGATTACAGACTGAACTAAAAATGTGTCAATTCATTTTCCTAAATTCCTATTTTCTATCCTATTTCCTATTATCCTATTTTCTATTATCCTATTTTCACATGCATTCTCGTGTGACCAGGTAAAGTTCGTCTTAGCTTGCATCACGTTGCAGATGTGTGGAATTCCGCAGATACGGCTGTCTGGTGACTCATGTTGTGTTTTCCCGTGTGCCCGGGTAAATTTGTGTTAATTTGCATCACGTTGCAAATGTATGGAATTCTGCTGATGCGGGCGTCTGGTGACTCATACTGTATTTTCCCGTGTGACCAGGTAAAGTCGTGTTAACTCTTACCCCTTCAGATACGGTTGCCCCAACCGGTGCTATTACTGATGGTTGTTAACTTTGTTGCATTGGGCGGTCGTGCTTCGCAGGAGTCGTGGAATGCATGTGCTATTACTTATATCGAATAAATTTGGAAGTTTACATATTGGTAGGCTGTTAATTTCTTTACATTGATCTTTAATGGCGTATATTTTTTCATCATTTGTTAAGATATTATTATATTTCAAAAACGTTTACATAATTAAATTGCTTTACAGGTTTTATTAGCAATTTTTGAAATGATTCGCTTCTTGTAAGTGGAATATTTACAATTTATAAGATAGAAGAACCATTGGTAATAATTTTAATCTCTGAAAAATCTAAAGCTTCTTCAATTGTTTTTGAGCATATCTTGAATTTGGTTTGCAGTTTTGGTTATCTTATTGATTCTATCGTTATATAGCCGGTTTATTATCACTTGTTTGTTGTTATTGTCTAGTAAGTTATTCATTTTTGCCTTGTTGGTAATGAAATCCTCATGGTCTGGATTTCCTGCTAAATATTTCCAAGCTGTCCTCAAAAAAAAAAATTAAAAGATCTCTTGGTCCTGCGAGGCTTCAGGTTTTCGATGAGATTCTCAATTTGATCAATCTCGAACCTTAGGTAGCGGGAGTTGGGGTTAGATCCAAAGTGGGACAGATTCAAAATTGATTGTATATTTGCCAGAAACTGCCTGTATTGGTCCATGTCAATAATGTGGAAAAATTGCCATTATGAATTTTTGCGTATCCGGAGTGGAGTGACACAATTTGCGAATTGGAGAAGTCAAGAATTTGTACACTTGCAAAAGCGGTACCGGCAACGAACCTAAAACAAGAACCTAGGTTTTAATTTTGTCTTTGTGAATTGTTTTGCCTGATTCAGTAATAATTGTTGTGTTTTTGTTTTCCTTAACAATCTCCGGCTTGTAGCGGGAGGAGAGTTTAGAACCCCTTCGTTTATTTTGCTTCACATAGACAACATCTCCTGGGTTATAGTCCTTGGGTGGTTTCCTAAATTTGTTGTGCTGCTTAATATCTTTCTCCTGCTTCAATTTGAGCTTTTCAATATTCGCGAGTCGTAATGCGTCTGGATCAACTGGGTCGTTGTTTGTTGTTCTCCCTAGGAAGATCTCAGAAGGTTTCTTTCGTGTTGTGGAGTGGATAGTATTGTTGTACTCCAAAACAGCCTTCTCGAGGAGCTCCTGAAAGGACGAATTTGGCTGCTCCTTCTTAAGACACCTCATAATCTCTGCAAGGGTCGAGTGGAAGCGTTCCACTTGACCGTTAGCCTCGCTTTTATACGCAGGTGTCTTATATGTCTTGATTTGGAGTTCGTCTTCCATCATAGAGGTAAGGGAGATGGATCTTAGTGCTCCTTCGTTGTCTATTACGACACTTTCAGGGATACAAAACAGGAAGAGGATATCACGCAGTGGTTGCTTCATGTCTTCAACCGATTTTGAGGGGATTATTTTGGCTACCGCGTATTTTGAAAATTTATCGACTGCGGTCAGTACATGTTTCTTCTCTGTTAGGAAGAGGTCTACATGGAGAATGTGGCCTGAATACCGTGGGATAGGAGTCGGGTTTTAGGAGGACTTTTGGAGGATGTCGGTCGTACTTACTTTCCTTGCACGTGGTACACCGATTTACAATGGCTTTGACTTTCGCGGACATCTTAGGGAAGTAAAAATTCTCCAGAATCTGAAGCCGGTTTTCTTCACTATTACGGTGGGCTCTTTTATGTATTTTGATGATCTTTTCCTCCTGTTCTACTTCACTTGTTATGTCCTCAACTACTTTTTGTGTATATCTGATTCTATAGTTGGCGAAGTGAATTGGATAGACCTCTTGAACCTTCCCCATTATCTGTTCGCTTGTTGAAATTCCATTGATAATGTTCGGGTTCAGATATCTTTTGAATATGTTTATGATAGATTCTGCACTGTAGTGTGGTTTGATAAATATGTGTCTTGTGTAATTATCGAAAGGTGTTATTATTTGGTAACTATCTTCTTCTCCTATCTGTAGAATTATTTGGTTTCGGAAGACGTTAACCGGTATTTCAACAGTAGGAATTAAATTTTGTGACGAGCTTTCATCGCTATGCTGGGTGACAGTCATAGAATTTAGTGTTGATACTATGGGGGGTCTGGAAAGGGAGTCGGCGACCATGTTGGTCTTACCCGGTTTATATTTTAGCTCGTAATTATATTCCTCTAATATGGCCTTCCACCGTTTCATCTTGCTATTATTGTTTTTATTACTGAGAGCATATGTGAGAGGTTGGTGGTCCGTGAATATTTTCACTTTCTTTGCACCGTAGAGGTAGCTTCTCAAAGAATTTAAGGACCATATAATTGCCAACATCTCCTTCTCGTTTGTAGCGTAGTGCTCTTCAGTTTTTGAAAGAGTTCTCGAAAGAAATGTTATCGGCTTGCCGCCTTGTGATAGTACTGCTCCAATAGCATAACTCGAGGCATCAGTTGTCAGCTCAAAATCCTTGTTGAAGTCTGGGTATGCTAGAACAATCTCTTGGGACATTAAGGATCGCTTGAGTTTGTCGAAGGCATCCAAGGCGGCCCTGTTCATATGAATGATTTTGTTCTTCGACTGTAATTTGGACGCACGTCCATCATCCCCCCTTAAGGGGGATGTCAGGGGTTTCGCTAGCTTTGCATAATCGCGGATAAAGCGGCGATAGTACCCAGACATACCGAGAAAGGAGCGAAGGTCCTTGAGGGATCTAGGGGCTGGAAAGTTAGCGATCGCTTCGACTTTTTTCTTGTTGGTTTTTATGCCTTCTCTACTGACGACATAGCCCAAAAACTCAATCTCTTGCTGCAGGAATTCACATTTATCAAGTTGAATTTTCATGTGGGCAGAATCTAGAGTTTTAAAAATTTTCTCTAGATTCTGAAGATGTTCGCTTTCGGTTTTCCCGAATATAATTATGTCGTCTATGTAGACGTAGCAACTTTTTCCTATCTCGTCCCTTAAGATGTCATCTAACGCTCTTTGAAAAATGGCTGGGGCATTCTTGAGTCCAAAGGGCAGACGAGTGAATTCGAACTTGCCATTGTTGATGGAAAAGGCCGTTTTTTCTACATCTGATTCTCGTAGCGGGATTTGATGAAACCCACTTTTGAGATCAATGATCGAGAACCATTTATTTTTCCCTAGATTGGCGAGAACTTCGTTAATTTCCGGAATAGGGTACCTGTCAGGAATGGTGACTGAGTTTAGCTTTCGGTAGTCAATTACCAACCGATACTTTTTTTTCACCAGATGCATCTTCCTTCTTAGGTACTATCCAAACCGGGGAGTTGTATGGGGAGCGCGATGGTCTAATTACTCCGTCCCTGAGCAGTTTTCCGACTTGTTTTTCGACTTCTGCCCTTAATGCCATAGGATAGGGATAAGACCTTGAGTATACCGGGTCTTCAGTTGTGGTGCGAATTGTCCCCTTTACTTTGGTGGTGAAAGTCAGTTTCTCGTCTGGCTCGGAAAGGAGGTTTCGATGTTGCTTAATTATTCGGTACAACTTTTCAGACTGCTCTTGATTTAAATGAGATGCTCTTATGTTGATGTTGCTAACGTTTTCGGATTTTTGTTGTTTCAGAGGAATAACGATATTAGAAAGTATCACCATGCAGTTTTCTTTAGTGTATATAACTGCATTGAGATTCTTCAATGAATCGTTTCCAATTATCCCATCGAAAGCAATTAGGGTTGGCAGGATGAAAAATTTAAGTTTTGGGGTATTGGAGCCAAACAGATTCACAAAGGCATGATGTGTAATCTCGATGCTTCCGCCAACAGAATTAGCGAGAAAATTTTTTTGGTTTGGAAGTGGACTTTTTAAATGCCGGGGTTGGATATAATTTTTATTGGAGCCGGTGTCAATTAGGAATTTCAGTACCTCTCCGCTTCCTAAAGTATATTCAAAGTAGGGGAGCGAAGAGGACCTTAAGCTAAAAAATAAATGTCCTCTAATTCTTCGGAGTGGTCGGTATTAGGATTTTCTGAACATTCAATATACTCCGTCAAGGATTCTTCGTGATTTGGGTCCTCGTTAGTTATTTTCTCTTCATACTCATCTATTGTAACTTCTGTTCCGGGATAATTTTGTGTTTCTGTATTGAATAGTCTCTGAGCCTTGTTGGGTCGATGAAATTGGCCTGATTGGTTTCGTTTGCTAGGGAAATTTTGATTTCGGGGTCTATTCACGTAGTTAATGGCTCTTGATCGGATAGTTTCGTCCACATCCATGGGTTCCGGCCTTGGGAGGAACAGGGGGCGTGTAGTTGTATTGAAGCTGTCGGGCTGCAGGAGAAACGGGTTGCTGGTAGTTCCGATTAAATGCCTGAAAGGGGTAAGAATTTCGGGGATTATGGAGTAGTTCCGGGTAGAAATTATTTCTGGGGGCTGGTATTGGGCGTGGTTGCAAGGACGCAAGCATATTCCTTCTGGCAGGAACAGGAGGTGGAGCAGATCGGTATATTTTTTGGGTTGCTCCTTGCATATTGTTCGCATGTTGTGTGCGATAATCCATATTCTGCAACTTTAAGCACAAATGTAGAGCTTGAGGTAAGTCTGCAGGTTCTCGTATGCTTAAAAGTCTAGGTAAGTCTCCTTTAAGGCCTCTGACAAATGTATCAAGGGCCTTATCGCGGTATGATTGCGTCATTATATTGAGTGACTCTTGACCCAATTCCATGGATGATAATTTATTTAAGATTAAGGACAGATGATGGTATACCTCCTGGTAAAATTGGGGTATACTATTGGGACCCTGGACCAGAGTAGTCATCTGATACTCGAGGGTGCTCAGATCTCTCTTATCTGCGTAGTGCAACGTCAGACATTTTGAGATCTTCTCCCAATTTAGTGGAGTGTTGTAGGACTCGAGTGCCACATCTGCCTGTCCAACAACTTTGTTTCTTATAACGGAGAGGATTCCGTAATATTTGGGGCTTCCTCTTAGATGTTCGTACAACTTGAGGATCCTTTCAACGCTTTTCCGCCATGAACCAAATTCGCCGGGCTCGCCGGAGAAGCACCTTAGGCTTTTCACAACGTCCGGTATTTTGTCCATTTCCGAAAGGTTAATATCTGTCCCGCAGTTTATGGGAACATCGACATCATTATTAATGTCTGAGGCAGGATTCATCATGGAATTGAACAACTGCCTCCCCTGGGCTTGAAGGGTCTCAGTCACTAACCTAGAAATTAAAAGGACCAGATCTTGATTGTTTAGCTGAATAATCTGACCTGCTGGCGATGCCGCAGGTGGCTGTGCCGCAGATGGCTGTGCTGTGGGTGGTTGTGCCGCAGGTGGCGGGATGTTATCATCCGGCATTCCACCGAGTCTGGCAGGACGAATAAGATTGCTAGGATTCGACATTACAGCTAGGAAAGAAGCTGAAGGAATTCAATTGAACAACGATAGACAACAATTTCACGCAGGGAGCAGTAATATTCCAGCCCAAATTCGAAAAACGAATACCACTGATAGTCAAAAACAATTTAAAATTAAAAAGTAAAAGCTTCTGAAAAACTTCTTCTATTTTGAAAACTATTCTCACGCTTTTGGACACAGAAAATAGAAATACTAATTGAATCGAACAAGAACTTCAAGGCTATTAAAATTTCCTGCACACCAAAGGTAAAATTTCTTTACGCAAATTTTCACTCTTGAAATATTCCACTTTTACAATAGGTTCATTTTTAAAATAAATTATTGTTATTATTATCTCTTTTTGTTTTTTTATTATTTATTTTTTTTTTTTTTTATTTTGTTACGTTACGTTACGGAAATGAATTTAAGTTCAATATAATTTAGTTTTATTGAGTCTTAAAGCTAATCTTACATTATCCGGAACACTGCTTCCATGGTTGGGTTCTGTGCTCTTACAAAATACCGCTAGGCGTATCCTTTTTGCTTATTCCGCTACTGGGGGCCTTCCTCGGTATATCCGCCACGTTTCTTCCTTGTCTGGTTAACAGGAACACTCACGCACGAGAAACTTCCGCTTTAACTCGAACCAACCGCTTGGTTTTCGCGTGGTATTGTGCGCGTTTTGACTTCGACTTGGTTTTTGCCGATTGAAAATTTGGTTAAAGTACCGTGGATTGATCGCCAGCCTCAGCGACCAAATTAAAGTTATAAAGGCTTTCCTTCCAAGATACTTTTAACCAACGCGACGGTAGTAGAGCCCCTTACGTTGGGCGCCAGTTAATTTAAATGAAGGAAACGGTTCCTTAGAAAAAACAAAGTTTATTCTTCGATAGCTGATTACAGACTGAACTAAAAATGTGTCAATTCATTTTCCTAAATTCCTATTTTCTATCCTATTTCCTATTATCCTATTTTCTATTATCCTATTTTCACATGCATTCTCGTGTGACCAGGTAAAGTTCGTCTTAGCTTGCATCACGTTGCAGATGTGTGGAATTCCGCAGATACGGCTGTCTGGTGACTCATGTTGTGTTTTCCCGTGTGCCCGGGTAAATTTGTGTTAATTTGCATCACGTTGCAAATGTATGGAATTCTGCTGATGCGGCCGTCTGGTGACTCATACTGTATTTTCCCGTGTGACCAGGTAAAGTCGTGTTAACTTATATCCTAAGGTCTGTGTAACGTTTTAACTGCAACTTTGTATCCTCTATAACGAAAATCAAACTGTAAATTGTTCAGCTGTTGTTGAAAGTTTTTAGAATGGACAATGTAAATAAACAAAATCATTAATTCAATTCAGAAATAAATAAACAATACTTCAGAAACTGAATTGTCTTTTATACTGGCTAGAAATGTAGCATATTTTGGCGCAATTTTTTAGTTTAATGGAATTATTTATTTTATTAGGATAACATCAGAAAAAACAAAAATTGCAATGAGTAGAAAATAACGTGGCGAACCATAAAAAAATATAAACCCTATAAACCACAGCTTTTATCAAATAAGTGCAACATGAAACGACTTCTATACCTATTAACTATGACAGCGAAAGATTGGATTTATAGCCAGCAGATAGAGTTGATATATAGAATACAGTATATATTGAAGACAGACTAAAGAGGGAGGTTAGAATATGTTCTAACAGTGGGCGAACTGAGGCCTAAGCTCTTCAGTTATTGCTGGGGCTGGCAAAGAGCTAATGAAATTCCACTCCACGTTTAGAGCGAGGGAACTCCCACTTGAAAATAGTTGATACGCCAATTAAGGGGTTGTCTTGGTTTCATCCTGCACCCAAGCACCGTCTTGGAAATAGTGGGCATGGGCTACGATGAAGAAAATTGGCAGCTCTACGCGGCAAATGCCGAGGAAACTACAGAGGTTCAGCTTCAAATTTGTTAGTAAGAGAATAGTTCTTTTTGGATTTTCTAACGAGTCGTAAACTATACATACAAACTCATTCAGAGGACTTTTCTCTAGACTCTAATGAAAGGAAATCCTCAACTCCTTTGATTATGCTTACTGAAGTATCCAAAACTTAAGCAACTGTAAGTATCATCAAAGTTGAAGTTGTACCACTTTAGAATAGCTGTCGGAACTAAGAAATGTTTGAGCAACATTGTACTTATCAAAAAGCAAGGGGTTGCACCGATTCTGCGCTACAAGCTTAACCGTGCCTCCAAGGAAAGATTCCAACGGGCATGTGAAAAAAAATAGCTATTTGCCAAAGAACCCCATGTAGAGTAAATAGTTCTATATGTAATTTATTAATTAAATGAACAAAATAATGAAACAAAAAAGTCGTTTCGACATTTATTAAAGATAAGGGGCATGTGGGTTTTATACACCCGAACATTGAACAGGGTTACCCTGTTATTAAAGGGTGAGCATACTTCCTATGAAGGCACAGAAGAAAATTTTCAACGAAGAAAATCAGACTTTTCTAAGGAAAAATATTTTGGAAGTCAAAAGCTTCTCAACAGTGTGCTTAAGGAATGAAAAAACACTTTCCTCTTTACTTATTCAATTTAATCGAAGGTTTGACGTCAAAATGGCTATGCTAGTAAAAACATTCTTTCACCGAAAGGTAGAATGGTTTGACTAAATCCAGCATGTCACAACATTTTAATTGCCAACGAGTTGGCCATCTTCCCTCCTACTGCAGAAAGGAACCTTGCTGTGTTAAATGTGGTAAACACTATCAGTCAAAGGACTGTACCATTGGGAAGGAAGAGGGAAAATATGCCATTTTTTGCGTTAACTGCAATAGTAAAACCAACTCCGCGAGATTTAAGGGCTATCTTAAGGCCAAGGAGTCTGAGGAGAGGAGACGGAATCTTCAAAAGAATAAGGAAAAAGGAACCACTATGTCATTGTTTCACTAAAGAATATCATTGGAAATTAGTTAACACTAATTTAATTTTTTTTTTTAATCTACATTTGCACTATTGACCTTTGATAGTTTGGAGGCCTCTTGCACAAAATGTCTTTCTTAAATTCTCCTATAATATGAAAAAATTATCGCATGCTATCTAAAGGACACGAAAAGTTAAAGTTAAGCTCAACAACCTGGTGACAAATCATCACAATCAGCTCTGGGGTTCCAAAAGGCTCAATGTAAGTACCGCTTTTGTTTATTATAAGTATTTCTATAAAACTCGATTCATGATCCACCTAAGCAAATTAAACTGATTTGTAATTCCGGAACTCCATAGGTGAGCTTTAATGGCTTCTTGCATTGTTTAGGCGAAGGATGTTTCATTTTTCGTTCTGGCAAAAAATACTGATGTCATTGGCGTACAGGGTTGTGTACGCCAATGAGTGTGTTTCAGCACTATCAATTAGTGAAATTATAGTATCAATAATTAAATCTGTTGTAGTATCATCTGCTACAGCACCAACAATTCTTGGATATTATGTCACTGCTAATGCGAATTCATAATAACCATTTCTCTAATTTTTCAACGCTGACGGAATTTTAAAAAAAATATGTTTAAAAATGTATAGACAAAGGTAAGAATTTGAAAATATATGTTTTAACTTTTCCAGCTAAAATAAAATGTCTTTTTTGTAGGAAAAAACGTTTTCTGGAAGGCAAAAATGGAAGTACTCCTCAAAGTTTATACAAAAAAACGAATCATCGAATAACAACTATACAGGAAAGGAAATACAAAACGAGATCCACGATACGACGATATACAGGTATGTAATTTACTACTATAATATTTGAAAGAAAAATGCAGTAACGTTATCAATATAATTTTTTAAAAATTGATTGACGCGTTTCGCTTAACTAATTAGCATAGTCAAGTGCAAGAGATTTCGTGACAGTACCGACTAAGTCAGAAAAACAAATCAAACATTTTTAAGTAAATAAAATTGATACTAAAATTTTGATAATAATACTAACATTCAATTTCTTCTCTATAATCTCTTTCTAAAATAAATTTTTTTCTAAAGTGTGAATATATCCAAAATTTATGCATTGTTTTAGTTGTACAACTCAGGAACAATTAACTGAAGCTATTTTACTTTCAGGGAAGAAAAAATCAAAATTGGTTCCAGCGGTGGATCAAATTGGACCTTAAATACGAAGATTAATGAAATTATTCGGTGCCTTCAATAATAGATTTGGATAGTGAAGACAATAGTCTGTAGACGTGAAAGAATAAAACTTTAATATTGGTACGTCAACATTTTCTTCCAGGATAGAGTCAACAAAGGCTACACCACCACAGAACACTTCATAAAATAAGATGCATAAAATTTTAAATTCGACCATTGAAACCTGAAAATAAGTTTGGATAAGTTATTTGAATGTTTTGTAATCTAATTTGTTTAAATTATTTGTTTATTATTCTTCATTTGTGCGGTTTAGTTATGGGACCTGAAAGTTATTCATTCAATCGTTGATTCATATTAGTAAGCGTAACTATTTGTCGTATGTATATACTTCGTTGCCTAGGCATAGAAGGGTATTCCCAAGGGAAAAATAAAATAAAAACACATTGTTTAAGCTTACTCATTATCTACCTTAAAATATCTTACAAATAAATTCGGTAATTTGATTTAAACTAATACCAATGGATACGGAAACGCGATCAATTGGGATTACACATTCATTAACTGGTTATTTATGGGGTGGTTGCAGTGATAGCCTTGAGCATCATTTTACACCTTCGTTGTGGGGAGGATTTTTGAATACTGTTCGATCCGGCAAGCTGATGGAGTTTTACAGTGGAGAACTAGAATAGTTTTTACATTAAATTAAGACCCCTGGGCCACACCGGCTTGTATATTTCCACAGGGAGATATGGTTGTTTGTATTTCTAACGAATATTTTCGTTTATTTTTTTCCAATGTTTTCTAATTTAACTCATTGTGATGATTGTTTTGATATGGGTTGTAAATGATTGATTTTTATTAATATCGGATTGTATGAAAGTGCTATCGTTTTTGTCGTATGAGTGCGTTCCATGTCAGACGGTGATCGAATGTTAGGCATAGGTATTTTGCAGTTCCGTTTAATGGTATCGGCTCTTCGTCCATTTGTAGCGTTGTAGGGGGTTGTGATCTTGTTGTTGATTTTGATTTTCCATTTGCGGAAGTATTCTAGAAGAGTATCTATAGAGCTTTGCAGTTTTGAAGCTACAGCTTCTGCTTCTCGTGCTGTATAGAAAATGCATGTGTCATCGGCGTAAAGGTAGGTGTACGTTTTTTGGGAGGCCAGGAAAATCTGCAGTGTATAGACTGTATAAGATAGTTGAGATTGGCCCTAACCTTGTCGGACTCCACCTCGAATGATCGCATATTTAAGAGATTCTTGTCTATTTTTACTCGGAGATTCTGCTTTGGAGAGTAGCAGTGGAGAGTGAAAATTGAGAGTGGGATATGGAGTTCATTCATTTTGAAGTTAAGTTCTTTGTCTTTGTCGAAACTTCCGCTATATCTAAAATGACTAAGACCGTTGACTTTTTGTGATTCATCCCATTACGGATATGTTGGTCATCCTAGTGAGTAGAGTTCGGTGGAATAAGCTGCTTGGAAGTCAAATTGTTCATCGGGGACTATATGTTTCTTTTATCTCCTCGAGTCGAAGATTGCTCTTTCGTCGATTTTTGAAAGAGAAGAGAGGAGACTTATAGGCCTGCAATTTTGAGAGAAGGTGTGATATTTGCCTAGTTTCGGTATGACAATTATGGTAGCCCATTTCCATAACCTTGGGTATTTCCGTAAGCGGAAAATTGAATTTATTGTGTTTGTTATTGTTTGGAAGCCATTCTGGCATCATGTTGTTTATCTCTGGACCTGGATAGATGATCTGGATGTTTATCTATTATAGATCTGGACCACGTGTTTTTGGTGCAGGAGGTGCATTGGTCATACCCATTCTTTTTGTTATTATTGCTGTCATGAGCATATTATTTATTTTCTTTTGTCAGGATATCAATCTCCTTGTTAGGATCGTCCTCGGAGGAGGAGTTTTCACGGAACCGTTGTTCTAATATGTCTGCAAAAGCTTCCGCCTTACGGCTTAGTCCGTTTGGGCCGGGGATAGGTGGCACTAGTGCCTTGTTTTTATGCGGAAATATTTAGCTAGAAAGAACTAAATGCTCAAGACGGCGTTCTCTCCAGGATCCAAACTATGTAAGAAACCTGCCCATTGATTTTTGCAAAATTCCAAAATGATTTTTCTTACTTTAGAAGCTCTAGCTCTTTACTAGGCGTGTTTATCCCTCCTTACCAGGTATTTTAATTCTTACGGAGTTCATACGGGCTGTATTCCTGTGTTGTTTGTCAATTCTTAAATCATTTTAATGCATCGCTAAGTGGTTTTAACTCTTGGGTGAAACTCATACGTGCTAGTGTCCTGGAAAGCCTTTCAATCTGTTGTTTCGTTTTCTTTAGTGGCTCGTCGATGAAGATGTCCTCTATAAGAAAGTGAAGAGGTTGGTGATCAGAGGAGAACTCGTTACGGGCTCTAATTCTTATGTTATGGGGGAATTCACGGAGAATTCCAAAATCAAGGGCAGTTGGAGTATTTCGTCCGTAAAATGATGGTTCATCTGTTAAGCTCAGCCTCCGCTCGGTTTTTCCGCAGCGCCTACAGTCTCTTTGGTGGGCATTAAAGTCTCCTATGACCAGAAGTGGGCCCAGAATGGTGAAGAGATGGTCGAGTGTGTGAGAATGGTGGTCGAGTTCATGTGCTAATTCACGGCAATTTGTAGGGTTGTACAGAGAGAGCACAGAACACTCAAAGGAGCTCCTTTGCACCTTGATGGCTGTGACTTCTGTTCTTCTCAACTGCGATGTTAAGATCTGTGATGATTCACATTTCTCCTAACGAAAATGTCTGTTCCACACCCTCTACCCGACAATCTGCCATTCCTATACTGAATGTAGGTAGGGAAGCGGAGACAAATTTCCGGTTTAACGACGGCTTAATGGAGAAGTATAACATTAATTTTATAATCCAATAAAGATTGTTTAAACTCGCCGGTTTTATTAAACAAGTATAGAGAATAGAGAGATAAATATAAAATATAGTATACATAAGTATAGAGATGCGAATCATCAGGACCATTATTGTTTATTTGTGTTGATGTTGGTGTTAATGTTTTTGACCCGAAAAAATGCTTAAGAACATCTTTGCAATCATTTTTTGCATAAGTAGTTGAAACTGAGGTGGCATTGATGTAAAGAATCATCACATGTTTGGTGCTGTGAAGGTGGGGGTTGTATGTGGTTTATTTGTAGAACTGTTTATAGTTGCAGTATTTGTTTATGTGTTTGTTTTGTTTTTTGCAGCTATTTGTGCAAATGGCTCTTTTATGTCCCTTGGATTTTTCAGACAACCGCCGTAGATTGCCGGATGCTCACCCTTGCAATTGACGAACTTTGATGCTTATTCCTTGGGTTTTTCAATTCTTTATTGTGGTGAAGTCCATCACACTTGACGCATAGCGCATAATGCCCGAGAAATGGCCAAATTTTTGGCAGTTGTAGCACATTGTCGGACCATATCATTGTTTGAGCGCCTCAATCTGGAAGATAAGGTGGTAGACAGCCGTTATATTAAATATATTGGTCTCGTCTTTTGGCAGAAGGGTTTGGATTTTGAAGGTTTGATCAAAAAGACTTCGATTGGGTGAAAGCTGTGAGCCTCTAGGTCTTCCATGATTTCTTCACAACTAAGGCGGTGAAGCCCTCACAGAACAACACAAATTCAAAAAATTTTATATCCTCCAGAGGTAATAGGCCTGATATTGGGCTTTACTTTCAGTGAGTAGTTTGGTTATTTGTCTATGGTCTTTTGTGGTTTCGGGTACTACATATACCGAGGTATACCCTTTTCGCAGAAACATTGATTTTCCGTTGCCTCAAAGCTTCCGCTATTCCTGTCCATTTCTCCGGTTCTCGCAAGATAATCGGCACAGTTTGATTCTTATCCGCTTCACCTTGTCTGCGTTGTTGGGAACTTTGTGTTGTAATGGGGCGATTTTCATGTTAGAGAAACAGACAGCTGGTTTTGTGGGTGGGAGGAATGAGATCTCCTCCTGGTCTCCATGTTTTTCAGCCTCCTATTCGCCGGTTTCCTCCTCTTCACTGGCTTCTTCTTCGTGAGTCCTCATCCTCTGACATCATGTCCCGATTTTTTCCATCTCCTGATTAGGCTGACTGCCGATGGTGAGGGAGGGATTACCAACTTTTGCTTTTTATTTGCCTTATTATGGTACTTTTTTGTCAGTATGGGCCCTGATATTTTTTCCTTTCCTCTCGAATTTCTTCCTAAGTCTTCTACAGTTGAGATTGAGTGCTCTGCAGTTGCTCTCTCGTGTATTTGAGTTCTTTTAGAACTTGGCCTAGTTGGTTCTAAATTTGTTTAAGATGACTGGCCTGACTTTGAAGTATTATGAAGTTTTTGTCAGGGCCGTATCGCGATCCCATATTCCTTTCATATTTTGGGGAATAGCTTAAGGTTTTTATTCAATAATAATGTTATTACCAAACTCTTGTGTTGTACCAGTAATTAAATGTCTGTCCGTTCGTTCCTAGTGAAACACAATTTACAGCAAGAAAATATGTGCACTGACGCACGAATATTCTTCCTTCGTTTAACATTCTTTTGTATCGCTTGTGACTTTCCTCTGATGCGTCATTTTCACTTCACTCGCGATCATCTAATTGGTTTTCTAACACCACTATTTAACACTTTGTGACACTCCGGGAACTCTTCACTGACATTTGGTCCAACATATCGTAGTATGCACTTCACTGCACTGACATTCCACTTTTGTTTCCTTTATTATTATTTTTTTATATTCGCTGTTTATCTATCGATCACGCGTGTCCGATACACTTCAACGTTCATCCTAGACCGGTGAGAAAGTCTTCTAATACACGATGACCTATTCTTTCCTTTAAAATGGACTTTAGACAAAGAATATCTCTGGTGGATGATTCGTATATGTCTTTTATACATCTCTAGTTTCTAATAAAAATCTGCGGCCTTAGACTAAAGAGCTTTAGAATGTGCATCAAAACTTGCAGAATTTTGCAATAGAAAACAAATTACATAAAATTTTAGTTCTCGATTTTCGTCTTAAATATAAAAATACATTTAAATATAAAAAATATTTCTATATTTTTCGAAATAGCTTCATTTCTTTTATCTGATTTGCAATTCAATAGAATCGTTTTAATTATGGCTGTTGTCGTTCGTTGTACTTCAACAAATTGATTTTTTAAAGCGAAAATAGAATAATGACGTCCTGCCCATTAAAAAGGGGTTCAATGTTTTTAATGTTATTGAGGGTGAAGTTTCCCTTCCTTTATTAAATATAAAACATTATTAAATATTCGATGTTTCTGGTTAAAAAAATATTGCATATCAATTACGTCTCTTACCGCATCATCAAGTTCTAGATTTAAGTTAGTGGCAGGACAGTGAACACATACCGTATTTGGCTCGATATCTTTTATGATTTTTCAAACTCCACCATAAATGCCTTTCAATGTGCAAACTTCATCATACCTTTGTCCTCAACACTTTTGAGGAGATTTTGTATTTTTGGACTTAAGTATTTTACTAGGCCTTTTGCTGTACATAACAATTGTAGTAAAGTCGTATAGTATTTTCCTAATAAACCAACGAAACAAAACAGTTCCTTCCGGGTGTTTGCCTCATTGAGATTTGCCTTTTCTCTGTGGCCACGAAAGGCTACATAACACGTTGAAAGTTTCAGAGTAGCTTGAAGGTGTCTGAAGAGCGCTTGGTGCTAAAAGGATTTTTATTTCTTATATTTATACGCGAATTCATGTGAACTTTCGTTAGTTTGTGTTTTTATGGCATCTGCGATATGTTTGCAGTCGGCATAACATTCTAACCAAACATTTTGTGTGTGTGTTTTTTTAAATTGGATGTCAGAATGACTAGAACTGGCCCTGTTAATAGCTAACTCTCATAATTTATTTAATTTTGCCGCTATTTGCAGGTTCAATAAAACAAAAATTAAGAAGCAATGAAACGAAGAATGTGCAGTAGAGCCCTCCATAATTTACACATAGAAATTCAGATTCTCTCAGAAATAAGAATGTAGTAATTAATTTGAATTTATGATATTTGTATTATATGGTATTTAGTTGGTCTACAGAATAAATGGACAAATAAATACAAATGGACTTCCAAGGACACTTAGCTAACATAAGAACAAAAACCGAATAATATGTTAATATGGGAAGAAATTGAGCCGCAGTTACTGGATAAACTTCTCTAATTCAAGCAGATATTCAAGCCAAAGAAATTGTACTCAATATTGATATGGAAATGTGAACCACTGTCAAAAGATTTGACAGAAAACGTATGAAAAACGTATGATAAACGTATGAAAACGTATTTACGTTACAAGTATTCCTTATTCACTCATTTTTTAACAGCGGCGAAAACGTCTAAGTACTAAAATACTAAATTTCCTTCCAAATACATACTGAGTTTATTGAATTTTTATGAATTCCCCGAAACACGATTTAAGGCGGTTTTATTCGCAAATGTAGAATATAAAAGGGAACATAAATTCACGATAAATTTTCAATATTGTGCAGTATCCAGTCAATAAACGATGCTACACTAACAAATACCGTAAGTTTGCCAAGAACTGCACAAGGCTTTGAAGTTCTTGAGGTTATGCCGACTAGTTCAATTTTACCATCTTCATCTTGTGTACAAGAAGTCCACCTGAATCACCCTTACAGGGTGCGATCCTTCTAGTAAGTGGCCCGATGCATTTTTTTGTTCCTTTTATCCAAATCGAAGGTCCCCAAACAAGAGCACAGTCTCGTTGTGAATAAATGGGCTAATGTGTCTATGAGGTGATACAGATCCATCCATAAAATACACTGTTTTCAGGCTAACATTTTGTAATGTTTTCTAAAAGCGAAGTAAAGCAATATCGTGCAGGCTTATATTTTAAATACGATATATATTTCCCTTATATTTTCGCCTTATATATTCATTCAATGAAAATATTCCTGGTGCAATAGACAAGCTTTTCTTCAGCGCTACCCAATATGCCACGTTAGAATCCAGGATGGTACTATGATCGTTCCAGCACACCAATGTCGGTAATTGTATGAAAACAATAAAAGGAGCATCCATTCGAAGAGCTCATCGCCACCAATAACTGGTCAAGTTAAAGGACTAACTTCAGAGGCAGGTGAATACAAGATAGCAAGCACAATCAACCTCATTTTAACAATACTTTACTCGGATTGAGTACACCTTACTTTTTTATGAAATTTTTGTGCAAGTAGTGAATATGTAAAGGCATTCAGTGTATTCCTTATGCTACGTTACTACATCACTCATATAAAAATAAAATTTGCTTTCTCGAATTCCTGAAGAAGTTTGTAATAAAAATATGTTGAATAATATTCAGGCACAAGTTTATTGTCAAGAAATTGTGTCTTTCCAACTATACATTTATTGCAAATGCAAATCTAACCGCTAATGCAATTTCTCAATTTAACCTTACCCCCATGGCTACCAGAAATATATCTAAATGTATTGTTACTGCGCTTAACAAAATTTTATAATTTGCAGAATAAATTTGTCCACCAAATGTCGTAATAACTTTTGATATCATTGTGTTTCCTACTCCGAAGCTCCTTCAATTCAATCGAAGAGTGTTGCGTGTTTGTAGCCCTGAGGTTAGCATTTATGTTTCTTTGACGGATAAATAAAACTCTTGTTTTATTTTATAACACCAACTTTATTAAATTCCCGGTATTTCAAAAAGGCACCCGAATGCAGCCTCACATTGGGTGAAAGGAGATAGAGGCTTGTCCGTACCTTTGACGCGAAGAATTAACTCTTGGAGACAATTCCACTTCTATTTATACTACTCGTCGCCTACTTGATTTGATTTCATTCAATTCAAAATATCAATGTCTACTTTGTTTTAATTCAATTGAATTCAAAATATCAATGCCTACTTAGTTTTAATTCAATTGAATTCAAAATCAATGCCTACTTCGTTTTTATTAATTTGATTTGGGTAAGTGTAACACCCCCAACGTTAGATTGAGGCTCCGACCAAATGAAAACTTTACGGTGTTTACGGTTCATGTATACGTACATAATAATCAATTTATTACTATATTATTTATATTAATTTATATATATTCAATATATTTATTATATATTTATTCAATATTACTATAATAATAATTATAACATCAGAACTTATGTTTATTTATATATTTTTCGTTATTTAAATATTTCTTTGATTTGGACATCAGGCATAGTTTTATTCTTTTTTATGGAATAAATCAATTTTGGCAGAACTATTTTATCGAATATTTCGAAGTAAATGAATATTTGGTAATTGAATATTTTCGTATTGGGTTCTATAATGCTTCTGATATATTTATCTTTAATTTCCTCTAATTGTTTTTAACATTTACATTATAAATTTGATTGTATGGGCTTATTATTATTGTATTGGTTCTAATAACAAAGACCTATTTTGGATGTTTGGAATCGGTTCAAGAATTATTTTTGCTAAAGATTCGTTAGAATATTTCGGTATTGCCAAAATGATAGTAATAATGTTGTTATGCGATGAAACAGCTGTTTTTATGTTAAGGTACTGTTCAAAGTCGTCTATGAGTTCGAGTTCTGTCTTAGTAAGTATACTTCTAGTAATCAGTCCTATCTTGCTTGATGATATTGTTTGTTCGATGTCCGTTATGTGATTTCGTAATAGGGCTATATCCGTTGTTTACGTTGAGGTCCTGGATGTCTATCGTCTGGGCTTTTGTCACGGTCCAAAAGGCTATTATCGATAGTGGTGACATTTTCCTGTGAAGTTTGTAAAAGTTTAGTTACTGGCAAGGGTTTGAGAGGTTGATGGACGATTTTTATTCTTTTTCTTATTAAATTTTGATTTTATTGTTGGGTGGTCTAAATTCTGGGTATTTCTTTTTAGTTTTCACATGGGTTCGAAAGTATTTGTTTTGGTTATCTAAGTCTATGATATGATCTTCATCCAACCTTTCAGAATTGATTTTTCTAAATTTAGAATGATTTTTACCTCCTCTAATTTCCCTGATAAAATTTGGTCCTGTTTCGACTTCAACATTTTTCCGATTTTGGTTAAGTTTATTAATAATTTTTTCTTTCTTTTGATGCAACATTGTATGTATTGCAAGATATTCATTTTGATGGATATTTCCGTTAACGAAATCAATGGGTTTCCTGTTCGTAGAAGAATGTATGGTATTGTTGTAAAACGAAATTATCTTCAGAATTTTTGTTCAACAGTGCCCTGATTATTAATGGGATCATGTTTCAGAAGACGAATATGTTCGTTAATCGTATTGTGGAATCTTTCCACATCTGCATTGGACGTATGATTACTGTTAGACGTGTAGTGGATCTCGACATTTTCGTCTGAGAGGAATTTTCTCAAAGGAATTGCTTTAAATCCTAGCTCATTATCGACTACAGTTTTCTTTACCGTGCCGAACTGACTAAAATAATATGCAAGTGCTCTTCTGAACTCAGTCCAAGTTCTTCCGATGATTTTAATCGCACATGCATGTTTAGAAAATTTATCGATTATAGTTAAAAATAGGAGTTTTTCTAGCGTGTAAAACACATCTACATGAATAATTTCTCCGGGCTTTTGTGGGGTTTCTGTTATTTTAAATAGAGGCTTAGGAGGGTTTCGAGCGTATTTCTCGTAGTTACAGATTTCGCAATTATTTATGAAGTTTGTGACTCTGTCTGCTAGTTTTGGGCAGTAGTACTTTAGTTTCAATTCTTTAGTCACTTCTTCGATTCCTCGATGATTATTCTTTAGATGCTCTTCTTCTATAATCTTAGCTAATTTTTCCTCATCTATTATATCTTCTAGGAGGACGCTACATCTAGTGATTTTAAATTTATCGTTAGTAATGAAGTTATTACTAAACGCAGAGTATAAAGTTTCAAAGAAGTCTTCATTTTCAATGAGAATAGCATTTAAACCGTTTGGATTGAAGTGGTTCTTCAATAATGTAATGGCATCTTGTTCGTCTAGTTGTTTAGTATTGATTATGGTCCTATTTTTATCAAAAATTTTTTTCTCTTTTATTCTGAGTGATCCTGAATTTGATTTATTAATAATTATTTGGGTTTTAAAGACGTTAATGCATGAACTGCTCCTAGGGATATTAGTATGATTTTGGACTAAGTATACTTCAGGTTTGGGTATTATTGTGATTCAGTTCGAAGTGATGCGCGTGTGATTCAGCTCGAAGCTAACGGAGAAGTGAGAAAGGAACATCTATGTTGAGTTTGTGTAGACATTTTAGTTTGATCCATTTCTAATAGAGAGCAGCACAGCATTGTGTAATCGAACATCGCTTAGTAAACATACTCAACACTCCCCCTCGATGAGCGATCAACACGTTTTAAGACCTAGAAGTCTAATACATCTTTCATGTTTTGGTTTGGATAATCCTTTAGTAAGAATATCTGCTGCCATGTTTTCTGTTGCAATATATTCAATTTCCAAAGATCTATTCTCCAGCATTTCTCGAACAAAATGATGACGCACATCGATGTGCTTGGTTCTTCCATGATATACTGGATTTTCTGCCAACTTCTTAGCTCCGCAGTTGTCACTGAATACTTTGACTCTAGCAAGGGAATCAAATCCGAGCTCAGTAAGGAATCTTCTGAGATAAACCGCTTCTTTTGATGCGTCTGATAATGCCATGTACTCGGCTTCTGTTGATGAAAGAGTAGCTGTTCTTTGTTTTCTGGACTCCCATGAAATAGGGCTACCACTTAAGATAAACGCATAGCCAGAAAATGATCTTCGGTCATCCAAGCAATTTGCCCAATCGGCATCCACGTATCCTATTAATGACTTTGAACACCTTTTGAAATGAAGACCGACATCAGCTGATCCCTTTAAGTAGCGTAAGACTCGCTTCGCGGCAATCCAATGACTTTCATTGTAGCAGGAGTTATATTGGCCCAAACGACTGACAATATGAGCAATGTCTGGACGAGTACACATTGCTAAATAAGTTAAGGCACCGACTAACTCTCTGTATGGTAGACTTTGTGCCGTAATGTTAGATTGATCTTCACCTTTTTGTAGTTTCGTTCCCAGATCCAATGGAGTTGAGATTGATTGGCAATCATACATTCCATATCGTATCAGAAGGTCGTTGACATATCCCTTCTGGTTCAAGTAAATTCCATTTTCGTCTTGTGAAAAATCGATTCCAAGACACAACTTCACGTCTCCTAGATTCTTGACTTCGAATTTCTTCGATAGATGTTTCACTAGGCTGATGACTATATCAGGATTTTTAGATGCCAGTAGGAAATCATCGACATATACTACAATAAGGACAACTTCTTCCCCTTGTTGAATATGATACACACACGGATCGTATTTAGATTGAATTGCACCAAAATCTTTTAATTCCCTATCCAATTTTGCATGCCAACGACGTCCAGCTTGTCGTAAGCCATATAGTGCCTTTTTGAGTAGGCAGACTTTATCACCGTGGTTCAATTCATTTAACATTTTTAGAGCTTTCTGTCCAATGTCACTACATATTCCTTCAATCTGAATGAGTGTTTCAAGCATTTCTTTTGAACATTTCGGGACTTCCATGAAAATATCTTCCTCCAGATCGCCATTTAAATATGCTTAAGTGACGTCAAGTTGAGTGATTTTCATATCTTGTTGAGCCGCTAGTGCCGTAATTAAACGAACTGAACTGAGACGAGCTACGGGAGCAAAAGTTTGACTAAAATCTATCCCCGGGCGTTGAGAGAAGCCTTGCGCAACAATTCTAGCTTTTCTTTTTTCTAGGGCTCCATCGTTATTGTATCTGTTTGTCAAAACAACTCTACTCCCAATCACCTGCTGATCTTCGGGACGATCTACTATGATCCATGTGTTGTTTTTGATGATTGATTTCATTTCCATCGCCATAGAATTCATCCATTCTTCATTATCTGAACTTTTCATGGCGTTCTGGAAAGGAACTTCTGTTAAACAAGATAATTCATTATTTTCATCGGGTTCATTTTCTTCTGCAATTGGAACCAGGTTGTATTGTTTTCTTGGTCTTCCCCTTTTTCCAGTCCTTACAATTTTTGGCCTGCCAATACCTTTTCTCGAATTTCGTCTTGGAACACTGACTGGTTCATCATGTTCAACAACTTCGTTGTCTTCACCATCTTCGATGATTTCATTATCTGAGATTTCTTGATTGGATTTTATCTGAATGTCAACAAAACTTTGATCAAAATTTTCTGCAGTATCGAGTGAAAAATCGTGGTAATTGTCCTTCAAGATTGACTTTCTTAAGTTGAGAAACTTGACATCTCGAGCAATATCCACTCTTTTCTCCTCGGTAATCCATATCCTATACGCCTTC
Source organism: Stratiomys singularior (assembly GCA_954870665.1). Classification (NCBI taxonomy): domain Eukaryota; kingdom Metazoa; phylum Arthropoda; class Insecta; order Diptera; family Stratiomyidae; genus Stratiomys; species Stratiomys singularior. The sequence goes on along the minus strand of OX940879.1, from coordinate 61,733,163 downwards.
GATTGCTCCGAATAGCCGAGAAAAATTCCTCGTTTTGATCGTGGTTCAAATTTATCTTGAGTTTTCCGAGTCAAAACAAATACTTCACAGCCAAATTCTTTGAAGTATTTCACAGTAGGCGTATAACCATTCCATATCTCGAAGGGAGTTTTATTATCGATGCTCCGTGAAGGACACCTGTTTTTTATATAGTTCGCCGTGTTGATGGCTTCACCCCAAAAAGACGGAGGTAATCCAGATTGGATCATGAGGCACCTAGCAGAATCTAGAAGAGTGCGATTTTTTCTCTCTGCTAATCCGTTTTGTTGAGGAGTGTACGTTACTGCTAACCTGCGACCAATTCCATTTTCTCGTAAGTATTGATTGAAACTCTTGTTTTCGTATTCCGTGCCATTGTCGGTTTGCAAAAACTTGATCTTTTTTCCGAATTTGTTCTCGACAAATGTCTTAAAGTCTTTAAACGCTTCAAAAACTTTATCTTTACTCGTCAGGAATCGAATTTCACACCAACGCGAAAAATCGTCGATAAAAGTTACAAAGTATTTAGCCTTTCCATTGGATTCGACTCGCATTGGTCCGCACAAGTCAGAATGAATAATTTCAAGAACATCTGAAGTTCTTTTGCTTCTAACTGGAAACGGAGCTCTAGTCATTTTACCGAGAGCACAAACATCACAAACAAAATCTTCCTTTGAGCCCGTTAAATCAATTCCTCGAACACATCCATTGCGTTGACATTCGACAAGACTTTTGATATTCAAATGACCCATTTTCCGATGCCACAATTCCAATGTGTTTGATTTTGCCACTACTGAACTATTTTCTGTCAAGTTACATTCGTTGCTTCTTTGATGTAAATAATACAATCCATTTATTCGACTAGCTTTTATAATCGGCATTCCATCGTTATTGACTATTGTTGCTGATTTCTTATCAAAAATAACAATAAAACCTTTGTCGGTAATTTTTCCGACCGAAAGTAAATTCGTTCGTAAATCCGGCACATGTAATGTCTCGTCCAACTTCACATTCAACAGCTGATTGTTTGATTCCGCCGTGATTGACACTGTTCCACTTGCTTCGATTTTTGCTGATGCACTATTGGCTAAGTTCAATTTTCCGCTCTTTCTTTTGTTGATCGTTACAAAATATTTTGGATTTTTGCATAAATGTAACGTGCACCCACTATCTAGACACCAAAGATTATTCTTATCCGAGTTCACAACGTTAAACGCGCTTTGTTCGAGAGGAAATTCTTGAGATGCGTAAAAATTCACGTCCTCGGCCTTTTTTACGACATTCTTTTGTTTCTTAATTTCCGTGCACTCTTTGGCTTTATGACCATATTTGTGGCAACGGTGACAGTTAAACTTAAAACGTTTATCGTTTCTTTGCACATTTGCACCACGATCACCACTAATGTTCTTTGACTTCCAGTGTTTCGGAAAATTTTTCTTTGTAAACATCGCACTAGATTCACTGATGCGCATATCGTTCTTTCGGGCATCACTCTCTTCTATGATTTTTACGCGCAATACTTCGGGCTTTGGTAATTCGTCTCGCGACTCGATAGCACACCGAAAATTCTCGAAACTTGACGGAAGACTGTACAACAGCATCACTGTTAATAGATCAGGGTTAATCGTGATCTCCATCTCTTCCAACTTATCGACGGTGTCGAAAAACTTGCGAATATGTTCACGCACGTCAGCACTTTCATCCATTCGGTGTAAGGTTAACTGCTTTAATAAAGTTGCTTTCCTAGCAGGACCCTTGGATTGATATATAGATTCTAATTTTAACCATACTTCTCTTGATGTGACACATCCTTTTATCAACTTGAGTTCGGACGGACTCATCGCTAATATGATATCAGATCTCGCTTTTCTGTCTTCGTTCTCCCACTTATTTACAGCCTCAATAGATGCAGCGTCAATCGCAACATTTTCACCAGCAACGACTTCGGGTTTAATTTTTAGTCCACTGACATACGACCACGAATCATTTTTTACAAGCAGCGCTTCCATTTGGATCTTCCATGTGTCGAAATTTTCTTTATTTAACACTTCGATTCTCACCAAACTCGACGCCGCCATTTTTATTTCGTCGTTGGGGAACTTTTAACACGCTGTATTACACTGTCACTTTTATTTGAAGTATTATTTAATTTACAAATAATTTCGGGTGCCTGGGCCCATAACCTATTGTGATTCAGTTCGAAGTGATGCGCGTGTGATTCAGCTCGAAGCTAACGGAGAAGTGAGAAAGGAACATCTATGTTGAGTTTGTGTAGACATTTTAGTTTGATCCATTTCTAATAGAGAGCAGCACAGCATTGTGTAATCGAACATCGCTTAGTAAACATACTCAACAGGTATCCTAGACAGGGTGTCAGCATTTATATTTTTTGTTCCTTCTTTATATTTTATCGTATAGTCAAATTCAGAAAGTTTTAGTCTCCATCTGACTAGTTTGGAGTTGGGTTCTTTAATGGAAAAGAGCCAAGTTAAAGGTCTATGGTCGGTTTCAATGATGAATTTCCTTCCGAAGAGGTATGGTCGGAAATACTTTGTAGCCCATACTATCGCCAAGAGTTCCTTTTCGATAACACTATAGTTGATCTCATGCTCATTAAGTGTGCAGCTTGCGTAGCTGATAGGGCGTCCTTCTTGTGAGAGGACTGCGCCGAGGGCGTATTTACTCGCATCTGTTGTTAGAACGAATGTTTTGTTAAAATCGGGATAAGTTAGAATTGGCTCATTAGTTAGGAGTGTTTTAATTGTTTCGAATGCGTGGGTATATTCGGGGTCAGTTATATCTAGCATTGCTAGAAGAAGAGCGATTGCGTGAGTTGCAAAATCAACCGGGAATACATACGGAAACTTCAGGTATTGGCGAGATATCGTCGCAAGACTCTTCTTCGGATAATGATCCACGACAAAAAACAGCAAAATCATATTATGGTAAAAATGGATTCAAGTGGAGTTCTTCTGAGCCTGTACCAAGGTCTTGTAAATATATGAGTCATAATATAGTCCGAAATATACCTCAGAGGCGAAGAGAATGTACTAATCCTGCTACATTGTAGTCTGAGTTTATTGATACCGAAATGCTAGAAAAAATTATCATATTTACCAAAATATTTGACAACTAAAGAACCAGAAGACCATGAGGAAGTCGTAACGAGTCAAAAAAGGAAGTTGTGTAAAGTTTGTCCATCTAAGTTCAAAACGAAGACCCCTCATCAGTGCGTCGGGTGTAAAATATACATATGTCTACAATGCGCCCAAAAAGTTTGCCAGAATTGTGCCTCAAATTATTAAATCTTTCAAAATATTAATTATTACTCGTTAGTAAGAGTTCGTTTTTATTGATTATAAGAAGAAAAGTTAATTTTGTCAAAATATTTTATGACTTACTTAGTTTTTTTCCAAAGACTCATAACTAGGTTCCTAAAAATGTGCTAATTTTTATTATCGCTATTAAAAGTTTATAAAATTTATTTTTATTGTTTTTATGATTTCATCTCAGTATTTATCAAATAATCATTCAGAATATATATAATTTTAATATATTTTTAATACACATTTGATTAAAAGCGTGACTTCAAATAGGGTGTCACCATGACCGAACCTCGGCAACTATGTACTGAAAATTAGGGTCGGTAACTGAAGGTTAATGACCTTTACAACGGAACTATAGATTTTAACATGTTTGATTAGCTTTGTGAAGCCTCGATAACAGCTTCAGATACCAATTTCCCGATGTTCATTTGGATCGAGAAAGTTAGACTTGAAGTCGAGAATCGGTTATGGGGTGAATTTGTATGGGAAGAGGGGGGTTATTTATTCGGTGAAAGATCTTCATGTGGAGTTAACATTGCGGTTAAGTTGATTCTCCTGGGTCCATGGGCATCACCGATTTGTTAATGATCGGGCACTTAATGCGATTGTATTTTTTTTTTTTGTATTTTTATTTATTCAAGGACGATATGGATAGCTTGGAGTAGAAGTGATCCAAGTGTTTGAGAAAATGAGCCAAACGTGTTTTATGTAATTATGAATATGTTTTAATAAAATAAAGTTCAATTGCGATTTTTTTTAAACTAAACTGATCTAACCTCTTTAACGTATATGTATAGTTTAATAAAATTCAATTTCTCAATGTAAATTTTAGAAAATTTTCGTATTTGGATTATTTCTGTTTTAAAAAGAATTTGAAAAAAAGTAACCATATCTAAATAAAATTGTAGAAATTCAACAAAACTTTATTTCAATAATCAGTAGTAGTATTACACGTAACAAAGAAATTAAAATTGTCTGCATCTTAATAATTCAATTTTGTTCACTTTCTTTTCCTGAAATATTTGGTAAGAACTGTAGATCTTCCTCTCCTATTTGGCCTCTACGTCTGATGTGTAGTAAATTTAGGAAAAATGAATCATGTATGGGCGTACGTAATGCAGCATCCTTTTAAGGTCACGCATTTTTGAATAGGTAATAGTTGATTCAAATTCTATGGGAGACAGAATGTACGATCTCAGAGCATAAAAAAACCAAATGTTTTTTTTTTTTTCAAAAATCCATACTGTCATAAGTGTCTGAGTAATCACTATTGAAATATATCTGACTATCAAGTAAGATTACTAACTATTACTTTATAAATCTAACCTTCCTCATTTCTAAAATAATTACTTTATTACCTGTATCGTCTTTTTCTTTTCTTTCTTTTATATCTTTCAATTCACCCTTGATATCATTTACAATAAAGGATTTTCATTTCACATCCAATAATGTGGAGTGTAATTGATTTCTGTTTTCTTTTAAGACTTGGTAATAACTGAAAAATCACCGTCGTTGGGTAAATAAGAATGGCCGCTGACTAAATAACAAATAACTATTTCTTCAAAGTTTGTTACGACATTAACAATATACATCATATAGAATAGCATTCTCCAATTACGATTTGGGCCTGAACAGGAATCAATAAAAGTATAAATCTTCGTTATATTTTCAGGTATTTGGTTTTGTATGTTATAATGTAGACACAATATGATTTCTTGCGAACCTCTGCCACCAATGTTCTCATACCAGATATTCATAACAATTTTTTCACCGCCAGGAAAATAACAATGTGTACCAAAGTTAAATGTATGTAGTTGACGCAGGTAATATACTTCACCTGTTTGAATGGAAGGCGTTTGTAAAGTACGCTGTAAGTCAAATGTTATAAGACAACAAGAACCATTGTTGTTCAGACCTTTATTTTTGTATCAGTTTAATAAATTCCTCGTTGCATTAGCATGCAAATGGTTGTTGTCCTGTTCTGTTCTGATTTGTATGCATTTCTCTGTGTCACTTTCACTAGCTATTCCTAGGCGGAAAATATCGCATGTTTTACAGGTTTCCTTTTTAATTGGTATAAACGTGTAAATTATAATGTCTGTTAAAAATATTTTGGTAATAGCTTTATTGGCTATCAAATGTTTAACCTTTCAACCTTTTAATTTGATTTTAAACTATTTTGTACGCAGCCTAAGGAACTTAGGCTAGATCACTTCTCCACCAGAGATTTTTTTTGGAAATAATGTGTTCCAAGTGACACTGATTCACATAGGTCATTTTTGAACGGAGCAAAATAGTTTAATTGAATAAAACAGAAATAGACACTAACATCTTTTTGCCTACATAGGAATATGCAGGTTGCTTGAATCACTGCGACAAAGTAATTTTGACATAAGTAATTGCAGAAATGACGTTATCTTCATTTGGTACAAATGTCACTTGGATCCAAGCTATCCATATATTGTTGAGTAGTATTTGGATAATAAAATGTGAATGAAAACAAAACATGTGCTTGAATTATGGCAAGCAGGTATTGAAATGTTATCGACCATAGTTCAGATCGTGAAATTTTCGCCCATTCATTTACACTACCTTTGAGTATTTTTAAGTAAGTGTTGGTGAATTTGTGTTAATATTCGTAAATTTTGGTGATTACGGATAAAAATATGGGCCTAGGGTCTCTCTATATTTTATTCCTTTATGCATTTAAAGCTCCTAAAATTTTATAGCTGGTGACAGATATTTTATCCCTGATCTGACGGTGTATGTTAAACCTCTGTTCTGTACTTTATTATTCTTCATTTTGAGAGATATGTAGCTTTAGTCGCTCTTGGGAGGCCCATCCGCTAATACAATAAGGGACATAGCGACGATAACTGCATCTGAGCCTTCATGGCAAACTAAAGCGGATCATAACTAACAACATATAAAAACAGAATTCATATATGAATTGTTAATTTTATTACACAATGTTCACTCCTTCATTTAAAAGCATACTAATCTCAGTACTAACACTCCAAAATCTGCTGTAGCAATAAATTCGTTACAAGTCTGCCCAAGAATAAATTTTTTTTCACTGCGTGCCCGTGTATTTGATCCGTTATAGTGTTGGGAGCGCTTGTAACATTAGGATAGGAATGTAATATGATGATGTTTGTTTGATCTAAGAACCTGCAGACTGAATCTAAGAGGTGATTGTCATTTTGATTAATATTTCATTAATGTTTTTATATTCTTGAAGAAAGTTAAATTCACCCCTAAATTCATTATATCTGGTGCCTGCAAATATTTTATGGTGGTGTGTCTACTGCATTGCTTTTCTTTCCTCTTTCTACAGACTAGTAGGTGGTATTGGCTATGGTGCTGCACACATTAGCCAGCGTTTTCGATCTCAGTGCGCTTAGGCTGTTTTCCTGTGTTTCTCTATGGGGTCACTGTAATGCGACTTTATTTGGTCTTTGTGACCTCGTTAGTTTGTTAGTAAATATTGTTCGGTTCGTTAATGGGTTTACCCGTTTGGGGATGTTATGGTTATTATGAACTTCGTGAGAATTGAGTGAAGTACGCGCACAGCTCTGCCTTGGCTTCCTCCAGGAATTTGCCCAGCTGCCAGACATAATGTTTTTTATTAGAATTGAAAATCTTGTCTATTGAGGATACTTCTTTAAACAGTGAAAATTTATTTCTTAAATTATCAAAGTACGAGCATTTGAAGATTTTATGATCTAGTTTATCACGACTATTGCACCAAGTGCAATGGTCGGATGTAGTTATGTTCGCTTTCTTCAGTCTTGTCTTGTTTTTCGCTCTGTTGTCAGTATCCTGTTTATTTGCTTAGTAACTTTGCTGTCTACATGTATGTAATCGAACCAAGGTTTTTTGTCGAATAAGAGGTTGCTTTTTAGCCAAGGGCTATATTTTAAGTACTTTGTATTTTCCTTGTACTCCGTGATCCATTCATCATTTGCTTTTTCATGGATTAACTTTAACGTGTCGTCCCATTCTGTGTAGTTGGGAGCATCCTTGCCTTAGCTTTTTTGGCCGCAGTATCAGTTTAACTGAAGCTAGTCCATTCACAGTTTCCTCGAATCCAGTAGAAGGTGTATTTCCTGTTGCTGAAGTCACTGAAGTGTTTCCTCATTTTGGAAGTTACGTATTTAACGTTTTTATTGTAGGCTATTTCTTGGATACAGTGTTGTGAGTCTGTGAATATGATATTATTAGTGATATGATATAAGATATGATATGATAGAAGCCGTTATATTAAGTCATGCCATGTTTGATTTGTTTGCGGTGAGTTTTTCATTTTGAACCGACTGTATTTACCTATTTTCAACTAGTATTTGAACTTATAAACAATTCAGTGGCTTTTCGAAAATGGGTATATAATGAGAGTTTTCTTCTGTAGCTGTATGCTGCGACGCTAGTGAATTGCAATCTGCTTCTTCATGAACGGGAAGCTCAATATGAGAGACCGCATCTGCCATAAAATTTGCTTTTCCTTTAACGTTTTTTACGGAAAAGGCATACACTGGTAGTTTCAACTTCCACTTCTGTAATCTTGGAATGTCGAATTTTGAGTTTGGAAGATAAGTTAGCGGTTTGTGGTTCATTATTAACTCGAATTTGTGGCCGAAGATATGTGGTCTAAAATACTTATTACGATAAGAGGTCTTTCTCGGTGGTTGAAAATAGTATCTTGGTTTTATTAAGAGTTATGCAGGTACAGTGGAACCTGGATAAATGAGAGTTCAAGGGACAGCAATCCCTTTTTCGTTTATGAAGGTTTCTCACTAACCTGAGTTTCTAGCTTATAGAGGTACAGATATTACCATTATCACTCATAGATGTTAAATAAATGATACGGCAAATATGCAGTCAATAAATGTATTGTACATATGTATAACATATAAGTATGCATGTGTACTACATAAATTTTACATTTTAATTACATTTACATTTTACACATTTATTTTTACATTTACATTACACATTTACATTTAATTTACATTTTAAATGAAACAATAAATCTTCATATCTATTTTTAAAAATCTGTTAATTTTTTCTGTTTTTCCGTATTTACATTTTGTACATGTACATTATCGAATATTTTCTTATCACCAACCCCCGAAAATTCAAAAAACATATCTGTATCTTATCTAGTGCATTTAAATTTTTTTTCTTCTTCGGAATGTTCTCTACTTCGGTATCCAAAATCTGTGATCGGTCGGTTTCATCTTCAGAGTCATTTCCGTCAGTACACGTTGTCACCAAGTTCTGCACGATATCCTCATCGGTAAAATCTCCAGCGGTAGCCAGGTCGTCGTCAAATTGTACGAAATCATTAAAGATTGGCGTTAACACATCACTAATAGATTCGTGACACACAAGCTTGATCCATTCCTCATTGCTAGGTTCAGCCTTAATTTCATTATCCTCTGGTAGAAATTCTTGTTTATCTATGCTGATACAAAATCCCGCTTTCTTGAAACAGTTTTTGATAGTAACATTACTTACTTTGAACCATGTTCTCCTAGCAAATTTTATGGCTAGAAGTACGTTAATATTAGTGCTATTGTTTGCTTCAAGGCACGTAAGCTTCTCTGCGGTAAAAGCGTTTGAATGTGTGTATGACACCTTAATCTACTAGACTTGGCAGTTCTGTTGTCTGTTTGTTTTCAATGTCGACCTCGGTTAATATTTCCATGTCCCTTAAAGCACTGAGACTTTATCGAGTCTTGTGACTTAATAATTTTGTAATAGGTGGATTCTGGTACACCAAACTCACTTTGAATTTCATCACGCGATTTACCACACTCAAACGCATTCACGATTTTAAGTTTTTCACTTCGAGATAACACATTGATTTTTCTTATAGACATGACATTGAACTGAACCTTTCTTTATTCTTGATATTAATCAACTGTTATAAGGGCCAAATATGCGCAAAGACAATGTAAATGTAGTTCCTAACAAAAACAAATTTCGGGGAGCTACCTGCGTGTGCGTGATTGAGGTATACTAAGGAGGCAAGCTTTCATTTCCCATGAAAACTGGTGAAGCCGCTTTATAAATACAAATATTTCGTATACGTATAAATTAAATTATTTATTCCGGGTAGAATTAATAACTCTGGGTAGAGTTTGTATTGAAAAGAATTTATTCATTCAAAAACTGTTTTTAAAATTTCTAAATTAAATTCTTGCTGGTTGCTTCTACTTTCAGCAACTCGGGAATACTACTTCTATTTTCAAAATAATCTTTTTGTATTTATACTAAAATTATCCTTATTCTATTGTCGCTATTTACATTTACATATTTTAACACCTTAACCTCTATAAAGTTTTTCTTATTTGTAAACTGATCAGCGCATCTTTGAAATGCCGACACCCTCATAAAATAAAAAGCAAAAGGATATTTTGTATTATTCTTCGCAGATCATGAGGATGGTCAGCAGATGTGTTACGTGTATTGTGTAACTGATTCTTGGTGTAGCTAATTGCATTTATGTTTTCCTGATGGATTTCCATTTGTTTGCATACGTTTGTTGCTGCAATTTTCTTACACATAGTTTTTATATTTGGTTAACTCTTCCCCTCTTAAAACCGAGTGTCCACAATTGGCATCAATAATAGGGGAGGTCGTTGAAACGTGTTTGTGTGGAGATAGATGATGGTATCTCGAATGTCGGTGCAGAAGCTGTTGTCCCGTGACGGGTTGCAGGTTGTATCGCTGATGTCGATAATGTTTGATGTTTTGCAAATTGACAATTAATTGATTAATTTACATTCTTTGGAAATACCATAAATTTCATTTAAATATTTTTTTGAATGGAATGTCTGTAATAAATTGTTGTTTTCTTCTTTTTTTTAATTGTTTTAGTAAGCAAAGCCTTATGCTTTTTCAGTTGTAATAGAAATATTGACAATATAAAGTATTGGATTATGATTAGAGATAACTTTAACTTCTGAAAATTCTAGTGCTTCTTCTATTATTGGATATGGTAACTTTTCTTTATCTAAAACATTGGTGGCTATCTTTACATTTGCTTTTGACAATATCAGTGAATTCACAATTCCTAGTTTTGCTCAATGAATCGCATGATTTACATTAATAAGTTCTTCTTTTATGAGTTTTAATTTATATTCAACTTCGGATACAATATTATTATTGACTACATTGTCTTCCTTCAATGATTTCTGGATTTCATTGGTAACTTTAGTGATATTGTTTTATGCATTCATTATAAAATTGATTGATTACAACTTGCTTATTATTAAATTTTTTTTTTTTTTTTTGACATCAATTATTTTTTTTCAATCGTAACAAAATTCTTATGGTCTGGGTTTACGGCTACCCATTTGGTAAAATTTAGAGACCTTTTTATCTTGTGTGGGTTCAGATTTTTAATTAAGGTTTTTGATTTGTTGGAATTCATACGAATTGTAGCGCGCAAGGGTATGATGTTGTACCGTTGGAAGATTGGTGATCGTGTGGATGGGTTGGTCATATTGTTCTAGGTCTATTACGTGGAGATTAAAATTTCCGTCTTATATTCTTCCTTGTCCAAGTCAAAAGTTGTGAGTTCGAAAAGTTCAGAATTTGTATGTTTGAGCAAACGGTGTGTAACACGTATCTGAGAGGAAATTAATTCTTTATTCTATCTTTGTGCACAATCTTGCCTGATTCGGTGACTACAGTTGAGTTGTTATTTTCTTTCTTCTTGTTCTACTTCATTGGGTACATCTTCTACAATTTTCTGGGTGAACCGTATTCTATAATTTGAAAAATGAAGAGGGTAAATTTTCTGTATGAGTCCCATAGTGGGTTCATCAGTTAGCAGTCCATTGATGGTACTTGGATCGAGATATTTTTTAAACGCATTGATAATGTCGGTTTCTGTGTATTGTGGTTGGATTAAAATATGTCGTCTATAATTTTCAAATGGATTAACAATTTGATAGCTGGTCTCGTCACCGGTTTTCAATAAAAGTTGGTTTCGAAAGATGTTGACTGGAAGTTCGACTGTTGGTATAAGGTTTTCAGATGAACTATCAGCACTATGTTGTGTATTGGTCATAGCATGTATCTGAGAGTTATAGGGAGGTCTCGATAAGGCATCTGCGACTACGTTGGCCTTACCTGGTTTGTACTTTAACTCGTAGTCATATTCTTCCAATGCTGATTTCCACCTTTTGAGTTTGGCATTGTTATTTTTGTTACTCAATGCAAACGTGAGTGGTTGATGATCCGTAAATATTTTGACTTTCCGTGAGCCATATAAATAATTTCTCAGGGATTGCAATGCCCAGATGATGGCCAACATTTCCTTTTCATTGGTGGCATAGCTTTCTTCTGTATTTTACAAGGTTCTGGACAAAAATGTTATTGGTTTATTGTCCTGCGACAGAACAGCTCCTATGGCATGGTTCGAAGCATCCGTTGTTAGCTCGAATTCCTTTTTGAAGTCCGGATGGGATAGTATGACTTCGTTTGATATTAATGAGCTTTTTAATTTATTAAATGCTTTCATGGCATCCTTGTCAAGTTCAACTTTGAGAGTTTTGTAAAGATTCTTGGACACGCGACTAATGTAGATTCTTCTTTATATCCGTAAAAAAATAGAAAAACAATTTTAATTGTTTTTAAATTGACTGTATAATTCGGGAGTATTTCTTATACTAGATGCTTTTTACAATTTTCACTTACCACTAAGCTTTCTCTTTTGTCGATATGATCTATATTCTAAATTGTGCATATCAATACATTTTGTTATTACTGAATTTATGCTTGGTCAATACATTTCCTCATTGCAATTGGAATTTCGCTAACTTGTATGACTAGCATAATTGTTGGAAATATTTGCTATGCGATTCATTCTATTCTTGTTTACTTTAACAAATTAATTTTAAATTAGGTTGACCAGTTAACTGGGAGTTCATTAGCACTTGGGGTCAATTCCATATGATAGGTTTGATTGAGCAATGGTGGCGGCATCGATGTCGTCACCATTGTTTGTTCATTTAATTGAGGTGATTGCATCGATGACGTCACCCCTCCCTCCTTTAAGTGAAAACTCTCCTGAGTTTTCTTTGTAAATGTAATTTTCAGCAAATTATATTTTCTTTTCAGATACAGGTAAACAATTGCTAACAGAATTATTATCATGAAAATTAAGACCCAAGTCGTCATAGTAAAATATTCACTTTTCTTTCTGTGAAATTTCAGTTCATTAATTTTTTCAATGTTTTCGATTTGTCCCAGTACTAATTCATCAAAAGTTAACTGATCTGCACTTTGATTTATTTTAAAACTAGATTGAGTTACAAAGTTTTGTTTAAACGTTTTTAAATTATTCGTATATGTTTGGTCATCGACATTTATATTACATTGATGAAAATGTATGAGATAATTTCCTTTCAAGTATAATGCTCTATCATCACAAGTACTATTAAAATACACTTTGTTTACATTCTTGAGTAGTATTGATCCTGTTTCGATCTCTATTATTTCTGCTTTATAATTTTTTTTCTTTATACAGTTATTTTGGAAAATACATAAATCAGATTTCTTCAAATTTCCTTTATTAGCATCATTCACATATTTATAGTATACATTCTTAATTTTAACAATATCTTGTGTTTGAAATGATAATTGTTGCAAATTCTTATTAACAATTGGAGTTATTAATGATCTCTCAGCGATAAGAGTATCTTTTGGTATTCGAACAGCGAATAATATCTTGTTATTTTCAAAATTAGCTGCACCTAATCTTATATTTTGAAGTTTGTAAAGATCTACTTGGTATCGAGAAACTTCTTCGCTTGTCAAAATGTTACTGCTCATGATATTCAGTCTAGCAGAAGCAATGTTATTTTGTATATGTTCGACATTATCACTCAGTATCTTAATTTTTAACATCATATCTAAGTAAATAAGTTGTTTGTAAATTTTCTCATTATCAGTTCTGATATCATTGAATCTCTCCAAAAATTTACTTCTATCGGATTGTATAATTTCTTTCAACCGTGCAAAAGTTGTATTAAAGTGGTTATTAATTTCTATATTTTTGTTAATATTGTGAATCGTATTGTGGCTGTTTTCGTCAAGTGTCCTCAAATGATCTTCAATTTCAGTTCTGTCGTTGTCGTCCATTGTACCGTATAACCATTTAAGTCCAGTTCCTATAATATTTATAAGTCCCCGTCTTTGTCTGTGTGGTAAAATTGTTAGTATTTTGGCTTTGATTGCGGTTAGTTCATGTTGTAATAATTGTCGACTTTCGATTGGTTCAATTTCATTGAGATTGGATTCGAGAGAAGTAATAATAAAACGAATATCTTCAGGATCTATTATATGTAATATTGTATGGTAATTTTCCACGATTTCAACATTTCCTCGTTTGATTTCAATAAAGCCATCTTCACTGCTTAGTTCTTCTATAGTAAGCGTCCCGTCTGTTGTTTTAGACATGATCATTATTGTAAGCATCAGTATCCAAAATATCTGAAAATTTTTTATCTCTTTTTATATTAGTTGGATGTATATTATCTAGTTTAAGTTTTCTATATCTAGGTTCATTTTTATGCCTTAAGGCTTTGTAATTCTTAACATACCCTTCCTCTTTACTTTGTTGATAAAACTCTCTATTTTCATTGAGTCTGTTGATTCTTTTTTCTTTAGTGGTTCGCAACAAGTTCTCTATCTGCTCAGTTTTAACATTCCCTTTCTCAACATCTAACGGAGTAGTTTTTATTGCAGAATGAAAGGATTTATTATACCATTCTACACATTTGAAAACTCTCTCCTGAATGGACATTTCCGATTTTTCAACTTCTAAGACTCTAAGTTTTTCACCTATTGTGTTATGGAAGCTATTAATATCTGCGTTTCCCGTATGGCTATTAGGCTTTGTAAAGTGTGCTTCAATTCCTTCAGATCTTAAGAATTCTTTCACGTTTATCGAATTGAACTCATTGTCCATTATTAGACGATTTGGTTTACCTTTAATGGAAAAATATAGTCGTATCTTTTCTGTTATAGTTATACTATTCCTATCTTCTAAATATAAGGCAATTACGTATTTCGAAAATCTATCAATAAATGTTATAAAACTATGCTTCTTGTTAATATAGATATCTACGTGTATAATCTGATTAATGTTACTTGGAGTTTCAGTTATTGCATATTTTGGTTTCAAAGGTTTTCGATCATACTTCGCTCTGTTACAAATGTCGCAGTTGTTTATATATTTCTGTATTAAAATTTTTAAATTTCTAAAATAAATGTGCTTCTTTAATCCTTCATAATTTTCATTGATCCCAGCGTGTCCTGTTTCGTTTTTATGATACTTAGCAATTTGCCTGAAGGTCTCGTCTTCTGTTTTCATATCTTTAGCATGGTATGCACATCTGTAAAATTTTATGTTTTTATTAAATAATTCGATCAGTTTCTGCTGGACCAAGTTGTATTCGTGGTCAGGAAGTTCCGAATAGATTCCAACTTTACCTCCCGTAAGGACTCTTCGAAAGATATCAGACATGGAGTTATTTTTTATGTCATCTGAACTAATGTATACTTTACGTTTTTTATCAATAGTTTCAATCTCTTTTGTTTTAGCATTCGTTAATATGATTTGAGTTTGGAAACGATTAACTACTGTCTCTAAGATCGGGAAATGATCATTAAGTTCATCCTCTTGTGAGTGAATTGTGGCATTCGTACTATCATTATCTCCTTCGTATATATTCTCGTTACCTGCATAGATTTCTCCTGTTTCGGCATTAATTCTGCTCATGAAATCTGCAGCCTTATTCTCTTTTCCCTTTATATAGTTTATATTAATATCGTATTCTCCCAATTTCAGCAACCATCTTTGAAGTCTTGGGTTTATATCTTTCCCTTTATTTTTAGTTTGCAGCCACTTAAGTGGTTGATGATCTGTCATTAAATCGAAACATCTACCGTAAATATAAGGTCTAAAATAATTAACTGCCCAAACGATCGCCAGAAGTTCTTTTTCCGTTGTGGAATATTTCCTCTCGTGATCGTTCAAAGTCCTACTAGCATAGCTTATTGGGTGCTCGTCCTGAGTTAGAACAGCTCCTATTGCAACGTCACTAGCATCTGTAACTAACTTGAATTTCTTATTGAAATCTGGATATTTCAAAATTGGTGGATCAGTTAACAATCTTTTTAATTTTTCAAATGCATCGATGTACTGGGGATCATTTTTATTTATCTTACAATTCTTCTTTAGATATTTTGTCATTCCTTGGGCTACCTTTGCATAATCCTTCACAAACTTTCGGTAGTAGCCTGTCATCCCTAAAAATGACTTGATCTGTTTTGGTGTCTCAGGAAGCTTTAACTTTAGTATATTTTCAATTTTATCCATATTTGGTTTAACTCCCTCAGTTGTAAGTATATGTCCTAGATATTCCGTAGTTTTTGCAAAGAACCGACATTTATCTATCTGAATTTTTAGATTGTGGGCTCTCAGTCTGTCGAAAATCTTTTGAATGCTTAACATATGCTCCTCTATAGTGGTGCTAAATATCAAAATATCATCCAAATATACGACACATATTTGATTGATATAATCTCTCAGTACAGAATTGATCAACCTTTGAAAAGTTGCTGGGGCATTTTTCAAACCAAAAGGCATTCTTACGAACTCATAATGCCCTAACGGTGTTGAAAATGCCGTTTTTCTTCTATCCTCTTCTTTTATCAATACTTGATGAAAACCTTTGGCCAGGTCTAATGTTGTAAAGTATTGAGCTCTACCCAATTTTTCGAGTATTGTCTCAATATTTGGAATCGGAAACTTATCACTTATAGTTTCCTCATTGAGATGCCTGTAATCTATAACTATTCGCCACTTTTTCTTCCCAGAGTTGTCTATCTTTTTTGGCACTATCCACAAAGGTGAGTTGTAGGGTGAATTGCTTTCCTTAATTATTCCTTGCTCAAGCATTTCTCTCATCTGTCTATTGATTTCCTCTTCATGGATCTGTGGATACCTGTAAATTTTGGAATAGATGGGACGGCTGGTTTTAGTAACGATTTCGTGTTGAATTTCGTGAGTGTGGCTCAATTTTTGGCCTTCTTGGAAAAATAAATCGTTATTTTTCTTGATTAACTTGAAGAGTTTTGCCCTTTCCTCAGAACTCATGTCGTCTCGTAATAGTTTGTTAAAAATATTTTCATCTAAGGGACATTCTTCTAAAGTATTAATTTCATCAAAGCTATAAGGACAGGAGTTTAAGAATTTTATTTTAACATTGTGTACTTTTATGTAACCTTCTTCCAAGTTTATAATTGCCTGCATAGGTTTCAGTATATTTTGGCCAATAAGACCATCGAACTTTTTATCCTGAAAATTTGTAAGTTTCCAACTCATGAGGTTATCCTCATTAAATTCAGTAGGAAGCTCTGTAATAATTTCTTGTTGAACAATAGTGTGTCCACTAAGTGTGTTGAATTGCATTTTTCTCGGTAAGTGTCTACGTCTGTATCGTGGTAATTTGTTCTTGTCCAATAAGGTTGTAGTCGATCCTGTATCAATCAAGCATTTGATTTTTGTACCTCCTACAGTCAGTTCAACTATCGGTAGATCGTTTTGTGAGGCGGTAATTGAAAATTTACCTCTCCCTGAACATGATCCACTTTCATGGGTTCATTCCTAGAAAACTTAGATTGTCGAGAATTTCCACTACCAAAATTATGTTGATTTTGCCGATATTGCCCTGAATTAGTCTGATTAACGTTAAAAAAATTTCTTCTAAATTGCCTAGAGTTGGAAGAATTGTGATTCCCCCTTAATATATTGTTAGCCTGAGGCTGTTCTGTGGGTTTCTCGGAATTTGATTTATAGTTATTTGTTCTAAGACGAAATTGATTGTTGCATCCATGTCTATTGTCATGTTGTCTAATAATACCAGTCTCGTCTAAAAGGTAAAACGCTTCTCTAAGGGTTTTTATATTTCTGCTATAAATGACACTAGCAAGATGTTGCTCGATACCATCGAGAAATATTTTTAAAATTATAGATTCATTTGATAATGGAGAAAATTCCACAGGTTTTTCAGTATCAAATTCGTATTTTGTATTTAATTTATCTAAAATATTCTTTAAATAATTATAATATTCACTTACATTATAGTTTCTAGCATTGATGGCTTGGTGGTGGAGGCTGTGGTAGGTTTCCCTGATGCCGAAATTCTTGATAAGCTCCGACTTCACTTGCTCCCAACTTGGATTGGTTCCTAGAGTTCGAATCGCCTGTAAAGGTGGTCCTTGAATTTTGTTGATGATGTATCTATTGTATACGTAGCTCTGCAATGTGCTGTTGTCCCGGAACATGGGGAGTATCAATTCCACTTCCCTGATGAATGATGACAGATCGTAAGTCCTGTTTCCCCAGAATTCTTTGATGGCGGATGCTTCCTTCAATAATTCTGTTGCGGATATGGTGAACTGCTGGTTCTGTGGACTGGTCATGATTTTTTTTGTTTGTTTATTTATTATTTTTTTTTTCACACTGTTTTGGTTTCTGGTACCAAGGGACCTTTATTAACTACCTCCTTCTTACAAAAGGGTGGGAGCGAATTCTTAGAAAATTCTGCTCGAGGCGATGCTAACCTCTTTCTTAAGAAAGGGTAGGAGTGAATTCTTGGAAAATTCTACTCGAGGCGATGCTAGCCTTATATTATAAAATCACAAAACCGAATATACTTTCACGAATAAAAATCAATCTTTTGATTGATTTGGTTACCGACTGCGCCACTAATGTAGATTCTTCTTTATATCCGTAAAAAAATAGAAAAACAATTTTAATTGTTTTTAAATTGACTGTATAATTCGGGAGTATTTCTTATACTAGATGCTTTTTACAATTTTCACTTACCACTAAGCTTTCTCTTTTGTCGATATGATCTATATTCTAAATTGTGCATATCAATACATTTTGTTATTACTGAATTTATGCTTGGTCAATACATTTCCTCATTGCAATTGGAATTTCGCTAACTTGTATGACCAGCATAATTGTTGGAAATATTTGCTATGCGATTCATTCTATTCTTGTTTACTTTAACAAATTAATTTTAAATTAGGTTGACCAGTTAACTGGGAGTTCATTAGCACTTGGGGTCAATTCCATATGATAGGTTTGATTGAGCAATGGTGGCGGCATCGATGTCGTCACCATTGTTTGTTCATTTAATTGAGGTGATTGCATCGATGACGTCACCCGCGTCCATCTTCCCCTCTTAGAAGGGATGTCAGGGGCTTCGCAATTTTCGCGTAGTCTTTTATGAAACGACGGTAGTACCCTGACATGCCTAAAAAGGAACGTAAGTCCTTGAGTGTCTTAGGTGGAGGGAAATCAATAATAGCCTTTACCTTCTTTGGATTGGTTTTAATTCCGTTCTTGGTCACGACATATCCCAAAAATTCAATTTCCTCTTTAAAAAATTCACACTTATCCAATTGTATTTTTAAGTTTGCATTTTCTAAAATTTCCAAGACTTTATTAAGATTTCGCAAGTGTTCTTCTTGGGTTTTGCCGAAAATAATGATATCGTCAATATAGATATAACAACATTCCCCAATAACTTCTCGCAAAATGTCGTCTAAAGCCCTTTGGAAGATAGCTGGACCATTTTTCAGACCAAATGGTAGACGAACGAATTCAAATTTCCCATTGTTTATCGAGAACGCAGTTTTCTCGATGTCGCTTTCCCTAAGAGGAATTTGGTGAAAGCCGCTTTTTAAATCTAAGATGGAATATATCTTATTTTCTCCGAGGTTAGCCAGGACACCATTTATTTCAGGGATTGGATACGTGTCTGGGATAGTGACAGTATTCAGCTTCCGGTAATCAATTACTAAACGATATTTCTTTTCGCCAGACGCGTCATCTTTTTTGGGAACTACCCAAACTGGCGAGTTATAAGGTGATTTAGAGGGCCTTATGATTCCATTCTGTAGTAGCTTAGCTATCTGCTTTTGGACTTCACCTTTGAGAGCCATCGGATAGGGATATGTTTTAGTGTAAACTGGGTCATTGGTTGTTGTGCGAATTTCGCCCTTCACCCTTGTGGTGTATGTCAACTTCTCGTCCGGCTCAGAGAGAAGTTTGGTGTGTCTTTTTATTACATCTACCAATTTATTTGTTTGTTCTTTGTTAAGATGAGAAGTCCTTACATTGATATTATTCATGTTTTGAGTCACATGCTGTTTGAGTGGAATATGAACAGTTGATAGTATCGTCATGTAGTTATCGTTCGTATGGATAACTGCATTAAGTTTTTTTAGCGTGTCATTTCCTATTATCCCATCAAAGGATATCAAACTGGGCAGAATGTAAAATTTCAATTTATCTGTAAACATACCAAAAGGTTGTATGAAAGAATGGTGTGTTATACGAATGTTTCCAGCGACGGAATTAGCAAAAAAGTGTTTGTCGTTTGGGATAGAGTTTCCTATGTAACAGGGTTGAATGTAATTATTGTTCGAGTCTGTGTCTATGAGAAATTTAAGTATCTTTCCGCTTCTGGCAGTGTGCTCGAAATAAGGAAGCGAAGAGTGCTTTAGCCTTAAAAAATAAATGTCCTCTAATTGTTCTGAATATTCAGGTTCTGGGTTATCGTTTGAGTCTAAGTATTCGTCTAGCGTTTGATCATAGTTTTCGTTTTCGTTATTTATGCTCTCCGTATATTCCTCCATTGTCTTGTTGCTGTCGTCAGTAGTCTCAGTACAGAATATTCTATGCATTTTCTGGGGAACTTGTGCCTGTAGGGAAGGCAAGCGTTTTTGAGGCTGTGGTGGGTTACGTGGTCGATTCGTGTAATTAATATTTCGTGACCTCAATGAAAGATCGACGTCCATTGGTTCTGGCCTAGGTTGTGGTTTAGGTGGTAGTGGCCAGGCATTTTGAAATACGTTTTGAAAGCGAGGTTGTTGATATTGTTGATCTGGATTTTGCCTAAAAGGTTGCATAACCTGAGGATTATGCTGTAATTGTGGATAGAATTGCCGTCTAGGGGCTGGTATAGGCATTGGTTGAGACTTGTGTTGATTTCTGCGAGGTGGAGCTGGAGGTAGGAACGATTTTCGTGTTCCGTCCTGTGAATAGTTAGCATTTTGAATTCTATAATCGACGTTTTGAAGCTTCAAGCAGAGATGTAATGCTTGTGGTAAGTCTTTAGGCTCTCTAATACTCAAGAGCTTGGGTAACTCACCCTTGAGTCCCCGAACGAATGTATCGAGCGCCTTTTCTCTATATGATTGGGTCATGATATTCAATGACTCTTGGCTCAATTCCATTGAACCAATCTTATTAAGTATCAAGGAGAGATGTTGGTACACTGCTTGATAAAATTCAGAGATGCTTTTTGTCCCTTGTACCAGAGTTGTCATCTGGTATTCTAATGTCCCTAGATCGCGTTTTAGTGCGTAGTGAAGTGTGAGACATTTCGCAATTTTTTCCCAGTTGAGTGGGGTATTGTAGGATTCAAGCGCAATATCCGCTTGTCCTACGACCTTATTGCGAATCACCGAAAGTATTCCGTAATACTTTGGTGTTCCCTTCATGTGGTCATATATTTTCAGAATCCTGTCCACACTCTTTTTCCACGAATTGAATTCTCCAGCGTTTCCAGAAAACTCTCTGAGACTTTTTACAATGTCCGGGATCTTATCTAGGTCAGACAGATCCCGTATATTTTCAGTATTTATGGTCACATCAACATCATTGTTAATATCAGACGCGGAATTTAATAGGGAGTTGAATATCCTTCTACTTTCAGTTTGAACCGTGGTTGCCACCAAATGTGAAATCTGCTGCATCAATTGCTCATTGATGTAATTCCCATTTTCTGTAGGTAATGGGGGAAAGTTAGGAACCTCCAAGATTGGTTGTCTAATCAAGTTATTTTGGTGTGCCATTTTCACTGATAACCAATCAAAACTGATACTAAAGTTCGTAAAGATAAATTCACGGGTTTTCGAGGAATTTCGCAGTATGCAAGTATATGTCAGTTACATGTATAAAATGTATCAAATGTAAGCGTCGACAGGGTAAGTAAAATATAACGATCACCAATCGGTCACTGAAAAACACGGCAGTAAATTTTACAAATTATCGGATGGTCGAGATAGTAATTCAGAAATTTCCCACACAAGATAAATTAGTCTAATGTGGGGGTCACAACAATCAGTAGAATTCAAACCAAATATGAGACAAACGAAATTAGAGTCAAGTAAAAATTTGATAATTTCGTAGTCGATCAAAACACGCAACAATAAGGATTTTGTTGTCTCTAACAACTTTAAATATTCACTTCACAAGTTTTTCTTGGTTGTCCACCGATAAACATTTAAGTATTTTTCACAAAATGTAATAATAAATTCATTAATATAATTATACTTTGATATTTTTTTTTTGAAATTTATGGTTTACATAAAATTGCACTTACATTAGCAGAAAAATTGGTGTATTTTCCATTATAATGTGGATTCGTGCCGGGGCTGTGTTGGTTAATCCTGGTGGTGGGGTCCTTTTTACCAAATCCTTTTATGTTGGCTACTCGGGGGCCTTCCTGGACGTAGTGCTGCTATTCACTGGTTTGGTTACCAATAATCCCACGATGCTTTGCTCCTTGGATAGGGTCGTCGAGATTTCAAGTCACTTTGCTAATATTAATCTTTTTACTTTTAATTTAACTTTAGTGATCTTTTAACAGCACTTTAACACTGCCCCACGTTGGGCGCCAATTATATTATTTATTCCGGGTAGAATTAATAATTCTGGGTAGAGTTTGTATTGAAAAGAATTTATTCATTCAAAAACTGTTTTTAAAATTTCTAAATTTAATTCTTGCTGGTTGCTTCTACTTTCAGCAACTCGGGAATACTACTTCTATTTTCAAAATAATCTTTTTGTATTTATACTAAAATTATCCTTATTCTATTGTCGCTATTTACATTTACATATTTTAACACCTTAACCTCTATAAAGTTTTTCTTATTTGTAAACTGATCAGCGCATCTTTGAAATGCCGACACCCTCATAAAATAAAAAGCAAAAGGATATTTTGTATTATTCTTCGCAGATCATGAGGATGGTCAGCAGATGTGTTACGTGTATTGTGTAACTGATTCTTGGTGTAGCTAATTGCATTTATGTTTTCCTGATGGATTTCCATTTGTTTGCATACGTTTGTTGCTGCAATTTTCTTACACATAGTTTTTATATTTGGTTAACTTATACGATTATTTTCGAAAGGTTTCCACCTTTTAGCTAAGAGCTTTTTCAGAAATGTGTAAACGTCAAAGCTCATGAAAATCAGTTTCGAAATCAGAAATCATCATCAAGTGTTGCCTTTTCATATGCATAATGTTGATTCTGTTTTCACCTAGAAATAGAACTTTCCAACAGCAATTGATAACCATCCTCCAGATTTATTTAATTTAATAAGCTTTTAGTTTCGCGCCACAATTTGAATGCAATCGGTAGAAATTTTTTTGCCGAAAATGAATTTGCACAATCCTGTTTTCGAAAATTAATCAGATCAGCTGGTGTCAAGATTTGATTTGACGTTCCCAATTTTATGTAAACAAAACACGTTCGAGGCGATAAATTTAGAGATATTTAATTAAAAAATTCAAAAATTTAATTTTGCACAAATTAAAATGCCACGGAAGTGTAAGTTATGTGAGGAACCACAGCCGCAACGAAGCGACAACCGGTGAACTTCTTATTTCAGGTAAGTTTATATCATAGTACATTGAATTGTTCCATATTTTTAAAATGCACCAGTGTTTTGAAAAAATCCAAATAGTGAAATGTGAAGTTTTTTATGAGGTGAATTAGTGATTGCAAGATAGAGACCTTCTTCGAAGAGTTATGATGGACTTCGATGGACGATAGACCGCCAATCACAGTGACATTAGAAATTTAATAATTTTTGCTAAGTAATGAATAATATTATAATGAAAAATATTGAATTATACTGAATAATATTAGTTTCATGGTTGATTATTTTAAATGAGTGCGTAATATCCTTCGAAGTGCAGTTTTTACAAAAACTTAATCATTTTAAGTGAAAATGCTGTTTATTTGTCTGATCGGTTCATATGTTTGAATTCATTCTTGATGTGGAATTTTTCTATTTATCCGCCAGTACCATACGGTAGAATATACCTAGTAAACTTAATCGAGCTATTTATAATGAAGTAGTTATGTGTAGTTTTAACCCTTTGCACTCCGTAGGCGCCGCTATTGCGCCAGTGCTATCAGTGCACTAACTCCGTAGGCGCCGTTATTGCGCCATATGCTTTCATTGCACTAACTCTGTCGGTGCCGCTATTGCGCCAGTTGCTTTCAGTGCATTTAGAAAAGCCAGTGTAGTTTGCGTTCAATGACTAGCAGATTCTGTGTCCAAAGTTGCTGTGCATTATTCCTTCGTAAATTTTGAATTTTATTTTTTATTAGGTAGATTTACCCTTGAGAAAATATGGAAGAAGGAGATTACTGGGAAAGTTTTGAGATCAGTGAAAACGAAAGTGATAATGAAATTGATATTGAATTTTTTGTAGACAATTTAGTTGAAAATAATGTACTGAATGTACTAGTGAATGTACTGATACTGATAGCAGTGATGATAGCGACATAATAGTACAAAAAAAAACGGAAAGTATGTTTTACTGAGAGTGATACTGATGACACTGGTAGTTATTCTGAAGAAATAGATGATGATGATGACAAATGGCAAGATATCAGAGAGAGTGATGAAGTTCCAGCAGGCAGAATAGATTTTACAGTAGCACCAAATGTTGTGGGACCACAAGTTTCTTCAAGTGTTATAGAACCTATACAGTTTTTCAAATTGTATTTCACAGACGAGTTAGTTGATGAAATCATAAAAGAAACCAACAGCTTTCCCCAAAAAAAAAAATTGAATCCGAAAACAATAACCAAAAACTCTATGTGGCAAACGTGGAAAAATATGGAACGAGATGAATTCTGGGCATTTATTGGGGTTGTTATAAATATGGGAACAATGCCAATTTCAAACATGCAGGAATATTGGTCGAAAAATGAAAATAGTAGAATTCCTTTCTTCCCAGCCATTTTTACAAGAAGTAGATTCAACCAAATATTTTGGATGCTGCACCTCAAAACACCTGATCCAGCAAACAAGGACCTGAGAACACGATTACAAAAAGTAAGTAATTTTATGGAATATATAAATTCGAAATTTTCGGAATGTTTTATATCTGGAAAAAACATTTGTGTTGACGAGTCTGTAGTGAAATTCAAAGGGAAAGTTGCTTTCATCTCGTATAATCTTAAAAAACCTACAAAATAGGGTATAAAAATGTTTGTGCTAGCAGATTTAGAAATGGCTTACATATACAATATACTTCCGTATTACGGAAGTATAACTTCTGAGAATCTTGTTAGACCTGATTAACCAATAAGCACAAGAATTCCGTTACATTTTTTTCAAAAAATAGTAGATAAAATACCTACTGCAGAGGGGTACCACCTGTACACTGACAGGTATAACACCAGCTTACCTTTAGCTAAGGAATTAATGCAAATGAAATGCGACCTAACTTGTAACATTCAAACCAACAGAAAAGGTGTTCCTGCTACTATAAAAAAGAAAAATTTTTAATTAGAACAACTGTTGCTAAAAGAAAAGGAAATATAACACTGTTAGCTTGGAAGGATAAAAGGATTATTACTTTATTGAGTACCTGAAATAATACTGGAATGACATCTACCAACAGTACCGTCCTTACCATAAGGGCACACGGGGCCCGTGCCCAGGGACCCCAATCTCAGGGGGGCCCCGAAGGACCGACAATTTCTCTCACACATTTATTCTCAGAACATTTTTGTCGGGCACATTACACTTTTTTCACAAATCAGTAATCTTATCAGAAGGTATTTACAAGGCATATACTACGTCATTATATCGATGACTGCGCCTATTCCTACTGTACTAATTAATAATATTTCCGAACGTGTCCTACCTAATTTACTAAGTACACCATCTGGCGATCACTCACGCAATCCTTCCGATTCCTAAGTCAAGCTGCACCGTCTAAACAAGACCTAACATAAATGTCGACATTCGGGGAATCCCCGAATGATGTATTAAACTATCAGTCCGATAAGAGTGAGTGGCGTTATTTTGTTTCGTTTGATATCTAAAATTGAGTAAGATAAACAGAAGTTTCGATTTGTTCGTTTAAACATTATTTCATTATGTCGATAAGAACATATTTAAGAGGTTCACAAAATAGAAAAAAAGTTATAGCTCAAAAAGAAATAACGGAAAAACTTCCAAAGCTCACTTGGTTTTTTGCGGTTGAAGAAACAAATAAGCCGAAGGATTATTCATACTCATCATCGCAAGAAAAAAGTACCTCTGAATGTCACCAGGAAAAAGAGGTTACCTGTGACGAAAATGACAAACACACTTTAGATTTATCGTTATCTCGGTGTTTTTGCGCCATTTAAAATTTTTTTTAAAACAATACTACTTTTCCCAACAAAAACACAAATAAATTTAATTTTTTAAAACATATATATATTTCGGAGGTAAAAATTCCTCCTTCTTCAGTGTTCGTTCTTTTTATGGTTTAGTTTCGACGATTAGGGACATTTATATATCCCTTACATTTTACCTGTTCCTGTATCCTTATACCCATATCTATATCTTTTTTGGTTACCTGAAGGTGTTTTTTATCCTCATATAAAAGGTATTTTTATTGTTTTTATTACTATGACTATAATAATTTTTTAGTTTTAAGTTTATTTTAGTTTTTTTTTATAATTACAATTCGTTAATTATAGTTTTCATATTATTTAGAATTGATTGTTTCTAATATTTAGCTTCGAATACCCGTTGCCTACATCTTCGTTGAGTCGCAAGTTTTCCGGTTGTCGAATAATCCAAAGGCTCTCATATACATCCAATTTTCGATTGTTGCTTTCTTCTTGTATTATCTCTAGATCATCCCAATTGATTGCGTGATTGGTTTCTACAATATGTTTAGCGACGGCTGACTTTCCGGTTTCGCTTGGCGTTTTCTTTGATTTTAGCTTCTCTGGCTCCTTGATGTGTTCGCTGTACCTTGTTTTGATGGGCCGTTTCGTTTGTCCAATGTACGCTTTTTGGCATGATTGGCACGTGATCTTATATTTGCCACATTTCTCGTCTTTCTGCTTCCTGTCCTTCGGTGTGCCTAGTCTGGATCCCAGTTTCCATTTTTGGCTCGTGGGTACAGCTGTTATGTCGACTTTCTTCAGAAACGAAGCAGCGATACGAGCAGGAGAAGACATTTATTCTAAATACAGCAAAGTTGAACGGATACAAAGAAAGCGAAATTTTATCGATAAAAAGAAAAATGGAAAACAGACTAAAAGCGGCGTCATTAACAACCCTCTATGAACAAAACAGGAACCTTGAGCCAACCCGAAGAGCAACGATCACGTATTCAAAGATCTTTGGGAAGAAAATTCTGATATATAAGTAACTTATTGATAGAGCATGAGAACAGTTTACAGCACAGGGAATTCATGATGAATTATGTTTCAAGAATGAAAACTACTGGACGAATTGATACTGAGTTGCTGTCCCAATATAATACAGAAATTAACTATTGGAAGAATGTGCTCAGGAGAATTGTTGCAGTCGTGAAATTTTTGGCTTCAAGAGGTCTTGCTTTTCGTGGTGATAATGAGACATTAGGATCGCAAAATAATTGGGAATTATTTGGGATGCTTAGAACTGATTAGTGAATTTGATCCTTTTCTTGCTGATCACATACAAAACTACGGAAATCGTGGAAAAGGAAGTACATCATATTTATCAGCAAATATTTGTAATGAATTTATTAATTTAATGGGACAGCAAGTTTTGAAAACCATTGTCAAAGAACTTAAATCAGCAAAGTACTACTCTATGAGCGTCGATTCTACGCCCGATCTGTCCCACGTTGACCAACTGACTTTCATAGATAGATACGTAAAAGACGGACAGCCTATTGAGAGATTTTTGCAATTTTTGCCTATGGATGAACATAATGCGCAACATATAGCAGATACCATTTTAAACTTTTTTGAAAGCCTTGATATTCCTATAAAAGATTGTCGCGGACAGAGCTACGAAAATGCATCAAATATGTCTGGAAAGTACTCTGGTGTTCTGTCAAGAATAAAAGAAGTTTGCGAATTTGCGATTTACGTTCCACGGGCAGCACATTCGCTAAATTTAGTGGGTGTTCAGGCAGTTGAGTGTGTTACTGAAGCAGTAACATTTTTTCAACTTGTACAAAAATTGTTCAATTTTTTCTCGGCTTCGATGGATGGAAAACGATGGAAAATTTTGACAGATCATTTAGGTGCAAATAGAGTCCTGAAGTCTCTTTCGGAAACTAGGTGGTCTGCACGCGCTAATGCTATTAATGCTTTGCAAAATGGTAATTTAAATATTTCTGAAGCATTGTCTTCTATCGCGAGTGACATCAATCAACCAGGAGACACTGGAAAGGAAGCCCAAAGCCTAGCAAAAAAAAAAAATGGGAAAATTCGAGACTGCTCTTCTAGCGGAAATATGGAATGATCTTTCGGGAGTTATGAATAAAACAAGTCTAAATTTATAGAATAGCACTATGACCATGGACGTCGTAACAAATCTCTACGAATCTCTAATCAGTTATGTCAATACCGCACGCAATAATTTTGATCAGTACGAAACGGCTACTAAAGAAAAAAATCCATATGCTGACTACAAAGATACATTTGAAAGAAAAAAATTTCGCAGCACACGCATCACTTTTTTTGAAGGATCATCAGAGACTGCACAGTTATGAGGCAAGGAAAAGTTTCGTGTAGATACTTTCATTCCCATAATTGACACATTAAATAAGCATTTAAAAAAACGTTCGGCAGCATACCAAGAAATTGATAGTCGATTTAGTTTTCTTTGTCAGTTAACAACAATCGAATCTGATGAGTTGACCAAAAAATGCAAAGAATTTGCAGAATTTTATCATGAAGATATTAATGCAGATGAGCTCAAAACAGAATGTTTTCATTTAAGCCAATATTTAAAAAACATAGCAAAGCAATCAGTGGATTTAAATATCTCAACCTTACATAACCTAATAAAATCATATAAATTGGAAGAAACTTTCCCAAACGTAGAAATTGCTACAAGAATATTCCTTTGCCTAATGGTTACCAATTGTAGTGGAGAGCGGTCATTTTCGCAGCTTAAGAGAATAAAAAATTAATTGCGAACAACAATGTTACAAGAACGACTGAGTAATTTGTCAATTATGTGCATAGAAAGTGATATCCTTCAAAAACTTGACTTTAAGGATATAATAGAAGATTTTACTCAACAGAAATCCCGAAAGAAACCGTTATCGTAATCGTCACCAAAAAACCAGCAGCATTCCAATTTCATTTATGACATATTATATCATACTATATTTGATTACTTATAATAAATGGTCATACTCATACTTATTAGTAAAAAAATGTTATTATAATTCGCTTTTTTACTTTCCAAAAGGGCCCCAAATTCTTGTGTGCCCCAAGTCCCCAGCCTAGTTTAAGACGCCCCTGTCTACCAAGAGATATATTCGAGGTGGGTCAGAAGTAATAGTCAGTAAAGCTAACGTAGTGCTCGACTACACACATTCAATGGGTGGTGTAGATCGGGCTGATCAATATGGATCAACTTATTGCTTCCTCAGAAAATCTCTCAAGTGGTGGCGAAAGTTATTTTTTTGGGGGATGGAAATATGTATAATCAATACGTATATCCTCTATAAAACCATTAAAAAACAGAACGGGCAAAAACCAAAAACACACTTGAAATTTGTGAAACAGTTGGTCGTCGAACTAGTAGCCAGTTTTCGGGTGAAACGTACAAAAAAGATGCAGCAGCAGTTCCCAAGACAGGTTAAATGGAAAACTTCATGTAATGCGAAGAGGTACAAAAAAGGACTGTATAGTATGTTCTAAGCGGAAAGGTAATTCCGGAAGACGGGAAACAACCGAATATTGTGACACATGTCCAAATAAGCCACGGATGCGAGATTGTTTTCGCAAATATCACACTAAGTTGAATTACAAAATATAAATATCAAATTGTATTTCTTTTATTACAAACTACATTAATTAAATAAATAAACTTATAACAACACATCTTTTAGTAAAACAGAAGTTCATTTTTCAGATGCTCCAACGCAAAAATGTCACGGAGTTGCCGCACTCTTGAGTAAAAAAACACGCGGAGTGCAAAGGGTTAAGTTCCCCCTAATAGAATTTGATTGATGAATTGTGAAAAAAGTACACGTTTTTACTAGTTTTTGCCAAAGCAGTCGGATTCACATATTGGGGGCACATGATTTAACATTGAAAGTTGACTGTTACATTTGAATTCTTTTATTTTAGGATCCCAAAAAATAGACGTCGGCAGCAGGTATGGAGCAGCGTCAAGAGAAGAAACGCGGGAATTATAGCCAATCCGCAAAGTGATAGGATTTGCGAACGTCATTTTAGAGCGAAGGATATTGATTGGTCGGAAACAACACCAAAATTATCTCCAAACGCGGTTCCAGTTATTGGAAAGGTAAGTTGACTTTTTGGATTGTTTATAAATGAATTAATAACATTTTTATTCTACAGATGCACCTATAGATTCTACAGGATGCACCGCATCTGGGTGCATAGAAATCATGCACCCAGATGCGGTGCATCCTGCTGCGACGGAAAGTCGGAGCTATTTAAGTCATTTATATAAATACAAATGATGAAGCTTCATGCTTTCAATTTGTTTCATTATCATAAATACTTCTGAGTATTCTTCTCAATAGAGGAAAAATGTTCCCTTTAATTTGATGTATTTTTCATTTACCTTACGGAATCGATTTTCAACCCCGATCGTTCAGTTTTCATCAGCGACTATCGGCAAATATAAAATAAATAATATTATAAGGAAGGTTTTTTCTCTACTTTTCAGTAAAACTGTATTTCGCAGTATTTATGAATTGAATCTGCAAGTAAGCGTACCGGGTGATAAAAATGTATTTTAAATTTCTTAATAGACCTTTAATTGACCTTTTCGATTATAGATCATCAAACAACACGTTGGACAAAATTAATGAAGCAGAGAAAAAGAGATTCGTTGCTGATTCCTTGGAACTAATTTCATATTTTTTGTGGCGTTGCGTTGTTTTTGATTGATTGATTTATAATGACTACTTACTATCTAACGATCTAACGTAATAATTCTTGAAGAATATCAAAAGGATATTCTCAGATCTTTGCAATCCATCATGATAGAAATTATAAACAAAATAATATTTCCTTTATTTCTATCGATATTATTGATTATGTTTTTGCTTGTCTCTTTGCAAACAGTTGTCTGTTTGTTTTTATGAAATTATTAAATAATATCATTCTGAATAAAGGCAATCGTTTTGTTTTTCTAGTCAGCAATTGTAAGGGTCAACAATTTTCCTGAAAATTGGCAAATATTGATAGTTACACATAGTACAATTCAATATAACAGTTATATTCCTTAGTACGTATGTACAACACACGCCCATTGATTCCTTTCATTAAATGATAATGAATGACATCGATCATTATCTTCTTATTGCCCGATTCTTTCAAGATTGTCATATGAAAATTTATCACTTTAAGGATCAGAAGGACATGACATCGTGCAGTTTTTGGGAATCACCGCAATATCTTGGAAGCCCTGAACGCAAAGTAAAAGAAATTGTATAATTATTCTTCGTTCAATTTTAGATGAAATTAATTCATTTTTTTTAGAAATGTGTCACCCCAGTACTGGAGCCATCCCCTCCATCGGGAGATCCTCTTACTCCGCGGGCAGCCAAGTTTAAGCGCTGTTTAACTGCGCTGAAGGGAGTCGTATGGCGGAGTCAAAAAGAAAAAAAATTGCAACAGAAGGTTCGACGTTTTAAACGAAAGGCAAACAATTTAGATACATTATTAGAAGAATTATTCGAAGAAAATTTAATTTCTGTAGATGATTCGGAACGGTTAAGAGGCTCGAATGTAAGTGTTGAGTTGTTAGAGAGGGTGAATAAAAAACTTCATGGCAGCTCTTTTCCCCTCTCATATTCACTTAATGTTAAAAAAATTACCCTTACCCTTAACTATATATCCCCAAGGGCATATAATTACGTTCGCACCACTTTTCAGACATGTCTGCCACATCCTAGAACCATTTCAAAATGGTATTATAACATTGATGGAAAACCTGGATTTACAGTGGAATCTTTCGAAACTCTGGACATTTTAGTGGAAGCAAAAATTGACGTGGCTTAAAGTCTTTGCATTGACGAAATGTTCATTCGCAGGCATACTGAGTTTGATGGCAAAACTCACTATGGATACGTGAGCTGTGGAGAATCCGAAGACAATCGTGAAACGTTAGCCAGTATGATTAAACTTGTAAAAAACGCTTTAGCTGAAACGGGACCTATGATTGATGAAAATGAACAAATAATTGATGGGTACTTCGTGACTACATTACATGATCTTCAAGATAAGAAGGAGTTACATTTAGCAAATAAATTGAGAAAGTCTCATATTAGTTTTTTGAAACAAAAAATGAAAGTTCCCCTTTCATTTCTATTCCTCAGTTGCCGACGCAATTTAATTTTACAGTCAGTTTATAAAATTGTCAGCTTTCTTTAATTCAGAAGGGACAGTTCGATTTATTCGATACATGAATAACGCCAACCGATATTCTGAATTCCCGTAGCCTGTATGCGCCAAGCTTCAAGCAGGCATTATGCACCGAAAGCTTCGATGATATTTTAAAATTTGTTTAAAGTTTTGAACACTATAATGGTAAATTAAAATATACTGAAGGAGTTAGTGTTGTTAAGAGTAAAAGAAAAATTAGATTTTTGGGATTGGTAGTGACTCTGGAAAATTCTTTGTTTATATTCAAAAGACACGGAGAAGAAGAAAAAAAATACTAAAGTATCTTGAAATATATAAACTAAGTCAGGATCACTTAGAAATATTCTTTTCTCATATTCGCTCTCGACTGGGATGTAACAATAACCCTGCAGCAAGACAATTTGAGGCTACATACAAACGTATTCAAATGTATGTTAAATGTATGTAATTACATTATAAAGGCTTTGTTGATTGTGTTCCTCTGCAAGAAATTAGCATTTTAAATGTGTCATCTACGAAAGTGTTGCAAGATACTTCAGACACACCTGGGGAGTTTGAGGATAATTTCGTTCATATGCAAGAAGTTGGCTATTTTCGCATTACATTGAAGAATACATCATATACATGAGTGGTTTCATTGCAAAATCTTTAAAATCAAACACCAAATGCCATGAATGTGTTCCATCTTGGATTGGAATGAAGGAAAATTTTGGGTCTTCAATAATAAGTCAAAATTCAAGAGGACGTTTGCAATATCCCAGTAAAGATTTAACTGAGACATTAGATACATTGTAAAAGCTGGTAGTGATTTCGGATCTGCACAAATCAAAGCAAAATTTGAGATAGTTATTCAGAAAATTTATAGAGAAATTTATCCATCAACATTATTTCCCTCACTTTTCAAACATAACGTTGATACCGGTTCAATAGACGGTCATAGATCTATTTTAATGAAAAACATTATTAAGAGTTACCTTACCAACCGATTACAACAGTTATTTCGTGGCCAATGATAGTGTTTTTTAGTTTTAAAGTGTATGTATATACTGTTTATATTATATACATGTATGTACTATTTCTATATTTGCATCTATACACATATTAGACATAGACGTTTGCATCCGCTATATACGTATATATAAAAACAACACTTTTATAAATATATGTACTTGATATATTTGTTTATATATATATATATATATATATATATATATATATATATATATATTTATATATATATATATATATATATATATAAAAACAAATATATAGAGTACATATATCTATACAAGTGTTGTTTTTATATATACGTATATAGCGGATGGAAACGTCTATGTACTATTTATGTCATCATCATCATACTCAGCTTGTTCAACCATATGTCTGTCATGGTGCAGCCTCCCTTACATACTGATTCCTCATTACTTTCCATATCTGCCTATTTTCAGCTATTTGTTTTTATATCGTAACCCCATCGAATTTTCGGGGGTCCTCTTGGTCGTTTGATTCCTCTTGGGTACCATTGCGTTATTCTTGTAGTCCATCTGCCATCCGTCATGCTCGCCAAGGGACGAACCCATCGCCATTTCAGGAATTCCGCTCTATTTATTACGTCTGTTACTTGGGTCTTTGCATCTTTTCATTCCTTTCCTCTTTAACCCTGTTGTTGGCGCCCATGTTTCACTACCGTGTAACAGGAGTGTTAGGATACATTTGTCGAAGGCTTTCTTTGTTAAAATTTTGGAAAATCCTATTATTTTTGCAAAAATCCTTAATAAATTTTGAATAAAATCCAGCTAAGCTTATAAGGGAATTTATTTGTTTCTGAGTGGCGTTCAATAGAAATTTATCGATAGCATCTAAGTCCTTAGGATTTGGTTTGATGCCGTCTTCGGATATTATATGTCCTAAGAACTCAGTAGAGGTTTTAATGTAGTGGGTTTTTGTCATTTACATTTTTAAATTTTCTCTACGTAAAATGGTGAATATTTTGCAGAGTACAAAAGAGTTCATTTTCTTGGAGGGAGAAAATGTTTTGCAGAGTTCATGTTCTCTAAGGGTGGTTCTTTAAACAAGATTGCCATTGGTGTACGCAATACAGAATTGATATATTTCCCGAATACTGAATTTATAAATTTCTGAAAGGTTGCCGGAGCATTTTTCAGTCCGGATGACACCCGAGGAATTCAAAATGACCTTTTCAGCAGAAAATGTTGTTTTGACGGTCTTATGGTTTGGCCTCAACTTTGTGAAATTCTTTAGCCAGATCAATGCTAATGAAATAGTTAGTCATCAATTTGTGGGATGGGTTATTGTCCCGAATCAATAACCAATGTTTTCCATTCTTTCTGGGAACTATCTATATAGGAGAACTGTAAGGAGATTTGGGTGGTTCAACAATGTCTTGCCCCAAATCTTCTTGGATTCTTTCTTAACAAATGGTTTGAAGGAGTATGTGTATCTGTAATTCGGTTGACATATTGGCATACCAGTTTCGATTTTCAACTCGTGTGTCATTTTTGGTTTTTATTGTATTAAATATCGTTAAATTCGTTTTAATGCGATCGAAAGACCTTGTTCTTCTTGGGAGTATTTTATTCTTGTAGCTTTTGGTCGATTGGTATTTCCTGCTGTGCTGGTATGCTGTGTAAACATTTCACGGTGCTCGGCAAAGGGTAATTGGGGTATTATTGATCGTAACAGTTTTTGAGTCAAAGTTGATACTCGCTGTCGTACTTGGAGGACGTTTAGGCCAATGATATGAACAAACGTGTTGGATGCGAAGTCCATCAATTTCCATCCGATTCGATGGTTTGTATGAAATTTTGAAGGAGAGGAGCTGTCAAAGCCAAAATTGACTTAATTAGTTACAAAAACAGAGTTGACAATGAATGGTAACGTATTTTCAGCCCTACACATTGAGATGATGCGATGCGTACTTGCTGTATTTATGAGACAGCTAAGTATCTCATCTTCGATAATTCATCGAACAACAGGTAGTCCGAGGCTGGTTACTGAAAATTTACATTCCCAGGAAACAAGGATAGTGCCGAGGTTGTAGTGGTATTTATGGAAACATCAGTAGGGGACAAACATCATTCCTGTGAGTATTGTGAGTTCTGGGACTAGAGTTTAATCTCTGATTGACAAAAATTAACTGAGGCACTAATTGAATTGGTAAATCTACTTCTTCTTAGCACTACAACCCCTCTCGGGCCTTCGCTTTCTGCATTCAGCGTCTCCAACTGTCTCAGTAATTTGACCGAGTCCTGCAATTTTGAAAGCTGAGCACCGATGAACTCTCTTCGCCAACAGAGTTAGGCCAGCGTGTCCTCGGTTTCTTCCACTGGTCTCCGCTCTTCAGTTCAATATATTTGCGTTTAATATATTTGCAGATGTTTGGGTGGGGGTTATTATAAATTTGGATTCTTGGAACTTTCTTGTCTATGTCTATCTATATCTATGTCTATCTATATGTCTATCGTCAGAACTGAAAAAAAGGTTCTGTTTGCGAGGTGTACTCTACAGCGTACTTCGTCTTTTTTATTATTCGCCCTTATTTTCGATACTGCATTTGCCAACTGTTATATTTTGATATTTGAAGTATTGATTTCGCGATTGCGTCATGAGCTTTGTTTTCTTCTCAATGATTTGTAGTCTACTAGTTTTGTTTCGCGGTAGAGTTCGAGGAATATTTCTGTGGCGGTAATTATCGACCCTGACAAGATATAGATGTCATCCGCATAGGCTACTACTTGCCTCGACTTTTACACCAGTGTGCCTCTTGTATCGACAGGTCGTTTTCTTATATCATATTCCAATATAATGACAGCGAAGTTGATTAGCAAAGAGGCCACGTAACCTACCGGCTTTAGCACGGTATATGCGTACAAAGTGTCGGTGAGTTGGTTATTTATACAGACTTGGGAGATTATCAACGTCATTTGGCTTGAATACCAACGCGAAGGATTATTTAATTCAGTACGTTACGGTCAAAACGTTCGTATGTTTGCAGTCAACGAAAATCTGGCCAACGTCGATGATGAACTCTCAGCATTTTTCTAGTACTTGCTTGACAGTAAACAATTGGTATATCATCGGTCTACCAGCTCTAAAGTCCCTTTGATACTCCCTAATAACAGTATGAGCGTCTGATCTGATTTTATAAAATATTTTGTAAGTCGTACGAAGAGGTGATATGCCTCTTCGCCTCTGATAGGCCGATAAGACATTTTCTTCCGTCTTCTTCATTTCTCAAACGAAGAAGTCAAAATCAAAAGCGCTTTATTTAATATTCATCGTTATAAATTTTTCAAGAATATAAAGCTGATTCTAATCAAGAAAAATACGAAAAAACTTAAAGGCCCAAATGGCTCTCTAAATTTAAACATTATCATTTACCAATGAAAAGAAACAAATAACAATATCAAATGCAATTTGATTAAATTTATTTCCTATTTTAATATTCAATTAGAAAAAGGAGAAAAAACCAACCAACAATATTCAAAAATCAGTTACAATGTTTACCCAACAGTCAATTTTTATCCTACGACTCATGTATTATAACCTGATTCTAATCAAGAAAAATTATTTTATACTATTATTCTCAATATTCCTAGCCTAAATGTTAAATATCATCTCTAAAGCCTAATAACACCATAAACCTATACAAAATATTGAAATCTATGCCTAGTTTTCAACACAACTACTCTAAATGTAGCTAGCATGAGCTGAAACTCAAAAACCAAAAACTACATAAACAGAAAATAAACGAATAATTTAGGCTTTGTCATTCAGCCACCAAAACCTAGCCTGCTCCATCTCGACCAGTCTCAACGAATTTAGCAAATGAGTATCTCCATTGGAATCGCTGGTCTGGTATACTCGAATTCGGAGGATATTTCATCTTTTTATCGGTCGCCCGTCTATATATGTGATATTTAATTGGGACGACGATTGGGAAAACTCTTAATTTTTCCATCGTACTAGCACTCTGATTGTACCAGATCTGACATCCATAAGTCAAAATTGGTCTAACCAGGGTCTTGTAACAGAGAACTTTCACCTTTTTAAGAATGTATTTAGAATGAAAGAGCCGACGAAGGGCCATGACTACTTTTTGTGCTTTACTCAGCATCATTTTGATATGATCTGTTTAGTACAGGTATTGATCGAGATGAACACCGAGGTATCGAACACAGGATTTATGTGGGACCCTCTCTAAACTTCCCTCGCCAGCCATAATATGGAAATGCTTCCAATTACGTTTCAAGCCTTGGCTGTCCCCTTGAAGCGTGGTCCGAAACAAAATTGTTTCGCACTTCTGCGCATTAATTTTCATTTGCCAACTATCGGTATAAAGCTGCACATCATTAAACATTCAATGGACTATTGAAGCTTTTCTGTCTGCTGTATAGATGATCAGATCATCAGCAAACGCTACCAATGATCGCGCTGGTGAGACATTAAAATCAAAGCCATTCAGCAGTTTATGAATGAATATTGAAAATAGTAGAGGCGCAGTAACTGTACGCTGTTGTAGACCATTCAAGACATTGAAGTCGCGCATTGGCGTCGGATTTCGATCAGTTGCAACAAATGATTTTCCGTGTAACATATTACAGATCATGGCAACAAGGTGTCCGGGGAACCTGTCCTGAAGGAGTTTAAAAATTAGTCCATCTAACCACACGGTATCAAAGGCTTTCTCTATATCAATGAGACACGCTCCAACACATTCTCTATCATTTAGCTTCCAACAGATGTCTGAGGTCACTTTCGCTATTGCATGTATGGTCGAATGCCTGGCACAGAAACCGCGGAGCAAAGCACGGAATTCGGCATCCACTCATACTTCCCAATGTGAGCGTTTAAAACTTTATTTAATATTACTTCGAACACCTTACTGATGTAAGGCAGCAAGTTGATTGGGTGATAGCTTTTAGGGCCCGAGGATTCTTTTCGTTTTTTTAAGATCAGAAAAACCTTAGCCTTTGAAACGACCTCTGAAAATATTTGATTTCCCCTCGTAGGATTTGGTAGATGAACCAATTCGAAATGGGTTCCAATCTGGGCAAATTTTTGCAATCCATCACATATAATCCTGTTTCTGTTTATATCTAGAGTCGTACTATCAATTTCGATACCAGCCCTATCAAGAAGATTTAGTTCATCACCAGCGATTCGATACCTTTACACTAGACCTCTTACAGAATAAACTATTTACTTTCGTGAAAACGAAGACTCCTCAGTTTTTCCGCCCATTGATTGCTGACCTCACTCCTGAAGTATGAACGGATTATGTTCCGGACATTTTTCAGGTGTAATTTCAACAAAGTCAACGAGGGATGGTTTTAGTCCAAAAATCGCCGATATATATGGTTGGCGCGTGTGTTAAGTCCCCTGCTCCCCTGATACAAAAACAACCACAACTGGACATGTGGTCCTTTTCTAAGAATCTCAAATCTATATCAATACAAAAGAATGCACTCCGAATATCCACAAGGTCAAGCTTACCTAATGATATCAATACAAAAGAATGCACGCCGGATATGCACAAGGACAAGCTTACCTATAAAAGGCTACGCAAATTAAGCTAAGGAATCATTATTGTAACTTAACTCAAGGCGATACAACGTATTAAAGTTCTTATTAAAAATAAATTTTGTTTTTTTTCCTACGTTCGGACCAGTGGCAAAAGTCGTGTGAGAAGAAGGCTTTTCAATTTTTTTAACCTTGCGATGGTTGGTGTTTCATATTCTTCCTCATTGTTTCGATGTTTAATCTTGGTCACTGCTTTCTCAATCGTTACCAACGTCAGTTTCTCTAACTTCGACAAATAGAGATCTATTTCACTATTAGTTCGATTTCAGTCATTAGGAACCATAGACAAAGAGATGCCATCATCAAAAGGAGGGCATTGCTTTTGGTAACCCCGATCAAAAACTTTTTTAAACTTTACCCAATCCGTTTTTTTGAAATTCAACCGATGATTTTCATGTTGAACTGGAATGAGGAAGACATCATCTCTGTAATGATTGTAATGTAATGATTTCCGTTGTGGCAGCAATACAAAGATCCTAATATGAATTAGTCGTAGGGAACGTTGGGAGTGCCGACCCATATAGATTGTATATATGGTATTCAATTTGGTTTTCTCTTATCCACAATTTTAGGAACACATCTTTTGGATTATTGTTGACCTTCAGCCATGATGTGTGCCGGGCGTTAAGGTCACCGGCAAGAATATAATTTTCAATTCAAGTATTTCAAACAATGAATTAAGCTCCTCCTTGAACTTGGGAACATTTCGACCAGTTGCATAGGCAAAGATAACAAAAAAGTTATCCCTGCCTGGCAGTGAAATTTTGATAACGGACACTTCTAGAAATTCAAAGCAAAGTTTTTCAATATTCTGGAAGCGAAAGGGTCTTCTAACCAATATCCTGGTGTCACCTCCCCCATTACCGTTCAGCCTATCGTTTCTTACGAATTCAAAATGCTTGAATGTCATGCTGCGCCATGAATTAAGATGGGTTTCAGTGAGAAACATGATGTCTGGCTTTTGCTTACTAATGAATTCAAGGAGAAAGTCACGTCGATGTAGAGTAACAATGGAGTTCAGGTTGATCGAGATGAGACGAAGCTTATCCATGGCAATGTGACTAGATGACAAATTATTTTGAGACATTTTGGAAGATTTAACGTCAAAAAGTTAATTTTTGAATCTTCTTTATCGATTTTCTCCGATAAAGAATTAAGTTGCTGGTAAATTTTCAATAGCAGCTCATGGTTTCCACTTACATTGTTTGCAGCATTATCTTCTGGTCCTCTAATGCTGCAAACAATGTAAGTGGAAACCATGAGCTGCTATTGAAGTACCTTACAGCTCTGGGACTTATTTCTCAGCGAAGAAATGCC
Organism: Stratiomys singularior; assembly: GCA_954870665.1. NCBI lineage: Eukaryota > Metazoa > Arthropoda > Insecta > Diptera > Stratiomyidae > Stratiomys > Stratiomys singularior. Next base: position 61,693,134 of record OX940879.1, on the reverse strand, counting down.
GTCTTTGTGTGACTTTACAGGTTTAGCGTGTCGAAAATATGTGTAAAATAAATGAAAATATATAAAATTCATATAAAGTTTCTTATTAAATCTTTGATAGAAGTATTGTTAGTGTCCTGACCTGAGGTGAAAATAGGAATGCGTTATTTGTCAAAAGTTTATATTTGCGAAGTCATAATCAAAAGTCTTGAATACTTGATCAAAAATTGTATTATTGATGATAACATTTAACCTAGGAGTGCACCGATCGAATTTTGAAAGATCTCTGCAGCCTACTTTTATTTAGAATAAATGGATTCTATGACCCATATTTCCCTTCTTTTTTAATTTTTCTCTTACCAGTCATTGTAAATATAAAAACACGATCAAAATCATACATTTGTTTTCATTATAGGACATGATAAAACACACTGGTTTGGTGCCGCAACTAATTGGATTATTGCTATCATTACATGTGTCATTAAGCTCTGTGTCATGTGTCTCTGGCTCATGTGTCATTAAGCTCATTTTGCCTTAAACACTGTAATGTATACTAGATTAAACTTTTTTCTCCGTCTATGGAAACGGTTATATGCATAGTATTTGAAATGTAAATAAAAACATTAAAAAAGCATAAATGACACGCTGAAACGATTGAAACGATTTAAAGGAAAAATTCTGTGTCGTCCAAAATATTTGTAAACTTCTCAGAATTTATAAGGCAATTCTTAACAAAGATGCCTTAAGATTCTCAATAATTTGTTTATTTTTATGAGCTGTAAATTCAATAGTCAATAAAGGACAATATGGTCATTGTTTTCGATTTTCATATATACCGTATCCTGTTTGTCTTATTTTAACGTGGAAATGTTGCGTATCTCAAATCGCGTTGCATATGGACTGACTGAGTCTGAATTAAAAGGAACATGAAGCCTTTATACTCTTCGTTTCAAATTTATAATCCAATAGGAAGATTGTGTTTTCTTCTGAGGAAAAGTGAAAAAAATTAAAATTAGCCAAATCGTAGGAATTTTAATTTTTCCATAAAACCTCTATTTTTTTGAATTAAATTCAAAATATAAACAACAGAACAAATGCATAATTTTCTTATTGATATTTCATTATCTATGTTTAAATAAGGTCTTAACCGAAAAAATTATCGAAGTTCTATCTTCTACATTTCAAAGAGTGTTCGAAATATAGAAGCATAGTGAAAATATATTTCTGAGAGGTCAAAAACCATCGTTTCGAGTAAAAATCGAAACAGGCTCCCTGTTTCAAGACCGATTGAACTAAAAGTTCTACACGGATCGGCCATTTTTCCAATATAAGAAAGGCTTTATACTTTGGACTGCAAACTAGAGATCCGAAAAATATCGTGACCCATTGCAGAGCAGGGTCATAGGAGCAGCCTGTTCAAAACCATAGTACTGTTGCGAGCAGCCAGGTGCGCGACCTGTTTGCTATTTGCAAATGTTAGCAATAGTGAATGAAACACACCCGAATAATTTAAAATTAGATGTTTGAAGTTTTATTCTTAACAATCACTAACAATTTACAATTATTTTTACTCAATCACTATTTCATTTATTCACTTTTCTCCGTTCACTTTCACATTAATTAATTATTCACTTTTATAATCACTTAATAAAAGGTAGAATCACTCTTTTACTTGCTACTTGATATTCGCCTACGATTGTATTTCACAACACTTTTAACGCACTACTTTTAACGTGCACTGTCGCTCGCTTCTTCACTTCATTCACAAGACTCCCTTCGCTTCTCGCTTTAGTCGCTTTTATACATCTACCAATGAACCCAGAATCTTCCATCAGGATTGTTCTCGATTTTACGCATTGAGTCACTTACACACGTATTTGTTGTACTCAATGCACGCAATTTGTTTATGTTATACTTCACGTTATCCTCTTCGAGAATTATCGATGTATAGGTAATTGAAACTTTTTTACGACTTTTCTCTTCCGACGACTACAGTGGCGCGTGACATTATTTGAAGATGTCACAGTACTATAGGAACATTCACAAAGATCTCTGGATCAAGACAATAGCAAAATGCTTACGAGACTGAACCTTTAAAGTTTTTAACAAAGCTAATGATCAAAACAATCGTAACCCAGCTATCGAGATTTACTGAAAAACAAATCTCAAAAAATAGCAGAAGAGTCAATGATCCAAAATATGTAAGTGGACATAGTAGCGCGGACGTATAAAATCTACTAACTTCAAGGCCGACTTACACTTACATGAATACTTTAGAATTCGGTCTATCATTCGGACGCTCCTTCGATCGAATTTATGAACTTCTTTTTCATCGCAGATGCTGTTTTCAAACGATTCTTCAAGACTTTGCGCGAGCGTTAACGGTCATCTCGGTCCGATGTTACTTTAGGCAAAGTGAAAGCATACACAATGCCACTCCTCTCGGGTGACTTCATTCAAATCGGGCCAGAAAAGACACAAGATAGAGACATATGAAGAAAAATCACGAGCCGATTTAAATTTGCATTGCGTTTTTTAAAAGAAGGGATAGTTTGATAATGAAATAATATTTAATAAATATATAATAAATACAGTTAATTCGGGAATTCACTCGAAGTGTTAGCGCTGAATGAACTATGAACCTAAGCTGAAACTTTCTTATTTCCGCGAAAGTCACCAGGCTTCGCGATACGTAATGGTCAACTCACAATACTTCATTTTTCCCGCATTTGCGTTGTAGTCGCCTTTTTTTCAATAACGAACTTCATTGTGAAAAATTTTCAAATCTAACTACCGAAGAATATAATTTTTCTTAGAGTTATGGAGCATAATCTGAAAAGATACTTTTCGATATCTTTAAGTGTTGTACTACACAACACCTTAAAAAAAACTATCGACAATCTTCCCACAAATTCAATTTGAGTCACTTTGTAGAGTTCTCGTAGAACACTGGGTGATAATTAAGTATAATACATATCCAATTCATGACAAACTAACATGAAAAGCTGCAGCACATTGAGATGATTCGTAGAATAATTGGAATCAGATTTAATGTAACAAATATCGTTTGAACAAAAATATTTCAAAGGGTAAAAACGATAAATTCCAGCATAGCGTTACTATTAAAAAGCACGTAGAAACCGCATCACTCAGAAGGATATACGAATAACCCATGGTTAGGGATGCAAACAATACATGGATATTTGTCAAAAACCATCATTTTTTTTATGGTTGGGAGGTGAAGGCTATTTACGCTCTGAGTGTCGGACTCTCGGTGGCGACCGGAATACTGACTAAAAAATCTCCCCTGTCACACCAAGAATCTAGCCTGGAACTGTTTGTCACATTACTTCGGACTAGACCTCATTAATCGTCGCCTAGCAGCGACTTCTCGTTAAGGGAAATCCCTCTTTCAGCACTGATGGACCGGGAGGAAGAGGTTATTCGTCAGAGAGATCCCCCTTCCGTCTGCGCCGCTAAAGTCGAGGTTGGTCTTTTACTCGAGGCTGGTCCCCCCGTGTAGGCCATAAGGCGACTGAGAGCTGATACTCCCGCAGCAGCCTTATCTTCATTTTCGAGTCAATCATCAAGTTAAGGTATTTTATTGATTCCTTTGACTCGATGATTGTTTCTCCGAAGTGGGAATAATACGAGGGAAGCGCTTCTTGGTCAGTCTAAAAACCTGTGGGTCTAAACCCACGTCATTACATCCACTCACCACTCGATAGCCTCCCCAAGTCTCGCTCTGAGAGCCTCTCAAGCACTTTTCCGGCGCCGTTCAACATACCTAGGGGCCAGTACGAAGATGGTTGCTCCGGACTCTTCCCCTTGCTGATCAACACAAGCCTCACCTCTTTCCAGCAATTTGGGAACATGCCCTGGTGCAGGCAGGCGTTGAGTGTGCTGAGCAACATGTCAGCGCAAAGTTTATGTGCAAGCTGCACCACTTCCGCTGGGATACCACTTGGCGCCGTGGCCTTTTTAGTTTTTAATAATTTCACCGCCCCATCCAGCTCGATGGTACTAAGAAGTGGGCATTCTGTCAGACTTTCTTCGCCTGAGACGTTGGGACGGACGGAATGGACAGGGAAAAACGCTCGAACAACCTCGTCCATTTTTTTCACGTCAAGCACACAGGCCCTTCGTGCGGCTCCTAGTTTCGGCATGGCAAGCTTTTAACCCACGCCCCACGGATCCCTGTTGATGTCTTCAACGATCTTGGGCCAGCAGCGAGTCCTTTACACTTTTTCTTTACTTTACCCTTTAACCGGATTTTAGTGGGCTACATGCCGCTCTTTTGCCCTCCACATTTTCTTAAGCTCTTCAACTCACTCTCTGCCGGTACATCGGCGGCGGTAGTGCTGGAGTCTGTCAACAAGGTCCTCCAGTTTGTCAATCCCGTTTTTAATGTCCTTATTGACATTTTTCTAAACGTTGGTCGCATTCCTCATTACCTTTAGTACCGCGTTTATATTTTGTTTGAGCCGCTCTTCTTCACTTCGGTTGACGGCTATCTTCGTAGCCAGCTTGTCCCCAATTAACGCTCGATGTTGCTCGATCGATGTCATTTCATGCGGTGTTTTACATCGATGGTTCGCCACTTATCTTGATGATCCATCGATGGTTCGCCACGTCGATGGTTGCGATCTATAACGCCACTTATCTCCAATTTGATGAACTAAATATGTAGATTTGCCATCGGCTTTTGTGTTTGGAAAGTACATACTTCAATCACAAGGAAAAAAATAATATTTGAAAAGGTACGTTATGCGTATTCTCTTTATTTTGGACGCTTCGTTTGTCAGGACAAATCTTGGATTCCGTAACTACTTTGTGTATCATGTTATGTTTCCCTCCTGTCTTGATTAAATGGAAACGTTTATACGTGCTTTAAACTCTTTCGTTTCCGTGTCAAAACCAGAAGCTCATAGTGACGATAAGTACCCTCCTCTGCCTTGTTTTAAAAGTGAAACATTGGAGTTAGATGAAATGATCGATGAAAGCAACGGAGATATAGGTATGGAAGTTAGAAACCCAAAGGCAGAGTTCTTGCCTTCATCAAGTGTTCTTCATTATCCGCATTTATTTCAACAACATGAATTAAATGATTTGATATGCGACTTGAATTTTTCAGTGAGACAAGCTGAATTACTAGGATTACGTTCATAAGAGTAGAATTTGTCGGCACATGGAACAAAAGTATCTATACAGAAAAACTGATACAAAACAAATGCTGAATTAAATTTCACTTCGGAAAACATACATATGTTTTTGCAACAACTTCACGTTTTGAATAAGCAAGTTGAAAATTACATGCGAAACACAGGACTGACGTTTATTTATTGATGGCTCATGACAAGTCAGAAGGCAATTTTGGTCGCTTTTTTCAACTGTTTTAAAGGAAACTTATGAAAATGCGAAATCGTTTTTGAGACGTTTCCATTTTATAGATCCTTTTGAAAAATTTGCCATTTGACTGATCCGGAATTTTTTCTGCCCTGAATATCAAGCTCGGCTTGATGAAAAATTTTACAATAGCAATTAATAAAAATTGTGACGGATTTCTGTATTTGGAGCCAACATTATGTCAAAATTAAGTATTAAAGAGGGGTATTTATCGGAACACAACTACAGAAACTAATGAAAAATCAAGATTTCGATTAAAAAAATTAATGACGTGGGGCTACGTGCATGGTAATTATTTAAAGCTGTTGTTCAAGGATTTTTAGGAAACAGTGGAGCCCAAATTTCAGACATAAAAGTAAACAATTTGTTTAGAAATATAAAAGGATGTGTTGCGGAATGTCATTAAAAACTGATTTTCTGCATTCGCATTTCCCATTTCTGTTTTTAGTATTATATTTAATGTTTTTATGTGTCAATTGTAACTCAATTTAATAAAACGCTTAATTTGCAATCAATTTCCAAAGACAAAATCGATTACGATAAAGAAAACAGTGACGACATGGAAGTCAATCATTTGCATTTAGACGCTCTGGAAAATAGAGCCAGGTATATTATAGATATATACTATAGCAAAGGCTTGGGCGGGCAAACTACCAGAACGGTTGATGAAGCAACTTGAGCAGTTTATTCAAGAAAATAAAAAATTGGAATCCATATTTGCCTGTTTTAATCACGACACTATTATAATTAGACCAGGATATATTGACTCTTTCATGAGCTTACCTGATAAAGTTACTCACTTAAATGGCAAAACGACAGAACTGTTTTGTAAACGCAGAAGATATTTCCGACTCAAACATATGAAGTTTAATAGTTTTGACATTATTGACAATGACAAAATGTAGAAAGATGACAAAAGCATGCGCATAATACCTGCTACCCTTATATATTTAACGTGTTTAAAACATTTTAACTATCCTATATATAATAAATTTAAATTGGACCTAAATCATTCTCGAAACATTTGAATTTGTAGAATTTCTCATATATTTTAATGAAAAAGGAACGTGTCTCGTTTTTGTTCCTTGAATCCGAAGTGAAACGAAATTTCATTTCAATGAGCGCTAAGAGACCCAAACAATTCCAAATTCTATTTGTTATTGAATACATTGATTTTATAAAGTTATTCAATGGTTGCATTGGCTTTAAATACTTCTGCACTGGAATGGATATGAAAACTAGTGAAATTCTTTTAAATATTTTCTAAAACTATACTTCTCTCAAATTATAATATATAAAAAAAGATTTTTTCATGAGCGAGCATACCTTGTTATTTTATACCATGCCAATATCCAATGACACAAATATAGCGAGCTTTGATGGATGGAGAGCTTTAGATTCAATGGCGTAGGCGGGGAAACAAATTGCCTTGGGTAGCTATCTGAGCTGAAACGTGTATGAAAATAACTTTTCCGGAATGATCGTATGAATGAGTCATTATTTGTGAATACAAAATCTAAGCAAATTCTAATGTGCATTTCTTCCTGCATCTTTGCCTTTATGTTTAATGTCGAAGAAGTTTTGCTTATAAATACGTATTCATCTGGAAAATTTGAGTCGAAAACATTAAATCGGAAGTAGTGAGGCCAGTGCTTGTAATTGGTTCTACAATTATCCAATGTCCTTCCAAATACTCAAAACCGAAATGTTCACAATTTCCTTAGAAGGGCATTTATGAATTATATCGAATATATCTGTAAGTAGAAATAAACGTTACAATATTACATTGGTTTAGGTATTCTTAACCTATTGCAAGTAATTTTGCCTAAGCCTAAGTTATAGTAAGTTAATTCTCGTTATGCTTCCAAAGACGAAAATTAAAATAATCCCTACAAGAATGAAAGGAATTAATTCTGAAAATAACTTAAAGCTGAGAAATTGAAGTTAAAAATTAATATTAAAATTTACTTCATTTAATAACTATGTCAATTTCTCATTTAGATTTTTTCTCATTGTGTATCTAAGATTTTATCATGGATTGTTCTTGCGGTGAGCCTGCAATGATTAAAGACCTTCAAAAAAGCGCATAATATTCCAGTCAGTTTGTTCCACCCCCCATAACCATACTCAGATACGAATAGTATGATGCAAATTATTCATCATCATTAGACAATATCATGAAAAAATGTTTATTTACCGCTAATTATATCAACAAAAGCCTAGAACTATCAGGTGGATCGGATCCCATGCCTATCCCACTTTAGTAAATGTTCATATAGATGGAAGATAAAGTTTGACGCTGATTATTATGGAATTGCGACATTGGATTTCTATTTCGAGTGATTTTTGTTTTGTGGTATAAATCACGGAAACTGATGATTTGAGACCCATTTCGCCCAGTAGTTTGTTTGTGATTTGTAGCACATAAATAAAGTTGGTCCTAGTGATTTATTCCCTTCGATATGAAATTTGTTGCTGTTAGTGTGATACTGTTTAGTATTGTGATCGGAGAAGCTCTGGCTTGCGTGAGTTATTTCTATATATATTGATTTCGAAGCATGGATAAAATTGACAGCAAAGTGTTTTAGAGGCTTGTAAGGAAACTAAAAAATCTTTCTGGATTGAACCAGACTCAAAACTTATTCCAACCTTCGTGAACTAATAATTCATTATTCGACAGAAAAATCATTCAAATAACAAAAGTTACGCAAAGCTGAACTTTCGTAAAAGTGAATAAAAAAAAATTTACAAGAGAACTTATGAATTTTTGAAAGTATAATGACAATTCTTGAATTCATCTTCTGTAATCCTTCACCATCTGGATTCTCAACAAATATGTTATCTTATGAGACTATCCACGAATCGATCCAATTTTGGAGTTCTCAAAAGTCCTGATCCTCAAGGTGATGCGACATTGACGAAAGAAAACATAGTGGGAGTAAAAGGGGTAATCTCCGGGCTATACGGCGGATGGGGTAAGACTTCCCATTTAAGCGTTTCAACGTATGTTTCGCCTGGCTTTGCGGTCGAGCATTGTCATGCTGACTAATAACTTTATTGTGTCATTGCTCGTATTACGGCCGTGTTTGTTTCAATGCTAGGCTCAAACGTATCAATTTTAGTCGGTAGAGTTGCCCTGCGATGAATACACCTTGTTTTGACAGCTTATAGTACACTACGCCAAGTACAGAGCATGACCTTGCCACCGTGAATATTCGGCTTTGGCGTCGATTTAGGCATATGGCCGGGCGGCCCATATAATTTTTAGCACTTGAGGTTATCGTAATGAACCCATTTTTCATCACCAGTTACAATTCAATGCAAAAAATCCATTTTTTTGCGTTGGGGCAGCTGTTCACAAGTTAAAAAAACGAAGTTCGACATCTCTCGGCTTCAATTTATACGGCACCCAATATCCTACCTTCTGTATCATTCACATGTCTTTAAAGATATGGATATGGCTTCTTGAGTCACTTCCAATGCTTCTGCAAGTTGTTCTTGGCACGAGTATTCGTCCAAGAGAGCTTCCAATTCGGCATCCCAAAACTTTTCCGGTTATCTTTCGCGATCTTGTTCATCGGTTTAAAAATCACCTCAAGTAGAATTCGATGGAGCATGATCACCATAGATTTCCTGCAGCACACGACGAATTTCAGCTGCAGAATTCTTCAAATGAAAGCGAAGAAGTAATCCTTACCGCAAATTGTGTTTTGTCGGCACAAAAGTTGACATATTCGGAGCATAGAAAAACTATACACTTCATTTTTTACACTTCAGAGAAATGACACATACTGAAAAACAAACCGTAATGATGAAGTTTCAAAATAAAGTTGGTTGCAATATTGTCCGGTTCGATTTAATGTCAGTGACGCCATCTATTGAGAATCCTTTAAAACATTTTGGTACAGGTAATACATACATCCATTGTCGGAACAAATTCGCGGTTTAGATAAAAATCTAATATAAATCTACATGAACTAAAGAACAAATTACTTACTTACTAACTTACTTATTTAAATAAATAATTGGACTAAGTAGACGTTAAATAAATAATTCAACCTACAAAACATCATTTATGTCTAATCCAAAAACAAATGAACATAAAATTTCTGAAATAATTGAATGAGATAAAAAGGATTTGCGAAAAGGTTCACTTGAGAGTTCTATTTCATTATAGTGAACCAGACTTGCCTAAACCATAACTACACCGTCCACGTGTTCAGCAGTCTGTCTTAAATTTTTTTAAATGAACGTTATATTTCTGCTGTGGCGTTCCTTTGCACAAGTTGTTCGCCTCCTTTTATGAGATTAAAGATTTTTTTTTCGTAGAAGTGATGCATTAAAACCAGCAATTTTTAGTAAATTGCGTTGTGCCTGCATACTCATTTTTTGCCAAAAGTTTTCCTAATGTTAACGATTTTACATCGATTTTACATTACAGTTTGATTTTTGAAAATATCACATAAGTTTCCGACATTGACGTTGAGTTAATACTGGGGGACGGACACTACTATGTCTACTAATAACATCATGTTGACACATATTTTTTTCAAATGCTGTTTTCGCACTGCGAATTCTCTTCTATTTAGAGCGTTCGATATGTCAAGAAAACAACAATAAAAATACTTTTTCATTCTCTTATCAACTTTATTAAAATTTCCTTTCCTCTGAAATAGTTTTTGAACCTTTGTCGTCCATTTTTTGAATAAAGTGTTTTACCGATATTGAACCTTCACTGCACTGTCTTTATCGGCTTCATGCTGATTTCTTCGGCTGCTTCGGCAATATAATTGGAGTTCATCTGGTTATGATTTCATTGCATTTGTATAGCCAACAGCGGATACATTTTTCTAGGCATAATTAAAAGTCACCGGATTGTTCCATCTTCCAAAAATTTTCCTTACTATTCGAAAAATATAGTATAAATGAATATTTTAAGCAAATCATTTAACTTTAGAATTTAATTAAATTTTTTTGTTCGCTATCTGTGGATGCATTTTTCCGCCACTGTATATATATATGGACAGTGAAACCTGGTTAATTGGGATAAAAAGTTTCCATTAATCTAGTTTTCCTATTAAGCAGGTTTAAAATTAAAGTTGTCTCATTTACAGAGGCCCCCGCTTATAGAAGGCACAATGGCGTATTTTTGGTGTTATGAATTAAATGTAGGTATGAACGTACACACATAATGTATTAACAATGAAAAAACAATGAAATACGGTAAAGTTTATAACTTAAAGTAATCGGTTAAGTTTGTTTGTACTTGATTGCTAGTTGCTGAAACCTGTTTCCCGATAGAATAAATTTGATCAAAAATATTAGAATTATCAATATTTTACATTTCAAAATACTTATGTAAAGTTTCTAAAGTTTCCATTGCCTCTCGCTTTGAAATTTTTACTGGAGTCTCTTCACAGTCTTCTTCTCCTTCTTCAGTGTCCAAAGAAGAATACGTAGCAACGATGTCACCATCATTGAGCTCCTCTGAAATGAGGTTTTGCTAACAGAAACCAAGCTTTTCTCGCAAATCTCATGGCCTGGAGGATGTTGATCTCTGCGCTTTTATCCTCTTCTATAGATTTAACATGTTGAGTGCCACGTCAGTCACCGGTGACTGACACCGACCTTTCCGTTCAGGCCGCGTCAGTCACCGATGACTGACAGTATACCTGATACTGATACGATACCTGCGCGCGCGGCCTGACGGGGAAGTCGTTATGAAACCCCGTGGCACTCAACATGTTAAGAACATTCTGTACAATTTCGTTCCTGCAGTAAACCTTAAAGTTGTTGATAATACCCTGATCGATGTGCTGCAATTTAAGTAAGTACAATAATTTAACACAATCTAATTTGGGCATATTGTTGTGAACTGTGCAGTTGTCGACAAACATAATGATTTTTCGTTTTTGGGCCCTCATATCGGCGTTCACTTTTTTTAACCAATCTGCAAATAAATCAGAAGTCATATAGGCATTTTTATTGTTTTGATAATAAACAGGCATCGTTTTAATACCCTGGAAGCAGCTTGGGCTCTTAGATTTTCCAATTAAGAGAAGTGGCGGTTTTTCAGTTCCGGACATATTCGCCCTTACAAGTACGGTGAGCCGATCTTTACTCAATTTACCACCATAGAAAGGCTGACCTTTGAACGTAAATATTTTATCCGGTAGACACTTGTAGAATAAGCCCACTTCATCGGCGTTGAATACGTCATCGGGGGAATAATCGTGTAATAAAACTGGAAGATTTTGCATCCACTCATTATATTCGTTATTGTCTACTGAATTGCTCTCGCCACAAACATTTTTGAATGCGATATCGTTTCTTTTCTTAAAGCCCTCCAACCACCCATTACTGCCAGAAAAATTATCATTATGTAGCTTACTTGCAAATTCTTGAGCTTTCTCGTTAATCATTGGTCCGCTTATTGGAATGTTATTATTCCGTACCTGCTTTATCCATGTAGAGAGACACTTTTCAATTTCAGGATATACTGCTTATCGTATTCGTTTGAGTTTTCGTTTTCCATCAATACACTGTGATCGAATTTACTCGTTCTTTTCAATAATTTGACACAGGGTTGACTTTGCTATGTTATTCACCCTACACAGTTCATCACGCGAGTTTCCACAATCATAATCTGATAGTAGTTGTAATTTTTTAGAAGCTGATAATGTTTTATATTTACGTTTGAACATTTTGTACACTTTTATTCCCTTGTTTTTACGTCAAAACCTGAGATAGTACTGAAAAACAAAGCATGTGCGAAAGACATTAAAATGGTTGTAAACAAACGTTTCAAAACCTGTCCCAATCTGACCAATTTGTCCCACTTATACAGGGAATTGAGCTACAGAGTCCCAATTATAGAGGTAAACATCGAAAATTCTTAGAATTCAAATTTCATTTAACCAGGTTCGAAAAGTCCTATTAACAGATGTAATTCAATGAAAGAGTACCGGGACCTCATTGCAACTCTCAATAATAGAGGCTTCTCACTTACACTGGTCCCACTTAACTTGGTTTCACTGTATATATATGGACTGGTGTGTGTTTTTCGGTTTCGCATAAAATGAGTTATCGTTTTTAATCAATAATTTATTTAAACTTCAACTAATCATTTAATCACCATTTTTGACTTGTCTACAACGTTCCGGAAGTTCTCTCTCCTGTCGATTATCTTTTCCCTTGCCCGCGAAAAATGTTGCTAGTACTGTATGAAAATGTGTTGTGTTGTTGCAGTGTTGTTTTGCCCGTTCGGTCTGGGATTATGGTCGTGAAAGATGACACTGTGACTATTGACTCTTACAGAACACTGATCACGCTTTGTTTGTTGAAACCGATTCACTTGCTGGCAGTACAAGTTCGCATTTCACGTTTGATTTCCTTTCAGAATCAGCCAATAAATACTCCAGAATTCCACCTAAGAGACAATAAGACCTAGCATAGATGATTTTAAATTTCTTTTTTTCCTCTCATTAGCTGTTGAAATGTTCAGCTCCATTCGGAATATGCAATGTTATATCCGGAACTCTATCGAAATTTCAATAATTTGTGAATTTGATTTTAATGAACATAGGTAACAAGATGAAAACTGCATTCATAAAACACTAACAGCTGAAAAATTACTTTTAATGTAATATTGGAGAATATACATATATCCGCCTTGCAACTGAAAATAATGCATAAGTGTCATATCTGAGAATTCCATATCAAAGTTCGGTAACTAATTACAGATTACAATCTGCAAAAGGAAAATATTTTGTCTTTGAAACTCAAAATTTTACCGAAAGTTACATTTTCCATAATTTTCCGCCACTTTCGGTTTCAAAAATTGACAGTCACTTGACATTACAGTTAGATACGCAATTTCTATACAGGAATATTCACATTTTTTGTGTGAATGTTGCCATTCCAATTAGATTGATCAATGAATCATCAAAACTTAATATCAATCAAAACTTAATTAAAAATACGATAAACGTTTATATGTACCATTGTGCATACTCATCAAGTCAAAGGACATTGTCAATAATGATATTAACAACGGAATTATTTATTTGGACAAACGTATGTGATAAGACTTGCTATCAGCTCAAGATTGTATCCTCCTCATATTCAATCGACCCTAGTAAATTGATCCGCAGTCGAGCATCTGTCAAAATTGTATGGAATGGCTGGAGCTTTATTCTTCGGGAAATGATGTCCATGTGGCGTAAAAATTCCCCTTAAGCCGATACTACTATATCTATGGGCAGTATTTCTGGATGATGGGACACTCAATCTAATGTTTTTTCACGTAATTTTAAACAGCATGTACGTAAAGAACATGTGCTTGAATCATAGCAAGCAAATATGGTAATGTTTGTACCATAGCTCAGGTCTCGAAATTTTTGCCCATTCATTTGTATTTGTTATGATTATTTTTAAATTAGTATTGGAGAATTCATGTCAAAAATTGCATAAATTTTGGGTTATGCAAAAAACTTGCTGGCCATTCAACAAAAAAATATCTAAAGGGGTAGGAGTGAGACACTAGCAGGGACAGTTTGATCCTCAAATTTTCACCAGCTATCATATATCTCTCAGGTAGCATGTAATCAAATTTTGCAAGAATGGTAATATACTGTCCTATTTGAGCTTTTCTAGAAGTCTGTCATTCCAAACATTGTCAAAGGTTGTTTCAGTATTGATAGTTAGCATGCCCACGGCCTGTTTTTTGTTTAGCGCTGTAATAGCTGATGCTCTGTGCAGTACCCATGTCGGAGCCCTAACTGAAAATTAAGGAGTTCGTAATTATTTCCGTGTAAAATAAATTTCCAAACATTTTTGCCTAGCGTCGCGTATAAGCTTTTCGGTCTAGAGTTTTTAAGGGTGTTGCGGTTCTTGAATGAGCTTCAGTATTGCTATTTTGCTGGTAACAATTTTAAAAACAAGATTTTTTTAGCCAGGCTTTTAACATGAGGCCAATTAAGATATCTTAAAAGACCAATCTTCGGTAGATTTTTGATGACTATATTTGAAATTCTGTGAAAACCTATGCTTCCCCATTTTTAAATTTCTTCCTTTTCTAAATTATTTTAGCTAAAATTACAGAGATTTAAAATTTTACAGTTACGGTTACACGAAGTCAGCTATAATTGCTCCTGTGACATTGATGTTCAAAGTATAAGAAATAATGTCATAACAGCGGAACGTGTCACCAAGTAACCCGGATTTCCCCTCAACAAATGAATCTGGACATCATAGGCTTCATTCATCGTCTAAGATTGTGTTGTTCGGGCTTCAGTATTTTGGCCAGTTTCAAAAATTCTCATGCATTGTGGGTAAGGCTGCTAAGATTGAAGATTGTTTGGATGACAGTTTGTGAGATTGACCTTGAAAGCTTTCGTTAAAGAGTTTACACCAATCTTCAAAGACGGCTGACGATTTAGTGCAATTACGCAACCGAATCAGCTCATAAACTTCTTCTACATGTTCCGTCATCTTGAGGCTATTACTGTATTTGGTCTTTCGTTCTCCAAACGGTATTTTTCAATTTGCCTTTTTACTATTTTTTTGCTTCAACCGGGTTTAAGATACCCAATGTGTTCGATATTTCCAATGAAAGCATTTCAAAATTTGTGCCAATTGGGTTTTTTGAAGTAGTGAAATCATTTTGCTGTGTACTGGACTTTTGAAGCTGCTTCCGATGAAAAAAAAAACTAGTACGTATGGTGAGGACAACGCTTAGGTAATGGGAGAAGCTAACGTTTTCCCAACGTTAGAAAAAAACCAGGACAGATGTTTTGCCTTTAATGGCGTAAAATGTTGTTCTTGAGAGTTGTGTAGGGATCGTTTATTTTCTATAATGAGATCAACTCAACTGATGAGAAGCGGCAGGGATGTGTGTTCGAAACCAGCTTGAACTCTTTCCACCTTTGTTTCCAAATATAAAATTCACTTTCGAGTTATTCGATAAATTTGATCAGAACTTCCGCACCCATGAGTCTTCGCTGAGTTAGCTTAGCAAGGGTATAAATCACTTACAATGTTGTAAGTGAAAATGGAAAAATTGATCTACCAAAAATTTATATTTTGTAGAAGAACAAACAAAATTAAAGGTAATAAGAAGACCAAATTAAAAATAGAAAAGTCTAATTAAAGCAGATCTTAAAAAAAATATATGAAAACTATGAAAGAAAAAAAATACGAAAAAACGATGAACAGAGGAGAAAACGAATGTTTGTTAGAACTATGTGTATTACTATGTTTTGGCTGGAGTTGCTTTGCAACAAACTCAAGGCAATTTTATGGACTGTCTTAAGAATAAAAATTTAAGTATGGGAAAATGACCAACGATTTTATTTCTTTACAGGTGGTTTAATACAACTAAATAATAACTAATACAACTAAAATAAACACAAATTAATGTGTCACTAGCCATGTTAAAAGAAAACGGGATAAACTGGATGAAACTATCCGGAACCGATAGATACGGGCTTGGTCGACGAGAATGACTGTTGAAAAAGACGAGCTCTTTGGACTCGGCCAAAGTGAGGACAAAGAATTCCTACGGGAAAAATAGAAATGGTGTGAGAACATTAGTCGTATTATTTAGTTGCCACAGACTTTTAAAGTGAACACATCGAACGAGTAGGAACGCAAACGCACGAACTGCCGGACATGTAAAAAGGAAGAAGCAAAACATTCTTTCTACCTCGCCGAGTTTGGTCAGTGAACGCCCACTTTGCTTAGTACTTTTTACTACTTTGCTTACTTAGTAGTACTTTGTTTTTGCCGTCCATGAAACCTTACTTGTAGGGAGCATTACTGCTTCTGATGTGTCTATGAGGCTATATCCTGGATGACATGCAATCTGATGATCACGTGCTCCCCATATTTTGATTCTGCCTCCTTCAAGCTCCCCTTAATATACTCCCTTTCGCTTTTCCGACATTTCTTTTTGCTGCGCCTAGAGCGCACTTATTTTCTTGCAAACAGACGCTTGGTTGAGTGCATTAACTCAGGAGTTGTAAGTCTTCCTAGCCCCAGAAAATCTTTCAGGAGCATCGATGCTGCCTTGAACTCATTAATGTATCTTCCAAATTCTATCCATATTTGATCTCAAATGAAATGTGCTGACAATCACTCGCTGATAAGTGGTGCAGCAGTCCCCATTTGTGTACATTTTGTACTAAGAGATGGAAGAAGTCTCACATTTGGTACGGGGAACTTTTTAAGCCTACTGGTGGAAATTACGCGCATTGTCAATGTTCAGCATGACATATCTTATCCTCGTTACCAACTCAATTGCTCATTCACCTTGAACCTGTTTGATAGTTGCTTCATTCAGTAGTTGGAGCGGATCTAGATGGGAGAAGTAATTTATGATTCGGAATACTATACCTGTGACATTTCAACAGCTGATATATCCTTCACAAAATAGTTGATTTGGGGTATTTATCTGCGTTGTAAGTTCACCTCCAATAAAAAATGTCATCAGAAGTTTGAGCTTCGTTGAAGTTAGTGAGAAAATCCGTCATATTGCTTTCTTAAAATATGCAGCTCATTCTTCATTGTTTATTGTTATTAGGTCGGACTCCTTTCTTTTGTGCGATAGGCTGGTCGTATTTGACTTTTTTTGAATCTGTGTGCGATATGGCTTGAATCAACATATCGAAGGCAACGAAGAAGAATTGTTCTTCATCAGTTATTCAGCTTCAGAGTCACTTAGCTCTTCTTTCAAAAATTTCTAATGTAGGCCAAGGCCAATGTACAATATTGTCAGAGCGCGACGCGAGTCTCGATGTCTACGACATTGTAAAGTGATTGTGATGCGAGAAATATTCAGAAAATTGAAAATTCATTACAATGAGTTGTTTTGGAATATGTCATGTGTCAATTTGTTTGAAATTTTGAAATAAACAAGCAAAGTTATCTTAGTAACACCGTAGCTTACAAAAAGAGACAGATGTTATATTTCGAATTTAAAGTTAAATTTTAAACTCTGAGACGCCAGAAAATTTTCAAGTATGAAGCAAACATACCCAACGTTGAATCGCATATATTGTAAATTCGCATCGACGTCTCGCAGTTTTGTATTTTGGCTATAATTTTGTTTATAACTTCTACTCCTAATTCTGCTAATAGATCACCGTAGATCTGGTGTGTCGGTTCTTCTGTTGCCTGTTAATTTCAATAACAAGGCCGAAATGTCGATGTGACTCTAAATGTCAGACTTTTATATTGTGGCTTCCTCGTGCTGTCAATTACTTTCTTATTTTACCACATTCAGGAAGCTTATAGTGTTTTCCTTTTGAGAAGGAAGGATACTAGAGTAACTAATCAAATTCCTTTATTTGCCAACAGTAGAGACTTCTGAATTCCTGTTATAATTTCCATTGGCAGCCATGTCCTTCCTTCCGATTACTTCAATTGGGCTGCTGCTTAGCTTATAAATAGTATTCATCATTGATTCCAAAATTGATTCAGCCAGCTGCATTTGGAATGTCAATGAGGATTACGAAACTACTGTAGTTCTGAGAATTGATTGTGAACGTCCTCCCTTACATTGGTCTGTGCATCGTGCGTTGTTTGATCCTTTTTAATGGGTTCCTTCGCCTTTCTGATTGGGCGATTCTGTTGTTAGCAATCATTAGCGGTCGTGTTCTCTATCATTTAACCTTAACTTTGACTTTTCAGAAGATTCTTAGTTTTCATATCAGTGTTTAGTACATCAAAATCTCCGTTGGTAATGGGAACAGAGTTCTGCAAAAAAAGGGTCTTAATTCTCGTTACGCGTATTTTTTCATTTTTTTATTTTACTAATCCTGCACAGGCTATTCGTGATGGATATTTGCAGATATTGCTGACGCTTATGTTTGCAACAATATTCTGCAATATTAATCTCTCATTTTTCGTATCAAAACAGTTTTAAGGATCAATAATATTTCAAAGAAAAATGTGCCACATTGGAAGGGGAATGAACATTATGGTATTGGGATTATCAATTTCAAGAAATTTATCAAATTTCGTTATGATCCATAGAAGTTCCCATTGACGATCCTTTTGATTTTGAATGTGATTCCCAATTCTCGAGCGTTTCCACATTATTTATGAATGGCATAATTGGTATTAATATTAAATTGATTGATTGAACGTTCAATGTTAGCGAGAGAAGACGAGGTCGTTTATGGTCCTTTACGGGAAGTAGAGAATTGAAAATTGAGATTTTTGATTTACAGCGGAATAGAGTGCCTATGACGCAATCATGCAAACGTGAAAATGTTATTGATTCAACTGCTGCCAAGGAAGAGGATTTTTCTGAGGTAACAGATGGAGGCCCATACACACTTTACTTTCACCTGTGGTTTTTATTAGTCACTAAGCAAAAGAGTGAAATCGTAGAATGATGGGTTGTTCATCCTCTTTCATTTGGTTTCGTATAGAAAAACAATATCAGAATTATGCTCATTTAGAAATGACTGGAACTCATAGCGTTGAGTTTCGACTAGGATTTATTCACCTTCAAATGAAGGAACCCGAACGAAGCCGGATAGAGATCTCATCGCACTAAACTCACCTAAAGAATTATTGGGACTTGAATTGCTGAATTTTCAAACCAAGTAAGGTATCGATCGCTGCGACAAGGATACTAGCGTTGCCAAAGCTGAGAACTGTGTCCGTATGGATGCCTCCAATGTCTTAGTTTCCTACGCCCTCAAACTGACTGCATTTCACTCAGCACTGGTTGAGTTATCAATTTTTTGCCGGATATATCCACTGACAGTTTTAAAATTCAATGAAATCTTTATTTTTGTTCTCTTTAAAGGGATAATTTTGTGAAAAATGGCTTCAACCTGCGTAAGACGAAAAGTAGATAAGCCCTATGACAGTTACAAAGAAGTTGGTTGGAGGCGTTGGTTTCATACAGTCGTCCTATTGCCAAGACGCTACCATTGCTTGTATGTACCTACCCATGTTGAGGTGGCTAGCTGGTGTTCTATGTCGCTTTCTTTATCGTTCGTTGTTTGTATTCCCTCCCTTTTTACTTTAGACATTTTTGTTTTCTTCATTATATCTTTTGAAAAGCAAAATATAACAATGTTTCTAGTATTTTATTGAAGAAGATTTTATGGAGAAGTCACTGCTACAGAACCAAGGAAGCCTGTTCGCAGTAAAAATTTTAATATGGTACAATAAATATACGCCCTGAATATAATAAACAAATATCTTACACTTGTTTCTGTTTTTAATATTTTTCCTTAAAAGATTGGGGACACTACACTTCAGCGGAAATTGCTTTGCTTCTGTTTACATTTCTTGAAGCAAATTATTCACATATTTTTGTTACTGTTTTTGAAAATGTTTCAATTCTTATGCCTTTCATCTACAAGAAATAATCGCGAATCGAGATTTCTGGATTCGATGTTGATATGTGTCTGTAATCTCTTTCAACAGAAGGCAAAGAATATCATGAATTACGCGAAGTTATCCCAGGAATCCCACACACACAAGTGCTCTTTCACGAATTAGTTTTTAATTTCAAAAGAATTCACCCAACAAATAAGGGCACATTTCCACCACGTTTCGTTTCAATGCCGTTATATATATTCTTTCAAATAACTTTTTATTTTTAGAACGGGTATAAAGCAAAACTGAAGAAAATCAAAAGTTGCGCTTCAACAAATGTTGTTTCCATAGACGATGGGTTCACAATGAAACTCTCCAAGAAATGTGAGTTAATACCCAACGGATGCTTCTCTGTAAAAGGATTCAACTCGGCTAAGGTAGGGAATTAGCTGAATGTAATCAGTAATCAGATATTGCTTTTATCCTAAATTTTAAATGGCGTATTAAACAAAATAATCCTTTCATCCATATTTTTCTGAAGGCATATTATTCTTTTACTAAAGACGGTATGTTAGTGAAAAGCGGGACCGTGGACTTGTGTGAAGCTGCGGTCGATGCGCCAAGCGAGGGAAAAAATCTCATGAAAATCTTAGCATTGCCCGATCGTTGCCCAGTTGCTGAGGTAAACAACAGGATAAGCACTTTGAAGCTATTATGTGATGTTTTTCGTTTGATTTCAGGGAAAAATATGTGCGAACGAGAATACCAAGGCTGATCTAAGTAAATATAAACATTTGTTAGCAATGGCTCGAGGTGACATCGTAATTAATGGAACTATTAAGCACGACACTGTAAACAATAAGGATAAATAAATTAGCGCTCTCCGTTTAATACTTTTCCTATATTTTAGGGCGTTACTTGCTACACTTTTGAACTGGAAATTACCAAATAATATTTGGTGTATGGCCACCACCATCTTGAACTCTATCCGCTTACAAAGTATGATACATGTTTAAGTTAATAAATATGATTAAGTTACATAACTTCAAACGTTTATTTTTACATTTGTGTATGAAAGTAGACTCGATAATAAACACTCACTGAATAGACTTTGAAATATTTGGTAACTTCGGCGGAACAAATGGACTTGTATACATGATGGACTATATACATAGGAATGCCTGAATTTTATTTAGTGCAGTAGAAGCAGTTCATTATTGACTACGTTGTAAAGTTTGCGTTAAACCGAATATAATTTTATTTTCCTATAAAGTTTGCTCCTAAAATGCGTGAATCGAAATAAAATAATCGACACGTATTTACTGCACTTATCTTATTGTTTTCGAATAATACACATCTGTATTTGATATATTCCTTTCCACAGAATATACGCTTAGCATTAAGACTTAACCCTAAACTAGTTGAAACGGATCCGCGGATACGCACTTCTCAGAAAAAAAAAACAAATCTTGCAATTGTATCCTTCATAGAGGAATAAAATATAGGGGGCCTAAGCCCACATTTTTGTCCGGAATCACCAAAATTTACGTATATTAACACAAATTCACTAACACTTACTAAAAAACACTAATAGATGGTATAAATACGTGGGCGAAAATCTGTTGCGAACGACATGAACGTTAAATTTGTGCGTTAATTTATTAAAATTAAGCCAAAATCCTCATTGCGTTACATGGAAATGGAGCTTAATATGTACCGTGAATCGATACATCGCATTTTGAC
This sequence comes from Stratiomys singularior, assembly GCA_954870665.1. NCBI lineage: Eukaryota > Metazoa > Arthropoda > Insecta > Diptera > Stratiomyidae > Stratiomys > Stratiomys singularior. The sequence continues at coordinate 61,671,666 of OX940879.1, read as the reverse complement.
GGAGCACTTGGTCCTCAAAAAGATTTGTGCACGATTCGTTCCACACAACCTAATCGATGACCGAAAATTGTCTCACATTCAACATTGCAATGGATCGATTAAGCAAGAAAAAAAATCGTGTTAGGAGAAAGTCAAATCAATGTTGATTCAAAGAGGATTGTCCATAAAAAGTTCATTACACAAGGCCAAACGGTTAATGCTATGTTTTATCTTAGTGTCATGAAGCGTTTGCTTTCACTAATACGTCGTGTTCCGCCAGAATATCATGAATGTGAAAGTTATCTTTTGTTACATGATAATGCGCCGGCTCATCGTTCAACGCTTGTGAGCGATTTTTTGATAAAAATGACATTCTTTCAATAATCTGTTTGACATTACTTCAGGCTAGGCCTCTTTTCTCTTCGCCCTAGGGCGCCGTCAGCCCAGAGAAATCTCCCCCCGCCCCGCGGGAGGGGGCAGGATGGCCCCAGAAATCCATGATAACTTTTTTCGCTGTAAGTATTGCCCGAGAGTAATGGGTCACACAGGCCCATTTGTCAAAAGTTTTCAGCATTTCTCCGACCAGATTATCTGGAGACAGCTCTCCCATCACCTCCCACAAGTCCTGCCGCATCCTGTTCCACCTTCTACAGTTGAAGATGGTGTGACATGCGTCATCCCTTTCCCCTGGGCAGAAAATGCAGTCTGGAGACTGTGACTTACCAATCTTGTGCAAGTAAGACTGAAAATACCCATGCCCGCTAAGAAGCTGGGTAAGGTGATAATTAGTTTCACCGTGCCTTCGATTTAGCCATGATCCCACGTCCCCTATCTAGGGCAGTCCAGCGGCCATTAGAGTCGCCTTCCCAGGACTGTTGCCACTCGAGTATTGTGCGCTACCTCTCTTCTCGGTTGACAGCATACCTTGAGCCCTCCACTTTTCGGTCATAAATTCTCCGTCGTTCTCTAGCAAGTCGTTCTCGTTCTCCTGCGATCAACAGCACCGCAGACTCAGAGATAGTGCGGTATGCAGACGCAACCCGCAAAGCTCCTCGACTCTGTACTTGCGCCAAGCGCTTTCGGTACAAATCCTTGCTGAGAGCTCTGGCCCAAACCTCAGAGCCATATCGTAGCACTGACTGTACGGCACTCATGAAGAGTCGGCGTTTGCTCGGTGTGGGCGCATCGATGTTGCACATGAGTCGACTTAGAGCTGAAACGCCTATCGCGGCCTTTTTCGCCGTTGCCCTGATCTGTTCCGAAAAGCTCATTTTCGAATCGATGATTACTCCCCAATACTTTATCGCAAGTTTTAACTCGACAGTCGCATCTCCGATCTGCAAAGGAATTACCGTGGGAATGCATTTTTTCATCCACTCACTCACTCGACGCATTAGCATTCCCAGTCTGCGCTGCGCATGTTCGACTGCGCGTCCAGCGACCAGTGCTGCTACATCATCCGCATAGCCGACCAAGCGACATTCATCTGGCAGCTGAAGCCTCAATAGCCCGTCATATGAGGCGTTCCACAAGTCTGGTCCCAGTATGGAGCCTTGCGCTACACCAGACGTTATCTCCATACTTTGCCGCACATCTTGTGTGGCATAGGGCAAACTGCGGTCCTTTAAATAATCCCTCAAATTCAAAATCAGATACCGTTGCAATCGGAAAGAATTTTCCAATGTGCCAAGAATATCCGGCCATATGGCGGAGTTGAGGGCATTTCTAACGTCAAGCGTCACTAGCAGAACAACTCGTTTGGAATCATTTTCGTGCGCTTCGGCTCGACGGACTGCATTCACCACTTCCATGATGGCATCGGAAGTAGATCGCCCTGCTCTAAAGCCATACTGCCGAGGTGATAAGTCCCCTGCAGCGTCAGTGAGTCTTCCCTTGATGAGCTTTTCGAACACTTTCCCGGCTGGGTCCAGCATACAAAGCGGACGGTATGCAGAAGGCAGCTCGGGGTCCCCTTTCCCCTTGCTGATCAATGCGACCTTCGCCATCTTCCAGCGAGATGGAAATATGCCTTCTCTCAGGCAAGCGTTGAACACATTGAGCAGCAAGTCAGGACAAACGTGGAACACCATTTGTAGCACCTCGTTTAGAATGCTGTCTGGTCTTAGTGCCTTTCAAGCTTTCATAGAAAGCATCGCATGCTCCAGCTCATTCTTTGTCAATAATGGACATTCAACTGAATCGTCCTCGTGGACAGCATCAACACGGACGGGATGAGTTAGGAACAGCGCCTGCACTATAACGTCCATCTTGTCTGCTTGAAGTAAACAGGGCTTCCGTGGGGTACCCAGCTTGTGCCACACTCCCTTATAACCGTGCCCCCATGGATCCCTGTTCATGTCGTCTACAAGTTCTCGCCAGTAGCGTGTCTAGCGTGAAGAGCCTTCGGAGTTCTTTCCTCGCTGACCTGTATGCTGCTGTCCTATTGGATGTTTCCTCCTCGCTTCCCGAGCGCTGAGCTGCATGTCGAAGTCTGTGACACTCACCTCGTTTGTCATCGATATTTTTTGACCACCAATGTACAGCAGGTCTATCGTGTCGAGGCCTCCGTCGAGGCATAGATGAGCTACAGGCAGAAGTGATTAGGTTCATCGTTGACTCCACCATTTCCTCGACTGAAGCTCTTTTCCTCCGCGAAAAGCTCCCCGATGTCGGTCCGCCTTTCAGGATCACATCAGCGAAAGTCTCCACGTTCATTTTTCCGATTTTCCACCCGGGAGTGAAAGATCGTTGAGACGAGCGAGGAGTGGTATCGCCGATCTCGAACGCGATGTATTGGTGGTCACTCGCTGAATAATCCTCGAGTACTCTCCAGTTCAGCGTCGTCGAAGAGAGGAATGTCACATCTGGGATTGTTCCTTCGCAGCCCCAGCGCCGGAAGGTAGGTACATTACTGGTATTTAAAACCACCAACCCGGTTTTCTCCGACATGTCCAGAATGCGTTGCCCTCGGGAATCGATTTGAGACATGCCCCACTCAACGGCTTTGGCGTTGAAGTCCTCTGCTACGAGTACTTTGCCCTCTGTATTCAAGACAACATCCTCCAGCGGGCCCAGTCTAGTTTAAAAAGATGGCATTGGCTCATTCGGCGTCAAGTATACGCTGAAAAACATTATATCCGGACACCGAATCCAGACCAAGCCATCTCCTCTGTCATGACCCTGGATCTGGTGTCGCATGCTGCCCCGAACCCAAACAGCAGCAGTATGGGAGTCATCGTAGAACCAGGCTGGTGGAATCTTGTTTCGATGTTGTTCGCTCAGCAGCTCTGGCGAACTGCTCTAATAAATCTTGTGCATTGATGCTACGGTGCAAGTTAATTTGAAGGGCCCTGATCATCACCTTAGAGCTGCTTTTACTTTTGCTAGTGCCTCTCTAAAGATTGGGCACGCGCCTGTTCCTGCAACGTGAAGGTGCTCTGTCGGTTGAGAATTAAGATGATTACATAAAAAACAGCGCGGACTCTCAGTGCACTCTTTTATTCTATGCCCAGACACTCCACACTTAAAGCAGAGCATACTGCGGTCAGGGCCCTTGCGATTCGAAGGGGTGTTCCCGTATCCAAGGCATCGAACTGAGGTGGCTCGACGGCGAATTCTTTCTTCGTTACGTTGAGTATGACCAGCTTTTGTTTTCTGCGGTTTTCTGGAGTAAGCTTTACTTTTACTAGAATTATTCCAGGGAACTCCTCTTTAATGACTTCTTCAACCTCAGCTGGCTCAGCGATGCAATCCAGGTCCCATACTTCCAATGAAGCCCTATCCTCCAAGGTAGAGACGGTGGCTTTGGCTCAAGGACGTCTTTTATTTTATCGCGGAAAATCGATTTATCGGAGGAGTCCGCTTCAAACTCTACGAGTAGCCCTCCGGACCTCGTCGATCGTAAAAAAAATGTGGAAAAAGCCGCATAAGGATAATTCATGATTGAGAAAATAATCGGGAATTTTAAATTAATTAAATAAATGCAAATGTAAATGCATAAATAAATGCAAATTTATTAAAAACCAGAAAGACTGAGTCCGCAAACGGATAACCTGATATGTCACTTAAAACTCATAGCTGAGACTGGCAAGAGCAATCTGATCAACAGCCCATTAAGTTAAAAGTGGATCCAGAAAAAAGGAAAAAGAAAAGTTTTCTTCTTCGCTGTGGCGATAAAAAACGATTTTTCAAAGTTTTACGCACACCATATGCTATTTTAGTTCGCCGTAGCGACATTCTGTTTGCTGTTTGACAAATGTTTGCTGGGTAATATCAATTTCCCCTCCGTTTATTGTTTGCGTTTTCAGTTTCCCTCGAAAGTTCCTTTCAGCGTAAATCAAATGTTGCAATCATGACTGGGTACCTCGTTTGACCGATGTGACACACATTGAAATCGGGAAAATTCTCCATTTTGTTCTTCAATTTAAAAAAAAAAAAAACTTTTACCAAAGTGACATTGATCTTTCTATTTTCACAGGTTTGAATATTTTCATGAATTTGGATGTGATATTTATCTGCTCGACCTCTGCTCGTCTGATTGCCTCCAACTATTTGTTTTGCGAGAAGAGAGTTTTTAAGTCTATCTTGTATGATCTTGAAGTCGTGACTATGATTCATTTAGGAGCATAAATGATATATTTTTTTTTCTTCTGAGTATCAGAAGAATTTTTAATGAATTTAAAGAATTTTTAAAAAGACTTATTCTGTTTTATGTTGGCAATGTTTAATTTCCGGTTAATATCTCTGTTTTTGGTTCTAAACGCAACGGGTCTAATAGCGTAAACAGTTGCATGTTGGCACGAGTTCATTAGAAGCACGCAAAGCGGCGCCTAAGCATGTTTTGTGGTTTATGGAGAAATGTCTCCAAACTTCTTGAGTGTAGGCTAGTTTTGGTTGGTTTTCATGCGTAAAATCTGTTTATTTACCGTGAGAATGGCGTCGAAACGAAAAACCAAAGTCGTTGTTAGGTAACTAACACAAAAAGTTATTTCTACGTAGAAAAATTAAGAACTATACGCAAGTATGAACATGTAATGATGATTACACAAATATTTCGTGAAATAAATCGACTTTTTCCCACCGTTAACACCATAGTAAAATCGAAAGCACATAAGCATCATCATTGTAACAGACTATCTTTATTCCGACTAGACTAAGTCCGTTATCAGAGACGAAGTAAATCGAGGATCGAGGATATGACGTAGAAACGAAATCCGATAAGTATTCTCACCATCCAAGATAAATGTACTCCTCTGCACAAAGATTTACATCAGAAGACCAGAATCACTTATGTATATGGTTTACTCATTGAAACAATTGCTGAATGGTTGGAGCGTTTAAGAAACACCACAAAGAATTTTGACAATAAAATCCTTGGAGAGGCAGGAAGCGCAGATACAGATGCATTTTCAGAAAATTCCGGAATATTGATAAGGGAAGATATTTGCCCATCGAATATTAAGGGAGCAGTATGCGCTCTTCAAGGTCCAGCGAGGGACGTCGAGTTCAAGAGTGAACATGCTACTCTGGTGCTGTCTTGCATTGTGCTACCTTGCCTCTTCAGCTCTCCATTCTGGGTCGGTATTTTGTGCGCGAGACAAAGGACCTCACTTAGCCTCGCTAGAGCATCCTATACATTCTCGTGTTTCGTTTCGTTCGAGCTGTTTGACTGATTGCAGAATATAGAGGACAGGTAAGAGCCCTAAATTCTTCATCAAAATCTGGAGCAGAAAGTGAAGATGTGCATAATCCGATTTGGTTTGCATATGAGCTTATGCACTCGTTTTTGGGGCATTTGTACAAATTTGTGCAAACACGTACAAACACTTTACACTGCAAATGAGAAAAGTATTATTTATTATAAAAAATAACATTTTTATTCCAAACTGCGTAGAGGAAGGAGTGTGGCAATAGGTTGTGAATTTTCCTTGTATTTCCTTTACATTAAGAGTAGAACTGCTTGGTATATTTGGCAAAGATTTTATGGCACAGCTTCCTTCAATTTTTTTTATTTCATTCCTTCAGGGGCCTAGCTAAACCAATACAACATTTTGATATACACTCTGAAAATTGAGTTTTGTTCTTTCATTGCGTCATATTGTTATTGAAAATCAATTCCTACACACTAATCATATAATCATGTATTTTGATCATGTTGGCAATTGTGTTGCATACAAACCAATTCCGCATTAAGTTGACAAAAAAAGTGAACAATCTGTTAAATTTTCAGGCCTTCAATCAAAGAGCAATTTATTTGGTATACATCCAACGCTTCTGGTGATTTCAAGTAATTTCGCACTAATCTTGGTTAATGAATAGCAGGTGGTGCAATATAACCAAAAATCAATTAATATTTTTTGCTTTCTCACAGATAAAACAATATTAGCAACAGCAAGAAACGTGAAAGTACCATGCATGCAAATGCAAGTGCAAATTCAATTGCTATAATAGTAACATTCGTATATGCATATGTGACATCAATAAAGGGCGAATATTAACTAAATTTGATAAGGCAAATTATATCTCAGCGGTTCTGTTGCTAAGTACTAATTAAACTTAATCATTTTTGTGTGTTACCACATTGAAAAGGACTCAAACAAATGAAATCTATATTAAGACCAAATTCTGTTTCCTTTTCTATTTTTAAAAGGAAACAGAATTCCTTCAATATTTTTCTTGAATACTGAATATAGCCTACCAGAATCAAATCATATTCTAGATTTAATGCGATACAGTTATAAGATGAACAATGCATACGAAATCGGTTTCTCCCCTAGTATCCGCCCTTCGATTCTCCCAGCGAATACCTTTTTGGATATCCGTTATTCGTCCATACGATTCATATAGCCAGCCCATTGCAGGTTCCGCAATATTACAATCGTTGAGACATCTGGATCGTCGAAAATTTCATACAGCTCATGTTTGGATCGAATTCGCCATTGGTTCCAGCCTACCTTTGCCACAATTAGCTCCCTCAGGCAGTGGCGGATTTACACATTACCCAAGTATAGGCTGTTGAATTTTTGCCGCCCTTACCTCTAAAATTGTGAATTGTCAGTTCCTTGATTATCTTTACAATCCAACAATTCGGTTTAAATTGCACAAGAAATAGTTTTTGAGTATATTTCTGAGGTAATCAAAGTTCAATGATGTATGACTAATAAGGCAGGGTATGCCACTCACACAGTAATGTACATTCGGTAAACGTAGTTAAATAATCTTTATTGCACTTACAAACAGTTAAAAAATAATAATTTTAATTAACTTATTAAAGTTTCTTACAATACCTTTTTGCGCGATTTTTTGTTGGCCAAATCATCGATAATGTCGTCGTAAGTGATCTTGTTCATTAATTCTGACTCTATACACAAAAGAGCTAAAGTGTTTAATTTTTTTTGACGTAAGGTCGATCTCAGATAATTTTTTACCCTTTTTAGACAAGAAAAACTTCTCTCACCCGAACAATTTGTCGCTGGAGTACATAATGCCATACGAAGAGCTATGTCCAAGTTAGGATAAACGTTCTGCAAATTCTGTTTTCGCAGAAACGAAGATAGACTTTCCAATGATTCAGAATTTGGTTTTAATGAAATTCCTTCCGTAGTAATGTGGCTTTGAAAATGAATGCATTCTTGAACTAAGTCAGTCTCTAAATCATTAGAATATATTTCTTCCAAGCCGAGAGCTTTTTTTGTAAGGGTTGATGATGGCAATTCACTCATTTTGGTCAAAAACGAAAACTTTTCGTTGAACTTGTTGTAGGCCTTCTGTCTTTTTTAAAATTCAGATACGAGTCTATCAATGATGACGAGAAATGTGTCAACTCTGAAAGTATCACTCGCGGTCATTTTTATTTCTTCATCAGGCGTTTCATCATATTTTTTTTTTTTTCGGTTGTCTTTTTTCCATGTCTTTTGTATACTGCTTCGACACGCTTAACTCCATCGCCTTTTCTTCGAAAAAGTTAAAATTTCCTCGTTGATCTACGAAAAATTTGCGAAGAGATTCATTAAGATCGGCTACAGTAATCAAATCTACGTTAGAAGCCTGAATTTGTACATTCACTTTGTTTATTCTTTCCAAAACTACATTCCACACAACAACCATTAACGCCGTTTCCAGCTGTTCTAATATTAGAAGAATTCCTGTAGCTTCGTTTCGCGTAACAGGCTTTTCGGTACAATCATCCCTGATTGTTTCCAAAGCTTTGAGGATTTCGTGCCAAGAATCACTCAAACTTCTGCATGCATCCTTTCTAGCTGACCACCCTGTGAGGTTTACTCTTTTCACCGATTTCCCTTCTCCGACTACATTTATTATTTTTTTCCAGCGTTGTGTTGAACTTACAAAAAAAAACGTAAATTTCTTGGAGCAACATCAAGAAGCGACATGCTTCTGTACAAGATTCAGCAGTCGCAGTTGCCACTAAATTTAAAGAGTGGGCAGAGCAAGGAACGAAAAAAGCAAACGGTGCTTGGCTTTGAATTTTAGCTTGTAAGCCGTTGTACATTCCAGACATATTCGCGGCATTATCAGATGATTGTCCACGACAGTCTTCAATATCTATTCCTAAGGTTTTTAGTTCCGAGGTAATGGTAGAAAACATATCTTCAGCTTTATGTCCCACTGAGGGCAAAAACTTGAGAAATTTTTCACATGGTTCTCCTGTTTCCAAAACGTATCGAATCACAAGAGTGACTTGGTCTACATGTGCGATGTCTGGTGTTGAATCGATGATTAGGGAAAAGTATTTAGCCGTTCGTATCTCGTCTCCAATCTGCTTCGAGACTTTATGACCCATCAAGAGAATAAACTCATCGCAAACGGTCTTTGATAAGTAACTGGTACTACCAGATCCTTGATTCCCAAAGAGTTCAATATGAATGGCTAAAAAAGGATCAAACTCAGCTAACAGTTCCAACATCATAAAAAAATTTCCGTTGTGTGCATCACCGAACTTTTCACTTTTTCCTCTAAAAGCGAGACCTCTTGAACACATCCGCTTCACTACAGCAACGACCCTCTTCAGAACGTTTCTCCAATAAGCAATTTCTTCATCAATTTGGAGATAGAGTAAATTGTTGATTTGACCATGAATCTCACTTCTAGCTTTCAAACTAAGCATACTAGATTTATGACGCGCCGAGTTTTCATGTTGAGCTACTCTGTATTCTGCATTTTTCCAATCATTAAATCCTTGGTTCTCAAACTGAGTTGTATTTTGTAATGGACCGAATGCCAAACAGGGTCCGTAATATACGGAACTCTTACTTTCAGAATAAACCAGCCAATTTTGGTCTTTCACTTCATTATTTTTCATTTTGCTTTGGAAGATACTCACTGGCAGGAAACGACGCTGATTAGCATATAGTTTTTCACTTTTAGAGAAGTCACAAGTCTTGTTTTGATCGAAGCCGCATCTTGCGATAATCTCCCTTAAGGTATCGTTAATTTCCCATAAAGCCGGATCTTTGTTTATATTTACTGTTGTTTGCACTTAGTCATCATTTAACCCCTGAGTCTGAGACGTATCTTCAATTTTCAAGCTGCTATCACTTATTGATGATTTCTCTTCGCCAAGAACATAATTATCATTTTTATTTAAAGTGGATTGTTCAACAGATGATTGGGCTGCAGAGTTAAAATCCGTTTCATCTTTTCCAGATCGAATTGTCACAGTGCACGTTGTTGAAGTTTCTGTCAAAAAAAAACTGTCAATTTTTATAGTTTTACGGATAATCTGCTCTTGTTCTTCTTTTTTCATTTTGGCTTTCTTATTATACTCAGCTCCACTAAGTCGCTTTCTTCCATCACTCATTGTAACAATTTTTTCCCAAGAACTGAAATGAAAAGACGCAATTAGTAGTTTCCTTTGTTTAGACCTCAGACAATAAATAATTAATGTACAACGGTAATTTTTTTTAAGCTATCACAAAAAAATCGAAACTTCTTTGCATCGCTTTCGAAATAGCTATTTCAACTTTAGGGAAACGAAGAATTCTTTCGAAATTTCTAATATATTTTTCCCACAACTGGGATTGTTGAATTTTTCCCGATGAATTGTTTATTCCCAATTATTATTCCGATGTTTGGTTTATTAAAAAAAGACAAAATAACAATTGAAACATGAGAAATCTTTTGGAATACTACTAAAGGTTGACGTTAAAAACATTCAACTGTTCAACGTGACTGTGTTTCAGGCATCGAATTGAAAAATATTTTGCAGGACTTTTTCAATAAACTGATTCGTTGTGGATGATTATTTATATTGTATAATAATTATTATAATTATTTACTCACCGGTGCTATGGAAATATTCATACAATCGACGAACACTTTGAAAAATCACAGCGCACAACGCACACCAGAAAGAAGTGTGAATTCTTTATGCAATTATTGCGGGAAACTATCAATCGAGGCTTTGTTTATTGAAGTACAGGACTTTCCCGATTGCCCTTGTTGCAGCTTTACACTGTTGCCAGATTGGGCTACATGTCGCCAATTGAGCTATCTCAGAGCCCCTTGCGGCGACTTAAAAATGCGTTTGGCGACTTGAATAGTATTACAATTTACATTACATCTACTTTGCTGCCGCCCACACAGATTACTTACTTTAATTTCCGCCACTGATTACGTTGTTTACTCAGTTATTTGTACTGAATCGTGCATTTTATTTCGTACATTATTGTGTTTTAAATCCGAATAAATGGGGAAGTGGGGAAAACATGAAAACCAATGATATATCAATGAATAAAAATATTTAAACATTTGACTTCGTTCACTTTTTAATAACCCTTCCACTAACGTGGTAACTAACCATAAACCAAACCAGATTACATAAAAAACAAAAACAAGTCTAACTGGACCGAGGAGGTAGAGGTAGCGATGGGTAAAGTAAGACAGAAGGTAAGCAGATACACTACTCAAGTGTAATTCTAAGGAAATTTAAGGAGCTTTTTCAGACGCCCCCCTATTTGGGCGTTTTCGGCTACCTCAGATTCCGAATTTGGCGACTTGGGCCTGCCAGCATCTGGCAACCCCGCAACTTTATTTTGAAAGTGTCGTTAAAAATGACGACACTCCTACTCGAAATATTAGTATGGGGAATTCGCATACATAGATGCTTTTGTTCAGTAAATTTCGGTTCACTTACTCCACACAACAGAGCTTCTCAAATCACGACCTAATATTTTTTGCAAGCGTAAAACTTGTTGTCTCGTGCCTTGGTATATGGGTGTTTTACCGTAGAATATAGGAGTTTGCGGAACCCGTTGAAAGTACAATGAAAGAGAAGAGGGAAAAGTCATCGGAAAGGTGTCTTGGGACTTCTAGAGAGATATCTACACATCAGAAAATCGTCTGACGAAAATCTAAAAAAATCGGTTTTCAAATTTGCCACCCCTAAAATCTACCGCCCTAGGCTGAAGCCTACTTAGCCTGCTGGTAAATCCGCCACTGCCCTCAGGACCCGTCGCTCCAAGGTGTTCAATATATTTGCTGATGCTTCGGTTAGGGTTCACGTTTCATATCCATAGTATACAACAGATCTTATCACAGATTTGTATACTTGTTTTTTGTATTTGGTCGAGTTTCATTTAGAGTTCTTTGGCGGTTATTACCGACCGTGACGAAATATTGATATCATCCGCATACATAGGCTACCACTTGGGTTGACTTGTATAATGTTGTGCGTCTCGAATCAACAGGTAGTTTCCTTATGACATATTCTAGAGCTAAATTGAATAGTAAAGAGATTTGGTTGGGATACCAAAGCGAAGCATTACTTGATGCAGTATGTTAACATCAATACGTCTATGTTCAACTCCCAGCATTTCTCAAGTACCTGCTTGACAGTAAACAATTGTTTGATCTTTGATCTACCAGCTTTAAAGCCATCTTTATAATCAACACTAAAAGTGTTTCTGTATGATCTGATATTATTTTCTTAGATCTTTGAAAATATTTTATACGTCGTGCAATGTAGTGCTATGCCTCTATAGATTGTAATGGATTTTAGTCCGCAAACGTCACGGCAACGACTGCAGGACGAGTCGGCCTCGCTCTAACACCCGGACGTGAAGTCCTAGAGGCGTGGTAACGAGTTGTACCCTGAGGGGCAACGACTCGGCCACTCGGAAGATTCCACTGTTTCCATTATTAAAACATCCACCGAAAAACGCGATTTTCCGAACGTAACATTTCGAAAATTACTTTACTCTACCTTTTACATTCTTCCACAAATCAATACAACGAAATCGATCGCGCCTCCGCTCACCGGAATACCTAAATACCGCAGTGCCCGAAAAAACACTGGGCTAATTAACACTATCGCAAAAAAAATCGAGTGGTTAATCGAATACCGAAAAGAATTTACGGAACGAACTACAAACAGCACTCCGGAACCCAACCGGCGAAACTTTTGTGTGGCCCTACATCCTCCTGCACTTACCTTGGCGCCATCACTTTCCTCTTGAAAACAAGAAGGTCCGATGGAAGGAAAGAATGGATTTCAAATTAACAATTGATTTCTTCATGACAAAAGATGTAACTATGGTGAAAACACTATTAAAAATTTTAACATTTCACATTTTACATAACAATTTTTTTTTGCTTTTATAGTGATTATTTTGGGTACAACGATCAAAGGTGAAACGAGAGCGACCATTCTATCTGCAGTTTTACAAAATCTCTTTGAATTCAGAGAGGTGAGGTGGGAATGCCTCCAGAAGGGAAAAATCAACCAGTGTTACCAGTGACAACGAGTAGACCATTCGGCTGCCAACTGCACCTTGCAATATCAGTTTGCTAAATGTAAAGGTTTTCGTACCCCCAGTGCATGCGAATTGGCCATGACGGAGCCAAAACAAAAATTATTTTGTGTGCACATCGAGCAAGGAGTGTCATTTGCGTCAAAATTTTGTGGCCAACATGGTTCAGAATAATTTGCCGAATGGACTACGGCTCATCCCGATCAACGGTAAATCCATTGTGACCCCAAAATCAACGGGACTTACTCCTAAAATTCGTCGACAAGTTAAAGCCGTAGGGGAGACCGATTAGGGTAGGGTAGGGGAAACAATTTTCACATTTTGTTTCGTACATCAAATACTATAAACAGAAATCGTATGCTATTAGTACCAATCGATAGGTCATTCTTTACACTTGCGAATAACTAACATAAAAAAATTAGAAGCGTTAAATATTGTGGTGAAAAATTGACTTAACCGTAACAAGTCAACTTGTTTCAACTCCCCTCATACCGAGGTAAGATGAAACAGGGGTCGAGGAGAGTTGAAACATATGATTTTTGAGAAGTATTAAAGGCTGCAAAATAAAAATGATGATATAATTTGAAAGTATTTATTAAAATTAAACTTCTCAAGTACGAAACAAACTTTTTTATAAATATTTTGTACTGATATATCAATTAAGTAGGTAACTACAGGTCTAATACAAATAATCAACTCCTAAAGCAGTTTAAAGTACGATAACGTCCTTTTCGTAACATTAATTATCTTATCAATCTGAGAAGCAGTTGTGACAAACATAAGAAAGTTCCCCACCAGTGCAAGCTTCATGAGCCCAGTTGTTGCATTTCAAACATTGCACCCATTTTTCTTCGGCTCTGCTATTTGAATATGACTCTAAACAACAAAGGCAAAAGGATTCTTCTTCTTCTGCACTGTCTTTGTTTGCTCTTTGTTTTGTCACCCCTTTGTCACCCCTGTGGATGGGGGAGGCTAGAATACATTCACAGTAACCCAACTTGTCGTAAGAGGCGACTAATGGGAACACAGCACCGAACCCGGACTATGATTTGACTCTCGACTTTATTTGACGCATGTGGGCTGGCGGCCATGATATTCTGGACCTAGTCGCTTTCTGCGCGGTACCGCGAACGGCTCCAGGCTAATATCACGCCGTCTCCGTCCCGATAAAACCTTGGCAGGCCTCAGAGTACGTTCAAAGCTTGCACCATTGAGTTGGTGGTGTAGGTTCGGTTGAGTCGTACTCCCGATTAACGCTGATCTGGCTCTGAGCACCTGACTCCATAAGGGCTGGTGCCAACCCTCGCATGGCCTCCCTACTTGCAGGGCCGTCTTTAAACTATTTGAGGCCCTGGGCACATTAGGATCATGGGGCCCCTAGGACCTTGAGAAAACACTATTTAGTTACAATAGATAAAGAAAGACAAACAAGGTTCTAAATTTATTTTTATTTAGTTACTAACTATAAAAAAATAGGAAATATAAAAAATAATCTACAAAAGTAACTCGCTTAACATAAAATCCTTAGATTAATTCTATGTTGATTGCAAAGGTACCCTTCTAGATTTAAGATGAGCAAAATCGTTAATCACATCTTCAAAATCTATGGTATTGAGAATATCACATTCTATGGACATCAGCGACAAACTAGTTAATCTCTCTTGAAGCATTGTACTTCTTAATTCATTTTTTATTCGTTTCAATTTGGAGAAGGAGCGTTCTCCGCTGCAGTTAGTTACCATCATACTTAAAAATATTCTCAATGCAATTTCTACGTTAGGAAATGTGTCTTCAATTTTGTTTTGCTTTAATAGATTATATACTTCCTGTACACTGTTAGATGCTTCATTTTCACTCTGAACATTTTTTAAGTATTCTTTTAAATGTTGACATTCTATTTCTAACTCTTTTTCATTTACATCTTCGTGATAGATTTGAGAAAATTCTTTGCATCCTTGTCGTATCTCTTCGGAATTCAGAGTTTTTAAGTGAAAAAATAAACTAAAACGTTGACTGACGGTCTCATATGAACTTTGTCGCTGTTTTAGATGAACACTCAAGGTATCGATTATTGGGAGAAAGGTTTCTACGTTGAATCGCTCTTTTCCATTCAATTGGACTGATGGCGCAGAGCCATCAAAAAAAATCAGCCGTGAGCTTCTACGTCTTGTTCTTTGAGATAGATCTTTGTAGTCAGATTCTGGGTTATTTTCTTTGGCAGATGATTCGAAGTTATCAAATTTATCCCTGAGGTTAGTAATAAAATCATAAAGTGAAGTCAACAAATTGGTTGCAACGTCCAGTGTTATTGTTTCTTTCTGAAGATAATTACTTGTTTTGTCTATTCTTTCCAATATGGTGCTCCAGATTTCCGTCAGTATAATAAATTCTAGATTTCCCATTTTTCTAGACAGACTAAGGGCTTCGTCTCTTGTTTCTCGTGCCTTTTCAGTATCGTTTGCGATGGTGATTAAAGCTTCTAATATTCTTTTATAACCCCCATGCAAAGCACTTACTGCATCAGCTCGGGCTGACCATCTGGTTTGTGAAAGACTCTTAACAACTTTTTTTGAACCTAAATGTTCTGTTAATATATTCCATCTGTGGGTAGAGCCCGAAAAAAAGTTGTACACTTTCTGAACTATTTCAAAAAACTGTGATGCCTCCGGTACACACCCAGCAGCATGGACACCTACCAAGTTTAGTGAATGTCCTGCACATGGTATAAAGGTGGCAAATTCACATTTTTCCTTGATTCTTGTTTGTAGACCACTATACTTTCCCGATATATTTGAAGCATTGTCGTAGCTTTGTCCTCTGCAATCTTTTATGGGAATATCATGTATCTCTAAAAAATTTAAGATGGTCTCCGCTAAATACTTAGATTTATGCTCTTTAATAGGTATAAATTTCAAAAACCTTTCAACAGGAACACAGTCTTTTACGTATCGAATGATGAAAGTTAGCTGGTCAATATGAGACAGATCGGGCGTACTGTCAACGCTTATGGAAAAATATTTTGCTGATTTAACTTCATTTATAATTTTTTTTAGAACCTGTTTTCCCATTACTTCAATAAACTCATTACAGATATTTGCTGATAAATAAGAAATGTTACCCTTTCCAGGATTCCCAAATTTTTTTAAGTGATCTGCAAGAAATGGATCAAATTCACTCAATAATTCCACACAACCCAAATAATTTCCATTGTTTGGAGATCCTAGGATTTCATTGTCGCCGCGAAATGGAAGCCCTCTCGATGCCAAAAATTTTACAACAGCTACAATCCGTTTAAGTACGTTTCTCCAGTAATCCACTTCCTTTTGATGTTGAGATAATAACTCTATATCTACTCTACCAACCGCTTTACTTCGTGCCAGATAAGGCATCATAGATTGCTTATGCGCTGGGCTATTTTCATGTGTTAAAATTATGTGATTAATATGCTTCCAATCATTACATCCATTCCGAGAGCAAAGATTAACATCAGTTGGGTTAAATAAACAGCATGAAAAACAAAATACAGAGCATTTGGAAGGCGAATACAGCAACCATTTTCTTTCGACGCTTTCATTGTTCTTTAATTTGCGAATAAATAATGCTTTGTTGAAATATCTCGTCACTAATTTATTACCATCTTTGTAGGTTCTGGATGCCTCGGAAAAGTCAGAATCTTTATTTTGAAAATATACTAGTCCCTTACGAATTAAAATTTCGCGATTTATTTCAACAAACTTTTCGTGAAAATAATCGGCGGGATCGTGCGATATTAATTCTTCTGTGTTGGAAAACTGCTGTTCAATTGACACAGTTGGAGTTGTCGGTTTTAGTGAAGTTACTGAAGTCGTTGCACTTTCGTCGTAGGAATAGTCGCTTTCTGATTCAATCTCTTTTTCAAAATTGGAACATGAAGGTTTAGAAATTCCCGCAATTTGTAATTGAGCTGAGTCATCATGTGGAACATTTATGAGTTGATTGCTACTTACAGAAGTTTCTCCAGTAGTAGTAGTAAAATATGATGTTAATTTTGGTAACTTTTCAATTACTTCTTTCTGATGTAGAACTTTTTTCCTTTTTTCAGATCCACTAGGATATGACCGTTTCGACATTTTGTATTATAATTCAGTATTTAATTAATTTTATAACGAAAATATTCGCTAACACAAAACAGACAAACGACGATTTAATCAAACAATACTATTTTTTTGTCAGAGCTCAAGCACAGTCAGTAACAAACTAACAACTACAAACAAAACAAACGCCACAACATCGCAGACAAATACTTGAAGGGAATTCCCGTTCGTCAAGTCAAACGACGATCGGGAGTCGGGAATTCCCCTTTTTTGTCTTTGGTATTACGAATGACGTTCGAATAGGTTTCTTAAAGACATAAACCACACCGCATCAAATAATTCTTCTTTTTTTAATTTAATAATTTTTCTTTTAATTGTATTCTTATACTTACATATAGGTATTTAAATTAACCTAAATATACTAATATCGGAAAAACTCATTTTTGAGAGAGAGTGGAGTACTTATACCCTGTTTATTTATTAGTTTGATCTTTCTTTTTGACGGATGTCAAATCTGAAATCGATATAACTTTGCAACGACAAACAATATTTTCTTATTTTAATAATATTAAAAATTGATAATAAACATAAGAATAGACACACAACATAAGAGTACCTGTTAAGGACTCAAGCATTTTCCGAAAGTCTTAAGTGGTTTTTATTGCTTCGAAGTAAAATTTAAATAGAAAAACTGAAAACAATGGTACCTACCCAATGTTTTTATGTCTAGTGCAATAAAATTGATTGACGAATGAATTTATTTATTTTGAATAGTTTAAAACATACATACAGCCACATATTTAGCCAACACATTTTTTACACCAATAGATATTTTCTGTTTCCCATCACTGACCCATCTGTCAAAAAGTTCAAGCTATGTTGTACAAGGTATAGCTATCCGCATGCGGCAAACTAAAGCTAATATAATAAGCGTAGGTATTGTAGTAAGTCATTATCATCAGATTTTTCAAAATTAATGTTTTTCGGTAATACCTAAATATCGGTTATCATTTGGTAATCTGGCAGGAACTAGGGGACCCCATTCGATCGCGGGGCCCTGGGCACGTGCCCATAGTGCCCAGTGGGGAAGAGGGGCCAGCCTACTTGCAAAGATAACCATGGGATCATTAAAGCGACTACACATCCGAGCGGAGATAGCGGCTCTGAGGGGGGACCCTTAAGAACAAAATGAAGAAAAACAACAACAACAACAACAACAATAAACAGAATAACGCAGAGGAGACGAACAAACGAGCCGATGAACATAATTCTGACAACCATAACGATTATCTTGGCGCATTTTCCCGTAGTGGAAAAACCTTACGTGCACCACCACGGTCTCATTCAGCCCCAATCGCAAAGAGCAGTGATGGGCCGGTAGTAAATGCAGCTCCGGAGGTTTACGACCACCTCACTCCTAAGGTTGCTACTGCTGAATCGACCTCAGTAGGAGGAACGCACAACATAGAACGTAAGCTCCCGGAGGAGAAAGCCGGCGAAAAAGACCTGATTGTTAAGGAGGTTATCGCGGAGAACCGTTCCGAGGAAGAACGTTTGACAAAAAATGTTATGCAATTCTCAAACGTTTGCAAGGAGTGTGCATAAACCAACAAACAATCAGTAAAGATGTAAAAAAAGGAGTGTTTGAGCTCGAAGACCTCTTGGATCGAGTTTGCCACTACAGGAGACTCTGGAAAAAGCTGGAAGAAGAACATCCAGATCAAACGGTGCACGTTAAAGTCACCCAACCTTTCCTTCCCAGTATCAAGAGGACTACTGCTAGCCCTCTTGAGAGCGAACAGGAGAAAAGGCGTAAAGAGAACGTTGAGCCAGAAACAGAAACGTCACAAAAAAACGACGCCTTCCAACTCGTGATATCTAAGGTGGCAAAAAAATCCGCAAAACGCGAACATAGGCTTAGCCAAAAAACAGTGCCTGTTCAAACAACGACAAATACCGTGGACAAACCAGCAACAAAAGAGCGAAGAGTCCTTGGAGACGCCATTCTTGTGAAGCCCACTGACGGAAGGAGCTATTCCGACGTTCTACGCGATATCCGCAAGAATGTCAAGCCGGAGGAAACAGGGACGATAATTAAAACTTTACGATCGACGAGGTCCGGAGGGCTACTCGTCGAGTTTGGAGCGGACTCCTCCGATAAATCGATATTCTACGACAAAATAAAGGACGTCCTTGGGGCAAAAGCCACCGTCTCTACCTTGGAGCCAAGAGCATCATTGGAAGTAAGGGACCTGGATTGCATCGCCGATCCGGCTGAGGTCGAAGAAGCCATTCTAAAAGAGTTCCCTGGAATAACTCTAGAAAAAGTAAAGCTTTCTCCAGAGAATCGCCGAGGGCAAAGGCTGGCCATACTGGAAGTAACGGAGAAAGATGCTACACAACTCCTGGCCAAAGGGAAAATAAAAATCGGCTGAGTGGTGTGCAGAATTCGCCGTCGCGCCATCCCAGTACGATGCTACAGGTGCCTTGGATACGGGCACACCACTTCGAACTGCAAGGGCCCTGACCGTAGTATGCTTTGCTTTAAGTGTGGAGCGCCTGGGCATAAGAAAAAAGAGTGCGTTGAGACTCCGCGCTGTTTGCTATGTAATCATCTTAACTCTCAACCGACAGAGCACCTTCACGTTGCAGGAACAGGCGCGTGCCCAATCTTTAGAGAGGCACTAGCAAAAGTAAAAGCAGCTCTAAGGTGATGATCAGGGCCCTTCAAATTAACTTGCACCGTAGCATCAATGCACAAGATTTATTAGAGCAGTTCGCCAGAGAAGAGGAAGCTGATCTGCTGCTGCTGAGCGAACAACATCGAAATAAGGCCTCACCAGCCTGGTTCTCCGATGACTCCCATACTGCTGCCGTTTGGGTTCGTAGTAGCATGCGACTCCAGATCCAAGGTCACGGCCGAGGAGACGGTTTCGTGTGGATTCGGTGCTCGGGTATAACGATTTTCAGCGTATACCTGACGCCGAATGAGTCAATGCCATCCTTTCAAAATAGACTGGACGCGTTAGAGGATGCTGTTCTGAACACAGATGGCAAAGTACTCGTAGCAGAGGACTTCAACGCCAGAGCCGTTGAGTGGGGCATGTCTCAAACCGATTCCAGAGGGCAACGCATTCTGGACATGTCGGAGAAAACTGGGTTGGTGGTTTTAAATACCAGTAATGTACCGACCTTCCGGCGCTAGGGCTGCGAAGGAACAATCCCAGATGTGACATTCACCTCGGAGTCCCTCGCTTCGACGACGTTGAACTGGAGAGTACTCGAGGATTATTCAGCGAGTGACCACTAATACATTGCGTTTGAGATCGGCGATACCACCCCTCGCTCGTCTCAACGATCTTTCACTCCCGGGTGGAATATCGGAAAACTAAACGTGAAGACTTTCGCCAATGTGATTCTAAAAGGCAGAACGACATCGGGGTGCCCTTCGGGGGGGGGGGGGAAGGGCTGGAGTCGAGGTAATGGTGGAGTCAACGATGAACCTCATCACTTCTGCATGTAGCTCATCTATGGCTCGAAGGTGTGTTCCCATCTCGCTGGAAGGTGGCGAGGCTCACATTGATCAGCAAGGGAAAAGGGGACCCCGGGCTGCCATCTACATACCGGCCGCTTTGTATGCTGGACACAGCCGGGAAAGTGTTCGAAAAGCTCATCAAAAGAAGACTCACTGACGCAATTCGTGCTGCAGGGGACCTATCTCCTCGGCAGTATGGCTTTAGAGCAGGGCGATCTACTTCCGATGCCATCATGGAAGTGGTGAATGCAGTCCGTCGAGCCGAAGCGCACAAAACTAAAAAGCGAGTTGTCTTGCTAGTGACGCTTGACGTCAGAAATGCCTTCAACTTCGCCAGATGGTCGGATATTCTTGGCACATTGGAAAAGTTTTTCCGATTGCCAGGGTATCTGATGCGGATTTTGAGGGATTATTTAAAGGACCGCAGACTGCTCTATGACACACAAGATGGGCGACGCAGTATGGAGATAACGTCTGGTGTAGCGCAAGGCTCCATACTGGGACCAGACTTGTGGAACGCCACATATGACGGACTATTGAGGCTTCAGCTGCCAGATGAGTCGCGCTTGGTCGGCTATGCAGATGATGTAGCAGCACTGGTCGCGGGACGCACAGTCGAACATGCGCAGCGCAGACTGGGAATGCTGATGCGTCAAGTGAGGGAATGGATGACCACCCGCGGGTTCAGTTTGGCACTAGAGAAAACCGAGGTGGTCAGTCTCACGAAGAAAAGAATTCCCACGGTAATTCCTTTGCGGATCGGAGATGCGACTGTTGAGTCTAAAGTTGCAATAAAATATTTGGGACTTTTGATCGATTCCAAAATGAGCTTTTCGGAACAGATCAGGGCAACGGCGAAAAAGGCCGCGATAGGCATGTCAGCTTTGAGTCGACTAATGTGCAACATCGGTGGGCCCACACCGATCAGACGCCGACTTCTCATGAGTGCTGTACAGTCAGTGCTACTGTACGGCTCTGAGGTTTGGGCCGGAGCTCTCAGTAAGGAGCTGTGCCGAAAGCGCTTGGCCCAGATACAGAGACGAGGAGCTTTGCGGGTTACGTCTGCATACCGCACTGTCTCTGAGTCGGCGGTGTTCGTGATCGCAGGAGTGATACCCATCGCCCTCCTTGCTAGAGAACGACGGAGAATTTATGACCGTAAAGTGGAGGGCTCAAGATATGCTGTCAACCGAGAAGAGAGGTAGCGCACAATACTCGAGTGGCAACAGTCATGGAAAGGCGACTCCAATGGCCGCTGGACTGCCCTTTCCAGCAGTCCTCCTCTATCCTGCCCCCTCCCGCTGGAGAGAGATTTCTCTAGACTGACGGCGCCCTAGGGCGAAGTAAAAAGAGGCCTAGCCCGAAGTAATGTGTCAAACGGTTCCAGGCTAGGATCTCTTGACAGGGGGGGTGTTTAGTGGGTAGTCTGGTAGCATGCGCTGCTAGGAGTCCCACACTCCGGGCGTAAATTGCCTTCACCCCCCAACCCAAAAAAAAAACTTCTCAAGTACGAAACAAACATTTTTATAAATATTTTGTACTGATATATCAATTAAGTAGGTAACTACAGGTCTAATACAAATAATCAACTCCTAAAGCAGTTTAAAGTACGATAACGTCCTTTTCGTAACATTAATTATCTTATCAATCTGAGAAGCAGTTGAGGCAAACATGAGAAAGTTCCCCACCAGTGCAAGCTTCATGAGCCCAGTTGTTGCATTTCAAACATTGCACCCATTTTTCTTCGGCTTTGCTATTTGAATATGACTCTAAACAACAAAAGCAAAAGGATTATTCTTCTTCTGCACTGTCTTTGTTTCCTCTTTGTTTCTTGACAACCTTAACCTTCTTAGTTTTAGTGCCTGGTTTTGATCTTTTTCTTGTTTTTGTTTCTTCAAAGTTAGGTTTTTTCACCTTTTTCTTAGTCGTTCTAGTTGCTTTCATTGCAGCTAGTTTATGCCTTACGGGAGTGTCGGTTAGGATAGTGGATTTTACTTTACGTCTATTTGTTTGATTTCCTTTCCTTGGTGGAGCTTTTGGCAAGGATCTAAGAGTTTCAGGTGAGAATGGAATTGCTGTCACAGTAACTGAAGTATTTCGTGATGTAGATGCTACAGGTATTATATCTTCAGTGGTTGAAGGCATCGTAATAGTTTTAAGCATTACTTCAGATATCGCCAGATCAGGTGAATTCTTATCAAGGTTCTCTGCAGACTTGAGTACCTTTTTTGTTTCGTAGCTGATTTGAGGAGGAGTAGCCGGTAAATTTAAGATTGATGAACTTGGTGTACGAGAACTAACGGAAGTTTCCAAAGATCGATCAGTAATTTGACTCGAAAAATAATAAGCGTCCTGGAATATTTCAGTGTTTACTGGCCAAAGTCCGGTATGGATGAATCCGGAAGATATATTGCGCGGTGTGACGGCTATATCAATCGATGTTTTCACTATCCCAGGAATATCATAGATGGACATTACTTTTCCTGGATTAGACCGCATCCAATTGTCGCAAGCAGTGTTAACTGCTTTTTTCATTGGCCCAAAAACGGTTCTGTCCATTGGCTGCAACTTATATGTGCAGTGAGGTGGAAAAGTCAATAGAATTATGCCATTTTCCTTGCAAAAGTTGATATTTTTAACTGCTGTATGTGAAGCATGGTTATCTAAGAACAGTAGTGCTTTATTTTCTTTTGATGGCCTAATTTAGTCTTTGAAAAATTTAAGAAATATATAAAAGTCTTCTTCTTGCATCCACCCTGACCCATTCGCAGTGCCAATTGATCCAGTAGGTCCATCGCGTATAAAGTGATCATGAAATCTTTTCCGCGGAAAAATGAGCATCGGGGGTATGTGATTAACGAGGGCATTTCCTACCAGTGCTATGGTAATCAATGTTCCCCTCTCTGCGGAAGTCATGGCACTCACTTGTTTCTGTCCTCGTCGGGCAATGACGCGGTCCGGTTTCTGAACAGTTGTGATTCGTCAACGTTCCATATATCCTTCCCTTGCAATTTGTGTTTGTCAACTACTGCGGTATAATTTTGAAAAAAGAGTTCCACGTTTACTCTATTAAAACTTGTAGCTCGAGCGATACTTGTAGGTTGAGGTAGTCTTAGAGAAAGAACAGGATGACGTTTCATAAAAGATCGAAGCCAAACCTCTCCAGCCATTTCATGCTCAGCCCAAGAAGGAGGAATTTTTTTATTATATTCTACAGCCAACCTGTAGGCCAAAGTTCTGGCTTCCTTAGTACTTAGGCCAAAGTTAGCAGCAACGCAGTTTAAAAGATAGTCACAGAATACCTTCTCCTCTGAAGCTGTAAAAACAGTCTTTTCGGGATATCCAACCGTTGGAGCAGTCGCCGTTTCGTTAGCTTCATGAGCAGTTTTTTTTTAATATACCTGTAGAGGGAGGTATGGTTAAGGTTGTAACTCGAAGCCGCGTCACGGAGACTTTTCTGTCGCAAAGTTACTTCTTCTGCTGCGAGATCATATATTTCGCGACTCGCCATACCTCTGTCAGTCTTTCTTTTATAATCAGTAGGCATTCTAAAACAAAATAAACAAATTAAATCAACAAAAAAAACATTGTTTTTTGTGCCCGTTATTTATTGACTGCTGTGTGATATAAAATTGAAAACGAGGAGAGATGAAACAGCCTGTTTCAAATCTCAGTAAGAAAAAACCTCCTAATTTTTGTTTAATCCACAATCAAGAACCAAATACACAGAAATCAATTTTACCAAACATATACACTTAGTCACAAAAGTCTACGTACCCCCAAAGAATATGTAGAATATCTTTAATTGATAAAAATTAACAAAGTTCTTATAAAATATAAATATTTTCATTAAAAAAATTCTTATTAGATTCCATTTTTAGGTTGATATTTTTATTTTGCAACAGACAGCTGTTTCGAGGCCGATATGGTCCCTTCTTCAGTGTTATGTCAATGGAATCTAACAAGAATTTTTTTAATTTTTTAGAAGGTTGCAAACATCCGAACCAACAATTGGAAATAAATATTTTCACTTAATTGACATTTAAATACAATAAACGAAAAAAACTCAAAAAGTAGTCACAACAAAAGTCTACGGCAAGTGAAAAGAGTGCCGTTAGAATGATCACAGTTAAACTGCAAAGGGACGGTGTTGTTGGGCTTAGTGAAAGACGGGACGTGAATATTGTGAGTAGTGAAGAATAAATTTCGCCGCAATGAGTTCAAAAAGGAGAGAAGTTCCAGTAGCTGTTCGAAAAATAATAATAAAGTTAAAAAGTGAAAGTAAATCTTTAAAAAATATCGCGAAAACGCTAGGGTTGGCAAAGACAACAGTTCAAACAATAATTAAAAACTTCTACGATACTGGAAGTTATGAAACCAAGCCAAGATCTGGTCGACCTCCTGTTCTCAATGAGCGCAATCAACGGGACATCAAGTGCCCGGAAGGTTACGAACGATCTTGAAAACTCACTGGGAATTAAAGTTCATCCAGAAACTGTACGACGCTGTCTTAGAAAAGCCGGATTGAACAGCAGAAGTCCTCGTAAAAAGCCTTTCATAAGTAAAGCCAATAGGGCCGAGCGCCTTGAGTTCACCAAAAAGTATTATAAGATACATGAGAGCGACCCAGACTTTTGGAGTAAAGTTATCTTTACA
Source organism: Stratiomys singularior (assembly GCA_954870665.1). Taxonomy (NCBI): domain Eukaryota; kingdom Metazoa; phylum Arthropoda; class Insecta; order Diptera; family Stratiomyidae; genus Stratiomys; species Stratiomys singularior. The sequence continues at coordinate 61,646,656 of OX940879.1, read as the reverse complement.
GACGAGTATAAATTTAACGTTTTTGGGAAGGATGGCAGGATCAAAATATGGCGCAGACGCAAAGAAGAATGGAAAGTGAAAAACGTGCTTCCTACTTTCAAACATGGAGCTGGCTCTGTTATGATCTGGGGCTGCATGGCGGCGAGTGGAGTTGGTAGAATACATTTCGTCGAGTGTACCATGGATCGGTATGTCTACTTGGATATCCTAAAAAGTAGCTTCTTGCCCAGTGCTGATGGACTAGGATTAGGTTCGGGTTATATATTTCAACAGGATTGTGACCCGAAGCATACTTCTGGAATTATCAAGGAATGACTTCTGTACAACGTCAGGAAACAACTCCACTCTCCTTCTCAATCCCCAGATAGATGTTCTATGGGATGAACTGAAACGACGTATCCATAAACTGGGCGTACGCACCAAGAATGACGTCAAAAAAGCACTAACAGAAGAATGCGCAAAAATCCGACCAGAATTCACAAAGAAATTAGTCAGTTCAATGCCATCAAGGTTGCAAGCAGTTATAGACTCCAAGGGCGGGCCAACAAGATACTGAGGTGCATACAATTTCACAATAAAGCAGTCGTACGTAGACTTTTGTTGTAATTACTTTTTGAGTTTTTTTCGTTTATCGTATTTAAATGTCAATTAAGTGAAAATATTTATGTTTTATGAGAACTTTGTTAATTTTTATCAATTAAAGATATATATTTCAAAAACATCGATACAGTTTTCTGTTGTTTTCATTCGAATTCTACATATTCTTTGGGGTACGTACACTTTTGTGACTAAGTGTATAATAAATCTTTAGTTAATGAGCTTTCGAAACATAAATAACTTAAACCAAAATACAAAACCCTTATCAAAATATAAGCATCGTAAAAAACTTTAAAAACTTACTTTTCACGATTTTTGTCACATGACACGCAGAACTCAACAACCATACGACTTACGCCACCAACGCGAATTGACACGTCAGCCCGCGGAGGGAAGTGATTGGAAAGCGACGTTGCCAACTCTCTAACGGTTTTAAGTTCCGAGAAATCGGTACTGTTTCAAATCACCTTTGTTTCAAATCCCCTCGGTTTCCCCTACATCACGCTTCTCACTGAAACCCCCCACAAAGAATTCGTGGTATTCAAGGATTTTGAATTCGTAAAAAACAATAAGGTAAACGGTGATTGAAGAGGAAGCACAGGGATGTTGGTTATCAAAATATCCATAAAGATGAATGAAGAAACTTTGAATTTTAGTGTCCATTATTAAAGTTTCACTGCAAGGCTGCGTCACCTTGCAGTTTTTGGGTCAAAACATTGTCAATTTCTAAATGAGCTTGGGTCCTTTACATAATGGAATTGAAGTTCCAACTGCATAGTTATTATATTTTTGCCGATGATCTGAATGCCTGGTGTATGTTATGGCTGAACGCCCATAATAATTCAGGAGATTACACATAGTCACAAAATTGAAGGCGCAATATTTATAAATACTTAAATATTATTAAATGTTACTACAATTGTAGTAAATTTATCGAATTGGTATTTTATTCTGTCAGTGCGTTATCTTCTTTATAATGTACACCAAATTAATACAAAAAAGTCGAATCTATCGCAAACTTTGCTATTTTGTTGCCAACTGTACCACTTACGAGCTACACTAAATTGAAGGCACACGTGCATCTAACAAAATATTTCTGAGAATTTGATGATGCAATTACTTTTCATTCTTAACAAATATTGATTTTTGGTGAACCTTAGTGACTAGTTGAGTTTAAGAAAAAGAAAAACAAGAAAAAATTAAATATTTTCACATAAATAAATAAAAAAAGCTGAAATTGATAAACGGAGAAAAGAAGTCACAGCTGCGGGAAGAAAGAGTATTTATAAGCATGTTTGTTAAGGTAAAACATATCGGGAAGTAGGAAAAATTGTTGGGAGATCATTTTCTTTAGTAAGAACTGTAGTCAACAAATGGAAAAATTAAGGAACTTCTATTAATAAAACAGGACGCGGACGAAAAAAGTTACTGTCAGTAAAAGATGAGCAATACATTCGGTGGGAAATAGAAAAATGTCCAAAGAAGCCGATTCATAATTTGAGGGCTGAAGTTGAAGTCTCATATGATTCAAAAACCGATATCCAAAGAAACTTTTAGAAGAACATTGCGAAACCATGGTTTAAATGGAAGAATAGCCCGTAAAAAACCATTTATATCAGAAGAAAACGGTTAGAGTTTGCGAAAACTTACGTGAATGAGGGTCCAGATTTCTGGAAAAACATAATATTCAATGACGAAAGTAAATTCAACCTATTTGGCTCTAATGGTAGACAAATAGTTTGGAGGAAAGCGAATACCGAGCTAAAGAAAGAAAATTTGTGCGGAATCGTAAAACATGGAGGAGATAATGTAATGGTTCGGGGCTGCATGTCTGCAGTAGAAGTCGCCAACACGGACTTTATTGAGACCACTATGGACAAATTTAAATACCTCAATATCCTGAAAAGGAATTTAAAATCAAGTGCTATTAAATGAGGACTATCGGATGTGTGTTTTGGTTTCAACAAGATAATGATCCAAAGCACACCGCATATATTGTAAAGATGGGATTGCTTTATAATACGCCGAAACAATTAAAAACTCTACGTCAATTACCAGACCTTAACCCAATCGAACATTTTTGGTCAGTACTTGAGCAACACATCCAAAAATTTTCAATTACGAATAAATCCGAGCTGAAGTCAATAATAACAAGAGAATGGCAAAATATTCGCCGAACCATAACAAAAAAGTTAGCAGAAAGTATGCCTAGAAGACTAAAAGCAGTATTCAAAGCCAACGGATATCCAACTAAGAACTAGTAATAAATTATTTTATGTTTTTCTAGTAATTTTGAAGTTTGTGCCTTGAATTTTTTGCTAATTTTTCCTTCGTTACTTAATTCTTTAAAAAATTGAATTTAATTAATTTTGAATTTAATTTGAATTGAATTTAATTCATTTTTGTATTTTTAGTCTTGAATTTAATGAAAAAATAAAAACAAAATGTGATAATAAAGGTACATTAGTTGACATATGATTAAGAGTGTTCATATTTATTGCTTGTGCCTTCAATTTTGTGACTATGTGTATTTCTGAAATCATGCATAGCAAAGGGCTAAATTGAATACAGGTGCTACATGGGTCGTATATTCATAACCTAGGACAAATTCATATGTACACCTCTGCATTGCAACTTGAATTAACACCGAATAATCCTTAGCGAAAACTAAAAGTTCTTCTTTATCACAGCGACCATTACGCAATCTTAATTGAAATATATAATCGAAGGGGTGATGTCTTCCTCATACTAGTTGGAAATGAAAATCATTGGTTGAATTTCAAAAAGATATATGGGGAATTTTTGAAAAGAAATTTGATCGGGATTACCCGAAGCAATATCCAGCTTCCAATGAGAGCTACTTTTGTCCGATGGCTCTCAATGTCAAAAACCTAACTTACGATAAAATAGATCTCTATTCGACGAAGTTATAAAATATTGCATTGGAATCGATTAAAGAAGCACTTCCCAAGACTTAACATAGAAACAACTCTGAGAAGGATATGAAATATATGAAATGAAGTGAAATATATGAAATGAAAGGATATGAAATATTCGCACGACAGTCAATATCATATTTTGTAAGACGCCTTGAGTGAAGCTATTGAATCTTAAAAACACTAGTGATGAGATAAGTCTTCTTAATATAGCTGGTATCGAAAAAAATAATAATAAAAAAAATATCAGGCATGCAAACAAAAAACTGCCGTTTTTTTTCTCATGATATGAGGCTTACATAATTTTCATCGCTAGCCACAACTTTTTCCCATCTTTGTGGCAACTTCTGGATTCCTTGTCGGAAAAAATGTTTGTCTTTTGACGCGATCCATGAATCGATTCAATTTTTGGCGTCTTCGTAAGAACGAAAGTGCTGCTTGGCCACGACATGCTTCATCAATTGGAATAAGTAGAAGTCAGAAGAGGCGTTGTCAGGAGAGTACGGCGGGTGGGGTAGGATGTCCCATTTCAAGGTTTTCAGGTATGTTTTCCCGACCTAAGAAACATGTGGTCGAGCGTTGTCATGCAGAAGTATTATCTCTTCGTGTCTATCCAAGTACTGCGGATGTTTTTCCTTCAACGCTCGAGTCAAACGTATTAGATTCGCCCGATAGAGGGCTCCTGCAATGGTTAAGCCTGGTTGCAAGTGTTCATAGTAAACTACACCGAGCTGGTTCGTGAATGAATGTTCGGTTTCGCTGTTGATGTTGGTGCATAGCCCCACGATTTTTTCCGCTTCGGGTTTTCGGAAAAGGCGCCGTTGGATGTCCATCGGCTTCAACTCGTACGGCACCTAATGTCCCAGTTTCTGGATCATTCCTAAGCCTTTTATGTGATGAGAAACGGCTTATTAAGTCACACCCAATTTAGCAAGTTCCTGTTGCGTTCTACAAGAATCTTCATCCAGCAAAGTCTCCAATATTGCATTCTCAAACTTTTCCACGGGTCCGGGACGTTCCTTGTCTTCCACGTCATATTCGCCATTCTTGAACTTATGAAACTATTTCCGAAACGTTCTTTCACTAAAACAACGTTCACCATAAGTTTCTACAATCATTCGACACACGTGAGCTGCATTTTTTCAAATGAAATGCAAAAAGCAATATTTCCCGCAAATAACCCTTGCTCCACAGGAATTTCGCAATTTTCGTGTACGAACAAAACAAAGCACAGTAAAAATAAACAACGAGATTCTGTAGAGTTGTTGACTGAACTACTGAACCTATTGACTGTTGTTGAATTCCAGTAGGAAGCCTATCCTTTCTCTTGTTCGCTTCGATGCACGGTTGAAACTTTCCAGAGAAGTCAGCGAAAAGCTCTGACGTTCAGAGCCCTGAAAATCTACTACAGAGCCTGTTGTATTTTCCATTCTCATTTTCCTTTAGGGTAAGGTAAAGAAATTCATTTCAGTTCCATTCCATTAAAGGGTTCAGGACCGATGAATGTAGCTGGAGCTTCTTTTCTCGCTAATTGATCTACCTGCTCATAACACTGAAAACTTGCGTGCCTCGGCATATAGTATAGGGTAACCGGCACAGTTATCTGGCCTTTGGCCTGGTTAGATTTTGGCCTTTGTATACTGAGTCTAAATGGAGATATGCACATACAGCGATGACATTTTTTGTGCTGGGAGGCCAGGTCTTGTTTTGCCACGCCGTCAGACGTTTTCAAGTGGGAGATTACTCCTCTCGGAGGAAGGGAGGGAGAAAAAGTGATCCACTAACCCCGACGCTCTCGGCTGCTGTGAGTCCACCACAGACTGCCCGAAAATCATTTGCCACATGTTTCCATTTGTCAATCGATCCACATATCACATAAAGTGATAAGATTTTCCAGGGTGAGCTCTTCTGTTTTCCTGTGTAGGTCCTGCCGTAGCAGTGACGTGCAGTCACATTAAGCGATTCCAAACTGCTTGCCTTGCGAGATCTACACATAAAATATCTTATTTTATTTTAATAAAAATTTTGCTTTTCTAAATACAAACTATACTTTCCATTGCTTTATTCTTCATTAAAATATGAATTTAGACTGTAGATTGTATTGCATATCTACAGGCCTATAGATTGTATTGTGTATCTGCAAGCGAATACACACTCCTAGCAAAGATTTGTCTCAACATATTTGCTTGTTGCTAGCGAGGATTCCATTAAAAATGTTTCTTTGAATTTAGCCATACATTGGCTGGAATTTTTTTTCTTCTTTGTTCTGAATTTTATATGGGCACGGCAAGCAAAGTTGAACCCGCTTTTGAAGCTGATTGTTTCTTGCCATGTAGAATGTTGCTTGTAGTATTTGGGCATTTTATATGCATTTCAGTTTTTCGAACAGCAATATGTTGCAAGGAAATGTAAACTTTTAATTTGATGAGGTTTTCTTTGCACTTTATGAATGAAAATATTCATATTTGAATAAGGAAAAATATTAAAAAGAAAAGTGGGGAAGCTTGGAGCATGAAGCTTTTTTCCATTAGAACACTTTTAACTGAAATTGTTACTTTCTGCATTCTGAAAAGAAATCATACGAGAGTACTAGTGTAATTTTCGATAGTTTTCAACTATTCAACCGTAAATAGAGCGATTATAGATATATAACTCGCGTTGTGTTTAAGTGCTCATTTTAGTGGCAGTTTTTAAGAATTGGTAAGTTTGCTTTTCGCATTATGTCGGAATTTTGTTGCACGACTGATTTTTTATTAAGTTCGGCATTTTCAACTCTTTCTTTCACGAAGAAAAAAGAAATTGTTAATTCCGATAGGCCGAAACCAAAGTTAAATTTAGAGTTTAAAACAAAAAATTTCACACGGAAGTTTCACTTAGAATATTATGAAAAGTACGTTTGGTTGACGGGGAGCTGCAAAGTCAACAAGTTATTTTGTTGGCCGTGCCTCCTTTTTGCTAGTGAACGATCGGTTTGGAACAATGCAGGGTTTAGTGACTTAAATAATTTTACGGGATCAGCTGCAAGGCATTCTAGTACGGAGAAGCATTTGCAATCGTTGATTAAATTAGATACGTTTGGATCGCAACGAATAGAGTTTATGCTAAATGACCAAGTAGCATCTTCTTTTCGTTTGCATAATGAAAAAGTGGAGCGCAACCGTAACATTTTGAAACGTCTAATAGATTCCGTTTTCTTTCTGGCGAAACAAGAACTTCCATATAGAGGAAACAATGAAGAATCGACTTCTAATAATCGTGGAAATTTTATTGAAACAGTAAATTTTTTAAGTTTATACGATCCTTTGATAGAATCACATATAGCATCTCTTACGACCAATGCAGCTTTTTCTGGTCTATCAAACAGAATTCAAAATGATATCATAAGCGCAATAGCCACAGTAGTTAAAACTAGAATCAATTTAGAAATAACGAAAGCTCCATTCATTGCAATTATGGTCGACGAAACTCTGGACATTAGCCACCGTGAGCAATTATCGATCATTTTAAGATATACGTCAATTGACGGAATCAAAGAGAGATTCATTGAATTTTTAGATGTCAGTGATAGCCGCACAGCTGCAGTGCTTACTTCCTTAATTTTGCAACGGATGAATAATTTTAATATTGAAAATAAATTAATTGCACAATGTTACGATGGCGCTGCAGTTATGATCTCACAAATTCGAGGCGTTCAAACTTTAATTCGGGAGAAGCATAAATCAGCGTTATTTGTTCCATGCTATGCGCACTCACTAAAAGCAAAATTGAAACATTTTTTAATATCTCCACCAAAAGATCGAACCTTTTTGCTAAAATAGTTAAACGCCGTTTGCCTTCCGTTTCTAGCACTCGATGGCACTATCATTCGCGAATAATAAATGTTATTTTTGAAAATCGAAATGAAATAGCCGAGGTTTTTGATACAATTTCAAACGACTCGACCCATTGGGATGGCGATTCCTTAACTTTTTCCGATATTTATTCTGTAAAATTTTGCGACTCTGATTTTCAACTTTATCTCTTAATTTTTTCCGAACTTTTTTCAAGAACTGATGTGTTATTCAATCTTATTCAAAGTAAAGTAGTAAATATTGCATATGCTAGTCAAAAAATTATAGAATTTGAAAACTGGGTTGAAAATGACTTTTCTCTTAAATTTGATGATTTTTATTTCCACCGAGAAAAAAAAGCAGAAATGCACTAGACCCTTTGCAAAACCTTCGAAGAATCTTCAGGGAAATCATAGACATTGTTCTTCAACAAATTCGTCAAAGATTTCAGAACTTTAGACAATTATTATTTTTAGAATTGCTCGAACCTAGCTACTTTTCTCAATTCAAACAAAATTTTCCAGAAAAGAGTTTTCATTCACTTATAGAATATTATGGAGAGTTTTTCGATAACACCCAATTAAGAAATCAGCTGAAGGTAATCTATTCATCCGATGAGTTTAAAGACGCAAACGCGAATAAAATTCTTGCATATTTTCTAAGTCGCCCATATGTCGCTACAGGCTTTCAACAAATATGCACTTTAGCTAAATTAATAGCTACGATTCCAGTATCAGTAGCAACTGCAGAGAGGTCATTTTCAACATTGAAACGTTTGCATACATTTTTAAGAAATCGCCAGTCTCAAGATCGACTTTCTGAACTCGCTTTAATTGCTGTTGAGAAAGAACTTCTGATACAAATGCGAAGAGAAAACGATTTTTTTGATAATATTATTAAAGAGTTTTTACGTAAGGAAAAGCGAATAGACTTAGAATATAAATAAAAACTTGTATTCGTTTAAAACAATACATTATTGAAGTTAATTTTTGTTTTATATTTCGATGGATCTGCTTAAGTTATCAATTTTTTTGTATTTGTATTGTAAGTCTATCCGCAAATATATTTTATTCACTTGTCTGGTTTCTTCTATGAGGCGCAAAGCCGCTTGAATTAAATGTTTTTGAGGCTGTAATCATTCTTATATTCAGTCTATTAATATTTATTTCAAATGGATTGCTTGCCTATCAATAATTTTCACTGCACGTCACTGTGCCGTAGCCTGTCCAATCTTCTGCAAAATAAAAAGTGTGGCATTCGTCATCCTCCTCTCCTGGGCAAAAACCTACAATCGGGGGTTAGTCGCTTCTACCTTACACGTTCAATAGCTGGGTCAGGTAGAAGTCAATCTCACCTGATCCTTAATTTACCCACGGCCTTCGATGCCTGATGTACCGCGCAGTCCAGCTTCCCTTCGTGGAATTCGCCCAAGACTGCTGCTAAGTGTACAGTGAGTGTCGTCTCTTCTTGCAGGCAATTGCCTCCCTTTAGTCTCCGTTTTTTCGGTAAGTGGCAGGGGCTCCCTTGCAAGGAATACGATAGACATCACATCTGCTGAATCCGAGACTGTCAGTGTCGGTATGTATATGACGATAGAATCCTCAGTACTCCTCTTCTCTGCGTCAGGAGCTTTCGGTACGTCTTTTTACTGAGAGTACCGTCCCATATTTCTGCTCCATACAGAAGCACAAACTCTACGGTACTCATCAAGAAGCGTCTTATTGATGGTTTGGGCTTGCCTACATTGGCTTTAAGTCGACTCAGAACCAATACGCCTGAAGCAGCCTTCTGTGCCGTTGCTTTTATTTTCTCAGAGAAACTCATCTTCGAGTCGGTCAGTAGTCTCGTGTACATCACGGCTGACTTCGCTTTATCTAGAATGTCGCCAACAATGGCCATCATTGTCCTAGGGACTCTTTTCTTTGTCATCATGACTACTATAATTTTCTTCGGTGCTAAACTGAACCCGCGGGTAGTCATCGAGTCCCTCACTCGGTGTATTAGAGTAGTTAGTCTAAGTTGCGCATGTTCGCCATCGTGTTCAGCAAATAACGCCGCAACATGATCCACGTAGCCGATCAAGCGCGACTCATCTGGCATTTACACCCGATGCAATCTCTATCCTGCACTTGCCCTGTGACGTGTCATACAGTAAGCCTTGTTCCTTGAGGTAGTCACCTATAGTCACCAGAATATTCACCTATCTAGCGGAGTTGAAGGCTTTCCTGACGTCTAGCGTCATCAATAGAACGATCCGTCGCTTGCTGCGGCTATATGTCTCTGCCTTTTAGAGTGCGCTCACCACTTCTGCAAAAGGTTATATATGGGGATAGAAGATAGGAGATAGGTTCCCAGCGGCACGAATCGCGTCAGTGAGTGTTCCTTTTATTAGTTGCTCTAGCACTTTCCCAGCTATGTCTAGCATGCATGCAAACTACATGTAAAAGAAAAGATGACAATGGAGCAGAACCATTCAAAAACGGAAAGACGTTTGAATTTGAAAATTTATTACAACCAGAGATTCTTCCTACATGCGGGCGCAGCAGCTAACCCATCCGCACACTGGAGCGGCCAACCAAAGGAGTGCATAGACTTTTGCAACCTATGAGAGACAAATATACGATTGAGAAAAGCGAAATTTTCGATATACGTATGTTTGCTGCCATTACCACCGAAATGACTGAAGCACGGGGCACAAATAAAGAAATAATCACTGCTAGGAAGATAACGAGCACTTCGATTATCCTGGATCGTTCTAGGAAGAGCGGTTCTACCGTAAGGCGCAAAGTTATGAAACTCATCATTGCCACATGCGATGCACTACCGATTCTTAAAAGGAGGGTAAAAACGGACTTGGAAGACCTCCTAACCCGAATACGTCACCATGAAACCAACAGAGCGACAAGAGCAACAAGCTCCGTCGACAGTGTAGTAGTCATTTTGATTTCTACTGTCAGCAAAAGGTTGGCCTGCATCCCAATCATTGGGCCAATCATTAGAGATCGGGATGATTGGAGGAAAGAAGAAGCGCTTCGAATGATCAAATTGCGATTGAGGAAATGTTTCAGACGACACTATCCAAAGCTTCCAACCAAGCAGCTAAAAAGCGGCCCAAAACGTGAAAATCGATAAACTTCCACAAAAAATGGAATGCAAAGAATCATCACGGTAACGAAACGAGATCAAAAAAATCGTAGAGAAAAATAAAAATGGCGTAAAAACTTTGGTGGCACATCTAACAGGCCACAATTTCTTAGTTTAACACGATAAAAGAGTAGGAATGCAAACAGATGACATCGCAAAGCTTGTGGCGTGGAATGGGAAAGTACCGAACACTACCCTTTAGATTATTAGAACTGGAATGGGACCTCCTTAGTTTTAGAACGACAACCGGATGGTCCATCTGTACAGGATTACATCATACGTGGGGAGGCAAAAGCCGATGCCAGCCTATGCTTTTTTCCAACAGTGGACAGAAGGAAAAAAATAATAATGAAAAAAGTCAGAATTCTGTGTCCAGAAATCGCACAAGAAGCCAATTTCGTGGAAATTTTGGGCCTATTGGTCGCTGGGAGTATGTAAATGTCATTCCAAAAACAGTGTTGTGAAAAAATCATAAAATTTAAAATTCGCTTTCAACATAAATTCCCGAATAGCGCTTACATTATGGCATAACAAACATGGTTAGCTGCATGAAGTTCATTTTAGGCAAAAATCCTTTAATTTTTCCAAAAAGAGCAAAACTAATTTCAGCATAAATTATTTATTTTCGAGCTGAGTACCCGAGAATCAATAAAGAAGCTACTTTACATGAAAAATGCTTTTTAAAAGTCAACATTTGTGAACTGGTGAAATATAAACTAACTTTCGGCTACTTGATTACTTTTTTAATCATAAATTAGGAACGCTGTCTTCCATCTTCAAAGATCAGAGTTCATAAATATTTTCCATCCGAAAAGGTCTGACAACAAACTGCACACAAATTTCAGAAACTTTGATATATGATAGGCGCCATACAAACTGCGAGGAGTGATAAGAGCCTGATATACGAACCCTTGCCATAATCAGCGCCTTCACTAATTGAACTATTTAAAATCACTGAGTGCTTCGCTGAGCATCCATTATGGTTGTAAACACATACTTAGCCTGCACATCAGTGACCAGGATTGCGATTGACTTTTCCACTCGGATTTAATTAACGTCTGTGATTGACATAAACAACATTTTTTTATCTTGAAACTCAGTGGATGTAGACGGATATGTCGATAAGTAACTTTGAACGAAGTGCATTATCTTCGAGTTCCCAAAAAGCAATGGTGCAAAGGCCATTTCTCCCACACTTGTACGGCACTGAAACGAAGGATTTGATGTCAGCGCAAACATTCCATAAAAAATTTCATACGAGCATATTTTTCTTTTATTGTGAAAGCATATCAGAAATATAATTATTTTTAAACCGTGGTCATATCTCATCCGGTGGAGAATGGTGAAAGACAATTGTTTATTATGACATTCCTTCCCGACAGAGCTAGTTTTCTTCTTCAAAGCATGTGTTCAGATAAATCAATGGAATATAGGAAAGGCATCTCTGCATCTCTGGTTGAGATGCAGTTTGAGGATCTGTTTTATTTCTTCTCCCGTATACTAAAGGAAAAGTAAAGAATCAGCATATGATAAATATCTGAATTTGTTAATAGTTAATTTGTTTGTTAATAGCTTAATTTGTTTGACAAACCGAGATTGAATCCGAGCAATACCGATGAAAGGTGAACGAAAGTTTTCCCATGTATACGTTCACTCAAATTTTCCATTCGCGTATTTTTATTATTATTTTTATTATTATCATTATTATTCTTCGCGGGGGTACTATGTCGAGGTGGGTGGGAGGTGGACTTGTCAAAGTTGCCCGTTATCCAGACGCGTGACCGAGTCAATGATGATGAACATACAACATATACAACATAGAAGGAAGAGCGAAACACACCTCACGACCTGATGTGTGTTTTTCTCCGGTTGTTAGGCTGGGGATAAGTTCCAGAGCATTTTTAGTAGTGGTCTCAGTGGTGGTTTCTCTAGTATTGGTTGCTCCAGGGTCTGTTGAAAGTCACATACTGACCTTGTGGAAAGCGAAGAAATGCTCACCAGCTACCAGACTCTCTAGCTGGCAGTGTACCGAAAACGTCAAACGAGGAAGACGTGGCTACGAAGATAGCCGCGATGTAGATACAGCATGTGAGAACACAAGATATGATCAAACAGACACCCGAAAAGCCTGAAGGTGCAAAACTCAGCGCGGTGGTCAAAAAGGCCAGGCGTAAGCAGCTTAAGAGGCTCTATTAATGAAGCCCGCAGACGGGAGGACCTGCGCCGATTTCTTCAAGGAGATCAGGCAAAATGTGGAGACCAGAAAAACTGGAACCTGAAATACAAAGATAAGGTTTTAAGTTTTAAGAGGGACCAAAACAGGTGGCCACTTCGAACAACTCACATCGCAGTTAACTGACGAGGACTTAGAAGTAGAAGAGTTCATTAGACAAACTCTTCCTACAGCAGACAGCTTTATGGCCAGGTTGACCCTAGCAATAATAGTAGATATCTAAGTAGATGCAAAAGTAGACATCCCAGAGAAAGAGGTTGTGCAACTACTGGCCAAGGGAAATCTGAAAATCTTTTGTTATCCGCGGAATTCGTCAAAGCTTAGATAACTGTCATAAGTGCCTTATCTTCAGACCAATCCTCCCGAGTCGAAAGGGGCTAGATCGAACCTACTTGTGTTTCAAGTGTTGTAATCCCGGCCATAAGGCCAGAGAGTTCACAAACTAACCCAGCTACATCTTGTGATAAGCTAAGGGGCTGAAGCCTGAAAATCTGGCTCATATTCAAGGAAGTATCCTGGAGTTCATCCAGGCAATCAGCAAGGGTTATGCTAAACCATGGTTCAAGTCTTGCAGATCAACCTGCATCGTAGTGTAACCGCATAAAAACCTGCTTGTGCAAGCTGCGATAAAAAACAAACCGACCTGTTGTTGATATTTGAGCTACATCCCAACAGCTCCTCCCTGTTGGGATGTTACACTGTGAACATTGGTTTGTGCTACGTATGGATGTTGGCTTCTACGGTGAAAGATCGCCTGTGGGGAGTTCTCATCAGCGGTGCAACCTTGAGCCGAAAACATGGTAAGCTCCACCATGAATCTCATCAAGTATGCGTGCGAGTGTTCTACACCTAGGCGATGGTCACGACATGATAAGCTTGCTAACGCTGGCGTACAGGTCAGCTACAAAACTCCTCCGTAGTTTTATTAAGGGTAAAACAAGGCCCGCTGCTGGCAATATCTCGTTAAGGACATCAACAGGGAGCTCGAAGCAAAAGCCTGTCATGCGGAAGCGAAAAAACTGGACATGGTTATTCGTGCATTTTCCCCTGTGCATTATGAGCATCCCGATACTTCAAATGAGCAAAGTTCTGTTGTGTGCCAGATATTTAGTATTCAGAACAAAGCTACAGGACCACGTTGTATCTAATTGAAAGTGGTACAGCTCGTATACCAGTTTTGCATGTGGTGTGTTCCCAAAATGCTGGAAAGAGAAGAGACTTCTGCTGATCAAGAAAGAGAAGAGGAACCCGGTGCACGAATGTGCATATCGGCTCCTATGTATGCTGAATGCCGCTGGAAAAGTGCTCGAGGGACACAGGGAGGCCATTGCAGTTGCTGGGAGTCTTCCTTCTCATCAGTATGGCTTCTGGGGTAGCCAATCCATGATCGGTGTAATAAAAGAGGCGGTGAATACTATATACGGTGGTGAATACGTGGTGGTGAAAATTATAGGCGGTGAATACGGCGGGCAGAAGAACTCTGCTTGGTGGATAGTGCTCAGGAATATCTGAGGGTGCAAAGTATGTAACATGGATATTCAAGGACTACCTCAAAAACTGATAGCTCATCTTTGACACATCGGAAGTCGGTGGAGAATGGATGTGAAATCCGGAGTGGCGCGATCTGGTAAAACTGAGGTCCTAACTAAGAACCAGATCTCTCGTGCTATTCCCGTTCAACGTTGGAGAAAAGATTATCAAGCCGAAGGAATCAATAAATTTCATTGGCTTGATAATTGACCCGAGATGAGCGTCTTTGTTAATGCTAGGTGAGAGTGCACCGTAGGTATTACAGTTGCAGAGAATATGGTGCACCGAATCAAAGCCTGACAATTCTACACAAAACTGAAGGACGTTAAAAATTTAGTGGACACAGATGCCACCACTATAGGAATTTATATTCATTACATTCCAAATCAACAGTTGCCTTATATCTCTATCCAAAAAGCATTTTATTTGAGGCAGCTTGTTGTGTATGTTTTCTGTGAACATAACTTAAGCGACAACACGGTTACATTTCATGTATATCATGAAGCAACTGCTTTAAAGCGACCTTATGAAGTTTGCATTTTGCTTAGTGATTATTTCAAAAACATCCCAGAAAACGATAGGAACTTACATCTTTTTTCTTATGGATATCTAGCACAGAACAAAACCAACACATACACATAGTTTCTTTGTAGAAGTTTGACCCAATCAATCAGTAGTTACCAATACGAGGTCACTCCTTCTTACCATGTAATCGTGACATTTCTGTTGTCAAAAGACGTTGATAAATACTTGATCACATCTGCACCTTAAAATAATATACAAAAAGCATATTTGAGTTTTCTTTGAAGAACGAGTTCGTTGTAGAGATTCCAAAGACAGAAGTTGTTTTATATTTTAAGCACGGGTGGACATAACATTATAAAACAAACTGCTGGAACCGGAATCTCGGGGAAGAGGAGTTCATAAATATAGCAAATTGTCATTTAAAGTCAATTGATTGAATCACTTTTTCTATTCGTCTGATACATCGCATAAGGTGAAAGCTTCAAATGCCATTGACGGAGCAATATGTGACATATTCCTATTGCAAACTTCAAAAGAAAAACCCATACTTTTACCGAAAACAGAAGCATATATCGATCCATAAACCATAAATAAAAAGATTATGGAATATCTAAAGATTTCAGCAATACTTGACAGATAATCCGTAGGTTCAACCGTACGTAAGACGTTGGCATGGCCTAATAAGGAAAACGAAGATAACGATTAAAAATATAAATAACATTTTTATAAAAATTGTGTGTAATAAATGAGAGATTTCTTTCATTTTTGGGTTCTTTTAATCCTCCTTTATCTGAGACACCCTATTAGTCAAATATTTTTAAAAGATAAAAATCTGTCTGTTACGCCATTTTACATCACTTATCCATGTAGGTTCTGATTGTTTATTGACATATGAAATTATACAAAGGCCGCAATTTTGACATGCAATGTCCATACTGATGCTCATATGTAAACCGTCAGTGAAGGTTGATTTTCTTCTTTAAAGAGCCCTGCAACAAAAAGAAAACTTAGTTTGAACTGTTCATTAATTAATGTTTTTTTACCATTTTGCTAGTTACAAAATTTCGGTGAAGTACAATGCTGGTATTGACACTGGCTTTGGGCATATTAGGGGTGGGAAATATACCTGAACTTTTAGGTTACGATTTCCCAAAATAAAAGAAGTTTTTTTCGATAATTTTTTCTCATAGATTAAAAAAGATATCATTTTGAAATTTTGCAGAGGTCACAATTAAGATTATAGGTATACAAAAACAAACAGAGTCTGTGAAACGGCTTTTTTTTTTTTGATTCTACAAATTCTTCAGGAAAATGTCCAAAATTGATGGCAAACATGATTTTACGAGTCCGAAACTTCTGAGAGAACATAGAAACAGAAATTAAATCTTCCTTCAGTGGCTATTGCGTGAACAAGAAGATTTTCCCGCTTAAAACGACAAAATGGTGATGATTTGAAAAAAATCGTTTTTTGCGGTTAGAAAATCGGCAGGAAATCGTAAAATTTATTTCCGACCAACATGACCCCAGTTCAAGCAATAGCCAAATATGTCACCAACAAAATATTTAAAATTCAGATTGCTCGTTCGAATTAGATATTCAATTATTATTTATAAACATTTATACCGTATCTGCAATCGCTTCCGCCCATTCAAAAAACGCGATTTCGAAAAAATTAACGTCTAAAATTTTTTTCAAGTGACTTTTTAAAGTAGATACTACGTACTTCTATTCTGCCATGCCCTCGTCATACATTAATCCATCCTCTCCCTTGTACTTTTCCTGGAGCTTCAATTTTTCTTTTTAGAAACAATGGTGGGAGAAGCTCAAGCTGGTTTAGAACACGCGTCCCGTCGTTTCTATTAATTGATCTAGCCTCTTAGCTGTTAAAGCCTCTATCGATTTCCGTAGCGTACCGAGAGACTGAAATTCCTTTTCTAATTTCTATAACTCGCATCATTTGCATTATTTTTAATGCACTTGTCAACCCTTCATTAAAAATGCAAAAAACATTCTTCATTTACAAATAATAAATTAGGAACATACTGCTTTGCATCTCCTAATAATTTGGATCTTAATAATAATAATAATCGCCGTCACCTACATAATATTTATATGTAACATGATGCATCTTCCAGTTTCCCTAAAGCACCTTCATGTTTTATTTGATATTACTTTTTGTGTTCATTTAAGAAATAATCGTAATCTAAAGAACCTTCTTTTCCAGCCCGCATAGAACTCTGCTTACAAAATTTAATTTAATAATAATATCGAGTACTTTACCAGAGTACTTTCCTATCAATGAAACAAGATACCTAAAAAAAAGAAAATCCACGTTTTACCCAGGATCTATCACCTGAAACTGTCAACAAATTTTCTACATTGCCTGAAGCTTTATTTGAAGTTATTTCTTCATTTTCAGCATTGTTTAGGAATGATTTCAAGCCAATAATTTTATTATTGTTCACACAGCTGTGGTAAGTCGTGCCAGACAAAGAATATTGTAAGTCCACAAGTCTCATGAAATTCTTGATGATAAGCAAACACCTCATTCCAACTTTCAATTTGCCAAGAAATTTAACGAAAACTCTTCATTAACATCCTTTTTTCACGAAATCTCTTTCGAACAAATATTTCGAATATCTATAAATATCATTTGAATGAAGAATTAATAATATATCTGAATGAAAAATCATTAATTGCATTTGACCGAAAAATTATAAGTGACAGAAGACAAAATAATACAAAGTGATAATAGTGGAAAGGTTATAGTGTTGGTGATTCAAGGGATCCTTTGTGAGTTCAATAAATAATTTCTAGCTTTATCTGTGCAAGTGATCTCTGTCCGTGTGAATTCGACAATTAATCCCTATTGATATCTGCGGTCATTCGAATCCTTTCCTTCTGGTATGTCTAATCCTAATAATCGTGTTAGACCCGCGCGACTTAATATTGCCGATAATGCGAGCACAGCTGTGCCTTCTAACTCCAACGCATCCACAGTTCAGAGCGTGCGAAACATGAAGGAAATAGAATTGAACGATTACATAGCGAGATTAGTCTCTGAAAGGCTCGAGATTCAAGGCAGGCAGTTATTTACTTCCCTGATGAATCCAGCCTCAGACCCTAATTATGATATTGACCAGCCTATCAATCAAGGTAACGATCACAGTCTTAGCGAAATGGTTCGTATACCTGATGTGGTCAAAAGCCTTCGAGATTTCTCCAGACAACCAGGAGAATTCTCATTTTGGAAAAAAAGTGTGGAGTGGATACTGAGCATCTATGACCACCTCAAGGGAACGGCAAAATATTACGGAATTCTGTCAGTTATCCGTAACAAGATTACAGGGAAAGCAGACATAGCCTTTGAATCTTATAATACCCCTTTGAATTGGGAAAAGATTTCCGAGTGCTTAACGTTGCATTATGCGGATAAGAGGGACCCAGGAACTCCCGAATACCAAATGACCACATTGGTCCATGGAAGTGACTCGATACCTGAATTCTTCCAATCCGTATATCACCACCTATCCCTCATTTTAAATAAATTGTGATCGATGGAAATGGGTTCAGAAACCACGAGTGTAATGACGCGAGCCTACCACGACAAGGCTTTAGATACTTTTGTTCGTGGTTTGAAAGGAGATCTTCCGAGGCTACTCAGTATGAGAGAATCAGCAGATCTTCCTCAAGCACTCTACCTCTGTCTAAAGCTACAGAATGTAGGCACTATCCGTAGTGTGCAAACCAGCGCACCACCACCTGTACCCCTAGGACGATTTAATACACCCCAGAATCGCGGATTTCCGACCCCAGCACCAAAAGCATTCATCCCTGATCATGTTTGCGATCCCCAAAAGCCACAGCGACTTCAGCTTTCACATCCGCAACAACAATTTTTTAATACCCAACAAGGATTTTACCGCCAGCAATTTCCACCCAAACCTCAACCTCGGCCAGTACCGATGGAAATAGATGAGTCAATGCGATCTAGAGCCATTAATTATCAAAACAGATCCAAAGGCCTTAGACCTGCCTACAAACGTGAGCATTCACAACAATTTCATCGCCCAAATAAATTTCAGCGCACTTTACATACGCACACAACAGACGAAACTCCACAGGACATTGATAATTACGAAACAATGATGCAGGAAGAGGACCAAGAGGCTCTTTAATTGATTACATGAACTCTAATGACAGTATTCAATACGATACACCTAAAAGCCTAGCACCAGACACAACTGGCAGTCTAGAACCCACAGAAACTTCTGACAATATTAATATTTTAGATTGAAGAGCTCTTCACTCCCGTACTTCGAGTACAAATTAGGGAATGGAGAGCTGCTGAAATTTCTTATTGACACTGGATCAAATAAGAACTATGTACGACCGAAATACATTAGAAATCCCTTTGAAGACAATAAACCATTCTATGCAAATTCAGTTGGCGGCAACGTAAAAATTACACATCATACCTTAATACAACCTTTCGGACCAACTGTCGGCAAACTGAATTTTTTCCTCCTTCCTAACCTCAAGACCTTTGACGGCATCAAAACAAATAAGAGCAGTAATTCACATCGATAACAAGTACATGAAAATTCATCCCAATCTCATAATACCCCTTAAACAACATCAATCGCAAGCAGTTTATAAAATTAATCTCAAAATCAGCCATCTGACTGAATCACAATCCTTGAAACTCAAAACTATTATTCGGAACTGCCCGAGCCTATTCGCCGACCCAGATGAACGTCTCACTTTTATAACGACTGTTAAGGGAGAAATCAGGACATCAACGACAGATCCTGTATACTCGAAATACTATCCCTATCCCAGAGCCTTGAAGGACGAGGTAGAACGGCAGATTAAACAACTTTTGGAGGACGGCATCATTCGATCATCTCGTTCTCCCTATAATTCTCCAGTATGGATCGTGCCAAAGAAGGCAGATTCTTCTGGTGAAAAGAAATACAGAATGTTCGTGGATTATACGAAACTGAACTCAGTTACTATACCCGACCCTATCCCTGAAATTGGAGAAATTTTGGCAAATTTAGGAAAAAACTTCTTTTTCACTATTGTCGACCTGAAGAGCGGATTTCATCAAATCCCTCTAAAGGAATCAGACATCGAAAAGACCGCCTTCTCGATAAATAACGGAAAGTTTGAATTTGTCCGCTTACCGTTCGGACTAAAGAATGCGCCGTCTATTTTTCAACGGGCTCTTGACGACATGTTAAGGGCACATATTGGGAAACGTTGTTACGTTTACATAGATGATATTGTGATTTTTGGGACGGGTGAGCAAGAGCATTTCCAGAATTTAACCGAAGTTTTCCGGACTTTGGAGAAGGCGAACTTAAAAATGCCGCTGGACAAGTGTGAATTTCTCCAAGAAGACGTTGAGTTTCTGGGATATGTCATCGTAAAAAACGGAATTAAAACCAATCCTAAAAAGGTTCAAGCCATGGCGAAACTCCTGACATCCCTTCTCAGAGGGGAAGACGGACGAATGTCCAAATTCCTTTCGAGAAATAAAATCATACATCTCAATGACGCAGTTTTGGATGCATTCAACAAAATAAAAAGATCCCTTGCCTCTGATGAAATTGTGCTAAAACATCCAAACTTCGAAAAAGAGTTTGAGCTCACCACTGATGCCTCAAATTACGCAATTGGCGCCGTACTGTCACAGGACGGGAGACCAATAACGTTTCTGTCGAGAACACTTAGTAGTACAGAAGAGAATTACGCTACAAACGAGAAAGAGATGCTAGCTATCATCTGGGCATTGAATTCTCTAAGAAATTTCTTCTACGTGTCCCGCAAGGTAAATTTATTTACTGAACACCAGCCCTTGACTCCAGTAAGTAAGAACACCAACTCAAAGATGAAGAGATGGAAAGCGATCCTAGAGGAAAATAACTACGAATTGCAATATAAACAAGGCAAAACTAACGTAGTAGCGGATTCCTTTTCAAGACCATGCCAGATAGCCGTCATTTACTCTATGACTACAACAGAGCACAGCGACGAAAGTTCGTCCCACTACTTAATCCCGACCGTAGAAGTACCACTGAATGCATCCAGAAACCAATTGTTCCTCAAGACAGGCGACGAGAATAGCTATCAGATCCTCAACCCTTTCAATAACTACACCAGACATGTCTTCATTAGACATAACTACAACGAACAAGATATCATTAATATTTTTAAAAGATATCTTAACCCAAACACGATCAATGGGCTTTCTTCCCACGAGGAAGCCATGGGTAAGATTCAGGAAGTTTATCTCATCCACTTCCAAAATTACAAGAGCAGATTTACTCAAAGAATTGTTGAGGACATAACAAGCGAAATCAAGCAAGGGAGCAAGATTCTGCAAACACATCGCAGAGCTCATCGCAATGCAGAAGAGAATAGGCTCCAACTACTGGAAAATTTCTACTACTTCTCTCTACTTCCCGAAGATGCCCTCCAAAATTAAAAATATAGTAAATCGATGCGTGGTATGTAAAGAGAACAAATATGACAGACACTCCGCTAATCCGCAACTCAACCCAACTCCTTTGCCGAACTACCCAGGCCATACAGTACATATCGATCTCTTTTCTACGGAAAAGCATCGGGTCCTTACGGCTGTGGATAAATTCACCAAGTTTGATCAGGCAAAAATAATCCCTTCTAAGTCCGTAGAAGATATCAAAGAACCGTTCAGAGACATCTTGTTCTATTTTTGTATCCCCGAAAATGTTGTCATCGACAACGAGGGTGCATTGCAAAGATCCATAACACTAAAATCAATGATGAAAGATGAGTTAAAAATTAAAACAAATACGACACCTCTATATAAGAGTGAAGTGAACGGACAGGTCGAACGGTTTCACTCAACTCTAATCGAAATCATGAGATGCTTGAAAAAGGATGGGGCCACTCGTACCTTTCCAGATCTTTTTGCCAGAGCCGTCAACGAATATAATTTCACTATCCATTCAACCACAAACAAAAAACCGGTAGAGATTTTCTTTGGGAGAAATCCAAGACTGAATCCTGAAGAGTTTGAGAGAACACGACTCTCTAATATAGACTAATTAAAACGAAAACAATCCAAAGACCTAGAATACCGAAACAAAACGAGACGACCACTAAGAAACTATGAGATAGGACAAGTTATTTACGTAAAGAAAAACAAACGAATAGGTTCAAAATTAACACCAAGATACCAACAAGAGACCGTTCAAGAAAATAAGAACACTACAGTACTGACACAATCAGGAAAAATTATCCATAAAAGCAACATAAGAAGTTGATCTTCTTTTCAGGTTATTCCTCGAAAGGGCGTACTGTAAAGTACAAGTTCTAGAATACACAAACTCCCAAATAATCACCCTCAATTCCGGATACGCTTAATTAAAACCGGAAATTTCAAAATAATACATCACTTCGACTTAGGACGATATGAACAAGCCATCATCGAACTGACGTCGACAATCGAGAAGGACATCCCACACGACAATCCCTTGAAGCCATATCTCTCGTACAAATTACTCAGGATCTGTTGGAGAACATGAGACCCAGAATAGTCAAACGCTCCCTAAATTTTATCAGTTCCGCCTGGAAGTGGGTCGCGGGTAATCTTGACCATGAGGATTTCGTAACAATAAAGCAAAAAAATTAATAACGTCCTAACTAATAACAATAGACAGGTTGTAATAAATAAATAACTTAACGATTGCCTGAACAACCTAACCCTGATAACCAATAAACTCATTAATTTTGCAAGAAACGATACACAATATAAACTTGACTTTACATCTAGCATCCAATATAAACTCAGGCTCATAAAGGAAGAACTAATGAATATTGAATACACTGTTAATCTGGCTAAAAGAGATATAATAAATATTGTTGTGCCTTCAAAAAAGGAAATTAAATTAGTTACGAATATTTTTGACAAAGAAAACTTACCGAACAGTACCGCAGAAGAAGCCCTAGAATTGTCAGGTGTCAAAATAATTACAAACGATATATCTTTATTATATATTGTTAACGTACCAATAACCACTCGAGAAACATGTGAAGAAATTATTGTAAAACCTGTAAAAAAGAAGGATATTGTAATAGAAATAGCACATAACACTCTTCTAAGAAATCACGACCAATTTCTCAGCGTCATTAAAGATTGTAACAACTACACAAATTTTTGAATTTGGAATCAGTCAAAATTGTTAGATGTTAGTAATCCAACCTGCATTCCTAATATCCTTAAAAGCCTTAGGTCAAGTTGCAATAGGGTCAATGGTCAACATACACCGACGATCGAAGAAGTCACTCCCGGCGTCCTCATCATCAACGAACAGCAAGGAACCGTGGCAATAGACAACGTCCCTCATGTCCACAATGGAACATTCGTGATAAAATTTATTAATTCCACAATCAAAATGAATGAGCGTATATTTACAGCTAAAGAAGGATCAGCTATCAATGCATTACCAGCGATACTCCAACCAACCCCAATGGAGAAACAATACCGCCAAATACTATCACTAGAAATGGTCCATCAACTCCATATAAATAACACCAGCGAGATTGAGCTCCTGAAAAGCGACAACGCAATTGATGAATTGAAATCGTACGGAGTCACTGGCTTCCTCTTCATCATCCTGGCGGCAGTGATTATACTAAGAGGTTGTAGCAGAACAATAGCAAACAACGAACCTCACGCAACAACGCAAGGTCCTGCAGACACAAAACAAGGGCAAAACCTACCACAAGCTCCGACACTGGACCAACTATCACCATCATTCGTAGCAATGCCCCGAAGATTCTACGATAGTCCATTCTTCGAAACAGATGAGGACATCTGTACTTAAGGCGGGAGGAGTTAACATCTGAGCGCGCAGATTTACCAGCATGCGCCAAACCAATATTGCTGACATCATGGCTGGCACATTTCCTCAATTCGAGCAATACGAGCAAGATACCTGCAGTAAACGTCGTTTTATTAGAATGAGCAAAAATCGATTTTATGAAATTGTAATTAGTTTAAGTCAGTTCAATTTATAACATGAAAAAGAAAAGAGGTGGATTAGCCCTCAGAGAAATATATTTTTTTATAATTATTTGATTGAGTATAATCAACTTACATACACGGAGCTGATTTAGAAACATTAAAAAGCGCATTCGTACAAATCACAAGCGATGACTGGTACTTACAAACTTTATTTACATACACGGAGCAATCGGAGCTGTGATTTTTTGGTATCTGTCAAAATAGCTCCTTTGGTCTATTTTTGGAAAATCCATGTCTTTGTCCCATTTTTTCGGTTTTCAATGTTTTCAAATCGGTAAAAACACTAAACTGAATAATGCAGTACAGTACATGCAGTACAGGGGCACTGAAAAATCCCTACCGTACAGCATCATTTCTGTTCCCATGAAATTTTCTTTACTTTATCACGTGAAGATAGAGTTCTAGCATATTTAGAATACTTTTTCCCTTATTTCAACTTATAACAACCGATGTTTTTGTTTTGATCGTCTTTCATGCATTCGCAAAGCTTGAACGCAAAGATAGCTTTCAAAAAAGCTAACGGTACTTTGAGTTTCCCCACTTTTTTCCACAGAAGATGTGGGTAAAATATGTAATATAAAGTATACAATTCAGGTATAAAGCGAAGCAGATGTTTAACATCACTTTACGCAATGCAAAAAGGTCATGGCTTCGAAACCAAAATGCGTCAACCGCGGCGGAGAACACCCCGCAATCTATGGAGCCTGCCAAATTCAAATCAAATTCAAATTATTTTATTGGGTGATTTCAACAATATTTACAATCACTATTTACAAATTTCTTATCCTAATACTTATCCTAAGGGCTTTGCCTAATGGCTGCGCCCAGAACTCTATACTAACAGATATTATATAAAATAGACCTCACTTTATTTTACAATTTATAATTTTTATTGCTAAGACTTACACCCTAAGTGTGACCTCAATAATTTATGTATTCAAAAGTATTATTAGTGTATGTACAGTAATTTTTTATTTTCAACTATACAATATTTTGCTTATAACTATTATTAAAAATATTAATTAATTATAATTACTTATCCTAACCGTTGACTACTTCTATCGGTCGACTGTCTGCCGCGTTCCTAATTGTGGCGGTCTCGTGCTCCGCCATACGTTTGGTCGCTCGCTCGATCAACCTCTTAGCATAGAGATTGATCGGTTTCACCTCTGCATCTCGGTATAGTTGTCGGTTGGGGTAGGGCCGTCCGTGCTCCCCCTTATACAAGCCAGTGCAAGCCCGAAGAATTTTTCGCTCCAATAACCCTATCTTGCTCCACTTGTACGCTGCTATTGCCTGCCATATCAGAACCGCATACATGAGTATGAGCCTAATCAGTGACTTGTAGGCAAGTATCTTAAACCGCTTACCGGTCGGTAACTAATTGCTGAAAAGAGGTACAAGAAGCTGGTATGCATAAATGCTTTTCTTCCAAACGGAGTCTACGTGAGGTCTGAAGGTGTTTTTCGTATCGAAAATCACTCCCAGATACTTTGCTTGTTTGGAGCAGTGCACCACCTGCCCTTTCAACTTAACCCTGGTACACAGATGTTCTTTCGACGTCCATATTTTTGATGTGGGTCCTTGAATACAATCAGCTCGCTATTCTTAGCGTTAACTCCCATCCCCCACTTTCTTTAGTATGCAGTTAACGAGTCCAGATAACTTTGGAGTCTCGTTCGAGCAAAGCGGAGATTGTGCTCAGATGACCACGCCATTAAGTCGTTAGCGAAGAGATTCACCTCGATTCCTGGTTGAAATTCATCTCTGATACTGTGAATATAAGACGTGAATATATAATAAGGAGAGGGGCCTATAATAGACCCCTGAGGGATCCCTGAATCGATACCAAAGGGTTCGGAACTAGCTCCACCAGACACCGCAAAGGCAGTACGCCCCTTCATGAAACTGCCACCTATTTTTATAACACTCACCGGGAAGCCAAATTGAATGAGTTTGTAGCCGCCAAAAGCCGTTGATCCAAAAATCAAAGGCTTTTGCTACATCGCTGAAGCACGCTACCACGGCCTTTCTGGCCCGCCAATTTCTTTTTATACTGGCTTGAAAAACAGCTAACGTCTCTACTATAGAGTGAGCACTTTTAAAGCCAAATTGTCTTTCCGGAACAGTTTCTGCTTCTTCAGCGAACTGTGTGATGCCTTGAAGGATTACTCTTTCCAGTAACTTCCCTACTTTGGACAGAAAAGATATCGAACGAGTATCGACTACGTCAGTACTGGCGGACTCTTTCGGAATGACAAATATTTTGGCACATTTCCATTGCTGAGGAAAGTAGCAAATGTTTATGAAATTGTTAAGAAGGATTGCGAGAAGAACAAAATAAGTATGGGGAAGTTTTTTTTAGAAAAAATTTGAAATTCCGTCAGCCCCAGCCGATTTTTTGGAATTTTGCTCAAGTGCGAGCTTCCTGAGTCTCTCAGGGCTCACAAACAGACAACTGCCCATAGGAGCGTCCGACGGATTCGAATCGGAAAATCTAGTCAAGCACAGGTTCTTATCGTCCCTGTCAAACGTTGATATAGTTATTTTTAACCAACGAATTGAAAGCAGAGTTCTCACTTACCTTCTCCCTTTGCTGAACGATTTGCGATGGAGTCAGCAACGGCTTTGTCATCCAAGAGAATGGATCCGTTATAAGTGAGAACTCCTGTCAGGGACTTACGGCCAGTTATTTTGTTTATTTGGGGAAACATCCAGGAACCGGTTCAAATGTTTGCTAGGGTCTGTTCGAATCTTTCATTGGCAATATCATATGTTCTTCTCGAAATCATTCTATTAAGGGAGTGTATAAGAAGGTGAACCCTCTGGTACTCCCAGTTAAGTACATCCAAGTTGCGGTGGTAAATTCTGAAGAGTAATTTTCTTAGGGTGCTACGTCTGCGATGAAGCTCCAAAATGTCCTGTGGTAAATCTCTATAAAGATAATTCCTGGAGATCATTGACCGTATTAAGGGTTGAATTTAAGCAAACGATTCCCTCTTCGAAATATCGTCAAATTTTCCACTCAAGTCAGCACTAACTGCTTCCCAGTCGATACACTTGTATGGGATAAAGAATTGAGTTTCTGCTACCTCAAGCTTTACACCCTCTTCACTCTTATGGTTAGCTCTACCAAAAGATGGTCAGACTCGGCGTCGATGACTCCACATTCAAAATCTCCAGCAGTGAGAGATATTTACCAGGTTGGCAGACACAACAGCTTCTTCGAAAGGTGGGCTCGTTCGGCGCAATCAAAAGGAGATCCATACCTGCTTGCACCCAATTGAACAGAACCGTTGCATATCAATTAGATACGCGATTACTTGCCGTATAGGCTGAGTTGCAGTTGATTTCGAGGCACCCCTTGCTGTGTTAGTTAGACACCATTTCGAATGGTGTTTTTCAAGGAAGCGGTAACAAAATCCCTCCGTTCCTCCTTTTTCTTTAGGAGATTACGCCTCCTTTCCTCAGCCTCCTTGGCCTTAGGACAGCCTCTGAAAAAAGCGGGGTGGCCTTTACTTTTGCAGTTTACGCAAAAAACGGCATCTTTACCCTCTTGCTTTTCAATCGGACAGTCCTTGGACTGGTGTTGTCTGTCACACTTGACGCAACGAGGATCCGTACCGCAATTTGAAGCTTCATGACCAAATCGTTGGCAATTGAAACACTGCGAGTTGTTTCATTTAGCTAGCCGTTCCCAGTCTACCTTTTGGTGTTTTTACACTCATAGTCTTTTTGACGTCAAAGTCTCGCTTAAATTGAATAAGGAAGGACGAAAGAGTTTTCTTTTCCGTCCTTGACGCCACTGTTGAGAACCTTTTGGCTCCCAAAACATCTTACCCTACGATGGCTTGGAGTTCTTCCTTGACATCATTGTCTTCGTAGGACGAGTGCACACCCTTTAGTAACAGGGTCAGCTTTTTTCTGTTGGGAGTGTATACGTGCAGCACGCCACCTTGCCCCATTTAAAAAAATCACAAAGGCTTTTGTGGTCCTCTATCCATTTCGGATGTAACGATGTTCGTGTAGAACTGTTAGCCGTTACATCGAATTTTGGGGCCACGAGCTCGTTTTTCTGACATGCTTCTTCAACTATTTCCCTAAAAGGCTTAAGATTCAACCTGTAACACACAATAGGAGGAACCTTTTGCTTCCTTGTTGCTGCTACGCTGGGCGGACTTTTCTTAGCTCCGACAGCTATCCTGTGCACTGTGGCGGATGTTTCTTAGCTTTCCGCATGAAAGCGGTCTTTTCCGCGGAAAGCTCCCCCTCCGCTCACCCATTCCCGCTATTTCGAAGACAAAGCATGGATGCGGGGTTAAATTAAAGGGACCCCTTATAGACAATTATAATAATTAATAGTCAATGATATTCTAATTAATAATTAATAATTAATAGTTAATGATGTTCAGCAACCTGCGGGCCTTGGCAAGCAATTAAGGGCTTAGTCCTCGGTTCGCCCACTGTACCACTAATACTTAAACTAATTATAAAACCTAACTATAATAAAAGAATGAATGGATATTATCAGCTTCTTGCCAGCCTCAGCAAGAATTTAAGGGCTTAGGCCTCGGTTTGACCACTGATGATAATATCCCTAAATAAATTTCTCCTATCACTTTCCTAGCTAAAACACTTTCCTAGCTAATACAACCTGTCACTCCGACGGTTGTGACCTATCTCTTGATCTATGATCTTGATCTCTATGGAGCCTGCCAAAAACCCAAAAACTTTTGCACAGATCGCCCACGCAAACAACAACAAAAAGTCACACAATCAAACACAAAAACACACACAAAGATTCACACCACCAGATATGGGACAATTTTTCGGCACCATGCAATCAGCGTTTCAACTGATGATGCAAGACATGATGGTGAAAATGGTCTAGAGTATGTTTGCAGCACAAGCTACCACGCTGAAACATAAATGAATCAGCTGAATCACATTTCTATACTCACGTGGAAAGCAAATTCCTTGCTTCAACGAATTGGAGAGTTTAGACAATTTATTCTGGACAATAAATTCGAAATAATCCTCCTTCAGGAAACTTTCTCGAAGCCAGGAACGCGTCTCCACTTCCCCAACTACAATCTATACAGAAACGATAGAATTACAAGTAGGAGAGGTGGAACGGCCATTATGGTGAGGAGAAATGTGAACCATGACCCGACTCATACACCACAGCTACTCAAAACAGAAGGGACAGCCACCAAGGAGCAAAAAGACTCGTTTGAGTTTGTTGTTATTTCTTTATACAGCCCACTAAATAATAGACACATAGCACAAGACATCCATACTCTGTTTGGCATAGAAGGATCGCTATTGGTCATTGGAGACTTTAACGCCTACCATTGGCAATGGGGAGCTGTGAGAAGTAATCAAGATGGGACTGAGCTAAATGGATTCATCACAAGCACGAATTCAAACCTGCACCTACCCAATGAGCCAACGCATTTTGGTAGAACACGTGGAAACTTCCATGATTTCGCTGTCTCCCGCGAATTTCACTCCAACATTCGAATAAATGTCCTCAACGAGTTCTTCTCAGACCATCAACCAGTACATTTCTTAATAGAGGATATCTTTATAGATGATCCTATAAGAAGTAAGAAGAAAAATGATTGGCAAGCTTTCCAAGAACCCTGGCTACCGAATGTTTCAGACAGGAATTAAACACAGCCGATGAAGTCGAAAAAAATATAGAAAAAATTACAAACTGTATAAAGCAGGCGAAAGAGGACAATACAGTCACAACTCCGGCAGGCTTTACAATCCCTATGAGCTCTCGCGCGAAATCAAAATCATGATAAGGAGGAAGAACCAATATCGGAGAAGAGCCAGGAGCACGGGTGATCCATTGCTACGAACGGCAGCCAGCCGGTTGATATAGGAAATCCGAAATCGAATACAGATGTTTCGAAACGAACAATCGGAGGTAGTTATCGGTAGTTGTGCACACCCATACACATACATTTAAACATGACAAAGCCGGAAAAGCGATAGCGTTTGCAGACACGCTGGAGCTGCATTTGAAGGAAAGTACCTTTTGGGAGGAGGACCTTGACGAGAAGGATAACATAAGCTGATTGGAACTAAACCAAAGGTGGAGGATGTGATACGGCCACTAGACGTACAAGAAACTGAAGACCTAATGCTGAGACTAAACATACGAAAAGCACCCGGACGTGAAACAGTGACCAACACAACGTTGAAATGGTTCCAAGACAAAATTATCACTACCCTCACGGACACAATCAACAAAATTTTCCATTTATGTAGGTGCCCCAAAACGTGGAAATCGGCTTTCATTGCAATCTTACCTAAGCTCGGCAAAAACCATGCCTTCCCTCAAAATCGGAGACACATACAGTGGTGGACACCTAAATAGAACACTATCCTCGCAGGCTGTTTTTTTCCTGGAAACATGCAGCGAGGAATCGAATGTTTACATTTCTTATCGCATGCTCACATATGTGAGAACTAGTTTTGAGGATCTTCTAAAAATACGCAATGCATATTCACATTGCATTGCGTATTTCAGTGTAATAGGAAGTGTTTTTATCTGGTCACCTAAATAGTACATGCTTGGTTTTAGTGCATCGAAGTGAATTTTCTTGACCAATAACAAATTTATTTGAAAGTAAGAACGGTTAACATTAGTTTTTGAAAAACTTAAATATAAAAAAAATATTTTTGAAGATGGGAAGAGGGCCACATTGCTTCGAAGAAAAGCGTGAGATCATCTGCAGCATGAAAGACAGAGGTTCAACAATTACGGAAATATCCGAGCAGCTGGAGTGTTCGCGGATGGTAGTTTACAATGCTTTACGTCATAAGGATCTCTATGGCAGTGCCAAAAACGTTCCGAGAGCTAAAAGGCCAAGAAAAACAACAACAAAAGAGGACAATATTATATACAGAGCAAGTGTCGCCGACCCCTTTTCGAGCTCTAAAGCGATAAAAAGCAGTGTTCTGAATGATAGCAATATTTTTGTGTCAGATAGAACAATTAGAAGGCGTCTGCAAGAAAAAAATCCCAGAGGATGCATCGCTAAAAAAACCACTTGTGACAAACGAGAACTTAAAAGTGAGGAAATCGTTTGCAAAGGAACATCTAAACAAACCGATAAGTTTCTGAAAAAATGTGCTGTGGAGTGATGAATCCAAGTTTTGCAGGTTCGGATCAGATGGCAAAATGTATGTTTGGCTTCCACCCAACCAACAACACAATCCCAAATACACACAGAAAACTGTTAAACATGGTGGCGGAAATGTGATGGTGTGGGCTGCTTTTTCCTGGCATGGGGTGGGACCAATAACCAAGATAGACACGAAACTGGATCAACACTTCTACAAACGAATTCTTGAGAACCACATGATCCCCTTTGCAGAAGAAAATATGCCACTGATATGGCGTTTTATGCGCGACAATGATCCTAAGCACACTTCGCGTCTTGTGAAGGGTTACCTTAGTGATAAAAATGTCCCCGTTTTACAATGGCCCGCCCAGTCTCCTGATCTAAATCCGATCGAGAACCTGTGGAATGATGTCGAAACTCACATAAGCAGGGTGAAACCTAGAAATGCTGCTGAATTGTGGAACCAAATTCAGATCGCCTGGAGATCTATTCCTAACGAACGCTGTCAAACTTTAGTGGAGAGTCTGCCAAAGCGATGCTCAGCTGTGCTTAAGAACAAAGGATTTCCAACGAAATATTAATTTATACGGTCGCTTCAAATATTTTTTTTATAACTTTTCTGCAATGCAAATTTATGTACTATTTATGTGGCCACGCGTATTTTAATTAGTATGTTTATATTTTTTTACTGACAAACAAATACAGTCATCATTTCACATTTTAAATAAGCTTTTATAGTTTCAATAGATAATACATAAGTCCAAAATCAGTTGTTTCATTAAAAACTGAAAAAATGCCCTTTTATTGATAGAAATGCAAGTGTTCTATTTAAGTGGCCACCACTGTAAGTCTTTTCTCGTCAATCTCCGAAATTGCGGAAAAGGCATTACTAACGAGACTAAATGAAGTGATAGCCGAAAAACTAATAATCCGCGATTAACAATATGGTTTTAGAACAACACTCTCGACGGAACTCAACTTAGCAAGGTCGATCCAGCACACCAGAAATGGTATAAACGGTATGAGGAAGTCAACAGATTCAGTTATGTTTGACCTAGCCAACGCCTTTCACAAAGCCGGGCATGCAGGACGCATCTCCAAAATGTATAAGCTCTTTACCCTCCTTCCATACATTCAATTCATCCACGCCTTCTTAAAGGCCAATCTTTCATAGTTAAGATAGAAATAGAAAAAATAAGAAATAGAACAAAATAGAAAACCATAAAACAAAACCATATACCATCAATTCGATTTTAACCTACGGGCTTCGCCTTGAGACCAGGTTGCCCAGAGTTCAGCCATGATTTTATTTAAATGCTAAAGCTAATAGTTTGATCGATTTAGTTTCTTAACCTATTTCCGTTGATGTAGTCATGTGTATCCTCGTTACGGGACATTATAGGGCTGGATTCCTGAGAAATCTGCAGTTTTGGTGCTCCACAGCTCGTACAGCTTCGTTTGGGTGCTCGCGTAGGAGTGGACCCGCCCACCCGGTCGTGTACACCCGGTAGCGTAATCCTGTACAGGCGCGCAGAATTCGTCATTCGAAATAATAAAGCCTATTCCAACTTGTGGCATTTACGTATTCCAACATTGTCATATTGAAACTCCATATAATAATATTGGTCGGATCAGCTGTTTATATGCCAGGACCTTTACTTGGGTACTTGCGCAGGAAAAGTTGCTGAATATGCAACTGAGCTGGTAATATGCAGACGTTGCTTTACCTAGCGTAAATTTCACATTGTTTGAGAAGCGCATATGTGAATCGAATATTATTCCTAAGTATTTTGTGCTGTTAGTGGGTTGAATCCCTTGTCCTTCCACTGTTATTGATGACGCCTTCAGAGAATACTTCTGTAGCAGCGTCTGCGGATACTCGGGTATCTACGAAAGGAATCCCGTATAACGTATAGTTTCCAGGGCAGTGCTTTCGACCCGTGATTCTATTTATTTCTTTGAACATATCCCCTCCAGGTGTAATTCGTCTTAACCATTTAGTTGGTTCAGTTGGTTTCTTGCTTTATTAGTAATGGAAATATTAAGCCACTTTATAGACGTCGCTGTAGGCTTATATGCATTGCCTGCGTATTCAGGTTGCGGTGATATAAGAGGTGTAAATCTCTTTCTCAGGGCTTTAAGCTTTTGGCGTAAAGAGATAATTTCTTGGGGAAGGTCTCTGTAGCCAAAGTTGCGAGATGTTTTACGGATAGAAACAGTGTCAATCTAAGAAGATATTATGCTGTTCAGTGCCTCTATGCTATTATCAATCTCAGGGATAGCAAGATTACGGTGGTTTTCTAAGTGAAGACTAGTCAACTTTTCATCGACTTCTGCTGCAAAGCGTTCCTAGTTTACCTTCTTATATGGAATAAAGTATTCTGGATAGGACTCCGAAAACCGTAGACCATTTGTTTTTTGCAAGCGCAGCTGTACAAGTTGATGCTCAGATTCAGCATCAAAAACCTCACATGAATAGGATCCGTAACGTATAAAGAAGTCAATGAAGGATCCGGATCTACGAAACGTTGGCTCGTTGGGAGCAATAACTTTCTGATCTAAGGATTAATTGATAAGCCAGTTGTACTGAGCAATGCCATATGTATTCGATTGAGAATCACCCCAAGCTGAATGTCGGCTGTTGAAGTCCCCTCCAATTATTAAATGGTCAAATGCGGAAGTGATTCTGAGAATGAGTTCGAAATCATGGATGATTTCGGATACTAGGTGGTAGTGATT
Source organism: Stratiomys singularior (assembly GCA_954870665.1). NCBI lineage: Eukaryota > Metazoa > Arthropoda > Insecta > Diptera > Stratiomyidae > Stratiomys > Stratiomys singularior. Next base: position 61,612,901 of record OX940879.1, on the reverse strand, counting down.
TATGAATACACCAACAAATACAAAAGTTTCTCCATTGATGGAGGTACACACACACATTGCTTCGAAAGTGCGCAGTCCAAAGATGAAGTGACGTTGAGTGTTTATCCATTCTTTCGTCATGATAGCGACTCCCAAACTACTGTCTGATGCGTCTTCCCGAAAGATTTTGTAGTGATCCATGACCAGTCGATGATCGGGCTTGAGCTTCGTTTCACTTAAAAACAAAAAGTCAGGTCTTTCAGTTTTTTGAAAGTCCTGAATTCGGCAAAAACGAACATGAATTCAATATAGCAAATTTAATTTAACGCATTGCTACCACAAAGTTTTAATGCTAGCGAAATGTATGCATCCTATTTTTCAAGTGGGTTTTCTAGAGACTCAACAACCGGAACAAAATCTTTTACGTGTTTCACTAGAGTGAAGAGATCACACCCGAACATTTTTTGACACTCTTCATATAGCACTGAGTCTAGCGCAATTGACTTCTGGGAGTTTAGAGTTGGAGCTTGGTGGGCAGACGGGGCAGTCTTAAATGAGGTAGATTTTGGCTGATTGAAGTGGTTTGCAAATGAAATGCCAGCTCGGACCTTTTCTTTGATTTTTACGCAGCCTACTTTTCTCTTCCAGTTCTTTGTCTACGGGGCAGCCTCGGTAACTAGGCGGATGGCCCTAATTTTTACAACTTACACAAAAGACTGTGTATGTTTCTTTTGAAGCAGTGCATTCGTGACTTGCATGGTTCTTGTCACATTTGAAACAACGTAAACCAAGTGTTCAGTTAGATGCCACGTGTCCGAACCTCTGGCAGTTAAAACACTGTGTAACGTTTCGTTTCTGCAAGTTCTCCCAGAATATTTTGTGTTTCAATAGATATTTAATATTAAGAACCTCTTTTGATTCAACGCCGGACGCTAGTTGAACTATAAATATATTTAGTTTTTCATCCTCCTTTCGGGAGGTAGGGGTGATCAGCCGTTTTACTGAAGCTACTTTCTCTCCTAGAAGTTGGCTTTGCTCAAATGTACATCTTCCTCATCGTATGAACTACGAACTCCTTTTAGCAGCACTGAGTTACGCTTGTTCACAGGTGGAGTATATGTGAAACATGGAATATTTGCTGCGTTCTGGTGCTCAAAAATGACACCGCGCTCTTCTAAGAATTTCGGCAAGAGTGACGTTCTGTTTGAGTTTGACACTTTAACATCAAACTCTGGTGTAGTGGCAGGTTGTCCTGTGTGGGCGTCCTTCAAAATGTTACGAAATTGTTTGAAGTTAAGGTCGTAGCATATGAGTGGGAGGACTCTGGTCGGTTGTCTTTGGGTAGTCACTTGATTATAGTTTGCCCTAGCTTGTAGTGGAATGCTAGGACCTCTAGATTTTGGCGGTGGGACCTTGCTGCTGGCTTGCCTAACGGCTGCCCTTAACTCAAGAAAATTCTTCATGGATTCCTGAACTACTACTTTACGTTGTGTAGGAGGAGATGGAGTTAAATTTCGTTTCCTACCATTTGTCGCAGCGCGAGAAGTTGACGGAGTATGAGTATACGCTCACCCACATCGTCTATGAATCTACTTGGGTTACCATTCCGAGCATTCGCTACATTTTCGGTGCTACGAGAGTTGTTTTCATTGGCATTACACGCATTTTTAGAAAATTCTTTCAAAAGAAGTAAAGTCTGCAACGTTACGTTTTTACTTACTTTTTCTTATGTTTCGTCCTCATCGGTGCTGTCCATGTTTGGTTGATGTTGTTCGTCCATGGGGCTCGCTTCCATCGGTTCGATCTCCTTTGAGTTATCCGCTTCGTCTTCCTCAAAAACCAGATGATTCAGTGACAGCTTGCAGGCGCCTACAAGCTCAGCTATAAAATCGTACATTCGCGCCAAACTGCTGGCAGAGTCGAGAAGGCTTTTTTTTGCTTTCCTCGCAAAATAAACCCTCTCCTCCTCAGCATCGAAATCCAATGTCATTCTCTTGCTCACTCTGCTACTCACTGTCTGCCAATTACTGTTTTCACTGTCTTCTTTTGTTTTTGCTTACTGATCTCGTTGAGGTGTGCACTTAACTTAGTATTCTAAGGTTTGACAAAATTTTGTTTTCTTAGCGCAATCGCTAGTACTTTTAACACTTCAAGCATCAACTCGACAACTAACTCTTAACGATTAAAAAAATGCCCTTTTAAAGGCAGAAAATGTTTATAAATGGTTTAGCACGCAAATTCCGCATCTTCCATCAACATATCAAATTTCGCTATATTTATTGCTGATTTGGCCACGCGTAGAATTGATCGGACAATTGCTATTCCCATTGTAAACACAATCTGGAGAATTGTGTTTATTAGATTTGCAAATTTCACAAAAATCTTCGTTTGGGAACGTTAGGGAACGTCGTTTGACTTAGATGTAATATATCCTGATGACGGCATTGTTTACATTTCTGTAAATTGATTAAGTTAACGGATTCGGATATTCTTTTATAGTGTAAAATATAAATTTTGTGCGCGGAATTTTTTGTGGCATTTCTTCCAATCAATTATTAGATTGTTTGTTGAGAATGGCATTGTTTATAAATTGGTTACGGTAACGGAATTCGGTTATTAATTATGTTCGCGGAATTTATATAGCTTTTCTTAGAATCAATAATCAGATCAGATTTCTTTGGTGCGTATTAGATTAAATTGCGATCAAGCGCTGGGTAAGTGTAGATGCGGGGATTCGAGGATAGAAGAGTGTATGGATCATGAGGTCCATCACATCTGTCAGCCAGCCAAAACCAGCAAAAAAGCGCTCCGATCCCTGCAAAATAGAGCCTTAATGTGGTTTTCTGAATCCCAGACACGCACATACACAAGGACTAGACACAGTAGATAAAAACATACGGGACAGAGCTCTGCATCCTTTCTGACAAGATAGACAAGATTCCGAACCGAATCATGGAAATCCTCAAAATCCCGGCTGTCGTAAAACATATCCAAACCTTCGGTGGAAAGCTAACTATAGCGACGAGAGTTTTAAATTGAGTGGTGGTGAGTATTCTTATACTCACAGATACTCACAGATAGAGCAAGAGTGCTCTATCGCACCAGCTCCACGTAACCCTTACTTCAGGAAAAAGCAGATGTTTTAAAACAAGTGGGAAGCCGAGAACGATTAAAACGTGCGAGGACTGAAAACACGCTGTCGCAGCATTAGCTACTTATTTAAAGGCGCTTAGCTACTTATTTAAATTTTTTATATCGCTCTTTAACCTTTGGCGTCGTTATTTTGATTGTACTTAGGACCAAAATCAGTCAAAAAACAATTTCGATTTTTAGGTAATGTATACATCTGCAGATTTGGGAACATGGAATAGTTATTTATTGTCCTCTCAATGATCTTGCACCTCTGAGAGTCCAGATTGTGTGTGTTTTTCTCGATTTTTTGATGCACTGGGATTCTGTACAATTGTACCTCATGCTAAGCAAAGCGATTTTCTACTCACTCAAAAACCCACTCGATTGCCTGCTGTACAATTTCTTCTTGCAGCTTTTGAGCAGATTTGCAGACGAACAATAAAATTCAATTCTACGTCGTCAAACGGTTTGTTCAGTTCAGTAGTGGCCCTGAGTAGTTTCGGTTGTCGTTTTATCGGCGCTGTTTTGTTTTCGACCGTTAATTTCTGTTTAAGATCAAGTGCAACGAAAACTGCTACTGTGAAATTATAACGAAGTTCGCGCCAATTGCAGCCGAACGGAAGTCTCAATGAAAGATTTATAATTCGGCTCAAGTTGCTGTGATTCGCGGTGCTGATACAGTTTGTGTTTCTGTTAAAATTCTCCCGAAGTCGATGGTGAAGTGAATTTGCGCGAATGCAGGTGAAGTTTACAAAGCAACGGAGCGAAATTCCATCGCAAATTGCAGTGCTGGCCGGAGTTGGGCTCGTAGGTACGAGTCGGTTCGATGCAGGTAACAGTGCGGTGTTTCGCCAGTAGCGCCGATGAATCATTCGGTAAACACGCGTCAGTGTAGTTTCCGATCCGCGGATCGTGTGTGTTGGTGTTTGGTTGTGATCAACAATTTAATAAATTGACCAACAATTGCGATTTCAGAGAATATTGAAACACCAAAGTGAAGAGAGTTCCAGTGAAGACAATTTTCGATAGCTTGGATTAGACACGGAGCTGGTAAGAGTTTTGCTGACATTGAATCTAGTTCTGAGTGCAATCCTTATTAGCATTTGTTTCCTTGCACTGCTCAGGTGCTTCCTGCACTACATTTTTCAGCGTAGGCGAACATCCTTTTCGTTTTCTTCCCAGCTCTTCGAACAAATTTACGTTTGGTATCTGCTCGTGAGAAAGTCTTCATTTGTCATTCCATACGCGAACCGGCGTGCCTGGCAGGCTGCCCAATCCTCAGGAGTTTGCTTGTCCGAATTTTTGAAATTAATGACTGTTTTTGCATTATTATTTCATTGTCAAGTGTCGTGTGGATAAATCAGACACAAACAAACCTCATGAGCTTCAGGATTCCGACAGCTCTGACACTTCGGGGATGCTGAAAACAATATATCTGAATCGCATGAGAAAATGTGATGCGGGGTTCAAGTTCTATTCTCCGATGGTATATTGTCACTGAAAATTATATAAAATTTAATCAGAAAATCTTATTTTTTCTTCATTTTTGAAATATTGCTTCTTGCGCACTGTATGCATTGGGCTTCAATTGCTCTGCTCAACGTCCTGCCTTGGAGGACCCAGAATTCTTGTCTTGTAATCGCAAGTAATGCTAATGGCCCTGCATGTAAGTGTTGTCTGTGTAGGTGTTAAACCTGGACACAAAGTTATTTGCAGGCAGCAATATTGGGTGTGTTGGCTCATATCCCATTTTCGCGTTCTGTAGTCGACCGCTTACACGAATGATTCCCCTTTTGTCTAGAAATGAAGAGATGTTACAGATTCGGCTGTGTTTTCTGCACCACATTTAAATTGCTGTAATTCCTGTAATTAATTTGAGTTTGAGAGTAGACGCTTCACCTTTCGTTCTCCGTTTAGCTCTTATCCTGTACGCCATTACTCTTCGAAGAAAATGTAATGAATTTGGATGGTTTATAGCAAACACTGCGTGTTGAGAAGTTTTTGTTGTTCACTGCTTGTTCTTCGCTCTTCTTTTTCTACTCTAATGTCCTCTATATCTTTGCTTGGCTATTGGTTCTCTGCCATGGCTGTTGTAGGCTTTCGTCTAGTTCCTGATCCAAATCTAAATTTTGTTTCTACAGTTATTATATGATTTTTTTTTGCAATTACTTTGACCGGGTATACCAACCGTTATGGGTCGAATAATGGGGCTATTTCCGACACCACATCAGTTATTTTCTCTGGTTTTTCAGGCCAGTTTGTTGTGAATGTGAATTGGTCCTGGTCAATTTGCCAAAACAGCACCAGGGTATTGATGTACCCTGAATCTTCTGTGTGAAATCCTTTTTTCCTTCCAATAACGGTTCGTCACTTGCCGCTCATTTGTGTTATTCCCAATCATGCTATTATACATGTAGCGAAACTTTAAAATTCCAAAGTAATTATAAAGGGATATCACGTGTAGTGAGTGTGAAAATGAAAGGTAATAAAAAAAGGATATAGTTTAAAAGATTTGAATAGATTAAAGGTTGTAATATCACGCTCTGATACAACTACAATTCCTCCATAATAATTTCATATGTAAATAACCGCACAAATATTTAGTTTAATTGGTGGAGATCCCGGAAACTCGCACCAATATTTAGTCCAGTGGAAATCCCAAAAATTACTTTAAAGATAATCATGCGTAATTTTTATGCATATCTATCTACGAGGTGTGATCAAAAAATACGGTGAATTTTTTTTATACCGACAACTGCTGACGCTACATCCATATACTGTAATTTGTCCAGTAGCGTGATCAGCTGAGACAGGCAGGGACAAGTTGTAACATGTTAGAACTTGTCAGTCAGCTGCCAGTTCCGCTAGAGTAAGGTTGAGTTTATCGTGTCTGTCGCGTGACATAGATTTCGCACAACGCATTAACATTAAGTTCTGTTTTAAGTTGCAAAAGAATGCCAAAGAAGCTCATGAAATGTTGATGAAAGATGAAAATTCGGTTTATGGCTATGACTCTGAGAACAAAATGTAGAGTTCCCAATGGAAAACCAGTGGATCTCCTCGCCCTAAAAAGGTACGTCAGTCAAAATCCAACATCAAGGTCATGCTCATTGTTTATCTTCGATAGCGAGGGCGTAGTGCGGGCAGAACTCGTTCCAAGGGGCACAACTGTAAACTCTAAATTTTATAAGGGCGTACTGCAACATTTGCGAAACGACATACGAAGAAAGCGGCCAGAAAAATGGGCCAATGACTTCCTTCTGCACCACAACAATGCGCCGTGTCACACCTCGCTTCTCATTCGTGAATTTTTGCAGAAAAAATGTTCCTGTCTGTCCACATTCGCAATAATCACCGGATTTAGCACCATGCGACTTCTGGCTCTTCCCAAAAATTAAAACTCTGCTTAAAGGAAAACGTTTTGACACCATTGCTGACAATGAGAGGACAACGACCGAGCAGTTGAAAGCCCTTCCGAAAGAGGTGTCTGAAGTTTGCATCGTTGCAATCGCAATGCTGTCAAAATTTTTCACAATTTTTTGTTGGTAGAAGATTGAACTGTAATGAAACGCTAATCTTTTGAAAGAAGTAATAAAGGCGAATCAAACTTTCAAAAAGTTTAATTCAGCCAAAAAACATTCAAAAAATGAAAAAATTGCAGACCGTTGTGTTTGCAACGCAGCAAACTTCACACACCTTCCGAAAGATGCCTTCCAGAAATGCTTCCAGTCATAGAGTCAACGTTGGGATAAGTGCATTGCTAGCCAAGGACAGTACTTTGAAGGAGATTAAATCAGATTCTATGTAAGCGTATTACTTTTTTTAATAAAAAATTATTCACCGTATTTTTTGATCACACCTCGTATATCCCGAAAACACCGATACTGTGCTGGACGGAGCATTCATCCCACGAAAGGTCCAATCTAGGAATGAAAAGTCATGAAAAACTAGCCATGCAGCTGCATTGCCTCGAGCTGGAGAACAATTTTTCAAAAGTGTATGCGTAATTTTTGCGCTGATTATCTTTCCAGGATTAATTTGCATGTTAACCTTCATACATGCAATTGTCTGATTAAAAATCATTTAAGAAGAAAAACTCTAGTTTTCGATAAACCAATGAAATTCTTGATAAGGAGATCATGGAAATTAATATCTCTATTAAATGCCCTTCCCAAACTTTTCCAAATACACGATGTTGATTCTTCATTGCGTTTTGTTTTGAGCTCACTGCAATCTGATTCATTTGTTTAGCATTTTGCTAAAATGTTTACAATCTCCATCTCCGTAAATGCTTATAATATGCTAATATGCACTTAGCAATTGCTCACAACGAAACATGGCAACAATGATTTGAACCACAACGTACTGAGCAAATATGAACAATAAAAGAAATAGAAAATATGTGCAAATATTCAGTACACTTGTCTTGCTGAGTCTGAATCTCGGCTTCTTACTTCATCAGCTTTTATGACTCAAACGAAAGACTGACGCGGTCTCCCAACTAGCCTTAACCTGGATCGATCTACATATTATCGATAAACTCCGACGCCACTGATGCGTTCTTGTTAACTTTTAACTTGACTGTACAAAATTGATACGAAATTTTATCTTTCTTGGTATGTGCCTTCTTCACACTTTATCTACCTTGATAAAGATCGTAAACATTGAATATTTATTTATCATAAACTTATCATCAACCAGGCCGCAGAGTGTCTATGGAAGAAGAAAAACTAGTGAACCGGCTCTGGGTCTTTCCATTGATCACTGTCTTTCTATGGAAGACTTCATTACTGGATTCCGCATATATTACCAATTGGACCCAGTGGTAGCTGATTGATATAATGACGTGTTGGTTCTCTCTGTAGATCATTCTTTAAACAAATGTAGATTTCTGTTTAATTTACACAGATGCAATCAAGAAAGAACATTTTTATCGACGAGTGCAGGAAAAAATATTGAGTTACTTATTTTCTTGTTTACCTTGTTGATTGCTTTCTTGTTAAGCCAGAGTCTGTTTTTTATCACGGACTATGCAAGCGAAACCAAGCACGTTCGGATGCGTTTCCGTAGTTGTTGAAATGCTACAAGGATGGATTTACTTTTCCAAAAATTGTTTTTAATTCGCTAAAGGTAATTTTCTTGAGTTGAAATCCCTGCTGCTGTAGATAGTAAACAATCGCTTTGTTATGAAGAATAGTTAAATCTCTAGCAGAGTACGTGAATCTACGTATTCAATTATTTAATATTGCTCTATTCATTGTTGTAATGATTTCTAGAACGACGGAACGTTGTGAAACCATGACGGCTGCTATGCTAATCTGTGTCATAATTTCCCGTGAAGTGCTAATACAACTTTACTTCTAAAGTTGTACTTGTTGGCCAATGTACTGTAGATGGTCTACAAAAAGATAGGATAGGCTACTATACCTGGAAAAAGCAAAGAATTAGAAGATATGGCCCCACTCCATAATCCTGATAGCTTGCATTTATCTTCGGTTTCACGAAAACGGTTAGCTGCTCTTTTCTGTACCACTATCGCCTCTATAAAACAACGTAAGTGTAGGTAAAAATGCAAAACAGATTAAGCGCCTTAAAATTGTTTTCCGTGTGTTCATATAATGAACTTGAAATAAATTTAAATTGTTTTCCTCGACGTGCAAATGGAAATATGATTCATGTGCATCCATAATGTTGTAAAATGTCGCAAACAATCAATAATGACAATAAACCAAGTTGCACTCCTTACATTGAATGCAAAGAAAAAACTTGAGATCTCAGGAAATTTATTTAAGATAGTATTTTCACAGTGGTTGTGACGCTTCAAAACATTTTCACTATACAGCGTGCCCAACTTCAATGTATGGTATTGGCCAATGATAGATTGACTGGTAGGGGAGTTGGTACGGTCATCGTAGTAAGGCGAAACAATTAACTCTTCGTAATTAAAACACCAAAGTTAAGCACATTGAAACCAGGCGAATCAAAGTACATACTAATTTCTTCGAATTATCAGTGATTTATCCATGCGATTGCGGAAAAGCTCCTCAATTCAAACCATTGCAATAGGTGTCTGAAGTTTGCATCATTGCAAGCGCAACGCTGTTTCGCTATATCCTTTTAAAAAGAGAATTAAACTGACATTTCATTCAAACATTTCAAATGCGGGAACATTTGAGACCCTTTGCAACGCTGCATACTTCCTAGATATCTATTGCAATTGCATTAAAGCTCTTCAATTCAAAGCAGTTGCAAAACGATTGCTTAAGCTAGGAGTGCACACATTTATGCAAAAGGAACCTCAATACAAATGACATCCGCTGGGATCCTAATGGAGGGCATTTACACACATAGATAAGCCGGGAAGAAGAAAGAAAACTTATTGGCAAGCTGTCGGAAATGCTCTGACTTATGAAGGATGCACCCTTGACCTAAACATTACTTTCAGAGCTATACACTCGATGACCGAGGATTAACAAATCAAATTTGTGATAAGAGGAAGATCCAAGTTCAGAAAAGAGCTGGAAGCGAGGGTGATTCTATGTTGCGGAGGAGAATTTAATTTGTGAAAAATATAAATTTGCAAACACTAGCCAGTATAAAAAGTTCTAAAGCCGTCAATGAAACGCTTCTTCCAAAGTCAAGGACCTGGAGATAGGCGGATCTGTAGGAAAGACCAAATCAAGCATGGAGAACAAAGCAGTTTTCCTACCTATTCACGATCCCAACGGACAAAGATTTGACAATGAAGGCAAAACCGAAAATTATGGAGAGATCCTAGAGATGCTTTTTTGAGAGAAAAAAGCAAAAGCAGAGCACGATTACATGGTAAGAAACTCATTGGGCAGGATATTGCCTAAAGATGCGTAAAGAAACTAAAACTAAGACTAAAAAGATAGAAACGTAAACTCACAACTAGACTTGTTAGGAACCATAGACATAGTTGTCGGATTAAGTTTCCCCGTTTTGAGTTTCTTTTAGTAAATGAAATTAAAATGGAAGGTTATTTTCAGCACCAGGATCCAACACACTCGTCAACACAACGTTACAATAGTTTCGGGATACCCATATAAAGAAAATCACGGACATTATCAATGCTTTTTTTCCGTCAAGACACAACCCGGGAAATGCCACTTTTCATCACGAAAGTAGTCGAAGCTTTTTACTTTCCGCAGAATTAAAGCCCATCAATGTTCTGTCAACTGTATCAAAAGTACCAGAAAGAGTGGTGTACAATTTGTTGGACAGAAGGCAACTCATATTTGATACAAAATATAGCTTTCAAGCCACACACTCTTGAAATCTTCCTACTTACATATGGGGTCCAACAAATTCTTGATAGGTTGAATTGCAGAGAATCAACATTATTCTTCAATTCAACATAGCTTTGACAAAGTCTGCCATGAATGACTCGTTACAAAATCACGCATTTCCAAAAAAAAGTATTTTGCCTTCATGCTCGAAATTCCAGTACCTTTAAAAAATTATCTGCCAATTCTTACACAGTAGAACATTTCGTATGAAAAAAGACAATCATTTCCCCAACCTGCAACGGTTCAAGGTGAGTTAGAGTATTTAATAAGTGCACTGCCCTCATATCCATGTCAATAGTGGCAATTCGTTCTAATTAAGCCATTGTCAGTTGTTTTGATACTGAAATTCATTCTTTGTTTGCATTCCTTTACAAATTTCCAACGTTTCTTTTCCGTTGCTTCCACTTCTCCCTTGCGTAGCACTTACACTATAATTTTATCTAACATTATGCATCTCTTCTGTGTTGTTCCCAAGCACTGCCAAGGCTTTGATCAACCAAATAATCAGAATCAATACCCCGGAATGATTGACAATTTAAAAACGTATTCCGACCCTATTCTGTTTAAAATTCGAGCCCTTATGGCCATTAGCACAATTTTCAAGTTCTCAATCACGGAAATCAACGGTTGCAACTCTTAATCATGTAGTGATTACGGTTGCGATGTCGTGATAAGAATACTTTGTATGTCGATTTCATATGAAGTCCATCGCTCTCAAAACGTCCTTTTACATTCCAGTCTCTATGTCTTACGATTTGACGACGAATCATTTATATAAGAGAAAAGCTATATGATACGTAGCGATTCATTTTGTGGTTTTATAGTATTTTGCGATCTTTGGATTATTGTTAATGAAGCATTTCATTCAAGACTTCAAAAGTTATAGTTAATGTTTTCTAAACGTACTCCCTTCGTGCTCCGTACTTTGGGAGGAAAGTTTGGACAAAATTCGTTCAGATAACAAGCAATTAAAACTTTCATCCATCTTCATCGCAAACGTAACACTGTAAATTTTTTTCATTTCTTGGAGGTTGTGGTTTGTAATGTTTATATGTTTTTCTTAAAATTTAGAGTCTTTTGACACTCTAAAAGTTCTTCATAGCAGGATAGTCATCGACAAAAAGCCAAATGCGAAAAAATCCAAGGCCTTTCAACAACCATTCATATTTCAGAAGAAACTTTCTTCCTTTTCCAGTGCATACAGTTGATAACATTAGCTTTGTTGCTGAAAAATATACCATGCATTCTAACACAGCCATTTTTTGATTTATTAGGCCTTGGTTTGTGGGCATACAAAATCTAACCTGTGTATGGGTGAATGGGTCGAAGCAGAAATTTCTGCAGGTCCCGAATTTCATAAAGAACTTTTGGCGATGAGGCTCATTTCTGATTACATTGCTACGTCAATAAACAAAACTGCCGTATTTGAAGGGATGAGACACCAAAGGCGGTTGTCCAAACACCGTTACATCCGAAGAAGTCACCGTTTGGTGTGCTTTTTGGACCATGGAATCATTGCTCCATTTGTCTTCAAAAATGCTGCTGGAAATAATATTGCAGTCAATGGTGACCGCTATAGAGCCATAACCAATGACTTTCTCGATCCGAAATTGACTCGTCGTATTACAGAACTGCTCTGCTTTCCAAAGGAATGGCGCCCTACAGCTCGAGCAATCATTGACATTTTGAAGGAAGCATTTGACGAGCGCATAATTTCTCGTTTTAGACCTATGAACTGCAACATCTTATAATTTCACACCATTTAGCAGCGCAGGACTATTGCTTGTGACGTTACGTAAAATCACTCGTCTACGCCGACAAGCTTGAGACGCTTGACTATTGAGAAGATAACATTGGCCGGGTAATTGGCGATATACGGCCTCAACCATTGGATATAGTTTTTAAAAATTTAACCTCTCGTTTAGACTTCCTCCGCGGTAGTCGTGGCGCTCACATGCCCGAAAAACTGGCAAAGAATTGTCACGACAAAAAAACCAATATCGTGGCAATCGAAATAATTAATCCAAAGTTTATTTTATTCAAAGTTCTACACCTCTGAAAAACACCCTTTTCTTAATAAGCGCTCATACTCCGGAAAAGTATCGCGAAGGAAGAGATACGCATATCTCGCGCAGCGAATAAAATCAATACATGCAAGACAAAGAGATAGAGAGAGCATCAAAGTTAAACGTCAATGATCAGTGGAGATGTCGCGATGGGTAGCGTACTGGGCTTAAATGTACAGTACTGCGTGAGAAAAATGGGCTGCCACAAAATAACATGTTTTCATAATTGAACAAGATTTTCTCATTCAAAGGAATATTTATTTCTTTAACTACTTTGAATTTAATTCGGAGGAAAGAATTCACAAAAAAAATTTTTTTATAACTTTCCTCCATTTGAGTATATTCCCAAAATTCTTACGATATAATAACAAGATATTCTTTTTTTTCATTATTTTGTTGCCACAAAATTTGTGCTAACGGACCTCAACCTTAACTAGTTATCTTAGTTTTCAGTTTAGTATTTAGTTACGCCGCTTTTTGGCCTTGAATACGTTGTGGATCTGTCTGATTATTCAAGAAATAAGATCCTTTATGGTCTCGTGGGAAATTCCATCATACCATGAGTCGAAAATCAATTTCCAAAATCAAATTTTCAAACCCAATTGTTCGGGCTGAAACCAGAGCCAGAGTTTTCAATTGGGTTTAAATCGATGCTGTTACCAGGCGAATCTAATTGTTGAATGCCATTTTCGGCAAAGAAATAGCTTGCTTGCATCAAAATTAGGGATTACATGATTTCAATTTTCATGCCGGGAGTGTTCCACCCAACCTGAAGTTTATCGATCTTCTTTGCATTGTGGATGCACCAATTCCTACTCATTATAACCCTTATGGTGAACGAAATCTTAAAACAATCTAAGAGTCACTTCTAAAATTGACTGTATGGTTCTTCCGGGCTCTACGTAGCGTGCGTAAATTTAGTTTCCCTCATTTCTTCAACATTTTGTATGCATTTTTGGTGTATTTTGTTGTAATTTTCAGAATTGAATTTTTGACATGTTTACTAGTCAGAATTCACCACAAACTGATTCGAACCAGCACTCGAAAAACAATTTTTTGGCATTTTAACCTTTGACAATAATAATTTTCCGGGTGTAATAATTTATCTGAGTCCTTCCGCCCCTTCGCCTTCACATTTTATCTTGAATCGGGTTTGCTTGCAAATTCCAATGCATCTAGAAAATATCGGTCAATACCGGTTAGGTTTAGATTTTGTTCCAAGTGTTAGCACAGGTTAAAAGTTGAACTGCGTCTTCACCAGAACTGGGGTATAATGCCCGTTTGCCAAAAATAATTCAGTTAACGAAGGTGACAGCGGCTTTCTCGTGACTTACCCTTACGTTATTTTGAACCATTTTGAACATGAAGATATTCTTTTGAAGTTCAGAGTAACTTCAGATTTTACATTGCATTCATTGCTTCCTGTTTGAAGAATTTTTTAGCCGGAATAGCACTGGTTTTGCTGAGATGCTTAGAAATAATGTATAACAAGACCATTATATCTTCTTAGAGGTCTTTAGCATTTACTTTTTTCTCTATATTCCTTACTGTATACCCGCTTAGATTGTATTCAAGTTAACTAACGCTGAAATCAGTCATGGTGCTATACTATATGCTGTGGAATTTCTGTTTATTATTTCTCTAGATTCATTCCTTTTTAAGAATGCATTTCGTTGACACTTCATTCGAGGTAAGGCAGTGTTTGTCATTTCCAGTTTTTTAATTCCTCCAAGAATTGTTTTTACATGATCAAGTGGTTGTCTACTCTCTTGTTGTTGATAATTATTAAGTTAACTTTTAAAGGATCACATTTGCGCTTGTTACGATGGTTTTTTGTAGTCCTCTTTTTCACCAATAATTGGATATGTCAACTTTTATTCAGTAGGTACTTTAGTTTTTCGAATTTCTTTCAATATGTGTATATGGTATCCTTGTTATGTTTATTTTTCTGATGGATCTACTTTTTGTATATTCTACCATATCCTAGTTCTTGCAATTTCTTTTCGGGAATAATCAATTTCATTCCGTCTCCTCAGCATGCAATAGTTTCTTCTTTTGAAAATTACGTTTGATGACATATTTGAGTCCATTTAAAAAAATATAGTTTCTACTCAGTAGACCGATCATATATGAAAACATTTTTGTATCCTGCTTTTCTATAGTTATTGTATTATTTGTTTATTATATTGCACCTTCAACTCCTGCACCCTTTTTCCAGTTATTAATTCTGCCAGATCCTTGCCTTATGTCTTCTCAATTCCTTTCTATCTTACATTGATACTCTCTAGCTATTTTATGTGTCATTCGACTTTACTGGCTACCTTTTCTATATCGTCTATGCCAAATTGACGGTGTGCACTGTACACTATATTTGCACTAGACACTATCCCGGCGACTTGTAAAAGTGTATGGTAAGCCTAGAAACCTGTACATGAGACCACCGATATGAAGAATACACGTGAATAGTAAGAATAAAGTTCATATATATGTAATGGCAAAGGCAAATTACTGAAACTGATAAATCAATTATCAAATAAAGTAATTGAAAAATTAAATACCAGATATGTAAAATTAGAAAACTTCATGACAACTTTCAAAAAGATTAAAAACAGGAAAAAGGAACCTACATTTTAGGCCCAAGAAAAAGGATTTAAAATTAGAATAGACTATTGTCAACAGTATCCTGCGCAGAACAAAACAAGTTTCTTCCGACTTTCGTACATAGAATTTCATTACTAAACAATATGTGTCGTTTGTCAAACGTTGATTTGATGAAAGGAAAAACGAAATTTACTGAATGTAATATTCGTATTTATATCACGTACTCCATTTGCAAAATTTTAAGAAGAAAATTTACGGTACCAATTTGTTGTGTAGTAACACGAACAACACGTGCCTTGAGCAAAATTTTAAGGAACCTTTCTTTAATTTCATGCAAGGGACGAAACGAAATGTTTAAATAATGTTAAGGTATTTGGCATAGTCAATAGGGTTCGTCGTTAGTTTTTCTTCTTATTTAAGTAAATTACATTGCTGACTCCTCTTTTGACTTCTTAAATGACTGTTACAACTTTTTTTGAAGTTTTTCACATGAAAAGAGCGCAATAAAAAAGCTGGTAGAGAATCAGGTCTAATAATAACTTGTTTCTGTTTACCTTGAGCTAGAAAAATTACTTTGACCATAACTATTTACGTCCTGTTGTGAATACCTCGTCTCCTTGTATATCCTCCTCTCCACGTTAAGTTTTGTCGTGTAATTGGTATTTATTTTTCAGTTCAGGTAGGAAATACTTCCGAGAACGTTGAAACTTTCCTGCCAAACACATTGGAGTGTGAAAATTGCTCTCCATCATCACGATTGTGGGGAAAACTTAGAAAAGTGTGAAGATATTTTCTCCGTCTCAGATTGAGGATGCCTGTTTTTATTCTGAATTCCCTTTCAAGATAAATACTATATCTCTAAAAAAATATCAAAAGATTGGACATTTAAGCGTTATTTTTCGCAATAGGAAATGTTTTTCTGATATAAATTGAAGAAAGTTGAATAAAGCAATATACCCTCACATATTCTAGTAGTTCTCTTCTTTTTTGTTACCGGCGTTCATAGTGTAAAACAGAGCTCCTGGAAATTACCTAAATTCTGATGAAAAAGAATTTTGCGTTCAATGTTTTGACCATGGTAGCAAAAAAAGCGTGAAATAGAAAGAAGTCATAAACGAGTAAATATTTTTAACGTAAAAGCATTCACTTATCTTCTAAGTTCTCTTATTGAATATAGTTGATTTTCCTACATTTCACGAATGTAACTTTTGCTCATTATAATTTCTCTCTTTCTCTGTCTCTCCCTCTTTCTCACAACTTACGTTCATGACTTTCTCTTTCTCATCTTTAGTAAGAACGCTTTCTCTGTTTCATCTTTACTGAAAAACCACAAAAATATGACATCTTCATCACTTTCTTTCTCATTTATTTTGTAAATTATCACTCTCTATTATCACTCTCATCTGTATTTTTATTTGAAATTCTATTTATAATAGATCTCGGAATCCTTATCGACAGTCGTACAATCTGGATTTTTCCAAGCCGTTTGAGGTTATCTCTTTTTTTGTAAACCAATGCAATATTCATATTTGACAGCTTATATACATTGTTGAAACTGAGCAACAAAAGATTTAAGGAGCAGATTCTCCTAAAGGAAAACGCAGTTGAAATGTAAACTGCAGTCTTTCAAGTGCATTTATTTAATTATAAGAATATTATACATATTTTGAAAACACGCTGCCAGAACATCATCTTCAGATTTGCAAGAGATTGTCACGGTAAATGTCCGTAACATGTGAACAAGTTTCAGAAGCAATTTATGTATTTTTCAACAGTTTTAATGTTCATATTCGTATAAATGACTGTAATCCTGACATTTAAAAAATACTCAAGATGTCATTGATAGTATTTTCTTAAAAGAGTGCACTTTTTGTTAGTTTTTATGATTGTATAGAAAGCCAAAACTTAAATATTTTTAAACATTTTTATTTTTGCGTATTTTTTAATCTGAAACTATTCTACTTAATCCAACGACTATTCATACACTTGCGTCCACAAAATCCGAATTCATGTGGGAATGATTCAATTATTCAATTCCTATGAATTTTGGAAATAGTTTATTTTATCAAACAGTTTCAAAAATTTGCTTTAATTTCTGCATGCCATGGGTTTTTGACAGCGTTGTTTTCACTTTATGGTGGCTCAATAACGTAGTCAATAGTATTCACAACTGGACTTTTTCTGATCGTTTCAGAGACTTATCTCCCAAAACACCTATTAACTCCAAAATCTATGCAAATTGGCTTTGAAAATGAAATATATGATTCATTTCAGAAAACTTACTCATTTATCTCATTTACTCATCACCATGTACTCTGTCAAAACCTCAACCACAGGTAAAACTTCCTGTGTAAATATGTTCATGTGTTCTGATTAGTTCAATGCATCCTCCAATAATATAATTTGTCCAACACCATAATTTGTTCGCAATTCCCAGCTTATCACATATGATGAAATCTTGAGAGTACAGCGTTAACACTCTTTAACGACTTCTCTCAGACAAGGATAGAAAAGCACAAGGAAAAACATATTTTTGTTACGATTTCACAGTCACAAAAAATCACATAATTCGGACGAATACCGTTAAGTCGGGAATATATTCCAAGTTTTAGGACGTATGTTCTTTTGCTATATTTTTGGAAGTTTGCATCGTTGAAAACGCAATTGTCTGAATTTTTTTGAGTTTTTGAATGTTTTTTTGATAATTTGACTTGAAATTTTAGCAAAATTCATGCACATTTTTGAATATATTACGCTCTACTAGGATTTCATTTCAGTTTAATCATCTGCAAAAAACAAAAAGTGATATAATTTGGCAGCGTTGCGATTTCAATGATGCAAGCTTCAAACACATCATTCGCTATGTCTGCAGTATTTTGAAGAAGTGCCCGTATTTGCACAATGTTTCCACATTTCCACAACCTGCAACATACCAGTTTCCGCGAATTCGCTGAGCTAAATGATTACTAGCACTTCTCAAATTGAATAACCAATTTCGAAAACAGGATACAGACACGTACAGTCATACAAAAAAACGACTTCTTTCCTCAGTCGAGCGCCCATTGAAGAAACAAGCAATTCAAAATCTGTGAATTTGTATTAGAACAAAAACAATATTCCTCTCAACAACTCTTCTATTTTTGAAGTGTCTGAAGTTTGCATAGTTGCAAACATAGCGCTGTCAAATTTTGCCACTATTTCTTTTAAGTAGATGGTGAAACTGAAATGAAAACAAATAAAATTGAACAAAATTTTACGTCAAATGTTCAAAAAAAAAAAAAAACAGTCAAAAAAGAAAAAATTGGGACCGTTGCATTTGCAACGATGCAAATTTCAGACAAGTTTTTTGGCACTTCTGGGTGCTTAATAATTAACGTTATCCAATCCAATCCAATACTTGCTTCAACTGTTCGCTTTGACATTTCAACTGCAAATAGTAAAAGTTTTTATAAGTAATTTGCACTTCTTACTAAGGATCTTTTTTTTATAAAAAGGTTATCCTCGTAATACCCTATTTAAGTTTGTACCGTTAAAGAATGCACAAAGAAGATACCGATGTTCGGTTGGTTATTGATGCATTTCTATAGATTTCCTCTATACAGAACTGATTGACCCAAATGTTTTACCGAATTCCTCAAGGGGCGCATATCAATTAGATTCCCCCATCTGCCTTACAGTTTCGTTTCCATGAGTTGTTAGTATTCCTTCGGCTTTACCAAGCTTATCGATAATTCTGTTGAGAATTTTCCAATATCACGATCATCATTGTATTTTTCTAAATGAACATTTCGTGACTACTGCAGCGAAGCACTACAGGTTTAGATGCAATCACAGCTGGTATAAAGGCCATTGGTGTATGGGCTTGCAACCCTTGTTTGGGTGTTTAGCATCAGTGGTTTATAGGCTACACAATCCTTAAATGAGGCTATGATTTACTCAAAAGCTTGAATCGCAACCTAATGGATTGCTGAAATGTGATTTCCTAATCTCTTCGTTGTTTACGTGTGGTTGTGAGGGAAACATGCCCATTGTTACTTCTGCCATAATACCTGGCGTCAGCAGGAAAATTATTCCCTGCATGTTCAATTTCTCAACATATAGCGCCTCCCTGAATGTTTTTATAAGAAATTCGTTTGTCTTATTTATGTTATAACTTATGTTCTTCTGAACATTTTACATTCGAAAAAGCAGCTGATAAGGAACCTCCATTCTTGCATTATTCCACCTTTCCACAAGCCCTTGATGGTAACCCTACACATCATCTTCGAGATGTTCTAGACAAGACAAGGGTGTTTTTATTATTATTATTATTATTATTATTATTGTACTAGGGTCCACTTGCTGGAAATTAGCATAGGCCAGAAATCGACCCTTAGCTCCCCATGTGTAGTACTATTGTTTACAGATGGTCCACCCAGTCGTCCTACAGAAGCCAAGGAGTTCCCCCAGTTCTGTGGTCGCCAAGTGTTCCGATTCTGTTACGTCAGTACACCTCAGCCAAATACGGCGTTTGTTGGCCAGACTCGGGCAATCTAGGAAAAAGTGTTCTGTACTTTCTTCCTCCTCGCCGCAAGCTCGGCAGGTGTCATCCGTTTGGATTCCTATTCGTTTGGCGTGTTGACTTAGAAGATTATATTATACTGCCGTTACACATTAATACTGCCACCAATGTTCTAACGCCATTTCGGTTTTTTCCTAGGAATTGTTTTGTCCTCATTTGATTAGAGTGAGGCCAAAGAGCTCGGCTTATCCTGCAGTTGTTCCTGTCATTCCAAGCCGTATCTGTCTATCAAGGTTGTTACAGACATTCTATATTTGATAATTCACTAATAATTGAATGTGTATCAACAAAAAAGTTTTTTGAAAAATAAACAATCTTATTATAAAAAAAAGGTTGTTAAAAGTGATACCCTCATAGAAAACGTGCCAAAACGTTTTTGACGTAGGATGTGAAGACGAAAGTGCACAGATATGCGCATTAATTTTCTCTTAAATTTTACACTCCTTCACAGTAGCCCACATGTAGTACTCGTCGTCATCATCCATAGCTCGACAAGCCAAGCCGGACCTTGGCTTCCAGGATTAACTTGCGCCAATCACAACGGATCTGCGACCTCGGCCTCTATTTGGTCACTCCTAAAAAACATTGGCTGTCAGTCTTTGCCGTGTCTTTCCAACGAATCCCCGGTCTTCCTGCTGGAAGACTTCCGCTATACGCTTAAATGTCCTTTTGAGTAATCGGTTTTCTTACATTCTTTCTAATTGGCCCGCCCCTTGTAGTTTATAAAGCTTTACGCAAGTTGATGCAGGTATTTTGTCAAAAAATTCATTCAGTCAGAGTCTAACACTTCAGTCTATACAGCAGCACAGGCTTGACCGATGATTTGTAGATGCGAAGCTTGTTTTGTCTGTGCAAAAATTTGGACCTTAGAAGGGGAAGAAAGAAGCGATAGGCTTTAATTGCGATATCGATTCGGCGCCCTCTTTATTCACGTTGGCTCGCAGAAACCCAGAATTATCAGGATTTTTAGAGTTATAATCTCTTACGACCAGGTCTTCTGTGGCTTTTCTTGCTCAGTTTAGTTTTCTCTAATTAACTGGTATAACCATTCGGAGTTTCCTCACATTCTTGTCTCAGAAAGATTAGATTGCCATAATATTAACATCTTCAGCAGACGCTACCATTAGTGCACTATATGTTTCAGTTGATGTCCTTGCGATAGCGTGTTCAAGCGCAATATTAAAGAGCATTGGGGCAAGTCCATCCCTTGTTTCAACCCAAATTCTATTTTGAACCTGTCCGTTAGCTCTTCGTTTACCTTAACCCGGGAATCCCAGCTGAGAATTTTGACCATGCGGACGTATACACTAACGTAATGTCTCTGTTTAACACACGTTAACCCGTCTCCCTTTTTGTACACAGGAACAATGAACTTTTTCGTCAGTCCCCTGGTAACTGCTTATCTGATCATATTTTATGAATCAAATGGTAGGGAAAGATACTTAGATGGGGGCCCTCTTTGGAGCAGTTCAGCTAGGATTCCATCTATCCCAGGCGCCCTATGTGCTTTTGAATTCAAGTACTGCTAGTTGTACTTAGCCTCTGGTTGGTGCTGAGCCTATGACTTTATTCTGCTTTTGGAACTTTACAGCTTCATTTGTTGTTGGAGGCACTGTGAACAGATTCTTGTAATAAATTAGCCATCAGTTTTTGATTTCGAGGGAGTTACTTACGATTGATCATTATGAGCTTCTGAAAAGATTCGTTCTAGGATTGAAGCCTCCTTTCAGTCAGTTGCTTGATAGGGATATACGCCGCTCTAAGTTAATATAGCCCATGTCTTCGTTGATGTCGGTAATATTGCTTTTTGTTTTGCCCACTATCTTAGCTTTTTGTCTTAGGGTGTTGTAGTGGGTTTCTTTCGCCCGGGTTGTTCGCTGAAAGTACTCTTTGCACGCCTGTTTCTTTTTATTAGATCATTACAAAGCTCTTTTATCAAATTGATAATTATGAAGTAGTGGTCTGAATAGTTGACAGCACCTCGAGAGGAACGTATGCTGTGCAATATGAAGGAACATATGACATGTATCAAGAAGTTGTCACAGTTTCAGTGAAGTTTCAGTGACCTGATGTCCTAAGTTCAAAAGAATAATCGTTTATTCTTTGCGAGAGTCAATGCCGTATTTCCAATCCGATCCGAACTGTTTTCCTGGTTCCATGGAAGTTGATACTAAGCGAAACGCAGCGACTTAGACCCTGTTCATTGGCAGTAGCTTGAGAAACTCATCAAGGACGCGACGAGACTATTTCGCTTTGCGGATTTGACACAAAAATAAGAACAGAAATATTATTCTCACATGAATTTTAGGTCAAAATATTTATTATTTTATTGTCTATGTCCATATTGTTATTTAATTTCTATTTATCTTGTGGAGCTCGTTTTATTTGATAAATAAAACTTTTCTTTTTCTTCGTAATACTCCTTTGGAGTAGAGCAAAGTTGCTAAAGGAGCAGCCTGCTAAAGGAACTCAAACCTTGAATATCATCGATGATTTTAAAAAGCTAGAACATTTAGTTGGATTAAGGCTATAATCGAAGCGTAAGGATACGGTTTATATATATATATATATATATATATATATATATATATATATATATATATATATATATATATATATATATATATATCTATATATATAAATATCTATATATATATATCTATATATATATATCTATATATATATATATATATAGATATATATATATAGATATATATATATATAGATATTTATATATATATATATATATATATATATATATATATATATATATATATATAGATATTATATATATATATATATATATATATATATATATATATATATATATATATATATATATATATATATATATATATATATATATATATATATATATATATATATATATATATATACAAATATTGACTGCAAGCCATAAAATATCCACCATGCGAAGATTTTTTTGGATCTCAGGGCGGTGATTTAGGGATTCAGGGAGCTTTCCTCGACATTCGAATTTTTAAATATTTGTTTTTTTTAGTACCTTAAAGTTCCTTAGTCCTAAGAACATTATATGGTGAAATAAATCAAAGCAATTATTATGAAGCTTTGGAGAAATTTTATTTCCGATCAGAAAATTGCAATCGACTTTCTACATTTATTTATATTTTAATCTTTCTACATTTGTTTATATGATGACGTAAGTGACCCAGCTAGTCTTTGAATCACTTTTAGTAAAAAAATTACTAGTTCCACGAATCCCGAAGCAAATTCATCGAAAAAAATAATTCTGTACATTCCAACGAAATCGTACGTACGAGAACGTATGAAACAAATCAAATTATTTGGACGATATCATACTGAAAAGTTTTGTCGAATACATGAGAATAATATGAGCAACTGCTTTAAGATGTATCATTAAGGTATTACCTCACCTCGACTTGGAGTTAGTGCGTATATTAGACTTCTGAGTGTTACTAATGCAAACTGAAGGTAAATACTTGAATTATAATTTGTTGACAATGATTTACATAAATGATTCATGAGTTCGTCAACTCAATATCTTTATACCACGACTATATCCACTACCGCAATGTCCATTCCATTTACATATTAAAAATTCCAGTGTTACTTGTTCGCATTACCATCAATTGCATTCCATGACATTTCAGAACCACTTATTTATTATCTAAGCGTGCACTATGTGCTACATTTTCTGCGAAACAGGTAGAAAGGCCTATTCGACGCCTGTATGGCAAGCAGATGGATATCAGTAGAAATTGCATGACTGATAAGCATTAGAACCATCGCAATCCAAGAACAAAAGGCCGACGAAGGAGGGGTGGGCACATGTTTTATCTTTTTGTAGCTAAAAGCATAATTTGGACGGTAAACTCTTGGGCAATGTTCTCAGTAAAAAGCTTTAGACCTATCAAAACAAACAACTCCAAACAGAATTCCCTATTCCTTCACGGGCGGACTAACACCTGTTGTGTTAATCCCATAAACAAATTCCCAGCAGTGTTGGTCGTTAATATGGGAATCTTCTCAATACATCAATAAAACAGTGTGATTGTAAACAACATTTAGAACTGGTTTGGCATAGCGTGCAGTGTGTTAACACAACAAATCGCCCACTACAACCTCAGGTGTGCCTCGCCCAAAGATACTTTGCTACTTTCAATTCTTGTGCTTTGTTTGGTCATAAAATTAAGCCTTAATCGTTTTAGAACCATTTGTCGGGGTATTTTGGTATGCATGAGAATTGTTTCCATATCGTGTCGTATCTGTATGAGGAATTGCAGAGACTACGACTCATTGGCGCTTCTGCAAAGTTGAATGGATCGACATACGTGGAAAATGAAGGACAAATCAATGTCACCCACAGACGACTATTATATTTGCTACATACGGCTTGTAGCACGTACAACAAAGGCTTTTTCATTTAAACATATTTTTATTACTGAAAATTCTTAACGAACATCCTCCGAGTCAGTAGTGCAAAACCATGATTTAAGGTGGTAGCTTCTGAAAGAACATTTTCGGTGCCATCACCACGTCAAATTGTTTATAAAAGATAAATTGATCGCTGCATATTCTTCTTAAATATCGCTAGCAAATCAGTCTTTTCTCAATCAAAAAGAAGTCTCTTTAATTCAAGTTTCAACATATTGCTTGAATTTCATTGATATTTCACAATAAAAAAAAAAACATGAATAGTCATCTAGAGAATGCATAATTCGCAATCTATTTAGTGATGATTTGTTGCTTTCTTTAACTTTAGTTAATTTTCGGTAGAATCCAAAAATGTTCATAAATTCAGTTTAAACTCTTAAATCTTTTAAATTAGAAACAGAAAAAGTTTTTTGCAGACTCCGACGAAGTTTAGCCATATGAATGAAATAGGTTTACGCCTTTGGTTCCAATCAAAAAAATCCCATACGTTTATAGAGCTTAATAATTAACGAAGCTCTTACCTTCATTCTCTGGAGATCATGCTCAACGTCATATCACTCGAAAAATTCATTGCATGGAAACATACCTTCGGAGCACCATAAAAAGATTTCTGTGCACCCTGAAACAAAAAAAAATCCATCCTCTATACTTGAAACAAACAGAGAGGATGTCAAGTACGAGGAAGCTTGGCTTGGTCTATCCGGTCGACAAAACAATCGTATAACAGATTACCATATCGAGCAGTGAAGAGTGGGGAACGATGCACGGCTTCACAACTGGTTCGCATCTTCGCACTTCAAAACGATGGTTCTAAACCGGATGAGAAAAGCGGCACATTTTGCTTCCAATATTCTTCCCACACATAACCGATGTTAAGAACATGAAAGCCAACCCACAGGTTTCCAGCCGGAAGAAGTGTTGGCCCAGAAATAGGAGCTCTAATCATAGTCAAAAGTCAAAAAACTGCCAACGTCTTTGGCGATTTTCCCTTCTTTCAAGCTATTTTTAACGGCAGTTCGAGTTTAGAAATTGGTTTGAGTTGTTTGTACCACCGATATCCGGCGTTCAAAATCGAAGGCTTCTTTTCACGGATGAGTCTCGGATAATTTCTTTGCTCTTGAACATTCATGGACAAAACTGTACACGAGAATTCTCTTGGTCAGATAATTCCCAGCTTTATTTATTGTTGAAAACTTTAATGCCCTTCTTAGCAGGATTTTCAGCTCTACGGTCATGTTTGCCACAAGATTATGATATTGTAACAAACGAACATCTTTTTTAATACTTTTTCTCGATTTGAGAGTATCTTTTAGAGCTAGAGTATTCGGCGACTAATGACTGAGCGTTGCATGTAAACATACGAAAAATTATAATTCTAGAGTCATAAGTACAAAGAGTATAAGTCATTTTTCATGATTTCTCAAAAAACGCCCACAAAGTTTTCAAATAGTCATTGTATTCTGTTTATAACCCTCAATAGCAATTTATTCAGTTTTATTTTCTAAACTAGTTTGCTGTAATTAATTTTAAGTCATTAAACATAAATCACATTATTCTATAAAAAATTAACTGACTTCTACTGTTAGAGTGTTGAACTACTGTGACTTATACTCTTTGTACTTATCATGCTAGAATTTCACAGGAGCATACGGAGCATACAGGAGCACATACGTTCGTTTACACATAACAAAGCAGACTCCAACTACGCAACACACCTACAGAATCACACACACGAACCCGATACCATGGCAAACTCAATGACGCTACTACACAAACAAAAGAAGGGACTTAGACATGACGTACTAGAGAAATTAGAGATCTACAAACACAAAAAAACCCACGGAAATATTATCAACGAACAAATAATGACCAACTCCGACACAATATTTTCAGTCCTCGACCCAATCCTTGTCAAAAAAAGAAAACGCGACGAACCCGACAACGATAATCCCACGATCCTGAAAAGACCCAAACTTAATGACACTCGTTAACACCTAATTAACCAGACCTACCCCTCCGATAAACGTTTCACATATAAAAAGATGGATACCGCGACAAAGACACCAGAACGAGCTGAAGATGGCTGTATGCAGCCGAAACGCGTCCTCGAGACCCACAAAGCAAGGCCCGGCGGACCCAAGCCACCCAGAGTTAAGATTTCTTCCTCTGGTTTGGTATCAGGGTTGTAAATTTTTTGACATTCCAAGCAACAGAATATATTCTAGTATATAATTCAATTAAATATAATACGGGTTCTTGTTAGATTTAAAAAAAGTCAAACTCTATTGTTATAATTTAATAAATCTTTTTTACATTTAATATAATCTATATTAAATGGAACTTTCTGCCAAGCTTGAAAAGTAGCAGGGCAGGAAGTTATGACTGTGGAACCAACTCTACGATCTTAAGGATATGTTGCTTAAAATTCAGTCGATTGAATTTATTGCTCAAATTGAAGCAGCTACGCTCGTGAGTTGCATGCCGTAAACCTCTGCGACATGAGAAATAAACTTCCATGTAACATACATGTTGCAAAGAGCTCTGCGACAATGGCAGACTTCGATTTTCCTCATGTTTTCCAATACTTGTGCTATCTCATGCCTTTGTTACCTATACGTTGACACTGAATAGCATGAAGGCACCACACCTAAGCTAGTAATTATTGTATGTGCGGATGTCGGGATTAGAGTGCTTATTCATGTCGAGCCCAGGAGCTCTCCACTAAAACTATTCAGTCCGAACGTCATACTTTATGAGTAATGGCTCCCATTCCCGCTGGACTCGAAACAATCTGATGATTTCCGGACATTGATTCCGTGGAATTTGAGCAAATTTGCGTATCTTGACGCAAGAATTTTATGAATTATTCATCAGCTGGTGATAAGTGTTAAGATGTGTGGACTCAAAGATAAGACTCTCACTCCGAAGGTAACTAACAAAATATTACTACCAATAACACTCAAAATACGCTTCAGTAGTTTGGCAAATTCATTGTGGGTCCCAATTCTTAGGTTGTAGACCTTACATGATCTTGACCGATATGTGTTGGTAACGTTTGTTGTTCGGGTTCTGGCGTCTGTAGTCACTTCCGAAACTGGTTTTCGCGAGAGATGCTCAACAAACTTATATAACCCGTTTGAAGTAAGAAATACAAAATGGTTATCAGTTTTCTGACTTTACTTTGGTGGGTTTACTTATTGCAAAGTATCTTAAGTAACATTTTCTTTTACTGCTCACTTGTGCGTTATTTTTTCTGCTAATTAATGGAATAATTTTCAGTATTTTCTGAGCTTTTGCTTTGACTATCTTCAAGGTTTGTTATAATAGATCCTTGAATCTATGTGAATAACTCTAAATGTAAAACTCTAAACTCTAGACAACTTCGTTATACATACAAGAAACGAGTCTACGTTTTCGAGTCGTTCGTTGAATGCTTCAAGACAAGTGGCGAACGGATATTTGACGGCGGCGAATTCGCTATAAAAATTAAGGAAGACTTTAGCAATTAAGAAATGTGACTAGCATCGTCATCTTGAGGTTTTCAAGCAGAAAACTTTCTAACTTGCGATGTTTAATAAAAATTGACTGTCTTTTGTTTGTTCATTTTGCTCAAGCCTCTCTTGCGAGGACCATATCGATCTCCATGTTATTACTACAATGACTGTCTATCATATCGGGAATTTCATTTTCTTGTAAAAACTCTCAATTTTCGAATCCTAGCAACCTTTTGTATGTATACATACCCTGTACAAATCATACGAAAAATGTCAATGGTTCATCTGATTGCTTAACTCCTGCAATCCTGTTTTTATTAATCCTTGTTATTTGATGGCGACAATACCACAAAGTTATAAAATTCATAAAATATTTTTGCATATTTAAAGTTTGCTTTTTATGCACTGGTTCCTGGTTTAATGAGAGCGTCTGAGAACAAGAAACCGTGACAGTATCCCCGTGCACTATATATAAAATGATTTTCTCAAAACTGCAAGACGGAGTGATTTTCTTTGTCTCTGTCTGTTTGACAAAAGCCATGGTTCCGTATGGTCGTGTCAGTCAAATCAGTTGTTTGTACATTAGCAGCTTGTCGTTGCGGAGGCCAAATTCAAGAAATGAGCTTAAAAGGTATGAGATATTTATGCAATAGGCATTTTTTGTTTTTGTTCATCGATTCTGAGTTGTGGCTCAGAATCGATGGTTGTTGGCTCGTGGCTTTTCTTTTTTAATCAATATTTCTTACTTTCGGAAGTATTCAAGAATTATTTCGACTGATAACTTCTGCTCATCGTGGAAAATAATATATGGATTTGTCATCTGTATATAATGATACTTGAAGGTTGTTTGGCAAGGGGCAATTTTTTTGCAGATTGTATAGTATATACGCGATCCCCCTGAAACTACAAATTTAATCATTCGCAGGTTTGAAAGACTTCTTCCATCTTTACTCCATCTTTCAAAAAGCCTCAACTTAATTGTGGATATAGACGGGGTATTGAGTATATATGCATTTTATGGATAAACCATGTATGCCACACTTTGTCAAAAGTTTTGATCTTGTTGAACAGAACTAAGCCTGTTTACTTACTTCCACCCTTACTAGTTGGAGTTCTTTAGACAGCTCTCTTAATCCGAATTTTTTGTCAGGTGCACTGTGTTTCTAAGGTATCACTTCATTTTGCAGTGTCTTTTGCCGCAATTTTTGAGCTTGCGTATAAAAGAAATATAGAGCTTCAATTTTGTGGGACGAATTGGTTTTTGCCAGATTTGGCGAAAAATTGCGTAAATAATGTAGTTCAGTTTCAAAAAGGACTTCCGTGCATTTACAACATAACTTAATACTTTTCATCAATCTATGGAAAGAAGGAGCTGTCTTGATGAAAAAGAGAATATTCTTGAGAAACTATGAGTCGTTTATGAGTATTTCTCAACTATTTGACACGGAAATATTTCGGATTTGATCTCCTTTGAAAAACAATGTGGTAGTAATACGAGCCTATCTAGAGATCGCAAATGAAAAACAGGCAGCAGCTTACTCTGCAAAATTTAAGTGAACATTTGATTTATATGAAGATAAACCTGAATACTCTGTATTCTTTTTAGTCAAAGTTTTCTACCGGAAATGGAAAAGGACGGACACCATTGCCCTCCTCTATGTTTAGTATGTACCCTGTTTATGATTAAATCAGTATTGTGTGCACCGAAAATGGATTTGGTTACAAAAACGCTCGGGCTCCATAACTATCGCGAATTGCATTCGCTTCAGCAAGATGCCTTGGTGGATCTAATTTTATTTAAATCAATTTTCTTGTCAGGAGAACGGAAACAGCTGACAGATGTTATACCCACCGAAATTCAAAACAGAAAACCGAAAGCAAGCAACTTTTTTGTTTGAATGAATACTAACACAATGTCAGTCGAATATACGTATGGAAAATCGAGCTAGTAAATTGTTGGGAATCTCAAGTTATTTTGAATAAATTAAACTTTATAAAATTCACGTTGCTAAAAAGCGAGCATTAATACATTTTTATAAGCAAAGATTCACACAGTTCATTGAATCACTATGAAGATTCACTCACAGTCACCACAATACATCCTGGATAACTTGGAAAGCGTTCTGGGAATCGAAGTGAGCATTTCAATGAATATTAGATACAGCTATAACAATTATCTAGGAATTTAATGACGTATATTTAAATAACACCCCTTTACTTTTTCCTCCTTGTTTGTATGCCTTGTTTGGCTTTTTCAACCTTCAAAAATGGTGTTGGCAATCAATAAGCAAAAGGTTAAAAACAACATTTGAAAATCGTTAAAATAAAATAATGATTCGGAGCACACCAGCGTTGAACGCTAGAATGATTACTTTTTCGTTTACATTTGTTATCAGTTAGTAACTACCATTTGCGTAAATTATGATCTTTGTGCATTTGATCATTCACTTGGTGATAAGAAAGCTCATAGACTGTCAGTCGTAACCCTGAAAATTTAAATGTATTCCAATAAATGTACTTTCATGGCAATGTAAACATGCATTTGACTTTTAAGAAGGTCATTGCTAACAGGCATTGTTAGCCTAAATATATCTGATTTCAAAGGGCATTGAAATCAGATATATTTAACGAAGTAATGAGAGATAGTAAATTTTGCCAGTGACGTTTGAATAATATATTTCCAATTGCACGGTTCTTATCCTAACAAATATTCAATCAGACGTGTTGGTGGGAAATTATTCAGTTCATCAAAAACCACCAGAAAATAAATTTGAGCTTAAAAAAAACAGACTTCCTGTATGAGCAAATCATTATAAACTTATTTCCCGTGAAACCATACTCTTAACTCTCTAAAGCTGGAATGCTGACCTTAAAATTGAAGAACAACAAAGAAGAAATCGACAAAAAAAGGCAATACTTTTTCTGCACCGTTCAAAGAAATCACTCATCAAAGACATTAAACTTCTGCCTCAAAGGCAAAAAGAAAGTCCGGGACACATTTGATTCTAATAAGAGAAGAAAGTCCCACCGACTGAAAAACAAAATAGTAATCAGTTCTGACTTTCCCGAAACGTATCATCGTCGAGCATCTTTCAGAGCTTCGAACCTGATATGCACGTTTTCCAGAAACTGATCGAAAACTTTAACTTGAAAAAATCCATGGAACTAACACTGCATAAGCTTTTGCAGGTGCGAAGGATAACAAAAGCAGGAAAACTATGGTTGGTCGAAATGCTTTTTGCTTGCAATAAAAGGTATGATACACGAACTTACCGAACGAAAAACGTGACCATGGCCATATTAACTTCTCTTTCTGTGGCACAGGTTTCAGAAGCTCTCTTGCTTTATTAAATATTTCGTCCTCCTCCTGAAGACGCTCATCGCAAAAGGTATTTTCGAAAAATTGAAGCTTCATCGTGTCTGTGAACGCTTCTTAGAATTCTTAGAATAATTGTCAAATTTTATGCCCCTTGAACCATGTATGTGTGGCATAACTACCCATCAAACAATATAATCATTATATAAGGCTTATTTCGGTGTAGTTTTCTTTAGTACATAAGACTTATCACTTGTAAGGAAAAACAGTCTGCATATACTTTACCTTATTTTATCCCTTTTTTTAACATCACACTCTTCACATTCATCGTCCCAGTACAATCCACACATACACTGATAATCCTTGGTCGCGCCTACACTCGCACTCCTATTGACACATTGACACTGACCTTAAATCTGTTCGCGCACGTCCAATCTTCTCAACTTCACAACTTGCAACTGACTATTTCATGGAAATGCCAATGAAGACAGAATATTTTAAATGGTTTTAAGGTTTAGCTAAGGCTTATACTATCCATTAGTTAATCATTAGCTTGATATGCCTGATCGTTCTTTTTGCTGGGCACCTTATTCTGTATGCGGAAGTATTGAGACAACCTTCAGAAGGCATTCTCGCATTGATCATTTTATTGAATCATTTCGTTTGCCAACTAGGTAGCTTTCGTACTTCTCGGCTATTGCTTCCTCCTCCTTGTCATGATTTTAGTTTCGCGCTGGATTTCATAGGGATTGTATTCTCTTTTCGGAGTTGCGACTGTATTGTCATTGTAATTGACAGCTTCGACCATGCAGACAAAAGACATACTGCTGCCATGGTGAATGTGAGAGTTTCCTCCTTGCGGAGGAGGGCCTTAACGAGTCTGGTGGACATGATTTTTCGTCTTGACCCAGAATATTTCCAGAAGGTGGAAGAACTGTGACTCCAAATTTTTCCAAGTTTTCTAATTCAAGCCGTGGAGATCACGAATTAGCACATGAAAGTTCATATCAAAGCTACAGGTGATAGCAATAAATAGGAGTCTAATGGTTAGGAGTCTAATGGTACACATTTAATGACCAAATCGAGTAGGAAGGGAAAAACTCGATACGTGCTAAACTTTTTTACCATTGAGTTAATGGTAAAATATCACGGATACTTTGTGTTAACTACTTCTAACTGTCCATGGAACTTTCATTTATGGGCTATAACCCTAGAGACGTGTTAAAACTCTAAAACACTAGTATTTTGAAGTGTCATCGTTGATTCATGACCTTTTGGTATAAGCTTCAAGAAGATTTTTTTTTTTGAAAATTAAAAAAATGCTTCGAGGTAACAAATTAAACGACACTGTTCAATACAAGCTTGAAAAGGTTGGAAAAAGTATTTTGGAAATTGCACGATACTAAAGAGAAGCCAAAATACTATCAGATACTATCACCAGTTATCGAACAGAAAACCGCACGAGAGATTAACGTTCAACATATTTACAGCCACCCGAGTATTTAAAGCGGTAACAATTGAAATCTATCATCAGTGACACAGTCACATGAAGACAAACAAATGGCAGACAGCTCCTTCTCCTTTTGTGCTTTTCTGTTTGAAAACGCATCATTTGCTCTAACCGTTTCTGGCATAAATTCCACGATTTTTGAAAGCAGCCTCTAATTTTAAGCAAACGTCAAAATGAAGGTGGTAGGAAGCCTTTGTATTAAATGACAAAATGAATGTTTTGTTTGTAGACGATTGAATTGTAGCTTATAGTTATAATACACGAGCATCTAGCGCATCTAACTACGAAAAATTTTTTGGTAGAAGTTACATTTATCGAACAAGATAATGCTCCAGTTTTGAACGCCCTTGTTGGGCGCTGATATTTTTGAGAATAACAACAGAACGTTCTTCAATGATTAGCACATATCCTGGACTTAAATATAATCGAAAACGGTTTTGCCGGAAAACGGATTGCAAAGTTCCCAGTTCCCCATTAAAGATGAGCTAATATCATAATCATAATCTGAAAATATCCTGTGTTTTTGTGATTTTGCCGCGCTAACCAGCGTGTAGAATTGGGTGCAGTTTCGGCTTGAGTAGTAAATTTTTGGCCTTGTAATGTACGAACTACCCAATCTCATAAGAAAAGTTAAATATCATAAGTGGTGGTTTTTCCTTGTAAATCCTCTGTCCTTTAGACCTGCTGTGAACTGAACTCTTCTAAAATCAATGAGAACGGAAAATGTTCATATGATCTTAAAATTATTTTACAAAAATCCAAGCATGAAAAACACTCGTTTTAAATTGTTCGAGTCTCCAAAGCAAATCCAATCTACAATCCTCATTTGAATCATTTCACTGAACCGCGTTATAATTTTTATGTTGGCTCTTAAATCGCAATTAAAGGTCAAGTTATGTAACATTTTATGACATCAGACAAATTGTCGACATGAATGGGAAAAGTACGAGGCTAGAATGAATCCTCCACAAAATGTACTCACAACAATTGACAGTCAATGTGAACACAAGTGACGAACATGGGTGATCCCTAGACTCATTAGAGACGTCTTTATTGGTGCTACCCTAACGTGCCTTACATCTTAATTGAATGTCATCACTTAATTTTTATCGATCCACTATAATGTGGAATAATAAAAACTGCTGCAAGACGTTCACATATGTGTCCTCCTCGAATCACACTCCAGCATCTTAATAATAAGCTGTTATTTACTTTTCGATCCAAGTAAGCTACTCGTACATACTTATGATTGTTAAGTGCTCTATCCGGTGCCTTCTAGCCAGAAGGAGCATTGGGGCATGTTGCTGGTTAAGTCGTTCAACTTCACAGCAAGGCACCTATCGTGCCCAGGACGTGCACGTCCCAAAGCTATTTGATAGCCAATAATGTTTAATGGCGGTATATCATCCAACGAATTAGTGTAATCCTCAAGGAACCGAAAGTAACAAGGCATAGGATGCGGATGGCTAGATGAGCACATGCTCACAATTAATGACCACCTCCAGTCTTTGGAATAAACATCGCATCGCGCGATTATTTTTAGAACTGCCTGAGAACACAAATTCAACACGGCACAGTTGTAGCTACTGAAAGTGAAAATAAATACAGATCGCAGCCACAATTAATTTCATCCGATTCAAAGACTATTTATAGCAGAAGCAAAATTACGGCCTAGATAAGATAAAAGGAAATTTATTATTTGAAAATCTGTGCCGTCCGTGCATTAGACAAGAATGAGATATATACATATTTATGATAAATGCGATCGTATGAAGGCACAGTAGAATTGCTTGGTGAAAGCAACGCATCCGAAAGCAAAACATCGGATTTCCACTCAAGCATCGGAACAAATATGTTCTTTACTCAAGGAAAGTCATAAGATATTATGAACATTGAACATACGTGCTTAGGATATAAATCACAATATGCCAAAAACGACAGAGGAAGTGTTTTAAATTTGCCTCGTCTGTGAGTAATTGTGTCAAATAATACATTATTTAAGAATTAAGTATGTTTTCAAACATACTAGAATTTTAAAATGGAATAACATATGGAATTAAAATGGAATTGGAATAGCAAAATTACTATAAGGGTATCTCACAATAAATGCAGGAAGTAATTTGATATAAAGTCGGCTGTTTTGGATCACAATCGCCAGATTTCAATAAAATTTCGACTCTATAAGTTGGCACCACCTTTTAATGCTACGTATGGGGTAACAGCTATCATGCTTTTCATAGTTAGTTTGGTTTGCCATTATATCATGAATAAGTTGGCCACTGAGCAACGTCTCCAAATTCTGCAAGTTTATTTAAGAAAAAACTGTTCTATTCGAGAAACTCATCACGCACTTTGTTAATCATATGGCCAACATAATCATTCATCAGAACAATTAATTTGAGTCAACATGGATTGTTTCTACTCAACGTTTACTCATGCCGATATTTGCAGAGCGTAGTATCGGCGAAGACTAAAGTGAGTCTTCGTCGAAATCATCCACATGCACACTTTGGAAGATTTTATAGAAGGATCTTGGTTTGCGGGCTTAAAAATCCAATTCGTGCAGGAATTGAGGCCGAACGAGCGTGTACGATACCGTGTATGGGCCCAAGAGCAAATTTTATTTAGCGATGAGGCTCATTTCTGGTTGAATGGCTACATCAATCGGCAAAACTGCCGCATTTGGAGTGATGAGTAACCATAGGCGGTTGTCCAAAGACCGTTACATCTGGAGAAAGTCACTGTTTGATGTGCTTTATGGACCGGTGGAATCATGAGTCCATATGTCTTCGAAAATGCTGCTGGGAGTAACATAAAAGTCAGTGGTAAACGCTATAGAGCCATGATCAATAAAATTCTTGTTTGGGAATTCACTCGGTTTAATGCAGGGTACCTCTGGTTTAAACAGGATGGCGCGACATGCCATACAGCTCGTGTAACCATCAATTGAAAGTATTTAAAGCAACATTTGATGAGCGCATAATTTCTCGTTTTGGGCGTGTGATCTGGATACAAAAAAATGTTGTGATTTGATATCGCTGAACCATTTCTTGTGGAAATACGTCAAATCACCAGTCTACGCCGAAACGCTTGACCATTTTTAAGATAATATTCGCCGCCGCACCAGTCCTTGCGCTGCCATGCTTCAAATCAAAATGGTAAAGAATTATCTTTCCAATATAATAATATTCCAATATATATTGTTGCGCTTTATCAGGCGCGCGACCTGTTTGCTTCGCAAATGTTCGCAAAAGTGAATCAAACACACACGATTAAATTTAATGTAATTAAAATTATTTTAAAATTAATTGTCTGATAATTCTTTCAATAAATTTCACTAACACTTCACACTTACTTATTTTCACTTAGTTACTACTTCACTTTTATTTGTTCTCACTTTTACTTTAATTAAGTAATTACTTATAACAAAAAAAAAAGCGTCATCCCAATCACTCTGATTTTCATCCACCATCTTGGCCAAATGTTTATTTAGCGTGTCATTGAACCCTTCGACCATTCCATCGGACTGGGAGTTACTGAAGTAATCAGCCACAACGAGTAAATACTGATTTTGCCCTGAATTTGCCCTCTCGTTCGTTGATTTGGGCCTTTAACGGAAGCACATATTGTGCATTTACGACACTAGTCAGGAACGTCGTCTCGAGCGTGGAGCCGGTAGAATCTTTCTCGCACCTTCGTCAGGGTCTTGTTCACCCCTAGGTGACCTCACGATGTTCCTTCATGCATCTCTTTTAGTACTCCTTCGACCCGATTCTTAGGAAGAACAAATTGCATCCTATATAAAGGGCCGTCTGCCGTTTCCCATTTCCGTTTCAGAACTCCTGCCTCAACCTTAAGGGAGTTCCATTGAGCCCAATAGCTTTTTAACACTGTGCCGCATGCTGATATGTCCTTCCACTCGGGACGTCCTGTTGTCTCTTTCCATAACAAAAATGGTCCAATATCGTCGGCTAGCTGAGCGTCCCGCTGTTCGTGCTGCGTCCAACCCTCGTCGACTTCTGTCGTTATTACACGCATATCCACACCTTGTTCTTTTTCCTCGGATCGTCGGCAATGTTTACAAGCCGCTGGACATGGGCGACGAGATACAGCTTCGGCATTGCCATGCACTCCTCCTTTCCGATGGACGATTTCGTAATTATAGGACTTTAGCCTTCAATCCACCTGGCAACTTTCCCTTCTGGGTTTTTGAAATGATGCAGCCATCTCAAGGAAGCATAATCTGTTCGAAGAACGAATTTCTGTTTATATAGGTACTTGTGGAACAGCGTTAATGCATCAATTATAGCCAGAAGTTTTTTTCCTGGTTACGCAGTAGTTCCTTTCACTCTTTGACAGAACCCTGCTATAGTATGACGGCGCTTCTTCGTCAACCTTCTGTGAAAATACGGCCCCAATCCCATTGTTACTCGCATCGGTATCAACTACGAAAATTTTTCCTGGTTCAGGGTACGCTAGAACCGGCGATTCACAGAGCTTATTCTCCAACATCTCGAAGGCTGTTTCACACTGCTCTTTCCAGATAAACGGGCGATTCTTTTCAGTGAGCTGATGGAGACCCATGGCTATATTTGCAGTCTTTAACGAATCGGCGATAATAGGTCGCCAATCCAAGCAAACATCGAAGTTGTCGTTTGTCATTAGGTTTCGGCCAACTTCTCACAGCTTCTATTTTCTCGGGGTCCGTTTTCACACCTTTCGCTGATACAACATATCCTAGGTACTTTACTTCAGCTGCGAAAAGTGTGCACTTCTTTGGACTCAGCTTCAAGTTAGCCCATCGTAGCCTAGAGAACACCTCTTCCAAGTTGCGCACATGTTCGTCGAACGTCCTACCTATGACAATGATGTCATCCAGATACTCTAAGCACGTTTTCCAGCTTAACCCGCGTAGTATACATTGCATGAGGCGTTCGAATGTTGCTGGAGCATTACAAAGCCCAAATGGCATCACCACAAATTGCCACAATCCAGTACCAACTGAAAATGCAGTTTTCTCTCTGTCTTTCTTATCGATTTATCGGGTAGCTGTCTTTTTTCGTGACATCGTTGAGCTGCCTGTAGTCGACACAAAACCGAGTGCTTCCATCATTTTGCTTTACCAGGACTACAGGTGAGGCCCACGGGCTGATTGACGGCTCGATTACTCCTTGTTTTTCCATGTCTGAGATCATTGCGCTTACTTTAGAACCGGGCAAACAACCATCAACTCCTGAAGATCCAGAAAGTCCGGCGGCAAATAAAGTAAATCCATTGAAATTCTATCAGAAGAAAGTAATAACTTGGAAATAGGGGATGAAAAATGAAGAAAAGAAAAAATGAAGATGAAGATGATATTCCGTTGAAAAAAGTCAAAGAACATATCGAAGACAACGTTCAATAGCCCACGAATTTTGACAGGGGCCGCCCGTTGTCTGTTGATAATTTAAGCAAGATATCAAAGAAGCCAAAAGACGAGGAGCCTTTAGTGAAATCAATCACGGTACTCTGTAAGAAAGCATCAATGTCAATCGAAATTAGATGAGATGCAAACAGACCGAAAACGTTGAAAACCTACAATTCGCACTTCCATGGTCATGGCTTGTCGGAGGAAGTGCCGCCGCCACCCTCAAGAAAGGGGCTTAAAAAGCCACCACCTCAATCGATACCTGGTACGTCGATACCATCTAACTTGGTGGCCAAACGTGCGTCTCTTTCGCCTGCGTCCTTGCTAACAACTTCGGATTTTTTATAAGTAATTAATTAATTAAAGTATAAGTGAAAAATAATAAAAGTGAATAAGAATGATTGAAATTGAGACACAGAGTCACGTTGTATTGCGATTTTCACGCAAGTATATGGTTCAATTGGCGAGGACCATACTTCCGTGATGAAGCCGCGATGAATTTGAATGCGATTGCATTTGTAACTCTGTTTCAGTTGTTGTTGTTTTCCAGTCGGAAGTGTTTGCAATAAAAGCGACTATAGAAGCGGCAACAAAAACCTTAACGGAAGAATACAAATACTCTGGGACAGTACTGGCACTGCAGGCGCTTGCCTCTGACGGCGTAGGATCACAACTGGTGAAGGATTGTAGGCAGGCAACAACCCGAGTAAATGTAAAACTGACATGGGTCCCTGTACACAGCGGTGTAGAGGGAAACGAAAAAGCGGATGAGCTAGCAAGAGCTGGATCAGCCGACCAAAATGCCACTAGAATAGACACAATTAAAGTGCCACTATCAACGGTAAAAAGGGAACTAGACCAAACCCTCTGGAAAGAGACAGATTGACAGAGACTTGGAATGACAGGAACGACTGTAGGATAATCCGAGTTCCGACCCTAATAAAACGAGGACAAAACAACTCCTAGGGAAAAACAGAAATGGCGTTAGAACATCGGTGGTAGTATTAACGGGCCATAATCTTCTAGGTCAACCCACCAAATGAATAGGAATCCAAACAGATGACACCTGCCGAGCTTGCGGCAAGGAGGAAGAAAGTACAGAACACTTTCTCCTAGATTGCCCGAGTCTGGCCAACAAACGCCTTGGTGTACTGGCGTAACAGAATTGGAACACTTGGCGACCACAGAACTAGGGGAACTTCTTGGCTTCTATAGGACAACAGGGTGGACCATCTGTAAACAATAGTACTACACATGGGGAGCTAAGGGTCGATTCTGGCCTATGCTATTTTCCATCAAGTGGACCCAAGTACAAATAATAATAATAATAATATAACCCTGTTTCAGACATTTCGTTTGGATCTGATCCTTATTTATTCAAAAATCCTCTCTTTGCCTGTAGAAACGAAATTTTGATTAACTCAACCTTTGCACGCGATGGATAAAATAATCGATATGAAGACTTTCTCTTTCATTGCCTTCGAACTTTAATCTTGGTAGATTCCATAAAAATGCGTCGTTAAATTGAATAAAATATTTTCATTTAAATTATAATATTTATCGAAATTGAAAAATATTCCCATCAAGTCAATGTGCTGATCTTACATGATTTGCCCAGCTATGTTACTTACCTCATATCCTTCCAAATAATACTCATTCCTGTTCATTATTATCTTCGATGGAAATAAAACAAACACTGATTGATATTTTTGCTTTCTTGTCGTTATATTACATGTAGCCTTTTGTAAGGAGGAACGTGTAATTTACAGATTACCGGATAAAAAATTTCCATTATCGCAATTTTATTAAATTTATTTAAAATTAAATATCCTATTGTAGCGTTGCAATTTTTCTAGTTCAGCATAATTTCATTAGAGAAAGTTTTTGTAGACAAAAATCGGGAAGGGAAGGAAAAACGGGGGCTTTCTTGCAATAAAGGACCCAAGAAAAAGTTCATTTCAATCTTTATATCAGTATGAGAATTTTCTTTCTAGGCGACGCGTTGTCCTTGAAAGATTGGTCGCAACATAGGCGTATGCCCTTAGCAAATGTGTATATCCTGAGATTTGTGCTATATACTTGACCTTTGCAAAACTTCTTCTGCATTGTTTCTTTAGGCAAACGCTTTCAGATAAAAACATATTAAGCATTGAATAGAATTAAGGAAGGATAAGAAAAACGTGTGTGAGTGTGTTTGCTTTATGACTCTTTTTCTCTGTGATTCGAGAAGTATTTTATTTTATTCCTCTTTCAACGTCTTTTGCTGAATTTTATTATTTATCTTTTCGTACATATTTATTTATCTCAACATTTTCCGTGCATTCAGAAGTTAGGAAATTGAATTTGGCGACATGTTGTCTGGTATTTCGGCGTTTTTAACGTTCGTTTCAGAGGGTTACGGATTGATAGCCTGTTATTAAACACTAGTAAAAACGTTTACGATATCGGATTGTGTTGATGAATCTTGAAATTAGAAAACATTAACGATTGTTTATGTATGAATAAACCTGTCACAATTTTAGTGTTAATATCCGAAAATGTTGAAGTCCTATCGATAGGGTATTCAATTTAAAAGTTTAAAGTCTTAAGTAAATCCAAAAAAATAAGGACGATAAGGTCGAAACGAAAAAACGAGGCAAAATGCTACTATTTGAAGAATTATAGTTGTGCTAGAAATAAAGAAACCTTCCTTTCACGGTCGAAAATCGATTCCGAAAGGTAAATAAAAAAACATAAAATTAAAAGGAAGGTTTCTTTATTTCTAGCACAAAAATATTTTATGAAGATGGAAGCAATAACAAATATTGAATTATAGTTATTGATTAGGGTATTGTGAATGTCTATTGTAAAATTCATACAAAATGTCGATATCTGTTTAGACACCACAATTTTCGCTTTTTCAACGGTTTTTTTTGTGGTAGGGAGGTGAAGGCTGTTTACGCTCTGAGTGTTGGACTTCCAGACGCAAAATGCATTTGGGCTTCCCACTAAACACCTCGCCTGCCAACCTGAGAACCTAGCCTGGAACCGTTTGACACATTACTTCGGGCTAGGCCTCGTGTTCCTACGCCTAGAGGCGCCTTCGCATTATGGGTATCTCTTCTCTAACGGGAAGGGCAGGAGAGGAAGGAAGTGCTACAAAAGAGATCCATCCATCCCCGATGCCTCCAAGCGCTCCAATAAAGCTTTT
This sequence comes from Stratiomys singularior, assembly GCA_954870665.1. Lineage (NCBI taxonomy): Eukaryota > Metazoa > Arthropoda > Insecta > Diptera > Stratiomyidae > Stratiomys > Stratiomys singularior. Next base: position 61,571,898 of record OX940879.1, on the reverse strand, counting down.
TTTAATGTAAGCACTGCCCGAGCATATTGCGCCACGCGATTCCAATTGTCAAGGTGTGTGAAGTTTGCATCGTTGGAATTTCAACGATCCAAAATTTTTCACATTTTTAATTTTGTTGATAATTGAGCTGGGACTTCATTTTTATAGATAATTAGCACTAGTAGATTGCAAATAAGCAAATATTGCGAAAAAAAATTTTTAGTGGTCACCAACCTTTTTTCATATTCGCGTACCCAAAGTGGTCTAAAACACTGAAAACCGCGATTTTTACACAAAATCATATTAAGTACGTCACATTTACTACGAAACAAGAAATCCAACTCACCTCCGACAAGCATAAACGAGAACAACGATTGTTATTAAAGAAAACTTACCAGCAACTTGCAACGAAAATGTTATTTACATAGAAAAATCGCAAAATTCATACTATACACCCACTATTTTCATATTTTACTGTTCCACTGAATTCATTTCTGTTTGTTAATTAAACGAAACTGCCATATGTTATGAATACAGACAAATTTGGACACATAGCCACTCAACTGTAAGCCGTAGAGAGGCTCAGAGTTATGCTGTATTGCGATTTTCACGCAAGTTTATGGTCCAACAGGCGAGGATCATACATATGTCTTGAAGCCATAGTTATTTTGTTTGCTCTTGCATTTGTTATTCAGTTTAAGACAAAATAAAGCTATTTCTTTCAAACTTTTCACACCGCCCGTCTATAGCAGACGTCGTTGAAGGACACCGAGTCAGGTTGTATTGCGATTTTCACGCAACTTTATGGTCCAATAGGCGAGGATCATACATATGTCTTGAAGCCATAGTTATTTTGTTTGCTCTTGCATTTGTTATTCAGTGTAAGACAAAATAAAACTATTTCTTTCAAACTTTTCACACCGCCCGTCTATAGCAGACGTCATTGAAGGACACCGAGCCAGGTTGTATTGCGATTTTCACGCAACTTTATGGTCCAATATGCGAGGATCATACATATGTCTTGAAGCCATAGTTATTTTGTATGCTCTTGCATTTGTTATTATGTTTAAGACAAAATAAAGCTATTTCTTTCAAACTTTTCACACTGCCCGTCTATAGCAGACGTCGTTGAAGGACACCGAGCCATGTTGTATTGCGATTTTCACGCAAGTAGATGGCTACACTTTGATTTTAGATGGTAAGAGTGTGGAAATATCATGATGTAATTTTCTAGTGGGAGAATTTAAATTTTATCTGTTTTTTTGTTGTTTTTTTTTTGTAATTGGGAAAGTTTAAGGTTTGTATATTATATGGAATATGGGTTTTGATATTTTGAGGAGTACAATATGCGATATTTTAGCTTAACTCGGGTGTATTCGTTGGAAATTCTTGTAATGGAATTTCGGTAAGTCTTTAGTAGATTGAGCACAGAGCGGAAATAAAAATTTATAATGTTTTAAAATTTTTTATTTATATTTATATTAAATTGTATAACCGCTATGTTTGGTGTAGGTAGTATTATCTTTTTGCTATCATGATGCTCATCGATGCTTAAATCTCAAAACAATAAATTTAGTATTGAATTTTCCTTTAATGAAAATTTTGTGGTTAAAGCTATAAAATATTTACAATTTTCATTTTATGATAGCGAGCAACTGAGCGGCATCTAAAATTTACCTTGGGTGGCCCATTTAACTTGTCAAATTTTATAGTATTTGAAATTTGATCTGTAGTTCAAATCCCATTGTCGAAAAAAAACCATTTTGTGAATTTTTTTCAGGGTACACAGTAATTATTAAGATTCCCTCCTTTAAGATTAGTACATACTAAATTAGATACTTCCTATATCCTGCAACTAACAAGAACAGGCGGCATTGACAATAACCGTAGATCCTTATGATAACCATATAATCTATATAATAGTAACCATATATAATAACAATATTCTTCAATAGACCGCATTATATATTAGAAAATTCGTTCATAGAACTAATCAAAAGGGTAATACTTCCCTGCTTGTCTAAATCACACGCTATTGCAAGATTTCCATCTATATTTGTTCATGTTTGAATCCAGATAATGAAAACAAGGCAACATAGCAAGTATAATATTTGGACGAAGAGCTAAGTTCTCTGAAACGAGGATACTTTAAAAGTAAAATGATCAGTGAAGAAATTCTAGGGGCGACGAAAATTCCGATACTTCAAGTCTACTTCAATGAGCAATGTATTGTGCGAATGCTTAAGAGAATCAAAAAATTATTTGTAAAACCTCAGCCAGCATCGACAAGTGGACAACCTCACCCATCCAGAACACAATTAAATCGCAGTATAGAGACGAGCAGGCAAAGCATCGGACTCGAAGGATTTCTAATTTGAAACTTTATGATTCAATTCGTATGTGAGGCGACTCAATGTTACGGTAAAGAGGTAAGCAGCAAAGGGCTGAATGAATAAATTCTAAGCTACTGAAAATTCAGTTGTCTGGTTGTTTACTTTATCGTCGTGCATGATGTATAGTTGGGCGTTTAAAGCGCCGGCTATGTTTACTTTTCAGGATTTCGGAAACTTGCAAAGGGTAAAAGGATTTTCCAATGCGATTGCGTAACAGGGTTGATCGTAAAACTTGACTATGGAATAGGTCAATGACTATTAAGGCATTGATAGATTGTTTGTTGTTGAATTATTTGTTTTGACGTAGGTCAGCGGACTATGAATTATTTGTAGTGACTCATTTTTAGCATCAATGAGAACTACCTTGTTTAAGTGCGAAATGACATGAATTCGTCAAATATTTGTATAACGTACGAAATTCATTATTATCTTCTTCACTCTTGATCTATAGTGTTTTCTATTTCATTGGATTTTAAGTTTTACATTGACAAAATTTATATGAAAATATAGTGTAAAAGGATTTTCCAATGCGATTACGTAACAGGGTTGATCGTTAAACTTGATCAAGGAACAAGTCAATGGCTGTTAGGAAATAGATATATTAATTAGATATTATTTATTGGATTCAATGAGAAATGCATTGTTTTAGTGAGAAAACGCACAAATTGGTGAAACATTATTTATTTCAATAATATTTATAGGCTATATTATTTATTTCATTATGTTGGGGAGAAATTTATCGCCAGTTTTTTAAGTACAGCGATCGTCGCTATTTTTGGGCGATAGTTCTGAAAAAAGTGTGCAAACATTTAGAATTACCTAATATCGGAAATATACGCATGAAATTGAAAAAGAATGAATGGATCCGAATGGATGACAATGAATGAACAAAATAATAACCATATAATTAAGTTTTACGATGTTTCCACGGGACTAGCCGAAATGTTTTCGTTACGCATAACGATCTAAACAATAAAACAATATAAATGTTTAATGGTTAAGTACGCATGTATTGTGTGCATTGGATATAATGCATTGAGTTGGGTGGTTTCAAAATCTCTTTATGCTACTGCAATCCTAATGTATGTTTAAATGGGTTTTATGAGCCTCATTAGGGATTTTTGCAAATGAAAAAGGACGATAACCATGAAACGATGCGTTTAATGAATGGTTTTTACACAACTTAATTGATTAAAGGAAGAAACAGTGTATAAAAGTTTATATATTTCGGCTGTCGGTAAAATAGTTATTCATTTGGTGAAGTGAACTTATTGACACACTTGTTGAACTGAAAAAAACTTGAACTTGAAAAAATGGCATTCAAAAGTGATGCTACATTAGATCGTATTTCAAAGGTGATTTTACAGTGTGTTACAAGTTTAGAAAAAGTGAACTTTACGAGCTACGGTACAAATTCGCTAACGTTGAAGGTAAGCGAACTTGGTGTTTAACTTTTTTTAGAAAAAACCTTTTTAATACACATAATTTTTAATATATAAAAAAAAACTATTTATTTCTGGTTAATTTCCGTGCTACAATTGTGTGTATATATGTAAGAAATGCATTTGTATTATATATTTATATATATATATATGTATTTTTTTTTGTTTTATGTATGTCTATTGTATTACCATAAATATATATAGTTATTATATATAATTGCAATTGATAATAGGACTTTTAATCAACGTTTTAAAAACAATTAATATTTTTGATGAATAGAAGGGCTCGTAAAAAAATTCTATATGTAACATATATATGTAACATTTACACAAGCTCTAATATTAATCAATAATATCAATACTTTGTATAATGTAAATTAAAAGTCCTCTTCTTAATATTGAATTGGTGGGAAAATATTCATACTTAAGGAAATGTTTTGTTCAATAGAGTAGACGTTATGCTAACTTCACCATCTATAGTGAAACTTCATACATATTTAACTATAATCGTTGTCATTCATATTTATATGATATATAAATATAGTCATTCATATTGATATATAATATAAATATGAATGACTCCGCTGTACATGATTCATAATGGGCCACATGTTGATACTAATTGAGAAACCGATGTCACTAAAGTTTATGTTGAAATGACTTTAATTTATAAATTTTCTGAAGTTTGTATGATATAGATGAGATCGGGAATAGGCTTGAGAAATGATCTTATACCTTGACTAAATAATCAGTCTTTTTTATTTTTATTATTACGGATAATGTGTTTCTTTTTTTTTCTTCAATTGTCTTCGCGTCTGAAAATTTGAAGGACTTTTCCGGCAGACTCCAAGTTCTATAGGAAATTAGTCATTAGCGATTAGTCATTCCAGAACTTATTCAAACGGTCATGTGAATATCGTGTGTAATCTAGGACTCCCTTGCATATCTCCTACATCATTTCTTCCATTTTATCATGGCGATGTTTCCTGTGCGGAACTAAGGGTTGCGAATTGAACTCGCTGTTTTCCCTTCTGTCTATTTGATGTGGTTTGCGATTTTTACACTTACGTTTTGGCTATTTTGGCGTTTTGGCGACGTCTTGGCTGAATTCATTCGATCATAAGCCTTTGGTTAAAATTTCAATAACGAAAACGTCGTGCAGAGCCAGACAATTGATTATATTCCTTACTGTTAGGGGCTCGTCCGTCTAGGTGACTTCTATGAGGAAGTGTTCCAGTTGATCATCAGAGTACTAATTTAGGAAAATTTTTTACTATATTTGAGTTTTTAAATTCATGTCGATTTATTTTTATCTTCCTTACGATTGCGTTTTTGAAACTCTAGGTCTACTCCATAAAGTTTTCAGTTTTTCAGAAGTATTTCAGTTATATGCCTCGTATTGTGATTCTAGGAATGAGTTTTATTTTTTTATTAAATTGACTTTGTTCTGCTTAACGATTATGTTGAGGATTTCCCATGGCAGTCTCGTAATATTATCCATACCGTCCGTTATTCGGCAATTATAGTTACCCTTGGGAGCGGGCAGCGCCGTTTAAGGAAGTGGGGTACGATTTTTCTGTTTACATCGAACTAATTTGATTCTCACAGTTGCAAGCAGCTATTTTCGCTATCCTTTTTTAACGCATCATACTTCCTGGTTCGAGCTACGGAATCCTCGTGATTGTCTTTTAAAATTATGTCTTGATACACTTTTAGCTTAGCACGAATTTTACGTAGTATACATTTTCTTCAGGCACACATACAAATAATATCTCATTGCCTGGGCAATATTTCTTCTTCAGTGTGAAGTAAATCTACGAATTTTTTGTATTCGCAGCATTCCGTCGTTAAAAATAATTCCATTTCCGTCAAAACACAAAATTACGATAAATCTACGTAATTTAAGGAATAATGAGCTACGAACTAGTGTAGTTTATAGTATTGCGAACGTCGGTTAATAGTGTGAAAAAGTATTTATTTCAAAACCATGTATTAACGAATAAATTGTTAATCGTTACCTATGACTTCCTCCCATCTATTGGGAAGCGTGTTGATGCCACGTTTGTTGAAGTACCCATCGTCCGAAGGAATCTATTCGTCAGCCAATTTTCGTTTTGGCCCTATTCGTTCAAGGTTTGTTACAAATTCGTCAGTTGGCATTAGTAGCGATCGGCTGCCATTATTATTTGGTTTCAGGAGCTCACGATATACAATATCCGCCTCGTCCCACCAAAACCACAGCCCAAGCTTTTGGCAATAAATATCGCGCTTTGGTTATGAAACTGTTGGTTGGCCGGCATCAATGTTTGTTTTTATGGTGGGGAGGTGAAGGCTTTTTACGCCTTGAGTGTGGGACGCCGAGACGAATGCTTTTGGCTTACTCACCCAAAACCTCCCATGGCCACCCGAGAACCTAGCCTGCAACAGTTTGGCACATTACCTCAAGCTAGGCCTCATGTTCCTACGCCTAGAAAATTCAATACTAAATTTATTGTTTTGAGATTTAAGCATCGATGAGCATCATGATAGCAAATAGATAATACTACCTACACCAAACATAGCGGTTATACAATTTAATATAAATATAAATAAAAAATTTTAAAACATTATAAATTTTTATTTCCGCTCTGTGCTCAATCTACTAAAGACTTACCGAAATTCCATTACAAGAATTTCCAACGAATACACCCGAGTTAAGCTAAAATATCGCATATTGTACTCCGCAAAATATCAAAACCCATATTCCATATAATATACAAACCTTAAACTTTCCCAATTACAAAAAAAAAACAACAAAAAACCAAATAAAATTTAAATTCTCCCACTAGAAAATTACATCATGATATTTCCACACTCTTACCATCTAAAATCAAAGTGTAGCCATCTACTTGCGTGAAAATCGCAAAACAGCATGGCTCGGTGTCCTTCAACGACGTCTGCTATAGACGGGCGGTGTGAAAAGTTTGAAAGAAATAGCTTTATTTTGTCTTAAACATAATAACAAATGCAAGAGCAAACAAAATAACTATGGCTTCAAGACATATGTATGATCCTCGCCTATTGGACCACAAAGTTGCGTGAAAATCGCAGTACAACCTGACTCGGTGTCCTTCCACGACGTCTGCTATAGACGGGCGGTGTGAAAAGTTTGAAAGAAATAGTTTTATTTTGTCTTACACTGAATAACAAATGCAAGAGCAAACAAAATAACTATGGCTTCAAGACATATGTATGATCCTCGCCTGTTGGACCATAAAGTTGCGTGAAAATCGCAATACAACATGGCTCGGTGTCCTTCAACGACGTCTGCTATAGACGGGCGGTGTGAAAAGTTTGAAATAAATAGCTTTATTTTGTCTTAAACATAATAACAAATGCAAGAGCAAACATAATAACTATGGCTTCAAGACATATGTATGATCCTCGCCTGTTGGACCACAAAGTTGCGTGAAAATCGCAGTACAACCTGACTCTGTGTCCTTCCACGACGTCTGCTATAGACGGGCGGTGTGAAAAGTTTGAAAGAAATAGCTTTATTTTGTCTTAAACATAATAACAAATGCAAGAGCATACAAAATAACTATGGCTTCAAGACATATGTATGATCCTCGCCTATTGGACCATAAAGTTGCGTGAAAATCGCAATACAACCTGGCTCGGTGTCCTTCAATGACGTCTGCTATAGACGGGCGGTGTGAAAAGTTTGAAAGAAATAGTTTTATTTTGTCTTAAACATAATAACAAATGCAAGAGCAAACAAAATAACTATGGCTTCAAGACATATGTATGATCCTCGCCTATTGGACCATAAACATGCGTGAAAATCGCAATTCAACATGACTCTGTGTCCTTCAACGACGTCTGCTATAGACGGGCGGTGTGAAAAGTTTGAAAGAAATAGCTTTATTTTGTCTTAAACATAATAACAAATGCAAGAGCATACAAAATAACTATGGCTTCAAGACATATGTATGATCCTCGCCTATTGGACCACAAAGTTGCGTGAAAATCGCAGTACAACCTGACTCGGTGTCCTTCCACGACGTCTGCTATAGACGGGCGGTGTGAAAAGTTTGAAAGAAATAGTTTTATTTTGTCTTACACTGAATAACAAATGCAAGAGCAAACAAAATAACTATGGCTTCAAGACATATGTATGATCCTCGCCTGTTGGACCATAAAGTTGCGTGAAAATCGCAATACAACATGGCTCGGTGTCCTTCAACGACGTCTGCTATAGACGGGCGGTGTGAAAAGTTTGAAATAAATAGCTTTATTTTGTCTTAAACATAATAACAAATGCAAGAGCAAACAAAATAACTATGGCTTCAAGACATATGTATGATCCTCGCCTGTTGGACCACAAAGTTGCGTGAAAATCGCAGTACAACCTGACTCTGTGTCCTTCCACGACGTCTGCTATAGACGGGCGGTGTGAAAAGTTTGAAAGAAATAGCTTTATTTTGTCTTAAACATAATAACAAATGCAAGAGCATACAAAATAACTATGGCTTCAAGACATATGTATGATCCTCGCCTATTGGACCATAAAGTTGCGTGAAAATCGCAATACAACCTGGCTCGGTGTCCTTCAATGACGTCTGCTATAGACGGGCGGTGTGAAAAGTTTGAAAGAAATAGTTTTATTTTGTCTTAAACATAATAACAAATGCAAGAGCAAACAAAATAACTATGGCTTCAAGACATATGTATGATCCTCGCCTATTGGACCATAAACATGCGTGAAAATCGCAATTCAACATGACTCTGTGTCCTTCAACGACGTCTGCTATAGACGGGCGGTGTGAAAAGTTTGAAAGAAATAGCTTTATTTTGTCTTAAACATAATAACAAATGCAAGAGCATACAAAATAACTATGGCTTCAAGACATATGTATGATCCTCGCCTATTGGACCACAAAGTTGCGTGAAAATCGCAGTACAACCTGACTCGGTGTCCTTCCACGACGTCTGCTATAGACGGGCGGTGTGAAAAGTTTGAAAGAAATAGCTTTATTTTGTCTTAAACATAATAACAAATGCAAGAGCAAACAAAATAACTATGGCTTCAAGACATATGTATGATCCTCGCCTGTTGGACCATAAACTTGCGTGAAAATCGCAATACAGCATAACTCTGAGCCTCTCTACGGCTTACAGTTGAGTGGCTATGTGTCCAAATTTGTCTGTATTCATAACATATGGCAGTTTCGTTTAATTAACAAACAGAAATGAATTCAGTGGAACAGTAAAATATGAAAAAAGTGGGTGTATAGTATGAATTTTGCGATTTTTCTATGTAAATAACATTTTCGTTGCAAGTTGCTGGTAAGTTTTCTTTAATAACAATCGTTGTTCTCGTTTATGCTTGTCGGAGGTGAGTTGGATTTCTTGTTTCGTAGTAAATGTGACGTACTTAATATGATTTTGTGTAAAAATCGCGGTTTTCAGTGTTTTAGACCACTTTGGGTACGCGAATATGAAAAAAGGTTGGTGACCACTAAAAAATTTTTTTCGCAATATTTGCTTATTTGCAATCTACTAGTGCTAATTATCTATAAAAATGAAGTCCCAGCTCAATTATCAACAAAATTAAAAATGTGAAAAATTTCGGATCGTTGAAATTCCAACGATGCAAACTTCACACACCTAATTGTCAACTGTTTCCAGCAGTACTCCGACGATAGTTTCCGGACAGCACTCCCCAATTTCGCTGAGTAGGACCCCTCGCTGCTGGCTCCACCTTTTGCAGTAGAAGAATGTGTGACAGGCGTCATCCAACTCTCCTGCACAAAACACACAGTTAGGAGACCGTACTTTGTCAATTTTGTACAGGTAGGACCGAAAACAACCGTGCCCGCTTAAGAGCCGGGTCAAGTAGAAATCGGTCTCATCATCCACTCGACTGAACCACGGCCTCAGGTCAGGAATCAGACGTGCAGTCCACCTTCCTCTTGTTTCTTGCTCCCAGGACTGTTGCCAATCGCTGAGAAAGCGACGTCTCTCTTCCTTGGTGATCTTCTTCGATCTTGGCCTCTGCGCAGGTAAATACTTCTGCGCTCTCTCGCAAGGAGGGTGATGGGTATCACCCCTGTGATTTACAGCACTGCCGCCCCGGAGACCGTTCGGTAAGCGCATGCGATTCGCAATGCTCCTTGTCTGCACCTGTGCCAACCGCTTCCGGTGTAACTCCTTGCTGAGAGCGTCGCCTCACAGTTCTGATCCGTAGAGTAGAAGCGACTGCACAACGCTCATTAAGAGCCGTCTCCTTGATGTGGTGGGACCCCATATGTTGGCCATTAATCGGATGAGTGCCGTCACACGCGCTGCAGCCTTGTCAGCTACTGCCCTGATTTGTTGGGAAAAACTCATCTTCGAATCTATCAGGACGCCCAGGTACTTTACTGCTGATTTCGATTCGACCAGCTCGTCCCCTATACTGATAGGCCGTATTCTGGGGATTCTCTTCTTCGTTAGGATGACCACTTCGGTTTTTACCAGTGCCAGCTTTAATCCGTGAGCGGTCATCCAGTCCATTGAGTCTGAGCTGCGCATGGTCTACTGTGCGACCAGCGCCGCGACATCGTCCGCATAGCCGATCAAACGTGACTCTTCCGGCAGTTTAAGCTGCAGGAGTCCATCGTAGGAGATGTTCCACAGGTCTGGACCAAGAATAGAGCCCTGAGCGACACCTGAAGTAAGATTTGTACTTCGCCTACCCTCCTTCGAGTCGTAAAGTAGGCTGCGGTCCTTCAAATAGTTCCTGAGAATGCGCATCAGGTTCACTGGTACTTGAAAACGATTTTCTAGCGCTTCCAGAATATCCACCCATCTAGCGCTGTTAAATGCATTTCGGACATCCAGAGTCACCAGCAGGACGACCCGTCGTGTGGAAATACTGTGAGACTCCGCACGTTGGACCGCGCTCACTACTTCTCCAATTGCATCGATGGTGGAGCGGCCTGCTCTGAAGCCATACTGTCGTGGAGATAGATCCCGGCAATACGAATCACGTCAGCGAGTCTTCCCCTCCTAGCACCTCTAAAGCATTGAGCCTAAGTTGAAAGGACGACAACGATTCGTTCGGAGTTAGGTATACACTGAAGACTGTAGTTCGCGAACACCGAACCCAAACAAAACCATCTCCTCGCCCCCGATCCTGCACTTGTAGGTGTGCACTGTTCCGAACCCAGATGGCGGCTGTACCGGATTCGTCAGGATACCATGTTGATGAGTTTCCGGTGTGATGTTGCTCGCTCAGCAGTAGTAAATCAGCTTGCCTGTCTCTCGCGAACTGTTCCAGTAGGTGATGGTACTTCGATGTAGATTAATTTGGAGTATACGAATCATTGCAGAAGCGCTTTTGGCTTGGTTAGGGCTTCTTGGAAGACCCGACACTTCCCTGTGCCTGGAATATGTTTCAAATCATCTGGTCTCGGGTTATACTCCTGGCAAAGAACACAGTGGGACTCGTCTGTGCATTCTTCTTTTTATGCCCTGTCTTACCGCAATTGTAGCACGAGGAGCTTCGGTCAGTTCCATTTCATGTCTGTGCGGTATGACCGTATCCGAGGCACTTGAAACACCGAAGGGGAATGGCCCTTCGCCGTATCTGACAAATAACCCACCCTATTCTTATTTTGCACTGCTTCAGAAGCTGTTCTGCTTCCCTCCCTGTGAGGTCGATTATGGGCATGCGTTGACCCCTGTTGTTCGGTTTGGCCAGCCTGACTTTCGTCTAGCCTAGTACGGGGAAGTCGCGTTTTAAGGCGTCTTCTATTTCGGGCAGATCCGTAACGCAGTCAATGTCTCTTATTTCCAGTGTGGCCTTAGGCTCGAGTGAAGCTACAGTTGCCTTCTCTCCAAAGACTCTTTTGACTGCGTCACGGAACGCGTCTTTATTGTTTGCATTTGATCCGAATTCAACAAGTAAATCCCCCGAGCGAGTTGGCCGTACAGCTTTTATTGCAGTTTGTATGTCTTCGGGTTTTACCGCTCCCTTGATTTCTCGCAGAACATCCGCATAGGATCTACCGTCGGTGGGTTTAACCAGCAGTGCCTGCCCAATGGGTTTTCGACGCTTCTTAATCTTAGTTTCCTGGGTTATCTGCGATGATTCACTGCATTTCGGTTCCTGTGGATGTTTGGACTTCAGGGCCGCTTTTTTAGCTGCCTTTTTGGCAGCTTTGGATAGTGCCGTCTGAAAACCCTTCTCAATCGCGATTTGGTCGTTCGGCGTCCTGTCCTCGTCCTTCCTCCGTTTATCCCGATCCCCTTTGATTGGACTGCAGGCCAACCTTCTGGTGGCAGTCGAAATCGGGACGGCTACTGGCCTGTCAAATGTATTAGCCTGTTGTTCTTCCTCTACCTTTAGCCACCTGCGTCTATAATGACCTATTCGGGTTAGGAGGTCTTCCAACTCCAGAACTCCGTTTTTAACCGGCTAAGGTTCGTTTGTGCGTTGCATGTGGCAGTGATGCGTTTAATAACCCTTCCTGCTTTACGGTATAGCCGCTCTTCCTCTGCACGATCCATGATCATCGAAGTGCTCCGTGTCTGACGTGCAGGGATTTCTTTATTTGTGTCCCGTGCTTCAGTTGCTTCGGTGGTGATGGCAACAATCATAGGTTTCTCAACCGTTTCGCATTTCTCCACCTTGTGTTCGTCTCTTCCAGGTTGCAAGAGGCTATGTTCTTCTTGTTTTGGTCGCTCTGGTGTGCGCATGATTTTCTTGCTGCGCCCAAATGCTGTTAAAATCTCTGGTTGTACCAGATTTCCTACTTTTCGTTCATCCGTTTTCGAATGTTTCTGTTCTGACATATTTTCTTTTGTATATAATTTGTTTGTTATCATTTCTTATGGGTCCCCCCTCAGAGCCGCTATCTCCACTCGTGTGTGTAGTCGCCTTATTGGTCCCATGGTTATCTTTGTTAAGCAGGAAGGCCATGCGAGGGTTGGCACCAGCCCTTATGGGGACAGGTGTTCAGGGCCAGACCGGCGCTAATCGGGAGTTCGTCTCAACCGAACCTACACCAGCAACTCAATGGTGCGAGCTTCGAACGTACTGCGAGGCCTGCCAAGGTTTTACCGGGACGGAGACGGTATGATCGTTAGATTGGAGCCGTTCATACTCGAGGTACGCTTCTTCACACTTCACACTTCTTCAACAGTACGCACGATTTAAAAATAATAAATTATCTGCAACACGAAATAATAAAAAATGAAGACTTTTAAGCTAATGGTTGTAGCATAAACTTATGACAGAATCATGTGTCAGAACTTTTCAGAATTTTTCAGAAACAGGTATGTTTCTGTTTGCAAAAATTAAATAATATTAACCTATAACCTAAATTTTTTTTCAATTGTAAAATTATTAAGAACGAACACTTATTGCGAATAATAATCCCCGATTTATACTAAATCCCTTCGGCCTCTCCCAACATGTGATTTTCTTGAAATCTTCTATCTCGACCGCTTTGTCTGTCTTTCCAGAAAGCTAAAGCTCTTCAGCGATTTGCTGCATTAAATGCTCACGGTTGCATCGATTCGCGTATTCAAAGGCGTTAGATCAGTTTTAACACCCAAGTTAGCGATCATTACTAGCATCCAATCTTTTATTTTTCTATAATAAACAATAATAGTCTCTATTCTTTTCCTATCCCTATATTTATGTTCCCTTATTTGCTTTTTCCAAAGAGTCTCTAAGCTCGATTGCATACCAAGATTTATTCAGGCGATTTGGAATCTATGATCGTTAAAGAACATGACACTAGCCATTCCTTTATTATGGGCTTGTTTCCTTTTGAGTTGAAGGTAACAAATTCATATTTCACTCATTCACTCGAATCGATGCATGTTTACATCTCAAAACACAGCGTTGTATTACGAAATTATTGTTCATGGTCGATTTGCAAAAAACGCAACACCAATCGTGCTTTCGGCACGATTGGTGTTGCATTCCGGCAATCGTGAAGTCTACGATGGCATCTTTACCTTTTCAATCATCCAAGCAAATATCATTGATTCTATTCTTTCTTCCATTAGCACGTATTTCGGACAAATCGTTTAAGCTCCATTAAAAACATGTGCCTTACAATATTTTGTTGTTGGTCATGAACAAGCATTCTATTTTGAAGTATCGAATCACTTTCGATTTTGATCGTAAGTAAAGGTGGAGACTATTTACGCGCTGAGTGTAGAGTATAACTTAAAACTTCCCCTGCCAACTTGGAAACTTAGCTGTGAACCATTTGACACACATCTTCGGGCTAAGTTTCGTTTTCCTATTCTTACACTCGTCTTCAGGTTATGGAAAATTTTCCCCAGTGGGAAAGAAAGAGAATGCTAAATGTGAGATCGATCGCCCAATGGCTGATGCCCCCTGACGTGCCAATATGCCGTTTTTAACTATCAGGTCTCCCGAGCGTTATGTGCCATGCGATTGCATTTGTTAATCGTTGTAATCATTTCACCGACTGAAGTTTCCCCGGAGAACTCAACGATTTCCCTGAAGAGGTCACTACACCGCTTGCTCCTTCTTTTGCACGCAAAAAATATATGACCCGCGTCTCCACTACCCCTGTGAAAAACATGCAGTTCAGAGACCGCGAACTTTAGCAGGAAAGCCTGCAAACATCCATGCCCCCTCAAGAGGGAGCTCAAGTAGAAATTAGTCTCACCATTTATTTTATTGAGGCTCGGCCACAGATCAGGGAAACAGTCGTGCAATATTGTTTAATTGTGTCGTGCTCCCAAGACCATTGGCAATCGGTGAAATCGTTGTCTCACTTCGCTGGTCAAATCTTTTCCTCTTTTGTCTTGTCATCTGCGCCAATAAATGTTTCTGCGCCTTCATTCACCGTTGCGCATGCTCTGTTTTGCGTCTTGCTACTAGCGCTGCAGCATGGTCCCCATAGCCAACCAAGCGGTACTCATTTGGTGTTCGTCCATCGTAGGAGATTTTCTAAACGTTCGGACCAAGGATATACGCTTGCAAGGCACCTGACGTTACAATCACGCTGTTTCTAATTTGTTTGGTCTCATAGGGTAACCAGCCGTCCTAACTAACCAGCATTAAAATAGTCCTTAAAAATCTGCATTGCACGGTTAAATAAACTCGACGTTTAAAGGAACCAGCAGGCTTACCTGTCGTGTGGAACTTGGCACTCTACAATTTACCACGCTCGCCAGTTCTCCGATTCAATTGATTATCAAGCAACCTGTATGAAGCGATATTGCCGTGGAGATAAATCCCTGGCAGCATGAATCACGTAAGTGTGTTTTTCCCTAGCACGCTTCTCGAGAAGTTTTCCGGTCGTGTCTAGTATATACAGTGGGATGTATGCAGATGGTGAGTCGGGATTCCCCTTACCCTCACTTATCAGCGTGAATCGGCCAGGGTCGTGCAATTTGTGCCCACTCTTTCGCACAGGCATGCATTGAACGTGCTCAGGAGCAGATCAGGACAAAAGTGAAACACAATCTGCAGTATCTTAGCTGAAATCCCATGGAGCCTTGCTGATCTTCGTAAGCCAGACTGCTTTTTCCGGTCTCTCTTTTAGGAAAAGTGAAGTTTTCACCAATTTTTCATCCTCAGCAGCCTCATGGGTGCGGTATCAAAAGGGTGAAAGAGTCCGTTTAATTTTATCTATAATCTACCTCGTGTATGCTCGACCTTCCACATTACTAATTCTTAGCTCAGGTCTAATGGATCCCTGTTCAAGTCCTTCACCAGGTCTTACCGCCGCCTGGTTTTAATGCTGTCGATGAGCCTGTAGGAGTCATGCATCTATACTCCTGATTTGGCTTGTACTTTTTTGAAACTCCATCCTCATTTTTGAAAAATTTTGATAAACCAGTAAACTGTGGGCTTACCACGACGAGGTCTTCGTAGGGTATGGAAGATTTCTGGGCCAAAGATTCTCATAATTGAATTCTATGTCTTAACCCCATAAATGATGCGGATCCCAACCGCCGAACAAAAATGAATTTCAATGGAAAGCTGCAAAATATTTAAAGTTAACATATGTTTAACGGTTTTCGGACCGGTTTCGAATTCTAGATATTCGCGCGTTTTTTTTTCATTAACTTGATGCGTGAAAAGCATATTATTGATAAGCATTGCTAAGTACGAACTTGGAAGAAAAATATGCACAAAAGTACTCAAAACTCCTATTTCAGAAATCGTCTTAAAAAAGAAAACTACAACTCATGTGTGTAAAGAAAAATTCCATTGATAATTCACTATCCAATGTCTGGAAAACTGAATTCGATAAGCGCGCCTTTCAATTTCCAAATTCATTCAAGCATACCAAACGTATTCCAGACGTTGCGCGGAGTATGAAAACAAATACTCGATGAAGTTTTTTTTACCATTTTGCAAAACTTGAATCTCATTTACAATTTTAAGAATCTTATCACGTAGTGGTTGTCATTAAGTTCTACATGGTTCGCTCGCCCACGTCCGCATCTTCGGAAAAAATTTTAAATGTTCAAGTAAATGCGTACTACTAGCTTTTTTTTAGCACGTTGCATGCCTGAGACGAAAGATTATCCTGTAGTATATTTCTTGCAATACTAGTCTTCTGACCAAAGTATCCTAAAACTAATTTGTATCTGTCAAGCATTAATAAAAATGTATTGAAGGAAAAATGATATTTCCGCCTGTGTATAAATTTCCATCAAGTAAATTAGATCGATTTGGTTGCGTTTAAGTGTTTTTCCTGGGAACAACAAACGGATGTTATTCCTAAGTTGCCACCATTGCGTTTGAAAGGAACGGGGAAGATGAGTAACGAGGCCCGGGAAAGCCCAAAAGCTAAAATGATTAAAATGATTGCTCGAAAATCGATTATGTAGTTTTTAATTTTTGTGGTAATTTGGCAACAGTATATACTATAATAGTAATATATTAGGATATTTATTGGTGAGTACGAGTAACTTATTTATGAGTTTAAGTGCGCGTTGCCAATTGTTGATCAAGAAAGAAATAAATCCTTGAAAACACAAACGAACCTATCTTTGCTAGTTTTTAATTGTTCTTACACAGAAGTCAGATTTTGGTTTATTAACGTATTTTTTTTTCTTTTTCAGTTTTTCTATCATCTCGTAAGTAAGAGCATATATTATAGCAGCATATATAGAGCATATATATATTATATTATTATGATGTGAAAACTTACAGGATGGACCAAGAGTCGTTTTATATTTCAAACGATGATTTAAAAAAATTAGACACATAAAATAATAACTGTTTATTCATGATAAAAGCCGACAAAATGGGAATTTATTTCTTAAAAATAAAAGCCAGATGCGGCCTTTGATTATTTTGACACTCCTGCAACCTGGAGCCGAAATTTTCAATAACTGCCTTACAAGTGTTGTGTGCTGGGTATTTGGACTTGGACCCGCATATTTGGTTTTAATTCTTCGAGAGACCCTGGATTGTTGTTACAAACTTTAATTTTAAGATATCGTTAAAGGAAAAAGTAAATTGGGAACAAGTCTGGGCTACGAGCCGGCCAGTTAATGGAACCCTTATTTTTTGTATATATATTTTGTATATTGAAACCATGTGCGTTGATTAAAACCATTGAAGTCCTGTAGCGCTGGAGCAATAAAGTTTTGTAGCGTTATAATATACCGCTCTGCATTCACTATAAATTGAATTCCTCTTCATAAAAGTATGGACCAATAATTCCTCCGTTAGCAAACTGCAACCTTTCAACATTATCTTGAGACTTTAATTCCTGCACAATTTGAATTTTGTACAGATGGAAATGTAAGTCGTTGTAAAGAATGCAACATAAAGATGTTCTGGATAAATTTAAGACACTCGACCGCTTTCGAGTAGAGAGTCTAGCTTGTTCGCGACGCTCTTACACGCTCTACGATTTCGGGATCCCTTGATGTATTCGGGATCCCAATAGTTATCACGTCATCATGTTACCACGTTTCGATAGTACTCACGTATGCAAAACGCACTTTGAGCTCCGGTAAACGACGCCATTGCACTAAACTCTCATTGGCCGCTCTTTCGATGCGTAACTCCTCTGCCCCACACTAGCCACGCAGCTACTACTGACTACTTTTGGTCCACCCTGCATATATCATAATATAAATTTAACTTGCGTTAAAAATCTTTCAAAAGATATTTTCCAATGTATATAATAATGCATGAAAACTCCAGTCTATATATAAAGTCTATGTCTAAAGTTTATGTTATATAACACCATATACTCGCATTACAAACAAAATTACAATTGATTGAAAAATGATGTGTTTTAAAAAATCTAACTTGCAAGTCTGTTAAAATATGCTGATCTACAAATATTTTATTATTTTTACATGAAGGGCGCCTATACCCGCGTAATAAGTACAAGCTCACTCCTTTCCGTGTAATCTTTATAGTTTCTGTTCTGAGGTGAGGAGCTAATATACCATGGGCTTGCATTGATCAAAAAGCATACATTTCGTAATCATATTCAAAAATATGTCAAAAAACATAACTCTCTGCACTCACACTTTGTCCACTAGTTAAACGAAAGATTCAATGAGACATCAAAAACAAAGAACTAATTGTTACAATGTTACATCAAATTACTCAAAATTGAAACTTCAAATTGGCACAAACAGGCAAGACTAATTCCTGTCAACTTAGTTCTTATATAGTCAAACAACTTAAAATATTGATTCATAGTGCTCAAAGCAATTAACACATGTGATTTGAGCTTTTGATTTCCAATAACGACAGAATCCGATCATGACAGAAACCTTGTGAGCCAACATAATAAATTTAAAGAAATTCATTTTGAAATCTATAGGCCCCACTGCGAAAACAGCGTTGATGGAAGTGTGGCGATACGGAGTCTGAAGTTTGGATCGCTTTAAACACATAGGCCTCCAACTTTTCCACTTTATAAATGTTTTTTATATAATTTGATGTGAATTTTCGGTAAATGTTATTCGCATTTTTAATTTTTTTACATCCCACTAGGTTTTAATTTCAGTTTAATAATGTACTAAAAACTAGTGAAAAAATTATTCGTCTTCCTATTGGTAGACATAGAGGAACACATTTAGTCAAAATAATCAACATATCGCTTGGTCTAATATAATAGGGATCATTTGTGACATCTATTGGCGTGTTAGACTAAAGCATCTTCATCTTAGAATGATAAGAAGTAGATGATTTAAATTCAAAAGACACTGCAGTCAATGAACCATTGAAGCAAAAAGCTCTTATATTTTGAGCGCTCCATTATTTCAGTAAGTTCTTTGCCAGATGTGTTAAGTGGCACAGATGTGATCCTATTTTCACTCGTAATATTTCGAATAGTACTTAAAGTATTACCTGTCATCGTTAGGCTTAGCCTAACGGCTTATCAGACAAGGTTGATTTGTGTGTCAACCACTACCCTCATGAGCTGGAACTTCGAAATGAGCACGTTTCTTTCAGAATAGGATACCTATCATGTGGGTGGATTGGTAATAACCTCCCAAAGACTCCCCACAATTTGTGGATCAGATAAACCTCTGAACGGGTTGTGCTGCTCTACAGGCTTGAAAAACTCTTAGATTTTGAGGCATCCACACTGGACTTATAGACTTACCGCGATACCTCGGGTACGTGCGCACGGTAGCACCCTATCCAAAAATACTGAAGATGTCTTTTCACAAGCGAGAACAAAACAATCCTTAACGAATACTGTACTATACTAACTAATACTAACAGGCTACAATGTCAATACGACAAAAAAAATAGAAAACCAAAGTATTGAGACCTGACCAGATTGTGGCAAAGATGAATAAAATACGGAATACTTCCTTCTAGACCGTCAGAGCTAGGCCAAAAAAGCTTTATACGGCTGAGGAGTACTAACGTAACTGGCGCATTTGCCCACCTAGAACTGCGGTAACTCAAAGGGTTTTGTAGGAGAGGATAAAGGTTCTTCGTAGGGCGCCGACAAGGCAGAGCATCTGTAAATATGGATACCATACACGTAGAGCTAAGGGCCGTTGCAGGCGTATGCTCTTTCTAACAATAGATCCCAGTCAATAAAAAAAAATAATACCTTCCACAAAAAACCCACCATAGAACTTGAATTTTAGTTAAAAATCTACTAGATAATGCTAATCAGCAAATCTGAATTCATATGTTCATTGAAACTTTTCAGGTTTCAGTGTAAGATCTCTACTTAAACTACGAGAGGAACTTGTACTTGATATGAATTGTACATGAATACCATATGAAATGTATATGAGTTGGTCTGGATGAATAGAATAATGGTCCGCATGTTCAAGAATCGTCAAAATCATTTCGAAATAAGGTTTTGTTGATCGACAACTTGAAAAAATCCAACAAATTGTAAGGGATGAATTATTTTATCGAGTTCAGTTTTCCAATTGCCCTACCATATAAAAATATCTCGCTCGCTTATGCTAAGTTAGTGTATAGACAACTATTAATAAAGGCTATCTTTGAAGAATTGAAAAGGAGTAAACATTCCCGAGAAGAACTCAACCATTGATTCTGAAGATAAGATATGTCAGGGAATAACATTAAGCAGTGCTCACTCTTACGACAAGTTATCAATAATAACCGCCATAGGTCCTTTGGAAGGTTCTGTTCAGAAAGTGTGGACATTTTGATTCGTTTCAAATTTAAAACATACACCCCGCTAAAGGAAGACAGCAAGCATTGTTTTAAAGCAAACCAGCTAAATTTATGTAAAATAGTAATGGAAAACTTTTAACAAA
This sequence comes from Stratiomys singularior, assembly GCA_954870665.1. Lineage (NCBI taxonomy): Eukaryota > Metazoa > Arthropoda > Insecta > Diptera > Stratiomyidae > Stratiomys > Stratiomys singularior. Next base: position 61,551,326 of record OX940879.1, on the reverse strand, counting down.
AAAATGTGGATGTCCTTTCGTGTTTCTTCGTGTTCTACGCAGCCTGAATAAAATATTCATCACTTTTATATAATAATGTCAAAAGTACATTTAAATCATAAACATTTGACCGTGCACATCAAACTATATAGCAAAACAATATATTCTGGACGAGAACTTCATTTATTATTATTCAATATTCATGAAATTTATGCGCCCTTGTACATAAAATATGATCGCGAAATTTTTTTTAAAAGGTCTGCCGTTAGGAAAAGATTCGATAATCTTTAGAATTTGTTTATTACGATATTTGCCATCTGGCTATTTGTGGTTACGCCATGCAACGCCCTTCATACTACTACATCTATACATTCTTCGCTTTATAAATTCACACAACATTCACCGTAGCAAAGTATGAACATGTATGTAATCAATTCAAACTTTCTTAAGCTTATTCGATAAATGTTCTATGACTTCTAAAAAGATGAGCCTAATTAAAAAATTTTCTTGTTTTTTGTCAATGCCATCAAAAATGACACAAAAACTATATTAAAGCTATGTATTTTACAGGACGAGGCTACATACCTTTTATTTAGTCTATATTGAGGCCATTTCACGCAAAAAACAAGCTTTTTTTTCAAAATAAAATATCGAAAATATATCGCAAATTAGAAGGAATATGAAGGATTAGAGGGCGACTATTGTTATTATTATTTGTACCGGGGTTCCCTTGCTGGAAAATGGCATAGGGCAGAATCGGCCCTTAGCTTCCCATGTGTAGTTCCCCCAGTTCTGTGGTCGCCAAGTGTTCCAATTCAACCAAATGAGGCGTTTGTTGGCCAGACTCGGGCAGTCTAGGAGGAAGTGTTCTGTACTTTCTTCCTCCTTGCCGCAAGCTCAAGGGCAAGCAAGGGTTTAAGGAAGAGCGAAATTAGGTAGAGTGATTAGGTGGGCGTATTGTATTCTTGAAGTTTATGTACTATACTCTCAAGTCATACAGTGGTAAATGCGCTTTCAATGTTAGTTCTAACCATAACAGACGATTCCTTGTTTTTCAGAGTCGACTTTATGTCCGTTGAAGGCAGAAAACGAATATCAGGACTATCAGTGTCTAAACTGACACCATGGAATATCAGTAATTGATCAGATCGTATATTGCTGCTTGATACGAAAGCAGGAAATTAGGCTTTTGAATAGTTTACCGAAGACTTATCTTTAGTTTTGCGGCTCATGCGGATTTTTTGCTGGATTCAGTAATGGGAAAGCAATGTCTTGTTTAAAAAAAGTGTAAAATTCGTTAGCTTCAGGCATGCATTGAACAAAAACAGATTAGATTGCAGATTGAAAACAGTGCCTATCTTTGGAAGTTTCTTCATAGCTGTGTTAGGCAAGCCGTCCACTCCTGTAGCTTCGCAGTTCTATAGTTCTTTTTAGTTTCGAAGAAGGTACTTTTTGGTGAAACAATGAAGTCATGTTAGTTTTTAAGAGTTTCGTCGTGCTTCGTGTTTAGTAATGTGGTGAATGTGTAACTTTTTAGCGAGAATGTCAGCTTTTCTTCCGCATTATTATGCGTGTTCACCGCTTCCATCATTCAGTGGGTAGTGAATGGCGTGGTTTTCTCTTTCGAAAAGCTTAATGAATTAATGGATTTTTTTTTTCAAGGACTTGAATTGAATGTTCATGAATATTTTGAGTCAATGACATGCTGTTATTTACATACGGTTTTAATTTCAACCAGAAAGGGTCTGTTTGAAGCCGTAAGACTTTTCCGTTAGTGCTTCTAAAACACAAAAATCTGAAGGCTCAACATTTACATCCTTCAAAACTTAGACTAGTACCTTTGGCTGAGCCTATCGTGGTCAATTGATTTGGAAAATGAACATTTCTTATTTTTAAAATATCAAGCATCTCCACATAGAATTTTGGTTGATTGGGTCTCATAGGTCTTTTGAAACGTTTAAACTTGCTAAAAATTAAAAAGTAGATTTAATAAACCTTAACATTACTTTCGTCTAATATTAGCCCTATGTTTACTATAAATAAAGAGATAAAAGGCGGTAGGGAAGTGTGCTTAATTCCTTTTCTGTTTGCCGTTGCCACTCCACCACTGACTTGACCATGACTATCATTTCGATGAATCCTGAAACTCAGATAAAATGATTCCAGTAATTGCAAAGCTAAGTCGAATAGCTCAATATGTTTATCCCTAATGCCTTGAGCATTCTTAAAAATTCCCTTGATGTATATAAATATAAATATATAAATATATATAATATATAAATATATATAAATATATATAAATATATAAAAATTGTATAGAGGTACTTACAATTATGCTTGATTGCGATGTTTTATTTTTACTGCTAGAATGAGAAGGAATGAAAATTACTTACTTGGGAGACACTGTGTCGTCTTTGGTCTACCGCAGCCTTATAAACATTTACAGTAAAACCTTTTTTTTCAAATAGCCTCACCAAAACATTAAAATGAAAATAAATATCGTTTTGCAGCCACCTTCCTGTTAAGATAAGGATAAATAAATTAATCTGAATTGAGTCACGGTGCACACAAAGACATAATAGCCAATCACGATTTCCCCCCAATTACTAGATGTGGGACTCCCCGAATCATAGCAATTACATTTACGCAACATCTGCACAGCAAAAGGACAATTCGTTTAGACAGGAACTACGTTCGAGCTTTTGTTTATCCTTAAGATTCCCGTTGGGAGTCTCGATGTTTGTCTTTATTTTACGGAAATACAATCTGTGGAGTAATTGCATCAAGAGTTCATCAACAGAGTTCAGGGAATTTATTGGTAGGCGTTCTGATTTCTGCGTACTCTGTATTACTATATTCATTCTACTTTCTTCTAGAAAAAGCTTTTCCTGTAGTCTGTGTTACAAAACAAGGAACAAGCAGTAGAATCGCGAACTTCGTATTGTGTAATCGATTGAATATAAACATAAACATTCAAACGGATTTAGTAGATATGTTTAAAATTTAGTTTACACGCATTCCACATCTCGCTTAAAATATTTTTGTTTATGTAATTTATTTTATCAATTAGGACATGAAAGTCATAAAATCAACATTTGCTCGAAATGAATTCTTAGATTCCCTCAACTATAAATTCCATCGAAAACCGTCAACAAGAAAGCTTAGCAAAGTAACAAAGTTCCCCTTTTTTCTATGCTGTGTATTTCAAACAAACGCTCATAACAATCTCATATATTCACAACGGAAACAAAATATTTGTTGTTCCCGCAAACGTGCAAAAATGTGTGTTCTTTCCGTATCCCGATGTGCCGTATATTGAAAATATTTATTTATAGTGCAGCACTATTTCAATCATATAAAAGAATTCTTTCAAAACTCACTATCTGGTTATTTGAATGAATAAATCACGAAGGCTAATTGCTCTCGAGTATAGACGAAAGCGAGTTGAAAACACATTCGCAAATGTATCTATAAATAGTATCCGCAACGGCAAGGATATCCCTGGAGTGTTACCATCCAATTACGTAGTTGAACAAAGTAAATGCTTTGTGGATATTCTGTCGACCAATAATCGGACTTCATACTCTACGTAATTAGCAGTTCGTTAGAGCTGATAGAATGGGGCCATAGAGCAAACATCGTTAGAAGATGAAATTAGGCAGGTTAGCCTTGAAAACGTGGTATCATTTTTCGTTTGACTTTTTTGCCAGTTGAAAAGGAAGATATTAAGACTTTAATGTAGTAGAAATTGAGAAAAAACTATGCCTCATAAATTTGTGACATTTTTCCGTAGCGTGCAACAGATTATGTTAAATTATAAACTATTAAATAAAAGAAAATAAAGCCAAAAAATTAATATAAATTTAAATAAACAATCTATGACAGTTTTCTCCCTCTCACAGCAGATTTGAAATGCTTCATCTGCACTCCCGTTCTAGTACGTTTTTGATTTGAAATTAGCAAGAGCTGTATCAAAGCGTCGACTTTTGTTGTATTAGGTGGAGGGACGCATGCCCCCGCTGTCAAAACATTCAGAATTTTATCCTCATTATCAGAAACTCGTTAATATGCGATACCAATTAACGGTCGTATTTAACCCCATAGATCGCAATGTGAACCATATATTAAGAAACTGAAATTTTTAAAAATAATCATATTCTGCAGTGTCCTGTGAGATATTTTTACTTTCAATACAAGATGAAAAAATCACCAAGAATGTCATTCTAATTATAATATTTTCAGACAAAGTAAACTAGTCGAATTCATTTTATTAAATTACGGCGTCCAAATGTCCCCCTCCGCAGCCCAACACGCTGCAGTAAGCTGGGTTGAATACTGTTGATTTCATGCCGAATATTTATTTAAGCGCAATATTAATTGTAAAATTCATTTTTTCAGTTAAAAAGTCATTTTAACTGAAAACTAGCGACCTCAGTAGCCTCGAGGTGTCGCCAAAGCGTCTCATCGAGTGTTCAGGCAAAGCTTTGCGAAACAAAATCCTTAATGTTCGAATGGGCTGCTCCCGCATTCTGTTTAAATCACGTTAGTGAGAAAAAGGAAGGATGAGCTCGCAGAAGTCTGTTATCGTCATGCTCCCGCAATTGACAGCGGACAGATATTGACATTTTTCACCGCTCCCCTGAAATTTTCAAGAAAATATGGCCAAAAATCCACTCAGGTATTTGATTTTTCAAATGCGGGTTGGCGGTTCACGGCATTTTTCATTTAACGACCAAGTAAGCTAACTTGGTCGTTAAATGAAAAATGAGCTTTTTTTACTCCCAAAAATTCAATGCATGGTTTGAAACCTTTTTGACATCGTTTTAGAAAATTTTTATTGTAAAACATGAACATGATCTTTCAATGATCATAAATTTGAATTTATTTTATATATAATTTATTTTATTTTATATCTTCCATGAATCTTCAATTTTCTAAATACAAAGTTCCAAATACATGGTCTTTTCCGCATCGGAAGTCCAACATTTTCACGTAAACGGCTTAACTTGGGTTAGATGTTTTCGATAGCCATTGAAGTTCAATTATGTCACAGTCTTAGATATTTTCTAGCTGAAGCAATTGTATGGAACCTTTCGATCCTATGATACCTATGATCTCCTGATAATAGGATATTGAAGTGCGAGTAAAATGTTCGTCAAAGGATAACTTAAAAATCGTTCTCTTTGAGAAGCGCTTCAAAATCTAACGTGAGATGCTCTTCCAGCCACGGCGACAGCGTGGTCAATAAAACTTCACTTTGGTCATTCGAATCATACTGCCTTCTCATCGCAACATTTGAATCAGTGCTAGTCCGATTGGTACCAAGACAGCCGAAGCGACCTTGGAATGGTGACGGTTCGCACTGCGCCAGACGAATTACATCCTTGTTCATTTCTCTTCTCGATCCTTTGAGCATATTTCCAGAACTGAAAGATCCAGCGCGTCGGGTTAGATATCTTTAAAAGCTTTTTCTCCAATCCTTGAACCGCTTCTCTACTCGAGTTTACTATGTTATGGCTCCCCCTTCTCATTGTCGCAAAGTATGGTGCTTTGCATTGCAACCGCCGGACGAGAACCTGCAGCTATATAACAGCGGCCAACGGAGCAGGCTGTATCGCCGGGCACGCTCCACAATATTCATCAAAAACCCGCTAGAAGGGCCTGCTACAGCTGCTACTGAAAAGACAGGTTCAATGACGGTAGTTAGGGCTGAGCAGGCTCCACTGCAAATTCTGCGCAGGAAAAGTCTTCCTAACAGCATCCTCAGACGAGCAGGCACCACCATATCCGCTGTGGGAGGGACAGACACCATTGCAATAGTCCCAAGTGGTGCAACTTATCTCACCTGTGCCGTCGAAGTTGTTCCCATTTTCTCCAGCCTAATTACATTTATTCTGCCCCACCTATATCTTAGGAAGGCATTCTGGTTAATGTGAAAATTAGCTGACCCTTTATCAATTCCAGCAGTCAGCAATTGACAATTTTCGCAAACGGGTAACTTACATAGATCCTCGGCTCGGAGATCATAACAATTTCGAATCTGTTGAAAAAACTTTATTTTTCGGTTATACAAATGGGACTCAAACTTAATTCTAAGCTCATAACTCCAATTGAATCGCATTTCAATCTGAACTGATTATTATTTTATTGAACCAATATTGATCAGCATGAATTTTTATGACATTTATTTAAATGAGTTATATTGAGCAAGAGTGAATTTTCAAAATGAAATTTGAGTTGATCCTCTTCTAGCTACCTTTCACTTTATAGGAGGTACTTATGAATGATGTAGGCTCTTATCTATGATATCTCTTATCTCTTATGATATCTTCTCCCTTCTTCACGCAAAATCTGATTTCCTCCCATGCGGTTTACTGTGAGACTGCTCCCTCGAGCAATTTTACGAATCTTTAGCAGCATCCTTAGTCTGAAGTACAGCCCTATCATTGAAGGTCTTCTTTTGCATTTCGCGTGTGAATAGCGTCTTCTGGTTGAGTTTGTTCCTCACCTGTAAGGGCTCGCATTGGATGTTGTGGCCGCCGCTACGCGGTGTATCATATTACGCGCTTCTTTGCCCCCGCCGTGCAACAAAAAGAGAATGCCAAGATTTCAAAAATGGAAATTTTTGTTAAAAGTTCACTCCGTTTATCAAACCACAAAATCCAAAATCCTACAAGACCCTTGTGTTTGCAACCATGCATAATGCAAATGTCTCGAAATTTTACTCCTTTGCAATTTTACTTTTCTGGGAAATTCTTGGAAATGTTGACGCCTAAAAAATTCTTGAAAATCTGAATTGAGAAGAAATAAACAATTTGTTTTTCTATCTGTTTCCTCACAATTTCTTTCATTGAGATTCCTTTGTCAGCTCAGCAAAATTGATCTTATTCAACTGGCGTTATTTAAATGGTTAACATTTCCTAACACATCGGAGCGAAATATTTAGGCGGAATTCGAAAAATACTTCGAGATGGTGGATTCTACATTCAGTAGGAAATAATGACGTCTTAATGGATTGGTTCGGATTGCAAGGCATCATTTCTATACCTCATAAAAAGTGTTATCATATATTCTTGTCACCTTTCTATAAAAAAAATTGCAAGTGGGATGCAACTTCGGAAATATATCTAGGTTTTCTCAGATGAAAATACATTTCAGATTTCAACTTCAAATACTATCCCCTACAATCTCAGGACCAAAACATTTTTAAGCAATTTTGTCAGCATTAAAATGACTGTTTGTATCTGTTTATGACTTTTTTGTATCCTTAGTTTCAATATCGTGGAAATAAATTTGAAACTTTAAATTAAAAGCATAACGTTCACTTCGTGCATTCATTTCATACGCGGAATTTCCTTTCTTGGTACATAAAAATAAATTTCATTTTTCTGCTCTGCTACTAACTAAACTAATGTCCTGCAAGATGCATTTTATTAAAAGCAATAAGTTGCAATCCTCATTTGCTCCTGAAAACGAATAGGTCATAGTTAACAATTAAAAATGTCACGGAAACTGCTATGCGATGTACATTTTTCAACTAGAAAAATGATTCAAAGCGAAAGTTCATTTTGTTTTACTGTTCCGTGGAAAGGATTATGAGAAGCAGGAGGTGGACAAGCATTTCACCTCTAGTTGGCGGTTCGCAACCGAGCAGAATATATCTTCCATTCTAATGAACTATATGTCAAGGCTGGTGACTATTAGTAACGTCCTTAATTGTACCATCGAAAAGTGCAATAAATCAATCATCGTTGGATGTTGACTTGATTAGGCGCACAGGGAGTGGACAATTATTTAACTTCTTCTTAGTCCACGTCTTGCTGTCTCTGCTCTATTAAGCTATGGAAATTTATAGCCAACATAGATCAGCCGCCGTCTGACAAGCAGTTTCTATGGAAATAAATGCCAATAAAACATGTCAAAGGAAAAATGCTATTTGTACGTGAGCATTTTTATTTTGAGTAGGTTCAGGGTATGAATCTGTTATATTGTTACTATTCAAAAGCAATACGCCATGATATTCAAGAATGAATGCAAATCAGCGGAGTGTGTCAATCTTGAATCCAAACCCTGTTCTGCGAAATATGAGCATATGTATTGGATTTTCAGCCTACATCCATTTTTCGCCCGGTCTAACTTAGTAAATATGAATACCCTAAAAGGGGCAGAATCAAATGTTTTCAGTAGATTGAATTTTGATGGAAGTTTTTTTCGGAATTTTATTAACACTTCTTTTTTCTGCTATAGATATGAAATTCAATGGTCCAGGACATTTATCCCTAAAAGGATAAACGTGCAGATTGTATCTGTTCACCGTCCATAAAATGAAAAGCTTCATCAGACTTACAATTAAGTGTCAGTGGGAGCATTGTGTTTTGTGAAAAGTTCTCGAACATTGACAAATATTCCAACTTGAAAGAAATTGATATAAGTAACTAGGCAGAAATTCAACGGCATTTTAAGATAAAATCGCAAATCAAAGTTTCACATGCTCTCATATAAACTGACAAGGATTAGTTGCTTTCATAAATTAACAACAACAATCGTCTTGCTTTGGTCCTATTGACACTTATATCTACGACTAATCATCCACATTTTGGCCGCATCCCTCCTACTTTGGCTAGAAAATACACCTCAGATTTTGAATATCAAAGCCCAATCTCGCACATCTAGCGTGTCAGCTGATCGGACTAAGTTCGATAAGTTGTCGCTTTCCTAGACGTTAACTGTCTGGAAGTAATAACAGACATAATACGAGGTCCATCAGCATCAGGAAATTATGACACACTAAAGCACCTAATTTTATTTTTTCTGCGCATGGACCAGTCCATTAATTTGGTTCCCAGGAATAATCAAGGTTGGCAATCACAGGAGTCCACACGTTTTGTGGCATTTACAGACAAATTGACGCAGAAACAATTACTGATCGTTATCCTGTACCATATATTCAGAATGTTACAATGAATCTGAGGGACTCTGAGGTGTTTTGAAAATTAGATTTGACTCGCGCATACCATCTTACCCTTACCCTGTTAACATAGACAATATTCAAAACACTGCAAATATAAAACCCTTTGGATTGTTTGGGTTTCCTGTATTGTTATTTGGTTTGTGGAATGCAAGTCAAGCAGAACTTCCATTTGTTTTTACCTATATCCATGACATCTTCAGATCAACGCTGCAAAGTGTAAATTTGGCAAACCTAAGATCACTTTTCTGGGTCATCTCATCAACAAAGATGGCATGAAAACACTTCCAGAAAAGGTGATGTACATTAAAAATTTCCCTGAGCCAATCATTAGTTTAGAGATTCGACGTTTTCTTACATCAATTAATAATTATCGCCATTGCATTCCCAATACTGTCATTTCACGATGCCTTTTGCAAAAACTTATGAAAGACAACATAAAGAATGAAATATCAGAGGGGCCTGGACAGAAAAAGCTTTGATGGATTTGAAAAGTGTGAAGAGTAACTAGTTAACTCAGTTCTTCTGGCTCATCCATCGAACAATGCTGAACTGCTTTGCATGTTGATGCGTCAGTTTATAACGATAGCACTGCTTTACATCGAAAATTCAGAGTTAAGCTACAGTCTTTAGGTTTCAAAAACCTAAAGCGTTTGACTGAAACACGGAAACAGTGTTTCGAGAGTTGTTAGGTGTTTTTGAAGCAGTAAGGCAAGCATTACCAATCATCACTAGAAGACCATTTTCAATTTAAACCGATCCGACAAGTCATTGGTATTCATGTTGTTGCGAACCACGGCTGCCGCGGACGCAGACATTTATATGGCAGTGATCTTGGGTCCCCAGGTAGCTTACTGAGGCCGGCTAGGCTCAGTCTGTCGGGTTTCTGGTGGGGAAGATCACTGCCCGTGCTGGGCCACCTACAACTAAAACAAGAACATCACGTTCAGGGGAGAGGGAGAGGAAGCGAAGGAGGGATTGCTTGAAGAAATGAAAAAAATATTTGAATTAGTTTAAATTCATGTTTTTAATAAAAAGATATAAATTGGAAACAAAAATAAATAAGAAAAGTAAAGTAAGTAAAGAAAAGTAAGTAAAGAAATACAAAGAATATAATAAATGAATAGAAAAACCTTAAAAAAATGTGCTTAAAATTGAACAAAATAAAAGAAATTCATAAATTGTAAAAAAAAAAAACCACCACCTAACCCGATCGGGTACGGTTCACAGCATGCTATATATTAAGTGCAGTTATAAAATAAAGATAATAAATTGCCTATTCTATTTTTCCGATTTTTTTGATTTTTTTATTTTTCTGATGATGTTTTCCATATTTTCTTGTCGCATACGATGACCAACTATTCCTCGTTCAGAGAAAGCCTTTCACGATGAGTGCAATTCAAAATAAAAGTTTAATCGTACCGAGTATATTTTCGCTGGATTTTCAATTTAAGCTTATTCAGATAAGATTTTCATTTTATGTAAAATGTTATATGTAAAATGTTTATGTTATAGGTTTTGTTACAAAGTCACCTAAGCACCATATACAAAGGCAAATTTTTCCCTTTTTTTTGGAATATCCCTTAGAAAAACATTTTTCTCACTAGCACATCTCAGCATTTCATGCTTTTATCTAAGTCTACTATTTTCTACGGGAAACATGGCTTCCATTAAAATATTTAAATAAGGAAATACGGGCTAAGCTCAATTGTTGCGGTTTTTTTGGTCTATTAACAAACGGTGGTAGCACTTTACAGAATGTTTAGTTTGCTTCTAATTGAAACCACAAATTCATATTTCAATTTCACACAATTTTTCAAATCTTACTCCTCTTAGGCAGGCACAGAGACTGTTTTTTTCTTTATTCTTGCACTTAACAAACCAAAACTAAAAATGTTATTTTTAGTAACAATTCCAAACCGAAAACAGATTCCAATAATTTCGCAAATTTTACGATGAATTGTATTTAAAAACTTTCGAATCACAATTTTCAGGATTTGTTTTATGTAACACCGCCAACTTTTCGACCAACTTTCTCCACCTTACCGAACAAAAAATCCCAAACCTCATCTCACTCATTTCTCCTGGCGCACGATAAATTGTCTCTGCCGTAAAACAACGTGTGAAATCAATTGAAAGTACTGAGCCATGGGGTTGCAAAATGTTAATCAAAAAAATAAATTCACTTAAAAATTTTAGAATCACCATTTTCAGAATTCTTTATGTCACGCTGCCAACTTGTCGTCCAACCACTTCACCTTTCCGAACAAAACTCTCTGGCCACCCGAAAAACTCACGCATCACCGCCAACCCGCTGTCGTTACCGGTACCTCATCCCGCTGTCGACAACTGTCCTCACCGGTTCGCGGATGTTAACCTTTCAACCCCTGGGTTAAGGTCAACTTCCTCAGAGCAAATCGAAGAAAATATCGATCGCTCTGGAAAAAACCCAACCGATAAAAGGTTACAAGATTAACACCCAGGATGGATCTGAACCCAGAATCCGGGGGGTCACAGGCTGAAGCGGATCCACTACGCCACGGAGTCACTTGCAATCTTAACGTGCAAGTACGTCTGCTGATGTCACGTCGGGATTGTTGTCGGTAGAATCCGACAGTGGATATTTGGATAAATATTGTGAGAAAAAAGGTGACAAGGAAAATGACATGTGAGAGGAAAAGGTGAAGATGGGATAAATGAACAAGGAATGACGTCAACATCCGTACATTGCTACGTAGAAAAATAACGAAGCAGCAGTGGTCGCAACAATGTTCACGATAGATCCAGAAAAAGCACCACCTGGATAACTTCGCTAAATTGATTTTATTAGTCCATTTACAACCGATGGGCGACAAACAGCTTTATTAAAGAATGATACATACTCGTCACATAACAACTGAGAGAAAAAGACAATTCAAGTCTTGTTTATTTAACGAGCTGACCAAAATGTTCGAAATCATTCCCAAAGCAATAGACGGATTGAACGCACACAGAAGACAAGAACTCAATCAAATGTCACAAATATAATATTGGCATCGATTTGTTACTGACTATTCTCTTGGGAAATCGCTTTACATTCAATGAAAACGGAGCGTCACTTAGACTTCCTGGAGATTTTTCGAGGACCAAACCGTTAAATACCACAAAGAGTTTATCATCAAGCTAAACGAAGTTACACATTATATGAGACCCCAACAAACTTCAAACCCTGCTATGCAAAGAACAACTTTTTTTCTAAACAGCCTCAAAACTTTCAAGTCACTTTAACTCAACAAAAAGGCAACAGAACAAAGTTTTAACTCAACAGATCAAGGCACTTGATTGTGCAACTACCCAACTGATCAAAGAAGTCAAAAATTAACCAACAGTACAGTTATTATTGTGACTTCTTCATTGGTGAGGCTAGTAATGTAGCGATTGTAGAATTTGAATAACGTGATAAATGTCCAATTTGTATTCCTACCCTCCTAAATTTTACTAATATTTAAGAAAAAATAGATAAAGATGAATAATTGGTTGACAGGAGAAATGAACACACGTTTTATTCCGACTCAAAATAATTTCATTTTTGAACTTATTACCACGAATCATCTCTGGCGATTCTCCGAGGCGATTCTCTGCAATCCATAATCCATACACTCCGTCAGCAATTACACCATTTGCTTGCAGATATTGTACTAACCAGTCGTAAGATTAAGACGTGTTGTGTTGACATGTACTTCGCTTCTGCCGTGAAATTAAACTAAAATGAATTAACCTTTTTTTCTGACATTTGACCTACGATCATTATTTGGAGAAATCAAACTACGAGTAATAAAATCTAAGTATTCGGTGGGGATTGACAAATTGTTTCAACAGTCCAGTATGAATTTTTGAAATGATACAATGGAAGTTCGTCTAGAGATCGGAAAGCGTCAACCATCGCCCGTTTAGAGTGAACATCAAGGGTTCAAAAAAGAGAATACTCATTTTCGGATATTTTATTCAGAAATCTACGAATTTTTAAAAAATTATCCATAAAAAGTAACCAATTTTTCAGGGAAACCCCAAAGTTTTGTGCTGATAGAAGCAAGTGAGTTTGGTTAAAAAGTATAACTAAAGAGTTATACTTGTTATTATAATTGCAAATCACATCTTTTCCATTTTTTATCTACTTCGACAAGTACTCGCAAAGTCACATGGGATTTGAGTAAAAAAGGAAAGTCCTTGTGTCAGTTTGGCAAATTCTTGGCGATAAAACATTAAAGAAAATTGTTGATAAACACGGTAATTACCACGATGTGAAGAATTTCCCGGGAGATAAAAGCCCAAGGAGGCAGGGGAAAAACAAAGCCAGAGCATTCCTCTGATGAGCCTGAATAATAACAGCCAAAGAAACCTCGAAATCCTAGCAGACCATTTCACGAAAGTTTCTTTGAACGGATATAATCATATGACACTCGATGAATTCAAAACTCAACCTAAAAAGACGAAATTTGCGTTTGCAAACACACTATACACAACGTCAAATACACTACAAAAGAATTTACCCCGCAGCCAATGACAGCTAACACGAATCAAGCCTCGACCATGGCCATGATCATTCTACATCAGCTCCTGGAATACCTACCACTATAAGGTAAAACACGTTTTAAGATAAATATAGTAAATAAAATATGGAAAAATGAAAACAGATCACAATAATACCAGTTCTGAAGTAAGGCACTCACGCCTGACCTACGTCAAGCTACCAATCCATCTCATGGACATGCTGCATGGGTAAAATATTTTTAAAAAATGTCCATGAAACTGAGTCTTCAAGTTTAAGAACCTTATTTCGGAATACCAAAAAGGATTTGGCCAAAAAACGCAGTGGTGGATCAACTAATCAAACGAAAAAATATAATACGGATCGGTTCTTTGAACGGATACTCTTGACGGGACATGGAGATTATGAAACGTCTACGCGATTGATAATAGACAGGGAATTTAGTAAATTTCGGAGTAAGTTCCCAAAGCTTACAATTCTTTAAAATGAAAATAAGAAATAAATTTCAACAATGTCTAACTATAGTAAATGGTGCTCCGCAGGGATACCTTCTCCGAGTACTATCATTTGATAAGCAGATAGGCAATCCCCACAAACACTGTGCTGTGAGTCGATGACCCGGCAATTGTACAAGCGGGGATCAACATAAACAGGATGACGAATTGTTCGCAGGCAGATACTACTGTGTCCAAAAAATAAGGTGACATTTGAATTTAACCTGCGCGCGTCGAAGGATTTGGAGAATTATTTTTTTAAGGTTGGTAGTAGTGTCAGTGACATCTATGACAAATTTACATGCCAAAATATTCATTAGTGTTTGAGATACGCGTCGTTTTGTGAGCTGCTAAAAGTGAGTTTTTCGTTTTTTGCGATGTCGAAATTTGTTGAGCAAAGAATTTGCATTAAATTTTGTTTAAAAGAAAGCCTTTAGTGATGATATGTCTAAAAAAAATGTTTACAAGTGGTATAGTGAGTTCCAAGCCGGCCGTGAACGTGTCGAAGACGAAGAGCGTCCTGGGCGACCATCAACCTCAACCGACGAAGCTCACGTCCAACAAATCAAAGATTTTGTGTTGAAAAACCGTTGATTAACGATTAGAGACCTTGCTGATTGAGGTTGGCTCAGTCAATACCATTTTAAAGGATGTTTTGGGCCTCAAGCGCGTCAAATCTCGACTGGTACCGAAAACATTGAATTTTTGGGAAAAAGGCGTCGCGTTGAAGTGTGTGAAACGATGCCTTCTGACTATCAGGACAAGATGAGACGCATTATCACTGGAGACTTGGATCTACGCTTACGACCCCGAAACAACCGATCAATCGAGCGAATATCGTGCCAAAGGGGAGCCGAAACCAAAAAAATCGCGCCAAAGTCGCTCAAAAATGAAGGTCATGTTGACTGTTTTCTTCGATTATCGTGGTGTTGTGCATTATGAATTCCTTCCGCCGAGACAAACAGTCAACAAGGAATATTATTTGAACGTTATGCGTCGTTTGCGTAACGCTATCCGCCTAAAAAGGCCGGAATTGTGGAAAGACAATTCTTGCACCATCCCATACTCCACTCGTAATTCGTGATCATTTCGCCAAAAACTCAACCCATATCGTTCCGCAACCACCGTATTCAGCAAGCTCAAAAAACCGCTCCGGAGATACCGTTTTGATACGATAGAGGAGATTCAAGCCGCAGCGAAGACGGACCTGAAGGCCATCCCGGAAAGTGACTACAATCAGTGTTTCGTAGATTGGAAAATCCGTTGGCATAAGTGCATTGCATCGGGAGAGGATTACTTTGAAGGGGATGAAATTGATTTGGAAGAATAAATAAAGAATTTTCAAAATAAATACAATGTCACCTTATTTTTTGGACACAGTAGTATTCTTAAAATAAAAAGAATAATAGAAAAAGAAGCCTTCTACAGGTCTATTAATAAATGATCAACCGACCCACCAGAATTATGGCAATGATAGCGCTCGAAATTCTGAGGGGTCAAGATCACCAATTACTATAATGTGAGACAAGTTCAACACCCTGGTGTGTTTTTAATGACATGTGTTTTTATATCTCCCTAGTGGTTAAAAAAAGGCGAAGATTGACAATTGAAGAAATCCACACTAACTAATGGAGTCGGACACACATACCAAATGCGAAATGTACTAACGAAAGTTGCGATTTGTACTAAACTGAATGTAAAACACCCACCAAAATTAAATTTGTATATATGTAAACTGACTTCAAAGAAAAGATTGTCAAATTATTTGGTGGATGTCATTCATACAGCTACAAAACATTTGCCAATATCTTGGCCACCAAGTATAAAGCCGCTGAGATGGCTTCAAAATACATGAATACTTGTCCCCAAGGAATACCTGGCAAATAACCTGGTTTCTACACTATGACAGCAGCACATGCGCCTAAAATTTAATTAAAATATTTAATTAAATATTAAATTAATTAATTAAAATACCTTTATTTCTTTTCTTGCGATATATGAAGAATAAACGACACAGCGCTGGTAGCATAGTATAAATATAAATATGGCAGATGGCGAAATGGAATCGTCATGAACAAAATGAAATTCTGTTGCGATTGACACTAGTTTGTTTTTTTCTACATTGCATTGCACGGATGGTGACGTCATTTCTTGTGGACTGTGTGTCTTGTGCACTTCTCACCTGCCATTTACTTTTCAGTTCTTCAAATTCAAATATTTTTTCCCCATTTCACTTATCCAAGTATCCACCTCAAAAATTTGTTCGAATTTTACTACAATCGAATGAAATGACTTTAACAGACGAACGAGTACGTGCAGGGTAAAATTGCGAGTGGCGACAAAGATGCTTGATGTTTGTTATAGAGTAACACATGTCAAATTAGCTCCGTCGCGAAGCGGATTGGCGGCGGCCTTTGGACCCTTTAGATGCTGGTTTCGAATCGAATTTCGTGTTGGCATTTTATCCTCTTTGGTGGCATCATTTTCTTTAGGATGATGTATAACATTCAATCCGCTCTGAGAAAGGTAACCTTGACTTTTTCCGAAGAAGTTTTTTGGGACTAGATAACGAAGTCCGGAGGAAATCGCTGATATTCAAGATCACCAAAGGATAAACAATTTGAGAAATATCGTTCTAAATGAAAGTTGATAAGTTGAGTGAGATAAGGAAGCTAAAAACAAGATAATCGACAATAATTAAAAATTGGATAATTGAAATATGTGCAAAAACGCGAGAAATATTCATAGCATTAATACGGACAAGAATTTTCTATTTTAGTGAGTTTTTGAGTTTTTCTTTTTTATATTGTTTTGGTTTTAGATTTTTTGAATAATATTATGTTGATAATATATTTTAATAAAATTGATTGATAAAATTGACAATTCTCGAATATATCACCAATAACGATTCAGATTTACGAATTCGCTTCACAAATTAATCCACAAAGGTTTTCGTCAGATTTTGTTCATAAATTTATAACAGTCTGAGCAGAAGATTCACCATCTTGTATATAAGTTTTCAATGTCTCCAAACTTTGTTCAAGTGAAGAGAGACCCATTTCATAAATGTCAAACATAAATCTATTTTTCTGCCAGATCGGAAATGTCATCAAACCTTCCAACTTCAAAAAAACCTATAGTTCCAATTCCAAGTGTTAGATGGCCCACCCTGTAGGCATACGCTACGAAAAGAAGTTTCTTGTATGTTGTTGACTTATATGTTTCTGAAAAAGCTTCATCGAGGTTAAAAAATGTCAAGAACAACGGTGCAGCGATTTGCCCAACTAACTCTTAAACTAAGTAAGCAATTACCATAGTGTATGCACATGCATCGCTCACACACTCGACCGATATCTGTCAGCCAGAGACAGAAAAAGATCAAGTAGATTTTTGTTTGTTGTTTATTTTGATTTAGATAATGTTCTTTTTAACGTGAAAATTCTAAGAATGTTTTTGTTCCACGCAAAAATTAATTTATTTTGGTTCAATACCATTAGGTCGGTAGTTCAAAGTTTTAGCGCTGGTTGTAACTGCATTCGGTCACTGACACATTGAAAACATCAAAGCTCCGTTAAGATCTTGCCAACGATTCAAAAATCTAGATTTTGAGGCTGACAAGTACCATGAACATACACCCAAAGTCAAATACACAAAATTGTACCACACGGTGGAGCAGCAATCCACCAAAAATCGATACAATTCTTGTTGCAAACTTCCATCTATAAATAATGGTAGGTGGGAGGAAAATAATCGTCAAATGCAGTTTATGTGGTGATTACACTCTGAAAAGAAATAATAAATAATAAATATTATTTATAAAATAATTTTTTTATAAAATAATAATTTTTTTTATGGTTGGGAGGGGAAAACTATTTACGCCTTGAGTGTCGAATTCCCGCAACCGGACTATCGACTAAACACCTCCCCTGTCAGCGAGAACCTAGCCTGGAACTGTTTGTCACATTACTTCAGACTAGGCCTCATTAATCATCGCCTAGCGGTGCCTTCAGGTTAAGGGAAATCCCTCTTTCTGCACGGATGGGTAGGAAGGAAGAGGATTGCTGTCAGAGAGATCCCCCCTCCCTCTTCACCGCCAATCGATCCATGATGCCCTTCTTTAAAAGAAGAACTGTCCGTACGTAATGCGACACACAGTTCTAATTGTCTTTTGATTGCATCATTTTTCCCGTTACGTTTCCTGGAGAGAGCATGCCTCTTTTCTCTGGGAGATGCGAACGGAGTCTTGTCCATCTTGCACACGCAAAGAACGTGAGGCAGGCGTCACCTGTCATCCCCGGGCAGAACACGCAAGTTGGGGATGATGTCTTTCCCATCTTATACAGGTAAGACTGAAAATAACCGTGATCACTGAGTAGTTGCGTCAGGTAATTGTCAGTCTAACCATGCATTTTGTAGAACCACGGCCCCAAGTCACTATTCAGCCGTGCGGTCCACCTACATCGCGCTTCGTTTACCCATAATTGCTGCCACAAAGTTAGGGTCCTTCTCCGTCCTCTCGGCTCACGGCTTCTCTCGCCGACTTCTCCCTACGTAAATATACACGTTTCCGTTCGTCTGCAAGTAGCTTAATAGGGACCGCCCTCAAGATAACCAGCACCGCAGGTTCAGAGACAGTGCGATATGCAGCTGCTATCCGCAAAGCTCCTTGCCTCTGCACCTGTGTCAGACGTCCTCGGTGTGAATCTTTACTAAGAGCATCAGCCCAGACTTCGGAGCCGTAAAAGAACACTGACTCCATTGCACTCATCAGTAGACGTCTTTTTCTCGAGGTTGGTCCTCGCGTGTTGGCCATAAGGCGACTGAGAGCCGATACTCCCGCAGAAGCCTTATCCGCTGAAGCTCGAACCTGCTCGAGGAAGCTCATCTTCGAGTCAATCATCAAGCCAAGCTATTTGATTGATTCCTTCGATCCGATGATCATATCTTCTACCCGAACGGGAATAACACGAGGGATTCGCTTCTTGGTCAGGACGACGACCTCAATCTTTTCCAGCGCTAGGCTAAGCCCACGGCCTGTCATCCACTCGCTCACTCGGCGCAGTGCCGCACCCAGTGTTATTGCGCCTGTTCGACAGTACGTCCGGCGACTTGTACTGCTAGGTCGTCTGCGTAGCCAATCAGGCGCGACTCCCCCGGTAACTGCAACCTAAAAAGCTCATCGTACGAGACATTCCAGAGGTCCGGACCAAGAACGGAACCCTGCGCCACCCCTGATGTCACATCCATTCTTCGCCGGCCTCCCAAGGTGTCATAGACGAGCTTCCGGTTTTTGAGATAGTCCTTCAATAGATAGCGTCAGATACCTCGGCACTCTGAAATATTCCAGAGCACGAAAAATATCTGTCCATCTTCAAGTCTCTCTCTAATGAGCCTTTCGAGCACCTTGCCAACGGCGTTCAACATACAGTGTGCGCAAAAAAGATAGCACACCTGAAAAATTTCTTATTATTTCCTGAACTACGGGATGCAGGTCAATTAGATGTTCTACAAATTAGACGGGTAGACTGAAATACACATTTTTACCTGAAAATAATGAAGGGTTTCTCTAAATTGGAGATTTTATGGTGAATTTAATGACTTTTAGGTGCGTGAAAAAGATAGCACACCTGGAGGAAATAATAAAATAAATAAACCGAAGATTAGGTAATGCTATCTTTATTTAAACACTAATACTTAGTTGAACCTCCACTATTTTTAATTACTTCAAACAATCTTTTTGGAAGGCTTTTATACAGTTTTTTTTATGTATTTTCGGGAAACTTCACCCCAACAACTAATTATTGCAGTTTTCAGCTCATCTACAGTTGCGTATTGTTTTCCTTCGGCGTAAACAAGCCGAGCTAGCTGTCCCAAACAATTTTCGATTATGTTGAGGTCGGGTGATCGTGCTGGCCAATCGAGGAGTTCGATTTTTTTCTCTTCGAAGAAAGATTTCACTTTCCTGGCGGTGTGCACAGACGCATTATCCTGTTGAAAAATCGGCGAAGTATCTGCAATGGTCATTAGACCGTTTGATATTTACTGTTCCAACAGCTGAACATACTTATCAGCGTTCATTTTGCCACTGATGAACACTAATTCCGATCGACCGTTAAATCCGATAGCACCCCATATCATCACCGATCCTCCACCATGCTGCCGCTTACTTAAAATTATTTCCTCCTTCCGAATGTCGTGGAAATAATATCCCCAGCCATCTGGACCATCTAAATTAAATTTTTTTTCTTCGGAAAATACCACACGACTCCACTTTTTTTCCACTGAATGTGGCGCGTGCAAAACTCCAAACGGTGCTTCTTGTGAAGAAAAGTTAATGGTGGTTTCCACTTTAGCTTCCAGCGTTGAATGAGTGACGACTTTTGAATGACGTTCTGTATGTTACGTACCTTCGTTTCAACGCCATCTTGTCTGCCGATTTCCCTTGCGGTGAGAGAAGAATTCGAAGCCTCCATTAAAATTCGACGCTTCTCGCGTTGTGATATCGCTCGCGGTCGACCTGGTGACTTTTTTTTCCCATAATTCTCCGGATCCGCAATTAAGTTTGTTACAGCTTTTCGACTCCTGCCAATACTTCGTGCGATTTCCGCAATACTTTTCTTCTGTCGCCGTAATTCCAAAATCGTATCAATTTCCGAGTGATTTATCTCGTCCCATTTTCCTAAATGTTTAAACTTTTTGTTTTTAAAAGTGGTTATACACTCTGCCCTAAATGTCTATATTGTGAAGGTGACAATTTGAAAGCCGAAACTAAAGTGGCTAGATGGAGGAAACCAAGTTAATTTAAGAGGCAAGCATTATGTGCTATCTTTTTTACGCACCTAAAAGTCATTAAATTCACCATAAAATCTCCAATTTTGAGAAATCCATTATTTTCAGGTAAAAATGTGTATTTCAGTCTACCCGTCTAATTTGTAGAACATCTAATTGACCTGCATCCCGTAGTTCAGGAAATAATAAGAAATTTTTCAGGTGTGCTATCTTTTTTGCGCGCACTGTACATAGGGGCCGATATGAAGATGGTGGCTCCGGGTTTCCCTTCCCCTTGCGGATCAGCACGAGCCTCACCTCTTTCCACCAATTTGAAATCACGCCCTGCTGTAGACAGGCGTTGAAAGTGATGAGAATGTTGTCAGGGCAAAGTTGATGTGCAAGCTATACCACTTCCGCTGGAATACCATCTAGGCCCGTGGTCTTTTTCGTTCTTAAAACATTCACTACATCATCCAACCCGATGGCACTTAAAAGTGGGCATTCTCCAGGACATTCAACATCTGCATCATCGGGACGAACAGGATACATAGGGAAAAGCGCTCGAACAATCTCGTCCATTTTTTCCACTTCGAACAAACAGGGCCTCCTTGCAGCTCTTAGTTTCCGCATGACAACCTTGTAACCCAGCCCCCACGGGTCCCATCCGATGTCCTCAACGAGGTTGTGCCAGCTGCGAGCTTTGCTCTTGTTCATCAACCTACGGAGGAATTTTTTAGCCGATCTGTATTCCAGCGTTCGGGGATGTGACTCGTCTCGATTTCTTGAACGTTGGGTTTCGCGGTGAATTCTATGACATTTTCTTCGCTTTTCAGCGATTTCTGCCGACCACCAGTACACAGCAGACTTATCGTGTCGAGGCCGTCGCCTGAGCATAGAGCAGTCGCACGCATTCTTGATGAGCTTCATGCTGGAGTTCACCATGTTTTCAGCTGAGACTCCCCTCGTCCTCGTCATAGTTTCACCGCTCATAAGAATTGCGGCGAACGCGTCGACATCTATTTTAGAAATATTCCAACCTACAGTTGAAGGTTGGGTTGCTACGCGTCGAGTAGCACGCTCGCCAATTTCGAAAGCAATGTACTGGTGATCGCTCGCCGAGTAGTCCTCCAGTACCCTCCATCTGTGTATCCTAGGCACTAAGGACTCCGAAGCAAATGTCACATCCGGAATAGTTCCAAAGCTGCCTTCCAACGTTCATGATGACAAGTTCCCTCCTAACCGCCATTTCTAGGATTCTTTTTCCTCTTGGGTCTGGATGAGGCATTCATGAGGCATTGGCATTAAAGTCACCGCCAAAAAAGGTTCGGTCTTCTGTACTCGAGACAACTTCCTCCAGTTCATCGAGTCTGCTCTGAAAACATGGAATTGACTGATTTGGCGTGAAATAGACGCTTATGAATGTCAAATCCGCACACCCAATGAGCACAAAGCCATTTCCGCTGGAGCAAGTCCTAACTGTGGGTAGGGCACTATTACGTACCCAAATGGCGGCGGTGCCGGACCGATCACAATACCATCCAGCTTCCTCCTTGTTGTGATGTTGCTCGGATATCAGCAACAAGTCGACTTTTCTCTCTCAACGATGTAGGTTGATCTGCAACACTTGAATAATGTCTTTGCTCTTCTCTTGCTAAGTGCCTCTTTGAACTCCTGGCACCTACCACTTCCTGATATATGAGCCAGATCTTCAGACTTCCGTTTTTTATCATTGCACAAGATGCAACTGGGTTCGTTTGGGCAGTCTTTCGCCTTATGCCCGGGAGTGTCACAATTCTGCACAGTTTGCTTCGATCTGGCCCCTTGCAGTTCAAGGAGATGTGTCTGAAGCTAAAGCACTTGTGGCATCGAGTTAGGACTACCCTCCGACGTATCCTGTACACAACCCAGACGATTTTAATTTCTCCTTGGCCAGGAGTTGCACAGCGTCTTTCTCTGGGATGTCTATTATTGCGACCCTTTGCCCTCTAGGATTGGTAGGCTTCAGCCTTACCCAAAAGCTGTCTGCGTTAGGAAGAGTTTACCTAATGGATTCTTCTACTTCTTTGGCATCCGCAACAAAGTCAAGGTCTCTCATTTCCAAAGTGGCCATGGCTGTAATGTCGAGATTACAGCTTTAGAGCCAAGGAGGTCCTTGACAGCGCTCTCGAACAGGCCCTTGTCAGTGGATTCCGCCCCGAGTTCTACGAGGAGGCCGCCTATTTTGGTCCCTCTTACTGTTCGTATACAGACACCGTTTTTCTCGGGTTCCACATTTTGCCTGATCTCTTTGAGGACCTCGGCGTAAGTCCTCCCGTCTGCAGGCTTGATCGGAAGAGCATCCCTGCGCTGCTTGCGCCTGGTCTTTTTAAGCATCGCGCTGTGTTTTGTGCCTTTGTGCTTTTCGGGCGTCTGTTGCAAATCTTTTGCTGTCGCGCGCTTTATCTTCTTCGCATCGTTCTCATGCGATTTGGAGCGCACCAATTGAATATCAAGATCTCTCTCCTCCCCTTGACTGATGTCTCCTGTCTCGACTGGCGTTTACCCCTTTGCCCTTTTCCTGCGATCAGGATTAAGTGGACTACATGCTGCCCTTTACGAAAGGAGTAGTATTTTCGGTGAAGGGAGTTTTATTTTCAGAAACTTTCTTAAGCTCTTTCAGCTCACTCTCTGCCCGTAGTCACGTGCGGCGATAGTGCTGGATTCTATCAACGAGGTCCTCCAGTTCGCCAATGCCATTTTTGATATCCTTCGTGATGTTTTTTTGGACATTCGTTGAATTTCTCATCACGTTAAAGATTGTGCTTATGTTTCTTTTTGTTGCCGCTCTTCCTCACTTCTGTCAACGGCTATTTTCGTGATTAGGTCGTCCTCAGGTGACGTTTTCGGTGTACTGTCAGCAAGAGGGTCTTATAACTGCTGAGCATCATTGTTTTCGCTTTCCACGATGTTCGGTTTGTGTCTTTCGACGACCCCCGGAGAATGGCACTTTGGATCGATGGCACCAGTCTCCAAAGCCTCTATTACGGTTCTTGTACCATTCGCTCCGTCGTCTTGAGCATGAAGTATATTGCGGACAAGCTCCTTTCCCGCTAATGCAAAGCGGTCGATGGAAGTTTGCTTGCTCGATGTTTTCTCACTGCTCTGGGTAGGCTTGGCTACTCTTTGAGGCGGAGTTCGTAGTAGTTTTGGCCTTCGGGCGAACGTGCTTGCCTCGTTGATTTTTTCATTTGTAGTTTTTGATTCTTCAGTGGCTTAGTGTTCCACCACTGCAAAATGCCCTGGCGACTTATCCCCAGCGAGATGGCTGGAGAGAAGCCCGCATGAGGTCGAGGCTTCCTCACACGTCGGGATGTATATCCCCACCCCTAATTTATTGTTTTTGTTTTCACTCATCATTTTGTTTGATGGGTACTTTTAGTGACTTGGTCACGCGTCTGGATGACGAGCAACCTCGCCAAGCCCCCCCACCACGGTAGTACCCTTGGGGGGGATTATAATAGTAATAATAATAATAATAATAATAGACTACCATATACTTAAAAAAATGACTAATTGTTTATCTTTTTTCCAGCTCTCAACAAAAAAACTGACGTTACCAAAGAGGACTAATCAAGTAGGGATATAAATTGGGTAAGTGATGATATAACTAGCCATTAATTTTATTTAAAATTAGCTTTTGAAAATCCTCATTCCTTCAATTTTCTCGCAATATGTTTGTCCATAAAAATAGCTTAAGCGAAAAACATATGACCCATTACATATATCGTCATTAAGCTTAAAACGTACATGAAACTCGTACTAGCGTTTAACCCTATGAGATTGCCCTGACACCTTTCACTAAATGACAGACCTTTCGGCCAGGCAGTTCGACGAATCGGGCCGAGCCTTGAAAACCATCAGATTAAGGAAAGGAGTACCAACTGGTTGAAAGATAATTATAAAAAGCAATCCGAGAGCTCCAACGCCAAATAAATGTAATTTGTATCGTGTCCCACCGTAATTAGCGCTGCAGATTCCACACGATTCTAAGGTGGCGGGGCGTAAGGACTGTGAATTAGAAATTAAGTTGACTTCCAGGGTTCACGCTCTCTATCCTTGCAGTACATTAGCATAGGTGTGTCGACAAAGTTGCGAAGACATCACATTTCATATTACGGCTACATTGTTTGGCTTTAATCATTTCGGGTAACCAGCATTGGAAAGAGCGGACATGTCAGTAAGCATCGTGTTATAAAAATAAGCCGAATGTGCTTTAATCCGGTTAGCGTAATAAATAGTGAAAGTAATGGAAGCCCATTTACGTATTCACTTTTACGTGCATTTACGACGTATGGCTTGGATGGCTTAAGATCAAAATTTAGCATGTGTGCATACATATACGCTGATCGTATTGTAACACGCATTCGCGTCTGGCTGGGAGGCCATTAAAAATGACGGACAATTCACAAAAACATGCAGGTAAAATGAGTTTTTAAGCTTTCAATGAAGCTTATGCAAGTCTTTTCACTCACTCATACTAAACGATACAAAGACCTGGACGAGTTGATTGATGTTGATGGCACATGGTACTTCCACAGAGATTTATCGCAGAACGTCGAAATGTCTGAGTCCACATTATGTCTTGAGTATGCGATAAAGAATTTTAAATTTTATGTTCGTTCTTTCCCGGAAGATGTCAAATACTCATTTAATGGTTCAGCTCATAAATTAGTACAAAATCTCGTTCAGTAGATAAATCCTGAATAAGAGCCTACCGTGCTGATGTTTCATTTTATTAACGTGCTTATTTCCCTCCTTAACTTATTTACAAAGAATTGCCGATGTATAAGTAAAATTTAAATAAAAAATTATAATTCTAATTTAGATAAAAATGTCTGTCCTTTGGGCACTATATAAGAATTGGACATGTGACAATAGTCAGGAAGGCAAGAACAAAAAGGAAGATGAACACTATACATTCATTATTGAGCTCTGACGTTTACTCTGTTTCGAATTTTTCAATTTTTGATTTTTGTTTATCATCATACTGGAACAAAAAACTATAAGAGTGCAGAATATACAACCCTCTAGGAATCGGGAAATGATTTTCAAACATCATTTCACTATTTTTTAAGTAATTAGGCGGTGAAGGGTTTTTTCAGACTCCTTGTGATACAAAGCAACTGGACTACTGATCAAACACTTCCATTGTCACAGGGAATACATAATCTGAAACTGACATTTTTTCGGAAGAGGCCTCTTTAGCCTCGTGTTATCTTGAAAGCAAATGCTTTGGGGCTAGAAAAATCTGTCTTTCAGCTGCGATGGATGACCCTCTTTCCTTTTGCAACGGCAAGAAATCGTTGATGCCCTATTTTATAAGAACAACCGGCCACAAGTGATGGAAAACGCAGTTCCATTGGCCTTTCGATTCCAACATATTTCATACTATACATTCAGGATTGAATCTATCCTCTTGGAAAAGTACAAAAGGATTCTGGACCATTTTCGGCGAATGAAGAAGGTGTAGTATACTTCATCTGTGGCCCCCCGATCAAAATGATTTATCAGGGGACCGTGAGTTTCACATTTTATGTCGGTAAGACTGAAAAACCCCAAGTCGCTAATAAGTTATGTCAGATAATAATTAGTCTCACCATTTGTTCTACAAACCGCAGCCCCAAATCACTGATGAGATGAGCAGTCCAGCTGCATTTCTCTTCATGTTACCCCATTTTCTGCCCCAAAGGCCACAGGCCAGTGTACAACAGCAATCCATAAAGGCCCTTGCCTCTGAGCCAAGGCCGCGATACGTCCCTTACTATGACCGTTAGTCCAACTTTGAAGCCATTCAAAAGCACTGACCCCGATGCACTCTTAGAAAAACATAGGTAATCCGCTTCTTTATTAGTATGACAACTTTAGTTTCACTCCCTCACTTGACGCTGTATCATACCTAGTTTAAGTTGCGTTTGCTCGACAGTATGGCCGGCGACTAGCGCTGCTGTGGCATCAGATATGACTCCTTCGATAGCTGCAACCTAAAAAGCTCATCATACGGGACATTCCATAGGTCCAGGCCAAGAATGGAATCTTGCGCCAACTCTAACATCAAATCCATTCTTCGCCCAGTCTCCAATGCGTCAGAGACTATTCCAGATCTTGACGAAATACAAAATACTTAGACACCGAGAGTATCTATCCATCTTGCAGAATGCAACGCACTCCTCACATCGAGTGTTATTAACTTAACTATTTGCTCCGAGAAGTGATTGTCGACATCATAGGAATTCATATACAGATGGTAGTTCCAAATCTCTCTTGCGTTTGCTGATCACCACCAGCACATGTCAGGGTAAATCGGTACACAAGCTGAACCACTTCCGCTAAGATGCCATCTGGTCCTGTATGTTTTGTGATTTTCAAAATCTGCTCCGCACTCTCAATCTCGATAGCACTGAACAGCGGGCACACAACAGGACATTCCTTATATTAAGCATTGAACGATCAGGATGCACAAGGAAAAGTGCTCGAATAACATCGTCCATTTTACTGCCATAAGCGCACAGGACATCCACGGGGCTCCTAGTTTCCGCATAACAAGGTTATAAACGAGGCACCATGAGTTCCTGTTGATGTCATAGGCTTTACTAGCACCGGCCCTTGCTAAGTTTTTAAGCCGACCTGTATGCCAATAACCATACGTATTCTCCATTTCTTCAACGTCGGGCTTCACGGCGGAGCCTGTGACAGTCTCTACGCTTTTCCAAGTGCTCTCCATTTATCATTTACCTGCATTGTCTTTTTAAGTCCTTCCATGCCTAGTGATATATCATGTCTTGTGCATCTGTCACAGTTTTGAAGCGCTCTTTCAGGTTTTAAACCTTGTCAAGGCCCGCAACCCAAAGTTGTGCCCACAGCTGTTGGGTTGGTTGCCCATAACCCAAAGCTCTGTCGTAACTGTAAAACGTATCACTTTTTCAGTTTTGTCATATTTGATTCACTTTGAACCCTGTATGGGTGGCACTACTTTATTCGGTAAACGTTTGTTAGCCGGGTGGTCAAAGATATTTCGCGTATCTGACCAAAATATATTGGTTCATTGGGTAGATGTAGGCTTGCACTCGTACTTGTGGTGCATCTTTTCACGTCAACCCAAACTCGATACTTCTCACAGTACACCAGTTTCTATGATAGATATTGAGGTCTCTCTTGATCAAAAGCGGCCCTTCTTTTTCAAACAGATGGTAACGGTCTTCTTCGATGTTTCCGTTGTGTGTAAATTGGAAACGAAGTAATCACAAACTGAAACAAATTTATCTACAGTTTGATGGATGTTGCTTTTGTTTTTTGTGTTTCCGGCGTATGAATCAAGTGATGTTTCACATTTCTCTACGCGAAAACAGCTGATTTTCTTCTCCTATCTGTTAATTCATAGTTCCTCTAAGAAAGTGTATTGCTTTGAAAGAGACGTCGCGTTCTGTCTAGGCTTTAAGAAAATTTGTTGGATGATAATTACCAAGTGGATTCATAAGGTTTTTCCGGATATTTTTTGTCCAAAAAATACGTAATTTTCAAGGACAAGAAAAAATTTCTTTATTCAAATGCTGGCTGTTAACTTTGACACATTTCGCAAATCTCTCAGGTGACTTATGAATACCACGCCAGAAAATCGAAAATGAAAATGAAGAAAATGAAGTGATTTCGCTGGGCTTCAAGAGTCCATAATATACAATACTAATCTGGTCCCACCAGACACAGAGCATGATCTAGAAGGATGATGTAGAAGGACCGGCATCGTCAGGTGAAAGCCACCATTTTTTCCACTTCGGGGTTTCAAAATAAATCTCTTTTTTTCGTCACCCATCACAATTCAATACAATAATGATTGCCTTTCGTGGCCCCGATGCAGCATTTCGCAAGTGATTTTTCGATTTTCCATCAGACGTTCATTCAAATCAGGTGAGACCCATTTAACGAGTATATTGAACTTATCCATTTCTCGTAAAGGTCTGTTGTTTGTTGCCTGTGATACATCTAGTGCTTGTGCTAATTGTCATTAGCCAAAAGCAGCTCTGCAATGATCCGTGTCCTGCAGATAAACTTACATCGGAGCTCAAACGCCCAAGACCTGATTGACCAGTTCGCGAGGGATATGAAAGCCGATCTATTGCTGCTTAGCGAACAGAACCGAGATAAAAATTCATCAGCATGGATAAATCTGGTACCTGTGCCATATGGGTTCGAAACGGCACCCAACTGCGAGTTCAGGGCCGTGGGCGAAAAGATGGTTTCGTGTGGGTCTGGTGCCCAGGAATAACATTCTTTAGTGTGTTGAACCCGAACGAACCAATAACATCTTTCCAGGCAAAGCTCAACTCTTTGGAGGACACCGTCTTGAACACAGAGGGTCATGTTCTTATCGGGGGAGACTTTAACGCCAAGGCTGTTGAATGGGGCATGCCTCAGCCAGACTCCTACGACGGACTGCTTAGACTTGAACTGCTGGAAGAGTCGCGACTGATTGGCTATGCAGATGATGTTGCGGCACTAGTGGCTAAATGTACTAATGTGCCGGGTGGAGAGCTGGAATCTAGCGTTAGAGAAAACCGAAGTGGTCATCCTGACCAAGAAAAGGATCCCCAGACTAAGAATGGTCCCAATCGGGGACACATTAGTAGAGTCGAAACTATCATTTAAGTATCTGGGCTTCCTGATAGACTCTAAACTGAGTTTCTCGGAGCACATCAAGGCAACGACAAACAAGGCCGCAGCAGGGATCTCGGTAACTAGTCGACTAATGGCCAATCATTGGGGACCAAGTCCAACAAAAAGACGTCTGCTAATGAGTGTAGTGCAATCTACGCTTCTATATGGAGCAGAGATATGGAGTGAAGCTCTCAACAAGGAACGTCGAGGGTGGAGGGTTTCCTTCACTAGCAATCCTCCCCCTCTTTCCCAGCCCACTGGAGAAGGAATCCCTGTAACCCGAAGGCGCTAAAAGACGTTAAATTGGGAGGCTTAGCTCGAAGTCATGTGTCAAACGGTTCCAGGCTAGGCGCTCCAGTTGACATGGGAGTTGTTTTGACACTAGGAATTCGACACTCAGGGCGTAAAAAGCATTTACCTCCCTACACAACAAAAAAAACAAGTTGCCGTTGAGTTTGAGTTGGGTAACCATCCAATAACTACATCACTTCCTGCTCATCGCATTTTTATGGTCTTCCAGAGCGCTCACTGTCATTCACATTAAAATTACCTGTGTCGAATCCATGTCCCACATGTCCTAATTGAGGGAGTGTGTCCACCATATGTTTTTACCAGCGAACGATGAATTCAAACAGCCTTTTTGTTTTGGTTAAACAATAAAAAATGCGTGCCGCAAATGTTCTTTGCTTCTGATACAAAATTCGACATGATTGACCAACCCGATAAAACAACTGTTTGTCTATTGTTCTTGTGTATTTTAGAGCAATTGTCCGCGAAGTGTTCAAACAGCTGCCTGTTTTGACGCTTCGATATTGCAGGGTTTCATTACTTAGATCTTGCAGACAAGGTGACATACTGCTGCAATGATATACATCAGTTGCCTGTCGAAGCTTTGTTCAAATATCTGTAGAGGATGGGAGCTCTGTGAATCCAGGTTCGTTTTAATGTCGTGTTAAATTCATCAAATTATCCTTTCCAACCAATCTAAGAAAAATAGGATTTCACGAATAGATGAAGTTATTGGCAAATGTCA
Source organism: Stratiomys singularior (assembly GCA_954870665.1). NCBI lineage: Eukaryota > Metazoa > Arthropoda > Insecta > Diptera > Stratiomyidae > Stratiomys > Stratiomys singularior. Next base: position 61,520,865 of record OX940879.1, on the reverse strand, counting down.
TAGAATCGTTGAAGCTGAAATTTCGCAGTAGAAATAGTTGAAATAATTTGAATAATTAATACGCGTTGTTCTCAAACCAAATTGCTACAACTAAAATCTACAAAAAGCATTGTCGAAGATGCTTACGCCCTAAGTGGATTAGTTGCTTGGATCTAAAATACTGCGGGTCATTCTGTTTATCGATACTCCGAATGGTACATTTGGAATGCAGACTTTTGTCATTAGTGAGATTGCTAGCACAATGATGTTCCAGAAAAAGTTTTCATTATCGGATTGTATAGTTTTTTTTTAGCTTAACATCCATGGCAGATGACCCGCTAAAGAATTAAAGTATGTTTCAACAAATACCAATTTATTTACTTTAAGCACTACTCTTGGGATCATTTCATCATCAATTTGGCAATTTTTTTGCTTCTTATCTTTCTAGCGTTTTGTTCAATCCATCAGTAAGATACAGATGTTTGTTTAAAATGCGCCTTTAAATTAAACATGTTGAATGCCATATTAGAATAAGTTTCATCTTGCGAATGATCTCCATAGCATGGCAGTTGTGAAAATTATTTCAAATAGAAACATTCCAACTTAATAGGCAAACCGATTTAAGCAAAGAGCCTCTCCATTAACAACAATCTGAAACATTCATTGAATTCAAGCAATGAACTCAGAACCACCACCTCCGCCGCATTCCAGAGAATCACATATCACACTAGATTTTATCCATACGCAGCAAATATTTTCGTTGATTTTGCGGGGTTTGAATTCAATTTTTAACAATTCAGATCCAGCTGTATTAAGTGAAATCTAAAATTAGTAGCCTTAAAGTGCACCAGACCGAATTAAAATACCACTAGAATGTTTTTCATATGATCGTATTATCTTCTTGCATTAGTAGAAAAGCGATTCGATGATATTTGCCAGACTATATTTTAAAGACCCGAAAATGATATATCGCTGTGAATTCAGAATGACTGAAAATATTATATAGAGCATTGTTTCAAGCATTGGTTTTACGATTTCAGTGTTGGGGCTGGTACGTCGTCTGCAATATGAAAATGAGGTAATCCGCTTTTTGATAGTGAGACACAAAAATTTGCTTTATTCTAAGCCCGTAAGAACTTTAATTCAAAAATAAGCATACTAAAAACTTACTCGTGATGTAACGGACTTACAAGAAATTGTTCGATTCGCCATTATCTCACCAGTATATAATTTGCATTTACCTAAAACGCCTCACCATAACGTACGTACATACAGCACCAACACTCTCGGGTGTTTTCTTTTCGACAGAGATAGAAAATCTACAAACTAATTTATACTTGCATAACGTTTTTATGCATGAGTATGGAGGGAATGTTCTTGTTTTATGCTGAGAGAAAATTTATCATTTGAATGAAATTCCACTTATTTTCGTTGAATATCCTTAGATCAGGAATTTTTCAGAAGTGTTGGAGCTATCTGTTCTTGCACAATGACACAATCTTCACTAAAAGTAACATTAACATAGCGTTGGAATTTTAAATTATTATTGGAAGAATGAAACTAAATATGGACCAGCTGATGCCACTTTATCCATGTTTTGACAGTTGATTTGAAAAAAAAAAATGAAACTTTCAAACGGCCGTGAACATTTTAATTGGTTTTATTTTTTGTTTAGTTTTTAATAATATTTGAAGCATTTGTATATTATAGAGAAAATTTTCCCCGCCACGTAAACTTCAAAATGTCAGGAATATGACATTGCAAAATTCGGAAATTGTTATGAAGCTAATTTATGACTCTTGACCATCATTAAACAAAATGATGCTGGCTAGCTACAGAGAATGTCCTTTCCACCAGCCACTGCGACTGTTTGGTGCTTGCTGTGTAAGTGGAATGTTTTCGGGATCTCTTTTTTTGGACTAATTTATTTGTTTGTTTTTCTTTAATGGGATCAAGAGGTGAATAGAGTTGAATGGGTTATTCGTCAAATGTTTGCAGATCGACTTCGACCACACCTTCAACACGCCCAGCTATTTTGACAGCTTTTGATAACAGTTCAATTAGGTTTCGAATGCTCTTATCGAAAAGTAAATTTTTAGGTTTCTGTCTGGGGACTAGCTATAGTAAACGCTTACAAATGAAATATTTTTCTGTTTTAGACTGACCAGACTCCACGAAACTGTTAGACGGGTTTATCCCTGGTCGCGACACTACTCCTCATGTCGCGGATTTTTTCAGTACATAAACATTCTTCTTTTGCTGATGGATTTTAACCTATGATAAAAGATTGTCAACGATGTATCAATATCGGCTCTTAGTCACGTTCGTTACTTTCCACCGATTCACTAACAAATCGATCGAAAATCAGGCCCTTGTCGCTGATCGAGCACTTCTAAAACATGTCAGTGTGAACCGTGAAGGTCTCGTAAATTATTAATATATCTACTGGGCTTCTTCGCACAAATGGTATAGATTTATAGAAAAAATGCAAAAACAAGAAATCGAAAAAAAAAACGGAGCAAAACTTTATTTTCTATTCAAAAATATCGAAGAACAAACGGACTGATAAACAAAATATATCAAAAAAATGTTTTAACAGTTTAAAAAACTTTAAAAACTAAGAGAAACCCAAAATGAAACCATTCCCTTACTTTAAAAATACCGACGCCGGATATACGCTGATCCTTTTAGGGAACAAACGTTTTATGAAATTACTTGTTATTTTCAGGTCAACTGCCACCCTCAGACGTTCTTTTGACCTTTGTTTCTATATATTTCCCTCACAGAGAAATTTGCATTTAAACTTTGACTGTTTTATTGAAGTCTCAATACGCACACACCGTTAAATAAAAGTGGATGCATTGTATAAGGATTTTGTGGCATACTCTTCATTTTGGCTTAATTTCGTAGAAAAAATAGAAGCTGTCTGAACGGAAAATGTAATATTTTGGCGCCAGAAACTAATAACTCACTAGTTACTCACTACACGTATCAGGTAAACTTTGCGATCTGGTAACGTAATGTGTTTCAATTTATAGCTGAAACGGTTGAAGCTGATGAGAATGAAGCTAGTGAGAACTATCAGTTCACCTAGCTGTGATAGGTCGAAGGAATCTTGGGAATATTCTTAAAACCATGTATTATTCTTACCAGGTCACCTTTGCGTGTGCTTTTTGTCCTGGAATGCGGCTCTAATACGCCTCACGTCTAGAGTTCGTTAGTGGACCGTTGCCCCAAAATAATAACAAAGATAGAATCACTTCCGTTTTTATTTGCATCTTTTATACAAAAATTATAAATAAAACCTTTTGCTCTCTAGGAGCTCTGACATAGTAAGGTTATAAAAATCTAAACTCACTTCGGTGGCAATTTGAGAAATTTCAAAACTAAAGAAATTTCCACAATATTTGGCCATCAAATCAACGTTTTAACGAGTTCAAAAAAATATTCCGCAAAAGGACGATTATTGGACAAGTCAATTTATTTGGAGACTGCTTCTTATACTTTACTTACTTTCCTATTCTTCAACTTGGACCTCCTGGAATATCTTGCCACTTATTGAATAATTGCGGCTTTTTAAAGCTTTCGTTGCAATGTTTTATTGGCTCAAACCGAGTATTTTCACCAGATTCTCTTTTAAATGACATTTATTCATTTATTCAATATTTAATCACATCAAATCTCATCATCACAATAATAATTGCCGGGAGAGCCGCACGCAATCACTCCGTTCTTACTTTCCTAGTATCATTTGAACATGGTTGGTAAATCCTTTTTCCGCACCGCTCGTTGAAATTCGTATAAGTTGGTAAGTCACTGCGGAATATGGATATGTCCAGCGTTTCAATTATTAGCTGCCAACGTATTGGAAATATGAATATTTAATAGGCCCACGCGAATGTCATGGATGAATGTCAGGGTCACATTGGTAAGGCAATATCAAAACACTAAAATAACTGTACAATAACCGTCCAACACACATTACAACCACATTTAGTTGAGTTGTTGAATGCTTAGTGGAGCGAAACGTTTAATTGTCGAAATCTTCATAAAGCGAAATTGGATAATATCCCCAGCTACCATTTCACAACTGGTGACACCCTCCAGCTCTCAGCAAAGACTCCAACATTGAAGCATTCTTGTCGAATTCAACAGTTCTTAAGTGATACAATAGTAAAATGGAATCAAGATAAAATGGATGAGGTCATTTCCTTCTTTCAATTAATCTGAGTCTGTAGACGTTTTGCTTGTCTGGTTCGGTACAATTGCTTTCATCTCTTGGGCAGACTTACTGTTGGCGCAGATTTTTTATAAGATTGGAAATGAAGAATTGTTAATAGGAATTTGTTTATGAACTGTCCAAGCGAATAATAATCAAATATAATAATGCAAAAGGAATAACAAATCTAAAGAATTTTAAAAGAAAAAAAATTTCTAAATTTAAATTGAAAATGATTTACTTTGGCTTCTATTTGCAATAATTCCATAAAATGTTCATTGATAAGGGTCCCTCCAAGTGAAAAGATAAATAATCAAGATGGTGCATCAAATGAAATTTTATCACATATGTGTCGTTTACAGTTATTAAACAGTTTTAAATAATGAGAGATGGCCAATTGTTTGGTTTCGTATCTTTTTCTGAAATAATTCAAAAGAATAAGTTTTAACATGAATCGGCAGTAAAACTTATAACATTCAAAACATCTCTCTGCAGAATAATTTTTGATTTTGAAACGTGACATAGCAATTGTGGCAATCAAGACTTTATCAAAAATATTTCCAAAAGGTGCTGTAAAATTTGTTGCCATTAGAACACTAATCGCACACATCTTTTGCTGGTAAGACAGCGATATCCCATTCTCACTGTAGATCTAGATCAGGTAGTAATGGGCTTAACCGTGCCCTCTACTAATCCGTGGCCCTATTTCACTAATGAGTCGAACCGTCCACCTACCTCGCGGCTCATGGTCCCAGTTACTATACGCCAATTATACAGTCCATTGTCTCTCTTCCCGTACGAAAGCCTCTCTTCCTGTTCATCTCTCCAAAGATAGGTCCTCTTTAGCTCGCCTGCTAAAAGGACGATAAGCGGCACCCCCACGGAAGCCATCACCGCATGTTCTAAGATGATGCGGTATGCCGAAAAAATTCTCGTCTCTGTACGTTTGCTCGTGAATGTCAGCCAAGACTTTCGATCGGTATTAAATTATGCACTCCATGGCGTTCATAAAAAAGCGTCATTTACTTGAGGGTTGTTTGCATAATATAACCCGATATAAGCCATTAGTTGCCCAAGGAAGCTCATATTAGAATCATAAACGAAGCCCAGGTACTTGACTGCGTTTTTGGACCTAATGGTTGTCCAGAATTAAACATGGAACACCTTACACTATTTAAACGGCGAAGTTAAGTGACTACAATTCATCCTTGTTGCCTACACATTGTTGACATATTTGACACGTTGCTGCTTTTAGTCGTCTGTGAACATTCTCAGTGCCTATTGCCGACATTCCATGCGATGTGATGAAATCCTGTGAATGGTGGTACAGTAAATCTTATGAATTCGACCACCGACTAATGCTGATTCTTTGATCTTCGAGCAGTATGCTCTCGACATTTTCCACAATTCCATTTGAAACTGATGGGCTTCCGCACCATTTATCACGGTTGATAACTACATCGTTTAGAGACATTTAACAAGCTGTGGACTTCTTCTCATGAATTTCGGCGTAACCCTTTCGTATAGAAAAAACGCATGTGGCCTCTACAGCAAAGGGCAGCTACATTTAAATTTTAGCCTTTGATACTGATCAAAGGATAAGTTTCTATAAGTTTCTGTCGGTTCTAAATATAGATCAAATAACGAAATAAATTTCAAATTTATCCTTATTTCTTCTATTCTAATATTATATTGAAATTTATTTAAAAAAGCAAATTTTATCATTTATCTGATGTTTAAGTGTATTTATTGAATACTGTTCCTGACAGCTCTAATATTTCCACTTCATATTTGTTTTCATTGCATTTTCACTTATCGGAACTCTACTTCTTCCTTCAATTTGCTTTGTCTACTTAAATAATTTGCTAATTGCTAACGCCTAATTTTCAAATGAGTTTATAATGTAAAATCTACACATGCTGCTGTTAAAATTTCACCTGACACCGTTAAACAATCCGATGCAGATTGTCGTACATTAAAAAGGTTTATATTGTAATACCAACCATTAAAAATTACGTTAAATTTGTAAATAAAAATTGTTTTAAAATGATAAACAAGGAATGTCCTAAACTTTAAATTTCCAACGAATGTGGACAGCGCCCAGTTCGCACTGCGAAAACAATAAAATGGCACGAAACGAAGTAAACATTTTTTATAGCTTTTCATCAACAGCTGAAAATAATGAGGTTTATCCTTGTCCCAAAAATAAGAAAATTGTATTTACAAACGATTTGAACTTCGTTTCACATGCAATACCAGCAATACGAAGCATACTCGGTAATTTTATTGAGTTTCCTGGCGTGTCGGAGGTTTAAGAAACCATCAACAGTAAGAGCACGTAAATGCTAATGTGAATATAAGAACGAGAACCATAAATAGTAACAACTATAGTTAGTTTCTGGTAAATAATTGATTTTCGGTCGTAAAGTCAAGGTTAAACATGTTAATACGCGGGGCTGGCATACAAATTATATTCACATACAGTACATGCACGTTAAGAAATCATTTATGATTTTCGTCGCAATAATAAACACGACTCTAACATTCTTCTGTGGCAGAAGACCAATCTAGGCACCCTTTAAACAATCTCCATCCTAGGATATTTTTATAAATTGGAAAACAATAAACCATTATGCATATTGACTGATCATAGGTTGGGTTATTGTTTTAATCGCGCATATAAATGAAGTTATTTTCTCATTGATATAACAAGGAGGTCCGGTAAGTGTAGGAATAACGAAATAATTAATTTCTTTGCATCCGGAAGTCACTTCATTCAGTTTTTATTTATAGTAATTCTTTGAAAAGAAAATAATCAATTTCATACAAATTAACAAGCAAAATATATTTTTTGATATAAGGTCATGAATCCTGATGTAATAAAATAATAAATAATAAATTTTAAAATTAATGATGAAATAAAATTAATGTTAAATATCAGTACTCTGAAGCTTGAGCTCATTTTTCCGAGCCGGAAGGACAACGTTCTTTTTCCAATTTCTTTGTTAGTGCTAATTAAAATGGTTCAGCAATTCCGGATCACTTTCAGACAACTGCCAAAAGAGGAGAAGACGGAAGCCATACTCAAATTATACGTGAATCTGATCGGCGAATATTAAGCTTAGAACACTGGCAATGGTCACAAACTTGTCACATGTTGTTTTCAGTTTTGTTTCATAAGCTATACAAAAAAAGGTAGTAGGAGTGAACTTGAGTAGCCTGGGCGGAGCGGTGGAGGGGAGTCGGACCACATGGGTGTGGTAGTGAGGAGTCTCCCAAAAAGTGCCTTTTGGAGCTTTTTATGAACAGGCAGCTCCCCAGTCACCTGTTAAAGTAAAGGGTTGATAAAAATCTGGCCAAAGAAGAGGCTGAAAGAGGCTCCCTGAACTATCACCGACATACAAACATTCCTCTGATTTTTGATTAGATTTTCGTTTTACTTGGCCATGCGAATGGTATCCGTCATGTTTGTGCTAACAGTAGCAAGTGATGAAAAAAGTGAACTGTATGCAGGTTTACCAGGAAATTCGGAATGAAAACCTGAATTTCTTTAACAATGTAAATCTACAAATAAACTTTCTCCTTATTCCTAGGATCGTTAGAATCTCCAGAATAACGAAACAGTGCTTATAGAAGAATCCCGAGGAGCAGTGGCGGGATCTCTGAGTTGGATCGTTTAAAGGAAAGCGAGTTGCACAAGGTGTATCCGTTGTGGCTACTGCGTTATTTCGAAGTATAAATGAGCTATTTCGAGGACCACAAAGGATTTACAACGATAAGTTCGATAAAAAACATAAGTTTAATTCAGTTCTAATACTTTTCGATCCGACTCTACATAATGTGGATAATGTTAAACCCAATCAGTTTAATTTATAATCAGACTGCTCTTTCTACTAGACCTACTAAATTTTCTGAAAGTCCTAATAAATAAAGGTTATTGCGATTAGTACGTATAATTCTATATCACATTGATGAGTGAATGGTTTGTACAAAGTTTATAGATTGGGAGAAAAAATAATCAGCAAGAAAAGTGTTCTGCTATTCTTTTAAGTAAAAGATATGTCATTAAAAATTATAAATGATACCATACATCAAGGAACAACATGCAAGAGTTATAAGTAAATGAATCCTTCTTGAATGTTTTCTAATGAATGAAAAATAACATAATCTGAACAACCATGAACCCTGTTTGATGTTTATTTACAAACAAATCTCAGAATTTTTCTGCAGATCTGCCATTAAATGGTACATAAAGTTATTTATGCACAACGATATCGCACTTTAGTGAGATACGAGAATATTTTATCTGTGTTTCAGAAGCAAAACAGGGCTTGTGTCGATACAAACCAGCGTCATTGTTGTATAGAATGTTCTACCACGAAATGGAAGGATCTTTGATAAGAAATACATCGCGACAAATAGGCTTGAACTTGCCCGTTTCATGTACGTATATGCGTGCATAATTATCTGAAAAGTAAAAAACAAATCACATACAGTGAAAATAATTAATCACATATTATGTTGTTCCCGCGTTTTCTTCTTCAACATAATTGATAAGAATAGTCTGAAAGCCATTTTGTTCGTTTTTTTTTTTTTTTTTTTGTAATAAATAAACTTATCTGTACTCTGGTGTGAAAAGTTGTATTAAATGCGACACTTGTCATGAGAAATTTCCACTGGCATATCAAACTGACCGTTGAGTTTTATGAATAAATGTCTTTAGTTGCAATGTTTCTTGCATCCGACTTGGAACATCACGCGAACTTATTTCGAAACTCAGATAAAGGTATCTAACAGTGATAAGTTGATATGCAGTAGACGAGGGATGAAGATTGTATGTTTTCATCGGGGCCTTCGGTTTTCATCCTGCTTAACAGTGGAATCCGAAGAATCTGAGAGCATTATCGGAGGTAAATTAGATCAGGTAAACCTTTTTCGAATATTTTTAATAACGTATTTACTTCAATTTTAAATTTATCCAATAATGTTTCCTAAGTGTTGTCCTCGTTCGGATTTTCGTTAATTTGATCACTACTAATAAAGATCTCATATTTTTTCCAGATCTAAGTTCTCGTTAACGTGAAGGTTGCGTTAATGAGACTTCGCTTCAATCGAATGGATTCGACTTCAATGGAATCGATGATGTAATTTCAAGTGCGAATCCAAAGCACAATGCAAATGAGTAACATATATCTAATGCATCTCTATCATCAGCCGCTGCGTGAATATTGTAAAACAATCCTTGAGGCTTTTGCGCTTCGTATTTTAATAACAACGGTTTCAACGTGCTAATTTTCATTTCGATCACATACCAATATCAGCATTTTTACTGCTCGACATACGCGTAAATGATATTGTCATATTCCCCATATGAAAGATGAATAAGTGAACTATAAAATCTTACATGTTTAGTGGTTAATATGATTTACTGAATTCTGTTAGAAGTGCTTATTCAGTGGTTTATTGTGAATTCTGTTCGGCTAAATGAAGTTCTAAGTGAAACAAAATGGCAAACCGTGAAACGCGTTTCCTGCAATCGCCCCAAATGAGGATTATAATTGTGATAGTCGGACTTCTGCTTGATAGTGTGGATAATAGCTTGGCATGTGAGTAGAGCTGCAAATTATATAATTTTGAATGCTTCATTTTTTTCATTAACATTTAATTAACCTTTTGAGCCGGATGATTGTTTCTAAGAAAGTAAAATATCATTTTTCAGAAATTCCATCATATTTCGAATGGTTTGTCGTAGCATTGTAGCTTTGTAAAGCGTCATTGACATCACGATGTAATCATTTCCTCATTCTGAGAGAACGTCTTACATTTACAATAGTCATATCTGAAATATTTAAGTAAAGTTTATATACAATGAATCATAATGAAATCATTAGAATATAAGAGTAGCGTTGATTTACTTAATCAGGCATAGAATAAAGTTGATATAAATATATGCATATATCTCCAAAAGATTAGAAATTATCATGCCCTGATGAGTTTGTGTAGGACAATTTCTAGGGTTTCTCTGCGTCAAAATTCCTCAATGGCAAGGAGGAATCTTGACGTAGAGATACCCCAGTGAATCCACAGTAAATATTGAAAAATATCACAGTAAATAAAATACGGGGAAATGCCATAAAATTGGTTTTATTAGCATGAAAATTCTTTGTAGTTTAATTTGAATGTGATTTCCGGCATGTGAGCGCCACGACTTCTGCGGAGGAAGTCCAAACGAAAGGTCCAACTTTCAACTATTCTAACCAATTATTGGGGCCGTATCTTGCCAATAACGTGGTGTATGTGGTGCTCCAAATGGTCTAGTGTCTGGGGATTCTTGTCGCAGACGAGTGATTTGACGTATCCCCACATGAAATTTTCCGGCGATCGTTTATCCCAAGGTGTTGAAATTATGCCCCCATCAAATGCTCCTTTCAATAATTCGATGGTTGCTCGAGCTGTATGGCGTGGCGTGTCATCCTGTTGAATCCAGAGGTCCTCTGCATTACCGTGAGTCAGTCCCGGAACGTGAAAGTAATTCTTCATGGCTCTATAGGGGTCCCCATTGAATGTAATCCTACTCCCAGCAGCATTTTTGGAGGCATATGAAACAATCATTCCACCGGCCCATAAAGCTTACCAAACAGTCAACCTTCTCCAAATTGGTTGGTTAATAACGATGTCAATAACGGCCAATCGCCAGTGGTTGCTCATTACTACAAATGCGGCAGTCTTATTTATTGACGTAGCCAGTCATCCACAAATGAGCCTCATCGCTAAACGAAATTTTCTTATAAAATTCTGGATCTGTAGCAATTTTTTCTTGGGCCCACACATCGAATCTACGCCATACTCGGTGGTCGTTCGGCTTCAATTCCTGCATGCGTCGGATTTTTTAAGCCCACAAACCAAGATCCTTCCGTAAAATATTCCATAAAGTAGATGTGGATGATTTGATTACTGAGCAACGGACCGAACCATTGCCGAACGGACTTAATTACGCACTGTAAGAATTCTGGATGAACGTGATGCAGCAACAATCCATGGTTAATCAAATTAATTGTTATGATTTACGATTATTTCGACCATTAAATTTGTCGAAGTGCGCGATGAGTTTCTGGAAAAGATCCGTTTTTGTCGGGATAAATCTGCACAATATGCAGATGTATCCAATCATTTTAAAAAGGCACACCAAACTAACAATAAAACGCATGAAAAAGTGTTGCAAACTTTAAGTTCTATACCTCTAACGGTGTTACTCCCACCATACCTAACTGTGTTAAATCTTAATCAAAAAAAGTTGTTTCAAACGACTCGATCGTTCTCGATCGAAAAACATGTATCTAATACCATTCGAAGGCGGTTGAATGAAATAAAATTATCGAATTTTTAATCATAAACTACTTTCCAATAAATAACAAACCAGTAATCTCTTCTCGAATTTGACAATACAAATAAACAAAAAATACATAGTTTAAATACTAAACTGCCATAACTTCCATTCTACTCATGTTCGAGGTTTTCCCTTTTGCACTTAGCTTCCTAGGGCTCAATATAAAGGAATTGAGAAAGAAAACGTTTTACCAGTATGAGCACTAGATTTTTCAACACTAGATTTTTCAAAACATTATTTAATTATTTCAAATAAACACGTTTAGTTTAACCTTAAAAATCACTTAGATACTGCTTAGATACAACTATATAGATGTATTGAGTTCACCTCAGTTGCACATGATCCAGCTACCATAGAAGAAGTTGGAACATTGACAATTTTGCATTATTTAAAATGCAGGCATTTGATTATGGAAGGCCTCGAAGAACCGGTGAAGTTATGCACTCACGTCTCTTGAGAGAAAAACGGATTGATTCTCCACCATCATTTCATAGAGAACGGAACGCTTCTAACGGACTTGGAGCCTAAGGAGACTCCAATTTTCTTTGGGCTCCTTTCCATGAGCTCTGGAACCGTAAAGTCATGGACTAACATCAACAAGAACAGCCTTCTACACAAGAAGGCTATTCTACCCAAGAAGGCTGTTCTGTTTCTTCCCATTAGCCAACGCTTACTGTTTCGTCGACGCACACTATAAATTGTTGACATTTGGTCAGCTGTATCCACCCGCATTATACATTTCTTTGCCTTACAGAGGAAGTGGTTCAAGTGCGTCGTCGTTATGAAGCATAGAACCGAGGATTACGTTTTTGTACTGAGTAAGAGATATATCAAACTAGAGTTTTATCTTTGTTGAAACAAAAAAACAACGCCGATTTTTTCCTTTTACATTTGCAAATTTCGGTGGCAGCTGTTTCTTTTATTTTCTGATTATGCCAATGAAGAAAAGCATACGTTCTTTCAACTTATCTATGAGCACATTGGCTTAAGCCAATCGGATAACATTCTTATTTGGTTTGTTGATGGTTTGAAAACTACTTTCAGCCTGCCTGAATTAATTTATGTTCTAATGCCATGTGTCGTTTTGCCATCAACGAAGGTGTAACATTTATAATTAGTGTTTGTTTCGTTTTGAATGGGGTACGAACCGGAATCGAGACAGATCTCTGAAACCTTAGAGGAGCTCGTCTTAAGTGATATTCTCACTAACAGAAAAGTTCATTTGAAAATTTTCGATAAATGATTCCAAGATATTTTACGGATAGTAGCAAACCGGTAAGATTGTTTACGTTTATGTCGATGGCGGGGTCATCAAAACGAAGACAACGTATCAGGAACTTGCACCTCTGAGATTCATCCCTAGACGATAGAAAAATGCTATCTGTTAATCTACCCAACATTCATCCAGACATAGTCACTTTATATGCTCTTGACAGGTCTAGCGCCCCTTTTCCCGGAAAATTTATCCTTGATGCTGTTCGTTATTGATTCATGCAATGCACAATTGACTAAAAAAACTGATCCCAGTATTCCTTTGCAGTTCAAGTCAAGAGAGTAGTTCTTCTGGTCCTCGGCAAGTGAGTAAATAAATTTTCTGATCCTCTACGCTAAATGGCGATGTTTTTGGCCATTCACTCACCTTATCTCTCCCCAATGTAAATGCCGCTTGTTTTCAGTGTCAAACGCCTCTTCAGCATGAAGCTCGTTTCTACAGCTTTGCTTTTTACGTGAATCATATTCCCCTTCTTCTAGAGCATCCTATAAAGTAATATCAATTTTTTTCAAATCTTTTGTCTTCTTGGCATTATATGTTGAGAATCTGATACAAAATAAACTTCATGCGCAATTTGTGTCCGGGCCACACTTTCCCGAAAACTGGTGCTATACAACGATAAAATCTACAAAATCGGCATATTAACCTTAAAAACTGTTAATAAAGTTTATAAAGTTTATTTTTCGTTATGAAAGCTCGGAAAAACCAGAAAATTCACAACTTGAATAACATAACGACTTCTATATACGCTTCAACTGCTCAATGAAATGGTGAAGAAGAAACTTTCCTCGATACTCTCGAGATATCGCGTACTCTCTCGAGATATTGCCTCGAGAGATTCTCGAAATCATTGTGTAACTACTGATATGGGTTAGCACTTCGAAGAAACTCCCAATCTAACGGTATCGGACTCAAATGTTCCAGATGCATGGGTATTTGTATATGAGATGCGCATTGACATTCTCTTATTCTCGGCTTCAAAATTCATACACCGGTGCAACGTCTTATTCTACTGAGTTCTCCTAATGCCTCAGAGTTTTTCGAATCGTCTCCAAACTTGGGTTTTCACTTCAAATATCTTTCTCTCCGAGAAGAATCTTTCTTTATCGAATAATCATTTGGTTGACGTATTGCAGTTTTGAACAGGTTGAATGAGCAAGCTTTTCTTTCGCTTGGGTCAGTATTCTCGTTTTTTTTATTGATTCCTTTTGATAGAAGAACTTCGTTTTCTGTTGAACCGACATTTTGAAGATTCCCTCTTCAAATGATATGGACCGTGAGATCTATCAAAGGATCTGATTCAGCTGTAATGGCGAAGGATTATGCCTTTAGTGTTAATCAGGTGCTTTCTGATGATATGCTTTAACACCAGATTAAACAGTCCGTAAGCCCGTCAGCCTGCTTAAACTTTGTAAATTATGTTAAATCCTAACGCTTCTGTCCGGTTTTCATTCACTCCAGGGTGTTCTAAGATCAACATCACAGCTTTGTGAGCGAGAATGCTCAAAAAGTAATGAGAACGAAATACTTATCGAGGTGAAAGGCGAAATACTTTTGTATAAAAACTATACAAACCCTTTCTCAGCGGGCTCCGTGGTGAGTGGTCTGCCCTTCAAAAGCGTTTGCACAGACCGGATCGAGTGGTAAAGGTTGAATTTTCAACCCCATTTTGGGAGTTGGAGATGTTCAGAGGTCGTGTTAGATGTGCCAATCACCCCCTCAAAAAGATTTTACACCACCCCCACCCCCAACCCCTCCATGTTACGAAAATTTTCGAATGTAATAAAATTCAATTTATTGGTGAAGGATCAAGGGTGTTTTCGGTGATTAGAAAAATGACACCAAATTAAAAAATGTTACGAATTATTATAACCCCACCCCTCCTTTTCTATTCAAACAAAACTATTAAAAAAAGAAAAAAGCGAAAGAAATTTACAAATCACTCAGAAATTCTATTAGAATTTTTGCATGCATTATTACTTATATTGTTATGAGTTCAATTTTAGCACAATAATAACCGAAATTCCGCGGTGCTAGTACTCATGGTGACGATAATGGAGACACATTCGACGAAGAAACTTCGATGAAATTATCTTCAGCGAAAGAAAACATATCCTTTATTATGGTGAAAACTTGCTCAATACTCTGTTCGAAATTGAACTTCCTCTTGAATAAAAATTCGGCAATATACAACGGCCAATCGCGTTTTATACGGCCGAAATTAATAATTTGTTATTCATTAAGAAAATACTTTGTTCCGTACAAGATTTCCGAGAATCAGCGACCATGCAATTATCATTTAAAAGCCTACATTACTAAATTCATTTTACATTTCATTCAAATAACGTTAATTTACCAAACCTGTAAGGGGTTGTAACTTTTTTAAGGGGGTGACCGCCACCCAGTTACACTTGGAGGTTGTTGTGGGGACAATTGTACAAAACGAACAAAAAACTAACCATAGATCAAAACATGAATAAGATTCAGCTAATTCATGTAAGCATTCAATGTCAATAATTTAAAACAAATTAAATTCATATGGATATGATCATAAGTTTAACTCGTAAGGATGAAAAAAAACAATTCTTATAAGTAATTTAAACAAAATTGAAAGAAAGTTTCATAACCCCAACGTTTTAAAGTTTACAAGAATTTATTGCTGAATATCCTTTCAGAAAAGGAATTGAAACTCAAAACAACCCATGGTCTCATGCATGACTCGCACCTTCTTCTGCTCCCATACTCATTATTCAGACTTTATTAGCTTTCAATGTTCGTGATTTGAATTTAATATAACTTCGTCGGGGGCAAAATCGGATGCCAATAAAATGTTTATCGATGTTATACTCGTAGTTACCCAGTAGGTGCTTTCTGACACGATATAAGTACTTATTGTATTGAGTTCTTAATGACTTTATGTCATGCGTGTAGACTTCAATTTCTGCTTATATTATGAACATGATATATGTTGTATCCTATCGACCAATCGGATAGCTTCAACCCTATTGTTTCATTATTGATACTTAGTTCGTAAATCTTTCTTGTGGCTAGATAGTGTTTTGATGTGTTGCGCGTGTTGTACAAAATATAAAATAAAAAATTAGAAATATTTTTTAAAACTTCAACCACACCCAATTATTGATCCGTAAATTTATGAATGACATATGTATCTAGATTTACCTGTTAACATTGTTTTCACTAAATAAACTTCGTCAGGATAACGACAAGATGGCTAAATTGACAATATGGCTAATCACATAAACTCAACAAGTTCGACCTTCTGAAGGGATTTTCAATTGGAACGACCACATTTTGTGGTCTGCCTAACCTGTCGTTACTATTCAGTAACTGATGCCAAATCACCATAACGATTCGTAGGGTTGAGCAGCATGTCAAAATATTATCACTTTAATATTTAAATAATGACTCGTTATTGCAAACATAGCACGCGTTGCGGTTGCCCTTCAAAATCCATAGAAGTCCTTCCAAAGTCTTTGTGTAAAAGTATGCAGGAAAATCCGAATCAGTCAATTTCTCGCCGTCAAGAAGCGAACATTTAATAATCATAGACTACGCTGCTTGTTCGCTGACTGGACTTTGGAGTCTTCAATTTTAACGAAAAATCAATTTAGCGAAGAAGCACTTTTTTAAATGAATGGCAATTGTAAGAAGCACATGAACAATTTGATGGCATGGTGTTCTGCTGCAGAAGTGACGTGAATTGGTCACCAAGATCATGTGATTTGACCCCGCTAGATATTTTTCGTGGGGTTTCTTGAAGTCGCAGGAGCAAGACATAACTGACCAATCACTTAAAGTCAACATTAACAATGCCATCGCACAAGTTCAGGTGGATTCATGCGTCAGTCATTGAAAAATTACACCATTCTGATCCATACTACCATGACAAGCGGCATACATACATAACGGCATACATGGGCATTTGATTAAAAAAACATCGTTAAAATCTTACACAAAGCTTGTGTTATTTCATTTGAAAATTGACCCGACTTTTTTGAAAAAGCCTGTATTATTTTTTCACGTTGTAATTGATGTCCACAATTTTGACATCTTGGTTATAACTTCGAAATTGCTAAAAATCTGTATTCAATGGTATCGAGAAAAGAATATTAAGAAAAAAGTTATTTTAAAAACTTTTTAATGGAACTATGCTAATTTCATTCAAAACCACTGTCCATTAACCGTGCAGCTCTCTGTCTTTGAATTGTGTGCGTAGTCTGATGTCTCTCCTGGAAGGGACGCAAACTTGAAGTACTAAGAAGCGAATGTCTTGACAAAACAAACTCTAAAACCCTTTCTTGAATCTCATGACTTTTTTCAAAATTCTCCCAAACGATTTTCATCAAACCAAATTCACGAACGATTGATTGTCAACTATGTCTTTTGATCAAGCTAACGTGTAAAGCCTTCTTTGTGCAATCGGGTTGAACAAACATAACGGACAAACGAACTCATTAAAAATAACGGTGAATGTTTGTACCAAGAGTAGCTAGCCTAGGTATCTATCGGTAGCTAGTAGCTAATAGTAGCTAGTAGCTATCGGTTTCATATATTGAACTGTTGACTGCATTTGTTGTGGACGTTGTCTTGTTAGTTACCTCAGTATCTGTGTCTATGTCAGTCATTCAATCCCTCTTCCGACATTTTCCGAATATCGGTTCGACTAAGTCCATTAGGGTCTTTACCATGGAGCAATCGGTGTTCCCCGCAATCTATAGCTTAGTGCTCTACAGATAATTGCTAGATCCAGCTGTGGCACCCCCATAAGGACCTGCATGACGCCAGTAAAGACTGTGCGATAAACACTTATACACACCATCAACACTTTTGACTCTGCTGGCGAAGCTTCCTGCTGGTAGTACTCATGACACTCTCATTAAATATGGAAGGGACATATAATGTAACTGTAACAAATAACCCATAATATATTTTCTTGAGAGCTTCCCGACGCTGCCCCAAGTCCTATCGACAAAATCAAAAAAAAGCTGGACAAAAGCTCCAGGAAGATCCTGAGCACAAGTTTACGTTCACTCGCTAGAGCTTTGAAGAGGAGATCAAGCCATGCTTCACTTGTGCAACGCTTCTCACAGAAGTCAAACTATTTTTGCCACAATGAATTTGGAACCAATCCTCTCAAGTCATCGGATTTTTACACTTTACCAAGAAATGGAAGAAGAGAGATGCTCAGATACGACAAATAAAGGGTTGGATCACTAACTAATGATTTTAGCAGTACGACTACTTGGGTACGCTTATGGGACGGGGACGATATAAGTCAAAAACGTCTGTCAAACCGACATACCCTGGTACGGTATGCCATATGCGTTTCCATGTCTCACCAGTCATACCAACCCACCCACGCGATTTCCGGCAACGCAATATTTTAACACTCCTGTCTATCCCTGCACTCCCTGGAGGAGGGGACTAGAGTGCTTCAAAACAGTCAAGGTGAAATGTTTTACATCCGTAGTTGCGAATAATCTCTTCATCAGGTGTCATCACAATCCTTTCATATGGGCCATGCATAAATAGGCCAAATGAATGAATATTCCGCTTGCCGCTCTCTCCACAACTGAACCTTTATTTCTTCCGCCCTGGGTCATCGGCACTTGCACTTTGATAACACTGTTAGAGCCCCTACTTAGCTTAAGCAAGCAATTTATGATATTTTTTTGCTATCTAATAATCTAATGTTCTTCTTCCAATATCTTATATTCTATTACTATTTAATGTCGAAGCTGACCCTGATTCCAGCCTCCGACACCTAGCTCTCGAAAAGTGCCTTCTCTCTTGTATTGCTGTTTTGCGTTTAGCAGAGAGTTCACCTTTGATCCAAACAAAGCATAGTTGCCTTTCTTATAGTATTTTTTTTAACCAACAGTCAAAATAGATACCAGTTATGAGATGCAGTTCTGTGTTCTCCAGCTTACACGGCGGGCGGACAGGAACCTTCTCTTTAGAGGTCATGGCAACTAAATAAACTTATGGTTCTCGTATTATTTTGGCAATTATATGGTTTTGTGCGAAAAATGCCCCCAGACAATACCCTTGATACGACAGACACCAGCACTATGGTCGAATCCCACTTACCTGGAACTTTCATTGACATAGTCCCTATGCCGAACACGTTACGACATAAAGCGGACAAACAATCCTTCAGCGTAGAGGAGTGTATTCGCCATTTCGTTAGTGCTTTCCAAAATAGGTATTGTTCGTAAATCTTAGAGAGCAATTCATCCTTGCTTGAGAAGCATTCAAATTCATATAATACGTCTTGCAGGCCCCACGTATCGTTCGCGATTACCGCCAATTTTACCTGTCTTTGCCCCACTGACCTTACCTTTCATCAAAGAATTTACCTCATAGACACACACACACTTAAGTTGGGCAAAACTTTCCTTTTGACAACATCCATTGCATGCTTGGAATAGCGTGGCTACTATTGCTCATATTTCCACAGATTATGATATAATGTTATTATTATTTCGAAATTATTTCGCAATTTGACAAGATAATGATTTGGCAAGATAATGCCTTTGATTAGAATTTTGAAAAAATATTTCCACTTTTGCTCACCGCTGTATATTGTTGAATCAAATACTCAAGTATTCCCTTAGCTACCAGCCACTTTCCTTATAAATTTGTTTAGCTTCAAATGCTTTTTCTAGTCTAAAACTCGAAATATTGTCTGATATGTGCCAGCAGCTTTAATCAAATTAAGCTTTGATTGCGAGCGTAACAATAAGTAATAATGCTAACTTTCTTTAGGAGCAAATAAACACTTAAACGAGCAAACTGCAGTCTGAGGTCGTCTCACTTTTGGTAAACAATAGGAAAATAATGTAATAGAAACTACGGTGACCAGGTTTGATAATAAAAAATGTCATTCCACCTGAACTGATCATCAAAAATTCCAGAGAAAGTAATTAGCGTAAAACGGTCATGACAAAACGTAGTACATGTAGAAATTCTTATGGCACGTTTTCTACGAAGTAGCGAACAAGAGAAATTGGAAACATACAAGCATATCAACATGCGGAACAATGACTAGATAAAGTATACACTGGACTGGTTATCATGGTATTCTGGTAACTATCTGCTGAACAGATTTTCTTAAACATAAATGCCGTTCTTGAATACTTGCATGAAGTTATCTTTAGTGATATCACTTAATAAGAATGTTTAACATTCAAAGAATGATTAGTTTATTGTTGGGCATATGTTCATTATGTTCGAAGATTAGAGGATGTACAAATACAAATGCGAATACTAGAAATCACATATGCCATTTGACATGTGTTCTTCCGTTCTTGAATTGTAATCCGGATGTCGTAGAGATTAAATCATTTTTTCTGATCAATCGGCAATTTTTTAAGGACGAAAAAAGTTCATGAGTTAACTTTTTGAATTCTGTGCTGAAAATTTTCCTTGGAATCGTAATATGATAATGAAATGAATCGACTCGAGAAAATTATAGTCAGGGACTTTTAAAAGTGCATTTAGCAAAATCGCATGAAAACATCATACACCTGGTTTATAAACAGCGAAAATAAGTCGCTTTGGAAACATCAAATTATCACAATTTTTTGCATGCTTAATATAGAATCATCCATGGGGACCCAATTAAAGCTTTAATTCCTAAATATTGACGATGCATTAACCTTAACGCTACAAATCAATCTTGATTGATTACACTACATGGCATGAAAAACAAGCTATTTTGGGCAAACATTTATTTAATTCTCAGCCTTCGAATGCGATACACTTGGTATAGCGATTTTCCAACATTTCGATGCCCTTTCTGTAACACGAAACGTCCAAGCCTTCGAAACACGCCTTGGGTTCCGCGACGACTTCCTCATTCGATCTGAATCTCTTTCCCCGGAGCCCCCGTATGAGGTTTTGGAAAAATAAAAGTCGCTACGGGTCAAGTCGGGAGAATATGGTGGATGAGCAACCAATTCTAAACGTATGGATGTGTGTGACGTGATCGTTATCGTGATGATACAGAAGTTTTTATTCGCCATATGAGGCCAGTTTTTCTTTATTTCGTCGTTCAGTTTTTCCAGTAACGCTGCGTAGTACTCTCCTGTGACTGTTCTTCCCTTCTGCAAGTAATTGATAAAGATTATGCCATGGGCATCCCAAGGCCATTATGCCCAAACGGAAGCCATTACCTTTCCGGCCCCGCGTTGGCTTTTGGCCGCTTTAGTGGGTTTCCAGCACCTCTATAGATTGCTTATTGAACCCAGGCGTATATTAATGAACCCATGTTTCATCCGCCGTCACTAAACGTTGAAAAAAGTCCGCTCGAGTATGCTGCAACAACGCCTCATCGGCTGTTGAATCATCAACGCGTTGCTATTGATTGTCGATAGCCAGCCAACGCGGCCAAAGCTTTTCCATTTCCAAGATAGCATGCAGAATGTATCCTGCCCATTTTTTTGACATGCCCACGGCGTTACCTATCTCGCGCAACTTCACGATACGGTCATTCAAGATGAATGATGCACTTGCTTTACGATATCCGCATTCGTAGCTTCTTTTGGCCTTTCAGAGCGAGGTAGGTCTTCAGAGCTTTAACGACCCATTTTAAAGTCACTAGGAGTAGGTGTGGGATAACATTTCTGGAACCATTGCAATGATTGTTCGAAGTTTTCTCCATCAAAAAATACTGTTTGATCAAGACGCGATATTCCTGTTTTTCCATTTTGTTTACGAAGGCAAAAGAAGTGTCACTCAAACGACTACAGCTTTTAAACGAATAAACCAAATGTCATGAAATTTCATACATAAACTAGTGACAGATGAGCCCCTTCGAATGAGTCACGTTTATTTTCTATTGGTGCCACCTATTGAAAAATCCCGAGACTTATCAGCCCATGTAGTACGTAAGGGCATTTTAAAGTGCGCTGAATGGAGGATATGAAGTGAGAATAAAAATATAGAATTATTTTTCTTATACTTCTTCTATTCTATATAATCTTCTTATATAAAATATAGAATTATTTTTCTTATACTTCTTCTATTCTATATAATCTTCTTATATAAAATATAGAATTATTTTTCTTATACAAAATATTTTCACCTGCTACTCTAATAGATTTGTAAGATCTTTCAATTAAATTATGTGTAACTTAATTAAAATAATATTTTGTCTTTATCCGAAAAATAAGCTGAAACTGCCCTCTCCACTTCTTCATCGGTTGAAAATTCTTCTAACGAAGTTCATTTTTAAGAGAACAGAAGATAACCGCTCAGGGCCAGTTCAGGACCGTAGGGCGGGTGAAGCAAAATATCGACGCCAACGCAACACGACACTTTTGAAAGGGCGCATTGTCGTGTAGAAGGAGGACACCTTTAATCCATTACCCTCTTCTTCAATACTTTATTTCAACCCATTTATGATTAGAGCATAGTATTCTTCGGTTATAGAGACACCTTTATCTTTGTAATTTGTCAACTGGATACCATCTGAGTTCTAAAAGACTCTCGTTATGATTTTACCAGCCGGCTGTAACACCTTAAACTTCATGAGTGATGATGTGCCGTTTTTTGTGCCACTAAAAGGAGTCCTATTTGGCATTAGGTTAATAATGATGATCCCAAGCTTCGCTTTCAGTAACAATCGTATTCAAAAGTCCATCCTCGTCTCCAAATTGTCCTATCCGATACTCCAATCATTTGTTAAAACTGGTTTTGTTTAGCTTGGCATTTTCGATTCCAATTTAATTTTTCAACTTTTTGAATCATTATCGGAATAGTCACTTTAATTGGTCGTTTGGGCAGTGGTTGTCTTCAAGTGAGTCCTTGCCTTTTTAACAATACTGTGCCGATTGTAAACCAAGGTTTTATTCGGAAAAGAGTCCCTGTAAACGGATGCCATCTCTTCAAGTATCATTTCAACTAACTTGTCTTGTTTGGTAAGGAACTTAATGATGTCGCGGTACCCGATGTTTCCTTTCCTTTTTTCTGCCTTCCGCATTGAAATCGAGGAATGTTCAAAGATTTCTGACCCAATTAAGATAAAACTTGCTTTTTATACTAACAATGAGTTTATCAACGCATTATAACTTCATTAATTACATTTAATAAAAATCTACTTCTACATTCCGCGAACTTAAAAAACGAACCCTCGTGACTTTTCTGTAGCTTAATATTGTTTAATCAATAAGCTTATCTTCCCCTTATATTATTATTATTGTACCGGGGTCCACTTGCTGGAAAATAGCATAGGCCAGAAATAAGCCCTTAGCTCCTCATGTGTAGTACTATTGTTTGCAGATGGTCCATCCTGTCGTCCTATAGAAGCCAAGGAGTTCAACCAGTTCTGTGGTCGCCAAGTGTTCTAATTCTGTTACGCCAGCACACCTCAGCCAAGTAAGGCGTTTATTGTCCAGACTCGGGCAATCTAAGAGGAAGTGTTCTGTACTTTCTTCCTCCTCGCCGCAAGCTCGGCAGGTGTCATCCGTTTGGATTCCTATTTGTTTGGCGTGTTGACCTAGAAGATTATGGCCCGTTAATACTGCCACCAATGTTCTAACGCAATTTCTGTTTTTCCCCAGGAGTTATTTTGTCCACGTTTTATTATGGTGAGGCCATAGAGCTCGGCTTATCCTGTAGTCGTTCTTGTCATTCCAAGCCGTATCTGTCTCTTTCCAGAGGATTTCGTCTAGTTCCCTTTTTACCGTTGCTAGTGGCACTTTAATTGTGTCTATTCTAGTGGCATTTTGGTCGGCTGATCCAGATCTCGCTAGGTCATCCGCTCTTTCGTTTTCCTCTACACCGCTGTGTCCAGGGACCCATGTCAGTTTTACATTTACTCGTGTTGTTGCGGCTTTGGGAGCCTGCCTACAATCCTGCACAAGTTGTGAAACTACGCGGTTAGAGGCAAGCGCCTGCAGTGCCGACTTACTGTCCGAGAGTATTTGTATTCTTCCATTAAGGTTGTTTGTTGCCGCTTCTATAGCTGCTTTTATTGCAAACACTTCCGACTGGAAAAATTTGGTGTGACTCTCTAGTTTATAGCTTCGGTTGAATTGCGGGGATCTGGCCGCTTCCCTCATCCGTTTTGGAACCATCGGTGTAGATCATAATCTCACTTCCAGATGTGAAATCCTGCACCGTTTTCCACGCTTCTCTGGTCGGAATGCTGATCTTGTATGTAATTATTGTGTCCAATATTGGTTGAATACTATCCAGCTCCCTTTTACCTGACGGGGCCATTCTCTCCATTTTTCCCAAAATGCATACGTGCCTCGTTTGAGTGTGGCTAGATAACCCATATGTGGATTTTAATCTGATGCTTGCAAGTGATGCCTCTCTGAAGTTGAATTTGTCGAGTGGCATGAGATTAAGCATTATCTCCATTGCAGCAGTTGGCGTAGTCCTAATAGCACCTGTGATGCCAAGGCAGGCCATTCGGTGGATCTTCTCTAGCTCTTTTGCAATAGTTTTCTCTTGTAATGCCTGCCACCTGTAGGTGGTGTCTCACTACTGTTGTGTGGATCCAGTGGGCAATTTTGGGTTTTATTCCCCAAGTTTTCCCCACTAGTCTTTTCATTGTGAAGAGCGCCGCTGTAGCTCTCCGTGCTTTGTGTAAAGCATAAGCTCCGTTTTGTCGGCATTGATGCGCAGTCCGTTTAGCTTCGCCCAATCAAAAAGATGTGAGAGTGCGGTCTGCATCAATTCCGACATGGTTACCGGGAACTTTCCACTTATCAGTATAACGATATCGTCAGCGTACGCTATCGTTTTGAAACCCTTCCCGTTGAGGTCTTCCACTATTTGGTTAACTGTGAGTACCCAGGCAAGTGGTGATACTATGCCGCCTTTTGGTGTACCCCTGTTAATCCATTTATTCAAGGTTACGCCGTTTTCTTCGGCTGTAATCTTCGTTTTAGCTAGTAGTTCCGTCATCCATTTAGTTAGATATGGATCTATTGCATATCTTTGAATGGCTGCTACTATGCTCTCAGTTTTTACATTATTGAAGGCTCCCTCGATATCAAAGAAGGCCGCCAAAGTGTAATCTTTGATGTCAAGGTTCCTCTCTATTTTACCTACGACTTCGTGAAGTGTCATCTCTGTTGAGCGCCCTGGGAGGTATGCATGTTGGTTTGGGCAAAGCTTCGTTATGTTCACGGTACTTTTTATGTACCCATTTTTAGGTACCCATCCACCAGGCGTTCCAGGGTTTTCAGGATGAAAGACTTTAGGCTGGCTGGCTTTTGCCGGCTTCGATATAAAAACTACTTTGGCTTCTCTCCAGTCCAAAGGAATATTGCCTTTGGATATGGAGGCTCTATATATTTTCACCAAAATCCGTATTATTGTGATATCCGCTTTCATAAGCATGATCGGATACACATTGTCGGTTCGTGGTGATTTGTAAGGTTAGAAGGTATTAATAACCCAAAGGACCTATTCCTCGCTTACCATTTCTTTTAAAGGGGGGCTACAGTAAGGAGTCACGTTCTTTACTTGTTCTGTCTCTTCATCCGTTGAGCCAGGAAAGTGTTGGTTTAGTAGGAGCTTGAGACGTTCTATGCTATTTGTTGTCCATGATCCGTCCTCCTTTTGAAGCATCGTGTCCACATGTGGTTCTCTTTTCAGAGCCCTGCTTAGCCTACATGTCTCGTTTCCTCCCTCCATATTGCTGCAAAAAAGATTCCAGGATTTCCTTGTCTCTCTTCTCATTTTCAGATTTCGCTTATAGTCCTCCCAATCCGCATCTTGGTTTGTGAGGCGAGTTATTCTGAATAGTCTTTCAGTATTTTTCCTGATCTCTTCCAGTTCTTTTTTCCAACAGCTTACCTTTTTTTGTTTGATAGTAGTGATTGGACACATTTCACTGAAACTATCGACCAGTATAGTTGTGATGTATCTCACTTCATTGTCGATGTCTTTTCGACTTCTCAATGGATTCGCCTGGTGTGAACCTATATATCTTTTAGTAGCGTTTGTGTAGCCGTCCTAATCCGCTTTTCTAGGTTGCAGTAGACCAATGGAGTCTTCTCGCCTCTTCTCACTTGAAAGGTGATCCATTGGTGGTCCGACAGGCTAGGTGAGTCACATACTCTCCAGCCGTGCAGATCCTCCAATGCCTCTGTTGTGATTAGAGTGACGTCAAGCACTTCCGCTCTATTTTTCGTTATAAAGGTCGGTGTGTTAACCTTATTTGCTAAGTTGAGGTTAGTAGTTATTAAGTAATTGACTAACTGCGCACCTCTTTCGTTGCACTTGGTACTTCCCCAGAGTTCGTGTTGCGCATTTGCATCGCATCCGATGATGGCCCGCTTCTCCCTTATATGCTCCGATACGGTGTGGAATTCGGTGGTCGGCATCGGAGTGTCAAACGATAGGTATGCCGAGGCCAGCGTTACCTACCCGTCCATTCCATCGAACACCGCTGATGATAGGTTCATGTTGCTGAACTGCGGTAGAAAAATTAAATTAACTTCCTTCCGAAATATAATGCAGCTACGGATTTTATTTACCGCGCTTGTGGCAAATATTTTAAATTGTTTTGCACTGATTCAAAGTATCTTTCCATTAAGTTGGTAAGGCTCTTGTATCAGGGCTATGTCGGTGTTCCCATCTGCTAGATGTTTAAGCAGGTTGGCTGTAGCCGCCCTGCTGTGGTGCAGGTTTGCTTGGATCACCCGCATCAGTTTTTCACTTGTACTCTAAGGTTTCGGTCGCCTTAGCTCTGGCAGTCACCTGGGTGAAGCCAAAACTCAGTCGTCTGTTTTTGTCCCTTAGCTGACGTCTTCTTTTCTCATGCCCAGTACCAGGACCATGTCTTTGTTAGCGACTTCTTTCTCCGCGAAGAGATGCCACCTTTCCGTTTCATACTCCGTGTTTTGTAGTTTAAGCGTCTCGAAGGCTTCCTGCGGTGTCTGCTCCATTTCAGGTATAAATACCTTGACGATGCATAACCACGGTACCTCCTTTATGGGGACGACTCTAAACTCCTCGTTCAGGGTGGTGTTTACCTTGGTAACTGCGGTCTTTAGATATTCTAGAGACTGCTCGTCCCTACAGGTTACAACCAGATGGCCTGCTGTCGGTTTCATTCCTCTGAATGTTGGAATTTTGTCTGGTTTACTGCGTAAGTGCTCGGAGAGGTCCTTCTTCAGGGCGATTTGCAGTTTGCAGTTTGGTTTGATCCTCCTGGATCTCACCAGGCTCATTGAGGTAGTTAGTGAATCGGTTGAGGCGTCCCGATAGGACTTCCTCGCCAGAGTTTGGGGTTCGGGGCTTACCCTCCGTTCCTTTTTGCCAGTGCCTTGGTTGCTGGCCTCCGATCTCACCGATCTCTTTTCCTTTGAGGTAGGTGGTACAGCTTCCTTGGCAGCAGCATCCAATTTCCTCGGTTTCCGTTGGTTGGCTGCCGCTTTTTGGCTGGTGCCAGGGCTCGTTGGGAAGCTCTTCTCCCCGATTTTGTTTTGACGCTTCTGTTTCCTTTGCGCGTTTCTTCCTAACGTTCTGGCTGATGCTCCCGTCTTCCCAGTGGGTGCGGTAGCTGCTATTGCGCTTCTTTTGTTGCAGTCATTCGTCAAATGCACGCCCTGCTCCCTCAGCGTACATTTCTGGCCCAATAGCTCTGGGCAACTGGTGCTTGGTGCCGTCACGCCAGTTGTCCGGTCCCCGGAGATTTCTCCCCCTCGTATGCTGGGTACTGAGGGTGCTTCTTCTTCTTGTACTTCCATATTTTTAATTTGGTTACCTTTTCGCTTCACTTCTCGCCCTTTGCCTGCCTGCTAGGTTGGATCCGAAGGTCTCCTGCAGTGTAGTCGCTGGGTTCATTGGAGTTAGTAGGTCCCCCCTCCACGTCAAGGCGGGTAACCATGAGACGGTTATCGTCCCCTTAATACTACAACTAGTTAATCAAAATTTTAGAGAAAGAGAGAAACTTTAATATGCTATTAAAAAAGTAGTGTATTAAAGCAAATCCAATTCATTTTTAATATATCTTGCAACCATATTTAGAAGATACATATATCTGGTTATTCAATTGACGATAAATACAAATTTTCATATCAAAATAACTATTTGTGAATTCGGTTTACAAAATGGTGTAAAATAACAAAAAGCGCGAATTATAAACCGTTCCTTACTCGTTCTTACTTAGTTCGAACTCAGATTGTGGTAGGTAGAAGCCGGTAAAACCGGCTTCAGGGAAAGGAAAATTCCTTTCTCTAATGGAATTGAGGGAAGTGTGGTTTTAAAGATGTAAAAAAGGTCATTGAATTTTTCCTTTTTAATCGGTAGTCTGCTCTGATCCAATCGATTTGGAATGTTTATTGTTTTTTTTTTGGGTAGAGAGGTGAAGGCTATTTACGCCCTGAGTGTCGGACTCCCAGTAGACCTACTGGACTACCGACTTAACACCTCCCCTGTCAACCGGAGCGCCTAGCCTGGAACCGGTGTTTATTGTTGCATGTTAGTTGGGATTGGTTTTTCGGTTGCAGTTAAGAGCTCTAAATTATACAATAAAGAATCCTCATTATGAACGGTACGTCTTTCGATTGTACATACTGATCAATTTCTGCCAAGCCAAGTTTTCCTCAACCTTTGACCACCTTAATCAATAACCTGGTTTGGAAATGTGTACTGTAAATCGTAAAATGAAAATCTGTGAAACATTGTTTTTAAAACAGATCTTTATGGTTGGATCATTCGATACAAAAAGATCTTGTTGAAGGTCAAAATTACAACTGATAATTTCCCCTACAGGATTTCCGCCAACTGTCTATTTAACCTTTTTTTCAGCACGAACGATATTCGTTTTTCATGGATATTTTAATCGTTTGAAGGGCATTTATAGGCCGTATATGCCCGAAGTCGATCTTTTCGAGGTACATGGAACCCACGATTATATTCTTCTTCAAACACCTCAATTATCCTACTCCTGACATTCCACATTTGCCTCATTATACTGAAGTTGACATTTTTGAAGGTTTCATTCCATCAAGTGTTAACTGTAAGCATGTCCTCTTTGTCAATGCCTTTTTATTTGTCTCGAAGTTACAAGTTCCCGCAAAAAATATGTTGGGACGTCATCGCCTGTGCTAGGAGTAACTTCCCCTGCATGCACTGTTACTGATACGACATAATATGTTTTGCTATCGTTTAATATAAATATTTTTATTCCATAACTTCTGGCTTAATTTTTGTGGAACTTTTGAATGGGCAGCGACCCCGAAACACTACAAGTTCGCTATCAATGGTACAATCATTACCCGGCTCATAATATTTCATATTAGTATAGGTGCTAACTTATGAGTTGCATTTTTTGCTGTTCATCAAAGCGAAATATTAATTCTAACAAACGTGATACGATTGCAAAATTCAATTTTTTCGTTCATATTGTTCATTAGTATGGATAGGTAATATTTCAATAATTTCGTTTGAAAAAACTAATGGGATAATGCGTACATTAGAGTTCCAACATCCAGCGCTTCTAATTCAGGACTCGAATCGGAATTTTTTAAACCAATTGATCGATTCCGCTGCGAACTACTATTTTTAAAGCGTGACCTTTATAGTAGAGCTTCTGGGACAACCTCTGGTTCGTTGTTGGGCTCGACTAAGGTCTATGTTTGGATGATGAAACCGCGAATACGGGTAAATTTCTAATGCGTCGATATTGGCCGACCTGTTGTTTTTTGTGGAGATGGAGGTAGAGGCTTTTTGCGCCTTGCTTGTAGGACTGCCATTGCCACAAACCGGATTCATCTCCTTATCAAATATGCCTTTTATAGATTGTTAAGATTGTCCGAGAATCATGTACCGCCTGTTTCCATTTGTCGGCCGATTTCAACATTTCTTCAATTTGGCTATCCTTATGGAGCTCTCCCACTTTTTCTGCAAAATCACCGCGCTGTCTGGACTATCTTCTGCTTGAATAAAAAGTATGACAGGCGTCATTTTTTTAACCAACGCAAAATATGCAATCTGGAGACCGTGATTTATCAATCTTAGGCAATTTTGATCTTTTTTCCTTTCCATTTTGATCGCTATTGGACATTTTTATATTTTTTAAGATGTTTTCCAATTTTTATGGATCCTTGCCTCTGTAAAGTATGTCGGTAGTTCATATGTCATGCATTGGTTTAACTGCTTTTGTGGTTCTAAAATAATATATAATATATGAATAATTAATTAATTAATTATATAAAATTTGGAAAAATAAAGAGATTATTTATTTTTATGTGTCTTGCAGCTTTTTTTCTTGTCCTTTACTCTGCGATAAGTTCTTATTTCTTGTCAGCTATCCTTTATACAAGGTTTTTACATCTCCACACCACAGTACTTGAGCGCCTTCTACCGAATAATCAATATAAACTGCAACTCTTTAGGAACATCCTAGAAGCCGCAGTTTTTCTGAAGACACCGTGGTTTGCGCACAGCGGGTTCAATATTTGTTGATATTGCGAAAATGTACAACAACAAATTTGCATCATTTGTTTAATTTTAGAAAGACTTGTTCGGAAACAATTCATATACATAATGTCTAAGGCATTTGGAGAGGATTATATAATACATAGGTCTTTTTGTCATTTTGTTTACATATGTATTTTTTGTCCATTGCAACCCTCTTTTGTATGGGCGTAAAGCATTACAGAACCCTTCGACCCTACCACATGAACCCATATAATCTCCGCTGATTTTAATCGCACTGATAAAATGTTGTCTTGTCTCATACAATTACAAATGAATGTGGTCGCGTTAATATGATACGATTTTGCTGGGAGATTTTTAATCGTTGTGGGTTTCAACTCTAATATGGCCTATTTAATTTAATGTTTCAATCTGAAAAACTTTTTTTTTTCATTTTTTTAGCACCCACACCACAGGCAATTACTGATAATTTGGATGCTAGTGAAAAGTTTGGTGCACCATTAATAATTCCATCGGAACCAGACATCGTTTTAGATGTTGCATCGAATTACACTTTAGTATGCAGATCGCAACGTCCTGTCACATGGCGGATACCAGAAATTTATTCAATGATTGACTACACTATTACACCATTCGAGAAGCCGGCGTCACGTTATCCTTTTGGAAGTTCATTATTTTTGCAAAACGTCCAAGTAGAAAATGTCGGCAAATATTATTGCATCGAAACAGATTTCAATTCCACACAGGACTCCGATTTGGATGTGTTAATAACATTATATCGAGCGGAAACGATTTATGTCTACGTGAATGGTAAGTGTTGAGTATAGATATGGTATAGATATATAGAATATTCTCAAGTTAATACGATGATTTGTAGATCATTGGGCATTAAGTAGAATATTTTCGTGCCAATTGCCAATTGAACCATTTAAATAACTTCAGCATTATATGATTCAAATCAAAGCACTTCCAGAGACAACCACATAATGGTGGCTTTTACTCGGTATTTGAACTAAGTTCGATTAAATTTTTTCATATTGCAATCATTATTAATGATAAGCGAAATTCCGCTATCACCTCCATGTGTTTAGCGCACAAGTTTATTGATTTGTAAGCTCATTAAATTTGAAAATGATGCACGGACCCCAAAATCTCCATCCTTTATTACGTCAAGGTTAGTTGTCTCGTGTATTATTTGTACCCTTTTAAATATAAAATGATGGGGAAAGGAAGTGCTTCTATAGATTAGCTTTGTAAATCATCTTGAAATTTGGCACATTAAATGTTGAGATTACTTTTCGGGGTCGGATTAATTAACATTGTTTCAAAATAATGAAAAAATGAAATGTTGAGAAGCGAATTGTATTTATAGCATTAGATCGACGCCTTAAAAAATTGCATTTTGACGGAATATTTGCCGGCCTAATGAAATTGCTGGCATGGCTGTATTTCTGTATTACTGGCATCGAGTACTTCTGCTTCTGCCCGCCGACTTTTTAAAAGATCAGAACGAACAAGTCTACCAAGAAATGTCCTTGGGGATTCATCTATGGGGCGGTATAGACGAATTTATCTCAACCGGATTCCTTGCACGTTATGCTTGGTCGCGGTACCTGTTATTTTTTTCTTCACTTAAAAAAAATCATAGATAGCTGTGATTACACACATGGTAAAGCTCACCACGTTTTCAGCTGCAATTACGGTGTTTCCTATTGACAGTGACACCCTTCCAAAGTACTTGGGCAAACTTGTCGGCGTCCATTTTCGATGCTCCAGACTATTAGCGTACGTCACGTTGAGAGGCATGGCTAATAACTTTGTGTGCAATGTGCAGGTACCCCTCACCGAGTAGCTCACCCAAAACCATCCATTTCTTTATCATAGGTACCAACGGGGCTCGCTTGGAAACTTATGTCACATCCAGAATCGATCCCATGCAACCACAAAGTTTGCCTTGTCAACCTTGATCACGATAAGTCCGGTCCTAGGTGCAATTTGAAAAAGTAGTTTGCCTCTGGAATCGGGATAAGGCTTCCCTCATTCTTCTCCGAAAGGCTGATACAAATTTTCGCGAACAAATCACGTCTATTCCTCGCTCACGAACGACATTTCTTGAACGAAGTTTTTTTTTCCTCGTGTTGAAAATGTCCATTTTGTACAGAAAAAGCTGCATTTGTAGGAAAGTCTTAGTTCTTGTTTCATTCGCAAGAAAAGTGCTGCGAAAACTTATCGTAAAATGCTCGATGTTTGCGGTGATCATGCTCCATCTGAGACGACACGCAGAGTGTGGTTTGGGCGTTTTAAAAATGATTTTAACATGACCGAAAAAGATCGTGAAGGGACACCGAAAAAGTTTAAAGAAACATAACTCCGAGAATAGTTGGCTGAAGATTCAAGTCGAAACCTAGAGGAATTGTCGCAGAAGTTAAATGTTGGCAGATCTAGCTGCGGTAAGCGCTTGCACGCCAGAGGAATGATCTAAAAAGCTGGGACTTGGTTGCCGCATCAACTACCAGAGAGTGACATCGAACGGCGTTTAGTGACGTGCGAGATGCTTCTTCAATGACACAAAATAAAGGATTTCATGCATCGAAGAGTGACAGGGGATGAGAAATGGATGTACTACGACAACCCTAAGCGACCAAAACATTGGGTAATGTCAGGTGAACCAGGTATATCGACGCCAAAACGGAATATTCACGGTTCCAAGTTCATGTTGTTCGTCTGGTGGGACCACAGTGGCGTCATATGTTACGAACTCCTGAAACCATCTGAAACAATCACTGGGGATGTGTACCGACTGCAACTCACCCGCCCGAATCGAGCTCTGAAAGAATAACGGCAAGAATGGAATGACAGACATGACAAGCTGATTTTGATGCATGACAATGCAAGGCCACACGTAGCCAAGCCTGTCAAAAGAATTTGGAAGGTGCGTACTGGGAAATCTCGCGCCACCCATTATATTCCTCAGACATTGCTCCTTCGGATTTCCATTTGTTCCGCTCCATGCAATCGGCCCTCACTGGAGAAAAATTTACTTCTAATGAAGGCATCAAAAATGGTTCGATGACTGGAAAGATCGAATCGAAGGATGGGGACTTTTCCCCCCGAGGAATCCATCTACTAACAGAAAGATGGGAGAAGGCCATAGCTTCAAATGGTGCATACTTTGAATGACGTGACTATTAGAAGTTAGAAGCTAGTTAGAAGCTACTAATATCTATCAGTGTCTGTTTATTGCATTAACAAAAGCTCCGCTATCCGTTGTTTCCCCTTCAAACTCGAAGAACCAACCGTCTGCTTTCATAACTCTTACTGTTTCTGTCCAGTTCCCCAGTTCCGACGTTATTTATGTTTTCTTTCAGCACGTAATCAGCCGTTCACTGATTTTATCAGGAGTTTGTCGCTGTACGGTAGACGCCCAGCCTTTGACGTTACTAGCCTCGGTCCTTTTGTTTGAGGCTGTTGTTTTTTCGCATAAGGTCTGGATCTGGCTCAAAGCTGCTTCCTTCGAGTTTCTGGTTTTCTAATTCGCCTTCTTTTATGTCAACCTGAAAGTCACTTTCTCCCTTTTTCTTTGCTGCTTCGGCAATTTGTTGCCCTATTATCACGTCTGACGAGATAGGACTGCATGCCATTCTGAACCCTATTCTTATACTTTCCGCGATTATTTTATTTGAGTTGCAATATTCAATTTCTCTTCTATCATCAGCTATCTGCCGCATTAGTTCTGTACCCTTTTGACGAGTTCTTCGAGCCATCCGCTTGTTTTCAGTCTTTGCACAATTGCGCTCATCTTTCGCGTCAGCTCTCGCTTCTCCCAACGGAACTATTCTTAACGACTGCAAGTTTCAGGTATAGTTTTGTTCTGTTTTCGGACCCGCTCTTTCGGCTTTGACCTAAAACGGCCAGGCTTACAGGCGTTTATAATGGAGTAAGGAGTACTAGCATTGAATTAGCGTAGGTTAGAAAGCAACAAATGTTAGTTTTTCATATACATCATCATATTGCGTTTAAAAACACTGAAACACTAAAACACTAAACTCTTTTCTCCCCAATATTTCTGATAGTGACTTTTGATGAATCATGTAATTATGTTGCCCTCATTAGATCGTGGACGACATAATGTCCTTCAGCATCTCTCTTTTTACCTTTTTAATTTTTTTTCATAATAAAAACATTAATCAAACATTGTCCGTTTAAGGACA
Organism: Stratiomys singularior; assembly: GCA_954870665.1. Classification (NCBI taxonomy): domain Eukaryota; kingdom Metazoa; phylum Arthropoda; class Insecta; order Diptera; family Stratiomyidae; genus Stratiomys; species Stratiomys singularior. Next base: position 61,486,366 of record OX940879.1, on the reverse strand, counting down.
ACCAGAATGAGTAATTTTATTAGAATTAATAATATGCCACAGCGTCGTCTAAGGCAAATTTTTGTTTTCGTAGTAAAAATCAATTAGTGTATATTGCACGCTATATTATGACTACTATTTGCTTAATAAAAATAAACACATAAAACATACACAAAAATATACTGCACTGTTCATTCATTTTTCATCATATATGCAAAATCATCATTTCAGATTCAGACCGCCTTCTGGTTCCAAGCGCCGTTGTAGTTATGGCTAGTCAATATTCAGATGCAATAATACCATGCAAGCCATCTTCGAAAAATATTGAAGTCGAGTTGCTTCGAGAGGATGAGGTAAAATAATAACTAATCACCAACATTTACATTACTCCATTATGATTCTCATGAACTTTTATGTAAAAAAATGAGGCTAGGATTTATGTTGGCCCTCAGTTTCGTTAATATTACTGGTTTCAGCAATTGAATTTTTAAAATTTTACGTATTTAAGTGCATTAAACATTCAATACTACTCCTATTTGCTAGATACAATATGATCCCACAATCGGATTCAGGCTCAAAAACATCCAAGAGAGCAAACACTTTCATTGCGTTTCAACGCTTAAGCAAATGCCGGAGCGAAAAGAAGAAACTTTGTTTTATTTAGCTGTTCAGTGTATGTTAAAAATATTTTACTTCGTAGCTTCAAAATTAATATAAGTATGTAAAATACTCCACTATGAATACACAAATACTCATATATTTACAAATTCATGCTGAAAAAAGCTTTTCTGAGAGGGAACAATATATTTGTCCTTTCCATGGGAAATTTTTCCCTGATGCCCTTGAAATTTAGGAGCAGTTTGAACCTTTAAGTTTGATTATTATTTTTACGATTACCTTAGCCGTAATATTTACAACGACATTTTCCCTCCTTTTTTTAACTTGTTTCTTTTTGATCAAACTATTAAAAATAATATATTCATGTATTCAGCTAACAATGCAAAATATGTGTAATAATATCTCTTATTTTGTCCTATACAGTCACCTCTCGATGTACAGAACCGTTACGACCCAACCATAGGATACATTGCAAAAATGATCCATTTAACTGATGGAGGAACATTTATCTGCCGCCCGAAATCAGACATATTTCAAATGACCTACATTGATGTTAGGGTACACGGTTGTGAGTTGAGGAATAATAATTGTTCAGAAAATGTGGTGATGGTTCCTAAAAATGCAATGTTTGGTAGAGCGTCTAACGACTTAATTTATAATCCAACATCTATTAAAAAACTCACTACAATTTCTTTCGCAACGTCAACTTCACTTGTTAACACGATGCTGCCGTCGGTCTCTAAACAAATCTATCGTTCAACTAAAATACCAACGAATGACATTAAAATCACACATATTAACAAAACTCAAACTTCTACTTCCTATCCTGCCACGGCTCAACCAACTACTAATTACTTACTCACTACTAGCGCTACTACAGTTGGACGTAGACGTCGGGGACAGGATTCACGTCGCCGTCACTGTAATTTTCTTTTTCATTGAATCTAATAGTTACTACATAAATGTCTGCATTTTGCTTACGAATTCCGCACAACTCTGTTTTCATTGCGTTTCGTCCTTTCACTGGTTATGGTTCTGATTTTTGCATTCTTCAAAATTTCATGTTTTAACGGTGATGAATTTGTCTGTTCTGCCTATGCCCTATATCAATGCATTCAAATAATTAATACTACACGCATGTAATAGAAAACTTCCTATTCCAAAACTAGTTTACGTTAACATTTTAGTATAAACAAATAATAGCACTAACTAAAGAGGTATTAGCAAATATTGTCAGTATTGCATGTTTTGCTTCTTGTTTATTTTGCAATCCTTAAAAGAGCATGTTGGCTTTGTTATATAGCTATTCAGTATTCATGTTATTGCCTTAACTAACGAAATCATTGTGAAATATAGCTCACACCGACTACATCAATCGCCCAATTATTTTTTCCGAGGCCAATGGACATGCTATCGAAGGCACTGATCTTGTCCTGGATTGTTCTGTCGACATTCGGCCTTCCGTTCAATTTTCAATCAATTGGACTCTCCCAAAAAATAATGTAGCTGTTAAGGTAATAACATAACCGCTGCGGAAATTGTGTACTCCTTATCCGAATGGTGGGAAATCGAATTGATGTATTCTGATTGTTTTAGGAAGGACGAGTGACAGTGACGAACACTACCAAAGAATTAAATCCTCGCACAACTGAATTGGAAATCGGAAGAAATTCATTGACAGTGAAAAATGTTAAAGAAGATGACACTGGATATTATATGTGTGAAGTTTTAGATCACTCTGGCAACAAAAATAAGGAATTCATTTATGTTAAAGTTTTGCGTAAGTATGCGGTATTTTAAAAAGCATGAATATAAACAGCAATTGAACTTACAAATTAAAAGCCTTAAACCACAAAAATAAATACAATAAATGAATAATTTTATTACGTTATTAAATCATGGAATATACAGTGCGCGCAAAAAAGATAGCACACCTGAAAAATTTCTTATTATTTCCTGAACTACGGGATGCATGTCAATTAGATGTTCTACAAATTAGACGGGTAGACTGAAATACACATTTTTACCTGAAAATAATGAAGGATTTCTCAAAATTGGAGATTTTATGGTGAATTTAATGACTTTCAGGTGCGTAAAAAGATAGCACACCTGGAGGAAATAATAAAATAAAAAAACCGAAGATTAGGTAATGCTATCTTTATTTAAACACTAATACTTAGTTGAACCTCCACTATTTTTAATTACTTCAAACATTCTTTTTGGAAGGCTTTTATACAATTTTTTTATGTATTTTCGGGAAACTTCACCCAACATCTAATTATTGCAGTTTTCAGTAATACAGTTACGTATTGTTTTCCTTCGGCGTAAACAAGCCGAGCTAGCTGTCCCCAACAATTTTCGATTATGTAGAGGTCGGGTGATCGTGCTGGCCAATCGAGAAGTTCGATTTTTTTCTCTTCGAAGAAAGATTTCACTTTCCTGGCGGTGTGCACAGACGCATTATCCTGTTGAAAAATCGGCGAAGTATCTGCAATGGTCATTAGACCGTTTGATATTTGCTGTTCCAACAGCTGAACATAGTTATCAGCGTTCATTTTGCCACTGATGAACACTAATTCCGATCGACCGTTAAATCCGATAGCACCCCATATCATCACCGATCCTCCACCATGCTGCCGCTTACTTAAAATTATTTCCTCCTTCCGAATGTCGTGGAAATAATATCCCCAGCCATCTGGATTATCTAAATTAAATTTTTTTTCGTCGGAAAATACCACACGCCTCCACTTTTTTTTCCACTGAATACGGCGCGTGCAAAACGCCAAACGGTGCTTCTTGTGAAGAAAGGTTAATGGTGGTTTCCACTTTAGCTTCCAGCGTTGAATGAGTGACGACTTTTGAATGACGTTCTGTATGTTACGTACCTTCGTTTCAACGCCAGCTCGTCTGCCGATTTACCTTGCGGTGAGAGAAGAACTCGAAGCCTCCTTCAAAATTCGACGCTTCTCGCGTTGTGATATCGCTCACGGTCGACCTGGTGACTTTTTTTTCCCATAATTCTCCGGATCCGCAATTATGTTTGTTACAGCTTTTCGACTCCTGCCAATACTTCGTGCGATTTCCGCAATACTTTTCTTCTGTCGCCGTAATTCCAAAATCGTATCAATTTCCGAGTGATCTAGTACTTTACCTCGTGCCATTTTCCTAAATGGCAAATGATTGCACAAACCTTAAATTATTTTATCTGTCCATTTGGCCGACGACAAAATAATAGCTTTTACATATTCCGGCCGCGTTATTCGGATTACATGGGAGAATTTTCTCTTGAAAGTGTTCGTGGATATAAAGTAAATTTGCGAAATGAAACTTGCAGTCCCAGTGATCTATTATCGAATATAAGAATAATTTTCGGTTGCCCTGCTATACTCTAATATATAAATAAAAGGATGGTGCAAAAGAGCTTAGACTGAATCGGATGTCTGTCATAGTTGAAGTTCATACTTCACCTAAAAGAACTTAAAGCCTGACCAAGAGGTCTTTATTTAATGTTGCCTTTGTGAATTAAACAAATTGATATAGAGGAATAATCAGATATGGAGACTGGGAGAAACAATCGAAAAAAGTTTTTCAATACAGCACTCAACTTAAAACACATCCCTTTTTTAGGTTAGTTACATACTTTAAATAGAAAATAAAATTAAACATTTATCATTACCAGTAATTTGGAATATGAGAATAAAGGCCAAGTTTTAGTATTCTATTATGAAGCCTAATTCTTTACAATTTTGAGACCTATTCTTTCTTAAATTTAGCAATATGGTATGTCTCTGAAGAGAAAAATTAGACAATACAATTTTTTCGGTCTGCGATTTATCTAAATTTCTACAACATATAAAGGTGCAACGAATTTTTTTTTTTGCTGGGGAGGTGTAGGCTGTTTACCTTCTGAGTGTGGGACTCCCAGACGCGCAATGCTTTTGGACTTCCCACAAAACACCTCCGCTATCAACCTGAGAACCTAGCCTGGATCCGTTTGACACATTACTTTAGGCTAGGACTCGTGTTCCTACGCTTAGAGGCGCCTTCGTACTATGGGAATCTCTTCTCCAACGGAAATAAAGTGCCAGAAAAGAGAACCTCTCCATCCTCGATGCCTCGCAGCGCTCCAATAAAGCTTTCTTCAGTATCAGCACTGCCCGATCATATTGTGCCACGCGATTCTAATTGTCAACCGTTTTCAACATTTCTGCGACCATAGTTTCTGGTAAGAGCTCTCCAATTTCGCTGAAAAGGTCTCCGCGCTGCTGGTTCCATCTTTTAGAAAAGAAGAATGTGTGACAGGCGTCATCCAACTGTCCTGCACAAAACACACAGTTAGGAGACCGTGCTCTGTCAATTTTGTGCAGGTAGGACCGAAACAACCGTTCCCACTTAAGAGCTGGGTTAACTAGAGATCGGTCTCCCCATGCACTCCACTGAGCCACGGCCTCAGGTCAGGGATCAGACGTGCAGTCCACCATTCCCTGGTAATCTCTTCTCTTCGGTCTTCGCCTCTGCGCAGGTAAATACTTTTGCGCTCTCTTGCAAGGAGGGCGATGGGTATCACCCCTGCGATTACCAGCACTGCCGCCGCGGAGACCGATCGATATACGCATGAGATTCGCAACGCTCCTTGTCTTCCGGTGTAACTCCTTGCTGAGAGCTTCGCCCCACAGTTCTGACCCATAGAGTAGAAGCGACTGCACAACGCTCATTAGGAGTCGTCTCCTTGATGTAGTGGACGCTCCTATGTTGACCATTAATCGGGTGAGTGCCGTTACACGCGCTGCAGCCTTGTCAGCTGCTGCCTTGTTTTATTGACAAAAACTCATCAAGTCTATCGGCACGCCCAGGTACTTTACTGCTGATTTCGCGTCCCCAGCACTGATAGGCCTTACTCTGGGGATCATCTTCTTTTTCAGGATAACCACTTCGGTTTTTTCCAGTGCCAGCTTGAAACCGTAAGCGGTCATCATCCGCATAGCCGATCAAGCGTGACTCATCCGTCAGTTCAAGCCGCAGCAATCCGTCGTAGGATATGTTCCACTAGTCCGGGCCAAGAGTAGAGCCCTGAGCAACACCTGAAGTAAGAATCCTCCTTCGCCTACCTTCCTTCGAGGCGTAGAGTAGACCGCGGTCCTTCAAAAAGTCCCTCTGAATCCACATCAGATATACTGGTACTTGAAAACGCTTTTCAAACGCTTCCAGAATATCCACCCATATATTGCAATTAAATGCATTTCGGATATCCAGAGTAACCAGCAGGACGACCCATCGTGTGGAAATACTGTGTCATACTCACTATTTCTCCGATTGCATCGATGGTGGAGCGCCATACTGCCGTGGAGATAGGTCCCTGGCAGCACGAATCACATCAGCGAGTCTTTCCCTGATAAGTTTTTCAAAAACCTTTTCGGCCGTGTCTAGCATACACAGTGGGTGGTATGCAGCTGATGACTCGGGATTCCCTTTTCCCTTAGTAATGAGCAGAAGTCTCGCCACCTTCCAGCACTTTAGGAACAATCCTTCGCGCAGGCATGCGCGAACATAGGGAGGTCAGGGGAAAAGTGAAAGATCTTTTGGAGCACCTCAGCTGAAGTCCCATCTGGTCCTGGAGCCTTTCTAGCCTTCATAGACAAGACTGCTTTCTCCAATTCCATCTTCGTGAAAAATGAGCTTTCCATTGGTGTTTCATAGTGAACGGCTTCAACGATGGCGAGAATGATGGGGAAAAGAGCCCGCACAATTTCGTCCTTCTTTTCTGCCTCGAATGAATGAGGCGACCTTTGGACACGGAGCTACCACATGACTATTTTGTAGCCCAGGCCCCACGGATCCGTGTTCACGTAGTGCACCAGGTTTTGCCAACGGCTGGCCTTGCTGCTGTTGATAAGTCTGCGAAGGTATTTTCTAGATGACTTGTAAGCTGCTGATCGGATACATGCCTCTTCCCAGATCCGAGCTCGCTGTGCCATTCGTCATATCTTGTGACACTCCCTTCGTTTTTCAGCAATTTCAAGTGGCCACAAGTATACTGGAGCCTTGCCGTGCCTGGGTCTTCGTTGGGACATTGAAGACCTGCAGGCGGATGTAATGATTCTCATAGTTGAGTTAACCACATCTCTTGCCGCAGATCGTCCGCTCCCCACCGTTGCTTCCGACAGCGGTGATCGTGCCATAAGCACTTCAATAAACTTCTCAGTATCCGCTTTCTCAGTATTCCATCGGAGCGCAGAATAACAAGCGTGTGTTCTTCGGGAAACACCGTGATGGATCTCCAGAACTATGTACTGGTGATCGCTGGCTGAGTAATCCTTTAGCACTCTCGAAGCGGATGTGGAGGTGTTGAAGGCGAGAGCTGTTCCGAACCCAGATGGCGGGTGTACCGGATTCGTCAGGGTAACATGTTGGTGAGCTTCTGTCTCTCGCAAACTGTTTCTGGGTGTTGGGCGATGATGCGAATCATAGCAGAAGCGCTGTAACCTTGGTTAGGGCTTCTTGGAAGACCCGACACTTCCCTGTGCCTGGAATGTGTTTCAAATCATCATACGCCTGGCAAAGAACACAGTGGGACTCGTCTGTGCACTTCTTCATTTTATGCCCTATCTTTCCACAGTTGTAGCACAAGCTCCCTTGCTTTCACGCAGGACATTCGTATAGGATCTATCGTCGGTGGGTTTAACCAGCAATGCCTGCCCAATCAGTTTTCGACGCTTCTTATTCTTTGTTTCTTGGGTTATCCGCGTTGATTAATTGCATTTCGGTTCCTGAGGAGGTTTATCGATTTTCAACTTTAGGGCCGCTGTTTTAGCTGCTTTCTTGGCAGCTTTGGATAGTGCCTTATGAAACTCCTTCTCCATCGCGATTTGATCGTTCGACGTCCTGTCCTCGTCTTTCCTCCGTTTATCCCGATTCCCTTTGATTGGGCTGCAGGCCAACCTTTTGCTGGCAGTAGAAATCGGGACGACTACTGCGCTGTTGAAGGAATTAACCTGTTGCTCTTTCTCTGCCTTTAGCCACCTGCGTCTATAGTCACCTATTCGGGTTAGAAGGTCTTCCAACTCGAGGACTCCGTTTTTAACCTCCGTTTGTGCATTGCATGTGGCAGTGATGCGTTTCATAACCCTTTCTGCTTTACGGTAGAGCCGCTCTTCCTCTGCACGATCCAAGATCATCGAAGTGCTCTGTGTCTGCCGTGCAGGGATTTCTTTATTTGTGTTCCGTGATTTCGTGCTTTGTGCAATCGTTTCGCCTTTCTCTACCGTGTGTTCGTCTCTCCCAGGTTGCGAGAGTTTCTGTTCTTCTTTTGTTGGTCGCTCCCGTGTGCGCAGGGGTTTCCTGCTGCGCCCGAATGCAGTATTTCTATTTTGCGTCCGCCCTTTTTGGAATGTTTCTGTTCCGTCGACATCTTTTCTTTTGTATATAATTTAGCACTTTGATCGACGCAAGGGTCCATTCTAAGTCCAGGTTTTATTTCAGTGAAATATGACTCATGTTGAACTACTACATATTTGAATGATGACGGATGTGTCCCTGATGGGTTACGTAGACAACGTTCTGGTGACTATAACCCCCGTACCCAAAATCTCATCAAATCTAGGAAATGAAAAAGCTATAGCATGAATACTGGGCCATGATCTTGAGCCTGCTACTGCCAAACCGGAAATTGTCTTGCGACATGGCATCTTTTTTGAATGCCTCTTGAGTCATTTTGAATGCTTTCTTACCGATTTTGTCCAGTATTACACAAAATTTGCTCGAAAACGGAGGCCTTACGCTTTTGACACTCTGAATTCACGACGGTATTTTGAAACAAACATTCAATGCACTGGAATTGTCCTCACTGAAACGTTTTGCTGGCGATTGCTGATACTTGATTTACATAGCTGACAGCCCTCACGTGCCCGTCGTTACAGAGGAAAAATCAATCTTGAAAATTAATTTTACACGTTATATTCTATACATGAAAAAAATTACCGGCCCGAGTTTCAATATTTCAATATCATAAAAAAAACTTTACACAATATATTTGAAGTCGTCCATATTATATCGTAATCGAATTATCGAATTGTATCTTCCCCAAAATGTATTGACCAGCGTTCTTGATTTCGTTCGTTCTTGGACCCGCTTTTTCGCGTTTCTTACACCTTTCAGTTTCAGTCGATTATACTTATTAAGAATGTTAAACTAAATGAAAGAATAAAAACTTATGAAAAATACATTTATTTATTTGAAAATACAAAAACTCTACACTTAGAAGAAGAGCGCATGGTGTAGAGATCCTCGATTTCTATGAATGGTAGGGGCCAGTTGCTACATACAATAAAGATTCTTAGCGGAATTCCTGAGAAAATCAATCGTAATTTTTGGAAGTTTTTTTTTAAATTCTAAGTAGAAAAAATATTAATATATTAGTATTTTGGCCTCGGCATTCAATTGTCGTTTCTTATTTCTCGTTTATCTCGAGCTTTTAGCAAAGTCTGATACATTCGCAAATAATTCCCTGTTAAATACTCTCGATGTATCCAGTGTGCTGGACACTCCAAATATGCAAGATTTAGCGACCATATGTCAATATAGGTCTACCCGATGTCATTTGGGTCACCGCAGTACAACGAATTCTGCTTTTAGGAACGTTTTCCACTGACATAGAAATTATCCGAGAACAACACTGCTCTCCGGATGTGCGCTTATGCCCTTGGATCCTGAGGTTGTCAATTATTTTCGAAAATTCTGAAAATACAAAGCCTGCCAAAATTGCTTAATCTGAACTTTGCATTCTAGGTCAAGGTGAAAGTTACATAAATATGAGTGAACCTAGCAACCACTACACTATTGAAACCAGTGTGAAAAAACGACGAACAAAAATGCTTGTGAAGTATAAGGCATATCCTGAGCCGATATTCATATGGTACAACAATAAAGGAGAAGAAATAAAAGCAAGCGAAAAGTATACAATCGAACAAAAATCAGACAGTGTCCTGTTAGAAATCCGCAACATCGATATTGGTGATACAGGAGAATACATCTTGAAAGCATACAATCGTGATGTTGAAAAGGACTTGAGATTTAAATTGTTTGTGAAAGGTAATAGAGTCTCCCGAATTGTATGTGCAGAAATTAAATTGGTTCAAATAATTCATTTTTCAGACAAGCCTACTGTTAAAATGGAAGAGGTTCACTATGTGCAAACAGGAGAATCAGCGAATGTAATTTGCGAATGCGCTGCATATCCGAAATCACAAATCACGTGGACATGGATTCCTTGTCAGATCAAACCTAAATGGCCAAGTTGCTTCCCTGCGAGTTCTTCAAAGTTTCAGGTAGTTGTCAATATAATCAAAAACATATTTACGAAATGTTCCATGGGGAAAAATCATGTTCCTAATTTTGAATGTAATTTGATTGTTGCGTATTTGCATATTAGTTTTTTAGTTTAGTTTTTAGATTAGTTTTCGAATTGCCTTATTATTATGATTTAATTTATTTTGATTAATTAGCATGGTTGTATTTGTCTTACTTTTTAAGTTTAATGAAGTTGTAGTTCCTGAAAATGCCGATCAACTGGAAGAACTTGAGGTAAGTTGAATTAAATTGAATTATGACTTAGACTACATATGGGATATTTTGGCAATAATTTTGGCAAAAGAAAAATGTTTGCAACGTTAATTAATTGGGTTCTTCTATTCGGTGAACATACAGGATATTTTCCTTTTATGAGATATTGAAAATGTGGATGGGGACAACAATTTGCTATTAACCGCATGATTGATCTAAATACATATTTCTGAATCGTCTCTAAATTATCTCTTCCTAATAAAAAAATATAACTGTATCGGATAATATTGATACCATCAGATGAGTCAGCAACAGCAATTCAGTAACCAGAATTAGAAAATAAGAATTGAATTAAACTAAAAAAAGAAATTTCTTCGCCTTTTTCTATCTATTTTTTCTATCTGTGCAATGTCTCAAAAATCATCAATTATTCAAAAACTTAACATTTACTATTAAGAAAAATGAGACTAAGGATTGAAAGGAAAAATGAAAAATATATCGGTCACTCTTATAAATTATCCAAACCAGATCATTAATCGTTGTTGTTTTTGAGTTCTGTGCTTGATTGCGAAAATTGTAGGGTAGCGAAAACAAATCGATATATCTACTCGACCTTATTGTAAAGATGTAAATCATTACGGGATATAGGAAATTGCGAGACGGAATATAAAAATATTATAAATAAGTGAATAATTATTTCATCCTTCATCCAATTGTAATATTTTGATATTACAATTATATGAAAATACGAAGGAAGCTTAAAGAACAGTCCTGTAAGAGAAAGAAAGAAACTAGTGTCACAACATGATACACGGCTATGAACATGATACACATTATTCGCAAGGCAAGGCAAAATTGGCCGTGCAATTATCAACAACTTTATAGTTGGTTAACTTTATAGTTTATGGAATTACTGGTGGCCTTTATTAAAACTGATAGGAATTATAAATTTTGCTTTGTTAAAATTCATACAATAAGTGACAGTTTCTGTGACAAGTGAAATCTCAGTTCGGTATGCAGAGTGAAAATATTCATATGATATAGCTAAGAATGAATGTAGAGAATCTAGTTTTCGACAAACATGGAAGCAAAGGGATATTAAGTGCATACCTACTTGAGAGTGCAAATTAAAAAGCGCTAAAGGTGAGTGGAGATACCCTATCTGCAATTTTTTCAATTAAGCAAATCAGGCAAACCCGAAAATGTTTATGAAAAGGTAATAAATTCACGCAGCTTGCGAGCTAAAGGGTTTTGAGAAAAAACTACGGGATCGAGGGAATTCCTGAAGATTGTAATTATGAAACATCATGAACGCTGACATTGAATTTCAATTCCAATCTGGGCGAATAAAGACGTCATTAATTATTTTGCTTCACTCCGATCTCTTTAGCAAACACATATTATATGGCTTATACTGGTCACAATGCCGTTTAAATGCCCGTAAGGCAATATTCAATGAAAATTACTATGGTTTAATTATTGACTTGAACAATAAATACTGTGCACAAGAATACACTTGTGTAGTTTCCCGCTAAATTTTTTTATCCTTCTTTGTCTTGTACACAGTTGGGTATTTCAAAAAATCAAAAAATGACTTTGATTGATTCGTTTATTTGAGTCTGGGCCGTATTCGTTGGCAAGACCACCTTAATTACAAAAACTTACCTTCGGAGAACTATTTTCTGGAAACTAAACAAAAAACATCTTTCTATATAGCTAAATATTAGATTAAAATCAGAAAGTGATTATTCTGAAAGACTTCGTTTTCAAGATGTGTATTTGTCTTTAAAGAGAAACAATATGTTCTTCGAAATTAAAAGCGTCGTTTACAGCTGCTTCATTATTCATTTTAGTTCCATTTAACACACTATCTGCTCATACTTCTGAAACACTTCATAGTGATATTTTATTTCGCCCAATTAAGATAAAATATATTACAAAGTAGTTTGGACCGACGACTGAGCAAAGCCAACGCTTCGGTAAATGTATAACATTTTGAGCTTAAATTGCACTGTAGCACCAGACGAACTTTACTCACCGCTGCCAAGATTCACACGTTACACATTTAGCAATTTATTTCACACAATATAAATGTTTACTAAAATGCACTTCGCTTTTTTGGATTTCACTTTAAATTTATTTTCCAATATTTCCAAAACTTCCCAATTATCATTAATAATTAAAAAGTTGATCCAGATATCTAAAGTTTTTTATTCTCAAAATAGAATAACAGTTACCGCACTGTAGAAGTCTCGATTTTGGTCCAACGTTCTGAACTGAAATTTATACCAAATCAGCCAGGATTTGTAAAATGTTCAGCTTATAATTCAGAAGGAAATGATACTACTGATACTACAATACTATTAGGGGATTTAAATGAATCCTTTTCAATTTACGGAGTTGATGATAAACATCTGATTGCAGCGGGAGATGACGTTACGTTAACTTGTGGAGTTTTAGCTTACAATTATTCAGCTAATATTGATTGGTACAAAAATGAGTCTTTAATTGAAACGAGTCAAGGTAATAATTATTTGCAACGACAAGACACGAAGGTTTAATCCAATTTTTCTAAATTTACAAATCCAGATTGGCAAGTGGAGTCCACTGAGTCTGAATACTCTTACAAAAAGAAATTAATAATGAAAAACATCGAGTACGACAAGTCTGGAATTTATGAGTGCAGAGCCAATCTTATTGATGATAGTGCCACGCCGGAAAGTCGATTTATAACTGTAGAAGTACATGGTAAGTATTCTTTTGCACTAATTGGATTTAGTTAATACCACTTGTTTTGATAAAGTGTTTAAATATTTGGTCACATATAACACATGCAAATAGCCGTTATACATTTAGCAATTTAACTTAAAATATCTGCTCCCTTTCTAGAACCGAAAACTCCTTTTATTACACATTCGAACTTAGACAAACCTCATATAGGTAAAAAATTAGGAGAACTTCTTTATCTTGAGTGTCACTATAAAGGAATTCCTGAGCCTGTAATATCATGGTTCAAAGATGACATCCTATTACAATTTGGCAAAAACGACAGCAGACGCTTCTTAGATAATCGGGACTCTACTTTGAGCATACCGTTCATAAAGCCGGAAGATGAGGGAACATACAAATGTGTTGTGTCAAACCGCCTTGGATCGGCAGAGAAGAGTGCAACTGTGACTATATCTAGTATGACACGCAGTAAATATATTTTGCAATAATATTTAATCAACTACTTCTACTTCAGATTTGCCTGGATTACGTTTACCTGCTATCCTAGGAATTGTTGGCTTGTTTATTGTGTTAATTCTTTTAATAATCTACTTAGTAATTCGTTTCTGTCGCGAAAAGAAGGTAAGTTTTTAAACTGTTTAAAAAAAATAATACGTGGTCATTCAAGTTATTATTAACTGGATTTTATGATGCCTAAAATTAAATTCATTCTTTTCAACTAAATGATTTTTCATCGGCTTCTCGTTTTATTAAGTTATTGCGAAAAACATATATAGTGTGCTACATACCTAAAGATGTAAATTTTTTTATTTTCAATATTTTTGTTTCCCAATATTGTTTTATTTTTTGTAATTGAAGTGCATCATGACTAACAAATTAACAATATTTCCCGAAACCTAATCTGAAACGCAAAAAATCCGCGAAACCCGATCATTTAACAAAGCCGTCCAAAACCCTGAATATTTTCGGTTCCGATTTAGTGTTATTTCTCAAATCCTTCAATAAAAATTGACATGTTTAAACCGAGAAAAACGCCTATCGTACAAGTATGTGATAAATTAATTATACAGCACAAAAATCCTTGAGATTATCTCTCATTAGACTATCAAAATCGGTCCAATCTATATTCTCCAAAGAATTTTGTGCGGTGTTCAAAATTGTCGTATATAAATTATCATTTGTCAGATACAAAACGTCCGGTATTATTAAAAACGCAACCTTCTCAGCATTTTTTTTCCATTGGATAATAGTTCAGAGAAGGTACGATGTGACTTTATGTCGTTTTTCTACGTAATAGTAAATGTTGAGCTCTTTCATCCAAGATGATATCGCCGATCTAAATTTGATATAATAGTAGATAATATTAGATACTTATTGTTGTACTCGTGTTCTTTTTTTGCCAGGTTTCTGCTTTTCTAATGTGCTTTAAAACGTGTTTTCACTAGTCTCCTCGTTGGACCGATATACACTTTTGGACACAGAGGGCATGGCATTTTGTATACTTTTATCGACTTCAGAATATTCTTGAGTTGCTATTGTATCGATACCCGTTTTTTTGATTGCTGAACTTAGATTGGTTGATACTTCTGATACCCGACGCACGCTGTCCACCTTTCATTTTTATCTTTGCCCTGAACAAAAAGGGATGTCAGCTTGCTTTAATGTACTTTCAGTTTGGTACGTTTGATGATGTTGTCCACTAGCGTTTTACCGTATCCATTCTTATTTTCTGTGTCCTGTATGAACTTTCGCTCATTCTTGAATCTTCCGTTTTCATTATAATGGTAAGTAATCGCTGTAGCATGCTGTGATACGCTGCTGGCAATGATTTCCAGCATGTTTCTTGTTTTCCAATTAGATGTGTTATCTGGATTCCGTAGGTTGTCTTCTAAGTGTCTTATAGCTTTTTTTACAGGTATACTGGGAAACAGAGCTCGAAGATCGAACGACACTAATATTTCGTCCTTTTCAAGTTTTACCTCCTTCAACTTGTGGGTTAATTCCTGGTTGTAGCAAATTGATTTAGCTCCTGATTTTAAGTGTCCTAACTCCTTGACTAGCCATTTCGCAATTATTTCGAGCATTTAAGACTGGTTTGTACACATTTAGCATGCATCTTATCCGTCGTAGTGATGAACTCTGCATTTTCAATTTGTTGATATCCATTGGGAACTCATCGACCGCTGCTTTTTAGACTTTATCTACTTTATGGCATCTGATAATGATCGTCCTGAATTTGAAATAATTTCCATCATCTAGTTTGCTGATTACTTGTACATCGTAGTCTTGTTGGTTTCTATTAATCACTGTATTTCCTTTATTCACTTTAATGAATTTTTTGTTGTTCTCTTTTCAGTGTCTATTTCATTTTAATTAAATTGTGCAACTTCTTTGTTAGTATCATTTATTTCCTTCGTTTCTTGCATTCATATACTTTCGCTATCTAGAAACAGACGAGCTATATTTTTCGGCCTTCTTCAAATATTTCTTTTGCAATTTTTAAATAAGCCACTAGAGTAATTTTACTTTGTTTGGAGTAGAAAAGTTTAAGGCTGTTTTTCATCAGATTTCTTTCCACCAGGACTTTTTGCTTTTCTGATTTAGAAAGACCGCTCTTTAAAATCACAAAATGTGATTTTGGGTTGCTCATTCCCATACTTCCCAATATGTATACATTCCCAAAATATATTTGCAAATTACTTGAGGATAAAATATTAAACACTCATGTAAGAAATATAGCTTTTAACCAATAAGTTTTATTACTTAGATTTTAGAAATAATACAAATACATAAAATACAATAGAAAGCAGATAAGATTTATTTAGGGAAATTTTGTGTTTCACTTGTCGAGTAATATTTTTTTATGTTAACTGGAGAAGAAAACTTACACTTATGCACGAAACCAAATACCTTATCAAATTTCGTATAGGTTGATCGTCATCAGAATTAGACTTAAAGTACGGCACATTTTCCATTATTTGTTCCCGTCAATTATCCATGAGTAATAACATTTGGTAATTTGCGTGATTTTCAGATTTGTAGGCGGATACATTAGAACCATCCACACAAACTCGCGGAGCTTCCGACGAGTCGGATAGACGTATGTGAACTTTCGTGGACTTGATAGAAACGATTCTCTTCCTATTGGCCAATTGTAAACAATCGTTTCTTGTGGAGCGTCAGCTTAAGCTGGTCTAGTTGTTAACACTGAAAGGTCGAACGGAGTGGTCAGCCATACGACAGCAACTTCTAGTGAAGTATTTGCTTTCAATTCCTGCAAATACACAGCAAATATTGTCTAGCTGTGAATTCTGTCTTTTGACATGGTCTGGAAAGTTTCTTCAGTGTTGCACTATAATTGTTGGTGGTTTAAAATATCGTTTGGAAAGTTCGTTAGTTTTTTGCGATTCGCTGTTCTTTTCGACAAACTGTTGATGCACCCAAACATTCAGTTTTAACTCAATCCATCCTTCTAAAATGGTTCAGGACGGATCGTTGGTAGATCTTAAACTCAACATTTACTTCCATGTATTTTATACCAGAATGGAATCGGCTGAATTATTACTGTGCCAGTCAAATTGATGCAGCATTATGCTCGTAAGCTTTCCAAAATTTTGTTCTTGTTTTTTTCTCACGGAGAATAAACACAGATATGAAATTTTTCGTCGCAATTAAAGTCTTCGTTTGACAGTATTAATTGTTTCTTTGAAAGAATACAATTTTTAAGTCAGTTCCCCCTATCCATACTTCGATTTTTCTGTACTCTATACCAAAAAAGAAGTGAATTATTTGCACCTAAAACTTTAACAGCGGAACTCCTTCTTGTTAAGAATTAAGAATCAATAAAAAAAAGACAAATATAAATTAAAAATATATGTATTTTTTATTGACTACAATTTATTTGATATTTATTTCATTTAAAGCTTCGCAAGGAACTCAAAGCGGCAGGTCTTGCAAACTTCGAAGAAGGTGCACCTGAATACATAAATCGGGAGTTACCATTAGATGAGCAAGCCGATTTGTTGCCATACGATCGTAATTTTGAATTCCCAAAGGAGAAATTAAAATTAGGTAGAATCCCATATCAAAAGTAATTAAGCAGTACAACTGATTAGCATTTTCTCATTGCAGGCAAACAACTTGGAGCAGGTGCATTTGGTGTCGTGCTTAAAGCTTCAGCAGAAGGTATATTGCCTGATGAGAAGGACACAACTGTAGCTGTTAAGATGGTGAAGAAAACAGCTGATAACGAAGTAATGAAAGCGCTTGTGTCAGAATTAAAAATCATGGTACATCTAGGGAAACATTTGAATGTTGTCAATCTGCTGGGCGCTGTCACGAAAAACATAGCCAAACGTACTTTTGATACGATCATCATTTCATTCCGCAAATTAATGTTCTCATTTTAGGAGAAGTTATGATAATTGTGGAATATTGTCGTTTTGGAAACGTACAAAATTTTCTGCTTAAAAATCGAAAGTACTTCATAAATCAAATCAATCCGAAAACTGATGAAATAGATCCTACAATCATGACGAATATGCGCACGTCTGGCGACTATGACTTCAATAGGTAACAAAAACTTTGGAAATAAAGTGGCGTTTTGAAAAATATTACTTTATACGACTTATAACGGGAGGATACGCTATTATCAACTTCTTAATCATGTGCTCTCATTATCTATACTTAAAAATATAAAGTTCGAACAATTACCATTTTTAACCAATTAATTATTGTCATTCACTCTAAAAGTAAACAAAGTTAACTTTAACCTTTCAATATTCATTCATCCTAAGATGTATTACAAATATATCTACTTGTATAAAATTCGTTAACATATCTTATAAGTTTCAACCGTAAGTTTTGTACATACATGCAAACATGCATCTAATTGGACACTAATCAATGCAATATCATAGCATCATATATCAATTTAAAAACACACAGTAGCCTACAAGGTTTAAAGAATAAATTTAATATTTTGTTCTATTCTTTGGAGATGGTTTCTTGGAAATTAATGACTTCTATCAATTTCTTTACTCCTAACATGTAACATTTTCCATGGGATGACTTGGATTTCCTACACTAATATCACTAATGGGATATCTTTTGCAACTCTTGCATCTACAATATAACGCAAAATAAATTGTAGCCAAGGTTTAAAATATGCCAAATTATCATTTTCACATGCATATTTAAATAACAATAGCAAACATCAAGATGATGCAAGCAGAAATTACGTACGGCAATCTGATACGGACTATATTGGAGCAAATGTTAACAGCGCTACAACAGAAATGACAACTATTCCAGGTAAAATATTTTCTATAAAAATAGTTGAACGTCTTGGTTTAAAATTGTAGAAATTGATATCAATACATTGGACGATATAATCAATTTTTTGTTTTCCAATCGGTATCCCTACTTTGTTTACTACTTTATTTATTATAATTATTATTAATATTTTGTTATTATTATCTTTATTTTTATTATTATTACTAATTATATTATAATAATTATTATAATTACTTTAACTTGTTGAAGTCTAATCCAGCATTTAAGACATCGAATCAAGATGTTAAGATATCAATGAAATAATCAATTAAGATTGAAAGAGGATCACTTAAGCGAATCCCCTATATGGCAATCTATACGTGCCATATAAAATGGCACATTTCTTAATTACTTTTGTTTTTGTGCTTTTACTCATGTCGAGCAGTTTTAGCCTTTTTTCTAATGACTTGGTTTATTCCGAGCTTAAAGCGATTTAAGAGTACCGAACTCGCTTTCACTTGAATAAGTTCTTGAATTGTTTGGAGTGTGATATGCAGGATTGAAAATTTCGGGATCTGGAACTTGTTTGTTCCATTTTGCCAAATCTTTGCTTGAAACTTTGTGGTTGCTTTACTTGATCGTTAATTACACCGAACATTTGAACAAGAGTATCTCAAAATTCTAATTTAGAATAAGAGAATAAAAAACACTAGGATTTAGTAACGGGTACTGGGTTTATCGCTACGTTTCTAAGCTGCCTTCTTCGCAAATATCTTAACAATGCTCTTCTACTTTCATCATAAATCCAAACTGTTGTTTGATTGCATAACTATTGATTGATTTCAAAAATTGCTTGTGTGCAGGTTGATTTCCCTAAAAAATTCAATGATCTGGTTTAGCTTCGACAATTCCTCTGTCAGAAGCAAATAGCTCCCTAGGTTGTATTCAAAATCTGCTCTAACTATTCGTCTTCAGTGCCATTTTATTGAGTTGTTCTCCGAGTGCATAGTTCCCCGTGAATTTCGATATTGATACTGATAATAATGAGTAATTGAGACTTTCCCTCCTGAAAAACGTTGAGAACAAATTTTGTATAGCGGTGTTTTTCGTTGTCTTAGGCCACTATACATAAAATGCGTTGTACTGAAACTTTTCGGACAGAAAGATGCTATCGTGGCGTTGCACTTAAACATATAGGACAAATAAATTTTGTCGAATCGTCCGTTATTTCTTGTTCGTTTTTTGCCATTTATCTCCACTTCTGCATGCCCAGGCACCCAATTTTTGATAACTCTATTGATAAAACTCAACAATTTGAGTGTCTAAGAAAAATCCTTTATAGTATAGTTCTCGCTAGTTGATCTTTTTGCGTAATACCCTCGAAGTCTGCCTGCCGCGACACTCAATAGATAATGTCGTATTAGTATAAATATTGTTACAGTTTTACTTACAACGATGCCAGAAACTTTTAAACTGTTTAAAATTTACTATCGAAGCTGCACGTTGCCATCACACGAGCTGATAAAGCACATATAAATGGAGACACTTTGGTAAATTCTACTTGGCCTTTGTGTTGGATTTGAAAGTTATTCACTCTTCCCTTGAAGTACTATCGTTCGTTTTTGACTCCAGACTCTGGATATATGATGGGAAGTCGGTTCACATTAAATCTTCTTGTGGACGGAATTAACGTGTTTTATCAGTATGTCATTAACCTATTTGTTGGCAATAGTTTTAATTTGAACTGTCCTCTTCATTATATCACAAGGTTTTCCTTCGTAATTTACCATGGTGATATCATCCGTTATATTTTTTGACGCTACACCTGAGACTTTATCTGCAAGAGTTAATGGTAGAGATAAAAAGTTAAATTATTATTAATTTTTGGACAGCTCCAACCCGTACATATAATCATGATAACTTATCTTTGTTTACTCATACCACAGCAAGTGACCAAGTGAAAGCCGACCAGTAAGGTAGGGTATGATTTACCTCTCAGCATACAAGTCTAATAATGTTCGAAAGTGTTTTATGCTCCAAAGATTTTTTTAGTTCCGCTACAACTGTGGAACTGTGTCGTGTATGCATGTTGATTAGGATATTTTTTTCATTCATCCTTTACCTTTATAAACGATGTCAAGTTTATAGGTCGGCACGCTATTTCGACAAGTGTATGATATACGATATTAGCAGATTCTGTAATTTCTGAATAAGGGCTGGGTGCACTACATCTGCCCTGGATAGTGCATGCCGCAACAATCAAACAGATCCTGTACAAGACAACCATAACTGGGTTCGTCGTGTTGAATATAGTCTAATTCCTATTTTCTGACAGTGGGGTTGCGTTGGAACCACACCTGACGTGACATTCGCTTTCGAGTCCCTAGTACCAAGGATTAAAAATTGGAGATTACTAGATGACTATTCCGGAGCTACCTCTGGAGATCGACGACGATGTTTCCTGGAGTCCACAAACTCAGTTTCAATGGAATTCTAATAAAGAGTACATTGAAAGGTTAGTTGAAATAATAATGGCAAGAAGTGTTTTTTACGGAACCTTTTGCGGAAAGGGCAGGATCTTAAGCTAAAGATATAGTGAACCGGAATGGCAAGCTCCAGTATACTGTTGGCCACTTGAAATTTCCGGAAATGAGTACCGACAAGAGGCCGAGCAAGCGCGAACCTAGTAAGAGGTACGAGTCAGATTATCAGCTTATAAGCGAACTAGGAGAATCCTTCGCAGACTTATCAACAGGAAAAAAGCCAGTAGGCGGCTAGAGCTGGTGGACAACGTGATCGCGGAAGTTCGAAGTAAAAAAGATCGTTCCGTTCATAAGAGTCACAAAAGAAAGACGTTCTTGTAGTAGTAGTAGTTCTTGTAGACAGTAGTTCTTATTTTTAGAGGCAAGGAAGGCTCCAAGAACCGAGGTAAGGCTTTGCAGAAGACTTACCTTTTACCCTCACCAGCTCATTTTGCACTAATTTGCAAGGGGTAGAGGAATCCGAAGTAATCACTTCATACCGCCAACTGTGGTTGCTAGACATGACTGAAAAACACGAAAACGTCGTCAGAGGTCTTCATTCACACTGTCAGAGGTCTACTTCGACTACAGTATGCATTTAAAACTGTTCAGAGTGATGATTCTGAGTGAAATCAGCAGTAAAATACCTGGGCATACTGTTGGATTCAATGATGAAGTAAACCGGCTACATAGGACCAGTACGTCAAGAGAAAGACATCTAATGAGCGCAATGTACTTTGCTTTACTATACGGAACGATAGGATGACGCTCCGAAGAGCAAGGGTGTATTGGAAGTGGACAGAAAGTTACACAGGGAGCATTGCAAATTGCATGCACACATCGACCAGTCTCCGAGACTTTGTTGTTAGTGATCTCAGAAACATTCATCGATGCAGACGTTAAGCCAACAAAACATAGATCGCCAGCGAAGACAGACAACGCCCTCCAGAGATTGGCAACATACCTAGAAGCACGCTATAAAAAGAAGATGACCTGCATGTCTGAGTCCTGACCTGAAGCTATGGTCCTATTGCATGTAATATATAGGGATAATTGGAGACGTGTGCCACACATTGCTTGCTTACGTTATTTAGGGATAATGGGTGAACTCTTCCCGGAAACTTTGAAGAAGAAATGCATAGAAAATTTGACAAAAAGAAGATACAAATAAAAGGTACATTAAGAAAACGCATATTCGGCCTGGTCAGACAGTTAAATGGATACCAGAGTGTTAGGTGCAGTGGATATTGGGGAAATCTCTTTCCAGTAGTCCCTTTCAAGCCGCTAGAGTAGGGTTTCCCGGAAGCTGCAAGTGCCTATAGGTTTAGCGGTGCGAGGTTCTGTGGGTTCCAGGTTGAAAGGGTTGGTGCTCAGTGGGTAGCCAAGAAGAATTACGCATCTGGAAATCCCACTCAGGGTGTCGTAAGACTTCATCTCTCTTCCACAAAAAATATCAAAGAAACAAGTAAGAGATTTCTAAAGGTAGAGAAACTACATCGGTAGAAATATCTACGGGCTAAGGAAGACAAATATTTATCAAACGCAGTGGTCAAAAGATGGCTTCCGTACATGGAGGGAAACTCCTTTTTATAATCTCATTACTATGTTCTGAGTAGTGTTGGGTTGTTGATAATTTGTTTCTTACGAATAATTTTCTTGCGTAATTTAAAAAGACTAAACAAATATTTCGCGATAAAATACTTTTGAAATTAGAAAATTACTTTCCAAATTGTTGTTGGCCAGTTGAAACTTGAAAGTACCTTTCAATTGTAACAAAAATCGAAAATAACAATATTTCTTCCCGCAGGTGAAGAAGTTATTCTATCAAACAACTCAATTCAACCTGCTTGGCGCTCGAATTACAAAGCTGATGTGTCGGAAAGTATGGAAATAACAACAAAACACTTGATTAGTTGGGCTTTTCAAGTTGCTCGCGGTATGGACTATCTCGCATCTCGGAAAGTACTTCATGGGGATCTAGCCGCTCGGAATATTCTTCTCTGCGAAGATAATATCGTAAAAATATGTGACTTTGGGTTGGCTCGATCGATGTATCGAAGCAGCAACTACAAAAAACATGGTGAAGCGCCACTACCCATCAAATGGTTGGCACTCGAATCAATGAGTGATCAAATATTTAGCACATATTCCGATATTTGGTCCTACGGTATTGTACTGTGGGAATTCTTTTCGTTAGCAAAGGTACCATATCCAGGCATGGACGCAGATGAGAGTTTATATCTCAAGCTGAAAGACGGCTACAGAATGGAGAAGCCTGAATATGCGAATCAAGAGCTGTTAGTATAACATTTACATTTTTAGCGCGTTTCAAGAATTTTGAATATATTTTTAGATACGATATCATGTTGGAATGCTGGAGCACTAACCCTGAAATGCGGCCGCCATTTGTAGAGCTGGAAAAAAGGTTTGCAAGGATGCTGGGAGAAGATGTTACCAATGTAGGTTACGCTTATGGCTTCACTTCCATTTTAATTATTTTTTTTTCCATTTTTCTATAGCATTACATTGATCTTAACGACACCTATTTAAAAATGAATGCCGAATATTTCAAGACTGGAAAAGTTGATTATTTATCTATTATGAGCTGTCCTGAAGAAATGGCTCCTCAAGCTCCGAGATATGTCAATGGTAAATTGATAGCCGAAATGGGTATGATACTCTAAGGGCTTTGAATATGACTGCAAATAATCAAAAATTCTTCTTACAGCTGAAAACTCGCCCAAAGATAACGACTACGTTCAAATGCATCCAAAAACTGGAAATGCGATATTCAGTCCACGGCCGCAAGATGACTATGTTCGAGCTGATCACTTTACGTTTCCGGCGCCTATCTCACCCACCATATCTAACAATCTTGACAGTCCGTCTGCTAAGAATCGGAAAAAGGGAGTGATTCCCGAAGAAGTGCCGATGCTCAACAGGAATGGTGGTTCGGATTCGGAAACAGAACACAGTCCCGACGCAATCTCGTCACCTTCCAAACAATTCCCAAGTTTGAATAAATTGTCAGATTCAAAGACAAACCTATCGGGGCCTGACAATTACGTGAATGTTGGAGCGAATGATAAAAATAAGCTTAGAACCAAAGATGCATTTAGTAATCCTGAATATCTTATGTTGAATAATGTTAACGAGAAAAGAAAATGAATGACTCACTACTTATTAACAGTTATGTTAAACGCTCCCTACCATACTCTTTTCGTGAAATTTAAGTATGCATCGGTGAGAAGTGAACCACCGAACCGTTTATACAACTTAAAGTTCGAGCAGGGTAAACAAGTAAAGCTTACATTCTAACTAAGCCATAGCATTGTGTATAAGAATCATACAGAGACAAAAAGAAATCTTTACTTGATATTTTTCTATTTAAGATATAAGCTTATGTATCTATCGAATATAATGAGTGACTTCGAATGCTTAAATATAAGACGTGAAAATGGATATATACTTAAAGTTATTTTATATAAGAAATTTTCTTGTACAAAACTTAAGTTATTTTATTAAATTTTAATAAATTTTATCATACATCGTTTCCAATTTTTTAAAGAAAGAATGAGTTAAACTGTTAACTGTTACAAAAGTAAACGGTGTTACCAGTCATCATCAACGACACATCAAGTCATCTCAAATTGCGTTAAAATTGTAATATTTCCCTCGCGTTAGTGTTTGTGAAAAAGTCCGCTGTCAGCTCGCACAGGCTTTCCAGCGCTTGCTCGGTTTCCCAATTAGCCACATTTCAATGTGGAGAAGATTCTTATCACATCTTTACGTTCGACCACGTCCAGCGTCTTATTAGCATCACTTTATAAGTTGCAATAATTACTTTCATGCATACGGTGCCTAATTTTCGGTGCGCAGTTATGGACCGAAATATGGGAAGTTGAGAGCATTACCTCTTGTTTTTTTATTCTTTACCCAATTTTCTATGCCTTTACTATCAACGTGATTTAAAACCTTTTAACTATCGGTTTAAAGTTTGTGTGTCTTTAGGATCTTAGGCAATGGATCTCAGTGAAATCATGCACAGCCTCTTTATTCAAAGAATATACCTTTATAGAGAGAGGGGTAGGATAGTTGTCGTATCGCAAGCAGCAAAGCACGAAGCAAAGCAATACCGTACTATCAGCTTAACACCTTTTATGCTATAAAGGTTGGGACGACTTGGATGGGCATCATGGATGGACGCTCAATAAAGACGAAACTACATGAAGTACTAAGCAAAAAAGGGGAAACCTTGCGTTCAATGATATTGGGAATAGATCAAATCAAATTGCATGGAGAAATACTAACTAAATTGTTTCGGAACGTTAGCATATGCTGACGATATGGTTACACTGATCAGTGGAAGGCTCGCAAAAATTATGTTGCACCAGATGCACGCCCCGCTGTTGCTTATTTCCAGACAGGCGAACAGCACATTAACGCCGGCAAAACGGAACTTAAGCTTTAACCAAAACAACGAAGACAGGTAACAGTTTTACTCAGACTGTTGTTAGAAAACCTATAAGCTTGTTAAATTAGGTAAAATATTATAATAAAATAATCCAACCTGGACTCCCCATTTAGCAGAACTTAGACAACGAACTACAGCGGAGCTCTCTTTAAAACAAAGAGAGATGAAAGCTTGAGGCTTTAAAATCAACAACGGCCACTGGATATATAAAACAGTAGTGAGAACAATAATCACATACAGACGCGTTTCGGCGATGCGCCATCATCCTTGCGATGTTCAAAACGCGTCTGTGGACGAATCAAAGGAAGTTACGGGGAACGACGGATTTTCCGGATACAAAAAGAAATAACGTTGATCACCGGACAAGTAGATGAAGAGGTTAAACGAGAAGGCCGCGGCTCGTTTATTAAAGCCGGTCAAAACGAAGAGTTATTAGAAACAAATTAAGTGTCACTAGCGAAAGTGAAAAGGCAACAGCCGGGTAAGCCTCATTCACATCGAGGACCAACAACTTCTACAGAGGAACAGAAACAGCATGAGAACCCTTGTGGTAGTGTCTAACGGCCAAACCTTCTGGATCAACATATCAAACGACTGGGCTACCATGCGGACAACTCATGTCTCATGTCGTTTAGGAGAAGAAGAAGAAAGTTTGGAATAATTTCTTTTAAGAGCTTCATGTGGATGGGCCTGGATCGATTAGCACAGCGACCACGCTCTCCTTGGATTCTGGGCGACACGATGAGCAATCTGCAAAAGTGAAATTGTATGCGATAAGCTAAGGACTAATGTCAAAGCTACAGGGTGGGCCATCTAACGTTTGCATTTTGAACTACTGTTTATTTAGAGAATGACAGCTCAAATGTCATTCAATTTTTTTTCCTTCTGTCTCCTTTTTCAGGAGGGTGTCTTGGTCATTCCTATGTCATTCAATTTGTGTTCATAATTTAGTTAAAGGTTTGACATTTACGAAATGGGACGCTATACGCTTGAACAAAATTGGGAAATATTGAAAACTTACTTCCAAAGTGGTGAGTCTTCAGTGCAAACTGTGAGAAATTTGAAAAAAAAATTCCATAAAAATGAGTGGCCTTCAAGGCAGTTTGTGGATCAATTTGTGAATCGTGTTCGAGAAACTGGATCGTTGGTGGACAAAACAACCCGTTCCTGTTCTCGTGCAGTGCGCACAGCAGAAAACATTGCTGCTGTAGCCGAAAATGTCCGTGAACATCCATCAACTTCAACTCGTCATCGTTCTCACGAATTGAACATTTCACGCACCTCCCTGAGGAGAATTTTGCATAAAGACCTCGGTATGAAGGCTTACAAAGTTCAATTAGTCTAAGAACTTAAGCATAATGACCATCCGTTGCGTTTTCGGTTCGCCCAATGGGCAGAAGATCGTTTGGCCGAAAATGAGCATTTTCACCGAAAAATCGTCTTTTCAGATGAAGCCCATTTTCACCTCGGAGGCTATGCCAATAGGCAAAATTGTCGCATCTGGGGGTCGGAAAATCTACACGTCACCATCGAGAAGCCAATGCACCCACAAAGAGTTACGGTTTGGTGTGGATTTTGGTCCGGCGGCATCATTGGGCCATTTTTCTTCGAAAATGAGCAAGGAGCCGCCGTTACGGCCAATGGCGAGCGTTACCGTGCCATGCTCAACGAATTTTTGTTTCCAAAAGTTGAAGAGTATGACATGCACGACATTTGGTTTCAACAGGATGGCGCAACATGCCACACAGCCAACATGACAGTCGAACTTTTGCGCACCGTTTTCGAAAATCGAATAATCAGCCGAAATTCGGAAGTCAATTGGCCGCGTCGGAGCTGCGATTTAACCCCGTTGGACTATTTTTTGTGGGGAACTGTCAAGGACAAGTGTTACGCTAATCATCCAGAGACGATTGATGCGTTCAAACACGAAATCGAAGTTGCCATTAATGAAATTCGAGCCGAAACAATCGAAAAAGTGCTTGAAAATTGGGTTGACCGAATGGCGTACTGTAAAGCTAGTCGTGGCAGTCATATGAACGATATCGTTTTTCATTCATAAATAACAAAGTTCAAGCTTTCCAATAAAAAAAAAAGTTTGGAAGAATAACCATTAGTCTTTTTTTATAGCCGATTCAAAATGCAAACGTTATATGGCCCACCCTGTAATACCAGCAGCGGGCCAAATAGTAACATTCATCCCTTGAATAGCAAAGGGCAACAACCGGAATAGAAGGCAAACCAAAATGCGGTTGAAGCAGTCAATGAATTTTCACACAAATACGGCAGTACTTATCAGACCACCTACCCTTCAAATAACAGAGCTCCAAATAACTTCAGCAAATCTTTCGAAAATGTCGTTGGTAAGTTTCAAAAATTATTTCCAAAAATTTTACGCTCGCGATAGTGTGCTACATTATTTACTGAGGAAGTTTTCCTACACAATATCATTTATAATAAAATATTTCACTTTGCCCTAGAAAAGCGTATGCGGCCGCAGCTGCCACAACGAAAAGAATAAATGTATATCCCGATCCAGTATAGCAATACCTTTGCTTTTCTCCCTAAAGACATTCTTTCTAGAAATCATCCTAATCTCTGTTGTGAAACTCCGCGCTACATACTCTTTTGTCGGAAACACAAAGCCACACATATTTAAAAATTAATTAAATTAATCATTCATTTATTATGACCATGTTAATTGTTTCATTAACTAGTCGTACATTATTTTAACATATTTCCCTTCTTTAAATTATTTGCTTAGACGGAATTCCTTTCTTTCGAAACAAAACAAGGACCACTTATGAAATCGCCCCACTTGGATATTCGCGTTTATGGGTATGTTGAATTTTTCTCAATGGATTTGACACAAGGCTGCGAAAACGCGAGCGCCGCTCAGTAAATTAATTCAAGAGCGCGTAAACTCAAACGACAAGGTTCCGCGGAACTTACAAGAAAAAGCAACGTCCGATATCTACAAACAAAGCTTTACCCAAGCAATCCTGTCGGGACATTCACAGCAAGTGCCAATCGCTGTCTTCAACAATGCATCGGATTATGAGAACGAATGTCATAGACTTCTTCTCGAGCACATTGCACGGTTCAGAGGAGGAATATTCGCTTTTGACCGTGAATTGATTATATATGTGATGGTTAAACATTTTCATTGAGAGTCAATTAACTGTGCGTTAGAACTAAGGACAACCTTCTTTTTTTTTAATTGGCACCAGTTTATACTAGTGATTCATTGACCCCAGCAGCTATCGCACTGGCCAGCGTTATCGATCCTTACATTTCCAATCTTTGTGCTAAGTTAGTTTGTAAGTCCGTGATGTGAAATTACTATGGTATCCCTATAAGATGATTTGGTTCTTATATTTTTAAACCTGCTTCTACAATAAACACTCTGAAGTTTTCAAGAAGCTTGTTATCATTTTTAAGAATTAAGTTTTTGACATTTTTAAATTTGTGGAAAAAATTGTATTTTACCCTGATCCTTTGAAATTCTTCTTTGATGACTGTGTACTATTAACTGTATCCCATATATAATACGTTACTTTCTTTTTTTCTAGGTTATCTATGCTATTGCATTATTTGCGTCTGTAAAAATTACTACAGTTTTGTGATCCTGAATATTGCTGTTTTTTAAGGGGTTACTAGTATTGCATACAGCTCTGCCTCGGTGATGGTTACGCTATATCTTAAATAGGAATTGTATGTGCTATTACTATTGAGGTTAATGAACCCAATCCCCGCCCCAAGATTTTTTTCAGCCGCGTCCGTGACAAGGATCAGGATTAAGTGTTCAGTTTGGTTCTTAAATATGTTATTGAGTTCAAATTTGTTACAGGTTTTCAAGTAAGGAGAGTTTTCTGAATGAGAAATATTGCCTAAGTTGGTCGGTTTTTGTGCTGGATACATTGGGTTAAGTTTGCTGAACTGATGTCTGTACTAGTTTAGAATGTAGTTATAGCTGCTTCTGTAGTCTGAACAGATTTTAGATTGCGATTAAGCATCTGTTTTCCCACTTCTTTTGCTGTCAAGAGCTCCGCTCTCTCCTTTGTCGTAAGTTCAGTGGCGATATTGCGCAAAAAGGTTTATTGCTGGAAGGTAGTCCTAGACATTGTTTTGGACTGTCCATGCTGTAAAATAAGTAAGCAGGTGCGTGTGCCAGTGTAGTTATTCCGTATTCTAATTTTGTCCTGACTTGTGACTTGTATAGGTTTAAAGCCAGAGAGGGATTGAAAGGGTAGTCGGCTTATTCAGACATTTGGTGATGTTTCCTGAATTTTTCAGGCTGTTCAGATGTTCTTGATTTGGTCTAAACGATAAGTTTATAGTTACTGTTGTTGCTAGGTATTTTATTGTATTATTTTAATTAATGTGGGTGCTGTTGTGTGTTAGTTTGGTTTTTATCTGGGTTTCTATTGCGGTAAAAATTAATTGCTTGAATTTTATCTGGGTTTACTGGTAACTTGAGGTTTTTGGTAATAATGTAGAAGAGATTGAGTTTATGTTGTAATTTGTTTATAAAGTAATTCTGGTTAGTTCCTGCGGGAAGAATTAGAAAGTCATCTGCATATTGCAAGAGAGTTGTGTTTGTTTCTGAAATGGCAGGGAGTTTCGTGGTATAAATGTTGAAGAGTAGCGGACTTAGGACACCCCCTTGTAATAATCCGTTGATGATTATTACGATTGTTTCGTTCAGATGGAGTGTTCTTTCCCGGTATAGGTTTATAATCCAATGAATATATAGTTTCAGAATATTGAGGCCAGATTAAAGAATGCTGAGAATTTGGAGGTCCACTTTATCGTAAATCTGTTTCCTAATTTTTGAGGGTGTATGTTGAAGCATGTTCATGAAGATTTGTTTATGGTGTAAGCGAAAGTATGTGTTGGTAAGGGATTTGTCTCCTGTAAGTGTAATTCTATTCTGTTTTTGATTAATTTATTAATAATTTTAATGGGTAAGCTGAGTAGAGATATTAGTCTATGGTTGTTTAAGCCTGCCAAATTTCTATTTGGTTTGGGCATGGGTACTTTCCGATGTATCTTCCAGTTTCAGGAATAATAACTTTGTAGTTTGCATCATTAATTGTTATCTAAGTGTTGTACAAAAAGAGCTCTGATGAATTCATAGGTTATTTTATCTAGTCTCGGGGACGTCCTTTTTGCATTGTGCCTATGGATTTGTATGTGCAAGGTTGCCAGGGTGCTGCTTCTTGTATTGGTTCAAGGAATGATTTCGCTTGGTCTTCATTAAAATTTTTGGATATGTATGGGTCTTTGTTGTTTTTTATTTTGTTTATGAATTTCCAGAAATAACTCAGGTTGGTACTTTTCCTTATTTCTTCTAATTTCTCATTCCAGCTGTTTTTTTTGCTCTTTTTTTTTTTCTTCCTGGTTTCCCTTCCCTCGTGAAGCATGGACTAATTGGCAATAGATTTGGTTCGGTTTTAATTGTGCACAGCTGTATTTTTAGCTTTCCATAGTTTTAGCTATTTCTTTGGACCACCAGTGTTTCTGATATGTAGAATTCGAGTCAATGATAATAACGTATTTTCTCGTAGATGTCTTTTAAATCAGCTCTGAAGATCGTTCTATGCATATCGTGCGAGATATTCCTATGGTTTGGTGTTTTATTTTTTTCTGTAGGTAAAGACGGTAGTCTTAGCATGAGGGATATGTGGTTACTGTTACAAATATCTTGTTTGACTCCCACCCAATTTATAAAGATTGTGTTCATGTTGGTTAATGTGGTATCTGGTGCTGATTTGATCTTTTTACCATTTTTGTTTAGTATTCTGTAGGTATTTATTCCCGTATTTGATATCTTTAAATGTTGTTCATCCTATTTTTAATAATTTTTCTTTTGGGATTATTGTAATGGTCTCATATTTGGCTTCTAGTATTTAAGTCTCCTCCTAAAAGAATATCTTTGGTGTAATCAAAGATAGTAATATATTGTATTTGAGATTCAGGTGTGTATGGCCACTGTTTCCAGTTCACTGTGTGGATGAATTTGTCTGAATTTTATGTTCTTTCTTATTAGTATAGTTACACCGCTACCTATGTTGCTGTCTTTAAATTTGTGTATTGTATTAAAGTTAGTCAATTTTGCATTTGTGTTGTAGTTACTACGAATTTCTTGTAAGAGGACGCAATCAATGTTGTTTTAATGTACGTTGTATTCAAGGTTATCTTTGTGCTTGTTAATGTCTTGTATGTTTAACTGTAAAATGTTCATATTTTAGAATGTAAAGTTTTTCTTGTTTTCACTGTTATCTTTTTCAGTTTGTTTGTTTATGTTTGTTATATATTTACTTGAGATTTTTGCCCATGTCTATAAAGTTATGATTTGGATGTCTACGTTTTCTTTGTTTTCGTCCGTTTGTTTTATTTGGTATTTTTTTATGCTTTCAGGAGTTTTTTCAATTCTGTTGTACTAGGGGGGTTATTGGTTTTGTTTGGTAGTCGTAGTGGTTCGATATTTGGAATGAGTTTTTGTTTATTACCTGTGTTTTACTCTACGCACTCATTTCTTTGTTCAAGGCCGCAATTTGTGCAAAAGAGTTCTTGAATAAGATGTTATGCGTATCTTTTACAGAGATCCTGGTATTGTTCCTGTCAGTTTTCGTAAGGGTTGGGAAAGTACCTTCCGTTAAATCTACCAAATCTAGACCTTCGTATTTATTGCGGTTGATGATTCTGATTGCTTCTCTTGGTAATATTTAATATGGAACTAACATCTACCTCCTGTCTATAACTTAACCATTTTGGACATCCTTGGTACGTCGCCGCATGATCTTCGCTCTTGCATAGTAAACAAAGAATTTTTGTGCATTTTCCATCGCGGTTCGCGGTTCTCGGTTCTACACTTTATGCATGTTTTTGCTTTATCTTTGCAGAATTGTGATGAGGGTCCAAGACGTTCGTAGTTTATGCATTGCCTGGGTCTAAATTTAACGTAGTCCACTTTGGTTAAAACATTTGGCATCTTTACTCAGTCTAGTAGCACCGTACCGGTGAAAGTTAATTTTACTGACCATGTGAGAATAAACTTAGAGGGGTCGGTTTTATCTCTGATACTAAGTCGTTGAGATTGAATGATTTTAATGTTGTCCAAGTGTACTCCAAGTTTATTTCATGATTCGCTGTTTGCATTATCTCTTCTAACGAAATTTCATTTGGAATGGCTTTAATCACACCGTTACAACGTTTTCAGGAATAAATATATGAAGATTTAGTGTTTTCAGTTTATCGTTTTCCACAGCTAAATTTGCTTCAATCGCAGAATTGAAAAATACCTTGAGTCTATTAAAACTCGCTTGATGTCTCTGATTCCTGCGAATCCTAAATTTTTATTGAAAACAAAAAAAAATCATTGGAGTAAATTTAATTCTTTCTCCATTGTTATTCACACTGTTGATAATGATTGGAAATAGTTTGTCTTGTTGATCTATCTGGTACTTGTTGATTCTATTTACGGTCATGTTCTATTGATTTTCAGCAACACGTGGCGCCGATTCCGTTGAACTCTTCGCATTGCGCATTTTCCTCTGAATTTCCTGGAAGACTTTTGCGTTCCGCTTTAGTCATAATAGTTGTTTCATTGTCTGAAAGTTTCCTTTTTTGAGTGTAATGTAGTAAGTGTCTCCAGGGTCGGTGGGTCTGTCTTTCGTAGACTCCTCCATTTACAATGTTTTAAATAATTTTTAATTTAAAATAAAGATTTCTAATTCAACTCGATCACCAAATGTAGCAAAAACACTAAGTGAGGATAAGAGTACGTACAGTTTTCCCACAGTTGTGTAAATATTTTCAATATACATGTATGTATAGAAATTATTTCAATAAGGAGTAATATTTTTCTGTTAACATTGTAGTAATTCTCTCTCAAGTATGGCAATTCCGATGACACACACTTGAGAGTTACGAGTTTATCCTAAATTCACCTCGCAAGTGTGACAATGCCGTCAGGGCAACACTCTGGCGGAAGAAAAAGCCACCACGACGAACACCCGAGGGGTTTCGTTGCCGACGAGCGGTTTGTTCTTGGCGGCGGGAGTGCGAGTTCGTGCGGGCAATGAAAGATATCAATTAAGTTGTTCCGGGCCCGCTTTAACTTTGTTGTTGCTTATGCTAAAGTTTTTAAAAATTTTCAACTTGGCGAAATTTAATTGTCTTCCATGCCCTTGATCGATAAATTCGTGGCAAAGAAATGCAAGCTATAAAAATTCGAAGTTCCCGCCGTAATTCCATTATGCAAGGAAGTGTGGTCGCCTGATATGGGCCTGGTCACAGCCGCCTTGAAGCTAAACGAAAAGACATTCAGGAGCGGTATCAGCATGAAATTAACAGGATGCATGCTTCATGAAATTAACCAAAGACTTGGTATCCACGCTCATCGGTAGATATACAACAATCTGGTAAATATAGTTACGCAAAGATAGAAGAACAAAACAGTGAAAACAACATCAAAAGAAGGTATTCGTAACGGAATTTTATATTTAACATGAAGATTGCATGCAAACGATACGACGATGAACAGTGATGAATTTTTGATGAATCAATTTCTTTGAAATGAGGAAAAAAATGTACCCTTTGAGCTTAACCAGAAATGATGATATGTGAAGGATTGTAGGTAGTGTGACTTCTGATAAGAGGTTAATTATTAATTGAAATTTGAACAGAATACTTTATAAGTCACTTATTGATTTATAACAAAAAGGTGCTGTTAAGCGAAATATAATCTGAAGAAAATAGTTTCATTAGAAAATTTTACAACGAAATTGCATCAATCGCTGCTAATCATAATCATTTCAATTTATGTTTAGCTGTTCACTCTCAATATGTTTTCAAATCAGAAAACACAATGCGTTTTTGCGTTTACACAAAAAAAAGTAATATTAATTTGAATAGTCTTCAGTTGAATCAACTTTCTCTTCATTTTCTCATATTTTAATTCGCTCTCGTTTCACCTTTGATCGTTGTACCCAAAATAATCAACATAAAACCAAAAAAATATATATTCTCATGTTTCAGTTGTCATGTATAGTTATAAGATGGAAATTTAATGTTTAAATTGTTAATAGTGTTTTCACCATTATAGCATCGTTGTAATAAAGAAATGAATTGTTTGTTGGAAATCTATTCTTTCCTTCCATCGGACCTTCTTGTTTTCGGTTCGGGTTCCGCAGTGCCGTTTGTAGTTCGGTCCGTAAATTTCTTTAGTTTTCGCGTAACCACTCGATTTCTTTTTGCGATAGTGTTAATTAACGTAGTGTATTTTCTTGCACTGCGGTTTTAGGTATTCCGGTGAGCGGAGGCGCGATCGATTTTGTTGTGTTGATTTGTGGAAGAATGTAAAAGGTTGAGTAAAAAAAATCGGGTTTTTCGGTCGCTGGTTTAATAATGGAACCAGAGCGGAAGTTCACTCGGTTCCGACCCACGTCCGCCTAGCTAGTCCGCCAGCAGCCACCAACGTAGGGAACTTCCGAGTGGCCGAACGGTTGACCTTCCAGGTACAATTGGACACACACCGGGTGTCGGTGCGAGGCCGACTCGTCCTGCAGTCGTCGCCGTGACGATTGCGGACCTAAAATCCATTATAACATCCAATATGACATCTGGAGCGTCCCTGCAAATAGACGGTATTAATGTACGTCTGCACTCTCTCACTGGTCACACAGGAGACAATCTTCTTTCGGGCAGTTTCCTAAAAATAGTCGACACATCACAAGAAAAGACAACGTTGTTGCTGATGTTCTCTGGAGTATTGAAGGTGGGCCTAAATATAATAAATATCGCAGCGCAAAGACTCGGTGAGATGTAACATCAGGGGTAGTACTCAACGAGCTTACAACTCAAATTGGTGTAAATTCCGAAGCATCCTAGTCATTGCAATGCGATCTATCATCATTTTTTTAAAAATTCATATCTAAATCATTGCGCCGAGCCATTTTCGAAAGCATCCACAATTTATCACATTGCTGTACAATTGCTTTACTGCCACCACGGGCAATCGACTAGTTACCGTCCGTGTTGCGTATGCTATTTTGCATTACAAGTGCGGCGGGGCGTTTGTTTAGGGGGAGGGTTGAGGACGGGTAGTTGGGGGATGAGCCCCCCGTTTCTTTTGTATGCATATGTATAGTTATATTCGAACATTAGTGATGTGTAAGTTGATGACTCCTCCATTTTCTAAATTGATTTTTTTCACAACTTCCGTGTCTTCAAGTTCTTTCTGGCTTTTACATTCCTCTTAGGAATCGTTCGTTTTATCACTAATATATTCTTCTATTATTTCGTACCATATCATTTGGTTTTATGGGAATCGTGTATTTATTTTCCGTTTAAATAATACTTTACGTTATCTGTAAAGTGTTACACAGATGTTCGACATTAAAAAAAATGGTCAAAAGGTTTGGGAGCTAAAAAAACATTTGAATTTGCTTTCATTTTATATGTCTGTGAGTTATTCTTAATCCTCCGTGGGTTATTCAAAATTTCACGTGTTTTATAGTCTCTACCCTCAGAGTGGGCAATTGGTGAGTTACCGTCCTAAAACCCGTGCGGTAACCAAGTAGTTACCCCGCACGTGTGCTTGGTGAATGGGTGTTTTGGGTGCACTGAAAGGTGGAGTTAGATATATTGTACCACGATATTCGTTTCACTTGATCACGAGTAGGCGATAGGATGAGGTATTTGGTCCCGATCCCAACGCTGGGTGATATATGTTTATACCGTCAGCATAATGAAGAATATGGATATATGAGAACGACGTGGAAGGGGGAGGAATATCTGCAGCGTAAATGGAAAGGAGTGTGGCGGAGACGACTGAATTTTGTGGGATGCCTGCTGGCATTGATTACCAAGAGGAGCGAGCGTTTGATTTCTTGTTAGTGAGAAAGGACATTATGAGTTTGCTGACGTGGAAATCAAAGATGCTCACAATTTTGGTAACCAGTCCGTTTCGCCAATCGGGATCGAAAGCTTTCTGAATGTTAATGAGGTAGACGACCTTGGCAGGATTTATATTTGCACTTATCTGGATGTACGTTTTGAGGCTGAGTAGAGCATGGTCTACCGTCTAGCTGGAAGTCTCAGATCATGTTGAAGGAAGAGCAGTGTTGATCGATGAACGTTTTAATAACGATTTCGGAAATCTTACCTGTTGTGGGGAGTAGTGAAATGGGTCGAAAGCTGGATGTCTATGGTGAATTTTAACCTTTTTTAAATATAATTTTGTAATTGTGGCGCTTCGCCAGGTAAGCGGGAAATATGCACTGAGGATGCAGTGGTTGAATAGATTGGAGAGAACCGGGATAAGTACTTTAGCGTACTTTTTGAGGAAAACGATTGAATTTTTAGTTTTCACGGGAGCGGCTAATGTTATGGATTTGTGAGGGAGTGGTAAAGTGTGTGGGTTCACAACAGGGTATGAGTTTTATTGGTTTTGAATGAGGATGGATAAAAGGGGAAAGTTGAGGGTTCGTGGGTTGCATCGTAGGGAGTCTATGGTGGCATTGATTGCACAATTAATTATAGATTTTGATAGATAAGTAGACGAGATATGTGTGGTGAGGAAATTATCGGCTAACATTTCTGCTTTTTGAGTGGGTATATGAGCATGGTGATTGGAGGCTTTAGAAGGTGGGAGGTAGTTTTTCAGAGTTCCGGGAATGTGTCTTGGTTAAGTGGCATTTTAGATTGACATAGAGTGAGGTGTTACTGACAGAGGTGTTGAATTGGGAATAAATTGGTTGCATAATAGACTTCTAAGAAGTATTCTCTTTGGTCGTATATCGTCGATGAGTTCGGGGGCTAGTGTTGTAAGGAAGTTGTAATTGAAGACGTTGTAGAAGTCGAGGACAAAGGTTGAGTCTTGTGTTAATAGGAGTTCGTAAAATTTGATTTGTAAGACTACGGCGTCGTGGTCGCTGATACCAGTGGGAAGGAAGGGGTGTGTTGTTGGGTGGGGCTTAATAGGGAGATCATCGCTGACTATTAACAAGTCGTGGCATGATGGCCCTTGTGGATAGATAGAGGAGTCGGCTTGTTGGAATACCAGCGGTGAAGAGTGGTATTAGGGGGGACTATAGGATTTATTGTTCTCTGCAATGGGGTGATTTGTTAGGATTTCTGTTACAGATGGAAAGCAGCTTCCGCCAGCGCCGTCAAAGTCTCGGAAGAGGTTGAATGAGCGATGTTCATCCATGCTATGGATGGATTATGTAAGTAAGTTGTAGTTGTAAGGTGTATGTTGATCGCTTCTTCAGTGTCAATTATTTTCTATATTCCATTCTTTCCAGAAAAAGAAAATAGTTGAAACTGAAGAAGGGAGCAACTTACTCCCGAAATATATATCTGTCAAAATTAAAACAAAAACATAGCATTTTGGAATGGAAAATCAAAAAATGCAGGATATCTTCTGAATTTCATATGTTTCTACTGGTCGTACTTCAAGATCGTTGCTACTCTCAGAGGGTAGCTGTCTGGTTGCCTTCGAGATGATGTCTTATTTTTCGAAAGGAGGATCATCTGGAAAGTTATCCTCCTTGAATTGTTGCCCCACGGTATCAGCGAGGACTTCTGCTTTCCCCATTGACGAATTTCATTCCATTCGGACCATGTATGGGTGGACCACTTCTGAATTTTTGAGACGAAAGTTTTCTGATACTCCTGAGAAGTTGCATTCTGTAGAAAGCTCTCCCACTGATTG
This sequence comes from Stratiomys singularior, assembly GCA_954870665.1. Lineage (NCBI taxonomy): Eukaryota > Metazoa > Arthropoda > Insecta > Diptera > Stratiomyidae > Stratiomys > Stratiomys singularior. The sequence goes on along the minus strand of OX940879.1, from coordinate 61,448,490 downwards.
GCCCTAAATTCGGCTATATTGCGATTTTTTTTTGTCACCCGGGTTGGTTTCTATTTAATATGGGATACTCCATACTCCCAGCTCTTCTCTGTATTTAGTTCCTCTTCCTTATCGAGTTTTTATTGTCTTGAGGGTGTTTGTAGGGGGTTCTTTTCTTGCCGGAGTTTTGGTTGTATTTTTCTCTTTTGTATGCTTAATTTTTAATAAAGCTGTCAAAATCACTCGCTGTATTTGATGAAACTTTCGGATGAAACTTTCTTTGGCTAGCCTCTTGGAAAGCTTGCCAGTTCGTAGTTTTCTTTGCTTTAAGAAGTTCGTATCTACATAAACGACTTCTATTGAGAGTTGTACTCAAATTCGAACATTGTAGCGAAACTCTCACAAGATTTCGTGATCAAGGTTGTTGCCGTATACTTGAACAAAAGGTATTGGTTCATTGTGTGTGAATGAATAGTTAGTGCGATGAATCTATTTAATAAAATCCCTGCTTGCTCCTCACACTTCCCCGAAATCGATGGTAGGTATTGAAATCGCCTATAACCAAAAGTAAGCCTTCTATGTTGAAAAGAGCGTCCAGATCTATCGTCAGGTGTTGGATATTTGGGGGGTTGTAGATTGAGATGAGTGTGTCTTTGATTGCTGTGGGTTCAGCGCGCTCAGCCTGCAGTGCTAGGATTAGAAGATCGTAAATCTTCGTCTTACAAGAATGGCAGCTCACCTCCATTACCTGTCAAACAGTAATTTCTGTATAAATTGCAGTTGGAACAGTGGAAATGAGTTTCAGGCTTGAGGAAAGTTTCTTGAAGGAGAATTATATGGAAATTTTGTTCCGTTAAGATATTAGTTCACGAATCTTATGAAGTAAGGATGCAGATGTGATTCAAGAGCTTGCTCATTGTTGGGTCGATGATGGAACGGGAAACATTCCTTAGAACATCTTAGCCGTCATCTGTTGCATTATCAGTTGATTTTACATGCTGCTAATGAATTGGTTCTTATCAGAGGGATAAGAATGTTCATATATCTATTTTTTATTATTTTTGGTATAACCCCCATAGTAATAATGTATGCTCCCCTCGGCAACTAGCGCACTCCTTGTGCATTGTGATGTAGTCTTTCATGTGTTCTACTTCATCTAATTTCACACACCGAGCTTTTCCATGACAGTTGGTTTAAACATCACCGAATTGCTGGCAGTTTAGCACAAAGCTGGTCCTGCATATGATCCTTCTGGCACTAAACTTGTCAGACTAGATGATATTCTGCGTGAAAACAGTAGATTGGGGTTTCTGCTATTGGGGGCAGAACCTTCACTAATCTTGACGATTTTAATGTGAAAGGCTTCGATCGGGTTAAATTCTTGGCATTCTAAGTTCTCTTTGATCTGCTCGCATGAAAGCTCTTCTTACCTTCGGAGAACTGCATTCAAGTTTCTTTCTTTTGGAAGGTAGTATGTGTGGTATTGCCACGAGTGACTCAATTTGTCGGTGCTTACTAGTTGCATCATGCCCTGCTTCAGTCGTCCCTTCAATATTCTGTCCAGGAGTTTTATTTTATTTTTCGCTGGGTTAGCTTATTATCTGAGATAATTCATTTCTTTCGTTTTGAATTTGATTATAATAATAGTTAAATATATCAAGTTAGTCCGTTTCCGTGCAAAGTAGGTGAAATACTGTTAGTACACAACACTTATCCAAGAATATAATTAACTTCACTTCACTTTGTCGCTAGTTAATGTTTTGTTATTGAAATATCGTTCCTGCGAATCTTCTTTTCGCTTTAAACATAACTTTTTACTGCACATGCACCCTTCGACACCTCTCCATCGATTATCCTTTATGACTAACACAACTTCCAAGTACTTTGGGGGTATCCGCTGCACTTTGATGATGATTATATCAGCTTAATTTGTGCTTAAGGGGTTATAACTATGTGAAAGCTAAAAAACAAGACTTTTTTCAGAATTTTTTTTCAAAGAATTTTGAAAAAAAGCTTTTATAAATAATATATCAATATAAAGGGCAACTTTCCGGGAGTGGAAAAAAATTTTTTATTTTAAATTCAATACAAAATGGCGACTGTAGTGCACGTCAAAGTATCTAATATTTTCAAAAGACGTTCCGCGGCCGGACAAGTTTCACAGCCCCATCTGCATCAGGAACAATTAAAAAATTTTTTTCCATAAACTCCATGAGTTTTGCTAGTGAAGTACACAAGATAATAGTTTAATATCGATTTTTCGCAAAATGGCGACCATTTAACAAAAAAATTGCATATTCGACCCAAAAAAATGACTTCAATTGTTTATAACTTTTTTTAAACAAAACCAATCGCTAAAATCGTCTGTACTTCACTAGATAATCATATCAAGAAGCTACAGTTATAACGACAAGTCAATCGGATGAAAATTGAAAGAGTTTCGTTGCCGGCAAATTTCAAAAATACACTTTCGAGATAAACGCGTTTAAAGTTTCAAAACCTTATAAAGTTGTGAATTTTCAAAATTTTACTATATACAAATTATTTTACCTTTACTCTGCTATCCCAGCACCATACAGTTGGCCTTCCAAGACCGTGGATTTCTCCTCCTCTTCCTTTCTTGATGCTAAAAGGCCGCGTCTCGTCTCTTTTACAACGTCGGAAATTGATCGCTCAGCAGCCTTTATTCGCTCGGCGTCTGTTTCTAAGCAGAAGTTGTAAAAATTAGGTCCTGCAGTCAATCCTAATGAGTCGTAGATGGGGAGAAGGCCCGACAGTCCATCATTAAATAAGATAACTGCGATATCCGTCGCGAAATTGAGCACCGCCTTGCGGCTCGACACATAATTCGACGCGATGGACCACACGACTGCATTGAACGATTTACTATAGTACTTTAACCTCAAATGCAGCGTGTAGTCGATCGAGTAAACAGAAGTTCTCCTAGCGTCATTTACGAAGGAACGTGCCTTATACAGTGTATATTAATTAGTATATAGTATAAAGCGAGCAAATTTTACGTTTTTCGAGCATTGGAGTTGCTTCAGAAAATTGATTCTCAAAAATTTTCTGAAGTATATTAGTATTTGGACCGTTTTGATTTCGATTCTAGGGACGTGTTAGCATACTTTTAACCCAAGAAAAAAAAATCGAAAAAAAATCACATCGGTATAAACCCTTAAACTAATTTATTCTCAAGTGGAGTAAAATGTGGATTTCACTTAGAGTAATATTTACTAGTATACCTATCATATCGAGCAATTGGCATCTTTTAAGTGCGTTTTCGGTATGAACAACTAATAAAATTCGGTTGAAACAAGTGCGCTATTTAAGCTAGCGTTCTTTTAAACTGGATTCGAGAACCGTAAAGTGCTGAACTTATTTGACAATGAGTGATTAAAGCGAAGTCAATCTAACGGCAAAAATCACTCCAATGTTCATATTTTGGAAAAGTAGAGTGATTGGTTCACACTTTCTTTAAAATAAGCGTGTTAATGCTTTTATTTTTTCTAAAGTATGAACACGTTAATGTATGTCAGATTTTCAAACAGAAGAGTATGAACAGAAATGGACTATTTTAATAAATTTTTTTTTTTAACTTAAATTGTTAATTGTTCTTACTAAAATCATAATTCACATATTAACCCTACTCGCAGCACACTATAGCAAAACGTATGATTTTGTTGATATGCTCTATAGTAATAGTATTTTCCTTTATTTGAGAACGATCATCTAATTAGTTAGAGCATGTTTACATACATTGTCCACGACAAGTTGAACAGATCTTAAAAGAAAATCACCGTAATCGTCCTCTTCTTGAAACAATTGCTCCACATCATGCAGTTCGTTTTCCAAATAAACTGTTAGTTTGGATTCATTATCAATTTCCCTACGAAAAAAAGTCAACTTCCAATAAGGAATGAACAACCAATAAGACTAGTTACCTTTCAATTTGTGATATTTCCGCCGCAGCTTTCTCTTGGGTGTTTGATAATAGCTCTTTCTTCTGCAACAATACTTTTTCACTTTTGTTTACTACCTCCATTTTACTTTCTATCGTATTCCTCTTCTTATCATTCAGTGCTTGTTGAGCGGCATAGTCTTGGGAAATTTGTTGCAGTTTCAATTTCATATTTCTTAAATTAAAAAATTTTATAAAAATTAATATGAAATATAATTCGATTTCGTACTTCAAGGGATGGAAATCCTCAATTAGGTAACTCTTCATAGCCAGCTCAATTTTCTCTATTGCAGGTTCCATTTTGTCAATTAGTTTCTTGCGTTCTTCAGTATCGGCTAGGGTAGTCTTCTTGATGTCCTCCTGTTCTGAAATAGCTTTTTCGAGAAGGGCTTTGTTGCTGGAAAAGTAAATTAGCATGAAAGAAAAATTAAAACTGAATTTCATTAATTACGCTGCAAGACTTTTGACTTCTTCTTCAGATACAACATCGCACCTCAGTTCTTCTTCTTTGCATTTCAACTGAGAGAAAATTGCATCGTAATTTTTAACAGTATCTTGCAATTGGGAAATTTTATCGGTTTGGTTTTTTTCCTTGGTTTTAAGAGTTTCAATCTGTTCTGTAATAATTGGTAACTCTTCATTGTAAAGAATTGTTTTTCCATTAATCTGTGAATCGACACGATAATGTTACATTTCAGCAAAAATTTTAATGTTTAAAATTGTTCACCTCTTCTAAATTTATCTTGAACGCTTCTATATCCAGTTGGTGTTTGGTTTTTTTATCCAATATTCGGTCTAGTTCTTTAGTTTTCGATTGAACAATGCCAACCGTTTCTTTTTGGAGCATTTCCACATATAAGAAGTAATTTAACAAGATTTTCAACATATGCGTTGTCTTTTTTGGTGCTTTAAAAGAACAAATGATATTGATCAATAAAAGGGATTTCAAAAAAGAAAACAAATCAATACCATAATGAATTGTCCTTCAAATCTTATTTCATTTAAAGAATAACGAAATATATGAACGCCCCATTAATTCGCGAACTAAGTTACGCCTCACTAGTAACGCTAACATCGTTACTAGTGATGCGAGGAATATTTGATGAAAATTTTATTTATAATGAAAAGGAAACTGAAGCAGTTAAATTAGAACTACACCTGTTTCGAATAATTAAACTCAAAATGGTGTGAAGATGTCTCTTCTGGTCCACGACAAGTTGGGGTGTCTGATAATGATGAGACAGATGAAAGACAGACAGACGATAAAAAAAATGTTTCGACCCATTTTTTCACTTCTTCGTAAGAATTAAAGTACGGCTCTGAAGCCACTGAAAGGAACATTCGGTAGGCCGAAGGAGCAATATCTGGCGAATACGGTGGCTGAGGTAGAACATTCGGCTGCCGTGCCTTCAAAGATTCCTTAACAACTTTAGCAACATGTGGCCGAGCGATGTCGTGCTGAAAGATCACGTTGTCATGTCTTTTGGCATATTGGGGACGTTTAAACCTTAATTTTCGGCTCAATTGTTGTTCATAACGTTCCTCAGCGACAGTATCGTAAGATGGAATAGCTCATGGTAGGTCACTCCGAATTGATCCCACCAGATTTCCATCATTATCTTCTTGCCATGTATACTCCGTTTGGCCATTGAAGTTGATGTATGGCTGGGCTTACCCCACATGCTTGAGCGCTTTGGATTGTGGTAGTGGCTCCACTTTTCGTCTTCCATCACTATTTGATACAAAAAACTCTTCTGATTTTGTCTTTGGAGCAGTTGTGCACGTGAAGCAAGTGAAGAGCACGTGAAAAACGGCTTTCGACGTATCTTGGCTGGAGTTCATCCGGAACCCATTATGTTTTTTATGGTTATACCCATAGCCTCGTGTCGGTTTGCAATTGCTTCGTGGGTCACTCGTTCGTTAGGTTTCAGCAGTATTAGTATCTCCAGTATGATATGAATGCTTACACAACTCAGCGTCTTTACTTTATTGGCTTCGCTTTGCATTTTTTGTTGATGTCAAAGTCGCCAATTTTACGCCAGAACCAATACTCACATGATTTTATTGATAGAGTATGCTCTCTATATGCTTCACAAAGCAATCGACGTCTGTCAGCTGCACTTTTCTTCAAATTAAAGCAAAAAAGCAACGCTTCCCGCAAATGTTTCCTTGGCACAAAAGTTGACATAATTCGAGTACAAAAAGTTCGTTTTGTTAACTACCGAAATAACTTTCTTTTAGTTACCATGCCAACAAGCTTTTGTTTTCACTATATAGACGAGCCTTCTGTTAGCTTTTTCCTAAATGTTTTTTGTAAAACACCTTACGTTAAACTGCTTTGATAAGCTCTGTCCATAGAAAAATTTTTTATCGTGGTGGTGTTTTACACCACTCTTAAAGTTAAATTTAACGATTAATGTGATACGTTCAGCAGTTGCAAAGAGTTCAAGAGAAACTCCATGAAAGAAATTAACATCTGCCCTCATAAATCCCAAAATAAGCAACCCAGTTAATGCTACAGTCAAATCATCCGGCAATCGAAGACTCAACCATGTAACTAACGTAAGAAAATTATTTTGGGCGAGTTGGGTTACAGATTATTCAAGTGATCTTCAGCAAAGACTTAGTTGATAAGAAAGTGGGCGAGAAGCTTCAGTAGGTAACTATGGTAGTAATCACGGAAGATAACACTGCTTTTTTTTTATCGGTTCTCTTTTGCAGATCTTCACTTCGGGCTTCTTCGTTGATTTAAATAACTCCGTTTTCTACTCAACCAAAGCTTTACTTAGAAACTGTGTTATCCATATCATCAATTGTTGACGAATGGAACTTGATTGTTTATTAAGACGTAACGGGTTGTGGAAAGAATACGACCTCACATTTCAAGGAACACAACTATTGACGAGTCTTTGTGCGCGAAACAGAAACAATATAAAAATTTCAAATTTTCCAAATTAATAATCAGAATAATCGGGCTCAGAATAATCAGCTGTTGAAACCCCATAATTAACAACGAAACATACGAGCTCCTCTGGGTGTTGTACGAATTATAGCCAATTCACAAGTTAATAAGGTTTGTATCTGCATTTCGAAATAGAAATCGATTATTTTGTTTTGCGAATACCTTTCCTCGGCCTCGAAATTGAATATATGTATCACTTAGTCAATGCAGTTGTAATCCACTTCTTCAATGCTTTAACAGGTGGCATTTTTTAACAGAAAATATATTTCTAGTTTAAGTAATACAACTTAAAACTTAAGAATTCTAATGAAAAGGACAACATTTTAAAGTATAATAATTATAAATAAATATATTTAAAATTGAAAGCATTCCATGGTTTTAAAACCTCTTGAGATTATTGTTCAGAACTATAATTTGATTTAACAGCTTGTATAAAAGTGATTTGCGTTTTTCCACGTAAGCTGAAAAACACTGTTCTTGAAAAACACGATCCGCAGGTACAGATTTTACTTAAAAATAAACACTTCATCGGTGTTCAATACAGACCAGGATAAGTGTACTTTTGGGAAGCACAACATGAAAATGGAGACATATATCTGCAACTAAAAGGAAGCTCCAGACATTGCTGAATCGTAGTTTAAGCATCAATTGTAACGCTAGACTTTTCTTTAAATATTCTTCGTTTTCCATCAAAAGATGGTCAGCCTCTGTTTCTTTTTTCTTTCATTTTCAGGTATCTCGGAGTCTGGTTGGAATTATCATGAGCATCATTTTCAGCTACATTTTGCTGTATTAATTTGTATTAATTTGCAACAGTCACAACTCGCTATTAAATTGCATTTGCATTTTTCATAAATTTTTTGGAATCAGTGAATTTGGCCACAACTTCTCTGCATACTGTTTGATAAGTTGGAATTTGGTTTGTCGTTACATTTTGAAGACAACGAATTAAAGGGACAATCAACGACACTGCGGGGTAGTTACCATCAGAGATTTCAGTGGTAATTGTTTCGATTGGTTTTAACACTGGTGAGCATTCAGGCATTATCAACCACTTGTTTGAGTACAAGAACTGCGGAACGCTTGGCAGGCGGAAATAACGGAAAGATATAAGAAAATGTATCTCCATTAGTCTCTCTATCATAATTATATATGGTTATTACATTTTTCTTGAGATTAACAGTGATGTATTTTCTAAAAAAGGCGGCCGAAGGAAGTTACTTTTAACCGACTAGCTCACCACGCGGGCTTGGGGGCTTAGGACATTATTTAAGCTCTGATCCTTGTATGTCACATACACACACTCACACAGAAAGAGCGTACTCTTTCATATTAGACAAAATAAATAAATAGAAATAAACAAATGAAAATAATTAAATATAAAATACTCAATTAACAATTGTGCTGCGCTGATTCTCACCACCTCTGCTTGATCTGGGACTTCACTTGAACGTATGAAATCTGCTGCGCTGCGCCCAACACGAATGTCCACCTCAGCTTGGTTTCGGGACTTCAATGAATTCCGCTGCGCTACCTCTGACCACCTCTGCTGGATTTCGGGGCTTCAATGAATTCCGCTGCGCTGCGTCCTGGCCGCCTCTCCCGCCTGCTTACTATCTTCTTGGCATCGATCTAAATCAAAATGTTCTCTTGCGTTTTGTAATTCAAACATTTTGCAACTCGAGGATTCTCTTTATTATCCTAATATTTAAGAATTCTGAGTCATTATCCTCGATACTTGATACTGGATTATTATCCTCAAAACTTGATACACGATTATTATCCTCAATACTTAATTCGACATTTCTATCCTCAATTCTTATTTCACAATTTCTATCCTCAATACTTAATTCACAATTTCTCTCTTATCAACATTTAACTCTCCTTTTTATAGATATATGTTCAAAACAAACAAGTGAATCATATTGAAAGAACATTTTTCTCAATATCGTTTCAAGAATTTTTTTTCTACTGAGAATATTTTTTTCTGAGACATTTTTTTTCTGACATTTTTTTTATTGAGACTTTTTTTTATTTTTTTTATGCCTACTCAACGGAATATGTAACACGTGGGGACGACCTACCCCTTGGAAGGGGCTCATTCCAAAAGCCGGGCTACTATCAGTGTAGGATTTAGAAACTAGATACTGGATATTCGGCATACGGCAAAATTTCTCCAGTGGTGGAGATGACATGTTTAGATTCTTTTGTATTTTTCAGTTGTCCTTATTTTGTCTTTAATTCTTAATTTTACAAATTCCCAATTCATATTTATAGTCTGTATATACAAATAGTTTCAGAGTAATATTTGTAGTTTATGTATACCAATAACTTTCAAATTATATTCATAGCCAAAAAAAAAATTATTTCCAAACTATACAAAATCATAATTTTCAATTATGTATGTTTTTATTCTTTCTGTGTGTGGGTGTATGTGACATAGAAGGATCAGGGCATAAATAATTTCCTAAGACCCCCACGACCGCACGGGTGAGCTAGTCAGTTAAAAGAAACCTGAAATTGCCTATGATTTGTATTCATTTTTTACTAAAGAGTTTCAAATTTGAGTTTGAGTGCCGCTCAGAATCAGTCACATAGTGTCAAAAGGGCGTTTTATAGGTGCTTCGAAGTGGCCTACACGGCCGGCAACGGTAGCCACAGCCGTTTTCTGTTATCCTATTTGTCAAACACAGTCCTCAAAGTAAAAGCAAAAACAATATTTGAGACATGTGAATGAAAGACAGCTCTTGGGTGTATAAAGTAATGCTGAATCATTTCTCGTCTTTATTGTAATTAGCTGTTACAATAAAGTTGGATTTGTAGCTTTCTCTTTACCACATATCTGTGATCAACGTTACATACTGGATGATGCCAATCAATGGTTCTTTGATTTTGTTAACAATGCTTTCGTATGCGCCAGAACGATTCCTTTCATGCACTCCCTTGCTGCTTTGCATTCGTTTATAAAGCAGCTTCATTTCACAGCAATTCTAATAAATAAAGGTCATGTTTATATATTTTTTCTGGGGAATATGCTTCCTGTTGCACGCAAATTCTATTAGCTTTATGGTTCGATCTTTCTTCAGCATTATAGTCCAGTATTTATGGTTTGAACCTCCATCGATTATCATAAAAGTTGGTAAGTATCAAAAGTGACACAGTGCCGCCTTGTTGCTTTTAACCTGGGAGTGGATGCCACCATTTTCGGGGGTGCCAATTTAATTGCCAAAAATAACCCCAGAAATCGATAGAATGACAAATATAATTTTTAATATAATTTTTTTTTTGGAAAAAATTCCTGCTTCGAAACGATTTTTTACAAAAAAAAATGCAAAGCTATGCGTTTCACCAAAAATATTGTTCGTTCTAAGCTTGAAGCTAATAAAAAACGAAGGGATTGGTTTTTGAATGAAAATTGCAAGCTGTAATCAAAACGAGTTATAGCTATATAAATCTTTGACACCGTAAACTTTTTCGAAAAGTATCTATTGCAGCCTTTCAAAGGACAAAGAACATTCGTTAAAAAACAGTCTATATTTTCGAATAAAAGCATAAATTTCGAGTTATTTGTGAAAGCCGTTTCAAAAATTGATTTTTTTTCACATAAATCTACATTTTTAATCATTAATAACTCAAAAACTATTGAAGTATCACAAAAAAAAACTTTGCAGAATATGAAGTACTTACAATTTGACGCTATTTTAGTTTCAGAGGTTGTTTTTAACAATAAATTTCCAGCCGCGGAATTCCAGCTTTAGGGTAAAAGGACTAGTTGGCACTATGTCACTTTTGATATTTGAAGCACCCTCACTCCAGTATTTTCATACAAGTTGATGAAGGTTCAATAAGCTCGGAAGTGAAATCTTTCATTGACTGTTGTTTTTAGCTTTCAATGAAGAGATTAATGGGGTTACTATTCACTAGAACGACCTGGTTAAATTATTTCCCTAACACTAGCTAGTGGTAAAATCATTATTAACTTGGTAATTCTTGGTATTCTTAGCAGAGAAAAAATACATATTGCGTGGATGCTGGAATAATTGATCATATACTGCAAAATGTATGGGCGCGACAGGGTCTACATTATCGACTCAGCAGCAAAAGAAAACTTTCTAATATACATTAATTATTTCTAAAAATGGTTCAACATTTATCAAGTTCAATATGTAAAAAAAGTAAAGGAAGAAAGCAATTATTTGGACCAGATTATCAAATGGAAAGAATCAAATATGAGGTGTTGGAGAATATCGTTCTAATTATACAACGTAATTTGACTGTGAGCTTTTCTTTCAAGCTGGAAGCTATTAATTAATTTAGCTACTTATACTATTGACTAATTATGAGGTTTTAATGAATTTTAATTAATTCGCTAAGATTTTCAGACTGTTATTCGAGATAAAGGGCTCCATACTTTTTTTACTTGAACGTTCTTCGCGGAATTCGCGGCCTTTTATGAGTGTCATGGTGGAGCACCCAAATTGCTTGATTGTTTCGTAAGTTATCAGGTTACGAATCTTCCCGCTCGAGACTAGGATATCGTGAGGGTGGCTAAGGGAAGGTGTTCCGTTGGCTCTGAAACTGCATTGATTACTTCGAGACTAACCGATTTTTTCTCTTCTTTTCGAAAGTTTCTCTTATTTTCAATTAATCAGGCTCTTATATTGGCCGTTATTGGGGATTGCGAGCAAATTTCTTGATGACCTTGTGTGCTTAGGAAGCAAGAGGGGGATGGGACTGGAAGGTGTGTTTTCGGCTCTCCTCATGCATCAGCTGGGATTTTCAGAGGACAAATAATTGATCTCAAAGGCTAAACATAAGGAGAGTATTTACAATTTGCAGCGAAACGTCTAAAGCATTGGCATCTAAAACACTGGATAGCAAATTTTTTTCTTATTGATTTCAGATATTTTTCAGATTTTCATCGGAGGAGGACTTAACGCTGAGAATGTTTATCACCATGTTATGCGAATGGGACCAATCAGTTGACATCCTACTAAATTTTAATTGGATTATCTGCGGCGTTTATGCTTTCATATCATCAGATATTTTAATAGAAATGAAAAAAAGCGCTGAACCCTTTTAAAAAAGTACGCTACGCGTATTCAGGGCGGATCAGCCAGTTGAGCTCGGATGGAAGGTTGCTGGTGCAACATAATCATTTGCTGCCAGCCCTTCATTTTATGTGGGCACTTTACATTACTTTCATCACCCATTATTTCATATGTAAACCAGATTATATAAGCCAATACTTTGTCATCACGGTCACAATATATGTTATGTGGGCCATCAATTGGTGGTCGCGCTGCTTTTTAGCCGAAAATATTTGGAAACCATAAAGGCTTAAGATAAATAACTAAAAATTGAAAAGAAAGAATTCCTTCAAAGAAAAATTATTTTCCACCTCTTTTGTCATTCAACTAAGAGGTCTATATTATCGGTCTATCTAGATATATATCATGTAAGGGGCTTTTTCATATAAGGTATGTTTTATTCTGAAATAATAGAAATTAGCTTCCTAACTTGAGTTGAAATCATATTGATATATTTAATCTGTTCCTTTCTTTGCTAAACCTTTTTTGTTTGTACTTCTTGTGCATTGCGTTGGCTTTTCGATCATATAAGGGGCAGTTGTTTATCTTTGATGATTACTAGCGAAATCAAACTGTAATATATTGCATTCATCAAAACCAAGGTAAATTAAGAATGTAAAAGAAACATTTGAAAAATTCAATGTTGGAACAATTACTAACAGCTCAAAAGGGGAAGTTATTTTCGAAGTAGGGTTGCTTATAAACTGTAAAAAGTCTTGTTTTACTTAATTCTAGAGCATATATGTGGACTTACCCAAACTCTACTCAATATTGCTGGGTCTCGTATTCCTAAATTATTGAGGCGAGAGTGGGGCCCTTTTCCGAATTAGGAGCGAATACCTTATAGAAAAGATTGTCCTTAAAAAAATTTTTATTCTAGATGTAAAGCTGTGCGAGTCTGAGTTAGCGTAATCCCACTTGTTTTGATGTTTTTCGTGGTTGTAATTATATATCCATGTTCATGGTTCTTTTCAACGTTTAACGTTTTGTTAACATTTATCGCTATCAATCGATGCATTCCGAAGAAAATATCTATGCGTTCTTATATCGTTCCGAACTTATTTTTAATAGCAATGAAAAAAATGGAAACGATGTCGAGGAAGAGGCAGGTGGCGTAAAGTTTTCGTATGTTGGAAACTAAAAATGTGGATCCTGAATCAAATAATGAATTCTTAGATTCAGATGATGGCACAGATAGTGATAAAGTAGGTGTTGGCGAAGGAAATTCACCAGCTGGTAGTGATGGCGTGCGAGAGACAGTGTCAGCAAAAGGTCACAAGAGCAGAGTCTAGCAAGGAAAAAAATTTTGCCCAGGGAAAACCGATACAAATAGTCACTTGCATTGCCTGATGTGCGGCTACCGACGTATAGTGCGTGCGGAATCGAAGCCGGTGGCAGTGTTCCTGGCATGTTCATGAAGTGGACTTTAGTGAACTAAAATCTTTAATTGGAAATTTATATTTTGCTGCCTTTCAAGGTTTACCTCGCCGTAATATTCGAACATTGTGCTGAAAACTATGTTCACAGATTTTTCGTGCAACGGTGCCTCGCGCATGTTTTGAAATTTAGTGCTCTGTGAAACGTTTCAACGAATCACAATCGACACGCCAAGAAAGCAAAAAGACAGACAGAGGGGCACCAATAAAAGATTTTTGGAACTTATTTAATGGCAACAGCATATAGTTTCAGGCTTCGGCAAATTGTGTCTACTGGTGAACAACTGATGGCGTTTTCGAGTGAAAATGTTAACGTGGAATTTTCGATGCACAATTCTTAACGCATACCATGAGAAATTCTTTGAAAAAAGCATGTTGCAAATTCCAAAAATACATGCCAAAAACACACCAAAAATAAAAACTCGCATTGCTGTTAAGCAATCAGCATAATGCACATAAAAACAGAGAAAAATTAACAACCATTATTTTCAAAAATTATTTTAGAAACATAGCAAAATTCTACCCTTATACGTAAACAATCCCAATGTCTAGCTAGCAAAACGAGGTAATTTCGCTCAATCGACAAAATCGCAATGCACAGAGTAGTAGGAACTGAATCTCAAAACAGTTACTTACATGGTTTGATTAAATCATAGAAAAGGAAACTTCCATCGGCTCCTGACACCTTATAAATGTGATCGATATATGCGCAAAATTTTATCTTGAAAGATCTTCTCATTTCACTGTTGACACTATTTTGGAGCTGGAATTGAGAAAGTTATCAAAATTAACGTTTCAATTTAACACACCTATATACATTTAGCATCGGAGCAATATCCATGTTAAACTTCTTTAAATAATCCACCAGAACGTTGAATAGAAAATTTTCCGTTGGCTTCTGCAGATCATTTTCTTTTATTTTATAATTAAAGGTCAAGTTCCAGTCTTCGACAAGCTGTGCTTTATTAGACATCGGTTCTTATTTGATCATAAAACACTCAACGTAAGGTTAATAATCTAGTAATATTAGTATTAAGTATCCTAGTAAGATTTTAAGACAAAAACCGAACCTTTCGAATCTTAATCAAAATATTTTTGAAATTGACGTTACACTCTTCTTCTTGGCATTCGCAATATAAATCGCTAAGCATATAGTGAGCGTGTTGAATTTTAAGTTCAAATTAAAGAGAGCTCTGTAAACACTAAAATGAAATGCAACTATAGGAATGATAGGCTGTGCTATTGTTTGGAAATTTCTAACCTAATTTAAATTATTCTCGAATTTGCGTTATCTACTTAATTATATTTTTTGTACTTTTAATGCATCTAATGATTTCATTAGAAGTTCGTTCTAATGATTTCGTTATCCAGATTTTCTTGCCATTGTTGTATACGATTATTTTATGAACAAAACTTTAACGATGATTTTAATTTATAAAATGTTAGTTGATTGATTGATTGATTATTGATTATTATCTTCGATACTTATTTTACCAATTTAGCTATTATGTTTCCACTGGAGTCTACTGGAACTATATATTCATCATTATTTGGATATTTATTTTGATATTAATACAATACGAATTTCACGTTGATGTGAAATTTTATTGTATTTTTTAAAATAATTTGAATTTTTAGCAGATAAAATAAAGATTCATAGCGGATAAAAGTTACACCCCAAATTAAACAAACACTTGCGTTAAATTTTAATAAAAGGTCTTTTCACCATAAGTCTGAAATAGTTGAGGTGAGAACATTGCAATGTGATTTGCTTACTTAATAATACAATTAAATACAAAAGAAGGAATCATTTCGGACCAGGATGACCCAAAGAACAAGACAAATGTTACAACCAGGAAGGAGGAAAAAAAAATATTTAAAACGGCGACAATTACTAAAGACATGAGTAGAAGGATAAAAGTCATGGGCAAGCATAATACAATTCAATCGGACACAGTAAATATTAATAACTATAGGAAGATATACCTAGGGGACAACGTAAGTAGAGCAGATTTTTTTATAAGTGAATTACTGCGAAACACAATTATCTTTGGATACACTTCCTTCCTTTGGATACATTAGTAGACTAGTCTAATCACGAACCCGAACAGTGCAACCAATGCCTAAGGCTAAGAAATCACCAAAAACCACTGTAAGAATAAACGCACCAAATACGATTAAAAGTAGTCTTGTTCAATGCAACAAAGGTTACATTGAATTAACTAGCATACACTGTAACTCCAAAGAGTAAATGGCAAAAGAACTAAAATTAAATGTATCAGATATGAAGGGAAATTAAAATCACAGCCATAAAAGTATCTCTATCATATAAGCAGAGGCTCTAGTATGCAAAAACAATTCCTAATAAATAATCATATGGACAAAATCTTTGCAAAACTAACAAAAACAATATCAATTTCAAATACACAAACGACACAGCTAACAAAACTTTAAGCAAGAGAACATACTCTCACGTTACTTCAACACCAAACGTAACCAAAATCTTTCCGATTCCCACATCTAGCTCAAAAATTATTTTTACGGTTGAGATGTGAATGCTATTCACGCCCTGAGTGTCGGACTCCCAGTGGAGTCCGGACTACCAACTAAACACCTCCACTGTCACACCCAGAACCTAGCCTGGAACTGTTTGTCACATCACTTCGGACTAGGCCTCATTAATCATCGCCTAGCGGCCCTTCTGGTTAAGGGAAATCCCTCTTTCAGCACGGATGGATGAAAGGAAGGGGATTGCCGTCAGAGAGCTCCTTTCCGTTTGCGCCAAGCGATCCATTATGCCCTTCCTCATAAGAAGAACTGTCCTCACATAAAGCGATACGAAGTTCCAATTTTCTTTTGACTTCATCATATTCCCCGTTAGGTTTTCTGGTGAGAGCGCGCCTATTTTCTCCAAGAGATGTGAACGGATGTGAATGCAAAGAACGTGGGGCAGGCGTCATCTGCCATCCCCGGGTAGAACAAGCAAGCTGCGGACGGTGATTTTCCCATTTTCTATCGGTTAGACTGAAAATATCCATGCCCACTGAATAGTTGCGTCTGATAATAATCAGTCTCACCATGCGTTCTGTAGAACCACGGCCCCAAGTCACTGATGAACCGTGTGGTTCACCTGCCTCGCGTTTCGTTTACCCATGATTGCTGCCACAAAGCTAGGATCCTTCTCCTTTCCTCTCCTTTCCTCTCCTTTCCAACGTTCATGATGACCAGTTCTCTCCTAGTCGCCATTTCTACGATTCGCTTTCCTCTTGGATCTGGATGAGGTACATTCTACCGCCTTGGCATTCAATTTACCGCCCACAAGCATTCGGCATTTCGTGCTCGAGACAGGTTCCTCCAGTTCTTCGAACCCACTCTGAAAGAATGAATTGGCTCATTCGGCGTGAGATAGACGCATCCAACTCAACAATAATCTAAATACTAGAAATGCAATACAAGTGTACAACCATTGCACTGCTTCCAGAGTGAAAACTAAAGAAATGGAAAAATAGATCAACCAGCTAACATCAGAAATAAAGAATAAAATAAGTAATATACAATTTCAGAAGTTTTTGGTAAATCAATTTATCCATTTTTAGTTACAACATTGTAAGTGATTTATACCCTTGCTAAGCTAACTCAGCGGAGACTCATGGCTGCGGAATTTCTGATCAAATTTTTCGAATACCTCGAAAGTCGATTTTAAATTTGGGAAGAAAGGTGGAAAGAGCTCAAGCTGGTTTAGAACACGCGTCCCTGTCGTTTCTCGTCAGGTGCCAACTCACAGGCTGGGACGTAAAAGTAAAAATAAGTGAAAATAACATAAACATAACAATTAAAAATAACCAGACGACATCCATCTAGCTGGTAGTGCCAATCGATGCGTGTCAATTGAAGATGTGTTTTAACAAGCAATGATTGATGTTTCCTGTATTAGTCAATCTTTGCAGAGTCATCTTTCTCTGCGACATTGCGTGACCGCACACAAATGCAATCACCCAGTAAAAATGAACGGAGATTGGCTGGAAACTTTTACTACAACCGTCATATTCTCCCGAGCTTGCCTTTGGATTATCACTTATTTCGGTCCTTTATTAGTGTTCTTTTTTTTAACAATAAGTATCCGAGACATATAATGATACAGCGATCTTAAAAATAAACAGTATTTTATATTTATTTATCGGTATGTGGCTCAAAGTGATTGAAACAGTTTGCCAGATGCCAGATTATAAATGACACGTTTGACTGAAACAGTTATCCCATCCCAAAATTTTATAATATTTTCACTTTTATATCCATAAATAATAAACACTCCAGTTTATATAAACCTGAAAGTAGTGTAACAATCGATGAGAACTCAATGCTTTACAAAGGTCTATTAGGCTGGTTTTAGTATATTCCGCTAAAGAATTCGAGGTTTGGAATGAAATTATTTGTATTGTGTGAATTTGAAAGAAGCTTTTTTCATTTTTCATTTAAATACAGGAGACAATCCTGCAAGACAAGAGAGGAATACACGATCAGCCAACAGATTTCCGAGAACGAGCTTGGCTGACCAGGCTGGAATCAAAGAAACTGACATACATTATAAAAATGTATTTCAAATCCACTCAAAAAAAAGGGGGCATGATATGACCTGATATTCAACACAATGCTTATCTGGTAATATATTATAATTATTATTTCTATATTTTATATCTATATCTTCTATATCTAATTATTATTTATATATAATTATTATACAGATTTCCGAGAACGAGCTTGGCTGACTACGCTGGAATCAAAGAAACTGACATACATTATAAAAATGTATTTCAAATCCACTCAAAAAAAAGGGGGCATGATATGACCTGATATTCAACACAATGCTTATCTGGTAATATATTATAATTATTATAATATATTATATACTATCAGATAATATATTCTGAATTCTATATGACGTAATCAATATGATCTTGGATTTACGGAAGCATGCCCAAGCGTGGGAATCAGCTAGAATTACTATTATTCCAAAACCAAGAAAGGACACGCTCCTTCAGAATATGTGGCCAATTTGTTTGTGCACTATTGCGAAAATTTTCAGTAGGACCCTACTACTAATCACTCGACTTAATGATCTAATTCAAATAATAGAAAAAAATAACATCCCGAAGGAACAATTGAAATTAAAAAAATTAATTCAATAAAATTTCAGCTAGGGTCGAACATATGAAAAGGGCGTTCAATGACAGTATCATAACGGGCCTCGTGATGTTTGAAATGCCAGGTGCATTCGGCACAGTCTGACATACATGATTAGTATTTAAAAATGAATAAATTTCAAATGCAGCTTTGTCAATTTAAGCTCCAGATGCAATACTGCGTGACGGTGATGCGATTCTCGCTCGTCGTCGCGTAACGCATTCAATTTACAATGCACGCGATGCGTGGAAGAATAATGTTCGTATGACAAATTTTAAATTGGTGACGTTTTGAATGAACTTTGATTAAAATTATTTTTGATTTTTCAAAATTTTTGAATTTAGATTTTTCCTTCGTCTAGCAAATAATAGCCCCTACAAGGATTCACGAAATTTTCATTTAAAATTCATTCCGAATGACGCTAGTACTTAAAAAGTAATAAAGGCCTTTGAATTTCAACTTTCATTTAATCGCCATAGAGCTTCTGACAAATGTCACGCATCTCGTTGCGAGGAATTTTCGTTTTTCCGGATATTTCTCGTCTCGCATCAACGCATCGCAATCATTGTACGATGTCATGTACAAATGCATGTTACGAAAACTGCTTGACATTTGCTGCGAGACTCTCGTCACGCTCTCGCATCGTCGTCTCGCAGTATTGTATTAGGACCTTTATTGGATCATTTTCAGGGGATATAAGTTTCCGTATCGAAATCGAACACAATCTCTTTTAGACCTGCGAATAGTCACCCATATCTCCTTCTTCGTATAACTCACTACATATATGAAGAAGTTCATGAAGGTATATCTTATGCCCTTACGTTAAACAATGATACCATTGACTGTTACCAGTAAACAAATCACGAGGAAACGAAAAACGAAGTATTTAAGACTCACATATGACAAAAAGATAAGGTAATCCGACCACATTCAACGTGAATGGGTACAATGTGTTGGACTGCTCACCATCAAATCTAAAAGGGTTTGCAATGAATATGAATTGCTCGTTCACAATCAGATAATATGCCCGTTGTTACTCTGTGCCAAAACTGAACGACAAAAACTAACACAAAAAAAAACGTTTCTGTCATTTCCGAGTAGGACCTTCATGCAAAAAAAAATAAATCTTTGATAAATGGAATTATAAACTAAAAATCTAACAAGCGCTAGATGTCTGCAAGTTGACTATTTTCTTGCAATAAGTGTCATAAAAAGGATAAGGCGAAATTTAGTAGCCTGAGATTTCTATTAGTTTTTACAATTTAATTTTGTAATCGTATTTCAAATCGCGTCATTAAAATCGGGCCTGAAATGTCGAAAATTGTACAATTAAAATAATATTTTATTATAAATAGTACTCCTTAAATTTGAGGGTGTATACTTCAAAATAACTAAAATCTAACTACACGTTTTATAACATACAATATTTTTCTTTCACGCAAGCCCTCGCGAATATAGCAAATATACTACCAATTTTAAATAGTAACGGAAAGGAGACAGCGCCAGAAAGCATATTTTGTTTATGATAAAAGTAAAGGACTCCATAGAGAAGTCAGCGAAAAATCTTCACACATGGATGGAATTACTACCAGAAGAAATTCGAAAATCAGTTCCAATAATTTATCTGGCCATACCAGGTTCACATAATTCGATGAGCTATGGAATTACTCAAAAGTCTGCAGTGACTTCAGATGGAAGTCCTATGGTAAAAATTCTTAATTCAATCATACCCGAATACTCTTATCGGTGGTTTAGAGATCAACAATTTAATGCTTATCAACAATTAATAAGTGGAGTCAGGTATAGAAAAATTTCTTTACCTATTATTCTTTCAATTATCACTTAAAAACTTGTTTCTAGCAATTTTGACACACTTTCTGTGCGTTTTGTATAGTAAAACACTGCAGTACCCCTTAAGGGCCGGATGAGTGGAAAATGGTATGCTGGCTACATATTTGCCTTTTAATATCTCCTTCAAGCGTGAACTTCACATTGTCTGTGGGATTCAAGTATGGACTTTGTGTTGGTCAATCTCAAGTTGTAACCCTGTTTTCTTCCTTCCAAGCGCTGCGATGTTTAGGGTCGTTATTGTCTTGCAGAATCCAATTGTGATTGTCGGCTCCGGCTAATCTCTCAGCAGATTTGAATGAACAAGTTATATAAACTTCCAAGATTAATTTTTTGAATCTCCTTTTTAAGAAGTATCGGCAAATACATTAGCTGCGTGTTTTACTGTTTCGTTTTCTCCTATTTACTAATTTCTTTATTCATCGCTTTATTTTAAACACGGTCCGAATTCCACACAGTTAATCTTTTTTCGATATGTTGTTCGGTGTACTTTTAGTGCTGGTGCCAGATTCTTCAGGATCTCCATCTTATCATCCTTTTTGATAAATTAATGCCTTTATTCAGCAGCTTCTGCCTCGAATTTTGTAGCCTCAGTGTCGTAGTTTTCTCATACAAACTGTTTGTAACCTCATCTTACCTTTTAAACATCGCTCTTTTACGTCCTTCATCTAGAGCAGCGCCTAATTTTTCAAACGCATTAAAAATATTAATCCACCTTAACTTAAACGCAGAAACTTAAGTATAAGTTGTGGCTTGTTGGAAACTCATTTATCAACCTTATTTACTCATACTTCAACCGTATTTTATATAAAGCACTTATGTTACTATCCCCTTTTATCCCCAAAGGTAGCAACTAAATGTATGGATTAAACACGTAACGGTCATATTATGCAGGCAAAGTGTTTACTACTATTGGCATAATTGCATTTAAATATAAATATCAACATTTCATCAATAAGTTCTATATTATGATAATTTCAGAACTACTATATTCTCAAATATTTTTAAATATAAATTGGGAAAAAACATTTTGACAAATTACACGAGTTATCACTACATTTGTTCTTAGTCACCATTATTCATTAACCAGTCGATGTGTTGCTCTGCTATTTATCTGCTTACTTTCCGTAGTTTGTAGTATTTCATTTAGCGATGAGGCTGGAAAAAACAATCAAAACAAAGTTACTGGCTAACTTCAAGAGGACAAAGTAAGCTTTCAATACTGGAAGGTGTATTTCAGGTAGATATCAAAGGCTGAAAAAAAAAACGATCCCCTCCGGTGAAAGGCCTGGTCGGCTGTGAGATGGACAGTCGAAGGGACAACAGACAATAAATTTTGTCTATGGTGAGGTTTATGATGTACAATATAGCATTTACCAGCAACGACGCTAGATCCCCGCGAATAGTACTATTGTTTACAAACAGCCCATGTTTTCGGTTCTCGCTGCAAGCAAGTATCAGCAGTGTAGATCCCTATTTATTTGCCGCTTTGACCCGAAATATTGTGGTCTCTTAGTATAATCATCTATGTTCAGTATTTCTATTTGCCTCATAAGTTTGTTTCTCCATGTTAAGCTAGAGTGGCAAATACCTACACGAAAATTGTCGGTATTAAATTGTTCCGCATGATTTAAGAAATATATTCCGGTCCGCTTCCATGATCCCTTTTAAAATAGGCGTTGTAGACTATGATTTAATTTACAAAATGCTGAAATGCTGCGAGAGTTCCCTATCTTCTCTTCCAATAAATCGTTGTGTCCGCTACCTCCCTTTTATTCGACGGAGATATTTCATCAATTTATTTCGAAATGCAAAGGTGTCCTGATTGGAATTGATTAATCCATTTGTGGATGCCTCGCATAAGATGAATTTGGCATAAGTTATGAATTTGATTGGAGTAGTTATTCCTGCTGGGCAGTGTTCCAATATCTTTTGGTTGTGCTATGCACAGAATGCACTTATATGTGGGCTTAGGCTTTTGTTTTAGCTTCGCTTTTAAAGATCTCGTCTGGAATGCACGATCTTAAACTCCTCTAGCTCGAAAATACAGTCCCTAATTTCCTTACTTCTTTATTTTTGGACATTATAGGATGCTTTGATCTTCTTTACTATTTTAGAGTTATCTAAAATAGTAGTTAGAGTTTTAGTGAATTAGAATTGTATTTTAATCTTATTTTAGCACACTTCAATAAAGTCCAGTAAAACTTCACTAAATTAAGCTAACACAACTAAATCACTGTGAACCTATCACTTTATTTCCTTTGCACGGTTATTCACTTCTAAATTTCACTTGAATTAATCACTTCCATTCGCGTATTTATAATTTCGTAATTTTATTTCAATGTAACACTATTTGATTCGGCACTTTCCTCGACGCGCACTGCCTGCTGTAGTCGTTTATATAATCCCATCCAGCCAATCCGGGAAATTTACATGGTAAGCATATATCTTATTCGCACGGAAGGAAAAAAAATATTTCATAATTAAAAGTTAGAAAACAAAGAAAGGGTGAAACATTATAGAATTAGATTAATTTATTAGTCATAGAAGAATTGGGTCAATTTAGTAGTTCTTGTGTCGGAAGAAGATGAATATATATGACCTAATTAATAATTAGAGACAACCGGCATTGAAATATTGTCTATTAAATTAAAACCAGATAATTAATTCGATTAACTCTTTATATTATATATATATATTATAAAATCTACCATTCTAATCAGCTAAAATTATAATTATTTTACTTTTTTTCTGTGAAATGAAATATGATTGTAGAAATAACATTTAACTATACCCTTCCAGATACTTTGATTTGAGAATATGCCGACTCGAGAAGCGTCCAAAATTTCATTATTGTCATACGCTTCTATCAGTTTCGTTGCTACCCCCATTAAAGATGATTAGAAAATTCCTCAAGAAACATGCAAAGGAAATTATTATTTTGGACTTCCAGCATTTTTATGACTTTAATGACAATGACCATGTTCACCTCCACGGAATTATATGCAAATTATTTGGTAGTCTGATTGCTAGTCCAAAGGATATTAAGCTTCGAACTTTTACTCTATGTCGAGCTCATGACATTGATAAACGCGTCATTATAATTTATCGTCACGTAAGCTGTGGGGAACTTTTTTGGCATACCAACTGTTGGCTAACTCCGTGGCCAAATACTACGAAAGTGGAAGAGTTGAGAAAATTTTTGGAGTCGTCGCTACGGAAAAGGAAGCCACAGATGGGGCATATTTCACAATGCGTCTTGACACCATCTTTTGAATTTGTAGCAAACAAGTAATTTGTTTTTTTTTTTTTATTATTGGTCATTTTACATTAGAATTTTAATATTTTACTTTAACAAGCATATATGGTATTTAACAAAACAATACTTTAATTTATTTTAGCACTGAAGCATGCATGAATGACGTAGCAAAGTGTCTCTATAATGCTTTGAAAGAGTGGATTTCTCAACAATTCCCAGGCTTCTATGATGACAAATGTGAAAAGCCCAAAATAAACGTGGTTATTGCAGATTTCATAAATTTAAAGCACAATGCATTTTGCCGACAAATAGTCAAATTGAATCGACATTTACTTCAAAAGATACTAACAAATAAACACAACTTCCCGATGCGCTAAATTTGCCTCAATTGTTTATTCATGATTTTTCGTTTACTGTCACTTAATATAAAGGTGTGGTTTTCAAAGCCTCTGTCTTCGGTAAGGGGTTTGGGATCAGGAAAAATGTTTTTTTTAAATCATATAAGCTTATTAACGCTGTTTTCCAGGTTTGAACTAAAGGTGATATATCCTATGTGCCACGTGGTTTCTGGCCGCATCTGCTACCAGAATCACAGCTTCCATGTCCTCAATTTTACCGTTGAAGTTAAAAAGGACTTGTAAAATGTTTGACGTTAGGACGGGGTTTAATTGTTTGGTTATTGGATTGTTTGATATTTCCTGTATAGTTCCGTTTCTGTTTATGGTTATTCGAAACAGATCAAAACTAGAAAAGCTTTAAAACAAATATTTATTTCTTACTAACATATTTACAAATATAAGTTATTCTAGCAGCTTTCAGCCTTCTTTTTCATTTCCTCTTCAACTGCAGTGCCTTCATATAAAGCTTGTTTTTTCATTGCTTGCTGCAGTTGTTGATAGTGAAATCTTTTCTTTGACCACTCATATCTGAAAGTTTCATTAGTATAGTGAAAGCGGTTTTTGAAATAATATCGTAGTACCTGCATGAGAACCAATAAAATATAGTGCCACAAAAGAAAGTTGCAAATCCAATATTAGACGATAATGCTGTTCTAGACGTTGCCAGGAAACTTAAGGCACCTCCTGCCAGACCTCCTCCAATCCCATAAAGAAAACTCGAACGAAAACAGGGTATTTCTGCAACATTGCGTCCAAATATATACAAACTCTAAAAAAATAGGTGATTTTGGGATTATAGCAACATTTTTTTCCATTATAACAGCTTAAGTTGTTTTCTTTAATGATTCGAGGTGATTACGTTTGCTAAGATATATAGTTAATTATGCTTGCATATGAGTGAATTTTTGCATATTTTATAGTATATATTTAATTTAAAGTCAAAATAAAATATTCAAATATTTTATGAATTTACTAATAAAGTAAATTTAGAGTTATTACTACTGAAAAATAAATATCATTTTTGAAGATGAAGAGATGTTAATAATTTCAAGATTAATAAATATATTATAAAAAATGAATTGGAAAATGAAATAGGAAATATTTTTTTTAAATCTTCTTCTTCTTTTCTTAAATCTTCACTTGAGATGAAACTGTCGTGTTTCTGAATGGCGAAAGTTCTGTATCGGTTGAAATTTGATATTTTTTTTATCGGTTGAAATTTGATTTATGTCTGCGTTTTGAAAGAAAATGTCATTAAGGTGTATATGGTTTTATTAAAAAAATTTTCTGGTTTTTTATGTGAAGAGACGAAACAAAGGCAAATGAAGAAACAAAGAAATTAAAAAGTGGTGAAGATGTACACAGAAGAAAGTTTTAAACGGTAAATGAATGAAAACAATCAACACGCCTATATCAAGTAACAATAGCGGCGATGCTAGGAGATTCAAAGATATTTACAGTAACATATTCGGACAATAGTCTAGTGCATATATGTGTGTATATAGAGTGTATATAATGGCTACTCGGCTACTCGGCTACTCAAAGTCAATAGCGCTTTATTTACTAAATCATCATAAATATTCCAAAAAGATAAAACAAATTCCAAACAATAAAACTACTTAAAAAACTTAATGGGGCCAAATGGCTCCCTAAATTAAAAAACTAAATTAAAAAATTAATTAAAAAACCCGCAGGAACAAAATACATCAAATTGAATTAAAATTATTTATTCTAGGATTTGATTGGATAACGGAGAAAAAACAACTAACACTTTTCAAAAATTAGTTAATATAAAAAAAACCCAGTGAACTAGCCGAACATTATAAGCATCACAATAAAAAATTACTCTAAGTATTCAAATTTATCCACAATCTAGTAACAAAAACAAATAACAATATTTTTTTTTTTTTTTTTTTGGGTTGGGTGGTGAAGGCAATTTACGCCCGGAGTGTGGGACTCCTAGCAGCGCATGCTACCAGACTACCCACTAAACACCCCCCCTGTCAAGAGATCCTAGCCTGGAACCGTTTGACACATTACTTCGGGCTAGGCCTCTTTTTTACTACGCGCTAGGGCGCCGTCAGTCTAGAGAAATCTCCCTCCAGCGGGAGGGGGAAGGATGGAGGAGGACTGCTGGAAAGGAGACCTCCCTAGACCCCGCGCTCAAGGTTATCTATCGTATATTTTTTGGCAATAAGTATTGCCCGAGAGTAATGTGCCACGCAGGTCCATTTGTCAAAACTTTTCAGCATTTCTCCGACCAGATTGTCTGGAGAAAGCTCTCCCATCACCTCCCACAAGTCCTGCCGCATCCTGTTCCACCTTCTACAGTTGAAGAAGGTGTGACATGCGTCATCCTTTTCCCCTGGGCAGAAAATGCAGTCTGGGGACCGTGATTTACCAATCTTGTGCAAGTAAGACTGAAAATACCCATGCCCGCTAAGAAGCTGGGTAAGGTAATAATCAGTCTCACCGTGCCTTCGATTTAGCCACGATCCCACGTCCCCTATAAGGCGGGCAGTCCAGCGGCCATTGGAGTCGCCTTCCCATGACTGTTGCCACTCGAGTATTGTGCGCTGCCTCTCTTCTCGGTTGACAGCATATCTTGAGCCCTCCACTTTACGGTCATAAATTCTCTGTCGTTCTCTAGCAAGGAGGGCGATGGGTATCACTCCTGCGATCACCAACACCGCCGACTCAGAGACAGTGCGGTATGCAGACGCAACCCGCAAAGCTCCTCGTCTCTGTACCTGGGCCAAGCGCTTTCGGTACAGCTCCTTACTGAGAGCTCCGGCCCAAACCTCAGAGCCGTACAGTAGCTCAGAGCCGTACAGTAGAAATTAAAAAGTGGTGAAGATGTACACAGAAGAAAGTTTTAAACGGTAAATGAATGAAAACAATCAACACGCCTATATCAAGTAACAATAGCGGTGATGCTAGGAGATTCAAGGATATTTACAGTAACATATTCGGACAATAGTCTAGTGCATATATGTGTGTATATAGAGTGTATATAATGGCTACTCGGCTACTCAAAGTCAATAGCGCTTTATTTACTAAATCATCATAAATATTCCAAAAAGATAAAACAAATTCCAAACAATAAAACTACTTAAAAAACTTAATGGGGCCAAATGGCTCCCTAAATTAAAAAACTAAATTAAAAAATTAATTAAAAAACCCGCAGGAACAAAATACATCAAATTGAATTAAAATTATTTATTCTAGGATTTGATTGGATAACGGAGAAAAAACAACTAACACTTTTCAAAAATTAGTTAATATAAAAAAAAACCAGTGAACTAGCCGAACATTATAAGCATCACAATAAAAAATTACTCTAAGTATTCAAATTTATCCACAATCTAGTAACAAAAACAAATAACAATATTTTTTTTTTTTTTTTTTTTGGGTTGGGTGGTGAAGGCAATTTACGCCCGGAGTGTGGGACTCCTAGCAGCGCATGCTACCAGACTACCCACTAAACACCCCCCCTGTCAAGAGATCCTAGCCTGGAACCGTTTGACACATTACTTCGGGCTAGGCCTCTTTTTTACTACGCGCTAGGGCGCCGTCAGTCTAGAGAAATCTCCCTCCAGCGGGAGGGGGAAGGATGGAGGAGGACTGCTGGAAAGGAGACCTCCCTAGACCCCGCGCTCAAGGTTATCTATCGTATATTTTTTGGCAATAAGTATTGCCCGAGAGTAATGTGCCACGCAGGTCCATTTGTCAAAACTTTTCAGCATTTCTCCGACCAGATTGTCTGGAGAAAGCTCTCCCATCACCTCCCACAAGTCCTGCCGCATCCTGTTCCACCTTCTACAGTTGAAGAAGGTGTGACATGCGTCATCCTTTTCCCCTGGGCAGAAAATGCAGTCTGGGGACCGTGATTTACCAATCTTGTGCAAGTAAGACTGAAAATACCCATGCCCGCTAAGAAGCTGGGTAAGGTAATAATCAGTCTCACCGTGCCTTCGATTTAGCCACGATCCCACGTCCCCTATAAGGCGGGCAGTCCAGCGGCCATTGGAGTCGCCTTCCCATGACTGTTGCCACTCGAGTATTGTGCGCTGCCTCTCTTCTCGGTTGACAGCATATCTTGAGCCCTCCACTTTACGGTCATAAATTCTCTGTCGTTCTCTAGCAAGGAGGGCGATGGGTATCACTCCTGCGATCACCAACACCGCCGACTCAGAGACAGTGCGGTATGCAGACGCAACCCGCAAAGCTCCTCGTCTCTGTACCTGGGCCAAGCGCTTTCGGTACAGCTCCTTACTGAGAGCTCCGGCCCAAACCTCAGAGCCGTACAGTAGCTCAGAGCCGTACAGTAGAAATTAAAAAGTGGTGAAGATGTACACAGAAGAAAGTTTTAAACGGTAAATGAATGAAAACAATCAACACGCCTATATCAAGTAACAATAGCGGTGATGCTAGGAGATTCAAGGATATTTACAGTAACATATTCGGACAATAGTCTAGTGCATATATGTGTGTATATAGAGTGTATATAATGGCTACTCGGCTACTCAAAGTCAATAGCGCTTTATTTACTAAATCATCATAAATATTCCAAAAAGATAAAACAAATTCCAAACAATAAAACTACTTAAAAAACTTAATGGGGCCAAATGGCTCCCTAAATTAAAAAACTAAATTAAAAAATTAATTAAAAAACCCGCAGGAACAAAATACATCAAATTGAATTAAAATTATTTATTCTAGGATTTGATTGGATAACGGAGAAAAAACAACTAACACTTTTCAAAAATTAGTTAATATAAAAAAAAACCAGTGAACTAGCCGAACATTATAAGCATCACAATAAAAAATTACTCTAAGTATTCAAATTTATCCACAATCTAGTAACAAAAACAAATAACAATATTTTTTTTTTTTTGGGTTGGGTGGTGAAGGCAATTTACGCCCGGAGTGTGGGACTCCTAGCAGCGCATGCTACCAGACTACCCACTAAACACCCCCCCTGTCAAGAGATCCTAGCCTGGAACCGTTTGACACATTACTTCGGGCTAGGCCTCTTTTTTACTACGCGCTAGGGCGCCGTCAGTCTAGAGAAATCTCCCTCCAGCGGGAGGGGGAAGGATGGAGGAGGACTGCTGGAAAGGAGACCTCCCTAGACCCCGCGCCCAAGGTTATCTATCGTATATTTTTTGGCAATAAGTATTGCCCGAGAGTAATGTGCCACGCAGGTCCATTTGTCAAAACTTTTCAGCATTTCTCCGACCAGATTGTCTCGAGAAAGCTCTCCCATCACCTCCCACAAGTCCTGCCGCATCCTGTTCCACCTTCTACAGTTGAAGAAGGTGTGACATGCGTCATCCTTTTCCACTGGGCAGAAAATGCAGTCTGGGGACCGTGATTTACCAATCTTGTGCAAGTAAGACTGAAAATACCCATGCCCGCTAAGAAGCTGGGTAAGGTAATAATCAGTCTCACCGTGCCTTCGATTTAGCCACGATCCCACGTCCCCTATAAGGCGGGCAGTCCAGCGGCCATTGGAGTCGCCTTCCCATGACTGTTGCCACTCGAGTATTGTGCGCTGCCTCTCTTCTCGGTTGACAGCATATCTTGAGCCCTCCACTTTACGGTCATAAATTCTCTGTCGTTCTCTAGCAAGGAGGGCGATGGGTATCACTCCTGCGATCACCAACACCGCCGACTCAGAGACAGTGCGGTATGCAGACGCAACCCGCAAAGCTCCTCGTCTCTGTACCTGGGCCAAGCGCTTTCGGTACAGCTCCTTACTGAGAGCTCCGGCCCAAACCTCAGAGCCGTACAGTAGCTCAGAGCCGTACAGTAGAAATTAAAAAGTGGTGAAGATGTACACAGAAGAAAGTTTTAAACGGTAAATGAATGAAAACAATCAACACGCCTATATCAAGTAACAATAGCGGTGATGCTAGGAGATTCAAGGATATTTACAGTAACATATTCGGACAATAGTCTAGTGCATATATGTGTGTATATAGAGTGTATATAATGGCTACTCGGCTACTCGGCTACTCAAAGTCAATAGCGCTTTATTTACTAAATCATCATAAATATTCCAAAAAGATAAAACAAATTCCAAACAATAAAACTACTTAAAAAACTTAATGGGGCCAAATGGCTCCCTAAATTAAAAAACTAAATTAAAAAATTAATTAAAAAACCCGCAGGAACAAAATACATCAAATTGAATTAAAATTATTTATTCTAGGATTTGATTGGATAACGGAGAAAAAACAACTAACACTTTTCAAAAATTAGTTAATATAAAAAAAAACCAGTGAACTAGCCGAACATTATAAGCATCACAATAAAAAATTACTCTAAGTATTCAAATTTATCCACAATCTAGTAACAAAAACAAATAACAATATTAAACGTAGCAATAATGAGTATTATGAAATAATAATAATAATTAAAAATGGAAAATAAATAATCGAGAAAAAAAAAACGAGAAAAAACAACAATAATTTAGGCAATACTTAGTTTGCTCCGCCCCAGCCCGACCAACCTCGACGATTCTAACAAAGGAGGAACTCCATCGGAATTGTTGGCCTTGAGCAGGCAAGGATTTTTCGGCTTTCATCTGTTCAAGATTGAAAAGATTACGGTCCCCCAACTGCATGGTTTGTATGGGGAAGGTGAACGAGGCGTGTCGCACAACATGTCGAACTCTTTTCAACTACCACGTTTTCTGGATTTTGAAGAGGTGTAACTTTTATTCAAAACAAACATCAAAAGACATGAGAAGCAGAGAGATAAACAATCACAAATTTTTCGATTAAAAGCGAAATCCCAAAAAATATTTATTCTTTTGTAGATTGGGTAGATTTTCTTTTGTAGATAGACACCCTTGCTTGTGAATAGAGATGGAGGATTGCTTACAGCTTATTTCAACCACAGTGTTTATCGAGCCATGGAGATCACTTATTGTATAAAACTTCAGGATTGTTTCTTTCATCGTTTTCAATCTTGCCGGTAATTGGTTGAGGTGGCTTCAGGTTTGAATTCGTCAATCGACTTTAAGAATAAAAACTTAACAATGGAACGATATACAACCATTGAGTAGCGGGAAGTTGCGCTCCACGATTTCGTAAATGGAAACTGTCGGCGGAAAATAGCAGATATGGTTAATTTATATAACTTATAATGATCAATTTAAGTAACAACACAGTGCAGAGTATAACATCTAATTTCGTACAATAGAGTCGGATGCGTTTTCAGTCCAGCCGATGAGCACTAAAAAGCTCAAACTGTTGAAAACGAATTAGTTGAAATAATCGTTGAGACACTGTATAAACGGCATCATGGTTATGACTGAAACAATACTTTCGGCTTAATGTTTCCTGTCAGAGTCAAGATTTAATAGTACTATGTGTTACTCTTATATCAGTCAACTTTATTGGTTAGATTCGCAAGGGAATTACTCCTTCAGGTTCATCAAAGCATTAACTTGCTATTCTCCATCGATTTATTTATAAACTACTATCCATCATGAACCCTGATTGAACTAAAAATTCAGTCTATTGAAGAGTCCCAAGATGTTTCCATGATGCGGAGTAGAGCTGTCGGAGTTATAGCGGACCCGGAATGCGCGCCAATTTATTCTACCTGATAAAACTGTTATCCCTAACTCTGAAGGTTGATGAAAATATGGTGATAACATATGCTCTTTTCTTCAATTATATTGCGACAATTTATTCGATATTGTATCATATTAATCAACTTTCTGTTTTGAGTACAATACTATAACAACGCATTTGAAAGAAAGCCGTCCCCTTGGCTTCCAATCCTTATTCCAATCACAAGGGATTTGAAAGTTGAGAGTATATTAGTTTTTAAAGCTATTGAAATTAAACTAAATATTATAATTGCAAATTTTATGAATTAATGCACGCATTACCTTTGTGTTATCTTCCTCCTCAGCCATTGTTTTGACAGCTGACTTTGACTTTTCGTCAGTTGGTTGACCGATGTCAAAACCAATTGTTCAAGCCGTAGAGGTAATTGAACGTCCCCATTTGATGTTGACATTCGGGTCATTCAGACGTTGTAAAATGAAAGAGACATTGTCCGACCGAATTCAGCCGCGTCGTCAAAGAACTAAAATGGGATAGACAGATATCTTACGATGTCGTTATTCAGAAGGAATTTTGGGATTTTACAAATGTTTTGTGTCGCCAGTGTCAATAGCAACAAGAAATTAGAGAGGAAGTTAGGAACTCGGGCGGCCTAAATATAAATTTCGTAGCGTTAGCGATATGAATGTGAAATTAGTGTGTTGTAATTTAAGAAATTAAGAGGCGTGTAACGCCAAAAGGAAGAGTGAAAATTGCGAAAGTATATTCGTCACCTTGATTGTGATCAGCCTACGGTGAAAATCGAAGCAGTGTGTCGTGTATGCATTCCAGCCCATCAAAGTGAAGTTCTCACGGTTCAAGTGAAATATCGGATCGATTTTACACAGTGACCTGACCAAACATGGAAATATCAACGGATCCTTACGAGCAAAAGTTGTATCACATGTTTAAAAGTTACGACACTGAGGCGGTGGGCTCTCT
Organism: Stratiomys singularior; assembly: GCA_954870665.1. Taxonomy (NCBI): domain Eukaryota; kingdom Metazoa; phylum Arthropoda; class Insecta; order Diptera; family Stratiomyidae; genus Stratiomys; species Stratiomys singularior. The sequence goes on along the minus strand of OX940879.1, from coordinate 61,415,809 downwards.
TGACGAGACGGCACTACTGAAATTGTGCAAATCCCTGGAACTGAACGATCAAGGAAATGTCCTGATCAACTCGTTGCTCAATAAGAAGGTGTCGCGCGTATCTTTCAAGGACTTCAAGGAGGCGCTGCTCAATTTTCTAGGTACTGAGATGGAGGAATCAACACAAGGTAGGCATGCATTGTTTGGTATCCATTGGGCAGCGCTATATGTTCAATTAAAGAATGGAAGAGCAGTCGTGAATTTGCGCCGAACGATAAATATATACTAATTGGGAATATTGTTATGTAAATCGACCTCTGAAGGTTCTTCGGAACAATTTAATAAGTAGCGGGCGATGGTGCCGGCTGCAGCGAACCATGAAAACAATTGGAGTTGAGAAAATTGCAAATGGTTTGACTGTGCAAGCTTGTCACTTTCGTCAGTTAACGCATTCGAAATCGAGGTGTGTGCTCGTCATGTGTGGAGAAGAATTTTGCTATTGGAATTTTAGACTTTGATTAACCATTGCTAAATAGGGGTCCAGGGAATTGATAATAAATTAATTACGGCAAATTAACCGACAAGGCGCTCGTAGATAGTCACAATTAGGCAGGCACAATTGTCCGTCAGTTCAAATAAGATTGGTGATGGTGCATCATTACTTTGAGAGTTTTTAATGTTTATTAATTCCTTGTCGAAATCAAATACTGTTCACTGACATACATCGAACTAGGCGACAGTGTGATATGCGATTAATTTGCATAGAGAAGACCGTTTGTAAAAAGTGACTGTAGCGTATTGCATTTCGATCAACTTGAATTTGGCCTATGATTAATTATGCAAACACGCTGATAATTGTCAAAAGAAATAGACCTGGTTTGAAATTAAAAGAAAAACATTCAAGTTGAAAGAAATTATTACGAAACCGATAATATTACAAGATTACTTGAAAAAACATTGACCCATTCGAACAAAATCACTACTCTCGCTTACACATATGCAACGCTATAATTAACGAGCGAATTACAAACAATTGAAAATTAAAATTAATTATGCTTAGGAAGAGTCCAATTCTTCCACTCTTTTCGTAACATTCCTGGTTCATTACAGTGTTCACGTTTAAATAACGCATTAGTAAACAATGTTTCCTTTATATCGTTCAAGATGTATTGTTTTTAGACAGAAGAATTTTCAAGTTGAAAACTCAATTTTCATATGATTTCCACATTCAGTGCAGTTACTACTATTTTCCTTTTGATACAGTGAATGTTTAATGGAGTTTTTATTTTAACAAATTATATATTAACTTGTAAGTCGTGTGTCGACTTGCCATAATGTTTTATAATTTTGGCACGATTTCTTCTCTAACGGTTGCCTTTCGTTTACTTTAGTTATGAAATGAAAATACTGTTGCACTGAATATGATTCTATTTTATAGCTCAGGAATAAGCACCATCGGAACCCTGATTGATTCGCTCATCAGCAAACACTCCTCCAAATTCTCTTATGCTACGATCTGAGTAAATATATGAAAAAAAAAAATGTTCTGTCGATATATTCTCACAAAAACATATTGCTTTTCTTTGCTGTTGCCTGTAACCTGTCCAATATTTCGTTATTTTTATTTCGTTATTTCGGTTGACAAGTTTTTGTTTCACCTTGTTCGATAAATTGAACCGTTGCAGCGAAGAATACGTAATTTGATGGAAGGAAATCTGCAGCAGGAAGGAAAATAATTCTCAATTGGTATTTACTCGAGTTTACATATGAGTGTACTGTTCGAAATTTCCTGAATTGTTGGTCCATGATACACAACGGTATACCGAAAATAAAAAGAAATCAGGTGTTTGAAGTTTAAATTTTATCACTTTTGTTTTTTGTAGATGATTGAACTGAAATGAAATCCCAGTAGAGCATAAAATATTCAAAAATGTGCATAAATTTTACTAAAATTTTAAGTGAAATACTCAAAAATACATTCGAAAAGTCAAAGAATTTCAGACTTTTGCGTTTTCAACGAAGAAAACTTTAGACGCCTAAAAAATCTCGGTTTGATTTTCTGCTGGCTTTATTAGTTTACACTGCCTTAGAGGTTTTCCCCCATCATCATTTGGTATTCCACAGTGGTTGATGTAATACACCTAAATATCCTAAACATCGGGTGCGACGAATCAAACTGAAAGGCCTTGTATCTTTTCACATTTTGAATTTTTTTTTGGATGGTTGGACTATCTGTTTCTTTTTTTCTGACATATTTGCATTTTAAAAGTATTTTTATTCGTGTCCAATCATCGATCAACATCAAAAAATGTAAAAATTCGAGTTTTATTTTCAACCATTGGTACTTGAGATTACTATATTCTTTTTATATACTATTGAACATGATAGCAATAAACTAAAAAAGATAAATAAGTCTGTAATTTTAAGCAGTTCAGATCCAGATGGGCTCCAACGCATTCTTTTCCCGGAATATCTCTAGGCTTTCCAGGTATTATTAACCTGACCTTTATTGCTTGATTCGATGAGTTGTATTGACTTGCATCGTTCGGGAGACCGTCCTGATATGCCAGCAAAAATTCATTGCATCTGAGCTTCTGAGGAAGGTAACAATACAACCGTTTTAATTCGTTCTAAGTTTTCCGATGTAGTGACACTTTCCTCCGAGCTGATAATAGATTCTTTGTTGTCCTGAATGTATTCACTTAATTTACACGGATTGCTGTCTAGGAATACCAACACTGCCACCTATATGAACCTTAGTGACCCAATAGTAATATACAATATATGATAATCTGAGAATTTTTCAACTAATGGCTTAGAGGAATCATTACAAATTAGGAATTATATATTATAATGATATATTTAAAAAAACCGAACAAAGTGTAGATATTTTAATAAAATGTTATTTCGCTTTCATAAATAATTCCCATAGAATTGGATTGCGCCAAATGGAGAGCTACTCGGTTGACAAAGTTCACTCACCGATTCTTAACTACTATGTAACGTTTAACTTCAACATTATAAACAAACGATTTTCAAAAGTTGTTAATTTGGCTATTAGAAATAAAATATTGCGAGTGGTTGGCGTATTTGAGTTCAAATGCTCTACCCCACAAATCGGCTGATGCCGTCAAAATTTGATGTCTCGTGGCGATTCTGGTAGTCTTCGAAAAGTGCGAACTATGTAATACGATTACTTACATTTCGATTTGTTTTGATTAACTGTCAAATGTAACATAATCTATCGAAAATGTTTGAATGTTGTAGCCCTATGGGCACTTGTGTGAGTGGGTTTTGTACAGTAATTTAACACTAATTGTTTTTGACAAAAACTTTATATCGACAGTCTACAAGGTGAACAATCGACGATTGGTGGTCGCCCCGGCCGTTGAGCGCACCGAGCAGACAAATTGCATGTATTACGGAAAACGTGTGTCGCGTTCGACGATTGCCGTCGTACTGTATTTTTCTAATGCCTTCGAAACGAGTTCCTTAATGAGACGGCTTGTAGTCTCTTGATCGTCTGGATATGGAGTTTCAGGTTCGGCGCGATGCTTTCTATCGCGATTACGATCTGGACGTTCCAATGTGCCACGGTAACCACGCCCGGTATCCGCAATCGATTTCGTATTGCCTACATCACTCCTACTACGCGTAGGAGCTTGTGTCAAACTGTAAGTATGACTAGCGGATCGTGTTGAATTTGAAGCGCCTCGTGCTGGTCGGGATGATGAGTTTTCGCGTGAGCCATTCGTTAAACCAAGCCTATCACGTTCCATGGAATTTTTATGGAACATAGGCGAGGTGCATGTGGCGTGGCCGCCACAATGTCTCAATACACTTTAACATATACAATGCAGATCGGTGAGGAGTTCAAAAAGTGAAATATCTCGTAATAGAAACTAATAATTGCGTAAAGAGATTGCCACATACAAGCAATCAAAGAATGAAATTGGCACCAACAACAAGCATATCTCATAAGTTACAAGGCTGCAAATGAAAATTAAGCCTTCTTCTTTGAAATGTTACCACCAAAAATTCAAGATTTTTGACTACTATAGCCAAACATCTAACAATGCAATATATATTGTTTTGACGTTTATTGAAAAAAGTCGTTTAGGAATATACTGAACTTACCGAATGTTACCCTAACGCAAATTTATTTACATTTACATTAGTAAAAAATAATAATAGTTTGTTGTAGCTTGGGTCCGCCAAGCTACGCTTTTTTGTTTTTGAGGTCGCGTTTCAGCTGTATGCAGGCATCTCCATCTTTCACCCAAAGTTCAAGAATTGTTTGTATCCTCGTATTCTATGCGTTTCTGTCTGCTACGTTATTCAATTAAACGTTACAGGCGTTGTACATTTTGCAAGGTGTCTGAAGTTATCGTCGTTGCAAGCGCAACGGTCTCAAAGTTCTCACATTTTCACTAATTCTTCCACGTTTTGTTTGCAATGAAAAATTATAAAAAATAATTACAGAAATTTCTGGCTAATTATCTTAAAAATAAAAAAAATAAAAAAAAGAATAAGCATCGTTATGTATACGACGGTTTAAAATTTTGATTTCCCACTTCGCCTGTATGTAAATATAAACACCTCTTTTTCAGTATATATTTTCGTTATTTCGTTGACGTAGGCCAATATATGTTTGTTGTTACTTGGGTTCGCCGATCGACCGCACCATTTCTGTGTCTCGTACCCTCATCTACTCAATAATCATGTATTCAAACCAAAAAGTGAAAAAAATGACAGCCTTGCATTTGCAACGATGCAAACTTCGGACACCTCTCAAAAGATGGTCGTGAGCGCAGGCTATTAGCTCCCCGGTCATCTTTGGCTGTACCAATAACTTTTACCCTTCCGGCTTGGGAAGCGGTTCTACATCTCCTTCGTCTGAATGCAATTCCGACTAACACCTTCAAATCAGACAACTCTGTTTGTTTCAATGCTTTGCCTCTGCTGTTTGAAGCTATCCGAATTGAAGTGCGGACAGCCCAAATCGCCCTCAATGGAGTCATATCCGTCCTTCACTAATTTAGCTCACTATGGAGCGAACATGCGGACAGATTGTTAGGTATTTAATTTTCGGCACCTTTCCGATTTCGGATGGCGAACTAGTAGCTGAAGCTTTGAGACCCATCTTGCTAGTTGATCATGGAGATCCTGACAGATTCTTAAGCCAATTCAGGGACGCATGGCCTGTAATGATCTCAAATGGGTAGTCTTCTATGTACGTCCGGAAGTTCTCCACTGTTGTTCAGAGACGGTATAGTTCCAATGGGCTGAGTTAAGTTTGTCTGACATAAAAGCTATGGGAGAACGGCTCCTTCTCCATGGTGAACGCATAACAGAGAATGACTTGTTGAAATCTGCATTGTGAAGCGCGGATCTAGGAGAATTTACTAGACGGCGGTTGATCAAAGCTAGTGGGTACGCGCTCCGAAGACATGTATCCAGTCTACTACGGCATGTAACATATTTTCCTTCGCAGGCGGTATAGCAAAGTATCTTTGCTTGATCGGCCTAGGGTCAGCATTGTCGATAACGTGAGATACCAGCGCAGAACTGCTGGGACCAGTTCTTTCGTAGGATGAATACTCTGCTATAGCCCCGACTAACCGTCGTTGTTGATCGCCGTTCAGAAAATGTCGGCAGCTTTTGAGGTACAGTTAATGAGTCATTACTGTTTCGACCGTCCCGAGTAGGGGCGAGACAAAACGTTTCGAGGGCAAGTTGAAATGCTGAACTAAATTGACTTCCAAGTACAAATCTGAGTCCGCTAGGGCACGTCGCAGAAGCCCGCTGTGGCAAAGGTATTCGATTTTCCCTCCTGTACTAGCGTCATTGGGTGGGCAACAGGAGGAGCAAAGTGTGGTTGGCAGCAACTCCTAGATGTGCGACTATTTATGAAGTTACATGAGAACCGAAAAATAAAATATTGTAATTTTATTTTGTGAAGGACCTACTTATACAGATTATTAGCTGTCCGAAGTATTCAGCGACCAAGGCTCTGCAAGTTTTTGCGAATATTGAACGGGAGAAATAGCATCCACTAACTTTGTGACAAGAAAAACAAAACGCCAAATAGGTACACTTTATCAGTGTGAACGAATTAATCGAGTAAATTAGGAGGCTGAATATGGACGCCAAATCAAACTAATTTACATTTTTGGTTAGATATGGTGCTGATAAGAGGTCTTTAGTGTTAACGCCGCTAAAAAGACTGCTTATTATCAATTTTAAAACTTCTTATAATCATTTTTTTTTTAATTTACCATATAACTATGCAGAACTTAACGCATGCAGATATAAATTAGTCCCCAGACAAAGAATTTTAATTTTTTTTAAGTGGAATGCTTTTGGAATATTTGTAGTCTCAATGCAAATTGACTGCGTCGTATATTTGTGCATTAATCGAAAGTATGACATGCAAACGAAAAAAGTCTAATATGAGAGTTTCGTATAAAGGAGACCGAAAGTTTGCATGTGCTAAATAAATTTTCAATCGGCAAAGCAATATCAATGCGATTTTAGTAGCAGTTTCGCCCTGTTGAAGACTTAAAAGTGTTAATAAAAAAAATTCATAGAAAAATAAAGTGCTTTGAAAGGTCCAGGTAAGTGGGCGCCATAATATTACTGTCTTATACTCTACTGAAGTGTTTGATGATAGATTAAAAGTTATCAGAATATTGATATTCTCCTCGAAAATGTTTATTATGCCAATTGAGATACAATGATATAGTTATATCGCAACCTACCTAAAAACATATACAAAGAGACAATGCCTGCCTTAAGGTTTTATTGTAACAATAATAATATCCTTTTAAAAAATGTAGATTGGCAATAAAAATATTTGCTTTTTATTCAAAAAATTTCTTTTTGTTCTAAAATTAGTTCACGATGTCTTAACTTGCTATACATACAAATGAAAAGAAGATTAGCATTACATTACATCACATTCTAACTTTTACCGATATATCTAACTGTACGTGTATGTAAATGGCTCTCAATACCACGTGAATTGGCACAAGGTATGCATTTGAGGTAGGGCAAATTTTTATTTTAACCAAACCAAAAAAAACTAAGAAAATTTAGTGTTCTGGAATCTATTTGAAAATTTTGTTGGGATATTGCGGTTTCACGATTTCAACAAAGTTTAGGCACAGTATATTATCAGTGAATTTAATTCGGATACAGATTTTACCGACTTCAGTATAGTTGTTTAGTATTGCAGATCTGTCTGATGTTGGGATAATAATACCTACACCACAAAGTGAATAGATTGAATTAACTTAATTTGTTCTTCACTTGCTCAATTTTTTCGTGGTCATCGTTTAACATTTGCGTGACATTATTGCCTCCGCTCATTTTATTTTACGGTATATCCTTTCTGAAATTACAATTTTTTAGGTGTCTAAAGTTTCATTGTTCATTGCAAACGCAGTGGTTTTGAATTTCTGTCACTTTTTCATATCTGGGATGACGCCCTTAGCAAGCAGACGTACCGGAAGCGTTTGATTCAGGTTCGAAATCGAGGAGCCTTACGAATCGCACCGTCTTAGAACCAGCGGTGATGGTTATTCCAGGGGTGGCGCCATCGCCCTCCTAGCGAAAGAGCGTAGGAGGGTCTATTTTCAGAGAGACGAATAAGAGAAGGAGGCTACCGCACGCGAGGAGAGGCCACGGACTCTCGCTCTGTGGCAGAACAACTGGGAACATCAAACGCGGGGTAGATGGACGGTGCGACTTAGTAACGGCGTGAGGCCATGGTTTAGTCGGGGTCATCGTGGAACCGATTAGTACCTGACCCAGCTCTTTGTATTTCCAGTCTTACCCGCACAAGATGGGAAAAAAGCGGTTTCTCGACTGTTTGTTCTACTCGGGGACCGCTGACGACGCGTACAACTCCTTCTTCGAGTGCAAGCGATGGGGAAACGAGCGCTCTCTCCTTTCCGAGAGAATAGGTGAACTCTCCAGAATGTTTGGTGGATGTGATAATGTTATAAATTGACAAATGGAACTGTGTGGCATATTACGCTCGGGCGGTTCTTCTGCCGAAGAAAGTCATTTTGGCCCGCTGGCTGACGCAGATAGAAGATGGGTAACTTTTACAGTAACCTGAGCAAAAAAAGGCCTAGACCGAAGTAATGTGAGAAACAGTTCCAGGCTGGGTGCTCAGTGTGACAGGGGAGGTGTTTGGAGGGTAGCCTTCCACTGCTGGGAGTCCCTCACTCAAGGTGTAAAAAGCCTTCACCTCCCAACCAAAAAAATCGTTGTTTTCGTGTTATTCTATTCATTCACTCCTTACAATCTAATTCAGGGGGTAACATAGTAAAAAATAGTTCCAGTACACAAGATTTCCTTTAAGATCTTTTAAGACAATCTTAAAAGATTTTGCAGTTGAGTCTGAACTATCGATTTGTTTTGTTAGTAATGCGTTTACTTAAATTTTTTTAATGAAATAGTAGTAAAGTAAAGAACAAATTGAGATCGCTGAAGTGCCACAATGAAACCAGGAACCGGAAGCAGTCTTGTCAATGAAGGCAAGAGAGTCTAAAGGATCGAATTGGATTCCAGCTTAGGTGTTGCAGATGTAAAGATGTTAAATGGTAAAGTCCATTTACCATTACCATTACCATAGACAAGAAAGACAAGAAAGTCTAAAGGATCGAATTGGACGAAATGGACTTTACCATTTAACATCTTTACATCTGCAACACCTAAGCTGGAATCCAATTCGATCCTTTAGACTATCTTGTCTTTCTTGTCTTCGATTCTTTAGACTTGATCCTTTAGACTTTTAGACTTGTCCTGACCTGCTCCTCAGCATGTTTATCTCATACCTCGGCGAATAAGTGTTCCCAAAGTTGGAAAAGTGAGTGAGGCTCGTGCTGATCAGACAAAGGACGAGAAATCTTGAATTACCGACTGCATATCACCCGCAGTGTATTTTAGAACCGACCGGAAAAGGTCTCGAGAGACTCATCTGGGAAAGACTCACTGGCGCGGTTCATGCTTCGGGGATCTATCACTACAGCAGTATCGTAAGCACTGCGCAGTTCACGACGGATTGTCCTGCTTGTTACGCTGAACATCAAAAATGCATTTCACAGCGCTAGAAAGGTGGGTATTGTAAATTTAAAAAAATATTTCAAACAGAAAAAATTATGTGAATTCCGAGGGCATATCCAAAGAGCCGCACCCTTTTCTACGGCACGAAGGATCGTAGCCGCAGGGTCTGTGGAAAATCAAACCTGTGAAATTTCTCCTATGACAGAAAACCAAAGCTTCAACTGTCATGCTCAACTCAGATTCGATATGCTAATGCGGTGGGTAGGACTATGCTTGCGGTTTTAGGTTAGCGCTGAAAAAACCCCAATTGGGCATCTTGACAAAGAAGCATATCCTCAGAGTGAGGCCTCTATAGCTCCCGCCCGTTTATTGGCACTCACTCGGTTAATGGTCAACACAAACAGTCGACTCCAAATGAGCTTCTAGCTGGAGAACTTAGGAACGCAGAAGAGAAGACGTCAACAAAGACAAGAAACAACGCTCTTTCAACAATTACTAATAGTCCTTGTTGTGCGAACAACAGAAAGGTGGACCGCACGATTGAGTTCTGTCTTGAAGCCGTGACTTAACTGAACGCATGGTGAGACTGATTTCTACTTAACTCAGCTCTAGAGTGGGCATGTTTCCGTTCTTTTTTTCTTAAGATTTTTAGTCACTGTCCCCCAAATTCAAAGAATGTCCATCATTGCAAATGTAAGATAATGTAATTTTTCACTGTTCGAACTTGTTTAGGATAGCTGGACTGAAAGTTTTGCTTCTGACTGAAGGTCTGCTTGTTTTCCATTCCCACCCAATTATCGGCAACGATTGAAAATCCTAAAGCGTTGCATTTACAACCAAGCAAACATTAGACACCTAAACAAGAGCAGGTGTTGTACAATATGGGTGGACCATAGAGGGAGTAAATAGGGTGCAGTAAAGTTTCACTCAGTAAAAATACAAAGTCGTAACGAGTAGTTACATACTTTCGTGACTTGGCTATACTTTTCATATTAATTCATAATTCGCTATAGTTCCGTCCTAGAGAATTTAGGCATGGAGAAAGTGGAAATTATTAAACAGAAAAGTAACTGAAAAGTTGATCTAATGATTAAAAAAAACTTAAAATTTTATTGAATAGGGTGCTTTCATTGACTTTTTTTAGAATTTCCCAATATAAATTCTATTTGTAAACCATTTCTGAATAAATTTTCTAAAGAGAATGCATTCTTCGCAATATTTTCTTTCTTCAAGATTTTTGCCTTTTTTGCCAATTGCCCAAAAAACATCTTAAACTGTTGTTTATTGTTGACGCCTACGAATAACGGTGGAGGAAATTTGTGCGCTCCAAAGTTGTAACCGTGTAGATATTAAATAATTTGTATAGAATGCTTTAAATTTAAAGAACAGGTAATGCAATATAACAAATTTCGAGGTTGTATAAAAATTGATAACATTGTATATGCGAAATTTAAAAATTGATGGCATTGTAAACGCGAAATCGTAAAATAGAATTCAAAAATAATGGATTATTTATCATGTAATTACGATTGATCACACTAAATTTTGGCTTCCAAATGCAATACAAACACTAGTTATAATGAAACAGATAAGAAGAAATATTGAGACTAACCGTCTTAATTGAACTTGGAATGTTTAAAAAGTCGACACTTTCTTTTTATCAGCATTTAATTTTGATAAGATATCGTAATGAAGTGTCGCGAACAATAATAATGTTTGTGTCACGTGTATATATGAAATATATGAGGAATTGATTGCACTAAATATAGAAAATTGACTTCATCTTGAACATTGAAAAAAATCAAGTTTTCTCACTTAAACCAAATGGTCTAGTCATAATATATAATTCACTTTCGGAACTCAAATCCCAGATTACAAATCAAGATTCCAACATACTTTTCCCGCTAAGACAGTAATAAATTGCAGTCATGAACGGATCACTATTAAGTGTATGCTGTGAAGGAAAAATTATATTAATTTATACCGTTCAAAATTATTATTTTATTTTCGTGGCGATTGCAACGATCCAAACTTCAGGCACCTTCGTGAAGGATAATGTGTAGAAGAATTGCTAATAAGATATTGAAATACCGAGAAAGAGAAACTCATTAAACAAGTGCAAGTTCTGATGATACTATACTCCAAAATACTATACAACTACTACTGACTATATACTCCACTGAAGCCTTCGCCTCCACTTGCAAACCCTAATTCTTTCTTCAATATTCCCAATTAAGCTTTCACATAATTGAGACTCTATTTTGTCGATATCAGGTTCAGCATTCGCCTTGGAAGTTGGAAACGTCAGTGGATTGTTAAAAATAACTTACATCTAACGTTCAATCAAAAAAATCAACCGCGTTGAATCGAAAGATCAATTGGTTCCTGCAAACCGCAATAAAGTAAATGATAAACCATCTTGTAGATAGCAGCGGCTGTCTTTCGTCGTATACTAATAAAATAAAATATACAAATTATACCTCTGTATTGCACTCCATTCACAGCACGGCTTTTCATTATTAATTTCAAACCAGTATGTCCTTGTGGCGGTTCCCCCGCACCATGTCCATTATATGTTATCTTTGGAATCTTTTGAAAAAGTTTCCGATTTCCAGACGCTCAAAGCGACAATTTTACTTTTTGACGTAGCTCCCAATATAAAAACACTCTGCGCCGGAAAAGCAGTTCTAATGAAAAAATTTTCAACACGAAAGAAATTTTCCAAGATCCAATCAGAGAAACTACGGCTCTGGTGGTGGTCGCAGTTGTTGTATAATTAGGACAAAACCATAGCCAAGTGTTTTGTCAATATCCGCTGCAAATTGAACCGCTAAAGGTGGACTTCCTAAGTACGGTGGAAAATTAAGGGATTCAAACAATTTGCAACACTTTCTATAACTGTGTCAATTTTACATATTGATCTTCCACATTTTTGTGTTTTCACACATGAACACTGAATCTGCTTGCTGAAGCTTATCGATTGCGAACGCGCATTTATGTGCGTTATGTGACCTTAACAAAGATTTCCATGAATTCAGTGGATAGTAACTGCGATGTCATGTGAAAGTGTATAATAAGCTTCAATGAATCCTATTTTCTTTTACTTTGAAGCGCCCTCTAGTGAGTCAATTCTTGTTTCAGAATGACAAACGTCAATATTTGACCATTGTTAAGCGACCAGTGGTACGTCCGTTTGAAATTCATAAATAAGCTTTATTGTAATTGTAAAACACATTGAAATATACTGCTACAGTAATAAAGTGGTAATAAATGTTGGCTTTTTCAACTTTTCAAAATTTAGCTTTTCAAATAAGCCGTGAGTTCCATTATTATAAAAGACTCATTCTCAAGGGTGCTATCCGCAAGATATTTTATATACTGGTTGATTTTTCAATAACTTTCAATTAGTTTCTGTTTTTTCTAGTTATAGCAGAACCATTTTCGCTGGTTATTGTCTTCTGCTTAAACTTAATGTTCATGCCTTGGCAAAAAAACCTGCTTGCTGTTAATTGCAGATCATTCCTTTGCTGATTCAACGAATTAAACTTTATGCAAATACGACCGTGGGCACATAATTTGCAAACCAAATTCAATTCAACCACTGAAAATGTTATGGTATCACAAGCATGTGCATGCTTCTTTCATATTGAAGGCACGTCATATATATACTATAAGCAACAAAATTGTATATAATTTGCACAACTATTATGGCTTAATTTCATTTTCTTCAAATTCAAAATATCTTTTGAGCGGCGATACTTTTGGATAGCCCCTCAACCGCACTGAAAATTCGGTTGGTATAGATTGTCCCAAGTTTGTTTAGTTTTAATGATAAAAATCATCTTTAGCCTGGTTTTGTGTGATTTGTATGATAATGACCTTATATCAATTTTTTTCAGGTTTTTTATTCAAATCAAAGATTTGATGGCAGACTTTTCGCACTGTTTGCAATTTTTTCTGCAATTAGAAATTTTAAAAATAGGCCGACTACTGGAACAACGAATTTGATGAGTGCATTCGAAAATACTCTGCAAATTAGAACAAGAGTGGCTTTTCGGTATTAAAAACTGGGTCAAGATGATAGGTCAAAATAAAACTACAATTGACGTAAAACCTCTTTGATGAACTTTTATGAATAATTAATAAAGAGTGTTCGAGTTTTCTCACTCAATGATTTTTTGACTATTGGCCTGGGATTTTGTAATTTTTTTTTTACCATTTTAATTTTTTGTGCTTTCTTCTTGCTTTGGATTCTAGTTGTTTGTTTTCTATTTAGTTCAATTATCCTCAAAATTTAAAATTAGAAGAAAATCGAGACAATTTTGTTTGCATCAGTGCAAATTTCTGACACGTAGTTTGAATGGTTTGAGTTTTGAATGACACGTAGTTTGATGTATTATTTAAGTAAAAATACTACCTTAGTATGAAACATCTAACTCCTTCGCTTTATCGTTACCTGTTACGAATTACAGAATTTCAAATTATTGAACAGTTAAAGAAAGATGTGAATATTAAGATAACTAGTATTTTTGAGATAATACCGCTTCCAAAGTTTTGAAACACTTAATAATAAAGGAAATATTAAATTATTATTATTACCACTACTGAAATATGACTGCGAAAAATTAACAGAATCGAAACTATTCTACAGAAGACAAAAAGGCTCCACCACAAATATTTGTGATGCTTTCATCATTGCAATCCAATTTTTTCTCTTTCAAATAGTTTTCGTGTTATTCTTATTTCACTTGTTATTACTTATTTCTATTGCTATTGGTACGTCTATTGTTGCAGCTTTGAGAGTCCGCCTATGGTCCTGTTCAACTTGTGTCATGTATTCAGACGAAAACGGCTGAAGTTAACTACAAGAAATTCAGTTGTCTCTTTAGCCACCTTCTGAGTCTGAGATGACTTGGTCTCGAGTGATGCCGCTTTTAGTATTTGATCAAATCCTACAAAGAGTTCTAAAAAAGTTTAGCGTACAACGACAACGTAATTTACATGTTTATTTCGCAAAAATCATACCCTTGACTCAAACTTTCATATTTTATTTTTCAATTGAATCATAAATCAGGATCATATATTCCATAGTGCCACATCTTCCAATTACAAGTGAATTCGGACACAGAGCCGTAGAGGATCACAGAGTCATGCTGTATTGCGATTTTCATGCAAGTATATGGCTTCGATTACCGAGGATCATATGCCTATGGAAAAACCGGAATAAAAAGATGTACGCCACGTACGCCATATGGATTTCTGATGTCCGTGTACCATGGATATTAGAAATCCATATGGCGGACTATACAGCCGAAACGCGTCTTTGAAAAAAAGGTAACCCGGTCAGACCTATATATCAACATAAATAAACAACTTTTACTAACTTTCAAAAAGGTTAAAAACCGTTTTGCGTCTTCGTTCCAATGCTTTTTTATGCTTTTATATTTGCGGCAATAGTCCAACGCAGAAGCGTAAGTTCACAAGTGTATTTCCAACTAAACGTTTGACCGAGCATTCCGTCTAAAACTTCGATTAAAGATTAAACTACGTGACTGTCGCGCGTTTGTATTGTTAGCGATACTAAGGATAGAAAGGAGTCTTCTGAATCTTGGAGTCTACTATACTGTATATGTTTAAAAGGTCAAACTTATCATTTTGCAGAGGTGCCTTTTTATTGAATTGCTAATCAAATACAATCTTGTTGTATTTTGAGTATTTCCAGTACTACCTTTGAAAAGTTTCTTGCTTTAATGAAAGGAAATTGGATGCTGTACGGTCAATAGGTTTTTCCTATCTTTGACAAATATTGATATTGCACGTATGGTTTTTTGGTTATCTATATAAGTACTATTGCGTATTGCAATTGCTGCGCAAAGAAGTTATAAAATGGAACCTCGGTTACCAAGCAGAATTCGTTCTAAAATCTTCTTCGCAAGGCGAAACAGTCGTCGTAATTTTTCACGTTAATGCAAAATACGATAATGCGGTCCATGTCAAAAAAATATTCACAAAATCTTATTTTAATTAAAAGTTATTCAAAGGAAATCACTCACACACTGTTAGCGAGAGTGAATCTTCATGTATGTTTCCACCGCAGAATAGATCCACCTGAAATTCGAATTGGATTTGCAAAGGACAAAAAATTAAAAAAAAAAAACTATACACAGTGAGCGTCAAAATAAAGTGCACAGCATGTTTTGAACATAATTTTCATGTATTTTGGTCTTTTACAATGGGGTTTTATGACATATTGTAGTCGTTTTTAAGCTATTAAGGCATACTTTAATAGTCAACAAAGTAAGTTAAGAGAACATTTAATGGATACGAAAATAATACGCCAAAAACAAATAATAATCCATAATCGTAGCGTCAAATTTAAGTGTAAAGTTCTAATAAAACTTAAAAATAAAACTCAAAATCAAGCATTCAGTATTTGGTTTGCTTGCCTTTCGCCTTAATAACAGCTTTTAATCGTCTTGGCATTGATTCTACCAATTTTGATGTTACTTCCGGTGAAATATGTTCCCATTCTTCCAGTAAAGTCTTTTTTAGGTTGCCTATGTTAGTGATGTTCCTGTTTCGTATTTGCCGGTCCAGATGTTCCCATAAATGTTCAATGGGGTTGAGATCCGGTGATTGTGGGGGGTGATCCAATTGTTTAGGTGCATGATAAAACAAATATTCTTTAACTATTTTGGCGGTATGCTTGGGGTCGTTGTCTTGTTGGAATATCAATGAGCGATCCAGCCCCAATTTTTCCACGCTAGCACCCAAATTTTCTTTCAATATATTCAGGTATCCTATTTTATTCATTGTATTATCAACGAATACCAATCTGCCAACTCCACTTGCCGCCATACACTCCCACACCATCACCGAACCACCACCGTGTTTTACTGTCGATACAATGTTTTTATATTCGAACTCCCGATTTTTTCCTCTCCATATCCTAGTTGGAGCTTTCTTGCCAAAAACTTCAAACTTACTTTCATCACTAAATAAAACATTTTTCCAAAATGAATTCTGACGATTTTCATGCTTTTTGGCAAAATCAAGGCGTCTTTGTTGGTTAGCTTTCGATATGAGTGGCTTCTTTCTGGGTACCCTACCAAATAGCCCATTACTATGCAAGGCTCGTCTGATTGTGCTTGCGCTAACATTGCGTCCTGATGACCTTGAGATGTCTTCCGCTACTTTCACTGCGCTCGTTTTCGGTTCTTGTTTAACCGTTCTTACAAATGTGCGTATTTCCTTTTCACTTAGCCGCTTTGGCCTACCAGCACCTGCCCGATTTTCTAAACTACCGAAAATCTCGAACTTGTCAATGATTTTTTTGACTGTGTTATGGCTTCGATTAATTATTGAGGCTATTTCTCGCAAAGATTTCCCTTCGTTTCTAAATTTTAAAACAAGTTCTCGCGTTTCTAAAGAGGTCTGCCTATCAATTTTCACTAATTTAAATATAATATAATTTTTTCCACTCTAATCACCAGACTTGACAATTTTTCCACAGAATAACTATAAACTTCGTTCGCCTACACATTGAAAAAAACACATGTCACCCAAGCCTTTCTAGTCGACCTCCATTTCACTTGCAATTTGTTATTCTGGATTTTGTCTTTATTGAAGGCTCGTGGTGACCTGAGTGATACACAAGTAGTGGCCTGACTTAAAAATGTCCGCTTGCATTGGCACATAATAGGAACGTAAGATGATCTTCAATTGGCTTATGGCCGGCAATGTTTCAAGTTTCAAATAATTTGTTGGGTGAATTTTTTGGTTTGTATACAATTATTTACAATCAATCTTATCCTATTACTTAAACTACAGATTTCACTAATGACTGTACCCAGAGCTCAATACTTACTATATTTTTAGATGGCCGGCAATGCACTTTTCTTTTCTGTTATATACGTTCGCTTCGGCATCTTTTCCCTGAGAAGACCTGTTTCGTTGCAATAATGAAACTGGTATGATGTTCTCGTTGATAGTGCCAATAGTTGGAATCGCTTTTCATTTATTCTTATTGGACGGAACCTGTAAACATAGTCGAGAGTGCGTAACTGTTATGCAGGAATTCTCGCCATTCCTTGTAGAACATCTATCTCCTCAATTTTGTCCTTGATCTTGAAGCTGATACCTTGATCTTGAATGATATGGTTATTTCTTCTCTCTTATGGCTGATTTCCTGCGGATTTTTGGGAGACCTTTTTTCAAGGTTTAGTAAAAATTTTTGCCCCAAGTTAAAAATCTATTGTCTAACTAACTATTATCCTAATAATTACATAATTCAATTAATTTCGACTCATGTAGATAAATACGACATGACAAACATTTTAAAAAAGTATGGTCACAAATGACATTGTGCTAAGCACATTGATCTAACATACGCACTACCCGGGTCTTCTCCTATTTCACATCCGTTATGCGAAACATAGCTCGTTAAAGAGGGCATTCTTCTACGATTTGTTTTGCTGGTTATGCGAATTACACGTTATGGGAGGTGCTCTTTAAGCGAGGTCACATTGTGTTTAGCATTGTTCTCACTTAATTTGTTCTGTAGAGGTTTTGCCTGCGTTAATTTATTTAACCAACAGACCAGCTTGTATAATATCCATATTTTGTTGCAGTTCAGGTTTTCCGTTGAAAATATTTTGCAGACTACAAGTGGACATTGGCGTCCATGTGGCTGCGTCGCCCTTCGGGTTGTTAACTAGTTCATCACGTCACGTTTGACACTTGTGAATTAGTTCAATTATGATCACACACGAGTTAGATTAAAGTAAAAATCTCTATTTTTTTAAGGTGAGGTTTTTGAACTTCTCACTACTCTTCCAGTTTTATCAAGATTGGACTAAAATGAAAAACTAGAAAAACTACTTGAAACTGCAAAAAAAGAACAAAATACGAAAAATTTAATTCAATTATCCTCAATAAAATTTAAAAAAAAGGAAAAAATAACAAAATTGTTGTGTTGATAACGATGCAGACTTCAGATACCTTGCTTTATCAAGTTGTTATTTTCACTCACACATAGCACTAAAACGTTCTTAAATCATTTTGAACTAATTCTGTTTTAGAATCCAGTTGAATCAGCTCATAAGCTAGTTCTCATTATATTTTTGGAACGTCTACGTTACTCCAAAAATATATGGAGGATATATGAACATTATAACATTGTTATATAATCTAAATCTGTTATACAATCTACCCTATGATATGTCTTTTGAATGATACACAATGTATTCTCAACTGAGACTGGTTTAATCAATTTTGCGTCAGCTTATCAATTATAAATTATTTATTGTAACTGTATGTATTTATTTACAGTCACTAAACTCACTATAGGCCTTCCATCATCCATTCTTTCATAAACTTATATAATTTGCATTATAGGTATTAACACTCGCTCCGAAAAAAAACACAAAGTTTGTGTTTGACTTCTTGCTTTCAGGAAGATTTAGTATGGCGCTTCTTTGTTCGTATTTGATGATATGTATGAATCTTATTAGTAGAAAGCCATGTTCGTTTGATGGAACGTAAAAATGGCGCTATTAGCCAATAAATATAAGCAGGATTAAGCTGTGTGCATTAATATGTTCGTAAGCTTCTCGATATAATTATATCCAATTATAGTTACTCAGCACAGATAGAACGCTTACTTTAGAAGAGAAACCGAATACACTCATGTTATCGATAATAGAAATTAGAATTGTTTCTATGTGAAAAGAATTCATTTTTTTAATACAAGTCATACTTTTGCTATATCGAACATTTAAAAAAAAATACTCTGTTGAATTTTGTTTTTTTTTTCTTTCATTTTGAATGTACATCTGGTAAATTATATAATAATAATATGTTCATTTGCTTTGGTTTTACCATTTACGCTTAATAACATGACTTAAGAATAAGTTTCGGCCATGAAAAATAGAAATACAATTTTGACGGCTTTCACTCAAAGGTGAAATTTGCCATCAGTACATGTGTATTATTTAAAACACACTTACTAAAGCTAAAATCCAGACGATTACTTCGGTGTTTTCCATTACCACCTTCAACCCGAGAGAAATCCAGTCACCCACTCACTGGAATAGCGTATCTAGTCTGAGTTGCGCATGCTCGATTATTCCCATCAGTGACTGGCTGCAACATCGTTTGCATAGCTGATCAAAAGTGACTCCTCCGGCAGAAGATAGGATAAGAAATGTTCAAAAGACCAGAGTCGAGAATGAAACCCTGATCGACATCTTATGTAACTATAATCCTCCAGTTACCTTCCTTCGTATTCTAGAGTAGGACGAGAATCAAGATTTCTAAGTGTACTCTGGAGATTTTCCTTGTAGCATTTTTAACGAATCGAGAAACCAGAAGGAGAACCCGCATGTTAAAACCGCTATGCAGTTGCCATTCATACCATAGGTACTTCAACATGGTCTTCAGGTTATCAGGTCTTGCCTATTTTGCGAATTTCCACGCTTGTCTGAAAAGACTGGACTACATCAAGACAGATATTCACGACAATTACTTTAAGTTCATGGTGGTTCCATTTGGAACAAACGGTCGTAATCATGGAATTAGAGCCAAAACAATAATCAAATATGCGTTTACAATTATTATTTTTGTGCCGGAGGAACTTTACCCCGACTGTAACAACAGTAGTCTATCGAAAGTTTAATTAGTAGGACGGAGTACATGTGGTTTATGATCTTTTACATCTTTTGCTTTATGATCTATTATACCTTACAGGAACTTCATACACGTCGCGAGAAGTCTTGCATTGAAGTGTCGATTTTTTCACTTTCATTTGGATTTTGAAAGTAGCAACTTGAGGAATATAAATACTACATTGAATTTACCGTATATCAAATCATTTTACTAAGTAGAAGCTTATACAAAGTCAATTTATAGTCATAATTCGTCATCATATCAGTGCAGTAACTTCGCTTTTCTTTTACGTCCTTATAATGAGAAGCGCTATATTTGGCTTGAAGTTAAATCCAAAATGATTGAAATTCGCTTAGAGTTTGAGTCCACCCAACTCTAGTTCAAATCACGTTTATGAGCGGTAGACCATTCAACGACCAGTTTTCATCTTTTTCGACTATGGGTATCCTTC
Organism: Stratiomys singularior; assembly: GCA_954870665.1. Lineage (NCBI taxonomy): Eukaryota > Metazoa > Arthropoda > Insecta > Diptera > Stratiomyidae > Stratiomys > Stratiomys singularior. The sequence continues at coordinate 61,395,639 of OX940879.1, read as the reverse complement.
TAGACACTCCTTAGGCGAGGATCTGAAGATCGCTAGGGCCACCGAGTTTTTATATATTCATTTTTGTCTATTTTAACAGTCCCTTCGTTGAGGTCGTTGAGAAATTTATGTGTCAGATATGTTATGATGTTCCAAAGGTATTTCCAAGTACTCATTTTGAAAGCACAAGAACTCTTTTATGTTAATTTCTGTCTCTTCTCATTTTGAAAGAAGAGTGGTCGGCAACAGTGTTCGCATTGGGTATGTATTCAGCCAACGACAATCTATTGTCCACATGATTAATCTTTGTTCGGAATCAATGGCTTACTTCCTTCTCTTGATCTTCTACCTATCAAGACTTTCCAAACCATTAATTAAACGTTAGAGTCTTAAAGTAACAAATTTTGAACTTTGACTTATGAAAAATGAACAATTGTCGTCATTCATGGGTATATTGGGAGAGTAGAAAGCTACTTTTTGAGAGAAACAAGCTTCTTTGAATATATTTTTTTTGTGGTAGGGAGGTGAAGGCTGTTTACTCCCTGAGTGTGAGACTCCCAGAAGCAAAATGCTTTTGAACTACTCACTGAACACCTCCCCTGTCAACCTGAGAACCTAGCCTGGAACCGTTTGACACATTACTTCGGGCCAGGCCTCGTGTTCCTACGCCTAGAGGTGCCTTCGGATTATGGGAATTTTTTTTTCTAACGGGAAGGAATGGAGAGGAAGGAAGTGCTAGAAAATAGATCCATCCATCCCCGACGCCTCCCAGCGCTCTAATAAAGCTTTCAGTATCAGCACTGCCCGAGCATATTGCGCCACGCGATTCCAATTGTCAACTGTTTCCAGCATTACTCCGACGATAGTTTCCGGACAGAGCTCTCCAATTTCGCTGAAGAGGTCCCCTCGCTGCTGGCTTCACCTTTTACAGTAGAAGAATGTGTGACAGGCGTCATCCAATTCTCCTGCACAAAACACACAATTAGGAGACCGTGCTTTGTCAATTTTGTACAGGTAGGACCGAAAACAACCGTGCCCGCTTAAGAGCTGGGTCAAGTAGAAATCGGTCTCACCATGTACTCAACTGAACCACGGCCTCAGGTCAGGGATCAGACGTGCGGTCCACCTTCCCCTTGTTTCTTGCTCCCAGGACTGTTGCCAATCACTGAGTGAGCGACGTCTCTCTTCCTTGGTGATCTCTTCTCTTCGATCTTGGCCTCTGCGCAGGTAAATACTTCTGCGCTCTCTCGCAAGGAGGTTGATGGGTATCACCCCTGTGATTACCAGAACTGCCGCCCCGGAGACCGTTCGGTATGCGCATGCGATTCGCAATGCTCCTTGTCTCTGCACCTGTGCCAACCGCTTCCGGTGTAACTCCTTGCTGAGAGCGTCGCCCCACAGTTCTGATCCGTCGAGTAGAAGCGACTGCACAACGCTCATTAAGAGTCGTCTCCTTGATGTGGTGGACCCCCCTATGTTGGCCATTAATCGGGTGAGTGCCGTCACACGCGCTGCAGCCTTGGTAACTGCTGCCCTCATATGTTGGGAAAAACTCATTTTCGAATCTATCAGGACGCCCAGGTACTTTACTGCTGATTTCGATTCAACCAGCTCGTCCCCTATACTGATAGGCCGTACTCTGGGGATTCTCTTCTTCGTTAGGATGACCACTTCGGTTTTTTCCGGTGCCAGCTTGAATCCGTGAGCGTTTATCCAGTCCATTGCCCTCCGCATTAACATATTGAGTCTGAGTTGCGCATGGTCTACTGTGCGTCCAGCGACCAGCGCCGCGACATCGTCCGCATAGCCGATCAAACGTGACTCATCCGGCAGTTCAAGCCGCAGAAGTCCACCGTAGGAGATGTTCCACAGGTCCGGACCAAGGATAGAGCCCTGAGCGACACCTGAAGTAAGAATTGTACTTCGCCTACCCTCTTTCGAGTCGTAGAGTAGGCTGCGGTGCTTCAAATAGTCCCCGAGATTTTGAGAGTCCGAGAGAATATCCACCTATCTAGCGCTGTTAAATGCACTTCGGACATCCAGAGTAACCAGCAGGATGATCCGTTGTGTGGAAATACTGTGAGACTCCGCACGTTGGACCGCGCTCACTACTTCTCCAATAGAATCGATGGTGGAGCGGCCTGCGCTGAAGCCATTCTGCCGTGGAGATAGATCCCCAGCAGCACGAATCACGTCAGCGAGTCTTCCCCTGATAAGTTTTTCAAATACTTTTCCGGCCGTGTCAAGCATACACAGTGGGCTGTTTGCAGCTGGCGACTCGGGATCCCCTTTTCCCTTAGTAATAAGCACAAGACTCGCCACCTTCCAGCACTCTGGGGAGAGCCTTTCGCGCAGGCATGCGTTGAACATGCGGAGGAGCAGGTCAGGGGAAAAGTGGAAGACCATTTGTAGCACCTCAGCTGGAATTCCATCTGGTCCTGGAGCCTTTCTGGCCTTCATAGACAAGACTGCTTTCTCCAATTCCATCTTCGTGAAAAATGAGCTTTTCATTGGTGTTTCAACGGTTTCAACGGCTTCAACGATGGCGGGATGGATGGGGAAGAGAGCCCGCACGATTTCGTCCATCTTTTCTGCCTCGTATGGGTGAGGCGACCTTTGGACACCGAGCTTCCGCATCACTATTTTGTAGCCCAGGCCCGATGGGTCTTTGTTCACGTCGTCCACCAGGTTTCGCCAGCGACTGGCCTTGCTGCTGCTGATAAGTCTGCGCAGGCATTTTCTAGATGAATTGTAAGCTGCTAATCGGATACATGTCTCTTCCCGGGCTCGAGCTCGCTGTGTCATGCGTCGTAGTTTGTGACACTCCCTTTGTTTTTCGGCAATTTCAGGTGACCACCAGTATACTGGAGGCTTGTTGTGCCGGCGTCTTCGTATGGACATTGAAGACCTGCAGGCGGATGTAATTATTCTCATAGTTGAGTTGACGACATCTCTTGCCGCAGGTTCTCCGGTCTCCAGCGTTGTTTCCGACCGCGGTGATGGTGCGATCAGCATTTCAACAAACTTCTCAATATCCGCTTTCTCAGTATTCTACCGGAGCGTAGAAGAACAAGCGTGTGGTCTTAGAGAAGCACCGTGATGGATCTCCAGAGTTATGTACTGGTGATCACTGGCCGAGTAATTCTCTAGAACTCTCCAATTTTTAACTGATTGTGCTAGGCACTCCGAAGCGAATGTCACATCAGGTATGGTGCCGACCCAACCCCATCGACGGAAAGTAGGAATGTGGCCTGTGTTCAGTACGACGAGCCCAGTTCGTGCTGCCATGTTGAGGATCCGTTTGCCCCGAGCGTCTGACAGGGGCATGCCCTAATCGATTCCCTTGGCGTTGAAGTCACCTCCGACGAGCACATGGCCCTCAAAACTCGAAGCAGCGTCCTCCAAAGCATTGAACCTAAGTTGAAAGGACGACAACGATTCGTTCGGAGTTAGGTATACACTGAAGAGTGTAGTTCCCGAACACCGAACCCAAACAAATCATCTCCTCGCCTCCGATCCTGCGCTTGTAGGTGAGCACTGTTCCGAAACCAGATGGCGGCTGTACCGGATTCGTCAGGATACCATGTTGGCGAGTTTTTGGTGTGATGTTGCTCGCTCAGCAGTAGTAAGTCAGCTTGCCTGTCTCTCGCAAACTGTTCGAGTAGGTCTTCGGCGATGATACTTCGATGCAAATAAATTTGAAGGATACGAATCATTGCAGAAGCGCTATAGCCTTGGTTAGGGCTTCTTGGAAGACCCGACACTTCCCTGTGCCTGGAATATGTTTCAAATCATCTGGTCTCGGGTCATACTCCTGGCAAAGAACACCGTGTGACTCGTCTGTGCATTCCTTCTTTTTATACCCTGTCTTACCGCAATTGTAGCACAAGTAGCTTCGGTCAGTTCCATTACATGCCTTTGCAGTATGACCGTATCCAAGGTACTTGAAACACCAGAGGAGAATCGCCCTTCGCCGTATCCGACAAATAACCCACCCTATTCTTATTATGCCATGCTTCAAAAGCTGTTCTGCTTCCCTCTCTATGAGGTCGATTATGGCCATGCGTTGACCTCTGTTGTTTGGTTTGGCCAGCCTGACTTTCGTCTCGCCTTGTACGGGGAAGTCACGTTTTAAGGCGTCTTCTATTTCAGGCAGATCCGTAACGCAGACATTGTCTTTGATTTCCAGTGTGGCCTTAGGCTCGAGCGAGGCTACAGTTGCCTTCTCTCCAAGGACTCTTTTGATTGAGTCACAGAACGCGTCTTTATTATTTGCATCTGATCCGAACTCAACAAGTAGATCCCCGACCGAGTTGGCCGTACAGCTTTTATTGCAGTTTGTATGTCTTCGGGTTTTCCCGCCCCCTTGATTTCTCGCAGAACATCCGCATAGGATCTACCGGCGGTGGGTTTAACCAGCAGTGCCTGCCCAATGGGTTTTCGACGCTTCTTAATCTTTGTTTCTTGGGTTATTTTCTTTTAGGTTTTTTTTTAGTTTTTTTTGGTCGCTCTGGTGTGCATATGGTTTTCTTGCGCCTAAATGCTGTTAGAATCTCTGGTTGTACCAGATTTCCTACTTTTCGTCCATCCGTTTTCGAATGTTTCTGTTCCGACATATTTTCTTTTGTGTATAATTTGTTTGCTATCATTTCTTATAGATCCCCCCTCATAGCCGCTATCTCCGCTCGTGTGTGTAGTCGCGTTATTGGTCCCATGGTTATCTTTGCTAAGCAGGGAGGCCATGCGAGGGTTGGCTCAGGACCAGACCGGCGCTAATCGGGAGTTCGTCTCAACCGAACCTACACCACCAACTCAATAGTGCAAACTTCGAACGTACTCTGAGGCCTGCCAAGGTTTTACCGGGACGGAGACGGTATGATCGTTAGATTGGAGCCGTTCACATTCGAGTGTCACCTCGGTGCTACCGTGCGACGCAACTAAGTCCAAAACATCATATCCGCCAGCACAAGGCGTCAATTTCCGTTAATCAGTTGAATCGTAGTCCATAATTGGTTTAGGGTCATATTTCGTGAAGTCCTCCATTTCCTCGGGTACGTGGGGGCTGCACTCTCCAAAGAATACCAGCTTTCAGGAATACTCCTGATAATCAACATTCCCCCTGCGGGAAGCTTTTTAAAATATGGAATGTGGTTGGACCATGAGCAACTGCAGCTTAGGTGGCTTGAAGAATCTTGCGACTTCAAAACTGTAACCTCCAAAATAAATTGGACAAGCTAGAATAGCACCGGAAAGTAATACATTATACGAGGGGCAAGTAAAAAATAAGGTTCCCAACACTGTAAACTCCCCGCGTGAGATGCTAGGCAAAATCCGGCAACACCGCCGTGTGCGCTGGGTTTTCCACTCTAGATCCCGTCTTGGTAGAACTCTCTGCGGCGTTCAGTGCCGGCCTGACAGCCATCCGCGATGGAACCCGCTATCGCCGTCACCGCCACGTGTGAAATCCGTACAGTGATTAGATTTTTAAACGCGAAGAAGCTTCAACCTATTGAAATTCATAGACAAGTGGAAGAAGTTTATGGGAAAGCTTGCATCAGCATCCAACACGTCCGCAAATGGTGCAGGGAGTTCTCCGAAGGACGCACAGATGTCCACGACAAGCAAAGGAGCGGGAGACCATCGGTGTCCGACGAAGTCGTGGCGAAGATTGAGTGCCTTCTCTTCATGGATCGGAGAGTAACGCTTCGAGAGCTGGCTGACCAGGTTCCTGAGGTTTGTGAAAAAACCATCGACAACATTTTGACTGAAAAACTTGGTTATCACAAGGTGTGTGCGCGGTGGGTCCCGCACATGCTTTCAGAAACCCACAAAGACAATCGTGTCAAGTGTGCCCAGTGGTTTCTTCGACAATGCGCCGAGAATACCGAAGAATTCTTGGACTCCATTGATGAAACGTGGTGTCACTATGTCACTCCGGAAACAAAAGAACAGTCGAAACAATGGCGCCATCCCGGATCGCCAAGGCCGAAGAAGTTTAAGCAGACGCTATCCGCAGGAAAAGTGTTGGTTACGGTGTTTTGGGACCGAAAAGGCGTCCTGCTTACCGAGTTTATGCCTAAAGGGACCACAATAAATTCGGACAAGTACTGCGAGACGTTGACGAAACTCAAAAGAGCCATCCAAAATCGCCGGAGAGGAAGACTCACCAAGGGCGTTAGGCTGCACCACGACAACGCGCGCCCGCATGTCTCTCGACAGACCACCTCCCTATTGGACAAATTCGGCTGGAAATTGCTTGATCATGCCCCCTACAGCCCTGATCTGGCTCCCAGCGACTTCCACTTGTTTCCAAAATTGAAGCAACACTTAGGTGGACAACGCTTCGGTACAGTTGAAGAGGTAAAGGAAGTGGTCACCAAGTTCATCGGCGGCCTAGCGGCGGAGTTCTTCGAAGCAGGTTTTCGGAAGTGGATAACTCGTGAGGAAAAATGCGTAGAAAAATCTGGTGACTATGTAGAAAAATAGTTTACAGTACAAGCATTCAGATGGTATACTTATTTATTGCAATTAAAAATGTCTTACACCTGAAAAAAATGTGGGAACCTTATTTTTTACTTGCCCCTCGTAAGTACTGGTTCTGAATGCTAGACATATTCAAAAGCTCTCGCTATGATATTGAAAATGGAGCCCTGACACTTGCGGATGAAAGGGGACACTTGCAGATGGATACTTCTCTGACACTTGCGGATGAAAGGGGACACTTGCAGATGGATTGAGCAGCAGCGAGCACCATAGACCAATGACCGTCATTTATGTGTGGTCAAAACTTGGTATCGTGTCTTTTGAACATGAAGTTCCAGCAAAATGACGTTACGAACGGTACAGACGGAAAAATGATCGATTTATGACGTTCGTTTTTGCAGAGGGCTTTCTTTACTCAGTCACAAGTGAGCTGTTTTTCGGAAGAGTTATTTCGACAAACTGTGATTAACAGGAATATCACATATGCTGACACAATTTGATTTGTTATTTGAGCATACAGTGAAAGGGACATAAGAACGAAATCCCCGTCACTTTACAGACCTTTAAGCCAAAATAGTTCAGATTATTGACAAGATCGAAAATTGAATTGGACTCTTATAGAATTTTTTTAACAATTATTTCTGTGATTTCTACTTCAGCCTGTATCAAAGGTTTTATAACATTCCTGAACACCACTGAACTACTATTTTGTGCAGATGATAATTTATTCTGCCATTTATATGGGGATTTATCTTAGGCTTAACCTTTTTAGAAGTTGCGTAGCTGCATGATTATCGCTAAAATTTGTGTCCCCTTCTAGCGGATAGTTTTTGAGGGAAATGAGTCTATAGATATCAACCGAGCCCTTTAGTAACTTTACTACCCGCTTCACGAGGGAACACTCTTATCAGTGTGCAATGTTTGTAAATTTTCTTAATTGCAGGTTATTATATTTTAAGTATAATATTTTGCTCAGTATACATTTTATTCTCAAGCAAATGAAACAAAACCAAATTCGTGATGTTTTTTATCCACTTTCAATCATATTTTTATTATATGAGAAAAGCTTAACAATCAACATAAAATAATTTTAACTAAGTTTTGAAAGTAAGGATACCCCTTTCAATAATGTTTTAATTAAATTTTTAAAAAATTCAATGCCGTTTTAAAATCTGTTATGACAAATTATTTAACACGGTGACCAACGTATATATAGAGTGAGCCCCGAATTGAATAATTAACCCTTTGAATAATTAACCAGCAACTCCAGAGCTATATAAGTAAAAAGTGCATGCAATAATGCTTAAGGAATATTCGGTCGCTACAATTATACAAAACAATTTATTGTTACATAAGTTGTAGTAAAGCATATTGTAGCATATATTTAATACTAAAAGAAGAAACTTAAGGCTTAAAATTTCTCAAAGTGTGGTATTTTTCAAAGCAATCACCCATATGCATTCGAGGTTTACAGGGACAATTATCACATAATTCCGGTTTCCTGTTTCTGCCTTCTTTCTTGCCTGTTCAAATAAACTACACAATCACTTTTTTGCCCTTCCGCAAGATGTGAAGTCTTTTGTCAAAACTAGCTGCTTGATTTGAGGTGAATGGTCTTGATCAATCTTCTCGGAATTCGCCCAAGAGTTGATCGACTAACCGCTTGACAAACTTCAAATGAGACATGGATTTTTCATTTTTGTCCTTTTTCATGCATTTATATAAAGTATATGAATTCATACAGGACATCTCCATGTCCAAAAAAAAAAAAACATTTTCCTCCACCATTTGAGGGATTTTCTAAGAAAACAGTAGGTTGATGTATACTGATCCGCGCGATCAACACAACCCATAGAATCCGTGTAGTTAACAACTACTTTAAGTTTTTCAACATTTTGTTGCTCACCACCTCTTTGAAATTTTGTTTTTGTGATAAATCCAGCACTATCACTGGTGCTTAACAACGTCACGACTCTTTTATCCTTCCTGGAAAATACCATTGTTCTGCCTTTTTTATAAGCATTCGATTTGTTTACACCAAAATTTGGTTTCTTTACCGGGTTAGGTATGCCCTTGCGGTTAATTTTTATAGTACCTGTTATGTGGAATTTCATTTTTAGCAATTCCTCCCCAAGTACAATTCTAGTATAGTACCTGTCTGTATACATGTGATATCCTTCAGCCTACACCGTAGCTCAACCGCACATGCTTTACTAGACCAGGTTGCAAGAGAGAAAAAAGTTGACTTGTTGCTGATATCTGAGGAACACCACAACAAAGAGCAAGTTGGATGGTATTGTGATCGATCCGGCACCGCCGCCATCTGGGTACGTGATAGGGCTCTACCCACAGCTCGGACTTGCTCCAGTGGAAATGGCTTCGTGCTCATTGGGTGCGCCGATTTGACATTCATAAGCGTCTATTTCACGCCGAATGAGTCAATTTCATGTTTTCAGAGTAGGCTCAATGAACTGGAGGAAGCTGTCTCGAGCACAGAAGGCCGAATCCTTGTTGGCGGTGACTTTAACGCCAAGGCGATAGAATGGGGAATGCCTCTGCCAGACTCGAGAGGAAAAAGAATCCTAGAAATGGCGGCTAGGAGGCAACTTGTCATCATGAATGTTGGGAACACACCAACTTTTCGACGGGGAGGCTGCTTGGGAACTATACCGGATGTGACATTTGCTTCGGAGTCCTTAGTGCCTAGGATACACAGATGGAGGGTACTGGAGGACTACTCGGCGAGCGATCATCAGTACATTGCTTTCGCAATTGGCGACTGTGCTACTCGACGCGTAGCAACCCAACCCTCAACTGTAGGTTGGAATATATCTAAAATAGATGTCGACGCGTTCGCCGCAGCTCTTATGAGAGGTGAAACTATGACGGTAACGGGAGGAGCCTCAGCTGAAAACATAGTGAACTCCACCATGAGGCTTATCAAGAATGCGTGCGACTGCTCTATGCCCAGGCGACGGCCTCGACACAATAAGCCTGCTGTATACTGGTGGTTGGCAGAAATCGCCGAAAAGCGGAGAGAATGTCACAAACTCCGCCGCGAATCTCAACGTTTAAGGAATCGAGACGAGTCACACTCCCGAACGCTGGCATACACGTCGGCTAGAAAAGTTCTCCGTAGGTTAATTAACGAAAGCAAGGCTCGCTTCTGGCGCAACCTAGTTGAGGACATCGACAGAGACCCGTGGGGGCTGGGTTACAAACTTGCCATGCGGAAACTAGGAGCTGCAAGGAGGCCCTGTGTCCTTGAAACGGAAAAAATGGACCAGATTGTTAGAGCGCTCTTCCCTATGCATCCTATTCGTCCCGATGATGCAGATGTTGAATGTCTCGGAGAATGCCCACTTTTTACCGCCATCAAGCTGGATGATGCGGTAAAAGCTTTAAAATCGAAAAAGGCCCCAGGGCCAGACGGTATACCAGCGGAAGTGATACAGCTTGCACATCAACTTTGTCCTGAAAAGCTGCTCACCACTTTCAGTGCCTGTTTGCGGCAGGGCGTGTTTCCAAATTGCTGGAAAGAGGCGAGGCTCTTGCTGATCCACAAGGGGAAGGGGAAGGGGAAGGGGAACGCGGAGCAACCATCTACATATCGGCCCCTATGTATGCTGAACGCCGCTGGGAAGGTACTCGAGAGGCTCATTAGAGAAAGACTTGGAGAAGCCATTCGAACTGCCGGGGATCTGTCTCCTCGGCAGTACGGCTTCAGGGCTGGTCGATCCACAATTGGTGCAATAGCAGAGGTAGTGAGCGCGGTCCAGCAGGCAGAAGCCCACAATCATTACTCGAGACGAATAGTACTGCTCATAACTCTAGATGTGAGAAATGCCTTCAACTCTGCTAGATGGACAGATATTCTTGGTGCTCTGGAATATTTCAGGGTGCCGAGGTATCTGATGCGGATATTGAAAGACTACCTCAAAAATCGGAAACTCATCTATGACTCGTTGGGAGGCCGGCGAAGAATTGATTTGACATCAGGGGTCGCGCAAGGTTCCGTTCTGGGCCCGGACCTCTGGAATGTCTCGTACGATGAGCTTTTAAGGCTGCAGTTACCGGGGGAGTCGCGCCTGGTTGGCTACGCAGATGACGTAGCAGTACTAGTCGCCGGACGTACTGTCGGACAGACGCAGCTCAAACTGGATGCGGTAATACGCCGAGTGAGCGAGTGGATGACAGACCGTGGGCTTAGCCTAGCGCTGGAAAAGACCGAGGTTGTCGTCCTCACAAAGAAGCGAATCCCTCGTGTTATGCCGGTTCGTGTGGGGGAAATGATCATCGAGTCAAAAGAATCAATCACCTTGGCTTGATGATTGACTCGAAGATGAGTTTTTTCGAGCAGGTTCGAACGACAGTGGATAAGACCTCCGTGCGGATATCGGCGCTAAACCGCATTATGGCCAACACGCAGGGGCCAACCTCGAGCAAAAGACGAGAAAATTTGGTTTCTTTACCGGGTTAGGTATGCCCTTGCGGTTAATTTTTATAGTACCTGTTATGTGGAATTTCATTTTTAGCAATTCCTCCCAAGTACAATTCTAGTATAGTACCTGTCTGTATACATGTGATATCCTTCAGCACCTGGTACGTTGTTTAATAGATTATTATACAGATGCAGGGGAATTCTGGTACTGACGGGCAATTCCAGTTTTATTAGATCATTTGATGTAATACTGCCATAATATGAGAGACTGTTATAAACATATCCGGTTTCTGAATCTGCTAAGACGTTTATCCGTATTCCCCATTTAGTTGGCTTATTGGGATTCTATGTTATGAAACTAATTTTCCCTTTGAATTTGATAATATATTCATAGACACATATATTTTGGCATGGTGCAAAATATACTGCGAATTTTGTATTTAGTTATTCCAAAAAATTAATGACCCGTTGAATCCTAGTTCTTATATCTCTCCTTTGCTGATTTACGGTTTTCAAATGCAGCATCCAGAACAATTGATGGAAACTTTTTCTAGTGAACACATTTGAAAAGAAAGGTATTTTTGTATTGTCACTAGTTGACCAGTAATATTGTAAATTTGGCAAAACCATGGTACCCATATTCAAGATTAATCCGATAAAGGCCAAAATTCCTCCTTGTTAGATTCGCGCCATGAATGCCATATTGAATTTTGACTCATAGTTTTTGTTCGTAATTTGTTGGTGGCGTATATATTCGTCTCTGATACAATTTCGGCCACCAACTCCTCTGTAAAATACAGCTTGAAAAATTCTACAGGATCATCAATATTGAATATTTGTATCCCTGGAACTTTATTTCCCGTGGAAAAGTTTCTTCTTGGCAAGGGAATATCATTTCCCGTAATATCACTCCATGCATTGGTGTCTGCCGATGGTGCATCTTCTTCCTCTGAATCCAATTCAATAATTTGAATCGTTCTTTTTTTCTCCTAGTAATACCTAGTAATACCTAGTAATATTTCACTCAAATCATCTCCATGCAACACAAAATCTAGTTCGTCTTCCACACCACTTATTTCACAACTATTGTCAAAATTTTCGCCTTCCAGCTTCATTACACGAGGGGTTAAAACGAAACAAAACAAAATAAAACATCATTGTATACACATAAAATGCAGATCACACACATTTTAACGAAGACATAAACACTTTTGATTATCTAAGGATTAAGAGCGCTGAGTGAGGTAAACAAGCGTGTCGCTAATGCGGCAAGAACGGAATTATTCCTAACATACAAAATGTCGCAAATGCGGCGACAACGGAATTATTCCTAACATACAAAATGTCGCAAATGCGGCGACAACGGAGTGCAAAGGGTTAAATTAGCTGAAACACAAGTTTATCATTAGGATGAAAAGTTAGCATTTTCCTCTCCGTCTTATCCTCTCAAATTTGCTATTAATATTCGCCTAAGGGAAAAGTTGACTGGAGAATTTTAACAAATATTCAATCTAGTAAAATATATTTTAATTGATTACAAAACAGCCATAAAAACGTTGTATCAAAAGAAATGGAACATTTAGTGCGTTTTCTATTTTTGCAAAAAGGTGAACTTTAATTCTTCCCAATCGTATATGCCAGGTTTAATGAATGGCTCTATCAACGTTAATGCTGCTGGATGTTAACATTATTGTTATTAATTGTGAGCCACTCTAGGAAAAAAGTATAGGCCATAATCGACCCTTAACTAATCTGCGGGTGGTTCCATCTCATTATATTATATTTCATCTTCGCTAAGTGTTCCAATTCTATTATGTTCGTGTTGTTCAGCTAAGTGAGGTGTTTGCTGGCCAGGCTCGGACAACCTAGAAAGAAGCGTGTTTAACTTCTTCTTTCTCGCCATAAGCTCGGTACGTATCATCCGTTTAGATTTCTATTCGTTTTAGTTTTTACCTAAGAGATTGTTGCCTCTAAGTGTTGCCACAAGTGTTTTTACGCCAATTCATTCTTCGCCACTAGGTTTTTTGTTACGGTAAATCTAAAGGGCTCGGCTTATCCTGGAGAGTTTTCTGGCGAAGCCGAATCTATATCTTTCATCTAGTTCCCATTTTGTCAATTCTAGTAACGCTTTGGTTGTCTATTCTAATTACATTTTCGTCTATGGTCCGGCTCTTGCTAGATCATCCGCTCTTTTATTTGTCTACTGACACTACGTAGTTCAGGATGTAGTACTGCGAAAGTAAAAAAACGAATTTAATTTTTTTTTCGAAGTCCCCTGATTTAACCCTTCTTAACGGAGTCAAAAGACTGAATAAAAGAGATTCAAAAATTATACATGTAACGGCTGATGATCACTTGCTTGCTAATAACGGGTAATATTCTATTGCACATGCGATGTAAGTGGAAAAACTTTCTCAAGAATATCTCAAATTCTTTCGAAAATCGAATAGATATCTCGAAGTACTTTGAGATATTGTATAATCTTTGTTTAGTTAAATCAAATAACCTTTTTCATTTCTAAAGTTGGCGAAATCAAAATGCAAAAATGAAAATTGGTTGGCAGTTCTGTCAGTGACCTTAACCTTCTGATCATACCAAATTGTATTGTGTCATGAGTCAGTTCTGCTCCGATTTGTAATCGCAATTTATTGTTGAAATTTATTGTCATCGACAATTAAAGTTGTAAAAGTCTTGTTCGGCAAGACTAGTTGAGTCTGTTTGACAAAAAGGTATGAATCTGAAGAACCTTATTATTTTGTAGAATTTTATTTGCTGAATACTGATTTCTGTTACGACTCAACAGGTACCTTTTTGTTTACGATTGAAAATTAAATCCATTCTACAAATCAATCCGTCTGGACTATTTGAAGAAAACCCACTACCAAATAAAAACAGGTTCTGGGCCCAGAACTGCAATAATAAAATACCTTCAAAAGTCAACGTCTGGCAAAGAGTGACAAGGACAGTACAGTCGGAGCAAGTAATGTGCAGAAGTAATTAACCCGCAAAGTGAGTGCACACGTCAGGACAGCAAGCAAAGCAATCAACGGTATAAATTTTCGAAGAGATTGCCAACGAAATTGTGAGTACAGTCTTGTACAAAAGTGAATCACGTAATTAATGATGGATACGGTCAAGTCACAGCTAGTGACACTCAGTCAGGACTCACATGGAGATGTGAATTTTGTGCCATGGAGACTAAAGCTAAATGTTGTATTAAAAACAAAGAAACTCTATGAAATTGCTACGGGTGCAAAACGGAGACCGGCTGGAGCAGCTGATACTCCAGAAGTCAAGGCCTGAACAGAGAAGGATTTAGAGGCACAGCAGCTCATCGTTTTGAATGTCAGTGACCCAATAGCTTACAAAATTGCGAATTGTCTGTCAGCTAGTCAAATGCTTGAGAAATTGGTTAGACTGTATGGCACAAAGACTGAAATGTCAATGGAAATTTTGCGAAGACAATTTTTTATGTATACTTATGATGACAACAAATCGATCACAGAAAATTGTATGGAGATTTTATCCATAGGAGAGCAACTGTCATCAGAAAACGACCCGATACGTGACTCTTGGCTGATGACTAGGATCCTGAGCATGCTACCTTCCCGACTGGCGCACTTTCGGCCAGCTTGGGACAATGTGACGGGAATTGACAAAAATCCCACAACGATGATCGAACGCTTGAGACTGGAAGACGAGAGACAAATAGATCAAGCAAATGGAAATGAGTCAACGTTGATCAACGCACTCCTTGCAAAACGAAACGTCAACAAGAAACAACAAACAAAGCCAACACCAAAGAATGAAAAAGGAAACAACGTCTGCTACAAATGTGGTCAAAAGGGACATTTCAAGAAGGAATGTAAAAACAAGCCATGTGCCAAATATCTTGCATATTGCAAGAAGAACTATTCCTGCAATACGTGTGGTCAGAAGGGACATTTCTCCAGGGACTGTCAATCGAAAAACAATAACAACAACAACGACTCTCAACGACCAAATGCCTGGGTGACAGTGAGTCTGAAAGCATCGGATCTGGACAACGACGAGACTAAACTTGAGGACAAGTTATCAACCTGGTTTCAAGACAGCGGTGCGAGTCAGCACATGACCTCACGTCGAGAATGGTTTTGTGAATTCAACGAACTGAAGAAGCCAGTGAAGATTTTGCTTGGTGATTCAACTGAGATAGAAGGCGTGGCTGTTGGCACTGTTGAATTGAAGGCATTTGATGGAACCGAATGGCATTGTATTACTCTGAAGGACGTACTATATGTACCCGACTTGAAATTCAACTTGTTTTCAGTCAGTCATATGCTGGACCAAGGATTTGTGATGTGATCGGACAAGGACAAGTCTGAATTCTTGACAGCCGACAAGAGGACTGTTGTTGGTGTGGCAAAACGACGAGGCAATTTATTCGAAATGATGTTGAGTCGTGAGGACGAAACTCCTGGTATGGCAGCTATCTCGATTCGGACCTGGCACGAGCGGATGGCACACCAGAATGTCAAATACCTGAGAGATGCACTGAAACGAAGAGGCATTAAGTTTGTGGATGATTGGAACAAGTATCGATATGAAGGTTGTTCCTATGGCAAGCAGCACTGTAAGTCGCACCCAGCAAATGAGAAGAAGGCAAGAGAACCCTTGGAACTTGTTCATGTGGACATGCGCGAAATGCGAGAACCGTCGCTAGGTGGCGCCAAGTATTTCCTACTATTCAAGGACGATTATTCACATTACAGAACGGTTTATTTTCTGAAGACGAAAGACAAGGGACCAGAAAAGCTGAAACTGTTTGTGAAGATGGCCGAAAACCAACTTGGAAGGAGACTCAAATGCCTCAGGTCCGACAATGGAAAGGAAATACGGAATGCTGCAACAGACAAGTTTTTGACTGAAATGGGAATATGGCATACGTTTACAAACGTTGACACTCCACAACAAAATGAAAGGATCGAACGTGAGATGAGGACAATTGTTGAAGCAGCACGCTCAGCTCTAACAGCAGCGGACCTGGAGACGAAGCTGTGGGCGGAGGCTGTGGCATACTCGCCCTTCACAATCAACCAAATCGGGACAAGCAGTGAAGAAGGAAAAAGTCATGCGGAGCTATGGTTTGGACGTCAGATGGATTTAAACAAATTGAGAGTTTTTGGATGTGAGTGTTTTGTATTATTACAGAAGAACAAAAGAGGCAAGTTCGACAGAAAGTCTGAGAAGGGCTACTTGGTGGGCTATGACTTGAACTCTCCTACCTACCGAGTGTATTTACCTAGACGTCGAGATGTTATCAGCGAAGCAAACGTTGACTTCAACGAGGAACATGAACAGCACATGACTGAAATAGAGGCCAAGGAAAACGGAAGTGGAAGTGCAGTCCAGGATTCTGAGTCAGCTGATGAAGATGGAAGTCGAGAAGGATCCAAAAAAGAAGACAGTGAAGGAGGACTGATAACCAGTGATGAAGAGACTGACCCAACTCCTCCCAAGGCACCAGAAAAGAGACCAGTACGCAGCACGAGAGGAAAATTGCCAGAAAAATATGGAGACTACGAAGTGGGCTACATCCGAGGAAAGAGTCGAGAGGATACAGCACTGATTGGCAGCACAGGAGACATCACGGTGTCTCAAGCTCTGAAAGACACAAAGTGGCGGCAGGCCATGACAGATGAATACAACTCTCTTGTTGACAGGAAGACTTGGAAGATGGTACAGTGTCCTAAAGGAGTGAAGCCCCTATCATGCAAATGGGTTTTGACGGAAAAGTCGAATGGTCGACTGAAAGCGAGGTTGGTGGCCCGAGGATTTGAACAGCTGAAAGGTATTGATTATGGTGAAACATTTAGTCCTGTGGCCAGCTATGCTTCAATTCGACTCATACTGAGCCATGTCGCGTCTGAAAAATGGAAAATGGTCACTTTTGATGTTAAAACCTGCCTTCCTCTATGGAAAACTGAATGAAGACTTATACATGTTCCAGCCTGAAGGCTTTAATGATGGGTCAGGTTTGGTGTGTAAGCTGTTAAAGAGTATCTATGGGCTCAAACAGGCACCAAAACAATGGAACAATGTGATAACTCAAGCACTTGAGGCAATCGGTTTGGACAGCACTGATGATGATCCGAGCGTGTTTTATAACGAGAAGAAGACAATCATCGTGGCATTATTTGTTGATGACGGGCTGATAACAGGCAGAGACGAGGAGGAAATCTACAAACTCTTGGAGCAAATTGGCCGGAAATTTGAAATCACACACAGCAAGACAGTCCAAAACCAGTTCACTTATCTTGGTATGGAAGTGAAGGTAGACTCCAAAGGAATCTTTGTAAATCAACCAAATTACATGAGAAAATTTTTGAAGAAGATTGACATGGAAGACTGCAACCCTGCTCCAACCCCAATTGAGCCAGGCATGGTGGCAAAGGCGACTGATTTTGTGAACGATGAGGCAGTACCACACGGAACTCCCTTTCGTGAGGCTATTGGAAGTTTGCTCTACCTGGCAACCATTTCAAGACCGGACATAAGCTTCTCAGTAAACTACCTGAGTCGTCACTGCTGCAATCCTATGAAGAGTCACTGGAAAATGACCAAGAGAATTTTTCAGTATCTGAAGGCTACGCCTGATGCAGGCATATTTTTTGGAGGAGACAGGTCAATTAAGGTGTATACAGATGCGGATTTTGGAGGAGAAAGAGAGTCCATGAAGTCTACGAGTGGCGGGCTGATATTCAGAGGTGGTCCTGTCGTTTGGTACTCCCTCAGGCACAAAGTGGTTTCCACATCGACAGCTGAAGCCGAGTACAGAGCCGCGTACCAAGTGATCGACGACGTGTGTTGGTTGAAAAGACTGGCCCTGGAGCTGGGCATTCTGCAAGAAGACCGACCTATCCCTATGTTCGTGGACAAAAAGTCTGCCGTCCACATGCTGCAGAATACCCACGAAGGAAAAATCAACAAGGGAAAGAAACATATAGAGATTTTGCGAAAGTTCATTAAATTTCATACTAAAGTCACTGTTCAAGTTGAACACATTGAAGGGAAAAAGCAAGTCGCGGATATATTCACTAAGCCATTAAGCAAAGTTCTTTTCGAGTTAAATAGGTCTTATTTGATTAAGGAGGAGTGTTAAGTTAAATCAAATAACCTTTTTCATTTCTAAAGTTGGCGAAATCAAAATGCAAAAATGAAAATTGGTTGGCAGTTCTGTCAGTGACCTTAACCTTCTGATCATACCAAATTGTATTGTGTCATGAGTCAGTTCTGCTCCGATTTGTAATCCCAATTTATTGTTGAAATTTATTGTCATCGACAATTAAAGTTGTAAAAGTCTTGTTCGGCAAAACTAGTTGAGTCTGTTTGACAAAAAGGTATGAATCTGAAGTGCCTTATTATTTTGTACAATTTTATTTGCTGAATACTGATTTCTGTTACGACTCAACAGGTACCTTTTTGTTTACGATTGAAAATTAAATCCATTCTACAAATCAATCTGTCTGGACTATTTGAAGAAAACCCACTACCAAATAAAAACAATCTTAGTGATCAGATGACTAGTATTGTATTTAAATTTCCAAAATCAATTGTCAATTTCTGCGAGTTACAAAGCCGTGTGCACCCTCAACTTCTATCTGTCATCCAAGAAGGGTCAGTTTCCGAATTTCTACAACGATCTTACATGATTTCTCGTATGTTTTAAAGAGACTGTTTGAGGTTTAATATCACTATTACACCGATTCGAGATTAGTCCTTTTCAAGTAATCTTGATTTTAATGCGATATACTGTGAAATTATATTCTAAATATAATCAAGCACACAAACATGCCTACTATAAATAGTCTGGTCTGATTGATAATAGGCAATAGGCGTCCAATGCACTGATTGTCTACAGCGAATTTCCCCCTATTGATCTATTTATTCGATTTACTACCTCTATGTTTCGTTTAGTTCCTTTAGTCATACACGATAATACACTTCGTCTTAAAAATCTAAAAAAAAGTATTGAAAGTAACCACAAAGGTTTGTATGAATGTGTGACCGAAATACCGACTCATACAGTTAGTGTAAAATATTCTATGTTTAAAAATGGCAGTTGCTAATAACTAATAAAAATTTGCTCATTTACGTAAAATTAATTTATTTTCATTGTGAATTGACGCAAAGTGATCAGACGGTGACTAAGTACGAATTACAATACTAAGCTCATTGGAAATCGCTTTTAATAAAATACGTAGCTCATTAATTTCATCTCTTTGATTCATGACAGTGGACCAAATTCATTGAAATTTCGAAAATTTTAAACGTCCTTTGAAATAAATGAAAAATCCTACACACAAGCACAAAAAACTGATAAGTGGAGTTGAATATTTACCTCTTTCTGCAAAGTTCCCATCTTTATCAAATGTTACGTGAAACGTGTTCCAGTGTTTGCAAGACATAAATTAGAATCAGTAAAGGATATCGAACAGGAATATCAATATTTGCTGTGTAAATACACAGTGGAACAAAGTTATTGACAATTACACAGTGTGGCTTGTATTGTTTCATTCGGTTTCAAGAAGAGGTTAACAACCTAATAGGAAGCCGATTAGTACGATGTGTTGTTTATTATTTGTAATGATGCAAGCGTTCCAATTCAATTGAAAATTTATGTATGATCACATAACTAACTCTGGTGTGGTAAAATGAAAGTGAAAATCAAGGTAATGCATAAGTTGCTCATTGAAACGGATTTCCTAATCAGTTCCACACTCAACAATATGTTTAATTGTAAAACGAAAGAAGATATTTGGTTTCTTATTCATCGTTAAACATTTTAATTGGGAAGGCAATGAAGAATATGTTATTATATGAACTTATTCATGATGCTTAAAAAATTTAAACACGTGCCCATGTGAGAAGTAGAGTGCAATAATTCCGGTGAAAGTTTTGATTAAAATCAAGCATTAACAATTCTTATATGTCATAAGTTCAAGTTCAAAATCAAAGTCTGCTAAAAGTTTAGAATAAAGAATGGAGGAAAACTAGTATCGTGGATTAATGGCATTTAAAATCGAGTTTCACATAATCAAACGGTTTTACGTAAGCTAATTTCTGTTGTCAAACGATTTTTGACCTTATATCATAAATCGTATAAAGTTAAATGAAAGTAAAGCATAAACGGTGCTGAACTTCTTTTTTTTATCAAATTCTTTTCACGCATAAATTCAGTCAAGTACGAAAGCATTATTTTTGTTTATAAGCTTAAGGTAGCAATTCTTTCTTTATGGGACGTCGTATCATTTTCTTTAAATGGAGTTACTGTATTGCTTTAATAGTCTCTTTAATTCTTTAATTTTTTTAAATGCGGTTAAGGTGCAGTTATTCTGATACCTGTACTCTAGTAGCTCTATTCCATTTGTTGACAATCAAGTCTAATTGTATGTCGATTCGTAGCATGCATTGTCCTGCTGGTATTTTTCACAATCGCTGTTTATATCGATAAACATTAGTGAAATTGAATGGATTTAAACCTTTTTCAACCCCTCAAATGTATTGTTAGCTATCCATGCGCCCTCCACAGAAGTCCGTTACTCCAGATCATAATTCTGCCTTTGCAATGTTTCACTATCTATCTATGTTTCACTATAGCGCGCACTCCCGGTTGCATTTTCAGTGGTTTTTCATATTTCATATATGGCATTAGGTGTACCAAATACATATGGATTTTATGTGTACCAAATACATATATACAAATATAGTTTTATTGTTTCAACAGTTTTTTCGTGTATAGTGACAAGGATAGAGTGAAGAATACATCGGCATGAAATGAAGCACATTATACACCCAGTGACAAAAAAATTTACGAGATGCTAGTTCAATGAAAATCACTACATATTTTATCTAGTTTCTGGAATCGTTCACTTTTTAGATATGAAATACTTTTTTTATTGCATTATGTCTCTCAAAAAAGCGTTACAATATTGGAACATTTTTCCAATAGCTTGATTCGTTAAAAAATAGAAAAAAAGGTACCTTTTTCAAAAAAATCGCAAAATATTTTATTTGAAAAAAATTACACTTTTGTTATATTTTTCTGTCACATAAATACAAAAGAGTAAAAATATTGTAATAACTAAGAAAAAATTAACATTCCAGATATTCAATTAGTTCTTATGTATTTCTTCACTCGTCTTACCTTGCTGTCATACAAATTTTTAAAAAAATCTTGATTGATTTCTTTTTCCCACACTTTTCTTATTACACTTTTCAGGTTTAGGAGAGTTTGCGGTTCACTTTCCCTGACTTTTGAACCCATTACCTGCCAAAAGTTTTCAATGGAATTCAAGTCGGGACTGTTTCCTGGCCACGGCAATGACCCTATCCCTAGCTGCTCCTTGAATTGTGTTACCCGGAAAAGACAAAATATTACAAAGTTCATTACTAAAAATAGTTTTCTTTCCAATTTGAAAATAACTTACAAAGCGAGCTCGATGTGCAGGAGCCGAATCGTCTTGGAAGAAACGTTGACACATCTGTCGTTAGATCCTCGATTGTTGACACTACCCCTTCTTCAACAATTTCTCTGTACTTAGCAACATTAACAGATCCTTCAAAAATAACAAGAGGCCCTACGCGATTATGTAGGATACATCTCCAAATCATCACATAGGGAGCATGCTTTACCGTTGCTTGGATACATTCGTTCGAATATCGTTCACCGGCTCTGCGTCTCACTCGCAAAGTTCCATCTGGTCCAAATATATTAAATTTCGATTCATCTTAGAAAATGACTTGTTTTCAATCCTCTAAGGTCCAGTTTTTTCTATCTTTGCACGATTCAAGACGAACGTACCTCATTTGTTTATTCAAAAGCGGCTTTTGCGCAGGGCGACAAAAACGCAAACCCATATCGTTCAACCTTCTTTGGATTGTTCTGGTACTGCAAGACTCATTCATTGATTTCGACAACTCTGCCCGCAATTTTGATGCTGATTCGAATCGATTTGCCAGGGCCAGGAACTTCAAATGGTCTTCATCCCTTTGCGTGGTACCTCGTTTTCTTCCGCTGCCGTTTTTTCACTCAAGGCTGCTTGTATCTTGTTTTTTTTTAATTAAATTCCGAACTGTCCCCTCGCTGCACCCTACTTGCCGAGCGATTTCCCATTTCGACTTACCTGATTGGTAAGAAGCCCAAATTTCGGCCTTTTGTTCTAGACTCAAAGTGATGTATTTTCACATCTCTAGGATAATTCTTAGGATACCTAATTACTACCTGTAAAATGTAGTAATTCGTTTGCCTAGGGATAAGCTAATTATGTTATTTTGATGGTAACTTGGAAAATTCCTAATTCGTAGATTTTTTTGTCATCGTATTTCATCAAGTTTCGGAATAGCAAAAAAAATCATTGATTCTCACGTTTTGGGTTTGACCAGCAACGTACACCGTCAAAACAAATCCTTCTCGGTGGATCAATGCCCAATGAATTCTCCTCGAAAGCTCGTTGCATCAGATGTCCTCCCTTGGCATTCAGCTCCCCCACTCCAGACCACGCAGGCTGAATCTCGTCGTTAATTAATTGAATCTTCTTTCTGCAAAAATATTCAATAAATTCTTGTGACGACGTGATGGTTTCAGCTTGCTGCGAGGAAAGCTCTGCCTTCTTATATAGTTGTGCTCTCTAAAGAAGTGGACCGTTTTGCGAACAGAGAAGAGCATTTCAGGGTTGATAGTCCGTCCTTAAAACTTTCAAAACAAATGTGGATATCGATTCATTGAAATCGGCAAGCAATTCAGCAATTTTTTCAGTTCCAGATATGTTTCGGTTCTGACCTTATTACATTTGTTGAATCTCCTGTTGTTTTGTTGGGTGTTTCCTTCTAAATATCTTTTCACTAAATCTTGCTTAGTCAAATCGTCGTTAACCGTTTTCTCAATCTTTTTTCATCATTAGCTAGGACGGGAGCAAGTTCAAATGTTAGCTTTGTTCGTTTTTTTGTATCTTCACCAAACTTCCAAACAGTACGTAGACTGTGGCTATTCGTTTTTCAATTTTTACGTTAAAATTATGCCCAGATCTTCTTGTGGGTATTTGGATAATCCTTTTATCAATTTTACTGTCAAATCTATGGTTTTCACAATTTTTGAATTTTTTCGTCACTCTGGAGTATGGAATTGTTTATTATTATTGTATGTATATCAACTGACAAATATTGACTTACAGAGCGTTTGTTGTTATGTTTTGGTCTAAACGTCTTTTTAAATCAAAAATATACTTCTTTGCGAGAAGGATATTTTTGAAAGATATTTATTTTTCTCAACACTGCCAGATAAGAAACAGTATGGTGTACACGATATGCAGCCGCTATCCTCAAAGCTTCTCGCATCTTTTTTTCTATTCCTATTATGAATAGGCGTTTTTTCCATGAAATTGGTGCTTCAGCATTTGCCATAAGGGGACTGCGAGCTGATAATCTCGCCGCGGCCATAAATAAGTGATCGATTCATGTAGCTCAATGATTGTCTAAGTTCTTGGCAGCATGGTGATATCAGTTATTTAACTCAGTCGGTCCTCCACTCGCTGACGCAGTTTTATACCTACTCTGACGTGCGTATCTTCTGCCGGTTCTTAATAATAATCATGTAATAATTGGTTGTTCGACAAAATGTATACAAAAACATTCCTGAATCCTTATATAAAGAATTTCAAAATCATATATGCAAATTTTTTTGATTAAAACGGCTCGTAAGTTAAATTGAGCGGCTATGAAAAGTATTCAAAAATATATAATGGTTGTTTATTTTATATGAAAGTTGTATGTTTATGTTAAGGTTTTATGCGAAGTTACAGTAGTCGTGTTGTATCTTCCGCTTTCTCACTTTTTAATCAAACACTGTTGGTGAATCTGCGAGTATATAGTTTTTCACTATGTAATCTAAAATATTTTGCAAGTTCATCATGCCTGGGCTACGGAATTGTCTTGTTACAGACTGTAGCTCTTGAAAATCGCAAACCGTCTCGTTAAACTTTTTATCATTTGCTAAACGTCATCTTAGAAACTTATACTATAACCGACTTCAACATGCTCAACGAATGCGATCGTTACAAATTCCTCATCAATTTGCTAATTAGTTCTAAGCGTACAACATAAATGTACTTGAACCTGAGGTAGAAAGTTAAGGCTAATGTTCAAAAGAAATGGATATTCCAGTTTAAAAAACGCCATAACTACTGAATCAAGAGATAAAGCACCATTTATAAGTGCTTTAAAGTCAACATTGATATAAGACTACCGAGCATGAACGATTCCACATATTTCTTGCTTCGTCGGTGTACGCTACATATGGAGAGAATGGTGGTGTGTTAATAAAACATTTTTGTATTTATAATTAATTTCAATAAAAGAGGTGAACGCATTTTTGGCGAAAACCAGATGTTACTCGTAGTATATCATTATGGAGTTTACGTTATTTCCCTAGGCTTGATATGCCTCAAAAAAGTATCGACATCGAATTCTTCAGGCTATTATTAGCTATAGCAACGAAAAAATATCGGTCGCAATTTAAAAAACCCCTCCCAAACTAGGACTAGTATTAAGTTTTTCCTGTTTTGCCTTTTGTTTAGATGTTTTATGTTTTTCCCTGTCAATTGGTATTAGTTTGTTTTGCAGGGAAACTGAATGAGCGTTTATACGTTCATTTGTAATTTGGACGTATTTTTCGTTCGTGTAAAAAGTTCGTCCAAAGTTACACCGTATATGTACGTAGGTTTGTTTTTTTTTCGTAATTTTATATGTAAAGAAATCAGGTGAAAAATCTAATTTTAAATTTTGCAATCTCTCCTTTGCATAATTTTGAAAAGTATTTGTTTAGAATATTAAAACCAATCTTTTTAATATTCATTGTCTTCAATGAATGAATGAATGAAAAAAAAAAGAATTTAGTAATGAAAGTTTTATTTTTGGTAACTTCCTTTTAAGATTTCAATTTGTTTTAAGACTAGATTCGATTTTGGTTACGAACCCACGAAGTGAACTAGTTCAAAAAGGACTTTTTAAAACGCAATTGAATCAAACTCAATCTACTTTTCTTTTCAAATCACTAAGAATATGAAAAAATATGATGGCAAGCTAAGATGTTAAAGTTCTTTGTTGCTAAATGTACCTATAACCAATGTGTTTAAATATCTTAAAGCATCATAAAAAAATTATTGGAAGCCTTCACAATGCCGTATACAATTTAGTACGAGCTCTTGATTTCCTCCAAAAATCATTACAATTAAGACATATATTAATGAAGTACCAAGTATTAAAACGTTTCTTGCGATAATGATACTCCATAGAAACTCGAAACCTGCCAACCCAGGATCATGGAATATCGATTAAAAATCATGCTTACAGTGATATCAACAGATTGTATAAAGTTTTCTCTCTCTTTTTTTTTATTTTTTTTTATAGATAAAACTAATTATAAACAAAACAGATGGGGTAAATAAATAAATAAACGCATTTTCTCTAACAAAAACTGTGAGTGTCAAATAAAAGTATACACTATGTAGTACCATGCTCAAAGACACACAATATGGGTATGAGACATCAGTTTTTTCGAGTGCTTAGAATTTCGAAAATGTTCTGATAACTATTATTACGAAACAAACAGCAAAAAATGCTTTTCGCCACAAAAAATAAATGTACATTGAATAAACAAAGCAGAAAAGCAAACAAATATACAACCAAAAATTAGTACTTTTTTTGTTTGGGAAGTGAAGGCTATTTACGCCCTGAGTGTCGGACTCCCCCGCTACCGGATTACCGACTAAATACCTCCCCTGTCACACCGAGAACCTAGCCTGGAACTGTTAGTCACATTACTTTGGACTAGACCTCATTAACCATCGCTTAGCGATGTCTTCAGGCTAAGGGAAAATAAATAAATAAAGAGCTAAGGCTCTCTTTCTCCACGGATAGATAGGAAGGAATTGCGACTAGTAACTATAATATTGCGTTACAGAGATGTTCCCTCCCTCGCCAAGCGATCCATTATATCCTTCTTTATAATGAGTACTGTCCGTACGTAATGCGACACACAGTTCCTATGTTTACCATGTCGCAGTCCCTGCATGTTAGTTTGTATATGCCGCTGTTGTTGTATGTTGGTGTGCTGTTGGGCTTCGGTGTTAGTTTGTTTCCGGTGTTGCTGTTGGTTTTGAACGCTGTATGTATTTTGTATTTTTTAAAGAAGCTTGCTAGCTGGTATGTCTCCTTGCCTACGTACGTCAATGTGGTCCATTTGTGTGCTTCCTTCGGTTCGTCTGATGGTTGGCGTTCTTTCGTCTTTTGCTGTGCAATCAGTTTCATGCAAGCTGAAGATGGCTGTATGCAGCCGAAACGCGTCCTCGAAACCCACAAAGCAAGGCCCGGCGGACCCAAGCTACCCAAAGTTAATTTTGACCTGCGGCAACATCAAAACGAACTTCAACCAATGATGAAATTGACAGTACTCGGCTCTATTCATTGTAGTGTCCATAAATATCAAATTCCTTTTGTCGCCATAAATCCCCATATAACTGAGCCGCCACCTTGCTTTAATTTACGTTCTTTGGTTCAAATTCCGAGACATTAGTGTATTTTTTTCGAGGCAACCATTTTAAATTTGCATTAGCCATTTCAATTACATTTTCGCAATATGATAAGCGTTTCTTTTTCACATATAGCAGACTTCGCTTATGGTTCGTCACAAAAATATATGTTTTTTTGTGAAGTACTCTACTTTTTAACCAAATTAGTAAGGAGTTTCCGGCGAATGGTACTTGCGCTGACGCGAGGTCCACCAAATGCTATTATATTTTTAAGAATTTTCACTGCACTTGCTGCTGGATTCTCGTTTAACATATTGTGTATAGTACGTACTGCAACCTGGCCACGTTTTATTGGTAAAAAATGAATATTTCTTGTTTTTCCTCCTAAATTTTCATTATTATGTGTTTTTTATCGTTTATTTTTGTTGTTTTCCTTTTTTGTACCTTTTTTAATGCAGCATTTATGCGCACAAAAGTTGGTAGACGCACAGCGTATAGTAAATTGTCAACACCCTATTGTCGCTACAAAGGCTATTTCAAAGAATCGGACTCATATGAAACGATTTTCATCCTGATGACAACATACAGTAAACAAAAGACTCGGCATAGTGTGACACCAACCTAACATGCCTAGTCATACAAGGTCCATCCCAAAAGAAATGAGCCTTATTTTTTTCCGGACGCGAGTGTACATTCCGGCGCGCTCTGACGCTTGGGGCAGGTGGTGGGGGGTCTAAGCTTCCATACGCGGCCGGTGCCAGTCGGCTCTGAGCTCTCGGAGCGGCAGGACGGGTGTTTCCGTGAACGTCTATTTTCAATTTTCGACACGGCGCGATGGAGTCAAAAATCGATCAACGCTACGCAATTAAATTCTGCTTCAAACTCGGCAAGAATGCTACCGAAACGTTTGGAATGCTTCAGGAGGCCTTCAAGGATGATTGTTTATCGTACTTGCAAGTTAAAAAGTGGCACAAAGCATTTAAGGAGGGCCGGGAAGAGGTGGCCGACGAACCTCGGTCTGGACGACCGTCAACCTCCCGAACCGACGAGAACGTGCAGCGAGTGCGCGATTTTTTGAACGCCGATCGTCGGTTCAGTGTTTATCAAGTAGCAGATGCCCTAAACATTCCGAAATCGACAGTACATCGAGTCATTTCCGAGGATTTATCGATGCGGAAGGTGTGCGCCAAACTTGTGCCTCGGGTGTTGACTGACGAACAAAAACAGCTCCGGGTGGTTCGGTGTGAAGAACTCTTGCAAATGTGCGAAGATGACCCGGAGTTTTTAAACAAAGTGGTAACAGGCGACGAAACATGGTGTTTCCAGTACGATCCGGAGACGAAAAGGCAGAGCGCTGAGTGGCACACCACCGCGTCACCCCGGCCGAAGAAAGCTCGGATGAGCAAATCCAGGACCAAGACAATGCTCGTCGCCTTCTTCGACGCCAGGGGGATTGTGCACTACGAGTTCGTACCACCCGGACGCACAGTGAATGCCGCCTTCTACTTGGAAGTCCTCAAAAGACTCAAAAGAAAGGTCACAAGCAAGCGGAGCGCGATCAAAAACGACAGGAGTTTGCACCACGACAACGCGCCGAGCCACACCGCGTTCATCGTGACCAAGTACCTGGCCCGGATTCAACTCGGCGTGGTTCCCCAGCCTCCCTACAGCCCGGACTTGTCTCCCCCGGACTTCTTTTTGTTTCCGCGGTTGAAAAGAGTGCTAAAGGGCAAGCACTGGGACTCGGTTGAGGACATCCAAGAGAATGTCACAGCAGCCCTCAAGGACATCCCTAAGGAGGCCTACCAGGAAGCCTTCCGGACTTGGAAGACCCGTCTCCAAAAGTGCATTGATGCAGGAGGATCCTATTTTGAAGAATTTTGAGGTATTGTAGCGATCTGCTCAATAAATCTATTTTTTTTGAAAAAGGCTCATTTCTTTTGGGATTGACCATGTATATAGAGATATCAAAATCGAAAAAACCATAAAAATTAAGCTTGATACCATAAATAACCATAATTAGTAGATTTGAAAATGGTCTTTTGAAAATTTTAGGCCATAAACACGATATGCGGAATAATTAAAAATAATTAAAATTAAGTTATTGTAGGTATATGATTAAGGTAACAGAGATCATTAGTCGTATTGTTCTTCAGGAGACATAAATAACATTGAGGAAAGGATCTCATTTGACCCAAAAAAGCTTTTCATTCTAAAAAAGTTAAATTCAATGTAGGAATGGAAAACCATAACATTTTTTAAAATAATATACCAATGCCATGGACTCTGATTTGTCATAATATGAAATACAGCGCAACACAGGACGTTTTTGATGATGTTAAATGTATATGCCTGTTGTATGAAATGTATGCCTGTTTGTATAAATAACACATACCCTTCAGTGCGTGAATTATGTTATCTGTAAAATCCCGGAAAAATATTTGAAAAAATAAAGTTTTGTAAATGATACAGCCACGTTGTATACCTTCAACCGTGCGGGCTTACCAAACAATGTTCTATACAAAGGGTATAATTTAAAGACTGAACTTCAATGAAAATTTAAATTTGGTTATTTTTTCTTGTACAAATTTATTAGAATAACTATTATCTCAGGTTAATGCATCAGTTTACTCTAAATTTATCCCAACAAAGGAATGTGTAGGTCTTACGTTTCAGGTGTATACACCTAACCTGATAAGGCAATATTTCTCAGAGGTTTGTTCTATCTCAACGAACATATTTTGAAAGCATATTGTTTCTTTTTTAAGCTACAAATCAGCTTCTAAAGGTTTTATTTTCGGCAGCTTCATTTGTTACCATTGCTATAACTCATTTTTGTCATCATCATCAACTCATTGCATAAGACATTTGCCTACTCAAATAGAATCTCAAATCAGACCTGGTCTATCCCTTAGTTTTTTTATAGAAGAGACAAGAATTTAAAGTTTTCACATGCAAAAAGCGGAATAACCAGAGATTTATATTTTTGTCTTTCACGCGTACTCTGATAACTTACAATATAGCTGTCAAGCAGATCCACATCTTGGTTACAGGAATTAATTTATAAAATTAATAGAAATAAATAGGATTTAATTACATTCGGAGAATTCATTGGTACCCTCTATTTCGTCGTTTTATCATATCTCGAAAAAGTGTCTACCTAGTGCCTTATTTTTTATAATACTGCCCTGATATCAATATCCTCAACATTGGCAACTTGTTTCTCATGGTTTGCCTTGATACTGTTACTATTTTCATTCTTCTTCTTTTTTAGCTTTTCTTTTTTAAAAGAATTAATTTTACATATCGCCATTAACTTACTGTTATATATTGATTTCGCCATAATTACTAAAACATAGGTTCAGCGTTCACAACTGCCTGAGAAAACTATGTTTTTTGTTTTTAAAGCGTAGTTGCAATACTTTACATGGTCCTTACATAAGCCTTTTAAAGTCAATAAGTTAGAGTCGATACTCAGAAATCTTGACAAATTGGTCAACCCTATTTAAGACTTCGCATGTGTGCATATCTTTTGACCTTACCTCCGATATAAGTACTGTAAAAATAGATAAAACTCTTTGGTTGGGTGAGAAATTCGAAGTAAGCACAAAATAATACTTGAACAGTACGCACATTGCTAATCAATATCTGTACTGATAAATGTGCTTCTGAATGCTACCGCAGCGCTCTAGTTTGGACAGCTAAGAGGCAAAACACACATTCGTCATCTCCAAAAATAGCTCTTCTTAGTTTTTCCTCCAAGATCAGAAGATGTGCCATTCCTACGAATTGAGGTAGTTCAGTTTATGTTCGACGAAATCCTTTCACGCCCATAATCCTGGAAATAGTGTGCAGGCAATACTCGCATGAAACTTAGAATACACACCTACCTGGCCACAGTTCGCTTGTCAGCATTCGTTGTCAAGTCTCAGACGAAGCTATAATATATGCGAAGTATCTGGCGCAGCATCTTTCTGTGTCCGTGTGAATTCAAACATCAGTCGATCCGCGTTTTTTGTCACACGAAGTTACTCGCGGCAACATGGGAATTGACTACTCGCCATCGAGCTGTAATCAAAACAACAATACAGATTATCTAGAAGATCTTATTATCGGCTTCGGTTAGTTTAGTTACGTTTATATAAGTTGCGGTTGAAGATAGTAGAGTGTAATTAACTCAGTGCTGATTTTTCTTTGTGTTTCAGAAAAGACACTGGTTTTCAATGAAGAAGAGTATTTACATGGAGCACCAGATTCGCCCGGCCGTGAAATCTCGCCAAAACTTGTCATGGGCACGAAGAAATACGGACGTCGATCGAGGCCTCAATCACTTGTTTCGGACTCATCTCCATCTGATTCTGATAACGAGACCATAGCCGTTGTTCCAACCATCGCTACCAAGGTAAATCACATGTGATTATTGACATTTGACTATGTTTGCTTGATTACACTTTAAGGGATAGTGACCATGAGGAAGATTCTATATCTAATTTTCAGCGCAAACATCCACGCAATATTCCACGTTATGTAAATATTACAAATCAAGCTGCTCCCATTGCAACATATATATAGACTTGTTTATATATTATTAAATATAAACATATATTAATATATATGTTTATTTGCATACACTGTTTATGGCCTTTGTGTCTAGAATCTTAAGTAGAACGCTTCAAGTATCTGAGTAAAATACTAAGTGAATTGTTCTAATTAATTCAAGTTAAGTAGTGTAAACTGAAAAATTTCCAGTACATCAAATTCCGAGGCAGATTATAAGGATTAAAAAAGCGTGATCAGGAAGTCAAAGTGAGAGTAAACATTACTCTTAGTCAGAATAAAGCCCACGATCCTTTTCTCCTATGGGGGAAATGAACTTCTTTCTACCTAGTGGCACATTTTATTAAATTTCGGACTCTTTCCGCAGGGAATTCTTATTCATATATATAAAATCCATGGTTTTTTTAATTGCGAAGCCTAAAATACCTGTTATCTTAATGACATTTGTGTTAAAAATATTAATTACTATTGCAAAGAACAACCAGTTTGAATTTATCACTGTTTAGCTGACGCAAAAGTACAGTGGACCATGAATTCAAAGTGTGACTTGATGTTAAATACGAAAACATCAAAATTCTAAACATGCTAATAGGAGGAATCGTAGTCAACATTCAAGATCTCTGGAATCTCTGGAACGAAAAACAGCTTCGCTTAAAGCAACAGATACAACTTATACAATTTATCGCACTTAAAAATTAATGAAACTCAAACAAATCGTTGAGCGTTATAAACCAAATTAACAGCCAGAAAGTAGTTATAAACTATTTATTTCAAAGTCTTTTTATTTTGTATGAAAAACCAATTCGTGTTTACTTTGTCATAGTGCATGAAATTAGTAAAACCTAAAAAAACTTGAGTACCTTTTTCAAGGCTAGCAATTTTTCGGTGGTAGTAATGTGAAGACTATTTACGCCGTGAGTGATGTTCGCAGACGCGCATTGCTTCTGGACTACAAACAAAACACCTCCCCTTTCAACTGAGAACGCCTGGAACTTTCGGCGAACACTCTTTTTTCTGCCTGCAAAAGGGGCCATATGTGGAGAATATCATGGATGGAGATGCAAATCGTTTCCTGTCCGATCCTATTTTGCATCGTTTTCATTGATTTCATACACGGCGCATTGTCCTGATCAAAGAACACTTGTTTATATTTCAAAGGGGACTTTTTCGTGATTTCATCTTCAAATAATCCAATAACGCTTTGTAATAATCTCTGTCTGATGGTCAGATTCTTTGGAAGTAATCGACCAATATACATCGTGCGTATCCTAGAATACTGTTGTCATAATCGTGCCAACAGACTCTTGCGTCTTTCTACGCTTTGGATTCGGGTCATCTCAT
This sequence comes from Stratiomys singularior, assembly GCA_954870665.1. Classification (NCBI taxonomy): domain Eukaryota; kingdom Metazoa; phylum Arthropoda; class Insecta; order Diptera; family Stratiomyidae; genus Stratiomys; species Stratiomys singularior. Next base: position 61,363,272 of record OX940879.1, on the reverse strand, counting down.
ACAGTCCACGCGGCTGACTTTCGATTGGACTCAGGAGAGTAAAGATTGAGTGACTTTTCATTCATTTCTACGTATCTACGGAAAAGTTTAATTTTTATCAAGGTTGAATATCGCTAAGTATTGATCAGAATCATCAACATGGTGTTGCCTTTGATCGATTGGGAGCTCGCACGGCACCTAATTTACACACAGCTTTCACATATCTAAATATTCATGCACTATGAATCCAGCACGTTTCTTTGATATCTTCGAATTATTCTTGTTCAATTTCAATTTGTGATCATTCCAAATTACTGTGGATTTTTTGGTGTTTCCTTCGGCAACAGTCTCTTTCGTCCATTGCGTGCATCGTCTTCGATGCTCATTTCAGCTTATTTAAATTTAGCAAACCACGACTGATTTACCCAGTGCAGAGACCGAGTAATGCGTATGAAGCCAAACCGTAGCTCCAACAGTACTTTTTCAAGAAAAAACAGTCAATGATTATGACAAGAATTTGTGACACAAGAACGTTACTTGCTTCGATCGCAACGCTATATTTTACGAACCGACTGTCATTCAACTGATGAATTCATGCACGTTTCTCTGACGGATGGTGCTAACTGAAAATCATAACAAACATTTGATCTAAACAACCATCTATGTGATAGCCTACGAAGTTTTCAGCTCCACTGTAAATTTTCCACAAACGAAATATTGTGAGTAGTACATGGACGCTGATTCAATTTTCGCAGAATAGCTGAATGCTACATATTCTTTAGTGATTATTTTAACCCCTAATCTGAAGTGCATTCGACTGTCGTATTCTGTATCTGGAATACTGATTAATTGCCTTTTTGGGTGAAAATTGAATTGCTTTTACAAACTGTATATTATTCCCTGATTAAAAGCCTCTTTTTAAATAAGTTTGCATAAACCATCGATTAACCCGGTGAAAACCCAGGAAAAAATATAAGTTGGAACAAATTTAAAGAAAAATCAAGTTGGTTGGACATATTGATGTTGAGTTGCATGCTAATTTCTTTGAAAAATATTCTTGAAGATTTTCGCCCACATTTTATTACAACCATTTCCATAATGAACCATAATCAAGTACATAAAATATGTACAAGTATATAAAATATGTATGTACATAAAACAAGTAAAATATTTAAGTGTATCAGATATTTGTAGACACGGAAAATTTCTGACAACTATTGATAAACGGGATCGCGCGGCGCGTACTGGAGCTTCAAGAGGTGGAATCGGCATTAGAAGGATTTTTTTCTCGCTCTTCCATGCAATATTTCCGTCCCGCTAGAGAAGGGATTCCTATAATCTGAAGACACCTTAAGGCAACGTAACGAGAGGCCTAAAATCATTTGTCTAACGATTCCAGGCTATGCTGTCAGTTTGAAAAGGGAGATATTTCATGGGTAGCCTCCATATGCATTGATTGTTGGTTTCGTTGTTTCGATCGTTTATTTAGAATTCTCAATTACCTGCACCAAGTCTGTAGAACCAGGACAATTTCTTCTCCTATACGAAAATTGTAAACTGTAGAGCATTAACCCATTATCGCTTCTGTAATAAATTGTAAATGGAATGCTGATTTTTTATGGGAATTCAACTCTCATTGCAAACAATTTTAACTAGTCTCACCTACATATAAAATTAATGTATTTTCTTAATGCGCAATATGTCTTTGAAATATTTCCATGCTGTCCTTGCATTCTTTCGTGTTAGCCATTTTTTTTAAAAGCTTGTGATTTATTCAAGTCAAACTCATTAACAGTGTACTATAAATTATTCAACAGGTGCAAAGGTCATCCTCACAGAGCGAAATTCAAGGACCTGGTAGACGACGGCCTACGAGTGGAAGCAAACTTAAACGTTGCGCGTCCTTGCCAGCACAAAAAAACCGTAGGACACGTGAGCAAATACAGAAACAACAGGAATCAGTAACACAAAATCAATTGGCGAGCAGTGTGGAGTCATTAGGTAAGAGCAGGTCATGCCATTCGCTTAAGTTTTGTACATTTTAAGTTGAGTCTATTGTTCGATGCATATGATACTTGCATAAGGGCTTAACAATCATTTACTTTTAGAAAAGATTAACACACAATTTTTCGGCACAACACTTACAATAAATTTCCCTCGATAACTATCAATGAAATTCATCCTCATGCCATAAACACGATAACGAATTTGCATTTTGATTATAGTAGAAATTGGTATTCCTAAAAGTAAATCCCTTGTTTTTCCTTGGAATTAAGTTTTTTCTTTTGCATTTTTACTACTAATCGCATTATCGTAGGAAACATAGATTTTGAAAACCTCTCACACACTCTCTATGATATTTGGAGGAAACGTTGCAATGAGTTAGGATCAAATGTCCTAGATCGGTTTGAACTAGCTACCGTTTGCGAGCGTGTCGGATTAAATAAAGTTGCAGACAAAGTAGCAGATGAAGTCTTTGAAAAATTAAATTTAAGTCCAAATGAGAAAATTAGTTTTGATGAATTCATTGGATTAATACAAAGCGATGCGGATGGTGGCATTTGTGGTGGTGGTAGCGGTGGCAGCAATAATTTTACTACTACTCCAGGTCCAACCATCGATCGTCATTTTGCCATTATGGACACAACATCAATTATTATTAAAGGTGATTTATGCAACCTCAAGGACTCTACCTCCACAGCTGATAAAGATTTGCATGCCAATAAAGGTTTGTTTTCATTATAATAGAAATAGTTGGAATTGAATTTTGTTTGTCGTCCCCAGTTTCGTTTTATCGGAATATAAATTATTTATCACTGAATACTATGAAACCTGAAATACACCAATATTTGCACATCAGCTTAAAATAGTTTTCAATTATGAGTGATTTAAACGAAATTTAAAATCCCAATACAATCAGGCCGGAGGAAGGCCAATTTTGTCAACTTTTACGTTTAGAATATGATAAAGCGTGTCTTATCAGTATCTAATTAAAATTATTTTGTTTTTATCTACTGCATAGCATCAATAATGTCCCAGTATATTTTTAACCGCAAAACGTATTTTTCAGATTTTATTTTGAATTCGGTGATAATGCCAATACTATAATTAAATAATGTACATTTCAATTCACACATTAAAACATGCTTCACGTGCTTTATCCGCATTTTGCGAAGCTATGTATGATCTCATTGCGCTTTCGCTGCTCGATAAAACTCATTCTCTCATTTCAAGGAATAGGTCATAGATGGCTTTAAGTATTAAGATAAGATGTAAATTCAATTTTGAACTTTAGAATGTAGTTATGTGCGGCTGTAAATGAGTAATGCTTGCATACCATAGGTTGTAGACGAAAATTCGCGAGCAAATATGAAGAGAATTTTCTTATCTTTGAGGCTGATGCGAATGCTGCTTAGTTGAGGTGTACAATTTTGCAGTTATCGGCACTACAATCACATTTTGCAGGGGTAGTGAAAGTCTTGATTGCAAAGTTTAACAATAAGGGTTATAGATTTGTGTACATGTTGATATTAATTACATATATGACTATGCGCATCCAGCGCTACGTAAAAATAAAGATTAAGAAATGGATAGTAAATTATATGAGAAATACAGGCAGTGAGTACACGCTTTAGACATGAACTGTGATAACAAAAGGCTATTCATTTGTGAGTAAAGTCATTTTCAGAGCAAAATACTGTGTTACTGTGAAAATGTGTACAAGCTGGATAACTTTTACGTTTACGTGTTTACAAAAATCTCCTTGAACACTTCCAGAAGAAACCTACCATTTGCATGTATGGGAATGTGAAATTTAATCAATCGATTGATTCTGATTAAATTCGGTGTACGAACGAATTCATATAAAACCTTTATATAACGTAGAGAATGATTTGTTTAAGGTTGTTAAGCTCAGTAATGTTTGAAATTAAAAATAGAACATATTTTTGAGAGTGCTACGGAATTTTCTTCTAAATTTTCGTAAAGAAAATTTCTATTTGAAGGTTAACATCACTTTGCTAGCTCGAAATTAAAAGTGTGTTTGTGTGTGTGATAAGCATGTTCTAAAATAAAGTTTACTTTAACTCATAGACTGCCAATTAAAAACAATATACTCATTGAAATCTGACGTCAAAAATCTAATTCGAAACTAAAGTAAAAAATGTATCGATAGCCAGATTGAAGCTATGTGCATATATTCTCTAACATACATGAAACGATGTTTTCGATGCGTTACATTAATTTCTCGCTGTATATAAATTACAGCTATAAACATACTGTTTAAATATTCATAGTTTGTAAATCATTTGTAATAAAAACTATACCTTTGAGTTTCTGCTTATGACTGTCGAAGACTGACTGGTACCGGTTACCTCTAATTTATTATGGAAAAAATATAATGCGAACGTTTTATCAGGCATGCTGTTTGCTTTTTATTTGTCACCGTTATCACATGTCAATTATCTTTTATATTGCAATGTCTTTGACAGACCGCAAACAAAAAGTAAGGACTGGATTTCAGCTTTGCTCGTATATAATGAAATGATTAGTTCCTCAAAATTCATATCGCCATTCATACCCGACTGCTATGCCTCCGTAAACCAGAGAGTGGTGACTTTTGTCTTTACTTTTGTAAATCTTCAGTTAACTTCAAATTTATTATCATAGTTGAGTAGTATGAGGACCGAATTTGCAATTATTTATTGCTATATTTTGATTTCAACGAATATTTCAGCAATATACACAATCTTGAAAACCTCAACCAAAGAGGATACGATGAACCCATTTATTTTCTTAAAAAATATTACCAAAGAGCGAACGTAGGCGTGCAAGAAACGAAGAATATCATTAAAATTGTCTTTTTAAACATTTAAATCCTATACGAGATTTAAGTTTTAAGGTTTTGCTGAATCATAACACTCTTAGTAAATTATAATTCCGTGATTATTTCAACTTGCGTCATTTTCCGTTAAAAAGCTGTTTGTTTAACTTTAAATGTTATATAAAAAAGATTTATCATTTCTTATATGACCTTATATTAAAATTGAAACATTAAAAACCCGGACGATCAGCAAAGTTCTTACGTTGATAAGATCCGTTGCTTCTAATCGTCTTTTAAAATAATTTCAATATATAAATGTGCTTATACAAACTTATTTCTAACGCCATGAATTGAAGATAACTTTTCCATTTAAAAAAAAATAACTTTTTCATTTTCTGCTACTGATACGACTGCATTTGATATTGCAACTCTGTTACTTTTATATATTTTATCGAATTTATTCAAAAGATAGCAACGCATAAAATGAGTTACTTGTCCTGCAATGAGCTTAAATGTTTAATTGGAACCTCCTAATGCTTATCCATCTTATTGTTTGTTCTATATACGGTGAAACCATATTCCAGTGAAAACAATTGGCAAAAGAATGTAAGGAAAGTATTTTCAACAGTGCACAGTAAGAAGAGAAGAGATCTACTTCCCACTTACGTAAATGATTTTAAATGTAGAAAATGTAGTAAAGTAGAAGGCTGAAAACTCAAGAAATGTATTGAAATCGAATTGGTAAAGATTGTTGTTCACTAAAAATATACATTACTTCCGTTTGCATAGGCATGAAATTCTTGATGATAAAGGGCCGTTTTATATATTGAATCGAGGTAGTTGAGGGCACATGTAATGCGAATTATATTTTCTCAAGAAAATTGGGATCGTTGGTTTCCTTCCTAGCACCCAGCATTGTGACAAAAAAATACATAATAGACACTTCCGTAGATAGGTTAAGAGTTTCGAAATGGAACTAAACGTGCCTTTTATTTCGCTAGAAAATAACTACCCGATATTGTTTGTGAGTTGTGCCACTTGCAAGTTAGCAAAATCTTTGTACATCTCGCTAATATAGGTTCTATTGCTATAAGCAGGATTGCCATACGACGTGATGATGGACCAGAAAGAACCAGAAACATCAACTGAATTCGGAAAGTGAAGATACGGCTTGAACAAATAAAAACCAAATTGAGGAGTCCTCCACGCCGTGCGAATCAAATAGCCACAATGCTGGACGAGAGCATTCGACGCCATTTAGAAAAATGACTTTAAAGTAAAGATTTCGAGTTCCAAAAGGTCGATCTCACAGCACATCAAACAAAATATTCGATTCGAAAGAACAAAATACTTCTAGCGATTCTGCAAAAGTGGTTGCATCCCAATCATTGTGTTCCTGAAAACACGAATGACACTTGGAGACTTCTCGGAGCTATTCCTATCACAAGTAATGGTTTGGGCAGCAATGAACCCTCATGGACGTCTTATAACCGATTTCATAAGCCTGGCGTTATATATAATGCGGCTTGTTATGCAAAAACTATTTCGAAAGTTGTTGATGAAGATGTTAACACGCGAATATTCCGGTCATAGCATTGGACTGTTCAACAATACCTTCGAATCAAAACTCGAGTGAACCAAGAATTGCTAAAAACCATGTACCAAATTTCAGTGGACTTCGAATTCCGTGGTGACAAATCGGATGATCTTTTCATTTGTTTTATTTTGAAGGTGAGAACCGAGAAAGATGCCAACATAAATATGCTGAAGAAAGCGATTAGGTATGAATGGGCCAACATAATGCCGAATCACATTCCTGAAGAGTATAATTTAGTTTTTTGGCCTTCTAAATGCGATATTGGACGCAACAGACAATAATGTTTATATTTTTTTTATATTGCGCAAGCCGAAGTTATAACAATCGCACTGAATTTGAAATCGTCCAGGATATCTGCCTTAATTTTTGGGTATAACATTCAATAACGTGGTTTGTTGGTTTACTTCGCTCATTTCCAAATGTTAGTAGGGGTTTTATATGAGAGAGCCTCTCCAGGAGACGCTGCAACGTTAAATTTTTTGCGTGGAATAAAAAAACTTTCTGTATTCTTTTATTTTGATATTTACAACAATCGAAGAAATTAAAGAAATCGTATGAATGACCACTTTTACGTTGAGTTGTAGTATTTTAGAATAGAGAGCGATTTCAGGGCCAATACGGTCACTTCTTTGGTAGACACTTTAGCTAGAGGCTAAAAATAACTAAATCGCCAAACGATGGGCGCTTTGTGCTCACTAACAAAAGTGGACTCGGAGTGTTCATTTGAATCGTTCGACACACATCCATCAATTTTGACTTATTATTTTTTTTTTCATTTGTTCGCGGTTCATCAGTCTGGTAACTTTGATTAACTAAATTTTGAAGTTATTTTTTACATTTGATCAATTTCAAACACTAAATTTGAAGTATGAAAAAAGATCATAATTAATTTTTATTTTTTACTCGTTAGTAGCCTTTGACTGCGACATTTTGTTGTACATTGTCAGCCATTAATTTGTGCACCCTGTATGTAATGTATGAGAATTTATATCTGATATCTGTCGCTTTGTAAACAGTGAACAAAAGATATTGGATCTTTGCTTGAATATTTATAAAAAACTTTAACATTTATGCAACATTAATATATGTCTTGCTATTATTAATCCAGCTGTTAAAAATGCATTTGCATTGAAAGTAACATTTCGATATGCTTTTTATAGTGAAAGCGCTACATACTATGCCAAATTTATTTCTTCGAAATTCGTTGAAAAAAATGTTAGGGTAACGATACCGAAATCAATACAAATGCGTATTGTAAGGAATTTAAAAAAATCAGATTATATATCGTGTTACTTGTCTTCAATATTTTCACCTGCTTCACAAAATAATTTTTCCTTAAAATTACGCAAAAACACAAAATTAAAATGAAGTTTCATTTTAATTTTGTGTTTATTTTTATCTTTCGAAATCAATTTTAACTGTTAACTGACAATTTGTTTTGTCTTCATCAACAGTAGCTGATTCCGTAAACCAAACAAAACTTCTGAAAGAAAGTATTTTCTTTCTTAAAAATGAGTGTAAAATTTTCACAATTTATTTTAAACTTGAAATAATTCTTTTAAAAGTGTAGCTTTGCTCCAAAAGCAAGAATATATAATATTCTTCAATATAGTTTTTATTCTTCCATCTGAATATTTAATCTAGAAAAGCCAAATTTAACCAACCAGGTAGAACATACCGTGATTAATTTTACTTACTAGGAGTGGATTAACTATTATAGAATAATGATAGCTCTCCCAATAAAAAACACAACTGTTGAGGTTGTTATTAACATTTGAAAAGATCAATGAATATAGTTATTGCTTTAAAATACTACCCACCACTGCATTTTCCAAAATCGTTGGCTACGTGTTTATGTAGCTGGATATAACATAGTTGTAAAAGTTTCATGCTATATTTTTTTCCAGGCCTCTGATAATCCCAAGATCTAAATAAGAATATGCATTCACTATTTTTAAAATGTACTTACGATTTTTTAAGTATGAAACAATTGTTTTGAAATTCTACAGAAATGCCCCCACATACTATGCCAGCCTGTGATATAATTGACTTATGGGAAGCTGCTGGTATCACACAACCAAAAAAACTCATGTCTAGTTTAGGCTTCGATGACGATGTCATCGCCATTCCTCAATTGAACAACGCCTTGGAAGAGGAACTAAGAAGTAGTCCCAATGACTCGGAAGTTTTACTTAAGGTATGCGTGTGAATGTAGCATTAGTGCAATCAAACCAAATAGCATTAATGAATTTACTCTATATTTTCCAATGTTTTTATTTCAGGCTTGTTTAGCGCTTCATAAAACTGAAGTTGTTACTCTAAAGCAGGCTTTTAGGCAACTTATGGAAGAGAATAAACAAATTCGTACAGATAATCGGGATGTGAACAAAAGAGCAGCTATCCTAGCACAGGAAGTTGACGAAAGACATGCGGCATTAGAGAATAATACAAGAGCTGAGGTAAGAACATTTTTTTTTTCAAAATAGGATAAAAGGGTTCACTTAGTTAATATTACACCCTTCAGATGATTTGCACATCGCTATCAGGTTCACTGTAATGTATGATTGATTGAATGTGTAAATGTGTCCCGTTTCTAGTGACCCCTAGAGCATTACAAGTAGATCTATTTTCCTAAAAAAACTTAATGAAATGCTACTATTAAATCCTATTCCTTTTCGACAAATAAACATCAACTATTACTATCACAACGTGAAGTGGCTACATATTTGAAATGCCGCTACTGTAAAGACATTGTTGTCGAGTCATGCCAAATGCTGAATCTGATTGAGTGCGAGCCTCGTTCTACGTTCTTGGATTATGTTTGCCCAGGCACACTACAGCTATTGCAGGATTCTAGAATTCGATATATGAGAGCTTGCGTTCATCAGTATTACGAGTTCATCAGTATTACGGGATACATTTTACAGTTTTGACCATTTATCCTAAGATATATGGGGCGAAATTGGTACTTATTTCATCTTTTTGTGAACGGCACCAGTCTGGTATTACCTGGACTAAGCCTGAAACCTATGCTCTATCACTGGCTATTCACAATTTGTAATCATTCAATCTTCAAAGGATTGAGTTGACCGACGAACGAATATAGGATTCACTTTCACCAGCACTCTTCTCACTGCATTAAGACTCGTTCTGTCAAATGCCGCTTCAATGTTAACGAATGCTCCCGGTACTATTTCTTTATGTTTCAAAGTTTCATTGATATTGCAAGTCAACTCGTACAAGGCGGATGCATTTTTCCCAACCCGCGTGTGGATATTTTGTCAAGTGAGTAGTCCTTATGTAATTGTTCGACACTTTCTTCACCGTGTTGATAATAAATACTCTTAAGCTAAGCAGACTACACGCTTTGGGACTAGTTTCATTATTACTTTTTTCCACATAAGGTATAATAATTTCTTTTACCTGTTCCCATGGTTTCAGTATATTACCTGATGTCAGTAATAAATTATGTGATATGAACAGACTCTGGGATTTCTGAATAAAGGTACATGTAGATGGGTACAACCCATCTACTTCCGGGGATTTTAACAGCTGGAATGATTTTAAGGCCCAATGTAAGCCATAGCATAATGAGGCATGATTATTATCGGGAATTACAGCTTCAATAGCGATTCTCAGTCATGTGTCACTTAAATTATTTTACTTGCTTGTAATACTTTTCAACCAGGCTTCGCTGATAGAAATCCTATAGACATCTACCCAGGCTACCCAAGCCAAAACACGTCGACATTGTTGCACATTCAACTTTGTAGCAAGTCGTTTGTGTGGGTAACTATGCCGGTTACTGGAAAAACAGGGGGCTCTCCAAACAATACACCTACCATCAATGGCCAGATAATATAGCGATTCACTACTTATCAAGATGTGGAAATAACATTCTTATCTTTGTCAAGTGCATACAGTGGCATGATTTAACCCTAACTTGATATAACACTCAGGATTTTCAAGAACTTTTATTTGGAATCCATGGAGATATTTTCAGAGCAAACATTGACCCAGCTATTATTTCTTTGTTTATCGCCTTTTGCAAAGGCGATAAACATTTCTTGGTCAAACATCGGAATGTCTGGTGGGATTGATTCCTAAAGAACATAAAAGAAGACTGAAACTTTTTTATTCGTTTGCTTCTGGCGACTCTGGAAAACATCATTATTTTAATCGGATAAGACTTGTAGCGACGTATAGTTTGTATACTGTGATGGTTTTAGTACTACTCCTACCAAATCTGATTCCATTAGGCGGAAATACAGTTGAGCAAGAACTCCCGTCTATCTTTTCGCGTTCGCTTTTTTCCAAAGCTAGTTGGTATAACCTTTCAAAACTTTATGCTCCTTTCCTAAAGATACATAAAGAATTTGTTGCTTCGAACCATCCTTCAGATATCATGGCCAATAAACCAAGCTCAAATTGGTGTCCTGATAGACTCGAAGATGAGTTTTTCCCAACAAATCAAGGCAGCAGCTGACAAAGCTGCAGCGCGTGTTACAGCATTCACCCGATTAATGGCCAACATAAGGGGGCCCACCACATCAAGGAGACGACTCTTAATGAGCGTTGTGCAGTCGCTTCTACTCTACGGATCAGAACTGTGGGGTGACGCTCTCAGCAAGGAGTTACACCGGAAGCGGTTGGCACAGGTGCAGAGACAAGGAGCATTGCGAATCGCATGCGCATACCGAACGGTCTCCAGGGCGGCAGTGCTGGTAATCGCAGGGGGGATACCCATCACCCTCCATGCGAGAGAGCACAGAAGTATTTACTTGCGCAGAGGCCAGGATCGAAGAGAAGAGATCACCAAGGAAGAGAGACGTCGCTCTCTCAGCGATTGGGAACAGTCCTGGGAGCAAGAAACAAGGGGAAGGTGGACTGCACGTCTGATCCCTGACCTGAGGCCGTGGTTCAGTCGAGTACATGGTGAGACCGATTTCTACTTGACCCAGCTCTTAAGCGGGCACGGTTGTTTTCGGTCCTACCTGTACAAAATTGACAAAGCACGGTCTCCTAATTGTGTGTTTTGTGCAGGAGAATTGGATGACGCTTGTCACACATTCTTCTACTGCAAAAGGTGAAGCCAGCGGCGAGGGGTCCTACTCAGCGAAATTGGAGAGCTCTGTCCGGAAGCTATCGTCGGAGTAATGCTGAAAACAGTTGACAATTGGAATCGCGTGGCGCAATATGCTCGGGCAGTGCTTACATTAAAAAAAGCTTTATTGGAGTGCTATGAGGCATCGGGGATGGATGGATCTCTTTTGTAGCACTTCCTTCCTCTCCATTCCTTCCCGTTAGATAAGAGATACCCATAATGCGAAGGCGCCTCTAGGCGTAGGAACACGAGGCCTAGCCCGAAGTAATGTGACAAACGGTTCCAGGCTAGGTTCTCAGGTTGACAGGGGAGGTGTTTAGTGGGTAGTCCAAAAGCATTTTGCGTCTGGGAGTCCCACACTCAGAGCGTAAACAGCCTTCACCTCCTTACCACAAAAAAAAGCTCAAATTACAAGCATTACAAGCTCATCAAAAAAATACTATCCAGAACATGGTGTGGCTTGTCTGAAAAATATTAAACAGATGTTTGTCATTTCCGATCATCTAATTTCATACGCTAGGCTCTTACTTATACGATTCTTTTCTGCTTACCATGCCTTTGGATGAATACAGATAACGTTTTAAATTTATGTATAATGATGTATTGCGTTTCGCAGTTATTTATTTCTGTGAAAATTAAATTGATTTGGCCAACCTTTATAACATTGTTAGCATTCAGCTTTTAGGAAAAGTTTCTAAATCATAAATCAAGAAGTTTTTATGATATTTATTATATAATATTTATTTTCATGATATTGGTAATCATATAGTCAAATACATAGTTATATTCATTTACAGATTCGCATGCTTGAGCAACGTCATGCAGATGTTATTCGCGAGCTAACCGCTCAGCTAGCAAACGATCGTGAGAATTGGTCAAATATAAATGCCCGCCTCGAAACGCGTATAAAACAGTTAGAATCGGATGAAATGAAGTACAAGTTAGATATTCAAAGCTTACAAAATGAAAACAGTGCCTTAGAAACGGAACAAATTGCTTTACAAAAACATGTCACCGAATTGCTAGAGGAGAATATTAAACTGAATAATGAAATAGCAGAAATAGAAGAAAAGCAACAAGATGATGACGGTAGCAAAGTTGAGCGTGAAAGTGAGGAAGTTTTGGACTTGATTGAAAAAGTTCGGGCCCTTCAAACGGAGAATTCAAGTTTGCGGGATAAAAACGACGAGCTAGCTGCTGAAATCGAAGGATTAAATTTAGAACTGAATCGGCAAAGGAACAAAAAGTCAGCGTCACGAACAAACTTAGACACCGGTGGTGAAAATTTGTCAGATGATGCAGAACATTCGTCAATGGGTATCAAAAGACGAGGAGATTCGCCTAGCAAAACACGTATTACGGAAGAAAGCCCTCGGCTAGGGAAATTTCGTAAGTGCAGTAATGATAATAGTGAGAATGAAACGAGTGGAGATTGGGTCGCTTTGAACTCCGAGCTTGGAAGTAATATCAGTGGAACTACAGTAGGTGCTGCATCTTCTGGCTTTTCCCAAGATTTATCTAGTGTGTTTGACACAAAGGATGAAGAAATACAAAGCCTGAAGGAAAAAATTAACCAATTAGAAAATGATTTGTCTGATTTGAAACTTTCAAAAAATAAAACATCTCCGTCGGATGGTAAAAGTACAACATGCACTGAAGACATTGACTACAAATTAAGATGCCAGGAATTAGAGAATAGTTTGGAGCAGATGCGAAAAGCATATGAGGATTGTGAAGACTATTGGCAGTCAAAACTAAGTGAAGAACGGCAATTGTTCGAAAAAGAACGTCAAATATATGAAGAAGAGCAACAGGAAAGTGATAAAAAATTCACAGAGTTGATGGATAAAGTGCATGAATATGAGGAGCAATTCAGCAAAGACGGACGATTGTCGCCGATTGATGAGCGTGATAATCTGGAGCAACAATATGCGGATCTAGAACAAGAAGCTGAAGAATTGCGAGAGAATGCGAAGAAAATATTTGATGAAAAGGGCAAAGAAGTAGCAAAATTGCAGGAGCAAATAAAGGAACTGCAAGTAAGATTAGGTGATAATGTAGAAATGAGGTAAAAATATTATTTTAATAATTGTTTCTATATATATTCATTAAATGCATATTTACAGGGAAACTACCGTGAAACTAGAACCATCGGAACTTGGAAGTCCAGCCAGTTCTCCCATTTGTTACCTCTGGAACCAAAGTACAATTCAAGCTCCAGCTAGGGATTATCAAAATCCAAATTGGAACAACAGACCAAAGAAAGAATCAAAGTTTGTTATTATAACGCCCAAATGCGAACAGTAGTTAACAAAAATGAACTTTTCTCAGATTGGATAATCTCACAACATCAGAAACAGCGATATTTAGTACAGTTGATGCTAATGGTGAAGCTAATGATAAATTCAATGCACGAATCTCGCCAATCCAGAAACCAAACACTCCAAACAAATTCAACCGCGATGCTGACGAAACAGCCTCAAATCTATCAGTACGAAGTTTTGAAAGCAGAAGTGTTGCATCCACTCACAGTGTACATAAGTCATCGGTAGGCGATTCTAGTAATAGTCCGAGTCCAAACGGTTTGAAAGAAGAATTGAAGCGACTGAAACTAGTTGAACTTCAATTGAAGGAAGAAGTGAAAGAGTTGTCGCAGAAGCGTGATGGCCTAGTAATGGAATTGCAGCAATTGCATGAAGCGAAACCAGTTTTGGAAAAAACATATGCAGTAAGAGGCGTTATAAAGCATTTCATTTGATTGAGTTTTAAGTTTCATTCTTACAGCGTGCCGCACACCCGACACTGCTACAAAGGATAAACCACTTAGAACAAAAGAATCGACATTTACAAACTGTTTTGCGGCAGCAACAGCAGTATACTGAATCGATTATGCACCGTAAGTATTTTTTTAACTACGTTAAATAAGTAAAAAAGTATTTTTTTTAACTACGGTAAATACGTAGTTAATTTAACTACGTTAAATAAGTTGTTTATGAGCTTGGTAGCTAAGATAACGTACCGCACAAAGAACTATGCTTGTGACCGTTTTGGTTCATTTTGCTGTTGCTTAATTCGTGAAGAGTTGAAATCAGCAAAGTGGTATAACTAGTAAACATGATGTGCAAAAGTATGGAGGTAATCACAAGCTTTTCTCGCCCCAAATTTGTTTTCATTTTCCATCTATACAATGTCTTTAAAAGAACTATAATTGATGTATATTGAAAGAGAGGTAAGAAGAGCTCAAGCTGGTTTCGAACACGCGTCCCTACCGCATCTCGTTACTTGTTAATAAAGAAGATGAATACTTAAACCAGAATACTATCAGTGTATAAATTTTAAGTTATGTTACGCCAACAACCCTAACTAACACTTCTTTTCACTGATCTCTTTGAAGCTAATTTTACTCAATAAACCGAGTTTTGCAACGAAAATAGTAGTCTTCAATCACGGTGCCCAGCAAACAGCACCACCTTCCATGGTAGCAATCCCAGCGTTTCAACTGTTTGAGAGGATTTACGATTGATTCGCTTTTTGCAATGCATCCCAGATGGAAATTAGGTTCATTAAGTTTTTCATCGTAATTTTACGTTGCACTGACACTTAGGACCTTTTTAACTTCTGTTGTATGCAAATCGTTCAAAATTTTCAATCGCAAAGATGAGAGCTCGTCGAAAACGTTTCTTCATACATAATTAGAGAAGCCGTGTGAGACTTTAGAAAATAAATTGGTTAATTGGACACACGCGGACATGATTTCGTGCGATG
Source organism: Stratiomys singularior (assembly GCA_954870665.1). Lineage (NCBI taxonomy): Eukaryota > Metazoa > Arthropoda > Insecta > Diptera > Stratiomyidae > Stratiomys > Stratiomys singularior. Next base: position 61,348,005 of record OX940879.1, on the reverse strand, counting down.
TATCTGTTTAGGTTAGTGTCAGTTCCAATATTTCCTACTTGTCTCTATCCCCTTTTTCCCTCCTTTATGGCCTTTCAATTCTGAAAAGTCTAATAGTGAAGAAAGGTTCATCGTCGTCGTCGTGGCGGTACAACCTCTTGGTACATGGAATCTCGGACATGGGCCGCGTTTTTTATTTAGTAAATCGAATTAGCAATTCGTTTTCCTATTCGTTGAATCTTTCATCTCTGAGCCCTCCCTGCGATTTATCCTTATTTATCCGTAGCACGTGGCCACTTACACAATTTTATAATCTTGGAGACCTTTGCCAAAAATATTCTACGGATCGTGGTTGTACCTTATTCGTCAATCATATTCTTCGCCTTTTAAACTTATTATTCTTCTTAGTATCCGCACCTTTCAAATGTGTTGAACGCGGTACCACTAATTGCCCAGCTGCCAAGATACCTCTCCAATTCCAATCCAATTCCAATCGAATCCAATTATTTTCACTAAATTCCACTACTGAAGGCGGAAACTGATAGCATTGTTAGTCAATGTCAAATCCCGATGACCAAGCATGTCAAGCTCACTAATTGCGAATAGTTTTTGGTAGTTTAAGCTGGATAGAGCCTCCATTGCGTGCACTCATAAACTCTCACTGAAGCGCGCTGAGCACGATCATCTAAGTGTGACTAGGTGAAACATGATGCTCGTCACTTTTATCTTTACCAAATTTAAATATTTTCGATACAACGTTAACTAAAACAATCTCTTTTGCAATCTAAAATCTTGTAAACTGTCCTGCAAGAGAAAGTCCATCACTTTACAGATAACTTTTAAAAATTATAGTTTATACGTGGATATGTTTTCAAGTATATAACTGCGAAAAATATGACATAGTTTAACATTTAGCAGCTGTTTTAAAAAATGGAAGATGCAGTATAAGCATGTGATATTTTATATTTTGCAGAGACCTGGCAACAACAACGCAATGAAATCTCAGAGCTCAGAAATCGGTTGGAAACGCAAAATATGATCATGGCTGAACAGGTTCAACGACTAGCTAACGCAGATTTGCTCGTTAAGGATCTGTACGTGGAAAATTCACATCTTGCAGCCAACATTCAGCGGTTAGAACAGCAACGAAGTCGGGCTAATCTGCTCCACCAACATCATCAGGGCTTAAGCGGGGTGCCTGGATTGCCTTAGTATTGTAAGCTAACTAAATTTAAAAATCTTCCTTTTGGCCTCCTTAAGTCCATACTATGAACAGCAAGTCCATAATCATTAACTGTAGTTACGTTTGCTAAATATAAGAAAGTATACAATATAGTAAACAATCTAGTTGCTTAAAAGAAGAAATAAAATGGTCTAACTTGTTATTGTTTTTCCGCATCATATTAATATTTAAGCAGAGTTATTTATCAAGTCTAAAACTAATGTTAGTTGGTTAATGTTTTTCGTTTACATTATTTATGTTTCATATGATTAGTTCATATTCCTTGAACGAATGATAACAGTCGTTACACAGCGGAAACAATAGGTATTAGCGCAAATGAACACAATAATTAAAATATTCCAAGATAATACAGTCAAAAAGAAAAAGAAATATTTATTTCAACTTATCTGCGATACTAGAAAATGAGAAAGTATTTTTTTGAGATTGCCCTTGTAAGCACAGCGCAAGCGTTTAGTGTACATAAAATGTCTTGAATAGCTTTATTTGTCATACAATCGATTTTCATACTATGCATGTTAGGCAATTTATTGCGAGTTGAAAGTCGTCTATCACATTTTTCGAGTAGATATCCAGTGTCTGCTGCCCTTGTGACCAACGATCGAGCACTGCTGTGTCAGAAACAAATTGTTAAATTTATTGCATTTAAACAATCTCATTCGTGCAAACATTTTTTAGGCTTGTAAAAATTTCAATTATTTTTACTTTTCTATTCGATTAAATACCCAATCTACCAACAGCAAAAGACACTGAAATTGTAATAAACTAAGTCCATTAGGTATCCGTAATATTGTGGTTAAAAATTTTAGTGGTGGAAACCATGGTAAAAAAATTCTATTTATTCTAATATATTTTTGTGTTTGTTTAATTCCTAATCAATATTTAATTATTGAATATTCCTACTTTGACTGACATTTGATAAATTAAGGGAAAAACGTATTTATGATAAAACTAATGGAAAATGTTTCTACGTAGTATTTGAAGAGCGAATAATTAAACAATGATACGAAATTTATTCAATTATGTTGTGATCAGAATAATATGTGTTTGAATGTTTTTGTAAAATTTGCAGTTGTTTCTTTGTAAACAGGAACTAAATCCAGTACTAACAGTATATCGCTAGAAAATTAGGTTCGAATCATTTTCAAGTGAAAACAATACATAACTAAATATATATACATTGAACTTGAAAGACATTTATCAAATATATTAATATATTTCGTAAAACACATTTTTTTATTTGCCTGTCGTAAGCGATGTTTAAGAGCAAATTGATTTATTTCCTTAAAGCGACTACGACGATGAAATAAACATAAAAGAACGATGCGTATTCAGTTCAAGGCAACTACATACTGCGTTACCATGCAAATTCGAAACTAGATGGGTTAATCGTACTTGGCTGGAACTCTTTATAAAGTGCTTTAATTTCCTCCGGGAATGGCTAAGCGTTCATTTTTTCACTTTTACTTTTCTGTGCCCTTTTCTTCTTTGACGGCCCAGACAATTGAAACATTAATAATTAATGATGATCAAATTGGTAAATTGAAAACAGTTGGGGATGTTTAATAGTCAGCCTATGGTTTTCGGAGAGAAATGCGCTCCCTTCTTCAGAGTATTGTTCTAGTTACTTTGCTTACATCACATTGCCGCTGTGAAAAAAGGTATTTTGAAGTTTCAGTTTATTTAGTACTAATTAAAACATAATTAATGAATCAATAAATATGTGATTGAAAACATGAAAGAATTGTGCACGAGGCCGATGTTTATTGCACAAATGTTAACATAAATCAAACCAAATTTGAATGTAACGAGTCTGAATGTCAATTTTGGTAGATGTACCTGTTAAGGACAGAAATTTCATATCGCCTAATTTATTTGTTTTTCTGAGTATAACATTTCTCTACAGCAGAATGGGTTAGTTTCATTCATAAAATTCACGGTCAATTTCGCGTTAAAACATGATAAAGTGTGCAAAAATATCGTTTTCTAGATTGTGTTCTAGTTACATACACTACATGGCATAGTCAAAAGTGTTTGAAAACAGATGAATAGGTGATTCATAACCTTGACATAGTTCCTAAGTAAAGACAAGCTCAACGTGGGATATCCTTTCTCAGTCTTGTGAATCTCTGTATGTTGCAAATATGTCATCAAATCCAGCATGGTTCGATTAAGAAAGTTTGCAGTTATTATCCAAAACGAAGATTTAACCGTATTCATTTTAACTTTACCAGTTTCAAGGTTTGTCCAAACGAATTATGGTTCCGCATTCAAGGCTGTTCTCCATTTTTGAGTTCCAAATTGAAAGTATTTTTAATGTTCATATAGTATTAACTAAATGTAATGTCAGATTGTTTATCACATTTATAAATTAAGTATGTTCTTTTATATTTTATTAAATGCAATTTCTTTATTAACGGGTTACATAGGTTCTGAATACTAAAAATATCCAAATTTCCCTGATGGTTTTTTTTTCGAAATTTTCAAAAGTTATTTATTTAAATTGTTTGGGAATACTGCAGTATTTAATTTCAAAGACTGTTAAAAACATTTCATGAAAAAAAAATTGACATAAATTTTACATGTTTTTGTTTGTATGAAACAGAGTTAAATATTTCATGGGCCATATGCCAACCATTCTCATTATCATAGAAAGATCCTTTTTCTTTTTTAATTGTTTTCTAAAGGTGTACGCACTTCAAAGATCATGTATATATAATATACATGATAAAGAGCAGACTTATCAGCATGCATTGCCTCCCTTAAGAGAATTTTTTGATATATGTAAATGTATATATGTATATGTATGATTTGAGATGTATGTAAATCTTAAAATGTGAATTAGAAATAACTATTTTTTTTGTTGTTTCATGATAAGGATGCGAAAAATACATATATCATAAAATATTTACCTCGATAAATTTAACTTTAGCAAGGTATACTGAAATTATTAGTCCGCTTTTTATCTATCTATGATCATTGAAATACCTTCACCCTCATAAAACAATAAAAAGGAAAATGGCTCTTACCATAATGAGGACCATTGTCAGCTGAGAGCATGATATAACTAATCAGTAATTAGATTCATTTGAAGAGTTTATTTCGCCTGAGTTTTCGTAGTTTAAAAAAGATGAAAATGAGTTCGTGGGCAAAGTTAACGGATGAAGAGATGCTGGGATCGGTACTGGAGAGCGTTTTCAGCGACGGAAGTGTGTATCTAAGTGACAGTTCAAGCGGTATCAACTACAACTTGACGATTATAATCGTGGGGATGGTTAGCGTCAGCATGATGGTCAACACACAGAATTTGAGCTATGGACGGAAGATATTCTACATATTGGAAGGCAAACTCTTACAGGCAATTCCGGTATATAAAAAATACAGTCTAATTCAAAGTAAAAGATTTTGTCACCAGTTCAAAGAGAAAAGTCGAGGATTTCATATATGATGATTGTTTTTGATAATATGATAGTGAAAACAAATGCATACGCCGAACTTTTGAAACAGATAAGCACAAAATGTTTTTGAGAGTATCATGTTGAGCCGACATCGATAATGACGAAATGAAGAATTTTTGGCCACTGCACTTGACATGGGGATGGATAGTAAAACCTCGTTCAAGCGTTATTGAAAATGCATCGTTTGATTTACACTTCATTCATTCATAAAAATCACTTTCATACAATCGTTTCAGTATGCGTTGCTGTCATTGTGGGAAAATGCAGTGGGTCGTTGTTACGCACCTTTTTATATCGAATTCAACCACTAGTAGATCAATCAATCATGAAGTTCCTTGAACAACAATTGTCAGGTGATGCAATTGTGATTGAAGAATCTTAAGTCAATCATCAAGGTTAACTGCGAATAAACATTGACAATCCAGCAAAAACTTATAAATATGGGATAGTAATTTATAAAGTGTGCTCTACCAATTGTTGCACATGGTCTTAACCAGGATGGGTAACTATTGTGGTGAAACTGTGTTTGCTTCATTTCTAAATGAAGGTGGACTAAGTGTAGCAGATAATGAACACTGAAATTGCACTGGTAGAATATTTGAAAAATAGAAACAATGATTTATGTGGAACGTTACGAAAACATGAGAGAAATCTTTCTTAAGAAATCACAAAGAAAACGCTCAGACGGTGAAGTGTTTTACTAATACTCAACTATCTTTAAAATGGTGACAGAACCTTTTTCTTTGAAATTTCCTGTGTATTATTGTTTACTTTAGAAAAAATTACAATAATGCCTCTGCAAAAACGAAACCCTTAACAAGCAACCGGAAGTTTTTACTGTTTTCTAAAGTAAACTATTGTCCGTTGACCCCTCTTGATAAAATTGAATTGAATTTCTAGTGTTGCGTCCATTTAAAAAAATGCTCTTGAAATCAACTATAAATTTGCTCATATATCGCAATATTTGGTACAAAAGTTACGTCATGTATCAAATGTGAAACATTGGTCAGAAAATCTGTTAAGATAGCCGAAAGAATTTTATTAAATATTAATATTAAATATTAAATATACCAGCAGCGATATATGCCGAATTATTTGTGAGCCAGCTGGAAGTACTTTTGGTGCAAATTCTGAGCGAATCCGCCAACACATCGCTAAAAAAGCTTATTGTGACTGAGATCTTCGTAAGCAGGTTGATGTCATGTCAATACATCGTCTGGCAAAGGAGTGTTTGAATGACGAATGAGAATTTTCAGCGGAAGCCCGCTGTCAAGCACACCAACTCGACTTCTCATGCTGAGGTTTTCCATCTGTTAAATAGTAACGAAAAAACTTGCCCATATAGTGTTCTTCATTTATTAACTGAATAATTTCTTCTTAAAGCTATTCCATAATAATCTATCAATTTATAGATAACTTTATCAGTCAGCCTGCGTTTATCAGAGAGTATTTTTTTGTAACCGTTTTTCTTTTTCGCGTTTTTCATTTCTTCGCCGGTTTATTTGCTGAATTTCGTAAACACGTACTCATTAGAGATGGGAAAACGGTTCCTCTATTGGGACGCTGCTTTCCATCCAGTAACGTTCCAGAGAATAACTGCCCAAAATAACGTATAGCATAGATACATAAATTTCTCAAGAGAAATATGCTCTGTACATATACATATATAACAAAAATAGTGACGCTGCGCCGTGGGAGGTCACAATTTTGCTTTGATTTGCATCAAACTTCCAGGAAAAGTGTATCGAGTGAAAGTATCGATGCCTGGCAATGCTAGATTGAATTTAAATTATATGCTTTTGAACTTTTGTGGAAAATGCTCCAAATAAAAAAATAAAAGCGTTACTCGGTATTAATTCATCAAAAATTTACAAAAAATTTGCACATAATTTTCTAGAAAAAAATGTGAAAATTTGATTCAAATAAATATGCATGCATGATATTTGTTCAGTGAGTGCATATTTCGTTTTCGCGCGAGCAATTTTGCTGGGTAATGAACGTAGTCGAGATATTCACTTTATACACCTTTCCTGAAAATTTTGTCCAAATCGAACAAAAATCACGACCTCAATTGTGTTTAAAAATGTCGTTACTTCTCATATATATGTAATATGTATATAATTTATATATCTCTCCGCAATCGGCGAATTTCTCTCGAGAAATCTACCTAATAAATTACTCTCCACAATAGGTAAACTTCTATCGTGTAGTTGACATTAAAAATTCAAATACTATCCATCATTATGTTGCCTCTGCGGAAAGTCGATTCGCTATTTAAAGTTTAATTATTTACCAAAGAATCACATTCCAACCTCAACTTAAATGAACACTTCCATGTAGGTATCGATTATTTTATCTGTATCTTTTCGCATAGAACCAAGCATGTACGAAAGTTGCAAAACGTTACAAGAAACGAGAGAAGGTATCAGTGATAAAACGCGATAGCGTTCCGAAAATCGATAATGCCTGAAAATAACGAATAGGTTTTCGTTCCCTGAAAAACGAAAAGAACGAGAACGACTGAAGGAACGAAAACGCTTACGCGAAGCTATGAAACTTTCAGGAACGTTATTCGTTGTCGGTCCGAAGTAACAAAGTTCCATCTTCGTTTTGGAACATAATGTAACGCCATGGAGAAGTAACGTTCCAAAATAACCTTACTTGAGAAACATCTCATCTCTAGTACTCATTCTCTTCTTCTTTTTTATTTATTTGAAAATTCGTCCCATGACGTTCGGAGTTTACAACAGCAGTGTATATCCTAGAGCAACCATAATATCCAATCCATACGTTTTTCCCAAGTATCATCGCACGATACAGTGAGATCATTCGTAATTTATATATGTTTTTCATTTTTTTTAAAAATCTATCGGCAAAAAAACTTACGCATGAATGTATGTTATGTACATATGTATCATATGTCGATTGGTTCAAAAAGGAGCTACATGTATCCCGACTACAAATTTTTTCTCAGCCAATATAACCCAATAAATATTCACATAAAAAAAACAAATCTTCGATTTATTTCCCAAATATATCCAATCAATTGTCAATCATCCAGATAAAATGTATCCAGTCGAACAACAGTTTTCACGGTCCTTCATTATAAAATATTTTAACCTAATTTTACCATTACGAAAGTTTTCTTCGTCTTGTTCATTGATGAAATTGGAGCACTTTACAAAAGTCGAGAGTTTTTAAAAACCAAAATGAACACAATGATTGCATACTGCAAAGCAGCGTCCTCCAAGACCTCAATCTCGTCTTGATTCTTTGGCCGATCTACTTGTGTTAACTGCATGTTCTTTTGGATTATATGATTGCCTTTTTTTGGTCTATCTTCTCGTCTGCCGATCAATAGATCCCCTCCCGTTATTTCAATTTCGATATTCGAGCCCAAAAGTGATGCTTCATCATCATAACTTAAAAAAAAACCGGGTGACAGCATGAGTAAAACTTTAGAGTCGGATGAAATGGCAGCCAGCAATCAAAACTTTAACGCTGTTTCGATACGTGTAACCAGAGTGTCGAAAGGTGCATAGGTGAGCAACCCATCTGCGAGGGCTCTTCGTATAAAATACTTAAATGATTTTATTGCTGCTTCCCACATGCCCTGGAAATGTGGAGCCAGCGACAGGATTAAATGTGAGCAGATGACGTACTTCGTCGCGAATTGCTGTTTCCTTTCTTTATAATTGTTCCTTCGAGAAACAGATAAACTAGAAGTTCGTCATTAGTATCGATATCTCACAGCCCCGTTTTAAAATTACATTTAAAAATAATATATTTTCAGCTGTTTCCATTGGTTTATGGATCGGCGCTTCGGCTCTTTTCCTATAATTGGACAGTACATTGTGAAAAGTAACCATCTATAAATATATGCAATTCATTGATATTTTGATGGATTTTCCGACATCATTTTGCATATTACTCTACTGCAAGCACGAATGGACCAAACATTTGAATAGCTGATGAGGTAAAAATTCCTCGGATGGCCGCGTACAGTCTACACCATAGAGGTAAAAATATACACAATCCATACCAGTGTAAATGAGCGTACGAGAGTGTCCGAAGTTTAAAACTTTATAATTTTATAATGAGACATTTTTCTGTGAAGCTTTTTCGAAGAACAGTTCGCCTCAGTTCCCTCCGTGGCAGCTCTTATAGAAAAAAAAAAGTCAGACCTCTGCGTAAACACGTCTGCATGGGGCAGAGAAAAAATCGCATCAGCTATTCTAATTTTCGGCTCCATTCCGATCTCAAGTGGAGTAATATGCAACATAGTGTCCGGCATTCTATCGAAATTAAATGTTATCCGTCCGAATAGAAAAACATTTAATTAATATTCACAATGTACTATTCAATCACATGCAAAAGTATGAAAACTACATTTAAAAATCACTATAAACAACTGAAAAATGTATCAGTTTTACATGTTATGTTGGAGGGCATATATATGCCTCGAAATTCGAAATTATTTATCAATATCATTACTGGCAATTTCATATTATCACCTTTACTTCATTCACATTTCAATATTTACATTTTCCATAATCTTCGGCTACCTTCGGTTTTAAATTTGACAGTGAGTTAACAATGCAGCTGAAAAAGTAATTTCTTTTGTACGATAGTTGCACATGTTGTCCGAATGTTGAAACTATAATGAAATCGGTCGCTAAATCATGACCTTTACTTAGTCGACGTTAATTAAAAATTTGAATAAAGGCCGAAATACAATACCGCGAGACGACGATACGTGAGCGCGACGAGGGTTTCGCAGCAAATGTCAAGCACTTTTCGTAACATGCATTTGTATGCGACATCGTACAATGATTGGGATGCGTCGATGCGAGGCGGGAAATATTCGGAAAAACGAAAATTCCTCGCAACGAGGTGCATGCCGTTTGTCAGATGTAATATGGCGCTTGAATAAAATTTGAAATTCAAACGCGTTAATTAGTTTTTATGTACTAGGGTTATTCTGAATGGATTTTCAATGAAAATTTCGTGAATCCTTGTAGGGGCTATTATTTGCTAGACGAAGCAAAATCCAAATTCAAACTTTTAAAAAATCAAAAACAATTTCATTTGAAACGTCACCAATTTGAAATTTGTCATATCGCATCGCGTGCATTGTAAATTGAATGCGTTGCGTGACAACGAGCGAAAATCTCGTCGCGCTCACATATTGTGGTCTCGCTGTATTGTATTTCGGCCTTAAGGCTTTTATTTAGAATTGCCAATTCTCATTAATTAAAATGTCATTCTCATTACTGATATAAGCAGCGGGATTTTCGATTTTAATATCTTTGAATTGTGTAGTGTAGACTTGATATAAGCGGAAAATTGCATTTCACCATGTTCATTCGGGTCTGGTATGTATTCGTATCCATACGGTCAAAATCGTATGGATTGGCGGGACTTAATTCGTCGGGAAATGATGTTCGTGTGAAATTTAAATTCCCGTTAAGTTGATTTTCCTTGATCCAGCACCATTTTTTTGATGATGTAATTATATTTTTTCGAAATTTTGTTAGTTTTATGCCGAAATAATCCTCATGAGTATTTGAATTATAATGGTATAAGATATAGAGAAGTTCTATCCGTGTACATGAGCGTACGTGAGCGTCCGAAGTTTTAAACTTATTTTTTTCCCCCTTATCAGCTGTTCAAATGTTCGGTTCCAGTCGTTTCTGCCGCTCGTGTTTTCTGTAGCATGGTATCTGAAATCGCATCGGAATATCAGGATGTTTTGCGCAATTAGAAGCACATTTAATAACTTTCACACAGTACTATCCAATCATAGGCAAAAATACGAAAACAACATTCATAAATCACTAAAAAAAAGCAGCAGAGAAATGCACAATTTTTAAGTGTATTGTTGGAGAGCATATAATTGCCTTGAAATTGAAAATTATCCATCAATATTACTGCTGACAATTTCACATAAAGTTAACTCACCAATTAGAGCATATAATTAGCAAAGCAGAAACATTTTGATTCATTAAATGTAAAATAATACAATATTTACATTTTCCAAAACAATCGGCGATCTTGGGTATTAAATTTGACAGCGGAGTTAACATTACAGTTAGAAAAGCATTTTTTTCTAAAGAAATAGTCACACATACCTCTTGAATGTTGAAAATATTATCAAATCGGCCGCACTTTAATCAATCAACGCTAATTGAAAATGTGCAAACGGTTATTATAGATTTGAACATATTTGATTAGCTTAGTGTAGCCTTGAGATCAATTTCCCCATAATCATGCGGCTCGACCAAATTAAATCCGAAGTCGAGCATCTATAAAATTGTTTGGAATTGGCGGGGCTCAATTCTTCGGGTAATGATGTTCGTTTGGAGTTAACATTCCCGTTAAGTCGATTCTCTTGTGTCCATGGGCAGCACAAAGGGTGTAGCCGGATAAGTGTGATGAGTTGGCCCCCAAAAAGGAACCTATATCGAAATTATGTTTTATCTTATCTCTTGAATCTTATTTCAAACTTATTAATCACCAAATCTTATTTCACGCTGTTTAATCAAAATGAGATCATTCAGCATGATCCAATTTTACTTTTTTTGGTGGATGGCCCACCGAGGTGCAAATATTACCGAAAATATTTTCAAAACATGCATCCTGTTCTCGGTAGCGTTTAAGAGTGATGATCAAATTATTAATTCAACTTTTGCAATAATAAATATTTGAAAACTTTGACTGTATGACATTGAAAATTAAATCCGTTTGCTAAAAAATCAAGCGAAATATTTTTAAGTAAAAATTTGAATGCGGAATCGTTCAAAATACTTTTAAACCCCTAGGATTCGCGAAAAGTTTCTCGATTACGAGCAAAATCGTAGCTCTCTACTGTTTCTTAAGACTTCCAACAAATCACGTTCGTTATTTAGCAAAATATCAATAATATGCGTTTTAAAATTCCAACGAGTATTACTACTGCTTGGTAGTCGTTTTCCATAAATTTTATATCATACATTCGTCCGTTTGCTAGATTTTCCAAAATGTAGAAAAACCGGATAATTTAGCGGAAAAGATGCGAAATTTTTTTTGCAAGTTGTTTTTCGCAGAACCGTATTTAGGCCATGTGCAAAATAATGCAAAAACTATATTTATGGAGCAATTTCTTTAAATTTTTCTGCAAACCGTTTGAGTCGCCTAACATAACAGCTGCTCCATTGCACGTTTGGGCAACTAACTTTTCAGTTATATTGAAACAATTAAAATTATCTTTTAAAACTTCAAATAAACCTTGTGCAGTTTTGCCTGCGGAAACATCAAAAAATCCCATAAATCTTTCAACACATGCACTTTCCTTCGTAATATATCGAAAAATCACAAAAAGTTGAGCAGAATTTCAAACATCGGTGGTTTCATCGATTTGCCATGAATAAATAGGTGCTTCATTTATTTCAGAAGATATGAAATTTTGAATTACTGAGCCGATACTATTAATTAAATCATTTCGGATAGTTTTAGAAACTCCACTCAAAACGGATTATGTTTTCAAAAAGCTTCTAAAATCGTTTTTAAATTTGGCACTTAAATAGTTACCACATCCAGTAGAATTCCATGGAGTTGTTGATTTGTCATTGGATAAAAGAAAATTCCAGCAAAATCCTTTACTCAATGTTTCACTACCCAAGAGCCAATCGCATTTCGTGTACAAAGCACAATTAAAATTTTCTCATTTTCTTCTGCTTCATAATCAGCTGAGGATGGGCTTGCTGTTGAGAATATAGCATCAGTCGAATGCACCCCAATGCCCCAACCTCAGTACGTAGGTGAGAAGTATACTTCGGCGTAGTTCAGTCATGCGCAGTAGAACTTGTCAAGAGAGGGCGAATCAAAGAAACTTGAGAAGTTTGTAAGAGAGAGAGTCAGTCTATTCTGGAACATGTAAGAGAGAACGTCGCACTGAATAAAACCACATTATAATTTTTCTAACCACTAAACACACGTTGTCTAATTTATTTAACACTTGCCCCATAGAGGTATAAGATATGGAGATGCCCTATCCGTGTACATGTGTACGTGAGCGTCCGAAGTTTAGCACTTATTTTTTTCATTATCAGTTGTTCAAATGCTCGGCTCCATTCGTTCCTGCCAATTGCGACAAATGCAATATGCTATCCGAGATTCTATCGAAATTTAGTTACGTGGTTTAATTTGGCCACGATAATTGTTGATAAAAATAATCCTTTTTCTTTTGTAAAATACAAACGGTTCCTTTTTATTTCTTTTCGCTTACAAGACTAACTAAAACTATGAGTCGGGGCTTAATATATACTTACAAAACATCTTATCCTACCCACTAAAGGGTCGTTAGGACTTAATCATAAATGAGTCATAAATATCCTTACACCTCGTCTCTGTTTTATTACATGCTAATGAGTCTTAGGGACTCTTACACATTTGCATTGCATGCTAATGGGTCTTAGGGACTCTTACACATTTGCATTGCATGCTAATGAGTCTTAGGGACTCTTGCATTTTGCCTGTATTTTATTGCATGCTATTATCTAGTTACTTAACCAGATGTAAGGCATATGGTCTTATGTAACTATTTCAAAGTTTCTTGCGCAACTAAATGCGCATATACACTATATATATCTGCTGTATATTCGTATTTATTTAAAATTACTTTTGTTTTCCGGGAATTTTCGACATTATTTAATACACTATAATTTCCGTAACAGTGTAAGCGTTCATAATTATGCCTACAGGTAAATTGTGCACATCTTATTCAAAACTAATTGGAGTTTTTTTTAATAACTTATTGATATAAGCTGTGTTTCTATATTGTGAACAAATTTTATACAAAAATCTTATATTTTTTAAATAATGTTCCTTAAAAATGTTCCATAAAACAGAACTAGTAAGAGCAGCAATCGTAACCGACCGGCAAAATGATGTCAGATCATGAGTTGGCAGAGAAATATAATATATTGAGAATGGGTGCTAAAAAGTTTTTGCCAAATTTATTGAAACGAATTTAGTTAAGCAACAATCAGAGCAGGGCAAGAAAAGTTCAAAAATACGTAAAGAAGATGCTCGTATTGTACGAGAAGCTGTTAAAAATCCATCAGTAACCGCAGCAGATGTTTTTTTTGTTTGGGAGGTGAAGGCTATTTACGCCCTGATTTACGTCGGACTCCCCCGCTACCGGACTACCGACTAAACACCTCCCCAGTCACACTGAGAGCCTAGCCTGGAACTGTTTGTCACATTACTTCAGACTAGGTCTCATTAATCATCGCTTAGCGATGTCTTCAGGCTAAGGGAAATCTCTCTTTTTCGACGGATGGATAGGAAGGAATTGCGATTAGTTACTATAATATTGCGTTGCAGAGATGTCCCTCGCCAAGCGATCCATCATGCCCTTCTTTATAAAAAGTACTGTCCGTACGTAATGCGAAACACAGTTCCAATTGTCCTTTGATTTCATCATTTTTCCCGTTAAATTTTCTGGGGAAATACCGCCAATTTTCTCCGAGAGATGCGAACGGAGTCTTGTGAATCTATTACACGTAAAGAACGTATGGCAGGCGTCATCCGTCATCCCCGGGCAGAACACGCAAGTTGGGTCTGGTGTATTTCCCATCTTATACAGGTAAGACTGAAAATACCCGTGACCACTGAGTAGTCGCGTCAGATAATAATCAGTCTCACCATGAATTCTGTAGAACCACAGCCCCAAGTCACTTATCAGCCGTGCGGTCCACCTGCCTCGCGTTTTGTTTTCCCATGTTTGCTGCCACAAGGTTAGGGTTCTTCTCCGTTCCTCTCGGCTGACGGTTTCTCTCGCCGACTCCCCCCTACGTAAGTATACACGTTTTCGTTCGTCAGCAAGTAACTTAATAGGAACTACCCTCGAGATTACCAGCACTGCAGGTTCAGAGACAGTGCGGTATGCAGCAGCTATCCACAAAGCTCCTTGCCTCTGCACCTGTGCCAGACGCCTTCGATACGTCTCTTTACTAAGCGTAAGGAGCCATACAAGAGCACTGACTCCATTGCACTCATCAGTAGACGTGTTTTGCTCGAGGTTGGCCCCTGCGTATTGGCCATAAGGCGACTGAGAGCCGATACTCGCACGGAATCCTTATCCGCTGACACTTAACGCAGCAGATGTTAAGGATGCATTTGACTTGAATGTTTCTACGTCCAAAATAGAACGGCGTGTGAATTATGCTGGATTAAGAAACTATTTGGCCAAGAAAAAACCACTGATCACCGAAAAAAATACTATTCTGCGTTTAGCTTTTGCGAAAATGTATGTGTCCATGCCTCTGGAGTTTTCGAAGAAGGTAATTTGGTCAGATAAAAGGAAATTTGAATTGATTTGCAAAAAGAAACGGAAAAAAGTGTGGAAAAAGGCACATGAAGGTCTAGAGGAGCGATTTCTCCAGCACACAGTTAAGAAAGGAGGTGGCTCAATTATGGTATGGGGATGCTTTAGCTGGGCTGGAGTAGGAAATTTGTTTCACGTCAAGGGGAGAACGACTTGGGTGGACTATGTTCATATTAAAAAAAAATTAAAATCTTCTGCTAAGAAAATTGGACTTAGGGACTTTGTTTTCTACGAAGACAATGATCCTAAGCACACCAATATTTTCTAGAAGTAAACATCGAAAAACATGAAAAGCCGCCCCAGTTTCTTGATTTAAACCCCACTGAACACTTTTGGATAATTTTGGATACCAATATGTCAAAATAAGAAGTAAAAGACTAAATTACAAAGATTTTTCCGGAGCTTAAAACGAATGAGGCAAAATTGACCCACGAAAACTGAAAAATTTGGTGGAAAGTATGCCGGAAAGATTGCAGGCGGTGATAAAGAGTAAATGAGGCGCCACAAAGTACTGAATTAAAAAAAAAAATTTTGACTGAATTTTAACGTCAAAACAATATTTTCTTTTTTACATGTATTTTTAAAACCGTTGAATTGACTATGAATATATAATAAAACAACTTCATATAAAAAAAAATATCAAAATGTTTTCAATTTGCTATATTAACTCGAGCACGAGTGTACTTTTCATTCACAATGTAGCAGTCATTTATTGGCAAAAACTACATTCATAAAGCACTAATAACAGCTGAAAAATGCGCATTTTTACGTGTTTTGTTGGAGGCATATTTATTTGCCTTGAAATTGAAACTTATCCATCAATATCATTCCCGATAATTTCACATAAAACTTGATTAACCAATTGGAGCGTATAATTAGCAAATCGAAAACATTTTCATTCATGAAATGTAAAAATAATACAATATTTACATTTTCCAAAATCTTCGGTTTTAAATTTGACAATGAGTTTACTTTACGGTTAAAAAAGCAATTCGTGTAAAGAAATGGTCACAAATAGGCTTTGTGTTGAATATAAATTTGATAATATTTGCTGCTGTATTGTGGTTGCTGAATTTGCAAGTTGCATCAGTTTGCATCAGTTTGCATCTTACTCGGCTGACCGACACAAAGTGAATGCCCGACTCGATTACAAGCAGAACACATACGACAAATAACAAACAGCATCCCGCAAAAAGATGCCACGTGTGTATGAAGCATAATATAAGAAGTGAAACGACTTGGCAGTGTAGAACGTGTCTCGTTCCACTACATATTCCTAAATGCTTTGAAGGGTATCACAAAATGAAAAACTACTACATTATTATGTAATGGTTTTAATTAATTACCAACCTTTTTCAATGTTATAAAGCATGAAAATTTGGGAATAAAACGCCCTGTTTCTGAGCTTGTATATGAGTGTTCCTAATTGGCAAAATTAACTGGTATCTTACGGTCGCGTCGACGAGCTTTTAATTTGTATGTCAAGTGGTTAAGTACCCCATCAACAAGTTTGAGTTGCCCCTGGACACAAAAGAATTGACTTCAAGGGAATGTTATCTCGACACGAACACCATTTCCCGAAGTATTAAGCTCCGCCAAGTCCATACGATTTTGACAGATGTTCGACTTCGGATTCAATTTGCTCGAGCGGAATGAAAACGGGGATATTGCAATCTTAAACTGATATCAAGACGACGCTAAGCTAATCAAATAAGTTCAAATCAATGATTTCGTTCTTAATGGCATTAATGAATATGTTATGCTTAATGAGAATTAGAATTATGCTTAATGAGAATTAGAGATGCTTAATATAAGCGTGTTATTATTTTTAATTAACGTTAACTTATTAAAGTGCATGATTCAGCGACAGATTTCATTATGATTTCAACATTCAAGAACAACATTACAGAAATTGCTTTTCTAACTATAATGTTAACTCAGTAATGTTAATTTAATTTAAAGCCAAATGTAGCCGAAGATTATAGAAAATGTAAATACTGATATTACTTTTACATTTCATGAATTCAAATGTTTTCGATTTGCAAATCATATTCTCTAATTAGTTAGTTAACTTTTATGTGAAATAGTAGTAATGATATCGACGGATAAGTTTCAATTTCAAGTTAGATATATGCCCTCCGAACATGTAAAAGCAATGCATTTTTTAGCTGTTTTTAATTGCTTCATGAATTTAGTTTTGAATAGTATATTGTGAATGTTAAGTATATGTGCTTCTAACCGCGCGGGATACATTGAAATTTCGATAGAATCTCGGATATAATGTTGCATATGTCACGAATGGAGCCGAATATTTTAGCAGCTGATGAGGGGGAAAAAGCTAAATTTTAAACTACGGACACTCACGTACGCTCATGTAGACGGATAAGGCATCCCTATAAATTAATAACTTCGGTAAAGTTTGTTTTAAAAAAATTAAAGTTTATTACATTCTTTCTACAGTTTTACTGAAACGATTACAATATTAATCATGTAATTTATAATTTATTTTTGCTGATGCAGTAGCAGCTATCCGCCAGGTAAGCTGCGCGTGTAATTATTGCATATTTCGAATTTCCGCTCCAATCGATTAATTTTGCTGACGCCTTTGCGCGTGTAATATTTTTTTCTATACATTATTGGAATTGTTGTTAACTCTTCCCCTCTTAGGACGAGTGTCCGCAATCGTTGTTAAAAATAGGGAAGGTCGTTGAAACGTGGCTGCGTAGGAATGAAAGGTGGTGGTTCCATTGTTGGTGTTGGAACTATTGGACACGTGGTGGGATTTACTATGACTGTGCTATTTTCCTTTTTAATTTTGCAGAATTTACGAAACACAAGTATTATCAAAAGAGCAATTGTGATGATGCTGAGCCCATACGCACTGGAGAGTTGCATGATGGTTTTGTGTTTTAGCATCTCGATTTCGCTAGTATTTAGATAGAGCTCCTTCGTCATTTCTAAGGATAGTAGTTCATGATATTCCTGACCCATAGTGTTTTGTTGAAGAATTGCGGGTAGTACTTCTACAGAAGTAGCTCCTTTTGATGTGAATGATTGCCCATTAATTTTGATCGTCAGATTCTGGAACTTTACTAGACAGGACCCATTTAGGACATGGTTAGACTCCGGGGTCTCAAGTGTGCCGTTGAATTGGTTCAGGAAAACGATGCCTGATGAAACTTCATCGATCGTATCCACATGTTGGTTATTGATATAGTTGCACGTTGCGCTGGTACTTCTGAGTAGGTTCGGGATACAGGTTGTGTTACTGATATCTATCACTTGTGACTTTTTACAGATTAACAAATAATTAAGTAATTTACATTCTTTGGAGATACCATAAATTTCATCTTTTTGTTTACGTATTTTAGCAAATGGAATTTCTGTGATAAATTTTTGTTTTTTTATAGATTTTATAATTAAAGTCTGATAAGTTTTTTCAGTTGTAATAGGTATATTTACTATATATAGAATTGTTTTATGATTTGCAATAACTTTAACTTCCGAATAATCAAGAGCTTCTTCAATATTTGGATAAGGTTAATTTTCTTTGTCTAAAATATCTGTGGCTGTTTTTACATCTGTTTTGGATAACATGAGTGAATTTACAATTCCTAATTTGGCTCAATGGATTACATGATTTAAATTAGTAAGTTCTTCTTTCATGATCTTTAATTACAATACAATTACAACTTCTTGTACCAAATTATTATTTATTTCACTATTTTCTTTTAACAATTTTTGAATCTCATTGGTAACCTGAGTAATATTATTTATACTTTCGTTGTGAAGCTGATTTATTACAACCTGTTTATTGTTATTTTTTAGAACATCTGTAATTTTTTCTTTAATTGTGACAAAATCATCGTGGTCTGGGTTTCCTGCTACCCACTTCCACGCTGTACCGATAAAATTTAAGGATCTTTTTACTTTGTGTGGTTTTAGGTTTTTGATCAGGGTTTGTATTTGCTCGAGCTCATGTGAAATGTAACGCGCAAGAGTATGATGTTGTTTCGATGGGAGATTGGCGATCGTGTGGATATCTGATGCGAGTCTGTCATATTGGTCCATGTCAATTACGTGAATCATTTTGAAATTTCCGTCCTGTAATTTGCCTTGTCCCAAGTCAAGTGTTATCACAGTCCAGAATTTGGATGTTTGAGGAAGCGGTGTGAACAATACATCTGAAAGGAAGTCAATTTTTAATTCTGTCGTTGTGCACAATCTTGCCTGATTCAGTAACTACAGTGGAGGTGTTATTTTCTTTCACGACTTCTTGTTTATACCTAGCTGTTAGTTTGGAACCTTTGCGCTTGTTTTGCTTGACATATATTACTTGTCCTGGTTGGTAGTCTTTTGTTTGTTGTCGATTCTTTTTGTAATATTTTACGTCTATGTCCTGTTTTAGTTTCAGTCTTTCAATATTGTTCATTCGAGCTCTCTCTAGGTCTTCGGGATTTATTTGAGGATTTCTCCCAAAATACAGTTCTATGGGTTTCTTTCCTGTAACAGAATGTAGCGTGAAGTTGTACTCGTTTACGGCTCTGTCCAAAAGTTCTTCAAAAGACTTTTGAGGATCTTCTTCTCTCAAACACCTCATAATTTCTATAAGGGTAGAGTGCCATCGTTCTACTTGGCCATTTACTTCACTTTTGTAGGGGGTGTACGATAAACCTTGATCTTGAGATCGTCTTCCATCAAGGATGCCAGTGATGCAGATCTTAGTGCACCCTCGTTGTCTATGACGACATTTTCGGGAACGCAAAAGGCAAAGAGGATCTCCATCAAAGTTCCTCTCATATCTTCAATCGATCGAGAAGGAAGTATTTTGGCTTTCGCGAATTTGCTGAATTTATCTTTTGCCGTGAAGACACAGTTCTTTTCAGTGAGAAATATATCTAAATGAACAGTATGTCCAGGGTAATTAGGAATTGGTGTTGGCTTTAAGAAATAATTATTTAGATGGCGATCGTACTTATTTCCCTTGCAGACAGTACACTTATTCACCAAACTTTTGATCTTAGCGGCCATTTTAGGGAAGTAAAAATGTTCAAGAAGCTGTAGCCTATTCTCCTCCGCATTGCGGTGAGCTCTTTTGTGGGTCGCTATTATCCTTTCTTCTTGCTCTACTTCCTTAGTTATATCTTCTACGATTTTCTGAATGAACCGTCTTTTATAGCTCAAAAAATGGAGTGGATAAATTTCCTGTATCAGTCCCATAGTCGTTTCGTCGGTTAGTAGTCCGTTTATAGTATTAGAATCGAGGTATATTTTAAACGCATTAATAATATCAGTTTCTGTATATTGTGGCTGAATAAAAATATGTCTTGCATAATTTTCGAACGGGTTGACAATTTGATAACTAGTTTCTTCCCCGTTCTTCAATAAAAGTTGGTTGCGGAAGACATTGATTGGGGTTTCAACTGATGGAATGAGGTTTTCGGATGAACTATCAGTACTGTGTTGTGTGCTGGTCATAGCATGTACCTGAGAAGTACAAGCAGGTCTTGACAAGGCGTCTGCGACTACATTTGCCTTGCCAGGTTTGTACCTTGACTCATAATCGTATTCTTCTAAAATGCCTTTCCACCTTTTCAGCTTCATATTATGTGTAGTATTTTTGTTGCTTAAGGCAAATTTAAGCGGTTGATGATCTGTAAATATTGTTGTTAGTTGTCAGTTGTTAATTCGAACTCCTTTTTGAAGTCAGGGTGAGATAGTATGACTTTCTTTGATATTAGAGAACTTTTCAAATTGTTGAATGCTTTCATTGCATCCTCATCTAACTCAATTTTAAGAGTTTTGGAAAGATTTTCGGACACATGTCCATCTTCCCCTCTTAAAAGGGATGTCAGGGGCTTTGCAATTTTCACATAGTCTCTTATGAAACGGCGATAGTACCCTGATATTCCTAAAAAGGAACGTAGATCTTTGAGTGTCTTCGGTGGAGGAAATCGATAATAGTCTTTACCTTTTTGGGGTTTGTTTTCCACCATCTTTGGTGACGACATAGCCTAAAAATTCAATTTCTTCTTTGAAAAACTCGCATTTATCTAGCTGTATTTTTAGATTGGCATTTTCTAGGATTTTTAACATTTTGTCGAGATTTTGCAGATGTTCACCCTCATTTTTACCAAACATAATAATATCGTCAATATAGATATAGCAACATGCTCCAATAACTTCGCGCAAAATGTCGTCTAAAGCTCGTTGAAAAATAGCTGGTCCATTTTTAAGGCCAAATGGAAGGCGAACGAACTGAAATTTTCCATTATTTATGGAGAACGCAGTTTTCTTTCTTTTCAATTTCCCTAAGAGGAATTTGATGGAAACCGCTTTTTAAATCTAGGATAGAAAATATCTTATTTTCTCCTAGATTCGCAAGAACACTATTGATTTCAGGGATTGGATATGTATCTGAAATTGTGACTGTATTATGTTTTCGGTAATCTATTACTAGCCGATATTTCTTTTCACCGGAAGCGTCATCCTTCTTGGGGACTACCCAAACTGGTGAATTTTAGGGTGATTTAGAGGGTCTTATAATTCCATCTTGTAGTAGCTTAGCTATCTGCTTTTGGACTTCACCCTTAAAGGCCATCGGATAGGGATATGATTTAGAATAGATTGGTTCGTTGGTGGTTGTGCGAATTTCACCTTTCACCCTCGTGGTGTATGTTAACTTCTCGGCCGGTTCAGAGAGAAGTTTTGGGTGCCTTTTTATGACAGTTACGAGTTTATTAGTCTGTTCTTTGTTCAAATGTGAGGTTCTTATGTTGATGTTGTTAATCGTGCAGGACATGTGCTGCTTGAATAGAATTTGAATATTTGATAAAATCGTCATATAGTTATCATTGGAATGAATAATTGCTTTAAGTTTTTTTTAGAGTATCGTTTCCTATAATACCATCAAAAGATATTAAACTAGGAAGTATGTAAAATTTAAGTTTATCCGTAAGTGTTCCAAAAGGTTGTATGAAGGAATAATGCGTTATACGGATATTCCCTCCTACAGAATTTGCAAAGAAATGTTTTTCATTTGGGATAGGGTTTCTTTATGACGAGGTTGAACATAGTTATTTTTTGAGCCGGTATCTATGAGAAATTTTAGTACCTCTCCGCTTCGGGATGTATGCTCGAAATAAGGAAGCGAAGAGCGTTTCAGTCTAAAAAATAAATGTCTTCCAATTGTTCCAAATACTCAGGTTCAGGATTGTCGTTCGATTCTATGTAATCATCTAGTGGTTGTTCATAGTTTTGGTCTTCGTGATTAATGTCCTCTGTGTATTCTTCTATCGTCTTGTCATTGTCGTCAGGTGTTTCTGTACAGAAAATTCTCTGTATTTTATTAGGAACATGAACCTGTTGAGAAGGTAATCGCTTTTGAAGATGTACAGGGTTGCGTGGTCGATTCATATAATTGATATTTCTTGATCTCATTGAAGGATCGACGTCCATTGGTTCTGGCCTAGGTTGTGGTTAAAGGTGTAGTTGCCAGGCATTCTGAAAGTTACGTGGGAAACGTGGTTGTTGATTCGGGTTCTGCCTAAAGGGTTGTATAGCCTGGGGGTTGTGAAGAAGTTGAGGATAGAATTGTCGTCTAGGAGCTGGTATTGGTGCAGGTTGAGAATGGTGTATATTTCTTCGAGGTGGAATGGGAGGTGCAGTGTCTGGGAATGATTTTCGGTTTCCAGTCTGAGAACAGTTAGCGTGATGAATCCTGTAATCAACATTTTGTAATTTTAGGCAGAAAATCTTTAGGCTCTCAGATGCTCAAGTGTTTTGGTCATTCACCCTTAAGTCCACGAACGAACGTATCGAGAGTTTTTTCCCTGTATGAGTGAGTCAGGATATTTAATGAATCCTGGTTCAATTCCATTGAACCAATTTTGTTAAGTATTAAGGAAAGATGTTGATAGACCGCTTGGTAAAATTCGAGAATGCTGTTTGCTCTCTGTACCAGTGTTGTCATCTGGTATTCTAAGGTTCCCAAATCACGTTTGTTCGCGTAATGAAGCGTGAGGCATTTCGCTTTTTTTTCCCAACAATCCGCTTGTCCTACTATTTTATTGCGTATAACCGATAATATTCCGTAATATTTGGGTGTTCCTTTGGTACTGTCGTAAATTTTCAAAATCCTATCTGCAATCTTTTTCCGGGAGTTAAATTCTCCTGCATTCCCAGAAAATTCTCTGAGACTTTTTACAACATCCGGGATTTTATCCAACTCGGACAAATCCCGAGTATTTTCATTGTTGATGGCCACATTAACGTCGTTGTTAATGTCAGAGGCAGGATTTAGTAAGGAATTGAATATTCTCCTACTTTCAATTTGTACGGTCGCACTCACTAACCGCGCAATGTGCTGCATAATTTGCTCGTTTAAATGTTTTTCGTTTTCTGGGGGTTGTCAGTTAGGAACTTCCAGAATTTGTGGCCTTAAAAGATTATTTGGATTTGACATCTTTCTTTTAAGGAAACACACGGAGTAAAAAATCCACAAAACTTCCCAAATATAGAAAACACGCAAGGATTTCCGTTTCTTTATACACACAAGTCAAGTCACAAATATGCACCAATTCAACGTCAAAACGTTCGCAATTGGCACGAGTAGAAGAGAAATGAAACGATCACCAATAACCGAAAACGACAAAATTCATCAATTCAATTTAAGGATGATTTCCACATAAAATATTAGCAAAATCAAATAATCGAAAACAATACCATAAATCAAAATCAATTTACCAAATAAAAAATGATTTGGTAAATTTCCACAAAATTCGTCAACTGTGGATGGGTTCCACACAAAATGAAATAATCGAAACAATGCCACAAATCAAAATCAAATATTCACAAATGATTCGATTCCGTAAATAAATCATAAGATCAGCCAACATGGATTTCTTTTCAAATTTTTCAAAAATTTTCAAAAATTTTCAAAAAATTTTAAAAAATATTCGAAATTTATGGTTTACAAAATAATTTACAGAACAATGAAGATTTTTACTATTTCCATTGCTGCGTGGATTCGTGTGACAGCGTTGATAATCTTCGTAGCGTATCCTTTTTGCCAGAACCTTTTACTTCCGGCTTCCTTAGATTTGATATTGTTTTTTAGTGGTCTGATTACCACCATCCACGATGATTAGATCCTGTTTCATTTCACTTGGTTAGTGCTCGATCCTTTTACCGTGGCTAAAATCCCTTGTTTTAGGAAAAAAAATTTACTTTATAATTTCCTCAAAGTGACACTAACAATATTACAACACTGCCCCACGTTGGGCGCCAATTAATAACTTGGCTAAAGTTTGTTTTTTAAAAAAAAAAATAAAGTTTATTACATACTTTCTACAGTTTTACTGAAACGATTACAATATTGATCATGGAATTTATAATTTATTTTTGCTGATGCAGTTGCAGCTATCCGCCAGGTAAGCTGCGCGTGTAATTATTGCATATTTCGAATTTCCGCTCCAATCGGTTAATTTTGCTGACGCCTTTGTGCGTGTAATATTTTTTGCTATACATTATTGGAATTGTTGTTAACTTATATCTTATACCTCTATGGCTTGCCCATTCGCGAAACGATAAAAAGGCGTGAAAGACAACCGAAACTTTTAATTTTCTTTTAAAAGCATATGCTAAAGTCTCTGTCGGCTTGAATTTAACTTAACCTTGGTGTGAGAATTTGTATAAATGCGTTTGAAAGGAAAGTTTCAGCTTTTTTATATGCAATAGTCAATAATTTGACGATGTGTTAAGAGATTAAATTTTTGATGAAATTTCGAGCTAAACGTTCAAGTAATTTAATTTTCTTTCATGATCATTACGTGGGAATACCTATGAATCAAATATATTCAAATACGAATATTTGACTTTTTCTTTTATAAGTGGGGATTTTCAGGGCGGACGAGGCCCACTGTGAGGAACCACCACTCCCCGAAATGGACTTCACATGCAAAATATTGATTTAAAGTTTGCAAATTTTAAATAGTTAGTTATCGTTTTATGTGAAATCTTCACAACTGTTTTAATGAACTATTTTCAATAACAAAGCTTTCATTAAAACATTTTGAGATTACCCATTTTTGGCTGTTCTAAGGGGTTTATGAATGTATTCTTCAT
Source organism: Stratiomys singularior (assembly GCA_954870665.1). NCBI lineage: Eukaryota > Metazoa > Arthropoda > Insecta > Diptera > Stratiomyidae > Stratiomys > Stratiomys singularior. Next base: position 61,322,834 of record OX940879.1, on the reverse strand, counting down.
TTTTAACTATAACTGGACAATACATTGTGAACATTAACCGTATGTAAGTAAATGTTATACCACACACCAATCATACAATGAAGCGTCAAGTAAAAACAAATGTGTAAAACATACTGAAAAGTTGTTGTAAACTTTACAGGGACAAGTTGGGAAAGGATTATTTATTACTCGATCCTTTGGAGGAATCTCATAACACTCGACAATTACAATCTCTCATCTTGAGGTTGGTGGATAAAATCAAAGTGCAACATTGCTTGGCAATTATAACAGATCGTGCGCATAAGGAAATTTGGAAGAAAACAATTTTCAGAGACCAATTCCGCTTAGCCACGAATTTCATAATTGGCGTAAATGATTCGGAGGATATGCTTAATCCCGATTACAAGACAGTTCGATCGCTACAGGAAATCAAAAGGAAAAATTGTGATTTCATTATGGTCTTCTTGCTCAATGGGATTCAAACCAAACGGTTTCTGATTTTTATGGATGAGCATCGGATTCTAAATACTAGAGCCAGATTTATAATTTTGTATGATCATCGTATATTCAGTAAGGATGTGCATTACATTTGGAGGAGAATTCTTTCAGTTGTCTTTATTCGAACCATAGAAGGTGAGATAGACTTTGGCAGAGCGTTCAGGTAAAGTGTGACCTAACCATTGTATAAATATTAACACTCTCTTCTAAAGATTTGATTTGCTGACTGTTCCATTTCCACATATTCTGCAAGGATCATTTGTAGGCAAAAATATTGGAGTTTGGCAAAATGGAAAACTGCAGGAAAAGGGGGAGCTATTTTATGACAAAGCTAGCAACCTGGAAGGTACTTCAATGCTTCACTTTTCATAAATATTCAGTCATACATTAAATTTTCTTTCCAGGCTTGGAACTTAAAGTTGCCGTGCACGAACATACCCCAATGGTGTTGAAGCAAACCAATGCTTTTAACAAATTTTCTGGAGTAGAAGTGGAAATTGTAGAAGCGATTTCAAAAGTCATGAATTTCACGGGACGCTATTATCAAAGCTCCGATTCTGAATTGGAAAAATGGGGAAGGCAACTTCTAAATGGGAGCTATACTGGAATTCTGGGCGAAATGGTTAATCGTCATGCTGATATTGCTATAGCTGATTTACAAATGAATTCATATCATTTAGGCTTGATGGACTTAAGCATTCCACATTCCACTGAATGTTTAACGTTTTTAACACCAGAATCAACAACGGACAATTCTTGGAAAACATTTATTTTGCCATTAAGGTTTGATTGAAAAAAACTTTCCTTATGCAAATGTTTATGTTCATATTATATTATGAATATGTTGTCTGTCAGCTAGATTTAATATAGAAGGGGATGGAATTTATAAGAGCAAAACCTGCAAGCATACCGCCTCCCGAATTTTTTTTAGAAAAAAAACTGAGTGCGGGCATATGAAAATTTTCGAATTAATTTTTGGACAAATTTGAAATTTTTCTTATATAGGTCGTTTTAAAAATTTAAAAAACTATATTTACAATTCCTTTCCTTGAATGTCAGCGTACAGATTCTGCCTAGTGGCTATTCTCCGAATTCTATTCTAACTAATCAACTTTCTTGTAGTATGGGTTAAGTACAGTTAGTGCGATTAATCACAATTGCTCCATTCCTATCTGTGAGTAAAACTCACCACCATCTAACGCAACAGTCCAATTAGTTCTATCGTTAATTTCCGATCTGAGGCTTGGACATGTGTTTCGATTTTCATCATCTGGGTTTTTGAGGATTTACATGGTTCTATCCTTATTGTATTACTTAACGTTTTCAATAAGTTTTTGTGTATGCCCGTGTTCGGAACAGACCATGGACCATACCACAGCAATCGGACGTAAGGCTCTACTTTGCAGGGACTGAAGCTCTTTTTTGTAGGTTATCGTTATTTGACAGAAAGCGGCACTAACGCATAGTAATGTCATGTTTCAAATTAAGTGTTGCAGTTTTGAATTGATGAACGGCTTGTCTTGAAGTATATGCAAATGTCGTCCGCATGTAGCGATCAACTCATCCAATCTAATTAGTAATTCCTTTTCAGGGATTTTGAAGAGATCGAGGAGAGAAAACTTATGGGCCACTAATTTTGTTTTCTTCGGGCTAAGATTTTACTTATCTAAAAGTCCATTTCCATGCCATAAGGACACCGTACAAACGAAAGATTGTGTTGATTGGGTCCCTCATGATTTTTAAGACGTTGCCTTCGAGCCACTTCAGCACTGTGTTAGTGATTGTGTCAGGTCTTGGTGCTTTCCATTTGTGAAGTCTTTGTATTGTATCATCTGTTTTGTATGTATTAAGTGGCCGTATTTTCTGCTCCCTCATTTTCAGTTAGTTTTTAACGTTACTAAATATTTCGTCCTCGTCGTTAAAATCCTAATTCCAAAAGGGAATTTTCGCGAAATTGAAGCTTCAGCGTGTCATTGAAGGCTTCTGCTTCTCCGATTTTGTGCTTTTCTCCGATATTGCCTCTTTTGTTATCATGATTTTCATTTCACGTCGGAGTTCACAGGAATTGTACCCATTTTTCGTAGTTATTACTGTATTATGTTCTTTTGCTTGCTTGATATGCTTGATATTCATTCGTATGTTTGCATAAAATTCGCGATAATTCCATGCGAACATTGGCTCATTGGGTGGACACAGGCTTGTGTTCTTGCATGTGATGAATCTGCTTAGCTCGGTTTCTGCTTGTTTACATTAAACGCGGTCCTTATATTTCGAATAAACCACCGAAAAAACCACAAACTTACACGAATTTGCTTGCACTTTGATGGCTGGTGCTTTTGTTGTGCGTAGTTCTGGGGTATGAAGCGGGTGATGGCTCAACATTTCCGCTTCGTCGGAGAGATGTGAGAAATGGTCGCTATGTAGAATATAGTTGGGAAAGGTTTTCTGAATGAGCGTTACTTCAATTTTGTTGCCTCGAATATTTTGTGTTGGATTGTCTGCATTCAACAATTCGGTGAATAAAGGAATTAGCACTCCACGCGAGTATATAGATGTGACTCATGTGACTAAATAGTGATTAAAGGCCCAGATACAATACTGCATGACGGCGATTCGATTCTCATTCGTCGTCGCGAAACGCATTCAATTTACAATGCAGGCGATGTGAGGAAGAATCATATTCATATGACAAATGTCAAATTGGTGACGTTTTGAATGAACTTTGATTAAAATTATTTTTGATTTTTCAAAAGTTTTGAATTTGGAATTTTCCTTCGTTTGGCAAATAATAGCCTCAACAAGGATGCACGAAATTTTCATTTAAAATTCATTCCGAATAACCCTAGTACATAAAAACTAATTAACGCGTTTGAATTTCAAATTTCATTTACGCGCCATAGAGCATCTGATAAACGTCACGCACCTCGTTGTGAAGAATTTTCGTTTTTCGGAATATTTCTCGCCTTGCATCGACGCATCGCAATCATTGTACTTTGTCGTATACAAATGCATGTTACGAAAACTGCTTGACTTTTGCTGCGAGACTCTCGTCGGGCTCATGCATCGCCGTCTCGTAGTATTGTATTTCGGCCTTAAGTATGGTGACTTGTGCCGCAAACATGTATCGGACCAGTTTTGTCATGGAGTCATGCATCATTAAAAATTGTCCCATGCCTGGTAATGCAAATATTTGTATGTGATGTTATGTTTGATTGTTTTTATTTGCAGAGTGTTAGAGGGTTTTGCGAACGCCGTTTATTTTTAGCAAAGATTGTCAGTTGTGACATACTGGCTGTGTATTACGATGTTTGATGGCTTGCAAAAACAATGACACACTGTTCTAACATTGAATATATTAGGAAACCCTTGCGAGGAGGTCATTAACGAGTCTCGCACTTGTCTTGAGTCTTGCGCCAGAATATTTCCAGAGGTTGGAAGCCCTCGGACTGCAAGTCTATTTAATGTCTTCTAAATCCAGCCAGTTTCGATTTTGTACTGTGTGATTACCCATTTTGCGCAGAATAGTCGGTACTGTAAGCTGTTCGGTATTCTTTGAAGTGGTCTTTGTTCTGCTCATGTCGCCACATGATTCGGAGATATATGGGATGGTTTTTGGCTCTTAGGTTATTTTTGGTTGTGAGTATAATTTCACGGTTTTGAGACTAGCAATTCATAGCCTTCTTTCAACTCTCCCTCTATTTCTTCTTCCCTCGCTTCTACTACCTCTTCCTCCTTTCCCTCAGACGAGGAGGCTGAATTATTAGATGATGACGAGGAGTTCGCAATCCTCAGTTTGATGCTTTTATTTCGTTTGCTTTCCTTCTTTTCTTTTTTGGTCTCTAATGTTGTATCTTTATCCCTCAAGCAGGTATTTTCTCGGCGTTGGTCGACATTTTCTGGGTTTGACCGAAAACGCTCCTGAAAGAGCTTCTGTTCTTTGATGATTTTTCTCAAATAAATAAAGGTTAGTACTCTCAGCCTCGTTTGTCTTATTCATTTAAAGGTTCTTTTCATCCCTTATTCTGTCGATATTTACTCGGCTCATGTTTTCTTAATTTGCAAAATTAATATATATGTAATTAATTATATATGTAAAATATATATTGTATAATATATATGTCTTATAATATACTTCAACTATTATCCACAGCGCAGTACTTAATCGTATTATTCACCGCCAATTCGTAATATTTCTACCAAGTTATTTATTTATTTTTTATTATATACTGATATTATTTGTTAAACACGAGCTATGGTTACTATATTATTCCAATATTCATATATTTATTCTATTATTAATTTATTATTTTATTTTCATGCAATATTTTAAAATTATTTTAAATAATTACTTGAAACATAAACATATCATAAGGCTGCGTCCATGGCTCGAATATCTGTAGAGTGACGAATTGCTGCGGCCGCGTACTCTCCCGTCCTTTAAGCAGCACGCTCGAACAGTTTTTTGTCATGCAGATGGCTTGGCTCACCAGACAGCACAGGGATTGGTCGGAAAAGGTCCGTCCGTTCTGCATTCTGCAGACTCTAGCGCAAGTCCGGAAGAATTTACGCTCAAGTTGCGCCATTTATGTTTTGGTGTTGCTTGCCATACAGTATTACATAAAATAGTAAGCGTCTGGTTATTACTTTGTTATCAATAATCTTAACCAGCTTGTTGGATACTGACTGCTTGCAGAAAAGAAGTTGGTTTGCATAAATTTTATAATTCTAAACAGAATGCACGCAAGTACTGAAGCCGTTTTTCGTAACGAATTTCACCTTCGGATTTACATTGGTAACAAAGATGCTCCATGCTTAACGTCCATGTTTCTGACTCGGATCAGCAACTCGTTTTCAGCGTTAACACACATCCCCCATTTTTCGTAATAAATAATTAAGGGGACCAGGTTCCTTTCGAGTCTGGAGCAAAGTGGGGATTGTGCATGGTTGAACACGCCAATAAATCGCCAAGAATGGGAAATGCCTCATCCAGACCCGGCAACTTGTCATCATGAACGTTGGGAACACACCAACTTTTCGACGGGGAGGCTGCTTGGGAACTATTCCGGATGTGACATTTGCTTCGGAGTCCTTAGTGACTAGGATACACAGATGGAGGGTACTGGAGGACTACTCGGCGAGCGATCACCAGTACATTGCTTTCGAAATTGGCGACTGTGCTACTCGAAGCGTAGCAACCCAAACCTCAACTGTAGGTTGGAATATTTCTAAAATAGATGTCGACGTGTTCGCCGCAGTTCTTATGCGCGGTGAAACTATGACGGTAATGGGGGGAGCCTCAGCTGAAAACATGGTGAAATCCACCATGAGACTCATCAAAAATACTTGCAACTGCTCTATGCCCAAGCGACGGCCTCGACACGATAAGCCTGCTGTGTACTGGTGGTCGGCAGAAATCAAGTTCAACCAACGTTCAAGAAATTGATACGAGTCACATTCCCGAACGCTGGCATACAGGTCGGCCAGAAAACTCCTCCGTAGGTTGATTAACGAAAGCAAGGCTCGATGCTGGCACAGGTTGAGGACATCGATAGAGACCCGTGGGGGCTGGGTTACAAGCTTGCCATGCGGAAACTAGGAGCTGCAAGGAGGCCCTGTGTCCTTGAAGTGGAAAAATGGATGAGGTTGTTTGAGCGCTTTTCCCTATGCATCCTGTTCGTCTCGATGATACAGATGTTGAATGTCCTGGAGAGTGCCCACTTTTTAGCGCCATCGAAAAAGGTCCCAGGGCCAGACGGTATACCAGCAGAAGTGATACAGTGTTTAGTCGGTAGTCCGGTAGCGGGAGTCCGACACTCAGGGCGTAAACAGCCTTCGCCTCCCAAACATAAATCAATAAATAAATCGCCAGCGAAGATATTCTCCTCGATTCCACATTTTAATTCGTTCCTAATACTAGAGAACTACCCCTGAGGGATCCTGAAAAATACCAAAAGGGACGAGACGATCTGTCTCTGTCGATTATCCCGCGATCTGATAGTTGATATTGGTGATATATACTGATGGTGATAGGCTGCTTTCAAAGAAAGCCCCAGAAAAGATGCAAAAAAGGGTTTCTGAAATAAAAAATAATATTATTCCTCATCGCTGTCTGATTGTCATTGGGTAGGTGAGGAATCTCTGGAAGATTTCTTCTCGGGAGTTGCTTAGTCATGATTGGTCTATTGTCAAAATCGTAATTAGATTGGATTAAGCATACTCTTAGAAATGTTGTTCGAATTAATACATGCATTTCATGGAATTCTATTGATATAAAGAATGTGACCGTAAACGGCGTCGGCAACAGTAAAGGGACCTTCAAAATATTCATGTGCTTGAAGAATTGTAAAGCAAATTGCTATTAAACTTGTGAATAACTTGTAGTTCCTTCTATTGGACTGTGTTGAGCCTATGCCACTATTACTCCTGATACTGATCATAACTACTTCAAGGATTCCATTTGGATCATCTTTCCTTACGACTTTATATTTACTGATGTAACCTCTTTTTTTCTGTTTAATCTTGTTTCAGTGATGAACAAAAATTTGGTCTTCTTTATACCGTTCCTTCTGTAATGTGGGGCTTGCAAAGAAATTTAGACGATGGTTTTTTTATTGTGATGTAAATGAATCGAGTTTACAGACGATTGTTAACGAGTTACACACAAACATGATAAGAGGAAGAATCAAACCCGGAGAAGAGCTAGGAGCACGGGTGATCCTAAACTAAAAATGAAAGCCTACAGGTTGACAACAAAGTCCGAAAACAAATACTTGGGTTCCGAAACGAGCTGTTGGAAAGACTCCTAAAAAGCGTGAAGCCTGGCAAGAATGCCTCCTGGACGGTATCCTAATATTTCCGAACGAGAAACAAAGCAGCTATGCCACCTATCCACGGACAAAACGGGCTCCGATTTGACACTTTACGTAAGGCGGAGGCGTTCGTGGACACTCTTGAATAACTATTTCGCGAAATAACCTTCCTAAAGGAGGACCCTGTTGAGGAGGAAGCAATCATTAAGAAAAGCTAGGGAAGTAATATCCTCGTGTCTACAGGAGAAGTACGTAATACGACCAATGGACATTCACGAGACAAAGAACAATATACTCGAACTGAACAAATGGAAGACGCTTGAGCCGGACATGATTACAAACACAATGCTTAAATGACTCCCTGACAACATACTTTCGACAATAACTAATATCATAAACAAATTTTTCCAATTGGGGAAGTATCTACAAGCGTGGAAACTAGTTACAATAATAGTTAACCCCAAACTAGGTCAAGATCACTGATTCCCGCAAAATTGGTGACCTTTCAGTGTTTTCTTCTCTATTTCCAAAATAGTTGAAAGGCTTTTCTATATAGACTAAAAGAGACGGTCGATGATAAAAATATCACACACGACGAACAGTTTGGTTTTCGTACCGAATATTTCACTGAAATCTAGCTCATCAAGGTGGTCCAACATATCCGCAACGGGATGAATCGAGCCAAACCAAGAGGCCTTGTTACGTTTGACATAGCAAAAGTCTTCGATAAAGTCTGGCATGTAGAACTTATTTTAAAAATGCATGAACTCCCTATACCACTTCCTATGATATAAATTATTCACGCATTCCTCAAAGGCAGAACCTTCCGTGTAAGGACTAACAATCAACTGTCAAGCATACGATCAATTGAAGTTGGAGTTCCGTTAGGACCACATATCACACCCATTCTCTCTTCTATACACTGCGGATTTGCCTAGTCTTCCCAAAAGCGTGTGCTTATCCTCATTCGTAGATGATATGTGTAAATTTTACACAGGTTGACAAGCAAAAGTCATTACGTCAAAACTGCATAGCTCATCGATACCCTTCTGGAATACTTCCACAAATGGAAAATAAAACTTAACAAAGACAAAACCCAGGCTCTGCTCGTCACTAGAAAGAAACAACAGCGCCCTCGCACACTACAAGTCAACGAGGAAAAGATAACATGGAACAGGGCAGCAAAATACTTAAGACTAACAATTGACCAACGCCTTACATGGAATGACCACTTACGATAAAACTGTAACCAAATCCTCGGATCCTTACAACCAATCCTCAAATCCGGCCGCGTGAACATGCACTAAAACTTTTCGGCCAAATGGACAGCCAATCTAACAAAACCATTGAATTCCTCAAGATCCCCGAAAAAAGACCAAAATTAACTTATCCAAGTACCAGGTCAATGAAAGACAGAAACTAGGAAATCATCTTAGGTTACAGAGAGTACAGGAACGATCACAGACAAGATTAGAGCAACAGTGCTCAATCGCACTGGCTTCAAGGGACCAACTACTCCAGGATTTACCCATGAAGAATTGATTGCAGTGTCGTACATGAATCGGATCATCGGTCATCATTTTAACAGTAGTCGAACCTCTTGGATGGGAAAGCCAATGAATGGATTCAAAAGCTACTTGTCACATATCCTTGGTAGCAAATGAACAGATTCCATCAGTTCAATTCAAATCAGTTCCATCATGAATTGGATTCGTTTTTCAAGAATTGCTTTATGTCGGCAGCATCTTTTTGTTGCTTCTCCAGAAGTTTTAGTTGGTAGATTGTTTCGGAACCGCCTCCACTCTTGAGCGCATATCTGCAGTCACATTTACGTTGTCGAATATCTGCTGTAAATTGACTGCTGAAATCAATTTGCCGAGTTTCTTTTTCTGGATTCTTCGCGAACATTAAACAATGCATTGTGGTAGGTGTAAATTGAGAATCATCTTCCCTCTAGGGATGATTGGAAAAGCTGTACTGCTGGAAAGACTCACATCGGTCATAAGTACTATACCGTTTCTGCGTGACTGTCAAACGCTTTGAGCAGAATTGAGAATTGAAAGAAATAGAAATAGGAAGAGAAATAGAATTGAGTAGAATTCAAAGGATGAAACTGGTCTCAGTCTTTGTAATGTAGAGCGGTAATGTAGGTGTAATGTAATGTGTAATGTAGAGCTTTGATGGAACGACTATCTCAAGTAAATTTAGGGACATCATCCACTCTCTAGGTCAATACACTGATATGACATGAGACGTCGGTAGAACTGAAAGCTTGATTTGTCAAAGTGACCGCTGTTCTGAATTAGCCAAACTCCAAAATCTGGTCGGTTTTTTCGGTTTTCCTTTTTAATTCGTCTTTCAGGATGCCAACAATTTGCGAAATCGATTCAGCCAGCTTTGAGAGTCATCAGGCCTCGGCTGCCACATCCCTCATGAACGGTAGCAAATTTCCTGATTCGTCACAGCAGCGATGATGGTTTGGAACGCTCAAAATCGATTCCCCATGTAAATCTTCATAGCTTATTCAAAGTGGAATCAAAAAATTCAGAAAAGATTATTCGGTGCTTCTGTGTCTCATATTCTCCTGATGCTGGTGCATCTCATATTATCATATAATATTATGGCTGCAATTACTTCCAGACAGTTAACGTCGAGCGAAACGACAACACTATCGAACTTCGTCTGACCAGCAGTTACGCCTGATGTGTGAAATTGGTGTTCAACCTGAAAGAACATTGGCAATTTAAAAGCCACTATTGCAGACTTGTTATTGTTCTTTTGTTTATTCCCGTGTGCCTTGTCCTGTCTGATCACGTTAGTGGCCAAAAATTGTTGCAGAATTAATGTTTTTGAAAAATTTAACGTTTCATAATCTGCTGACAACATTTTTTACTGCGCTAATGTTCGTATATGTTCGTTCTTAAGACTGTCAAGAAGTATAATGTTCCGTTAGAATATGTTTTGAACTTAAGGGGACTTTCGTGCTTTTACTGCAGACGATTTAGTTTGGATTATATTGTGCGATAAATTTTAAGAAACTTCAAGCAATCAACAAACCTTAATGTAGTAGGTATTTGTAGTTAACTATTTTTATTCTCCAATTGTTGGTTCGGATGTTTGCAACCTTCTAAAAAATTAAAAAAATTCTTGTTAGATTCCATTTTTAGGTTGATATTTTTATTTTGCAACAGACAGCTGTTTCGAGGCCGATATGGTCCCTTCTTCAGTGTTATGTCTATTAAAGTACAAGTGGGCGAATTATCTTTTTTAAACCTACAACATTTATCTTACAATAAGTTTCCCTTCATTATCCTCAAATATTTTTCTATCATATTTATGACCTCAAATTGTAAAGATCATGTTTAAACCTACTTATTGTGATTATTTATGGTGTTTAGCTTAAATGTCTACCCTAATTGCTTTTTTTGTTTTTTTGATGTGTTTTTGATGCGGCTAGCCTAATCAGTTTGGTGTCACAATTTCCTGTGTCTGTGTTTAGCCGATTTTGTTCCTTTGTTGTCAGGATGAAAATCGTTTCGTATGCATCCAATTTTTTATTTGTCGTGGCTTTTTTAACGTTCCATTGCACGTTATGCTGGCATTCTACTATGTGTTTTGCAACCACAGACTTATATGCGCTGATTTTTTGGCGTTTCTTTCTGATTTCAGCTTCTCGTAGATGCTCCTGAACTCTCGTTGTGACCAGCCTCTTTGTTTGTCCTATGTAGGTTTTTGGGCAGTCTTTGCATGCAATCTCATATATGCCGCTTTTTTCGTTTTCCGTTTTTTTGTCCTTTGGTGTTCCCAGTCTTGAACTCAGCTTTGTGTTGCTGCTAGTTGACGCTATTGATATGTCCCACGGTTTGAGGATTTGTCCAATTTTTCTGTCCAATTTTGTGTGCGTAACGGCTAGCCATTTCTTCTCTCGGTGGTTGATTTCTCTATTCTGTTTGAAGAGCGTTGTTAGGTTGTCATTTGCCAATTGTTTTTTCTTTTTATTCATGACGTTTAGGATTTCCCTTTCCGTGTATCCGTTCTTCTTTGCTGTGTCTAGGATGTACTGCTCTTCTTTGTTGAAGTTATCTTCACTAAGTTGAAGGGTGAGTAGCCTGTGTATCCATGAGTTGAATATTGCCATTTTTTGTGGCCAGCTGTGGTTGGAACATGCAGGAATTGTTCGTTGCGTTTGTGTTGGCTTCCTGTATATTTCGTATTGTAAAGTTTTCGCTTCTCTTAGGATCTTGATATCTAAAAAGCTTAATTGTCCGTTTTGTTCTTCTTCTTTTTTAAATACAATTTTTGGGTGAATATTATTTATACTGTTAAAAACAACGTCTACTTGGTCTTTTTTAACTATCGCCAAGATATCATCTACATATCTTACCCAAAAGCTTGGAAGGAGTCCCCGTTTTTTCAGATCATCTTCTAATGTGTCCATGAAGAGGTCACTAAGAAGAGGGGATAAAGGATTGCCCATTGCTGCTCCTGACATTACTTTGAAGAATTTCCCCCTGAAAGTGAAGTACGTTTCGGTCATGCATAGTCTAGCTAGTTTAGTATATAGTTTAGCTTTTCTTCGCCATTCTGGTGAATCTTCATATCCTGCAATCCATTCTTCAAATATATGTAGCGCTTCTTTGATTGGGATGCTTGGGAATAGTGATTCTACGTCGAATGAAACCAATATTTCGTCCTCCTTGATTTGCCCTTGTTTATTTAGGCGTTCTACTACCTCAGAAGTGTTTTTTACTGTATGTGTCCCTCTTTTTAGTCCAAGTCTTCCTATTTCCTTTAGAATCCAGTTGGCAATGTTTTGCGTTGGTCCATTAACAGCTGCGATGATTTCTCGCATTTCTTGTCCTTCTTTGTGGATTTTTGGGAGGCACTTAATCCTCGGTAGAGAAGGGTCTGGCATCCTCATATCCGTCTTATGTTTAATTATTAATTCACACTCTTTCATTGTTTTCTCTATCCTTTTTAGAGAGCTAGGTAGTGGATCGTTACGTAGTTCTAGAAAATTTCCATTTTTGAGTTTATTATTGACTTGATCGTCATAGACTTCCTTGTCCATGATAACTACTGAGTTTCCCTTATCCGCTTTAAGATAGTAAACTTTTTTCTGCTTAAGTTCTTTAACAAGTTTTTCTTGATTATTATTTGTTAGAGTTAGTGGTTTTTTAGTTAAAAGTTTTTTCGTTTCCCCCCTTATTTGTTCTTTCGCATCAGCGCTCAGGTATTTTATTCCTGATTCGATATCTATGACCAGCTCTTCAATTGGTAGGGTCCTATTAACACATAGTAGAATGCCAGCATAACGTGCAATGGAACGTTAAAAAAGCCACGACAAATAAAAAATTGGATGCATACGAAACGATTTTCATCCTGACAACAAAGGAACAAAATCGGCTAAACACAGACACAGGAAATTGTGACACCAAACTGATTAGGCTAGCCGCATCAAAAACACATCAAAAAAACAAAAAAAGCAATTAGGGTAGACATTTAAGCTAAACACCATAAATAATCACAATAAGTAGGTTTAAACATGATCTTTACAATTTGAGGTCATAAATATGATAGAAAAATATTTGAGGATAATGAAGGGAAACTTATTGTAAGATAAATGTTGTAGGTTTAAAAAAGATAATTCGCCCACTTGTACTTTAATAGACATAACACTGAAGAAGGGACCATATCGGCCTCGAAACAGCTGTCTGTTGCAAAATAAAAATATCAACCTAAAAATGGAATCTAACAAGAATTTTTTTTTTTTAATTTTTTAGAAGGTTGCAAACATCCGAACCAACAATTGGAAATTGATACGACAACCAAGTCTACATCGGAATTCAACTGTCTACTGAAGTACAAGAAGGCGATTGGTAGAATAAGTGAGGATATAAGATTTTTAAAGCTCTGTATAAAAAATAAAGTGACTCCTAGAAGTCACACAATTCCAATTCCCTTAAATTTACAGAATAGGTATGAACAAAAAATTAAATTAGAAAGAATTGTAATTAGAAATAGTATTAAGTTGTTATACAGTAAGCTTAACTCAACAACCTTGTTAGCATACGCAACTCACCTAAAAATAGGAAACTCCACTCAGGGACTAAAAGGGAATATTGTAGATATAGTTGAAAAAACCAATTGGGCCCTTACCTGTGAAAAACTAAGGAAACGAAAGATATTGGACAAAAAACTAAAAAATTTAATTGAAAAGTCCAAACGAAAGGAGGAAAAAAGACCCATAATAGAAATGATACCAAACCTAGTGATAAATAAATCCTCAGAAACTTTTTCTGAAGAACAAATAAAATTATTAAACATGGGGTTAAACTATGCCGTTAATAGGACCCTACCAATTGAAGAGCTGGTCATAGATATCGAATCAGGAATAAAATACCTGAGCGCTGATGCGAAAGAACAAATAAGGGGGGAAACGAAAAAACTTTTAACTAAAAAACCACTAACTCTAACAAATAATAATCAAGAAAAACTTGTTAAAGAACTTAAGCAGAAAAAAGTTTACTATCTTAAAGCGGATAAGGGAAACTCAGTAGTTATCATGGACAAGGAAGTCTATGACGATCAAGTCAATAATAAACTCAAAAATGGAAATTTTCTAGAACTACGTAACGATCCACTACCTAGCTCTCTAAAAAGGATAGAGAAAACAATGAAAGAGTGTGAATTAATAATTAAACATAAGACGGATATGAGGATGCCAGACCCTTCTCTACCGAGGATTAAGTGCCTCCCAAAAATCCACAAAGAAGGACAAGAAATGCGAGAAATCATCGCAGCTGTTAATAGACCAACGCAAAACATTGCCAACTGGATTCTAAAGGAAATAGGAAGACTTGGACTAAAAAGAGGGACACATACAGTAAAAAACACTTCTGAGGTAGTAGAACGCCTAAATAAACAAGGGCAAATCAAGGAGGACGAAATATTGGTTTCATTCGACGTAGAATCACTATTCCCAAGCATCCCAATCAAAGAAGCGCTACATATATTTGAAGAATGGATTGCAGGATATGAAGATTCACCAGAATGGCGAAGAAAAGCTAAACTATATACTAAACTAGCTAGACTATGCATGACCGAAACGTACTTCACTTTCAGGGGGAAATTCTTCAAAGTAATGTCAGGAGCAGCAATGGGCAATCCTTTATCCCCTCTTCTTAGTGACCTCTTCATGGACACATTAGAAGATGATCTGAAAAAACGGGGACTCCTTCCAAGCTTTTGGGTAAGATATGTAGATGATATCTTGGCGATAGTTAAAAAAGACCAAGTAGACGTTGTTTTTAACAGTATAAATAATATTCACCCAAAAATTGTATTTAAAAAAGAAGAAGAACAAAACGGACAATTAAGCTTTTTAGATATCAAGATCCTAAGAGAAGCGAAAACTTTACAATACGAAATATACAGGAAGCCAACACAAACGCAACGAACAATTCCTGCATGTTCCAACCACAGCTGGCCACAAAAAATGGCAATATTCAACTCATGGATACACAGGCTACTCACCCTTCAACTTAGTGAAGATAACTTCAACAAAGAAGAGCAGTACATCCTAGACACAGCAAAGAAGAACGGATACACGGAAAGGGAAATCCTAAACGTCATGAATAAAAAGAAAAAACAATTGGCAAATGACAACCTAACAACGCTCTTCAAACAGAATAGAGAAATCAACCACCGAGAGAAGAAATGGCTAGCCGTTACGCACACAAAATTGGACAGAAAAATTGGACAAATCCTCAAACCGTGGGACATATCAATAGCGTCAACTAGCAGCAACACAAAGCTGAGTTCAAGACTGGGAACACCAAAGGACAAAAAAACGGAAAACGAAAAAAGCGGCATATATGAGATTGCATGCAAAGACTGCCCAAAAACCTACATAGGACAAACAAAGAGGCTGGTCACAACGAGAGTTCAGGAGCATCTACGAGAAGCTGAAATCAGAAAGAAACGCCAAAAAATCAGCGCATATAAGTCTGTGGTTGCAAAACACATAGTAGAATGCCAGCATAACGTGCAATGGAACGTTAAAAAAGCCACGACAAATAAAAAATTGGATGCATACGAAACGATTTTCATCCTGACAACAAAGGAACAAAATCGGCTAAACACAGACACAGGAAATTGTGACACCAAACTGATTAGGCTAGCCGCATCAAAAACACATCAAAAAAACAAAAAAAGCAATTAGGGTAGACATTTAAGCTAAACACCATAAATAATCACAATAAGTAGGTTTAAACATGATCTTTACAATTTGAGGTCATAAATATGATAGAAAAATATTTGAGGATAATGAAGGGAAACTTATTGTAAGATAAATGTTGTAGGTTTAAAAAAGATAATTCGCCCACTTGTACTTTAATAGACATAACACTGAAGAAGGGACCATATCGGCCTCGAAACAGCTGTCTGTTGCAAAATAAAAATATCAACCTAAAAATGGAATCTAACAAGAATTTTTTTAATTATTTTTATTCTCTTAAAACGTGCTAGGTACATCTAGTATCAAGTTTCGTATGCACGCTCAACTGAATTGCTTAGGGAACACTGGGTCTAAGTGGAATCGTCCAAAAATTTACTAGAAGTATTAAACTTTACAAAAAATTTAGAATAAATTTTGTTTGATTATTTAATCAAACAAAATTTGTTCTAAATTTTTCCCATCCCTATATTTATAGGGATGGGTTTTATTATTAACCAAAAACGACTGACATTGATTGATTTTAATTTAAATCCTGATCGCATTTTTCGGTAGTGTACTTCGTGAAGAGTTTAAAGTCCTGTAAAGTTTCTGTCCCTGCATCCATTGTTGCATTTATCTACAACAAACAGGACAAATGATATAAACTTTAGATTAATTAATATTTGTTACCATTGTACTAGTTGCGAATTTTTTGCTTTTGATTTTGCACTGCATTTGTGGATGTCTTTTAAATGCTGGTAAATTTTTGCAAATGCTAATGAATTTAGAGAAAATCTAGACAGAAATGTTTTTGGTTGTCTTTTCTATGATCTTACGCCTGCATGGAACATTCAGCAGCATTTTAAACACGTAAAACCGCTTTTCAAAATCTTTTGGCTTCAACTCATGTGTGTGGCTTCAATAACCGTCACGCTCACTGATGATGCAAGTTCTACACGACTTTTATTTGAGTAATATCTTTAATTGCTCGTCTTCCAACTTTTTCTGCCTTTTGTGAGTCAGATATTTAATCACAAATATTAAAATTATGCAAATCTTTGCCGACTTTTTTTTACTGTTGATCAAAGAGCAAAAGCAGTGCTATCCGCATATACTGTTTTGTTTCAACATAAATCCACGTTTCGATCGGGAAATAGAAATTGTGTTAAACATGCTCTGTCCAACTAACCCGGCTCTAATAGCACTTTGACAGAACTTTGACACTTGGGTGAAAACAGTATGGCCGTATGTGATTAAGCAATAAACGAATACATAGTTTTCAATCATGATCCCAAAATTATAAATTGGTTTAGCATTCGCACCATTCATTAGATACTTCTCAAGCTATAACTATGTTGGCTGTTCTTAAAATTATTATTAATTATTGGATAATGTTATAATTAATTAGTGTTGGATATTATAGTTAGTATTCAATCTATCATCAATCAGATTTGGTTTTATTAAAAATCCAAAGACAAATCGAAAAATCCTAGATATGCAGGTGCAGTAATTTACGGTACGGGATTGAGTTGAATTTATTATATAAAATATTTAAAACTAATCCTTATTAGTATCCTTATTTCATTCAATCGAAATTACACTATTCTATTTCAAGCGGTAGCATGTGGACTGGAGTGTTATTGTCATTGTTTTTGGTTGGATCGATTTTCTATATTATATCCTGCCTTCACCGATCAATCATATATGGTAAGCCATTTGAAAATCCGATGAAATGCTTAGTAGGAAGAAGTAAAAGAACAAAAACAAGTCGAAATGGCAGAGCAGGCTTAAAAATTGTCAACCACCAACGCGGAACAGTAATGCATAGGGACCTCTTTGACAAATTCTCCGATTGTTTGTTGTTAACGTACAGCATGTTGCTACAAGTGGCACTGCCAAGGATGCCATATCATTGGCCTCTAAGAATGTTGACTGGATGGTATTGGGCATATTGCATACAAGTCGTTGTCATATATCGTGCAAGCCTAACTGCTATTTTGGCAAATCCATCGCCCAGGTAAGTATCAATTAGTTTTTTAAGAAATGTATTAACCGATACAAATTAATTTACCATTATTTTAAAAAGTTTTTGAGTAAAACCCTAACAAGGATTGCTTTGACTACTTCCTTATGTCCTTAACTCTAATTCATTCGTTTCTGTTTGTTACCTTCATGTCAAAATTCAAATCACACAACCACAATTTATTGCTTAAACATTTAAAAATAAATAACTTTTAAATGTTTATCACATCGGCATAAAAAACTGTCATATTACATTACTGTAGACGTTTTCAAATACATGGCATAGTTCATAGCCGGAGGATGCTTCTATTGCATGTTTTTGTGAAATATTCACAAATTTGACATGTTTTTGATTTTTAGTATGATAATATGATCATCGCAGAATAATTGAAGACGTTCCAGGGTCACGGAACCTACATAGAGAGAAGAATCGATGCGCTAGGATATAAGGTGAAGTTGAATGCTTGGGCACTCTACAAACGTAAATAAACAAGTAATCAAGAATGGTCTGCTGATTGTTTTTGTCAAACTAATGAAGGATTCCTCAAATGGATGGTTACTGGAAATTGAAAGTGGTCTTGGACACCAACTTCAAACGGCGCCAGACAGTTAGTAAAAGAGATTGTATTAGAGATGTATTCACAGAAGGTCTTGTTGTCTGTCTGTCTGTTAAGCGTCCTGCTTCAACTAATCGTTGCGAGATTCGCTGGGAATAACGACCCCACCCACTATATTTTTCCGTTCTACCGATTCCAGTTCTTCCGATTTAACACGTGTTTCGGTCCCTAGACAACTATTCGCAGGAAGAGAATGCAACTCTGATGAAGGATCTTCGTACAGGACTAGCAAACTTTTTTCGAGGGTACTACATTTTGTTTACAATTTATTTAACTCGTTTACATGGAAGATTATACGTTGCCTCATCAGAAACGAATCTCTCTTAGATTAATTTTGTGGATATACAGTGGCGGCCAAAAGTCTACATACAGCACCTTAAACTGAGTTTCTGAGTGATTAGAAGATTTTATAAAAAAAAATATTGATGCAGTATCTTTCATGATCGAAAATATAAATTTTAAAAAGCAAAACCCAAAACTTTTCATAACAAATTTTAAAAGATATTTAGTCAGTGTACTGGGAAACATAACAACATTTTTCTAAGAAACTATTCGTTTATTTTTTGTGGTTTTGTGTTTTTGTGTAGAACGGATTCGTTTATTTTTATAGTTTTACTCTATTTTTGAAGTGTAGGGCCGAAAAAATGTTGTCCGGGACAGAAATTTGCATTGATGTGCGAAAATTGGTTGTTCAATATAGAAAAGACAATAAGTCGTATGGTGAAATAGCGAAACTATTGAAGTTAAAACGAAGTTCAGTGCAAACAATAATAAAAAACGTTAAAAACATCGGTTCTCTTCAGAAAAAACCACGAACTGGTCGACTGAAAAGACTTTCGCGGAGAGATCTCAGTCTTATTTTAAAGGAAGTGGGCAAAATCCCAAATCAAGTGCTGTGAATTTAGAGGAACATATCGCTTTGGTTCGGAAGTATTCCATAAAAAACAAGGATTCGCAGAAGGATGCACTCCTAGCAGAATGGGAGAAAATAACGCCGGAGGAAATCAGTAATTTAGTCGCCTCTATGCCCCGAAGACTGCAAGCAATACTTGATGTTCAAGGGGGCAAAAAAAATTACTAAAACAAAAATGATTTAGAAAAATTATACTTACATTTGTACAAACAAATTGACTGTACTTAGACTTTTGTCACGTCATTTTTTTCCTTTTCTATGAATTTCTTTTAAGTTTGTTATGAAAGGTTTTGTTTTGTTTTTTGAAAATATATTTTTTTCGAGAAGGGAAAAAAAAGCATCAATAGTTTTTTGATTAAAGTTTCCAGTCACTCAGTATATAAATAATATTTTATTCTATGAGGGTGGGTCAATAAGTCTTTAGAAGAAAGCATTAAAACAATTTTTTTGGTAATTTTCTTTTATTTTTCAACATAATCTCTTTGGAGCTCAATACACTTGGTTAGACGTTTCTCTAATTTTTTAACCCGTCAGAAATAAAAGAATTTGGAAGGTGCTTAAAATAAGCATTTGTTTGATCGATGACTTCTTCATTTGAAAAACAACGTTCCCCAGCGATCCATTTTTACAGGTTTGGGAATAGGAAAAAGTCACTGGGGGCTGAATCTGGCGAATACGGTGGGTGGTCGACCAATACGAACTTTAATTCTTCAATTTTCGCCATTGATCGTGAACATGTGTGAAACAGTGATAGGGCATTGTCCTGATGAAAGATGATTTTTTTCTGCTTAAATGAGGCCATTTTACTTTAATTTTTTCTTTTAGCTGGTCCAATAAAGATGCATAATACTCCCCTGTTATTGTTTTTCCTTTTTCCAAATAGTCAACGAAAATAATTCCACGTGCGTACCAAAAAAACCGTAGCCATAACCTTACCAGCTGATTTTTAGGGGTGATTTTACGGATTTTTATCTACAGAGACATACCGACGAAAAAACTCACCCGGATAACGTTGCATGAGCTTTAGAGGCAACCACCATATTCCGTTTAATGTCGACTGTGAACAAACGCAGCACCCATCTTGCCGAAATCTTTTTCATACCCAATTTGCCATTTTCAAATAGATATGATGCTACCTTTTGAAATCCCTGTAACTTCAACTATCTCACTCAACTTTTATCTTTGGTCACTGAACACCATAACGTGGATTTTATTGATCATTTCTGGCGTAGTCACCTCTACAGGGCGTCCTGAGCGTGGTTCATCCTTTGTTGATGCATGACCACGTTTAAATTCATTTAACCAGTTTAACCATAGTTGCAAGTGAAGAAGCAGATGCGCCGTGAACTAAATCCAACTCATTTTTTATTTCTTTTGCTGTTAAGCCTTTTATATGAAAATGTTTAATAACAGACCGAAACTTAATTCTTCCCATTTCTGCAATCAAACAATTTTTTTTCAATGCACGAGAAACACACAAAAACTCAACCAAGCCGGCTGAAACTTCACAGTATACCTAGTCGGTAGTGCCGCTGCATAAAAATGGACCGATTATAGTGCCAGTCGCGCCATCTGTTTAATTTTCTAAGGACTTATTGACCTAATCTTGTATAACACATTCTATACACATATAAAGTAGCCGATCGAGCCGGGCGCTCGGTCTTGAGTTATCTGCAAGGGATTTCTAACTTTCCCGCTCCGCCTTTTACCATTGCGTTTTTAAAACCTTCAGAGGCAAAAGGTACGTTTATATTTGAATGATCCTCATACTAAGTATTAAATTTGCTTAAATTTATATGTTGTTACACTTTATGTTCTATTCTATGCATTTAAACCCATCGTGAACAGTAGTTACAAAGTTTTCGATCAGACTTTATTCATTTAAATCATTCACAGCTTGTTTTATCCTGAGAAATGTTTTTTTATATAATTCGAAAGATTTGTAAATTTGTGTGCATTATTTTCCCGGAAAATCTTTCAGAATTACAATCGACACGCTCCAAGAATTAGCCGATAGCTCACTGATAATAGCTGCATGGGGAGAACAAAATCGAGAATTTTTCAATACAGCTTTCGACGAAACAGCTCAAAAAATTGCTATCAACCTTGAACAAATCGATGATCCGGAAAAATCAGTAGGAAAAAGAAAATGAGCTTTTCTCAATATACTAAAAGATTTTGAATTTCAATAGGCATCCCGTATCGCAAGTGGAAAATATGCATATTACGATAACGAGTACTTCTTAAGGCATATTCGATCGCAACGAATCGGTAACATCGAGGAAAATGGGGAAGTTTTGCATATCATGCGTGAATGTGTTTTACGTATGCCAATTTCCATTGGATTAGAGAAGAACTCACCATTAAAACCAAATGTCGACAAGTATTTAAGACGGTTGATTGAAGGAGGTAAGTTATTGAGCAATTAAAAACATTACCGACACTTTGGTATCTAGGACTTGTGGATAAATGGTTGAAGGACACGACAAAAAATTTAGTTGCGGAAGAGCAAACGCTACCTGAGGCGCTTATGGATTTTAAAAAGTTCTGGAGCTCACTGGTTGTCCTTGGAATGGGATACTTCGTTGCAGTGTTGGGCTTCATTGGAGAATGCCTTCATTTTAAATACGTTGTCAAAACGCATCCTTTGTATGATCGCTACAACCCAAGAGCGTATTATCAATTTAAACGAAACGGATTTTAGTTCTCATAAGTTGAAATGAAATTTAATGACAGAATTAAAAATAACATTTAAGTATAAATCAGCTAAATTCTATGGTTCAAGTATTATTTGTTCTTCATACATTTCTGATGTTAGCCAGTGTTTGGAAGAAATCTTACCAAATTAGCTTTCTCTCTCTGTAGCGCCTCGGAAATTGTTTTCAATAATTGATATCAGAAAATTAACTAAGTTTAGGTTCAATAATAAATGGTCTTTTAAATAATGGTTTGGGTTTTCTTTTGTATCATGCATTGTGCTTTGTCAGCCATTTTTCCATGATGAAGTTCTTTCATAGTTTCGATTGCCTTGTACAGCTCAGACTTGCCTCGATATCAAAGATCCTTTGCTGCGGGAACCGTATCGTTTCATCTCTTTAAGTTTATGAAATATTTCAAGAAAGCAATAACGAATCCCTGCGGCTTGTCAAGAAACTTGACAAACAGGGCGTATAGACCTGTGCATGACCACATACCTACATCGGTCAATCAGGACGTAAAATATGGACAAGATTTCGCGAGCACATAAGGGACTTAAACAAAAGGACACGGAAACCGAAAGCAAAAAGTTATTCTAAGTTCACAAACTACATGATGAACAACAAAAGTATACTAACCGCGTCAAAGAAATAGTGATGGTACTGCAGGTACAATATAAAGGACGACGGTTGAATGCACTAGAAAACATGTAAATATAGAGGAATTATAAATGAACAAACAAGCACTCATTCGGATATAATCTTAGAGCAGCCAAAACTGCTACACAAAAATTAAAAGACATACCATACGACAACAACAGACAAAGAAGCATGGGACGAAATCATGAAACCCCTCCCCCAAAAAAAACCACAGACTTTTTCCAACTTTTATAAAAGGAAACCTACCTACTTGCGCAAACGACATAACTTTAAAAAAAGAGCGCCAACGAAACAAAGAAAGTAACTGGGAAGGAAGGTATGGTCCGAGAACCAAAAAAAAAAAAAATCAGTCTCTACGTCAGGTATACGGAAAATCGGTACCTTGCGTACTAGGAGCGGGCATAATGGATCCGGGGTATGGGCTTTCTTCCTAACATATTTTATCTTGTTTGAAGCTGCATAAATGTTATTCATACTGCTGGGGACCTTTCTGGAGCAGGTCCGGTCAGGTGGAGGCACGAAATCGCTCCAAACGGCGAGTAGTCCTCCTATTGACGCTGGACATCAGGAAGGTGTTCAAATGCGAAAATAGATATATTAATACTCCTGGTGCCATGAAAAACTTATTCAAAATAACAGAATATTTGTTGCGGATAGTGCGTAGTTTGTAGTGCGACGGCACGACGCAAGGTCAAAAGAGGATGCTAGTCAAATTGGATGTGTTCCATAGTTCCATCCTCAGTCCAGATTTGTTGAACTTTTTCCATGACGGACAGCTCAAACTCTCGGAGAAGGCGACGCAATTGATCGGCTAAACGGATGAAGTTACAGATTTTGGTCGATAGGGTTACTGTCAATCAAGCTAGTAATAGAAGAGACGCTGAAATGATGCCCATCCCATCTTAACTAGCCAATCCTACAAGAAAAATGCATACTATATCGGCAGCACACTTCGATAGTGGAGGGAATAGATAAGGAATTCCTATAACCAGAAGGCACCAGAGAGCGTTGAATAGGTAAGCCTAGTCCGCAGTAATATGTGAAACGAATCCACGTTAGGTAGGGTAGGGTGCCCCAAGTCCGCGCAGAAGGTAAGATTGCGTAGTACCCATATTTCGAAAGCGAAATGACATTTGCGGCTAACCTCAGTCGTGTTCAGGCCCATTGCCATGAGCAAGTGCGCTGCTGGAAAGAAATTCAAAAACCTATCAAAATGGAGTCGCAAGGTAAGTTTAAAGTTAAATATTGATTTCGATGTTATTTTTTCTCAATTTGAAACTATAATTACGTAAAATCCTAAAGTACTATCAAAGATCTGGTCATTGTTTTCGTTCGCGTGATTATTACTTATACAGCCGGAGAGTGGCATAATTTTTAATATTTTCAATAGATGGCGTCCGGAGTCCCATTATTCCACATTGAGCTATTCCCTAAGACTGCGCAGAGTCACGGTCCGTAAAACTGCGCGCGCAGACTTACCCTACCATAATTTTTAATTTAATATGACAATCTCAAATATTCATTTTCAGAATGCCTAATCAAAGGAAAAGGACTTCAGAACGTTCGCTGTGTCCTCAATCTATTTTAGAAGAAGTTAGTCGACGAATAGAAAATGGTGAAAGCAAAAGGAAAGTTGCATTGTCATACGGGATGAAAGAAAGTACTTTGCGGTATCACCTGAAGAGAGAAAAAGCTGCAACAAAGCTAGGTAGATATGACGCAACTTTTTCTCCAGAAATGGAACAGGAATTTTGTAATTATTTGGAAGATCTCGACAATATGTTTCAAGGAATGACTGCTAAGAATTTAAGGGTTGCTGCCTATGAATTTGTGGTGAAAATAATATTCCTCATCGTTTTAATACTGAAAAGAAAATGGCAGGAAAACACTGGGTTCGTGGATTTCTTAGACGGCACCCAGATTTTTCATTAAGACGTCCGACTTCCAAAAGTATTGCTAGAGCGATGGGCTTTAACAAACCATAATGTGAGAGGTTCTACAAAAATCTGGCAGAATTGACGGACAAGTATAAGTTTCCTCCAACTTCCATTTATAATATGGATGAAACTGGTATGTCTACCGTGCCCAACAATCCTCCAAGGGTCATATCGAAAAAAGGAAAGCGTGCTGTTAATAAGATTTCAAGCGCTGAAAGAGGGACGAACGTAACCGTTGTTAATGCTATGAGTGCGTCTGGCCACTTTATCCCTCCTGCTTTTATATTTGGTCGCAAAAGAATGAAAGCTGAATTGCTGGATGGCGCACCACCAGCATCTATTTGAATGGTATCTGACACAAGTTTTATTAATAGTGAACTTTATTTGAACTGGCTAGTTCACTTCAAAGACCACATAAGACCACCTAAAGAAAACCCTATCCTTCTGGTGCTTGACAATCATGTATCGCATTGTACAATTGGGGCTGTAGACTTTTACCGAGCAAATAACATGATAGCTCTTACCCTGTCTCCACACAGCAGCCATAAGATGCAACCACTAGACAAAGGTTTTCATAGTGCGTTGAACATATATTTTGCGAGCGAATGTCAGAAGTGGATGAGAAACCACTCTGGCAGAGCTATAACCGCTTTTCAGATGACGTCTCTGTACACTCCAGCTTTTAATAAAGCAGCCACAGTTGGTTGTGCTGCTGAATGTTTCAAGGTGTTCGGGATCTACCCATACAATCCAGATATCTGTACAGATGCAGATTTTCTTCCTAGTACTGTGACTGAAAGAGAAATTGATGATAACAACTGTTTAGAGTCGCAACAAGAGAATCCTCAAGAAGCAACACCCCAAGAACAGAGAGAACCTGTGATGGATATTGAGCCTCGTGATTCTGTTTTAAACAAGGAGCCCGAAAAATCAGCAAACTCCGAGTGTCAATTTGACAGAAACTGAGAATGTTTCTGCACAAACAGAAACTCCAGCCCAACCAGTTGTTGTGACTCCTGATTCAAGGCAAAAGAGAAGCGTCGGCGTTTCTCCAGCTGAAACAAGTGGTGATATCTTCCAAGTTCCTGCAGCTGTACCATCTTGCAGCAATAAATCAACAACAATCAAAGTAAAACTACAAGACATTTACCCAATACCTAAATCAGATGTTAGAAAGAGAGCAAACAAGAGAAAACATAAGAAATCTGAAATACTTAGTGGTTCCCCGTACAAACAACAGCTTTTAGAAGAGAATAAAATGATGAAGATTCCTAACAAAAAAATTAAAAAAGTTTGCAAAAAGCCTACGAAACCTAAAAAAAGAAATGGTCTTGCGGTGGTTGTAATGAGGAGTATAAGGAGCCGATTACAGAAGATTGGATCGGTTGTTCTGTTTGTTCTGAATGGTGGCATGAGAAATGTACAGCCTACAATGGCAATGGACAGTTTAAGTGCGATTTATGTGCTTAAAATAACTTTTTCTTTTCTCATTCTTAATTTTATGTTTATGTTCTTTATGCGCAATCTTAACAATCCCATTGCGCAATATCCAGGGACCCGTAGTGGTAAGATTGCGCATTTACATTTTTGTATTTTTCTTTAAGTATTCCCAAAGTTGTTACCAAATATTTGATTAAAATTAAAATTATTAAACTACATTAATGTAAGTCTAAATAAAAATAAAGATGATTATACTAGATTATTGTTTAATTATTCTACAGCTTATCAAACCTTAAGTGCGCAGACTTGGGGCACCCTACCCTACTCCAGTTCAACGGGAAGGTGTTTAGTCGGTAGTTCAGTGGGTCTGTGCTACTGTGAGTCCAACACTAGGGTTATTGACTGCATTTTAATCCATTTTGAGCTGCCTGGTCATGTCCGTAAGGTGAGAACGCGGTTGGATATCGTTTTTGAAGAAAAGTTAGGATTTTGACGTGCATTTGCGTTCGGGGAGACCATAAAATAAAACATAAAAAAATTTTTTGCGAGCTTTGAATGCCTAACAAGCCTACAAAAAGCTTATTCAAAAACAAAAAAAAAAGAAACAATAAACAACTAACAAATAAAAAACAACATAACAGATTAAATAAAAAATTAAATTAGGGTAAAAAATGGACCCCTAACACCAACATTACGGCAAAAAATATTTTTTTGCTGATAAACCCTCAAATTATATCAAAGACACAGTGAACAGCTGCTAGAAAAAGGTAGATTGAAGGTTTGATCCGAAAGACCGATAGTTATACAAGCAAATGACGAAGAAAAAAAGGGACAAGTGAATGAATATTAGTATTTCTAATGACTTCTTGCCTTATTGCAAACATTAAAAGAGCAAAAAAGACTGTTTCAGTTTATCGAAGGTGACAATCTTGCATGTCAACCGTGCCCAAGCAAATTTCTTACTTTTCCATCCTAAAATGGTTCATTAATTGTTTTCCTTTCTTTGCATCGGCCACTCCTTTGTTTTTCTATTTTTTATTTATTTTTTGAGTACAGAATAATTATATTGTGAATTTGTAAGATTAAGCTGGGAAATTTGTGAAGGAATTCATCAATCACACCAATTGGTGAAGGAAGTAACTGACGCGGTTCCAACTGCTGGGAACCTGTCTTCCCGGCGGCACGGTTGTCAGGACAAGGCGCTCCACCATTGATCCGGTTGCATTGATAGTTAGCGCGATCCAAATGACGGGACGTTTATTTGGCGACGCTTGACGTTAAGAACGCCTCCGATTCCGCTAGGCGGGTAGGTATTTTGGAAACGTTGGAACCCCTTTTCAAGTTACGGTATATCTTATGCGACTTTTGATTTACTCCTTCAAGGGCCGAATCCTGCTTCCTGACACAACTCATTTGTCGTTGGTCCAGACCTGTTGAAAGTATCTTACGGCTGGAACAAGGCGACTGAGATTCGAGATGCCAAATGAGTCGCATTTGATGAGCCAAATGGATCAAATGCGAAGTAAAGTGAAACTTAGTCTGGGTATCCTAGTACGTCACGAGCTCAGTTTAGCGTTGGAGAAAACTGAAATCGTCGTCCTGATAACGAAGAGAATCTTTCGAGTGAGGATTATGAGTGTTGGTGACCAACTAATCGAACCGAAACCACCGGTTAAGCACCTCGGGCTCCTGATCGATCTGAAGAAGTGTTTCTCTGAAAAATCAGGGCAACGACGTCTACAGCAGTATTGGCTTCGAGTTGACTTATGACCAATGTAGGGGACCCAACCCATCGAGAAGATGCCTCTTGAAAAGAGATGTACAAAAGCACTGGCAAAATGGCAGGGATGAAGAGCACTCACGCTTGCAGGATCACGTTCGAAAGTATCTGGTTCGACAAAGAGAATCATTGCAGACTTGATACAAACTGCTTTTTATCTGCGCAGAAACGATGATTCATATTCCATATTCCAATAGACTATAGTTTTATTTCCTTTCTTTAGATATTCCTCCTTTTTTCTCATTTCCTATTTTGCACCCGTAATTATGAGCGCAATGGATCAAGATGGCCCAAAATTTCCCCAGAAGAAGGCTGAGCGCAGCCTACTTCTGTAAACCAACTGAGGACCCACAGATCACCGTGAAATAAGTATCTACGACCTCCGCAACCGTGATAGATGCGTTAACGTAAAAGAACAGTAACCCTTGGCGACGAGAGTGCCAAATACGGGGAGTTCAGGGTCTATGCTGGACTATGTTATTCCAACAATGTACCGCGGGTCATAGTAACAAAAACATTTTTAAATGTGGCAACCTAACTAAGAGATGGGCATTAAAAAGCGCACTAAGTCGAAATAATACCAACCCAAGGGATGTTCACGAGGATAATCAGCACCTGATGACGAAGGCAACTAAAATTTTTAGTTTGTGATGAAGTCTTTTAACAATGTTGTCTGTTTGTCCTAGAATTTCGGGGAGACATACCTTTATTTGGTTTTTGCAAATATTATGTTCAATTTTTAAGTCATTCCCATTTTCGAAAAGGTAAATTTGCTAAAACTTGATTTACTTTTCAAGACCATGAATGTGATAATTAAGAAACCTTATACATTTAAGACAATTAGCAAAAATCACACATGATTTGTCATCCATTAACAACTTCATATTGCTTAGGTGATGATGTTGGACAGTTAGGTTATACGCTGGAGTGGATTTTCCCTCGTTCAGTAAAACCGTTTTAGTTGAACTCTTTATTGATGATGGTCATCATTTTCAGTTCTCAATGGGGTTTCCACCATTTCTAGTGGCAAACTATTTTGTTTTATAGTCATGTTAACGATGTCTTTCTTCATGAACGAGTTAATACTCAATTCCCTGCACGTTTTTTGAATGGCCGCTATTTCATTCTTTTTCCAGATACTACACACAAAAATCATGCTAATTGGATGGCCTTTTTGTTTTTGAATTTCGTGGGTTCGAAATGGTCGCGTTTATTTGGACTCGGATTTAGGTCATACGAAAGTATGAAGAATTAAGAGGAGAGAATAAACAAATTTATTAAATCAAGTGCGACTTCAGACGTATAATTGGGTATTGTATATTTTAATGATACAAAAAGAAGTTTCGACTTAAAGTTCGTTGGTTTGTTGGACTCGAAGAATACTTGTGAGCTCATGAATAAATTGATAGGTCTGAAGCGAAAATGAAAGTCAAAGCCCTCAAGGGAACAGTCCTTGGCAGGGTTCCAGCAACGCGGTTACACCTGCTTGAGTGCATGTTTGTTATTCATGAGCGATTAATTCAGACCTGAAGAACATTTCTTCGCAACCTGTAGATGGTGTTATTAGACCTGAAGAACAGTGGGCTCCTTAAGTATTTGTTCCACTTTGAAAACCTTATTAAAGCTTCATATTATGGTACATCTAAAATATGCGGGCAAGGTACACATACTTATCAGCAGCACTCTCAACGCATGGTCGTTAAGAAGACACGCATGCAAATTACTTCTTTACAAATTATTCCGCGTAATTCTATCTTTTGCCTTCTAAGCGTAGGTTAAATATTTTCTTCAAAGGCTCACGGGCATGAGCATGATACTATGAGAAGAATCGATATATTTACAGGCCTAAAACAGGGAAAAAGTACGCGCAGTTTTGGCGGCCTCCTATGCAGAAGATGTAGATGACCCACGATTAGTTACAAGATTTCGCGGATGCATTGATGCTTAGAAGAAGATTTTACCATATCAAGAAGTGTTAGCAAGTAACTACAGCTCGTTCTTATGCATGTTACATTTTCGACTTTCGCGATATTTCTGGTCTTCGTGGGAAGGTGTAGCAAGTTGGTCTTATCATCGGCCGTTACATGTGTACCTGTCCGCTTAACAAGTTTTAGTTGAGGTTTTGTTCTTTAAGTTGTTAGAAGTCTTAAGCGTGTTGTGAAGACGTTTTCGTTAATAATTCTTGACTGAAAAACGGTTTTAGCGAATATCACATTCGAGGTAAGTACTCCAAATTATTAGTATTAATTTTATATATATGTTTCGTTTGTTGCTCTGTAAGTTTATTTAATCGTGGAAGTTTGTATCGGTTCTCTGATTTAAAGAGTATAAGCGATGTGAATTTTGAAAATTTCCAATGTTGAATATGTTTGCAACCTACAAAATTCGAAAAGAATGTGTTCTGAAATCAATCAATTGATTCAGCCGTTGCGATTGGCTGATTTCGCGTTTGGAAGTACCAGCAGGTTGAAGCGAATCTATCCTTTCGAAATTATTCTTCCGGACAGGATTTAAAGTCAATATAGAGCTATTAAAACATAAAGAATTTTTTGTAACTGATTGCTTGGGTGCCTCATATGTTTCTTCCCTTCTTTGTTGCGAAATGAATACACGATATTTGTTGTTTAACCCTAGAAAACTAACCTTTTTTTAATGCGTTAAGACTAACCTTCGTGGAATGGACAAAGTTTCTTCTTTAATTCTTAATAACAAATTAATAAAAAACAAACACTTGGTAGTATGATTTTTATTTAGTTCTTGGAACTTATAGAAAGCGAAACAATTTGCTTCTTTTATATCAGTTCAATGGAAAACATATTTCATTAGTAATATAAGGTACATAACAGAATTCAGTTAGTCCAGATGAAAACAAATAACAAATAAGAAAAAAAACGTATAAATCACTTAAAAGAATAAAGTATAATTCTCAAAACTTAAATACTGATTTTTTTTTCCAATTGTTGGTTCGGATGTTTGCAACCTTCTAAAAAATTAAAAAAATTCTTGTTAGATTCCATTTTTAGGTTTATATTTTTATTTTGCAACAGACAGCTGTTTCGAGGCCGATATGGTCCCTTCTTCAGTGTTATGTCTATTAAAGTACAAGTGGGCGAATTATCTTTTTTAAACCTACAACATTTATCATACAATAAGTTTCCCTTCATTATCCTCAAATATTTTTCTATCATATTTATGGCCTCAAATTGTAAAGATCATGTTTAAACCTACTTATTGTGATTATTTATGGTGTTTAGCTTAAATGTCTACCCTAATTGCTTTTTTTGTTTTTTTGATGTGTTTTTGATGCGGCTAGCCTAATCAGTTTGGTGTCACAATTTCCTGTGTCTGTGTTTAGCCGATTTTGTTCCTTTGTTGTCAGGATGAAAATCGTTTCGTATGCATCCAATTTTTTATTTGTCGTGGCTTTTTTAACGTGGCTTTTCATATCACCGCATATAAGTCTGTGGTTGCAAAACACATAGTAGAATGCCAGCATAACGTGCAATGGAACGTTAAAAAAGCCACGACAAATAAAAAATTGGATGCATACGAAACGATTTTCATCCTGACAACAAAGGAACAAAATCGGCTAAACACAGACACAGGAAATTGTGACACCAAACTGATTAGGCTAGCCGCATCAAAAACACATCAAAAAAACAAAAAAAAGCAATTAGGGTAGACATTTAAGCTCAACACCATAAATAATCACAATTAGTAGGTTTAAACATGATCTTTACAATTTGAGGCCATAAATATGATAGAAAAATATTTGAGGATAATGAAGGGAAACTTATTGTATGATAAATGTTGTAGGTTTAAAAAAGATAATTCGCCCACTTGTACTTTAATAGACATAACACTGAAGAAGGGACCATATCGGCCTCGAAACAGCTGTCTGTTGCAAAATAAAAATATCAACCTAAAAATGGAATCTAACAAGAATTTTTTTAATTAAATACTGATGTTCATATCTTCTAACACAACCATACATTACATACATTACATACATACCATTTTCATTATAAGTCATTATTTTGAGCAAGAGACACAAAGCTCAATATTGTGTTCCCCGCAAATACTTTTGGAACATTATTCACATGCAGATTTCGTCATACGCCGTTTTTGGTATGGACAAAAACTACAAATTAATCTTTTTTTATTATTTGAAATTGTATTGAGGGTACTTTTACATAAATATTGATTTTTATCACAATGTTCAACAATATTTTCAATATTACTTCTGGTAGAAATGGGTTGGGTAGGCACCTCCAATCTTTTCCCCAGCCATGGTTCAATAAGGCTCTATTGAATTTTAAAAATATTTTTAAATATTTAAATATTTTGAAAATATTTAGTGGTTTTTTATTCATGCTATACATGTTATGTACATAAATTACGTAGCTATTTATCAATACCATGTTTAATACTCCGTAGAATTTGCATATTGGTCACCTATTGGTTGTGCTGCACATCTGGTCAAAGATGTCGACCCCGCCTTTCGTAAAATTTTAAAAGTTGATAATTTTCGGATTTTTAGTGCTAGTTCCTTGTTCGTTGCAGGATGACAACAATAGCACAATTTTGCTGAGTTTTGGATTATACGAAAGAAGTGTAAATTCTTGGTCGTAGCAAAATATTGATGAAGCACATTTCCTTCCTTTGGTGTTACCCAATTCTGGTGGTATTTCTCTTTCATTTGATCGTAGTGTTCCTACCAGAGTTAAGTTATAAGGCGCTTTAAATAAGGATTTCGCCAGAGGAATGGTTGTAAACCAATTATCCATCGTTATATTTCGATTGGTTCCATGAATGCTCTTAGAAAGCTCTTTTACATAATGCTCAGCGCTTGGTTAGTGCCTTTACCAAGATAGGGCATTGCGTTCACCATATATTTAGTTCCGCTATCGCACATCATCACAATTTTCATTCCGTATTTTGCCAGTTTATTGGGAATGTACATTTTAAATGAGGACCTACCCCTAAAAGGTAATAATTGTTCGTCCATTGTCAAATAATTACCAGCAGTATCATTTTCAGTACACTTTTGTACGAACAAATCCCATATTTTTCGGATTGGTGCAAATTTGTCATCAACAATTCAAAGGCAACTCGATTTATCATCAAATCGTAAACGAGACAACATAAACATAAAACGATCTTTGCTCATTGTCGAAACGTACCGTGGTCCAGAGAAGGTGCTGTCAAAGAGTTCAGAAGCTGTCAGGTGATTATCTTTTCGTACAGCTGTTAGGATAAATAATCCGATCAGAGCTTTAACTTCTTTCTCATTTGTAATTTTGTTTTTTGCGCTTACAGTAGCGGAATAATTATTCTTCAAATTAATTTCATCAAATCAATCAATCAAATTCATACAATTGCGAGTTGGTCCTCTTGCCTGATGCACTATGTTGCAGCTTCTATAATGACTTGGGTTTTACAGTTGACCATTCATGACGATTATACCTGTTAATATTTTTTTTTGATAAAGTTATTATATTCGAGTTCGACGTTCGTGCCAACAAAATCAAGGGGATATTATCTTCGTCTTCCTCAGAAGACGAGCCCGATGAAGACTCATCCTTTTCTTGGACCTCATTGATAGCAATAGCAACATCGTTTAAATCGTCTTCTTGTACATTGTCTTCTACTAAATCATCATATTCGGTAGCTTCATCGCATTGTTCGAATAACTTGACGATCTGATCATCAGTAACATATTTATGAACGGAACTCATTTTCGAATATTCTAAAACCATTATTTAGGGTGAAAAAATCTACCTAGTAACAACAAAATATTCATACTTCAGAAAATTGGAATGTTGCACAAAAACGAAACTTCGTCGATTTGACGAACACTGCTTTACACTGCTGACTCAACGCAAACCATTGTCTACACAGTAACAGCACACTGACGGCTAGAGCTACAAAGCAGCAGAGTGAGGTCGCCCAATTCCATGAAAAGGAAATCGAGAAAATGAAAGCAGTGTTCGTCGATTCGGCGAAGGTTATGCGTTTAGTTTTAAGGTTGATAATATAATGTTTTATAAGATGCGTTTTTTCTATTACCTTCTTCCATCTCTCAGGAAGCCTCATAATGACCTCTTCCAAAATTTTTTAAGGCTTACTTGCAATATATTTATTGCATTTTTATTCCGCTTCTAGATTCGAAGGATTTACAAAAAAAAAATTGACGAAAGGATCAAGTAATGATCAGTTGGAGCATAGTCTGTGGAGTACGGAGGATGAGGTACACCGTCCCAATCAAATTATAATAATTTTTGCATCACTGTCAACATGCTGTTTCTCTGCTATGCCAGCTTCATTGAGGAAGAAGCATATCATTAAAGAACTTTTTTCGGATGAAGTCAAGACTTTTCAAAAGTTGAAGGTTTATTCTTGTCCAAGTCGGATTTCAATGCCATTTTGATACAACGTATAGGTCTTGTCTTTCGTGACAAGGTCCTTCAATAAAGGATTTTAGGATAGGGAATCCAAGTTTCATATGGGTTCGCATATCCTATGTTGACTAAAATGTTATAATTAAAGGTTTCATGGAGACGAAATGATTTTATACCGTTGTTTTAAGAATTTTTAGAGCCATCCCTTTCTCACGCAAACTATATCGAAGATTACAAGCGAGCACAGTCTTCATAAGCTTCGATTCCGCCGTTGCTGGGCGGCCGATGTAGGCTTCATCTTTCAACTCGAAATTGCCAGCTCTAATTTTCCTTCAACCAACTGTGAATGGTCCTTATAGTCTAATGCATAGTCCTAAACGTAAACGATAAAATTTTCGTCAACAGTGTTCTATTGCCTATTATAAAGAAATAAGTATAATATTCCACAAATGCTTCTATTCTCTCTCCATATTGTTAGGTGCAGAATAAAAAAAGAATTTTTAAAGAGACTTCGTCACCAACGAAACGTACTTTCAAAGAATTCTGGGACGAATAAAATCGATGCCTTAAACGGCTAAGAGATAGGCCTGCATATTTATATGAATATGCCCAGTTATGTATGTATTTAAACCTAGCGTGACGCGCAAGAATTTTATGGAATTTCCTCATGCTTATAAGAATTTAAAACTTTTACTCTCTAATATTCTAAAATGTGGTATTTTGAGAAACACTCACCGATATGAATCCCTGGCTTTTGAGTAGAAAAATCAACGTACATATGTATCGGTCGCGTTGTTCCTGTTGGAACATACTCCATACTGGAACATGTTTACGAATGACGTTAAGGATTGAGGTGATGAGGTGGTGTTTGGTACTGGAAATTTCCTACTAACTAATCAACTACATATATAACGAAATTTACTTGCGTTAGTGGTTTTTCATTGTTGTTTTGTTATTTTATACGTTATTTATAACTCATTATGGCACATCTTTATACCTCAAAGAATATTTTTCTTCACCATTTAAGGGATGAGCGAAAAAAAGCGTGGCCGTATATTGGTCCGGTCGATCAACTCCTCTAGTTTTCTTGGTTTATTTTTAACCTCAATTGTTTTCAGTACATTTCGCTGTTAACGGTTGGAGACATGCTGTATCTCCAGTACCCAGAAAGATAATGATCCGCTTGCTTTTCCAAGGGAAAGTTTGCTTTTCCTTTTCTTTAAAAACCGTACCCGCCTGCTCTCCGCGTGATAATGCGTAACTTTCTCGATGCGAATTATCGTATCAAATTGCAGTCTCCGTCGGATCACAAGGTTGTCTTCGATCACACCAACGCATACGATGGAGTCATGAACCTGATAAGAGACAATAAACAAGGGGGCAATTCGTTTACCCGTGCAGCACCCAGGGATCTCTGTTCACAGAGACAGAGGTCATAGGAGGATATCGTCGAGCGAACCTCGGAGATAAAATGCTCATCAAGGCCGAAATACAATACTACGAGACGACGATGCGAGAGCGCGACGAGAGTCTCGCAACAAATGTCAAGTGGTTTTCGTAACATGCGTTTGTATACGACATCGTAAAATGATTGCGATGCGTTGATGCGAGACGAGAAATATTCGGGAAAACGAAAATTCCTCGCAACGAGGTGCGTGACGTTTGTCAAATGCTCGATGGCGCTTAAATGAAATTTGAAATTCAAACGCCTTAATTATATTTTAATTAGGAGGTTTATTCGGAATGAATTTTAAATGAATATTTCGTGCATCCTTGTTGAGGCTGTTATTTGCCAAACGAAGGAAAATTCCAAATTCAAAAATTTTAATCAAAGTTCATTCAAAACGTCACCAATTTGACGTTTATCATATGAACATTACTGCTCCTCGCATCGCGTTCATTGTAAATTGAATGCGTTGCACGACGACGAGCTTGATTCGTATCGCGCTCTCGCATCGCCGTCACGCAGTATTGTATCTGGTCCTTCAGTCACTCAGATAATGTCTGCCAGTTAGCGGCAGTATAACACACCGCTTTATCTCTCTAGAGTTACGCTTACGACCTCCGAAAAATCAATAAAAACCCGATTCTCATCGGACTGTAAGGTAACACGGGACAAGCCCAGAAAGGTGACTTAACCCAATGTTTTCGTTGCCAGTGGTTCGGTCCTGTTGCCGTAAATTGTGGCAATGCGAAAGGTTGAATTGCGGTCTGTGGACAAGAGCACGAATGACCAGAGTGCCAACGAAGAAAATCTACCAAATCCCCCCAAGTTTTTGTATTGTATGCTCGAACACGGAATTGTGTACTTTTTAAACTACATTTTTTTCGCAAAGACGAGGGTAGAAGCACCACGATTTTGACGCGCATCAATCAAATGATCTACCAAGTAGATGGTAGTGGTATGGTAATAGTGGTATAGTAAGACAATACAACTATCTTGCACGCTAATCCCGGTTCATCTCTGTAGCTAACGGGGCCTCATCCGAGAATTCTTGCTTCGGGCACTCTACATCCCATGTGATACCAGATACGGCATAGCATCTGAGCTAGATCATATAACTACCACAGGGCAAGGATATGAGGAAATGATTATAGGGATTCATATAGGGGGTATCAAATAAAAACTTTTGTATCAGGTTTAATATGCTTTATTTTACACACACTAGTGTTATTAAATGCGGTCTATCACATCACAACGTAAACATTAACTTTAAAATTTTAGGCTTGTCTCTCTTCACAGTACATCATAAAAATCCAAATTGACCCCTTGCTTAAAGGATGTGTACTGAAACTGAAACAACCCCAAAGGGATTTATTAATTATCCTTTATGTAACCAAAAAGATATCTCGTTGTTTCACATTTTGAAATAAACAGTTTTGCAACATTTTTGCTTCTACTTTGTCCAATATTTCTTTGTGAACGTAACAAAGAGCAACATGACTCAATCTTTTTTGAGTCATGGTTGATCTTAGGTAGGTCTTCAGTTTTCGCAGAGCACTAAAACTTCGCTCTGCTTCACAACTTGAAGCTGAACATACAGGCAGTAGTCTCTCCAGAACTTCAACATTGGAGAACAGCTCCCTGACCTCTTTGCCATAAAGGTCAACAAGTCCTTGGCGACTTTTAAGTTCTTTATCGTGTTTCTTAGGTGGAAAAGCTCAAGTTCTGACTTCAACATTTGACCGTTGATTTCCGGATATGGCGCTAGCACGTTGACATCATAACCTTCTCTTTTTAGCAGGACTTTCTCGAGCTGAATTTGTTTTTTCATACCAGCCTGTTCAAGTAAACGAGTTTTGAGACCATGTACAGCCATGTCAATGACTTCAAAATACTCCCGTCTGAAGTATTCTTCTGTTGAAGTAAACTCAAAGCCATCAGCATTTCCAACAGATATCGTTTTAGGTACTTATTTCTTCTTGGGAGTCTTAACTCTTCACTACACTCTTAACTACACAGAAGAAAACTGCTGGTTGGTTCTGAGGTTTTGCCGGCCATTAACAATGAGTTTAACAGATTCACATAAACCAACCACTGTTTTCTTCTCGCCTTGAAAACTTTTGTTCAGTAGTTCCAAAAGTTCAACAACTTTTCTAAGCATAATAAGGACTAAGTATGTGGTCCCATTTTCAAACACGTTCTGTGAGTTTATTCAAAGTTTTCAAAATTAATGGATACTTTTGCAAAATTTCATTGATTTTTCTTTACCTGTATATCTATCTTGTGGGACACAGAGGTTTTATTTTTGCAATGTTACTGATTGGATCTGCATCTTCAACTATATGTTTGTATGCATCTTTACTTTTTGTGTTCGAAAAACAATATTCCTAGGTGATGAGTCCAATCCATTGCGTTTTTGACAGTTCTTGAAGTCTCAAAGCTTGCTTTCACTACCAGATTGACACAGTGATCACCACAATGAATGGAGTCAGCATGTGGTTCTTTGTCTATTACTACTGAGTGAATTCCCTTGTGGATACCACTCATGTTACCAGCTCCATCGTAAGTTTGCCCACGAAGATTGGACAAAGGGAGCTGCAAGCTAAGCAACACGTCAAAAATAAAAGCTGCTATATCTGTTCCACATGTATTTGCCGATTCATAAAACCCCAAAAAACTTTCGTAAGGTTACAGGTGACCATCAACCCATCTGACACAGAAACTGACCTGTTCATTGCCAGCAATATGTCGCGTCCCATCACAAATGACAGAGTGCATCTAAGGTTTGCGTAACTTAATGCTCTGAACTTTACTGGACACGATTTTGTTTCCAAATATCTGTATGATTTCGTTTTGTACGGCAGTGTGAGTATAGGTAATATCTTTTTCTAGCCTCCGTTTCAAAGACGGCTTGTCCTCACAGCGAACTTTCAACAGTTTCATTAGGTTACCTTTATCATTGTGACCTCGTACTGCCAGACCTTGTCTAACAAGATACTTTACACTACTTATTATAGTCATAAGAGATTCTAAAGCAAGTTCTTGTTATTCGAGTTTAACATGTGACAGTTGTGACTCAATAGGTGCTTGTAACTGAGAGTAGCTTAAAACTGCTTGGGAATGAGTAGCACTCGTTTGATGGTTTCCAAACTTTTCAATAGCTTTTTTCCAGTTGTTGAACCCTTTTCACTAAAAGCCTTATCTGCTTTGGTAGCCAGCGTTGTGCCTGGGCACAATTTAACGTATCTTTTACAGTATAAACAGCTTACCCCTTCTGCTCCAGCCACATGTAACCGATCAGCGACAAGCCACCTCGTCTTTTGTCAGGTTCTTTATAACGTTTTTAACGTCGTATAGTGTTTGGTTGGAAAAGAATTTGTGGAATTGCGGGCTACGGAACAGATTGTTTTGTCCTTACATCTTATTCGTTCCATTTGGGTTGGGGATACGTGGAACTTAAATATGAAACCAAAACATAGGATGGGTTTGATAAGAGACTTGTAAGAACAAATTTTAGATTTACTCGGAAGACGTGAGTTTAACTTTAGGATGGGATATACATATATGTAGGTGACGAAGGTGACGAAAGGCACTTACTGATTTGTCTAACACTTTTTTGATGTTTGGGCTTGGGGAAAATTTGCTGTTTATTGCTATTCCGACGTATGCTGCGCGGGAGCATTTGAATGCTCGATCTTGTTGGATCAAGTGCGAGGATAAGGTGGCTGACAGAACGGATCCTTGTGGGACCCCAGTAGTGTTATTGTAGCCTTTAGTGGTCGTTGTGCCGACTTTCAATATAGAAGACCTGTTTGTTAGAAGGCTTAAAATAAGTTTGCATATGCATATGAGGTTTTTTATTTTTTGTCGGTTTAATGATGCAGGTAATTGTATCTGCTGTGATAAAGTGGAGCTTAATGTGGTGATGAGAAACGTTGCTCGCTTTGAATATTTTGGTATGTGGAACCTTCTTGTAGTGTCTTGGTGGAGGCTTTTGCGTTTGCTTCAGCAACTTGGTTGTGGAGATGAGATATAGTGAGCAATAGCAAAATTGCCTACAAGATCGTTTGCTCGTTCTTTGAGGAAAATGTCACGCCCTAGTATTTAGTGTGAGAAAATTTTTCCTTTTCTAGATGAGAAGCAGGCACTGCAGAGCTCATTTAAGGTAGTTGAGCCCACTGAAATGTTTGAGAGTTTCCTCGCAAAATACTTATTGTAAAGTTTTGTGACTTCAAGTCGAATGGATACTTTTAAATTTGAAATTTGAGATCTTAAATACGAATATGGAGGTTTGACGCAGTTACGAAAGGGTCTTCTGCGGAGCGTACGTTTTTCGCAGATTTAGAGGATGATATCAAGAGATAGGGTGAGTAACGAGTTAAAGTTAACTTCTGTAGGAGGGATGATGGACGCAAAAGTTTCTACTATTGCTTTAGTGTGTTTATCTACAGCATCATCTATTGCTGAATCGGGAACCGTTTAGTCATCTGGCAGATAGAAATTTTTAATTATTGGTGTGGGAGAATTCCAGAATAGCTTCGAAGTAGTTTTCTGGTAGTGAGGGCGTAGAATTTTGGCTGGTTAAAGTGGCCTCTCGTTGATTTTAATATTAAGAATTACTGCATGATGATCAGGCACAGTTTCGAGCACGGGAGAAGTCTTGGGATTGTGTGTGATTGGGAAATTGTCGCTGTAAAAAAAGGAATCTAAGTTGGAGTGAGAGTTTCCAGAGTGGTAAGTAAGTGGTAAATTGGGAATAAGGTCGAGCCAGAGGGGCCGTAAAGCATTTAGGTCACTTCCTGTTACTAAATAGGAATTTTTATTGCTTGAGCGGCTTTGAGTGTATAGGCAAGTATACAGGTTTGTCAGATCTGTAGCAAAGAGTATTTGATCAGGGTAATAGACTAAAGCAAAAAGAAGATTTATGTTTCAGGATTGGATTTTTGCGATTGAGGTTTCGTGGTGGATGACGTGGTGGGAATGGTTGTTCACATTTGAATATTGGAGATGACGGTTGCTTCTCCCAAAACCAAGTTTTCCCTACCCGTGCGGAAAAGAGTAAAGAGGGGAAAGTAGGGAATTTGGCTTGAATTTAGTTTGGTTTCGGAGAGGAGTACTACATGGGGATAATGTTCGTTAAGGAATAATTTCAAATCGTGTCTTTGGTCTCTGCTGACGATTGAGTTGCAGTCTAGTGTAAGGCTTTTAAGAGTCATTAAGACTGAGAATAAAGGAGGTGATGCCAATTTGCTTTTCTATGGTGTATGTTAGATTTTTAAAATTTGGTAGAAAATCTTCAATCTGTTGAGCAAAGCCACTTTGGGATTTATTGAACAGGGTTATTATTTCGTTTTCTATGAACGATTTGTTTGATGGGTTTGAAGTCTTAGCTGCAGATGCGTTAGAGATAAAATGGGCGATGATGGGAGTTGGAGTTACTCTAGCTGTTATTGTAGGGTTTGGTGGTGAAATTTTTTGATTTGGTGTGGAGATCCACAATTAGCGAAAGTGGGTATTTGCGAGGGTAGTTTCTGACATGAACCAGGTTGATGGGATGGCTGCACTTAACGCAGCGAAATTTTAATTTGCTATTTGATGCTGACTGTCCAACCCTTTGGCAATTTTTACATTCCGCAATGTTATGAGTTTTGATCGTCTAAAGTTTTACAACGTTTTGAAGGATGGCACGAATACTATTGAGGGACGAGGTCTTCCGTGCGTGGGCAGTGATGAATGGTTTCATCGAAACGATTTTGTCTTTTTCTGACCGACAATTTATTGATCCGTATAGGGCTGGTGTAGGCCATTCCTGACGAGCGATTTGGATTTCTCCGAGAGGAGAGTTAAAAAAAGAAAAAAATGGAAGAACTTTAGGAAGATAGGTAATCTTTCATTCTTTGGAAGTCCTTTTTGGTATTGACGAGAATTTCAGTAGGGATGGGGTTAATTTTCTTTAGTAGATAGTTATCTTTTAATTTTGTAAGAAAGGAATTTGCAAAAGCTCTAAAGCTTTCTTGCGAGCCCATAATTTAAATGGGGGGGAGGGGCATTCTCTGAGTCACTTTTCATGATGATTGTGTTGATTGATGTTGTTGATTTATTTTGATTAATGTTGACATCTTCACTCGTTCACGTCACGCGCTGAACTGGGATAGATATTGTTTTTAACTGGTATTTTGAAAACAAACCCTCTAGTACTGTCTGTTGGAAAGATCACATTTATTGCACATATTTTGCACTAATACACCCTACATGCTCTTCAGTAGGGATCCCTTTGCATGCTTTTTTATGATTACCTTCTTTTGAAATATATTTCTAAGAAACGCGCTACGAAAAAATTCTGAGAATTAACTATACTTAAAAACTACCGGAAGAATGCTTAGGCCTGTTTGACTCAATTCTGCCAGATAAATAATCAAACAAACCTACTACTTATGGCATTGTAAAGAATCTTAAGAGAGAAAAAATATGACATTATTGAAAACTTCATTGTTTTATGATTCTAGGTTAAAACCGTAAGATTTCTCCATCGTACAGTGTTGCCGATTTCCGTACACTATTTATTCTATTTATGTTGCTGTAAAATTTTACATCGTTCTCCTTCATTTATTTCTCCATGCCCACTACCATCCATTATGCCATGGGATATTTTATTTCACTTTTGTAATATTGAATAGCCTAAATAGGAATCTTTGCTTTGCTTTTCAAATGAAATGAATAGTTTACCTGTTTTGTTTTAATATTTTTGAAGACCGATTATTTTGTGTTATAATTTTTCGTCCGTCATACAGTGACGGTTCGTTAACATTCTTACATTCATAAACATTCTTGTAAACTATTGTTATCAAAATAAATGATTTTTTTAAACATATTAAATAATCATTTTACCAACGAAAACTTTTGTAAATATTCCAGATCAAGCCAACCATCGAGTAAGCGTTTTAAAATGTTTGGCCTATCATTGATTTGGAT
The DNA here is from genome assembly GCA_954870665.1 of Stratiomys singularior. Taxonomy (NCBI): domain Eukaryota; kingdom Metazoa; phylum Arthropoda; class Insecta; order Diptera; family Stratiomyidae; genus Stratiomys; species Stratiomys singularior. The sequence continues at coordinate 61,280,448 of OX940879.1, read as the reverse complement.
ATCCTTATTTTATCAAATATGCACAGTAGTATGTGTGAATTCCACAGAGCCGGCAATGTTCGACCAACGACAAAGTGGTCATTATAACATCCACATTAGTATCAAAGATGTTGCTATTTTTGATCTTGAGGGAAACGATTTCGCAGATGTAAGTAATTGAATATTGCCTTAAATTCATTCCAACAATGCTTCGCTTTTAGAAAAAACCAGGACTTGAAGATTATTATTACGATGATGACGATTACACTATAAAGCCTCTCGGTTCTTATCTAACCACGAAGCCGACGGCGATACCATCGAGTTCTACAACCACCTTATCACCACCGATTCAGGATATGTCTTCACGTCAAAACATAACATCAACCGTTGCTCCAGGAACATCCATAACTTTAATTTATTCGCCAAAAGTTAACGAAAGCAATAATTTCAATGTTTTACAACAGTACGCTGACGAAATACCCAAGCCAATGCCCGCTAAAAAGCCGAATTTAATGATCATTGGTACGGATATAGCACCCTCACCAATAAAACCAGCGCCATTTCCCGCTCATGTGGGAGGATTAATCCCAGTCCAGGTTATAACTGACGCAGAGCAAAAACAAAAACGGAGATCGGCTCCGAGACAAGTATCTCGCTCGAAAGTGGAAACGCGAGATAACAATCCATTGGGATCCGAAGAGGATTTAAATAAAGCTGCACACCGCTGCCGTCGAGGACAAATAATGGATTCCAGGGGAAACTGCAGAAGTAGGCGTTCATCTCTCCTGTGAGTATAGACCACAGCATAACGACTAACCAGCACTAAGACTTCGTATAAACTCGCAATCTAACGACATGCGACTTCGTTTTTCCAAGATTGGAAAGAAGGGGTGAAGATATCATTACATTTTATTCTAGATAAATTATGTATTTACAATTTTATTTTTACTCAATTGACTTAAGGACTACTCTAAACCTTGCCTTCGAATATGGGGATTCTTGGAGTTGGTGCGTTAGCACCTTGACTCCCTCATGTCTGTGAGCACTTCTAGTACTCACCTATCTTATCGGACCAATGTTGGATCTTGTAATGGTATAATTTTAGGACTGAAAGTTAAAATTTTACAGTGTTATTTGTCGTATGACGGGGTACGTAAGGTTATCCCTGTTCTACAAAGTTCGCAGTAACGTCAATGTAGTTTCAGTATGGTTGTCGATTGTGTCGAGGAGTTTCAGTGCTTTGTGGCGTACGCATTTTTCTACAGTGTCTATTCGTAAGTCCTTCTGTATGTCAGTATTCCTAACATACCATGGTGCTTCTGCGACACTTCTTACAATTCTATTTTGGAACGACAGGAGTGCTTTTTTGTTCGTCTTTGTCGTCTGGGTAGGAAACGGGACTACCGTAGAGTAGCGTCAGTCGTCTGATTTGTTTGTATATGAGCACTCTGTTCTTTTGGCCAAGTCTTCTGGATTTAAGGATGGGATAAAGGAAGGAGAGGAGTCCAATGCAGTGTCTTTAATATTTATAAAGAATTGTGGAAAGAGCTCAAGCTGGTTTCGAACACGCGTCCCTGCCGCTTCTCATCAGGTGCCAACTCACAGGCTGGGACGCGTCGATTGGCACTACCAGCTAAGGTGGATGTCGACTGGTTATTTACTAGTTATTAATATTGCTCTACAGCTTTGAACTTTTTCCTATATTCCAAATTGCCTTTGGTCTGGCTTTATCAATTTCAGAAGTTTTTGGTAGATCAATTTTTCCATTTTCACTTACAATTTATAAATGATTTATACCCTTGCTAAGCTAACTCAGCGAAGACTCATGGGTGCGGAAGTTCTGATCAAATGTTTCGAGTACCTCGATAGTGAATTTAATATTGATAAAGAATTGTGGAAAGAGCTCAAGCTGGTTTCGAACACGCGTCCCTGCCGCTTCTCATCAGGTGCCAACTCACAGGCTGGGACGGATCGATGTTTTGTCTTTGTTTGTTTTGTATGTGTTGTTTCCATGAGAGTTGGTTGTCGAGCGTGATTCCGAGGTATTTTGCCGTTGGGGTCCAGTCTATAGTTTTGTCGTTTACTGTAAGGGTCTGTAGGATTTGGCACTTTTTCTTAGTAATGAAAATGGCCTGAGATTTCGTTAGTATGTTCATTGATCTTTGCAATCTTGAAGTGATGACTGTTGCTTGTCCTGATGTAGTGAATATACAAGTATCATCAGCATATAAAGATAATTTAACTCCTGTAGGCAGAGAGGGGAGATCTGCAGTGAATATATTATAAAGGACCGGTGAGAGAGGGGATCCCTGCGGTACTACAGCTTCAAGGGATCTCAGACTTGAGAGTTGTTTATTAATTCTCAGGCGAAAAGTTCTATCTTCCAAGAAGGAGCCGATAATTTGAGTGAGCTGGAGTGGCATGTTCTTTGCTGCATTTTGAAAATAAGTCCTGCATGCCAGACTTTGTCGGAGGCCTTTGCTATGTCGAACATAACTAGGCCAGTCGAGTGTTTGCGGTTTAATCCTGATCTTACGTGTTGGAGGACTCTTAATAACTGGAGTTCAGTAGAGTGCATAGCTTTAAAGCCAAATTGTTCTTCCGGAATTATACCTTTTTCGGATATGACCTCATTGAGTCGATGTCACTCTTTCCGCTATTTTCGACAGGGAGGACAGGAGGCTAATAGGTCTCCAGTTTTGGGGGAATGTATGGTCCTTATTAGGTTTCGGAAAAACAATAATTACTGCTGATTTCAATGCATTGGGATACTTTCACAGCCGGATTATTGTATTGATAACGTCCGTAAGTACGTTTAAAATGTTGTCTGGAAGCCATTAGCTCATGGTGTTTGTAATTGTGTCGTGTCCAGGTGATTTGTATATTGTATTCTTTTCGAGTGCTGGCTCTTAGGAGCCTACCGACCGAGGAATCGATTGGGTCTGCCGTTTCAAAGTCCTTCTCATCCGATGACTTTTCTCGGAACTGCATTTCCAGCGAATCAGTAAATGCCTTCGTCTTGCATGCTTCGTAGTATTGCATGCCGTTTGGCCCGTGTATTGGCGGCATCTTATTTCTGTTGTTGATTTTGAAGTACTTGGAGACTCTCCAGAAACTGTTACTCCCAGGCTCGAGGCTCTGCAGGAACCTTTCCCATTCCTCGTTACGGAATGCTTTCATTTTCTTATGAGTTTCATTGGGCATCCGAGTAGCGTTTGTGCGTAGCGTATGGTCACCTGTGTACCTAGCTCTCCTCCGAACTTGATTCCTTCTTCTAATCAGTTGCTTAATATTCTGAGGGAGTTCGTAGGGATTCGTTTCTCTTCTCGGAGTTGTGATCGTATTGTCTTCTTTTGCGTGCGTGATCTTTTCGGTTAAGCTTACGATAATGTTATCGATGTGTGAAGTGTGTATTTCATTGGTCAATGCGACTTGAGATGCTTTCCACTTGGTTGTTTTCTTCTCCACTATATAAAAGATCATCAATAAAGATATTTTCTATGAAAATTACTGGCTTATTATCGGATGACAGTTCGTCGAGTTCATTAATTTGAACATTTTGTGTGATGTTTCGTGATATTCCAATGTCCAGTGCAAAGCCATTGCGTATGCCGTAGTGTGTTGGTTCATTGAGGATGTGCAGGCTGAAGTGATTGGCTGTGATGAATGTTTTGAGCTCAAACCCAGCTTTATTGCTTCTCACAGCTCCCCATTGGCGGTGAACCGCATTAATATCTCCTGCTATGATCATTGGGCCTTCAAACGCAGCAAGTGTATTTAAGTCACTTATGAAAGTCCTGTTTCCTGGGGGGATGTGTACCGAAACGACCATGAACTCAACCAAGTCAGTCGGTACTTTAATTGCAGTGGCCTTCAAACACTGGAGTGTAGGTTGTTTATTTTGTAATTAATGATAAAGTGACTCACGTTTCTTCTAACCAGAATGGCCCTTCAAGCTCCCCTCCCTGTCATTCTATCATTTCTGAAAACAGTGTAGTTGGGTATGCGGAATCGTATTCCAGGCTTCAGAAAAGTTTTTTGAATCAATATAATGTCATATTTGTGGTCAAATATGAATTGATTTAGTTCGCAAGTCTGCTGGGGCAAGAAATTCGTATTTCACGTCAGGATTGAAACGTGACTCGCCAAATTCATTAGTGTTTAGGGTGTGTTCATCATATTTTGAGATTGGGATTGAATTTTTGTGAACATATGGGCCATGCCTGGTTGCTATATGATTGTGTGGAAGTTGGAGGGCTTTAATGTGTGGTTGGTTTTTGAGTTGCTGGTGTTGGCAGGGCAGCTGCCACCTGTGCGAACGATCTTTTAATATTTTTGGGATTTCGAGGGCATCATCTCTAACTAGCTGGGTGTTCACCACTGTATTTAACGCACTTCGGATCCTGTTCTTTTGTTTTGGGGCGTTTTGAGAAGTGGTGTAGCGTAACGCATTTCACGCATCGAGGTTGTGCGTGGCAGTTAATGACTGACTGACTGGCTGAATTGTTGGGAATAGTGGCATATACCTTGCCCAATGCGAGGACGCTGCGCTTCAACCGTGCAGATGAGATGGCAGACAGATTTGATATGAAATATATCTGTTTCTGTTTTCGGGAGAAGGGCCTTTACCAGCTTCGAGGGACCGTCCTTCATTTTTATATAATAGACCTCAGTGGGATTAAATCCCTGAGATTCAAGGTCTTCCTTGATCTCCTCGTCTGATAGGCCATGCACGCCTCTAAAAACTACATTAAATTGTCTGTCCTCAGGTAGGATGTAAGTGTAGTATTAGATGTTGTTTTCTGTCAGAGTTTTGGTTAGTTTTCGGTGATCTGTTGATGTAGTTGGGATTATTTGTATCCCTAAGTAGACACGTTTTGCGGATGTATGCGAAATGTTGTGCCTTTTCATAAGGTATAGCGTATGGGATCATTTTGAGGGCTCCCGCAGAATAATTGGCACCGTTTTCTGTTCAGTGCTGGTGTTGTTCTTAGTTGTGGGATGTGTCGATGGTATATTGGTATTAGTTTGGGACGGTTTTGGTTTTGGCTTACTTTCTATATCCTTGAATGTAGTGGAAGGTTCGAATGGCGGCAGGGCAGGGAAATCTTCAGTCTCCTCATTGCCTTCAACATTGACTTCCATACTACTATCAGATTCGTCAAGTCCCTCAAAGCAGGTGCTTGACGAGCTTTTCGAAGATGAGTTGCTCCTTACAACTTTCCGTTTTTTGGGTTGGAGCTTCTTTTGGTCGACTTTCCAGATGTCCCTGCCCCACCAACATACATCATCTCTAGTAGCTCTGCATTGTTCATCACTAATCGCTATTTCTTGCTTCGCTGGTCTGCCAGCTGAGCATTTGTCTTAGCATTTGTCTGAGCATTTGGTCCAGCCTTAATGTGATTTTGTCGAGCTGGGAAACCAGCGAAGCAAAATTTGTTGATCTTTTGTAACGGATTTCTGTCCCATTCGTCACGACGACGACTGAGGACTTAAGTCGGCCTCGCACCGACACTTGGACGTGCAGTCCTCGGGATGTGGCAACGAAATGTACCCCAGCGGGTCAACCTTTCGGCCACTCGAAGGTCCACTAATTTGGTGGCTGCTGGCGGACTAGCTCTGTTCGCCAAGGTGTGCGGACGTGGGTCGGACCCTAGTGGACCTCCGCCCCGGTTCCATTATTAGAACCAGCCACCGAAAAACCCGATTTTCCTGTGCGACGTTTCGAAATATTCTACTTTACTTTACGTTATTTTTTCATCTACCATTTAAAATTCAAATCTACCCGTCGAAAAACGCGCATTCGTGAACCGATATACCGCGGTGCCCAAAAACAAACTACTTTATTTTTTTGCGACCGTCAAAGAAATGAAAAACCGAACAAGTAGTCCGCGACACGACTACAACTTATTCCCGATTCAAATCTACAGCACCGCGGAACCCGAGCGACGAAACACATTTTGTCCCTACATCCTCATGCACTTACCTTCGCGCCATTTCCTCCTGGAAGAAAAGGTTGCTGGAAGGAAAGAACGTGATTTTCTTTAGCAATTCATTTTTATATATTTTTCTTTTTTTTTTTCAAATTAAAAATTTCTTTATTACCTATAATCAATATAATTCATCTTATTTTCTTACTCCTACGATTCACCTCGGCTCCTCTTAATCTCCTAATATATGACTGTGATGTTTTTAAATTTTATTTATGTATTACTTAAATTCTTTAACTATTCTCATGAAATCTTCGTATTTTAATTATAATTCTCTCTGTCTCGCCTTCTAAATAAAATACCAAACATTCAACATTTATAATGGTAATTTGCTTTATGTATGGTTTAACTTTTTGTTTGTTTCATCATTGTTTTCAAGAATACATTACTATGACTTTAATAATTCTTTACAAAGCATACATTGCACATACCTACGACTAAGCAAAAATTAAAATGAATTATATTCAATTATTAATTCAGACAAACAAAAAAATTAAATGATTGAAGAAAAATTAAAAAATCTGGCTTGATTGCTAATCCAATGACCGGTAATTACTGTTATAATTGAACAAAAATAAGGAGACTACGTATTTAACTAAACCTATCGACTTAATAATAGTATGTTGTCATCTTTCACCAACCCAACAATCGTTTCTTTCTTGAGAGTGGATTTACACTAAAACAAATGAGCGAAATCAACTGAACGGTTATAGTGGATTTTCTACCACATGGACAACCCTTAAAATTTTCACTAAACGTGGTGTGCTCACTTCCGAGCAGTACATTTTTTTGTACTTGCCAAATTATTCTGCATGCCGAACAGACAGATGGACGAATTCAGGCCAGGTCGGATAGCGAAACTATACAGCACTATATACAGCTAGCTAGTCCTAGTAGTCATGCAGTGGATAGACCAAATAAACTCCTTAGGCAGCGAGAACACTAGAAATGACAGGGCGCGATTTAGTCCAAAATGCAATGAGTCCTGGCTGCTGTTTTCGCGATCAAGCACTGCGTTTTCGAGCCTCCTTCGCACGCACTTGGGCTAAAATCACGGATACCACTTGGGTTGGGAATTCGGACCAACTCGTTTTGTTAATTGCCACGTGATTTTTTTTGCGTGTGACTCTACAACACGACTGCCCTTTAACCTTTAAAAAAAGGGACTTCTTTTCTAGTTTTGCCACACACGTTTCGGGGAATGATATTAGAACCGTAGTTGTGCACTTTTGACCACTTTTGACTTTTCAGCGCGTGCTTGTCCTACCACGGCTCTCGACGAACTCCCCGTTCCCGAAATGTTTACTCTGTCGGTGTGATCTTCCGTTTCGTGTTGCCATATTTGCGATACGAATGGGATAATTCGTATCTAAAGTATGGCAATCCGATTAGGATTGCCAAACCGACAGGGTGAATTACAACACTTTGTCAATGTCCGGCCCAGCGGCATGGCCACTGTCCTTCGACATCCTGACGTTTAAAAAAGAGTAGTGGTTTTACCGGCAAATAACACATTTTCTTAAGATTTCAAAAATACAACAATATTACAATAAACATCCGAATTGGCCCAAACTGACAGGTAAATACAAGAGGCTACTCACCCAGAGTGAGTAAATCTCCTTCCTTGGTGTTCTATTTTCTGTAGTAGTCTCTAGCTTCTTATCCTTCGTGCACGTTCGATTTCCCGGTTGCTCTTTTGGCTTTAGCTTTTTCCACATATATTTTATTGTTTTTGCTTGGGATTGTACACTGCTTCTGGGACATACGCGATAGTCCGCATATGCACAACTTACACATTCACTGAATATCACAACGGTCGGCTTTCTTCTCGATTCTCATTACTAGGCGTAGGCTTTCAGCCGCGCTTCTAGATTCTCACTACTGTTGGTTTGCGCCGCGCTTTCAGTTTCTTATGTGAGATTACAAACGCACTGACCTATTTAACACTGCGTCGGGTACACAGGCGATTATGATGCGCATTCTCCTGTGGTCGATTCGGTACTGCTACTCTAAACACTGGAGTATGGGGTATATGGAGTTAGTGCGATTTAGCACTCCCTTTCATCTGTGAACATTATATGCCCACGCACGATATTGCGGCCTGTTTCAAATTGTTTGGACTCTACTCTACTGTATTATTTGGCGGATATTTCGGTATTTGGAGTTATCTTTATTTTGAAGGTGTCTTAGGAACGCCAAGGTACTGTTTTTGTGGTTCTCAATTGTGTCAAAAAACTTTAGCACTTTGTCCCGTACGTATTTTTCTACAGTTTCTATTTTGATGTCATTGTATACGTCTTTATTTCCGATGTACCATGAAGTTCCCAAGATTCTTCTTATTACTCTGTTCTGGAAGGACGTGAGTGCTATTTTGTCGGTCTTTGTCGTCTGGAAGAAATCGCGACTACCGTACAGTAGTGTCGGTCGTATGATTTGTTTGTAAATTAGCACCCGGTCATTAAAGCTGAGTTTCTTGAATTTGAGAAGTGGCTAGAGTTTGGATAGGAGACCTATACAGGTTCCTCGTTTGTTTTGTATGAGTTGTCTCCAGGTTAGACTGTCGTCCAAAGTAAGTCCAAGGTACTTAGCCGTACTTTTCCATTGTATGGGCTCATTGTCGATTGCGATTGTCTGTGGCTTGTCGTATCTTCCGAGATATGAGTATGGCTTGTGTATTTTCCGGGTTAGTTTTGATATTCAATCTGCGGAAATAAATTGCTTATTGAGCGTTGCAATTTTGAAGATATGACTTTTGCTTGTTGACTTGTAGTGAAATTACAGGTGTCATCAGCATACAGTGACATATTTACTTCTGGGGGCAGTTTGGGAAGGTCTGCTGTGTATATGTTATAGAGGACCAGTGAGATCGGTGATTCTTGAGGAACTCCAGCTCCTATGGGACGCAGGGTTGTTAGATGGTTAACCATTTTGACACGGAATGTTCTGCCCTCCAAGAATGAGCCAATGACTTGGGTGAGCTTCAAAGTCAGGTTGAGTTCATACATTTTGAATATATGTCCTGCATGCCAGACATTATCAAAGGCTTTAGCTTCGTAAAACATAAACAGACCTGTTGATTTTCTACGTTCTAGACCTATTCTAATATGTTGAACCACCCTTACGAGTCGCAGCTTAGTAGAATGATTGGCTTTGAAGCCGAATTGTTCTTTCGGTATGATATTTCTATCATGTAATGCCATGTAGAGGCGGTGTAGTATCACCCTTTCTGCAATTTTCGCCATTGATGATAGGAGGCTAATGGGTCTCCAATTTTGTGGAAATGTTGGCTCCTTTTCTAGCTTCGGAAAAAGAATAATGGAAGCTAGTTTCCACAGTTTGGGATATTTTCGCATTTATTTGGAAGGATGGCATTTATCATTTCAGTTAGTGTTTGTAGTATATTATCTGGTAGCCATGTTAGCATTGTGTTCGTTGTTTTGTCATGCCCCGGTGCTTTGTATTTGTTTAGTGCTTGTGCTAGTCGTTTAATTTCGTGGAAGTCTGTCAGCTGTATTGTGTAGTCATTGTTTACTTGTCTTCTTAGGAGTCTGCCTGCTGAGCTCCGTACGCTATCCGCGAAATCTAAGTTTTGCTCGTCACATGAATTTTCCCTGAATTCCATTTCGAGGGAGTCCGCGAATGCTTCAGCTGTGCTGTCGTATTGCATCCCGTGTAGTGGTGTTTGCACTTTGTCTTGCAGCCGGAAGTATTTCGACACTCTCCAAAAGGCATCGGAACCTGGGTCAAAACTTTGTAGAAAGCCATCCCATTGGTCATTTCTAAACTCCTTTATCTTGTCACGTATTTCGTTTTTTAGCTGGGTGGCTTCCAATTTTAATCTAGGATCACCTGTGAACCTAGCTCTTTTCCGAACTTTATTCCTCCTCCTTATTAGTTTTTAAATGTTTTATGGGATCTCGTAGGGATTCGTTTCCATTCTCGGAGTTGTCGTGTTGTTCTCTTTTGCCTGTTTGATCTTGTTTGTTAGAGATTCAATGGTTTTATCTATGTCGTCGACCGTTTCAGGTGTTTGATGTGTTTTTTCGGCCAATGCGACTTGGAAAGCTTTCAAATCTTTAATTTTTCTCTCTCGTATGGGGGCTCCTAAGAAGGTGTTTTCTATTCGAAAGACAACCGGCTTAAGGGCTGATGATAGTTCGGCGAGGACTTCTAGGCGAACTTCATTCACGAAATTACGTGATATACCGATGTCTATTGCGTGACCATGTGTTATCCCGTAATGGTTGGTTCGTTGGGGATGTGTAGGGTTAATTGATTATCTGTGATGCACTTGCTTAGCCCGACCCCGGCTTTGTTGCTTCTCACAGCTCCCCATAGGCGATGTTTGGCGTTAAGGTCCACGGTTAATATTGGACCATCGAAAGAGATATGGAGGGAGATGGTTTAAGTGTAATGGTGCCTGTTTGTTGTTCGGTTACTTATACCAACGACTTTCTTACATTTTTCGGATTTCTGGGTCAGCCCCCACAGTTGACCGGGTGTTCGCCCCCGCAGTTTGTACATTATGGCTTATCTTCTGCCTTATTAATACACGCAGGGCATTGGTGGAGCTGATCGCACTTGACGCAGCGCGACTGTGTGTGATACCCTGATGCGGAGTGTCCAAACAGCTGACAGTTGTGACACATGGTTGTGTTGAATTGTGATAGGTTGGGGGGTGTTTTTTGGATTTAGTTGCTTTCTCAGGACGACTGCCATCTCCGGGAAAGAGGCCGGAAGATTTGGAGGTAAGAGAGCTGGAAACGCCTCAGTTTGCTGATTCTATACTAGAATCATTGCTTTCTTCCGTTTTGTCTTTTCAGAGGAGAAAGAAGTTTGCATTTTCAGCTTTGTTGATTTTTTTCACGGTTTAAGGTTCTCAGTTGCTAAATGCGTGTATAGTTATCAGTTGTTAACACACCTCTTCTCGGCCAGATCAGCATTTGTCTTAGCCAGCTCATTGGATAAAGTGTTGATTTTCTCCAACGCCATATCCATTTTGTTGGTTATTTTTTTAAGCTGACCAAGCAGAGCCGTGTTCGTCTTTTGTTAAGTTGAGTGCGGCTGTCTTGCTGTACCTGTGTCAATCCTTTCCTCCAGAAAGGAGTGAAACAGATTTTATTTTATCCGCCAAATAAATGAATAAATGAATTGAATGATGAATATTCAAAATCGCGATACGAATTCAGCTCGTTGGTGATTGCTTTGTTTGCGTGTTTGTAGCGAAAAGGAACAGGCAATCAAACAGATTTTCAAGTCATCAGAATCACCAACTTCTTGAATATATTTTGACGAACAGAATCCTCTGTGTTTACCACCGTTGATATTACTACTGAAAATATATATATATATATATATATATATTTATTGTATATATAAATCGAGCCGCTAAAGGTAGAAATATGTATGAGGTTTCCAGCTGAGTTTTAATTTAATGAATGTATATTACTTGAAAAACATAAATTGATCGTTATAAGCTGAATGGAACTCAGCGAAGAACTCAGAGCATGGAGTTATGATTCGAAAATTGAAGTTGTTCAGATTGATATTTTCCTGAAAATTAATATTGCATCTTGAAATCAGTAAATAAAAAACTTTAGAAAAAATAAGAAAACTGACTCCAAAATGCCGTAAAAAAGACGAAATAAATTTGCAAAATCAGTTTCAAATAAGTTTCTACGTTTTGAAAAATACATAATTTTTAAATCAATCGTGAGTAAACTGGTGAAAACAGATTTGGCAATGATTCTGTAAAATTTTTTTTATCATGTGTAGGACATTTAAAGCCGGTTTTGTTTTCTTAACGAAGTTTTTTTTTATAAAAAAGCTTATCATTTTGTTCCCAGTATTCGACTTTGGTCTATCCAATCACGAAAAAATAAATATATGAATTTAAAACACATTTGTAGTTTATTTCAAACCAAAATCAATGCACTATTACACATCAAAACTCAGTCATATTCAATGTTTACACTAGTCATTGATGACGATTGTGACGATGGAGCTTTCTGCATCTGCCTTGCTCGCCCTTTTGATAAACGATCCGCTGCATAGTGAAAATGCTTTTTTGAAATTCATTCAAAAATGTCATCACTACCGTTGAATCGCTCTTTAAATGTAACTATTAAAAAAGTAAAATTTTGATTTTTCAAACTATTCCTTTATTTATACGAACTTTACGTTTAAGAGCCAGAATAACATTCATTGAGCGTACACATTTCTTATTCTTGGTACCAAACCATGTGAACTTAATCGCTAGCTCATCCGCGAAAATTCTTCTCAATGAATCGCGAATAAACAGCTCTGGACTTGCTCGGTTCCCAGAAGACAAAAACTCCTCTTTCAATGAAAAAACATCTCTCTCTTTGTTTCCTCGTTTTGCGTTATTTCATTCGTCAAACAATCACAAACTCTTAAGAAGAATTACATGTTCAGTACCATCAATTATTTATTATTATATATATAATATTATATCTAGCTTTACATTTATTTTCTTTGTTGCTTGATCCCCCTTTACTGTATTTTCTACTAGCTGCTTTAGTAACATTTGTATCTGAAGGTATTGTACAATGATTTCATCAACTTTTGCTTTAAAATTTCCATTTCACCTGCTGGTTTCATAGTTTCATATGTTTTCCGGTGCTGTTTGCCTACACTCAATATAGACTCCGAATAACTCGAGCTGTTGTCTTCATTTTCCACCCTACGGATTTCTGTTGATGTGGAGGACATATTAGCTCCTAAAAGGAAACATAAAAAAATCTTCCGATGATGATTTATTCGTCAGATATACCTGGCTGCAACATAAGGTAACGCTTGTAATCAAGTTGCTCCGTTTCTGTGTAAAACTGGTCCTTTTGCTCCATTGCGAGAAAGAAGGGTATGTTGTAGTCAGGATCGAGGAAGGCTTCAAAATAGTTAAGAGGTTAAATTAAGGAATGGGCTTTATTATATTTGAATTTTAAAAGTTAAACAAAGGAACAAAAAAATAATTAGATTGACCGCTCTCCGAAAAAGCAGCAAATTTGAGTGTGACTTCTTTCAAATTATGCACGCTGTCATTTGAAAGTATATTCCGAGCGTCCCCTTCGTAAATATGCAACAAATACGAAGGCATTGGCAAATCAAATGCTATATTTAAATTTTGCACTGGGTGGCCATACATGACTGCCTGCCCATTAAAGGAATCATTAGATATTTTTTGAATTTTATCCACAGTATTTCCCACGAGGTAAAAACAGTCTGGGTATTTAATTGAAAGTTTGAAATTTTGGTTCGATACAAATGCATAAGTTTGATTTGTTAATGGTTTCGAAAAAATGGGAAATATGGACTGTGTAGAAACACGAGTGCGGTTAATGCTACGCTCAACAATTCTATTATAGATTTGCTTCACTACAAAGTTTCCTTTTTTTACAAATTTTTTTATATGTTGTAAGTAATTTTCAAATTTAAATGCACTAATTCTTTCTACCATATAATTGAACCTCTCGCGGCAGGTGTGTCAAGCGGTGAAAGTTGTACGTTAAATATTCCATTGAATATAAGGTCGGAAAATTTTTGATGAAACTATTAATTAAATTTTGCGAGCAAGCAATATTTGGGATTAAGACGAATTTTTTAATAAAATTCGCATTGCAAGGCTAATTTTTAGGAAATGCTGATATCGGTCTTCATCCAGAACGTCTTTTAATATATATGGGCCGGTATATAATAGAAATTGGCAAAACTCAGTTGCTTTCCATCTATCTAATTCAATGAGACTTCTAGGACTTCTACAAAATTCTTTTGGAAGCTGGTTTTTTAAAATATTTAATTTGTAGTCAAGCGAAGCGATTTTATCTTTGGAGGGCTTAAACATTCCTCTAGAACCTTTGACCCATAGTTTTAGCAGAGTTTTCATAACACCTAAACATACCACATGCATAAAGTCAAGCGGTATCTGGTCAATTAAATTTATAGGTAAATCTTCTAGCAATATTGGGCCAGTAGAATTATGATGTTGTTTTTGTAATCGAGAACGGAAGGATGCATCCGTTCTTAATTTACATCCTACATCCGCAAATTTCTGGGGAAATACGAGGGGTCGTAAAACCGTTTGACCTTTCTGAATGCATTTAATACACGAATAGAAACCACAACGTCCTTTAATTTTGGGTGCAAAAGCTCTTGCATCGCACACAAGTGCATTAAAATTTATTGAGTAATGCTTACTCTCATAAATTATTCCCTCTTCAAGCAAATCTTGTAATTCTAAAACAAAATGCCTCAGATATTCATCCGCGTCTGTTGGTTTTTCATTTCCACCGTAAACTACTATTAAAAACACATAATTTGTACTATCAACGGTACCCAAAATTGGCCAAACTCGATTTTTTGAGCATTTGGCAACAGGAAGACCGTCAACATCAAAATTTAATGAAATATTGTTTTTAATGAAATCGTTATTGCGTAGAAAATTCGTTAGTCCATCAACAATTCCATAGTGTATATATATAAGTTTCAAATTTGGGAAACTTAGGGTTTGTATGAGAGTCTGAGTTTGAATAAATCGACTCGAGTTGTTGCAGTAAAATAACTATAATTAAATATTATTTAAGGTTACATATTAACACTATTTACATTATTGATAACATGTCGATTAACACAATACCTGAAACAACAACAAGTTGGATTTAACCAAGTGTTGATTAACAATAGTAATTGTGAAGCAAAAAGTAATAACAATTTATGATCACGCAAAATGTGGCTGCCTAGCGTGGCTGCCTAGCGACGTCTGTCTAGCGACGTCTGTCTCCCTGACCGCAACCGATGCGAAGTTTGTAATGAACGTCACTCAACCGTCTGGCCGAAGGTAACTTGACCGAACGGGCAGGCGGCAAAGTTTGAAAAGAGGTTTCAAATTTACATATATTCTCCATTATTACCCATTTTGGGGAATGCCGCCCCCACGTACCTGAGGAAATGGAGGACTTCACGGAATATGACCCTGAACCAATTATGGACTACGATTCGACTGATTAACCGGAATTGACGCCTTGGGCTGGCGGATATGATGTTTTGGACCTAGTTGCGTCGCACGGTAGCACCAAGGTGACACTCGAGTGTGAACGGCTCCAATCTAACGATCATACCGTCTCAGTCCCGGTAAAACGTCGGCAGGCCTCGGAGTACGTTCGAAGTTCGCATCATTGAGTTGGTGGTGTAGGTTCGGTTGAGACGAACTCCCGATTAGCGCCGGTCTGGCCCTGAGCACCTGTCCCCATAAGGGCTGGTGCCAACCCTCGCATGACCTCCCTGCTAAGCAAAAACTACACACACGAGTGGAGATAGCGGCTCTGAGGTGGGACCCATAAGAAATGATAGCAAACAAATTATACACAAAAGAAAATATGTCGGAACAGAAACATTCGAAAACGGATCGACGAAAAGTAGGAAATCTGGTACAACCAGAGATTTTAAAAGCATTTGGGCGCAGCAAGAAAACCATGCGCACACCAGAGCGACCAAAAGAAGAACAGAGCCTCTTGTAACCTGGAAGAGACGTACACACGGTAGAAAAAGGCGAAACGGTTGAGAAACCTATGATTGTTGCCATCACTACCGAAGCGACTGAAGCACGGGACACAATTATAGAACTCCCTGCACGGCAGACACGGAGCACTTCGATTATCATGGATCGTGCAGAGGAAGAGCGGCTATACCGTAAAGCAGAAAGGTTTATTAAACGCATTACTGCCACATACAACGCACAAACGAACCTTAGCAAAGAGGTTGAAAACGGAGTTCTGGAGTTGGAAGACCTCCTAATCCGAATAGGTCATTATAGACGCAGGTGGCTAAAGGCAGAGGAAGAGCAACAGCCTAATTCATTCGACAGCGCAGTAGTCGTCCCGATTTCTACTGCCACCAAAAGGTTGGCCTGCAGCCCAATCAAAGGGGATCGGGATAAACGGAGGAAGGACGAGGACAGAACGCCGAGTGATCAAATCGGAATTGAGGAGGGTTTTCAGACGGCACTATCCAAAGCTGCCAAGAAGCTGCAGCTAAAAAAGCGGCTCTAAAGTTCAAAATCGATAAACCTCCACAGGAACCGAAATGCAATGAATCATCGCAGATAACCCAAGAAACTAAGATTAAGAAGCGTCGAAACCCCATTGGGCAGGCACTGCTGGTTAAACCCACCGACGGTAGAAATTATGCGGATGATCTCCGCATAATTTCAAGAGAGCGGTAAAACCCGAAGACATACAAACTGCAATAAAAGCTGTACGGCCAACTAGCTCGGGGGATCTACTTGTTGAGTTCGGATCAGATGCAAACACTAAAGACGCGTTCCGTGACGCAGTCAGAAGAGTCTCTTCTACTGCAAAAGGTGGAGCCAACAGCGAGGGGTCCTACTCAGCGAAATTGGAGAGCTCTGTCCGGAAACTACCGTCGGAATAATACTGAAAACAGTTGACAATTGGAATGGCGTTGATATTGAAAAAAGCTTTATTGGAGCGCTGGGAGGCATCGGGGATGGATGGATCGCTTTTCTAGCACTTCCTTCCTCTCCCGTTCTTCCCGTTAGAGAAGAGATTCCCATAATCCGAAGGGGGCCTCTAGGCGTAGGAACATGAGGCCTAGCCCGAAGTAATGTGTCGAACGGATCCAGGCTAGGTTCTCAGGTTGACAATGGAGGTGTTTAGTGGGTAGTCCAAGCATTTTGCGTCTTGGAGTTTCACACTCAGGGCGTAAGCAGCCTTCACTTCCCTACCACAAAAAAAAACCATTTTAACAGATGTAACATTAATAGGAGTACTTTTCAAACTTTTCAAAAAAAATAAAATCATAATTCTGTTGCTAAAGACCTAAATAACGACGAACCGGGAGATTAAAATGACATTTTTATTTTTTCCCAGTTTTTTTCATGAAAATATAGCTCGGTGGGCACCCGGGTACCCGGATATGAACATAAGGGTTAATGTAGTTCCCTAGAAGTTTTAATGGGTCATTAACTGCCGCATTATTTATTAAATGTTTTGCAGCCCACTCGGCCAATTTCGAAGCAATATCATTTTTAATTCCATCATCTACATTACTTTTAACGGAAAAAATATTAGTGGCTGAGACTGAAATAAATTCTTCACTGTAAGCCAAATTGAATTCTGAAACGTTATCGTTTGTAATGTCGTCAAAACAATTAAAGGATGGCGAATCAGAAGGAGTTTTAGGAGTGGAATTGTAGCCAATCGTCAAATTATAGACAATATCTCGAGCTTCTCTTGAAATTTTTTTTTCGCGACAAGGTAGTCACGGGCGGATTGTCTTCACAGTTGAAATTATATCTGAACTAAGTAAGAAACATATTTGATTTAAGAACATTTTAGAGAAAAATAATTGAATTGATAATACATAATTGTTATCGTCTTGACCTTTCATTAGTGCCTGATCATATTATTGTTTCCTCAAAAAAGAATCTATAAGATTCTTAAGCTGGCTCTAAGGGAAATATTTTCTTCATCAAATAATTTGAATAGTTATTAATAGAATGTCAATTCTGTGTTTTGGGTTACCGAAAGTTGCCGAAAAAATGGAGAATATAATCAAGTTTATTGAACAAAGTTATGTCTTGGACGTAAGTAATAAATAAACAATCTCCCTGGACGAATTGATGAAAACATTGGAAATGGTGCCAAAGAAGCGAAATTGAAAATGTATACAAGTTCATATTCAGATCTGGGAATGCTATGTAACATTGAAGATTGCCACAATTCACTCTGCTGAAGAAGAATTGTTGGGTCACATTCCTATCAAGGAGGTAATAGTCAATAAGCACAGAGCTCTCCTCATTATCACACACAATAAAACCTCAAACTGTCAAGCAATTCACAAAAAAAGGGATTATATATATTTCGGGTCATGATTTCCCAAATCTTCAAGAAATCTTTCGCAAATACATTACAAAGGGTATAACGAGTATCTATACTGAGCTTGACGATTGTAAATATATAGTACAACAAAAACTACGCGAAATGTACTCTAATGCTCTACAAATAACATTTGTCAGATGGTCTCATTGGGCTCAGAATACCGAAACAGAGGTAGAAGCTGTGAAGCAAATTTCATTGCATCACGTGTAGATGAACATGCTTTTCAGAATCTTTGCGAAACCGGGTAAAATAGTCAGGGGTAAATAGTTAAACATATTTCATAGAAAAGATTTACTAAAACATAGAAAGTAGCTTGGAATGTAATGAAGCTAAATTGCCACACAGGAAGTGATGATGTGGAACGGTTTCATAACACCATCGCAGGAAAATGTAGAAGTCTGCTACTAAATCACTCAAAACTAACTGCTAGGCAAATAATACAAAGGGCGGTCAGAAACTATAATGAACGATATCATTCTACAATTAATGGATCTTCTACAGAGGTACAAAATCATCGGTTAAATATCGAAAAAATACGGAATAATATCATCGAAATATTTGGCAAAACTCAATGAAAAACGCAAAGACTATAGACAACGGCAGGCTTTATTGAAAAATAACAAAGCAGTTAGGCAAAAAGAACAACCGAAAAACAGGAAGTCAAAGATGGAAAACATAAAAAAAGAATCAAAGAAACATTAAAGGAAAACTATACAGTATAGTATACATATTATCAAAGAATATAAAAGACTATACACAAATAATATAAAAGACATAAAACATATACACTATACATAAAGAAAAGTATACAGACTATCAAAGTTCAGAGAAAGTTCAGAGATATGAGTGACTGATGAACAAGAATTCAACATCAAACGGACCACAGGAAGAAATATTAATTTCTAAATTCAACCAAAATATCACAATTGGTGATATTCAAATGCTACTAGGATCGGAATGGTCGAATGACCAAATATTAAACTTTTATATTAAGCTCTTTGCAGAACAAAATTCGGCAAAACCTACCGAAAACTACCCCAGACACAATGGACACTTTTCCTGTTATGCCAAAGGTAGTGAGGATAGAGTTCAGTCTTTCGGTGGACGCGAAAAGCAAATATATTTGCATATGATATTATGTTAATCCCAGTACACCTTAACAATTCATATTGTTGCATGGCCATAATATGAAAAGCTAATCCGGAAGTATTATCGTAATTAGAAAACTATTTGAAAGAACAATCAAACGACAGTTGTATGATTGCAGAAAATATTGATTATAAGAAAGTGCCCAATTTTGCATAAAAATATATTAACAAGTTTCGTGTTGAAATGCTCCTGCAAGTGTTAGGAGTTAAGATTTTTTCGTCTTTACATTCTTAATATGCACTATTATTTATACAAACATGTATTATATTTACTATGTTATAACGTATGTATATTAACAAATTGACCAAATTTGGAAGATATTGTGATTTTCTTAAAGAAAATTAACTAAACTACGGTAAGACAATCAAAACATCGTATATCCTAGCTTACTAAAATGAACAGAATTAACTATAACAAAACTGAATTTTTATAATCTGTAAAACCTTAAAAACAGAATTCTTTAAATAAAATAAAGATTTACTCACTTTGGCAATGGAAATTCGAGTCGCAGTAACTTGTAGAATTTAAATTGATTCCGGAATCAGTTTATAGTATGATTGGCACTGCATTGACTGGCACAAAATATTAATAACGAAATTAGCACGTCTCGCGAAACGACACTAAAACACACTATTTAAAATTTTGCAAATATGTTACTTATTAAATACTTATTAATTCAAACCGCGAAGCTAAGAACCGTATTCACGTATTCGAGTCTTTAGATCAACTAGTTTGAAATCTAAAAATTAGAAATGTATATGTACAATATGTTCGATCGAAAAAGGACGATGCCGACCCACGAAAACCCTGAGCAAACAATTTTTTCAAATCAGCAAAACTAATAAAGTTTTATTATAGGCTAATACATGTCGGCGGCTTTTAATCATTACGTGAATTGGAAAATGCATTGCATTCAGACAATGAGAATATCCTAACTTGCAATCCTTCCGAGAGGAATTTGGTCCGCATATGGTCTTCAAAGACGTTTAATCATACCGTCGAAGATAGTACCATTTGTAAATAAATTTCATGGGCAGCATATGTATGCCATTATACGACTCTTGTTCGCGCTGGCGAAGAAAAAAAAATTTTCCATAGCTTTACGTGCCGCATATGCTTTTTTCCGACTTTTGTTCGTTCTGGCGAAGAATAGGCGATCCGAATTGAGTTCGTCTAAGCGAAATTCCGACAAAATGTTTGCTGGGTTATTTGCAAGCACTCGCGGTTATCCGTATATGCACGACATTTACAAATTCACTCTTTCCTAGCTTATGGCTTTTCTTCTCAGCTTGCGCCGCACTTTCAGGTTTTTACACAACATGCGGAAAACAACTATACGGGCAAGTGACAATCTTATGATATTTCGATCAATATTTCACGTTCACACTTTTCTAGCTGCAAATTCAATAATTTGACGCATGGTCTCCGAATAAAACTACGTGGATGGAAGTCGCGATGTATTCGCAACTAGTTGAAAATTTGACGTCGAAGCACCAATCAGACGCTAGATGCCGCACTTTTACAAAGCCACTACTGATTGCCACCGGTGAATTGCAACCGGTTTTCATCTCTTAAGTGTGCAATGTTACTGGGGTTGCCACAGTTGAGAGGTGGATTACAACAGGTTTCTTGTGGTTGCTTTATTTTAAAATTTTTGTGAAAAACAGAATTATTTACGGGACCTTCACGAGAATTTATTACGTGTTACGGGAACCACGGAGCTGGAAAAAGTGTGTCAAAAAAGGGTTTGATGATCCCTAGATAAGTGGGATAAATAAAATAAGTAGATAAATAGGATTAACACTTAGTTTAATAAGACCATGAAAACAATTGAGGGCAGTACATCTCCATCATAGCGCTAACATTTTGAAAGAAAAACAGGTGCGAATAAATACGTATATCTCAATTAGAAGATAGAAAGAGCTTTGCAAGATAGCGAGCTTCGAAATTGAACGAAATTAAACGTGATTAAATTACAATTTATTTCCATATAAGTTACACATTTAAAATTTTCTTCGCTTAATTTTACTAAGGACAATTTCAAACCTGGTTAGCCTACGCTTTATCGAGGAATTATTGTTTACATTGATTTTTTTTAATTTTCGTACAGTATAATTTGTTGAGAAGTTGCGTTGGAAGGCGTCTCCGAAGTCCTGATCGTGTATAAAGGTGTAAGTAAGACAACATCGAAAAGGGACGGGGGAGAGGATGATTAGGGAGTATGTTGTGTGACTGGTAGCAAGTATTTGGTGTTTGGAGAATTATTTCGTGGTGGTGGTCTTTTGTAGTTTGAAAAAAGCGGTACGATGTTTCACCTGCGGAGTCGAAGATTAGGTTGTTATTATAAGGAGATTGTAATTTTTGGGAGGGTAAGTTTGGGAAATGTGCATATTTCGCAGAGTTTTCCGTCTATAGTGGAGAATTTGTTAATCATAGGGTTATGATTGTTTAGCGTTTGTTCAGAAGTCTTAGTAGTTGTAAGATAAGGAATTCATAAACAATAATATTTTGACAGAGTTGTGAAGACGTATTGTGTTGGAGACTAAACTCTTCGTGCCGGCAACGCAAGATTTGCCGTTGTATAGTTCTTAACCGCTCCTTTAAAGTCTTAGACAGATTAGATCAGCAGTTAAAGCAGATAACGAATTGTTTTGATTGGATGGATAGGTAGAATAGGTAAAGCATAGGGGAAAAGTGGCGTTGATTTCAATTTCTAGGTACGTTATTTGACATTTTTTGAGTTGAATTTGGCGGACGCGGGATATGTGCGGCGTAAAGAGCGAATACAAACGTAGGGAAGAAAGACGCTTGAGGAATGCCGACAGGTAAACTGAAAGTCTGAGGAATGGTATCTGCAACCTTGACTGACAAACAAAACTGCGGCTATGCGAAATGTGAGAAAGATGAGGAATAGTTTACATGAATGTAGATGGAAGGTGAAGAAAGTGTAAAGTTTATAGACAAGGCTGTGTCTGACGGCTGTGGCGTCGATATCGTGGCATTTTGGATATGTAAAAACATATCACATTTTTTGATCCGGGTTACTAAGATTTTCCCTGTGAAAGAAGATGTGAGATAAGTCGGTAGCTGTTTGGAAGTAGACAATTTTTGCTTTTCATTAGCATCGATGACATGACGGATGTTCACGATGTTAGGAAGGAAAAATGGATTAATGAGGCAGTGGATAAAAGGTTTGATACGACGTTGATGAAGAGAGTATGATGTAGGAGTTTATTAGTTAAGTAGGTCTTAAGGAAGGACCAATTGACTTTGGACTCTCATATGCGAGAGGAAGTTCCGCACGAAGGAATTTTTCATTCGTAGCGATTTCTAACGAGAAGTCATTATTGACTATGATGAAGTCAACGTATGAGTGAATGTGGGTAGAGTTCTAAGTGGGCAACACAGGACTGAAGATGGTCATCCGATGGAGAATCGCGTGCTCTGTTGGCCAGGTGGCAAGCGCTTTTCAATTTTTTTTTTATTTCGTCTTCAAGAAAATGCGGACCCCAGGCACTGAGATCGCACCTATGATGAGATTTGATTTCTTTTAGCGTGAGTTCAATTGGTCAGCCACGAAATTAACAAAGTTGGTGTGAGTGTGACTGTGTGTTACTGCTTGTGAGTTGGCATACGATGCAACAGAAGACGGTGCTGATATATATGAAGTGTTTTGTCCAAATGGTAGCCAGAGTACATCCGAAGCACAGACGGGCATCGATTTGCAAATGTCTTTCCGGTACCTTCATCTACGTAAGGTGGGAATGATGATGGATGGATATCATTCCCTGCTTCAAAAGATTGGCGAGTTGAATCAGTTTATATATGACCATAAATTCGATATCATACTCATACAGGAAACCTTCTTGAAGCCCGGAAAACGTCTCCGAATCCCAAACTACAATCTGTATAGAACCGACAGAACAACGGGTAGAGGAGGAGGAACGGCCATTCTCGTGAGACGAAATGTGAATCATCACTACATACAAACACCTACATTTGAAAGAACAGAAACGACGGCAATTAAAGTCCAAACAGAAAACATCGAATTCATCATAATCTCAGTATACAGTCCCCCAAATAACCGTCAATTCACAGAGGACCTCAACATTCTCCTCGAAAACGAAGGATCGATTCTCATAGCCGGAGATATAAACGCACACCACCGCCAATGGGGAGCTGTAAGAAACAATCAAGCTGGGACCGAACTAAACAGATTTATTGCAGCAAAACAACTCGTCCTGCATGTCCCCAACGAACCCACCCACTTCGGACCACACAGCAGCTCAATAATAGACATAGGGCTATCGCGAAATTTTCCACACAATGTTCATCTCAAAGTCCTCGATGAACTTTCATCGGACCATAAGCCGGTACTGTTCTTAATAGATGACATTTACATCAATGCTCCTATCCAAACGCAGAAGAGAACAGACTGGAAAGCTTTCCAAGTCGCATTGCCCAAAGAAATCAACTACAAAACACCTGAAACGGCCGACGACATAGATCAAATTGTGCAAGATCTAACAAAGCGAATACAGCAGGCAAAAGAGAACAACACGGTCATAACTCCGAGAAAGGAAACCAACCCCTACGAACTCCCACCTGATATCAAACGACTAATAAGGAGAAGGAATAAAATTCGGAGAAGATCTAGGAACACAGGTGATCCTAGACTACGAAGGAAAGCTACCCGGCTAACTAATGACATCCGCGATAAGATATATAATTTTCGAAACGAACTGTGGGAGAGCTTTCTACAAGACCTTGAGCCCGAATATGGCAGCCTCTGGAGAATCACCAAATATTTCCGAATAGCAACCAAATATCAATACCCCCCATACATGGCCCCAACGGTATAAAATTCGACAGCCTGGGAAAAGCTGAAGCTTTCGCGGACGCACTAGAGCTGCAGTTCAAAGAAAACTCTTCAGATGAGGAAAACATAGAATCACATGAAGAAATTTCAAGATCGGCACGCAGACTTCTACGTACAGATATTCAAAAGGAAGACACAATACAATCAACAAATATACATAAAATTAAAAACATTATACAAACCCTAAACAAACGCAAAGCACCCGGAATTGACACACTAAATAACACAACAATGACTTGGCTACCGGACAACATACTACAAATACTCACAGATGTAACGAATTCTATTTTCCATTTGCGGAAATATCTAAAAACATGGAAATCAGCGGTGATAATAGTCTTCCCGAAACCGGGAAAGGACCTAACATTTTCACAAAACTGGAGACCCATAAGTCTCCTGTCATCAATGTCTAAGATAGTAGAAAGGGTGCTACTAAACCGACTTAAAGAGATAACTACTGAAAAGAAAATAGTCCCAGATGAGCAATACGGTTTCAAAGCAAAACACTCCACAGAACTCCAACTAACCAGGGTGGTCCAACAGATCAGGACAGGTTTCAACCGCAGAAAATCAACAGGCTTAGTCGCTTTTGACATTGAAAAAGCCTTTGATAAAGTCTGGCATGCTGGACTTATTTATAAAATGCATGAATTCCAAATACCACTACAACTCACCCAGATCATCGGCTCCTTCCTACAGGACAGAACATATCGTGTTCGGATAGATCACAACCTCTCAAACCTACGACCAATTCAAGCCGGAGTCCCGCAAGGATCACCCATCTCCCCAGTTCTATACAACATCTTCACTTCAGATCTACCCACATTACCCGCCGGGGTTAAAATATCCCTGTACGCTGATGACACCTGCATATATAATACAGCACGAACAGCAACATTCATCACCTCAAAGTTGCAACTCTCAATAAATACCCTTTTGACATATTTCCGCAAATGGAAAATTAAAATAAGCACCGAAAAGACACAGGCAATTTTCGTCACAAGAAAACGAAGACAAACACCAAACGAATTGACAATAAACAACGACAAAATCGAATGGAAAACGACTGTAAAATACCTAAGACTAACACTAGACAATAGACTATCCTGGATACAACATATTCACAATAAACGCATTTCATGCAACGGGATCCTCTCCTCCCTATACCCCCTTCTGAAATCAAAGAGACTTAACATAAAGAGCAGACTACTAATATACAAACAAATCATACTACCAACGCTACTATACGGCAGTTCTGCTTTCTGCCAAACGACCAAGACTAACAAAAAAGCACTCCAAGCCTTTCAAAACAAAATAATCAGGAGAATTTTTGGGATACCTTGGTACATATGAAACGTGGACATATATAAAGACCTCAAAATCGACACAATTGACAAATATATACGCGACAAAGCACTTAAGCTTTTCGACACAATCGACCAACACACAAACAACACCCTGCAACCCCTAAAAATTACCACAAATCAAAATAAGTATCACTACCCACCCATCCGACAAATAATTTCATAAAATAAAAATATTTGAGCACAGTATTATTTATTAGAGAAGATAAGTGGACAAGTAATGCCCACAGATAGAACGGAGCAAAGGTGCTAAATCGCACCAGCTCCACGCAACATCCCCCCCACTCCAAGGCAAGGATGGATTTCGGTCGCTAGGGCTAACTCTGAACCTTAATCTATGTGAGAACAATTCTTACAGGGTAGTAATATATTTTGTTGATTGCGTATGAATGTGAAATTTAAGAGAATGTTGATGTCCATCTTTCCGCTACTTAGTTTCGATCTCCGATCTCCAACAAGGATTGCACACGAAAGCTAATTTATCTGCGAGATTAGCGAGGTATACCGTTATATTGGGAGTCATTTCGAAGTGTTAGTGCTTGGGAGTGGTAAACGTAATATGGCCATAATCGACTTTGATGAGATATGTGTCCGAAAATTGCTCTTGCATTTATCAACAAAAAGTTTCAAATATTGTCTTCAGGTTATGTCATAAAAGTGAATTGTAAAAAAGCATTCCTATTTTTACTACGAAACGTTGAATTCGTATCACGTTTGTTAAGGTACTAACTGGAACCACTGGCAGAGAACTCTAAAATTTTTCTTATTAGCTCGTGCTTTCGGAGTACTTTCCTTATTCGAACACTAATGACTCTTATTCATACTCTTTTATAGTTTATTAATTTTAAATAATAGTGTGACTAGTAAATATTCTCATTTATACCATTATTTCTTTTTTTCAGGGGAAAAATTTTCAACATGATTAAATCTCTTACTCCATCCGAAACTTGATTTGCCGTTAAATATACTTACCCTAGTTCATATTCTGCTGATCCTGTATATTTATTCAAAGGAGATAAATGAATCAATAAATTGTATTTTTAATCAAAAGTATGTTTTTATTTCTGTTAAAGGCTTTATTTAATTTAATAATGAATGATTATTATTTCGAATCACTTGAGCCATGTTTATTTGTTCTACATTTACAGTTTGCTTAGATTCTAATTTACAAGTTTTTAACTTAACCTTAAAAGACTAAATATGTACCACTCAAAAAGAGATAGTAACATAACTTTCGGTCGCTAAAAATAAAACGAGCCGAAATGAAAGATAAACGAGGCAATATAAGGATTATCTGTTCAAATAAAATGTCACGTAAATGACCAATCTAATTTTACATTCCAATCGGAATGTAGATACATGCAATCAATTAAGAGTATCTACATTTGTATTATTTTATTTTGATGATTATATTGATAATTTTGATATACGCATATTTTTTATCATCTTTTGTTTTATAGAAACCCATTGGCTGCTAAGCTAAAATTATATGTAGCCATTGTACATTTTAAGTGTTATTTTTTTCAAAGTGATGCTATTTGTTGGTAAAATCTCATAATTTTATCATATATAAGCGTTTACATGCATAAAATAAAAGACGAGTAAACTCGTTTCTGGCAATGGGAAGGAACTAGGACTCAATATAATGTTCCGTATTTTATAGAAAAAGACACCAAAAAAGCGGAGATAGATAAAACAGTGAAAATGCAGGTGAGCAAGACACAACTTGCTGTAAGTTTACAAGAGCGAACTTTTACCCGATTTTCGAGCACGTAAGAGAGACAATGTCGCAGTTCGTAAACGGGATATTGTGGACATAATTGTAATCATAGCGTCGAGCTAAGTTATCAGAATACTTTGGTAAAGTGAGAAGTTCGGATGCATATTAGTTGTGAAATAAAAATTATCGCAAATCGTTGCACAGGCTTATAACTGTGGTGACGCCGTCTTCCCGCCGTCGCACGCAGAAAAATCGGCGTTAACAGCTCTTAGTCCGACGGGAGGTCTTTTCGACGATGCCAGCTTCTCGACGGAACAATCGCGAAGCATAGACATCCACTGCACGACAGTTAGGCAATTGAGGGCTTTTTGACGTATTCAGAGACGACCGGCTATTCATTTTCCGCTTGTGTGTCTTTTCCACATCCGAACCCATCGGAAATAAAAGTGTAGTCTTGCACAATGCAATTTTATGTTAGCAATGGACGATACAATACTTAGCACTAATGCTGATACCGATAATATTTGCTGCATGACCGTGACTTCGAGACTGAATCAGATGATAGTTTACCTCCGAACGCAAAAAAGTTCACGAGTGAATTAGGTGTATAGTACGGATGAATCAAAAAGAGTAGATGTATTTCCTGGTACATCGATCTATGTGCAATCGATTATACCAACCTACATCCAAATTCCAATAGATTCCTTTTCTTTTCGGCAAAAAATATAAAATAAAAGACATAACTTTGGCTTAAAATTATACGAACTGTGAGAATCGTAAGGTGTGATTCTACGAATTAAAATGTATTGTGGAAGATCGGAAATCCCGTTAGATGAGTCGTTAGATGGAATCACGGTAGTCAAGAACGGTTTTCAAGACAAATGCCGTGCTCTTAGCTAACATTGTGCTCGACATATAGCGAAACGAGGTAAAAAGAGAATTTGATATAAAAGTAGGTGGCGAAAGGATCAAAATGTTTTACGAGGAAACGATTTCCATGGTCGAAACCTCCGACTTAAGCCACCTAATTCAAAGTTAAATCACAAGAAGCAGTTTGAAGTTTTGAAATTATATGAAGATAAGGTTACACTTTTGGAACTGACGTTCGGACGAAAGTATATTGAATATTGTTCGGCTCAGATGGAAGAAGAAAAGTCTGGCGCAAAGTAAACGAGGAGCTCATTATGGAAAATCTAGTTCCGACTGTTAAACACAATGGTATATGTGATGGTGTGGGGTGCATGGTGGCTTCAGAAGTAGGAAAGTTGCAATTTAATGAAAGCAAGATGGATCGATGGGATTATCTCAAGATATTAAAAACAAGTTTGCGTGAAAGTGTTCCTGCCTTGGACATAGAAAGTGATTTTATTTTCGAGCATGACAACGATCCAAAGCATACTTAACCGATCGTTAAAGAATGGCTCCTGTATAATGCGCCCGCGCAGCTGCAGAAAAGCCAAAGGAAATGCCACCAAATATTAAACCAAATCAATTTTTTTACTATAACCCATTTACGCCCGCTGTGCCCATTTGAGGACGCATATTAAAATACCCACATATTTTTTGTTATTGATTCTATGTTCTGTTTGATTGCAATTTTGTGATGCTTAGGAGTGTGCCATTGTGAATTAATTTACAATTACGTGAATTATTGGATAATTTATGTGAAATATCGGATATAAGCTACAACTTTCTTCGAAGCGTGAATAGCAAAAGGTAAGTCGATGTAATTTACATATATATCAGTTTTTTCAGAAGTTTTTCTACGTTATTATCTTGACTACAGTTTATTTCAATTAAATAAATTATAATATAAGATGTTTTGTCATACTTGACTGCTATTTCAAGCAAATAATGATAGTGTCCCCAAATGGGTCCAGTGGACATATTGATAATATTCGTTTTGCTTTTTTTAGGTATATTTTTTGAAGATAACAATGACAAAGAGATTATTTAGTATTGCAAATGATTACCAAGGGCTTGAAGAAGCTATCCAAAGCATTCTGAATGAAGAAGATGACCCAAATGTCGTTTATGACTTGGTAGCAATTCCTCCAGAACCAAGCGTCGTCACAGATGATGAAGAAGGCGATGAAGATGATATCCTGCAAAATATTCTTCCACGAGATATTCCAGGCAAAGTTGAAGTATTTGAGTCCAGAGCTGATGAGGAATGGGATAGTAGTGACGATGAACCTCTACAAAATTTACAAATAAAAACGACGCTTGGATGTTCAAGAACCACGTTGGCGTAAATGCGATGGTTCTTACGATAGTCTGCCTTCAACTTCAATCAATTTTGAGAAACGAAAAGAAAGTCTCGTCAATGCGATCAAGGACGAAATTTCGGTCAATATTTTCGAAAAGTTTTTTTGATGAGGAGGTTTTCGACATGATCTTAACAAATACAAAGTTATATGCTGCACAAAACAATAATCATGATTTTCAAGAAACTGTTAGTGATCTCAAAATATTTTTTGGCATTTTACTCTTGACCGGTTATCATTCTGTGCCTCGAGAAAGACTGTATTGGTCCTTAGATGAAGATTGCAATGTTGCTCTTGTTTCAAAAGCAATGTCGAGAAACAGATTCGTGGAAATAAAAAAGTTCTTACATTTTTGTAACAATGAAGTTGTTGCCTGGACTAACTTGTTCAAAGTACGTCAACTTGCCGATTTGCTCATCAAAAAATTTCTACAATGGGGTGTGGTTCATGAGTCCCTTTCAATTGATGAATCCATGGTGAAATATTACGGACGTCACCCCGCGAAGCAATTCATTCGAGGCAAGCCGGTACGATTTGGGTACAGAAATTGGATGATTGCAAGTGCTGATGGCTACTGCTATGCTTTTGACATATACTGTGGTAAAACAGCAAGTGACAATAATGAGCCCTTGGAATCAAAAGTAGTGAAAGGACTTTTGCAAAAAATAAATGCTGTGGCACATGAACACATCGTATATTTCGGTAACTTTTTTACTAGTCATGCATTGCTGCGAGACTTGCGTGAAGACGGTTATCGTGCGACTGGCACTGTGCGTGAAAACAGGACAAAAAAGTGTCCATTATTACCTGTCAAGGACATGAAAAAGAAAAAACGGGCGGAGTTTGACTATCGCTTTGATAAAGTCAATAAAATTTTGTTTGTGCGTTGGCTGGACAACAGCGTGTGTACTATGGGCACTAATTATGACTTCATGTATCCTTTAGGCAAAGTGAAGAGATGGAGTACAACTGATAGAAAGAAGATAGACGTAGACATTCCCCTAGTATTTCAAAATTACAATAAAGGCATGGGCGGAGTGGATCAGGCTGATCAATCAATTGCTTTATACCGGGTAGCCATAAGAGGCAAAAAGTGGTGGTGGGTATTATTTACCTACTTGTTGGATTTGGCAGTATCAAATGCTTGGCGTCTCCACATAATGTCAGCTGACGAAAAATGTGATCAACTTCAGTTTCGACGAAATATTGCCAGATTTTATTTGAAAATTGAAGGTTCTGAAAGACCTGACGGAAGACGGCGAAAACCCTCATCAGCCATACCAAATTTGTGTAAAGATGTCATTGGGCATTTTCCCCAGAAGCTGGACAGCCAGTTGCGGTGTGTGCAATGCCATATGAAAGCCCGATGG
Source organism: Stratiomys singularior (assembly GCA_954870665.1). Lineage (NCBI taxonomy): Eukaryota > Metazoa > Arthropoda > Insecta > Diptera > Stratiomyidae > Stratiomys > Stratiomys singularior. Next base: position 61,249,815 of record OX940879.1, on the reverse strand, counting down.
CAATGTAAAAAATGTTTAAAAACATTATGCATTGAGAAAGGTTGTTTCGAAAACTACCACACTTAAGCCCACTGGCCTCATTTGAGGACGGTGTTTTTTTTAATACAAGAAAAAAACTTTTTTCTATTTTTTTGTCAGATTATGTTTAAATAAGTTTCTACAGATACATAAATAAAGAATTTTAGTTATAAAACTGCTAGTTTGTATTTGGGTCTTAATGGGTTAAGCTATATTTTTCTTAGGTTCGTACGGATGCTTTTTTTGTTAAATTTTCAATTATTATTGTAACCAAAGAGTTAGAGAAAACGAATGTATTATCAGAATAAAAAAAATATTCGCCTCCAAACCTTGAAAAGTTCTTTAAATCAAATTTTAAACAAGATTAAAAATATGCGCTGTGGCGAAGTAAGATGCAGTTTAAAGTTTGGGGATGACACTTTACTTTATGCATCAAATGTAGATGTCAGGATCAACACTGGAGTCAAATGGAGTTTTGACGCACTTTTAAAATTTGTTTTACTCATAGCGGGGAATACCCGTCTTTGAAACTGTATTGAAAACTAAGCACAATGCGCTATCCAGCCGGGTTACCACTCGACTTGGACACACTTTATCCGTTCTGAAACGTAATATATGTGTTCAAAATGTTTTTTTGATGCAATTATCTTGGATTTTCTGGTATAAAAATGCTAAATAGGTGGAAAATTGGAAAACCTTCCGCTTTCCTTTACTTACTATTCCAAGAGTTCTACTTTGACAGCCGTGGCGGAAGTGAGTGGAGCGTACGAAATAAATATATTCTCGATTGTGGCGTGTAAGCGAGTGCAGAATTTTAAAGGTTGTCGTGTTATCGTGTGTCTAAACAAAAGTATTTAATATCTTCATCAGTAAATACGTTCTTATAATATGCCTTGTAGTTCTCTAGTCAAAAAGCCTTCTTACAGTTTTTGCTTTTAAGAGTTACCTGTGCCTTAGATGTGGTTGCTTTTTCTCACTAGAATCTTAATTTAACTTTATTGATAATCATGGTAAAAGGATATTTCTTCCTACCATGCAAATAATAAGGCATGCAACAGTCGCACGGTGACCGTTGCGGTGAATAGAAGTCGAATCAAAACATCTGTTCAATACAAACTCGAAGTGCTGTGAAACAGTAGTGACATGTAGTGTCGAACCTTACGGCATAGCGTAACAACAAACAGCGATAACACTCCGACCATCGGCCAATCTAACGGATTTCGCAGAATTGTATTAGTGTTGGTAAAATTTTTTTATTTTGGGCTCGTTTCGTTTACAAGCCAAATGTAAATAGATAGGCAAAATAGAAAAAACAAACATTTTTACGAACACCAATGCAACTCTGCAGAATTTTTCGAATACCGTTAGATCTGTCGTTTGTTCGGAGTGTTAGCGCTGTTTGTTGTTACGCTATGCTTACGGTAACAGTGCACCAAGACAAGTGTTCAAAAAGTGAGAAACCGAAAGAACGGCGCTTGCCGCCATGAAACAGTGAATATAATTGTGGAAAGTGAGTGTCCAGAATCAGTCGTGTAGTGACAGCGGTCCGAGCAACATCTCCTAACGAGGCAGCCAAAGAGTAAAATCCAAAGAGTAATATAGTTAAGGGACGTGCTTTGACCATAAACGGGTGTGGAAACAAGCGTTGCTTCCTTCAAAAGTCAAACAAAAAGTGAATATTGTTGAATTAAAGCTTTCATCTAGAGATGGATGGGAAGAATTAATAGGTGAAAATGTGAATTTAAAGGATAAATTAAAAGAACTTAGTGAAAAAAGTGTGGAAATGAGTAAAGTGATTGAAGAACACAAAAGACTTGTAAACGAAAGGGAACAATGGAGAAGAGACAAAGACTTACTTGGTGCCGAGTGCATATGTATGAGTGAGGAGCTTAGCATAGTGTGCAGTGAAAAAGAAAAAGTAATAAAGGATAATTTAAAACTAATAAAGAACAACAGTGAACTTATAATAGAAAATGAACAAGTGAGAAACCGGGAAACTAAAAGTGACCGCGAAGGAGCTGAGCGAAGGCGGAAGAAAATCAAAAAGACGAAAGCGACTGCAGATGAAAACAATGAAGAAGCACGGAGGAAGAGAAGATAGAAGTGATGGAAGGGCCAAAAATGGAAGAGTGGACGGAGGTCAACAGCAAAAAAAGCATCAAGAGGAACCGGCAAACTAATCGCACAGCAAATTAAAAAAGAAGCCTTTCAGATACAGCAAGGCTACAATAAAAATCGATGTATGATATATTGCGCGGATATGGAAACACGTGCCAAGATAATCCAAATCCTGAAGAAAGATGCGTGCAATTACTTCACATACACTTCAAAAACAGAAAAGAGTGTAAACATATTGCTTAAGAATCTCTCAGAGGGCTACTCTACGGAGGAAGTGGAAGAGGCTATTAAAGAAATTGGGTATGATGATCTGGAGAGGGTAGTGCAATTTAACTCTAAAAGAAAACCTAACCTAAACTTTTATATTCTGAAGCTAAAACCTCAAGCGCAAGTCAATGAGTTCATCAAAATTAGGTACTTACTAAACCAAAAAATTCAAATTGAAAAACTTGGGAACCCAGAACTGATACAGTGCTACAACTGTCAACGGGTGGGACACGTGGCAAGGAACTGCGCCTACAAAGGAGATGTGTTAAATGCCTCCAAGTACATGAAAGAGGTGCATGCTCAGCTAGTAACGCAGATGAAGTAGCATGCGTACTATGTAAAGAATATGGACACACTGCAAATTTCAGGGGATGCCCTAAATGGCAGGAAATATTGGCCAGGAAAAAGGAAGGGGGGAGAACGAGAAACACACAGCTCTATAAACCAATGCAGGTCACAAATGGAATTACCTTTGCACAAATGGCAAGAGGCCAAAATAGAACAGATAGCAATGTGAACGTGAATACAAAATATACCAACACGTTAGGAGCATTCCTAGATAAAGCTACATCCGAATGCTTTGGAACATCCTTTGACAACTTTATGCAAAAAGTGAAAGATTTTGCAAAAACATACGGAACACTGAAGGATATTGCGTCAAAAAGGAAAGCACTCATAGACTTCACTCTTCAAATGGAAATCGATGAGCTCTAGGATCAAAATCTTCTCTATAAATGTTAGATCTATTGTTGCACATAGGAAAAGGATAGAGCTAGATATGGTACTCAAACAAAGAAAACCAGATGTAGTACTATTACAAGAAACAAAAATAAAAAATAAACACAAAATCTTCTTCAAAGACTATGACTACATTCAACCAATAGAGAACCACCTTGGGACAGCAATTCTCATCAGATCATGTCTCCAATATAGAGGGAAAAACCTCGGAAACGACAAATTTAGAGACATAATAGCCATAGAAATCAGAATAGGAGAAGACTGGCTAGCAGTAGCGTCCGTACACATCAGAGATGGAGAATTCTCGAGCCAACTGATGAGAAACTTTCCCTGTAAATTAAACAATTCGGCGGTAGTGATGGGCGGCGACTTTAATGCGAAGCATACAAGCTGGAGAAACTATGCTAACAACTCTAATGGGGTTAGACTTAGAAAGTGGCTAGATGACGAAGAGGATATATATAATGTAAAACAACTCTATTCAAGAGATCCCAGTAGAATAGATGAAAATTCGTACTCATATATAGACTTTTTTGTTATCTCTGATACCCTACTAACCCAAAAATTGCTTAGAGACCCTCTATTAAATACATTAGATTTCGAATCAGACCACTGCATTGTGGAACTAAATATCAGACCAGGAATAATACATCAAAAAGCACCAAAACTTGTGTTCGACTACAGTCGCGCAGACTGGAATGGTTTTAAAAGAAGGACTAGGGAGCAAATAAAAAGTATACATATCTCTAAGGAAGAACCTCTCACTAACTTAGAAATAGATGACTATATCCGAAAGATAAACAATATTATTGCACTATCAATGCAAGAATTTATACCAAAATATACAATTTTCAACTCAAACCAAAATATACTGGACGACGCAACATTACAATTAATTAAATTTAAAAAACAATTAAGAAGAATATTCCTTAGAGGGGGACGTCGCAACAGAACCATTAAGGAGTTGCTTGACTGTGTTAACGAAAGGATAAGTGAGCGTGTAACAAACACCAGAAAGGAAAAATTTAAAACAAGAATACAGAATCTCAGATATGGGCCAGACTTCTTTCGTCAAATTAAAGGACTTACAGGGGAATGGTACAGGAAAGAGATACCACTAATGGAAGGAGCTAACTCAGAGAGAGACAATGCAAACATATATGCCACGTTCTTTGCTAAAATTAACAACGAATGCCCAGCGGCCATGGCGAGCAGTACGGATACTAGAAGAAATGTGGAAAACACATACAGGGACATAATAAATTCTAACATAGATTGTTTCAACTTCGACAGAACCTTCACTGCAGATGGGCAGGCAACTGATTTCGGACACGATTACGCCGAGTTTGTCAATGTCCAACAGATTAAAAACATCATTCAGGGTATGAAACCCAAAAAGTCTACCGGGTACAATGGTATAAATAATAAAACCATAAAAATGCTGCCAGAAGTGTATGCGGAAGCCATAACTATAATAATTAACAACTGTATCAACAATTGTTACTTTCCGGACGCATGGAAAGAAGCGGTAGTAGTACCAGTACCAAAAAATGGCGATATGGCCACCTACCCAGCCGCATACAGGCCTATCTCGCTCATCCCATGCGACAGCAAGATCTTTGAGTACGTTATTAAAGAAAAAATTGTAAAGGTGTGGGAAGAAAACACGGATATAGTTAGTAGGCAATATGGTTTCAGCAAAGGAAAATCCACAGCGCATGCTCTACTATCATTAGCTGAAGACATTCACAAGGGCTTTGCAAAGAAAATGACAACTCTAGCATGCGATATTGATCTCCAGAAGGCGTTTGACACAGTGTGGACGGCAGGGGTAGTACATAAAATGACAAACATAGGGTTTAGTCGTAATATATGTAAACTCATAGCCAACTACCTAACTGGAAGGAGATTTAAAGTTAAATACAATGATATTCTCTCTGAAAATATAAACTTAAAAGCTGGGGTACCACAGGGATCAATTTTGGGACCACTACTTTTCAATATTTATATGTCGGATTTCCCAATCGACACACAGGGAAAAGTTAAAACGATATTATATGCCGATGACACGACTCATCGGGTCTTTCGGTAAGAACCCAACTAACAAACATGAATGGTTTTCTCAAAATTATTGAAAAATTCGTAAAAGACTGGAAACTGACAATCAATACAACCAAGTCAAGAAGCATCCTATTTAGAAAAACAGATAGACAAGTTAAACCAAAACAATTTAAAAGAAACGTGAATATAAATATAAAAATAAATGGGGAACAATTAAAAGTGTCGGATCACCTGAAATACCTGGGCATTATTTTGACCAACAAGTGGAGTCCTATCAGACATATAGACAGCATAGTAAGTAGAGGGAAATTCGCCTTGGGCAGAGTGGAGAAAACCTCAAAAATCAGGGACCTCCCATACAACATGAAACTTACTGTATACAAACAACTTATACGACCAATGCTGGCATACGGGTTTGTAGCCTGGTGCAACGCATCCTCTAACCAAATGAAACGACTCCGCATATTAGAAAGAAAATGCCTCTATAAATCCCTACCCGTGGAGGAAGCCTACTGGAACCTTAGGGACGATATTCATGTCAAGATTAGCATAGAGCAAATGTATAAGAAATTCAAAAAAATGATTAAAATTGATGAATTTTTAATAAACACGCTAAGAAAAACGATTTACAAGATGGAATTTATAGATATAGAAGAATTAAGACAATTAAGTAATTTAAGTTACCTTACAGAAAGGTATGAAGGGAGTAATGATAAGTATAAATATAAAGTCTTTCCACCTTCCTTTTTGTATTATTTAGATTCAAAGGGACTCACAAAACAAGAGGGAAACCTAACCTTTTATAGGCGGAAGTACAATTCCAACAACCTTAATGACCTTGTCAAAATGAAATAATAGTATGTAAGCTAAGCTAAGAACTAAATTAAGAAATAGAATATTGTATATAATTAAAACACCACAAGTTATAGAAGCATGGGGTTTTGGAGGCTTTCCCCATAGACTTACTACCAGAATCAAGCTATATTATAAAATATCCAAATGCAAATAAATGTATTAAGTAAGAGCGCTGAAAAATTATATAAAATAAATGCTGCGCTACACACACACAATATCATTAGGAATATGTGCTAACGTATATATGTATCATCCTTATATTTTGCCTCAATAAAAATTGTTTTCTCTCTGTGTCCAGAATAACGCTATATAGAAAGGACCATCGATTATGAGAATCGGAAAGTGCGGCGGAAAAACAACACAGGAAGTTGTATGAGAAACGAGAAGAGCGGCGAGAAAAAGGATACATATCTCTGGGTGAGTGTTGTTGCTTTACTTGATCTATCGTAGTCTGTCTGTGTAGGTTTGTTATAAATTTTGGAACTGTTTTTGGTAGAAATTCTCACGTCACTCCTCTCTGGGGGAAGGAATGGCCATGGACGGCGGCAAGAAAGCCGCACCAAACCTGACGAAGGACGAACAGATTACTGCACCGCTCGTTCAGCTCAACAAACTATCCGCTAAACTCGATGAGGCTATGGACCAAATAAGGACGCTCTCAAACGATTTGGCAAGGACAAATGTTGAGCTGGCCGAGCAGCGTCAGGCCAATGAAAAACTCAACGCTAGACTTAGCGCTAAGAAAAATGACAAGAAGACTCGGAACCAAAAAACGGAAAATCCAAACCTCTTCTTCCTCCTCCAAAAAGTCTGAAAGTCAAGAGTCTTCAGCAGAAGAAATTAATGATTCCAGCATGGAATCAGCCAACTCGTCGGAAGATGGAGACAGAGAAGAAGAGGAAGTGGAGTTCCCAGCGCTTACCAGCACCCCCCCCCCCTCCCAACCCTCAGTGTCTTTCCCGGAGATGGCCGTTGCCCCCAGGAAACAAATAACCTCAAAAAGGAGGTTGTCATCCACCGGTGGAGGTTGTCATCCACCGAGCCCAAAATACAAAACACCACAAATCCCGAGAGTAGCACGGTTCCAATCATAGTCAGAGAACCAAGCAAGTGGTCGAAAGTCCTATCCCTTATGTCACAAAATAAAATTGCACACGTTTCAGCCAAAAGGGTCTATCTTGGCATACAAGTAGTGCCCAAAACTCCGACTGACCATCGAAAACTAACTAAGCTACTTACAAACCAAAATATTGAATACTATTTTTTTTGTTATACGATATAATACGATGTCATAAAAACACAAAAAGTAATTCGGCCACAGAGTTTTTATATATTAACCAAGAAGTAAACACTTTATACTACCTGGGTCCAACTGGAGCCGAAGACCTTTAGCGTTCGTAATTTTGAGGAACTTATGATCGTTAAATAAAGCTTTATCGAAGTGTACAGAAAAAAGGCGTGTTTTAATTCAATATACATCTTTTATATTTTTTTTAACGGCCACAAACAGCCTCTCATTAACTGGCGCAGACGGTCCACGTAGACGAATGCCTTGGCGAAGAATGGCAAGTGTTTAAAGTGATTATTTGATTAAACCGGGAAACCGCGAAGATTAATCGGGAATTAGTACCTTACTAAAAAAAATTAATGTTTGGGGAAGCAGTTAAGCCTAAAACGCTTCTTAGACTGATATCTGAGGGTGGATATCAAGTGAAATGTGACTATAACACATCGTTCAATAAGTCCCGAGACTAACCCAGAGATGGTGCTAGTAGTAACAAACTGGCCACGTTTCCATAGAGTGCAAACCTTTACATGAAACGTGTAAAAATTTAATGTCGATCGGATCACAGACAGCAGAGTTATCAAAGTTAGAGTAAAGTCACTTTGTAATTTGTTTGAAAAATGGAAAAAAGCGAATTTCGCGTGTTGATTAAACATTGTTTTTTAATGGGTAAAAACACCGTAGAAGCCCAGCAATGTCTTGAAAAACATTACCCGGACTCCTCTCCATCCAAACCAACGATTTGTCGTTGGTATGCTGAGTTTAAACGTGGTCGTACGGACACAAACGATGCGGAACGTTCGGGTAGGCCATTGGAAGCCGTTACACAGGAAAATGAAGTGTTAAAAATTGTAATGAAAAATCGCAAAGTGAAGGTCCGTGAAAGTGCTGAAATGACACAGATATCATCTGGGAGCGTATTTACAATCTCTCATGAAAAATTGAGCATGAAAAAGGTTTTTTCCAAGTGGGTACCGCGATTGCTTTAAGTGGAACAAAAACAGCAAAGAGTCGACGATTCAGAGAGCTGTTTATCCCTATTTACTCGCAATAAAGAGGATTTCCTGCGTCGATACGTGACCATGGATGAAACAAAGATACATAATTTCACTCCGGAGTCGAATCGGCAATCATCTAAGTGGCGCATGGCTGGCGAAAGCCGCCCAAAGCGTCAAAAAACGCAGCAGTCTGCTGGCAAAATCATGGCGTCAGTTTTTTGGGATACACATAGCGTGATTTTCATTCACTACCTGGAAAAAGGTAAATCGGTCAACAGTGATTATTATATTGACTTGTTGGTACGTTTGAAGGAGGAAATCGCAGCAAAACGACCGCACATGAAAAAGAAAAAAATCCTTCTTCACCAAGACAATGCACCATGCCACAAGTCCATGAAAACAATGGCAAAATTGGACGAATTGGGCTTTGATTTGCTTCCCCACCCCCCGTATTCACCAGATTTAGCCCCCAGCGACTACTCTCTTTGCTGATCTCAAAAAAATGCTACAGGGAAAAAAATTTGGCTCGAATGAGGAGGTCATTGCCGGAACTGAAGCTTATTTTGAAGCAAAGGATAAATCCTTCTATAAACATGGTATAGAAATGTTCGAAATGCGTTGGAAAGATTGTATCACTCTAAAAGGATATCATATTGATGAATAAAAATGATTTTTGAAAATAAATTTTGTTTTCATTGTTAGTCTCGGGACTTATTGAACGATGTGTTAGAAAGAAAATAAAAAGTGATTCACGAGCAAGTGATTTAAGAGCAAGTGATTTGAAAATTGAAAAGCAGTTTTTATAAGTAAAAAACAGGAAAAGCAGCAGAAAGGTAACCAAAGTGAAGTAAATTTGTGAGCGCAAGGAAGGAAAACGGAAATAGTTGGCTGAGTTCATTAAGGAAGATCAAAGTCCAAAGAAGAAAACGAAGCAATGGAAGCCCAGAATTTGGCTATTCAGCAGCAGTTGGAGGAACGGAATAGCCAACTGGAGTAGATAGCGGCATTACAAAATTTTTCCTTTAGGAAGAATAATGCGAGTTTTAAGGAAAAAATGCTGAAAGAAATCAAACACATGAATCCATTTACCGAAACAAATATATCATTATAAATTCATTTCTAAGCAGTGGGAAATTACTTGAGCAAAATCAGGAATGACGACCATAGAAGGGAAGGAGTGCGAATAATATTGTATGAAAAAATACTAGGAGAAGCGAAGGATGCAGTTCTTACCATTCACCAGACGAATGACTGAAACATCATTAAGAACCAACTAAAATTGCGATACAAACCAGATCTGGAGCCGACAGAAGTATTTAGAAAAGCATCTTACATCAAAATTAATACGGTAAGTGAATAAAATTTAGAAATTCAAAACATTCGAAATAAGGCTAACGAATTAAAAACTTATTTTTATGATGATAAGTGTATAAATGTAGAGTGTATCGATGCATATCTAAGTAACACAATAGAATTGCCACAAAGGGTGTTACTTGAAAAAATTTCTTTAGAAACTCAATAAGAAAATGTCAAGAAGAAAACTGGAAAACTCTTGTATGCGTCCAGGATTCAAGAAGAATCCAAACATGTCAAAATTTTTCCATGTTAAAAGAAATAATTTGTCTCAAAATTAAAATAACTTTTACCAAAATTATCCAAGTTTTCATGATAAGTACTATCAAAAGTACTATCAGATCAGTACAGAAGACAGACAAAGAACGACAATGTACGAAAAAATACTAACAATCACTCAGTACAAAACAGACTATGATAATCGTACAGACCAATATCGAAATTTTAGTAACAATAACTTATACAATAATTCATATAACCGCAATAACTTTGGTCAGTATAGAAGAATTGATTTCATTCTTTCTGGACAGTCACGCCAAAACCACTATAAGTCACGTATACCAGAGCCTATGGAGGTAGAAAATGTACAAAAAATCAATCAAACAATCCCTCAGATGCTCCATAGTCTCCATAGCGATCACAATAAACAAAGGTTAATATATTGCCCATATCGACACGACTTACCAATATATTTCACCACAATCACTGGTAAGGATGTCATAAATTATGAAATCCACACAGCTGCACCAGAAGAAATTAAATCAAGACCGGAAGGAAGGGTGAGATGCTTAGATGGTGAGAATAAAAAATCTTGTTAACACGTTGACGGACAGTTGCGTCTATAGCCGTCAAGTTCAAGTTCACTATGTGACATGACGGCAATAGCCGTCCAATACGAAACGGTCGTTTTTAGACACTGCGGCTGTAGCAGCACAAATGTGCATTTACCAGCGTACAAGTAGAAGCCTAGTGTCATGTTTTCGAAAAAAAATTTAGTATGCAAGGTTAACACATTGAGTATGCACGTGGTTGTGAACGGAGTAGTGCGATCTTGTTTTCTCTTCAATTTACAGTTGCTATTGATACATTTAACGATATTTTTTGTTTATACTGGTAAGTATTTGTTTATGATTGATTTTACACTTTAAATAGAAATAAAAAAATTTAAATTTAGCATTTTTTGATTCATTTAGCGATATTTATAGTTATACTGTTTACTTTTTGTTTTTTATGATATTACATTTGAAATATAAAAACAATAATGTAAATAATAAATGTATAAATAATATACAATAAATAATAATATAAAATAAAATTGAATGTTTTATTCAATATTTATAGAAAATGGCCAGATGGGAAAAAGAACAGGCTAGGCTGCTGAAGCTTTTTGAGGAAACAGGTAGTGGGTCAAGCAACAGTGAATCTGAACCTGATGCTGACTGTGCTGAAAATAACAGTTCGGGTAGTGAAGAAAATGAATCAACTACAGATGAGGAATATGAAGCACCAGAAGAACCAGAAAATGATGAGACAGGGCATATCAATACAACACCTATAAGAAACTTTTCTTTTGATGCAGATGAAGAAAATGAATCAACTACAGATGAGGAATATGAAGCACCAGAAGAACCAGAAAATGATGAGACATGGCATATCAATACAACACCTATAAGAAACTTTTCTTTTGATGCAGATGCGGCTGGGATTCTTTTGGATATAGACGAAAATGTGTCTCCAATTCAGGTTTTTGAAAAAATTTGGGATGACCAAGTAATGGAAATGATTATAAAATCTACGAATGATTACGGCCTAAAACTTTGCAATCAAACACGGCCACATACAAAGAATAGTAGGAATGCAAATTTCAAAAATACTGATACGATTGAAATGAGAAAGTTTTTGGGTTTGTGTTTGCTTCAGTCCCAGCTAAAATTCTCCAGTATTAGAAAACTCTTTTCCATTGATGCATTACATTACCACCCAGCTTTTCCTTCACAAATGTCTGGAAGGAGGTTTGAGCAAATATTGAGATGCTTTTGTGTAGAAGAAGAAAATTCAAACGACCGTTTGAGGAAAATAAAAATATTTCTTGATTTGCTCATAAAAAAGTTTGCGAATGCATATGCACCAAATGAGGCATTATCATTAGACGAATCTTTGTTATTATTTCGAGGAAGGCTTTCTTTTCGCACATACATGAAAGGCAAAAAGGCAAAATACGGAATTAAATTGTACGAACTTTGTTCTGCCCAAGGTTATGTTTTGAACATAGAAATATACAAAGGCCATCGAGAAAACGAAGAAAACATGACAACTATTGAAAGTCTTGTGATGCGATTGATGCAGTCATATTTAAACAAAGGGCATCATTTGTTCATAGATAACTATTACAACAGTGTACCATTGGCTAACAAATTACTGAGCAAAAAGACACATGTGACAGGAACTCTTCGTGTAAATAGGAAGGGTCTGCCGCAAGAAATAACAGGTCGTAAGCTTAGAAAAGGAGAACATGTATGGCGACGCCAAAATCAGACATACGTGTCCAAATGGAAAGATAAACGGGATGTGCTATGTCTAACAACAGCTTACCACCCAAGTATGATAAACACAGCTAACCGTCGACAACAGGAAATGAGAAAACCAATTGAAATAGTGAATTATAATCAGAATATGTCAGGTGTCGACAGAGCAGATCAGATGATGTCCTATTATTCCTGTCCACGAAAAACAATTAGATGGTATAAAAAGATAATCTTTCATCTACTGGATGTAGCAGTGTGGAATTCTTACTACATCTTTAAAGAAAAGACAGGTTCTCAAATGAAGTTTATAGAATTCAGGGAAGCAATTATACGATCTCTAACTGGCATAGATTATAAACAGGATGGAAGGTCTTTGGTTCAATTTAAACGTGCACGAATCCAAACCAATGAAATCAACAACAATGGAACACAGCATTTTCCTGAGAAAATTTCTCCTCCTGAAAATTATCAGCGAAAAACATATTTTCAGCGTTGTAAACAATGTTATAAACAGGGAGTAAGGAAGGAAACATCATATTGCTGCAAGAATTGCATATCAAAACCTGCACTGTGTCCTGCACCATGCTTTGAAACATGGCATACCGATAATAATGTATAATAATTATAAAATTATAATAAATTTATTTGTCATTTATTTATTTTTGTTTGATCATGAACTAACATTTCGTGTAAAACTCCCAAAAATACTTTGTTGCTCACAAAAAATTGCTTATTTCAGTCATTAAACCTGTCATTTACGTTTTTAAATTTTTGCTGTTATAGCCGCCATCGTCCCATTACATAGTGTCTAGAGTCCGCTGGCGCCATGACGGTTGTAGCCGCAACCTAATTAAAGGTGCTGAATTAATCAAAATTAAGTGTATTTAAGCAGAAAGAGTAAAACTATACTTCTAATATTCTAAAAATTACAAAAACATATAGTGTCAATTTTCGAATTTCACTTGTTTCTACTGTCCGTCAACGTGTTAATAGAAAATATCAATTCATTTTAGGAATAGATTTACTTAACAACCTCAAAACTTTGATAAATTTAGAACAAAATTACATTAAGCTAAACGGACAAATTATACATTTTATCAATCAGCCTTACCTATCAAATCAAATTTTTACCTTAAAAATCAAGAACGTTTATATTAAACGTTTGAAACTACATCAGCCTTATGCAGAAGAATACAATGAAATTACTAAATAAATAAAATGTTTTGAGAATATATTTTATAAAGAAGGCGATATTCTGGGTAGTGCCCATGAAATACGACACGAAATAATTAACAAAACAGAAAATCAGATAAATTCAAATTTATACATATATCCGCCAAAGCACAAAGCTGAAGTTCGTAAGCAAATTATAGAAATCGAACAGAACAGGGTATTACACAAATAGTTATTCAAAATATTCTGGTTCTCTAATTGTAGTACCGAAAAAACGAGATAGTTCTGGTGAAATTAAATTCCCAAAAGGCTTTGATTACAGAAGGCTTAAAGAAGTAACTATTGATGACAAGTTCCCCCTACCCAATGTTGAATCCATCTTAGACAAATTAGGTCGGGCACAATATTTTTTGATTCTTGACTTTGCTAAAGGCTACCATCAGATTTTGGTTAGGAAAGATGATGGATACAAAAACGACTTTTTTACTCCACATGAGTTATACGAGTTTATTCGTATGCCATGTCTCAGAGGCTCATGAACGAAGTGTTGCTAGATAATATTCTCGATAATATTCTTATTTTTAGTACTTTGCTACAGGAACACATCAAAGCACTCGCCGACATCTTCAAAGCTTTAGAAATAAATCGACTCAAAGTTCAAATATAAAAGTGTAATTCTATAAATAGAGAAACTGCATTTTTAGGACATAAAATAACAAAAGATGGGTTAAAAGCCAACCCGTAAAAACTAACTTACCGAACACTGAGAAAGAAATTAGGAGTTTCTTGGGTCTAATCGGGTACTATCGCAAGTTTATAAGAGTCTACGCTAAAGTAACACAACCCATGACTAAATACCTTCAGAAAAATACCAGAATTAATACGAAAGACCCCAATTATATATAATTGTTCGAAAAGCTGAAATCACCGATCTCATCATCACCAATTTCGAAAATCGCAGACTTTAATAAACCATTTCAACTGACGACAGATGCATCAAACTACGCTATAGGGGTCGTATTACCTCAAGAGGGCAAACCTGTATGCTTTGCATCTCGTACTTTAAATCGTCATGAACGAAATTTTTCTGCAACTGATAAATAATTCTTCACAATTATGCTTTTTTTAACTATTTCCAACCATACTTATATGGAAGTAGATTCACAGTTGACCGACGGTCGTTGAGCAGTGAACAACTCCACACAAAAAGTAAATTGGTAGGGAATACTGATACGTAGGTGTGTGTTTTTGTGAGACAGTATTACGCGAACGCACTACGGGCAAAACTTCGTAGAAGTGAAAATTCAATAATCATTTGGTTGTTCCGTTCTCGTTTTAGGTGAACAACCAACCGATGCCCCCAGTCGGAGGGAAGGGCACTTCCCCGCGGAAGAAGCAACGTATGGACCCAGCAAGAGAGCAGAATAAGTTCGATGCAACCGAAGATACCTCATCCGGCGATTGCACCGTCGACCCAGAAACTTCAATAATTTCAAACGAGAAAGTCCTGAAAGAGCCGATAAGCACCCTTGAGCGTGCACTCAAGAAGAAGGATGCCATTTTGAGCGATCTCCTAGCGAAAGTCGCCAAACTTGAGCAAATCAACACGAAAGACACTACCCAAAGGAAAACAGGCACGACACAAGCAGCGACAATAACAGTCGCAGCTCCATCGAAGTCACCAGCGACGCCAAACGCCGCGAATCATCAAACCACCACAACAACTTCAACCAGCCCATCGAATCAAGCCCCTCGCCGGCTGAGGATGCCTCCGATCGTCCTGATGGAAGACTTTCCAGCTCTCCAAGAGTTGAAAAGTAACTTCCTCAAGAAAGAAGTAAATAGTAACTTTCTTTTCAAACACAATGGGCCAAAAACGCAACGAATCCTCAAAAATAAAGAAGATTAAGTCAAAACCAAATTATTCTTAATTTTACATTTCACTCGTTCACTCCCCCTGATGAAAGGAAAAGAGCTTTCATCATAAGAGGCCTCCACACCGCACATGCAGCGGCTGATATAATTGACGACCTCAAAGCGCAAGGAATAGCGGAAATAGAGTCTGTACGACTCTATGAAACAAACGCCTCCAAGCGCAACAAGAGGAGCCTAAATCTCTGGTTGGCAGTGTTCTCCCTTGACTTCTCTCCTTCCCGTCTTGAGAATGTTTAGGCAATCCTTAACACAATCATCTCCTTTGAGGAAATTAAAAATAGGGACACCATCCAGTGCAAAAACTGCCAACGCATTGGACACTCGTCATCGAACTGCCAACTCAAATACCGCTGCGTCAAATGCAGCAAATACCATGGTCCAGGCAACTGCACAAAAACCCCTGAAGACCCCCCACTCTGCGCAAATCGTGGGTCCGACACCCGCGTCGCAAGTTATAGAAATTTTCTCGCCTTTAAACATCACCGCGAGAACACCCGTAAACAGACGGGCAAAACCCAAACTATCTACACCCCTCAGCACAATAACCCACCACATATTGCCGCACCACCTGTCACAAAAACAGTTTCGTTTGCCCAAGTCACAAGGCACAACATTCCTGAACCACATATAATCCAGAGCCCAGGCATCCTGGAGACAGAAGTATATACGCTTTTCGGGTGTAACATGGGAACACTCGCCTCAAAAATGAGACAATTTATGCCAAGATATCGTCAGTGTACTGATATTTACGAGAAACGACTTATGCTTATGCAACTTATTTGCAGCTTCAGACGCTTAAGTTCATTCAGTCGAACGACGATTCTCCTTTGCGAAACTTCAAAACCAAAACTCTCCAAACTCAATAGCGAACACCCTGTTTTCGACAGCACCCCCAAAATTATACTCTTAGCCGTCCCACACAACCAAACCAGTATCCCCCCTTGAGAATAAATTTCAACACTATCAAATTTAGTGACTAACCCTGTCAGCGTATCAAAGCCACGTCCATCAATATGAATTTAGTTTACTACTATAGTTTGTCCTCTCCCAACAACCCACCATATCATTTCTCAACCTTCACCCCACCCCTCCCCTGTTAGCACTTGGTTCTTTGTGTTTTCTTCTGCAGCCGACGAATACTAAAATTAACAATAAATGAGAAATTAAAAAAAGAATATGTATTAAAATAAAAATATATTCAAATAAAATTGTTAAAAATTAAATGTAACTTATGATAAAGCTTATGCTAGCTAGGTTTAGCATAGTATTTAAGTTAATGTACAAAAGTTATTGTAAATATTATATATGTAGAATTAAAATGTAATGTAATGTAAAATAAAAAAAAAAAAAGAAATAAATTAAATTGAAAATTTGAGTTTGAAATGTTGATGAATGAGAAAGTTAGAAAACATACAATAGAAACGAGAAAGAGATATAGTTAAGTTTAAGATAAGGTGTTAATAAACTCAGTACGAATTTTCTCCAAGTACATGTAAGTTAGCATGTAGGCTAACACAAGATTAGATTGAAAATTAAGATGTCATTTTAAAGTTTTTTTGTATTTTTCTTTAAATATTTAAATACGAATGATTTTTTTGAAAATAAAACTACATATGACCTATTAGGATAAAACCTTTGAAAAGTGAAATATTTAGAGTAGAGTGTGGCCTAAGTGGCCTAAGTGGCCATTAGCTTTAAGTAGATTAAGATTTTAAATCATTTTTTCTTCTGTTCTTTTTCATGATTATAATTTGACTGTAAATATTTTATGAATAAAGACATTTTTTAACTTTACCTTTAACTGTAGGCAAAAACAAAAGAAGACAGTGAAAACAGTGAGTAGCAGAGTGAGCAAGAGAATGGCATCGGATTTCGATGCTGAACTCGCAAAAGAGAGGGTTAATTTTGCGAGGAAAGAAAAAAGAAAGCTTTCTCGACTCTGCTGGCAGTTTAACGCGGATGTGCGCGAGAATTTTATAGCTGAGCTTGTAGGCGCCTGCAAGCTGTCACTGAATCATCTGGTTTTTGAGGAAGAAGTGGATAACGCAAAGGAGATCGCACCAATGGAAGCGAGCCTCATGGACGAGCAAGAACAATCAGACATGGTCAGCACCGATGAGGACGAAACAAAAGATAAAGTAAGTTCAAACGCAACGTTGCAAGCTTTTTTCTTTGGTAAGCATTTTCTAAAAACGCATGTAGTGCCAATGAAAACAACTCTCATAGCACCGAAAATATAACAAATGCTCGTAATGGTAACCCAAGTAGATTGATAGACGATTTGGGTGAGCCTATATCGTGAACTTCTCGCGCTGCCCCAAATGGCAGGAAACGGAATTTAACTCCATCTTCCCCTACACAACGTAAAGTAGTAGTTCAGGAATCCATGAAGAATTTTCCTGAATTAAGGGCAGCCGTTAGGCAAGCCAGCAGCAAAGCCCCACCCCCAAAACCGGGAGGTCCTAGTATTCCACTACAAGCTAGGGTAAACCATAATCAAGTCACTACCCAAAGACAACCGACCAGAGTCCCTCCAATCATATGCTACGACCTTAACCTCAAACATTTTCGTAACATTTTGAAGGACGCTAACACAGGAAACCTTGCACTGCACCAGAGTTTGATGTTTAAGTATCAAACTCAAACAGAAGGTCACTCTTGCCGAAATCCTTAGAACACGGTGTCCTTTTTGGACAACTGAAAGCAGCAAACATTCACATATACTCCACCAGCGAACAAGCGCAACGCAGTGCTGCTAGAAAGATTTTATAGTTCACACGATCAGGAAGATGTACTTTCTGAGCTCACTTAACTTCTAGGAGAGAAAGTAGCTTCAGTAAAACGACTGATCACCACTACCTCCCGAAAGGAGGAGCGAAAACTAAATATATTTATAGTTCAATTAGCGTCCGGCGTTGAATCAAAAGAGGTTCTTAATATTAAATATCTACTGAACCATACAATTTTCTGGGACAAGCTGCAGAAACGAAATGTTACACAGTGTTATACCTGGCAGAAGTTCGGACACGTGGCATCTAACTGCGCACTTGGTTTATGTTGTGTCAAATGTGACAAGCACCATGCAAGTCACGAATCACCGCTCTGTTGCAACAATTAGCGAAACCAAATTATTGCAACAGATCACCAATTAAAGAATATAAAAGCGATAATCGAAGGAAACTCGGTCGGATTAGTTAATTTCGCGCCTTAGAGTACGGGCAAGTCCTAATACCCAATCGCCCAAAGTGAGACTGCATTGGGGTACTCTCCGGTAAATAAAGTATACGATAAAGATACCGTGTACGTTAAGTATAATTACTATTCTAATAACAAGTGTTATTCCTTAAAATTAACAACCCTCATAAACTAGTTTAAGCCTTTAAATCCGTGTTTTATTTTTTTTTCGTTCCAAGTTGAGTGAAGTTTATAAATGTTAATCTCTATGCCAATCATCATTCCGAGCATAACCCGGGATTTATAACTTTAAAATTGCATCGTTACGTATCTCCACTGCATGGTTACTACCAGCGATGGGGACTAAATATTAACACGACGAAATCCGAGCTGATATTCATCCGAGGGTCATATCGAGAGTATCGTAGAAGGACAGCAGCCATTAAGACGTCATCAATAACAGTGGAAAGACAAGATATTCAACTTACTATTAGCACAAAACACTCAGGACTAATATTCGATTCACATATGCGCTTCTCAAACCATGTGATATACACGCTAGGTAAAGCAACGTCTGCATAATACCAGCTCAATTGCATATTCAGCAACTTTTCCTGCGCACGTGCTCAAGTAAAGGTCCTGGCATATAAACAGCTGATCCAACCAATATTGTTATATGGAGTTTGAATATGGAGCAACGTAAATGCCAAAAGTTGGAATAGGCTTTATTATTTCGAACGACGAATTCTGCGCGCCTGTACAGGACTACACTATAGACTGGGTGGGCGGCGCTACTCTAATCAACTATATGCTGCAGCGAAAATAAAGCCGCCCGCGTCGTAAACGAAATGATAGCAAAGGCGAAGACACGAGTACCTAAACGAAGCTGTACGAGTACGACAACACTGCTGATTTCTCAGGAATCCAGCACTATAATTTCCCGTAACGAGGCCCCTCATGACTACATCAACGGAACTAGGTTAAAAAACTTAATGAATCAAACTATTAGCTTTAGCATTCAAATAAAATCATGACTGAACTATGTGCAACCTGCTCTCAAAGGCGAAGCCCGTAGGTTAAAAACGAATTGATTGTATATAGTTTTGTTTTATGGTTTTCTATTTTGTAATTCTATAATTAAATCCAAAAGAAAATAAACCATTTTAAAATTGAATGGAAATTGAACTAGAGTATGATCCTGCAGACAAACAAATAGCAAGATCATCAAAATCCATGTACATGAGCAGCCAGTAAGGTTCTCACGCACCATTTTATAGAATATAAGAATATGATCCTGAAGACAGGTACTTGGCTGGCCAGCAGTTTTCTAAGACTATATAAGATCATGTACGTAATTAGCTCCCGACCGTCACATTCGATTGTGAGTCGTTGGCACGGAAACATCGCAAGGAGTGGACCTAGCAGTTGAACCTAGTTAATAGACGGAAATCGCTCTGTTGACGAAGAGCGCTGTGGTGAGCGCGGGTGGATTCAGGGCCCGTCAGTGTATTGGTGTTCGGTGTGTGTAGATTTGGCCTACAGAGTGGCATTGAGTTTTTAAGTGCATCGTCCAGTTTCGTATTTGCCGCATTGAGTGAGTGAAACGCAATTTGGTGGGGTGCAGTAAATTGAATCAGCGAACGATGGAAGTTACCAACATCGTATCCGCTACAATTGCTAACTATGCAACACGTGCCAATCAATACTTTAAGCTCATCAATCCACAATTGAAACGTATGCAACATGCGCGTTAATTACCTTTAGATTTAGATCACTGTCTCATCTTACATTTTACCTTTGAATCTTTTCAATATATTTGCTGTTTAAACATTTTTGGTCTATGGAAATAATAAAATGTTAATGTAAGCAAAAAGTAACGTAAAATCAATGGCAATTATAAATTGGTAGATCAAATCGCGCATTTAGCGACGCCGGACGTAAAAATTATAATAAATTGTAACTTAAAGGAATAAACCTATTTTTTCCGTTATCAAATAAAAATATTTGTAACTTGGATGGAAACGAGCTTTGTCGCATTAACAACGTGCTGATTAGTGAGGACCAAAAGCTAAAAGACGCGTTGGCTGAGAAAGAAGTGAAGGTAAAAACTTTAACTAATGACCGTGACTCTTTCGGAGCGGAGTGTTTGCGCATGAACCAAAAGATAAGTGAACTATTTGAAGAAAATAATAAAGTGAAGTGCGACAATATAAATCTTCTCGCAAACAACAATAAGCTACTAGACAAAAATGTGAACCTTAGAAAAATAGGTGGCAGTGAAAAAATTAAAAGAAAGAAATCGAAAAAAAAAAATAAAAACGGTAGTCAAAGTGACAATGACAAAATCTATGACAGTACATCTGAAGTAAACATTGAAAGTGACTGTGCAGAAAACAGTGCCAGTAAAGTAATAAATGCCTCAAAAAGCCCTTTAAAAATGATAAATGTCCCTATCGCAACAATAAGCGACCCAACTTATGGGAAATTACGGAAAGATAATGAGAAAGACTGTGTAAGCAGAGTAAGTGCGAACGAAATTAAGGTGACTCAAATGGAGACTAGCGAGTGCAGAGACGGAGACGAAAACCCATTAAAAAGAAGAGACGAAGCGGCAGCAGCAAAACAAATTAGTGGAATAAAGAGTAAGGTCAGTAAACAAAGTGTTCCTCCTATTATTGCGTTAAATGTGAATGTAAAGCAGCTGAGAAGTGAAATAATTAAAGCAAATATTGACAAAAACGATTTTAGTTTAACACAAGGCTATAACAAGAACAGGTGTTCCATTAACTGCAACAGCCTCGAAAGCAGAAATAAGATTATAGAAATTCTTCAAAAATACAGCTGTAATTATTTCACTTATACGCCAAAAAATGAAAAAACAATTAACTTAATCTTAAAAAATATATGGGTGATTCTCAAATAGCTGTGATTTTTTATGTCTAGTACTTTATTTATTGTTTGACATGTTTTTTTTTTTTATTAAAAAATGATAATTATGATAAATTTGATAGTATTTTACTGTCGACAATGTATATTGAAGCATAAGTATTCATGGATCTCGAATAATTTGCAAAATTATATCGAAAATGTCAGTACCGTGGCATGTCTGATTTTCGTTTTTCGAACAAAATACATAAATTTCTATAAATAGTCGTATTATAATCTAAAGCTTTGCTTTTATAACTAAAACCGATTGTACATTTCGTCAAATTATGCTACAATTGTATCCCAATATTGACTAGTAGAAAGGAATAATGGTCATTGGTTCATGTCCTGGAATTTTCTCCAATTTTCAAATTTAAAATATTTCCCGCTTAAGCGCCATCTTTTATTCAGTTTCTGTCGCTCCCTCTAGTGGCATTCTGAAGAATGACTATTTGTGTACAATTCACAGCTGTGTGGTTATTTTTCGACTCGATGTTATGACAGAAATAATTTGTTGTGTTTTTCAAAAGGTATGTCATAAAATTATCGGTCAGTACCATGGTATTGAAATTCACGCGTGTTAATACAATGTTTGGAAATTATGTACTTTAAGGTACAACTCTCAGATGACCTTGACCTTGAAATATGTCATTTTCGGGGTCATTCTGAGCAAGTTGATATACATATATAGGGCGCGCAAATGCCTCCTTCAGATTTTTTTTTTCGTTTGAAAATTGAAACTTTTATTTTTCCATTACTCGTATCAATTCATCGACTCAAGTCATTCAACTTACTCCGACCGTGTTTTTGGGCATTGTTTACATTTATCAACGCCTTTGTTAGTGAGTTTACATTCCCAAGAATTATATCTCACAAATTCCGTGCGGATTAATTTTTTTTTTCGACGAATTTGACGTCTAACTTCGCTCTTCGTGATAATAATTCTCACATATTCCTCAGTCTTATAAATATATTCGAACAAGCAACATGAATGTAATTGACTTTTATCGTTTGATCGATAATTACGACAATTTATTAAATTTGTTAATTCGCTTTAAAATTATTCGTAGTGAGTTGTTATGTCCCGAGTGTGGTGATCAATGATGAAACTATCTCGTAAAACACTGAAGTTACATTGTGGGAGTTCTCAGTTAGTGCGACGTCGACGACAAAAAGCTCGTCGAATATGGTGTAACAACCGTGTTTCAGCGTTAACTGGTTCATGGTTTAGTGGGACTCATCTTCCGCTACAGACATTATGTCGCCTCATCGCGATATTTCTGGATCATCGTTTACCCCATCAGGAGAAGATAGTTGAAATTCTCAAAATATCTTCACGATCGGCTTGTCGCTGGTTGAGACATTGTCGAGTGGTATGATAATATTTTATTCTTTTCTTTTTGCATTATTTATGTTGGATATTAGATCGAAATGTATATTATTCATCAGATTTGTAACAAATGGGTACAGAGGACAACTCATCCTATTGGTGGTCCAAATGCCACAGTCCACATCGATGAGACTAAGATCGATGGTCACCGGAAATATAACAGGGGACGGTTGCTTGGTAGTGATTGGGTTTTCGGTGGAATCGACACTAGGACAAAATCGTGCTTCATGGTTCCAGTACCTGATCGATCTAGCCGAACACTCATAAACCTAATACGTCACCATATCAGACCAGGTACCACCATCATGTCTGACAGCTGGCCTGGCTATAGAAATTTAAGGAAACATGGCTGGTATCATCTAACAGTCAACCACCGGATGAACTTCGTGGATCCAATAACAAGGGCACACACTCAAAATATAGAGCGACTTTGGCGTGATCTTCATGATGCTATTCCATCCTATGGAGTCGTCCGCCGCCACTACTACCTATATATTGCCGAGTTTTTATTTAAACGTCAACAAACATATTCAACAAGGATTGAGGCTTTCTTCAAGGAGGTTGCCCATCATTACCCTCTTCAAATTGACGACTTGTTACACACTGAATAAACTACTTATTACTTCAACTTTGCTTTTATTCTTCATTTTTCACTGTGGCTCACTTGAGTCACACATCGAACAACCCCCCCCCCCCTCTTCAGACACTGTTTCTCTCCTATAATCCTAGTGTATAGAATTATTCCAGGAGATTTTTCAGTTTCACAACTACTGTAACATTAAACTGTGTTTTTTATGGGTTGCGCGCCTATATTCATGGTGGTAATCGACGAGCATGATGTACTGAACAACATTGTTCAGGTTCAAGGTCATCTGAGAGTTGTACCTGATATTCAGTACCTGTAGAGAGAAACTGTACCTGAATTGATACGAGTAATGGAAAAATAAAAGTTTCAATTTTCAAACGAAAAAAAAAAATCTGAAGGAGGCATTTGCGCGCCCTATATATATACATATCAACTTGCTCAGAATGACCCCGAAAATGACATATTTCAAGGTCAAGGTCATAGGTCTTCTGAGAGTTGTACCTTAAAGTACATAATTACCCAATGTTTAGATCAATTATACTGAATAATTATTCAATTTCACGTGTGAATTCAAAATTACTTGGCCAATCATTTTAATTAAGTGTGAAAACTCAAGTTAGGTTAATTATACATTCAGATGTCAGTACCGTGGGTGTCAGTACCATGCTAAACAAAACAAATAATATTTAAATGAATATTTCCTTGATGTTTTAATTTATTATCACGTTTAATTGATCTAGAATTACAAAAAATGGCTCCAATACTGCGAACAAGATTGAAAAATATACCAGGAATTGGAAATTTGTGTCTTAATACGGTGGCTACAAGTAAAAAAGGTGAATTAAAACATAAGAAAAAAAGTACTCAAGTTCAGCAGGATGAAAAATTGAGAAAAAAACGAGAAGCAGAGAGGTTACGTCGACAGAAGATAAGAGAAGATCCAACAGCTTATGAAGAATATTGTAAAAAAGAACGAGAGAGGAATGAACAGCGTAAGCGTGATAATAAATTGAAATCTATTGACCAGTTAACTGAACGAGAGAAACAATGTCGACGGAAATTACAAAATTCGTGGCAAAAATCTTCTCGAATGAAAAAAAAACTCCAAAACGAGTCTCGGGATGAAAACAACAGTGAGATAAATAATAATGATAACAGTAATAATAAAAATATTTCTAAACAGGCTTTGATTGGTAAAAAAAGAATTAAAATAAATTTACGTAAATGTTATCGTGAAAATGAAAAGTTGAAACAAACGAACGAGCAATTTAAGAAAAAAGTTGGCAGTCTTCAGAAAAAAATGCAGATTATCTGTAAAAAAATTATCATCTTCTACTTCTCCAAAATCTACTGTTGACAAATTTTTGAAAGGAAAACGTGTTGACAATGATATTAAAAAAAACTAATATTTAATGAAGTTATTGTTCAGCAAATAAAAGATGGATACACAAATAGTAAAAGCAATAAGTTGAAACAGATTTTGAGTCGTTTAATGACTAATAAAATCGTTAAAAAGTATAAACAGTTGTCACGAGTCAGGAAGGAGATTATTCCATCAGTTGTTTCAAGAATTCCCAAAACTCAAGACCCTTTAAAGTACATACAAAAACCAAAATCCAGTCAAATTTTTATTCAGACACAAATAAAAACTTTTTTTGAGGATAATAGTCAAATCGATCCTGGGAAAAAAGGTTTTGTTAAATTAAATGGTGAAAAAATTTCAAAGCGATACA
Source organism: Stratiomys singularior (assembly GCA_954870665.1). Classification (NCBI taxonomy): domain Eukaryota; kingdom Metazoa; phylum Arthropoda; class Insecta; order Diptera; family Stratiomyidae; genus Stratiomys; species Stratiomys singularior. The sequence goes on along the minus strand of OX940879.1, from coordinate 61,224,681 downwards.
TGGATTGCAATATTATTGATATGCACGCCAAGTTCTGTGCTCAAAGTAGTTATAAAGTGCCATATTCTACATTTGCCAAATATCGTCCTCGTTATTGTGTGGAATCACAAGTAACACAACGTAATACATGTGCGTGTATTACGCATGAAAATTTTTCTCTTCTAGTTAATGCTCTTCATCGAATGAAAATAATCACAGAAAATACTCCTGAAAAAATAATATAAAGTCTAGTCTGTGATAATCGATCAGAAAAATGTCTTTCTCGATGCTGTGATTTTTGTAAGCATAAGGAAATCGAAATTAACTTCAGTAACGTTGATGTTACTAGTCAAATGTATTTTATGAAGTGGATATTATCTTCGGAAGAAAGAATTAGTGAAAAAACTAAGAAACCAATTACTGTAAAAATAACATCAAAAAATAAAATAACGTGTACCATAGAAGAGGCCAAAAAATTACTAAAACAAGAAATAATTCCATTTATGGCTCATGAATTTAGAAATTTTCATCAGAAACTATTTACTAAAACGTTGTTAAATAACTTAAATGCAGATGAATTAGTTGTTCTCGTTGATTTCAGTGAAAACTATTCATGCAAATATGGAACTGAGGTCCATTCTGTCCATTTTGGTGCTAGCCGAACTCAATGTACGTTGCATACTGGAATGATTTACGGTGAAAATTTTTCTCAGGAATTTGCTACCCTATCTCAATCATTACGACATGATCCTGCTGCTGTCCATTACTGTCCATTTAAAGCAAATCCTTAACTACTACCTCTCACAGTTTCCTAACATAAAAAAAATACATTTTATGAGCGATGGCCCGACAACTCAGTATCGGAACCGTAAAATGTTTTACATTATTACTCAATATCTTCCTCTTTGCTATCCTCAAATTCAATCTATAACTTATAACTTTAGTGAAGCTGGACACGGAAAAAGTGCAGCTGATGGCATTGGAGGCTTTTTGAAACGTTCAGCTGATGATCAAGTAAAATTTGGCAAGGATATATCTAACTTTGACCAGTTAACAACAGTTTTGCGTAGCTCCATTAATAAAATACATATAGATGTCGTGACTACTGTCCAAATTGAAACTATTGATACTTTATTACCTGAAAAATTTCGTCCGTTTACTGGTACCATGAAAATGCACCAGTACACTTGGAGTCGAGAAAACTCTGGCCTAATATTATCCAACTCGTTAAGTTGTAGCGACTGTCAACCTGGCATAATCTGTAAACATTTCTCAATGGGACAAATAAACTATAATGATAATCGATTTAAATTAGCTTCTCCGAAAGCAACGAAAACTTTAAAAAGATCTCAGAAAGTCCCTCTAGTCACTAGTCACAAAAAGTCCAAAGTAGTTCCAAATGTAACTCTTACAAGAAGCTTAAGGAATAAGAAATGATTAACCAAGTTTTGTGATTATAACTATTAAAAACTATGTTATAGATTAATATTAAACTATATGAAAATTGTATTACTGTTTTTTTTTTAAATTTTAATTTGTTAAAAACTTCAATTAATTTCAATATTTAACTAATGTTAAACTTTGTTTCATTCTAAGACTATTATGAAAATTGTTATTTTAATTCTATTGTTGATAAATTTAAAAAATTGTTAAAATCAAGAAAGAAAATACCGTAAATGTCTGTATAATTATCAAAATCCTATAATTTATCATTTGTTTTATTATTTTAAGAGATTTAGCCAAATATTCTGAATATTTAATTTTGATGTCAGTACCGTGGTAGTAAAATTTCTATTTTTTGTTCTAGCTTCTTTTTTATTGAAGTTGTAGTAGAGCTACGTTACAGGCTTAATTTTAAGCATAATAAAAGACCAATAACACCCAGATCACAAGTTTTAAAGCATTTTTGATTTTAAAAAATTTTGAGTTGTAAAAATCACAGTTATATAAGAATCACCCATATGTGAAGGCTATACAACTGGTGAAGTTTTAGAGGCCTTCGGAGACATTGATCTTGGTAAGGAAATTGTAGCTAAAGTGCCCTTCTCTTGTAAAAGAAAACCGAACCTGAACTTCTTTATAATTAAATTAAAAACAGAAGCCAGGATTGGAGAATACCTTAAATTAAGATCACTCCTCAACCAAAAAATCGTAATTGAAAAGCTTTTTTTTTAAGTGCCAACGTCTTGGCCACATGGCTATAAACTGCTCTATGAGAGCAAGATGTGTAAAGTGCCTGAGCGAGCATGAAAGGGGAAATTTTCCCATCATTATTAAGGACACGGTAGCCTGCGTTTTATGCAAGGACACTGGACGTACTGCTAACTTTAGGGGATGTCCCAAATGGCAGGACGTATTGGGATAGAAAAGAAGTATTTCTAACAATAACCACGTTGAACAAAAAGATAGTTACGAAAGATTTGTTACGAAAAATATTTCATTTGCAGACATGGTAAAGAAAAACACTTCTCCAAAAGCTGTAGAAGTGACTAGGAAAAACGCCAGTAACGATACAGCAAAATCCTTCCTCGATAAAGCTAGTGAGGAGTGTTTCGGATACGATTTTGACACATATATGGACAAAATCAAAAAATTTGCAAGTGTTTACAAAACCTTACACAGCATTGAGGAGAAAAAGAAAGCACTTCTTAACTTCGCTCTTAAATTAGAGCTTGATGATTCCTCTCACACTGCTTAAAAATGAACAGTTGGATAAAAATACAAAGCATAAATGTTAACTCACTCGTTTCGTTAAGAAAAAGACACGAACTTGATTCTCACCTCAAAAAACATCGGCCGACGATAGTCTTGCTACAAGAGACAAGGTTTAGAAAAATACACAAAGTTAACTTCAAAGACTATGAACTAGTAAGGGGCAACCGGGAAAAATCAGGGACAGCAATTTTGGTAAAAAGTAACGTTCAGTATAGGAACAAGGCATTTACCAGTATTGAAAAAGCTGACATCACAGCCATAGAAGTCAGAGTTGGTGAAGGTTGGGTAGCTGTATGCTCTGTATACTTTAGACAGAGTGAACCAACCTCAGCTGAACTAGATAGTATTTTCAGTAGTCTTATTACTCACGACGCTATAATTGTCGGTGGTGACTTCAATGCTAAACATACAGATTGGACGAACTACTCAAACAACCTGAACGGTACTCGACTGAAAAGCTGGATTGAAAATACATCTGACATTTATAAAGTTAAGCCATTCTTTTCCAGGTTCCCAAGTAGAATAGACCACTTAAGCTATTCCTACATTGATTTCTTTTTCATATCTGAAAATCTTATAACTGATCAACTGTCTCAGGAACCACTCTTAAGAACATTAGACTTCGATTCTGATCACAGAATCATGCAAATCTCCACACAGATTTGTAGGCTTTGCTATAAACCACCTACTTTCATTAAAGACTATAGTAAAGCTGACTGGAGCGGGCTCGGACAAGAAGTAGATCAAAAACTAAAAGACAAAATCCCACCAGCTACTAGAAATCTTGATAAGGATGAAATTGATTTTTTCATTAGGCAAACGAACGAAATTGTCATCCAAGCCGCAAACAAATTCATCCCCAAATATAAAATTGTCAGAGATAGCTGTATCATGCTAGATGACATAACTCTTAACATCATCACAGAGAAGAAGCGCGTTCGACGACTGTACTTCAGAAGCGGTCGTAAAGATCCAACGCTACGAGTCATGCTACATGATATAAATGATATCATCCACTCTCGGCTAAGATTTCTATATAAAGCAAGATTTAGAGAAAAAATTAAAGACATAAGAAAAGGTCCCACCTTTTTTAAGCAAATAAAATCCCTTTCAGGCCAAATGAGTAGGAAAGCAATGCCCATCCTGGACAATGCTACCTGTGAAGAAGATAGCGCCAGAATATGTGCTGAATAATGCGCAGATGTTCACAACAGCTCAGAAGGAGCACAGCTTATAAATCAGGATCCGAATATCGATAACGTGTATCGAAACCTCACGTCAGACATTTACGTGGAATCCTTTCAATTCAGCAGCACATTTACTGCAGATGGCAACGCTCTGGAATTCAATGAAAACTACAGTGAATTTTTATCCACTGAAAGTGTCAAAGATATTATCAGAAGCACTAAGCCTAAACCGGGGGGGATGAACTGAGTAATAAACTCACCAAAAAACTTCCTGACATTTATGTGCAATACTTGAGGATTATAATGAATAACTGTCTTAATATTAGTTATTTTCCAGACGAATGGAAAAAGGCTCTGGTTGTCCCCATACCTAAGCAAAGCCACCTGGCTAAAAACCCGGCGCTCTACAGACCCATATCCTTACTGCCCTGCGATAGTAAAATTTTCGAGTACGTCATCAAGGATAGACTGAGATTTTGCGAGGGAAATGAAATTTTCAAATCAAATCAATTTGGGTTTATAAAAGGCAAAGCCACTGCACATGCCCTAATTACACTCGCGGAAGATGTACATGACGGCTTCCGAAGAAACTGCCCTACACTAGCTTGCTCAATTGATTTGCAAAAGGCATTTGATACTGTTTGGATCGAGGGCCTTGTCTACAAAATGACTGAATTTCTATTTTCAATCAAAGTATGCACTATTGTTGCACGATATCTTACCAATAGAAGCTTGCATGTGAGATACAACAATTTCATATCGGAACAAATCTCCATTAAAGCTGGAGTGCCACAGGGCTCCATTCTACGCCCAATTTTATTCAACATATTCTTGTCAGACTTTCCATTAGATCCTCACAACAAAATTAAGTCTATCCTTTATGCAGATGATACAATACTATATTGCACCGGGTTAAACATGAAACTAATGCTGAAACGTACAACCGACTTTATTGGGTCGATCGCACAACACCTACATAAATGGAAGTTGAACGTCAATGTGGCACAATGCAAGGGAATCCTATTTAGAAAACAGGCGAGGCACATCAGGCCCAAAGCCTTTAAAATTAACGATAACATTAAACTAATCTTCAATGACATCTATATTAACGATAACATTAAACTAATCTTCAATGACATCTGTATTAAAACTGTAAATAACTTTAAATATCTTGGCATTACAATAAAAAACAAACGGTCCCCAAATCAGCACATGGAAAACACCCTTTCGAAAGCTAACGCCGTCTTAAATATATTGACCAAAGTCTTCAAGAACCAAATTTTAGACTCTGAACTCAAATACCTAGTCTATAAGCAAATCATAAGACCAATAATCACCTACGGTTTCGAAGGCTGGTGCCACATATCTGGAAACCAAATGAAGAAGATCCTCACTTTCGAGAGAAAATGTCTTTATAAGACTTTACCAGTTGATGTAGCCTACAGAGAATTGAACGCAGAGGACGATTATTTTGTAAAAATAAGCAAAAAAAGCCTTTATAGAAAATTTAGAAAACTTAAGCTGATAAATATATTTACGTTAGAATGTTTGATTAAGGTTTTTAATAAAATGAAAAATATGGAGGACAACAGACTCCAAGAATTTAGCAATATAGAATACTTAGTTCCAAGTATTCAAATCTACAAGACAAGTATAAATATAAGGTTTTTCCACCTTCCTACCTATACTATCTAAATGCTTTGGGATTAACCCAAACTAACAATAAACTTACCTTCTACAGGAGGAAGAACAATTCAAACAACTTAAGGGATCTTTTTTAAGTCATATAAAGAAAAATATATGGACGTGTATATATATTACATATATATACATATACATATTTAAACACATATTTAAACTATAAGCTTATGTAGTAGAATATAAGATATGAAGGAAATCTGTAAATAAAACATTAACTACCTTTTTAACTTTGTTGTCTTATTCATAGTTTCCCTATTTATTCTAACCCTATTCTCAACTGACCCACCCACCAAATTAAACGTAAAGACGGTGGGGTTTTGAGAGGCTTTCCCCGAAAACAACATATATTAAGTACATATAAACATAGACAAGACAAGAAATGTATTACGATTAAGTACTGAGAAGTTTCTTTTAAGTAAACGTAGTACTAAACAATAGTTAAGAATGGAATATATTTCAGTAAGTGTACATAATTTTATTTTAGCCTCAATAAATTGTTTCACTAGAAAAAAAAAATTGTTTCACTTAGCTCCCGATCATAGTCGAATGTGCGACGCGAACCGGTAAAGACGTTAACCGAACGTGTGTGTTCCAATCTCTTTCTTCAATGAGAACAGTGTTTTCCCATCCGCGGGTGAGAAACTGAAAGTGCGACACAGGCCAACAATAGTGAAGACCAGGATAAGTGAGAATCTAGAAGAGCGGTTCCAAGTGGACAGTGAATGTGTTGAAATGTGCTACAAGGGAATAGTGCATGCATCACCTACAACGACGAGGAACATTGCCACAGGCATAAATGAAGGAAAGTCTTGGTTGAGTCGTATTTTACACTAAACTGTGGTTTATGTTGTTTGCTAGTTACGGACGTAAATACAATTTCTTCATCATAAAAATTGATCTGGTTAGGATAGAATAAATTAGTTACACATTACACTTTACATTTTATCATAACCTCGAATCCTTACTCGGTGCCCATGGACAATAACCTGACAAGAACACAACAAGGACTATCCTCCAAGAACAGGCCAAACACCTGCATCATATGCAGAGCCAGCTAGAAGAGGTTCTGAAGGAACTAAAGTTCACGATAGATCAGCTGCAGAGCTCGCAACTCCAACTTCAAAAGGCTCACGAAGAAATTCGAGAGCAAAGAAAGAAGAGCGAAGAATTGCTTAAAATTATAATAAGCCTAAAAAAGCCAGAAAAAACTAATAAAAAACGAAAGTTAGTCAAGTCTCCCTCACTATCAGCTGAGTCCAATCCTCCTCGAGCGACGAGAAGGAAGTAAAACCAAGGTCGGACGACGAAATGCATGAAGAGGAGGAGGAAGAAGCCTGTGAAGAAGAGGAAACACAGGAAGAGGGGACCAAAGAGGCACACGATGAGGGGGAGTATCCATCTCTCCCACCCACTAAACCAGATGTATGTTTTTCAGAGATGAAGATACAGCCAAAACCTACCACCCCCCTTAAGCCCACGACTTCAAATACGAACAAAACTAAAGAGGCAATAGAACAAGAAGAACCCAGCAAACACCGCACGGTACCGATCATTCTCCGAGAACCGGAAAAATGGACCGCACTGGCAAAGGAACTGAAGAAAAATAGGATCAACTTTATCTCAGCCAAGAGGATCTACCTTGGCATACAAATTATTCCAGAAACCACAAAGGACCACAGACAAATGACCAAACTAATGACGAATCAAAAAATACAATACCACACCTATTATCTCCCCGAAGATAAGAACCTAAATGTAGTTCTGCGAAGACTTCACGGAGTTAGCTCTGAGGAAATCAAAGAAGACTTGGAAGCTCAGGGCTTCCAGCCCATAGAAGTTTTCCCCATCAAACTTCAATCAGGACCCTCCAAGCTTTTCAAGGTCTTTCTCCCAAAAGAAGAAACAGCAATATTTAACATCAAAGATGTCTGCACCTTATATGCCGAGTTGAAGCGCTGAAACCCCGTAATGGCTTACCGATGTGCCATAATTGCCAACAATTCGGACACTCCTCTGGCAATTGCCATGCGCAATCGAGATGCGTAAAGTGCGATGGGCTCCACCACCACAAAGATTGTAAAAAGCCAAAAGAGGAAGCCCCAAAATGTGTCAATTGCAAGGGCGAACATCCGGCTTATTACGGGGGTTGTCCTAAGAATCCGAAGAACGTCAAGCGGATGTTTGCACAAATAGCTGCACAAAACAACACAAATTCACAATCAACCTCTCCACCCAACACCAAACCCGTGAGTAAACCACAACCGCAACCCACCTCCATACCCACAACATAAGACATGGGACAATTCTTCACATCTATGCAGAATCAGTTCCAACTGATGATGCAAGACATGATGGCGAAGATGCTACAGGGAATGTTCGCAGCCACAAACACATGCAAATACTAATGGATCTGATGAACCCCATTTCCATACTCACGTGGAATGCCAATTCCTTGTACCAGAGGACTGGAGAATTTAAACAATTTCTACTAGATTATAAATTTGACATTATTCTCATCCAGGAAACCTTTCTGAAACCAGGAACCCGTCTCCACTTCCCTAATTACACTCTGTACAGAAACGACAGACTCTAAGGTAGAGGAGGTGGTACAGCCATTCTCGTGAGACGAAATGTGTGCCACCACCAGATCATAAAACCGCAGTTAACAAAAACAGAAGTCACAGCTATTAAAGTACAGACGAGCCCCTTTGCGTTCTCCGTAGTTTCTCTTTACAACCCCCCAAACAATAAGGAATTCGCACAAGACCTTGAATCCCTATTCACACTTGAAGGCCCACTACTAATCATAGGCGACTTCAACGCATATCACCGCGACTGGGGAGCAGTGAGAAGTAACCGAGCCGGGGCTAAGCTAAATAGGTTCATCACCAGCGCATAAGGCAATTTACATATCCCAGACGAGCCAACACACCACGTACGAAACTCAGCGACAACCATAGATTTCGGAATTTCTCGAGGATTCCACCACAACCTAAGAATCAGAGTCCTAAACGAGCTCTTCTCTGATCATCAACCGGTCCATTTTCTTTTAGAGGACATCTTCATAGATGTACCGCTAAACGTAAAGCAAAAACGGATGGGAAGGCTTTCCGAGACACGCTAGCAAATGAAAGTTTCACCCAAGAGTTAATAACAGCCAGAAATGTCGACAATAGAATTCTAGAAGTTACAGAGAAAATTAAACAGGTAAAGGAGAGCCTTACAGCCACAACTCCGGCTAGGGAACATAGCCCCTACGAACTCCCTCAGGATTTAAAAAATCTGATAAGGAGGAAGAATCAAGCCCGGAGAAGAGCTAGGAGCACGGGTGATCCTACACTGAAAACGAAAGCCTGCCGGTTGACCAACAAAGTCCGAAAAGAAATACTCGAGTTTCAAAATGAGCAATGGGAAGGATTCCTACAAAGCTTGGAGCCTAGCGGGAACGCCTTTTGGAGGTTATCTAAATATTTCCGAACAAAAAGCAAGACAGTTATGCCACCCATCCACGGACAAAACGGACTTCTTTATGACACTTTAGGGAAGGCGGAGGCGTTCGCGGATACCCTAGAACTTCGCATAGTTTCGCAAGAACTCCTTTCCGGAGGAGGATCTTGAAGAGGAGGAAGCAATTCTCTCAAAAGCCCGGAAAATAGTATCTTCACGGCACCATGAGGAATACGAAATACGACCAATGGACCTCTACGAGACAAAAAATATTATACTGGGACTCAACAAACGAAAGACGCCAGGACCGGACATGATAACCAACACAATGCTTAAATGGCTTCCCGACAACATACTAACGACAATAACAAACATTGTAAACAAAGTCTTCCAACTGCGAAAATTCCCACAAGCATGGAAACAAGCTACCGTAATAGTTATTCCCAAACCAGGTAAAGACCACAGATTCCCGCAAAATTGAAGACCGATTAGCCTCCTCTCTTCCATTTCCAAATAGCCGAAAGAGCTATCTTGTATAGACTACAAGAAACCGTCAAACATAAAAATATCATCCCCGACGAACAATTTGGTTTCCGTGCCGAACACTCCACTGAACTCCAGCTCATCAGGGTGGTCCAACATATCCGCAACGGAATGAATCGCACCAAATCGACAGGCCTTGTTATGTTTGACATAGCAAAAGCCTTCGATAAAGTCTGGCATGCAGGACTAATCTTCAAAATGCATGAACTTCATATGCCACTCCAAGTGATACAAATTATTCACTCTTTCCTCAAAGGCAGAACCTTTAGTGTCAGAATTGACCAACATCTCTCAAATATGCGATCGATCGAAGCTGGAGTTCCGCAAGGATCACCAATCTCACCAATTCTTTACAGTCTATACACTGCAGATCTGCCTAGTATGCCAAAAAACGTACGTTTATCCTTATACGCGGATGATACGTGTATATTCTACACAGATCGACAAGCAGAAGTCATCACGTCCAAACTGCAAAGCTCCATCGACATCCTCCTGGATTACTTCCGCAAATGGAAAATAAAAGCACTGTTCGTCACCAGAAAGAAACTGCAACGCCCTCGACTACTAAAAGTCTACAACGAACAGATACAATGGAACAGGACAGCAAAATACTTAGGACTAATAATTGACAATCGCCTTACATGGAATGACCACATACGACAAAAACGACTACACTGTATACAAATCCTCGCATCCTTACAACCAATCCTCAAATCCGGCCGTCTGAACATGACCAACAAAAGACTAATATACACACAAATAATACGACCAACGTTACTCTACGGCAGCATGGCATTTTACAAGAATTCAAAAACAAACAAAAAAGGACTGCAGATAATACAAAACAAGGCACTGAGGTGGATCGGAACAATTCCATGGTATATTAGAAAGTTGGACATACACAAGGACTTCAGACTTGACACAATTGAAAGGTACATACGCGACAGGGCACTAAAACTTTTCGACTAAACAGACAAACACCCTAATGAAACCATGGAATTCCTAAAAATCCCTGAAAAACTACGAAAAACAACGTATCCCACAATCAGATCCATTATCGACATAAACTAGCAAAACAACTTAGGTTACAGTGAGTGCAAAATCGCTCACAGACAAGATTGGAACCAACTACTCCAATTAGCTCCCAGTCGATCTCCGCCCGTGTGGAGGGAGAGTCGGCTATCGATCGTTGAGGAGTGAACAACTCGTACCAAAGATTTAAGTGACAGGAAAGCTCAAAGCTTGCGTGTGCTATAGCCACAGTCTTGTAGAAGTAGATACGGATCAGACGTGACGGGTTATTGTTGTGATATACCAGGTATGCGCCTATGAAACCGGTAACGACATCTAGCGGTAAATAACCGAATATTTATAAACTTCGGAACCGTACCAAATGTCATGTTTACTTCTTCTGTCATATGTCAACAATATTCAGTTCACAATTTGTCAAGTTTCATCCAACAACGCATTGTTTGACGCTCCGGAAAATGTCGGATTACGTGCCTACAAATTACGATTTGCGGACACAGTTAATTTTGTGTTACCATTTGAAGAAAAACGCTTCTGAATCGCATCGAATGCTTGTGGAAGCTTACGGCGAGCATGCTCTTGGTCGCACACAGTGTAACGAGTGGTTCAATAAATTTAAAAGTGGTGATTTTGATGTGAGAAATAAGGAGCGTGGTCGGCCACCAAAAAAGTTTGAAGACGCCGAATTGCAAGCATTGCTCGATGAAGATGATGGCCAAACGCAAGAACAGCTCGCAGAACAATTGGGTGTTGACCGTCGGACCGTCGGAAAACGTTTAAAAGCAATGGGAAAATTTTTAAAGGTCGGTAGATGGGTGCCACATGAACTGACTGAAAGGCAGCAAGAAAATCGAAAAGCACTTGTGAAATGCTGCTCGCCCGGTACAAAAGAAAGTCGTTTTTGCATAGAATCGTAACTGGTGATGAAAAGTGGGTCTATTTCAAGAATCCCAAATGAAAAAGATCGTATGTTAACCGCGGCGAAAGTGCGCAATCGACCGCAAGGCCAGATCGTTTCGGAAAGAAGGCCATGCTATGTGTTTTTTGGGACCAGTGTGGTGTCATATGGTATGACCTTCTAAAACCTGGTGGAACGGTTAACGGTGAACGTTACCAACAACAATTGGCCGATTTGAACCGTGCTATACGCCAAAAACGCCCAGAATATGAAGCCAGACAACACAAAGTGATTTTCCTCGATGACAACGCACCACCACACCGCACTAGAGCCACCAAAGAATTGGTTGCATCGTACAACTGGGAAGCTCTTGCTCATGCGGCTTACTCACCAGACTTGGCGCCTTCGGATTATCACATGTTCGCATCGATGGGCCACGCATTAACGGAACGGCGCTTCAATTCTCACACAGAAGCCAAAAAATGGATCGATGATTGGTTTCAGGCAAAAGACGAAACATTTTTTTGGCGAGGCATCCATAAATTGCCTGAGAGATGGGAAAAATGTGTAGTTAGCGATGGCCATTACTTTGAAGAATAAAATTGTAATCATTTCCTCACAATAAACGTGTTTTTTTACAAAATAATTACCGGTTTCATAGGCGCATACCTGGTAGATCTGAAAACGTGTGTGTGCAATACATGTTAACAATAACTTAGTGAACCTGATAGAGACAGAATACTCATAGAAAGTTCTTTGTGTTCGGTAGAAACGGACAGAAAGTGCATGGCAAAAAAAATGCCAAAGGATACTAACAGTGAAAAAAGAAACAGTGTTCCTTGAAAAAATTAAGAGGGACAGAAAATATCAGGAGTGTTGTAGCGGGGAGAGAATCTACAAGGCATACTAGAAAGTGATACGTTAATTTCGACGCGTCGAAGTAGATGAAAATGAACTATTTTGGATTAACAAAGAGTTAACGACAGCAAACCAGATACACGTAAAGATACATTCGGTGAAAAAGTTTAAATATCACGTTGAATGTCACGCCAATTTAACAGGAATTGTCCGCGGCGCCACGATGAATTTCTATTATGCAATACCTATAATATCGAAATATTATCTGCAATAGATAACTTAACTGTAAAAAACTGCAACCAAATTCAGATCGATATATCTGTCAAACCAAAAATTACATCGCGCTCGAATTTATTCCAGTGACAGTTCATTATATTGTTTACAAACGTACAAAAGCATTTTGGTCTGTGCTTTATAGAAAAAAAGTTATTCGCGATGGAATTTAAATGTGATAGTGATATTGCTGTACATTTGGTTGAAAAATCACAAGTGGCTTTCGTTAGAGCTCTACAAAATTTAAATGTGAATAAATCTTCTATTTCTCGTACCATGATACCATGATACTAGTAGCGTTGCCCGACGCCAAGGAAATGGACGAAAAAAAGTGTAACAATACCAGAAATTATTCGGAAAGTTAAGGCCAGAATTGAGCGAATTTTCGCGTCGCAGTGGTGCTAAAATGGCTCGTGACATGAACATATCGCGTGAACGGATGTAACACATATTGAGAAATGAGCTTAAACTAAATACTGTGTGTGTTGTCCCGTGTTTAGCACTTCTAGATTAGATCCCGTTTTTCGTTGCTTTTCCATTTTAAAAATGCTATGTTTTTTAATTTTTGACAAATATATATTTCGGGAGTGAGTTGCTCCCTTCTTCAGTGTCAGTTATTTTCTGACAAAATAACTAAAATAACTGACACTGAAGAAGGGAGCGACTCACTCCCGAAATATATATTTGTCAAAAATTAAAAAACATAGCATTTTTAAAATGGAAAAGCAACAAAAAACAGGATCTTAAACTAAAGCCATTGAAGTCCGAAAAAGTGCAAGTTCTTACCGATGCACAAAAAATTATCGGTTTTACTTGCCAGAGAGGTCAGTTGAAAATTTACACCTTCGATTGGGCACCAGAGCTCAAGCGGAGTGCAATTCAGTGCAATGTGTTTTAAGTGAAAGAAACGGTTTACGATGAACCCAGAACAATTTAATACGTTTATGTAGTCTTGCAATCATTAATACAGGGATTGACGATTGGAAACGCCTCGAGACTCCACTCCGGAAATCAATCCAGCATACGCAAGTTGGAAAAATTCGACACCCACATACATGCTGATGACACAATATTTTACACTACTGGTCTTAATGTCAGAATTAGAAGACTAGAAGACTACACATATGTAGAAGACGATGTAGAAGACTACACATATAGAAGACATGGCCTTGGAGAGCGACTTCGCCGAAAAGGATGAAGGAAAAAGCAACAATTACGGAGGGGAAATAGCTATGGACAACAATACTAACCAAGTACTAGTCAACAAGAAGAGACGGATTGACAAAAAGTCAGAAGGACGATAAAATGGAAGGAAAGTACAACTACAGGATCCGACACACAAATACCACAGAAGAAAGTACGTTTTCCCCCCATAACAGCCTACAACATAAATTTTGAGGCTTTCTCACGGGACACAATCGCACTGAAAATTGAAAGTTGCTCCTTCAGTATCTCGCAGGGATACAACAAATACCGGTGCATTATCCAATGTAGCCAAGTAGAGTGTAGAGAAGAAATTTTGAACATTTAATTATTTCACTTATACGCCAAAAACACGAGAAGAGTATTACTCTTATTATTAAGAATATCTGTGAAAGCTTCACGGCTGAGGAAGTCCATAAGGAACTTAAAAATCAAAATTTTAAAGATGTTATAAAGGTTGCATCATCACAATCAACAACAAAACCCCATTTTAATGTTTTCGTGCTCAAACTAACTCCAAATGCAGAAATTGATGATTTTTTAAAAATTAAGGACTATCCTTAACCAACGTGTAGTGGTTGAAAGACTTGGTAATCCCGTAGCTATTCAATGTTACATCTGCCAAAGGGTTGGACATTTTGCAGCGAACTGCGCAATGAAAACGCGGGGCGTCAAATGTCTGAACTTCCATGAAAGATACAAATGCTTGGTGACTAATAAAGAAGATATCGCGTGTGTTCTGTGGAAGGAGCCAGGGCACACGGCTAATTTCAGAGGTTGCTCTAAGTAGCAAGAGCTGCTTCATAAGAAAAAAGGAAGTTAAATCATACCCACTCCTCACCATAATATTTCTCTACAGAATACTGTAGATAAACATATGACTTTTGCAGAGATCATTCTAAAAGTGCAATTGCTGAAAGTAACTCCCTTATAACTTTCCTTGATGAAGCACAAACGAATGTTTTGGCAGCAACTATGACTCACATGTTGGCAAAATGAAAGCATTTGTCGAATTGAAGAAAAAAGGAAAGCCCTCAAGAATTTCACTCTACGGTTAGAACTAAATGGACTGTAGATTGAAAACTGTAGATCACACTGACTGTAAATCACACTATCAATGTGAATTCTATTGTGACCCATAGAAAAATGCACAGTCTAGATATGTTCTTAAAAACACATAAGCCGGATGCAGTGTTACTTCAAGAAACTAGACTCAGAAACAAACATTAACTGTACTACAAAAACGTTGAACTAAGACATAATGGAGATGATAAGGGAAACACAGCAATACTAATTCGCAGTAAGCTCCATTTTAAACATAAACTAATATAAGCCCCCCAAAGGAGCTGACCTGACAGCCATTGAAGTCAGAGCTGGAATTGAATGGCTGTCACTAGCCTCTGTATATTTCAAACAATACTGCGTAAACACCCAAACACTAGATGCAATACTAAGCGACATGTCAGGAAGCGATGGAATTGTCATTGGTGGAGATTTCAACGCCAGCCATACAAACTGAGGCAATAGTACAAATAACATAAACGAAACAAATCTCAACTTTTGGTTGCCGGCGGCCAAATCGACATTCAACATAAGGCAATACCATTCACGACTACCATCCCGATCAAATTCAAGATCTTCTTCATTCATCGACTTTTTCATCATATCAGAATGCCTAGCCACCTCCCATAGCTTCAGAAGGCATACAAACACAGGTCCCAACCTATAAACAAACTAAAAACAGTCTGCTGGTACTAGACGATACATCCCTGAGTCTAATCAATCTGAAAAAAAAAAAACAGCTCAGAAGGCGCTACTTTAGCACTGGAAGAAGGGATACTAGAATGCGCAATTTCATATACAAAATAAGTAATGAAATCGACCAAAGGTTTAGTTAAAAATATCGAGAAAATACCAAAGACCAAAATAAAATACCAAAAATAGTCAAGCATACAGAGTTTTCTGAGGCTTTCCCAAATAAAATTAAACAATTATGTAAAAGTATACTTGTTAAGCTAATCACATAAATTAAATGAGATTACTGACAATATCTTTTAAAGTAAGACGTAGTACCACAAAAATTTAAAATTAAGAAAACCAAAAAGTTTTGTAACATGTACAGAAATTCCATTAGCCTCAATAAATATGTTTTACTCCAAAAAAATATGTTTTTTTACTCCATGTTTGCATGTGACAGTATAGTGCAGACCGCGAGAGCGAACAGACGCTTAGTGACCTTATTATGTAGTGGAAATAGTGAAACCGGCGCAGTGATCGTACCAGCGATCAAAACATACAACCAAAAATAAACGCTAAAACGGAAAAGCCGCACAGCGTCTCTTTGTCACCAGCTAGCATGGTGAGCGACAAGCGAATGCACGCACGCAATGACACTACCACTGACAGCGAACGCCACACGTAACCCGACGCCGAGCAAGACGAATTAAGTGATCAGGAGCCAATGATAGCGACGGCGGAACCAAATAAATCCCATGACAGAATCCATCAACTTCAGACAGAAAACCGCGAACTCATGAAAAAAAAACGACTGGCTCGAATCGAAAACGAATCAACTGGCTGAACACAATGATAGCGCTTCTCAATCGAATGGCAGCAATACAACCAACTACTGAACCACCACATCAATCCAGCAACATTCCAGCAAAACCTACTGTTCAGCCACCACCTGAAGCAACAACCGCACGAAATACCACAGCACCGAATTACACCAATCAACACAACCTGCAAAAACCATCGACATCTAAACACCAGCTCACAAAAAGGTAAGCCAAGCAAAACTTCCCCCTATTGTCACTCTCGAAAATGTCCTTGAATTAAATCTCTTCAAACGACTTTCCTTAACAAACTTCCATATAACAACCTCTCAACCCCCTCATCTACTCAAATTATTGTCAACACGCCCGCCGAGTTCGAGGCCACTTGTAAGATTCTTCTCGAGAGCAAGAAACAATTCTTCACCTATACACCCTCTGACTAGAAATTGAAAATCTTCATCATTCGCGGACCTCACGGTGTCTACACGGAAGACTTTGCGGCTTTCCGCAATGACACAGGGCATCCAAGACATCTTTGGAATAAAGGCCTTTGAAAACCCCACGGCAAAACTCCAGAATAAAAAAATTAGACCTCTGGCTCATAACATTCGGTCCAAACTTCAATCTAGCTTATCTCAGCAAGGTTACTGCCATCCTTCACACCATTGTGAAGTTCAAAGGCATTAAAAGTAAATCCATTGTGCAGTCTGCAAACTGCAAACTGATCAGCCACGCTGTTATAAACTGTCACTTAACCTACAGATGTGTTAAGTGCAGCCTATCACACGGATCTGGCAAACGTCAGAAACTTCCTGACCAGAAGCCGAGATATGCAAATTGCCACTTCGACGAGCATCCTGCCAACTACAGGAACTGTCCGGTGCTCATTAAAATTAGAGAATCACACCCAGTCATTATGCCAAATGGTGCTACGTGAACCCAACCGAAACCCCCTACCCTCAGCAAACCCATTCAACCAGCGTTCTCTTACGCATCAACACTCAAAAGCAACATTACAAGTAGCACAACACCAGCTTCATCGTTCCAAAACGAAATAACCTCCTTGTTTGGCATGAATGGACTGACAGGGAAATTGCGGAAATTCTTCCCAATTTACAACTCCACCATCAATCCCCTAGAGAAAAATCATAATGTGCTTGTTTATTGCGTCCCTAGATGGATGTTAAAATAACATCAACTCAATTGTTGGTAGAGCGCGCCGTCATGAATTTGAATTCTTTCTTCGATTTGGACCCCAAAACGTGCTGCTATTCGAAACCAAAACCTCTCCACACCACAGGCCCCATTTCCCGTCGTTCAACCTTTCGTTCAAGATTCGCACAGTGCTGGTGGCTGGTGACCGCAATTCTCGTGCACTCAAAATTCAAAACCATCCACCTATTTCCACCCTTCTGAGAAGAAACCACTTTCGAGTCCACAACCGACAGCTAAGCTGTTGAGTCCCGCAACACCCTGCTCTTAGTCACATCTTAAAATGTTAGTTTAAGCAAGATGTAAGACTCTAGAATAAGCAAAAACCGTCAGAGTTAAGTAATTTTCATTGAAATCCTTGTTAGAATTAAGACTAACTAATGCCAAAATAAAAACGTTGTTGTTGTCATACTTGCATATGGATTCGAAGATGCTATGCGGTGCCATGTCCCAACATGTCAGTTGAATCAAATCAAAGTATTTGAACGAAAATGTCTGTACAGTATATTACCCGTAGAAACAGCCTACCGTAGGTCAAGTCTTCATCAGAACTTATTTGTTAAAATAAGTAAAATATTTTTGTATAGTAAGTTTAAGAATTTTAGGCCATCGTCGAATTTATGTTAACATTGTTGTTGACGAACTATTATAATAGTATGTTATTTCTTGAGAGGAACTATAAGTGTTTTTCGATTATTACTCTTGGAAATCGACTCCATTGGCTGCAACAGAATCATGGTCTAAATCATGAAGTGAAAGCACTTTAAATTATAGTTTTTTATAAAATATTGAAAAAAAAATTTAAGAATATTTTCAATATTAATATATTCTCTTAGTATTGTGACGTGTTCAGGTTACGCGCCACTATAGTCGTCTCAAGCCAAAAATCGTAAACAAGTTTACAACTACCAATATATCGATTGTTCTCGAATGCGTAAACATAAACACGTTGCCTGCATTGAGTACAACAAATCCCGGTACAAGCGACTCAGCGCGTAAACACGAGAACAATCCGCATGGAAGATTCTGGGATGGTTGGTAGTTGTATAAAAGCGACTACGGCGAGCAAATTTCTCGTAGGGCATTCAAAACAGTTTACGCTCTGCAGATGACATAGCGAGATTGATCAAGATCAGATCAGAGTCGCGTGTGTACCCGACGCAGATAGATAGTGTTTTCGTAACCCCCGCAGAGTTCAATTATCGTATCACGTTATAATCTCGCGCGTGCAGGTGCATTTACGTGCGCGCCATGTGAAAAACAAACAAAAAAAAAATTATTTTCATTTAAAATAAACAAGTGCAAAAAAACTATAAGGTAACCCATAAACTATAAAAAAAACTGGTGTGAAATTGAAATAAATCATAAACTGGCCCATACACATTTTCAAAAAAATCTGTGAAATTAATAAGAAAAAAAAATCATACAACAAAAAAAAATATATTAAAAATTATAATAATAAAAGTGGCCTGTTGTGGAAGTGAAAAACCAAAAAATATATAAGAAAAAGAACACGGATAAAGTTCTTTCGGAGCGGTGAAAGCGGTAAGGAAAAAAAAAATAAATATATTTCTGGGTGAGTAGAGTTATTCACTATATTTAACGTTTAAACTCTTATACGGACAAGGACTGAATTTATAATAAATTAAATATCGGAGTTCAAGACCATAGTGCTGATAGCAGGATGGGGGACAAAGAACGAGACAAAACGAAGACAGACGCGTCATTGGTCGACCAGTCCACTGAGTTAGAGAAAAACAATACATTTCTCAGCCAAGTGTTAAAAGAGCTCAAGTCCATGCGCGAGCAACTTTGCGTGAGCCAAGAACAGCTCCAAAAGGCACTCAATGAGCTTGCCGACCAAAGACGCGAAAACCACGAGCTAAAGCAGCAAATTTTGGGCCTTCAAAACAAAAAAGGCACAAAAACTTCTAAACGGAAGAAAAATAAGAAACGGAGGATTGCGAGCTCCTCGTCATCCTCCAACAAAACTGTCACTTCCTCAGAGGGAGAGGCAGAAGAAGAAGTAGTTGAAGAAGAAGAAGAATTAATTGAAGAGGAGATGGAAGAAGAAGTGCAGGAAGACGAGGAGTTACCACCCCTCCCGGCCCCAAAACCAGCTACCACCTTCCACGACATGAAAATCACCCCCAAACCACCCACACAATCAGCCCCATCCGCACCCAAGACTACTGACAACACCCAAGCCACTAACCAACAAAAACGGACCATACCAATAATACTGCGCGAAACGGACAAATGGACAGCACTTAACAAATTAATTAGACAAAATAAAATAAAGACGGTCAGTGCTAAAAGGGTTTATTTGGGAATCCAAATAGTCCCGGAGACCGCAAATGACCACCGACAGATAACGAAGATACTGACGGAGAAAAAGTGGCAATACCACACCTACTACCTCCCTGAAGAACGCAATTTGAACGTGGTCATCCGCGGCCTTCATGGGCTCGCTCTGGAGGACATTAAGGAAGACCTCGAATCTCAAGGCTTCCACCCATTAGAAATTTTCAACATAAAAACGCAGTCAGGCCCCTCAAAACTGATAAAGGTCCTTCTCCCAAAAGAAGAAACCCAAATCTTTAATATAACTGCAGTATGCCAGCTTATCTGCAAGGTGGAAGCCATTAAACCGCGAAACGAACAGCCGATGTGTCACAACTGCCAGCAGTTTGGACATTCCTCGGGCAATTGTCACGCTCAAGCTCGGTGCTTGAAATGCGATGGCTTACACCATTTCACGCAATGCAAGAAGAAGCAAGAGGAGAAGCCGAAATGTGTCAACTGCGGTGGAGAACCTCCGTAGCTTGCGGGACTACGGAGGCTGCCCGAAAAACCCCAAAAACATTAAGAAGTCGTTCGCACAGATAGCTGCTCAAAACACTAGCCCCACACAAACACAAGCACCAACCCGCACCACCACAAACACCACAACACCCCAAACAAACAAAAACACACAACCAATTAATCACACACCACCAGACATGGGACAACTCTTCGCCACCATGCAATCTCAGTTTCAACTGATGATGCAAGACATGATGGCGAAAATGGTCCAAGACATGTTTGCAGCACAAGCCACAACACTAGCACACAAATGAATCAGCGTGATCACATTTCTATTCTCACATGGAATGCAAATTCCCTGCTTCAACGAACCGGAGAGTTTAAACAATTTATTCTGGATAATAAATTTGAGATTATTCTCCTCCAGGAAACTTTCTTGAAGCCCGGAACGCGTCTCCAATTCCCTAACTATAATCTATACAGAAACGATAGATTAACTGGTAGGGGAGGAGGAACGGCCATTCTAGTGAGAAGAAATGTCAATCACGACCTGATTCACACACCACACCTCACGAAAACAGAAGCGACAGCCATCAAAGTGCGAACGGACTCCTTTGAGTTTGTGGTTATTTCGGTGTACAACTCACCATCAAATAGGCAAATCGAACAAGACCTCCACAGCCTATTTCAGATAGAAGGACCACTTCTAATCATTGGAGACTTCAATGCCTACCACAGGCATTGGGGCGCTGTGAGAAGTAATCAAGCTGGGACTGAGCTAAATAGATTCATCACAAGCACAAATGCAAGCCTGCACCTACCCAATGAACCAACACATTTCGGGCGAATACGAGGAAATATCCTCGACTTCGGAATCTCCCGCGAATTTGATGCCAGCATTAAAATAAGTGTCCTCAACGAGCTCTCCTCGGATCATCAACCGGTTCACTTCTTAATTGAGAACGTCTTCATTGACGATCCTCCAAAAGTAAGGAAGAAAATAAACTGGCAAGCTTTCCATGACCATCTGGCTAACGAAAGTTTCACCCAAAATTTAAACACAGCCGATGATGTCGAAATAATGATTGAAAAATTAACAAGCATGATCATGCAGGCAACAGAGGACAACACAGTCATAACTCCGGCAAGGGAATACAACCCCTATGAACTCCCTCGCGAAATTAAGGTCATAATAAGGAGGAAGAATAAATATCGGAGAAGAGCTAGGAGCACGGGTGATCCTAGACTTCAAACGAAAGCAAACCGGTTGACGAATAAAATTCGGGACCAAATAATCCTGTTCCGTAACGAGCAGTGGGAGAGCTTCCTGCATAGTCTTGAGCCTGGCGAGAATGCCTTCTGGAGAATGTCCAAATACTTCCGGAAACAAAACAAAGCAGTTGTGCCACCCATTCACGGCCCAAACGGTATACAATTCGACAAAGCCGGAAAAGCGGAAGCCTTTGCAGACACGTTGGAGCTGCAATTCCAAGACAACACCTTCTGGGAGCAGGACCTTGACGAGGGGGACCACGTCCTGAGAAAAGTGAGCGAGCTCATGAGAACTCAGGTAGAGGTAGAAGATGTGATACGGCCACTAGACGTACTGGAAACTAAGGACTTAATACTTCGACTTAAGAAACGGAAGGCACCTGGACCAGACACAGTTACAAACACCATGTTGAAATGGCTTCCTGACAACTTTCTCAACAACTTGACGGACATAATAAACGCAATTTTCCGTTTACGTAGATTCCCTAAAGTCTGGAAATCGGCTATCATAACGGTCATACCTAAGCCCAACAAAAACCATGCCTTCCCACAAAACTGGAGACCAATAAGTCTTCTCTCGTCCATCTCCAAAGTGGCAGAAAAGGCACTGCTGATTAGGTTAAACGAAGTGATAGCCGAAAAACACATTCTCCCCGATCAACAATTTGGTTTCAGAGAAGCACACTCCACGGAACTCCAACTTACAAGGGTGATCCAACATATCAGAAATGGCATGAATCGCAGGAAGTCAACAGGCTTAGTTATGTTTGACATAGCCAAAGCCTTTGACAAAGTCTGGCATGCAGGACTTATTTTCAAAATGCATGAGTTCTCTATTCCCCTTCCATATGTTCAACTGACTTACGCCTTTTTAAAAGGCCGATCTTTTAAAGTTAGAATAGAAGATCACCTCTCAAGCCTGCGAAAGATTCAAGCTGGAGTTCCACAAGGATCACCCATCTCACCAACACTATACAACCTGTACACAGCAGACATTCCCCTCTTACCGAACAACGTGCAAGTATCACTACATGCAGACGATACCTGCATATACTATACCTCAAGACAAGCAGAAGTCATCTCCTCAAAACTGCAACACTCAATTGATACAATGTTAGAGTACTTCCGTGAATGGAAGATTGCAATAAACAAAGACAAGACACAAGCCATGATCATTACTAGATGTAGAGGACAACAACCAACACAACTTCACATTGACACAGGCACAATACCCTGGAACAAAACTGTTAAGTACTTAGGACTAACAATCGACCACAGACTGACATGGAAAGACCACATACGATCAAAACGTTCACATTGCTTGGGTATACTCTGCTCCCTCAATCCACTCCTTAAGTCAGGCAAACTTAGTGTCAAAAACAAATTGCTGCTCTACAAACAAATACTTAGACCGACATTACTATACGGTAGTACCGCTTTCTGCCAGACAGCCAAGACGCACAAAAAAGCGCTCCAATCCCTGCAAAATAAAGCACTACGGTGGATATTTCGAATTCCATGGTACATCAGGAACACGGACATACACAAAGACCTACGACTCGACACAATAGAAAAATACATACGCGACAAAGCACTTAAACTGTTTGACAAAATAGACGAAATTCCAAATAGTACCATGGAATTCCTGAAAATCCCGCTCGCGGAAACACGAAACACCTACCCGAGCCTCCGTTCAATTGTAACTGACATGACATAACAGAGTTTTGCGTTAAGTGTGGTGAGTGATCAACACTCACAGATAGAAATGGAGCAAGAGTGCTAAATCGCACTAGCTCAAAGTACCGCATACTCCAAGAAATTTCTCGTAGTGCTTAGCGGTAGTGTTTGAAATTGCAGGCGTCACTCCACGTTACTCTTGGAACTTCATCACACATTCTGAACGAAATTCCGGGAACAGACCAGCGTCGGTTCGTAGAATCTCGATCCACAGAAAATTTTAATTTCAGGAAACAGCAACAAAAAGCCGAAGTTTTAGTAAAAGTGAAAACATAAAAATAAACATTGAACAGCAGATTGTGACAGTGCTTTTGATATAATTCAATAATAATTTGGTTGTGTCTTTCTCGTTTCAGGTGAACACCAACCAACCGATGGCGCCACTGGAAGGGAAGGGGACTTCTCGAAAGAAGAAAACGAAGAAGAGACAAATCGACACAGGAAAACCTAACACGTCAGAGCAAGGAACCCAAGACGAATCGTCCGGCGATTGTAGCGACGACTCAACGGACGCAACGCCCATAACGGCAAGCGAGAAAGCCCTCAAAGCGAGAATTACCAGCCTAGAGCGTGCACTGAAAAAAAAAGACAAAATCTTGAGCGACCTCTTCGCGAAGTTCGCCAAGCTGGAAAAGACCCGTGACAAAGAGGTCACACCAGCAGCTAGAAACTCAGCAACAACATCAACAAAATCGAAAACAGCAGCAAACGCCTCAACGCAACAAGCCACCACAGCGACCTCATCAGCATCCCCGAGCGCAACATCAAATCAAACTCCTCGTCGGCTGAGGATTCCTCCGATTTTCCTGATGGTAGACTTTCCGGTTCTCCAAGAACTGAGAAGTAACTTCCTCAAGAAAGAAGTAAGTAATAACTTCCTTTTTAAACATAATGGACAAAAAACTCAATTAATACTTAATAATAAAGAAGATTTAGTGAAAACTAAACAATTCTTGAAAGAAACAAATAAAAAATTCTACTCGTTCACTCCCCCTGATGAAAGGAAAAGAGCTTTCATCATAAGAGGCCCCCACACCGCACATGCAGCGGCGGATATAATTGACGACCTCAAAGCGCAAGGAATAGCGGAAATAGAGTCTGTACGACTCTGAAACAAACGCCTCCAAGCGCAACAAGAGGAGCCTAAATCTCTGGTTGGCAGTGTTCTCCCTTGACTTCTCTCCTTCCCGTCTTGAGAATATTTAGGCAATCCTTAACACAATCATCTCCTTTGAGGAAATTAAAAATAGGGACACTATCCAGTGCAAAAACTGCCAACGCATTGGACACTCGTCATTTAACTGCCAACTGAAATACCGCTGCGTCAAATGCAGCCAATCCAATGGTCCAGGCAACTGCACTAAAACTCCCGAAGACCCCCCACTATGCACAAACTGTGGGTCTGACTCCCACGTCGCGAGCTACAGAAACTGCCTCGCCTTCAAACAACACCGCGAGAATACCCGTAAACAGACGGGAAAAATCCAAACCACCTACACCCCTCAACACAATCACCCACCACATATCGCCGCACCCCCCGTCACTGAATCAATTTCGTTTGCCCAAATCACAAGGCAAAACTTACCTGAGCAACACACGACCCAGAAGCCTGGTTTCCTGGAAACCGAAGTGAATACCCTTTTCGGGTGTAACATGGCCTCACTTGCCTCAAAAATGAGAGAATTTATGCCCAGATATCGGCAATGCGCAGACATTTATGAAAAGCGCCTTATGCTTATGCAATTTGTTTGCAGCTTCGATGGGGCTTAAATTCATTCAATTGAACGTCAATTCAATTGCAACGAAAGCCAGACGCCATGAACTCCAGTCGTTCCTCAGCGAACACAATCCCGATGTCGTTTTTCTCTCCGAGACCAAGCTAAACGCATGGCACAACCCAACATTCCACCACTTCAATCTACTACGAACCGACCGAGAAGCTCCCACCAAAGGAGGCGGCACCGCAATCTTAATACGATGCTCGTACAAGAGCACGCAGCTCTTCCCCGAGATCACCTTCAATGCCTCCTTCGAAACAAAACATTCAATTTTCTTCTGTGCCTCCATCTACTGCCCTAAACAATGCCTCTCAGAAGATGATCTCAACGCTGTCGCCACCTATATGAAAAACCAAACAAACCCACACGGCAAAAAAATCTATACCATTATCGGCGGCCATCTAAATGCTAGACACCCACTTTTCTTAGACAGTAGTCTAAATAACAACAGCACGACACTTGTTAATTGGCAAGACAAGTGGTCAAGTCCACTCCAACTGAAAATCTTAAGTTCTGCTCTCCCTACCTACCATAGAGGAAACCATCATTCGTATCTAGACCTATTTCTCACTAGCACCGATCTCCCGATAGTCTTCAACACCAACACCGCCCCATACTTGCTCACTGTACCCGGCACTAGCGACCACGCCGGTATCATTCTCCACACTCTACTGACAGAATCCCCCATTAAAGTCACCCCCCCCCCCCCTTGTATCCCTGACTACCGTAATGTTGATTGGAAAGCAACTAACCGCTCACTCTCGTCCAGACTTTCACAAATCTCACTCCCTACAAATAAGTATGTCACAAACACCGCTATTGACACAACAGTCACTGAGTACACGCAATTAATTCAAGAATGCATCGAAGCATATGTACCAATGCGTAAACTGGGCTACCACAACTTGATATCACTTCCGACTGAAGTAATATGTGACATAAACCGCAAGAAACACCTTCGGCGACTACAGTTCCGCCACAGATACCATCCCGACAAAGAAATCAATGAGCTCACCAGTAAAATAAGAGCCCAAATCCATCGAATATACAACGAGCAGCTAGAAGCTAAATTCTCCAGCAAGAACACCTCCAACGTCTTTCAAGAACTCCTTAAGTCTTGCCCCGGATTAGGCAAACAAAGGAGAAATGCTTCACAACTCCTTCCACAATACCTGACACCATTCGAGAGAGCTAACCTTCTCGCGACCCATTTCCAAGAAGCACACATTTCCTCCCAGCACCTCAACGACCCCTTGACGAGTCAGATCGTTCAAAACTCAATCCACCAAATCACCCGCAATGCTACACATCAACCCTTCCCCAACGGGTCACCCAACTTCCTCATACCACTCAAAGCTCCTCAAAAACCCCTAATCGAAATAGACGACCTTCATTTTACCACTCCTCACCAGATAACATCCATCATCTTATCCCTTCCCAGCAAAAAATCACAAGGAGACGACCGCATCCCGATCATTTTAATTAAAAAATGCCACCAAAATCTTGCTCCATTCCTCTCTAACCTATTCAACCATTGCATTTTAAATGCCCATTTCCCGCTTGCTTGGAAAGTCTCAATTATCTCGCCTATCCCAAAGAAAGGCGAAAACCCACTCCTCCCCAATAGCTACCGACCAATCTCTCTGCTGTCCTCTACAGGCAAAATCTTCGAGGTCGTAATAAAAGACCTCATCGAGCACCATACTACCCAAAACGACATCATCCCTGACTTCCAATTCGCCAACAGAAGAATGCATTCCGTCGAACACCCACTTCTTATCTTCAAGACCCATTTGGCTAACCACACCAACCATAACATTCCCACAGCTGCTGTTTTCTCGATATCCGAAAGGCCTTTGATACAGTCTGGCACCACGGGCTGATACACAAATTGTCCCATATATTCAACTTTCATCTACACCTATGTAGGCTACTTCTCAACTTCCTCTCAAAACGAACTGCCAAGGTGAAACTCCCCGAATCTATGTCCAGCACATTTCACTTAAGTGCAGGAATCCCACAAGGCTCAGTTCTATCTGCTCTACTATTCTGTCTCTACACTGCCGACATTCCCGTACCACCCAGCCCGATCAGGATTCTTCAATATGCAGACGACGTCATGCTTTTCGCTAGTACCCGAAACTTTAGATTCCTCAAAATTCAATTTAACAAATATATCAACCAGCTTGATGATTACCTTACCAAATGGAAGCTCGTTCTCAACCCTATGAAATGCGAATCTATCATTGTTCATAGATTCACGCGGACCAGAACTGGGTTACGACAAAATATCAACAATTTCAAACTTGATATTAAAGGCTCTTCTGTTCCCCGGAAAACTCACGTCACCTATCTCGGTGTCGAAATTGACGAGAAACTCTCCCCCATTCGCCAAGTTAGCCGCAACATTCGAAAAGCCACAAACGCCTTTCACGCACTTCTCCCCATCATGCACTTTAGCAAAAACTTTTCCGCGAAAATTAAATTGTTATGCTACATAACACTTATTCGCCCAATAATAACCTACGGCTTCGTCTTCTGGTGCGACCTGTCGTGCACCCAAATGGAGCTTCTACGAAACCGAGAGCGACATTTCCTTCGTCACTGTACGAAAACATTCAAAATACCGGGTTCGAGACATACGGTGAGCAACCAACATCTCTACGACAAAGCTCAAATAACCCGTGTCGATTTCTTCATGACACACCAGCCACTCAAATTCCTGTCGAAAACACTTAACCACAACAACACACTAAATCAAAGCTGCAATAATCCTGACATCAGCTATACCATTTCGGTCGCACCAAGACCAAACCTATTCCCACAATAAGGTAGGTGGACCATGGAAGGCCACGCTCCTTTGAAGGCCAACTATTAAAAAGTCGTAGTTATCGACATGTAAAGACACATCCCTTTTACTAAATACTAAGCTCCATCAAACTCAAGGCCACAAACGCGGCGGCTTGACGACCGCGCCATTATTGTGGCAGTGCGAGCTCACGTTTCGTAGACTTCGGTCGTCGACGTTGCAGTTGTTATTCGCGCGCTTAGCAAAACGTAAGTTTTTAGTCAATAACCTATTATTATCTCATATTTTTTACTGTATATTGTTGTATAAGGTTATGTTTATGGTTTCTAAAGAATAAAAACATGGTTTTAACTCGATTTAAGTTTAAATATTGGCAGTGTTCCTAGGATGGCCGGTGGTTCCTTATAAGGCCAATCGAAAATTTGACCGTTGGCCTTGCTATGGTACATGGGCCTTACAAGAACCATTCACAAACCATGAACATATGAACATTTACTTTTTAGTTATAAATAAGTACGTACCGTTACAGTTAAAACAGTGTTCTATATTATAACATTTTTACTTTTGAGCGTTTATAACTTTTTCAACTCGGATTGAATAACATTTTTTTTCATAATTATTTTATTAAGTGGGTAATTGAACAGATGATTAAAATTTATGCGAATATTTCAGATTTTAAAAATGTCGGAGTCAAAACCTAGAAAAAAAAGAGGTAGTACATGGGATGAAGACAGTTTAAGACGTGCCATGGAAGCAGTACAAAATAATAAACTTAATACTGTTGCGCGTTGAACAGGTGCGCGACCTGTTTGCTATTCGCAAATATTGCTAATAGTGAAATAAAACACTCGCGAACTATTTTAAAATTAATTCTCAAAATTTAATTAAGTTTCTTCTACACTTTATGATTAATTTACTAAAATCACTTTAATGAATTAAATTAATTAATGAACACTTATTCAATATAATTAAACACTATTACACTTATTTAACACTTTTCTCACTTTTCGAGTTTTTCTGGCGCGCACTGTCGCGTACTCTCGCGTTTTCCATTCACAACTGCTTGTCTCGTCGTTCGCTGTAGTCGCTTATATACCACTACCAACCATCCCAGAACCTTCCATACAGATTGTTCTCGCG
Organism: Stratiomys singularior; assembly: GCA_954870665.1. NCBI lineage: Eukaryota > Metazoa > Arthropoda > Insecta > Diptera > Stratiomyidae > Stratiomys > Stratiomys singularior. Next base: position 61,195,540 of record OX940879.1, on the reverse strand, counting down.
TGTACGCGTCGAGTCGCTTGCACCGGGATCTGTTGTACTTGATGCGCGTGACGTGCTTTATGCTTGCGCACACGAGAACAATCGATGTGTTGGTAGCAGATAGTCGTAAACATGTTTACGACTTTTTGTTTACGCCGACTACAGTTCGCGTGACCTGAACACGTCACACTATCCCCGCCTTAAATCTTTTTCGCCCCGAAAAAGTGTGACATTAACCATCTCCACGTCTTCCTGCTGATAATATGGGGCAAGGCGGTCCAGATGCACAATTTTCGTTTTTGCCCTAGGTTTCTGGTGTTCTTGTATCCGGTATACCACATCGTTGATCCGTTTGACGATTCTATAGGGTCCTTCCCAATTCGGCTGTAGCTTCGGAGATCTGCCTTTACGACGCCGGGGGTTATATAGCCAAACCAAGTCGTCCGTCTGGAAACCAGATGAGTTTGCCATTAAGTCATATCTGGTTTTCATGCGATCAGTGGCTGACTCTATTTGTTTCCGCACTAATTGGTGTATCTGACTCAGCCGTTGCCTTAAATCGCTTGTGTACTCCGAAATAGGTTGGGGCTTCTCAGGGGGTGTCCCAAACTTCACATCAGCTGGTAGACGAATCATTTTTCCAAAAATGACTTTTGCGGGTGCTTCTCCAGTCGATGCATGTTCCGCAGTTCGGTATGCCATCAAAAATAATGGAATGCGTCGATCCCAATCTCTCTGGTTTTCATCCACCATCTTGGCCAAATGTTTATTAAGCGTGTCATTGAACCGTTCGACCATTCCATCGGACTGAGGGTGAAGTGGCGTTGTCCGTGTTTTCCGTATACCCAGCAGTTCACACATTTCAGCAAAAACTTGTGACTCGAAGTTTCTGCCTTGGTCTGAATGTAGTTCATGGGGTACGCCATATCTACTAACCCACTGAGAAACGATTTGTTCCGCTACAGTAGTTGCTTCCTGGTTAGGAATTGGGTAGACTTCTGGCCACTTGCTGAAGTAATCAGCTACAACTAGTAAATACCGATTTCCCCATTCGGACTCGGGAAAGGGTCCTGCGATGTCCACAGCTATTCTTTCGAATGGTACCCCCACGTTATAGGTCTGCATTCGTCCTCGCGTTCTTCGACTTGGGCCTTTGACGGAAGCACATATTGTGCATTTTCGACACCAGTCAAGAACATCCTCTCGAGCGTGGAGCCAATAGAACCTTTCTCGCACCTTTGCCAGGGTTTTGTTTACCCCAAGGTGACCTCCCGATGTGCCTTCATGCATCTCCTTCATTACTCCTTTGACTCGACTCTTGGGAAGAACAATTTGCATCCTATGCGAAGTGCCATCTGCCGTTTCCCATTTCCGTTTCAAAACTCCATCTTCGACCTCAAGGGAGTTCCATTGAGCCCAATAACTTTTCAACACCGTGCCGCGTGCTGATATGTCCTTCCACTCAGGACGTCCAGTTGTCTCCTTCCATACCAACAATGGTCCAACATCATCATCTGCTAGCTGAGCGTCCCGCAGTGCGTGCTGCGTCCAACCCTCGTCGACTTCTGTTGTGACTACACGCAGATCCATGCCTTGTTCTTTTTCCTCAGACCGTCGGCAGTGTTTACAAGCTGCTGGACATGGGCGACGGGATAAAGCGTCGGCATTCCCATGCACTCCTCCTTTTCGATGGACGATTTCGTAATCATAGGACTGTAGCCTTTCGATCCATCTAGCAACTTGCCCTTCTGGGTTTTTGAAATGGAGCAGCCATCTCAGGGAAGCATGATCTGTTCGAAGAACGAATTTCTGTCCGTAAAGGTACTTGTGGAACTGCTTTGTTGCTTCAATTATAGCTAGTAGTTCTTTCCTGGTTACGCAGTAGTTCTTTTCACTCTTTGACAGAACTCGACTGTAGTATGAGATTACTCGCTCCTCACCGTCGATCTGCTGTGACAATACGGCCCCGATCCCGTTGTTACTCGCATCGGTATCAACCACGAACATTCTTCCAGGCTTGGGATATGCTAAAACCGGTGATTCACAGAGCTTATTCTTCAACGTCTCGAAGGCTTTTTCGTACTGTTCATTCCAAATAAAAGGCCGATTCTTTTCCGTGAGCTGATGGAGACACTTCGCTACTTTTGCAAAGTCTTTAACGAATCGGCGATAATAGGTCGCCAGTCCAAGGAAACTTCGAAGTTGTCGTTTGTTATTAGGTTTCGGCCAACTTCTCACAGCTTCTATTTTCTCAGGGTCCGTTTTCACACCTTTTGCTGATACAACATGTCCTAGGTACTTTACCTCAGATGCGAAAAGTGTACACTTCTGTGGGCTCAGCTTCAAGTTGGCCCGTTGTAGCCTGAAGAACACCTCTTCCAAGTTGCACACATGTTCGTCAAACGTCCTCCCTATGACAATGATGTCATCCAGATATACCAAGCATGTTTTCCAACTTAACCCGCGGAGTACACATTCCATGAGGCGTTCGAATGTTGCTGGAGCATTGCAAAGACCAAATGGCATCACTACAAATTGCCACAATCCAGTACCCACAGAGAATGCAGTCTTCTCTCTGTCTTTCTTGTCGATTTCAACCTGCCAGTATCCACTCTTTAAGTCGAGAGTAGAAAACCACTTCGAATCCACCATTGTATCCATAATATCGTCGATGCGCGGAAGTGGGTAGCTGTCTTTCTTCGTGACATCGTTGAGCTGCCTGTAGTCGACACAAAACCTAGTGCTTCCATCCTTTTTCTTTACCAGGACTACAGGCGATGCCCACGGGCTGATTGAAGGTTCGATGACTCCTTGTTTTTCCATGTCGGAGATCATTGTGCTTACTTCTCCCTGCTTGGCTAATGGAAGTCGTCTTGGTGCTTGTCGAATCGGCTTAGCGTTTTGTGTGTCAATAACGTGAGTCACCATACTTGTACGTCCTTGATCGTCGTCACCAGTTGAGAAAATGTCGCGGTATTTGTTCACCAATTCCGAGGCTTTCTTGAACTGCTCTGGTGATATCTTGGTTGGTTCCAATAAAGTCGACACTAACTCACGGGATTCCCCAAAATTTCTGTTCCTAGCTGGACATTGGCTATCTCCTACTTCCAAAGATGTTACAGTAGAGACCAGCTGACAGCTCCCAATAATGTCTCCAGCTTTGATGTGGGTAACTGAGTCCGAGGTATTAAGGACTCTAACCGGCACGCATCCACTCTTATTTGTTGTTACGAGTGTCCGTCCCAAAATTAAATTATGCAGTGCCGGTGTTTTTGTTGGCTCAATTAGGTAGGATCTATGGTCTCCAGGATCACCTTCAACTTTGGCCCATACAATGCTCTCGGAAGATCTCGGTACATCAGTGTCGGCATTTACGACCACTTTCGGTGTTGGGATGTTGTCGTAATGACCCTCCATTAAGATCTCAACATTCCGCCATCTCAAGACCCGTCTGCCCAAATCCAACGTAAACCCGTGTGGTCTTAGGAAATCCATTCCCAGGATGCAGTCGTCCATTATATCAGCAACAAGAAACTCATGTTGAAACAGTATATCCCCTACTTGTACTTGGAGTTTGATCTCGCCGTATACGGGTGCTGCTTCTCCCGTTGCTGTTCGTAGCAAAAGTGGTTTGCCTTTGGAGAGAACATGCCCGCTCACCAGATCTGGTCGCAATATTGACCTTGTTGCACCAGTATCAATTGTGAGGGTGCAAGATTCACCATCGACTTGTCCACGAACACATAAGTCTGCCTCTCCCCGATGTAGCCTAGATACGATGATGGTGGTTCTGGGGACTTTGATCCTCCTAGCCAACCTCTGCCCCGCGAAGTTGGCTCTTACGCGTTTCCCGACCCCTTGGATTGAGGGGCCTTATTGCCAGGCTCTGTTTTTGGCCTTGATCTCCTTCTAGCAGCACATGCCGGGCAGTAGCTTAATTTCCTTTGCTGCTTGCAGTTTCGTTGGAGATGACCTCGTTCACCACAATTCCAGCATATGGCCGCACCATTCACCTGCGCTTCTTCGCTGATATCAACACGCTCACATAAACATTCTTCCGTTGTAACCTGTCGGATCCTGGCTGTGTTACGGGTTGTTGTTTTGGCAGCTTCAAAATTTAAACAGTATGCCAGGGCGTCCTTTACTGAACGTTTTTCGGCTAAGCGGATAGCTTGTTGCATTTCCCTATCCTGCAACGCGCTAATGAAAGCCTCCGTCGCAGCATCGTCCCGATGCTCTGGGTCGTATGTAGGGTAAGCCAAAAGTGCAAGCCTTTCAGTATCCTGAGCCAACTGCTGTAGAGTTTCACCTGGTTTCTGCATCCGGTTGCGCAGCTGCGACCTGTAGATCTGCTTCAGGTGATTATCTCCATACCTCATGTCCAGTGCGTTCATGATAGCGACGGAGCTTGACTGCAACTCGGCAGGGACAGTTTGGAGTATTTCCGCAGCTGGGCCTCTCAGAGCAAGAATTAAGGCTGTCGCTCGCTCCTGGTCATTCCAGTGATTTGCTTGAGCGGCAGCTTCAAACTGGGTTTTGTAAATGCTCCAAGCCATTTGTCCATCGAAAGTTGGCGCTTTTACACTCCTTGTTGAGATACTGGCTGTATTCGTTATCGGGCTTGGGTTACTCGCTATTAGACTTGGGCTGGTCATTATCGGGCTCGGGTTACTCAATATCGGGGCCGGGCTACTCGCTATCGTTATTTTCCCTTGTTTTAAGTCTTCTTTTATTCTTTCAATCTCTTCCCGAACCGTCTCCACTTTGCTCATCCTTTCTTCCACTTTGTCCATCCTTTCTTGGAAACCTTCAATTTGATGGTTAAGCTTTCGACTTAGTTCACCTAAATCAGCTCTTAATTCAGCTGATTGCTTGTTGAACGCTGTTGACTGTCGGTCGAGCTTCTCGTTTAACTCAGTTGACTGCCGGTCGAGCTTCTCATTTAAGTCAGTTGACTGCCGGTCGAGCTTCTCATTTAAGTCAGTTGACTGCCGGTCGAACTTCTCATTTAAGTCAGTTGACTGCCGGTCGAACTTTTCTTTTAAGTCAGTTGACTGCCGGTCGAGCTTCTCGTTCAACTCGGTTGATTGCTTTTGCATTACCATCAACATTCGCATCAACCCTTGCGCACTCAGAATTTGTTCTTCCTCCTCGCCTCCAGTGCAACTTTCAGCATCGGGAAACTCAAAGGACTCTGGATCCATTCCTTCCGCTACCAGCGCTTCGTTTAACCGGGTGATTAATCTAGCCTTGCTTCCTTCGGTGGAAATTTTCCGCTTTTCCAACTCCTCCTTTAGTTCCCGCAAAGTGAGAGCGTTGATTTTACGCGGCATTTTTCTTACAAGTTTACTTCAAATGTTCAAAAGTGTTCACTATAGTTCACGATTTTTTTTTTTTTAAGTGTTTGAGTTATTTTTCACTTCACTATTGCACGAATAATCCCACTTCTGACACCAGTGTTGCGCGTTGAACAGGTGCGCGACCTGTTTGCTATTCGCAAATATTGCTAATAGTGAAATAAAACACTCGCGAACTATTTTAAAATTAATTCTTAAAATTTAATTAAGTTTCTTCTACACTTTATGATTAATTTACTAAAATCACTTTAATGAATTAAATTAATTAATGAACACTTATTCAATATAATTAAACACTATTTCACTTATTTAACACTTTTCTCACTTTTCGAGTTTTTCTGGCGCGCACTGTCGCGTACTCTCGCGTTTTCCATTCACAACTGCTTGTCTCGTCGTTCGCTGTAGTCGCTTATATACCACTACCAACCATCCCAGAACCTTCCATACAGATTGTTCTCGCGTGTACGCGTCGAGTCGCTTGCACCGGGATCTGTTGTACTTGATGCGCGTGACGTGCTTTATGCTTGCGCACACGAGAACAATCGATGTGTTGGTAGCAGATAGTCGTAAACATGTTTACGACTTTTTGTTTACGCCGACTACAGTTCGCGTGACCTGAACACGTCACAATACAAATGCTGCAGCGATAAAGTTCAATATTCCAAGACGCACCCTTAGAAACCATATATTGAGCGGTAACAGTGCTAAAATTATTGGGAAGACGACTATTCTCACAAAACAATTAGAACAAGATTTATCGCAGCGAATGATACGGTTTGCAAAACTGGGTATACCACTTACGCCTAAATTTATCAGAAAACAAGCCTTTTTATTTTGTGAGAGGTTTAAAATCAAACACTCGTTCAATATGTCAACTAGAATGGCTGGACGCAAATGGCTTAAAATGTTTTTATCTCGAAACCCATCAATATCAAAAAGAAAACCCCAGTTAATGAATCCAGCTAGAGCTCAGAAAATGAATAAGCCTATTGTTAAACACCACTTTGAAGAAGTGAAGAAACTCTATGAAGAGTTAGATATTATTGCACATCCAGAACGTCTGTACAACATGGATGAAAAAGGGTGTCGCATTACGGTCCACAAACAAAATGTAGTTTTGGCTGAAAGGGGAAATAAAAGAGTACATCTTGTTGCTCCGGAACACGCCGAGAACGTAACAATAGCAATGTGCGTAAATGCTGTGGGTACTGCTATACCGCCTATGATTATTTTTAAAGGGATTAGGCACAGATCAGAATTAGCAGAGAATTTGCCACCTGGAACAAAGGTAAGCATGGCACCCAAAGGCAGCATGACCAGTAGCTTATTCGTAGAGTTCATTGAACATTTAGCACAACATAAAGTATCCGGTAAGTGTCTACTTATCTTTGATGGCGCAAAGTGTCATTTATCATATGAGGCTCTGGAAGTAGCAGATAAAAATAATATAGTACTATACTGCTTACCTTTAAACACGACGCACGAACTCCAACCTCTAGATAAATCAGTGAATCGGTCCTTCGAACATCACTGGGATGAGGAAGTTCTAAACTACCTGTGCAATTCTCAAGAGAGAACTTTAAACAAAGCTGCATTTAACAAAATTTTCTCCCGAACATGGCCAAAGTGTATGACTCAAACCAATGTAACGAATGGATTTAAAGCCACTGGTTTATACCCCTTTGATCCCGATGTCATACCCGAAGATGCTTATGCTCCTTCCATTGTAACTAAAAGACCTTTATCGGAAATGTTACAACACCAGATGGACCAACCACTTATATCTGTTCAAGTCTCGCCTCCTATGTCTGAAGTTAAGAAAGTGTCAGAATTGTCGCCAAAATCTGCAGCTGCAACACAAAAAAGTAAACCAGTTCTTGTTTCTTACAGTTTTTCAAGTGATGATTCAGACTTAGAATTAGGTATTATGGGAAATGATCAGTGCCACCACGTAAGTTCAGTACACGTTGAAACCGATGCAGATACGAAACATGACCCTCAACGATCTCTGTACGATAATCCTCTTCCGAGCACGTCTGGCTTGCAACAAAATATCGTCTGTTCTAGCTCTGAATCTGATCTTGATTTTTATCTTGGTGAATCATTTATAAAAGAAAACTACATGTCTAAACTTCAAGTCTCGGATCTATACAGCTTTTCTACCTCATCTGATGATGATCTCGAACAGAAAGGAGAAATCACTCCAAAAAAACTATTAGTGCAAAACAAAAGCTCAATTAAAACAAAAGCTCAACTAAAGAGTCATGAGACCATATCTTCAGATGATGACGAGCCGTTAATTAAGCTAATAAAGGATAAAGAAGAATCGTTTCATACTTTTTTGCCTACTCCAAATTACGCTACGATAAAGTCTTCACGTCCACGGCAAAAAGCTATTAACTATAAGGGACAACGAATAGTAAAAGATTTATTTAAAACTGGAGATAAAGAGAATAAGATGAAGCAAACGACGAGTAAGAAAAATGGAAAGTCTACAATTAAAAAAGGTCAAAAAAAGAACACCAAAAATAAAAATGATTCTGTAAAACGGCTTAAAAGAATAGTACCAAAACAAAACAATAAAAGATCGAAAATAGAGAAGAAGAAAAGTGCAGAAGATGAAGAGAAGGAGTGGTACTGTCATGGATGTGGTGAGTGTAAAATGAGAGACATGAGGCAATGTACCCAATGTCAAAAGTGGTATCACGAGGAGTGTATGGGTCTCACTAAAAAATATCTCATATTTATATGCCCAAATTGTGATTAATCTATCCAAAGTTAATATCTTTTTAGTTTCTAAATTAGTTTTCGAAATTAATCTTGATTTTGTTATAATTATTTTCGTCTTTTAATCTTAAGAATACTTAGTTGATTTTAAATATTCCTAACTACAAGACTGACTATGTGCCATGATAAGTTTTTTATAATTACAGTAGTCTGTAGTTTCTATTATTTTATTGAAGTAATTAATATAAAAAAGTCATTGTCACACTTTATTGTTAGCTTGGCCTTCTTAGGAACATTGTGGCCTTACAAAGAACGGACCCATAAGAAGGCCATTTTGGATAAAAATAAAAGTTTTTAATTTTATTATAAAACACGTTGGCAAGTTCTTTGTTGCTAATATGATACTTAATAATACTATTTTTAAATAACTTCCATTAATATATTCTTAGTTACACGATGGTGTTCAAGTAATGTTCATTAAGTTTTTTATAGATGATTAAAATACATTGAGCATTTAATGTTTCGCTTAAATGATGGAGCTTATTATGTAGTTTTTGTAAAAGCAGATATATATATTGTTACCACTCTATTTTTAAGTTTAACGACTGATGTATAATATTGGCCTTGTTTGGAGCCGTGTTCCTTGCAAGGCCATTTGGAAGAGCTTTATAAAACTTAAATTTAATAAATAGTGGTTAAAGTTAGGTAAAAAGAAAGTCAATTATATGGTGCGCAATAAAACAAAATATTACTTAATAATTGGTTTCCTTAATTTATCCAGTAAATAAACGAATAAAAAGTGTTTACTCGTTAGAGTGGCCTTCCATGGTCCACCTACCTTACATCGCCAAACTCCATAGTGAAAACCGTGTATTCGACAGCACAGGTAAAATCATACTGTTCAATAGATCCAAAAAAGAGCAGTCTATCTATTCAACCGCTCAGTTCATAAAATCAGCCACAACATACCATCAAAATAACATCCCCCCCTGAAAAAAGAAAAAAATCCAACCCACTATTAAATTTAGTTACTAATTCCGCCATCGAACCAAAACCACACCCAGCAATAAAACTTTAATTTACTTCTATTCTTTGTCCTCTCCCTAACCCCACCCATCCCGCTATCACTATCTATTATCACTTGGTTCTTTATGTTTGTGTTTTTGTTTTTTGCTATCATTTCAGGAAATTCGGAGGTCTCTAGCCAACGAAAATCAGCTTTAAGATTAAAATTACTTGCAAAACATGTAAAAAATAAAAAATGTATCTATAAAAATTGTTATAAAAATGAAATAAACCTATGATAAAGCTTAGGCTAGCTAGGTTAAGCATAGTATTTAAGTTAATTTAAAATTTTATTGTATATATCATATATGTAGAAAATAAAATGTAATGTAATGTGCTAGAAATGTAATGTAATTTCTCGTACGTGGCCGAGTGAAGACGTCTCAAGGAGTAAATTGCTTGGTATGATAGAAGTAAAGAGTAAAATATTTGGTGTGGTTGAGGCAAAGAGTGAAATTTAGGTCTTGGTTCGTCGATTGGATTCGTAGGATTCGGAGAAAGGCCCCACACAAATACAAGCACTAAATCGCACCACCACAAATACCACAACACCCCAAGCAAACAAAAATACCCAACCAAACAACCATACACAAACATTCACACCACCAGACATGGGACAATTCTTCGCCACCATGCAATCTCAGTTTCAACTGGTGATATGATATGATGGCGAAAATGGTCCAAGGCATGTTTACAGCACAAGCCACAACACTAGCACGCAAATGAATCAGCGTGATCACATTTCTATTCTCACATGGAATGCAAATTCCCTGCTTCAACAAACCGGAGAGCTTAAACAATTTATTCTGGATAATAAATTCGAGATTATTCTCCTCCAGGAAACTTTCTTGAAGCCCGGAACGCGTCTCCAATTCCCTAACTATAATCTATACAGAAACGATAGATTTACTGGTAAGCGAGGAGGAACGACCATTCTTGTGAGAAGAAATGTTAATCACGACCTGATTCACACACCACACCTCACGAAAACAGAAGCGACAGCCATCAAAGTGCGAACGGATTCCTTTGAGTTTGTGGTTATTTCGGTATACAACCCACCATCAAATATGCAAATCGAACAAGACCTCCACAGCCTTTTTCAGATAGAAGGACCGCTTCTAATCATTGGAGACTTCAATGCCTACCACAGGCATTGGGGCGCTGTGAGAAGTAATCAAGCTGGGACTGAGCTAAATAGATTCATCACAAGCACGAATGCAAGGTTGCACCTACCTAATGAACCAACGCATTTCGGGCGAACACGAGGAAATATCCTCGACTTCGGAATCTCCCGCGAATTTGATGCCAGCATTAAAATAAGTGTCCTCAACGAGCTCTCCTCGGATCATCAACCGGTTCACTTCTTAATTGAGAACGTCTTCATTGACGATCCTCCAAAAGTAAGGAAGAAAATAAACTGGCAAGCTTTCCATGACCATCTGGCTAACGAAAGTTTCACCCAAAATTTAAACACAGCCGATGATGTCGAAATAATGATTGGAAAATTAGCAAGCATGATCATGCAGGCAACAGAGGACAACACAGTCATAACTCCGGCAAGGGAATACAACCCCTATGAACTCCCTCGCGAAATTAAGGTCATGATAAGGAGGAAGAATAAATATCGGAGAAGAGCTAGGAGCACGGGTGATCCTAGGCTACAAACGAAAGCAAACCGGTTGACGAATATAATTCGGGACCAAATATTCCTGTTCCGAAACGAGCAGTGGGAGAGCTTCCTGCATAGTCTTGAGACTGGCGAGAATGCCTTGTGATTGTGATTGTGACAGTGCTTTTGATATAATTCGATAATAATTTGGTTGTGTCGTTCTCGTTTCAGGTGAACACCAACCAACCGATGGCGCCACTGGAAGGGAAGGAGACTTCTCGAAAGAAGAAAACGAAGAAGAGACGAATCGACGCAGAGAAAGCACAGATGCCAGAGCATGCAACCGAAGAGGAATCGTCCGGCGATCCCAGCGATGACTCAACGAATGCAACACCCATAACGGCAAGCGAGAAAGCCCTCAAAGCCAGAATCAGGAACCTCGAGCGTGCACTGAAGGAAAAAGACGCAATCTTGATCAACACCCCCAACGGCATCATTAACACAAGCATCTCGCCGGCTGAGGATTCCTCCGATTGTCCTGATGGAGGACTTTCCAGTTCTCCAAGAGCTGAAAAGTAGCTTCCTCAAGAAAGAAGTAAGTAGTAACTTCCTTTTCAAGCATAACGGACCAAAGACACAACTAATCCTTAACAATAAGGAAGATTTAGTGAAAACTAAATTATTCTTAAGGGGTTATATACCTTTTTTTTTTCAAAAAATCGAAAAATTTTTCATTGCTGAATCATAAAGTACAACTCCTAGAGAACATTTTCCTGAATTTTCATAGAGATCCGAACAATAGTTCGATAGGAAAACAGCGTTTTGAGGCGCGGTTCGTCACGGCCGCAGACAGCGCCAAGCAGCGCCCGGCAAGCAATGACTGCGCCGTCATCCTATCCCTTTGTCTGAAACCCTTTTTTTTCTAAGAAGCGAAAAACATGAGGTTTGATGTTTTCTTGAAAATTGACTCCATTCTCGACCATACAAACCCTTTAAAATCAGTTTTTCACGAGCTTCCGAAATATCAGCGTCAAAGAATCGTAAACGTTACTCTGCTGCTCGTTTTGCCGTGTTTTTTTTTTCAAAAAATAAGTATGAATAGCCAGTGCAAAGTTACACGCAAAAACCGTGAAAAAACCAAATCTCGTAAATCGTGGCCGAAAAAAAGGAAGCAGTATTTTAATCCCCGAACTGCTGAAGTGGACGAAAGTAGTTTCAGTGCGTCTCGTAAGAAACTGAAAGTCAAGGACGGAATTCAAGTGCCAGTTGATCATTCGGTGGAATATCGATTCATTAATTTTCTCCAAGTGTTTACGGCTCTTTCTCAGTTCGTCAAATGCAAAACGTGCGACAGTTCCGTGCGATTCACATCTACAGAAATGCGAGGACTCGGATTTAAAATTGCAGTGACATGTGACGACTGTGAGCAGCGTAAAATAAATGCAAGTGCTGTTATCGATGGCGCATATGAAATCAACAGACGTTTTATAATGACAATGCGATTGCTCGGTTTGGGGGCAGCGGGCTGTGAAAAATTTTGTGGGTTTATGGACATGCCACCGTTTATGAAACAAAAATCTTACGAAGTCATATTGAAAAACATTTTAACTACCGTCCAAGCAGTGTTCGATCGATTAATTAGTTTTGCTGTGCGTGATGAAATAAACATGAACGAGGGGCTGGTCAAAAATAATTTGATTGTATCTGGCGATGGCACTTGGAAGAAACGTGGATTTACTTCCTTGTACGGGGTCGCTTCTTTAGTGGGGTACTACACTGGGAAAATCGTAGATATTGTCGTGAAAAGTGCGTTTTGTAAATTGTGCCGAACGTGGGAGAAGAAAAAGGGGACTGCCGAGTATGAAGAATGGATTGTAACTCATGAACCTGAGTGCACATCTAATCATTCGGGATCAGCCGGCGAAATGGAGGTAGACGCTATGCTTGAAATGTTTGGACGTTCTGAAATATTGCATGGGGTGAGGTACGCCAATTACGTTGGAGACGGTGACTCTAAAACTTTTTCTTCTATCAAAAATGCAGCCCCATACGAGGACCTTGTCGTGCAGAAGAAAGAGTGCATTGGACACGTGCAGAAAAGAATGGGCACACGATTGAGAAACGCTAAAAAAAATAATAAAGGGTTGGGTGGCCGGGGAAAATTAACCGGGAAAATGATAGACAAGTTGGCCGTTTACTACGGGCTAGCGATTCGCCGGAATTCGGATTCAGTGGAGAAAATGAAAAATGATGTTTGGGCTACCTTTTACCACTATAGCTCAACCGACACTCATCCTCAACACGAGAAATGTCCCGCAGGTGACGAGTCATGGTGCGAGTGGCAGAGAGCTCTTGCTGCGCTACCTAAGAAAACACTGAAAAAGAAACGCCAGATCCCTGGATTTGTGCACTCCTACCAACCCCTTCCTGATGATGTTTTGAAGATTATAAAGCCAATATACGAAGACCTATCTAAAGATGAATTGCTCGAAAGATGCCTCGGTGGATTCACGCAGAATAACAACGAGAGCTACAACCAATTGATCTGGAAGCTGACTCCGAAACATCTTCCGGGGGGTTCAGTGCCAGTGGGGATTGCAGCTTACACTTCAGCCTGCATTTTCAATGAGGGAAAAACATCAGTATTGCAGATTTTCGAAGGGATAGGGGTACCCTGTGGCAAGTACTCCCATGAGTACGTCGCGCAGCAGGACGAGAGGCGCATTTCGACGGCCGAGCTGAGGGCGCAAAGTGCGACGAGGGAGGGACGAATGGCCAGCAGACAACACCAATTAGATATTTTGGAGCCTGCATCAAGTGCAGATGACACGCTTTATGGTCCCGGAATCGACGATGACTTGTAAGTTTGTCTGATCGACTTCAATGTTTGCATACACTCAACTTCGAACTTTAAATGCGATTATCTCGAAATCGTGTTCTTCCAAAAGTGCCTTTGCTGTGACCGCGATTGCACAAGAACTATTTGACCGATCATCTAAAATTTTTCAATTTTTTTAAATTGTCCGTAATGATTGTGCTCAGTTCGTGAACGATTCGGTTTTTATGCACAAATTTTGAGTTTACAGATCAGAATTTTAAAATAAAATTTGTAGAGCTCGAAAAATCAACTTTTTGAAAAAATCGTTACTGTATGCAGAAAAAACCAAATATTCTTAAAAATAATCGTTCACGAACTAGAATTAACACTATACTAATGAAATTTTTTTGGTTTTTTGATTTCAGTTGACTTGCTGGACTTCGATCGTGGTCACCGCAAGCCGCTTTAAAAAAAAGGGTTTTGAGAGAATTGCCATAACTCCGTTAATTTTTTATATTTTTTCAAGAACAAGCGCTTGTTTCTTTCATAAAAACATGAACAATCAATAAATAATAACTTTAGTAAAATAAAATGATTGCTACACACCTTACAAAAAATCCGAATTTCCCTCAATTTTTCCACTCGAAAAGGTATATAACCCCTTAAAAGAAACCAATAAAAAATTTTACTCATTCACTCTACCTGATGAAAGGAAAAAAAGCTTTCAGCATCAGATGCCTGCACACCGCCCATGCTGATATAATTAACGACCTCAAAGCGCAAGGAATTGCGGAAATAGAGTCTGTACGACTCTATGAAATAAACGCCTCCAAGCGCAACAAGAGGAACCTAAATCTCTGGTTGGCAGTGTTCTCCCCTGAGTTCTCGCCTTCCCGTCTTCAGGGTGTTAAGGCAATTCTTAACAGAATCATCTCCTTTGAGGAAATCAAAAATAGGGACACCATCCAGTGCAAAAACTGCAACACTCGGCATCTAACTGCCACCTTAAATACCGCTGCGTCAAATGCAGCCAATCCCATGGTCCAAGCAACTGCACCAAAACCCCTGAAGACCCCCCATTCTGCGCAAATTGTGGGTCTCACACCCACGTCGCGAGCTACAGAAACTGCCTCGCCTTCAAACAGCACCGCGAGAATACCCGTAAACAAACGGGAAAAACCCAAACAACCTACACCCCTCAGCGTGTATATATATATAACCCAATAACCCACCACCTGTTGTCGCACCCCCCGTCTCTAAATCGATTTCAATTGCCCAAGTCACAAGGCAAAACTTACCTGAACAACATACGACGCAGAAACCCGGTTTCTTGGAAACAGAAGTAGATACCCTTTTCGGGTGTAACATGGCCACACTTTATGCCCAGGGAATTTATGCCCAGATATCGGCAATGTACAGACATTTATGAAAAGCGCCTTATGCTTATGCAATTCGTTTGCAGCTTCGATGGGGCTTAAGTTTATCCAATTGAACGTAAGTTCAATTGCAACTAAAGCCAAACGCTATGAATTTCAGTCGTTCCTTAGCGAACACAATACCGATGTCGTTTTTTTCTCCGAGAACAAGCTAAACGCATGGCACAATCCAACATTCCAACGTTTCAAGCTACTACGGACTGACCGAGAAGCCCCCACTAGTAATGGCGGCACCGGAATTTTAATACGATGCCCGTATAAGAGTACCCAGCTCTTCCCAGAGATCACCTTCAAGTCAATAGAAACTACTTTCGCCTCCTTCGAAACGAAACACTCCATTTTCGTCTGTGCCTCCATCTAATGCCCTAAACAATTCCTCTCAGAAAATGATCTCAACCCAGTCGCCACCTACATGAAAAACCAACCAAACCCACACGGTTTGGGTCATCAGTCGCCCCATACTATCAAAATAACATCCCCCCCCTGAAGAAAAAAAACTACAACCCACTATTAAATTTAGTTACTAACTCTGCCATCGAACCAAAACCACACCCAGCAATACAACTTTAATTTACTTCTATACTGTACTCATAAACATGACGTCATGTTATTTGATCTTTTAACATACATTGCAAAATCACTATCATAATCTTTCATAAACAATATGTTGATCTACAAGAGAACGCATATTGAGGACATGTGCATTTTCTTAAACAAGATCAGAAATTAAACAAAGCAATTTATTGATTTGCAGAACGATGCATTTTTGATGATGTTCATGTTTTCTTAATTGAGATAAGAAAATCCGATGAAAGAATTTAATTCAGAAAGTCAGAGAAGAGAGTGTTCGTACGGAGATTAAAGAAATAACATCTAAGACCAAGGGTCCAAGAATTAAAGTTTTGAAGTTAATTAAAGTTTTTGAAGTTAATTAAAGTTTTTGAAGTTAAAAGAAATAAAGTCCTAATAAAATAAAAGGAGTGAAGTTTCTAAAAATTAAAGGAAGCAAAGTATTTGATAAGATAAAAGATGAAAAGTTACGCTTAAGACAAAGTAGTTTATTGTTAAAAAAGTGTATCAAGGAGAATAAAATTTTAAAATTAACACAAGTGTTTAATTCTATATTGTTACATCAGCAATATCAGCTGATGATAAAAACAAATTGAATATTGTATCATTCGATGATGCATCAAATAAAACAGATGCTACATCGAATGATGCACAATATAACATGATTCATCCATCGACAGAGCTGACTAAAATGCTAGATAAGATAATGCATAAACAGCTCGACGATGCATGAATCAAATCAAAAGAGATAAATGCATAAAATACAAGTTGAGCAATATAATATAAAATATACAATAAGAGGTGTAAAGTTAGCAAGTAAGAAATTTCCAGTTCAGTTGTAAAACTCATTTCAACAGATTGACCATCGGTCTATATTAATTAATAAAACTAAAATTCTTTTAAACGAAGTGGTTTATTTAATAAAATATAAAGTTATTTAATTAACGAATAAAGTTATTTAATTAACGTGTAACTATATACTCAAAAAAGTGTGAACTGGCCGCATGCCCGGCGCGTAATGAAGATAAGCGACCGCGAGAGAGAATGGTGCGTCACGCAATCGGTGCGTGCGACTGCGAAATCTTCACTTTCTCTTTCGCACTTTTCTTATTTTATGTTTATAAATGTCTATTGCGCGAGAACGTACGATTCCGTACGAAGGCACAACGAACACCATTTGTTTTAGTGCTTGGAAAATAGTGAGTTGCGTTGCGTGTGTAATTTAGTGTAATTACATTAAGCAAACAAAAGTTCCAGTTTTTTACGTGTTTTTGTCTGTAAGTTTGCACTGGAGTTTATTTATTAGAATCGTTTAAAGATGAATGAAACCGATAGTGAAGTTTCGCATAACTCGGAACCGGAAGACATTGCACCCAAAAAGAAAGACAAACTAGGAAAACTTCGCCTCACGAAATACAGTACAAATTGGCAGAATGATTATAATTGGTTGCGTGTTGTGACGTCGGATGAGTATAAAGCTTACTGTAAACTGTGTAAAAAAAGAGTTTACTATTTCTCATGGCGGATTAAACGACGCAGTGAAACATTCAAAAACAAGTAATCACTTGAAGATCGCTAGTTCTTGCGCTGCAAGAAACATAACTAGCTATTTCCAGGAACCGGGTTCTTCCACATCTGATCTTGATCGCGATGATATTATGTACAAAACGTCAGCTGCAGAAGTTACTTCTATATATCACATCGTTAAAAATTCCTTAAGCTACAATAGTATGGATTGTTTTCAAAAGTTATTAATTCTCATGTACGCCAATTCTAAGATAGCTAAGAATGTTAAATGTGGTAGGACAAAAAGTGAAGCGATAGTTTGTGAAGTATTGGCAAAAGGAGCTTTGAAAGACGTAATTCAAAATTTAAAAGAAGCTTTATTTTTTCGATTTCTACGGGTGCCAGCAATAAAGGAAATCGGAAAATACTCCTAAAACAAATCAATAGATATTGTGGATATTAATGACGAAACTGCCGGACAAATAACAAAGGTACTTTGTGAAACATTGGATAAACATAACTTAAATTATCGCAAGTAACATCATTTGGTGCTGACAATGCGATTGTAAATTTTGGTTCAAATCATTCTGTTTTCATGAATCTTATAGCCAAAAACGAAAAAATATTAAACTTTCTGATTAGTTCGCATCTTGCATAACATGAGCAAATTTGCATGTGATGGATTAAAAATTGTGTAGAAGCTATCATCTTAAAAATACACGGCCATTTCTCACATTAAGCTAACTTCGTGCGACATTTATGGATATATTTGAAACAACGAAAATGGAGTGGGTCGAATTATTACGTCACGCACAAACAAGATTTCTGTCGCAGGGTCCTGCTGTTGAGAGAGTAATTAAGGTTTGGTCTACTTTGAAAAGCTACTTTGATCAACAAGAATCATATGCAAAAGTCATTGAAAAGATTATTGACTCTGAAGCAGAGGAAACAAAAACTCTAGCCTACTTGCATAATGTGATGATAGTAAATAAAAGAGTTTCAGGGAAATGATATTGCCATAACAGAAATGCATGAGTCATTATGCCTCTTCTGCTCAAGATTGACTCAAAAGTTGAAGAATGGGTTTTCGGCTACCAGACGAAACAGTTTTAAATAAATTGGTTGAATGAGAACGGATCAAAGCCATCGAAGACTTTAAAATTTTTTATACAAATTTCCAACAATATAAAGAGAAATGTTACAATTTTTCAGATGAATATATTTATTCTAGACTTAAATTTATAAACCTGGAAATTGAAATTAGTTTCGGCATGATTGGAAATGCTGAATCTTTATTAAAATTGACAGACAATATTTCGGTGGATAATTTATATGAAGAATTTAACTTATTGAAATCATCGTTGGACGTATTAGTGGGAAATTGCAAAGAAACCACTGCCACCACCGCACAGAAATGGCACCAGCTCTTTCAACAGTTTCCAAAAAAAAGATAACACGAATATGTTGGAACTAGTGTCTTTCATATTTAGTATCCCAACATCAAACTGCTTTCCTGAATTATCCCAGATGAATTTGAAATGGTCGGATGCTAGAAATAAATGCTCCGTAAATTTCAAAAATCCCAAACGTAAAAAATCATATGTCAGCCCAGGCCAAGCGTCCACATCGACTCCAAGGCCGGATCGCTTCGAAAAGAAGGCCACGCTCTGTATTTTCTGGGATCAGCGTGGCGTTATCTGGTATGACCTCTTAAAAACTGGTGAAACTGTTACTGGTGCACGCTACAATCAACAATTGACCGATTTGAACAATGCCATACGCGATAAACGGCTAGAATATCAATTGAGGCATGACAAAATTATTTTCCAAGATGACAACGCATCGCCACATCGAACATTGGTCAATAAAAATTTGGTAAACGCTTTCGGCTGGGAACCACTAACCCACCCGCCGTACTCACCTGACTTGGCGCCTTCCAATTACTAATTGTTTTCATCGATGGGACACGCACTGAACGATTCACGGTTCAATTCCTACGAAGAAGTACAAAAATGGCTCGATGACTGGATTTCATCAAAAAACCAACAATTTTTTTGGCGAGGCATCCATAAATTGCCTGAGAGATGGGAAAGATGTGTAGCTAGCGATGACAATTACTTCGAAGATTGAATTTGTAACTATTTTTTCGAAATAAACATTTTTTTTTTGAAGAAAAAAAGGCACTTTCATTTGCATACACCTAGTAAACCTTCACAGAAGTATCATAAATTCAGAGCAATTTTTAATAGAACTAATCCGATATACAACTTTCATCAGCCAATTACAGTTGAAGAAATTCATAGCCTACTACAAAGTACTAAACCACCAGCAGCAGGACCTGACATGATTACCATTGAAATTATTAAAAAGATCCCAGTTGAAAGATTAGGCCTAATGTATAATGCAGCAAAATTCCTAGAGCACATAACAGCACTTTTGAATGATTGTAAAACAACTCTCATTCCGAAAAGAGATAGTAATCTAGAAAACATTGACAATTGGAGACCGATTACAATAGCATCAATAATTTTGAGAATCCTTAATAAAATATATGCGAGGCGTATATCGACTATTAAATTAAACCCGCTTCAGACTGGATTTACCAACATCAACGGTTGCTTCATCAACACATTGGACCTAAAATCCTTTATTAACAACAGAACTAGGAACATGAAATCATTAAGAAAAAGTGAAGAATTTGTTAAATGTTAAAAAAATGGAATAAAAAGTATATTGTATGTGTTTGAAAATGTAAAAATAGTGTTTTATGTAAAATTAAATAAGAATTTTAAAGATTTATAGAGCTTATCGTTTGAAAACGTATTACTTTTGAGTCAGTAATAAATATATATATATAGTTCTGAGTGACATGGCTAGTTTGAATATCCCAGCAACCCTACACGTGTACAATCTTGTAAACACCTCAAAGCCAAAAGTAAAGTAAGCAACCACCTACTGAGGTAACTACTTCCCCTCAGCTAACTTATATCATGGCTATAAGAAGCTCCTCAGATGTTGCTATGTCAGTTTCGAGAAGTTTGTTGCGACCACTGCTGCTTCGCTATTTTTCTCCGTAGCAAGGTACGCAAGTTGACGTCATTCCTTGTTCATTTATCCCATCTTCATCTTTTCTTCTCACATGTCATGTTCCTTTTCACCTTGTTCCTCACAATATTCATCCCAGTATCCACTCCAAATAGTTGGTACACAATCCAATATATTTGAATTTCGTATAATTCAAATATGCTGGATTCTACCAACAACAATCCCTGCCTTTAATTACCCGACGTCAACATCGCGAGTGGCGACGGAGATGCCTGATCTTTGCTATAAAATAACATTCATCAGGTGACTCTGGGCATAGTGGATCCGATTCAGGTTGTGGAACCCCGACTTCTGAGTTCGAATCTATCGTGGGTAGTAATCTTTTAACCTTTTGTCAGTTCCTCTTTTTCAGGGCAATTAATATCTTAATCCAATTGCCCTGGGGAAGTTGATCCTGACCGAAGGGTGAAAGGTTAACATCCGCGAGCCGGTGAGGGACAGTTGTCGACAGCGGGATGATGTACCGGTGACGACAGCGGGTTGGCGGTGATGGGGATTTGCTGGATGATGGTGGATTCGCTGGATGGTGCTGATTGAGTGTGGTCGATAGGCGGGAGTTGTGAAAAATTCGGTCCGACGAAAGGTGTCGTGAACGTGATCGCAACAAGTTTAAGTTGAGAAGATTGCACGTGCGGAAACAGATTCGACACTTACTTGTCAATGTGTCAACAGGAATGTGAGATAAAGCGCGACCAAGGATTATCAGTGTATGTGCGAATTGTGCTGGGACGGTGAATGTGAAGATTGTATTAGTGAAAAGTGAGTGGCAGCTATCTCGAGTGAGCGATAATTCTTGAACAATTCTTTTTGTGCTGTGCATAAAATGTATGTGCTGTATATTTACGTGATTGCCAATGACATGACCCATATTAAAATCAGGGATCTAATAATGTAAAGTATATGCAGATAGTTTTCCCTTACGTGTTGTATGCCTTATGCACTAAGGAATAAACTACACCGAATTAAGCCTTATATAATGATTATATTGTTTGTTAGGATAGTACAAGACTTAAACTTGGTCAAACACTACTCCCAAGAAACTGTAAGGGGATCTCCCCATTAAGTATGACAGAGTGCCCTAAATGGCCATAGGTTTAGGTAGATTTAAGATTGTTACCTGTGTTTTTGTTCGCTTTTCAAAAGGTTGTACTTCTTATTGTTAAATTTTGGCAAAAAATTAAAGAGAATTTTTAACTTTAACTTTAACCGGTTCTCGTCCGACGAGCTTCCCATTGTACTGGGAAGCGAAGAACGGGTGAGAGTTCAAAATTTAAATTCAAGTTCGAATAGTTATTTCCTGAAAAGATACATAAAAAATATTTTTACACGAGTTCTGAACCGCGGTGTTTCGGACTTTGGAGACGGCACGGTTGGTTCCGCACTGCAGCAGAGCGCGATAGTTTTAATTAGAAGAATTCGTGATTTCACTCATTAGATAAACTATTCAAAAAGTTTTTGCTTGGTCCTGGGGTTTGCAAGCCTCGCGTGCTACCTTTAAACCACAGCTTGTTAATAACGAAGCAAACGAATTTGTATACTACATCATGAGTAATCAAGTCATCAAGCGAAAAGGCAAGATGACGCCATGTTTAGTAAATCGCGATATACGCTTCACAATATTGATGAAAGAAAATCAAAAATTGATAGAAAAAGTCCAATTACTAACGAAAATGATCACCGAAGGCAGGTATTTCTCTGCAGATACAGATAAAGATAATACATTAGAGGAAGCAATGAATACGGATAGCGGCGATGTACATTCGGATTCCGGGGAATCTCCCTGGAAAAAAAGAAGCAGAAGAATTGAAGGAGCGGAAACGGAAAATGTTACCGAGAAAAATTCCTTGGAATGTAATGAAAAAGATTCAGATAAATTCTGGGAAATCGTGAAAAAGAAAAATTCCGTAAAAAAAGTAATGAGACAAAAAGCACAACAAAACAGAATAAGAAAGGGACAGGAGACATTCCACAAATTACACAAATAACAAAACCGAATCCAAATAAGAAACTCCCACCAATTAATGCCTTTCACCAGAACAGTAATGATCTGGTGAACCTCATTAAGGATTGTGGGAAAATTCATGAATTTAAAATTAAAAAAATAAATAGGGAAAAAACGCAGATCAGGGATGAGAATGTAGACGATTTCAGGATGTTAAGGAAATTTTGAAGAAGGTTGAGGCACCCTTCTTCTCCTATACTCCCAAGGAGGAAAAGCAACAAACGTTCCTACTCAAGGGATTGTGAGAAGGGTACAATCCCGAAGAGCTCCTCATGGAACTGAGAGCAAAAGTCCCAGAAGTAAACTTCACTTCTGTGAGGCCCTCCACGACGAGACGCTCTGTTCTGGAGAAAAGGGTGCTGCCCATCTACATGATACAAATAAGCCATGACAGTGCCGCAGCGGAATTAATGAAGTTAAGGTTCCTTAACTACCAGGTGGTCCGCATAGAAAAACTAAACAAGAAGGACATTTTACAATGTTTTAGGTGTCAGAGGTTTGGACACAGTTCCGCGAACTGTAATATGCAGTTCCGCTGTGTAAAATGCGGCAGTGCTCATGAGCCTGGCAACTGCTCGCTTGTTGCGGAAGATGGCAAAGATAAAGTTTTCTGCGTTAACTGCAGGAGTTATGGGCATCCAGCCTCATTCAGAGGCTGCCCAGCATATGAAAACTTAAAGCGAAATTCGCCTAAGGCAAAAACGGCTTTAGTTACACAACCATCAATAGTGCCTACATCCATAACACTTGGAGTGTCATTTGCCGCAGTTGCCAGGGGTAGAACTGAACCCCAGCAAAAAACCAATAAAAAGTGAAAAGCGCTGCCATTTTCAAGACACACCAAATGCGTAAGTAATTTTGGGTGCGTGACTGTTCCAGCGAAGACAGCTGATAGCACAGGAAAAGCAGAGAGAATGTCATTTGACATCCTCCCACTCACTCTATCGGAATAACATCAAATCACATCCATACTACAATTGTACCAAAGTACCAACACTTTAGAGCTTTTGCTTGCTGTAACATTATTCATGATTCATTGTATCATTGGACCTCAATAAAACCAACACATCACATCAGTTGATCACGGGTCCAAGATTCGTGGACTCATGAGTACGCTCACCAGTCCCAATGACCAATACTAGACAGCTCTCTGCAGTGTCGGCTCGAGCTCAACTTAATTTAATAGCGGTGAATGTCAACTCGATAGCGATTTCTACAGGAGGTCAGATCTACTGGATTTTGTGTCTAGACACAGACCTGACATAGTACTTTTGAACGAAACGAAACTGAACGAACGACATAACATACGATTCAAGGACTACGACTTCATACGTACTGACAGACCCAACTCGACTAACGGAGGAGGGACAGGAATACTGATAACACGAGACTTAAAATACGAACGTGTAGACAGACCGGAATTCAGTGGATTTGAAATCTTAGAGTTGACATGCATTAAGCTAGAATTGCAAGGCGGCCAAAGTCTTTTTGTGGTCAGTACATATGCACCGAAGCGCATGAATGCGAAGTTCAGGGAGGAGTTCAATCTCGTCTTTGAACTTCTGCGGTTAGATGAACCGCAAAATTATTATGTTTTGGTGGGTGACCTGAACGCTAGACATGGCGACTGGCTAAATGAGTACGACAATCCACGGGGAATGCTTTTAAAACGGTATATAAGAGATAACGAGATGGAATATCGATGCCGCCTCATCGGACCAGCGACTCCTACATTGCCGAGATCCAGAACATATCTGGATCCATGCATAGTCGATATGCGTTTGAATCTTACTGATTTAACTGAAAACAACAGACTCAAAACACTACACTATGATAGTGATCACAAAGCCATTCAAATTAAACTTACAAAAGAAAACGACGACATTTTCATGCTTGCAGCGCACGAAACACAACACCGATACAATTTTAGGAAGACAGATTGGACACAATTCAAGGCCAAACTAACACAGAAACATGAATCATACAGACAAGACACAAACACATACATTCCAAACAAAAAAAACTTGTCGAATGACGAAATCGACAAATACATTGAAGACATTAACAGACTCATTCTGAAAACAATGGAAGACAACATTCCAAACATTACACCACACAATAACATGGAACAATACACGACAGCAAACATAAAAAAACTTAAAAAGCTCAAAAGTATGATTCTGACGCGCAACAACTATATATGTAGGAGTTCTGTTACGAGTTGGCATCCATATTTAGCCACGCTTAAAAAGATCATGAAGACTCTGCGTTAAAAATTGAATTACACTCGCGAAGTTAACAAGCAGTGGGCTGAGAAAACGCAGAGTATTCGTCCTCAGGATCCGGACGGAATGTTTAGCCAGATTAACGCTATGTTCAGGTTGAAGAAGCCGGCAACAGTGTCGACCTTGAAAATCCCCCTTGATGAAGATGAACGAAGAGCAACCGATACCCACGAACAACACAAACTTATGACTGAATTTCAGTCTGATCAGAGTCGGTCCATCGACAAAACTCTAATCTGGGCAGTGCTCGATTGAAGGAAATTGTCAAAAACCGAGTTGACGAGGTTTTGACTTCTTACAATCGTGAGCCTACTCTCCATTTCAGTGAGACATTAAAATCAAATTTGTTATCACAAACCAACTTGATCGTTTATTTTGTGTCGAAGGAGGATGTTGAGCATACCTTTCGGACACTCAATAATAAAAAATCAACTGGGCTTGATGGCATACCCAACATTGTCCTCAAAAATTTACCAGAACCAATAATAAACGAATACATTTGCATTTTTAACAATGCCCTTAACAATAAATATTTCCCACAAAATTGGAAGAAGGCCAGGGTCATCCCAATTTTGAAAAAGGAAAAGATTCTAGCGATCCGAAAAGCTATCGACCCATAAGCTTATTGTCAAATGCAGGCAAAGTCTTTGAGTGTTTCTTGAACAGAAATATCAAGAAACACCTCGAAGACAAAGATATCATCAGCAATAGTCAGTTTGGCTTTCGCAGAAACCATTCTACTATCCATGCTATCACGAAAGTGACGTCAGATATCTGCTGGCATTTAAATGGAGGAAAATGTGTTGGAGCATGCCTCATTGATATGGAGAGAGCCTCCGATACAGTTTGGCTTGATGGACTGATTTTCAGACTCATACAGAATAGGTTCTGTGATGATCTAATAGCCATACTAGTGAGTATGCTGTATTGAAAAGAATTTATGGTCGAAGTCGGGGGAAATACTTCCAGTAGAGTATTTCAGGTTTCTGACGGTCTACAACAGGGAACAGTAACGGCACCTACGTTATTCTCAATTTTATTGAACCCACTTTTGAAGTCATTTGGCTTCAACGATAGTCCTGCACGGATGATAGTGGCGTTTGCTGACGACTTCATTATATACACTGCAGACAGCAAAGCATCGGTGGTTCAAGCTGAGCTGCAGAGTATGTTTCAAGACGTACAAACGTTCACAAACGCATGGAAATTGAGAATAAACGATAACAAATTTGAAACTATCTTGTTTCGTGGACCACTGGCAAAGGCCGGCAGAGACTTGAAGCGAAATCTGAAGGATTTCCATATAAAGTCGAAAGGCGAACGCATACCGCACAAGAACGCCGTGAGGTACTTGGGCGTATTCCTCGACTATCGCTTGCAGTACATCCAACATGCGAAAATGCAGCTCGAGAAAGCAAGAAGGGCATTTATGTCTCTTAAGAGACTTTTTTATGCGAAACACCTGGAGACACGTGTCAAGGTCATATTTTATCAATGTCTCGTAAGACCCATTGTAACATACGCGTGTCCCATATGGTTTAACCTGAGTGCTTCCACCATGGAGAAAATCAGGGTGTTTGAGCGAAAATGCTTGAGAGCTTGCACTGGATTGAACAAAAGAGCGGATACCGCCTTTAAGTATTATTATTCAGATAGGGAACTATATGACGCAGCTGGTATTCCTAGGATAGATTTATGCATCATACATCAGGTAAGGAGACATTGTCTGCGATCGAGTATGACTGAAGAGAATATGTGGATCAGTCATCCGTACTATCCTAATCACAGCAAAATTGCAAAGGAAATTGCAAAGACACCACTGCCACCACCGCACAAAAGTGGCACCAGCTCTTTCAACAGTTTCCAAAAAAAAGATAACAGGAATATGTTGAAACTAGTGTCTTTCATATTTAGTATCCCAACATCAAACTGCTTTCCAGAACACATTTTATCCCAGATGAATTTAAAATGGTCGGATGCTAGAAATAAATGCTCCGTAAATTTAATGAAAGCAGAATTACTCATTCAGTTTAATCTACAGCTATCGTGTGAAGAGTTGTTCATCTTTATTAAAGAGAAAAGGGATACTTTAAAAGAAGTTAAACCTTCACAGAAGTATCATAAATAAGTAATTCTAATAGATAATTATTCTCTTATTGTTAGTTGACTATTCTTTGAAATGCCATAGTTTTCTAATGAATAAAACTTTTTTGATCTTGATTTGTTTATTTTTTTTTATTCAGAAGACGAATAAGACTCAACTATTTAACGATAGGGTTAATCTGATTTAAAATATCATATGTTTGTGAAAATGAATTTTCTATGAATATTTTTTCTATCTATTGTAACGTAAACGTAATTATACCTCAAATAAAAAGATAAATATTCAAACACTTTTGATTACATGCGTTTTTTTATTATGTCTCGCTTTCGACGAAAGAATCTCGCTTTTTTCACTCAAAAAGTTCCAAAATGCCGACTTAGCAAAATTGACATCTGGCAACGGTGGTGAACACTCAGGGAAATTAGAGTTCAGAGAAGCGCTTGGGTAATGTGGAGGAGTGATCGGATGATTACCGAGAAGTGTGGTCACAACAAGTAGATGCAGCAAATCACACAGGTACTAATATGAATAGTTTTCTAGTGACAGTGGTAACTAGGGCTTTAGAGGGTATAAAAAGAAAAAGGAAACAACGTTTACACCGTGAGCTAATGGAAAGCCTTAAATCCCATATTAATCCCTCCCCAACCCCTGTAAATTCATTTATAATTCATTTAAGTGCACTTGACAGCTAACCATCATCAGCATTCCCAATTACCACTAATTAATGCACTATATTAATAAACTAAAACTCACTGTGCAAATAGATAAGGAACATTAAATAATGATTAATAGTGAAAACGCTAAACAACAGAAAATCTAAGCTTTCGCAAAAGCAAAAGTATATCAAAGCTTTAAGCAAAAGTAAATCTCCAAGTAAATCTTTCAACAGACGTCCAAATACC
Organism: Stratiomys singularior; assembly: GCA_954870665.1. Classification (NCBI taxonomy): domain Eukaryota; kingdom Metazoa; phylum Arthropoda; class Insecta; order Diptera; family Stratiomyidae; genus Stratiomys; species Stratiomys singularior. The sequence goes on along the minus strand of OX940879.1, from coordinate 61,168,075 downwards.
ACTTCTAATAAATCCGAAAGGAAGAAAAAACCAATTTCTTCTATTTTAACTCAAAAATTATTTCACCTAACAAACATCTAAATACTGTCCTAAGAAAATCATGGAAGGCCGTTCACTTTTAGATGATGATAACGGACCAACCAGATATGCCATAAAAGCAACTTTCAGAGCAATCTATAATATAAAAATGAATCGCAAAATGTGTTGATAAGCGCATAACTCAACAACGCCTAGACCAATTTGGCCAATTCTTTTTTTAACCCGTGAGAAGGCGCGCTATGAGCAATTTGCTCACACAAAAATTTAATTCAAAAATTTTTTGTCTTTCCCTTGCCACACCAATTCAAGCACTTAAGTACCTTCCTAAATATTCACCCCCTCTCCCCTGACGCAATTCTCGATCCGCTCAGTGGCGTTGCGACCGCGCAGCAAGGCGTTTGTGGAGGCCGTGTACCAACGTGCGGCACTTTGCTCATCACGCGCCCATTCGTGTAAGTATTTATTTTTGTGGTTTAAAAAAGTTAGATTGTTATTTCTGCCATATTATTTCATTTGTTTGATTTATATTAGTTGATTATCATGTAAAAACTCTTTAGTAATAATGTTATTATTTTTATTTTTCTTCTAGCTACACTACAGATACAAAATGGACGATCGAACGCAAGCACAAATTTGTTCGTGGTTGGAAGAGGATTTTGGTGATGAATTGGATGCAGATCTTGAAAATGGGGAACAATATCGTGTTGATACCATAGAAAGCGATAGTTCTGTCATCCGTAGTCCTCACGAAACTGATACGGAGCAATCGTCGGATGAAAACGATGCTGATATTTCTACTCCCGCGACTCAACAACAAAGAGGTAGAATCCCATACTATATTGGCAAAGATCGTTCCACAAAATGGCTTATCCACAAGTCTTTACGTAACGTACGTACTAGGAGTTATAACATAGTTATCCACCTGCCAGGAGTAAAAAATGTAGCTAAGAATGCCAAAGAACCTTCACAATGTTTCTGATTGTTTGTGGATGATACCATGATAGACAAAATAGTGCTGTACACGAATGTGTACATAACTAAACTACAAGAAAAGTTTTCACGTGAACGGGATTGCAAACTTACAGATGCAGTTGAAATAAAAGCATTGATCGGAGTTTTGTACATGGCGGGCTTGAAAAAGATCTGTCATTTAAATGTAAAAGAAATGTGGCTAGATGATGGAACAGCATGTGATTTTTTTAGAGCAACCATGTCTATAAAAAGATTTTTATTTTTGTTACGGGTTTTGCGATTCGATGACATAAATACTCGTGATAACAGAAAGGAAACCGACAACCTGGCACCAATCCGAGAAATTTTTGAAAGCTTTGTTGCTCATTGTAATCAAAATTACACACCCGGGGAATACTGTACTGTGGATGAAATGTTGGAATCATTCAGAGGCCGCTGTAAATTTAGAGTTTATATATCCAACAAACCCGCAAAGTACGGCGTCAAAATGTATGCACTTGTAGATTCCAAAACCTTCTACACAAGTAATTTGGAGATTTACGCCGGGAAACAACCCGCAGGGCCATTCAGTTTGAGTAACTCCGCTGCTGATGTAGTGAAGAGAATTGCACAACCCATATTGAACACGGGAAGAAATCTAACTATGGACAATTATTTTACATCCATACCGTTGTTTGATGAACTGAAAAACACCTACAGAACAACTGCGGTGGGAACAGTGCGAAAAAATAAAAAAGAGATTCCGCCTTCTTTTTTGTCAACAAAGGATAGGCCAATGCCAAGTTCAATTTTTGGTTTCGGTGAAGATAAGATAATCTTATCATATGTGCCAAAGAAAAAAACAAAGAAGATTGTCCTTATGCTATCAACACTTCACAATGACGACGCTATAGACCAAGAAACTGGAAGTGAAGCTAAACCTGAGATTGTAACATTTTACAATTCCACAAAAGGAGGCGTAGATGTTGTAGATCAAAAGAAAGAGGATTATTCCGTTGCCAGAATCACATCAAGATGGCCAATGCGCTTATTCTTCTCCATTTTGAATATAACTGGGATCAATGCCCAAATAATATACAAAGCCAACACAAACACTCTGATTGAGAGACGAACATTCTTGAAAGAGGTGGCTCTCGAGCTGGTGAAACCACATATTTCACGCCGGATTGGCATGGAGAACATATCCTCAGATCTCAAATTTCTAATGAAGCGATTTGTGCCGGCTCCTGTGCCTATTGCGGAGCCAGGACCAAGCGGATTTTGTGCAATATGTCCTAGACGTAAAAATAGAAGGTCAAAAAAAGCATGTACTTCGTGCAAGCAATTACTTTGCACCGAACATGTAAAATACATGTGTTCAGTGTGTTTCGAGAGCCACATTAGTGTAGATTTAATGGATGAATAACACTTTTTAGTTTTTGTTATGTAACAGTTTTTATTGTGATTTTTATGAAACGTGCCAAAAAATTTATTTAATACTAGCTTGTTTTGTTATTTGCGTTAGAAGTTGCTATTATGTTTGATAGTTTTGATTAAAATACTTGTTTTACTTACTAAACCTTGTGTTATTTATTTAAATACATAAGAAGCCAATAAATATAGAAACACTAAAAATATAAACATTTATGATAGTGTGAGCAATTTGCTCGCGCGCGCCTACTCGTGTAAGAAAATTAGGCGCGCCTTCTCACGGGTTAAAATGTTCGTTGAAGTTCAAGGATGGTTTTTACGGCGGTTTTGGCCGTGTTGTTCGCATCACTTTGCAGCACTTACGTGGTCAGCACTTTGCTGACCACGTATCATATTCATCGTGCGAGCAGCATGGTATGACCAGCGGCGGATGCTGACGATGCGTGTTCTGACCGTGGGAACACTTGACGTTGTTTTCATGGCTGGAGCGTGCATCGTCGGCATCTATTCAGGAGTTTTGGATTTTGGAGTGAGTCCGAATAGAGAGCCGGATTAGGACGGTGCGTATTCAAGTAAAATCATTAATAAAGTATATAAGTACTATTTCAACCAGACTTAGTTTTGTTTTGATTTCTGTTTCAACAAACGTAATAAGTCAGGACAAAACAGTCCTGACACAAACATTTGGAGGCCCCGGCGAGATATTGTGCACACTGCACAATTCTTGTCAACAAAATTTGGTGTTTTCGGTTGAATACCAAAGGAAAATTCGGTTTTGGAATGAAGTGACTGTGAGGTGCTGTTGGAATATAGTGCTGTGTTCAATCGTGCCTCTTGATTTAGTGCAAGCAAATCCAATCCTTGTACGGCATGGCGAATGTAGATAGTTTGGTCGAGGGCCTGAAGAAATTGGCTCGAGCCGTGGAAACTGTAATCTCAAATTACAAAAGAGATGGGCCCTCTCGAAAACACGAGGCTAGCTACTATGCGGAGCGACTACGACGACTCGAAATCGCCTGGAAGGCTTTCGAGGAGGAGGATAGCCATATCCGATCCTTACCAGAGGTCGCTCCGTCGCACGAATATTTCACGAGTCAATTCTATGAGACCACAAAGAGCAACAAACAACTGGAATTGCCACCAGTGGGACCGTCACAGGAAACGCCCAAACCGCACATTGATAGCGATGTAAAGAACCCGGCTGCAGAGGCCTCGACGCCAATGGGTGCCGGCAGCGTAAGGATGCTGCGCCGCTACAAGGCGATGGCAGACTCACTGAGGAGGGCTGTGGATCGCTTGAAGCATCCGGAGGCCACACGGGCCTGGTGCAAGGCCAAGATCGTGATGGTGCATCGAGGTTGGCAACAGCTGGACGAGCTCCATCAGCAAATCTTTGAATTTTGCGATGATCCCGAGGCGCATGGATTTAGTATGCAGCAGCACATTCAATTAGAAGAGGTTGCGCAGAATTGGGTGATCCAATTGGAATCGAGACTGGAGGAGCTCGATGCCACACTAACCTCGCCAGCCCCGCCTGTGACGACTCCCGGTGTGTCCTTGCCGAAGATCACACTCCCTAGCTTTGATGGAAGTTATTTGCGTTGGCGACAGTTCCGTGACCTTTTCCAACAAATGGTGCATAACAATCCGATGTCTAAGTGCCAGAAACTGTGGTACCTCAAGGCGAACCTCACAGGAGAAGCCGAGTTACTGATTCGCAATTTTACATTGTCAGACGACAACTACGATGCCGCCTGGAGGACGTTGAACGAAATGTTCGATAATCGGCGACTGCTGGTATCGGCACTCATCAACAAATTGATGAGTCAGCCATCTCATGCGGGCGGGAAGGCGTCAGTGGCAGCAATAAAGGCGCTGCATGACACCACACAAGAGTGTCTCAGGGGCCTGGAAAACCTACAAGTGTCCACAAGCGACTGGGATCCGTTGCTGCTACATGTGCTAATCCGGAGGTTGGACTCAGCGACGCACGCACTCTATGAGCAATCGTTGTCGAACCCACGTGAATTACCACCTTTGAAGAACTTCCTAGACTTCTTAGAAGTGCGTTTCCAGGCGCTCGAGACACTCGGTGACAAGCCAACGCATCCGGACATCACTCGTAAAAAGGGTATCAAGACGACTGTGGCCACCGCTACAGCTACACGGTGCCTAATGTGTGGGCAGGATCATCCGCTGTACTACTGCCCAGAATTCCTCAGGATCTCCACTTCAAAGAGATTGAGTTTCGTTCGTTCGAAAAAACTTTGCATCAATTGTCTGCGAGAAGGACATCAAGCCTCTAACTGTACGGCCAGAAATTGCAGGGAATGTGCTAAGAATCACAACACCCTGTTACATGTCACTATAGACAACAAGTCCAAGTCGGCGAAGACGATATCCTCAAGCCCGAATATGTCAAGCCAAAATTCAAGGCCGCAATCTGACCCACCGTCTCTCGCTTTGACGACTTTGATGGAGCCTCGATCTAAAGGATATACACTTTTGAGCACAGCCGTCGTCAGGCTGGTTGGCAGTCACGGTAGAACGACGGATTGTAGATCTGTACTGGACCCGGGCTCACAAATAAACTTATTGACAGCACGAATCATTAAAAAATTGGGTCTGTCATCGACGCCTCACCTTGCGCTCATCGAGAGAGTCGGCGGCAGCACTGAGAAGGCACACCATAGGGTGAATCTCGGCCTAAGGTCAAAATTGACTGGATATGCGACACAATTGGAGGCCTATGTCATGGATAAGATTATACCACCTCAACCTTCCCAGAATTTGAACGTATCAGGATGGCACATTCCCAAAAACATAAGGTTGGCGGACCCTGAGTTCCACCGAACGGAACACATCGACATGCTGCTGAGTGCCGAACACTTTTACGAAGTTCTAGCCATTGGGCAAATAAAGTTGGGCCCGGGGCTCCCTGTGCTCCAGAACACGCTACTCGGGTGGATTGTGGCCGGAAGGGTGGTCACGCCTCAGGAATCCCCGGTAACATGCGGCGTTTTGACAGAAGATATTCAACTGAACCAGCTCATCAAACGATTTTGGGACGTCGAGGAAGTACAGGATCCGCAGCACAGGTTGACTTTGACCGAAAGGGCATGCGAAGCACATTTTGATCGGACAATGACAAGACGTTCCGACGGTCGTTTCATGGTAAGACTTCCATTCAGCGATGATCCTGAGACATTAGGTGATTCACAAGTGGTAGCTACTCGCAGATTTATCGCCTTGGAACGCCGCCTGAACAAAAACCCTGATTTGAGGTTCCCGTACGAGGAGTTCATGAAAGAGTACGCTCGGCTGGGGTACATGCAGGAGGTGACTACGCAGCAGCGTGAGGAATTACGATATTACCTGCCACATCATTGTGTCCTGAAGCCAGATAGTAGCACAACCAAACTGCGGGTGGTTTTCGAAGCATCCAGTAAGACCACCACGAACGTCTCCTTGAATGACGTACTTCATACGGGACCTACTGTTCAGGATGACTTGTTTGCGATACTGCTGCGCTTCAGAATGCCCCGTTTTGTTTTCACCGCTGACATTGAGAAGATGTGTCGTCAGATAATACTACATCCTGAAGATCGTCGGTATCATGGCTTGATCTGGAGAAACAGGTCATCGCAGCCGTTGCGGTACTACCAGTTGAAAACGGTAACCTACGGCACAACGTGTGCCCCATATCTGGCTACCAAGTGTCTGCAATTTCTGGCACAGGAGAACCAGCAGAGGAGTCCACTGGGCAACAGCGCGTTGCAGAGGGATTTTTATGTTGACGATGTCATGAGGGGGGCAGATAGCTTGAAGCAGGCACTTCGGCAACAGACAGAGCTTCGCACTATACTCTCGAGCGCTGGCATGCCTTTGCGCAAGTGGTGTGCCAACCATCCTCAATTGTTGAAGCAGATCAAACCCGAGGACCAACAGGTCCAGCTGGATTTTGGTAGTCTGTCCGAGGACTACATCAAAACCTTGGGAGTTATCTGGCGCCCAAAGGCCGACGAGTTCCAGAATCAGATCAATCTTGAGCCGATCAAAACAAGATTCTCCAAGCGGACGATCGCGTCCGATGTAGCAAGGATGTTCGACCCATTGGGCATTCTGGCTTCGGTTATCGTAGCCGCCAAGTTGTTCCTGCAGGAGTTGTGGCGGCTGGAATTGGACTGGGATGCAGCACTGCCAGCGAGAATCCATACTCAATGGTCTGACTTTCGCAGCAGCCTGCCGTCCTTAAAGCAGGCTCGATTTGCTCGTCACATCAGTGCAGGCGAGAAACCCGTTCAAGTACAGTTGCACACCTTCTGTGATGCCTCGGAGAAGGCATATGGCGCTGCGGTGTACGTGCGATCAACCCTACGGAGCGGTCAAATCATGGTCAAGCTGTTGTGCGCAAAATCAAGAGTGGCCCCAATCAAGACGATAACGATTCCACGTCTGGAGTTGTGTGCTGCAAAGTTGGGGGCGGAGCTCACAAAGCGAATCAAGGCTGCGCTCAACCTGCCGGAGGTTTTCCATGTCTTCTGGACTGACGCCGAGATCGTACCTTGCCATATTTTGCTGCTTCGCCACCAAGGCCATCCATTTGGAATTGGTAAGCGATTTAAGCACCGAGGCATTCATCTGCGCTCTCAAACGGTTCATTGGGCGACGAGGTCACTGCCGAAACCTCTATTGCGACAACGCCACCAACTTTGTGGGAGCTCATAACCAGCTATCGGAATTGTCGTCAGCGCTTTATTCCAATGAGGCACGTCGGGAGGTGACGGCGGCATGCGCCGCCAGGGGGATCGATTTCCATTGCATTCCCCCACGTGCACCTCACTTTGGTGGATTATGGGAGGCGGCGGTCAAGTCAGCCAAAAATTTGATCCGCCGAGGCGTCTCATCGGCAACTCTCACTTATGAAGAGCTGCACACATTGGTGGTCGAGGTGGAGGCCATCCTCAATTCAAGACTGTTGATTCCAATGTCAGAAGACCCCAATGATTTGACAGCGTTAACCCCGGCTCATTTTCTCATCGGAGAACCCCTCACTGCCATGGTGGACGGTCGTTCAGAACCATTTACCGGTGGTCTCCATGCTAGGTGGAAGTTAATAAACCGCATCAAATTTGAATTCTGGAGACGATGGTCACATGAGTATTTGACGCAGCTGCAACATCGAGTCAAGTGGAGGCAATCAAACCATGATGTGACACCGGGCACGGTGGTAATCATTAGTGACGACAATACCCCGCCGATGAAGTGGCCATTGGGTCGAGTCATCAAGGTGTACAAGGGCGCAGACGGTTTCGTGCGAGTCGTCGATGTCAAAACATCATCCGGAATATTTAAAAGGCCGATATACAAGTTGGTTCCACTGCCAGTGCTCCAAGATCCACCAGCTGCTGAAGAGCCATCACAAACTGACGTTTTGCAATCGACGGGAGGCTTGGTCCGGGAGAACAATGACAGCAACGCAGCAACGAAACGGCGACCGATGCGAACCGGAACGTCAAGTGTGGCTCTCCTCTTGACATGTCTACTAATTCCAATGGTGAACACCGTTCGAACACAAGGCTCAGCGACCAGCCCAGGTCCTGGTCTATATTTCCAGCCATTGGGCAAGACGTAGTTGTCTTCGAGTGAATGGAAGCTGTTGATCTACTACAGCTTGCAACCGTACTGGTGGGAGTTGGCCGTGCTACAAAACGGAACGAATCTGCTACATCAGCTGTGCGAGAGGGGAACCGTGCAGACAAATTGCTTGCATCTCGTAGATCATTTCCGGCATTTTGACAAGGAACTCTCCGATATGAATCGGATGCTGAGAATCAGATCCAAGAGGGGCGCCATCAATGCCGTGGGTGGCATCGCCCGATCGCTATTTGGTATTCTTGATGACGAATATGCGAATCAGATGGCTCAAACCATCAAAACTATGGAGGGAAGGCAAGACATGCTACACTCCCTATTGAAAAATCAGACCTCAATAATCGATTCAACACTAAACATCTTGAGGAAAAGCGAGAAGATGATACACCAAAGGTTCACGGCGATAGAGCAGAAGCTGGCACAAATGACCGACGAAGCCACGGCGTCCCATCCGGAGCGAAGTCAAAATCAGAAGCTGGACTTTATCACAACACTGTTTTTTGAGATGACCCTCGTCACTGTCAATCTACAACGAATTCAATCGTCCCTTGTCAGCCTGGTGACAGACACCCAGCATGGGCAATTCAACTCATTGTTGCTGTCACAACAGCAATTAAACACCGAGTTGACCAATATTAGAGAACATCTGTCCGAAAACCAGCGCTTGCTTATAGGCCGGGAGAACTTTTCGCAGCTATTCCAGATAACATCGATCAAGGCCAAGGTGACCGCTGACTTCGTCGTCTTCGAATTGAAGGTGCCACTCGTAACCACAACAACTTTCGAGCTCTATAGACTCCTTCCGATGCCAGCCGTGAAGCTTAACCGGCTAGTGGCGGTACTGCCCACCTCACCTTATTTGATCATCACGCCGCATCGCGATCTCTATTATCCGCTGTCCGAATTGGAGCATGCATCCTGCATCCGGATGGAGCAAACCTTTCGTATCTGCCGGCAGTCTCATCCACTGTATAGCAAGGAATCCAACGTGAGTGGATGTGAGGTGTTGTTGCTGAAGGGGACTCCGTCCACGTCCGATTGCAACATGGTTAATCTGCCCACTTCTTTCATCTTGTCCAACATCCCGTAATCAAACGAATGGATTTATGCGTTTACAAACCAATTCATTGCTCAGCTCGTGTGCGGGAGCAACACCTCAACCCTGATGCTGCAAGGATCTGGTACACTCCGTTTGGAGCCGGACTGCGTCCTCAGATCTGATGTTGCAATCATCCAAGGTCATCATATGTATGAGGGCCAGCTAGGCACGGCTCCCGGCGCGGTCCGCAGGTGGTGGACGGAGATCGGTGGTGTTCTGGAGGGTGGCAGACAGGAGTCTGGAAATGTTCGCAACAGCTCCAGTCACTTCGGAATGCGCACATCCGAAATCAGCGAGCTACGAAAGCAACTGCAGACACAAGATCTAACTTGGACCAACCAGTTGACCACCCACGACATTCATCAATATTCTATCGGTTATCTGGGCCTCATCGGATTGGCCATACTCATCGGCTACCTCAGTTGCCGACCCTGCAAGCTGCGCTGCAACCCACGTTCCAGCCCACCGGTGCCTCTACCTAGACGCCACAGCCTACGGCACACCCTGGAAGAAGTTGAACGGAGCGTTCAACGGGGGGGTGGATGTTGACACCGCATGCGTGTCGATATTCCTCGATACTCGTTTGCAACCCTCAGACGTTGCAAGCGGGTGCCATGTTTGGTTGTTTATGGTTTCGCGCTGGCATGCCGTGTTGATCGCACTTTGCAGCACTTACGTGGTCAGCACTTTGCTGACCACGTATCATATTCATCGTGCGAGCAGCATGGTATGACCAGCGGCGGATGCTGACGATGCGTGTTCGATGCCGACGATGCTGACTGATGCATCGTCGGCATCTATTCAGGAGTTTTGGATTTTGGAGTGAGTCCGAATAGAGAGCCGGATTAGGACGGTGCGGTTTCAAGTAAAATCATTAATAAAGTATATAAGTACTATTTCAACCAGACTTAGTTTTTTTTTTTATTTCTGTTTCAACAAACGTAATAAGTCAGGACAAAACAGTCCTGACACAAACACGTAGTCAATTTAAGCTTTATTGCTATTGTATAAAGTTCATATTAAATTACAAGCACTCACTGTTGTTTAATCAATGTAGGTGTGTTCCTAACGTCAAAGATCATAACTATCAAAACAGTGTGTGTGTGTGCGTTGGAGCACAGAATACATCGTTGGAGGAGTTTAATGTCGCGTTCAGAAACTCGCGTTTCTTATGAATTACTTTCGGCACGCAAGATAGAATGCATCAGTGTTCACCACATTACATCAGTCAAACACAAATCGCGTTACCAAAAGTGTTGATTTCGATTTGCCGGTGTACAAGTGTTGTTTTTCTTGGATTTTCTGTTACCTTATCTACTGAGTTTGCTTTTGTCAACTGATAAACGACTGAAACAAATTCGTATATCGTGTTTTGTGCAGAGTGTTTAGTTAGTTAGTGTTTGTTTAGTTAGTGTTTAGTGACGAAATAATTTATATTTGATATGCTTCCTATAAAACGAAGCAATTTAGGTAGAAGAACCCGAAATGCAACAAACCAAGCTAATTACCGACCTAATCGTACTGCACAAGAACGTGACGACCGAATTGAACGTGAAAGAATTCGGATATCACAAACGCGTGAAGCGCGAACGCGACATTCAACTAATAATCGCACAGTTTGAATCGAGCTGCTTTCAGTTACGATGTGTCAATTGACTACAGTAACTACCAATGTGTTGTTATTGGTTCTATGAACTCGGTTTGCTCACACTGTAAGGCATTGAAATACAAAAACGAAGCCAATGGATTGTGTTGCGCAAATGGTAAAGTGAAACTGATACCATTGGATCCACCACCAGAGCCATTGTACTCATTGGTTTCAGGAATAGGAACAGATTCCATACATTGACACATATCCAACAATATAACAATTGCTTTCAAATGACTTCATTTGGGGCAACAAATGTAGTTCGGGAAAATTTTATGCCAACTTTCAAGGTATGTATTATTGCAGTTACTCATAATTATTTTAGCGAACAAAATTTTCTATCACCTAAGTTAAGATGTGTTACTAATCTTCAATTTCTTAATCATTACGAAATATATCACTTACTCATCATATTATATGGTGATTCAGTTTCAGTGACAGTTTTATTATATTTTACTATTTGATAGATATTAGTTACAACTATAATTATTTAAGTTTGATCACTGACAATCCATAAATTTATACCTCCATTGCTTATTTATTTTATTTTATAATGTTTGGTATAAAAATAATATTTTTTTTTAATTTACAGATACAATGGCAAATATATCACAGAGCAGGTTCACTGTTACCAGTGTCAGATAGCGACAACAAATTCCTGCAAATTTATTTTATGGGCAACTCACCACAAGAAATTGATCTGCGTTGTGCACATAACAATTTAGTAAAGAGGTCTATTGTAGAACAATTACAAACTTTATTTCATGAACACAATGAATTGATTATATTGTTTAAAACTGCACTGGATCTGATGCCATCTGATAATCACAATATCGTAATCAGAGCTGATAAAACACCTGCAGGTCAACATGCAAGACGTTTTAATGCACCAACTATTGATGAAGTTGCTATCGGTGTAGTTGGAGAAAACTTGGAATCCCGTGATATTGTTTTACATCGTCGGAATGATCAATTACAACGTATAAAGGAAACACACCGCTCATATGATGCACAGCAATATCCCATTATATTTTGGCAAGGTGAAGATGGCTCTGATTTCTCAATAAAATGATAAATCCCATTACAGGTAATTAAAATATTAGTTTAGCTATGGCGATAATATCTGTCACTATCATGTATTTTAATTTTATATATTTCAATGTTATTAAAACAAAATCTATTTACAGGTTCTAAAACCAACAAAAAAGTCAGTTCAATGAACTATTGTTGTTGACATGTATGTTAAAATTGAAACGGAGAGATTAACATTCATAGGGTTGAATCAGACCAAACTCCGATATGAAGAATATATTCACCTTCGAGATGCGATTAATACTGATGGAAATGCACAGAATGTCGGTCGGATGACTATTCTTCTAGCAACATACATCGGAAGCCCTCGGCATATGCACGAATATGCTCAAGATGCCATGTCGTATGTTCGTCATTATGGTACAGCAGATTTGTTCATCACATTTACATGCAATCCGCAATGGATAGAAATCAAGCAGGAGTTATTCCCTGGGCAATCACCCATTGATCGTCATGATATTACAGCCAGAGTCTTTAGACAAAAGTTGAAATCATTAATGGATTTCAACATATAACATTATGTGTTTGGTGAGACACGCTGCTGGATGTATTCTGTGGAGTGGCAGAAACGAGGATTGCCACATGCACACATTTTGGTTTGGTTGGTTGAAAAGATAAGGCCAAATGAAGTTGATGCAGTGATATCAGCTGAAATCCCTAATGTACAAGTAGATCCTGGATTGCATGAGGTAGTTATCAAAAACATGATACATGGTCCCTGTGGAACTCTTAATCAAAATTCACCGTGTATGATGGATGGTAAATGTTCAAAACGATATCCACGGACATTAATATCGGAAACATTTACTGGTAATGACGGTTATCTATTGTATCGTCGCCGATCGACAGCAGACAATGGAAAATCAACAACTGTCAAATTAAATCAACAAGATATTGAAATAGATAATCGTTGGATTGTTCCATATTCACCCATTTTATCAAAGACATTCAAAGCACACATCAACGTTGAATCTTGCCATTCAGTGAAATCTATTAAATACATTTGCAAATATGTAACCAAAGGGAGTGATATGGCTGTGATTGGAATTGGTGCAGAGAATTCCAATGATGAAGTTACCCAATACCAAATGGGCCGCTATGTCAGTAGTAATGAAGCAGTTTGGCGAATATTTTCTTTTCCAATTCATGAGAGACACCCTTCTGTTTTTCACTTAGCTGTACATTTAGAAAATGGACAAAAAGTGTATTTTACAGCACAGAACGCAGTACAAAGAGCTGCTCAGCCACCATCTACTACATTAACCAGTTTTTTTGAGACATGCCAAAACGATGATTTTGCACAAACATTGCTATATTCTGAAATGCCAAAATATTATACCTGGAATCAATCCTCAAGGAGATTTATACGACGGAAACAAGGAAAACCAGTTCCAGGATACCCAGATGTATATTCCACCGATGCGATTGGTCGAATTTATTCAGTACATCCAAGCAATGATGAATGTTTTTATTTACGACTGCTATTAGTCAATGTACGTGGCCCAACATCATTCCAACATTTAAGAACTGTTGATGGTGAATTGTGTGGATCCTACAGAGAAGCCTGTCAACGTTTGCAATTGCTAGAAAATGACGCTCATCGGGATCAAACTCTCAATCATGCTGTAATATCATCACACGCTCATCAAATACGAACATTGTTTTCTATAATCATATCTACACGCTTCCCATCAAACCCAATTGATTTGTGGATCAAGTACAAATATTATATGTGTGATGATAGTGATGTGAGTGAGTGTGATGGTGAATACGGAATAGAATGGGAAATCCAAATATACAAATCAGTGACGAAATTTACAATGAAGCATTGATTTCAATTGAGGACATGTGCTTGATGATGTTAAACAAACTATTAATTCAACTAGGCTTGACCGCGCCCAATCGTCCAATGCATGATGCTTTTAACCAAGAGTTGCATCGAGAAAAACTTTATGATCTCAACACTTTGAAAGAATTAATTCAAACAAATCTTCCACTGTTGAATGAACAACAGAAGTATGTATTTGATACTCTTATGAAAGTAACAAATGATGAAACTGGAGGGATTTACTTCTTAGATGCACCTGGTGGTACAGGAAAAACTTTTTTATTTCATTAATATTAGCAACAATTCGCTCACAAAATAAAATTGCACTTGCACTCGCCTTGTCGGGAATCGCAGCAACTTTGCTTGAAGGTGGTCGAACAGCCCATTCAGCACTAAAATTTCCATTAAATATGCAAAGCAATGAAACTCCAACCTGCAACATTTCGAAGAACTCTGCAATGGCAAAGGTTTTGCAGCAATGTAAATTGATTGTTTGGGATGAATGTACGATGGCACATAAAAAATCTTTGGAGGCTGTAGACAGAAGCTTAAAAGATCTACGAAGCAATAATAACCGATTTGGTGGTGCAATGATTTTATTAGCAGGAGATTGTCGTCAAACATTGCCAGTAATTCCACGATCAACGCCAGCTGATGAAATCAATGCATGTCTAAAGTCCTCCAATTTGTGGAAACATGTCAAAGTACTTCATTTAAGCAAGAATATGCGTGTCGAGTTGCAAAATGACCAATTTGGAAACATATTCTCTAAACAACTCATTGACATTGGTAATGGCAAATTTCCTATAGACATGTTGACTGGCTGCATTAACTTTCCTCAAAGTTTTTGTCAGTTAACGCAATCAAAAGATGAACTTATTCAGAAGGTGTTTCCAGATATTTCTCAAAATTACAGAAACCATGATTGGTTCAGCGAACGAGCTATATTGGCTGCAAAAAACATAGATGTAAATGAATTAAATTTCTAAATTCAAGAACAAATTACAGGCGAATCGAGGATATATAAATCAGTTGATTCGGCTACTAACCAAGATGATGTAGTTAACTATCCACCGGAATTTTGGAGGATTGCCACCTCACAATCTTCAATTAAAGGTTGGATCAATAGTTATAATGTTGCGAAATATCAACCAACCGCGTCTTTGCAACGGTACACGGTTAGCGATAAAAAAATTACTAAACAACGTGATAGAAGCAACTATACTCAAAGGAAAGTATAAAGGAGAATATGTTCTCATACCGCGCATCCCAATGATTCCGACTGATGTGCCATTTGAGTTTAAACGACTACAGTTTCCAGTACGGCTTGCTTTTGCTATGACCATAAACAAGTCCCAGGGGCAATCATTAAGTGTTTGTGGTATTAATATAGAAAACCCATGTTTCTCACATGGTCAATTGTATGTTGCCTGTTCCCGTGTTGGGTCAAATCCATCAGATTTGTTTGTCTATGCGCCAAGTAATCAAACAAAAAACATCGTATATTACAAAGCACTACAATGATAATAAAACTGATTTCTGTTAATAATTATGATTCACATGATTAACAATAAAGCGATTACTTACTTTTAAATCCTTATATATGTTTCATTTAATTATTTTTTATTCCCAACGCCCTATCACCAGGGTGACGGTTCTGTTCAGGAGAATTTTTAGCCACGACTATAAAATACGTAGGAACAAAAAACTGCCACATCACAAATCTTTATGACAGGACGAAGTCTGTCGGGTCCGCTAGTTTTTAATAGAACTAATCCGATATACAACTTTCATCAGCCAATTACAGTTGAAGAAATTCATAGCCTACTACAAAGTACTAAACCGTGTATGTGCGTGTATGTGCGAATTGTGCTGCGACGGTGAATGTGAAGATTGTGTTAGTGAAAAGTCAGTGACAGCTATCTCGAGTGAGCGATAATTCTTGAATAAGTGCATTTTGTGCTGTGCATAAAATGTATGTGCTGTATAATGATGAAACCTGTTTACGTGATTACCAATGACATGACCCATATTAAAATCAGGGATCAAATAAAGTAAAATATATGCAGATAGTTTTCCCTTACGTGTAGTATGCCTTATGCACTAAGGAATAAACTACACCGAATTAAGCCTTATATAATGATTATATTGTTTGTTTAGATAGTACCAGACTTAAACTTGGTCAAACACTACTCCTAAGAACCTCAATGTAGCGAATCCTCCCCCAACTTTACATAGGTGATGTAAACGTTAACCCCTCCGAACTAACTGTAGTGCAAGCGTTGTTCTCTCCTCATCTTCACGTGATGTTCTCTATAGAAGCAGCAACACATTCGACACATGTATCGAAACGATTCCACTCATTCAAAAAAGCTAATTCGCACGTATTCCGTACAAGTATCAACAAACAAATTTGATTAGCTCAAGACACACTGAATTCTCTTAATTCTGTCGAAAAATAGAACAAAAAATAGAGAAACTTCAAAAACCTGTTGGAGAGCAAAAGAAGACAAACGTTGGCGAATGCAGACGCATGTCATGTTACCAAAGACAAAGAACGAACATGCAAAGTTCAGGAAGTAAGATATATGACTCACAAAGGAAATAAACAAAGAAATGTAATCTAATACTTTCATTTTCGCAGATGTTCAATATGAATCACAAAAGATATTGATGAGTAATGAAGATATTGATGACTTTTGAACATCTGCATTGATTTATATAAGTTTTGCAACATCAGCATAATATTATTTTAAAAGACCTGGATCAAGATTAAACAGAGCAGTTCATACATTAACAACCCAATAGTAAATCCGGTCAATAAATTATATTAATAACCCGTGAAGTGTTAATATTTTATATAATAAATTATAATATAATAAATTATAATCCGTCAGTTTTACTTACTAGAATTGAAAGGACCGCGGAAAGGTCCAAAAAGAACAAAAAACAAAATTGGCGCAGTCGGTAGGATACCGAAGTGTTCGTCGCGAAATAAAAGTTTCGGGAAGTTTTATTACAATCGTGAAAGTAAATCGCGAAGTGTCAAAAAATAAAATTAATCCGAAACAAGCGTTCGAATTAATAACTAATAAAATTTACCGGTATCCACAAATGAACCATCAGTATACGCAAGAGAAAATTGCTTAAAGTGATGAGTGAAGTTAAGTGAACAGTTAAAAAAAAAAAAAAATTAACAGTTCCGATATGATAAATCAAGGACTAGCATTGCCCCAAAGGTAGAATTTGCCAAGAATTCACCTCCTTGCTGTGCTCGTTACAGACAAGGTTAATACAAAATTAAAATAAAAATTATAAATCTAAGGGAAGAGAAGTCCCTGTAAGATTTCAACAGTGAAAACAACAGAAAGCAGAAAAAAGGTAGTAGCTGGTAATCATTTTGTTGAAAAAAATAAGAAGCCAAAATGCCAATTACATTCACGGATATATTGCGGGAGGCAAGATAAATGCCAGCTACACAGGAGAGGAAGGATTTCAATTGCAGAGCTACATTCTTGAAGTGGAAAGCTTACTGAACCTAATAAATAGTGAAGAAGAATCAAAATACGTGTCGGAGATATTATTTTCGAAACTACAAGGAGAAGCCGGAGTAGCTGTTAGAAGGATAACGGAGAAAACATGGAAGAATGTGAAGAATGCATTAATCACTTCTTTTGGGGTCCAGGAATCGTATCTAAAGCTGAAGGAACAAGCGGATCGGTGCTATTCGAAGAGCGCAAAGGATATCTACGAAAATCTTTCATTAATTTTAGACAAACTTAATTTAAAATATTCATTAGATACTGAACAACCTCAAGAATTTAATCCAGGCTACAATGAAATTAGCATTCTAGATAATATCTTAGTAAAATTAATAGAACAGATGCAATGTGTTTGAGGACGAAAAATGTAAAAACATTAGTAGAAGCTTATCAAATACTAATACAGACAGGATATATAGATAATTACGAAACTTTTAAAAAGAAAAATAAATTTAACAATTATAATAGACAAATGGAAGAAAAGAGAGGATATAAAGAGTACAATCGAAATAATCAAACTAACAGTGGTCATTTTTCAAATCAAATAAATTATAGAAATTATAGGGATAGAGTCATGGTTCTAATCAATACAGGCAAAATAATTATAATGACAATTAAAATCGAAACAGACAAAACGACAGACAGAATAATTATCAAAATAATTTCCAACATCATAATAATAATGACAATATTATTATGAATAATAATAAAATTGAGGAAAATTTTCCTGCGGAAGCCTCGGAAACACATACCTTCCCTTACTAAAAATCCATATTAATGGAATACGAACAATAGCCTTAATTGACTCTGACTCTAGTGTATCAATTCTAAATATTAATCATTTACCGAACCCCCAAAAATTAAAGTACATTATATCGCACATTATCCAGTATGCAAAAAATAATATACGAGACAATAACCAAAACTCCACCAGAAATCGGTATTCGGGAATATACTAGATGGAAACATGCAGATTTATCTGGTAGAAAATTCGATACAATAATTGGTGCGAATATATTGTCTTGTACTTTTTCGAAAATTAACTTTCGAAATCAAAATATTACGTTTGGTGATAATGAAGTGCCATTTATTAATAAAAACATATGTAAAAACAAATCGAAAAATACAAGTGAAAGTGATTTGAAAAAATTTAATTTTGAAGAAATTCATACTATGGAAGCAAGGAATAAAACAGACATAGATTACAAAGATGGATCTTAATAGTAGGAAAATACGATATAAAACTAGAATACATTAAAGGAAAGGAAAATATTCCTGCAGACTTTCTATCAAGATTACGAGAATCAGGAGAAATAAATATAGTAAACAATGAAGGTCAAAATAAAAAGAATAAAATTCATATAACATCCATTAAAAGATAAAGTGCAAGGTGAACAAGCATCAGATGTTTGATCAGACATAAACTTTGATTTACAATTTTATCCAGAAATAAAAATAAGTAAAAAGACAAAGAAAATCTATAAAAAGTGCTAGTGGTAATACGATACATTCTCAAGCCGAAAATTTTAATGATCATATCCCAATTAAAAATGATTTTATTAACAAATATAAACAGCAAATCTTATTAGTAGCAAAAGAAAAACCAGAACACAGAATCAAAACAAATAATAGAAAAAGAATTGCTTTACCCTCAGAATATATCAAAAATGAAAATAAAACAATAGACTTCCTTAAAAAGAGATTACGTGGGGGACAACTTGGAATATACAGTGAATTAGACGATCCAGAATATAATATATTACAACAAATTTTGATAAGAGGATTTAATAGAACTAAAATAAAATTTATCAAAGTATCGAGAATATTAAAAGAAATAGAAAATGAAGATGAACTTATCAAAATTATAAAAAATTATCATGAGAAAGAAACTAGACATTCAGGTATAAAGGAAAACTATGAAGGATTGAAAAGAAGAATTTATTTTCCAAATATTTGCAATATTTGTAACGAAAGTTGATAGGAAGCCAATCAAGCCAGTATTCGAATTATCTCAGACACCCACAAATCCAAGAGAAATAGTTCACATGGACTTATCTTTTATCGATGGTTTAACAATAATGACAAGTATAGATAAATTCTCAAAATTCGCATCAGGTGCAATTATACATTCAAAAAATATGGCAGATATGAGAGAAGGCCTATTAACAATTTTAGCAACTACAGGACGACCTAATCTTATTATCGGAGATGGAGCCTTTGAATCGGTTTTTCTAAAAGAAGTACAGTAATACCCCGACTTACGCTACCCCGTTTTACGCGAATTTGGAGATACGCGGTTTTTCTTTTCGATTGCCGCGCGCATCGGCTCTCTCGCTCCGCCCTCTCAGTGTTCAGTTTGCGACAGGTTTGAACGTGTTCCGCGTAGAATTATTTTACGTGTGCAGTGCGTTTTAATTATAACCAATAATTATGTCGTCTAAACGAACAAAAAATGAGTCATTTGAGCCTAACAAGAGAAGAAAAACACTGTCTTTGGACTGTAAACTGAATATAATTAAAGACTTTCAAGCAAAAATTAAAATTTGTGAATTGGCAAAGAAATTTGATCTACCGGAATCAACAGTCCGAACGGTTATAAAAGGGAAAGAAAAAATTATGAATGCTGTGAAAGACTCTCAATCTTTGAATTCAAGTATCATCCGTAAGCGTCACGGTATTATCGCACAGATGGAAACATTGCTACAGTCATGGTGTGATAATCAAGTAAGAGTGAAAAATTGTCCTGTTGATCAAAATACAGTGTGCTTTCAAGCAAAGCATATTTTTGAAAATCTAAAAGAAGAAGCTGGGGAGGCGGCTAAAAATGAAGTGTTTAAAGCTAGTAACGGCTGGTTCAGCCGATTTAAGAGTCGTTGTAATTGGCATAGCATCGCAGAGAGTGGAGAAGCGGCAAGCGCTGATAAAGAAGCTGCATCTCTCTATCCAGAAAAACAATGATAGATTAGGGCGGCTACACTAGCCAAACTATTTTCAACGTAGATGAAATCGGTCTTTTTTGGAAGAAAATGCCTAAAAGAACTTTGATTGCGCGTGAAGACAAAACTTTTCCAGGTTTTAAAGCCGCCAAGGATCGATTGACAGTTATGGTTGGTGCGAATGCAGCTGGAGATTGTAAATTGAAACCTCTCTTAGTTTATCGCTCAGAAAATCCAAGAGCCTTAAAAAATAAATCCAAATCTGATTTGCCTGTCATTTGGAAGTCTAATGCGAAAGCTTGGGT
Organism: Stratiomys singularior; assembly: GCA_954870665.1. Classification (NCBI taxonomy): domain Eukaryota; kingdom Metazoa; phylum Arthropoda; class Insecta; order Diptera; family Stratiomyidae; genus Stratiomys; species Stratiomys singularior. The sequence continues at coordinate 61,147,549 of OX940879.1, read as the reverse complement.
GACATCTTCTATTTTTGAGGACTGGTTTGGTCATCATTTTATTCCTGAAGTCGAACGTTACTGCCAATTAAAAGAAATCCCATTTAAAGTGATGCTACTAATTGACAATGCACCAGGTCATCCTCCCGCAACTCTAATTAATTTCGATCCGCGAGTGGAAGTTGTATTTTTGCCACCAAACACTACCAGCTTGCTTCAACCAATGGACCAGGGAGTCATTAAAACATTTAAAGCTTACTACACAAGGCGATCATTTGCACATCTACACGAAGCTATGAGACAAAACAATGAGCTTTCTGTTAAAGACTTTTGGAAGCAATTCAATGTTTTAGATGCTGTATGAATTATTGGACAATCTTGGAATGAGGTTTCACAAAAAACTTTGAATGGTGTCTGGAAAAAACTGTGTCCATTTTTTTTTTCACCACTGAAACCCAAGGAAAATCAGTTTCAGATCCTGAACAAATCGATAGCATAATAGAAGAAGTGGTCGATATCGCCAAACAATTAAATTTAGAGGTCGATCATGATGACGTTCAAGAATTGCTAGATTCACACAATCAAGAGCTAACAATTGACGAGGTTATAGAAATGCGTTAGCATGAGCAAGAGATTGAACAAACTGATTCGCTAGACCCAGTTGAATCGGTAAATCAAATGACAATTGCAAACTTAACAGAAGGACTCAATTCAATTGAAAAAGGGTTACAAATTTTAGAAATAATAGATTCTAATGAAGAACGCGTTTCTACTACAAAACAGGGAATAAAAAAATTACTGGTATGCTACGAGGAAATTTTGCGTGAGAAGAAGAAAAACTTAACTCGTCAAGCAACATTATTGGAATATATAAAGCCTTCTACATCAAAATAACTTCGGTTTAGGTAACTTTATTCATAACAATGTAAATTGTTTTATTATCTTACACTTAATTAAACATTTTTCTTCTAAATTATTTTTTTCTTGAAACTTTGGTCCCGATTAAACATACTTTATATGTATTTGTATGCAAAATTGAACCCCGACTTACGCGAATTCGACTTACACGGCAATCGCTCGGACCCACCTATCGCGTAAGTCCGGGGTATTACTGTATATCAAATCAAGAATATAGAGTTGCATATCACAAAACCAGATTCCCATACAGGAAACGCTGACATAAGAAGATTTCATGAAACCATACAAGAAAAGATGAGAACTGGATGTATGTGAACTGGATGGTTTGTTTAGGTATGTTATCTAAACAAACCACAAAGGAAAAATTCTTCGAAGCGCTTGAATTCTATAATAGGTAAATACATTCTACTATAAAGGAAAGACATATTGACGTACATTTCGGGAAAATACTGTGACGTGTTCAGGTTACGCGTACGGTACGCGCACGCGTACGTAGTCGGCTGAAGCGAAAAGTTGTAAACAAGTTTACAACTACCAATATATCGATTGTTCTCGAATGCGTAAACATAAACACGTCGCGCACATTAAGTACAACAAATCCCGGTGCAAGCGACTCAACGCGTAAACACGAGAACAATCCGTATGGAAGATTCTGGGATGGTTGGTAGTTGTATAAAAACGACTACGGCGAGCAAATTTCTCGTAGTGCTTAGCGGTAGTGTTTGAAATTGTAGGCGTCACTCCACGTGACTCTTGGAAATTCATCACACATTCTGAACGAAATTCCGGGAACAGACCAATGTCAGTTCGTGAAATCTCGATCCAGAGAAAATTTTAATTTCAGGAAACAGCAACAAAAAGCCGAAGTTTTAGTAAAAATGAAAACATAAAAATAAACATTGAACAGCAGATTGTGACAGTGCTTTTGATATAATTCAATAATAATTGTGTCTTTCTCGTTTCATGTGAACACCAACCAACCGATAGCGCCACTGGAAGGGAAGGGGACTTCTCGAAAGAAGAAAACGAAGAAGAGACAAATCGACGCAGGAAAACCTAACACGTCAGAGCAAGCAACCGAAGACGAATCGTCCGGCGATTGTAGCGACGACTCAACGGACGCAACGCCCATAACGGCAAGCGAGAAAGCCCTCAAAGCGAGAATTACCAGCCTAGAGCGTGCACTGAAAAAAAAAGACAAAATCTTGAGCGACCTCTTCGCGAAGTTCGCCAAGCTGGAAAAGACCCGTGACAAAGAGGTTACACCAGCAACAAGGAAACCAGTAGCAACATCAACCGTAGCTTCAACAGAACTGAAAGCAGCAGCAAATGCCTCAACGCAGTGTATTTGTCAGTGTGTATGTGCGACGGCACAACACCAGGAAACGACCAGCCACAGCTTTTGGGGAATCCCCCAGTTCACTTAGCGTGAAAGTTAAGATCGTTACGTGGCCGTTACGGATTTAACAATACATTTACGTGTGTGTGTGTGTGGTGTACACAATTCGAGGAAGTGACTCGACAGAGTGTTCCGGGAAGCCCCGATTGGACTAAATATAACACAGTGTTCAGAAATTAACTAATTCACGTGTTTTTAGAAACGTGTCATAGTGAACGCATTTTACGTGCTAATCTTAGTGTAGTCAAGAACCACTCCACGTGACTCTTGGAAGTTCATCAAATTTTCCGAACGAGATTCCGGGAACAGACCAACGTCGGTTCGTGGAATCTCGATCCACAGAAAAGTTTCTTTCAGATAGCAGCAACAATAAGTCGCAGTGCTGGTGAAAGTGAAAATATTATATTTTGAACATTGAAACATTAAAAGATCGTGACAAAGGCAGTGTTTTTGTGATAACTCAATAATAATTTGGTTGTGTCGTTCTCTTTTCAGGTGAACACCAACCACTCAATGGCGCCAGTGCGAGGGAAGGGGACTTCCCCAAAGAAGAAAACAAAGAAGAGGCGAATCGATGCAGGAAAGCCGATCACGTCAGAGCAAGGAACCGAAGACGAATCGTCTGGCGATTGCAGGGATGACTCAGCGAACACAACACCAGTAACACCAAGTGCGAAAGCGCTCAAAGCGAGAATCTCCAGCCTAGAGCGTGCGCTGATAGCAAAGGACAAAATCTTGAGCGACCTCCTCGCGAAGTTCGCCAAGCTGGAAAAGACCCGTGACAAAGAGGTCCCACCAGCAGCTAGAAAATCAGCAACAACATTAACCACAACATCAACAAAATCGAAAACAGCAGCAAACGCCTCAACGCAACAAGCCACCACAGCGACCTCATCAGCATCCCCGAGCGCAACATCAAATCAAACTCCTCGTCGGCTGAGGATTCCTCCGATTGTCCTGATGGAGGACTTTCCGGTTCTCCAAGAACTGAAAAGTAACTTCCTCAAGAAAGAAGTAAGTAATAACTTCCTTTTTAAACATAATGGACCAAAAACTCAATTAATACTCAATAATAAAGAAGATTTAGTGAAAACTAAACAATTCTTGAAAGAAACAAATAAAAAATTCTACTCGTTCACTCCATCTGATGAAAGAAAAAAAGCTTTCATCATCAGAGGCCTTCACACCGCCCATGCAGCGGCCGATATAATTGATGACCTCAAAGCGCAAGGAATTGTGGAAATAGAATCTGTACAACTCTATGAAACAAACGCCTCCAAGCGCAACAAGAGGAACCTAAATCTCTGGTTGGCAGTGTTCTCCCCTGAGTTCTCTCCTTCCCGTCTTGAGGGTGTTAAGGCAATCCTTAACACAATAATTTCCTTTGAGGAAATTAAAAATAGGGACATTATCCAGTGCAAAAACTGCCAACGCATTGGACACTCGGCATTTAACTGCCAACTGAAATACCGCTGCGTCAAATGCAGCCAATCCCATGGTCCAGGCAACTGCAGTACAACTCCCGAAGACCCTCCACTATGCGCAAACTGTGGGTCTGACTCGCACGTCGCGAGCTACAGAAACTGCCTCGCCTTCAAACAACACCGCGAGAATACCCGTAAACAGACGGGAAAAACGCAAACCACCTACACCCCTCAACACAATCACCCACCACCTGTCGCCGCACCCCCCGTCACTGAATCAATTTCATTTGCCCAAGCCACAAGTTAAAACTTACCTGAGCAACACACGACCCAGAAGCCTGGTTTCCTGGAAACCGAGGTGGATACCCTTTACGGGTGTAACATGGCCACACTTGCTTCAAAAATGAGAGAATTTATGCCCAGATATCGGCAATGCGCAGACATTTATGAAAAGCGCCTTATGCTTATGCAATTTGTTTGCAGCTTCGATGGGGCTTAAATTCATTCAATTGAACGTCAATTCAATTGCAACTAAAGCCAGACGCCATGAACTCCAATCGTTCCTCAGCGACCACAATCCCGATGTCGTTTTTCTCTCCGAGACCAAGCTAAACGCATGGCACAACCCAACATTCCACCACTTCAAGCTACTACGAACCGACCGAGAAGCTCCCACCAAAGGAGACGGCACCGCAATCTTAATACGATGCTCGTACAAGAGCACGCAGCTCTTCCCCGAGATCACCTTCAACTCAATTGAAACCACCTTTGCCTCCATCGAAACAAAACATTCAATTTTCTTCTGTGCCTCCATCTACTGCCCTAAACAATGCCTCTCAGAAGATGATCTCAACGCAGTCGCCACCTATACGAAAAACCAAACAAACCCACACGGCAAAAAAATCTATACCATTATCGGCGGCCATCTAAATGCTAGACACCCACTTTTCTTAGACAGTAGTCTAAATAGCAACGGCACGACACTAGTTAATTGGGAAGACAAGTGGCCAAGTCCACTCCAACTGAAAATCTTAAGTTCTGCTCTCCCTACCTACCATAGAGGAAACCATCATTCGTATCTAGACCTATTTCTCACTAGCACCGATCTCCCGATAGTCTTCAACACCAACACCGCCCCATACTTGCTCACTGTACCCGGCACTAGCGAAAACGACGGTATCATTCTCCACACTCTACTGACAGACTCCCCCATTAAAGTCACCCCCCCCCCCCCCTTGTATCCCTGACTACCGTAATGTTGATTGGAAAGCAACTAAACGCTCACTCTCGTCCAGACTTTCACAAATCTCACTCCCTACAAATAAGTATGTCACAAACACCGCTATTGACACAACAGTCACTGAGTACACGCAATTAATTCAATAATGCATCGAAGCATATGTACCAATGCGTAAACTGGGCTACCACAACTTGATATCACTTCCGACTGAAGTAATAAGTGACATAAACCGTAAAAAGCACCTTCGGCGACTACAGTTCCGCCACAGATACCATCCCGACTACCAACACCTCCGCAAAGAAATCAATGAGCTCACCAGTAAAATAAGAGCCCAAATCCATCGAATATACAACGAGCAGCTAGAAGCTAAATTCTCCAGCAATAACAGCTCCAACATCTTTCAAGAACTCCGTAAGTCTTGCCCCGGATTAGGCAAACAAAGGAGAAATGCTTCACAACTCCTTCCACAATACCTGACACCATTCGAGAGAGCTAACTTTCTCGCGACCCATTTCCAAGAAGCACATATTTCCTCCCAGCACCTCAACGACCCCTTGACGAGTCAGATCGTTCAAAACTCAATCCACCAAATCACCCGCAATGCTACACATCAACCCTTCCCCAACGGGTCACCCAACTTCCTCATACCACTCAAAGCTCCTCAAAAACCCCTAATCGAAATAGACGACCTACATTTTACCACTCCTCACCAGATAACATCCATCATCTTATCCCTTCCCAGCAAAAAATCACAAGGAGACGACCGCATCCCGATCATTTTCCTTAAAAAATGCCACCAAAGTCTTGCTCCATTCCTCTCTAACCTATTCAACCATTGCATTTTAAATGCCCATTTCCCGCTTGCTTGGAAAGTCTCAATTATCTCGCCTATCCCAAAGAAAGGCGAAAACCCACTCCTCCCCAATAGCTACCGACCAATCTCTCTGCTGTCCTCTACAGGAAAAATCTTCGCGGTCGTAATAAAAGACCTCATCGAGCACCATACTACCCAAAACGACATCATCCCTGACTTCCAATTCGCCAACAGACGAGTGCATTCCGTCGAACACCCACTTCTTATCTTCAAGACCCATTTGGCTAACCACACCAACCATAACATTCCCACAGCTGCCTGTTTTCTCGATATCCGAAGAGTCTTTGATACCGTCTGGCACCACGGGCTGATATACAAATTGTCCCATATATTCAACTTTCACCCACACCTATGTAGGCTACTTCTCAACTTCCTCTCAAAACGAACTGCCAAGGTGAAACTCCCCGAATCTATGTCCAGCACATTTCACTTAAGTGCAGGAATCCCACAAGGCTCAGTTCTATCTGCTCTACTATTCTGTCTCTACACTGCCGACATTCCCGTGCCACCCAGCCCGATCAGGATTCTTCAATATGCAGACGACGTCATGCTTTTCGCTAGTACCCGAAATTTTAGATTCCTCAAAATTCAATTTAACAAATATATCAACCTGCTTGATGATTACCTTACCAAATGGAAGCTCGTTCTCAACCCTATGAAATGCGAATCTATCATTGTTCATAGATTCACGCGGACCAGAACAGGGTTAAGACAAAATATCAACAATTTCAAACTTGATATTAAAGGCTCCCCTATTCCCCGGAAAACGCACGTCACCTATCTCGGAGTCGAAATTGACGAGAAACTCTCCCCCATTCGCCAAGTTACCCGCAACATACGAAAAGCCACAAACGCCTTTCACGCACTTCTCCCCCCCATGCACTTTAGCAAAAACTTTCCCACGAAAATCAAATTGTTATGCTACATAACACTTATTCGCCCATTACTAACCTACGGCTTCGTCTTCTGGTGCGACCTGTCGTGCACCCAAATGGAGTTTCTACGAAACCGAGAGCGACATTTCCTTCGTCACTGTACGAAAACTTTGAAAATACCGGGTTCGAGACATACGGTGAGCAACCAACATCTCTACGACAAAGCTCAAATAACCCGTATCGATTTCTTCATGACACACCAGCTACTCAAATTGCTGTCGAAAACACTTAACCACAACAACACACTAATTCAAAGCTGCAATACTCCTGACATTAGCTATACCATTTCGGTCGCACCAAGACCAAACCTTTTCCCACAATACATCGCCAAACTCCACAGTGAAAACCGTGTATTCGACAGCACAGGTAAAATCATACTGTTCAATAGATCCAAAAAGGAGCAGTCTATCTATTCAAACGCTCAGTTCATAAAATCAGCCAGAACATACCATCAAAATAACATCCCCCCCTGAAAAAAGAAAAAATTCCAACCCACTATTAAATTTAGTCACTAATTACGCCATCGAAACAAAACCACACCCAGCAATAAAACTTTAATTTACTTCTATTCTTTGTCCTCTCCCTAACCCCACCCATCCCACCATATCATTTCTCCCCCTCTACCCAACGCATCCTCTATTATCACTTGGTTCTTTATGTTTGTGTTTTTGTTTTTTGCTTTCATTTCAGGAAATTCGGAGGTCTCTACAGCTGACGAAAATCAACTTTAAAATTAAAATTACTTTCAAAACATGTTAAAAATAAAAAAATGTATCTGTAAATTTTTTTATAAAAATGAAATAAACCTATGATAAAGCTTAGGCTAGCTAGGTTAAGCATAGTACTTAAGTTAATTTAAAATTTTATTGTGTATATCATATATGTAGAAATATATGTAATGTAATGTAATTTCTCGTAGAGTTGATGTCCGGACGTCGGCGAGTGCAGACCTCCGAAGCAAAGAGTAAAAGAGGCGTGGTGTGTTGAGCTCCCTTTTGAACGACTTGGTTCCGTAGCCAAAACAAAATTGAGTAAAGTGACACGTTGGTGCTTGAACTAAGCAAGGACACAGTAGGGTGACTTGGTGGTTTGAATCTAGGAGTAGAGTGGCCTGGGGTTTGGGTCTATGAGTAGAATGACTTGGTAGCGTTACCCAATAGTGAAGTGGTAAAAGACGAAAAGTGTTGTGTTAAAGTGGCGCACCTTGGTGCAAAAAGCCCTAGTGACAAAATGGACGGAAATGAATTAGTTAGAATTAATAGTGATCTCATAGCAGAGAATCAAAGACTTAAGGACAAATTAAACGTGTACGGTGAAAAAAATATTAGCGACTTAAAAGAGAAAGAAATCCTAAGTGCGGAGTGCATACGAATGAATGACGAACTAGTAAGACTATTCGAAGAGAATAAAAAAATTAAAGAAGACAATAAAAATTTAATATTTAATAATAGTGCTCTTATAGACGAGAAAGGCAGAAGTGATGACGAAAGGAAAAGACGGAAAGTGAAGAAAAGCAAAAGCAGAGCACATAGCAAAAGTGAAGGGAGCTACATGGCCGAGTCCGACTTCGGGAACGAAGTTACACTGGAGAGCGATTGCGGTGACCTAAATAATATGGACGCCCCCAACAGAGTGAATTATGAAAGCCATGGGCAATGGACGGAGGTCAGACCCAAACACAGGGCCAAGCGTGAGGAGCCGCAACAGCGTGAAGGATGCTCAACACAATATGGGCCGAACAATCAAACAGCAATGGAAGAAACAGCAGAGATCGAAAATGGCATCAAGTTACATCGACAGCGAGAAACTAATACTACTGCAAAACAGAAAAGTAATGTAAGTTCACCACCCATTATAGTCTATAATGTCAATATTAAAGCCTTAAGAGGTATCATCATTCTATGGTGAGCAGTGAAAGGATACGCATCAGTGACAAAAAGTGACAGTAAGTGCAGTTAAGTGACCCAAGGATAGTGAGAAGCAGGAAGAGCGGCATAGCGCTAGTATAGGAATACTAGCCTATGAGAAGCAGAAAGCACGGTGCTTATATATCTTGAATACAAGATATGAGAAGCGAGAAGGGCGGCGAAATTTTAGAAAGTTATTTCTGGGTGAGTATTGCATGACCACTTGTCTTTGAATAATATTATTGTGCTCAAAAATAGATTTGCTATACTTGTATATTACAAAACAAAATAAATTTTAATCATTGTGTCGGTGATATATTGTGGTGTTCTTCTTGTGATTAGTGGTGTCCTTTTCTTAGCCCCTGAATTCTCGGGTAAACTAAATTTTATTAAACAGCAGAGATGAGCCTGGATGGGAACCTGGGGCTGGACCCAGGAAAATCAAACAGAGATGCGCAAATCGTGGCGCTGCTAGAGCAGCTCAGAATTGCAAATGACAATCATCACAAGACACAGCAGCGATTAGATGAAGTTTTGGTGCAGATGTCAAAATTGCAGTCAGAGCTGGCCGAGCAGCGCCACAAGAACGACGTTCTAATGGCCAAACTTGCCAAAACTCCCCCTAAAATGCCTCAGACTCCAAATAAAAAGCGAAGAGTGCGATCCTCATCGTCCTCAAACAAACCCTCTTCTTCAGAAGAAACCGAGTCGGACGAGGAAATGTCAGACCAAACGGACGGCGACACAAGCCTGGAGGGTAATAAATCAGATGAAAACGAGGAGTTTCCAGCACTACCTCCCCCAAAACCCTCTGTCAACTTTGCCTCTATGAAAATAGAGGCCAAACGAACAAAAGAAATCATCCAAGACAAAACCTCCACTATAGGCCCTTCAAACTCAAACAATGACAAAGAAAAAATCAGAACAACCGTTCCAGTCATACTAAGAGAAACGGCCAAATGGAACCAACTTTTGACACTGATGAAAAAGGAAAATATTAAATACTTCTCTGCCAAAAGGGTCTACCTAGGCGTACAAATAACACCAGAAACCCCTAACGACCACCGACGTCTAACAAAGTTAATGAAAACAAAAGACATCCAATACCATACATACCTTTTACCAGAAGAGCGAAAACTCAATGTGGTACTAAGGGGCCTGCACGGCCTGGACGAAAATGATATTAAGGAAGACCTGGAAGCACAAGGCTTCCATCCAATCGAAGTCTACTATATTAAAACGAAAAACGGACCCTTCAAACTAGTGAAGGTTTTATTACCAAAAGCAGAGAAGGAAATATTTAATATCAAAGCTGTGTGCCAACTGATATGCACTGCAGAAGCCCAACGCCCACGTAGCGGCCAAGCCATGTGCCATAATTGTCAGCAATTTGGCCACACCTCAGGATGCTGCCACGCACAAGCGAGATGCGTAAAGTGCGACGGATTACACCATTTCTCGGTATGCCCTAAAAAGAAAGAAGAAAAGGCAAAGTGCGTCAACTGTGGTGGAGAACACCCAGCGAGTTATGGAGGATGCCCACGAAATCCAAAAAATATTAAAAAATCTTTCGCCCAAATTGCTGCAGAAGCACACACCCAACAACACGCACCACAACAGAAAATCCCCACTCTTCCCCCAAAACAAACAAACACATCAACTGACACAGGAAGCATCGCCCAAATGCAGACTCAGTTCTTAAAAATGATGCAGGACATGATGGCAAATATGCTCCAAAACATGTTTGCCGCATCACAGAATATAAACACCCCTACTCACTGATGACGTCAATGAACCACATTTCTATTCTCACGTGGAATGCGAATTCCCTGCTTCAAAAGATTGGCGAGTTGAATCAGTTTATGTATGACCATAAATTCGATATCATACTCATACAGGAAACCTTCTTGAAGCCCGGAAAACGTCTCCGAATCCCAAACTACAATCTGTATAGAACCGACAGAACAACGGGTAGAGGAGGAGGAACGGCCATTCTCGTGAGACGAAATGTGAATCATCACTACATACAAACACCTACATTTGAAAGAACAGAAACGACGGCAATTAAAGTCCAAACAGAAAACTTCGAATTCATCATAATCTCAGTATACAGTCCCCCAAATAACCGTCAATTCACAGAGGACCTCAACATTCTCCTCGAAAACGAAGGATCGATTCTCATAGCCGGAGATATAAACGCACACCACCGCCAATGGGGAGCTGTAAGAAACAATCAAGCTGGGACCGAACTAAACAGATTTATTACAGCAAATCAACTCGTCCTGCATGCCCCCAACGAACCCACCCACTTCGGACCACACAGCAGCTCAATAATAGACATAGGGCTATCGCGAAATTTTCCACACAATGTTCATCTCAAAGTCCTCGATGAACTTTCATCTGACCATAAGCCGGTACTGTTCTTAATAGATGACATTTACATCAATGTTCCTATCCAAACGAAGAAAAGAACAGACTGGAAAGCTTTCCAAGTCGCATTGGCCAAAAAAATCAACTACAAAACACCTGAAACGGCCGACGACATAGATCAAATTGTGCAAGATCTAACAAAGCGAATACAGCAGGCAAAAGAGAACAACACGGTCATAACTCCGAGAAAGGAAACCAACCCCTACGAACTCCCACCTGATATCAAACGACTAATAAGGAGAAGGAATAAAATTCGGAGAAGATCTAGGAACACAGGTGATCCTAGACTACGAAGGAAAGCTACCCGGCTAACTAATGACATCCGCGATAAGATATATAATTTTCGAAACGAACTGTGGGAGAGCTTTCTACAAGACCTTGAGCCCGAATATGGCAGCCTCTGGAGAATCACCAAATATTTCCGAATAGGCAACAAAATATCAATACCCCCCATACATGGCCCCAACGGTATAAAATTCGACAGCCTGGGAAAAGCTGAAGCTTTCGCGGATGCACTAGAGCTGCAGTTCAAAGAAAACTCTTCAGATGAGGAAAACATAGAATCACATGAAGAAATTTCAAGATCGGCACGCAGACTTCTACGTACAGATATTCAAAAGGAAGGCACAATACAATCAACAAATATACATGAAATTAAAAACATTATACAAACCCTAAACAAACGCAAAGCACCCGGAATTGACACACTAAATAACACAACAATGACTTGGCTACCGGACAACATACTACAAATACTCACAGATGTAACGAATTCTATTTTCCATTTGCGGAAATATCCAAAAACATGGAAATCAGCGGTGATAATAGTCTTCCCGAAACCGGGAAAGGACCTAACATTTCCACAAAACTGGAGACCCATAAGTCTCCTGTCATCAATGTCTAAGATAGTAGAAAGGGTGCTACTAAACCGACTTAAAGAGATAACTACTGAAAAGAAAATAGTCCCAGATGAGCAATACGGTTTCAAAGCAAAACACTCCACAGAACTCCAACTAACCAGGGTGGTCCAACAGATCAGGACAGGTTTCAACCGCAGAAAATCAACAGGCTTAGTCGCTTTTGACATTGAAAAAGCCTTTGATAAAGTCTGGCATGCTGGACTTATTTATAAAATGCATGAATTCCAAATACCACTACAACTCACCCAGATCATCGGCTCCTTCCTACAGGACAGAACATATCGTGTTCGGATAGATCACAACCTCTCAAACCTACGACCAATTCAAGCCGGAGTCCCGCAAGGATCACCCATCTCCCCAGTTCTATACAACATATTCACTTCAGATCTACCCACATTACCCGCCGGGGTTAAAATATCCCTGTACGCTGATGACACCTGCATATATAATACAGCACGAACAGCAACATTCATCACCTCAAAGTTGCAACTCTCAATAAATACCCTTTTGACATATTTCCGCAAATGGAAAATTAAAATAAGCACCGAAAAGACACAGGCAATTTTCATCACAAGAAAACGAAGACAAACACCAAACGAATTGACAATAAACAACGACAAAATCGAATGGAAAACGACTGTAAAATACCTAAGACTAACACTAGACAATAGACTATCCTGGACACAACATATTCACAATAAACGCATTTCATGCAACGGGATCCTCTCCTCCCTATACCCCCTTCTTAAATCAAAGAGACTTAACATAAAGAACAGACTACTAATATACAAACAAATCATACTACCAACGCTACTATACGGCAGTTCTGCTTTCTGCCAAACGACCAAGACTAACAAAAAAGCACTCCAAGCCTTTCAAAACAAAATAATCAGGAGAGTTTTTGGGATACCTTGGTACATACGAAACGTGGACATATATAAAGACCTCAAAATCGACACAATGGACAAATATATACGCGACAAAGTACTTAAGCTTTTCGACACAATCGACCAACACACAAACAACACCCTGCAACCCCTAAAAATTACCACAAATCAAAATAAGTATCACTACCAACCCATCCGACAAATAATTTCATAAAATAAAAATATTTGAGCACAGTATTATTTATTAGAGAAGATAAGTGGACAAGTAATGCCCACAGATAGAACGGAGCAAAGGTGCTAAATCGCACCAGCTCCACGCAACATCCCCCCCACTCCTTAAGAGGTGAAATAATTAAAAATAGAGTAAATATAAATTCCTTTACAATCAGTCAAGGATACAATAAAAACAGATGCGTAATAAATTGCGATCAGGACTCTCGAAACGAAATAGTAAACATTTTAAAAACATTTCATGTTAATTATTTCACCTACACCCCGAAGTCAGAAAAAAGTGATAACCTAATCATTAAGAATTTATGTAAAGGGTATACCCCAGAAGAAATTTTAAATGAGCTATATGTGAAAGGCTTCAAAGAAGTGGAGAAGATTGTACCACTGCTCCTTAAAAATAAACCAGACCTAAACTATTTCATCATTAAAATGACTCCAAATGCCAAATTAGGTGAACTCCTGAAGTTAAGGTTTTTGCTTAACCAAAGAGTTAGAATTGAGAAGATAGGGGGCCGAGGGGCTATACAATGCTACAATTGCCAAAGAATTGGCCACGTAGCTGCTAACTGTGCTATGGAAACGAGATGTGTGCAATGTTTCGACACACACGAGAAAGACAAATGTACAATTACAAGTAACTCCGACACAACCGAGCTTGGATGTGTACTGTGCAGAGAAAAAGGACACTCAGCTAGCTTTAGGGGGTGCTCCAAGTGGCAAGAAATACTTAGCATGAGACAAAGAAACAAAGTCCAAACTAGAACTGAACACTCTAACAACAAAAATGTGAGCAAAATGGTCACACAAACACTTTCTTTTTCTGACGCTCTAAGAGCATCCCTCCCTACATCAAGGGAAACCCACAAAAATAACTCAAACACCCTAAAAAATTTCCTCAACGAAGCTAGTAGAGAATGTTTTGGAACGGACTACGATTCACACATAGCAAAAATAAGAACATTCATTGAAAACTACAAAAACTTACAAGATATTAAAGAAAAGAGGAAATTACTTACACACTTTACACTTAGCCTCTTATTAAATGGATCAGAGATTTAAAATAATCACCCTAAACGTAAATTCTATCGTTGCCCATAGAAAAAGACATAACCTAGACGTCTTCCTGAAAAGCCACAGACCTGATGCGATACTCCTCCAGGAAACTAGACTAGAAAAACAACATAAAGTCTTCTTCCGAAACTATGACCTGATACGAAATGATCAGCCCGGGAAAGGAACAGCTATACTCGTCAGGAATAACCTAGTCTACAAGCGTAAGGAAATAAGGGACCTACAGAAAACTGACTTAACTGTAATAGAAATACAAGTTGGTATAGGATGGCTAGCTATAGCATCTATATATATCAAACACAACGAAATACAGTGTAACGAACTGGATAGGATCCTAGACAGCATGAGAAGGAATATAGGCGTAGTCATTGGAGGTGACTTCAACGCAAGACACACACAATGGAGAAACTATGCAAATAATAGAAATGGTGTTCAACTAAAGGGATGGCTCCCCAGCGCTAAGCAACTTTATGAAATTAAACAATTTACGTCTGAAACTCCCAGTTGGGAAGGTACTCAATCCTACTCGTACATAGACCTCTTTCTCATTAGTAAATCAATGATCACTCCACACATGATACAACCATATCTGAAATGTCATGACTTTGAATCTGACCACAAGGGAGTGGAAATCATAGTAAAGCCAGGTGAATTACACTATAAACCTCCTACATACACCCTTGATTATAAGAGAGCCAACTGGGCTGGCTTTAATAGACAAATTAAACAGGAACTGGCGGGAAATTTACCTCCAGCTGACAAAAACCTAACCACCACAGAAATAGATAATTGCCTGCAAAAGACAAATGACATTCTATCTAAAGCTATTAATGAACACATTCCATCCTACCAAATAAATAGAAACAGCCTTATAATACCAGACAACGAAACCTTGGAGTCGATCCGGAAAAAGAAACAACTGAGAAGACAATACTTCCAAACCGGAAAAAGAAATCCAAGTCTAAAAGCACACATCAATAAACTCAACGACGAGATTGACTACAGACTGAAAACACAATACAGACAAAGATTCCTAGAGAGAGCCAACGACATACATAAGGGGCAGACATTCTTTAAAGATATCAAGGCACTGTCAGGTCAATGGACAAGAAAAGCAATACCAATACTCGATACAACTACAAATGAAACGGAAAGTGCAGAAGTGTGTGCGAGGTACTGTGCTAAAGTCCACAATGACTCAGAAGCAGCAAGAAGCACATATAGTAATGAAGACATACATATCGTGAGCGAATTCCAAGAGCTCACTACCACACATGAGCCCCTTATACACTTCAACAGCACATTCACATCCGACGGAGAATCAACACATGAAACTGCCGAATACAAAGAATTTGTTACAAAAGCAGACATCAATGCCATAATAAGGAAATTAAAACCAAAAACATCGTTTGGTAATAATGGAATATCAAATAAAGTCATCAAGAAACTCCCTCAAATTTATTCGACTATTCTAACTAGAATCATAAATAACTGCATAAACATCTCATATTTTCCGTGTGCATGGAAGCAAGCCATTGTCATCCCAATACCAAAAACAACAATACCAGCCGCATACCCAAGCTCGTACAGACCAATCTCTTTATTACCATGTGATAGCAAAATTCTTGAGTATGTCATCAAGGACAAAATTATTTCAATATGTGACGAGCTTCAAATACTAAAAACAAACCAATACGGATTCATCAAACAGAAATCTACAAGCCATGCACTAATGACACTGGCCGAAGATGTGAATCAAGGTTTCCGCAATAAATCAAATACACTCGCCTGCACACTTGACCTGCAAAAAGCCTCGACACAGTCTGGATCGAAGGCCTCCTACACAAAATGTCTGCTCTACACTTTCCCATAAGACTACAAAAACTTATAGCATCCTACCTAAAAAACAGAAACATTAAAGTTAAATTCAATAATTATATGTCACAAAGCAATGAAATCAGGGCTGGAGTCCCACAGGGCTCAATATTAGGACCTCTATTGTCCAATATATTCCTATCAGACTTTCCCCAAGACCCATAGAAGAGAGTAAAGACAATACTCTACGCGGATGATACACTTATCTACACCACAGGCTTTTCAACTGTCACACTTGTGAACAGAACCAACAACTTCATGGAAGAAACTGAAAATTATTTATCCAAATGGAAACTAAGTATTAACAAGGACAAATGCTATGCTATACTCTTCAGAAAACTAAACAAACACGTTAGACCAAAGAAATGTAAAAACAACAACAACATTAAAATTAAAATAAACAACATTGACTTAAAAGTAGTAGACCACATAAAATATTTAGGGGTTACATTAACATCAAAGTGGAACCCTAAAATACATATTCTATCAACTCTTAAAAAGGCAAACATGGCACTGGGAATATTCCGTAATGTCTTTAAAATAAGAGACTTAGCATACGATCTAAAATATTTAATTTACCAGCAAATGATAAGAACAATTATTATGTATGGATTTGAAGCATGGTGCAATCTCTTATCCAACCAAATGGAGAAAATAAAAATATTTGAAAGAAAATGTCTCTACAGCTCACTGCCAATACAAGAAGCATACAAAAAAATAACAAAAAATTCTGAAGAAATTTATGTTAAGATAAGTAAAACAAAACTGTATAGTAAATTTAAGAAATTCGAAACAATCGATGCTATCCTACTTAAGTCACTTGTAAAGAAATTTTCGAAATTGCAATACATTGAAGACGAACAATTAAATCAAATAGGGGATATAGAAAGGCTATCTGAAATATATGACAATTTGCAACAAAAATATAAATACAAGGTTTTTTCTCCTTCCTTCCTCTACTATTTATACACTAAAGGTCTCACCCATAACAATGGAAAGCTCATATTCTATAAACGAAGATATAACAGTAATAATTTGGAGGATCTTATTAAAACATAAGCAATAATGTAAAGCACGTTAATTTCATGTATATGCACTAAATTGTAAATATTGTGCTATTAAACACACAAATCAAATGATGTAAATGGGGTTTTCTGAGGCTTTCCCCATAGCTATACCGAATGCTAAGGAACCAATCACAAATTAAGACATAATAAAGAATATGTAAAGTAAGAGTACTGATAAATTTTAGAATTAAACTAAATGCTGTACCACCTAATCATAGTATAAGTATCTCAAACCTGTAATGTAATCCAAATTTTAATCGCCTCAATAAATGTTCTTCTTATTCGCAAATGTTCTTCTTATTCGCAAATTTCTCGTAGTGCTTAGCGGTAGTGTTTGAAATTGCAGGCGTCACTCCACGTGACTCTTGGAAATTCATCACACATTCTGAACGAAATTCCGGGAACAGACCAGCGTCGGTTCGTAGAATCTCGATCCAGAGAAAATTTTAATTCCAGGAAACAGCAACAAAAAGCCGAAGTTTTCGTAAAAGTGAAAACATAAAAATAAACATTGAACAGCAGATTGTGACAGTGCTTTTGATATAATTCAATACTAATTTGGTTGAGTCTTTGTCGTTTCAGGTGAACACCAACCAACCGATGGCGCCACTGGAAGGGAAGGGGACTTCTCGAAAGAAGAAAACGAAGAAGAGACTAATCGACGCAGGAAATGCAGTGTATTTGCAGTGTATTTGTCAGTGTATATGTGCGACGGCACAATACAAGGAAACGACCAGCGACAGCTTTTGCGGAATCCCCCAGTTCACTTAGCGTGAAAGTTAAGATCGTTACGTGGCCGTTACGGATTTAACAATACATTTACGTGTGTGTGTGTGGTGTACACAATTCGAGGAAGTGACTCGACAGGGTGTTCCGGGAAGCCCCGATTGGACTAAATATAACACAGTGTTCAGAAATTAACTAATTCACGTGTTTTTAGAAACGTGTCATAGTGAACGCATTTTACGTGCTAATCTTAGCGTGCACGAATTTCACGCAGTGAACGGCCATAGTGTTTGAAATTCCAAGAACCACTCCACGTGACTCTTGGAAGTTCATTAAATTTTCCGAACGAGATTCCGGGAACAGACCAATGTCGGTTCGTGGAATCTCGATCCACAGAAAAGTTTCTTTTCAGATAGCAGCAACAGCAACGGAGTGCTAGTGAAAGTGAAAATAAAATAAGAAACATTGAACATTCAAGCATAAAAAGATCGTGACAGACAATGGCAGTGTTTTTGTTATAACCCAAGAATAATTTGGTTGTGTCGTTCTCTTGTCAGGTGAACACCAACCAACCGATGGCGCCAGTGGGACGGAAGGGGACTTCCCCAAAGAAGAAAACCAAGAAGAGGCGAATCGACACAGGAAAACCTGACACGTCAGAGCAAGCAACCGAAGACGAATCGTCTGGCGATTGCAGCGCCGACTCAGCGGACGCAACGCCCATATCGGCAAGCGAGAAAGCCCTCAAAGCGAGAATTACCAGCCTAGAGCGTGCACTGAAAAAATAAGACAAAATCTTAAGCGACCTCCTCGCGAAGTTCGCCAAGCTGGAAAAGACCCGTGACAAAGAGGTCACACCAGCAACAAGGAAACCAGCAGCAACATCAACCGCAGCTTCAACAGAACTGAAAGCAGCAGCAAATGCCTCAACGCAACAGGCCACCACAGCGACCTCTTCAGCATCCCCGAGCGCAACATCAACACAAACTCCTCGTCGGCGATTCCTCCGATTGTGCTGATGGAGGACTTTCCGGCTCTGCAAGAGTTGAAAAGCAACTTCCTCAACAAGGAGGTGAGTAACAAGTTTTTGTTCAAGCATAACGGACCAAAGACGCCACTAATCCTCAACAATAAGGAGGATCTAACATAAACCAAACTATACCTTAAACAAACCAACCACCAATTCTACTCGTTCACTCCACCTGATGAAAGGAAAAGAGCTTTCATCATTAGATGCCTACATACCGCACATTCAGTGGTTGATATAATCGAAGACCTCAAAGCGCGAGGAGTAGCGGAAATAGAGTCTGTACGACTTTATGAAACAAACGCCTCCAAGCGCAACAAGAGGAACCTAAATTTCTGGTTGGCAGTGTTCTCCCCTGAGTTCTCTCCTTCCCGTCTTCAGGGTGTTAAGGCAATTCTTAGCACAATCATTTCCTTTAAGGAAATTAAAAATAGGGACACTATCCAGTGCAAAAACTGCCAACGCATTGGACACTCGGCATCGAACTGCCAACTCAAATACCGCTGCGTCAAATGCAGCCAATCCCATGGTCCAGGCAACTGTACCAAAATCCCCGAAGACCCACCACTCTGCGCAAATTGTGGGTCTGACACCCACGTCGCGAGCTACAGAAACTGCCCCGCCTTCAAACAGCACCGCGAGAATACCCGTAAACAGACGGGAAAAACACAAAAAACCTACACCCCTCAGCGCAATAACCCACCACCTATTGCCGCACCCCCCGTCACAAAATCAATTTCAATTGCTCAAGTCACAAGGCAAAACTTACCTGAACAACATACGACGCAGAAACCCGGTTTCTTGGAAACAGAAGTAGATACCCTTTTCGGGTGTAACATGGCCACACTTGCCTCAAAAATGAGGGAATTTAGCCCACATATCTTCAATGTACAGACATTTATGAAAAGCGTCTTATGCTCATGCAATTTGTTTGCAGCTTCGATGGGGCTTAAGTTTATCCAATTGAACGTAAGTTCAATTGCAACTAAAGCCAAACGCCATGAACTCCAGTCGTTCCTTAGCGAACACAATCCCGATGTCGTTTTTCTCTCTGAGACCAAGCTAAACGCATGGCACCATCCAACATTCCAACGTTTAAAGCTACTACGGGCCGACCGAGAAGCCCCCACTAGAGGTGGAGGCACCGAAATTTTAATACGATGCCCGTATAGGAGCACCTAGCTCTTCCCCGAGATCACCTTCAAGTCAATAGAAACTACTTTCGCCTCCTTCGAAACGAAACACTCCATTTTCGTCTGTGCCTCCATCTACTGCCCTAAACAATTCCGCTCAGAAGATGATCTCAACGCAGTCGCCACCTACATGAAAAACCAACCAAACCCACACGGTTTGGGTCATCAGTCGCCCCATACCACCAAAATTACATCCCCCCTGAAGAAAAAAACTTCAACCCACTATTAGATTTAGTCACTAACTCTGCCATCGAACCAAAACCACACTCAGCAATACAACTATAATTTACTTCTATACTTTGTCCTCTCCCAAACCCTACCCATCCCGCCATTTCATTTCTCCCCCTCTACCCAACCCATGCTCTGTTAGCACTTGGTTCTTTATGTTTGTGTTTTTGTTTCCTTTTCTTTTTTGTTATCATTTCAGGAAATTCGGAGGTTTCTACAGCCGACGAAAATCAAATTCAAAATTAAATTACTAGCAAAATATGTAAAAATAAAAAATGTATCTATAAAAAATTGTTGTAAATGAAATAAACCTATGATAAAGCTTAGGCTAGCTAGGTTAAGCATAGTATTTAAGTTAATTTAAAATATTATTTTAAATATCATATATATAGAAAAGAAAATGTATTCTATTCTATTCTACGAGAGCAGTATGATGAATGAAACGAAACAGTGAGCGACAGTGCGCGCAAAAAAAGTGCGGTGAAGTAATTACGAAGAAAATAAAAGTTTAATAAGTGTTTAATTACGTTTAGTAAGTGCTTAATTAATTAATTAAAAGGAGGACTTATTAAAGTGAAGCAGTGGTTTAACTGCAATAATTTTAAAGTGTAGAGGAAATTTAGAATAAAACTTTAAGAATTAATTTTAAATTATTCGCGAGTATTTTATTTTCATCATTGCCAATATTTGCGAATAGCAAACAGGTCGCGCAACTGGTGAAGCACAACAATACATAAAGAAATTATATATGATAGAATAGTAAAAGTAAAACATTCCATGCTGGTAAGAGAAAATAAAAATAGAGAAGAATACAACGAAGAGAGAGAAAACATTTTTGTAAAAAAAATCCGAAAGCTATAAGAAGCAAATAAAAACCTAGATTTAAATACAATCTTATTATAATAGAATAGCAAAAGTTAATATCAAGAGACCCAAAAAAAATATTATTACTATTACAGGTTCAAATCAACAAGATAATCCTGAGGAAGATTAGAAGATCAAATTCGTAAACTAAAAAAAACTATTCAAATTGATAGAAAACTTATAGAACAATCATTAAACGCTACTACCGAAAGATGTAAAGCAGAATTGTCATATTTAGTAACAGTCGTTAATATTCAAATAATACAGAATGAGTTAGAAATTTCACAGGATAATTTAATGTCAGCTAGACTAGGACTTATGAGTAGGAACATGCTAACAACAACTGAAATAATTGAACATGCAATAGATATAGATAAACTGAGACATCTAGAAATAGCAATAGCTATTAGCAACAAAAATCCTCTAGAATTACTACTTGCGATATAAATTCCTTAAAAAATTTTGAATACCTTCAAATACATTGTTCTGCCTATTCCAAATAAAAATAACTATGAATTGAATTGAAACTGAAACTATGATTTGCTTCATTACATTGAACAATATAACATTTTCTAATAGATTCCCACAATATAAAGCTCGAGTAATAATTCCAAAAATAAATTAAAATTTTTCAAATTATGTATCACAACCTACATGGAATGAATGGAAGGACTTTCATCTAGAAAATTTGAAAGAAATCAAAGAAATAAAATATGTAAAGCAAACTCATTTTGCTGTAAACATTTCAATCACAATTATCATTGTAATCGTCCTCATTGTTATTTTTGTGCACTTTTATTTAAAACGAAAAACACTAAAAATTAAAATAAATAATATGAATAGTAAATTCGAGGAAGAATTTAATCATAAGGAGGGAGATGTCATGTTATCAAAGACAAAGAACGAACATGCAAACTTCAGCAAGTGAGATATATGACTCACAAAGGAAATAAACAAAGAAATTCAATCCAATACTTTCATTTTCGCAGATGTTCAATGTGGATCATAAAAGATATTGATGACTAATGAAGATATTGATGACTATTGAACATCTGCATTGATTCATATGAGTTTTGCAACATTAGCATAATGTAGATATTGATAGCTAATGAGCAGCTGCATTAATTCATGTAACTTTTGCAACATCAGCATATTATTATAAAAGGCCTGGATCAAGATTAAATAGAGCAGTTCATACATTAACAACCCAATAGTAAGCCCGGTTAACAAATTATGTTAATAACCCGTGAAGTGTTAATATTTTATATAATAAATTATAATACCATAAATTATAATCCGTGAGTTTCACTTACTAGAATTGAAAGGACCGCGGAAAGGTCCATAATTTCAATTTCTTTTGGGTTCGTATTGAACCAAAAACAAAATTCGCATCTTTCTATCAAGTAAAGAGAAATAAAAAAAATTATCGGTCGATCACAAACTAATGAAATGATTTGTATCGTGTGTGTGCACGTTGTATGTACGGATACTCGCGTGTGTGCCCGACACGGTGTTGGCGTATCGCGTCGTGTAGTTTTTGTAAATCCCTGAAAAAACTTGAAAAACTCAGTGAAACAATCACGTATGAACAAATGCGGAAAGAAACGATTTAGAAAGTGCCCGTGTGAAAATGAAACTTATGTGGAAGTGACTGAAAAAATAGGATAAACTCAAAATGAGGGAGAAAAAGAAGAAAATAATCAGCGGATTACAATCGGCAACTTTGGGTAAGTGCTTTTTCTTACTTCCTATTTGTCTATCGAAGGAGTTAAAGCTGATTATTACACAATATTTATTTAAATAAATATATATAAACTTTAAACTAAAATGAATAATGATCGAGTGACGCTCGTTATTTTTCCCCTCCCTACCTGAAGCTTAGAGCCGAAAGAAGGAAGATAAAGACAGATAAATTGCGATGCTGATCGAGTAGCGCAGCATGGCAAAGTGCATGGAGAAGTAGCTCCAACAAGTTGTTAGCGAATTCAAATTTACCCAGGAGCAGCTCAAACGAGAGCTAAATTAGATCAATATCCTGCTGCGCTCGCTGAAGCGCTCCGCAACAATCAAGAATTGGCAGTGAGAGTACTAGACCCGCCTAAGAACAAACCTAAAAAGCGCAAATTGAATCGCCACCGCCCTCACCTCAGACCGCCTTCTCAGACGAAGAAGCAAGCAAATCTGAAATCGGAGACAGAGCACCAAACGGATATGGAGGATGAATTAGAAGAGAATCAAGCCGAGGAAACGGATATGGAGGATGAACTAGATGCAAATTAACCCGAGGAATATAAGGAATGTTCTTCCTTACCAAAACCGAAAAAGCCCCAACCCAGAACTATCCGTCCTCAACAAACCCCCAACTAAAAAAATCCTACCATCGACTCCCACTGCTTGCAACTCTAAGGACGTAGCTAAATCACGGACGGTAACCATTATGTTAAGGGAATGAGACAAATGGTCCAAACTCGATTGACTAATGAAGGCAAACAACATTAACTTAGAAACGCCTAAACGAGTGTGTCTAGGCATTCAAATAACTCAAAAACATCCACAGACCATCGAAAACTAACTAGACTGCTAACCGAACTAAAGTGGCATTGCCACAGAAATTACTTTCCTGAGGAGAGAACCGTGAATGTAATCATCAGGGAACTCCACTGCTTGGAGATCAACTACGTAAAACGGAAGAACGGTCGGCACGGAAGAAGCGACAAGGCCACAAAATGAACAGTTGATATGCCACAATCACTAGCAGTGTGGAC
Source organism: Stratiomys singularior (assembly GCA_954870665.1). Lineage (NCBI taxonomy): Eukaryota > Metazoa > Arthropoda > Insecta > Diptera > Stratiomyidae > Stratiomys > Stratiomys singularior. The sequence continues at coordinate 61,123,589 of OX940879.1, read as the reverse complement.
ATTTCTCGGGTAATTGCCACCCACAACATGCGTAAAATCACAAGTGCTACATCACTTCTCGTGATGTAAGAAGACACCACAAGCTACGGGTTCTGCAAGAAGAATCCTTAAAATATAAGGAAGGCACAAGTCGCTGCGCAAAACTAAGCATCCACAAAACAACAAAGCAAACACCATCTAACAATAATCAAAATACAATTTAGCATCATTCCCACGAACTGGATTATGCTGACACTAGGGCTGCGTTGCCACGGAAATCGGAGCAATGCAATTTCATATTCATGGAAAATATCAAAATGCTATTCGACGCAAATCCCACGATAGAATTGAGCGCAAAAAAAATTGTTAGTTTTTAAGTCAGTCTTTTGTTATATTTCGACCAATAAACAACAGGCACAAGCGTTTAAAATATTTTTTAATTAAATCGGCTGTTTTTTTAAATTAACTGGCGCCCGACGTGGGGCTACGTTAACATACACGTTGTTCAGTATTTGGGTATTTACACATTACGGGCAATAAAACAATTATGTTAGCAAAAGACCCACAAATGTTTTTAATTATGATGTATTTCCGAAGAAACCATCATAAAATCCATTAACATATTGAAACCCTCATGTAACAATTTTATGTAAATTAGATCCTTTTTATGTAAATAATTTTATGTACATTTGTATTTAAAGTCTGAAATCTTTGTAAATTTTCTCTGTTAAATTTTGATACTCGCTGACAACAGACGATAGAAGAAAAACGTGGTGTTTTATTTTCGCGTACGGAAGTTCATTCACGTGAATGAACACACGTTATTATAAGTACCATTGATTTTCAAAATAATTTTTTTCTTACATTAGGAAAAATTATTAAGTATTTTTGCCTTAACATCGTGGTGATACTGGCCGATGGTCCTAGAAATTCGTTCCGCGATTTTTGCAAAGTTCATGCGAGTTAAAGCCGATCACGATAAAAAAGTGAGAACGCGTAGGCGCGAATACCGCTACGAACAATAAGACGGAAATAAAAAATGCCGCGAAGTGTGTGTGATTCCTGACTTCGATCCCCAGTAACCGGCTATAAACAAGGTGCAAACAGGATATCGTCGAACTCGAAAGCATCCAAAGGGACATCCAGGGACGGAAGCGAATCGGAAGATTAAGTAGCCTAACCAATTAACCAATCCGCAGTAATATTCAATACAAAATTCGTTAACCGATATAATCGCAGAAAAACATGATCGAAACAGGAAGTTTCGTTTTCTCAACGCTGACTGCTAGAACTGAAAAATAACCAAACAAAATGGAAGCTAAACAAGCAAATAATCCAAACCAAGCCAAGATATACACCAAGGAAGCGATCGCTCCAAATTATCGAGGCAAAATTGAAAACTTTGATCCATCTAAGAAAGGATCAAAACCTCAAGCAAAGCCAAAGGTTAAAAACCAGGCCGCTAGAGAACTACCCAAGCCAACTAGCTTGGACGCACCATCTAAACCAACACCACAAAAGAACCAACCCATTTGGGCTGATTCGGTTTTTGGTATTGATACAAGCGTCAGAGAGCTAAAAGTTAACTTGGAATTTGAGGATAGCTTTGCTAGACTCGACAACATCGTAGATGAGGTTCATAAGAACTTAGCATCCGATGACAAAATCATTAACAAATTATTGTAAGTAAAATTCTAAATTACGCCAGATTCATTCAAAACTATTTTATATTTTTAATAAAATGTAAAATGGATTAATGTAAAATGAGTTGACGTAAGAATACTAAAGATTTAAAAATTCATACTGCAATAATATATTAAAGATTCAAAGCTATATGAAAGAGTAAGTCAAGCGGTAAAAATATGAAACGATTATTAACAGACCCAATCAATAAAGACTCTAAATAAACTTTTGTCTCTTTTGTATTAAATTACTAAAACACCTCTTTTGAATTATTTGGAGAAAGATTAGAAGAAATATAGGAATTGTACCTTTATAAATCATTTATTCGCACTTTAAAAGTGTGCTTTGAGTGCTTAAAGAAAATATCACAGTGAAGCCTACAAAAAGATGTGAAGTGAGTGCTTGCAATCAAATCCACATTTAATACTTGTAAATCGCGAAACAATTTTTCCCCTTTTTTCTAAATTAAAATGTCAAATCCAAACAAGTTAATCCAACCCCTTCAGTTAAATCTTGTAGCCCTTGAAGAAGCGTTGCCAGATCTCGATTCTCCGAGAGACAGGAATACAGCAAATAACACACTCAATACTAATAACGTGCCAAATAACGATTTGTTAAGAACGATCACGCCGGTCGTCACCGAAACCCTTCAATCTCAAGGTAGACAAATTTTCAGTTCATTTATGATCCCAGCTTTCGACATTAATAATGATGTCGATGTGGCAATTGATATCAGTGATCGCAGCAATTTGTGCGACATAGACCAAATCCCGGATGTTGTTAAGAGTCTAAGGACATTCTCTGGGGAGTCCGGAGAATTTAGCTCGTGGCGCAAGGGTTTAGACCGCATACTGACAATCTATGAACATTTAAAAGGCACGCTAAAATATTACGGCATATTACCGGTCATTAAAAATAAAATCGTCGATCACGCGGATATAGCGTTAGAGTCATATAACACACCTCTTAATTGGGCAAAAATTTCGAAGTGCTTGGCTCTCCATTACGCGAATACGAGAGACCTCGGCGAATTAGAATACCAGATAACCATCCTGGTAAAAGGTGGAAACACAATATCCTAATTCTACCAAGAGGTATACAATCACCTTTCATTAATTCTTTATAAGTTAGGATCTCTTGAGATAAGCCAGGACGCAATGAATATCATGACACAAGCACACTGCGACAAAGCTCTTGACACATTTGTCAGGCGACCCAGAGGCAACCTGCCGAGACTGTTTGCAATTCGGAAATCAGGTGATCTACCCCAAGCACAACACTTATGTTTTAAGCTTCAGAACATGCACTATCGTGCGAGAAACTCAAACAACACCAACTCAAGTTCGCGAAGTCCTTATAATCTACTCCCGGTTCCACCACGCAAGCCGACGCCTTATACTCTTAGACCTGCACTTATTATAGCACATAGACGGCAATTCCACCCTGAACTATTACACAACCCTCAGGATCCATAACAACCACGTTTCGTTACCTAACATTTCCAACCGCCGCAGAACGGTTTTATGTTCAATAAGCCACCCACAAAGGACGTAGTACAACAAGAAGATGAATATGACCAGATATTAACTGACTACTTCGATACGAAGGATGAACCAAATATCGACCAGGATGAACATCTAGAAGATGTCTGTTTTTTTTTTTAGATTGAGGCGCTCTTCAGTTTCATATTTTGAACCTACCTTGAGAAGTGGAGAGCAGTTGAGATTCTTGATAGACACCGGCTCTAACAAGAATTATATCCAGCCGAGACATATAAGGAATTCTCTGCCGAACAACATAATCTTCAACGCTAACTCTGTCGGAGGTAGCAATCAAATAACCCATCATGCGTTTGTGAATTTATTCAGTCCCAAAACAGATAGACTCCAATTTTTCATACTTCCAACCTTAACCCGGCGTATGTATACTGGGTCTTTTAAGGAACAGTCAAAATTTGTACTTCAAATTTCTCTCTAACGAATAGAGGTCAGGATCCGGGGACACCCCCTAAAAAATCTAGGTAGTAGCAGGGACTAAGGGCCTAAGGGATGCCCGGGTCTGAAAGTTTGCCTGTAAACGCCAGCTAGTGAAAGTCACGTTTGTTCCCTAAAAGACACAGGTAAGTGAACGTTGTTATTCTTATTTTTTTTTTGTAACTAAAATGAATGTTTAATGTAGTTTTATGCTATTGCGGCTACTTTTTACGAACTACACAATCTTAATAACAAAACTCCTTTTTATTTTCAGTTTATTAATTCTCGTTCAAACGGTTTTGAAGATGGGTTAAAGAAATGCTTCAGAAATTATGTATAATTTACGCGACCGTCGTGCTAATGTATTTTACGATGAAGAAAGTACGAGTGATGCTGACGGAGAAGAAGTACATGATGCAGTGTCCGACGTACAAGATTGTGACGAGGATTCTGATTTTGATGTGAACTAACCAAGAAGACGACGAGTCAGTGAAGGGTCAGAAGGCAGTAAAACTGATAAAAATTCAAGTACAGCAGGCCGTCCAAGATCAATTGACAAAGGCAAAAATAATTTCCGTTGGTCGCTGAACGCTGTTACGGTGTGGGTTCTCTGCCCTCGGGGGAAGCTTTCACCACGCAAGGAACCCGGCGAACGCGTCTTCCGGAAGTAACGTAAGTGACGAATGAAGCAAACAAGTAAAACCACTACCCTCCGTTGATCCGCGAAGTAAGAGTTGAATTTGTTGCTCGACAACGAAATATGCGAAGAGAAACTCGTAGAAAGTTAAATTTAAGTTATTCAGCGATTAACCGAAATATTGTAACTTTAAGGGGTAGGAGTAACTCATAGAAGCTAAGAAGGGAATTGTGGTTGAAATTAAAGAAATGAAGTAATTGTATTCATAGAATGGTAAAATTATAGAATGGTAGTTAGCTTGTAAGGGATGAACCATTAATGAATAAATAAACAAACACAAACTTAAACACAAATAAATAAATCAGATGTCACAGGTCACCCGTCAGCCGGCAGTTGCGGCGAAGTGTGATGTGATCCAATGTGGATGGTGGAACTCGCCGTACCATAATAACAGCGATTCCGGCGAATGGATCGAAGCTCGGATGGGTGGGTCATCGCCCGAAGGGTGAACGGCCGCAGCGGGAGGATCTCGAACCCGCTAAATGGAGGGTGTTAAAAGGGAGTGAGAAACAACGGTGGGCCCTTTTTTTGTGTTAGACGCGAGGCGGAACGTGAGTGAGAAAAGAATTAGTACGAGGGCGATTCCTTTGTTTAGGAAAAAAAAGGAAAACGTTAATATAGTTAGTGCACGATAAGGAGTGTAATTTTTTTGAGACTAAAAGTTTGAGTATTGTCGGACGCGGTGGAGTGGCGCAATCTCGTAAGAGACCGAATTGTTGACTGGTTGTATTACGCGGAAGTGCGATTCCTTGAACGTACGGGTACCGGAAACTGGGTTCGGAACGCAGCGAAGGTGCAGGCGAAGAAAATTTGAGTTGGCGGAAGTACGGAGGAGAATCGCGAGGGTGGCCACCGTCGCACAAGTGATAGGCTCACAGGGTTAGAAGTTAAGCATTTGCATTTTTTTTGGAAGTAATTACTATATTAGCATAATAGAACTAGAACACATAATAGAATTAGCATATCAATAGAATACAGTCAGAAATAGAGTCTAATAAACTAATTAACACGAGTTTTTCTTCCACTGGTGAGTCAGGAGCAACACGGACGGTAGTTGGTCTTTTGTTTCAGGTTGTGTTTTTTTTTGTTTGTTTTTCGTTTACTTTTCCAGGATCGAACGGTTTCCGAGTGAGTGTGGAGGTTTCCTACGAGGAGAGCGGTCTCGTCGCATTCTCGCTTGGCGACGTTTCGAGGCTCGGTAAAGCGAGTGGCGCTCACGCCCGTCTCCGACCGACCTACCGGGACCGAGGGCTCCGGCCGTTACCTCTCCGAACAGGAACTACCGTGGTGGTGCATCGAGCCCAACACTTCCCCAGCGATTGGGGTTGAAGGCTGGGAGTTCAAGGCCCGCCCACGGAATTAAGCGTAACAACGCACCTGAGACCAGGGGGCGCCATTCACTCATAGTCCATTTACCGTCAGCAAAGGAAGAAGCAAAGAATGTGACAACACCTTTGGAAGCTTGGGCCCTACTATTCAATCAAGAGATGCTTGAAATGATTGTGAAGCATACTAATGAAGAAATTGATATAAGACAAGAAGGAAACGAAAATAATCCTCCATTCGCCAAACATATCAATATAGTTGAGCTGAAAGCTTTTATAGGTTTATTATATTTCGCTGGGATGGAAAAAAATAATCACGTGAATTTAGGAGATCTCTGGAGCCCTGAGTTTGGCTATAATTTGTACCGAACTGTGATGTCAGAACGTCGATGTCAATATTTACTCCAAAATATGCGATTCGATTATAAGAACACACCAAAGGAAGGAAGAAAAAAGCGCGCCTTAGTCCCAATAAAATATCTGTGGGATGCATTTATGGCAAATTGCAAGAAATACTATTCGCCATCTTCCAATTGTACGATCGACGAACAACTACAATATTAGGATTTCGTGGCCGTTTTGGAGCAAAAGTATATATTGCAAATAAGCCAGATAAGTATGGCATAAAAATTGTCACGTGTAATGACGCACAAACGTCATACCTTTTGAATGCTGAACCTTATGTTGGGAGAGTAGAGACAGGCACAGGAGATACCGTGCCGTCTTATTATATCAAAAAATTGACTGAGCCAATTCACCGTTCGCAACGCAACGCCACCTGCGACAACTGGTTCATGTCCGTAAAAATTGTCCAAAAAATGAAGGACAATTACTCTTTAACAATGGTCGGGACATTGCGATCGAACAAGCCCGAGATACCAAGGACGTTCACACAACCAGCTGCTGCCAGTACGGTGCGGTACGCCTACGCCAATTGTATGACGTTACTGTCCTATTGTCAAAAAAAAAAACAAGGTAGTTTTACTATTATCTAGGTTGCACAAAGCCGGCCGAATGAATGAAAGAATTGGCAAGCCAGAGATCGTATCATTTTACAACATAACGAAAGGGGGAACGGACACATTTGATGAGTCATGTAAAAATTATTCCACAAGCCGTATCACCAAACGATGGCCTTTGCGCTTTTTTTTGGAATCTTAGATCAGGCAAGCGCAAACAGCGCAATTTTATGTAACTTACCAGAAGCCAATCGTACCATGAATTGTCGCGCTTTTACCAAAGAATTAGTTCATAGCTTGTTGAAACCGCATTTAGAGGCTCGTTTAGAAATAACAACCTTACATAACAAATATTAAGCAATTGATTTGCGAACTTCTAGGAATAAATGAACAACGTCCCTTTATGAGTGGAAAACTAGAAAAACTAAGACGATGTTCTTTTTGCAACTGGAAAGAGAATAAAAAACTTTATACTGTTGTGTCTCGTGTGAGAGGCCGGTTTGCGAGGACCATCGTTAACATTTTTGCCAAAATTGTGCACAATAATTAACTTTTTTTTATTAAATAACATTAACGTATTATTTTATTTGTATTTTTGAAATGAAAAAACTGTCTGTGGCAAAGAATTGTCTGTTCGTTCATTATAACATGCATAAATCCTTAAAATATTCATCACTTTCAGATGTTCAAATAATTCAACTTTTTGCAATCCACGCGAATGAGACCACATGCATTTGAAAGCTCGTACTTTCAACTACAAAACCCTGAAACCGTTTTTTTTAAATTTGTTTATTGTTATATTTTTTGCAAGCATAAGCAGCGAACTTTCACGAAGCTGTATTGAAAATCGAAGGGCAAAATGTGTCGGCCATAGAGTCAGCCAAGGAAATTCATCGTCGCCGAGATAACGTAGCACTAAAAGAGAATACGATTTTCCTTCCCCACACCGTCCGTAACCTCCTGGTAAAATTAAAAGAAAGCGAAGCTGCTGTTGACCAACAGAATGTAAAAACTGCGGCGGCCGAGTTTTATAACACAAGTAAAGAATACTTGGAGCGGTGGTATCAATTCAACACAAAACGGGAAGTTTTCGAATGGGCAAACTTAACAAAGGTATCTACGTGGCAAGAGGTGCAGAAAGTGATGGATTTATCTAGCAAAGGTTTATTAGGAGCAGCCAAGATACGAAAGTCTTTGACGAGTTTACATTTATTTCCAATAATGCGACAGATGATAAAATCTCTGGCTGGAATGCCGGGAATGTATCTACTGAAAACCGTTGGGTCGAATTATTCCAGCACTTCCGTACTAACAAGTTTCATTTAACAAACTTATCCATGATTAATGAGTACGTTATATGTCTGCCTGGTAGTAACGCACCAGTCGAAAGAGTTTTTTCCCAAATGAACTAGTGATAACAGTACTGAAAGTTATTCTGATAACAAAAATAAATATAAATAAATCATGTACTGAGTTACCCACATATTTAAAAACAAGACCCGACATTTTAAGGGGTTATATACCTTTTTTTTTTCAAAAAATCGAAAAAATTTTCATTGCTGAATCCTAAAGTACAACTCCTAGAGAACATTTTCCTGAATTTTCATAGAGATCCGAACAATAGTTCGATAGGAAAACAGCGTTTTGAGGCGCGGTTCGTCACGGCCGCAGACAGCGCCAAGCAGCGCCCGGCAAGCAATGACTGCGCCGTCATCCTATCCCTTTGTCTGAAACCCTTTTTTTTCTAAGAAGCGAAAAACATGAGGTTTGATGTTTTCTTGAAAATTGACTCCATTCTCGACCATACAAACCCTTTAAAATCAGTTTTTCACGAGCTTCCGAAATATCAGCGTCAAAGAATCGTAAACGTTACTCTGCTGCTCGTTTTGCCGTGTTTTTTTTTTTTCAAAAAATAAGTATGAATAGCCAGTGCAAAGTTACACGCGAAAACCGTGAAAAAACCAAATCTCGTAAATCGCGGCCGAAAAAAAGGAAGCAGTATTTTAATCCCCGAACTGCTGAAGTGGACGAAAGTTGTTTCAGTGCGTCTCGTAAGAAACTGAAAGTCAAGGACGGAATTCAAGTGCCAGTTGATCATTCGGTGGAATATCGATTCATTAATTTTCTCCAAGTGTTTACGGCTCTTTCTCAGTTCGTCAAATGCAAAACGTGCGACAGTTCCGTGCGATTCACATCTACAGAAATGCGAGGACTCGGATTTAAAATTGCAGTGACATGTGACGACTGTGAGTAGCGTAAAATAAATGCAAGTGCTGTTATCGATGGCGCATATGAAATCAACAGACGTTTTATAATGACAATGCGATTGCTCGGTTTGGGGGCAGCGGGCTGTGAAAAATTTTGTGGGTTTATGGACATGCCACCGTTTATGAAACAAAAATCTTACGAAGTCATATTGAAAAACATTTTAACTACCGTCCAAGCAGTGTTCGATCGATTAATTAGTTTTGCTGTGCGTGATGAAATAAACATGAACGAGGGGCTGGTCAAAAATAATTTGATTGTATCTGGCGATGGCACTTGGAAGAAACGTGGATTTACTTCCTTGTACGGGGTCGCTTCTTTAGTGGGGTACTACACTGGGAAAATCGTAGATATTGTCGTGAAAAGTGCGTTTTGTAAATTGTGCCGAACGTGGGAGAAGAAAAAGGGGACTGCCGAGTATGAAGAATGGATTGTAACTCATGAACCTGAGTGCACATCTAATCATTCGGGATCAGCCGGCAAAATGGAGGTAGACGCTATGCTTGAAATGTTTGGACGTTCTGAAACATTGCATGGGGTGAGGTACGCCAATTACGTTGGAGACGGTGACTCTAAAACTTTTTCTTCTATCAAAAATGCAGCCCCATACGAGGACCTTGTCGTGCAGAAGAAAGAGTGCATTGGACACGTGCAGAAAAGAATGGGCACACGATTGAGAAACGCTAAAAAAAATAATAAAGGGTTGGGTGGCCGGGGAAAATTAACCGGGAAAATGATAGACAAGTTGGCCGTTTACTACGGGCTAGCGATTCGCCGGAATTCGGATTCAGTGGAGAAAATGAAAAATGATGTTTGGGCTACCTTTTACCACTATAGCTCAACCGACACTCATCCTCAACACGAGAAATGTCCCGCAGGTGACGAGTCATGGTGCGAGTGGCAGAGAGCTCTTGCTGCGCTACCTAAGAAAACACTGAAAAAGAAACGCCAGATCCCTGGATTTGTGCACTCCTACCAACCCCTTCCTGATGATGTTTTGAAGATTATAAAGCCAATATACGAAGACCTATCTAAAGATGAATTGCTCGAAAGATGCCTCGGTGGATTCACGCAGAATAACAACGAGAGCTACAACCAATTGATCTGGAAGCTGACTCCGAAACATCTTCCGGGGGGTTCAGTGCCAGTGGGGATTGCAGCTTACACTTCAGTCTGCATTTTCAATGAGGGACAAACATCAGTATTGCAGATTTTCGAAGGGATAGGGGTACCCTGTGGCAAGTACTCCCATGAGTACGTCGCGCAGCAGGACGAGAGGCGCATTTCGACGGCCGAGCTGAGGGCGCAAAGTGCGACGAGGGAGGGACGAATGGCCAGCAGACAACACCAATTAGATATTTTGGAGCCTGCATCAAGTGCAGATGACACGCTTTATGGTCCCGGAATCGACGATGACTTGTAAGTTTGTCTGATCGACTTCAATGTTTGCATACACTCAACTTCGAACTTTAAATGCGATTATCTCGAAATCGTGTTCTTCCAAAAGTGCCTTTGCTGTGACCGCGATTGCACAAGAACTATTTGACCGATCATCTTCAATTTTTTTTTAAATTGTCCGTAATGAGTGTGCTCAGTTTGTGAACGATTCGGTTTTTATGCACAAATTTTGAGTTTACAGATCAGAATTTTAAAATAAAATTTGTAGAGCTCGAAAAATCAACTTTTTGAAAAAATCGTTACTGTATGCAGAAAAAACCAAATATTCTTAAAAATAATCGTTCACGAACTAGAATTAACACTATACTAATGAAATTTTTTTGGTTTTTTGATTTCAGTTGACTTGCTGGGCTTCCATCGTGGTCACCGCAAGCCGCTTTAAAAAAAAAGGGTTTTGAGAGAATTGCCATAACTCCGTTAATTTTTTATATTTTTTCAAGAACAAGCGCTTGTTTCTTTCATAAAAACATGAACAATCAATAAATAATAACTTTAGTAAAATAAAATGATTGCTACACACCTTACAAAAAATCCGAATTTCCCTCAATTTTTCCACTCGAAAAGGTATATAACCCCTTAAAAACAATTTTTTTCAGCCCGCAAATACAAAAATACGACTTAGAAGTCACGCCACTACTGGGGCTTAGTTAATAAGTTATGCCAACGTAACTACTTTGTGTTTAGAGCTTTATTTTGTGTCATTCTATCTTCTATAAGAAAATACTTGTAAAACACTAAGACATTTTTTTATTATATATTTCCGGAGATGTGTTTCGGTGTGACAAAATAAATAAATGGTCAAGTTAAGTATGGGTGTTCTATCACACCAATTCCAGGTAAGACCAACGAAAATGAAAACTCGGAACGGAACATCACACCGAATTAAGCGAACCGGTAAAACGCGTCTGTAGGTGGAACGGAGTAATGGAGAACGACAGGACGTTCCAAGCACAAAAAAAAAGAAAATTCAACTTCAACTGATATCAAGTCTATACTAAGCTAATCAAATATATTGAAATCAATAATTCCGTTGTTAGTGAAATTAATCAACGCTTTGGTCGAAGAAATGCCGAAAACGGTTGGCAAATGGAATCGCGTGGCAGAGTATACTCGGGCAGTGCTGACACTGAAAAAAGCTATATTGGAGCGCTAAGAGGCACCTGGTATTGGAGAATTTATTTTTTAGCACTGCTTTCCTCTTCGTAATGTGTCAAACGATTCCAGGCTAGGTTCTCAGGTTGACAGGGGAGCGGTTTCGTAGGTAACTGAAGCGCACTGCGTGACTGGGAGCGTAAACAGCCTGACAACCTTACCACAAAAAATTACATTAATCATTAATACCTAATACTTAATGTGAGTTGGCAATAGTAAATATAAGCGTTTTTTCTGTATTCATCGTTATCTCTCTGGTTTGGGGCCATTACAAAAGATTGCAAGGAATTCACACCAAGTAAAGCGCGTTAAGGGTGACAAATCCAATACTTCCACGAATTATATGCCTGCCAAAGATCCATGAACAAGGTAACGAGATGCGCAAAATCATAACCTGCACGGGGGCCCTAACAAGCAAAATCGCGACTTGGCTAGTGGAGTAATGCAAAATATATGATCAACCTCCAAGCAACCACTCAGTGAATAATAGAACGGAATTAATCGAAAAATTAAAGTCAGTCAAACGTATCGAAGCAGATGAAATAACTGTATTATTCGAAGTTAAAGTCCTCTTCCCAAGTATCCCAAACCAAGCTGGCAACGTTCACATACCGAATGCTGACAACCCCGTTAACGAAGCAGCGATATGAGCAAGAGGAGACGTTTATTTTAAATACAGTAACGATGACACGACGGACACAAAGAAAGCGAAATTGCGATACAAAGAAAAATTAACCCTTTGCACCCGAACGGCGCCCGAGAGGCGCCATTACTATTTATGATAATATTGCACCATATGCATGCGTGCATGCGTTGTAAATTTTTTTACTAGGAGTGTGTGAGATTAGTCCATGGACATGGTGAACACTTAGATCCTGCAGTGTTAACACTGAAGCGTTTCAGGGAACATCGTAGCAAAATTTTTGATGCTCTGTTAAGTAAAAACACTGATAAGCGAAATCGAAACAAACGTTTGATATTCTGTTAAGCGAAAGCATTGGTGTTTAAAATCACTTTTTTTGTGTGTAGTATCTTTTTGAAATACTTTTACAAGCGAGAGTAAGTGAATTGTGAACTTATCAAAATATTTTACTATTTCAAATTTAGTCCATTTAAGGCCATAACAATGGAATCATTGGACGAAATTTGTAGCAGCGAAGATGAGTTTGATCTGAATGAACATAAAGAAGATAGTGATCAAGATAATAGAAGTGAAGAAAGTGATGAAGTATTTGGTACAAGAAAAAAAAAATAAGAATAATAGAAAGCGAAAGTGATGATTCTTCTGATTCAGACGTTAGAGAAGAGGAAGATAGTTCTGAATGGGAAGATGTCACTGAATCTACAGAAATACCTGAAAGAATACAATTTAGAAGTGGTGAAAAATCTGCAGGTCCCCATGTTAGTGCAAATGTCACGGAACCATTGGATTTTTTTAAATTATTTTATACCGACCAGCTAATTGATACAATTGTCACTGAAACAAATAAATATGCACATAATAAATTGAAAGATAAAGAGTTATCGAAAAAGTCTATGTGGATAAACTGGAAAGAAACAACAACACAAGAATTCTGTGCATTCCTAGCGGTCATCCTTAATATGGGAACCATGCCGCTTGCAAATATAGCACAATATTGGTCGACGGATGGAAATAGTCGAATTCCTTTTTATCCGAATGTATTTACACGAGACAGGTTCACTCAAATTTTTTGGATGCTGCACTTGAAAACAATTACACCTAGAGCTACAAATGTAAAAACTCGCTTACAGCGGGTTAGTATTTACTTGGAAGAAATAAATACTAAATTTTTGGAACATTTCGTTCCTGGCCAAAATATATGTGTCGATGAATCCGTTGTGAAATTTAAAGGTAAATTTTGTTTTATTACTTATAATCCTCATAAACCGACAAAATGGGGAATAAGGATTTATGTACTCTGCGATTCAGAAACAGGATATATTTGTGGGTTTCTTCCATATTATGGTAGCATCACAACCGAACAGTTGATAAGACCTGACCTCCCGGTGACTACCAGAATTCCGTTACACTTATATAAAATGCTACTAAATTCTGTTCCCGGTGCACAAGGCCACCACATGTTTACAGATAGATATTATACGAGTCTTGTACTAGCCGAAGAATTATATAAAATCAAGTGTCATTTAACTGGCACAATACAAACCAACCGGAAAGGAATGCCGTTTGCTATAAAGAAACCAAAATTTGGAAGAACAAAGTCAGTAGCATATCGGAAAAATAATACTATGATCCTGGCTTGGAAAGATAAACGGGTTGTGACCATGATGTCGAATTGGTGCGATGCTGACATGACTACCGTAAAAAGGTTTCAACGAGGTGGTGTTGAAATTGCTGTTAAGAAACCAAACGTTATTCTAAAATATATTGAATTTATGGGGGGCGTTGATCGTGCCGATCAATATACATCTACGTACTGTTTTATGCGGAAATCCTTAAAATGGTGGAGAAAGTTATTTTTTTGGGGATTGGAAATATGTGTAATCAATTCCTATATTTTATATAAAATGGTGAAAAAGCAGAAAATGAGCGACCAATCAGTCATTACAAATTTGTGAAATTATTAGTGGATCAGCTAAAAGGAGATTATCGACAAGATCGTGGAGCTGGCCGTGGTTCGACATCTGCAACTACCGATAACAGTATCCGATTAAATGGTAAGCTACATGTGATGCAAAAAGGAAAAAAGAAAGATTGTAGAGTGTGCTCTGACCGAACGACAAAGATAAGCGGAAGACGTGAAACGGTGTATTACTGTGACACATGTCCTGAAAAACCCAGGTTACACCTTGGAGAGTGCTTCCTCAAATATCACACTAAGGAAAATTATAAAATTTAATATTAAAATATTATGTTTGTAGTATGTAAATAAAAATGAAATATGTTAATAAACTACTTTTGTTTAAAATACTTATGTTTGATGTATTACAATTTTTTATTAAAACTACTGTCGGGTAGCTGAGTACCCATACTAAAAAATGGTTCGGGTGCAAAGGGTTAAAAACAAACTAAAGGCGGCGTGATTAACAATCCTCAACGAAAAAAAAAGGAACCTTGAGCATATGCGAAGAGCAACGATTTTCGATCTTTGGGATGAGGGGAACATTTTGAAGAAAGTTGACATAATAGCTGTACAAGTCAGAAATAGAAACTGGGATCCAGACAGGGCACAGCGAAGGACAAGAAGAAGTACGAGGAATGTGGCATGCACAAAATCACCTGTCATTCATTCATAACAGCGTACATTGGAAAACAAAAGAAAGCAAGAAATCGCCAAGTGAAGCCGCAAAGTCAACCGTCGCTAAGCATATTGAAGAAATCAATCACGCAATCAACCTGGATTATATAGAGGGAATACAAGAAGAAAGTAACAATCGAAAATTAGACCTATATGTGAGCCTTTGGATTATTCGACAACTGGGCAACTCGCGACTCAACGAAGATGTAGGCAATGGGTATTCGAGGCTATTGGAGCTAGTCAGTTTTCTAAGTAATAATAAAACTATAATAAACAAATTTTTATTACAAACTAATAAATAATTGTAATTATAGTAAAAACCCGCTTATATGGAGATAAGAACATCTTCAGGTAACCATGAATGAAATAGTTATAGATATAAGGATGTTGTTTAAGAAAGAAACAGGCAATATGTAAGAGATATATGTAAAAGCCCTGAATTTTTATAACTATACCATATCAAGAACAAAAACTGAAGAAGTAAGAACCCTTACTTCTGAAATATATATGAATGTTATTTATATTTCATTTCATTCATTTATATATATTTTCACATTATATATAAATGTATATGTTTTATCGAAACTAAATTCATTTGCGTTTTTCGGAAAAGAATTATTAATTTGGGAACATTTTCGTTTTTCAATATTTATATAAATATCAAATTTATATCAATATTTTCAATATTTATTCAGTAATAAGAAATGTGACCAGTTAGATCAGCTGGTCCCATAGTAAGTTGGACAGTTAGTTCAATCTTATCCGATTGTCAATTTTCAAATTAGAAGTGGTTGAAGATCATGGAAAATGTAAATATTGATATTATTTTTGCATTCCATCTCTAAACATGTTTTTATTTCGCAGATTTTAGCTTTTAATTGGAAAGCGAACTTTTAAGTGAAGTTTTCTGAAAAGAAAATGTCAGATATACCATCCCTCTTATACAATATTTCAAAGTGATACATTTTCAGGTGGTTTTAAGTGATTTATGAATGAAGCGTTCATATTTTTGCCTATGCTTGGACAGTACATTGTGAATACTAAGTATATGTTTTTATCACTCAGAACTACATCGGGCACGAAGGGAGCCGAACATTTAAGCTGCTGATGAAGGAGAAAAAAATTAACGTACGCTTACGTACGTTGCAACTCAAGGCTTCAGTTCCGCAACTGGCAAGTTTCGCGCATGGCTCTAGTATTCATCGACGATCCATAAAGTGTTCCATATATAGTATAACCCACACTACTCAAAGTGTATGTTCGGAAATAAGAATTCAGATTCAATTGAGAACCGTCAGGTAAGCTGACAACCGTGACAAATTTTCCAATACTTTTGGATAATAAAGCAAATACAGTACCTACATATGAAGGAGAAAACGATTGTAGAGGATCGTAAGGTAAGTAAGGTAATAAAATCCTAATCTGTAATTGATAATTTAAGAGAAGATCGTTTCACGTCGAACGAGTTGCTTCAAATATAGAAAGATCGTATGTTTTCAGAAAAAAATTGAAAAGTCCAAAGAAGACCAAGTGTCATTATAAACAAGTTCATTAAATTGCAGAACAACTTAAACGTTTCAAACGTATACGGTGGCAAAAAGTTTAAGAAAGGTTTCTTCGTTGCTAGTTTAAGATAAATGTTCAAAGCTGGAATTTTTACGCGTAAAAATTCAAAATTCATATACGGAAGTAGTGTAAGTGCAAAGCCCTCCAAAACGGGATAGAGATCCCAATTCTGTATTTTTGAAGTCACTCGATCCAAAGCGCCTGAACATTGAATGTCAACCAAAACTCCGTTCAAAAAACCTTTGTAAATACTCGATCCGAAAAGAATCGAATTTAATGTCTCTTCGGAAATTCTTAAAGGAGACGGAAAACGTCAAGAAACGGTACGCAGTGGTATACTCGAGTAATATCTTAGAGCAAGGAACGAATCGGCAGCAGACTAGGGCATTATTAAAATTGAAAAATATTGAAATTCCGCTAAAATTTTGCCAAGTATCCAAAAATAAAGGCTTTGTGAATGATAACGATAAAATCTGTGAGACAACGTTTTGTTTATAAACGAATCATCCGTATTGAATCAATTTTAGCGGCATAGGTAACGATGGCGTCAGCAGGAGGGAAGAGGACTTCCCTTAGGAAGAAGACGAAGAAGAGGCGTATAGATGCAGCAAAACCAGGGAATATGTCAACCGAGTATGCAACAGAAGATGGATCATCGGGCGATTGCAGCGACGACTCCACGGATGCAACACCCGTAACCACACGCAAAAAAAAAGCCCTCAAAGCCCGAATCAGTACCGTCGAGCGTGCCCTTAAGCAAAAGGATGACATTTTGAGCGAACACCTCGCCAACTCAACGCCATGCGAAGGAGGTCACACTAAGGAAACCAGCACCAACAACAGCCGCAACTCCAACAAAGCCGCCAGCAGCAGCAAACGCCTCAAACAGCAGGCCATCGCCGCGACCTCATCAACAGGCCCGACCACATCACCAAATCAAGCGCGTCGTCGGCTGACGATTTCTCCGATAGTCCTGATGGAAGACTTTCCGACTTTCCGGAAGTTAAAAAGTAAATTCCTGAACAAGGAAGTAAGTAACAACAAAGAGGACTTAGTTAAAACTAAATTATTCTTAAAACAAACAAACCAACCTGACGAAAGGAAAAGAGCTTTCCTTATAAGAGGCCTCCACACAGCCCATGCAGCAGCCGATATTGTAGACGACCATTGTAGACAATCATTGTAGAATTGAGACTGTACGGCTCTATAAAACAAACGCCTCCGAGCGCAACAAGAGGAACCTAAATCTCTGGTTGGCAGTGTTCTCCCCGTCCTGTCTCGAAAGTGTTAAGGCAGTCAACACAATTGTCTCCTTCGAACAGAAACAGAGACGCCATTCAATGCAAGAATTGTCAACGCATTGAACATTCGGCATCGAACTGCTAACTTAAATACCCTTGCGTAAATTGCAGCCAATCTCATGGTGCAGGTAACTGCACAGAAACTCCCGAAGACCCCCCACTCTGCGCAAATTGTAGGTCCGACACCCACGTCGCAAGTTACCGAAAGTTTCTTGCTTTCAAACAGCACCGCGAAAACGTCCGTGAACAGACGGGAAAACTATCAGCATCCGTCAGCGCAACAGCCAACCACATATTGCCGCACCCCCCGTCACAAAATCAATATCGTTTGCCCAACTCACAAGGCAAAACAAACCTGAACCACCCATGACTCAGAACCCTGGTTTCCTGGAAACAGAAGTTGAAACCCTATTAGGTTGTAACATGGCAACACTTGCCTGAAAAAGGAGACAATTTATGCCCAGATATAACGAGCACAACCCCGATGTCGTTTTTCTCTCTGGGATTAAGCTAAACGCATGGCACAGCCCCACTTTCCATCGTTTCAAGTTTCTTCGTACCGACCGAGAAGCAACCAATCAGGTCGCGGCACCGCAATTTTAAAACGATGTTCTTCAAGAGCACCCAGCTCTTCCCCGAGATCACCTTCAAGTCAGTAGAAACCCCTATCGTTTCCTTTGAGACAAAGCACTCCATTTTCGTCTGTGCCTTCATCTACTGTCCTAAACAAGACCTCTCAGAAGATGATTTCACCGCAGTCGCCACTTACATGAAAAGCCAACCAAATCCATGCAAGAAAAAAATCTATACTATCATCGGCAGTGATCTAAATGCTAGACACCCACTTTTCTTAGACAACAGTCTAAATAGCAACGGTACGACACTTGTTAATTGTCAAGTCCACTCCAAATGAAAATTCTAAGTTCTGTCCTCCCTACCTACCGTAGAGGAAACCACCAATCGTATCTGGACGTATTTATCACTAACACTGACCTTCCAATAACGTACAATACCAACACTGCCCCATACTAGCTCACCATATCCGGTATTAGCGACAAAGACGTCATCGCCATCTGCACTCTAGTTACAGAATCATCCATTAAAATCACACCCACTTATATCCCTAACTACTCTAATGTAGATTGGAAAGCAATCAACCTCTCACTCTCGAACGGACTCACCAACACCTCCGCAAAGAAATTAATGAGCTCACCAGTAAAATAAGGACCCAAATCCATCTAATATACAATGAGAGCCTAGATGAGCAAAATAGTTCTAACATCTTCCAAGAGCTCCGTAAGTCCTGCCCCGGACTAGGCAAACAAAAGAGGAATGCCTCACAACGCATCCCACAACACCTCACACCATTCGAGACAGCTAATCTTCTTGCGACTCATTTCCAAGAAGCACACATCTCCTCTCAGCAGAGTAGAGTTGATCAAATTCTACTGCAGTTTTGGTGCAAACACTGTTTACCTTATTTTCATCATTCATTTTATCTGCAATGCAATTTTATTTAATAGTTTTTAATTTATATGCAATTTTTTATTCACACTTTCGTCATTGCTCTGATGATGTCAGAATTTAATTCGATTCTGAACAAAGCATCAGCATTCGTGTTTCTAGTTTCAATAATTTATTGGGTGAATTTACTTTTTGGTTCTATACAATTATTCTTAACCAGTTACTTAACCTACGGGTTTTGCCTAATGGCTGTACCCAGAGTTTAATACTAACTATAATTTTTGTTTTTAATTGATTCCTTAAACTTCAGCATTCGTATTCATGCTGCCTTTTTATATACTATTGTGAAGTCGTAATCAGATAAGTCCACACGTATTCTTGTGAGTTTCTACGATGGGTTATTCGTGTGAGAGAGGCGGTTGCGTGCATACCATAATAATCAGTGTTTAATCGACTAGTGCATTCCCTCGTGAGAACCTGAAAGTGCGGCGCAAGCTGAGAAGAAACAGTGAAAACTAGGAAAAAGTGAATTTGTATATGTCGTGCATATAACAACAACCGCGATCGTTCGCAATTAAGCCATAAATAAATAAAGTTTGAAACAAAACAATATGGAATAGAAGAAAGAAGCTGAAGTCACAAGGGGGCTCTAGGTGAGGACAAGTTAAGGAACAAAATGCATACAATTCTAAATTCAATTACTCGCAACTGAAAATTCCACAGAATTTCGAAATCCAAACACCTGCGTTTCTAAATTTCACAAAATAGACAAAACACGATGACCCAGTTGAGTTCAACAGGCTCCCATTAGGAGTGAAGAATGGACCCGCGACATTCCAACGAGCGGTTCGTGACATCCTCCGAAAACATATTGGGATCGAGTGGATCGAGTTTTATTGACGATATCATAATCGTGGGGAAGGATGAAAAACAGCACCTCAGAAATATCGATTCCGTATTCACCACTCTGGAGTGGCGAGTGAGTCACTCCAGTTTGACAAGTGCGAGTTTATGAAGACCGAAGTTGAATTTTTGGGTTCTGTGATTTCGAGCAAAGGTATCAAGATAAACCCGAAAAAGGTAGAAGCGATAGTGAAATTTCCTCCGCCTACAAACTTAAAGGAGCTAAAGTCCTTCCTAGGTATGTCAGGGTATTACAGATGGTTTATTTTGGATTATGTCAAACTAGCTAAATCCCTTACCTCACTCTTAAGAGAGGAAGACCGCAAAGTATCTAAGAACATGCCTAGCAAAATAAAAATTTGTAGCATTAGAGGCACTTGACAAAATAAAAAAATCCTCATTGGCACAAGAAGTGATGCTCTCTTACACAAATTTCAGTAAATCATTCAAGCTTACTACAGACGCTTCACAATACGCCATTGGTGCTCTTTTGGCACAGGAGGGCCGTCCAATAACATTCCTATCTAGAACACTGAGCGAACCAGAACGGTATGCAGCCAACGAAATGTCACTCAGGGAAAATCCATGTGACGAGCAAGTTACGTCATCACTTCCTAGAACATACACTACCATCCCAATGAGCTGGTTATCTAAAGAAACCAAAGTGCATCCGAATGAGTCATAATTATCCTTTAATGACCGAACGATCGGATGCACACAAATTGCTAGAGATAAGTAGCTTAAGATCATTTGTATTTGTTAATGACTAACCCACATTTAAGTTAGAGATAAGTAGCTTAAGATCATTTGTATTTGTTAATGACTAAGCCACATTTAAGTTAGAGATAAGTAGGTTTTGGAGATAAGATTAGATTTGTATAAATACTCGCGACCAAAAGGATTTGGTGTGCAGTACGAGAATAAAGTCGAAGAAGTTGGACATCTACAACAAAAAAAAAACTTATTATTAATTTTATTCCCTTTTATTTTTCAAAAATGGAAAGATCAATTTTGATCTTGTAACTGTTACCGGGATTACTCCGGTACGTCTAGGACTTCGCGCGTCCTAGGTCGAAACCCCTCCGGTTGGGGCTCTGGGCTCCGGTAGCTCGTCGAAGATGGGCGTGGGCGCCACTCGCTTACCCAGTTAAGCCCCGATGAGCCGCCAAGCGAGAATGCGGCTCGCCCGGATTACGCTCCTGAAAGATAAGAAAGAACACTACCTGAAAACAACCGGTGCGAAGCCAGAAGAGGAAATTGTCGCCACACCAAATCAACTTCAGAGAAAACACGGAATCCTCACACAACCCCCGACGTCACCTCCGTGGAACCTCCAACCCACTGTGTACGCGCGTTCACGCGCACCCCGCTTCGTCGCCACTCACAAAGCCGGAAGGAAACCTGCAATATAAGAAACAATCTAGCTCTCACCTAAGAAGAAGAAAACTTCCGGTAATTCTTGATATTTATTCATAAAAAAAAAATGTACGGTAAGGAACAAAAAACTAAACTGACTAAAGAATAACAAAATAACAAGAGAAGAACTTAAGCCTAGCTTACGATAACAACTAAACTAGTCTTCCACGATGGGCCCCTTGCTCCGGTCCGGTCGCGCCGCGCACTCGCGAATTGAATCGACTTAATTTGTCCGTAACCACTGTTAATTTAGATTTCTCGATTTCGACTTCACTCACTTTATTTGGTATTGCTTCACGTCTATCCTCTTGTCTTTGTAAGATTTCTCGTTATCGTTTCTAAATTTTATACTATCACTCTCACGTCTTTCTTCCTTTCTTTTTATCTTTTCTCGTTATTGTTGCTAGAACTTTAAACTATCACTCACTTTCCTTCTTTTCGTTTACCTCGTCCCATTCCCAACGCTAAAAAGAGAGCGACCGCTATTCACCTTCGTCCTTATATTTCCTCCTTAACGGCTACCACCAACCAAGATTCCGTTCCTCGAACATTCACCTATCGTTGGAACCAAAAATTAACGTTTACTTCGCCTGCCACCGCTGTAATGCAGGTTCGCCGTAGATCGCCGCAAATCTTCGTCGCGAACTACTTTACCCAACATTCGCCGCGATGATGACAGTTCGCATTGTTTACTTTATTTTATTAACAATGTAAATAAATTTCACTGAAGAAAGTGACTTCAAAGAAGACTCCACCATTAAGAGGGAAGTTGGTGAGTAAGAAACACAGCCTCCCCTGTTTTTTTTTCGGATTCCCTGCGTTGCGTCAGGTGGTTGACTTCGACTTTGGCTCCGGGTGTTCTTAGTGGCCTTCGTTTCCGCCACTTTCGACGGTGGTAGTGATCTGGTTGAAATGCCCGTAGTGTTGCTTTGTTGTTTCTGCCGCTCCTCCAGCCTGCCTTGGTAGCGCCATATGTGTGTAGCGTCGTTCAAGTTTAAGTATCGATAAATATCCTCGCCGTGATGGTCCGGCCGAAGGGAGTGATCAGCTTCTGTGCAATTTTCACACGCGCCCGTATATAACCCTCACTCGTTAAAACTTTAATTTAATTGCACTAATTTTCTTCTGTCTGCGTTACCGTATTAACGTGAGTTATTTCCAAAGGTTAATCTTTGAACCCTTGATCAGTTATCAAAACTCTAGGTGAACTTTTGATCACATAACTTGTCCAGCTTGTCCCGCGACATTTCACTCGGTCCCAATTGCGTACTTTGCACGTTCGTATTGCGTGTCGAAAGATCATTGGTTAATGCTACTATTATTGCCTTAACGCTAACTTACTAATGACAATGTAGTCTTACATCTATGTTTCTTACCTACAATTCTGCTTCCCCTACTCCTTCCAGCATCGTGGCTTGAATCGTGGTGGCGCTTCTTCCTCCAACTCCGGGATACCATTCTCGTCCGTATCGCGTGGTGACAGTGCCGCGGAGATCTCGGGAAGGGATGAAGTCAAACAACCCGTAACATAACTAGCAGAACTTAGATTTCGCGGATAGCGTACGGAGCTCAGCAGGCAGGCTCCTAAGATGACAAGTAACCAATGACTACACAATACAGCCAACAGACATCTTCGAAATTAAAGGACTTGCACAAGCACTAAACAAACACAAAGCACCGGCGTATGACGAAATAACAAACACAATGCTAACATGGCTACCAGATCACATACTTAAACACTAACGGACATAATAAATGCAACCCTCCAGCTGCGAAAATACCCCAAACTGTGGGTCTTAGCTCCGATTATTGTTGATCCGAAGCTAGAAAAGGACCCAACATTTCCACAAAATTTGAGGCCCATTAGTCTCCTATCATCAATGGCAAAAATTGCAGAAAGGATTTGCATTGCATGATAGAAATATCATTTCGGAAGTACAATTCGGCTTCAAAGCCAATCATTCTACTAAACTCCAGCTCGTAAGGGTGGTCGAACATATTAGAATAGGTCTAGAACGTAAGAAATCAACAGGACTGATTATGTTTGACATAGCCAAAACCTTTGATAAAGTCTGGAATGCAGGACTTATATTCAAAATTAAATTAAAAGCAAAAGTCGTATCTTCAAAATTGCAACGCTCAACAAACACTATATGGCAAAATTCCTATAATTAATTATAATTATAATATTGTATTGGAAAATTTATTCATATCTCGGAAGATACGACAAACTGCACAGACAATCACAATCGACAATGAGGCCATACAATGGAATGGAAAAGTACGGCTCAATACCTTCGACGGACTCTGGACGACAGACTTACCTGAGTTACGTCAGACTCCACATTAAGCCCATCCGGCATAATTACATTTAGATAAGGACCACCCAATACTATTTTCCACCAAATATTAATGTTTATTAATTTTGCTGATTGTGCTCGCATTTTTGTTCGCAAGCACATTTAAAATTTGTTTATCAGTTTGGCGATTGTGCTCGTATATTTGTTCACAAGCACAAATTTATTGTGAACAAATTGTGTATTATTTTAAATTTATGAATTTATAGCTTACAAAGCATTAAGATATGAAAACTCAGAAGCATTAAGTTATGAAAGACTCAGAAGCATAACCAGTCGAGATCAAACATCATTATAGATCATACCTACTTGGATAAAATAAACTCGTTAAACTTTACATATAACTTCAACTTGTTTAACTCCTGGAGACAACACATACAAAACAAACGAGGACACTGCATAGGTCTCCTATCCAAACTCTACTCACTTACTTATCAAATCCAAGAAACTCAGCTTGAAATACCGGGTGCTAATCTACGAACAGATCATACGACCGAAACTACTGTACATCAGTCGCGTGCGTACCATGATTACGTTAAGTTGCGTGTCAGAAGCGGTCGCGAATGTAACATTAGCTAAGCTTGTAGAAAAAATATTGATACAATTTTTTTAATGTATAGATATTTTTGAGCGATATTTAATATTTTGATGTATCGATATAAGTTTCCAAGTATCGAAAAGGTATAAAAATCGATAGTTTTTCAGACCAATAAACATTTATAAGTTTTAAGATTAAAAAATCCTAAAAAGGAATATTTTTTTTACACTACTAATACATAAAATATAATTTGTAAAAAAGAAGGGAGTTTTTTTTACAAATTATATTTTATATATTTTTTATTTTTGGTCGCCTCGATTTGCTGTTTTATAATTTGGTTTTTAAGTTGGCAACTCAGTCTGCCAATTTCAACGTTAACTGCCCACCCGTATCGCTGACATGACTGACTTAAGTCCTCAGTATTTTTAGGTTATAATTATGTATTATAACCTCAACACGCGCGTATTTCTGCACTAGAGTACCTAGTTCTCGAACAATCAATCAATAATCAATTCGTGGAAACAAAATAATTTGAGCATTGCAGTTAATGTTTCATTATATATAATGTCTAGTGTTGTATGGAACTTTTTCAAAAAAATAAACAAACAAAACGTTTCATGTAATCTGTGTGGAAAAACATATAAAACCAGTAGCAATATGACTAATTTTGCTGCACATCTAAATAATAAGCATCAACATGCGTTTGCATTTTTGGGACTTAAAAATACAAACGCAAAGTCAAGTGAAGTGAATATTACACCAAGGTCTTCAGAACCTCAACGAACGACAATAAGAACCAGTTCACCTGTTTCGTCGACTAATTCAACTATTACCATGACTGATGAACCTGCTGAGATAGAAAATAAATTCATGGAGTTGTCTGAATCTGCGATTTACGATGATACTGGTGTAAGTATTTCATTTGTGCAAGACTAAACATAGCTTTAGAATCTAACTATCGCGCGTTCATAACTAATAACCGGTCAACTAATGATGTGTAATAACTAAAAGTATCGATATCAATAAATTTATATTTTTGAGTTTTATTTTAAACTTAATACTATTTATGACGACAAGTGTAATAAAATGTGTACTAAATAATCAATGACTTTTTTTTCGGGCTGATCCATCTAAAGATGGTCAGAGTAAAAACTTGTGGAAACAGACTACGCTCATAGATATATTTGAAAGAAGTTCAAGTTATGAAGGTAGTTTTTATTGATATCAGATCACTGTATTGCTTATATTTTAATTCTAAGAGTTCTAATTTTTTTTTTATTTTTCTCAATTTAGCAGGGGTCAAAAACTAGCCAAATATATCAAGCTTTAATCTACATGATTTGCAAAGACAACATGCCTCTATCGTGTGTAGAAAAATCTGGATTAAAAAGATTTGTGAGTGTCCACGCTATAAGGTTCCATCACGAACTACTGTAAGCAAACTATATTATATTAAATTGACTATATTAAATTATTATCTTGGTCTCTTTATCGTTAAATGTTATTTCATTATTCATTCTTCCTTACAGGTAACTGGCTTAATGTTACAACGATATGCCACTACCAAAGCCATTTTTAAACAAAAATTAAGTGAGATAAAGAATAGTATAGAAACAATAGTAAAGAAAAATTTCATTGTAATGACAGTGCATTTTCATAACACTGCAGATAACTGTTCTCCTGAGCATAAAATGGTGACATTGACGGCACATTTTACTTCAATCCTTTCCTAAAGTATTTGATATCGCCTGCGTCCTCTGTTTCCTCGGAGAGAGTTATACATTTGCATTTGTTGGAATATACGTGAAACATGGATATTCGGGTAGGGATCTCATTGAAGACTTGGAAACATACCATACTTTGTGTGAAAAGTTCGATTTCTTTACGATAGGGGGTGATTCGAACGCAAGACATCCTTCCTGGGGCACTACCGTATCTAATGGATAACGGAACGGCTCTGTTCAATTGGGTGCAAGCCAATATGGATCTCATTTTGATTGCACCAAACGAGTCCACTTTCCGAAGAAGCTCGTCAACGATCGATTTCTTCATTGTGTCTGCTAATTTGGTGAATATCTCTCACAGCTGGAAGAATTTTGAATGTAGAGCTCTTGGCGCTGAATCTGACCATCTTTTGGTCGAACACGCAAGAGTTAAAAGGGGTGTAAAGCTGGAAGCAGCAGCCCCACAGCTCTTTATCCCATACAAGCGAATAGACTGGGAAGCTGTTAATGCTGACCTGGGTAGAAGAATTGAAGGAATCTCGATCAACAGATCGAGTAACCTCTCAGCCACCGAGATTGAATAAGGCATTGCTTGTTTGAACTCGACCCTTGCTACGGTCATTTCAAAGATATCCGTAAAAAATTCCTCCAGAAATTATCTTTATAGAGACTTACCAGAAGACATCATGAAGCTACATCGTAGACGTAGCACCCTCAGGAAACTGCTTTCAAGGATATACCATCGCAACCTGAATATAGTTAACTGGGAGTATCAGCGGGTACACCTTTTAATAATGTCCCTAAATAGAATGATTTCGAGAAGAACATCTGAATTTGCCAATGAGAGATTCGAACAGACCCTAGCAAACATTCGACCAGGTGCTTGTATGTTCCCCATAATTAATAAAATAGCTGGCCGGAAGCGCCTGCCAGGAGTCCTCATTTATAACGGATCCATGCTCATGGATGAAAAAGCCGTTACTGACTCCATCGCAAACCACTTTCCGACAGTTCTTCAAGAGGAGAAAGTAAGTGAGGACTCTGCTTTCAATTCATTAGTAACAAGAACAATATCAACGTTCGACAAAGACCACAAGAACCTGTGCTTGACTAGATTTTCAGATTCGAATCCCTCCGACGCACCTATTGGCAGCACCCTGTTTGTGAGCCCTGAAAGTCTCAGCATGCTTGCACTTGAGCAAAATTCCAAAAAATCGGCTGGGCCTGATGGAATTTCAATTTTTTTCTTAAAAAAACTTCCCCACACGTAGTTTGTTCTCCTCGCAATCCTTCTAAATAACTGCATTAACATTTGCTACTTCCCACAGCAATGGAAATGCGCAAAAATATTTGCCATCCCGAAGCAATCCAATAGCGTAGACGTATTCGACACTCGCCCAATATCTCTCTTGTCTAATGTGGGAAAGTTGCTTGAGAGAATCATCCTCCAAAACATCACACAGTTCTCTGAAGGGGCAGGAACTGTGCCGGAAAGACAATTTGGCTTCGAAATAGGTCACTCAACGATAGACGCATTGGCGGTTTTCCAAGCCAGTATACAACGGAACTGGCAGGAAAAAAAGATTGTTGCAGCGTGTCTCATCGACATAGAAAAAGCCTTTGATTCGATTTGAATCGACGGACTTATCTACAAACTTATCCAGCTGGACTTTCCGGTGAATATTATTAAAATTGTTTGCAGCTTCATGAGGGGACGAACTGCCTTTGCAGTGTCTGGTGGAGCTAGCTCTGAACCCTTTATAATTAATTCGGGGGTCCCACAGGGGTCCACTCTTGGACCCGCTCTCTTCACTATATTTACGTCTGACATCCCAGGGATCAGGGATGAATTTCAACCTGGAATCGAGGTGAATCTCTTTGCTGACGACTTACTGGTGTGGTCTTCTGAGTACAATCTCCACTTTGCAAGGTTGAGACTCCAAAGGTACCTGGACTCGTTAACATCATACTATGGAAAGTGGGGGATGAGGGTTAACGCTAAGAAAAGCGAGCTGATTCTTTTCAAGGACCCACATAAAAAATCTGGACGTCGCACGAAGAATATCTGTGACACAAGAATAAAGCTAAACGGACAGGTGGTGCACTGTTCGAAGCAAACCAAGTATTTGGGGGTAATTTTTAATAGGAACAACAACTTTAATGCCCATATTGACGCGGTATTGAAGAAAACAAGATACGCATACCATCTCCTTTTACCTCTTTTCAGGAAACAGTCATCAGCTAACAAGCGGGTGAAGCTACTCGCGTACAAGTCACTTATCAGGCCTATACTATTATATGCGGTGCTGATCTGGCAGGCTACAGCGACATACAAATGGAGCAAAATAGGATTACTGGAACGCAGAACCCTTCGAGATTGCACTGGGATGTATAAACGGGAGGAAGGACAGCCCTACCCCAACCGACAACTGTACCGGGATGCAGCCTTGGAACCAATCAACCTCTACGCCAAAAGGTTGATCGAGCGAGCGGCGAAACGTATGGTGAAGCATAAGACCACCACGATCAGCAATGCGGCAGACAATAGAGCGATGGAAGCAGCCAACAGTTAGCAATAAGTAGTATATAAGGAATTTAAAGAACAAAACAAAACAAAAAATTATGATAGAGTATAAGGAATCATAATAAAAAAATATATGTATATTTTGTTACTGTAAGCTACAACATGGAATATGAAAGGCCAGACTTAGGGTGTAAGTGTAGAAATTAAGAAGAAATTTTAATATATAACAACTTAAGTCAAAGAACAAATAAATTCTAGCTAGTGCTGAACTCTGGGTACAGCCATTAGGCAAAACCCGTAGGTTAAGTGATAGGTTAAGACTAATTGTAAATAATTGTACATAACACAAAAAAAATTCACCCAATAAATTATTGAAACTTGAACCTATTGAAACTTGAAAGAAAATTTTTCTATAAATCCCTACCCGTGGAGGAAGCCTACTGGAACCTTAGGGACGATATGTGTGTGGTGTACACAATTCGAGGAAGTGACTCGACAGAGTGTTCCGGGAAGCCCCGATTTGACTAAATGTTACGCAGTGTGAACAAATAAACTAATTCACGTGATTTAGAAACGTGTCGTCATAGTGAACGCGTTTTACGTGCGACTCTTAGTGTGCGCAAATTTCACGCAGTGATCAGCCGTAGTGTTTGAAATTCCAAGAACCACTCCACGTGACTCTTGGAAGTTCATTAAATTTTCCGAACGAGATTCCGGGAACAGACCAACGTCGGTTCATGGAATCTCGAGCCACAGAAAAGTTTCATTTCAGATAGCAGCAACAACAAGTCGGAGTGCTAGTGAAAGTGAAAATATAATAAGAAACATTGAACATTGAAGCATAAAAAGATCGTGACAGACAAAGGCAGTGTTTTTGTTATAACCCAAGAATAATTTAGTTGTGTCGTTCTCTTTTCAGGTGAACACCAACCAACCGATGGCGCCAGTGGGGAGAAGGGGACTTCCCCAAAGAAGAAAACCAAGAAGAGGCGAATCGACGCAGACCGAAGACGAATCGTCCTGCGATTGCAGCGACGACTCAGCGGACGCAACGCCCATAACGGCAAGCGAGAAAGCCCCCAAAGCGAGAGTTACCAGCCTAGAGCGTGCACTGAGAGAAAACGACAAAATCTTAAGCGACCTCCTCGCGAAGTTCGCCAAGCTGGATAAGACCCGTGACAAAGAGGTCACACCAGCAACAAGGAAACCAACAGCAACATCAACCGCAGCTTCAACAAAATCGAAAACATCAGCAAACGCCTCAACGCAACAAGCCACCACAGCGACCTCATCAGCATCCCCGAGCGCAACATCAAATCAAACTTCTCGTCGGCTGAGGATTCTTCCGATTGTCCTGATGGAGGACTTTCCGGTTCTCCAAGAACTGAAAAGTAATTTCCTCAAGAAAGAAGTAAGTAATAACTTCCTTTTCAAACATAATGGACCAAAAACTCAATTAATACTTAATAATAAAGAAGATTTAGTGAAAACTAAACAATTCTTGAAAGAAACAAATAAAAAATTCTACTCGTTCACTACATCTGATGAAAGAAAAAAAGCTTTTATCATCAGAGGCCTTCACACCGCCCATGCAGCGGCCGATATAATTGATGACCTCAAAGCGCAAGGAATTGTGGAAATAGAATCTGTACGACTCTATGAAACAAACGCCTCCAAGCGCAACAAGAGGAACCTAAATCTCTGGTTGGCAGTGTTCTCCCCTTCTCGTCTTGAGGGTGTTAAGGCAATTCTTAACACAATAATTTCCTTTGAGGAAATTAAAAATAGGGACACTATCCAGTGCAAAAACTGCCAACGCATTGGACACTCGGCATCCAACTGCCAACTGAAATACCGCTGCGTCAAATGCAGCCAATCCCATGGACCAGGTAACTGCACTAAAACTCCCGAAGACCCCCCACTATGCGCAAACTGTGGGTCTGACTCCCACGTCGCGAGCTACAGAAACTGCCCCGCCTTCAAACAATACCGCGAGAATACCCGTAAACAGACGGGAAAAACCCAAACCACCTACACCCCTCAACACAATCACCCACCACCTGTCGCCGCACCCCCGTCACTGAATCAATTTCATTTGCCCAAGTCACAAGGCAAAACTTACCTGAGCAACACACGACCCAGAAGCCTGGTTTCCTGGAAACCGAAGTGGATACCCTTTTCGGGTGTAACATGGCCACACTTGCCTCAAAAATGAGAGAATTTATGCCCAGATATCGGCAATGCGCAGACATTTATGAAAAGCGCCTTATGCTTATACAATTTGTTTGCAGCTTCGATGGGGCTTAAATTCATTCGATTGAACGTCAATTCAATTGCAACTAAAGCCAAACGACATGAATTTCAGTTGTTCTTTAGCGAACACAACCCTGATGTCGTTTTCCTCTCCGAGACCAAGCTAAACGCATGGCACCATCCAACATTCCAACGTTTCAAGCTACTACGGACCGACCGAGAAGCTCCCACCAAAGGAGACGGCACCGCAATCTTAATACGATGCTCGTACAAGAGCACGCAGCTCTTCCCCGACATCACATTCAAGTCAATTGAAACCACCTTTGCCTCCTTCGGAACAAAACATTCAATTTTCGTCTGTGCCTCCATCTACTGCCCTAAACAATTCCTCTCAGAAGATGATCTCAACGCAGTCGCCACCTACACGAAAAACCAAACAAACCCACACGGCAAAAAAAATCTATACCATTATCGGCGGCGATCGAAATGCTAGACACCCACTTTTCTTAGACAATAGTCTAAATAACAACAGCACGACACTTGTTAATTGGCAAAACAAGTGGTCAAGTCCACTCCAACTCAAAATCTTAAGCTCCGCTTTCCCTACCTACCATAGAGGAAACCATCAATCGTATCTCGAACTATTTCTCACTAGCACCGATCTCCCGATAGTCTTCAACACCAACACCGCCCCATACTTGCTCACTGTACCCGGCACTAGCGACCACGACGGTATCATTCTCCACACTCTACTGACAGAATCCCCCATTAAAGTCACCCCCCCCCCCTTGTATCCCTGACTACCGTAATGTTGATTGGAAAGCAACTAAACGCTCACTCTCGTCCAGACTTTCACAAATCTCACTCTCGACAAATAAGTATGTCACAAACACCACTATTGACACAACAGTCACTGAGTACACGCAATTAATTCAAGAATGTGATAAGTGACATAAACCGCAAGAAACACCTTCGGCGACTACAGTTCCGCCACAGATACCATCCCGACTACCAACACCTCCGCACAGAAATCAATGAGCTCACCAGTAAAATAAGCTAAATTTTAGAAGCTAGAAGCTAAATTCTCCAGCAAAAACAGCTCCAACGTCTTTTGAGAACTCCGTAAGTCTTGCCCCGGATTAGGCAAACAAAGGAGAAATGCTTCGCATTTCCTCCCACAATACCTGACACCATTCGAGAGAGCTAATCTTCTTGCGACCCATTTGCAAGAAGCAGACATTTCCTCCCAGCACCGCAACGACCCCTTGACGAGTCAGATCGTCTAAAACTCAATCCACCAAATCACCCACAATGCTTCACATCAACCCTTCCCCAACGGGTCACCCAACTTCCTCATACCACTCAAAGCTCCTCAAAAACCCCTAATCGAAATAGAGGACCTACATTTTACCACTCCTCATCAGATAACATGCCACCAAACTCTTGCTCCATTCCCCTCTAACCTATTCAACCATTGCATTTTAAATGCTCATTTCCCGCTTGCTTGGAAAATCTCAATTATTTCACCTATCCCAAAGAAAGGCGAAACCCCACTCCTCTCCAATAGCTACCGACCAATCTCTCTGCTGTCCTCTACAGGCAAAATCTTCGAGGTCGTAATAAAAGACCTCATTGAGCACCACACTACCCAAAACGACATCATCCCTGACTTCCAATTCGCCATCAGACGAATGCATTCCGTCGAACACCCACTTCTTATCTTCAAGACCCATTTGGCTAACCACACCAACCATAACATTCCCACAGCTGCCTGTTTTCTCGATATCCGAAAGGCCTTTGATACCGTCTGGCACCACGGGCTGATACACAAATTGTCCCATATAATCAACTTTCACCCACACCTATGTAGGCTACTTCTCAACTTCCTCTCAAAACGAACTGCCATGGTAAAACTCTCCGAATCGATGTCCAGCACATTTCACTTAAGTGCAGGAATCCCACAAGGCTCAGTTCTATCTGCTCTACTATTCTGTCTCTACACTGCCGACATTCCCGTACCACCCAGCCCGATCAGGATTCTTCAATATGCAGACGACGTCATGCTTTTCGCTAGTACTCGAAACTTTAGATTCCTCAAAATTCAATTTAACAAATATATCAACCAGCTTGATGATTACCTTACCAAATGGAAGCTCGTTCTCAACCCTATGAAATGCGAATCTATCATTATTCATAGATTCACGCGGACAAAATATCAACAATTTTACGACAAAATACCAACAATTTCAAACTTGATATTAAAGGCTCCTCTGTTCCCCGGAAAACTCACGACACCTATCTCGGTGTCGAAATTGAAGAGAAACTCTCCCCCATTCGCCAAGTTACCCGCAGCATTCGAAAAGCCACAACCGCCTTTCACGCACTTCTCCCCTTTATGCACTTTAGCAAAAACTTTTCCGCGAAAATTAAATTGTTATGCTACATAACACTTATTCGCCCAATAATAACCTACGGCTTCGTCTTCTGGTGCGACCTGTCGTGCACCCAAATGGAGCTCTTACGAAACCGAGAAATATTACTTCGGCACCGAACGAAAACATTTAAAATACCGGGTTCGAGACATACGGTGAGCAACCAACATCTCTACGACAAAGCTCAAATAACCCGTGCCAATTTCTTCATGACACACCAGCTACTCAAATTCCTGTCGAAAACACTTAACCACAACAACACACTAATTCAAAGCTGCAATAATCCTGACATCAGCTATACCATTTCGGTCGCACCAAGACCAAATCTATTCCCACAATACATCGCCAAACTCCATAGTGAAAACCGTGTATTCGACAGCACAGGTAAATTCATACTGTTCAATAAATCCAAAAAGGAACAGTCTATCTATTCAACCGCTCAGTTCATAAAACCAGCCACAACATACCATCGAAATAACATCCCCCCCTGAGCAAAAAACTTCATCCCACTATTAAATGTAGTTACCCAGCAATACCATACCTAGGAATATAAATTTAATTTAATTTAATTTACTTCTCTACTTTATCCTCTCCCAAACCTTACCCATCCCGCCATATGATTTCTCCCCCTCTACCCAACCCATCCACTCTTAGCATTTGGTTCTTTGTGTTTGTTTTTTTGTCTCTTTTTTTTCCTATCTTTTCAGGAAACTCGGAGGTTTCTACAGCCGACGAGGAGCAATCTTAAAATCAAATTATAATCAAATTATCTGAA
Organism: Stratiomys singularior; assembly: GCA_954870665.1. Taxonomy (NCBI): domain Eukaryota; kingdom Metazoa; phylum Arthropoda; class Insecta; order Diptera; family Stratiomyidae; genus Stratiomys; species Stratiomys singularior. The sequence continues at coordinate 61,089,567 of OX940879.1, read as the reverse complement.
AGTAAAAAATATATCAAAAGAAAATTGTGAAAAATTAAATAAACCTAAGACAAAGCTTAGGCTAGCTAGATTAAGCATAGTTTTTAAGAAAAATGTACAAAATTATGAATTGTAAATATGTAGAAATAAATATTTTGTATTGTATTGAACGTAGAAGTGTTTAAATGAAACGACTCCGCATATTAGAAAGAAAATGTTTCTATAAATCTCTACCCGTGGAGGAAGCCTACTGGAACCTTAGGGACGATATTTATGTTAAGATTAACATAGATCAAATGTACAAGAAGTTCAAAAAAATTATTAACATTGATGAATTTTTAAGTAAATACACTATGAAAAACGTTTTACAAGCTGGAGTTTATAGATATAGAAGAGTTAAGACAACTAATTAATTTAAGTTACCTTACAGAAAGGTATGAAGGGAGTAATGAAAAATACAAATATACTGTCTTTCCACCTTCCTTTTTGTAGTATTAAGGTTCAAAGGGACTTACAAAACAAGAGGGAAACCTAACCTTTTATAGGCGGAAGTACAATTCCAACGACCTAAATGACCTTGTCAAAACGAAATAATAGTATGTAAGCTAAGCTAATAGGTTTTGGAGGCTTTCCCCATAGACTAACTACTAAACTTAAGCAACATTATAAAATACCTAAGTTCAAATAAATGTATTAAGTAAAAGTGCTGAAAAATTATATCAAATAAATGCTGCGCTACACACACACAATATCACTAGGAATATGTGCTAACATGTGTATGTATTAATCTTTAGAATTGCCTCAATAAAAATTGTTTTCTCTTAAACGTAGAATTGCGTCGATCACCAGACGTGATCGGGTAATGACGTGTACAGTGCTACAGTGGGCGATTATAAAAACGAAGTGTTAGTAAGTGAGTTACGTCAAGTTATGTCAAGGCCTGATATCACGCCAATTAGTAAACGTGATGATGGACCATTAAATAAACACATAAAAACTTCCAATAATATACACCGCTTGACACCAATGGTGAGAAACATGATTGAAAGAATGAATCAACCTACTTGAGATTGATTCATTCCTAACTAATGCATTATCGATGTTCCTCACTCGATATAAATGATCTATAGAGTAAACTAATTTGTCTGGGATCGATTTATCCATTAGCAAGAAATATTGAACCTTTTAATAATAATTGAGTGATTTCGAATCGATCTCGTTTCCCTTTTGACAATTGTTTACCGGCGACACTTAATAGATTTCATATTGAACAAACAATCTTAAGCTGATTTCGTTCGAACTAATTAGATAAACAATCTTAAGTTGATTTCGTTCGAACCAATTAATAAATAACAACAGTTCTTCTGATCGCGGGACTATATAAAGAACCCAAAATATAAGTTAGTTAGTCATAGTTTGGTTTTAGTCTAGCGATTAAGTCGGTCATTATGAGAAAATAAAAGTAATTTTACGATATTAAAAAGGTGTTTTTAATACCTAACAATAATTGGCGCAGTCGGTATCCGAACTAAGGATAAAAACGAATAATCGCGGTATCCGAACTAAGGATAAAAATCGAATAATCGCGGTATCCGAACTAAGGAAAAAATCGAATAATCGCGGTATCCGAACTAAGGATAAAATCGAATAATCGCAGCACCGATAATTTAACGTATTGTTAAATAGTGTATCCCGAAAAACGTGAAAATAAAACGCGAAAGTTCTGTAAATCGTGTTCGTTTGGTGAATTCCTAAAAAGAAAGAAGTGCTTCGAGGAGATTGAGCCCTCGTGAATCGTTATATGTGTCCCCCTGAAACAAAATTTTTTTTTATTGAAAAATTTTCTGCTTCCTTTTGAACTAAGTGACAATATTTCTGTGACAGAGGAGTTCCCGAGATTGTTTATGCCTTACGAACTAAGTATAGGAACACTTACTGTAAGTAGAAGATTTTATTTTCAATCAAAGTTATTATCGTCGTCAAGTCTTCTGAGACTCTAAACAAGGGACAAATCAGGAATAACAAGATCGGACCACTAGAAGAATTTGTGGTACTTTGCACGTATTTCTTTGCGAATTCTAATCGAGGCTTATCTACCATGGCAAGACAAAATATGGCAAATTCATCAAGACTAACAGAAACATTGGGTGAGGCTCAAGACAATGAAAGAACATCATCAAGAGCTTCAACTCCTGCTTTAAGAACCCTAGGCATGGATCCGCTGAAGTTCGCCTGCAGATTACCAACATTTGATGGCTCTAGAGAAAACCTAAAATTATGGATTGACAACGTTGAAATACTTGTATCTGCATTGTCCGGTTATGATCAATTATCACATCTGACTATTTTTAATATACTAAGAACTAAGCTTATAGGTAAGGCACAACAAATTGTTAATATTAATAATGATGTACAAGACTGGAATCAACTTAGAGAAGTTTTAATTTCAAACTTTGGAGACAAGAAAAACAGTTTAATTTTGCTTGACGATCTTTGATTGACAGAATTTAAATCAAATGTGTTAGATTTTTATAACGAAATTATGAAAAAACTTCAACGGTTAAATATAAAATCAGAACTTGAGTATAGATTAAACAACGAATTCTAAATGTCCAAAACAAACGATTAGAATACCATAACCAAAACAAAAAAGATTGCGAATATAACCCTCAATTTATAATAAATGCGCAACGCAAAACAAAATTCCAACCAAAATCCAAAATAAACAAACGAAAAGAAAAAATTAATAAAAAGCTTTTAAAACGACATAAACACTTTCAACCGTATAAAATATCGTTTCAGGAGCAATCTTCTTGCTTGCCTTATGTTTCACCATAGCCACAGGACAAAACATAGAAATAAATGAAATACCTCACGGCAATGGATATGCTCTGATACGTATGGAGGAAATCAATATGATTGCAAATTTCACAAAGGTTATACATGTCGTCGATTTGGAAGAATATGACAAAATGATTCAATACATCGAAAACAACATACCGACCCAATTTTATACAAACCACCAACAACATTATTCCTTACTGAAAAAAATCAAAGAGAAGCTCTACGAACTAGAACCTCATGATGTAAATAGGGTTAAAAGAGGTCTAATTAATATATATGGTAAATTTTTGCACTGGATAGGTGGAACAATGGACGACGACGACCGACAAGATATTGAATCACACTTTCGAGTAGTTGACAGAAATATGATAATGGCCACCAACAACCTTAATAAGCAAATAATAATAAACAAAAATATCAATGAAGATCTTAAAAATTTAACTTTCACTACAAATCGTAACCAACAAATTACAACAAACAAAATAAACAAATTAATCCAAACATCAAATCTTTTAGAACGAAAAATTTTAGAATTCAAATACTATCAAGAAATAAAAGAAAATCTACAACTTATACTAAATTCAATTCTAAATTAATAATCAATTAATAATTAATAATCAATACTAAATTCTTGTCATCTAGACTAGAGGTGTTGAGCAAAGATATACTAACAGAGAAAGAAATATATGAATATCATATTAATGCTATTAAATTACAAAATATTCGCATCGCGGTAGCTCAAAAGAATAAAATAATATTAATCGTTTTGCAAATACCAAATTTCTCAAATGATTTATATTACAAAACAAGAATCATACCTCTTCCAAATAAAAACAATCTAGAACTATCAACCAAATTTAAGACCATTATTACATACCAAAATAGTGTATTTATGGACACCAAAGATAATATTGTAAAAAATCTCACTCCAATTACAGATGATTGTATTAGTAATTTGATTCAAATTCCTCATAATTGTACAATGACTGTAAATAATTGTTACATTACATTCCCGTAACCCTTCAATATATTCAATTATTTAGAAAAACAAACAATAAATATCTTATAAATTATCACAGACAGAATTCTAACGAAGTCTGTCCATCAGCACTTTTATTGCAAACATTCCATATTGCATGCACATGAACCATACGAATCAAATCACCTGGATCCAATTTCAGTTGCAATTGTTTTCAGAGACAGAATTCTAACGAATTCTGCATTGTTTTGCAAAACTTAAGTGCATCTGTTGCAACAATTACCATGAGCTAATTGCTGCAACGGATCAGCATAAATTTAATATAAAAACGCTACATTCGCGTCGCGCAAGTTAGTCCTAATATAGAGAAAGCACGGGCAAGCCACATTTCCCTGGTACTCAATGTGAGGCTGCATTGAGGTGCAATATAATAAAATACGGTTTACGCACAAATAAATAACCAAAAAAAAAATTAATTAAAATAAAATTATTAAAAGAAAAGGAAACGTTTTTTTTTCCAAAACGTAGGAACGGGCAATATAAATGGCGCAGTCGGTAGGATGCGCTACGGAAAGATCCGCGATTTGTTAAAATCATTAAGTGCATCGAAGTCGCGTTTACGAAAAAGTCAAATAAAATCCCCAAGAGGAGGAGGAAATTTCTTTTACGCGAACATGAAAACGGTTTCAAGTTGAAACGACGTCCGGACCACAAAGGAAAGAAAAAAACCCAGTGAATAGTGCAAAAAAAAAAAAAAAATTAAAAGTGAAAATTTTTATTGTGGAAAAGCAGTGAATAGAAAAAAAATAGTGAAAATTTAAGTGCGAAACCCAATACTTCACACCGTGGAAAATTTTCATTGTAAAAAACAGTGAACAGTGAGAAAATAATAGCGAAAAACATAAGGAAAGATCCAGCATTGTTGACTAATTGAAAAATTTGAAAACTCTACAACACGAACGACTCATCAGCCACAGCAAAGGAAGGAGAGTAACAGTGAACAGTGGGAAAAAAATAATAGCGAAAAACATAAGGAAAGATCCAGCATTGTTGACTAATTTGAAATTTGAAAACTCTACAACACGAACGACTGATCAGCAACAGCAAAGGAAGGAGAGCAAGTAAGGCCGAAGAACAAATTTGTCAATACAGTCATCAAATCACTTATAAATTTTTATTATATATATACTATTTACATATTACTGATATATATTACTTAAATATTACTTACATTTTACTTATATTACTTATATACTGTCTGTTACTCAAATTATAAAATCGTGTAAGGGTGGTTCGGGTTTTATAAAGAAATAATTAAACACTTCAAAATGTCGCGCGCCGAAGGAACAGCCCCTGCAATACAATTAGACCCCGTTAAATATTTAAACAGTTTGCCTGAATTCGATGGCAAACCCGAAAGTTTGCAAACCTTTTTGAATCTCATTGAAAGAGTCAGCCCTATGCTGCAAGTCTTTAATGAGTCGTCACAGTTTCTTTTCGGTGACATTATCAAAAGCAAACTTAAGGGAAGAGCTAGGGAAACAATAGAGATAAACTGCCATGCTATCCTTTGGCAGGACATCAAACAAATTCTCCAGAATAATTTCGGCGATCGTTTAAGCATAGACGAATTATTTGACAAATTACGCAGTACGATATTTAAAACAAATACTTTAGATTTTTATAACGAGATAAAAAGTAGGTTGAGAAGACTTAACAATAAAACTTTGGTTACTTTAGGTACGGGAAACGAAACAAATCAGTGCGCACAGAACAATATGAGATCGGCTCTCAACATCTTTAAGAACAAATTACCTGAACCCATGAAGACTATATTATTTTGTAGGAACCCTGAAACCTTCGAAAATGCTATGGATATTTTGTTCACTGCAGGCTACGCCTATTATGGTTCCAACGGGCAAGTCTATCAGCCCAATAAAAACTCAACGGGAAATGGACATACAAACAACATCAGAACACAAAGATACGATAATCAAAACCGCTATTTAAATAATAACCATAGAACACAAAATAATAGCATTAACGAGAATAAATTTAATAATAGTAATAATAACAATAATTACCCTAGTAACAATAATAGTAGATATAATAATAATCGAAACAATAATAATAATAATAGATTCGATAGTAATAATAACAATAGAATGAATAACAATAGTAATTATAGAACGAACAACAGTTACAATCATAATAATATTAATAATCAACTAAACAGACAAAGAAATCGTATCCAAACAAATGAAACTCAAAACTCTAACCAATCTGGATACCCAAATAACCCTCGATATTTCGACAGACAACCAACCCCTGAACCCATGGATATCAACAAAAATGAGGTGGTAGAAAATTTTCCTCTGCAAGCCTCGGACGAAAATTGCCTCATATAAATCTGAAATCAAAATCCAGACCCTTAAAATTCATCATAGACACAGGAGCTACACATTCCATTATAAATCCTGGCCTTTGTCATTCTAAATGGAAAGTAAATACACCCAACATAAATTTAAAAACTCTGCAACATACAATAAACGTCCGCGAGAAAGTCAGAATCCCTCTTTTTGAAGAATTGGGTGATAAAAACCAATTTATTGAACTATTTGTTTGCAAATTTCATGATCTGTATGATGGAATTCTTGGTAACAATGTATTAAGACAACTTAATGCGATGATCGATTACAAAAACCAACTATTACACTCTGGTGACAAAAAGATCCCAATTCTCTTCGAAACCGAAGAAGAGAATCAACATTACCTTTTCAAAAAACCCGGATTCTATGAAGTATCCGTGCCTATTGATCAGAAGAGTGGGTTGATACACTTCCCGGGAAAGACCTCCAAAGATGCCAAGGTCCATCTCAAGGAAGGCGTCTACGAAGCAGAAGACTTCAGGATGCCCGCTTTAGTAAAGGTTATTGGCGACGGTCCTACAAAAGTACGATTTAGTATCCAAGAAACCACACCTGTCACTATTGAAAACTTCAATGTAATCGAAAATAAACCAAAACAGTCTCCTCACATTTTAAGCCAAATTAGGATGGATCATCTTAATCAAGAAGAAAAACAAAAGTTAGTCCCGATAATTAGAAAATTTTCCGATATTTTCTACAATGAGGATTCAGACCTTTCATTTACAAACGCAATCAAACATGAAATTCGAACTGAAAATAATCTTCCAATAGTAGCTAAAACATATCGATATCCGTACATTCATAAGGATGAGGTACGTAGACAAATTGAAGAGATGCTTCAAAAGAAAATTATAAGACCAAGTAAATCTCCCTATTCGGCACCAGTCTGGATTGTGCCAAAGAAACTAGACGCAAGTGGAAAACCAAAATGGAGACTTGTCATCGATTATCGGAAACTTAATGAAGTTACGATCGACGATAAGTATCCCATTCCAAACATTGACGAAATATTAGAAAAACTCGGAAGGAGTCAATATTTTACAACGTTGGATTTAGCAAAAGGTTTCTACCAGATAGAAATAATGGATAAAGATGTCCATAAAACAGCGTTCAGCGTAGAAGGTGGACACTTCGAATTTTTAAGAATGCCGTTCGGGCTGAAGACAGCTCCTGCAACCTTCCAACGCCTAATGAACAATATACTTTCGGATTACATAAACAAAATATGTTTAGTTTACTTAGATGACGTCATTATATTTTCAACATCCCTGCAAGAACACATCGACTCAATAAACAAAATTTTCAATAGGTTCAGAGAAACTAATTTGAAAGTCCAGTTGGACAAATCCGAATTCTTCAAACGTGAAACCACCTTTCTAGGACACATTGTCACTAGAGACGGAATAAAACCCAATCCCCAGAAAGTTGAATGCGTCCAGAGATTCCCAATACCTAAAACTCAAAAACAGATAAGACAGTTTCTAGGACTTGCCGGATACTACAGGAAGTTCATCAAGGACTATTCTAAAATAATTAAACCCATGACAATATACTTAAAAAAAGACGCAAAAATGAACATATCAGACCCTGAATATATCCGTGCCTTCGAGATTATAAAGACTCTCCTCACTAACGAACCTGTTTTAGCGTACCCGGACTTCAACAAAACTTTTGTTCTTACAACTGATGCTAGTAATTATGCCCTTGGCGCCGTGCTTTCGCAAGAAGAACGACCAATTAGCTACGCTAGTTGTACGTTAAACGAACACGAAATAAACTACAGTACTATCGAAAAGGAACTTCTAGCTATAGTTTGGGCTACAAAATACTTCCGCCCATACCTCTTCGGAAGGAAATTCCTGATCGAAACAGATAATAGACGATTAACTTGGCTATTTTCAATAAAAGAACCAAATTCAAAACTTGTACGGTGGAGACTCAAATTATCCGAATTCGACTATTCTATTAAATATAAAGAAGGTGCAAAGAACATTAACGCTGACACCCTTTCTAGAATCCGTATTCCTGAAGTAAATCTAGCCGAAAACGTCGAAAATATCCCTACTAGCATTTCATGTATTAACGTCTTCAAAAACCAAATTATTGTAAAAAAATCGAATTCAGGTTCTTTACGAATTAAAAAGAAAAAAATTTTTGACAAAAATAGAACGATTATAAACGCTAAACAGCTAGATGAACAAGATGCTATCACTATATTAAAAAACCATTTTAACCCAAACGGCTTAAACGCTATTCTCATAGAAAACGAAGAATTTTTCCGAATAATCCATTCTGTTTTTAGCACTCACTTTATTACAAACGAGAAATTTAAGATAATTAAATGTAATACCCTTTTAGAAGACATAACGGACGAAGAACAGTTAACTAAAATCATTGAGGAAGAACATTTAAGAAATAATCACCGAGGAATCGAAGAAGTTTCAAAAGAACTAAAATTAAAATACTACTTTCCAAAACTCGTAGACAGAGTTACAAGCTTTATAAATAACTGCGAGATTTGTAATTGCGAAAAATACGTAAGAAACCCCCCAAAACCATTATTTAAAATCACTAAAACCCCAGAAAAACCTAGAGAAATAATCCACGTAGATGTGTTTTATACTCTCGAAAAATTATTGTTTCTAACGATCATAGACAAATTTTCGAAACATGCTTGCGCAATAAGGATTCTTGCAAGGACTTGGAACGAGTTCAAAAGAGGACTTGCGTATTATTTTAGCCAATTCGGCACAGTAAAAAATTTAATAGTCGACAACGAATTAGGATTCAAAGCCATCCCTTTGAGAGACTTCCTTTCAAGCGAGAATGTGGAAATTTATTACACTTCCAGTAGAAACCACACTTCTAATGCAGACATAGAAAGACTACATAATACCATTAACGAACACATCCGCCTTTTAAAACATGATGAAGTCAACAATCAAGGTACAGTCGAGGAAAAAATCCTGAAAATTATATCGTTCTATAACAACACAATTCACTCTTCTACTAATAAAAGACCTATAGACTTCACTAACGGGAAAATACACCAAGATGAATATAATTCAATATACGAAAAAATCCTGCAAAAGAAAATAAAAACTATTAATAAACTAAATCAAAACAGAGCTGATAATCAAATCGAAACAGGACCTAATTTTATTAGAGAAACTAGAGGTGGGAAAAATCATTCTAAATTTAGGAAAATAAACGCCGAAAAACTAGACGAAGACCATATAATTAATTTAGAAAATCAAAACAAATACTTCCGCACTCACATCAAAAGGAAAAAGAAAAATCAAGATCTAAATAACCCAACAATTAAAACAAAACAAAAGAAAAACAAGAAACGTCCTTCAACCTCTCATTCTCCAGCTAACAACCAAAACCCTTAAAATATATATATATATTCATCATTCTTTTAGGAAAATGACTCTATTACTGACGATAGCCATCTGGACAGTAGCAACAGCCCAGACCATAGACATCCAAGACCTCAACATAAATAACGGTTACGTCCCGATCAAAACAGGCGATATAAAACTAATTGAAAACTACACCAACGTTCTGCATATTATCAACACAACTGAATATAAATATACACTAGGTCTCATCCGAAAAAATATCGATACTCTGACAGCATCCACATCAGATTCAAAAACAATATTAGAAACTGTTAATAAAAATTTCGAATTTTTAAAATCTAAAATTAACAACCTCATACCTCACCAAAGACAAAGACGAGGACTGATAAATATACTAGGAAAAGGACTAAAATACGTTGCAGGAACAATGGACGATGACGACAGAACAGAAATCGAAAATTCCCTTACAGAAATTTCAGGAAACGAAAAGAAACTTGCTGATAAGATAGATAGATCTTTAGTGACTAACAACGTCCTTTCGTCCCAAATAAAAAACATAACCAAACACATTAACTTTCAACAGGCTATAATAACAAGTTATCTGAATAAATTTAAGGACTTAAACCAAAATGGGATAGCAACTCTGAGAGACGAAATAAAATTTCTTCAACACGTGTATCAAATTGACAACGACATCTCCCTTCTTAGAAACCACGTTACAGACGTTGAACAAACAATACTATCAAGCAAACTAGGACTTGTGAACAAGAACATACTTACCAAAACAGAATTAGATCTCATAGACGACTTTGAGCAATATTCAAACATTAAAACGGCTGTTTCTTCGAGCGATGAAATAATAACAATTATTCTGGCAATACCAAAATATTCTGAAGAAACTTTAACGCAAATCTCTCTCGAACCAATCCCAACCACCCAAAATAAGTCATTGTTAATAAACTTCGATTCAATTTTAGTTAGTCCTAATAATAAAATCTACAATATTAATGTAAAGAAAGGACTAAGAAATAATTTAGAAGAAATTAAGGATAAATGTGTAAATAGTATTATAGAACCCAGAGAAACTCAATGTAATATGATGATATTCGATAAACAAGAAATTAAGCAAATAGTACCCGGTATTTTAATATTTAAACATTTTTACCAAGAAATTCAACATAACTGCAATAAAAATAACGTAACGATTCATGGAACATTTATGATCAAGTTTGAAAACTGTAAAATTAAAGCATTGAATAAAACTTATTCCAACTATTATCTAAAAATATACGACAAAATAGTCCTACCAAAATTCATTAAATCCATTAAAGGAAATTTTACCATCCCAGAAATAAAAATTGAAGAATTATACATAAAACAGATTGATAATGAAAATGATATAGATGATATTTTAATAAAAACTAAGACATATAATGTAATAAGCCTGGGTTCAGACATTATAATTATTATAACAATGATTGTATTGATTTTATTGTGCGTGTGCATAAACCGTAATCGTCGTAAATTCACTATTTCGTCGGAGCCTCAAATTAACGGTGGGGGTGTTACATTACATTCCCGTAACCCTTCAATATATTCAATTATTTAGAAAAACAAACAATAAATATCTTATAAATTATCACAGACAGAATTCTAACGAAGTCTGTCCATCAGCACTTTTATTGCAAACATTCCATATTGCATGCACATGAACCATACGAATCAAATCACCTGGATCCAATTTCAGTTGCAATTGTTTTCAGAGACAGAATTCTAACGAATTCTGCATTGTTTTGCAAAACTTAAGTGCATCTGTTGCAACAATTACCATGAGCTAATTGCTGCAACGGATCAGCATAAATTTAATATAAAAACGCTACATTCGCGTCGCGCAAGTTAGTCCTAATATAGAGAAAGCACGGGCAAGCCACATTTCCCTGGTACTCAATGTGAGGCTGCATTGAGGTGCAATATAATAAAATACGGTTTACGCACAAATAAATAACCAAAAAAAAAATTAATTAAAATAAAATTATTAAAAGAAAAGGAAACGTTTTTTTTTCCAAAACGTAGGAACGGGCAATATAAATAATAATCTCCAAATAGTGGAAAAAATCGCTAATAATATAATAATAACAAAAAATCTCAAACCAACTCATATAAAACATGATTGCAGCGATCAAGACATCAATATAAAAGGGCATAATATCATTAAATTTAATAATTGCAAAATTAAAATTAACGAATACTCCTTTCAAAACAAAATTGAAACTTTCAAAAACAATGTAATTTTACCAAATATAATTAAAAATATCACTTATTCAGATTTGCCTAACATCACATTGGATCATTTGTATTTCAAAAGCGTCGAAAATCTAAAACATATTGAATTGTTAAAGTTTAAGCAAAAACATTTTTCTTGGTGGACAATATGTATTAGTATAATTACCTTCTGTATTATCTTTATTGTAATTTACATTTTAATCAAACATGTAAAGTCTTTGCGAGCAGAAGGACAGGTGAAAATCGATATTCATACCAATCGCGAGGACGCGATCCCACTTAGGGAGGGACGAGTTATGTCAAGGCCTGATATCACGCCAATTAGTAAACGTGATGATGGACCATTAAATAAACACATAAAAACTTCCAATAATATACACCGCTTGACACCAATGGTGAGAAACATGATTGAAAGAATGAATCAACCTACTTGAGATTGATTCATTCCTAACTAATGCATTATCGATGTTCCTCACTCGATATAAATGATCTATAGAGTAAACTAATTTGTCTGGGATCGATTTATCCATTAGCAAGAAATATTGAACCTTTTAATAATAATTGAGTGATTTCGAATCGATCTCGTTTCCCTTTTGACAATTGTTTACCGGCGACACTTAATAGATTTCATATTGAACAAACAATCTTAAGCTGATTTCGTTCGAACTAATTAGATAAACAATCTTAAGTTGATTTCGTTCGAACCAATTAATAAATAACAACAGTTCTTCTGATCGCGGGACTATATAAAAAACCCAAAATATAAGTTAGTTAGTCATAGTTTGGTTTTAGTCTAGCGATTAAGTCGGTCATTATGAGAAAATAAAAGTAATTTTACGATATTAAAAAGGTGTTTTTAATACCTAACAATAATTGGCGCAGTCGGTATCCGAACTAAGGATAAAAACGAATAATCGCGGTATCCGAACTAAGGATAAAAATCGAATAATCGCGGTATCCGAACTAAGGAAAAAATCGAATAATCGCGGTATCCGAACTAAGGATAAAATCGAATAATCGCAGCACCGATAATTTAACGTATTGTTAAATAGTGTATCCCGAAAAACGTGAAAATAAAACGCGAAAGTTCTGTAAATCGTGTTCGTTTGGTGAATTCCTAAAAAGAAAGAAGTGCTTCGAGGAGATTGAGCCCTCGTGAATCGTTATATGTGTCCCCCTGAAACAAAATTTTTTTTTATTGAAAAATTTTCTGCTTCCTTTTGAACTAAGTGACAATATTTCTGTGACAGAGGAGTTCCCGAGATTGTTTATGCCTTACGAACTAAGTATAGGAACACTTACTGTAAGTAGAAGATTTTATTTTCAATCAAAGTTATTATCGTCGTCAAGTCTTCTGAGACTCTAAACAAGGGACAAATCAGGAATAACAAGATCGGACCACTAGAAGAATTTGTGGTACTTTGCACGTATTTCTTTGCGAATTCTAATCGAGGCTTATCTACCATGGCAAGACAAAATATGGCAAATTCATCAAGACTAACAGAAACATTGGGTGAGGCTCAAGACAATGAAAGAACATCATCAAGAGCTTCAACTCCTGCTTTAAGAACCCTAGGCATGGATCCGCTGAAGTTCGCCTGCAGATTACCAACATTTGATGGCTCTAGAGAAAACCTAAAATTATGGATTGACAACGTTGAAATACTTGTATCTGCATTGTCCGGTTATGATCAATTATCACATCTGACTATTTTTAATATACTAAGAACTAAGCTTATAGGTAAGGCACAACAAATTGTTAATATTAATAATGATGTACAAGACTGGAATCAACTTAGAGAAGTTTTAATTTCAAACTTTGGAGACAAGAAAAACAGTTTAATTTTGCTTGACGATCTTTGATTGACAGAATTTAAATCAAATGTGTTAGATTTTTATAACGAAATTATGAAAAAACTTCAACGGTTAAATATAAAATCAGAACTTGAGTATAGATTAAACAACGAATTCTAAATGTCCAAAACAAACGATTAGAATACCATAACCAAAACAAAAAAGATTGCGAATATAACCCTCAATTTATAATAAATGCGCAACGCAAAACAAAATTCCAACCAAAATCCAAAATAAACAAACGAAAAGAAAAAATTAATAAAAAGCTTTTAAAACGACATAAACACTTTCAACCGTATAAAATATCGTTTCAGGAGCAATCTTCTTGCTTGCCTTATGTTTCACCATAGCCACAGGACAAAACATAGAAATAAATGAAATACCTCACGGCAATGGATATGCTCTGATACGTATGGAGGAAATCAATATGATTGCAAATTTCACAAAGGTTATACATGTCGTCGATTTGGAAGAATATGACAAAATGATTCAATACATCGAAAACAACATACCGACCCAATTTTATACAAACCACCAACAACATTATTCCTTACTGAAAAAAATCAAAGAGAAGCTCTACGAACTAGAACCTCATGATGTAAATAGGGTTAAAAGAGGTCTAATTAATATATATGGTAAATTTTTGCACTGGATAGGTGGAACAATGGACGACGACGACCGACAAGATATTGAATCACACTTTCGAGTAGTTGACAGAAATATGATAATGGCCACCAACAACCTTAATAAGCAAATAATAATAAACAAAAATATCAATGAAGATCTTAAAAATTTAACTTTCACTACAAATCGTAACCAACAAATTACAACAAACAAAATAAACAAATTAATCCAAACATCAAATCTTTTAGAACGAAAAATTTTAGAATTCAAATACTATCAAGAAATAAAAGAAAATCTACAACTTATACTAAATTCAATTCTAAATTAAAAATCAATTAATAATTAATAATCAATACTAAATTCTTGTCATCTAGACTAGAGGTGTTGAGCAAAGATATACTAACAGAGAAAGAAATATATGAATATCATATTAATGCTATTAAATTACAAAATATTCGCATCGCGGTAGCTCAAAAGAATAAAATAATATTAATCGTTTTGCAAATACCAAATTTCTCAAATGATTTATATTACAAAACAAGAATCATACCTCTTCCAAATAAAAACAATCTAGAACTATCAACCAAATTTACGACCATTATTACATACCAAAATAGTGTATTTATGGACACCAAAGATAATATTGTAAAAAATCTCACTCCAATTACAGATGATTGTATTAGTAATTTGATTCAAATTCCTCATAATTGTACAATGACTGTAAATAATCTCCAAATAGTGGAAAAAATCGCTAATAATATAATAATAACAAAAAATCTCAAACCAACTCATATAAAACATGATTGCAGCGATCAAGACATCAATATAAAAGGGCATAATATCATTAAATTTAATAATTGCAAAATTAAAATTAACGAATACTCCTTTCAAAACAAAATTGAAACTTTCAAAAACAATGTAATTTTACCAAATATAATTAAAAATATCACTTATTCAGATTTGCCTAACATCACATTGGATCATTTGTATTTCAAAAGCGTCGAAAATCTAAAACATATTGAATTGTTAAAGTTTAAGCAAAAACATTTTTCTTGGTGGACAATATGTATTAGTATAATTACCTTCTGTATTATCTTTATTGTAATTTACATTTTAATCAAACATGTAAAGTCTTTGCGAGCAGAAGGACAGGTGAAAATCGATATTCATACCAATCGCGAGGACGCGATCCCACTTAGGGAGGGACGAGTTATGTCAAGGCCTGATATCACGCCAATTAGTAAACGTGATGATGGACCATTAAATAAACACATAAAAACTTCCAATAATATACACCGCTTGACACCAATGGTGAGAAACATGATTGAAAGAATGAATCAACCTACTTGAGATTGATTCATTCCTAACTAATGCATTATCGATGTTCCTCACTCGATATAAATGATCTATAGAGTAAACTAATTTGTCTGGGATCGATTTATCCATTAGCAAGAAATATTGAACCTTTTAATAATAATTGAGTGATTTCGAATCGATCTCGTTTCCCTTTTGACAATTGTTTACCGGCGACACTTAATAGATTTCATATTGAACAAACAATCTTAAGCTGATTTCGTTCGAACTAATTAGATAAACAATCTTAAGTTGATTTCGTTCGAACCAATTAATAAATAACAACAGTTCTTCTGATCGCGGGACTATATAAAGAACCCAAAATATAAGTTAGTTAGTCATAGTTTGGTTTTAGTCTAGCGATTAAGTCGGTCATTATGAGAAAATAAAAGTAATTTTACGATATTAAAAAGGTGTTTTTAATACCTAACAATAATTGTCAGACTCCACATTAAGCCCATCCGGCATAATTACATTTACATAAGGACCACCCAATACTATTTTCCACCAAATATTAATGTTTATTAATTTTGCTGATTGTGCTCGCATGTTTGTTCGCAAGCACGTTTGAATTTATTGCTTACATAGCATTAAGATATGTAAACTCAGAAGCTTTAAGTTATGAAATACTCAGAAGCATAACCAGTCGAGATCAAACATCATTATAGATCATACCTACTTGAATAAAATAAACTCGTTAAACTTTACATATAACTTCAACTTGTTTAACCCTAGAAAGATAAACTACGTCGAATCGACGTGTACAATTTGGAAAAATCGACACAACTCTCTCGTAAATGCAGCAACTCCGCTCACAGTTTATGCCAACTCAGTCGATCTATTGAGCTTGTATCCGACGATCAAGTCGCTCCAATAAGCGCATTATTTCCAGAGAAACACGCCTTTCGTACGTCGATTCGACGTATAGTTATCTTTTGTGTTAGTTTTTGAAATCAAGTGAATTTGCGGGTAGTTATATGTTTGTATACTTATTGAAACATTATAATTTTTGTAGGTTTTGTAAACAAAATAAAATGGTGTCGAAAGGTGCTTTAACAGACGACCAAATTTCGCGAATATTGCAAGAATGGAGCGAAGAAGAAATGGAATTCACAGATAGCGAACCCGAGAATAATTTACTTAAAGATGATGTGGAAAGTGATGTTGAAGAATATGAGGTAGGTCTCCCACTAGTAGAAAGGAACTTGAGCGCTGAGGATGAAGCGGAAAATGTTTCTGAACATATTCAAAACACCTCATCTTGCATGCCAAATCCAATTATAATGCCGCAGCATCAAACACTAAGATGCAAAAATGGTCACCGTTGGGCGGCAACTAAAGGCAGAACAAGTGGTAGAACATCGTGTTCCAATATTATTCCAGTATCTAGAGGTCCAACTCGGATGAGTAAAGGCCTTTTCGATCCTTTGGAATGCTTTCGAATTTTCTTAACCGTCGAAATTGTAGAGGATCACTAAATGGACGAACGCAGAAATCCAGCTTAAAACTCAAAGGCCTGATATAAAGGCAACATTTAAGACTACAAATTGTGATGAGATTCGAGCACTAATCCGAATCTTGACACTTTCAGCAGCTATGAAGGACAATCACTTGACCACGGTTGAACTTTTTGATTGTTCATATTCAGGTGACAGATATATTGCTGCTATGAGTAGGGACAGATTTGACTTCCTGATAAGATGTTTGCGAATGGACGACAAATCTGCGCGACCAGCTCTAAGACCAACTGATTCATTTGTGCCAATCCGAAAAATATGGGAGATGTTTACAAGCCACTGTCGATCTTACTACATTCCTGGACTATATGTGACAATAGATGAGCAGCTTTTAGGTTTTCGAGGTCGATGCCCTTTTCGCATGTACATTCCGAATAAACCCAATAAATACGGGATAAAAATAGTAATGGCATGTGACAGCGCAACACGCTACATGATTGATGCAATTCCTTATCTGGGAAAATGCACTTAAACCAATGGACTTCCTCTCGGCGAGTTTTTTGTGAAAGAACTCACAAAATCTATTCATGGGAGCAATAGAAATGTGACCTGCGACAACTGGTTCACGTCAGTTCCTTTAGCAAAGAATTTACTAAAACCGCCTTATAATTTGACTTTGGTTGGCACAATCAGATCAAATAAACGAGAGATTCCAGAGGAGCTGAAAAATGTAAGGTCCAGGCGTGTAGGAACATCCATGTTCTGTTATGATGGGCCATTGACTTTAGTTTCGTACAAACCAAAACCAACCAAAATGGTCTTTGTTTTGTCATCATGTGATGAAGAAGGCACGATACATCCTACGACATCTAAGCCTAATATGATTCATTTCTATAATGAAACAAAAGGAGGCGTCGATACATTCGACCAAATGTGCTCCTCGATGTCATGCAGCCGAAAGACGAACAGATGGCCCATGGCTATGCTTTATGGTATCCTTAACATGGCATTTATAAATTCATATGTCATATATTGCGAAAATATCATACGTAAACAGGAAAAGCCGCTAAATCGTCGTGAGTACATGAAAAAGCTGGCGGATAGCTTGATGGCTCCATTCTTGTTGACAAGGCAGCAAATATCGACTTTGCCGAGATTCTAAAGGATAAAATAACCCAAATTTTACCAAAGAGACCAAACGAAGCATCTTCATCAAATAGTTGATTCAAAAACAAGACGATATTGTGCCTTTTGTCCGTACCAAATAAAAAGGATGACGAAGTCAATGTGCGACAATTGTAAAAGCCCAATTTGTGGGGAACATAAATCGAGCACTTGTCCTAGTTGTCTTTACGCTATAAAGTAATGAAAAAATGTTATCGATATCAATCTTTATATTCTTAAGATACCAAAAATATAATTTTTAAAAGCTTGAGTCATAATTTTAAGTCTAAAGTTAAGCTCGCAATATCTGTTTAAGTTTTTTAAAGCAAGAAATGACTTATTTTGTTATTTTTTTAATATTTTAAAGTATGCTCAAATAAATAGTAATGTTTTTGACTTAATCATATAAAAACATCTTATTTAATGAAAATCTATGCTTGCAATGAAAAAATTATGAACACAATTCAAAATTTGTGAACCCAAACGTATACACGTCGAATCGACGTATGGTTATCTTTAACGTACTATAAATTATGGTTATCTCTTTTGGGTTAACTAGTGCGATCAAGCAACGACAGTCGATCAACAGTCGTGATCGGGTAAAGACCTATACAGTGCAACAGTGCGCGATTGTAAAATCGAAGTGTTAGTAAGTGCGACAAAGCAACACACAGAAGCAGTGCCGAAGTGGACGGATTGCCAGCCACCAAGGAGGGGAAAAATGCCGAAGCGGAAAAAACAACACAGCGGATCGTCATCACCGACAAGTGAAGCGACCGACAATCGCCAATACGCACGAAGCGACACAATAACAGACACCGAACGCGACTCCGAGCCAGACGCGGACTACAGCGAGCAGGAGGAGATGGAGACAGCGACCACATCATGCGACCGTTTAAAGCAGCTTGAGGAGGAGAACTACACTCTCAAGAAGAAAATCGACGAGCTGAAGGACAAACTCAATAACATGACGGCACTATTGCAGCAGATGGTAGCGAAGCAAGCCATCACCGAAGCACCACGTTCAAGCAGCATCTTGAACACTCAACCAGCATCCCAGTCGCAGCCTGAGCGGACAACCACCCCGACCACCACAAACGGAACCAAACAACCAGGCAAACACCAACCAATAGCAGCACAATCAAATAAAAAGGTAAGTCAATCAAAACTTCCACCTATTGTTACCCTTGAAGACAACGACACTATTAAAGCAATTCAAAACAATTTTTTAAATAAACTCCCTAATAAGTACCTTCTCAAAAAAACGACCCCTTCCTCTACCCAAATTATCGTTAACACTCCCGGCAAGTTTGAGGCTACAAAAAAGTTTCTTGCCGAGAACAAGAAACAATTTTTCACCTATACCCCATCTGATCAAAAATCAAAAAGCCTCGTCATACGAGGTCTACACAGTTCCTACACGGAAGACGAAATCCGTAAAGACCTCAATACTCAAGGAATTCAAGACATCATCTCAATCAAACCCTTCCAAACGGCTACGGCTAAACGCCAAAACAGAACATTTGACCTCTGGCTAATCACTTTCGGTCCGAACTTCAACCTAGCTACATTCAGCAAGACGATTTTGCAGTGTAAAAATTGCCAGCGAATTGGCCATGCTGCTAACAACTGCCATCTAACTTTCAGATGTGTCAAATGCAGCCTATCCTACGGGACCGACAACTGTCAGAAACTCCCCGAACAGAAGCCAAAATGCGCTAACTGCCGCGCCGACGAACACCCTGCCATTTACCGCAACTGTCCTGCTTTTGTTAAATTCAGACAGTCCCATCCTGTAGCCACCCCAAAAAATACTTCACAAACCCACATGAAATCGATGAACCGCAGCAGCTCTCAAAACCAACCTCCGATCCAAAACTTCGCCACCATCATTATTCCAAACCGCAATATCTTCCCTATTCGGAATGAACATCACTGGGCTTGCTGCGAAACTGCAAAAATTCCTCCCTGTCTACAACTTAACCACCAATCCACTTGAGAAGAAAATCTTGATGTGCGCCTTCATAGCGTCTCTAGATAGGTGTTAAAATAATGGAGCTAAACATCAACTCAATTGTCGGTAGAGCACGCCGTCATGAACTCGAAATCTTCCTTCAATCCCACCAACCACATCTTGTCCTCCTATGTGAAACCAAAACCTCACCCCGGCACAGGCCACACTTCCCCTCTTTGAACCTCTTCCGCATCGATCGCCGAGACTCTCACGGTGCTGGCGGCACTGCAATCCTCGTCAAGTCGAAATTTAAATCTTCCCAGCTCTTCCCATCCTGCCGGGACGAATCTACTTTCGAATCCACAATTGCCATCGAAACCCGAAACACCGTACTCTTCTGTTTATCAATTTACTGTCCCGAGTCAAAACTCGACGAAGCTGACCTCAATCTCCTCTCAACTTTCATGAAAAACCACTCTACCACTGAGGGTAAGAAATCCCACATTAATATAGGAGGCGACTTCAACGCAAGACATCCCCTATGACTAAATCACAGCACCAAACCCCAACGGCACCACACTTCACCGCTGGTATTCCAGGAACACAATACCTCTGCAAATCTTCCTACAAACACCTATCAACCCAACCTATTCAGAAGGAGCATCATACCTTGACCTTTTCTTAGTAAGCGACGACCTCCCAATCAAACCCCACCCAACCACACACCCCTTCCTTCCCACGATCTTGGGCATCAGCGACCACAACGCCGTAGTCCTAGAAATCAAACTCCATGAACACCCACTCACAGAAAACCCTCCTTATGTCCTCGACTTCCACAATGTCAAATGGAAGAAACTAAACCGACACCTTTCCAGCAAACTTAAACCCATCATCCCACCTGATACCAATTCCATCAGCAACCAATCAATTCACGAAACTGTATCCGCATACACTACCCTAATCCACTAAATCACTGAGATATACCTATATTCGCGACCAAATCCGACGGTTAGACTACCATATCCGTTGCAGTATTCAGCACCTGTATCATCAACATCTCACCCTTCGCCTATCTAATATACAACTCAATCAACACACCTGTCAAGAACTCGGAGAAACATGCCCCCAACTCTCTAAACTCTTCCACCATCATACGCATATACTCCCTCAAAACGTATCGCCCACTCGAAAGGCCGAAATATGGCCGACCATTTCCTCACCACACATCTCACCTATCAGATCCCAACGTGGACTGTGCAATCAATGCCACCATCAACTCCCTACAATCCAATCCCACTTTTCATCAGCCCACGAACCCTCACATTTCCCTTTTCAATCATCCTCTTTCAAAACCAATTAACTTCATACCCGACTGTGAACTCATACACTTCACCACACCCATACAAATCCATAACATTATCCGCTCTCGCAACAACAAAAAATCAACAGGTCCCGATCAGGTTCGCAATCATTTTCCTCAAGAAGTCCGCTAAAACAATCAGCCCTTTTCTCTCCAGACTATTTAACCACTGCATCCTCAATGCATACTTCCCGCTTGCATGACGAAACGCCACAATCACAAAAGGCACAAATAAAAAAGGTAAAAATCCACTAGAGACATCCAGCTTCCTACCCATTTCGCTGCTCCCCACAACAAGCAAGATCTTTGAAACCGTTATCAAAACGTTCATCGATCAACACTGCTCTTACTTCAACATAATCCCAAACTTCCAGTTCGCCAACCGACCCTCGCATTCAGTAGACCATGCACTACTTACCCTGAAAACGCACATCCAGATTAGTGCAAACAAAAACCTCCCACAGTTGCCTGCCTCATAGACATCCATAAAGCCTTCGATTCCGTATGGCAAAACGGCCTTGTTACCAAACTTGTCAGCATCTTCAACTCCCACCCGCACCTCAGCAAAGAGATACATTCTCCGCCACTGCTGCGGAATCTTCAAACAGGAAGACGACCCCCAGAAGCACATATCAAACCAAACCCTTTATGATACAGCGCAAATTCGAAGGATAGACGCAATCCTCACGGACCAACTCCTACGGTGCCTTGAAAAAGCGACCTATCATCCAAACCCTCTCATCACACAAATCATGAACATAGGCACTGACCTCACACTCCAGTTCGCCACCAAATACCTCAATCCCTCCGCCTACTCGCTGATGAAGGAAGAATCTTTGACCAAGCGAAACGAATATCCCGGTACAAAAAATTATACTCCACATCAATACACCCCCAATACTCAATACACCCCAAACACCCATCCACTAAGTCCTCATTGAAGGAAAATTGTTTTGTAAATAGAATTTATTTATTTATTTCTTCATCACGGAAACCAGTTTGGGGAGGTTTTGTTTGGCTTTCCTTCCAATTTCAGATAACAATTACATAAAAATTGCAAATTTTAATATAAATACAAGCAACAAATAAAACTCTAGAATAAGTAAAGACAGTTAGAGTTAAGTTATTTAAAGAAATATTCTTGTTAGGATTATGACAAATTATGTAATACCACCAATGAATAAAATGTTTTCGTTAAAAATGTTGTGACAGTTTAAGTGAACAGTGCATACTAACACACACAACGGCGAGGAAACCGAAATAATGTAATCTTGGGTGAGTCAGATTTTTGTTAACTGTGACCTTTTTTACTAGTCACGGACTGAGAGACTATTTAAATACGATACTATAATTGATCTGATAGAGTTAAGTCATAATCTCGATTATTTACTGATTATAAATGGAAGGGACAATGGGACCAGGACATGACCCAGAAAAAAACGACCCAACAAACTTTTTTCAACAACAGGCCAAACACCTGCACCACATGCAGAGCCAGTTGGAGCAGGTTCTCAAAGAACTCAAGTTCACACGAGAATAGCTGCAAAGCTCGCAACTGCAACTCCAGATGGCTCACGACGAAATCCGTGAGCAGAGAAAGAAAAATGAGGAACTTCTGCAAATCATTATTTATACGAAAAAGCCCCCGAAGGCAAATAAAAAACGAAAAATAGTGAACTCCCCCTCACCAACCAGGGAGTCAGCTTCCTCATCATGTGGGGAAAAAGAGGAGAACACAAGCTCAGAAAAGGAATTGCAAGAGGAAGAAGCCTGCAAAGAAGAGACACAGGAAGAGGAGACGGAAGAACCGGAAGACTAAACCAACTGTATGCTTCACAGATATGACGATACATCCAAAGGCACCACCCATCCCCAAAAACCTAGTACATCAAAAAGCAACAAACCCGAAGACATACAGGAACAAGGCGAACCCAAAAAAAACGCACGGTACCGGTGATTCTCAGGGAACTGGAGAAATGGACTCTACTGGCAAAAGAACATCGGAAGAATAAAATTAACTTTTAAATTCAGCCAAAAGGGTTTATCTGGATATACGCAGATGACAAAACTGCTGACTAATTTCAAACTGCATATTACCTCCCTGAAGATAAAAAATTGAACGTCGTTCTGCGAGGACTTCACGGTCTTAGCTGTGTGGAAACCAAGGAAGACCTAGAAGGTCAGGGCTTCCATCCCATAGAAGTCTACCCTATAAAACTAAAATCTAGCCCATCCAAACTTATTAGGGTTCTTCTCCCGAAGAAGGAAACCTCGATATTCAATATCAAAGATGTCTGCCACCTGGTATGTCAAGTTGAAGCGCTGATACCCCGAAATGGCTTGCCGATGTGTCACATCCTCCAGCAGTTCAGACACTAATCGGGATATTGCCATGCACAAGCGAGATGCGTTAAATGTGACGCGCTCCACCATCATTAACAGTGTAAGAAGCCGAAAGAGATAGCTCCAATTTGTGTAAACTGCAAAGGCGAAACAAACAGCTCCTTACGGGTGGTGTCCTAAGAACCCGAAGAACGTTAAGTAGACGTTTGCACAAATAGCTGCCCAAAATAACACAAACACACAAGCAAACACGCCAACCAATACTAAACCCGCGAACAAACCACAACATAGATCCCTCCCCACACTGACAACACAAAATATGGGGCAATTCTTTGCATCTATGCAGAATCAATTTCAACTGATGATGCAAGATATGATGACGAAGATGTTACAGCGGATGTCCACAGCCACAAACACTAACAAAAACACAAAGAAACACTAATGGATCTGGTGAACCACATTTCCATACTCACGTGGAATGCAAATTCCTTGTATCAAAAGACTCTCTGGAGTATGTGGTTCATGGAGTTAGTGCGATTTAGCACTTTTACTCCCTCTTGTCTGTGAGCATTATATGCCCACTCAATCTATCGCGGTCTGTCTTTAATTACTTTAAATTTTAAATAGTTATCTGGCGGATATTCGGGTATCTGGAATTGGGTTTAGTCTTCATGGTTCTTAAGAACGCCATAGTACTGTTGTCGTGGTTGTCTATTGTGTCAAAGAGCTTTAAAGCCTTGTCTCGTACGTATTTTTTGACTGTCTCTATGTTGATGTCTTTGTATATGTCCGTATTTCGAACATACCATGGGGTTCCCAAGATTTTCCTTATCGCTCGATTTTGGAAGGATTGGAGTGCTTTTTTGTTTGTTTTTGTCGTTTGGTAGAAAGCGGAACTACCGTACAGTAGCGTCGGTCGTATGATCTGTTTGTAAATAAGCACTCTGTTTTTTAAGCTAAGCTTTTTAGATGCGAGAAGTGGGTGGAGTGAGGATAGGAGACCAATACAGTGTCCTCGTTTGTTGTGTATGTGCTGTTTCCAAGTAAGTCTGTCGTCGAATGTAAGTCCGAGGTATTTTGCGGTTCTGTTCCAAGCTAAGGGTTCATTGTCGATTGTAATTGTCTGTGGATTTTGTCGTGGTTTTCTGGTTATAAAAATGGCTTTTGTCTTGTCCGAGTTGATCTTGATTTTCCATCTGCGAAAGTATTTCAGAAGGATGTTCGTTGAGCGTTGCAAATTTGACGTTATGACTTTTGCTTGTCGTCCTGTGGTGAAGATACAGGTGTCGTCAGCGTACAGTGATATTTTTACTGTTCGAGGCAGAGTGGGAAGATCTGCAGTGTATATATTGTAAAGGACCGGTGAGATAGGTGATCCTTGAGGGACTCCAGCTTCCATGGGTCGCAGGGTTGAAAGGCTGTTGTCGACTTTGACGCGGAATGTTCTTTCTTGTAGGAAGGAGCCAATGATTTGGGTGAGTTGTAGTGGCAAGTTGAATTCATGCATTTTGAATATTAGTCCTGCATGCCAGACTTTGTCAAAGGCTTTGGCTATGTCAAACATAACCAGTCCTGTTGACTTCCTGCGTTCTAGACCCGTTCTTATGTGTTGGACCACCCTTACGAGCTGGAGCTCTGTGGAATGATTAGCTTTGAAGCCAAATTGTTCTTCCGGTATGATATTTCTGTCATATAATGCCTCATTAAGACGATGCAAAATCACCCTTTCTGCAATTTTCGCCATCGATGAAAGGAGGCTGATTGGCCTCCAATTTTGTGGAAAAGTTGGGTCCTTTTGAGGCTTCGGAAAAACAATGATTGTCGCTGATTTCCATGCTTTGGGGTACTTTCGCAGCTGGAAAATCGCATTTATTATGTCCGTCAATGTTTGTAGTATATTGTCGGGTAGCCATTTTAGCATGGTATTCGTTATTGTGTCAATTCCCGATGCTTTTCGTTTGTTTAGAGTTTGTATTAGTCCTTTGATTTCGTGGATGTCTGTTGGCAGTATTGTTTGGTCGTTGTTCTCGTGTGATCTCAGGAGCCTGTCGGCCGAATCTGATACGCCATCTGCAAAGTCATAGTCTTCGTCGTCAGACGAATTTTCCCTGAATTGCATTTCAAGGGAGTCCGCAAATGCTTCTGCTTTGTCTGCACTGTTATATTGTAGGCCGTTTAGGCCATGTATTGGAGGTATTTGTATCTTGTCTCTCAATCGAAAATACTTGGATACTCTCCAGAAGTTGTCTGAGCCAGGGTCAAAGCTTAGTAGAAAGCTTTCCCATTGCTCGTTTCTGAATTCACTTATCTTTTCACGTATTTCATTAGTTAATCGTGTAGCTCTCACTCTTTGTCCAGGATCACCTGTGTACCTGGCTCTTCTCCGAACTTTGTTCCTTCTCCTTATGAGTTTTTTAATATTTTCTGGGAGTTCGTAGGGATTCATTTCCCTTCTCGGAGTTATGGTCGTATTGTCCTCTTTTGCCTGCGTGATTTTATCTGTTAGAGTTTCTATTGTTTTCTCTATGTCGTCAGCCGTTTCAGGTGTTCGGTGTATTTCTTTGGCTAATGCGACTTGGAAAGCTTTCCAGTCCGTTATTCTTTTTCCGTCCCGTCCCGTATGGGGACATCTAGAAAGATGTTTCCTACTCGAAAAAGAACGGGCTTGTGGTCTGATGATAGTTCGTCGAGGACTTCTAAGCGAACATCATTTAAGAAATTACGTGAAATAGCGATGTCTAGTGCGTGGCCGTGT
This sequence comes from Stratiomys singularior, assembly GCA_954870665.1. NCBI lineage: Eukaryota > Metazoa > Arthropoda > Insecta > Diptera > Stratiomyidae > Stratiomys > Stratiomys singularior. The sequence goes on along the minus strand of OX940879.1, from coordinate 61,062,824 downwards.
ATTTGCCCGTAGTGGGTTGGTTCGTTGGGGATATGCAGGCTTATTTGATTTGCTGTGCTGAACTTGTGTAGCTCGATCCCAGCTTTGTTACTTCTCACAGCTCCCCAGAGGCGATGTATGGCGTTAAAGTCTCCGGCGATGAAGATTGGACCATTGAAGGACATCAGTGTCTTGAGGTCATCAGCGTGGAAACGGCATTCTGTTCTAATGGGGTTGTAGGTTGAGATCACAAAGAATTCCAGAGAGTCGGTTCGTACCTTTATAACCGTGGCTTCCATGTGATGGAGGTGTGGTGTATTGATGACATCGTGGTTCACATTTCACCTCACGAAGATTGCCGTGCCTCCTCCTCTTCCCGTTAATCTGTCATTTCTTTATGAAATGTAGTTGGGGATGCGGAACCGGTTTCCCGGCTTCAGAAAGGTCTCTTGGATGAGTATGATGTCATATTTATGTTCGAATATGAACTCTTTCAACTCACCAGAGTTCCGAAGTAGGGAATTTGCATTCCATGTGAGTATGGAAATGTGATCCTTTGATGTCATCAGTGTTTTTTGTTAGCAGTTTTTTGTGTGGCGGTGAACATGGTTTGGATCATGTTTGCCATCATTTCCTGCATCATACTTTGGAACTGTGTTTGCATTTTAGCGAACATCAGTCCCATATCTGGGGTATTTATGTTAGAGGCTGGATTTGGGGTTGTGGGTGGTTTTGTGGTAGGGGGTTGTTTTGTTGTTTGCGGACTGCTTGGTTGTTGTGCGGCAACTTGTGCGAACGACTTTCTGATGTTCTTTGGATTTCTCGGACATCCCCCGTAGTTTGCCGGGTGTTCGCCTCCACAGTTTATGCACTTAGGCTTTTCTTCTGCCTTTTTAGGGCATGCGGAGAAATGGTGGAGCTGGTCGCATTTGACGCAGCGAGACTGTGCATGGCAGCCTGATGCGGAGTGTCCATACTGCTGACAATTATGGCACATGGCTTGACCGTTGCGAGGGCGTTGCGCCTCGACTGTACATATGAGTTGGCAGATGGCTTTTAAATTGAATATTTCAGTCTCTGTTTTTGGAAGGAGGACTTTCACCAGTTTGGATGGCCCGTCACGAGTTTTGAGGAAGTATGCCTCGGTTGGATGAAATCCCTGGGCTTTTAAATCATCCGTGATTTCTTCAATTGCTAGGCCGTGCAGGCATGGATCACAATGTTTAACTGTCGGTCCTCTGGAAGGGTGTAGGTATGGTATTCAATTTTATGGAGGGTGAGTAGTTTGGTGAGTTGTCTATGGTCAGTTGGAGTTTTGGGCACAACTTGTATGCCAAGATAGACCCTTTTAGCTGAGACATGTGCAATTCTGTGTTGTGTCATAAGGGACAGGACCTTCGACCACTTGCTTGGTTCTCTGATTATAATTGGAACCGCGCCACTCTCGGATTTAGTAGAGTCTTTTATTTTGGGTTCAGTAGTGGGGGTTGATTTTGGTGGTATGTTTTTCTTCGGGGCAGTGGCCATCTCCGGAAAAGACACTGATGGTTTTGGGGGGGGGGGGGAAGTGCAGGGAACTCCACTTCTTCTTCTCTATCTTCCTCTTCGGTCGAGTTGGCTGTTTATTTCTTCTGCTGAAGACTCATGACTTTCCGATTTTTCGGAGGAGGAGGAAGATGTTTGGAGTTTCCGTTTTTTATTTCGGGTCTTCTTTTCATGCTTCTTAGCGTTAAGTCGCGCGTTGAGTTTTTGATTGGCCTGACGCTGCTCGGCCAGCTCAGCATTTGTCCTCGCTAAATCATTTGAGAGCGACCTTATTTGGTCCATAGCCTCATCAAATTTAGCGGAGAGTTTGCTGAGTTGAACGAGCAGTGCAGTAATCTGCTCGTCCTTCGTCAAGTTTGGAGCGGCTTTTTTGCCGCCGTCCATGGCCATCCCTTCCCTTAGAGACGTGCGTCGAGTGAATATCCACCAGATACAGTAAATATATAAATTTATATCTAACCTACACAGACAGACTACGATATATCAAGTAAAGCATAAACACTCACCCAGAGTTATATCTCCTTGTTTCCTTTTCTCGCCGTTCTCCTCGCTTCTCATGAAGCTATCCTTCCTTTCGCACCGCACTTTCCGGTTCTCACGGATCGATTATCCTTGTATTTGGCGTTCTTCGCACTCACTTTCACATCCACAGACACTGTTTTTCGGCGGCAAGTGCCGTACTTTCTGTTTCTCACTTTCTGAACACTTGTTTGTTGCACTGTTCTCACCAGGTTTGTCACTTCATGTCACCATTCGCGATGTATGGGTCACTTGTACACTGATTTGATATGTGTTATCACCGCGACGATTGCCGTGCGACTCTATCAAAAGACTGGAGAGTTTAAACAATTTAAACTAGATTATAAATTTGACATTATTCTCATCCAGGAACTTATAACAGTTGGTCTCTGGACGTCAAAGAGGCAACATAACAAGCTGAAGAGCGAAATATGCGGTACAATCGTCGAGTCGAGGACAGCCGTGACTGTCTGCAGTTAAACCAAACGATTCAAGATATGCGTCGCGAGCAAAATCCTGGCTAAGCGTGAGATTATCTCAAGCGTTCAGTCAGTCGGTTACAAGCACTTTGGTAGTGAACACAGAAATGACATCAGTGGCCCTAAGCCCTTAATTCCTTGCTGAGGCCGGCAAGGAGCTGAGAGAAAGACATTGTAGTGTAGTAGGAGTTTCAGTGGGTGAACCGAGGCCTTATCCCTTAATTCTTTGCCGAGGCCGGCGAGGAGCTGAACGGAATTTTCTGAAAAATTAATATTATCCTCAATATCGTTATAATAATATCAATTGCTTTAAGTGCGTCCCTTTTTCGTTTCCTTTTTAAATGAAGCATAGAACGAACTACATCCAACATGGATGAAAATGAATTGTTTCGGATAAACAATGAGCTCATTGCCGAAAATCAGCGCCTAAAGTCCAACTTCTCCAAAATAGAAATGAGAGCGAGAGAAATGGGTGATCGAGCGCGAAACCCTAGGCTCCGAATGCGTGAGGATGAACAGTGAACTAAGTCGGTTACTTGAAGAGAACCAAAAAATTAAACCAGACAACGATAAACTAATTCAATGTAATAGTGAACTTTTAACAGACATAGACAGTGCTAAGTGTTCAGAAAACCGAAAGAAGACTAAAAAAACGCAAAATTAGGCCGGCTGGTCCACGTGCTGAGTCAAGCGGCAGTGATGTCAATCTCGAGAGTGACTGTGCGGACAAACAGACTAGACGCTCCACGGCGACCATCATAAGGCCGGAACCCTTTAAGGACAATGCTGCAACAAACGGGATGTTCGTAGAGCAGCCGGAGAATGTAGCAAGGAAATCCATCAAGAGAGCAGACAACAACACGAAAGGAAGCAGCGCAGCCAAGACAACAGAATCCCAGGTGAAGCAAAGCAAACAACAGGTACCCCCAATTATAGCGTGTAATATCTCAATTAAAGATTTAAGAAGTGAAATTATTGCACTTCGTGGTAAAGTTGACCTTTTTACTATTGCGCAAGGTTACAACAAAAGTAGGTGCGTAATATATTCAAGTAATATCGAGGTCAGAAATAAAATTCTGAACATTTTGAAAAACATGAGTCCAATTTTTTCACTTATCACCAAAAGGTGAAAAAAAAACCAAATTACTATTAAAAAATATTTGTGAAGGCTTCTCTGCGGAAGATATCCACGAAGCTTTGTTAGATCTTGGGATTAAAGCCATTCTCAAAGTAGTCCCCTTCAGTCCTAGGAAGAATATAAATAATAACTTTTTTATTATTAAATTACACCCCGGTGCAAGAATTGGGGAACTCCAGAAAGTGAAATTCTTGCTAAACCAGAGGATACTTATTGAAAAGCTAGCAACACATGATCTCATACAGTGCTACAACTGCCAAAGAATAGGGCATGTTGCTATGCAACATGCATGCATGCAACTGCTCAATGGTGTCACGCTGCGTTATGTGCCTGCAGACTCATGAACGTGGTAAATGTGGCATTGTTGAAAAGATAGGTGCCACCTGTGTACTCTCCAAAGAACCTGGTCATACGGCTAATTATAGAGGGTGTTCAAGGTGGCAGGGACTCCTTGTGAAGAAAAGAGCCAACAGCAATCCCATTCCTAAGACTAATGCCATTCTTAGTAACTTCGTCAGCAATGGATTATCATTCGCAGATATGGTAAGAGGGCAGGAGAAAAAAGCTCCTTCAAACAGGATGGAAACTAATACAGTTTCCTTAAACACTCTGAGAAGCTTCTTGGATAAGGCAGCAAATGAGTGCTTCGGTAGCAATGTCGATTCCTATCTCCAAAAAGTTAGAGATTTTGCGAGATACTACAATACTCTAACAATTATACAAGACAAAAGAAAAACACTGCTAAATTTCACTCTAGAATTAGAAATCAATGCCCCATAAACTCAAAATCTTCACTATAAATCTGCGTTCAATTGTCGCCCATTGGAAGCGCCATGAACTGCAACATATATTAAATCGTCATAGTCCAGACGTAGTGCTTCTGCAGGAAACCAGGTTAAAGAAACGCCATAAGGTGTACTTCAAGGGTTACAATCTTCTCAGAAACGAGGAAGATGGAATGGGAACGGCAATTGCGATAAAAGAAACCCTGGTATATAAGAACAAACACATCACTATAAAGGACATATTACCAATAGCTACAAGAAACCTTTCTGCTCAAGAGATTGATGAGTCGCTTCAGGGAATCGACTCAATTATCTCGGAAGCCATGGAAAAATATATTCCGAAAAGAAAAATAGTAAAAAAATAATCTAATCAAGCTGAGTGATGAAACAATCTCCTTATTAAGAACAAAAAAAGAGGCTGAGAAGATTATTCCACAGGGGTGGAAGAAGAGATACCCACGTCAAAAACCTGATAGACACTATCAAGGAAGTACTTTGAAAAAAAATAAACCAAGAATATAGTAACAACTTTCACAATAAAATCAAGAATATTAGACATGAACCTAATTTCTTCAGGCAAATAAAAGCCCTTTCCGGTCAGTGGACAAATAAGTCCATTCCTATCCTTGATGGTGCAACCTGTGAGGAAGACAGTGCTGAGTTGATTGCTGACTATTTTGATAAAGTACACAATAACTGCGATGCTGCTAGACCCACCGATTACAGTGCCGATCGGAGAATCATGCAAATGTACTTAAATATTGTTAATGCTCCCCATACTACCATCTTTAATTTTAACGACCATTGCCCCTCAGAAGGTAGTTCCACTAATGCACCTCCAGAGTATTCTGAATTGGTTTCAGTGGAATATATTAAAAATATGGTAAATACAATTAAGCCGAAACCATTAGCAGGGCCAAATGGTATCTACAACTAAGTTCCTAAGAGACTTCCACACACATATGTTCAAGCCTTAACAATAATAATTAACAATTGTCTGAATCTCTGTTACTTTCCAAAAGCCTGGAAAAAAGCAACAGTCATACCTATTCCCCAAAAAAAAATAACATGGCCACCGATACAGCCCAATTTCCATCCAAATTTCGCCCCATTTCCTTGATCTCATGTGACAGCAAAATATTTGAGTATATCATAAAAGACAAAATAATTGCTGTCTGCGAAGATAAAAATATAATCAATAAGTATCAATTTGGGTTCACCAAGAATAAATCCACTTCGCATGCGCTAATCACTCTATCGGAAAACATAAACGAAGGATTCGGAAAAAATATGACAACACTTGCATGTGCCCTTGACCTTCAGAAAGCATTTGACACCGTTTGGGTTGCCGGTCTAGTATATAAGATGAAGTTATTTAAATTCCCTCCCTTTATATACAAGCTCATAGCTCAATATTTGACAGGACGAAGCATGAATACACAACACGGCTGAGAATATTGCATTGGCTATCCAAGAGGTAATGGACCAGTGGCAAATAAGCTCAAAAGTAGTAACTATTGTCACAGATAATGCTGTAGCTATGAAAAAAGCAGTAAGTGAATGTTTGAATAAACAAAATCAGTTTTGTGTTGCTCATACACTTAATCTCGCGATTAAAGACTGTATAGAGAAAGAAACATTTGATTTAGCAGGAAACACTTCTAACTGTCAGCTGCAACAACTTTTAGCAAGCTACAACAGCTACAACAACTTTTAGCGAAATGTCGAGCAATTATTTCGCATATTAAATATAGCACAAAAGCTTCCTATACCTTGCTCAAAATGCAAGAGCAACTAAATGTGAATAAATTAAAACTCAAGCAAGACGTACTTGGTGAAATAGCACTTTTTATATGCTCGAGCGTCTATTGTAGTTTAAATATCGCTTTCTGCAACTTTATCACAACTGGATTCATCTCCGCCAAATCTGGATTCCAATGAATGGATAATAGTAGATGACGTGGTGGCATTTTTACGCCCTTTCGAAAATGTTACTGTGATTTTATCAGGAGAAAAATATCCAAGTTTGTCTTCTGTTATTCCTCTTGTACTTGGACTACGAAATGCTATAGAAAGCAAGACTCCAGTAACGGAATTGGCCAAGAATTTAAAAGGAAGTCTTTCTGCAGTAATAGAAAAACGACTTGCATTATATGAGACTAATAGAACAGCATCAAAAGCAACCTTTCTCGACCTACCCTTTTAAAAAATAAGGTTTCACATTAGAAAGTAATGCCAATAATGCGCAAAAGTGGGTAATAAATGAGTCATCAAACCTGAGCACCGATCTAGTCCTACCTTCATCTAGCCCAGATAGCCCTAGTACTTTAATTGCTTTTGCTGCTACTGCTTGGGGTAAAGACGACATTTGGGGAGTTGTAGATGAAAAAATCATGGAGACTAGTGCTCACCCAACTCCATACACTTCGGCAGCTATGATGGTTAAACAATATATTGAATTACCATATCTTGACAGAAAATGCGATCCACTTCAGTTTTGGAATGGCAAGAAATGTTTATTTCCGGGATTATCCGAAATTGCTCATAAATATCTTTGTATACCAGCATCATCAGTTTCTTCAGAGCGGTTATTTTCAAAAGCTGGGATTTTGTGCAATGATAGAAGAAACCGTCTAGCACCAAAAAAGGTTGACCAAATTTTATTTCTCAATAGCATTCTATGAATGTTTATTCTTTTTATTTTTAAGAAGTACTTAACAATCGCTTGTGATTTTATGTTTTATTTAACTTTAATTTAAAAAAGAAAAGAATACTGTTTTTGTTAAAACTTATAAGAAGTTTGTTTTAGTATTTTACATAAGATTTTTATATATTTTTGTTAATTACTAATTGGTAGTTAATTGACAAGAAAATATTTTTCGTTTTGTTACTTAGTATCATTTTCCTTTATAAGAAAAGTTAAGTACAATATAATTAAGACTAAAATATCAACATATAATTTAACTACTGCAAAAATATTCTTTGTGATAGTAATTAGTTAATTTTCTTGTTCTTGAAAGTATTGTGATTGTGATTTTATAATATTATAAAACAATTATGAGCCTATAAGTGTACCTACAGTAAGGTGCAAAACTGAAATGCCGGAAAATAAATTTTATTTTATTTTATAAGCACATAAAACCAACTGAAGCAAAATGATATATCTCATACGTGATTCATAATATTATAAGAAATTCACAGAAACTGTTATTTTAAGTAAAGCGCATTTGGTTTCCAAGAAATTGTACTCTCTGTAGTGACTCAGTTTTGCACCAACATTTGGTTAATGCGTCTGCAGTCATAGATAGTGTCTTTTTCGTGGCTTACAGTTACTGAAGATAATTTTAGAAAAGTTTTGTTTCTTAAGTGCGCTTAGTTGTCCATTGTAAGCAAACTATTTATTTGAATTAATTTTGTTTTGCTCAAATATTTTATTTTAGATTAAGAATGAAATCTCTATCAAAAAATGTGCAGGAAGAAATTTCCAAATTACTGCAAGAAGGGAAATCTACCCGCTTTATTGCTCAAAAGTGTGGTGTGAGTCAATCAAGTGTTAGTCGGTTAAAAAAACAAACTTTGCTGATGTCCCAAAGTGTTTAGGTGGCCGGTCTAAGGTTCTCTCCGACCAAGATGAACGTTGTCTTGTACGTTATGTGATGAGTGAAGCTGTTTCTTCAGCATCAGAAGCTGCAAAAGAATTGGAAAAGTCTACAGGGAAACGCATAAGCAGATGGACAGCTAATCGAACTCTTCATAAGCGGAATGTAGTTGCCATAGAAAAGAAAAAGAAACCTGCGATTTCAAGGAAAAACGTTAAGGCAAGATTGTCGTTCGTTAAGAAATATGAGCAATGGTCACACTTTCAGTGGAAAAATGTCATATGGTCAGACGAGACAAAAATTAATAGGTATTGCACTGATGGACGCTCTTGGGCATGGAAACGGCAAGGGGAGACCTTAAAACCAAAGCACGTGAAGCAAACCGTAAAACACGGTGGTGGTGGCATAATGTTATGGGGCTGTATGAGTGGCTACGGTGTTGGTGAACTTCACTTAATTGAAGGTAATATGGACCAGTATATGTATAGAAACATACTGAACCAGCATCTTCCGAATATAATTGCTAAAATGCCCATATCTCCCGAGGAAACAGTTTTCCAACAAGACCGCGATCCGAAACACACAGCAAAAACGGTTCAACGTTGGCTACAGGAGCAGCCGTACTCGGTGTTAGATTGGCCTGCCCAGAGCCCTGATCTGAATCCGATCGAGAACTTGTGGGCATATTTGAAATCGGCATTATATAAGGAATATAATTCACCCCCGTCTTCCCTCACGGTTCTCTGGGAAAGGGTTAAGGAACAATGGGATAAAATCCCCTTAAGTAATTGCGAAAAACTTGTTGAAAGCATCCCCAGACGTATTAAGGCAGTTAGAGATGCAAAAGGGCTATGGACTAAATATTGATATTTTGTTTTAATGAACTAGTTTTCTTTTTCTCATTTCTGGTGCAATACCGAGTCAGTCTTTAACTTTGAATTTTCACTATAAAATGTTTGTTTTGTTTGTTACTTTTAGTTTTTATTGTAAGTGCAGATTATGTGAGTTAAATAAAAAAATGTAAAATTTAACTGCAGTTTAAACTTTGGAAATGAAGATAAAATCACGCCTTAGTAAAGCAACATTGGTTCAGTTTTGCACCTTACTGTATGTACATACCTGCATCATAATGTTAGTTTGATTTTATTTTGAAAAGACTGCTGTATAATTACGAAGTTTTATTAACAATAAATATAAATATTTTTAAAAATTGAAATTCAAGCCCAAAATACCTAAATAAATGATTTGATTTCAAACAATAATTTCCTTTTTTACTTTAGTTAGTATAAATCTTCCAATACATTATAAACAAATAATGTAAAAATGAAAGAATTGAAACAGATAAAAATATAATTTGTCTGTTCTTATTTTTTTTTTACTATTAATGTCAAGGTGAGGAAATAAATTGGTAGAAATTTTTAAAAAACATTAACTCTTTCATCTAATTAACTCGAGCTACGTAACTCGAGTTCAACCCGAGTTACGTGAATTTTAACTCGGGTTAAATCGAGTTTTGCTTTTTCCGAGTTGGCACATCACTACTCGAAAGCATCACACAGTTCTCTGAAGGGGCAGGAACTGTGCCGGAAAGACAATTTGGCTTCGAAATAGGTTACTTAACGATGGACGCATTGGCGGTTTTCCAAGCCAGTCTACAACGCAACTGGCAGGAAAAAAGGGTTGTTGCAGCGTGTCTCATCGACGTAGAAAAAGCTTTTGATTCGGTTTGGATCGGCGGACTTATCTACAAACTGGGTGTTTGGACCAACCCTTTTAAATTCCCCGCGCTCAAACTCAACTCATAGGAAAACCCAGCAAATTACACGGCACGAAGTGAGCATCTTATTTGCTTAGAACATCTGCGTACTTTATCGTCCGGAAAATACAAGGAAGAAAAGGGAGAAGCAATCGACCCACCAGGTAGCGAGCGTCGTCCTTTTCGAGGAAATGTAACACCATGTGTAATGTTATTGCCGCGGAACTACAATTAGTTACCATCTTTGCATTTTAAAACGTATTGTATGTATTGTAAAAAGACACAATAAAGCAGACCGTTGAACAGATAACACGGCGTTGCATTTAATTTAGCAAAATTGTTGAAGTGCAACGTAACACTGGGCTTTCCGGTGAATGTTATAAAAATTATAGGTAGCTTCATGAGGGGACGAACTGCCTTTGCAGTGTCTGGTGGAGCTAGCTCTGAACCCTTTATCATTGATTCGGTGGTCCCACAGGGGTCCATTCTTGGACCCGTTCTCTTCAATATATTTACGTCTGACATCCCAGGGATTAGGGATGAATTTCAATCTAGAATCGAGGTGAATGTTTTCGCTGACGACTTACTGGTGTGGTCTTCTGAGTACAATCTCCGCTTCGCAAGGCTGAGACTCCAAAGGTACCTGGACTCGTTAACATCATACTATGTAAAGTGGGGGATGAGGGTTAACGCCAAGAAAAGCGAGCTGATTATTTTCAAGGACCCACATAAAAAATCCGGACGTCGCACGAGGAGTATCTGTAACACCAGAATAAACCTGAACGGGCAGGTGGTGCACTGCTCCAAGCAAACTTAGTATTTGCTTGGGTAATTTTTGACAGGAGCAACAACTTTAATGCCCATGTTGACGCGGTATTAAAGAAAACTAGATACTTATACCATTTCCTTTTACCTCTTTTCAGGAAACAGTCATCAGCTAACAAGCGGGTGAAGTTACTAGTGTACAAGTCACTTATCAGGCCCATACTAATGTATGCGGTGCTGATCTGGCAGCTTACAGCGACGAACAAATGGAGCAAGATAGGATTACTGGAGCGCAGAATCTTTCGAGCTTACACTGGTCTTTATGAACGGGAGGAAGGACGGCCCTACCCAAACCGACAACTGTACCGGAATGCAGCCTTGGAACCAATCAACCTCTACGCCAAGAGGTTGATCGAACGAGCGGCGAAACGTATGGTGGAGCATGAGCACACCACGATCAGCAATGTGGCAGACAATCAAGCGGTGGAGACATCCAACAGTTAGCAATAAGTAGTACATAAGGAACTTTCTAGTCAAAAAAGAAAATATTTTTTTAAGAGTATAAGGAATTATAATAAAAATAATATGTTAATGTACGCAAAAAGATGGAATATTAAAGGCCACGCTTAGGGTGTAAGTGTAGTAATTATGAAGGAATTTTAATATGTCAACTTAATTTAAGGAACAAATAAATTCTAGTTAGTATTGAACTCTGGGTACAGCCATTAGGCAAAATCCGTAGGTTAAGTGATAGGTTAAGACTAATTGTAAATAATTGTATATAGCAAAACAATTCACCCAATAAATTATTGAACTTGAAAAAAAAATAATTTCGACTAAATACCGAACTTGTTACTGAAAATCAGAGACTGAGAGATAATGAAAATGATGAAAAGATGAAAAAAGTGAGTGCGAAAAACTTAAGTGTGTCCTACTAGCGAAAGAGAAAGAACTTGCAGTGATAGACTCAAACCGTGAGATTATTGGTGTAGAGTGCGTGAAAATGAACGATGAAATAAACAAACTTTTGAAGGAAAATTTAAAAATGAAAAAATACAACCTCAATTTAATGGATAACAATACAAAGCTATTAAATGAGAATGTGGAACTGAAGAAATCTAAAACTGACGAAGTGAAAAGGAAAAAAGTGAAACAAAAGAGAAAAAACAACGACTGTGAAAACCTTCAAGTATCTAGTGACTTTAATTTACATAGTTTAGAGAGTGACTGTGCTGAGAGTTACACTTATGCGGAAGCAAAAACTGAAAAAATGATCTGTGAAGAAAGCAAACCAATGCAAGAAGTAATTATTGAGTACCAGCAAATGGAAGGCAGTGCAGTGATTGATAAGATGCTGAAAATTCCACTTGCGATCAATGGAAATTCTGAAACGAGAACGAAGAACCAGTCCCAGGAGACGTGGTTGAGCCCAATCCATAGGAGTATATCTTCAAAAGCAACAAAACTAGTCACCGGAAAATTCCGGCGTCACCGGCGTGGGCATCAGGATCAGCTGAAGCCGTATGACGACCGAAATGTGTTTCAGAGAGCCGGTGCCATCCAGGTAGAGACTCAAGGAACGTAAACAACTGTAATACAGAAAATAAGACAAAACCTAGCATATAATCGAAAATACAGGTAAGAAATCTCTCACACATACCACCGATTATTGCTTACGTCATACAAAGTCATCAAGTTACAAAGTCATCAAGTGGAACATTGAAAGAAATGATTTTAATATTTTACAAGGATACAATAAAAACAGGTGTTCGATTAGTTGTACCAACTTGGAAACCAAAAATAAAATAATTTCAATTTTTAATAAATATAAGGCTAATTACTTCACGTTTTCTTCGAAAAGTGACAAAACAATAAATTCAATTCTAAAAAATATTTGTGAAGGTTACTCCACGGGTGAAATACTGGAAGCATTTCATGAGATAGATCTGAAAGACATTGTTAAAATTATACATTTCAACTCAAAAAAAATAAAATAATTTAAATTTTTTTATCTTGAAATTTAGCCAAGAAGCTAATATAGGTGATTATATGAAAGTAAAGTTTCTCCTAAACCAGAGAGTAACCATTGAAAAGTTGGGCAATCAATACATGATACAATGTTTTAACTGTCAACGCGTAGGACATGTAGCGCTGAATTGTACCATGAACACCCGCTGTATAAGGTGCCTAGAAGACCATGAAAGAGGAAAATATCCTCATACGGAAAACTAAGTGGTGTCGTGTGTTCTGTGTAAAGCAAAAAGGATACACGGCAAACTTCAGAGGGTGCCAGAAATGGCAAACTATGCTACAGAGGAATAGAGATAATGAAAAAGACAATATCCAACGATATGGAATGGATGTTAACAGTCTTATTTCGAAAAACATCTCTTTCGCAGACAAGCTCAAGGGCAAAAATATAGTTGATGGAAAGTCTGTAATACCTGATACTAATGAAGGCCAAAGCAGCATAAAATACTTTCAGGCCCACATGGGGAAAATAAAAACATTTGTGAGTGAATACTGTAGATTAAGCTGTATTGAAGGCAAAAGAAAGGCCTTATTAAACTTCACATTGCAAATTGAACTTGAAGAACTATTCGCTTCAAAAATATGAGGAACCCAACTAAAATTCTAACTGCTAATGTTAACTTTTTAGTATCACTAAGGAAACGACATGAATTTGAGAGATTTCTCAAGAAAAAAACTCTCCAAATATTGTGCTCCTACAGAAAACCAGACTTACAAGTAAATATAGAGTTCTTTTTGAAAATTATGACATAATCAACAACGAAAATGAAGTTGGAACAGCTGTTGTTATAAGAAACACAATCGAATACAGGAGGAAAGCTATAACAAACACACATAAAATGAATATAACGATAGTTGAACTAAAAATTGGCGTCGGGTGGTTCGCTGTTGTACCCGTGTACATAAAATGCAACGAACTAGTTATTGAAGACCTAGGAATGCTTTTTCAAATACTAACCGGATATGAGGCGTTCATACTTGGGTGTGATTTCAATGCAAGACACTCGGATCGGGGAAATACTACAAACAATAAAAATGATTTACTCTTAGCAAGCTGGTTGAGATATTCAAAGGAAAATTACAAATAGAGCCTTGTTTTTCTAAGCAACCAAGCAGAGAGGTAAGCAATGCAATCTCTTTTATAGACTTCTTTATAATATCAAAAATTTAATTAACCCTCAACTAAAAACAGATTCACTGTTGAAAACGCTGGATTGTAACTCGGATCATAAGGCGGTTGAACTAATGTTCCACATTGGAGGACTCCGACAAGGAAAAACGTATTGATTTTCTAATTCAGCAATTCCAAAAGGTAGTTGCTGAATTGGCAAGTCAGCGACGAAGAAATGTCGAGCCTATGAGGGAGCTCGAACAGCTTAAAACTAAATATAATAAAAAGAGAACAAAAAATCTAACAAGGAGATCTAACGGATGGAGACCTCTTCGTCCTCCTGCAAAAAAACTGCCTCGCCTGGGGAAGAAGTAGAAGAGGAAGAAGCAGGTTCTGAGGAGCTGGAAGGGGACGAAGAGTTCCTAGCGCTCCCGCCTCCAAAACCTTCAATTACCCTGTCACACTTATCGACCACCAACTCACCAAAAACTAAGCTTTCCAATTCAAAACCCACCAGCTCATCCGCCCCTGTTACACCAGAACCAGCAGACAAGACTCCACGGACGGTACCCATCATACTGCGTGAGCCTGAAAAATGGACGAGCCTCGCAAAAGAAATGAGACGACTGGGTATAAATTTCGAGTCAGCAAAACGAGTATATCTCGAAATTTAAATCATACCGAAGACAACTGTGGACCACCGACAAACCACAAAATTATTCACAGAACGTAAGGTTCAATACTATGCGTACTATCTTCCGGAGGAGAAAAACCTCAACATAATGATTAGAGGCCTACATGGTCTCTCAGTCGCGGAGATTACAGAAGACCTGGAGGCCAAAGGCTTACATCCAATTGGGGTTTTCTATCTCAAACTTTCATATGGTCCCTCTAAAGTCGTCATAGTCCTCCTCCCGAGGACAGAAACGGAAATATACAACGTATACGACATCTGCAATCTTGTCTGCAAGGTCGAAGCCCAACGACCGAGAAACGGACAAGCCGAATGCCATAACTGTCAACAATTTGGTCATTTTGCTGGAAACTGCCACGCACAACCCCGGTGCGTTAAATGCGATCAACTTCACCAATTTTCAGCCTGCAAAAAGCCACAGGAAGATAAGCCCAAATGTGTGAACTGCAATGGATAGCACCCGGCTAGCTATGGTGGATGTCCAAAGAACCCGAACAATATGAGGAAGACGTTCACACAAATAGCTGCAACAAAAACCCAAACCAAACCAACCACACAAAAAACATCTCCCAAACGTTAAACTCCTTCGAAAAGTCCCCATCAACTTCCCATGGAACAACTCTTTGCTTCCATGCGAGCACAATTTCAAACTATGATGCAAAGTATGATGGCGCAGATGGTTCAAGGAATTTTCTCCCAAACCCTCACTCCAACTGAACCACAATAATGCGTGACATGAATCACATCTCTCCTCTTACATGGAATGCAAACTCCCTGCTTCCGAAGACTGGAGAGCTGAATCAATTTATGCTGGATCATAAATTAGATATTCTGCTTCTCCAAGAAACATTTCTGAAGCCAGGGAATCAACTCCGGTTCCCCAAGTACATTCTATATCGTAACGATAGAATGACTGGTAGGGGCGGAGGAACAGCCATTCTTGTGAAGAGAGGTGTGAATCATCACGTGATAAAAACCCCCAACCTTCATTCCTTAGAAGCTACAGTTATTAAAGTGCAAACGACTTCATTCGAATTTGTTCTGGCGTCTGTGTGCAAACCACCGCTGCTGCATAATATCTTCCAAGATCTACGCTCTCTACGAGAATTCGATGATCCGATTCCAATGGCAGGAGATATGAATGCATATCACCGCAGTTGGGGAGCTGTGAGAAGCAATCAAGCTGGGATTGAGCTCAATCGATTTATCACAGAAACTAATGGAAGCCTGCATATCCCCGACGAGCCCACACATTTTGGCCCGAGAACAGCTACGCTTTAGATATTGCGATATCTTTCGCATTCAACCATAACATCAAGTTGAACGTCCTCGACGAGCTGTCGTCTGATCACAAGCCGGTACTCCTTTTAATAGAGGACATCCATATAGATGTTCCTCTAAAACTAAAAAGGAAAACTAATTGGAAAGCCTTCAAAGACGCACTGGCCAATGAAAACTTGACGCAAACACCTGATACGGCCAGCAACCTAGAAAAAGTAATTGAAGAAATTACTAAGAAAATTATCCAGGCTAAAGAGGACAACACAATCACAACTCCGGCAAGGGAAGACAATCCCTATGAACTCCCTCAGCAAATTAAAAGACTGATACGGAGGAGGAATCAAGCTCGAAGACGAGCTAGGAACAGAGGTGATCTTCCACAGGTGACTCTTCCTCGGAGGAGGACATTGTCGATGACGAGGAAATATTAAGGGTAAGTGCGAGAGTATTACGGACACAAGTCCCTCCGGAGGATGGTATACGACCAGAAGACTTTGACGAAATTAAACATCTTGTACTGACATTAAACATTTGAAAATCACCCGGCTACGACACGCTCACAAACATGACCTTTGCCACAACAGTCCATTGAACTCCAGCTATCTAAGCTGGTGCAACACATCCAAAATGGCCTCAACAGAAAGAAATCCACTGGCCTTGTTATGTTCGACGTGGCAAAGGCATTCGATAAAGTCTGGCATGCGGGACTAATATTCAAAATGCATGCACTGCTTTTACCCCTCCCTATCATTCAAACGATAGGCTCTTTTCTCCAAGGCAGAAGTTTCCGCGTCAGAATTGACAACAACCTCTCCAAACTGCGGCCAATCGAAGCTGGAGTTCGACAAGGATCGCCACTGTCATCTACACGGCAGATTTTCCACAATTACCCGCGAATGTTAACCTTTCTCTCTATGCCGACGATACTTGTATATATTATACATCCAGACAAGCAGAAGTCATCACTTTAAAACTGCAACAGTCCATCAACATGCTTTTGAGATACTTTCGTAAATGGAAGATAAAACTCAACACAGACAAAACGCAAAACATATTTTTCACACGACGACCACACCAAAGACCAACACTCTTAACTATACAAGACGAAGACATTCAATGAAAAAAAGACTGCCAAATTCCTCGGACTAATAATACTACCTTGGATATCCTAAGATTCTCGACAAACCAAACTAAACAGACGTACAAATCACTACGACAAATAACTGAATAGACAGAACAACAATGAAAATGAGTGCTGAATCTGGGCAATAATAGTCCAGAAAATATAACTGAAGCAAGAGTGGCAACACTAGCTTTAAGCAACACACGTCTCCTGGTTCCAGATAGGTGTGTTGATCCACAAACCACCACTTTCCATAAGAGGATATGCCAATGCCAACTGGCATGACTTTCGAAAGGAAACTTCTCAAAAATTAAGAGAATGCATGCCCCCTAGAAATAGAAATATGCCTCAAGAGGAGATTGGTCAACTCATCAATCAGTCTAACCTCTTTATTTTCGAAGCAATGGGAAAATGCATTCTCGAATATAGAGTAAACGGTACCAGTTTACTTATTTTAGACATAATTAGGAAAAGAAAAAGAAGAGATTAAGGAGGTGTGGCCCGTGGAGGGCTTAGAAATTAATTTCTCAAGCAGATCATCTATGAGATTAATGATTTAATAGATGGTAGACTGACATTTCGCTACAAAACTCAGCTTCTCGCAAAAATCAAAGATGTAAAGAAAGGGCTAACTATATTCAAACAACTCAAATTACTTTCTGGACCATCAAAACGTAAAACCATACCAATATTGAGTAACGCTACAAGTGAAAAGAATAGTGCAAATATTTTCGTTGCGTACTTTGAAAAAGTGTACAATAACTCAAAATCATTTACTAATGCAGTTATGGAAGACGCAGAAGTAATAAGGAAACATTCTGAATTCTTATCTAATGCTCAAGAGAAATTTATGTTCGATGACGCATTTACAGCGGAGGGAATGTCCGAAAATCGAACGTCAGTATACAAGGATTTCATAAGCATAAAGTGCATAAAAGATATTTTCAAAAGCTTAAAACCGAAATCTTCCACTGGTTACAATTTCATAAGTAATAAAATTTTGAAAAACCTGACAGGAGTTCATTCGGAATTCCACACAATCATCATAAACAACTGTATTAATCTCAGTTATTTGCCGAAAGAATGGAAACAAGCAATAGTCGTTCCGATACCTAAGACTGGATCAATAGTAGTGGAACCAACGATGTACAGGCCAATCTCGCTTCTTCTATGTGAAAGCAAAATTCTAGAATATGTACTTAAAGAAAAATTACTAGCAAATTGCGATGGAGAGAATGTTATAAAATCTAATCAATTTGGGTTTACCAAACAGAAGTCCACCATACATGCGCTGATAAGTCTATCAGAAGAAGTTAATTCGAATTTTAGAAAGAAATGTCCAAAGCTCACGTGCTCCCTCGACCTACAAAAGGCCTCAATGACAGAAAGATTCTGGTGGAATTCAACAACACTTTATCTAAAACTGTAGAAATACTCGCAGGGGTCCTCCAATGGTCTGTTCTAGGCCGGATTCTGTTCAATATCTATCTATCGGACTTTCCATAGGACGGTGAGAATAAAATAAAATCAATGTTTAAATAAATCATCAGCATAAATCTTTATGCTGATGATACAATATTGTACACAACTCGTCTTAATGTCAAAGTAAATATTCGTAGACCCAATATGTTCCTAAATGTAGTACAAAAATATTTTGAAAAATGGAAACTAACTGTAAATTAAACAAAGTCTAAAACGAAAGAAAGAGTACAAAACTAATGCAAACATAAAAGTATTATTCAATGACCAGCCAATAGAAGCAGTTGACAACTTGAGATACCTCGGAGTTACTTTATGCTCCAAGAGAGCAAAACTCGTACTCTGTCTCATCAAAAATTTAATAAGAAACAGGGAACTTGATACAGAAGTTAAACTTACTATGTATAAACAATTGATCAGGCCCATTCTTACGTATGGTTTCGAAGCGTGATGCCATATCCCCACATGTTAATTGAATCAAATAGAAGTATTTGAACGAAAATGACTGTACAGTATATAACCCGTGGAAACAGCCTATCGTAGGTCAAGTTTTGACCAGAACGTATCTATTAAAATAAGCAAAAAATGTTTATACAGTAAGTTCAAGAAATTTACACTAATCGATGAATTTATGGTTGCATTATTCTTAAAGAACTATAACAAATTAAGTGACATGGAATGTAGTGAATTGAAGAAAAAAAATGGATTATCTTCACAATGTATTTGATAACTTCAATGAAAAATTCCTATATAAAATAATTTCTATATGGGTGATTCTCAAATAGCTGTGATTTTTTATGTCTAGTACTTTATTTATTGTTTGACATGTTTTTTTTTTATTAAAAAATGATAATTATGATAAATTTGATAGTATTTTACTGTCGACAATGTATATTGAAGCATAAGTATTCATGGACCTCGAATAATTTGCAAAATTATATCGAAAATGTCAGTACCGTGGCATGTCTGATTTTCGTTTTTCGAACTAAATACATAAATTTCTATAAATAGTCGTATTATAATCTAAAGCTTTGCTTTTATAACTAAAACCTATTGTACATTTCGTCAAATTATGCTACAATTGTATCCCAATATTGACTAGTAGAAAGGAATAATGGTCATTGGTTCATGTCCTGGAATTTTCTTCGATTTTCAAATTTAAAATATTTCCCGCTTAAGCGCCATCTTTTATTCAGTTTCTGTCGCTCCCTCTAGTGACATTCTGAAGAATGACTATTTGTGTACAATTCACAGCTGTGTGGTTATTTTTCGACTCGATGTTATGACAGAAATAATTTGTTGTGTTTTTCAAAAGGTATGTCATAAAATTATCGGTCAGTACCATGGTATTGAAATTCACGCGTGTTAATACAATTTTTAGATCAATTATACTGAATAATTATTCAATTTCACGTGTGAATTCAAAATTACTTGGCCAATCATTTTAATTAAGTGTGAAAACTCAAGTTAGGTTAATTATACATTCAGATGTCAGTACCGTGGGTGTCAGTACCGTGGGTGTCAGTACCGTGGGTGTCAGTACCATGCTAAACAAAACAAATAATATTTAAATGAATATTTCCTTGATGTTTCAATTTATTATCACGTTTAATTGATCTAGAATTACAAAAAATGGCTCCAATACTGCGAACAAGATTGAAAAATATACCAGGAATTGGAAATTTGTGTCTTAATACGGTGGCTACAAGTAAAAAAGGTGAATTAAAACATAAGAAAAAAAGTACTCAAGTTCAGCAGGATGAAAAATTGAGAAAAAAACGAGAAGCAGAGAGGTTACGTCGACAGAAGATAAGAGAAGATCCAACAGCTTATGAAGAATATTGTAAAAAAGAACGAGAGAGGAATGAACAGCGTAAGCGTGATAATAAATTGAAATCTATTGACCAGTTAACTGAACGAGAGAAACAATGTCGACGGAAATTACAAAATTCGTGGCAAAAATCTTCTCGAATGAAAAAAAAAAACTCCAAAACGAGTCTCGGGATGAAAACAACAGTGAGATAAATAATAATGATAACAGTAATAATAAAAATATTTCTAAACAGGCTTTGATTGGTAAAAAAAGAATTAAAAAATATTTACGTAAATGTTATCGTGAAAATGAAAAGTTGAAACAAACGAACGAGCAATTAAAGAAAAAAGTTGGCAGTCTTCAGAAAAAAATGCAGATTATCTGTAAAAAAATTATCATCTTCTACTTCTCCAAAATCTACTGTTGACAGATTTTTGAAAGGAAAACGTGTTGACAATGATATTAAAAAAAACTAATATTTAATGAAGTTATTGTTCAGCAAATAAAAGATGGATACACAAATAGTAAAAGCTATAAGTTGAAACAGATTTTGAGTCGTTTAATGACTAATAAAATCGTTAAAAAGTATAAACAGTTGTCACGAGTCAGGAAGGAGATTATTCCATCAGTTGTTTCAAGAATTCCCAAAACTCAAGACCCTTTAAAGTACATACAAAAACCAAAATCCAGTCAAATTTTTATTCAGACACAAATAAAAACTTTTTTTGAGGATAATAGTCAAATCGATCCTGGGGAAAAAAGGTTTTGTTAAATTAAATGGTGAAAAAATTGCAAAGCGATACATGGATTCCAATATTATTGATATGCACGCCAAGTTCTGTGCTCAAAGTAGTTATAAAGTGTCATATTCTACATTTGCCAAATATCGTCCTCGTTATTGTGTGGAATCACAAGTAACACAACGTAATACATGTGCGTGTATTACGCATGAAAATTTTTCTCTTCTAGTTAATGCTCTTCATCGAATGAAAATAATCACAGAAAATACTCCTGAAAATATAATAAAAAGTCTAGTCTGTGATAATCGATCAGAAAAATGTCTTTCTCGATGCTGTGATTTTTGTAAGCATAAGGAAATCGAAATTAACTTGAGCAACGTTGATGTTACAAGTCAAATGTATTTTATGAAGTGGATATTATCTTCGGAAGAAAGAATTAGTGAAAAAACTAAGAAACCAATTACTGTAAAAATAATATCAAAAAATAAAATAACGTGTACCATAGAAGAGGCCAAAAAATTACTAAAACAAGAAATAATTCCATTTATGGCTCATGAATTTAGAAATTTTCATCAGAAACTATTTACTAAAACGTTGTTAAATAACTTAAATGCAGATGAATTAGTTGTTCTCGTTGATTTCAGTGAAAACTATTCATGCAAATATGGAACTGAGGTCCATTCTGTCCATTTTGGTGCTAGCCGAACT
Source organism: Stratiomys singularior (assembly GCA_954870665.1). Taxonomy (NCBI): domain Eukaryota; kingdom Metazoa; phylum Arthropoda; class Insecta; order Diptera; family Stratiomyidae; genus Stratiomys; species Stratiomys singularior. Next base: position 61,041,279 of record OX940879.1, on the reverse strand, counting down.
CAATGTACGTTGCATACTGGAATGATTTACGGTGAAAATTTTTCTCAGGGATTTGCTACCCTATCTCAATCATTACGACATGATCCTGCTGCAATTACTGTCCATTTAAAGCAAATCCTTAACTACTACCTCTCACAGTTTCCTAACATAAAAAAAATACATTTTATGAGCGATGGCCCGACAACTCAGTATCGGAACCGTAAAATGTTTTACATTATTACTCAATATCTTCCTCTTTGCTATCCTCAAATTCAATCTATAACTTATAACTTTAGTGAAGCTGGACACGGAAAAAGTGCAGCTGATGGCATTGGAGGCTTTTTGAAACGTTCAGCTGATGATCAAGTAAAATTTGGCAAGGATATATCTAACTTTGACCAGTTAACAACAGTTTTGCGTAGCTCCACTAATAAAATATATATAGATGTCGTGACTACTGTCCAAATTGAAACTATTGATACTTTATTGCCTGAAAAATTTCGTCCGTTTACTGGTACCATGAAAATGCACCAGTACACTTGGAGTCGAGAAAACTCTGGCCTAATATTATTCAACTCGTTAAGTTGTAGCGACTGTCAACCTGGCATAATCTGTAAACATTTCTCAATGGGACAAATAAACTATAATGATAATCGATGTAAATTAGCTTCTCCGAAAGCAACGAAAACTTTAAAAAGATCTCAGAAAATTATGAAAATATATGAAATATATGAAAATTGTATTACTGTTTTTTTTTTAAATTTTAATTTGTTAAAAACTTCAATTAATTTCAATATTTAACTAATGTTAAACTTTGTTTCATTCTAAGACTATTATGAAAATTGTTATTTTAATTCTACTGTTAATAAATTTAAAAAATTGTTAAAATCAAGAAAGAAAATACCGTAAATGTCTGTATAAATATCAAAATCCTATAATTTATCATTTGTTTTATTATTTTAAGAGATTTAGCCAAATATTCTGAATATTTAATTTTGATGTCAGTACCGTGGTAGTAAAATTTCTAATTTTTGTTCTAGCTTCTTTTCTATTGAAGTTGTAGTAGAGCTACGTTACAGGCTTAATTTTAAGCATAATTAAAGACCAATAACACCCAGATCACAAGTTTTAAAGCATTTTTGATTTTAAAAAATTTTGAGTTGTAAAAATCACAGTTATATAAGAATCACCCATATCCTTCTTAAATTATCTGTATGCTGATGGAAAAACTCATATTAATGGAGTTCTAACGTTTTTTAAGCATAATTCAATTTTAATAACTTAGAGGGTATTATTACCTAACAATGTAAACGAAGGTATTCAATCTTCCCCTGTTTCCTGTTTGTTTTCATTTCCCTTTTTTTCTCATTTTTTATCTACTTTCTATTCTATTTCCACTTTTCACTTTTTCTTTTCTTTCATTCGCCATTGTATATAGTCTTACACCCTAATCGTGCAGTAGAAGGGGTTTTATGGGGCTTTCCCCTTCAAAATACAAACGTTATCTATGTTTTAGGTAAGATAACAATGAAGAACATAGTATGCGTGAAAGATGGAATGCTGAAAAATTTTCTACCTGAAAATGCAGTAAACTTGTCTTCTTCCCTGACAGTAAAATATCACAGAGACAAGCACTGATACTGATAACTGTTATACTTCTTGGATGCAATGATGATTTGTTATTTTGCTTCTTTTTGTTATCTCTGCAATCAGTATCGCAAGTGCTATTCACATTCCGAAATTTGTTAGTTGCTAAAGTTATTTGTAACCTTTAAAATAGAAATTGAAGGAATTCTTCAATTTGAAAGAAATTTTTCTGATTGTAGTTCTGAAGAAATCAGGACGCTAAAAATTTGAATAAAAATATTTGTTAAATTAGACAAATAATATTCGATGGTGATGATAGTGAATTCGAGTGGGAGGAAAAAAATGAAATACTAAAAGTTCACAAATTTTTAAGTGCTGGCAGTATAAACAAAGATATTTCAAAGTTTACAAGACAAAATGTTTTCGAATTATTTTGAATGAAGACATTCTGGAAGATATTCTAACGGAAACAAACAGGTTTGGGGAAAAATGATAATCATTTTGAAGAGATCAGTGTAGAAAAAATAAAAGCTAATATATACAAGAAATAAAAGCAGTTTTAGATTACAATAAAAATATGGTAGGAATTGATGGAGGTTATCAAATGTTAAGCAAATTTCATATTATGCGACGGTATCACAAAGCATACAAAAATATTTGGTAATTATGTACTTTTTGACCCCATTGTCGTAGGGGGTGGGGGTTGCGGGGGATGTTCACGAGGTGCTCTCTGAACATAATTCCGTTGGAATTAGCCGTCGGTCACCAAAACCGGTCAGCAAAACTATAATAGTTACTAAAGGTGATTCAGTTTATTGATATCCATCAACCTGTCATCATGCGTTTGTGTGAATTCATCACTCTCGTGCAAAATCGTGAAGAATTCTTGAATTTTTTATTTGCGAAGCGAGTAATTCGTGAACATATTGTGTGTCGAGAGTGTGGTACTTTTATTAATGTCAATCGAAACACATTAAAATTACAATGCCCATCATCTACATACAAGGTTATTGCGAAAAGAAAACGGCAAACAGTTCGGTGTACGTATCGCATTTCTGCTCTTACGGGTACCTGGTTTCATAATACACGAGATTTGGAGAGAATTTGCAAATTCATAGGATTTTTCTGTTGGTTTCCACCTTCACATGTTGAATTATTAATGGCAGAGTTATCACTTTCAAGCAGAATATGTGTTGACTATTTATCTTTTTGCCGCGAGGTAATATTCTTTAAATAATGATTTTATTGGGTCATTGAGCGAGTTGTTACATTATAAATCATTATTATTATAATGTAGGTTTGTCAACATTGGGTTCGACAACGTGAAAAACGTATAGGAGGTATTGGACGGACAGTTGAAATAGATGAAGCCAAGTTAGGAAGACGCAAATATCACAACGGACGCTTAATAACAGGTCAATGGGTGTTTGGAGGGATCGACCGTACAACCAAGGAGGTTTTCATAGTACCTGTAAGAACACGGGATGCTGAAACTTTGTTATCGGTGATAAGACGATATATCATGGACGGCACAACAATTATATCAGATTGTTGGCGTGCATAAAATTGTTTAAATGAAAGAGGTTATCAGCATTTAACTGTTAATCACTCAATGAATTTCGTAGATCCCGACACTGGTGCTCACACTCAAAACATAGAGCGTGTGTGGAGGGATCTACGAGGTGCTGTTCCTAAGTATGGGCGAAAGAAGAGTAACTGGTCTTTTTATATCGCTGAATTTTTATTTAAACGCCATTTCGAGTATCGCGAACGGATTGAAGCTTTTTTTCAACGCAATTAGTGTAATGTTTCCCATTACAGAGGATGATTTTCCCTCAGAGTCATCGTAATATTGTAATTATTTTGTAGCTATTGCATAATCATTGTCAAATTATTGTGTAAGTTGCCAATAAGTGTAATAAATTATAAATTCACAAATATAACAATTTCAACCCTTCTTAATTTTTTTATAAGAGATGGCCGACGGCTAATTCCTTCGGATTCTTGTCAAGAGCACCTTTTTACATTACCCCCCGCAACTCCCACCCCCTACGACAATGGGGTCAAAAAGTACATAATTACCAAATATTTTTTTTATTATTGCGTCGATATGACGCATTTGAATGGTTGTATTATCTTCAAGAACATTCATAAAGACAGATCATTTCACGTGTTCAAACAAAAACTTGCTGAAAAAATTATTGCCAATAGTATAGGAAAAATAAAGACACTAACAAAAAAACGAACAGTTACAACGTCCGTACTAATCAACTTTGGAAAACAAGCTCAAAAGCTTTGTGTTGTTTGTTTAAAAGAAAATAAATGGAGTGAAACTATTTACCATTGTAAAAATTGTGATGTGTCTATACACATCCCGCATTTCAAATATTAGCACAGTGAACAAAATTTCCAAAAAATAATGATCAAAAATGATTTTTTTTCTACTTTTATACAATTTGACACCTAAATATGAAATAAATTTTTTCCGTGATATGGGTCTTCTTTTCGTATTTTCATATGATGCAAATGGGTTAAGAAATATAGACAAATTTTCAAAGAAGTTATTGGTTATCAGTTAAGTTTTGGAACCCTTTTAGTAAAATCAAATGAACTCAAAACACGTAAAGAGCAATTTGATAATATATTGGAAAATCGAAGAGAGCTCTGTAGTCTTGGACTTAAAATGAAAATTCAAGGCTGAGTCAAACATACTCGAATGAGAAATTTGGTTACAATTAGTTAGACAGGGATATTCGTTGCAGGTAATCCAACAAGAGAGCATAAGTGAAGATCTTCTAACTAGTTTGTCGCTATTACAACAAAGATTTTATATGGCGGAATTCTCTTCGGAAACTGCGATAAACATTATTCCTATTTTTTAAAAGAAATACTAGATTCTTTGCTCAAAATTGTTGAATTCTTGGATTTGAGATTGCAGTGTGGACAGTGATTCGAATAGACTCATTGAACGTCGAACCCTAGCAATGAACGACTTCGACAAGATCTAAACCAACCGCAAAGGCCTTATGTTTACTTTTATTATTAAAAGCAGGAAATCTCCATCGGTGGAGCGCACGAAACTGTCTATTCCTTGATTTCAATTTTTCTTTAATCTCAGCATCATTAGAATAAGTAAGCTTGATGCTTATTTAATAGTCCGACCTTTGCTTCCGAAATCACGAAAAACATAAATAACAACATGCATGGAATTAGAGTCCAATTCCGTTACAATTGACGTCTCATCGAGAAGTAAAACAGAAACGTTTTCTAAATTTCAAATGCCGTGGACTTTTGATGACCTTCTATCGAATTGGAGAAAACGGTGAATTTGATTCTCGCGCCAATCGTGGTCTACGCCGCTCGCGCCCCGTAACATAATCTTGTAAAATCAGTTATAAATTTTCTTTAGTCAATCTTAGTTCGCACCTCGACTATGTAGCACGAACTCCACAAAACCTTCTAATCATTATTTTGTAACAATCAACAAAATAATTTTTTTTTTATATTTCAATTTTCTGTCATCATCAGCGTCCTGACAAACAACAATTGTGTCCGAAGTGGACAAGTGTTGAAAAAAGGGAAAGTGAAAAGCAAAGCAAAAAAATGGCGACGCCGCCGGACGAGCTAATACGAACTTTCACGTCAGCTATTACGGCCGCTATAACGACGTGCAAGCAGAATGCCCAGCAATCACCAGGAAATTCCGCCACGCAAAAACTACCACCATTTTCGGTCAACGGATTTCGCGCGAGGATTATTTTAAGCGATTCGACTTGGCCCTGGAATTGCGTAAGATGAATGCCGATTTATATGCTTATTATGCTCGGATGCACATGGGTGTTGAGCTGAATTACGTGCTAGCTATGTCCCCATAAAGGTCATTCACGCTAAATATAAATTCACACGTTAATGCTATCATTGCACTTTGTAAACCCAATTGTTTTTGTCAGCATTGCATTTTCCAAAGAACCTTAATAAAATATATCTTTCCAGCAAATTTACTTTTGCGACCTAATTCACGCACACTCTGGATATAGATCAGGAAAAATTTGTAGTATAAAGTAAACTAGCGCATTAAGTTGAATAGTTGTAATTCATGATTCCAGGCAGAAACTCTAACCAAATAAATTTCAAAAAACCAAAACTTTGTTTCTTTTTTTTTTTTTGAAAGAATTACTCTTGTAACTTTAACTGACGCAGTAAAACTAACCGGCGGGCTGGAGAAATAGAAATTCGTTCGTTCGAGACAGCTTGTTGAAATCGAAAATTAATTTTCCGGCGGATTATCGGAACTTACGAGTGTATGTCGCAAATTTTAATTTCAACTTATTTGGTGTTTGTGTGCAGGATCTTGCAGCAAAGTAGGAATAACGTTGTGAAAAGCAGCATACGTCCTGAGGAACGTACTAATTATCAAGGAGATGCAGACAAAATTTTGCATTCTAATGTAAATCCGATAGTTTTGGATATTTCCGATATACAGTATCGGCCAAAACAAATGCAACTCAAATTAGTTCCATGATGTTGGGCAGCGAAACCCCAAGTTTTAGAAGCAAAGTGTTTTATATTTATTTCATTAGTATTGTACCAGTCATTTAAAAAAAACACATAATCATTCTACAAAAAATCGGTAATTTTTACCACTAAATTCAGGAAAATTTACGAAAACTTCTTTTTTTTATCGGACAAAACAAATGCAACTTCGTGGTTTTTTTTTAATTATTAATAATGTATTAATATTTTGTGGCGAATCCATTATTTTTAATGACAGCTCGGCACCTGCGAGGCATAGAGTCAATTAAATTATCAATTATTGTTTGTGGGATCTCATTCCATACTCTTTTAATTTTTTTTAACAATTCACTTTTGTTACTAATATTTTCACGCTGTATTTTCTGTTTAGCAATTTCCCATAGATTTTCTATAGGGTTCAGATCGGGTGACTGGGGTGGCCATTGTAGTACCTGAATTCCACTCTCGTTAACCCATTCTTTCACAGTTTTCACAGTTTGATTTTCTTTTAAAAGGTTTGTAAAGCAATAACGAAATAAAAATAATTTACTTTCCATTAATATTTTGGACTTTTGTTGGTTAATATCGTGAGAGTGATTTGAGTTGCATTTGTTTTGGCCGATACTGTACATTTTAGTCGTCTCCTAAATCTCAAGCCCTAAGCCGTAAACCGTAAGCATTATAAGAAATAAATTAAGAAACGAAACAAACCGATCAAGTGATTCTTTTTGTGCGGGAAATACAAGTGCACGGGCCGATAACATTAATGTAATTTGTGAAATTTCAAATAAAACGCATTCAAAGCCAACTTATTTCGAAAATTTGATTCCGTGTAACAACTTTGATAATTATATGACACAAAAAAATTCCGTAGATTTCTTCTCTACAAGTAGATATCTTCAACTCACTCAGAATCGCAGACGCAATAATTTTCCAAAGTTTGATGGAAATCCGCGTCTACTATTCAATTTACTCGACAATTTCGATGACATCGAAAAATCGAAAAATAAAATATCGCCGGAATCAAAAACAGTTGTTCAATTACCTGGTCATATAAATAACGAAGACATATATGGGTAATTCTCATCAAATTTCGAAATTTGATTCCCGAGCCATTAGTGCCGAGTGATATGCATTAACTACATAAGTCTTTTTTTCATTTGAATGTACGATGTCTATACCGCTATTGTTTAAAAAGAAAACGTCTTTCCTCTAAAGAAAAAAAAGATATGGCTCCTTTGTTACCGTGCAAATCATTCCCTCACCTTGTCCCTTAGTTCAAAAATATTACTAAAATGCCTTTTTATCTGAAATATATCAATATTCTTAATAATAAAATTATGCAAATATATTAGATAGATGTTTGTTATTGTCTATAAAAGCTTCCATCTTACAACAACGAATTTATAAAAACAATAATTCGATTTTAAATATGTCCCGCCAAATAAAATCATTCCCTCATCCTATTACGAATATTCGATTTCTGAACGTGTCAAACGATATTTAGGAACGCAACCTTAAGTTTTTAGTACCTGTCAACACTCTCAAATGATTCAAGATGGCGATTTCTTCTTAACCGCAGGTGAGTTCATGTAAAAAAATATTTTGTGAAAAATTGTTAAAAGTTAAATTTATGACGATCATTACCTCACGTTATATGAATGTATTAAGCATTTTAATATCTATCATTAAAATTTGTTGGTTTTATGCGTTTTTGGGAGTAAAATACATATTCGAAATGTAACAAGCAAATTGAGGTTATGTGTCGGTTTTGTTGTAGCTTAAGTTAAAATTCGTCATTCCCTCACAGTCATTCCCCCACTGCATTTAGGAGTGAGGGAATGACGGCCGTGTGAGGGAATGATTTATCCAGTATTTTGCGGTTTTTTTAGATTTTTTATTTATTTCTTGCAACTTGTATTTCACGGTATTTAATTTAAAACAGGTGCATGTATGTGGAAGCAAAATGGCACGACAAACGAAGTTGAGTGATGCAGAAAAAAAATAAAAAAGAAAGAGTATGATAGAAAAAGGCGAGAAAAAATGAAAAATAATACTGAATCTTTAGAAAAACTGCGGGAAAAAGAAAGATTAAAATATTTAAAGAAAAAAGAGAAAGGTCAAGTTAAACCAGTTATTAATATGAATGCTAGAGAACTTAGACGAAAGCGAAAACAATGGAAAGAAAATTGTAAAGTGTATAGGATTAATAAAGCCATAGCACACCAAAATTTACAAAGAATAATTGATGATACACCTCCGCCAAGTCCAGTATCAGTTGTGCAGCAAATTAGAGAAGATGTAGCTGCTCGAAATAGACGACAGATGCGAAGGCGACGAGCTATTTTGTATGCAAAGATTGCAAATTTGGAAAAAAATTTGAAGAATGCAGTGAAGTTAAGCGAAAAATATAAGAAGAGATATTTGAGAATGAAAACAAAAAAAACTGACCCCGAATCGCCTGGAACTAAAGTAGATGCGCTTCTAAAGAATGTAAACGTTCGTGAGAGTGTGAAGAAGAAATTACTTTTTGGAGAAGCGTTAACAAGAGATCTAGAGACTAGTTACAAAGATCTTTGAAAGAAACATGAAAAAAAGAAAAAATATTACGAAATGTTGAAATTGAAATCATTGCAGAAATATAAGTTACTTCATGCATCGAAACCTTTTTTTAAACATGATACTTTCAAAAGACAAAAGCCTCGAAAAATAAGCGATAAAATGATGAAGGTAAAGGACGATGTAATTAAATTTTTGGAGAAAGATGAAAACTCAAGGATGTGCCCGGGGAAAAAAGACTATCTTAAATCAAAAAATGGTAAAACTAAACAAAAGCGTGTTTTATATGATACACTTCAAAATTTACACAAAAAGTTTTTAAGCACGGTCAATTATAAGATAAGCTTATCAACCTTTTGCAGATTCAGACCCTTTTGGGTTACTTGGCAAAACGTGAATACCCGAAATACTTGTCAATGCATACAGCATGCCAATATTCAATTGATGATATCTAAATTGCATGAAGTCAAAGCATTGAAATTTCGTAACGTGACTTCAATTTTAGCGACAATAACCTGCGATGTGCATTCCACAAAATGTCTATTCAGGGAATGTTCAACCTGCAAGGAACGCTCTTTGGAATACTATTTACCAATGCCTAATCAGTTTGTGACTTATCAACAATGGATTTATGAAGTCAGTTCATTTGAAAAGGATGGAAAAAAAAATACAGTTCGTAAACCCGTGAAGAAAGAGTATAGGGTTAAATTGAAATTGCTTGTTCAAAGTCTGGAAGCAGCATTACCACTTTTTTTTTCACATATTGGCACTATAGCACATCAATATCAGGCCATTCAACATATAAAGAAAAAATTAACAATAAACGACATTTTAATTCATGTAGATTACAGTGAAAACTATTGCTGTAAGTATAACGAGGAAATACAAGCTGTCCGATTTGGTGGAGGAAGGAAGCAGATAACAATGCATACAGGAGTGCTTTACTTGCGCAAGGATATTGCAATCAAACCTGTATCCTTTTGTTCTCTCTCAAGTGACAATAGACATGACACAATGGCTGTTTGGGCTCACTTGAAACCCATATTTGAGTGGATAAAAACACAACATTTACCTATTTCCCGATTACATATGTTGAGTGATGGGCCTGTTAATCAATACAAAAATAAATTTATGTTCGAAATGGTGTGTCGCCATCTAAAAGATCTCTATCCAGAAATCACATACTTTTCATGGCATTATTCTGAACCCGGGCACGGTAAGGGAGCGCCTGACGGTGTCGGTGGAACCCTGAAACGGACAGCTGATAAAGTCGTGGCAGAAGGCCATGATATCGTAGACCTGAATTCATTGAAACCTATCCTTCAATCCAGGTGTCCTTCTATTTTATTGTTTGAAGTTACCACAGCAGATATTTCGCTGATGGATGATCTCATAAAACAGTCCAAGACTATTCCTACTTTCCGGGGAACACAAAAAATACGCCAGTTCGTATTTTTTCACAACACCTTACAGTGCAGAAGACTTTCATGCATAGATTGCGAAGAAGTTTGTACCCACTATCATTTGGGGTATTTTCAACAACAGCGCAGTAATCGATTTACTAAGAGGCGTAGCAAATCCCCTCAAAAGTATATGGAATTGGATATAATGAAGGATAATTACCAACTGTCTTCAGCGTCGTCTTCGCGCATTCAAGATCATACTAAAATGTTAAAAGAAAATGATACAATTGATTTAGAAAATGAGGGATCTACTGTTGTCTCCGACAGTGATAAGAATGTTACCATTGGAGATCATGTCCTGATAAAATGGGGCACGTCAAAGTATCCCGGAGAAGTTCTATCTGTTTTTGAAGATGGTTTGATGGTTAGGTGTATGAAGCAAGGTGTGAAGTTCTGGAGATGGCCTAATATTAAAGATGAGCAATTATATAAATGGGAAGATGTGATACAGAAAATAAAGCCGCCAAAGTTAGTTAAAAGGGGGAATTACGTTATTACAGAGTTAGATGACTCTACAAGCGATGTTAAAATTAAGATTGAATAACTCATTGATCTCAAAGACCAAAAAACTCTCTGAAAAGACTTATTTAGGTTAATATTAATAATAATTAATGCTTAATAAATAAATATGAAGATGTTTTAATTTAAGTTTTGGAGAAGTGCTAAGTACAAAGTTTAAAAATAAATAGTAATAAGTATTTAAAAGTTAAAAACATTTGTTACCTCTATAGTGAGTAGTACTCGTATATTTGTTATTTTTTTGGGTTTATATTATATTTATGTTGGTCATTTTCTATAAGTACAAAATATTGTTTATGTTCTATAAGTACAAAGTTTTGAGTTGATTTTCTTGAGAATATGATATTTCATTGTTTGATATATATTAATAAAAAATATATAATTTCTTTCATTTGTACATGTTGTTTTTTTACTATAATATAATAATAAATCATTCCCTCACTCCGTTAATCATTCCCTCATTTCATTATTTTTTTAAACCTCATTTTATATAGGTTATATACAAAAATATGGAAGATCAATACCCCTGGACAGATCTCTAAAAGCAACTTTTCTGATCTCCGCGAAAAAATATCTAAGTTTATAAAAAAAAAAATTCAATAATATCCCAAATTTCGAGATTTCATAAGAAATACCCATATGTTAGAGCTGCTGCAGTTACCTTAGGGCTCACCATTTTATAAGGAATTTATACCGCCCATAATTAGTATGCACTAGTCCGCCCATAATTGGTATACACTTATAGTTCAGTGATTCAAACAAACAACTAATAAACAATAGTGCATTGATGTGAATATAGTTTGTCAATATATAAGTGTGTAAATTCAGTTAAATTAATACACTGCGTTACTCTGTATCGGGAAACTTTTATAAGTTTATACAATATATGTGTCAATATAAATACATAAAGTGTAACATTTATTTCTATAAAGCCGACCTAAATCAATAATAACAACAATTTTAACATAAGTTATGAGGAGCCTCAACCTCATAGCGCACAATTTTTATATGATGAGACCCAAAGTCTTCGAACTTCCCATCTTGACGACGAGGAAAGAAGAGAATTGTTAAAAATCTGCCGAGACTACGGTGATATCTTTGTGGTTGTATCTTTGATACGTTGTGGCAAAAAAGGACGGCCGTATAAGAATAACTGGTAATTATAAATCCACTCTTAATCCTCAAATAATATTTGACGAGCACCCGGTTCAGAAAGCTGAGAATATTTTCAATCAGATGAAATGGGCAACACTATTTTACCATTTAGATGCGATGAATTCAGTCATGCACTTGCTTTGAATACCCATTGTCTCATTCGCCCAAACCGTGTGGCTTATGGCGCAGCCAATATCCCCGCGCTCTGGCAACGGCGTATTGAAAGAGTCCTCAAAAATATAAAGAAAGCTTGCGTATGTTTTGATGATATCGTTGCTTTCAGAGACAATTTCGAAGACTTGCTTCAAACCATCATTCAATTATTTGACTGTTTGGGATCAAATGGTCTTCGGCTCAATCGCGAAAAATGCGTTTTCACTGCAGATACAATCGAATTTTCGGGACACAAATTCGACTCAAACGGAATGAATAAATCAGACAAACCTATAGAAGCCATGTAAAACACAGCCAAACCACAGACGTTGGAAGAATTGCAACTATTTTTAGGCAAATCAATTTACTACAATTCATTCATACCAAATCTTGCAACAAAGGCAAGACAACTCTGAGATATGGTGAATACTGAAGACATAAATGACATGCTCAGAAGAAGCAAACAAAGTTTAAAATAAACCTGAGAGAATTATGACGTCTTCACAAGTGCTCATGCCAGGTTATTTTTTCAAGAAAAAATTAAATATTTTCACATAAATAAATAAAAAAGCTGAAATGGATAAACGGAGAAAAGAAACCACAGTTGCAGAAACCGAGATTATTATTAAGCTTGTTTGTCAAGGCAAAAAATATCGGGAAGTAGAAAAAATAGTTCTTCTTCAGTAAGAATCGTAGTCAACAAACGGAAAATGACGGAACTTTTATTAATAAAACGGGACGCGGACGAAAAAGTTACTGTCAATTAAAGATGAGCAATACATTCGACGGGAAATAGAAAAAATTCCAAAGAAGCTGATTGATAATTTGAGGGCTGAAGTTACTCATATGATTCAAAAACCGATATCCAAGAAAACTATTAGAAGAACATTGCGAAACTATGGTTTAAATGGAAGGATAGCCCGTAAGAAGCCATTTAAATCAGAAGCAAACAGAAGAAAATGGTTAGAGTTTGCGAAAACTTACGTAAATGAGGATCCAAATTTCTGGATAAACATACTATTCAGTAATGAAATTTAATTCTGTATGCGTTTATGATTCAAATTGACAAGTGTTCGCAAAGTTAGATATAAAAGCAATATCCGTAAACTTAGTCTTCATCAGACAGGACGTCGGTGTCAGTGTAAGGACGTCCGTGAGTGCAGACGCATACAGAAAATATTGAGTACAGTGAATTGGTAGTAAGTAATTTTCAGTATGGAAGAGTAAAATGACTTGGCAGTAAACTTCCAGTCCATCAAAGTAAGATGACTTGGGTGTCAACTTCCTGTCTAGAATGAAAAAAAGAACATAAACGATTAAAATGTTGTTAACTGCCATAATGTAGCGTATGCACGAGAGAGAGACCGAAAATATATACCGTGTGTAGTGACCAGTGTAATTGGAAAAAGATTGTTGTTAGTGATATAATGGTGGACATGAACTGCTTAGAATTAATAATGAACTTGTGTCGTAGAATCAGAAACTTTTAGATACCTTAGGTGAAAAAACTGTTAACATGAACGAATTAGTGGAAATAAACAGATAATTTTTATTGGGAAAAGATCAACTCGAGATAGAACGCGAAGTTTATAATTTAATGAACAATATAATAAGATCCGAGATAAATTTAAGCAGATAATCTTAAACTGATTCAAAATTGATTGAAAAACTAGACGTGAATGTGACCAAGTGTATACTGAAGGGAGGAAAAGGAGGAAACCCGACAAAAAGAAAATTAAAAGTTCTAAAGTGAATGAAGAAATCGACAGTGACGTCTGCTCGATTCCAAACAAAAAAAACGCGAGATAACTTGAGAAAGAGACTGCGCCGAGAATACCCCTGTAACGGATGTTTCGATGAGTAAGATCTCAAACAAGAACAAGTTAATTATGCCTGGAGTAGACTGGATAACGGTACAATCCGGGAATACAAAAAAAAAACTATGAACTAGAAGCAACATCGAGAAAGTATATACGGAAGCGAGCTCATGAATACAACCCAGACGAACCAGCGGCTCGGTGGAATACAAATGCAAAGCGCCCCGTTATCATCAAGTGAAGGACAACGCACTTCAATAAAAAAGCCAGAAAGAGGCAGCAGTAATAACGTCTACAAGAAGTGCATTCAAATCAAAATGTAAGTTTTCGGAATTAGAACATACTCCTATGATTGGTATAATATAAACATAAGGGCAACAAGAAGCGAAATAATTGCAAGTGAGCTAAATCTGTACACCTTTTCAATATCACGAGGTTACAATAAAAACAGATGTGTAATTTACTGCACCGAAATAGAGTCCAGAAATAAAGTTATAGAACTTTTCGAAACAGAAAACCTCAATTATTTCACTTACACCCCTAAAACAAATAAGACAGTCAATCTATTGTTAAAGAATATATGTGAAGGCTACCCCATGGAAGAAATTTTTGATGCACTAAGTGAAATAGGATGCAACGGCTTAGAAAAAGAGGTAAATTTCCACTCCAAGAAGCATGATTTAAATTTCCTTATTCTTAAACTAAAACCAGGAACGAACATCAAAGAGAACTTTAAAATCAAATTGATTTTAAAACAAAGAACAATAATAGAAAAACAAAATAAATAATGTGGAGGAAAAAACAAGTTAAAGTGCCTGAAATGCGATGTAGGCCTTCATCCTAAGGGTTTTATGGACTACCATGTAATAGGCTCTTCATCATAATATACATTTTTTAGTCGTTCGCTTACTTTTTTCAATAAACTTTGATATAAACTCAACTACTTTGTTTATCACTATTTTCTTCGCGCCATGCGGACGTGCCATAATTCTCTCCCGAGCAAAGTGCACATATGAGGCATGTTGTTTTTTAGTCGCAAAATGCATATATGAGACATGATTTTTTTTTTTAAGGAATGGAAGGTATGTGTTACTATTATATGAACATGATTTGATGAACCACGAGTTACTAAATACTTTTAACGCGAAACGGGTTGCTCGAAGTATTCGCCATCCGTATAGCGTTCGAGTTGCATATGCCGCAGAGCACGTGTTGGACGAATGTTTATAGTGGAATGTCGTGGAGAGAATCTTTGGCTGTTGTACAAAAGGGCATTTTATAGTGTTAATCAACTGAATGTGTGGGAAAGCACTTGTCGTACGAGGTAGTTTTACCCTTTCGGAAGATGCCACTTATGGCATAGCCCACCTGAATCGCGAAATAGCGTGCACCTATTAGATATTTTACGCTGGATATGCCAGTGGTATTGAAACAGTTGCTGGATTTAAATCAAAAGCTGTATTTGATCATCGGATACAACAATTTACGGTTGCATTGACTAGGCGAGTATCCAAAGGTCTCGAACACAAATAAGCTCCGGCCATGAAACGACGACAACGACAATGACGACTGTCATTCGCACGTGCGCACTATTCGCATTCGCACTATTCATCAGACCTTCAGCTTTGCCGTGTATCGTGCGATATAAAATCAGCTCTGAGGCACAAACTCTCTGTAGGTATGGTTACATTAGATATTGAAAAAGCCTTCGATACAGTTTGGCACCGGGGACTTCTATTTAAACTCATTACACTCGAATTTCCACCATATTTGATCAATCTGATTGGGTCTTTTCTTAACGACAGAACATTTCACGTCAAAGTACGAGAGTCTGAATCTAACCATTATATCGTACCAGCTGGGGTCCCCCAAGGTTCTTGTCTCAGTCCAACATTATTTAATATTTTCACTTCAGACATGCCAATACTAAGCAACTGCTCAATAGCCACTTTTGCTGATGACACGTGTTTATATACAGCATCGTCAGACCCGGGTGAGATTATTCAAATTCTTGAAAACATGCTTGAAAAAGTCTTCCAGTTTTTTCATCGATGGAGAATTAAAGTCAATGTTGAAAAAAAACTAAAGCGATGTTTTTCACCAAAAAGAGAAGCCCTAACAAACTTCCTGCCAGATGCATTAACTTTTTAGGTAAGGAAATTCCATGGTGTGACAATATCACATATTTAGGCCTTGTTCTAGACAAAAAGTTAACGTTCAGCGACCATATCGATTCCACGCGTGCGAAAATTTCTAACATCATTCTGGCATTATACCCACTATTGAACCGAAGGTCTTTGTTGAATTTTAAAAATAAGATTGTACTATTCAAAATGGTCATACAGCCTATAATGTTATATGGAGCCCCAGCATGGGGGTCTTGTGCAGCTTACCTGAAAATCAAACTACAGATTATGCAAAACAGATGTCTCAAAATGGCTTTAAATAAGCCGTTTTATTTCTCTACACAGAGACTACATGCGCTGACTAATGTTTGCCCTATAGGAGAACTTGCATATAAAAGAAGAGTAAAACTCATATCTAAAGCTCGCGCATCCTCAAATCCTTTAGTTGCAGCACTAAGCAATGCCAATTCACTTTAGCCTTCGCGCTTTCTTAACCATGTCAGCACAGTCTAAGGTAGTTAAGTTTACGTTTAAGTTATTTTAGAGTAGCATAAGTTAATCTTAAGTTAAAGAAGGTTTTTTGCTTGAATTTTTCCTTAGGATTATGTAAATAGTTTTTATGAACAACTTAAACGTCTCAGTTCTGCTAAATTACGTATTATAAGGTTGCAATGAATGTAATTCAGATCTCCTAATTAAGTTTCTTCTACATTTGTAACATACTACAATTGAATAAAGATTATTATTATTATTATTATTATTATTATTATTATCCCGTCAACAGGTAGTGTACGGTTCCGTTGTGCAAGTTAACGACACGTTCCCGCAACATCAGCAATACACGCGCCACAGTTAAAAATGCATCAGTTGTTGAATCGATTGAAAATAGGTAGACACTACATCAGCGAAATTATTAAATAAAAGCGAATTTCAATGTTAGATTAGTTTCAGTCGTAATTGTAAAATTCATGTTAATAAACCAAAGAATTTTTTTTAGACAAATAAATTAATGTTTTATTAACTTGCATAGCATTCCATACATCGGACGGATCATAAATATAAATAATTGTTCTGTTTTTTTTATAAACTAAATCCTTAATTTGACCACAACTGTCCATTATTTATCATAGTAATCGAATTAAGTACCATAACAAACTTTATGCAGTAATGGGTTATTTTGCGTTTTTCGGAAAAATACTATTGATTTGGAAACATTTTCGTTTTTCCATATTTAACTACAATTTATTCAGTAAAGCGTGTAATTTTAAAATTAAATAAGAAATGTGACCAGTTAGACCAGCTGGTCACAAAGTAATTTTGACAGTTAGTTCAATCTTATCCGATTGTCAATTTTCAAATTAGAGGTGGCTGAAGATCATGGAAAATGTAAATATTGATATTATTTTTGCATTTGATCACTAAACACGTTTTCGTTTCGCAGATTTTAGCTTTTAATTGGAAAGCGAACTTTTAAGTGAAATTTTCAGAAAGGAAAATGTCAGATATACTCTCTTCTTATACAATTTTTCAAAGTGATACATTTTCAGCTGTTTTTAAGTGATTTATGAATGAAGTGTTCATATTTTTGCCTATGCTTGGACAGTACATTGTGAATACTAAGTATATGTGTTTCTTATCCCTCAGAACTACATTGGGCACGAATGGAGCCGAACATTTAAGCTGCTGATGAAGGGAGATAAACAATTTACGTACGTTTACGTACGCTCGTCAACTCAAGGCTTCAGTTCCGAAACTGGCAAGCATTCATCGACGGTCAATAAAGTGTTCCATACATAGTTCCCTCACTACTCAAAGTGTATCTTCGGAAATAAGAATTCAAATTCAATTCAAAAACGTCAGCTAACCTGACAACCGTGATAAATGCTCCAATACTGTTGGATAATAAAGCAAATACAGTACCTACATATGAAGGAGAAAACGATTGTAGAGGATCGTATAGTAAGGTAATAAAATCCTTAGCAGTAATTGAAAATTTTAGAGAAGATCGTTTCACGTCGAACGAGTTGCTTCAAATCTAGCAGGATCGTATGTTTTCAGACAAAATTAAAAAAGTCCAAAGAAGACCAAGTGTCATTATGAACAAATTTATTAAATTGCAGAACAATTTTGACGTTTGAAACCTATAAGGTGACAAAAAGTTTAAGAAAGGTTTCTTCGTTGTTACTCGTAGTTTAAGGAAAATAAACATTTAAAGCTGGAATTTTTTGGCGTAAAAATTCAAAATACATATTCGGAAGTAGTTTAAGTGCAAAGCCCTCCAAAACGGGATAGAGACCCCAATTCTGTATTGGTGAAGTCTCTCGATCCAAAACGCCTGAACATTGAATGCCAACAAGAAGTCCGTTCAAAAAACCTATGTAGATACTCGATCCGAAAAGAAGCGAATTTAAAGTGTCTCCGGAAATTCTTGGAGGAGATTAAAAACGTCAAGAAACTCAACGCAGTGGTTTAATCGAGTAATGTCTTAGAGCAAGGAGCAAATCAGCAGCAGATTAGGGCATTATTAAAATTGAAAAATGTTGAAATTCCGCTAAAATGTTGCCAAGAACCCAAAACTAAAGGCTTTGTGAATGATAACGATAAAATCTGTGAGACAACATTTTGTTTATAAACGAATCATCCTGACCCCATCCATGCTGATGCACTTTGATGGGGCTTAAGTTCATTCAGTTGAACGTCCACTTAATTGCAACTAACATATCTAACATATGTACCTATGCGCAAACTGGGTTATCACAACATGATATCACTTTCGGCTGAAGTGATTAGTGACATAAACCGAAAGAAATACCTTCGGCGAAATTAATGAGTTTACTAGTAAAATAAGAACCCAAATTTATTTGATATACAATGAGCGCCTAGAAGCCAAAAGCTCCTCCAAGAGCTCCGTAAGTCGTGCCCCGGACTTGGAAGGAAAAGAGGAATGCTTCACAACTCCAAACCGTCCAAAACTCAATACAAAAAATTATCCATAATGCTAAACACAAACCCCTCCCTATCGAAGGACCCGACTTCCTCATTCCACTCAAAGCCCCTCAGAACTCCCAAAACGAAATAGACGATTTACACTTAACCACTCCTTTACCAAATCACATCAATCATCCTGTCTCTTCCCAACGAAGAATCACAAGGTGGCGACCGCTCCCCAATCACCTTCCTTAAAAAATGCCATAAGACTATCGCACCATTTCTCTCCAACCTATTGAACCATTGCATTTTGAATACCCATTTCCCGCTTGCTTGGAAAATTTCAATTATTTCACGTATCCCATAGAAAGGTGAAAACCCAGTTTTCCCCAATAGCTACCGGCCAATCTCTCTGCTGTTCTCTACAGGCAAAATCTTCGAAATCGTAATAAAAGACCTCATTGAGAACCACATAACTCAGAATAATATCATCCCCGACTTCGAATTCGCCAACAGACGAATGCACTCCGTTGAACACCCGCTTCTTATTTTCAAGACCCATTTGGCAATCCACACCAACAATAACATACCACCAGCTTATAATTGGTAGGGTTGTTGGTAAGTGAAATAATTGCAAGTGCTAAATCCAAATACCGTTTCAATATCGCAAGGTTACAATAAAAACTGATGTGTGATTTACTGCTCCGAAATAGGGTCCAGAAATAAAGTTATAGAACTTCCTGAAACTCAAAACGTCAATTATTTCACTTCCACCGTTACTTGCATTTCACTTACACTAATCTATCGTTAAAGAATATATGTGAAGGCTACTCAACGGAAGAAATTTTTAATGCACCGAGTGAAATAGGTTGCAAGGCCTTAGGAAAAGTTTTTAAATTCCATTCGAAGAAGCACCCTTATTTAAATTTCTTTATTCTTAAACTAAAACCAGGATCGAAAATCAAAGAGAACAATCATAGAAGAACTCAATAACTCTGAGTTATAACAATGCTATAGTTGTCAATGAATTTGACACATAGCTCTCAACTGCAATATGAAAAGCAGATGTGGAAAATGTTTATCAGAAAATGGGGATGAGGATTAACGCTAAGAAAAGCGAGCTGATTGTTTTCAAGGACCCAAATAAAAAATCTGGACGTCGCACGAGGAGTATCTGTGACACCAGAATAAACCTGAACGGGCAGGTGGTGCACTGTTCGAAGCAAACCAAGTATTTGGGGGTAATTTTTGACAGGAACAACAACTTTAGTGCCCGCGGAGACGCAGTATTGAAGAAAACTAGATACGCATACCATCGCCTTTTACCTCTTTTCAGGAAACAGTCATCAGCTAACAAGCGGGTGAAGCTACTCGCGTACAAGTCACTTATCAGGCCTATACTATCATATGCGGTGCTGATCTGGCAGGCTACAGCGACGTACAAATGGAGCAAGATAGGATTACTGGAACGCATAACCCTTCGAGATTGCACTGGGATGTATAAACGGGAGGACGGACGGCCCTACCCCAACCGAAAACTGTACCGAGATGCAGCCTTGGAACCAATCAACCTCTACGCCAAGAGGTTGATCGAGCGAGCGGCGAAACGTATGGTGGAGCATAAGACCACCACGATCAGCAATGCGGCTGACAATCGAGCGATGGAGGCAGCGCACACTTAGCAATAAGTAGTACATAAGGAACATTGTACTCAAAAAAAAAAATTGTTTTAGAGTATAAGGAATTATAATAAAAATAATATTATGTTAATGTACGCAAAAAGATGGAATATTAAAGGCCACACTTAGGGTGTAAGTGTAGTAATTATGAAGGAATTTTAATATATCAACTTATTTTAAGGAACGAATAAAATCTAGTTAGTATCGAACTCTGGGTACAGCCATTAGGCAAAACCCGTAGGTTAAGTGATAGGTTAAGACTTATTGTAAATAGTTGTATATAATGTTGTTGTATATGTAATAGTTGAAGGAATGTTTCTACTTGACATCTGAATACGATTGTCCACTCAATGTTTGGTTAAATTAAATTTTTATCTAAAGAATTATTCGAAATGCTTATCTAGGAATTATGCGAAATGCTACTTGAAATCCCAGGCGTCTCCGAGGTATAGACTTAAGTAAATTAGAGATATGTCTTCAGTATTAGACTCGGCGTTGTAAGAATCAAATCGAACTTAAAAATTTTAAGAAATTTTTCTTGTTCCTTTGATTTAACATCCTTACTCACATTTTTTAAAGATACGTTCAGGTATCGAACCCATCACTATAAGTACAGTGCAAGTGTTACATCAGCAATATCAGCTGATGATAGAAACAAATTGAATATTGTATCATTCGATGATGCATCAAATAAAACAAATGTTACATCGAATGATGCACAATATAACATGATTCATCCATCGACAGAGCTGACTAAAATGCTAGATAAGATAATGCATAAACAGCTCGACGATGCATGAATCAAATCAAAAGAGATAAATGTATAAAATACAAGTTGAGCAATATAATATAAAATATACAATAAGAGGTGTAAAGTTAGCAAATAAGAAATCTCCAGTTCAGGTGTAAAACTCATTTCAACAGATTGACCATCATATTAATTAATAAAACTAAAATTCTTTTAAACGAAGTGTTTTATTTAATAAAATATAAAGTTATTTAATTAACGAATAAAGTTATTTAATTAACGTGTAACTCAAGCTAGCGTGTCAAAACCGGACGTGTGTGTTCCGATCTCTAGTTTCAATGAGAACAGTGTTTTGGAATTCGTGGGTGAAAAACTGAAAGTGCGGCATAGGCCGACAATAGTGACAACAACGACAGTGAGAATCTAGAAGAGCGGTTCCAAGTGGAAAGTGAATGTGTTTGAGCATGTCAGTGAAAAGTGCTACAAGTGAAGAGTGCATACCATCACTTACACAACGAGGAATATCGCCACAGGCAAAAATATTTTATCATTTTTCGTATTTTTCACTAAACTGCGGTCTGAGTTGTTTGCTAGTTATGGACATAAAGACATTTAGCTCACAACTCCAACTACAAAAGGCCCACGAAGAAATTCGTGAGCAAAGAAGAAGAACGAGGAATTGCTTAAAATTCTATTAAGCCTGAAAAAGCCAGAAAAAACTAACAAAAAGCGTAAGCTAGTCAAGCCTCCCTCACTATCAGCGGAGTCCAACTCCTCCTCGAGCGACGAGAAGGAAGAAAACACAAGCTCAGACGAAGAAATGCATGAATATGCGGAGGAAGAAGACTGTTAAGAAGAGGAAACACAGGAAGAGGGGACCAAAGAGGCCCACGATAAGGGGGAGTATCCATCTCTCCCACCCACTAAACCAGCTGTATGTTTTTCAGAGATGAAGATACAGCCAAACCCTAACCAAAGACTGTAAGAAGCCAAAAGAGGAAGCCCCAAAATGTGTCAATTGCAAGGACGAACATCCGGCTAATGACGGGGGTTGTCCTAAGAATCCGAAGAACGTCGAGAAGACATTTGCACAAATAGCTGCACAAAACAACACAAATTTACAAACAATCTCTCCACCCAATACCAAACCCGTGACCAAACCACAACCAATTTAGTTTTATATGAGAGATAAACCCATTTTTCACCCACTAACACTGGTTGCTGAAGTTGTGAATAACGGTTTCAGGAATATAAGAGCCATTCTTGCTTATGCCATTGATCTATTTAAGGTCTTCGACACGGCCTGGATTCATGGGCTAATCTATAAAATGATTCAAATGAATTTTCCCACACAATTGTGTCACCTTATTGTCCCAAACGTAGTGGGAAGAAAAGTAACTCAAAATAACACTCTCTCTCATTTACACGATATCAATGCTGGCGTTCTACAGGGTTCCCTTTTAGATCCAATCCTCTTTAACGTGGAAACAATCTGTTACGCTGATGACATGATGCTGCTTTCTGATGATGATGATGATCTCCGTGGAATGTATGGTCGAATATATTCATAAATGGAAGCTTAGTGTAAATGTATCCAAGTCTAAATGCATTCTCTTCGAGAAAATGGAAAAGCATGTAAGACCAACACGATATAGAGACTACCTAAACATCAACGTGTACATTCAAAACGCTAGATTAGAAATGGTGGATGACATATGTTACCTTGGCGTTAACCTAAATAGCAAGTGATCACCGATCCCTCACATTAACAACACCATATTGAAAGCGAATCTTGTCCTCTTCAAAATCAATTATGTAATCAGACTTAAAGCCTTGGGTTATGATGAGAAGCTCACTATGTACAATCAACTGATAAGACCCATTATTGCATATGGTTCTATCTTCAGATGATAAGATTAAGAAAGTTTCAAAGAAAAGTACTATACAAATGCCTTCCAGTGGAGCAAGCTTTTAGAAGATTCAGAGAAAGTGATGATATTTTTGTTATAATAAGCACCTCGAAGCTATACTCTGAACATAAGAAACATGTCACAATTGACGAATTTTTGTATAATAGCCTTATAAAGGAATTGGTGAAATTAGAATCATTTGAAATGGACGAACTCTAACAACCTTCAAACATTAATCACCTACGAAGCCTGTATCACTGGAGTAACGATAAATATATGTATATAGTGTTTTCTCCCGCCTTCCTCTGCTACTTACACCTATTAAATCTTAACTATTTAAATAGTAAATCAACATGTAAAGAATGTTTAATTCAAACGACCTAAGCCAACTTACTAAACAAAAATAAATAATAAATAGCATACTTTCTAAACAATGTCGAATAAATTAATTTTAAATAAATCCTAATCCCTTCCCATCCCTACTCGCACCATATAACCTTTCCTATGAATTTCTTTATACTCCTTCACACAAAAGCAATAATACATATTATGAAAGAGGGGTTTTACGATGCTTTCCCCGCTTCTTATTGAAATAAAGCACATTTATCAACCGAAATCTCATTAATTTATATGTGTTACGAAACAATACTGAAAAATTTGGCTTTGTCTAAATGTAGTATGACCATCAATACACACAATGTATAACCAATGTAGCACAATTAAGCTCCAATTTTTGCCTCACAAATTTTGTTCTTACTCTAAAAAAATTTGTTTTTACTTTGTGTTAAGGAAGAATGTAGTCCAATCAGGAGAGCTTTTTCTTCTAAGTTCGGTATGGATGAGGAAAGACTTATAGGTCCTATACGTAATATAGAAAATTTTTGAAAGCAGAAGATAGGGATGATTGTTTCCATAGCAACCTGCAGTATTTTTTAAAATAAAAAGTGCAAGCTGACTCCACCAACATTTCAATGTGATCGTTCTGAAAGTTTAATACTTACTTTTAATAATCCCACGATAAATGTCTGGTGCTGTCAAATGTGCCGATCAAAGGTGTTAATCATAATCACCACTTCTGGTAATAAAACTTGCGGAGAACGTTGGTTTCACCAGAGATGTGGTAGGTAGCACTTTCTTGCTTCAACCAGACGTCCTCTATACCACTTTCATTGTTAATTTCCCAAAAAATCTCGTATAGTTGTCGCGTTTCCCACTCCATTTACCGACACTGTCGACTCATTTGCATTTTCAGGAAAGTATGTCCCAATTACTCCTCCTGAGCATCCACAGCAACATGCTGCGACTTTTGGTAAATGTCTCGATACATGTGCTTACCATATTAAATGACTTGGTTTATCTTCTGGCTTCAATTTTCGTACCAATTGCATTTTATACATAAAAAAAAGCAAATCAATCTTTACAATTTTTTACAAAGTGGAAGAGATGTAACACAAATATTGCTTTTCCTGATTTTTCGTTCGTACCTTTTATCAGCTCATAGCCCTGCAAGTGTACCTTCGCGCACATATGTTTTTTTTTTGTTTTGTTTTTTGACGTATTACATCATGAGTTGACATTAATGTTGGTGAACTTTTTCAAAAGTTTATCTTACTACCATTTTAAGTTTATACGTTTAAATTTACATAATTTATATAAATATATAAGATAATAATACAGTGTAAACTCCACGTAAGGTCACTCGATTTAACGACAAACTCTCTAAAGCGTCCAAATCAATCGACTTTGGTTGGTTTAGCTTGTCTACCATACAATGATACACTCTACATAGCATCACACCCACTCTCAATAACGACAACAATTGAGTAACAAAAAGTACCTTTTAAGTTGCTAAAATTAGTAAAAACTGCGCAGCTGCGTACGTTTTTTTGTTGCTTTGTTATCCTAGCCCGCAATAAACTATACTGTCGGCATCATGCATACCGAACTTTCTAAGAAATTCATTCTTTTGTTTGCAAATTAGGATTGCTTGCACGTGTACACTATTTCTGACCATGACTAAAAAGTAGGAGTCATGAATCATCTATACCTTATCTATGTATCATTATTCCCAGTTGCTTACAATTTTTCAAGCTGTAAACATGGCTGGTAAAAGAAAATCACTGTGTATTGACAAAAAGTTTTACTGATACGCGCAATAGAAACGGGAGAGAAGATAAGTGATGTTGGCAAACGCTTAAGATTTAATCGCTCTACCGTGTCTACAATATGGAAAAACAAAGAAAAAATTATCCAAGCTGAGGGCGAGGGGAAATCTTCCAAAAAATTACAGAGACCTAAATACGAAGATTTGGATCAAGCTATACTGTCATGGTTTCACCGGCAGCGCCAGAATAATATGCCTATCTCGGGGCCGCTAGTGTGGTCAAAATTCACAGAAAAATACGCCCCAAGTGACATTTTCAATGCTGATGAACCAGGAATTTTCTATGAGTTGACGCCAGATAAAACTCTGAAATTTAAAGGGGAAAAGTGTGTGGGAGGAAAGCTTTCCAAGGAACGTATTACGGTGCTTGTGGCTGCTAATATGGATCGCACAGAAAAAAAAGCTGATGGTAATAGGCAAATCGAAAAATCCGCGCTGTTTTGAGAACATTAAAAAATTGCCAGTGACGTATAAATAACGTGACCAGACGTCCCGTTTTGAACGGGACTGTCCCCTTTTTCCAATTACGAGTCCCGATGTCCCCGAAATGGACTGTGGGACGCAAAATTGTCCCGTTTTCAGAAACCGCGCGAAAATTTGAGTAGCAAACGGCCGGCCACCGCCCTGCCCGCCGCCGCCGCCGCGATGTGACGCCCTGACCAACCGAACGCGAGCTAACGGTGTGCGAGAGCGAGACCGCGTCGTCGTCGACGCTCGACACAACGATACGAGAGTGGCTAAGACGTCATATCTCGCTCGTGTTTTGTTGCCTTATTGACTATTGTTTGACAACCTTTTCATTTGTCTACTTCTCACTGTTTGTTTGTTGCTTGATGCTCGTATAGAATATAAATTTTTCCTTTTCTTTGGAATAATAGTTAAAATGCCGAAACGCAAGTGTTCGTTCAATGTTAGCTTACAAGAAAAATATCCGTTTATGAAGCAAATAAATACTCCATCAGATGTCAGCTGTGAAAAGTGTCGTACAGAATTTAGTGATTCCCACAGTGGTGGTGGTGATATTGAAATGCATTTAAAGTCTGACAAACATAAAAATGCCGATCGTGCCGCCGCTTCGAGTTCTTCGATGTTAAACTTTTTCAAGAAATCGGACACGCCAACTTTGAATGACTTGGATATCGCCGCGGCAGAAGGCGTCTGGGCTTATCACACGATACAAGAAAACCACAGTTTTCGTTCTAATGATTGTGCATCGAAATTGATTCAATCATGTTTTGATCCCAAATTTACATGCGCGCGTACGAAATCAGAAGCTATTGTAGTAAATGTTTTGACGCCTGCAGCAATGAGAGAATTAAAAGATGACCTTGATAAGTGCAATTGTATTACAATACTAAACGACGCGTCAAACCACGGTAACAAGAAATTATACCCCATTGTAGTGCGCTTTTTTCAACCTTAAGTAGGTATGCAAATAAAAATTTTAGATTTCCAAGACTAAGCTGGTGAAACTTCTGACATCATTGTCAATTATTTAAACCAAGTGTTGACAGACAATAATTTGCAATGCAAACGTCAATTTCGGAGGTGCAGCTAGGCGAGGAACTTATAATGTTTTAACGAAATTACAATCATCTCTGAAAAAAGAAATAATAGGTATTGGATGTGCAGCCCATGTCATTCACAACGCCATAAAATCTGCTGCAGATGGGCTACCCGTAGATTACGAAAGCGTTATTGTGAAGATATATTCCTTTTTTTATATTTATACAATTCGAGTTGAAGCTCTAAAGGAGTTTTGTGCCGAAACTGAAACGGAATATCAACAAATGCTCGGGTATAGCAAAACCAGATGGCTTGCTCTTATGCCTGCTTTGGAGAGAGTTTTAAAAATGTACCAGCCGTTAAAAAGCTACTTTTTGAGTATTGAAAAATGTCCCCTGTTACTAAAAACCTTTTTGAAGATCCCACATCCGAATTGTGGTTTTATTTTTTACACGCTCAGTCAGCAAGTTTTCATGAAGCTGTCTTGAAACTTGAAGGTCAGACTGTATCGGCAATTGAAGCTGCAAAAGAAATCAATCAATTAAAAGACAATTTAACTCAGAAACAGACCAATCAGTTTCTTCCATTTATGGTCCGACAATTAATGTCAAAATTAAAAGATAGTGATACTGATATCGATGAAGAATTTGTGAAAAGGACCGCTACAGAATTTTATAAAACAAGCTGTGAATATCTAGAGCAGTGGACTTGCTTTCTTATCAAAGAAATGGAGATATTTTCAGGCTCATCTGTTTCATGATGAGCCTGAGCCTCCGCCGAGCATTAAAGAAGCTCTGAAAGCAGCTAAATTATTGGAAAACTATTTCTTTTATCACCAGGATGCCTCAATATCGCAAGATATGAATAAATTAAGTAAAAACAATACAACAAAATTACTGGATTTTGAAATAAACTTTTTATTTTTCTAATTCTGATTTTTCTTCTCTCCATTTAACAACTCTCTATAACGCCATAAAATGCACAGTCCCTTCAGTGTCGTTATATAGAGTTTACACTGTATATATATTATAATAATATAATTTATTATAAACAGATTATTTAAAAAGGTCTTCACAGTCAATATAAAGAATGGAGCTATGAAGCACTCTTCTTAACCTTAACTTCTTCTTATCCTTATTGTAATGGAAAGGTTTTTGAACATTTCCGAAATTTTTGATTTTACCCTCATACCTGTTAAAATTGAAGCCGAAATAAACTTCACTGGCCCATTTTTTTTCCTTTGTTTGTTTTATTCACCAGTGAGACCAGTCAGATTTTTTCCAATTTGTGCTTGCTGCTATACTGACATGCGATTTGAGGTTTGAGGCACCATCTTGTTTTCCTTCGCACATCTCGAACTAATAACACAACTCTGTGAGCAATTATCGGGAAACGGAATTTCCAAATTCCTCGATCTAACCTTTGCCTGAGTATATAAATGATGGAAACACAGAGTACAAAAAGAAGGTTCCACCAATAGTGTGCTATAGGCTTAATCTTAAACCTTTCAGGGAGAGAATCCATCGAGCATGTGAGAAAAATCAGCTTGATGCTCCAAAATTTGATGTAACCGTCAACAGTTCTACACGAACATCGTTACATCCTAAAACTATAGATGACCATAAAAGTCTCTTTGACTTCTTAAAATGGGACAAGGTGGCATGCTACACCTATACGCTCCCAACTGAGAAAAAACTGACGCTGTTGCTAAAGGGTGTACACTCTTCCTACGAAGACAATGATGTCAAGGAAGAACTCCAAGCCATCCTAGGGGAGGATGTTTTGGGAGCCAAAAGGTTCTCAACGGTGGCCTCAAGGAAGGAAAAGAAAACTCTTTCTTCCTTCCTTATTGAATTTAAGCCAGACTTTGACGTCAATAAGGCTATGAACGTAAAAACGCTCCTACACCAAAAGGTACAATGGGAGCGTTTGACTAAATGAAATACCTCGCAGTGTTTCAATTGCCAACGATTTGGACACGTAGCTTCAAATTGCGGAATGGAACCTCGTTGCGTCAGGTGTGACAAACACCACCAGTCAAAAGACTGCCCTATTGAAAAGGAAGAGGGAAAAGATGTAATTTTCTGCGTAAATTGCAACAGCAAAGGCCACCCCGCGAGTTTCAGGGGCTGTCCTAAGGCCAAGGAGGCTGAGGAGAGGAGACGCAATCTCCAAAAGAAAAAGGAGGAACGGAGGGACTTCGTCACTGCTTCCTTAAAAAACACCATTCGAAATGGTGTCTCATTCGCTAGTATAGCAAGGGGTGCAGCCAAGCCAGCTGCAACCCAGCCTGTACGACAAGCTAAAGCGAATAATAGTCAACAGCAGCAAAAAGACAGAAATTCTGTCATGAATAACGACTGCAATCAATTCTTTGGGTGTGACTTGTTCACTCTCATCCGCAAAGTGGACTCATTCATTCCACAATATAAAAAAAACTCACTAACCTGAGTGAGAAAAAGGCGGCGTACATAGACTTCGCCTTCAAAATCTGTTGTCGCGATGAGCTCCATTAAGATCTCCATCGTCAACATTTGTTCGCTAGCTCCACGTTTCAAAAGGAACTCTGTTCAAGAATACTTGGACATGCATAGACCAGATTTCTTGTTCATTTCAGAAACAAGACTGAAAAGTAAACACAAAGTTCACTTGGGGAAATATAAAGTCATAAGGGATGACGACCCAGATGGAATCCTTGGAGTAGCTATGGCCTTCAGGGAGCATCTCAAAATTCAAAGACACTGTCTTCCAAGTCTGAAATGTGCAGACGTCATTATATTAAGCTCAGTTCTGGGAGGGTTCACCTTTGCATTTGTTTGAATATACGTTAAACACGGATATTCGGGAGGATATCTCATTGAAGACTTGGAAACAGCCCTTACTTTGTGTGAAAGTTTGATTTCTTTGCGATAGGGGGTGACTTCAATGCAAGACATCCTTCATGGGGAAATCACGTATCGAATGGATATGGAACGGCTCTGTTCAACTGGGTGCAAGCAAATATGGATCTCATTTTGATTGCGCCAAGCGAGCCCACCTTCCGAAGAAGCTCGTCAACCATTGATTTTTTCATTGTGTCTACCAACCTGGTAAATATCTCCCACAGCTGGAGGAACTTCCAATATGGAGTTATCGACGCCGAGTATGACCATCTTTTGGTAGATCTGACCATAAGAGTGAAAAAGGGTGTAAAGCTGGAGGAAGCAGACCCTCAGCTCTTTATCCCATACAAGCGTATCGACTGGGAAGCAGTTAGTGCTGACTTGAGTGGAAAACTTGACGATATTTCAATCAACAGATCGAAAAATCTCACAACCACCGAAATCGAAGAGGGAATCGCTTGTTTAAATTCAACCCTTAATACGGTCATCTCAAAGATCTCAATAAAAAACTCCTCCAGGAATTACCTTTATAGAGATTTACCACAGGACATTTTGGAGCTTCGTCGCAGACGTAGCACCCTCAGAAAACTACTCTCAAGAATATACCACCGCAACTTGAATGTAGTTGACTGGGAGTATCAGCGGGTTCACCTCCTTATACTCTCCCTTAATAGAGTGATCTCGAGAAGAACATCTCATATTGCCAATGAGAGATTCGAACAGACCCTAGCAAACATCAGACCCGGTGCCTGTATGTTTCCTCAAATTAACAAAATAACTGGCCGTAAGCGCCTGCCAAGAGTTCTCACTTATAACGGTTCCATGCTCATGGATGACAAAGCCGTTGCTGACTCCATCGCAAACCATTTTGCGAAAGTTCTTCAAGGGGAGAAGGCAAGTGATAACTCTGCCTTCAATTCGTTGGTAAAAAGAACAATATCAACGTTCGACAGGGACCACAAAAACTTGTGCTTGACTAGATTTTCCGATTCGAATCCGTCGGACGCTCCTATTGGCAGTACCCTGTTTGTGAGCCCTGAGAGACTCAGGATGCTCGCACTAGAGCAAAATTCCAAAAAATCGGCTGGGGCTGATGGAATTTCAAATTTCTTTATAAAAAAAACTTTCCCATACTTATTTTGTTCTTCTCGCAATCCTTCTCAACAACTGCATAAACATTTGCTACTTCCCTCAGCAATGGAAATGCGCCAAAATATTTGTCATTCCCAAAGAGTCCAATAGTACTGACGTAGTCAATACTCGTCCGATATCTCTTCTGTCCAACGTAGGGAAGTTACTGGAAAGAGTGATCCTACAAGGCATCACACAGTTCTCTGAAGAAGCAGGAACGGTACCGGAAAGACAATTCGGCTTTAAAAGAGCTCATTCAACGGTAGACGCGTTGGCTGTTTTTCAAGCCAGTATAAAAAGAAATTGGCAGGCCAGAAAGGTCGTAGTAGCGTGCCTCATTGATGTAGAAAAAGCTTTTGATTCGGTTTGGATCGATGGACTTATCTACAAACTAATTCAATTTGGCTTCCCGGTGAGTGTTATAAAAATAGTAGGCAGTTTCATGAGGGGACGTACTGCCTTTGCGGTGTCTGGTGGAGCTAGTTCTGAACCCTTTGGTATCGATTCGGGGGTCCCTCAGGGGTCTATTCTAGGCCCTTTTCTGTTTAATATATTCACGTCTGACATTCCCGGTACCAGAGATGAATTTAAACCTGGAATCGAGGTGAATCTCTTTGCTGATGACTTATTGGCGTGGTCATCTGAGCACAATCTCCGCTTTGCGCGAACGAGACTCCAAAGGTACCTGGACTCGTTAACTGCGTACTACGGAAAGTGGTTAACGGTAGGAAAAGCGAGCTGATTGTGTTCAAGGACCCACATCAAAAATATGGACGTCGAACAAAGAACATCTGTGATACCAGAGTAAAATTGAACGGGCAGGTGGTGCACTGCTCCAAACAAACGAAGTATCTGGGGGTAATTTTCGATACAAAAATCACCTTCAGTGCTCACGTAGATTCTGCTTGGAAGAAAGCCATTTATGCATACCATCTTCTTATGCCTCTTTTCAGGAAAAAGTCAAAGACCAGCAAGCGGGTCAAGATTATTGCTTACAAAGCTCTAATCAGGCCCATACTCCTGTACGCAGTGCTGATATGGCAGGCAGCACCAAAATGCAAATGGGGCAAGATAGGATTATTGGAACGTAAAATCCTTCGGGCTTGCACTGGAGTGTTCAAAAGGGAGGACGGACGGTCCTACCCCAACCGATATCTATACCGGGAGGCAAATGTGGAGCCGATTCACCGCTACGCCAAGAGGTTGACCGAACGAGCTGCAAAGCGTATGGCGGAGCACGAGACCGCCACAATTAGTAACGCGGCAGATAGTCGAGCGATGGAGGCAGCCAACGGATAGATTAAGAAATTAATTTTAATGATAGTTATAAGTAAAATATTGTATTAAAAATTTAACAAAAAAAAATTAAAACAAAAATTTTTTAAAATAATTATTGTATATAAATCAAGATTTAAATTAAATAAATATAAAACGACCAAATACAACAGAGGTCACATTTAGGGTGTAAATGTTAGTAATAATAATTTTCTTTTTTGATATATAAGTTATAATTTTTGGTATTAAACAAATGTTAGTATAGAGTTCTGGGCACAGCCATTAGGCAGAGCCCGTAGGCTAAGTATTAGGTTAAGAAAATATTGTAAATAATGATTGTATATAGTATGACAAATTAATTTGAATTTGAGTTCAAAAAGAAGAGTTCGACAGTGACCACCGGAGAGTGCGCATCGTTTTCGCGTGTGTTCCCGACGGCGTGTAACAATTGTTTCTTCATGTGCATGTGGTAGCAAAGACGTATGTGTTAGAAAAGACGGATGTGTGAGCAAAAGTGTACGATAACGTGAGAACCGAAAAGGACGCCGCGGACGTTGGTGTAAGTGGCAGTGAGAACTTGAATGCACGGTACGTTTAACAGTGCATGCGGCTGTGAGAAGCAGAAAGAACGGCTCGGCACAGAAGTATCTTCTTGTCAATGCTAACAAACTGGCTACTTTGGGTAAGTGCGATTTTTCATCTGATTTATCTGACTTGAAAAGAGCTATATTTTAAAATAATAATTACAATTATATTTTAACGCAACTTGATATTTAAAAAATATACATACATATACCTTAAAAAATTGATCGATTGGGGTAGGTTGTGTCCCATAATCCTTAAGCTACCTGCAGCCTTGGGCTGAAGGATGGAAGACAAGGACAAACAGATTGCGATGCTGATCGAGCAGCTGAGCATGGCGAAAAGAATGGCAAAACAACTGCAAGAAGTTGTTAGAGAATTGCAGCTAGCGCGGGAAGAGCTAAACTTGACCAATGCCATGCTGAGCTGGCCGAAGAGCGTCGCAAAAATGACGAACTGAGGCTGTTAGACAAACGTAAAACAAAAAAGCGCAAAATCGAGTCACCACCGCCTTCGGCTAAAACTGTTTCTTCTGATGAAGAAACGCTCGAAGTTGAAGTCGATCGGGATATGATCACGGAGACCCAATCCGAAAATGACATGGAAGAAGGGGCAGAAAATGAATCCCATCCCTACCTTCCCAAAAAAAACCGAAGCACTTCCTGAATTGTCCGTCCTCAACAAACCAACAAAAAAGGCAATCCCTCAACCAACCCCTACAGCAGGCCCATCAAAAGACGAAACTAAACCACGAACAGTACCCATCATACTAAGGGAACCAGACAAGTGGACAAAACTTAACCGACTCATGAAAAATTACAATATGAACATGGAAACAGCCAAACGAGTATACCTGGGTATACAAATTATACCTAAGACAACAACAGACCACCGAAAACTAACGAAACTCCTCACTGAACTAAAGTGGCAGTACCACACTTATTACCTTCCCGAGGAAAGGAACCTGAATGTTATTATAAGGGGTCTATATGGCCTAGAGGTCGAAGACATCAAGTTCGACCAGGAAGAACAAGGCTTCCACCCAATACAGGTGCATTTCCTCAAAGTGTAAGCAGCGCCCTCAATATTGGTGAAAGTCCTCCTCCCAAAGGAAGAAACCCACATTTATTACACCTCCGCCATTTGCCATCTCGTCTGCAAGGTCGAAGCGCCAAAACCACGAAATGGTCAAATCATGTGCCACAACTGCCAGCATTTTGGACACTCCTCAGGCAACTGCCACGCACAAGCAAGGTGCGTCTAGTGCGACGGGCTCCACCACTTCTCTGAGTGTAAAAAGTCACCAGAAAAAAAGCCGAAATGCGTCAATTGCGGAGGAGAACATCCTGCAAGTTACGGAGGATGTGCCAGAAACCCCAAGAATATAAGGAAGACATTTGCACAAATTGCACCCCAGAACCAAACAACAGCAAACGCAACTAATCCAACACCACCTACCAAAAGTCAAAATCAACAAAACACCATACAAATACAATAAAGCCCGGCACCTAACATGGACCTATTCATGACCCAAATGCAAAATCAATTTGCACAAATGATGCAAACGATGATGAAGACAGTCATGAACAACATATTTGCACAACACATCCCGAATAAGCAATAATGGCTGTGAATCATGTATCACTCCTCACATGGAATGCAAATTCACTGAAGGAAAAAACCGGAGAACTCAGGCAATTTATTCTAGATAATAAATTCCATGTAGTCCTGATCCAGGAAACGTTTCTGAGCCCAGGAACACGATACAACGTACACAATTATAATGTGTTCAGAAACGACAGATTGGCTGGTAGGGGAGGTGGTACGGCCATCCTGGTGAGGAGAAACATGAAACACTACCAAATAAACACGCCGCAATTGCAACGCATGGAAGCCACGGCAATAAAAGTGAGTACAAGAATCTTCGAATTTACAGTGATTTCTCTGTACAATCCCGTAAAAAACAATCAGTTCAAACAAGATCTTGAACAGTTGCTCCCGCTAGAGGGTCCCTTGTTGATAATCGGAGACTTCAACGCATATTACAGAGGCTGGGGTGCCGTGAGAAGCAATCAAGCTGGGACTGAGCTAAATCGATTCATCACGAACGAACAAATAAGCCTGCACCAGCCTGAAGAACCGACACATTTTGGTCCAAGACACGGCAACATACTAGACTTTGCTATATCCCGCGACTTTCACCACAACATGCGGATAAATGTCCTCGAAGAGCTCTCATCAGATCATAAACCGGTCCACTTCCTAATAGAGGACATCTATATAGTCGAACCTCTCAAAGTAAGGAAGAAAACTAACTGGCAAGTTTTCCACAACGCTCTGGCTAATGAAAGTTTCACCCAAGGTTTAAATCCAGCCAGAGACATAAATTCAATGATCGAGGAAATAACTAACAAAATGAAGCAGACAAAAGAGGACACAACAGTCACAACTCCGGCAAGGGTATATAACCCCGATGAACTCCCTCAGGATATCAAGCTTCTGATAAGGAGGAAGAACCAAGTCCGAAGAAGAGCTAGAAGCACGGGTGATCCTAGGTTAAAAACGAAAGCAAACCAGCTAACAAATCAAGTCCGAGACCGTATATCTGAATTTAATAACCGTCAATGGGAGAGTTTCCTACAAAGTCTAGAACCCGGCGAAAAGCCGTTCTGGAAAATGGCCAAATACTTCAGAGTGAAAAACAAAGTAGTCATGCCACCAATTCACGGTCCAAACGGACTGCAATTTGACAACGAAGGTAAATCAGAAGCCTTTTCAGACACTCTGGAGATGCAATTTCGTGAAAACTATACCGAAGAGGAGAGCTTCCACCACGAAGACCACGTAGAAAACGATGTGAAACGAATATTGCGCTCAAGACTGGAAGAGGAAGAAGATGTCATACGGCCACTAGACCTGACAGAGACCACAGACATGATACAAGGACTAAATAAAAACAAAGCACCAGGATACGACACACTCACTAATACAATGTTACGATGGCTTCCTGAAAACCTGATACAGAACATCACGGACATTATTAATGCTTTTTTCCGTCTACGTCAATTCCCAGAAAAGTGGAAAACAGCAGTCATTATAGTCATCCCAAAATCAGGCAAAAATCTAACTTTTCCGCAAAATTGGAGGCCCATCAGTCTCCTCTCAGCTGTATCAAAACTAGCGGAAAGAGCGTTGCTAAATCGGCTGAACGAAATAATCGAAGAAAAGCACCTCATTCCTGATACACAATATGGTTTCCGACCAGCACATTCTTCGGAACTCCAGCTTACAAGGGTGGTCCAACATATTCGAAATGGGATGAATTGCAGAAAGTCGACAGGATTAGTTGTGTTTGACATAGCTAAAGCCTTTGACAAAGTCTGCCATGCAGGACTCATTTATAAAATGCATGAATTAAAAATTTCACTAAATATTATAAAAATCATACACTCATTCTTACACGGCAGAACATTTCGCGTCAAAATAGGCAACCATCTTTCCGAACTGCGACCAATTCAAGCTCGAGTTCCACAAGGATCACCCCTCTCCCCAATTCTCTATAGCCTCTACATAGCGGATATGCCTCGCCTGCCAAATAATGTACAAAGAGCTTTATACGCTGATGATACATGCATCTATTACTCAGCCAGACAAGCAGAAGTCATCTCTTTAAAATTGCAAAATTCTATTAATATTATTATGGGATATTTTAACAAATGGAACATAGACATTAACACAGACAAAACGCAAGCCATCTTTATAACTAGGAAAAGAAACCAACAACCTGACTCACTCATCATCAACAACGAGGACATACCATGGAAACCAACAGCCACATATCTGGGACTCCTATTCGACGAAAAACTGAACTGGACGCAACATATACGGAAAAAACGAGGGCAATGTATGAACATTATCAAATCCCTAGACCCCCTCCTAAGCAAAGGCCACCTTAACAACAAAAACAAACTCCTGATCTACAACCAAATCATAAGACCGACACTACTGTACGGCAGCACTGCACTATGCCAAACTTCCCGGACAAACAAAAAATCCCTCCAAGCCTTCCAAGACATGGCAATAAGGAAAATCTTCCGAATTCCATGGTATGTAAGAAACATAGACATACAAAAATATATTAAAACAGACACAATTGACAAATACATACGTGGCCGAGCACTGAAACTATTTGACAAACTCGACCAACACAACAACACTACCATGGAATTCCTAAGACATAGGGAATCGGGAGGGCGGCAGGTGTACCCGAGCCTCAGATCGATCATTCATTTAACATAACGAAATTGCATTAAATTAAAAAATAGCTCTTTTTAACGATATAATCAGCAGGTGGGAGATCAGCACCCACAGACAAAAGGGAGTAAAGGTGTTTTATCACACCAACTCCAAGTAAGACCAACGAAGGAAGTTCAAAAAGAGTCATTCACGGCACCGAGCCGAATACAGTACCTTTGTCAGAATAATTGTGTAAATGAAACGTATACTTAATTCATATTTTTGTGTTTTCCTTCTCCTCTGCAAGTGAACAGCAAGAACCATACACGCTATGTAATTATTGGTTGGGTAAGTTGGATATCTTTCCCGTTATTTCGAAACAAACAACTTCCTTGAAACTTTTAATATAATTATTAAAGTCCATTTAGTTACTATTTTCAAATTGAAAATAAAAATAAGATAAAACAATAAAAAAATAACATTACATTGGAATTTCCTGATTACATTTCGCGAAGTTGATATTAGCGCTTAAACGTTTGTGTTTTTGAAAATAGTGACGCGAATGTTTTTAATAACTGTAATTATATGGCAACCGAAATTATGAATACCATTTTGACCACATTTCGCGTCCCCGACGCAATGAAGGAACTACTTAATCTTGATGGGAATTCCTTTTAGAGTTTAGCAACAGCGTGGAAGAAGTTCACACAATTATTTCCTGAAGGGAACAAAATTCTTCGACGTACGATCAGGAATGAAATCGCGAGACCTGCGAACAAAATCTGTCATATGCGCAGGAGTCCACTTGGTCTTGATTAACCTAAAATACGTAAAAAAATGTCCTTGATCAGTTTAAAACCGAATGGTAAATCCGTTGAATCTTTTTACAGATTTAGATGAGATAGAGAATGGCAAACCACGTTCAGACATATGAGACAGACGCAAATTTAGTTACGTTGAATGAACCCTATAAACGGAAATATTTTTGAACTTATTTTTGACGGGACCCAAAGGTTTTTCCATATTTTCCCATCCATATTCAACATTCCAAGATCCTTAACAATAATGGTATCCAACAATTTAACCAAATATGCTCCAAACTTAACATCGATGGCAAAAATGTTCCAACCGATTGCGAATTCATCATTGAAGACAACAGCGGACAAATTTGCCAACTAGCCAAATGCGCCTCCTTTTGTACGGTTAAGTGTTAATGTATGTGAAAATGTTAATGTAAGTGAAAATGTACGTTTAAGTGTTAATTCGCCTAAAGACACATACATCACTGAGTTGTAGCAAAGAATATAAACATAAAGATGTCGAATCGGCCATCAAATTTTTGCAACGTTGAAGCTGGGAGTTTTTTCGTCTGCTTGCATTTTGGTATTCATATCATCTGTCATGTGTGAGAAGAGGTCTACGTCTGTTACAAGCGTGCGTAACAGACGTAGAGTTGAACAGATCACATTCCCGGGTGAGAACTAAATAGCGCGGCACAAGCCGACCACAGTGTATGGATAGTGAGAGCCTGGAAGAGCGCTGGAAAGCGGACAAGAAATGCTTGTGACAGTTAGAACCTAGAAATGCGATGGAGAGGGGACATTAAATGCTTGTGAGAGACTTAGTGAATAGTGCATACTACCAGATACAACGGCGAGGAAACCGCCTCAAATAAACAATATAAGCTTGGGTGAGTCAGATTTTTTGCTACACTGTGAAATATTTTACTAGTCTCGGACTGACAGATAACTATTTTAATCGATCTGATAAAATTATGTTACTTAAGTCATAATCCTGAGTATAAAAGGAAGGGACGATAGGACCAGGACACGAACCAGACAAAACACAACAACAAACTTTTTGCTAAAGCAGACCAAACACCTGCACCACATTCAGAGCCAGCTAGAGCAAGTTCTCAAAGAACTCAAGTTCATGCGAGAACAGCTGCAAAGCTTGCAATTGCAACTACAAATGGCCCACGAAGAAATTCATGAGCAATGAACGAAAAATGAGGAGTTCTTGCAAATCATTATTTCCTTAACCTTAGACGGCTAATGTTGAACCTTTTTTTTACTGTATGTTTCTTAGTAGTAGAGGTAGCGCTTTGATACTCTGTGCCAACTTAGTCGTCAACGTACTGTTTCAAAGGTTGTATGCGTCGTGCGGATGGGTATAATGGTTTTATATTTATAAAGTTTTTGTTAGTCGCATCGACTAATATATAGCCATAACGTAACTTTTTTAAGAACTGTGAGTTGTGATGAGTAGCTGTTGCCTCACACTTGAAGGTCATTATTCTTGGTTTTAGATATAAAAATGTCTCAAAAGCAATCATTCGAAATGGAGACATGCACAGAAGAAATGATTGAAGATGTTTTAAAAGAAAAGGCAACCAGACTGATAGTGACGGGGATTCTGCGTGCAGAGAAGATGAAGATTATTTAGAGGTAGCAGAAAGCAGCAAAACGGGTGAAGACTTATTGCCCAGAGACCCAAATCAATATGCTGGTTCTCTTACAACTTCCTATATGCTAACTATTGGTAGAAGTACTCAAAGAAATTATAAAATTACCCATTTTTCAAACAACCCATATGACAGACCCATTCATGATTCCAATAGAAACGTCACTACCGACAACTGGTTCGCCTCAGTCGGAATAGCGAAATCTCTTCTTTGCGAACCTTACAAACCAACTATGGTCGGGATATTACGCTCAAACAAAACAGAAATTCTCATAGGAATGGCCAACTTGAGAAGCAAAAAGACAGATACAGCAATGTTTGCTTACGACAATTCGTTGACGTTTTTGTCTTACAAACCTAAACCAAACAAGATGGTATACGTTTTATCTTCCTGTTCTGAGGAAGGGAATTAACGAATTAACCAAAAAGCCTTCAATTGTAGAATTTTATAATCAGACCAAGGGCGGCGTGGACACGTTTGACGAAATGTGCGCAATCATGTCTTGCAGCCGTAAAACCAATAGATGGCCTATGTGTCTAGTACTAGTAATTAACAACGAAGGAAGCCTTGTAAGCCCCATTATATCCTATAAATCGAACTCGCGGTATCGAAGTATACAAGACTCCTTGCCAAAAGAATGAGGTGAATGGAATTGTTGAGAGAGAAGAGAGCAACGTCTGAATTACCAGAATTTGATAGACATTACAGATCAATAAAGATTTAGCAGAATGACGAAGAAACAAAGACATATGAGATAAATGTTATTGTGCAGGCTTATCACCTGCTCAAGATTGTAAAGTTTAGGCGCAGCGAATTTTGATTGAAAATAATACATTGCTAACAGAAGTTATCACACCTCTGGCCCTCAAACCCTCTTTAAACCAAAAACCTACCATAAAACCTATCCTGTCATCCGAATCGATATTCTAAAAAACTTAATCCATTCCTTCACTCTCAGCTCGAGATTTCTTCATGTGTGGCTCCTTATCGTAGGATCAAATTTCATTCTTCAACTGAAAAATTTTTCTTAAATACTTATCGTCGGCTTGTATTCATTCCATGTTGTAGAGATTGTTTACAAATCTATGGCATCATGGAGTGGATGCATATTTGTTTCAGATAATATTTTCTCGAGTGTTTGTGGATATATGACGATCAGCGAAATGCTTATCATGGTTCTCTAGACTCAGGATCTCTTAGAGTCAGAATTAAGTCAGTCCAATTTGTAAACTTGACCCGAAAAGATCGTTTAAAAGATATAATAAATTATTTTTTCCGTAAAAGCGTTTTTATTAATTAAATTAGTGATTAAATTACGAACACATAACTCAGGTAACTTGTGTATTTAATGTAACGGAAAAAGGAACTATTAAAATATGCAGAGCCAGCACAGTGTAGACCGCGAGAGCGAACAGACGCTCAGTGATCTTTTTATAAAGTGAAAATACTATAATAAAACCGCCGTAGTGATCGTACCAGCGATCGAAACATACAACCGAAAAAGCCAAAACAGAAAATTCGCACAGCGGCTCTTTGTCATCAGCAAGTGTGGTGAGCGATAGCACGCACGCGATGACATCACGACCGTTAGCGAACCCGACAAGGAATCTGACGCCGAGGAAGAGGAATTTAGCGGAACTTAGGAGCGAATGATAGCGACGCCGGAACCAAATACATCCCATGACAGAATCCATCTACTTCAGACAGAAAACCGCGACCTCAAGAAAAAAATCAACCCTCTAATCGACAAGCTCAACACAATGATACATGCTTCTCAATCGAATGGCAGCAAAACAACCAACTACTGAACCGCCACATCAATCCAGCAACATTCCAGCGAAACCTACTGCTCAGCCACCACCTGAAGCAACAACCGCACGAAACACCAAAGCACCGAATCACACCAATCAACACAACCTGCAAAAACCTCTCAATGAAAAGGTAAGCCAAGCAAAACTTCCCCCTATTGTCACCCTCGAAAATCACAAAACAATTAAATCTCTTCAAACAACTTTCTTTAACAAACTTCCATATAACAACCTCCTGAAAAAAACAACCCCACATCTCAAAACAACACCTCATCAACACGTCCGCCGAGTTCAAGGCCACTTGAAACTTTCTTGTGGAGAGCAAGAAACAATTCTTCACACCCTCTGACCAGAAATCGAAAAGGCTACACGGAAGAAGAAATCCGCAATGACCTGAATGTGAATCCAAGACATCCGTGGAATAAAGGCCTTTGAAACCCTCACGGATAAACGCCAAAATAGAAAATTTGACCTCTGGCTCATCACTTTCGGTTTAACCTTCAATCTAGCTACTCTCAGCAAGGTTACTGCCATCCTTCACACCATTGTGAAGTTCGAAGGCATTAAAAATAAATCCATTGGGCAGTGTAAAAACTGCCAACGGAACGGCCACGCTGCTATAAACTGTCACTTAACCTACAAATTTGTTAAGTGCAGCCTATCACATGTCTCTGGGAAATATCCAAAACTTCCTGAACAGAAACCAAAATGTGCAAATAGAATGTGCTAGATATTCCACCTTCAACATGCTTCAGCGAATAGTACAAATAAAGGATGCAGTGATTGCTAGAGTTGCACTTTTATGCTCGGAATGGGAGAGGTAGTCGAGGGAGTTTTGCTTTTACTTAGTCCATTCTATGAAATGACACTAGTAATAATTGGTGGAATAAATGTGATTTTGTCCAAAATTGATTTTTGTGACTTGTTTAAAAGGGATTTTACTTAAACATTGTTTTAATAACGGAAAAAAAGTTGCTGTACAATTAGCAGAAGCAAAATCAGTAATGTGGAATTACATGAAGAAAGAAGAAAATTGAGATACTCCAGAAGCTATTCCTACTCCTTGTGACTCATCAGCGTTTAATGCTACTAGTAACAAAAATGAAAGTAAAAAGGACGCCATATGGGACGGACATGACCAGTACATGAGATAAATTACCAAACTAGGTAATCAACTTGCTGCTGGTATTCAAGAACTCGACAAATACATCAGCGAAGAGTATTTAGATCGCAAAGAAAATATGTTTCAATAATGGCATGAGCGTCGTCAGCTACGAGGGCCGACTGAAAAGTTATGAGCCTAGGGTACCCCCCACTACCGCTAATTACTTGAGTGATAAGTTACTAGTTGCGTAACATCTAATGAGTATATAAATGAACTTTTAGGTAAAAAGTATCATTACTCTCTGAGTTGTTAAATAGTGAACATTAGCATGTCTGAGTCATCGCTGCACTTAAGAAAATTGGAGTACCGCGCCGTCATAAAGTTCCTTGTAGAGAAAAGAAAAACGGCTAAGGAAATTTTTGAAGAAATGTCTGAGGTTTACGGAGAATCTGCGCTATCATCTGCAACAATCAAACGTTGGGCTCGATCATTCCAACAGGGACGAGAATCATTAGAAGACGACCCGCGCTCAGGCCGCGCAAACACAGCAGTCACGGATGATAACATCGCCAAAGTCAAGAAATTGGTATTGGACGATCGAAGAATAAAAATGTGGCAGATAGCTGAGGAGTTGAACATTAGTAAGGAACGAATTGGTGACATTTTGCACACTCATTTGAACATGAGAAAAGTGAGTGCGCGTTGGGTTCCAAAAATGCTCACGCCCCTTGACAAGCAGCGGCGAGTTCAAACATCACAGGAGTTTTTGGACCTCTGTAAGGACAACTTGGAAGGAGTTTGCAAGCGCATTGTGACCGTGGACGAAATGTGGATTCGACTGTATGATCCGGAATTAAAACACGAGTCGATGCAGTGGAACGAGAAAGGAGAAAAGCCGCCAAAGAAGTTCAAAAGTCAGCCACCAAGTTGATGGCCACCATTTTTTTGGTACTGCGAAGGAATTTTGCTCATCGATTATCTTCCCAAAAAATAC
Source organism: Stratiomys singularior (assembly GCA_954870665.1). Taxonomy (NCBI): domain Eukaryota; kingdom Metazoa; phylum Arthropoda; class Insecta; order Diptera; family Stratiomyidae; genus Stratiomys; species Stratiomys singularior. Next base: position 60,997,997 of record OX940879.1, on the reverse strand, counting down.
TACGATGAATGCCGAGTACTATGCTGCTCTATTGCAAAAAGTACTCCAGTTAATTACAAAAAAAAAAGAGGCAAACTTGCATAAGGCATTTTGTTCCTTCAGGACAACGCACCAACGCACACCGCGGGACTTTCGAGGCAGGCACTGCGAGAGAATGGCTTCGAAGAAATTAATCACCCACCAAACAGCCCAGACGTGGCTCCCAGCGACTTCTTTCTTTTTAGTAATTTAAAGAAGGACTTGCGGGGGCGAAGATTTGGAAGTGAAGACGAATTAAAGGGGGCAGTTGACAAGCATTTTGAGAACAAAAACGAAAATTTTTTTTGGATGGGTTACAGGCTTTCTATAAAGGCTGTGAAAAATGTATTGAACTCGACGGGGACTACATTGAAAAATAAATTTTGTTTTGAATTTTTATCTCGTGTTTTAATATGTTAGGCTCATAACTTTTCAGCCGGCCCTCGTATGTCATGTTAATAATATATCTTGAAAAGATTTTGCATCGTAGCGAGATCAGTACCCTGCGAACGAATTTTTTCGGAGACAGGACAGACCCTGAATGAACGTAGGACACTGTTATCAACGAATAAAGGTTCCAAATTAATATGTTTACATTGTAATATGTAATCTTTTATTAATTGATTAAATTGATAACTCGAAGACTCAATTATATACATAAAAATGAAAGAATAAAAATTCTATGTATAAACAAAACAGAATTTTTCATTTGTGCAAAAAGGAATAATTTTGATAGTGACCAATCAACTTGTTGATTTAACAGCTCCACGACATGCAGTCGATTGTCGATGAGTCTGTTCTGTTGAAGCAGGAACTATTTAAGCTCATGATTTATGATACTTGCAGGATAAATAAAACAGTTTGATTGGTCATTCAGTACCCACAGTAATATTTAGAAGAATTCTAATAGCAAAATAGTTTCATTAAGTATTTTCAAATTTATTATTAGTTAATTTATTGAATGATATGAAACATAACTGGCATTGGTGTTCGAATAGATTCAAATGAGTGTTTCATTATTAATTCAAGTAAATAGCTATTTGTATATAGGCATATAATCATAGTGCCTAGCGCTAAATACTTCAAAGGCCCTTGCCAATGTCATATGCGTGAGTAATGAATTTAAGCTAATTATGTAAAGAAGTTCATAAAACGTAGACGTAGACGTTGTTAACACCCTTTCAGGGCACAAAATACTTTGAAAGCTAATGCTGATTTGATTTTCTTCTTCAGCAACATTAACAATTTAATCATGAAAATTCATTAACTTTCGAACCAAATTGTTTTTCATCGTTATGACAAGAAAAGAATATTCTTGACATTGAGGATGACTTATCAGCTGCTCAAATGTTCGGCCCCATTCGTGCCTGAAGTATAACAATGTATTATTAAATAAATTGTTTTAAAACTCAAATATCTTAATTGCAGACAGATTAGATAAACTAAAGCACTTAATATAATAGTATACTATCTAATCAAGATACGAGTAGAGCAAAAAGATATGAAATTTATTAACAAATAACAAAAAACTGCTGAAAAATATATTGAATCTAAATGTTATTTTGGATTGCATATTTTTGCGTAGTAATAGAATTTAATTTGGCAAAAGCAGTTTCTGTGCTTTGAAAAATATGTTTTCTTACTGAATGAGGAATAAAATTTCCAAAATATTTGCAGTTTAATTTAATTTTAAATTTTATTCTCGTTTTGCTCATCTTCGGCCATATTCGTGTTGTTAATTGTCAGCCAGTTTACATTACAGTTTGTAATACACCATGTATCAAAGCAATGGTCAAACTTTTAATTTGGTTTTGAAAATTTAACCAAAGTGTATAGCAGGTTAAGTATTGAAAATGTGCCCCCAGAGCCAAATGTAATGAATATTATATAGTTAAGTACGTTACTCATTGACATTACTATTTATGCAGTTTTTGGCTGCCTATCTCTTGCTTTCATTGAGTAACATTAAAAAATGACCTGATAACAGCAAATTTTTTAAACCTTTCATTCTTTAAAACTAATAGAGCCAGGAAAGTGATTCCAACGCCAAACTATACACAATATTATGACGAATATTACGCGTATCTATCTTTTTTATTTTACCAATAATAAAAAAAAAATTTCAAAAAATATTCCAGACACTTTTTATAGATTGTGCCTTTACAGGGTTAACCCTTTGCGGTCGGAAGGCGCGTCTCAGGCGACTGAGACGCGCCAACGGGTGTTTATGTTAGATTACGTTAACGTCAAACGATAGGAGCGCAGCTTTGGTGCTTCAAATGTCACCGAACTCAGTTGAGGCTCTACGATCGTGGCGGAAGCATCAGAAAAATTTTTCTAAAGTGATTTTGTTAGAACCCCAGCAAAAATGGATAATAGGAGATAAATCGATTCCAGCGAAGATGAATTTAGTTTTGACATACTTCGGGACGTAATCGGTCACATTGAGCGAGAGAGTAATGCTGAAGAATGTGAAAGTGATGAAGATTCTGATGTGGTCCTGGGTGTAAGGACACGAAAAATAAGGGTAATAGACAGCGAATCTGAAACTGACAGTGATGTCTCAAACACCATTGATCAATCGGACTGAAGACCTTGTGACGAATCTACAGGAATACCATCCAGGATAAACTTCATTCCCGGCGAAAGACCTGCAGGGCCACAGGTACCCACGAGTGTTGTAGAGCCTCTTGATTTTTTCAAGCTATTTTTTACCGACGAGCTAGTGGATAAGGTAATAGCGGACACAAACTGTTATGCTACAAAGAAGTTATATGAAATACCGTTGTCCTCGCGATCAATTTGGCACACGTGGTATCCTGTCACGAAAGAAGAATTGTTGGCGTTTATCGGGCTGATAGTAAATATGGGGACAATGACAGCTGCCAATCTGAAGGAATATTGGGCGACAAATCCTATAAGCAATATTCCGTTTTTCCCCAATACATTTTCGAGAGAGCGGTTTACCCAAATTTTTTGGTTGCTACATGCAGAAATATTTTCAACGCAAGATAGCAACACCAGGACACGTTTGCAACTCATAACTGGCTACCTGGATTACATAAATTCCAGACTTTTGAACCATTTCACACCGGACAGAGAAATTTGTGTTGATGAATCTGTCGTCAAATTCAAGGGACGGGTTTCATTTATAACATACAACCCAAAAAAAAGCCAACAAAATGGGACATCCGAATATATACACTAGCAGATTCTCGTACGGGATATATTTGCGGAATTCTACCGTACTATGGCAGCCTTACAACAGAAAGATTGATAAGACCGGACCTTCCGGTATCAACAAGAATTCCGTTGCATTTATATACATTGATGGAATAGGCTTCCTGGTGCGCAGGGACACCACATGTTCACTGACCGGTATTACACCAGCTACGCCTTGGCGACCGAATTACGAAAATTGAAATGTCATCTGACTGGGACAATCATGTCCAATAGAAAACAGTTGCCAGGTGCAATTAGAAGTAGAAAACTTCCAACAGGAAAAACGATGGTAGCGTACCGCAAACACGATAATTTTGTTGTAGCGTGGAAAGATAACCGAATCGTTACGCTATTCACTAATTTTTACAATGCGACGATGCGTAACATAGAACGAACACTCCGTCGTGGTGTGCGAACTGTTGTTAGGAAGCCAGTTACGTCACCAGCCCAACCTGATGACTTATCAAAAATCCCATTTGGCGATAAGCCAACATATTATCCAACACTCAAGTTCTGAGTATGCAAAATTCAATGCAGCCAAAATATAAACAATGCCACCCAAAATCCCATAGAGCGACAAGCCAATATATTATCTGAATAAGCAAAATAAAAGATATTCATAATTAGAGATAAGAAAATCTTATAAAAGGGCTTGATGTAAGAAAGTCGAGAGTGATTGTGTATCTGTAGCGTAAGCCGTCACGCTGGCGGACCATCGATTAAATAAAACAACATAAATCCAAACGCTTGTGTTTCATTTAAAATAAATTTGTATTTTTTCTCTCCCGTTCGGCGAAGGGATCTTACTAGCCCGATGTTGTTATAAATTATATCAAATTCATGGGCGGATCAATACGCTTCGACCTACTGCTTTATGCGTAAGTCATTGAAGTGGTGGCGTAAATTATTTTTTTGGGGATTAGAAATTTGCATACTCAATTCCTATATTCTCTACAAATCAGAGAAAAAGCAGAGAAATGAGCAGCCACTGAGCGACTTACAATTCCGGAAACTCTTAGTGACGCAGTTGAAAGGGGATTTTCTGCAGCAGCAACGACCTTCAACGTTGACGTCCAACGTGGATGAGATTCGGCTCAATGGAAAACTCCACATAATGTTTCATGGTACAAAAAGAGATTGTTAAGTATGTTCCATCCGAAGCAGACCAGGTGGAAGACGTGAGACTACTACGTACTGTGATACATGTCCAGGAAAACCGAGAATGCATATTGGTCAATGTTTTCTAAAATACCACACCAAAGAAAAATACAGAGACTAAGTTTGGAAATTACATTGATAGAGATGAAAATATATATAAACTTTTGAAATATAACGTTTTTATAAGACAATTTATGTATAACACCATTTTATTTGTACCTGTAAGGCGCCCGACGCCATCGCGAAAAACGCTCCGACCTGGCACCTCCCTCGGCTAAAAAAGCCGCCGACCGCAAAGGGTTAAAAAATATAAGCAAACGATAGATTTTCATCTTATTATAACTATTTACAAAACATGTATGATCCGTTCACGGACATTTTATACTGTAAACACTTCATATATGTTATCTGAATACTTTTGTAGAAGCTTGTACTTCCAGTGTAAGTAGCTTGTAGTAATGCACAATATACAAAGTGCATGAGCAAATGTGCTCGTTTCAAATCTTACCGCATAAACGAGTTTAAACGAGCTTGCGTCGTGAAAAGCTTATGAACACTATTGTGTTGAATATTTTTCTACAAAGTTGACGTTTTGACTATTCGTTTTTCATTTTATCAAATACAAAGCTATATCAAGTGAATTTAAATAGAAAAAATAAATAAGTGAAATTAAGTATCTGTAAAATGTTATATGCGCGTTGGTGAAATTCTAGCGTAACGCTCTTACGATATAATTCTACTAGCGACTTGATTTATCAAGACGCTCACTGAATTATTCAATAAAATTAATTGAAACAAATAAATTTACAATGTATAATATGTTTATTTAAAGAAAAGAAAAAGCAAATACAAAAAAAGAGAAGTGAATCCGTCGCGGACTATTGGCAGACTCCGCATTTTGTTTGTCGTAGTTAACACCTAACCTTGGATGTGGTGGTGTTAGTACCTGACCGACTTTTGCGTCACTCAAGTTCTTCGGAATAGTTTTATTGCATCTTATGAACTAAGAAATTCTAGTTACATGCATAAGTGGGTTTTTTGTTGTCTAAGTTAACACGCTATTATCTGCACACATTGAATCTTCTTACTCGATTGCACTTTCCCATACCTTGGACTCAGGTGTAAAGTTCTTTTTAAATTGTCATACGATGCACTCTCATGCCGCTGCATCATCATAAATATAAAGCAAGATGAACTCGGGAATTAGAGTAAAGTAGATTTTGTTGATGTAAGTGAAATACGAAATAAGTTGCAAATATATAAAAAAGGCAAACGAAGACAAAACAAAAAAGAACGAGATCGAAGAGCTGGAGACTGCACATACAGATGACATCGACCTAGAGAGCGACTGCGACGAAAAGGGTGATGGAAAAAGCAACAATCGCAAAGATGAGATAGCCTTAGACAACAAATATCAGCCGAGTACTAGTCATCAAGAAGAGACGGATTGGCAAAAAGTTAGGACAAGGACAATAAAAAGGAAGGAAGCTACAACTGCGGCATCCGACACAGAAGCACCACCGAAGAAAGTAAGTTATCCACCCATAATAGCTTACAATATAAATGTTAAAGCGTTCTTAAGTGAAACAATTGCACTTAAAATTGAAAGTGGCTCCTTCAGTATCTCGCAGGGATACAACAAAAACCGGTGCATTATCCAATGTAGCCAAGGAGAATATAGAGAAAAAATTTTGAACATTTTAAAGAAGTACGAGTGCAAATATTTCACTTATACGCCAAAACACGAAAAGAGTATTAATCTTATCATTAAGAATATATGTGAAGGCTTGACGGCGGAGGAAGTCTATGAGGAACTAAAAAATAAAAATTTTCAAGATATTGTAAAGGTTTCATCATTACAATTGAAAAGGAAACCCCATCTAAATTATTTTCTATCCCATCTCAAACTAACTCTGAGTGCCAAGATTGGTGATTTTTGAAAGATAAGGACTATCCTTAACCAACGTGTAGTAATTGAAAGACTGGGTAGTCCCGTAGCTATCCAATGCTACAACTGCCAAAGGGTTGGACACGTTGCAGCGAACTGTGCGATGGAAAGGCAGTGCGTCAAATGTCTGAATTTCCATGAAAGGGATAAGTGCTTAGTGACTAATAAAGAAGATATCGCGTGTGTTCTGTGTAAGGAGCCAGGGCACACGGCGAACTTCAGAGGTTGCCCTAAGTGGCAAGAGCTTCTACATAAGAAAAAAGGAAGTAAAATTACACCCACTCCTCAGCATAAAATTTCTCTACAGAATACTGTAGAAAAACATATGACCTTTGCAGAGGTCACCAAAGGTCATTCTAAAGGTGCAATGGCTGAAAATAACTCCCTTAAAACCTTCCTTGATGAAGCAACAAAAGAATGTTTTGGCAGCAACTATGACTCACATGTCGGCAAAATGAAAGCATTTGTTGAATATTATAAAAGCCTTGCAGACATTGAAGACAAAAGGAAAGCCCTCAAGAATTTCACTCTACGGTTAGAACTAAATGGACTGTAGACTGAAAATTCACACTATCAATGTAAATTTTATTGTAGCCCATAGAAAAAGACACAGTCTAGATATATTCTTAAAAACACATAAACCCGATATAGTGTTTCTGCAAGAAACTAGACTCAGAAACAAACATAAACTACTACAAAAAATTCGAAGTACAGTGGTGCCTCGCATAACGAACGCCTCGCACAGCGAACGCTGCACACAACGAACTTCCTTTTCGTTCATTTCACGATTCATACAACGAACTTCGCTTCACACAACGAAGTCGCCCACTTCACACGATCACTGCCGATTTATTGCATCCTTCCGCGCAGGCAGTTGTTAGTCACTGAGCAGTACGCTTAACTTACGCACGTGTCGCAGCAATCGTTCATCATTACAACGAAGTCGCTCGATCTTCTACGATCACTGCCGATTAATTGCATCCTCCCGCGCAGGCAGTCGTTAGACTCGTTAGTCACTGCGTAGTACGCTTAACTTACGCGCGTATCACAGCAATCGTTCTTCATTACGAATTAAATCGCACACGTATCACGGCAGTCGTCCTTTTAAGATAAACTCAACATTTTTTTTATATGATGGGTTCTAAAAAAAGCAGGAAGGTGATTTCTCTTGAAATGAAACAGGAAATAATTAGAAGGAGTGAATGTGGGGTAAAACAGTGTGACCTCGTCAAAGAGTTTGGCCTCAACAAGACCACCATTTTCACCATTTTGACAAACAAGGATGCAATAAAATCAGCCAAAGTAGCCAAAGGAGTATCAAAACTATTTAATGAAAAACATAGATCTTCAATCCACGAGGAAATGGAGAGGCTATTAGGGATTTGGATTAAGGACAGGCAGGTGAAAGGTGACGTAACAACCCAAGATATTATCTGTCACAAGGCCAAGATAATTTATGAAGATCTAAAGAAAAACATCCCTGGAAGTAGCAGCAATCAAGATAATAAAGAAGATTTCAAAGCCAGCAGGGGGTGGTTTTTTAGATTTAAGAAAAGGTATGGAATCCACAGCGTTAATAATAAGCTCAAAGCCCTTCTGATACTTGACAATGCCCCTTCTCACCCAAAAGACCTAGAAGAAATATTGCAGGAAAATTATCCTTTTATCAAGGTGCAGTATTTGCCACCAAACACCACATCCATTCTCCAGCCAATGGATCAGCAAGTTATTGCGAACTTTAAAAAACTCTACACTAGAGCCCTCTTTAATAAGGTGTTTGAAGAATGCGAGTTTGGTGGAGACAATATGACTATCCGAATGTTTTGGAAGGAGAAATTTGATATCCTTTTGGCAATACGACTTATACAGAAGGCCTGGGAAGAAGTGTCACGAAGGACCCTCATTTCTGCTTGGAAGATGCTTGTGCCTTCGTGGATTCAGGAAGAAGCAGTAGTTGATGACACAGAAGTGGTGAAGGACATCATCACAGTGGCCCAAAGGTTGGAATTAGAGGTAGAGAAAGAGGATGTAGAGGAGCTTATTGAGGAACACAAAGAAGAGCTGACAACTGAAGAGCTCCAAACTCTTCTGGCCCAACAACAGGACAATGCTCAAAGGGAAGCGTCATCTGATAACGAGGAGCAACAATCAACCAATCAACCAATTCCAACTGCTGACATCAAGAACATCCTGGTCAAATGGAAAGCAGTTCAGGATTTTTCCAATGCCCACTATCCGGATTCCGCTGAAGCAAACAGGATCAACGACCTGTACTCCGATACTCTTGTCCGTTATTTCCGGCAGATGTTGAAGAAAAGAGAGAAACAAACGACTTTGGACAGGTTTTTCACTGCACCATCGGCCAAAAAGCGGAAAATGGATGAAGATGTGCAAGATTCGATTATTTCTTAAAATTAAAAAATGTGTGTTTTTTTCATTATGTTTTTAGATGTATCTAAATAAAAATAATAACAAAAAATTTATCTTTTTTTTATGTCATCTTACCATATTTTATGCTACAGAACGAATTATTTTTTTTAACATGTATTGTTATGGGAAAACGCGTTTCACATAACGAACTTTTCGCATAACGAACTTGCTCCTGGAACGAATTAAGTTCGTTGTGTGAGGCACCACTGTAATACGTAATGGAGACGATAAGGGAAATACAGCAATACTAATTCGCAGTAACCTCCATTTTAAACATAAATTAATACAAGCCCCTCCAGGAGTTGACCTGACAGCCATTGAAGTCAGATCTGGAATTGGATAGCTGTCACTAGCCTCTGTATATTTCAAGCAAAACTGCCTAAACGGCCAAATATTAGATACAATACTAAGCGGTATGTCAGGAAGCGATGGGATTGTCATTGGTGGAGATTTCGACGCCAGACATACAAACTGGGGCAATAGTTCAAACAACATAAACGGAACTAATCTCAACCACTGGTTGCCAGCGGCCAAACATACATTTAACATAAGGCAATACCATTTGCGACTACCAACACGCTCAAATTCAAGATCTACTTCATTTATCGACTTTTGCATCGTATCAGAATGCCTAGTCACCTCGCAACTACAGCAATACCCACTCATTAAAACATACGAGTTTGAATCCGACCACAAAGCTGTGAAAATACTCTTAAAGCCAGGTTCTATTAGATACAAACCACCCACATACATTTTAGACTACACTAGAGCAGACTGGAAAAATTTTAAAATACAGATGGACATACAACTTCAAAATAATATACCACCCTCGGACCGAAATCTGCGGTAAGAGGAAATAATAAATTACATTAAAAAAAATTAATTATATTATCTCAGAAGGCATACAAACCCATGTCCCAACCTACAAACAAACAAAAAACAGTCTGCTGGTACTAGACGATACCACCCTGAGTCTAATCTATCTGAAGAAACAGCTCAGAAGACGCTATTTTAGCACTGGAAGAAGGGATATTGAAATGCGCCATTTCATATACAAAATAAGTGATGAAATCGATCTAAGGCTTCGTCAAAAATAATGAGAAAGGTTCCAAACCAAAATTAAAAACATAAGACAGGGCCCCACCTTCTACAAAGACATAAAATCACTTTCTGGGCATTTCTCAAGAAAGGCAATTCCAATACTGGAAAATGCTATTGATGAAGACGAAAGTGCAAACTTATGTGCTAAATATTTTGCAAAGTGCACAACCAATCGGATGCAGGCCAAAACCAAATCAATACTAATGAACACCCTGTTGTTAACTCTTATATAGAGGTCAGAAATACGCATCACAACGAATTCAAGTTCGATAGTTTTTTCACAGCAGATGGAGAAGCCAAAAACGCCCCGATCGAATATAATGCCTTTGTGAACAGACAATACATTAAGGATATTGTTAGGAACCTAAAACCCAAGTCCTCATTTGGTAACAATGGGATTTCAAACAAAGTTCTGAAGAAACTGTCTGATAGTTACATAAAAGCGCTGACGATACTGATAAACAACTGTCTTAATAAATGCTACTTTCCAGAAATCTGGAAAGAAGCGATTGTCGTCCCGATACCAAAAAAATCCAGCATGGCCACAAATCCATCTATGTAGAGACCGATCTCCCTACTACCATGTGATAGCAAAATCTTAGAATATGTCCTGAAAGACAAAATCTTGTCGGACATCGATGAACTAAGTGTTGTCAAATCAAACCAATACGGATTTGTTAAGCAACGATCAACGAGTCATGCTCTGATAAGACTGGCGGAAGATGTGAACGAAGGTTTTCGGAAAAACTTAGTGACACTAGCCTGTACAATAGACTTGAAAAAAGCATTTGACACAGTGTGGGTCGAAGGACTTATACACAAAATGAAACTTCTAAGATTTCCGCTTAACATGTGTAAAATTATTGCAAGTTATCTGCAAGATCGAGGTCTAAGGGTAAAATTCAACAACATCCAATCGGAAAATAATCGTATTATGGCGGGGGTAACACAAGGTTCGATCCTTGGACCCATCCTATTTAATATCTTCATGTCAGATTTTCCTCAAGACCCCTCAAGCAATGTCAAGGTGATCCTTTATGCCGACGATACACTTATCTACACAACAGGCATGGGCACAAAAAATCTAATTAATAGAATGAATGCTTTCATATCGACGGTATCTAATTATCTAGCAAAATGGAAACTAACAGCTAACACTAGTAAATGTAATGGTTTATTATTCAGACAGCTCCAACGGCATGTAAAACCCAAAGAATATAGGGAAAACAACCGCATAAAAATCTGCCTTAACAAAACACCCATACAAATAGTGAGCCACCTAAAGAACCTTGGGATCACGCTTTCCTCCCTATGGAACCCAAAAATACATCACACCGTCCACATCGATGGGACCAAGATTGGCGGCCACCGTAAATACGGTTGTGGTCGGTTGCTCGGAGGGGACTGGATTTTTGGAGGGATTGACACCGTCACCAAGGAGTGTTTCATGGTGCCCGTGCCCAATCGCTCTCACCGTACTCTCATCAGACTCATTCAAGAGCACATTCTTCCTGGTACAACGATTATGTCGGACTCTTGGCCAGGCTACCGGAATCTTCGGAAACACGGTTGGTTCCACCTAACGGTCAACCACCGTGTAAATTTCGTGGATCCTATAACACGAGCTCACACTCAGAATATTGAGAGATTATGGCGGGATCTTCATGATAACATACCTACGTACGGGGTGATTCGCCGTCACTACCATTTATATATTGCTGAATTCCTATTTAAACGCGCCTTTTCATATTCTGAACGTTTCGAAGCGTTTCTTTCGGAAGTCGCTCGTCATTACCCCCTCGCTATAGATGATTTGTTACAATCATAAACATTATAATTCGCTTTTATTATAATTTTCTATTGTCATTATATTATTAATAAACTTCTTCTCCAATTACTCGTCGATTTTATTTTTTTAACACCCCCCCCCCCCCCGCCGTGCCCTTAAACCCATCATCATCCCCTACCCTATCCCTCCTCTACTCCAATTCCCTTTACCATACACTCCACTATTTCCCGCGGTTTTCACTCAAGCGCGCCTCCCAATCCCCCTCATATTGTTCAGTATGTCGACCTTGACAACATATGTCAAGATCACCCCTCCCCTAGAGTTGTAAGCTAAAAGACATAATTACCGAAAATTTTACTCTTTTGGACTAGTTATCGAGACGTCAACAAAATAAATTGTTCAAATCATAATTAAAATCTCGTTTTATTACAGTGCGTGGAAGCACTTGAATATTTTTTTCCCACTTCGTGAGGAAACTTTGTTAACTTCTATACTAAACATCGAATGTTAACTAAAGGGCTAGGTCTCTTAAATGACGTGCCATAAAAGGATCAATGGAAGATATTCTAAGCAAAAATACGCTAAACCGATGTGGGAAAATACATTTTATAAGCCCACGGAAAATACATATTATGAAGGTACATATTTCTGGTTAAAAACATGTGTCTACAACAATGTTTATAACGTCATCCCTAGCTCTTTCTCTCTTACGTGTACTGATTCTTAACAGTATCTATTATTTATTTCAAATATCAGTTTTAAAGAGTGAAACAAAAAATATAATATTGTAGTGATTCTTTTGTTTTACGATAAAAATGTCGAACACGAGATGTAAAAATTGTGATCGCGTTCTGCGTGCAGACAGGTAGAAAAAAAAAACAATTAAAGATCAAAGAGAAGCGGAATTCTATTCACGTTACATTAATCAAACAATTATTATTAATGATAATAATATTATTAATGAAAATTGATTGATGAAAAATATCAGCAAAAGTAGATTCATCGCTTATTGCGCTTATAACAAAAGTGACTTTACCATGCCTGACGAACAGTTAAAAGCGTTTACAGGACTGGATTGGAAAAATATTATCGAACATAGAGAAATGTTTATATCAATGAGACATTCGAATACTCGTTCTGTCACTCAGGCTCTTGTTGTGTTTTTGATGAAATTAACAACTTCAAATTCAAATAGATTGATTGCTAGTACTTTAGGTCTTGAATATGAGCAATCGGTCTCGAATTTTTGTAATCAAATAATCCATTACTTTGAAAAAGATATTTTATCATCTTATTTTGGATTTTCAGCGGCGGTTGGCTCTGTCAAACTCCTAATACCCCTACTACCATATCTGTCGTGCCGTTCTTTCTCCTCATCCAACCCTGTTATCTTTCCAATAGCGCACTCGTCTATGCACTTCCTAGACAGAACCATTGCTATCCGCTACCTGATTGGGGGACCCGTGGATCCAAAACTGTTGACCATAAGGATGACTACGGGCTGCTGGTTTATAAGGAGGTACTGGGCAGAGTGTCAAATGACAGCATTCAGAACTGCGAAGTCAGGCTGCTGCTGTGTAGGAAACTGCGTAGCACGGCCAGGCGTGGCGGCAGTAAGTTACAGGAGTTCAACCCTAGGAGATGCGGGGTGTACAGGTACACTCACATCAACGTGGGTTGAACACACCGGTAACTTGGGAAAACATTTAATTTTTGCGATACTCACATAGCCAACTACCTCACGAAAGCCAGTCGCGAACCAAAATAGCATGTCTGATGTGAGTGTTTGTCCGTCCTGGTGATATCGAGAGAAAAAAAAAAAAAAAAAAAAAAACCAAAGCCCAACAGCAAACCTGTTTCCTCGTCCCTACGCCACGTCCATTTAGTAGAACTCTATCCCGCTCCTCGGGCTTTTGTGTAATAATTTTATCCTCACATCCTCCTGTTTTGCAAACCTCTTCCCCAACAAAATGGTCCTACCTTAACGGTGGACAAGTCCACGCATTAAAAAATAAATGCGTGGGCCGAGCCGGTAAGTAGTTTAAGTATTTTAAGTAGTTTAAGTAGTTCAAGGGGCTAACCCATGTGGAACCCTGAATAGTAACAAAATTTAAAAAAATACTCGGTTCTGACCGGGGCTGGCTTGTCTGTTGATCCGAAGGGACATGAGCTCAATCACTTACGACGGCGGGTAGGCCTGTGAGGGTCGACCAGTCTGCCCAGGCGAGACATGTCGGGGCGGCGCCATGGGTGAGTTAATATGCAATCCCGGAGAGCGACCCGAGGTGTGTCGGTGTGAGCTCTATGCTTGAACGATCGGCAGTAAGAGTCAGTGGATAAAGTGTTAGAATTGAGGGGCGGAAGTGAACCGCCATGCTAAGGAATTATTCTTCCTCTCTCACGTCGAGCCGATAACGCGAGACTTTCAGTTGAGCCGAAGGCGATACCGTGATGACGATATACGGACGAAGTGGTTTTAGGAGTATTCAAAGAAGTTATTTCGGCATTACCGAAGTCGGTATAATTGCGGACGGATGACGAAGGTCCGTAATGGGATAAGATCTGGCTCATGGCGTGAATCAACCTCCCCTCAGCCTGTTGAGCCGGAGATGCGGCCGTCAGGTCTGCTGAAGGAAAACAGCAGGCAGGGCTGAAACAGGGTAATAGTGAAGGTAAACCCGGCCACACCTCATCGGGCAGCCGTTAGTGTCTCACAGCCCTGTGTTCCTTTCTTTTTCTTTTGTTAATGGTGGCAACTTACGAGAGTTTTGTATGCGCTTGGAAAATTTTTAAATTGATTTTTTCAAAACCATGGACACAGGAACGATGGATGCGAAGAAAAAACAACCAAACAACGAAAAACGAACAATTGAAACACCGGGGAGATGTGAACTCGTGTCTGAAAGCAGACATGAGAGCGCAGCGAAGGGAATGCAGAGAGGACGCCAACCCGACATCGCGGCGGCTTTTGCCCGTAGTCGGAAGATTGCGCGCACGCCGGACCGGCCCGTGGCAGACGAAAAAGCGCGAGAGACACCCATGTCCAGCACAAGTGCCGAGGAGGCAAAAGAGCCGAATACGCCTAAATTTTCGCTGACGGAAAAGGAACAGAACTCAAAGAGTTGTTCCAGAGAAGGGGACGAAGAGACAGCGGACATGAGTTCCTTCACAAGGAAGCAGAAGTTAGTTCGGACTCCGCCAGCAGGGCCAGCACAGATGGACAGCTCCAAGTCCCTTTCGGGCGTCTCTGCCCCGCTCATCGCAGGTAAAATACCTCGCAACTGTGACCAGAGCTCTGAGAGCATACCTCCGGTAGCTGCTCTCGGGCGGTCGGCCGCAACAAACCACCATTGCGAACCTGACGGGACGATTTGTGGCGGAAAGGGGAACGAGGAGAGAGCTCAGATGAGTACCTTTACACGAAGGACGAAGGTGCTCCGAACTCCTAATCCTGCTCAAATGGTACGCTCGAATTCCCTTGCGAGCACAACAGCGCCACTCGCTGGCATTGACGGAGCACGCCGCGATCTCGAACCGAGCCTCAAAAGCATGCCCCTGGGAGATGCTGTTGAGAACTCGATCGCAATGGACCGGCTGGATGAGCAGGAACGGCTGCAAGAACTTGGAAAGGTTCTGAAGCAGACAATAGCAGCGAACGGCCAAAAGACCGTTAACAAGGGGGTTACGAACGGCCTCTTAGAGATGGAGGAACTCCTGGACCAAATCGGCCACTTTCGACGCAGGTGGCTGAAAGCTGAGGCGGACCAAAATGCGAGAATGAGTACGGTGCTGCGAGCTGCAGAAACACCGGTTGCTCCCAAACGGGTGGCCAGCAGCCCTATCGAAAGGGAGGCTGAGAAAAAGAAAAAGGAAGAGCCGACCGATGATGGCTTCAAGACAGTCCTCAGCAAGGCCGCAAAAAGAGCCGCAAAAAGGCTAACCCTCGACGAAAATACCCTCACTAAACCTGAGACGTCTCGCAACCCTGGTGCAACCCAACTGGTTGCGCGTCCTGCTAGGCTTTACCTTCAGAAGGAGCAGCCGGCTAATTCTGATACGAACTGCGTCCCTGGCAACCCGCAGATCGCTAGCAAGCCGAAGGCGAAACGGCAGCGTCGCAAGAGGAGAAGAAAGAAAAAAGGGCCAGCAATACTAATCAAACCGATGGATGGCAATTCGTACGCAGAGGTACTACGCCAAATCAAACAGGCGGTCAGACCTGAGGAGATGGATACATCCATAAAAGCAGTACGACAAACGCGAGCTGGTGGCCTCCTGGTTGAATTTGGGCCACACGCAGCCAACAAAGACTCTTTTCGCGACGCAGTCCAGAAAGCAGTCGGTGAAAAGGCCAGCGTGTCCGCGCTTGAGCCAAGGGTGACCCTCGAAATCAGGGATATCGACTGCGTTACGGACGTGGCCGAGGTGGAGGAGGCACTGCGGAAGGAGTTCCGTACAGCCGGCAAAATGAAAGTGGAGGTTACCTCCGAAAACAGCAGGGGACAGCGAGTAGCTATAGTTGACCTCATCGAAAGAGATGCGAAACCAATGCTAGACAAAGGAAAGGTCAAGGTCGGATGGGTTGTGTGCATAATCCGGAAGAGGGCAGATCCCATCCGATGCTTTAAGTGCCTCGGTTTCGGCCATAAGGCGCTGGGCTGCAAAGGACCGGATAGAAGAGGCATGTGCTACAGGTGCGGAGAAACTGGGCACAACGCCAAGGCGTGCACCGACACTGCATGTTGTGTGTTATGTAAAGCAGCAGGAAAGGAGACTAAAGACCTGACTCATAAGTTGGGAACCGGGAAGTGTTCTGTCTTCAGGGAGGCTCTAAAAGACGCGAAATCGAAACTACGATGACCCGAGTATTGCAAGTTAACCTGCACCGGAGTGTGGTCGCCCAGGACTTGCTGGATCAGACCGTGAGGGAAAAATCGATTGACCTTTTACTGCTCTGCGAGCAGCACCACAACAGGGACTCTCCAGATTGGTTCCAAGACGAATCTGGCACCGCTGCCATCTGGGTGCGAAACGGAGCCCGACTGTGTGTTGAGAGCCACCGCAAAGGGGATGGTTTTGTGTGGATTCGTTGCGCAGCTTCGACTTTCTTCAGTGTCTATTTTACACCGAACGAACCCTTCGCATCCTTTTTGAGCCGACTCGATGCGCTGGAAGATGCTGTTATGAGTACCCGAGGGCCCATTCTTGTTGGAGGTGACTTTAACGGAAAGGCAATTGAGTGGGGCATTCACCGGACTGATCCTAGGGGAGCGAAAATCCTCGAAATGGCATCCAGAACTGGACTCGTGGTCGTGAACACTGGAAACACACCCACCTTTCGCCGCAGTGGTTGCCAGGGAACGATCCCGGACGTGACATTCGCATCCGAGAGTTTTGTACCTACGGTACGAAACTGGAGGGTTCTTGAAGATTATTCGGCAAGCGACCACCAGTATATTTCATTCGAGATTGGAGCTTCTACCTCGCGTCGGCCATCGACCCGACCAGCACCCAAGGGGTGGAATCTCGGAAAAATGGACACCGAGAAGTTCGATCACGCGCTTTCAAGGGGCATATCTACGCCAATGGCTCCGGTGGGACCCGACCAGGCCTCGGCTGAAGATGTGGTAGACCACACTATGAACGTAATCACCTCTGCCTGCGGCGCTTCTATGCCCCGACGACGTCCACGACATGGTAAACCTGCTGTGTATTGGTGGTCTCCGGAAATTGCTGCAAAACGAAGGGAATGTCACAAGCTCCGACGTATGGTGCAGCGCTCTAAAAGCCGAGAAGAGGCATGCGCTCGCGAGGTTGAGTACAAGTCCGCAAGAAAACTCCTTCGTAGCCTGATTAAGAAGAGCAAAGCGCGTCGTTGGCAGGAGCTCATTGAGGACGTGAACAGAGATCCGTGGGGACTGGGCTACAAACTCGTAATGCGAAAGCTTGGTTCGCTACGAGCACCTTGCATTCTTGAAGCTGAAAAAATGGACGGCATAGTCAGAGCGCTGTTTCCAACCCACCCCCTACGCCAAGAAGCAGGTACGGAAGAAGTGCAATTCGATGGCCCTCCATTCACTGCCGAAGAACTGGATGTAGCCATGGCGTCGATGAAAAAGAGGAAGGCTGCGGGACCGGACGGAATCCCAGCTGAGGTGCTACAGATGGTACATCAGCGTGACCCTAACCTGCTGCTCCGCGCTTTCAACTGCTGCCTGAAGGAGGGTGTATTTCCTCATCGGTGGAAGGAGGCGAGGCTTGTTCTGATTAGCAAAGGAAAGGGGGACCCAGCGCTGCCGTCGTCATACCGTCCGCTGTGTATGTTGGACGTCGCTGGAAAGGTTCTAGAGAAACTCATCAGGGGGAGGCTTACCGACGCAATCAGAGCTGCTGGAGACCTATCCCCTCACCAACATGGCTTCCGACCAGGTAGATCCACGATCGACGCCATTATGGAGGTGACGAGTGTGGTCCGGAGAGCAGAGGCGGACCAACGATCAAAGCGAATCGTGCTGCTGGTGACACTGGATGTTAAGAACGCTTTCAACTCTGCGAGGTGGTCGGATATCATAAGCGCCCTGGAAAACACTTTCAGAGTTCCCGAATATTTGTTGCGGATACTAAAAGACTATCTGAAGGACCGCAGATTGCAATACGCTACACTGGAGGGGCAACGGGTGGTAGACGTTACATCAGGAGTCGCGCAAGGGTCCATCCTGGGACCGGACCTTTGGAATGCCTCGTACGACGGGCTGTTGAGGCTAAGACTTCCGGAAGAGGCGCGACTTGTGGGGTACGCGGACGACGTGGCGGCTTTGGTCACTGGACGGTCGGTCGAACAGGTTCAGCTCAAACTAGGCACGGTGATGAGACAAGTGCGCGAATGGATGACAAACCGTGGGTTCACCCTCGCGCTCGAAAAGACAGAGGTGGTAATACTAACGAAAAAACGAATTCCCAGAGTTCTTCCTGTGGTGGTGGGCGATACAACTGTTGAGTCCAAGAACGCACTCAAATACCTTGGTCTGATAATCGACTGCAACATGAGGTTCTTGCAGCAGATCACGGAGGCCGCGAGCAAAGCTTCAGCGAGGGTGTCGGCTCTAAGTCGACTAATGGCCAATGTTAGGGGTCCGGCTCCAAGCAGAAGACGCCTGTTGATGAACACCACGGAGTCTATACTCCTGTACGGATGTGAGGTGTGGGCTGACGCGCTTGACAAGCGCACGTACCGGAAGCACTTGGTCCAGGTACAAAGGAGAGGAGCATTACGAGTCGCTTGTGCGTACCGTACGGTCTCGGAGCCGGCAGTGATGGTCATTGCGGGCTCAATTCCCATCGTTCTCCTGGCGAAGGAGCGCAGCAGGATCTACCTTCGGAGGGCGGAGCAAGGAAGGGAAACTATTGCGCGCGAAGAGAGGCAAAGAACCCTGGAT
Source organism: Stratiomys singularior (assembly GCA_954870665.1). Taxonomy (NCBI): domain Eukaryota; kingdom Metazoa; phylum Arthropoda; class Insecta; order Diptera; family Stratiomyidae; genus Stratiomys; species Stratiomys singularior. The sequence goes on along the minus strand of OX940879.1, from coordinate 60,978,895 downwards.
ATGTGGCAGAGCACCTGGGAAAGTGAGACAAGGGGAAGGTGGACGGCACGTCTCATCGGAGACGTGAGAAAGTGGTTCAACCGGTGTAGAGGTGAGACAGATTACTTCCTCACCCAATTCCTCAGCGGCCACGGATACTTTCGATCATACCTCCATAAGATGGGAAAAGCACGATCTCCTGAGTGCTTGTTCTGTCCAGGATGTGAGGACGACGCGTTCCACACCTTTTTTATATGTGGGAGGTGGGCTGGCGAACGAGGGTTGCTCTTCGAGAGAGTCAGAGAGCTCTCGCCAGAGGCTGTGCTGGATGTGATGCTAGCCTCAATTGACAAATGGAACTGTGTGGCACATTACGTGCGGGTGGTCCTTCTCACGAAGAAGGAAATCTTAGACCGGAGGCAGGCACGGGGAGAGGAAGGGCTGCGTTCGCAGTAATCCTATCCTGCCTCCAGCTGAGAAGCAGGAAGGACAAACAAAAAAAAAATAACAAAAAAAAAAAAAAAAAAATTACAAAAATAAAATGTAAATAACAGGAAAAAAGAAAGAAAAAAAAGAAAAAAAAAAAAAAAAAAAAAACTCAAAAACAAAAAAAAATAAATAAAATGAAACAAAAAACTGTCCTCCCAGTCCCCTCAGCTGCGATCCGAAGGCGCCATCAGGCGATGGAAGGGGGGGCCTAACCCGAAGTAATGTGACAAACAGTTCCAGGCTAGGTTCCCTGACAGGGGCGGTGTTTAGAGGGTATTCTGGTAGACAGGTCGGTACTGCTGCCAGCGAGTCCCTCACTGCGGATGTAAATGTCTTCATCGCCCGCCAAAAAAAAAAAAAAAAAAAAAAAAAAAAAAAAAAAAAAAAAAAATCTTATTTTGGATTTGATGCAATGTCACGAGAAGATCTTATCGATAATCACATCATTTACATAGCTAAAAAATTATATAACATCACACATGAGTTAATGTTAATCTTTCGATGGTACATATGTTCATCACCAGAAAAGCTCTAACAACGAGTACCAGAGAAAATCGTACTCTGGACAGAAAAAGACGCCTTTGTGCAAGCCATTTACAATTTGTTGTACTGATGGTTAAATTGTCGATATTTTAGGACCATTTTATAGCACACAAAATGATGCCACCATTATGAAAACTGTGCTAGAAGATTCACAAGGTTTAACAAAATTATTGCGACCAGGAGATTTATTACTTATTGATCGTGGATTTCGTGATGTTGAAAAACAAATAAAAGATGAAGGGTATATCCCTCTTATGCCAGCTTTCAAAGGAAAAACAAAACAATTAACAACAGAAGAATCTAATAGTTCCCGCAAAATCACAAAACTTAGATGGGTCATTGAAGCTGTCCACGAATCAATCGGCAAAAAATATAAACTTTTGCACTATACTATGGATAATAAAATGCTACCAAAAGTAAAATCACTCTTTAGGATTGTAGGATTTTTGCACATTTTCTCAACAAATTGTAAAACTGACTCTTTGAATGATAAATATCAATGTAACATACTTTTTTGAGCATTTGCGTAACAAATCCAGGAAAATTTACCCGAAGTCGAGCATCTGTCAAATTGATTTGTGCGGAACATAGTTTGTTTTTCACGGCAACAAATTGAAGATTTGTGCTTAATTCGGGAATTTAATTGCGAATTTTTTGTAGTGAAATATTTCCGCCGGAGAGTAAAAGCGTGAACCCTAAAATAAGTATACATAGTGACATTGTTATTGGAAAAAAGCAGAATAAACTTAAAATGAAGTGCGTGGTTTTCAATTGTGTGATTCATGTTCGTGGCCGGTGGGAATATCTTTTCATAGGTATGTTTATTTTGTTCATCGGGTTTTACATGTTGCGTGCATTGAATAACCTCAAGTTAGTGAAAAAAATTCATAATCAATTGAAATTGCGATATTGCTCATATCTTCGGGTGAGAACTTCGTGTGCAGTTAACATTCCCGTTAACTTGATTTTCCTTCCTTCATTGCAGTGGAATATAACTATTTTCGGGGGCAAATAATATAGTCTTTACTGAGGCCAATGAGCTGGTTCGCTGGCTCATTGATCTCGGTTTTCATTATAAGTTGTTTTCCATGATCTTTTTTAGGGCGAGCAATGGATTTCATAAGTTTTATTGAGATTTAAGTTGATTTCAATAAATTAAGTTAAATATTATCTTCAACTTTCATAATATTCGTCACACAGGTTTCCTCGCGATGAGTAGCGAAATGGCTCAAAAATATCGGCAATTCGTTTCGGCCGCTATCGAAGTCTTCAAAAATTTGCAGTTCTCATTTCAAACAAAAAGACCTGCACGTATGTCAAGTGAAAAACGTTCCGTATGAAACTACAGCTCCAATCTGCGACACAATTGTAAGTTTAACTTCAATGGGTGATATAAGTATATAGCATTTTCTTTTTAGAATGAGCTTGAGAACACGAGCTTCGGTTACGAAAATAGTCCAGAACTCAACGAAGATATGAACGCAGGAAGCAGTTATTTGGGAATTTTATTTAGTCACATTTTTTCAAAGGAAGTTACTTTTGCACTTTTGCAGGATCCATCTATAAATTTATACTATGGAATACGCTTTTGATGTAAGTAAATATTCTGATGTGAATCACAACAATATCGCAAATAATGTGCATAGAGGTCAAATATCATGCAATTTTCCTTTATTATTAAATGGTCAACCCCCCTTTATACATTATCATCTATTGAAGCTTTACACGAAGCTGCATTTTTCTCATTTAAGAATATCTCTTTTTTTCTTTATAGGTAAATGCATTCCTATAAGTGTTTTCATGCGCGTAATGTTTTTAGTCATTGATATATTTTTCCAGGTGAATGTACCATGCCGGCACACAAGCGTGCAACTGTCCTTCTGAAGGATGTCCATTCGTCTTACGATGACGAGGAGGTCTTTGAGGCATTGAAGAAAGTTCTAGGTGACCAGGTCGCCCAAGTCAAGCGATTCTCCACAGCCAAGTCCAAAGCGGACGGGATTAATATAGGGCTATTTCTGGTCCAGCTTACTCCTGGCACCGGCCAGAAAGTCTTTCTTCAAGTAAAGCACCTACTTCACCACAAAATTCAATGGGAAAGCTTGCGCAAAGAGAATATAACGCAATTCTCTAATTGCCAAAACGGTGGCCACATTGCGTCGAACTGTGCTCTCTCGACGCGCTGCGTGAAGTATGATAAATGCCACGGTACGCAAGAGTTTACTCTCCCCAAGGACTCCGATAAGGATAAAGTCCACTGGTCACCCCGCCAGTTTTCGCGGTGCCCGGCAGCTAAACGCCTAGAAGAAAGAAAATTTGCCGACAAGTTGCATAAGCAGCGTCGGCAAGATGAAATCAGCAAGACTTTTGCGTACACAGTGAGGAAAGGCATCTCATACGCGAGTAATTTTCAATCAACTAAATTTGATTCGCCCAAAAAACTGCAAGTCCCCAGAGCATTCCAATCACCCGGACTTCAGTCCTCTTCTCAGAGTGCCAAAGTATTTTTGGTTTCGACCTTTTCACTTTGGTTAATCAAGTCAAAGACTTCGTGCCGCGCCAGGGTAAAATGAAATCAACCAGTGAGATGAGAGAGGCATATCTGTCACTTGCTTTAAAACTTTCCGGATTCGATGCTACCCATTAAATTCGCCGCCGAATTCGAGATGGACTTGAGCGAAATCAACAATCAACACACATCGAATTAAACAATCAACAAAATCAATAAATCAACAATCAACATACACCGAGCATTAACCGACCTGACCTGAAGCCCAGAAATGTAATCAAGACTAATTTATAATCTGAAATTTTTAAACTAGTAATTGAATCATGAAATTTTTTAAGATTATATGGAGATGGACTTGAGCAACATGGTCTCAAAAGCGCAGCTCATAGGTTAACCCGGCGTCATGGGGGTTGGGTCTGTGAGACCCGCGATATTTTATTTTGCTTAAATTTCGGTTACTGAGTGTGCGACGTATTATTAAAATCCTGTATTAACATGATTAAAACTTAATATTATATGATATTTCTCCTTTATTCATTTACATGCATACCTAAAAAGATAATTTCAAATAAATATTGCTTATTTATTAATAAAGTTCTGATATTATTTGGTGACAAAGAAAATATGGATGCTGTAGCGATGTATAATGGTAGTATTCATTTACAAGCCTTGGAAGATCCCAGTTGTACATCGAAAAGGTACATCTTTCATCAATGTGCATTGATCATCTGCTGAAGATTGGCGTTGAGGTTATCGGTGTAACATTCGACGGTTTACCATCAAATTTGTATATGACAAAACTCTTGGGTTCAGACGTTGGCTGTGTAAATTCAAAAGGATATTTTACACATATTGATTCCCTGGTGTACAATATACGTTTACGCAGATAGCTGCAATATGCTCAAACTTTGTCGTAATGTATTGGCAGATTTGAAAGAAATTGTTGAATGTGTTGGAAATGTCATCAAATATCGATCATATAATTTGGCTTTAGCAATTGCAGGAAGGTGAAGGCTTGCATTCAGGTAACAAGCTATGGAAAGCGCACCTCTTCTTTGGCAAGCAGAAAATGACCGTACGATTGGCAGTACAAACCTTCAGTGATTCCGTTGCCGACGCCTTAGACTTTTTCAGAAAAAGCTTGCAGTATAAACAGTTTGCTAGAAGCCGTGCTACATCGAACATCATACAAATTTTGAACGAAGCTTTCGACATCCTTAGTTCGACATAGTTATCAGCATTTCCTGCATCGAATGCAAGCTTTCTTCCAAAAAAAAAAAAAAAAAAAAAACGTTGAAATATTAAATGCATCTTGTAATCGTCACTGAATGTGACGATTACAAGATGCATTTAATATGCATAAAATATGCATAAAATATCTAAAGCTGCCTTCCGATCAGTCGTAAGTAGTCGTAAAAATATTTTGGGTTTATTGGACTTATTGTTGGCATGCAGAATATGACCATATTATACAAAAGATTCATCGAGACTGCAAACTTATGTTTATACCAATGTACAAGCTAAGCCAAGATCACGTAGAGTTATTTTCTGGTTCAATAAGGGGTGACTTCGTGTATAACAATAATCCGACCATGAGACAATTTATATCGCTTTACAAGGAACTCCTCTTCCGAACGCATATTAAGATGGGGAATGGGTAATTGCATAACAATAAAGAATATTTCGCTGTTAAATGCAAAAAAAATTCTCTATTGGAAGCCATCAACATAAGCGTGGAACGACGTTCCATGATAGAAGAAGCAGCCTTTGATGTGGAAGCTACGGACAATACGGACAGAGCGGAGCTCTGTGATCAAAGCTATGCCGCAGACCAAACTACGCTTTCTACATATACATAGCACGTTGTAAAATATATTGCTGATTTTGTCGTGTATTAGCTGGATAACGTACTTAAATGCTGCGAAGATATCACATCCATTCAAGGTGATGTAAATCGCAAGTCTCTGATGTCTTACAAATATGAAGGAAGACTGAAGTCTCCATCAGAACGCACTGTTACCGTTTGTAAGATAACCGAACAGGAAATGAAACGGGCCTAGCGGATGAACGAAAAATCTACATAAGGACACATTTATTTCAATTCTGAATATTTGCTGCGAAACTCTCGTCACGCTCACGTATCGCAGTCTCGCGCTACTGTATTTCGGGATCAGATCAGAGAGAGATCGAGATCAGAAGTCGCGTGTGTACCCGACGCAGATAGATAGTGTTTCGTAACCCCCGCAGAGTTCAATTATCGTATCACGTTATAATCTCGCGCGTGCAGGTGCATTTACGTGCGCGCCATGTGAAAAACAAACAAACAAAAAAAAATTATTTTCATTTAAAATAAACAAGTGCACAAAAATATAAGGTGACCCATAAACTATAAAAAAAACTGGTGTGAAATTGAAATAAATCATAAAGTGGCCCATACACGTTTTCAAAAAAATCTGTGAAATTAATAAAAAAAAAAAAATTATACAACAAAAAAAAATATATTAAAAATTATAATAATAAAAGTGGCCTGTTGTGGAAGTGAAAAAACAAAAAATATATAAGAAAAAGAACACGGATAAAGTTCTTTCGGAGCGGTGAAAGCGGAATAAAAAAAAATATATTTCTGGGTGAGTGGAGTTATTCACTATATTTAACGTTTAAACTCTTATACGGACAAGGACTGAATTTATAATAAATTAAATATCGGAGTTCAAGACCATAGTGCTGATAGCAGGATGGGGGACAAAGAACGAGACAAGACGAAGACAGACGCGTCATTGGTCGACCAGTCCACTGAGTTAGAGAAAAACAATACATTTCTCAGCCAAGTGTTAAAAGAGCTCAAGTCCATGCGCGAGCAACTCAGCGTGAGCCAAGAGCAGCTCCAAAAGGCACTCAATGAGCTTGCCGACCAAAGACGCGAAAACCACGAGCTAAAGCAGAAAATTTTGGGCCTTCAAAACAAAAAAGGCACAAAAACATCTAAACGGAAGAAAAATAAGAAACGGAGGATTGCGAGCTCCCCGTCATCCTCCAACAAAACTGTCACTTCCTCAGAGGGAGAGGCAGAAGAAGAAGTAGTTGAAGAAGAATTAATTGAAGAGGAGATGGAAGAAGAAGTGCAGGAAGACGAGGAGTTCCCACCCCTCCCGGCCCCAAAACCAGCTACCACCTTCCATGACATGAAAATCACCCCCAAACCACCCACACAATCAGCCCCATCCGCACCCAAGACTACTGACAACACCCAAGCCACTAACGAACAAAAACGGACCGTACCAATAATACTGCGCGAAACGGACAAATGGACAGCACTTAACAAATTAATTAGACAAAATAAAATAAAGACGGTCAGTGCTAAAAGGGTTTATTTGGGAATCCAAATAGTCCCGGAGACCGCAAATGACCACCGACAGATAACGAAGATACTGACGGAGAAAAAGTGGCAATACCACACCTACTACCTCCCTGAAGAACGCAATTTGAACGTGGTTATCCGCGGCCTTCATGGGCTCGCTCTGGAGGACATTAAGGAAGACCTTGAATCTCAAGGCTTCCACCCATTAGAAATTTTCAACATAAAAACGCAGTCAGGCCCCTCAAAACTTATAAAGGTCCTTCTCCCAAAAGATGAAACCCAAATCTTTAATATAACTGCAGTATGCCAGCTTATCTGCAAGGTGGAAGCCATTAAACCGCGAAACGGACAGCCGATGTGTCACAACTGCCAGCCGTTTGGACATTCTCGGGCAATTGTCACGCTCAAGCTCGGTGCGTGAAATGCGATGGCTTACACCATTTCACGCAATGCAAGAAGAAGCAAGAGGAGAAACCGAAATGTGTCAACTGCGGTGGAGAACATCCCGCAAGCTACGGAGGCTGCCCGAAAAACCCCAAAAACATTAAGAAGTCGTTCGCACAGATAGCTGCTCAAAACACTAGCCCCACACAAACACAAGTACCAACCCGCACCACCACAAACACCACAACACCCCAAACAAACAAAAACACACAACCAATTAATCACACACGAACATTCACACCACCAGACATGGGACAACTCTTCGCCACCATGCAATCTCAGTTTCAACTGATGATGCAAGACATGATGGCGAAAATGGTCCAAGGCATGTTTGCAGCACAAGCCACAACACTAGCACACAAATGAATCAGCGTGATCACATTTCTATTCTCACATGGAATGCAAATTTCCTGCTTCAACGAACCGGAGAGTTTAAACAATTTATTCTGGATAATAAATTTGAGATTATTCTCGTCCAGGAAACTTTCTTGAAGCCCGGAACGCGTCTCCAATTCCCTAACTATAATCTATACAGAAACGATAGATTAACTGGTAAGCGAGGAGGAACGGCCATTCTTGTGAGAAGAAATGTCAATCACGACCTGATTCACACACCACACCTCACAAACATAGAAGCGACAGCCATCAAAGTGCGAACGGACTCCTTTGAGTTTGTGGTTATTTCGGTGTACAAATAGGCAAATCGAACAAGACCTCCACAGCCTATTTCAGATAGAAGGACCACTTCTAATCATTGGAGACTTCAATGCCTACCACAGGCATTGGGGCGCTGTGAGAAGTAATCAAGCTGGGACTGAGCTAAATAGATTCATCACAAGCACAAATGCAAGCCTGCACCTACCCAATGAACCAACACATTTCGGGCGAATACGAGGAAACATCCTCGACTTCGGAATCTCCCGCGAATTTGATGCCAGCATTAAAATAAGTGTCCTCAACGAGCTCTCCTCGGATCATCAACCGGTCCACTTCCTAATTGAGAACGTCTTCATTGACGATCCTCCAAAAGTAAGGAAGAAAATAAACTGGCAAGCTTTCCATGACCATCAGGCTAACGAAAGTTTCACCCAAAATCTAAACACAGCCGATGATGTCGAAATAATGATCGAAAAATTAACAAGCATGATAATGCAGGCAACAGAGGACAACACAGTCATAACTCCGGCAAGGGAATACAACCCCTATGAACTCCCTCGCGAAATTAAGGTCATGATAAGGAGGAAGAATAAATATCGGAGAAGAGCTAGGAGCACGGGTGATCCTAGGCTACAAACGGAAGCAAACCGGTTGACGAATATAATTCGGGACCAAATATTCCTGTTCCGTAACGAGCAGTGGGAGAGCTTCCTGCATAGTCTTGAGCCTGGCGAGAATGCCTTCTGGAGAATGTCCAAATACTTCCGGAAACAAAACAAAGCAGTTGTGCCACCCATTCACGGCCCAAACGGTATACAATTCGACAAAGCCGGAAAAGCGGAAGCCTTTGCAGACACGTTGGAGCTGCAGTTCCAAGACAACACCTTCTGGGAGCAGGACCTTGACGAGGAGGACCACGTCCTGAGAAAAGTGAGCGAGCTCATGAGAACTCAGGTAGAGGTAGAAGATGTGATACGGCCACTAGACGTACTGGAAACTAAGGTCTTAATACTGCGACTTAAGAAACGGAAGGCACCTGGACCAGACACAGTTACAAACACCATGCTGAAATGGCTTCCTGACAACTTTCTCAACAACTTGACGGACATAATTAACGCAATTTTCCGTTTACGTAGATTCCCTAAAGTCTGGAAATCGGCTATCATAACGGTTATACCTAAGCCCAACAAAAACCATGCCTTCCCACAAAACTGGAGACCAATAAGTCTTCTCTCGTCCATCTCCAAAGTGGCAGAAAAGGCACTGCTGATTAGGTTAAACGAAGTGATAGCCGAAAAACACATTCTCCCCGATCAACAATTTGGTTTCAGAGAAGCACACTCCACGGAACTCCAACTTACAAGGGTGATCCAACATATCAGAAATGGCATGAATCGCAGGAAGTCAACAGGCTTAGTTATGTTTGACATAGCGAAAGCCTTTGACAAAGTCTGGCATGCAGGACTTATTTTCAAAATGCATGAGTTCTCTATTCCCCTTCCATATGTTCAACTGACTTACGCCTTTTTAAAAGGCCGATCTTTTAAAGTTAGAATAGAAGATCACCTCTCAAGCCTGCGAAAGATTCAAGCTGGAGTTCCACAAGGATCACCCATCTCACCAACACTATACAACCTGTACACCGCAGACATTCCCCTCTTACCGAACAACGTGCAAGTATCACTATATGCAGACGATACCTGCATATACTATACCTCAAGACAAGCAGAAGTCATCTCCTCAAAACTGCAATACTCAATTGATACAATGTTAGAGTACTTCCGTAAATGGAAGATTGCTATAAACAAAGACAAGACACAAGCCATGATCATTACTAGATGTAGAGGACAACAACCAACACAACTTAACATTGACACAGACACAATACCCTGGACCAGAACTGTTAAGTACTTAGGACTAACAATTGACCACAGACTGACATGGAAAGACCACATACGATCAAAACGTTCACATTGCTTGGGTATACTCTGCTCCCTCAATCCACTCCTTAAGTCAGGCAAACTTAGTGTCAAAAACAAATTGCTGCTCTACAAACAAATACTTAGACCGACATTACTATACGGTAGTACCGCTTTCTGCCAGACAGCCAAGACGCACAAAAAAGCGCTCCAATCCCTGCAAAATAAAGCACTACGGTGGATATTTCGAATTCCATGGTACATCAGGAACACGGACATACACAAAGACCTACGACTCGACACAATAGAGAAATACATACGCGACAAAGCACTTAAACTGTTTGACAAAATAGACGAAATTCCAAATAGTACCATGGAATTCCTGAAAATCCCGCTCGCGGAAACACGAAACACCTACCCGAGCCTCCGTTCAATTGTAACTGACATGACATAACAGAATTTTGCGTTAAGTGTGGTCAGTGATCAACACTCACAGATAGAAATGGAGCAAGAGTGCTAAATCGCACTAGCTCCAAGTACCGCATACTCCAAGCTGTATTTCGGCCTTCAGTGGCAGTGAGAACTTGAACGTACGGTACGGCCAACAGTGTATGCGGCTTTGAGAAGCCGAAAGAACGGCTCGGCCACAGAAGTTGCTCTGACTCGTCAATGCTAACAAACTGGCTACTTTGGGTGAGTGCGATTTTTCATTCTGATTTATCTGATTCAAAAGGAGCTATATTTAAAAATAATAATTACATTTTAACAAAACTTGAAATATTAATAAAAATATATATATATATATATATAACTGAAATATTGATCGATTGGGGTAGGTTGCGTCCGAATTATCCTTACGCTACCTGAATTCTTGGGCTGAACGATACAAGACAAGGACAGACAGCTGGCGATGCTGATCGAGCAGCTCAGCATGGCAAAAAGAATGGAAAAACAACTGCAAGAAGTTGTTAGAGAATTGCAGCTAACGCGGGAAGAGCTTAAGGGTACAAGAGCTAAACTTGACCAATGCCATGCTGAGCTGGCCGAAGAGCGTCGCAAAAATGACGAACTGAGTCTGTTAGAAAAACCTAAAACAAAAAAGCGCAAAATCGAGTCACCACCGCCTTCGGCTAAAGGAGTCTGCCCACTACACCGTATCATACCATGACCGTAATAGGAACGTATCAAGCACGGAAGGCAATACGATACGGCTTGCTTTGCCCACTGAAACGAATTGACGGCGTTTAATGCCCGTATGATGCCGGTTTGGTGTCCGTATGTAACCCGTATGTTGCCCACCCGCAATTTTTATGACGTAAAATTGATAAGAAGTCGTTTCATTCTCGCATGTGTATCAGTACTGCCTGGACCTCTGGGGAGTGTTATCGAGTTTTAAAATAATAAAATAGGTATTATATGGCTATTAAAAGATTAACTATGAGACAACTGGCAATGATTGCCATAATATTGGATGAGGAAGAAGAAGAGAATCAAAAACCCACTTGACGCTACTGGATTCACGAGACTATAAAAAAACAGAAAACTGAAGGAGAATATTGGACGTTGTACAGGCACTTAGTTGAAGATGAAGAACACAAAAAGAATATTTGCATTCGGACTTATAGTTTCGGAAAATCGATGGACAAACATACATAAATCCATAAATACATTTATACACTACAACATATACATAATAATTACTTAGTCAAATAATATTTTGTTACAGGTACTTGGCAACTGGTGATTCGTTTACAACTATTGCTTTTAGCTATCGTATGGGTATCAGTTCTGTAAGACGTGCCGTGTTGGAAGTATGTGATGCTATAATAAAAAATTTATTGCAAGAATGTATTCCAACGCCTAGCAGAGAACAATGGGGAAAAAATGTAGAAGAATTCTGGAATAAATGGAATTTTCCTAACTGCGTAGGTGCTATAGACGGAAAACATGTCATTATTTTAGCACCACCTAACAGTGGTTCTTTGTATTTTAATTATAAAAGGACATTTTCTATTGTACTTTTAGCTTTGGTTGATGCTAATTATAACTTCATAGCCGTTAACGTAGGAGCTCTCGGCAAAGATAGTGACGGTGGTATTTTGTCAAAATCAAAAATGGGCAAAGCTATTTTCGAAAATAAATTTAATATTCCGAGTAGCAAACTTTTCCCGGGGAGTAATATAACTTCACCGTGTGTAATATTAGGAGATGAAGCTTTCCCTTTGAAAAATAATCTCCTAAGACCTTATCCATCACAACAATCGATTAACGATGACAAGAAACGTCACTTTAACTATCGTCTATGCCGAGCACGACGCGTAGTGGAAAATGCCTTTGGTATTTTAAGCCAGAAATTTCGTATTTATAATAGACGTTTGCATTTGAAGCCAGAATTTGCGGAGAAAATTGTACTAACAACTTGTATTTTATATAATTTTATAAGACGCGGAGAAACTGTTCACATTACGGAAACAAATACTCCCGTACAATTTAAGAACCTAAGACACCAAGGGGGTAATGCAGTTTCTACCGCTTTTGAAGTACGCGATCAATTTGCGGATTTCTTTCAAACAACTGAAGGCCAATTGGACTGGATAACTATGTAATCAAATTGCTTATTCAAATAAATAATAATTTAATAAACATAAGTGATTGTTTCAGTTCTTCCGAAATTTCCTTCCAAGCCATTTCCTTTTTCGCAGTATCCATATATTTCGGGTGTTGTAGATTATATAAAAACTCATATTTACGGACGAGTTCAATTAATTTTTCGTCATCCATTTCACACCGTATAGATACGTGCGTCCTGTTCAACTGGCAACATGTGAAATTCAGTGAAGGCATTTGAAGCGCGTTTATAATGGTCCTCATACGCGGTTGTAACCCGTATAATCACCCTTTTGCTGCCTGCGCGCATCGGTTGGACAACGTGGCGTGCCATGCGCGGAGCGTATCGGCACCGGCAAAATATTCTCGCCGACAATTATCAACGCTCCGTGCATGGCACGCGACGGTACGGATCGGTGACGGAACGGTCTAGTGGACGTAGTGCCATGCTTTTCTATACAAAGAATATTTTTTTGCCTGACACGTTCCTATTACGGTCATGGTATGATACGGTGTAGTGGGCAGACTCCTTAAAACTGCTTCTTCTGATGAAGAAACGATCGAAGTTGAAGTCGATCCGGATATGATCACGGAGACCCAATCCGAAAATGAATCCCATCCCTACCTCCCCACAAAAAAACCCAAGCACTTCCTGAATTGTCCGTCCTCAAAAAACCAACAAAAAAAGGCAATCCCTCAACCCCTACAGCAGGCCCATCAAAAGACGAAACTAAACCACGGACAGTACCCATCATACTAAGGAAACCAGACAAGTGGACAAAACTTAACCGACTCATGAAAATTAACAATATAAACATGGAAATAGCCAAACGAGTATATCAGAGAATGCAAATTATACCTAAGACAACAACAAAAATTTCCTCAAAGTGTAAGCAGCGCCCTCAAGATTGGTGAAAGTCCTCCTCCCAAAGGAAGAAACCCGCATTTATAACATCTCCGCCATATGCCATCTCGTCTGCAAAGTCGAAGCGTCAAAACCACGAAATGGTCAAATCATGTGCCACTACTGCCAGCAGTTTGGAAACTCTTCAGGCAACTGCCACGCACAAGCAAGGTGCGTCAAGTGCGTCGGGCTCCACCACTTCTTTGAGAATAAAAAGTCACCAGAACAAAAGCCGAAATGCGTCAATTGCGGAGGAGAACATCCGGCAAGTTACGGAGGTTGTGCGAAGAACCCCAAGAATATAAGGAAAACATGGACCTATTCATGACCCAAATGCAAAATCAATTTGCACAAATGATGCAAACGATGATGAAGACAGTCATGAACAATATGTTTGCACAACACATTGTGAATAAGCAATAATGACTGTGAATTATGTATCACTCCTCACATGAAATGCAAATTCCCTGAAGGAAAAAACTGGAGAACTCAGGCAATTTATTCTAGACAATCAATTCCATGTAGTCCTGATCTAGGAAACGTTTTTGAAACCAGGAACACGATACAACGTACCCAACTATAATGGTTCAGAAACGGCACAATTGCAACACATGGAAGCCACGGCAATAAAAGTGAGTACAAGAGTCTTCGAATTTACAGTGATTTCTTTGTACAATCCCGTAAAAAACAATCAGTTCAAACAAGATCTTGAACAGTTGCTCACGCTAGAGGGTCCCTTGTTGATAATCGGGGACTTCAACGCATATTACAGAGGCTGGGGTGCCGTGAGAAGCAATCGAGCTGGGACTGAGCTGAATCGATTCATCATGAACGAACAAATAAGCCTGCACCAGCCTGAAGAACCGACACATTTTGGTCCAAGACACGGCAACATACTAGACTTTGCTATATTTCGCGACTTTCACCACAACATGCGGATAAATGTCCTCGAAGAGCTCTCATCAGATCATAAACCGATCCACTTCCTAATAGAGGACATCTATATAGTCGAACCTCTAAAAGTAAGGAAGACTTTTAGAGGTTCCAACTGGCAAGCTTTCCACAATGCTCTGGCTAATGAAAGTTTCACCCAAGGTTTAAATCCAGCCAGAGACATAAATTCAATGATCGAGGAAATAACTAACAAAATGAAGCAGACAAAAGAGGACACAACAGTCACAACTCCGGCAAGGATATATAACCCCTATGAACTCCCTCAGGATATCAAGCTTCTGATAAGGAGGAAGTCCAAGTCCAAGTCCAAAGAAGAGCTAGGTGCACGGGTGATCCTAGGTTAAAAACGAAAGCAAACCAGCTAACAAATCAAGTACGAGACCGTATATCTGAATTTAATAACCGTCAATGGGAGAGTTTCCTACAAAGTCTAGAACCCGGTGAAAAGCCGTTCTGGAAAATGGCCAAATACTTCAGAGTGAAAAACAAAGTAGTCGTGCCACTCATTCACGGTCTAAACGGACTGCAATTTGACAACGAAGGTAGGTTTGCAGACACTCTGGAGATGCAATTTTGTGGAAATCATACCGAAGAGGAGAGCTTTCACCACGAAGATCACGTAGAAAACGCTGTGAGACGAATATTGCGCTGAAGACTGGAAGAGGAAGAAGATGTGATATGGCCACTAGACCAGACAGAGACCAAAAACATGATACAAGGACTAAATAAAAACAAAGCACCAGGATACGACACACTCACAAATACAATGTTACGATGGCATCCTGAAAACCTGATACAGAACATCACGTACATTATCAATGCTATTTTCCGTCTACGTCAATTCCCAGAAAAGTGGAAAACAACATAGTCATCCCAAAACCAGGCAAAAATCTAACTTTTCCGCAAAATTGTAGACCCATTAGTCTCCTCTCAGCTGTATCAAAACTAGCGGAAAGAGCGTTGCTAAATCGGCTGAACGAAATAATCGAAGAAAAGCACCTCATTCCTGATACACAATATGGTTTTCGACCAGCACATTCTTCGGAACTCCAGCTTACAAGGGTGGTCCAACATATTCGAAATGGGATGAATTGCAGAAAGTCGACAGGATTAGTTGTGTTTGACATAGCTAAAGCCTTTGACAAAGTCTGCCATGCAGGACTCATTTATAAAATGCATGAATTAAAAATTTCACTAAATATTATAAAAATCATACACTCATTCTTACACGGCAGAACATTTCGCGTCAAAATAGGCAACCATCTTTCCGAACTGCGACCAATTCAAGCTCGAGTTCCACAAGGATCACCCCTCTCCCCAATTCTCTATAGCCTCTACATAGCGGATATGCCTCGCCTGCCAAATAATGTACAAAGAGCTTTATACGCTGATGATACATGCATCTATTACTCAGCCAGACAAGCAGAAGTCATCTCTTTAAAATTGCAAAATTCTATTAATTTTATTATGGGATACTTTAACAAATGGAAAATAGACATTAACACAGACAAAACGCAACCATATTTATAACTAGGTACCAACAACCGAACTCACCATCAACAACGAGGACATACCATGGAAACCAACAGCCACATATCTGGGACTCCTATTCGACGAAAAACTGAACTGGACGCAACATATACGGAAAAAACGAGGGCAATGTATGAACATTATCAAATCCCTAGACCCCCTCCTAAACAAAGACCACCTTAACAACAAAAACAAACTCCTGATCTACAACCAAGTCATAAGACCGACACTACTGTACGGCAGCACAGCACTATGCCAAACTACCCGGACAAACAAAAAATCCCTCCAAGCCTTCCAGAACATGGCAATAAGGAAAATCTTCCGAATGCCATGGTATGTAAGAAACATAGAAACAATTGACAAATACATACGTGACCGAGCACTGAAACTATTTGACAAACTCGACCAACCTACCATGGAATTACTAAGACGTAGGGAATCAGGAGGACGGCAGGTGTACCCGAGCCTCAAATCAATCAACCAATAACATAACAAAATTGCATAAAATTAAAATATAGCTCTTTTTAACGATAAAATCAGCAGGTAGGAGATCTGTACTCACAGACATAAGGGAGTAAGGGTGTTTTATCACACCAACTCCAAGTAAGACCAACGAAGGAATTCTGAATATATCATCGATCGCTTAGTTCAGTGGTGGCAGCGGTCCGAGCAACATCTCAATTAACTCAAAGAGTAATGAAGGCTTGCTTTAGTAAAGAGTAAAATATAAAAGATTTATGAAAGTGACGAGAAAGCAAAGGGTAATAACACGCGTTGAGTTATTGTTCTCGAAAAAGTTGGTTTAAGCAAGAGTGCTAAGAAAAATTAAGGTGACATTAAATGATACATTGCAATGGCTGGCAACGAGTTATTTAGGATTAACAATGAACTCAGAGGAGAAAATGTCTCCTTGAAAGACAAAGTGAAAGAATTAAGTAAGAAGGTGTCAAGTATTAACAAAGTGATAATAGACAAAAAGTGCAGTGGAAGTTAGACAATGGGTGAAAAAACAAAACATCTACCATTAAAAATATTTGTGAAGGCTTCTCTGCTGAAGGCATTTGTGGAGCGTTGACAGATCTTGGGTTTAAGGACATTTAAAAGTAGTCCCCTTTAGTCCTAGGAAAAATAAAAATAGTAACTTTTTAATTATTAAATTAACTCCCGTTGAAATGATTGGGGAACTTCCGAAATTGAAATTCCTACTAAATTAGAGGGTAGTAATTGAAAAGCTAGCAAGACCAGATCTCCTTCAGTGTTATAACTGTCGGAGAATAGGGCATGTTGCTACTAACTGTTCAATGGTGTCACACTGCGTTAAGTGCCTGCACTCATGAACGTGGTGAATGTAAAAAACGTTGTCGTGAAAACGGGTGCCACTTGTGTACTCTGTCAAGAACCGGGGCATATGGCTAATTATACAGGGTGTCAAAGGTGGCAGGAACTCTTTGTAAAGATAAGAGGCAACACCAATAATCCTAGTCCAAGGACTAATGCCATTCCTACTAACTTTGTCAGCAATGGATTATCATTCGCAGAAATCGCAAGTTGGCAAACAGAATACAAACAGCTACAGTTTCATCAAACACTCTGAGACACTTCTTGGGTAAGGCAGCAACTGAGTGCTTCGGTAGCAATTTCGATTCTTATTTCCAAAAAGTGAAAGATTTTGCGAGATATTACAATACTCTAACAGAGCTAGCAGACAAAAGAAAAGCACTGCTCAACTTCACCTTGAACTAGATATTATTGCCCCATGAATTTTGAAGTCTTCACTCTAAATGTACGTTCAATTATCGCTCATTGGAAGCGGCATGAACTGCAACACGTATTAAACCGCAATAAGCCAAATGTGATGCTTCTGCAGGAAACAAGATTTAAAAAACGCCATAAGGTGTACTTTAAGGGTTACCATCTTCTTAGAAACGAGGAAGATGGAATGGGAACTGCAATTGTGTTCAAAGAATCCTTAGTATATAAGAGTAAACACATTTCAGGCCTAATAAGAGCCGACATCACAGCGGCCGAAATAAGACTTGATGGTGAAGGATGGCTTCCCGTGGCCTCTATATATATTCGAGCCAATGAGCTGACAACCTCGGATTTGCAAGCCATCTCAACTTGTCTCCCTAACAATGAGTCCATGATCATTAGTGGAGATTTTAATGCAAGACACATTAGCTGAAAAAACACATACAACAATCGAAATGGCATACTCTTTTACAATTGGTTCTTCACTTCATCCCACATCTTTAATGTGTCACAACTTGTTTCACGAGCACCTAGTAGACTAGATTCCTACTCCTTTTCTATATAGACCCCTTTCTTATCTCAGATTCCCTCATAACTCCTCCGCTTACTAATAACAACATGCTTAACACTCTAGATTTTGATTCTGACCATAGAATCGTTGAAATCACACTGCACATTAAACGATTGCAGTTTCAACTATCAGTATATATTTTTGACTACTCGCACGCTGACTGGGATGCATTTAAATTTGAGACGGACATCAAAATACAAGACACATTACCAGTAGCTAATAGAAATCTTATTATTCAAGGGATTGACGAGTCGCTACATGACATAGACTCAGTTATCTCGGAAGCCATGGAAAAATATATACCATGGAGAAAAATAATGAAAAACAACCTGATTAAACTGAGTGAGGAAACAATTTCCTTATTAAAAATTAAATTAAAAAAGAGGCTAAGAAGGTCACAGGGGTGGTAGGAGGGATACCCTCATCAAAAACCTCATAGACACTATCAAAGAAGTACTTGGAAAAAATAAATAAACCAAGAGTACAGTGCCAACTTCCACGATAAAGGCATGGACTAAATTTCCTCAAGCAAATAAAAGCCCTGTCTGGTCAGTGGGCAAACAACTCTATTCCTATTTTGGATGGTGCAACCTGTGAGGAAGACAATGCTCACTTGATTACTGACTAATTTGCCCAAGTGTACAATGCGGATTCTGCTAGAGCCACCAATTACAGGAATCACGCAAATGTATTTAGATATCATAAATACTCCTCACACTACCAGCTTTGATTTTAACGACATTTACACCTCAGAAGGCGGCCCCACGGATGCACCTCCAGAATATTCTGACTTTGTTTCAGTGGAACATATTAAAAATATGATAAATAAAATCAAGCCGGAACCATCTGCGGGGCCGAATGGTATCAGCAACAAAGTTTTTAAGAGACTGCCACACACTTATGTTCGAGCCTTAACAATAATATGTAACAGGACGGAGCATAAGGGTGAGGTTCAATAATCTACTCTCACACAGCAAGAACATTTTAGCCGGAGTACCACAGGGGTCCGTACTAGGCCCAACTTTGTTTAATCTTTTCCTTTCTGACTTTCCTGTGGATGAGCAGAGCAAATGTAAGCCCATATTGTATGCGGGAGATACACTTATATATTACACTGGGCTGTCGGTCAAATTAGCTGGCAAATGGCTCAACGCGTTTCTCACTATTGTTATTAAGTACTTAGACAAGTGGAAACTGAAAGTAAATGCCTCAAAATCGAAGTGCATACTTCTTAGTAAATATGAAAAACACATTAAGCCAAAACAATACAGGAATTATTCATGCGTTGAAATTTATATAAAAAACACCAGATTAAATGTTGTTAGCAATTTGAACTATCTGGAAGTTCTTCTCAACGCCAAATGGTCGGCCATCCCTCAAATCGACAGTACGATACAAAAAGCAGGTTTTGCTTTGTCTAGAGTAAACCACTCACTAAGCCTAAAAAACCTTGGTTCTGATATGAAACTAACCCTCTATAAGCAATTGATTAGACCATTGCTGGCGTATGGCTTCGAAGCATGGTGTAACATATCGTCTAAGCAGATGTTAAGCTTAAGAGTATTTGAAAGAAAATGTCTAGATAAGGTTTTACCCACAGAAGAAGCCTATCGTACATTAATAATGGATGAGGATATCTTTGTAAAAATAAGTAAAAAGAAACTTTATAGTAAGTTCAACAAATTTGTACCTATAGATGAGTTTCTCTCATCTATGTTAATGTTTTCTCTCATCTATGTTTCATAAATGTTATATTAAAAAAATTGATACAAATTGAAATATAAGATATTTCCCGCCTCATACCTTGACTATTTGTACATCAATAAACTTGCACATAATAATAAGCTAACATTTTACAAAAGAAGACATATTACTAATAATTTAATAGATCTAAGAAATATGTAAAGAATATAAATGAAACAAATGAAATTAGGCTTTAGATAAATTGTATATACTCTCTCACCCTACTATCCCCTCATCCCTAACCAAACACTCTAGAATTAAAAACATGAAAGAGATAGCGGGCTTTTTCCGAAGCTTTTCCCGCAAATGGTTAAAGAAATTTTTAGAACATATAACGTAACATAAATTCGTTGAGTTAAGAAGTAAAGCTGAACAATCTAGACTGTATCGAAATGTAGCATAAGCATATTATTATTAGTGAAGATCGATGTAACATGATATTAAGATGATATATGTCTCAATAAAATTGTTTTCCTAGGAAAAAAATTGTTTTCCTCAATTTTGAATACAATTCAATCGCAAAGTATTGGTCGAAACCTCTTCTCAAGGCACATGCGAGAAACTATGCACTACTGCTCCATGACCAAACTAATAAGTAAAAATAACGTAAGACCAGATATTATATCATTGATAAAGTTCTTTACACGAAATTTCTTGTAGACAGCAATTTAACAAAATGATCCATTTCAAAGGCATGTAGAAGAATAATGATTGAATTAACATATTCTCAACTAAGTGAGCACACAAATTTTCCGCTGAAAGCATGAAAATGCCTTCATCCCGCCACAGTTGGCCCCAAGCCCGGAAAAAGGCAGAGAAAGGCATCATTCAGTACACTTTTCACTGGTCATGACCAAATGGTAGAATTCGGTTTGACTTAGACAAATTTTATGCTATGTAATTAAAATTTTATATGATCATTATCTATAGTTAATTATTAAATTTTGCTTAAAAACTATATATTTGTATATTTCGTGCTAGTTAATGGCTTAAGCTCTGGCTTAAGCTCTGGGGTTTAGCGGCAGAAACAACCGTATGAAATTTCCGACTTCTTTTTGCTTCATATTCTTGGTAGAAGGAATATTAGAAGAATAACATGTCGAGGCTTAAGGCATTGTCTTGTTTGTAGTAGCTAAAAAACCCATTCTGTCTTTTTGTAACCGTTTATATACACTTATAATTTCGTTCTATTGAGTTTACGTAAAATGACGTTTTTAATTTCTTATGGTTGTCAAGTATAAAATCAGTGTCCAATTTAACAAACCTGACATAGTGTGTATAAGTTAACTTCATTTCAAACCCGGGATTGTTTATTTTAAACACCCGATTATTCCACCCATTGGCTAGGTCGCTCGCGAACAGCACGTTATCTGCTCTGTTATGTGGTTATCAAAGCGCCTATTCACTTTCATGTATTATCACCCGTTATTTGACTTTTTATAGTACCGGACTTATAGGCAACCAAACTCGCAATAGTATGCTAAAATTGTTTCTTGAAAACGGATTCGTGATGCAGTTACATAGGGGAAGGTAGGCCGAATAAAGTCATGACTATCCATTTTTACATGAATTCATATATCATAATTGAGCCTTCGCATTAGACACGCTGCTGACGATGCCCCAGCGAAAAACGAGTTGCAAAAAACGTGACTAAAATGGACAAAAAATATTTTGAAGACTCTCATTTAGCAATATCAGTTAATAAAATCCAGTATTTTTAATTTACATTTACAATTTAGATCCAGTATTTACAATTTTAAGTATCCGACAGCGATTTTAGGGACTGCAGTTGCAAAGAATATGTCATGCATAAAATGAAGCCAAACATTGTTGGCTACGACTATATAGATGACAGCTGATTCAAATGCGTCAAAATCGAAATATTTCACATTTTTCGAACACTACTAAATTGCTGGGAAAATGGAATTTCCAGTTCAATTTTATCTTGCGAATTGTGCGGAAGTCGAACTAGTTTTACTAAGTAAAATAAATTCTTGAGACTCTGCTCGGTTTATGAATTTTTAAATAACAAAAAGTGTCCTTTCTATGAAATGAGTCGAAAATTAAATAAATTTTATCAACTTTACAACAGGATTCTATTTATAACAAGATACATATAATAAGGCGCAAAACAAGCATACAGACAGCAAGCAACCAAGATGGGAACAACCAAATCAAAAAAGTGGATAACGCAGGGGAAATAGTGAATACCATTATCATCAACCCAGAGGACAAAAAATTAGAAAACATAGTGTTCATACTTATTATGCTGACGATTGAAATAGGGCTATCCCTCATATACCAGATATACGAAGACTACACAAGAGGTCTCAAGAAGAAATACAGCAACAATGTCGCCCACGTTTAAAAGCAAATCATATCCCAAGAATTCCATTCCTCAAAGCAATGGAACAAACGGGATATGCGACGGATTCCTTTCAATTATATTTCCTTAACTTTCTCAATATGACACATCATATTTACATTCGCAATTTGACAGATGTCAGTTTTCAGTCATGTTCATGTTCAGTTAGAATTTGAGCATAGGGGCAAATTGGGCAATCGAAATATCTCGCAAACTTTTCACCGTACGCATAGGCATCGTATGGCGGAAAGAAAGAGTTGCGGGAGGGGTAATCACCACGCGATCGCTAGTGGCGGCTGGACGAACGAGTGAAACACCCGTGCGTTTTGTGTATTTTGTGACCTAAAAGTAAAAACGTCGTTTATCGCAAGTTTTCGTCTATATTAGTCAATTGTTATCTGTTTTCAATCAGGTAAGTGTTAATCTTCCAGAGAATTATTGTACTTTTGATATGTAGAGAGGTTCTGGGTATAATTCTTACGATTTTTTTAAAACCTCACTTTTGTTTTAAAATTCCGGGTTGGAATTTTTCTCCGCGTTCGGAGAAACGAAAAAAGTTCCGCGACTCAAACAACTAAAGTAATGAATGTTTTATTTATTGTTAGGATGCGGACTTACAAGAGGAAGACTACAAGTTGTTCTTACACTACTGAAGATTTAAAAAATGCTGCAAAGGCTGTCAACGATGAAGGAAAAAGTGTTAATGCCGCCGCTAAAGAATTTGGTATCAAACGGATGACTTTGACAAGATTTTTGAAGAAATTAAATGAAGATGGTGATTCATCCATGGGCTATGCAACACCGAGGCAAGTACAGGGTGCGTACGGTATTTTTCGAAATCGTCGAATTAATTACTTTTTTTTCACTACAAACGTGTAACACGAGAGAAGTCTCGGTTGAAACGTCACCAATGGCGGCACAAAATACTCTTTCTCAAATCGGATGCGTTGAACGATTGAAAAGTCGCGAAAATTACGACAACTGGAGGATTCCGTCACGAGCGATTCTCGAATTGCTGGGCTTGTGGAGCTTTATCGATGGCACGAACTCCGAGAAAGAAGCTGTAAAGGCTGCATAAGGTGAGATGCGAGCCAAAGCCAAGCTGACTTTGGTGGAGCCAATTAATTACAGCCACATTCAATCGGCAAATACGGCTAAAGAAATCTGGGAGAATCTCAGCAAGGCGTTTGACGATAGCGGATCGATGCGACGAGTTGGTTTGCTGCGTACTATCATCAACACCAAATTGGAGAACTGTTCTTCAATGGAATAATTCATCAACACAATATTGGTGTGTGTGCATAAATTGCGAGGGACCGGAATGACTGTCGACGCCGAGTGGACTGGGACGTTGCTACTGGTGATTTCATCCGACTTTGTTAAAACGAAACTTCTGTAAGACATAGGCAATAGTTTGACTAATCAGCCCACTGATCAAAGCACTTCTAACGCACTATTCACCAAGAAGTCCAACAACAATGGACGTGACAAGTTTTCATTCAAAGACAAAAAGTTAAATGTCTTGAGTGCAATCAGCGTGGGCATATCGCCAAACATTGCCCGAAACGAACGTCATGCAATGCATCAAGTTTGTTTTGTTTGACTGTGTCGCATAATACTTCGGCTGACTGGTTCATAGATTCGGGTGCTAGCGTGCACATGACGAATCGCGACGATTGGATGTACAATTTGAGGAAACCTCCGATACAAAATGTGACAGTGGACAATAATTGTCAACTGAATGGCAACAGTGTTAGCGACGTTAAGTTATATCTTGACCAAGGAGATCCGCTGAGCACCGCGGAAGCTACAATGAAAGACGTCTTGTACATTCCGAGTTTGCGTACAAGGCTTTTATCTGTCTCCCAATTATTTAAAAGTGGAAAAACTGTAAATTTTACCAGCACTGGATGTGAAATCACTTCTCAGCGGGGCGACATCATTGCCAAAGCCAATCTGTTAAGTAACACGTACAAACTTCAAATTTGGCAAAACGGAGCATCCTTGTTGACAGCAATCCTAAGACAGCATACATGGCACAGGAGATTCGAACACCCTGGTCAAGCTAAACTTTCCATATTAAGTGGAGGCGATTTAGTAAATGGCGTTAATTTCGCGAACAAGCAAGTACACGATTGCGCAGTCTGTTTACAAGGTAAGCAAATGCGAAACCAATTTCCAGAATGTCAAAGTAAGACAACCAATCTTTTAGAATAGGTTCATTCAGACGTCTGTGGACCAATGTACGAACTTTCGTTGGGAGGCGCGCTATACTTAATTACATTCATTGACGACTATAGTGGTAAAACTTTCATTTACATGATAAAACGCGAATATGACGTCTTACAGACATTTAAAGAGTTTGAGGCCGTTGCGGAGAAACAAACTGGAAAAAAGGTCAAATTTTTTAGATCGGATAATGGAGGCGAGTAACAAATAAGAAGTTTAGTGATTCTTTCCGCGAACAAGGCATAGTCAGAAAATCGGGTCGAATAATCGTATCTTCCGGTTTTTTACCTTAAAGCGTAGTGAGTGAGGTGTAAGTGTAAACCACCTGTCAAAAACAATATTTCTTAACCGCTGGTCAGTGCTGGCTATTGTTACGGTGTTTAGAAAGCGAAGAATTACTTTGTGCGGTCAACCACTGCGCGTAATTGTCTTGAATTGCATATTCAATCATGGATGGCAATGAGCTCTTCCGGATTAATAGAGTTAGTGTGTAAAAATCAAAATCTCAAAGACGCGTTCAAAGAGAAAATCGCTAGTGTGATTAAGCCAAGAAGCTCAGAAACCTACTGATGAAAAAAAAGTGGTGTGTGATAGTAATTTTAGATTCCGAGTGCTCCCGCGTTAATAATGAACTAATAAGTCTAATGGAAGCAGATCAAAAACTAAAGTTGGGTAGCGCAAGTTAACTTCAAACAAAAGCGACTTGTTATGTGAAAAAGATAAAAATCGGATCATGATTGCAAAAAAGATGTCAAAAGAAAACAGAAAATTAAGCGAAAATCGAAATCCCCGTGAAAAGCAATGTAAGTGCAACCCAACACAAGTGATGTAAACGCTACGAATGTTAATCTGGACAGTGCCTTCGAGACAATGAAAACAGTGTCAACTCATCAAATATTGCCACAAGTCTTAGTGTCATTCGTTCTTTGGCTCTCGCCCAGTGTAGATCTACACCCAAGAGTTCTAAGGACACCCTCGAACGTTGTTTTTCATTTTGCATTTGAGATGGGAATTCCCAGACGAATGAAAAGAATAAATTACTTGTTGCGAAATTTTTGTAGTGAATTCTTGTAAAAAACAAGCATTGATCGTCGATGTAAAGAAACTACTAACGTAGTCTGAAATTGGTCATTAAGCATCACAAAAACTTGATCTCTCTGCGAGAAATTGGGGAAATCATCGGTAGAAGCTATTCGCCAGTTCATGACATCAATAAACGGTTTGAAATTAATAAAAGTTTTTAAAATAAGCCTAGATTAGGACGGCTGAAAATATTTTTCAGATGCAGATGAACGGTGGATCGAGCAGCAAGTAAGGAAAAATCCCAAGCTGAGTGCGACAAAATTGACATCATGAGTGTCTATTTCCACATTACTGCAGGTACAGAATCTGTGAGAAAATTTCAACGGAGTGACGATTTTAACCATAATTTTTATAGTTGAAATATATTATAATTTAATGCGAAAAACATTTTCTAAACAAAAAAAATTTTATCGACTTAAGCTCGCTAAAGAGCATAAATCGCATATCTTTTCTTATTGCAGTACAGTGTTATTTACTGACGAGAGCAAATTTTATATTTTCCGGTCAGGTAGACAAACATTTGTGTGGAGATGATCAAATGAGGAGTTCAAACCTGTTAACCTTCAACCGACCGTAAAACATGGAGCTGAATCATTCATGGTTTGGGGCTGTATGACTACCTCTGGACCAGGAAAGCAAGTTTTATTAGTGGCATAATGGACAAGGACATATCCATTTTAAAAGAAAATCTTAAAGAAAGTGTTGATGAATTGGGCATTTCTGAGACCTTTTCGTTCTATCAAGACAATGACCCAAAACACAAAGAACACAATTCACGCATGTGGATGTTGATAACTGTCCTCGCGTGATGGAAACGCCGATGGAAAAAGAATACAAAAAAAATTGATTCCTCTTATTGCACGTCGATGGTGGAATCTATTCCAAGAAGACTGGAAGCCATTCGGAACAAAATACGAAAATAAAGCTTTTTTGCACCTAATTTATTTTTAATTTACCATATAGGCCTAATTTATCATTTTTTGAAGTGATCGCATAATTAATTGGTATTTAACAATCATATATTTTGAATTTTGCCTTATAATTTTTTTGTAAGTAAAATAGAAATTTATTTTTTTCTTCTTTTGTAAACTATTGTTACTTATATATATATATATATATAATAAACACTTTTAGGTCGGATTTTGAAAGGAGCATTAATATTGAAAGTAACTTATCGTTATTAAAAACTTTAAAGGAGTAACCTATTTAAAAAATAGTTTTTAATGTGAATTAAAAATGATTTTTAAAAGTTAGTATGAATTTAGAGCTCGATGATTGTAATACTTAAAATTCAAATTAAAATTAGATGGTTATACTTAAACTAAAAATTAAAATAGATTAATTTGTAAATACCAATACCAAAATATATATATGCATTTAATTCGATCCTAAATTGATTTTTCATGCAGCTGCAACCAAAAATCATCTGATGTCTGATTACTTAATTAAGCCACTGTATACGAAGCTAGTGAAATTCCATCTGAATCTTCCACTCCTGACCCGAGCAGGAAAGGACCCCAGGACTTTTTACTGGCAGAAGGCTTTTTGAGAGACCAGTTCAAGATGCAACGAAATTCATCGAGCGTTGCCAACTGAAACAGATTCCAACCGCTAGCCGAGCTTTCACACAGCGATGACCACGTTCAACAACCCAGCATTGAGGAACTAATAAAGGTGAGAATTTCCCCCATTAATTTCATCGATCTACATTGGAATAGTATCGAGGCCTTCATGAAAGATTCAAAACTAGAAAAAATATTCTATCAAAATCATGTCGATCGGATTAAAGTTGTTCTTGACCAATCTTGATGATTATAATAGAGTAGAAAATCACCTGAAGACCAAAAGAGTGAATTGTTTCACCCATCAACGGTTAGATCTTCCTTCGGTAAAAGTTATATTATCAGGGTGGCATGGCACGTCGTGCGAAGAACTTAAGAAGCCAAAAAATAAGAAGAATGAGGAAATAAAAAACTGATGTGCGAACAGTCTCAAAAGGAGAGGTCATCCGTAATCGGGGCAGGTGAAAAGTGTGGACATTTTGCAGGTGAAAAGTGTGAACAAAGTGTGGAGAGGTGAGCACTCAGGGAAATTAAAGCTCAGTGAAGCACTTGGGTAATGTGGAGGAGTGATCGGATGATTACCGAGGGGTGTGGTCACAATGAGAAGATGCAGAAGCATACTAAGTTTCGGATTGTTAACGAGAAGTGTGTTCACAACGAGACGATGCAGAAACATTATCAGTTTCATTATTATAATATCCTGTTGGTTGCTTTTGTTTATTTTGACATTCAAACAATTATATTTTGTTGGGTTTTTAGGATATTGTATTCCTCCGATAGATTTTAACATCTATCGGAGCAGCGCAGCATAACAAGTGAAGTCCCGAAACCAGCTGAGATGCAGATTCGTGCTAGAGGAAGCACGATCCGAGGTAGCGCAGCAGAACAAGTGAAGTCCCGAAACCAGCTGAGGTGGAGATTCGTGCTGGAGGAAGCAGAGGTGTTCAGAGTCAGCACAGCACAATTGACAGATGGTCAGAATCAGCGCAGCACAATTCACAGGTGGTTTCATCCTTTGATATTTGATCCTTTTTACATATTTATTAATCTAATATGAAGGAGTAAGCTCTTTCTGTGTGTGTGTTAGGGTGTCCCTTAAATTTCAATATATTTTTACGCATACCTTCTAAAAACTTTCGTATTGACCTAATATAGTCTAGAAATAAATATTAGCCCGATTTATAAACGATAACCCGTGCCGACTTGAGTTTTTAACTTGTCCATACAAGTCGCGCGGGTGCAGCGCTGCGACCTGTTACTGCGAGTTTCAATTGTCATTTCATACGTGATTTCTAAATTATTAGTGCGTTGTTGTTTATTGTGTGAAGATGTCTGTGGAATTACGAAGTGATAAACAAAGTATTACCTTTACCTTATCGGACTTCCAAGCCACCAGATAAATGGTGCAAAATAACCACCTTATCGACAAGTTCTCACCGTTTTATTTTACAATATTCGTGAAATCAATCTGACTGTTAGTGAAAGTGCGAATCTTGTTATAAGAGAGTGCATTATATTTTGGGAAAAAGCCAGAATTCCTACAAAGGCGTTTCCTAACTGCGTGAAGAAACTTGTTGACTTATATCATGTTTGGAGGGATCTGCAAAAAAACTGTAAGAAAACTCAGGTGACGTTCAAGAACCGTGAAAATAATTTTGTAAAAGACCTTGATAACTTATTTGATATTGCAAATGCTGATGCCTTCGACAGAATTAAGTTAGAGGAAGACAAAGAATTTTTAAGGAAACAGAGAGAGCCTGGTCGACCGGGATGCTTAGGTGGAATTGACAAAAAATTGGTGGAGAAAGAAGAACGAATTAGGCAAAGACGATTGGAAGAAGAGGAAAGAAAGTTAAAACAAAGAGAGTTATTGGCTGTTGCATCTACTTCTTCGATAGATAGCTTGGAATATCTTGAGAATTCGTATGAGGAACAGATTTCGAACTCTGAACTTAGTACTCAGATTCCTTGCCCTGAAAAAAGTTCTAAAAGAGGCACGAAAAGTTTCATAACTCCTAAACTGGTAGCAGTTTTAGATCGATGCCAATTAAGCATAAGGGACTCAGTTTACATTCTCCATGCGGTTGTAGAAGCGCTTGGTCTGAACAGCGATGATTTCCCTATTAACAAATCCTCGATTCAGCGAATTCGGACTCAGGCGAGAAAATCCAGGGCAGAAGCAATAAAAACTGACTTCCAGAATAACTTGCCTGACGTAGTCACAGTCCATTGGGATGGAAAACTATTACCTGGATTGGATGTACGAAGTTCAAAAGAAGAACGCTTCCCAATTATTGCTTCATTTCACGATAGAGAACAGCTTCTTGCAGTACCAAAATTAGAGAGTTCTTCTGGAAAACATCAAGCTAAAGCCATTTCAACTGCACTCTTTGACTGGAACCTCCATGATAAAGTACAGATAATGTGCTGCGATACAACAGCTTCAAATACTGGCCGTTTCAGTGGAGCTTGTCCTATTTTGGAGCAGACTTTAGAAAGGGAATTGCTGCTTTTTGCTTGTCGTCATCATATTTATGAATTGGTGCTTAAAGCTGTTTTTGAAACCAAGGTAAAGCAAATTACAAGTAGCCCAGATATTCCAATTTTCAAAAAGTTAAGATATAATTGGAAACATATTAACACAGATAACATTGAGCCACCTCTCGATTTCGTTAAAGCACATATTGCTGAGACAAACATTACATCTTTGTTAACTTTTTATAAGACTGAACTGGAAAAACCTTTTATTAGAGACGATTACCGCGAATTGGTTGAACTATGCGTTGTGTTCTTAGGAGGAGATACAGAGAATAAACTAAAACTCAGGCCCCCCGGGGCTTTGCATCAAGCGCGATGGATGGCGAGAGCAATCTATTCTATAAAAATATGTTTGCTTCAATCGCAACTAAAAATTACTGCAAAGGACAAAAATGCTCTACAAGATGTTTGCTTATTTATCGCCACCTTGTATACTAAACCTTGGCTCGAATGCACAGTTGTAATTAAAGCACCTAACCAAGACTTGTGCTTTTTGAAAGCTCTAAAAGAATATGAGAAAGTGGACGCGACAAGTTCCAAGGCATCCATAAGCAAGTTTGTTCATCATTTATGGTATTTGTGTGAAGAAACAGTCATGTTATCACTCTTTGATGAAGAAGTTGATTCCAAAACCAAGACAAAAATGATTAATAATTTAAACAAAGACGAAAGTTCAGATTCCGCTAAACGCTATCTCCCATCGAAGGAAGAAATTACGCAAAATTTGTTTGGTAAGCTTAATATTTTCTTGTTTCTTTTTTCAAAGTTTCGTGGCTTAGTTTTTGCATATTTAAACTGTTTTTTCTTTCTTACAGAAATGACGCTGGATGATTTTGTGACTCAAAGAAGCAAACAATTTCTATCTCGACTGCAGATCGACGAAAGTTTTCTTCGGGAAGATGTATCTTCTTGGGGTGACAATCCTGCTTTTTTGGAAGCTAGAAGACAAATAAGTCGTTTGAAGGTCGTAAATGACACTGTTGAAAGAGCTGTTAAATTAGCAAAAACGAAAGAGCAAAAACAGTTTTTGCTGCGTTGTGTTCAGGAACATAGAAATCTGTATCCAGACTGTAAAAAAAACTACACTAAAGAGAAGTTACCCTAATTAATTATTTATTTATAATATAATTTGTATTTAAATAAAAGTTTATGTTGATCTTATTTTATTTTTACTCATATTTACTTTATTTGTTGCATTTTTATTAGTTTTTGTTAGGCCAAAACACCATTTTCTATTAAACTTTAGAGCTCGGTCGGCACGGGTTGCAATCATGCTACAAATATGAAATTTCATATTTAAGTACATTTTAGCATTTAAAAAAAAAAAAGTAAAGGGTATGCGTTTCGAAATTCTAAAAAAAAAATTTTTTTCCAATATAAGGGACACCCTAGTGTGTGTGTGTATGTGACATGGAAGGATCAGGGCTTAAATAATGTCCTAACCCCCCACGCCCACGCGGTGAGCTAGTCGGTTAAAAGTAACTTTCTTCGGCCGCCATTATGCGGCCTCTGTATTTTCAAATAACCCTGTCTCTATAACCTTGTTCCTTTCTTTCGCTGCAGGTGCGACCTATCGGTTGCCCCAATATATCATTTATTTCATTATTAATTATATATTTATTAATTTATTATTTTTTTGAAAATACATAACAATTTGTAATGTAATGAAGAAAAAATATATCTATTGAAAATGCGATGAGCGGCCTAAATGTATCTTCCTAAAAGTTATTAAGTTGTAAAACTTATCCAGGGAAAATCCCTCCATTAAATAAAAACATGAACTCCAAAAAGATAATATAACGTTGGGAGTTTCCTTGGCCCATCTGGAACGCACGCATTGCATTTTAAGTCTGTTTCAGTTTAGTTTTAATTTGTTGTCCGAGTCATTCCTTTTTGGATCTTCGAAGAGTGATTCCCTTGTCAAAAGTTCATGATTTTTATAATAAAGCTTGAAAAAAAGTTTATTTCGATGTCGATATATCTACATGTTGCCAATCTTGCGCAAGCACAATTTCAATGCACACTATTTTCTATTTCCGTTTATTTACGAGCGTCATTCAGTGTGTGCTCATAAAGCGGCTGGTTGAAACACGTCTGTGATTGTTTGATGTATACTTATATATATATTATGCATTTTTGTTAATGATTGTTACACATTAACTGGAAAAATTGGAAACAATTAGACATTTTTGGTTCGTAGACATATGCATGCATGGATGAATTGAAATAATTTAATATGTACGTTTTCATCAAACATATTTTATAATTTCATTATTTTTTTTTTAATTTGCATAATTTGAAAATTTGAATATATGCAGATGTTACTAGTTAAGTAATGATTTTTCTATAAATAGTTAGATGTAAGCAATTATTTAGTTAGTTACAGTTGTTGAATAGAAGAATAAGGACGCAAAGGAAATTCAGTCATTTTATTTTCTCCCTCCGCGATACACGAAGCGATACAATATTATTATCTAAGTAAGTACTTGAATCTTGTTTGCAATAAAATAAAAACAAATAGTGCATATTCAGCGGAACAAGCAAAAAGCGAAATTGTGCAAAGACGGAAAATAGTGAAAAATGTGTACATTGACAAGTGTCTAGAGCCCATTAGGGGTGTACTATGTGCTCATAAACTCGATAGTTTAGAAGACGCGTTTTCGGTGTTAGTTAACGAAGGTTATTCACATTTTGGTGCGAAGTCTAGACAACTGAACCAGTCTAGTATTGTTAATAATACTTCCCAAACCCGTTTTTCTAGTCCTCACCAAATTCAATCAGATCAAAGGTATAAGTCGGGAAATTATTATCAAAGAGCACAAAGTCGAAATTTATGGCAAAACAATATGTCATTACCGACGAACGTCGGATGTCGTGATGATTTCATTCAAACGCTCAAGCGTACAACTGACCCTCATAAACGGATTAAATGGTCTTGGTTATTTTAAGGCTATAAAAGATGCAAATAGCAATTGCATAGCCAACTACATTCACGGGAACGTCTAGACTAGAATCAATACCCTAATAAAAGAATGAACTGGAATATTTAACAATATGCTAATTATATATGCAGATGTTACTAGTTAAGTAATGATTTTTCTATAAATAGTTAGATGTAAGCAATTATTTAGTTAGTTACAGTTGTTGAATAGAAGAATAAGGACGCAAAGGAAATTCAGTCGTTTTATTTTCTCCCTCCGCGATACACGAAGCAGTTTGCATATAATTAGCGCAGTCGGTGGTTCTATAAATTAGGATTTGACGTCAACCAAGCTCAAGGAGCTGGCGTGGGCTCGAGATTTATTGGAAGCTCTACCAAATCTTCGTGAAAAATCCTTAAAAGAACAAATAACGGACGAATACAACGATAAAATGGATTTCAAAACGATGTGCGCATATATATCATCTGTTCCTTACTTCACAGGTGCCCAACAAGATGTCTACCCATTCATCAATTCGATCGACGCTATTCAGGAATTGATAAAATCGTTTCCACAAGCTCATCTACAACTCATCAAACATCAAATTATTGGGAAGCTAATCGGGAAACCCAAGGAAATGGCGAACGCTTTACCATCAACACAGTGGTCAGTAGTTAAAAAAGCACTTCTTCTACACTTCGATGAACCTGAAACGGAGATCCGGCTTATGTAAAAAATACTTGGCGCTCGCTTTACAACTTCTGCTCAGCTTTATTATTAT
Source organism: Stratiomys singularior (assembly GCA_954870665.1). Classification (NCBI taxonomy): domain Eukaryota; kingdom Metazoa; phylum Arthropoda; class Insecta; order Diptera; family Stratiomyidae; genus Stratiomys; species Stratiomys singularior. Next base: position 60,945,457 of record OX940879.1, on the reverse strand, counting down.
CTAAGTAAGTACTTGAATCTTGTTTGCAATAAAATAAAAACAAATAGTGCATATTCAGCGGAACAACAACATTATTAGGTGATAACTTTTATAATAGCATTGATCTTAGCCAAAAACTGTTAAAAAGCAAAACTCATTCATGTGGAACATTGAGGCAAAACCGTCGTAGTGATAGTCGTCATAGTTCACTTGTCTTTTACTAAATTATTTTGTGCGAAAATTTTAGCTTGAAAAATGTCCTTAAGTGAAACTGAGAGTGATGGTGAGCCGAAAAAGAAGAAAACGTGTGATCCTGCAAAGTATAAAAGGAATGTTATGAAAAATTCTAAAGTTAAAGGACAGGCATATACTAATTATCGAGGAAAAACAAATAGCTCCGAGATCTAACGGTGAATATTGCAGGAAAATTTACCATAAACCTTTATTCAGTTTTAGTTTTTTTTTATCGGAGCCTATATAAACCTAATATATCGCTTATTTATTGCAGACGTAAGAAGGAATGTTTTGCGAATTTGGACCAAGATGATATGGACTTTTGCATTTCAAAAATTAACTGTTTTCAACAAAGAATGAGCACTTATTGATTATTCAAACACTTATTGATAAGTTACATATAAAACAGAGGCGTCCTCGAAAAGAAAATGCTACACATAGGCAAAATGCTTTTCAATTCTATGTTTTAAAACAAACTGATAAAGTTAAAGTCTGCAAGAGAGCATTTATCAGTATATATGGAGTTACTGAAGCCAGAGTTCGCAGACTTTGTGATTTGCTTAATTAAGGGAAAAGTCCTAAAGATAACAGAGGTTGTCACCCGAAAGCAAATACAATGCCTCTTGAAATATGCCAAAAAATACACGAACACATCCTCTGCTTTCCTAGGAAAAAGACACATTATGCAGGAAAAGACATTGAATATCTTGATGCACGAAAAAATGCATTTAATGTTTAACGAAAAATATCCAGATCTCGGTGTAAAGTACAAATTTTAATTACAATACTTTAATGAAAACTTTTCCCTCAGATTTGGTCGACCACAAGTCGACACATGTATAACTTGTGAAGAACTATCAACAAAAATAAAACAATCAAACTTATCAGAAAATGCAAAACGTTCGGTATTAGCTCAGGTAATGATCCATAAATCATCATCCATCAGTTCAAGATCTTTGAAAGGAACAAGATGATGTTGCAGCTATAACATTTGATTTTATGCAAAATCTACCATTGCCTCACATACCTATACAAAACATTTTTTATTTACGGCAATTATGGGTTCACTCTTTTGGTATTAAGGATTTAAAAACAGGTAAATCGACATTTTACATGTATCACGAAGGCATTGCATTGCTAACAAAGTAGCCAATGAGGTATGGTCAATGTTGATGCATTATATAAAAAATAATATTGGGCCACATATTAAGTATTTATATCTTTTTTCTGACGGCTGCCCTGGTCAAAATAAAAATAATACATTCTTGAGATTTATGTTGGCTTTATCGGTATTTTCCCATACGTGGTCATTCGTTTTTACCAAATGACCGTGATTTTGGAGTCATAAAAAAAATGTTCGAAAGCATGATCTTATCTACATCCCAGGAGAATACATTGATTTGGTTTCGAACTCCAGCTCAACATTTACAGTCATAGAGCTAAAAACTGAAGATGTTTTAGAATTTAAGAAATGGTGGCTAAATTTGTACAAAAAAACATGTTTGTCAACTGAATCTTATGGAAAAAAAGTCCGAAAGGACCAGAATAAGTCATTCGCACCTTCGACATACATGAGTTTTCAGTATGATTCAGATTGGAAAGGAACTATCATAGCCGAGGAATATATTGATGGATTGATTAAAAATTTATTCTCATTAATAAAAAAAAAACACTTCTAATAACTTCTGTTTCACTTCCATCATCCAAAGCCTATGATTTGAAAGTGCCCATCAATAAAAAGAAAATAGACGATTTAAAACAAGTTCAAGATAGCATTCTGGAAGAACATATGCCATTTTATAACAACATTTTTAGCTGGCCAACTGTAAATGTTGAAGATAATCCAGAAGAGAATGATGGAAAATATGACTATGTACCATAAATACATTAAAACATGACAAATTAATAAATGTAAATTGTTAATAAGATTATTTTTAAGTGTAATTCTCTATTATAAACATTAAAAAATATAATCACTACGATTGTTTTGGTTAAATTATATACCACTAACCCTATTTCTCACTAAAACAACATAAGTCAAGAACTGTTTTTCAGGTTTTTTCCATTATTTCTATCAATAAACTGTAAACGTTATTCGCTATTTTAATTTTTTACTGCTCAAATACTAAATTAAACATAAAAAAAGGCGTTGAAAACTCATTTGTTTGTATTTGAAACAGTTTTCATTGATTTCTGAAAAATTCTAATTGAGAGACATATGAGGTTTTTGAAATGACCGATTCAATTTTGAAATAGATGGATAAAAGACCTGTCCTGATGATTTCAAGCCATCCTGATTACACCATTAATATTGTCAGTACTGGAAGGAAAAATCGTTCTAGAAACGACATTAAAAAGCCGCGTGCAGTAATTGCATACAATAAAATTAAAAAAGGCGTAGACTTTTCAGACCACATGACCAAAAACCATTAAATGTATACATAAACGTATCAAAAATATATAAAAAAAAGTAGCAATAGAAAACAATATAAAAAAGTAGCCATTGAATTTATACTTGGAATTTCTGTTAATTCTTGGATAATCTATAAGTACCACATGAGAAAAAAGATATTGATGTTGCACTTCAAGGAAAAACTAAATCAGAATTTACTGAACGAAAATGAATTTCATTTAAATCCATCGACTAGTGGTCAATCTGGCTCAGCTAAAAGGCCCCCAAGCCACCAAATTCAGAAACGAGAAGGCAGATCAAGAAAGCGATATGTTTCTTGCTACGAAAACATTGCCAAAAAAAAGGGTTCCATTGAGGCTAGAAAAAAAGAAAAAAGGGTTCAAACTTTCTGCAGTAACGGTGATAATCAACCAACGATGTGCCTTGAATGCTTCAACCATAAACATACTGTTTGAATAGTCATGTATTTTTTTCCCAAATTTGACTAAGTTAAGTATATTAAACAAATAATATTTTTACAGGATGTAAACTATGTGATAAAGAGGTCCACTACTAAGGTGCATTTTGTTCAGAATTTTTTTGTTTTATTAAAATAATAATTAAGCTATGAAGTCCAAAGAATTAAAAAAATATTTTCTATTGTTTTAGTTCTTATTTTTTCTTTGATTTTATCTTTTACTTTTATCAAAGCAATATTGAATTGTAACTAGAATTAAGAAACCAATCCTTGAAATAAATACATGACTTTATGGACAAAAAACATTGCATTTTTGGTCAAACAGCCAGTGAATTATTTTCTTATACAAAAAAGAAACATTATTTTCTTGCATTTTCAACAGACATCAGCTCTTTGAAATTAATATTAAAGCCAAACGGAATTTTTAAAACTGATTTTAAATTTTCGCTCTTGTGTACCACTGGTGGTACAACCACAAATAAAGATACCCGTTGTACCACCGATGGCGCACGATGTCTGAATATTATATAGAGTTAAATCGTTGATGTCGTCAACGTGTTAATATATTCGTCCGAAAATCCAAGGCCCCTTAAAGGACTCAATAAAAATCAATTACCCGTCATATGGTGATCCAACAAGAAAGCTTGGAAGACCAAAGCTACTTTTGATGATTGGTTCAAAAATCACTTTTGTACAAAAGTGAAAAAATATTAGCGGGACAATAACTTAAACGACAAGGCTGTGCTAAATTTGGATAATGCACCAGGGCATTTTACTAATTTGTCCGAACTATCTGAAGTTATCATGATTGAGTACCTTCCAGAAAATACAACAGCTCTGATCCAACTAATGGATCAGGGGGCAATAGCCACTTTTGAGGCATATTACCTGCGCCGAACGTTCCGACAACTTATAAGAGAAACCGATGGTAAATCTTCAATTAAAACATTTTGGAAAAACTATGACATCAAGGATGCTATTAACAGCATCAGTGAATCATGGAAGGAATTAAAATTAACAACAATGAACTATGTTTGGAAAAAAATGTGGCCAGAATGTGTGAAAAGTACTGATGCAGAAGTTAATTTCCTTCCTGAAATTAGGCAAAACATTTTGGATCTAGCACCTGATCTCGGCTTTGAAGTTTTGAACGAACGTGTTGTGCTTGATTCACTTGAACCCCTTTCATATGTGGAACTCATTCAGTTGTACCGGAATTTGATGAAGAGACAGAGCCTGTTGTACCCAAACAGCTAACATCAAAAGATTTGTCGAAAGCCTTTTCCTATTTCGGACAAGGACAAAACACATACCTTGAAAACGATCCTGACGTCGAACGTAGCGCTAAAGTTTCTTGAGGAATTAACTCAGCCATTAGCTATTATAAATCACTGAAGAACGAAATAGACAAGAAGGCAACACAAACAACGTTGGACAATTTTTTAAGCCAGGCCCATCCTTACTAGCGAAAAATGATGACAGTGATCTGCAGGTTACCATTTCTTCATCGTCTTTCGATTGAAGATTTAAAAAAAAAATTTGTATGTATACATACAAATTTATAGATTATTGTTGGTTTTTGGAGTCTTTTATTATTTCATGTACAAATGTATGTACAGCAAGGCTCCCCTTAACGCTGTATTTGTTTCGGTTTAGCGCTCTTTTATTTCAACCCGGAGATTCCCCGAAATTTCTCGCAGCACTACGGGAATTGTCGAGAATTGTGCGCAGCCCTAGGTTTCCAAATATGTACATAACATATCTGAAACAGTGTAGTTGTGTTTCTTGTTTGGTGCGGTGCTGTATGGAAGCATTTTAATCATTTGAAACATTTATTGACATTATTGTAAGTATAAATTTATCTATAACGATTAATACAGTGACAAATATTATGATCTTTAGTTATTATATCGGGTGATAACGAAAAACATGAAAAGAAAGCAACCAGAAAAAGCATTTCACTAGAAACTAAAATGCGAGCGATGAGAAGATTAGATTCTGGTGAACGTCAATCTCAAATTAGTGCTGCACTGTATTTGGCAACTTCAACGATAAGGACAGTTCTTAAGAATAAAGAAAAAAATACAGTCAACGGCAACTGCAATTACGTCAAGCTCTGTAACTAGAATTATCTTTCTCTTCTAATTATCATTCTAGAGGAAATGGAAAAACAACTGTCTATATGGATTGACGACGAAATTGAACGCAATATGCCATTAAGCCAATGTATCATAATGGTAAAAGCTAAAAGAATTTTTAATTACATTCAGGCTGAGGCAAGTGACATACTTTCGTTGCTAGTCGAGGATGGTTTGATAGATTTAAGCAACGAAATAATCTTCACAACATACAGGAGAAGCAGCAAGTGGTGGTACGAAAGCGGCAGCTGAATTCCCAGGGACATACAAAACAATAATTGAACAAAGAAACTATCTTCCAGAATTGGGTTTTTAATGTTGATGAAACAGGCTGTTTCATCAACTGAAAAAACTGAATATCAACTGAAAAAACAATTTAGGAATAATATTTAAAAACTGCTTATTGCCTCAGGAATGCCGTTTAGTGTTGATAATTTAAACGGCAACCGTGAAATTGATCAAAAAATAAAATATATAATCACTTCCTTTATTGTTCGATGATTGTTTATGTTTTCCTTCAAACACCGCGGGTTTCGGAAACCTCAGCGTAAAACTAACAAACTAAACTAACTAAAACCTGCAAACTAACTCCCCCTGAGTAAGTTTGCACTGAGGATGGAATAGGTGTTTATTCCGAAACCGCGGTGTTTGCAGGAAAAAATAAACAATCAACGAACAATAAAGGAACCGATTAATTTTTTTTATTGAATTAGTTCGTTGAAACTGGTGACTAGGATTATTCATGTGAAATTGAATTTTTCGTAGAACTTGGTGTTAACGACATGGCCGATGCGGTATCAGATGATGTCAGTCAGATGAAGGTCGCTGAATTACGACAAAAACTGGAAGAGTTGGAACTTCTGTTAGACGGTAGTAAGGCTTTTTTATGTCAACGGTCACGGGCAACTTTAAATAAAGCTGCAAGTTCTGAAACTGGTGGAGAAAACATGCACGACGATGACAACGACGCACTTTCGGGTAACTTCAAAAGGTTTCGCACCAAATAACTAAAATGACGACGATGATAATTGTGACGTAGTTGCCGAAGATTTAAGCATACAGGAAATAAAACTACGGCTTCGACGCCTTGGTTCATCAAAAGCTGGTAATAAGGAAGTTCTTTGGTAACGATTTAAAGCTGCGTCTGCTGAAGAAAATGAGGAAGAAGAACACGTTGTCAACGATGCACAAAATCTACAGAAGTAGACAAACCGTACAGAGACAAGACTGTTTGCATCCGGTGGTTACGTTTAAGGACGTAGAAGACACCTTAGAATATTTTAGTGATGACGGCCGCGAAAATTGTTTGTTATGGATCCAGAATTTTGAAGACATGGCAAAAATGTACGGATGTTCAACATGTGATTTATGCGCGATGTCTGTTAAGTGGTTAGGCTAAACTTTTCATTAATTACGAGTGTCATGCAACGAATTGGAACAAATTAAAAAAGGCTTTGTGTGACGAATTTTCTAAGACGTTAACAGCAAACGCATTCATCAATAGTTGGCGTCAACAAAGAAAAAACCTAACGAGACCTATCAAGCTTTTATGTATCGGAAGCTCGAGATTGCTAGCCACGCGTGCATTGAAATAGATGCAAAAATACAGTATGTCATAGACGGTATTCAAAACGAGGAAGTGGACAAGACTATTCTTTATGGTGCTAAGACAATTAAAGAATTAAGAGAGCGACTTTTACTCTACCAACAATTGAAGAAAAAAAGCATATCCACGAAAAACCTAAATTCTAAATCTACTTCAGATAATAAACAAAAACGTGAACCATATACATCTGAGAACGAAATCGTTGCTGTTAAACGATGTTATAACTGCGGAGATAAAAATAATATTAGTGCCGATTACCCTAACAAATCTAAAGGGTCAAAGTGTTTTAAGTGCGGTAAGTTTGCTCATCTTGCGTCCATGTGTGAAAACAAAGCTGATGAGAGTGTATCAAATAAACCACGAGCAGATGCCACATGTGGAAAGGACAATAAGACTTATAAAACTGTTCAAATCATGGGAACAAAAGTGACGAGTGTGTTGGATTCAGGAAATGAGAGAGAGTCAGCTGTTATGTGAATGTCGCCCAGCTCGGATCAATTCTACGAAAATACCTATATTTACTGTATTCAATAATTCCTTTACTTTTTTCATAGTAAAAAAAGAAAAACAACATATTTTCCTTTTTATGAAAATAACTCATCCCTGTCAATCAATCCTACACACGTTTACCACTCCAAAACCCCAGGAGCGATGAAAGTAACATCTAAATCAACTTTACCTGTAATTTGGGAGCCTAACAAAAAATCATGGATAACTATGAAAATTTTCCAGGATTAGTTCACTGAACATGTTTGCCCGTTTGTTAAACGTTATTCCGAAATTCAAAAACTTGAACAAAGAGCACTACTATTAATTGATAATGCTCCAAGCCACCCAACAAATTTATCAGACTAAACAACATGCATTCCAGCCTAAGGGTTTTCTTGCCGCGTAACACAACTGCCTTAATCCAACCAATGGACCAAGGCGTTATATTTAATTTTAAGGCTTATTTATTTATACGAATATTTATGCAGATGTTTGAAAAAATCGACGGAGAAGAGAAGTAATCAATAAGAGAATTTCGGAAAAACTACAATACTACGAATGCTGTCATGAAAACATAAACTTTTCTTGGAAAGAGATACCATAAAGATTTTTGAAAGGAGTATGGAAAAACATTTGGCAAAATTTAAGTCAGAGCGAAAACATTGGACACTCTGTCAATATGGATGAAATAGTGGAATTAGCGAAACAAATCGGTTAAGATGAGGTAAATTTGGAAGACGTCGAAGAAATAGTTCAAGAAACAGCAGCTAGTCTTACTAATGATGAGCTCAAGGAATTGACTGAGCAAGAAGAAAACAAAAATATTGATAGTAGTGATTTCGAAGAAGAGTGAAAAGAACTTTCGATAGCGTTTTTAAAAAGGAGGTTGACCTCTATAACTGAAATCATGTACCAATTTATTAATAATGATCCAAATTTTTACGGGAGTTCAAAAGCAGGACGGGGTGTTGTAGATGCTTTATCCACTTATCCACAACTTCTAACAGAACGCAAAAGAAAAATCCAAACTACATTAAATGCCTTCTTGATAAAAAGGCAGAACATTGAAAACACAGAATAGACTGAATGATTTTTTTGATTTAAATGAAATAAAAAGATAAAATGCATTCTGAATGATAAACCATGTCACGGTTCTAAAAAATTTGGAACCGATTCCATTAAATTTGTATTAGAATAATTGATTCCGCTTTCGCTTTGCGGCCAAGATTCGTAGAATGTATCAAAGCCGTAAAGCGAGTTGGGTGTACTCGCAAATTTATGATGCCGTGAACGAATGATTCATTCAATTGAATCACTAACAGCCGTCAATGGTTGAAAGTGGTGTGGTATATATTTACGGAAAATAACCGTCAAAGTTGTGTATGTTTGTGCCTGATAAAATCAAACTACGTTCTCGTAAAAAATTATTGAACAGTCAAAAACTAGAATTGAACAATTAAAAACTATCAGTGAAAGAAAAGCAATCACAATGGCAAACGAAAACGAGCCAGGAAATGCGGCAGGCGAAACGTCGATGCCCGCATATTCAACAATGCAAAACTTTACAACTGTTGATGAAACACATGCAGAAAGTTTCAGCGATATATTAGAGGTTGCTAAATATATTGCCGTTTTTGATGGAATGTAAGAAAATGCATCCTTAATCTCTTGGATCAAGCAAGTGGAAACAGTGCTTGCAAGAGTTGAAAATATGCACGAATGCGCAAAAACCAGTATCATGCAGATCATAATTAGCTGACTAGAGGGAAAAGCGACCGTAGTCCTTAATAAGGTATCAAGCAACAACGAATGGAAAACGATTAAAGACACCTTGATTTGACTTAGGGTAAGGTTTATTGATTTACGACCCATATATCATTATCTTAATAAATTATTAAACGAAATTAATGAAAAATATTAACTGGTTGATGATAAACCAATTTTGTTCCATTTAATAAATAATGAATTAATTGTTAAGAACGCATTTATTGGCGTACGTCCACATAGCTTGTCCATAGCAGTCACAGCAGCAGTATATGAGAAGATTCCTATTTTAATTGATTCAGGGGCAACAGTGTCGGGTTTGGATTATGAATGTCTTTCTCATATAAAACGAACCGTACTTCATGACACGGTTAGCGTTAGCGGTATAGGAAGTGAAATAAATTTTAATTAAACTATCATAACTCCCACTCTTTCAGAGTTTAATGTTCCAAAATCTAAAATGATATGGTATATGCAAGATTTCAGTAAAAAGCTTTTTAAAGGAAAAATCGGACAAAGTATTCTTATTCCAATGAAAGGAGAACCCTACTCTTATCAGGGATTCTGCATCTTTAATAGAGAAATAATTCAATTCAATTATTCAAACTATCTTAGACCAGTGGCTGAAAACATTAAAATACGAATATCAGTTTGGATCCAAAAGTAATAAACAAATTAAAATTAAATGAAAATAATGACTCAACCTATAAAAAACCTCAAGAACAAAGTCCGAACTGTCATTTTTCCTTTGATTATAATTGCTGTAATAAAGAAACTTCGAAGGCTCATCAATCGGATTCGCCTTCAAATGTTGATCATCATGATATCGCCTCAAAAGAAATTAGGGAATATACCTCTCTTGAAAAAATCCTTCTTCAGCAACTTCACTAAAAGCCAGAAACGAAAAGCATGTGATTTACTTATCAAATACCGGGACAATTTCTATATCATCGGAAATCCAATAAATATCAAAATTAACACAGAACATCAAATTTATACAAGGGATGAAAAACCACTTTTTTTAAAATCTATTCGTACCCTAAAGTACATGAAATAGAAGTTAACAAACTTCTTCAAACTTCGTTGTAGATTATAGAAAACTTAATTCCATTACAGGTGAAGAGGGAAAATATTCTTTCAAAATTTAGCAAGACCAGGTATTTTTCAACATTGAACTTGGCAAATGGCTTTCATCAAGTACTGCTGAGCTTGATAGAAAGAAAATCGCCTTCTCCACTCCGACAGGGCATTATGCATTTTTCAATATGCCATTTGGTCTGAAATACGCGCTCGCCACTTTCCAAAGGTTGATTAACGAAATATTCTGTGATCTAATCGATTGAGTCTGTATCATATATCATATATATTGATTTTCAGCATCGCATTCGATGACCACATAAATCATCTTCGAGATATTATGAACTTATATAAGATTTGAAGTTACTGCCGGATAAGTGCAATTTGTTTGGAAATGAAGCTGAATATTTAGCCCATATGGTAACACCAAAAAGACTTAAATCAAATTAGAAACCAATCGAAAAAGTCTTCAATATACAAATATCCAAAACTGTAAAACAAATTAAAAGCTTCCTTCAATGACAGGATACAACCAATTAAACAAATTGAAAGCTTCCATGCTCAGAAAGTATTATGAAGAAATTATATTCAGAAAGCACTACCTTTAACTAAATCTTAAAAAAAAAGGTGGAAAAATCCAGCCTGGTGGCCAGTCATATAGATCAGCTTTCAATGAACATGAAATGAAAACATGTTTGACAGCGCCTTTGTTGGCGTATGCCAATGATGAGTCTACCTTTACGGTTACCACTGATGCTTCCAATTTGCAATTGGAGCAGTTCTTTCATAAAATCACACATCCTGTGTGATATATTTTACGAACGCTAAATGCACATGAAATCACTTATGCCGCAATAGGGAAGGAACTTAATATATATTTATGGTAGAGAATTCAGTTTGCAAACAGAGCAATGAGCAAACAATCAAGGCAATGATAAATCACCCTGTCTTCAACGATGTTGTTGGGAGTTGGGAGATTTGGACATAAATGTCAATTTTATAAAAGGCAAAGACAATATCGTCGCTGACTTTTTGTCCCGTATAAATTAAATGTTGCATTTGCATCTGATAAACTAGTAAATATAAGAGAAATATAATTTTCATTGTAAAAAAAATAGATATATCTACATATAACCAAATTTTTTTTTATCTGAAGAAGATATCAAATCAAATAAACTAGTAGAGTAACTGACTAAATACGTAAGTAAAAAAACACATACGGTGTTCACTCTGAATTAAACATTGATTCAACATTCCTTCCATTGGTTTACTATACACTGAAAATTCTTTTTCCTAAACTAAAAATCCACATACATAAAGAACAACTACCAGATATTTCTGACACCGAATGTGAACAAATAATACTGAATACTTGCGAATCGCGTAGGGTGAAGTGAAAGCCGGATAGAGTACGTACTCTCACATTATTGCGGGTACTCCACAGTGACGGGTATCTTGGGGAGGATAACTTGCATCTGAGGCGAACCAAGCTCTTTCTCTCGGGGTTGTTCCAATATGATGAAGAGCGGCGCCCAGTCCATTAAAAATGTGATCCCCCCCCCATCCCGCTGTTGCGAAAATCGTCCTTAACTGTCAACTGGGCGCTGAGCGTTTTAATATAAATACATTTGTATTTTCCATATAACTGGAGTCCGGCGGACCTACGCGTTGGTTCTTCCATTAGCATTAAAAATTTTCCATCACAACACATATACACCGAATATTATGAATCATAAAATTAAGAGTACTTACTGCTTTTAAATCGGTTAAATTTTTTTTGCAACTTAAGTTTCGCAGCTTTGATAACTGTATGAGAAAACCTACGTTTCAGTCAAGAGGATTAGTGAAAAAAAGTGAGTGTTCCGAATGCTTGATCTTTCCAATCAATGTTTGTGTTTAAATAAACAAATTTAAGTTTACGTGTGCCTTTGGATGAAATGAAAAAAAAAAATCACAGAATCTGAGAGAAGCATAATGGAAGAATATTCTCAAGACATGTTGAGAATATTTTAAGTCTACACAAATCGGGCAAGAAAGTTTCAAAAAATTCGCATTCTCTTGAATAAAAGGAATGGATTGGTAAATGTCGACGATGATTGGATAAAAAATAACGTTATTAATTCGAATGAAATGAAGATCGAATCGAAATCAAAAGCAATCAAATAGTTTGCATCAGTATCGCTGATTCAAAATAAAAGTTCACCAAATACACAATTCAAAAAGACCGAAAAACAAATCTTCCATATTTGAATCGCGTTTGACTAATGAAGCAATGAACTGTGATTCAGGTAAGGAAAATGATAAAATTCAAAGGCGTTTTTATATGAGAATGCAATCGTTCTCATCAAATCATTGTCAAAAATGTTATTTATTCTTATAAATCTTGATTTCATATAAATGCATCACTTCGATAAGCACATCAAAAGACAATTTGGCAACACATTCCGCGAAATTGTTTTGAGGAATTTTGAATGCGAACAGTACAATCAATTGATCGCACACTACAGTTCCGGTCGATTCTAATGCATGTTTCAAAATTGTGCTCGTTTATCTTTCATTCAATAAATTATTAAAATCACTTTCCTGTTAAACGCTAAGCAGTTACAACTTACAACTAAAATAAGGTAACATAATACTTTCACAATACAAATAAGGAACATATAACGGTTAATGTTTTTTTTTTTGATACTTTTAAGGCCTTCTTCCAATGGAGTGGTATTGTGTTTTTACTTTAAAACCCATTAAGTATAAAATTGGTATCATCAGAGTTCCTACGAGCGTTATTTTACGTTTGCTCATCACGGAAAATTTATCGATTGAAATTTGGAGTAACACATACCTAATAGGTTCTTCGGATACGGCATCAACGTCGTTGCGTTTATAGTATTAAAAATCGCTGTCGTGGGCTCAACTTCGTCGTAAGAACATGTTTACAAAATAGTCGATTTCTAACACATATTAGTCCAAAAATATTCTACATATGTTTAAGTTTTTATGCGGCGTCCGAGTCGAGTTGTTGAAAATTTTGGACCATTTTTTGTCACACCATTTGTACGCAAAATGCCGTTTGTAGGCTTAGTTCTATTTTCGAACACAACATCAGAGTCTGTTTCTGAGTCAGTGAGGGATGTGTTCCTCGTGTCTGAAAACGAAAAGATTTTACTATTACTTTCACACATATAATTAAACCTGTGTCACATACAAGATGGCATGTCGTCTTCTTGCGTGCCAAGTAGTGCGTACTTTTGAACTTTCGCTCGCGTTCTTGGTTTGGTAGGGGTTCGCCTACAAAGGCATGAAATACCCCAGAAAAGACCAGACAATAACAAAAATCCCGCAAAAATGCCTATTGCCACATACAAAATCGACCAATCTGAAAATAAAAATTGTAATTTTGTTTTGTGCTTGTTTGAAATTGCAAACTATATTATCTATACACACAATTATAATATTAAAAAGGCACTCACCGCAGTTTGCTTCATCGATGCCCCAGAAGTAGAAAACTGACGGCATCCAAAATGTATCGCACATGCAAGCTCGCGTTACAGTGTTACAAATGCCGTGATCTGAGCAATTGTTTTGGCATATAGTAGTGCGTACATCGCTGAATGTGGTTCCGAGTATAGACGCATCGCGCCAGAATTTATCCTTTAAAATTCTTTCAACTTCCAATCCAGATACTGGAGCGTGTTTGCCATCTGGCCCCTAATTGTTTGGAAAAATTCAAATGTCATAGAGCAAACTATCATCTTATAAATAATTACTTACAACGCGATCTACATAAAAAACAATAATAGCATCGCCTGTCTTAGGTTCTGTACGTAGGTCTCGGATATTAACTTTAACGTCACCCAACAGTAGAACAAGTTTTTGCACTAATGATTCCAGTTCCGATTGTGTCAGAACTGAGATGCCCATTGACAGTGTAAGCTCTACTAGATTAAGAACGAGAGGATCAGGGTGTACTATAACGCTTACAGTGTCTGTCCCTGTCAATCCTTGATCATCAGTTACCGTTAATTTAAACACGTATCGACCAGGAACAACGTTCGTCAGCTAAAAAAAAAATTTATGAGAAAACACATGTAGAGTTTCGATTTATTTTTAAGAACACCAACTTTATCAATCGTCATTTTATTTCTTAACAAATTATTGTTGCAAATAATATTTTTAGCATAGAAGATGCTATTATCCTAGTGTCGCTAAAGGCAATACGGAGGTAATGAACGTGATCTTCACAATCTTAGTACATAATTTGCTTCTCCAAGAGACACCAAACAAGAGTTTGGGATATCATAGACAATCACACAAAACAAGCTAATACTTTTCCTACTATCCATGTTAGATACCAAACAAACAAAAAAAATTTTGAGTTCCGCAACGATTTTTAGAAATTGTAAATCTGTAATCTCTGATACGAAGGTTTTTCAGGTCGTTTTCAACGGGCGGATGGGTGTCGACAGCCTGCCGCATTTCATTCAAAATAATTTTCGCGAAAAAGACGATACAAAGAATCTAGCCATGGGTTAGATGTCCTTAGGAGACAGTCTTATCCTGCCTGATCCTGCATGATTTTTCATTTTTCTAGATAAAGAGGAGTCGATGAAAGCATTTGCAATTCTTCATGCTATGTGAAATTACCTAATCATTGCCTGTATTGGGAAACGAAAGGAGACGTGAATACAGACGTGGACAAATTATTAGTCTCCACCAGATTTTTCTGGAACTCAGAATATACATATTATTGAGTACAAAAATAAAAAATATGTTTAGTATGCAGTCCCTTAGTCATCTTAAGTCCTTTATCTTGTCTAGCACAGATTCAATAAGAGTCTTACACATCCTTCTAACCTTTGGATCATGATATCGAAATTTTTCCAAGTTCTCTGTTAAGAAATTCATTGTATTGATGGTGCTTAATTTTCTTTTTCAAAAATACCCATTAATTCTCTATGGGAAACATATCGGGACCGTTCCTTAGCCATGAGAGTAATTGTTGGTGTTCCAATAGAAACGAGGAAGACCGAACGATAGCGGTCGCAAATCGATCACGTAAAATGAAGGAAAAGCCTTTCTTTTATTTTTCCGAAGCATTTGGCGAAGATTGAACCAATTCCGAACGTTCGAATAAAGTTAAGTACTGATCTTGTCGGAAGTTTCCATTTTCTGAATAATTACTTCTAGGGCCGCCAACATGGTTAACTAGGCCGCCAACTCACCAACATGGTATCCTGACGAATCCGGTACAGCCGCCATCTGGGTTCGGAACAGTACTCACCTCCAAGTTCAGGATCGGGGGCGAGGAGATGGTTTCTTTTGGGTTCGGTATTTGGGAACTATACTCTTCAGTGTATACCTAACTCCGAACGAATCGTTGTCGTCCTTTCAACTTAGGCTCAATGCTTTGGAGGACTATTTCGAGTATTGAGGACCATGTGCTCATCGGAGGTGACTTCAACGTAAGAGGAATCGATTGGGGTATGCCCCAATCAGACGCTCGGGGTAAACGGCTCCTCGACATAGCACACAGTACTGAACACAGGCCACACTCCAACTTTCCGTCGATGGGGTTGCGTCGGCACCATACCTGATGTGACATTCGTTCGGAGTGCCTAGCACAATCAGTTAAAAATTGGAGAGTGTTAAGGGATTACTCGGCCAGCGATCACCAGAACATAGCTCTGGAGATTCATCACGATGCTTCCCGAAAACCACGAGCTTGTCCTTCCGCGCTCCGGTGGAATACTGAGAAAGCGGATACTGAGAAGTTTGTTGAAGGGCTGATGGCACGATCACCGCTGTCGGAAGCAACGCTGGAGAACGGAGAACCTGCGGCAAGGGATGTCGTTAACTCAACTATGAGAATCATTACATCCGCCTGCAGGTCTTCAATGTCCCTACGAAAACCCCGGCTCAGCAAGCCCCAGTATACTGGTGGTCGCCTGAAATTGCCGAAAAGGGAGTGGCACAAACTACGACGAAAGGCACAGCGAGCTCAGACATGCGAAGAGGCATGTATCCGATTAGCAGCTTACAAGTCATCTATAAAATGCCTCCGCAGACTTATCAACAGCAGCAACGCCAGTCGCTAGCAAAACCTGGCAAAACCTTCCTCATCCATCCCGCCATCGTTGAAGCCGTTCACTACGAAACACCATCGATGCGATTGAAGAAGTAGTGAGCGCGGTCCAACGTGCGGAGTATCACAGTTTTTCCACACGACGGGTCGTCCTGCTGGTTACTCTGGATGTCCGAAACGCATTTAACAGCGCTAGATGGGTGGATATTCTGGAAGCGCTAGAAAAGCGTTTTCAAGTACCAGTATACCAGATGCGGATTCTCAGGGACTATTTAAAGGACCGCAGCCTACTCTACGACTCGAAGGAGGGTAGGCGAAGTACAATTCTTACTTCAGGTGTCGCTCAGGGCTCTATCCTTGGCCCGGACTTGTGGAACATCTCCTACGATGGACTGCTGCAGCTTGAACTGCCGGATAAGTAACGTTTGAGGCTGTGGTTCAGTCGAGTGCATGGTGATACCGATTTCTACTTGACCCAGCTCTTAAGCGGGCACGGTTGTTTTCGGTCCTACCTGTACAAAATTGACAGAGCACGGTCTCCTAACTGTGTGTTTTTGGAGAGTTGGATGACGCCTGTCACGCATTCTTCTACTGTAAAAGGTGGAGCCAGCAGCGAGGAGAGCTCCTCAGCGAAATTGGAGAGCTCTGTCCGGAAACTATGCTCAGAGTAATGCTGAAAACAGTTGACAATTGGAATCACGTGGCGGAATATGCTCGGGCAGTGCTGATACTGAAGAAAGCTTTATTGGAGCGCTAGGAGGCATCGGGGATGGATGGATCTCTTTTCTAGCACTTCTTTCCCGTTAGAGAAGTGATTTCCATAATCCAAAGGCGCATCTAGGCATAGGAACACGAGGCCTAACCCGAAGTAATGTGTCAAACGGTTCCAGGCTAGGTTCTCAGGTTGACAGGGGAGGGTTTAAGTATGTAGTCCAAAAGCATTTTGCGTCTGGGAGTCTCACACTCAGGGCGTAAACAGCCTTCACCTTCCTACCATAAAAAAAACAAAAAAAAAACGAAAACAAACTAAAAAAAGTCATAGCTAACGCATCAAACCCACGTGAGTTATTCAAGAGTTTCTGAAACCGAGTGATGAAACATTTGCATCTGCATCGCGCTAGTACCATATGATAACACCCCTAGCAAGCCTGAATTTCATTCAATTCATGGCTTTTAAATAATGGTCATTTGCCGTCAAATAAAAATATCCTAAATAGAGTTTTGCCGAACTCGGCTGTTGGTGCAATATCGTATGTTGCTGAATCCACTTGCAATAGCAAA
Source organism: Stratiomys singularior (assembly GCA_954870665.1). Taxonomy (NCBI): domain Eukaryota; kingdom Metazoa; phylum Arthropoda; class Insecta; order Diptera; family Stratiomyidae; genus Stratiomys; species Stratiomys singularior. The sequence continues at coordinate 60,927,940 of OX940879.1, read as the reverse complement.
CATTTATCTACGTTAGAACATACAATTCATGGTCTCTCAATATATTCCAATATCGCCAAGTAATAATGTCAATCTCGCGATCAGATCCGAAAGACGAAGTAGTCAAATGTATACACTTAATGTATCGGGATAAAGTAAATCTGATACGTTGAAATACTTTAAGTAGTTTTTTTTAAGTACGGCTTTTTCGAAAATACGTAAGTCACGTTTATCGTCTATTTTACTTTAGTGCGTTACTAGTGCTACCAATAGTTTTATAGTTTTGTCTGTGCCCTACTTCGCAACCGTATCATTATTTCGACTTTTAACCGCGAATTTCCTTGAGCCTATTACTTTGGCATCGTCTATCATATCGTTGACATCATACGAGGGAAACCGATCAGGTTCTGTTTGAAATGAAATACCTGAAAAATACTGCGTAAAATTGAATGTCTACGAGGGCGGAGAAGAATGACAACTAGGTATGACTAGGGGCTACGTTAAGAAAAAGAATGATTGAAGATTTAATTTCTCTGAACAGTGTCTTCTACATTGATAATTATTTCAATACTTTAACTTTATAAGAGTATTTGAAGACAATGCAAATACTTTGTATAGGAATCGCATTGAGAAAGAACTTATGCAAGAACTAAAGAAAAAACTCCGAGGTTCAATGCATGGTTTGGAAGGGACAAAGCATAACTCTTTATAGATGACACGACTGTTAACACGATATCTAACAGTTGCTACAAACAGGGCTAATAACATAATAAAAACAACAACGAAGGGTGCCTACAGTACGAACCAGATAAAAACGCTGTGGGGTTGCAATTAATACTCCATATTTGTACAAAATGGAACGTTGCTTTAGAGATGCAGTGTGTTAATACTTATCATAGAAGATGAAGTTGCAATTTGTTTTTGGTGTTTATACATAAAATTTCTCCTCTACATTTGATATTTTTTGTATTAAAGTGGGCTTTGGAGATTGTATATTTTCGGTGAAAAAATAAAAGCTTATACAGTGAAATCTTTCCTAAGCGGGACCGAAAAAATTGTCCATATTCGCACAGAGTAGTATCGTTATTCTTTCCTTCGATGATTTCCCCCAAAACAGGGCTCGTTTTTGAGCGTTATGTTTTTGTAAGGCAATGCGCGGAAGATCAATTCCGTTTCACCGGCATTGTATATATCTCGGGCTGAATAGCCCTCAATAATCGATGGAAGCCTATGTAAAAATGATTCGACATCGACAGCATCAACGCTAGATGCTTCTCCGGCATGCACCTTAAAGCTAATATTGTGTCGAGTACGGAACCGTTCTAGCCACCCTGCAGATGCAGAAAAAATTTCCAAGCCAAGGTTCGTAGCAATTTGTTTTGCTTTATCGCGAACTAATGGTCCTAAAAAGCAAAATCAGAGAAATCGCTGTAAGCTATGATTTTATTATACCTGACAAAGAAATTCCTTTGTTTCTAGCTTTGAGGAACCATTTATAGCATCTATGTTCGATTTGTAACCCGTCATCTTTTAAAAAACTCCTCTTTTCATTGATGTTACAATTTGAGTGAAATATTTCTTCTAATCTACTACGATTCTTTAAAATATCAGCAGCCTGAGTTTTTCCGATATTAAATAGTTTTGAAAGTTCGCGGACACTAAGTTTTCCTTTTTTGTAAACGTTTATTATTTCAACTTTTTCTTTTAGTGTCAACCGATTTCGTTTCGTCGTCATTTTATACTAATAAAACGCGAATACTACACTGTATACTACTTAACACAACACCGTGAGCAATTTACTAAGCAAACTGTCAAAAATACTACTATACACTGATATGAAAAGCAATGTGCTTCGTGCTTCGTTTCTCGTTGTAAGCAAATGCAAACTTCAACAAATGCACACAGAAGCATTTTGCTGACTTTTGCATTGACTTTGCTGCGTATATTGATTGCATCATCTTCTTGGTGTCCGTTCAAGAGAGGTTTTAGCTGTTAGAAATTGTTCTACGAGCACTGTTCGCGTCCGTTCAAGAGAAGTGTCCGTTCAGGATACTAAGTTCATATGGATTTATGAAGGGACTCAAAAAAAATGTACGTTTAAGAGGGGCGTCCGCTTAAGAGAGGTGTCCGTTAGGTGAGATTCCACTGTATATGAGTTTAAAACAGTTTTCAATGCCTTGTAATTAAATGCTTGAAATGAAAATAGGTATTTACAAGCCAACCCTGAAGTCTAGGGTCAAGGAAAATCATACATCAAAAATTTGGCAATTTCGAAATAGAAATTCCTTTGATTCGAATCTTCACAAAACGACAAATAAAACTGAACTTATTCAAATGAAATGAAAATCACATCTGAGGTCTAAATATTCGGGATTCCACTGTGGTCTGTCTCGCTGTTTTCAGAAAAAAATATTACTTATAGTGGTTGCGAATACGCTTAAATGTCCCTATCATAGTTAATGGGAAGATCCGCGACATAATTATTGCAATAATCTCGAAGATATACAAAACACTTCGCCACCAGAACTCAGAAGAACAGAAGGTCGGTAAAATACATTTGGAGAGCAAAAGCATCTCAGTTGCGATTGGAACGTTCACCAGAAAATCAAAGCGGATCTCAGATATTACAGTTAGTAATATGAATTTTGATTGTCGGTTAAGAAGTGGCATGCGGCTGACAAAAATTCAATTCGCACTACAAAAATTGTGAGGTACGATTTAGAAGGGCTGATATTGCCGCTATTATGGGAAGAACGTATTTTAAGAAAAAGAGAAAATCAATTTTGTGGAATAATGGACAGGTGAAACTTAGAATGAAGGTTCACAAACTCGGTAAACGACAATGGGACACTTGGGACAAAATTTTTGACAAAGTAGTCTGATGAAGCGAAGTTGTAAATGCGAAAAAACGACTGTTGTTTTCAGGATACAAAGAATTTTTGTTTGCTTACGGGAAGACATTCGGCGTCGTCATTGGTGTGTTGTTTGCAGGCAACTGTCAAAGCAAGGAAATAACTTTAATGTTGCTTTGAGAAAAACTGACGGAACCTCCGCGGAAACTGGAGAGAAATCTCTATTCTGCTTATGAGAAGCTATGAAACTATAACCTATAAACGCTTATGAAACAAGAGCTTCAACTTGGAAAAGGGGATGTGTTAGATCAACAGATCAAAAGTCAGCTACTAAAGGCCTCCGCAGACTCAGCCATGAAAAGTTAGTCGATGATATGACCTGGTGGATGACGTGAACGGAGATCCATGGGGCATGAGCCACGACCTAGTGATGCGGAAGCTCGGTGAAGGAAAGTTTCTACGCCCATACGAGGCAGAAAAAATAAACGAACTTGTGCGAACCATTTTCCCCATCCAACTCGCCGTCGTTGAAGTCGTTCACGATGAAGAGTTTTGCCTACGAAGGCAAGGAATGCTCCGAAACCAGATGGGATTGACTGACTTGCTCTTCAGTACGGTCAACCGTTTAACGCATGTCTTCAGCCATCAGGTATCGAGGGCTCCATCTGAATCTGTAGGCCAAATTGCTAATTCGGCGAGTACCTGATTGAATGAATGAACGCGGGTTCAGGCTGGCTGTTAATTGCTCTTGTGAGCAATTGCCTATAATTTCATTTAAGCGATTATAGGTAGTTTGAGGTATGAAAATTTTTGAATAATAAGACGCACTAATTATTCACTATAACAATAACACTTAATTTTATTTACTTAATAAACAATTCGAAAAAAAGGTACATAAATCAATATGTGAATACAAGTATTAAATGGATTAATTGTGAAAAAATACGAGTACAGGAGTTTCGATATATAAGTTTCAAAATGTTTGAATGACTTTGACCATAGCTTTATATCTTGCGGAGAGTATGTCTGTTTGGATAAAGACTCTGTTCGAGTCATGAATTGAGACTGCCTCTTGAAGAAGTTTTAAGTCCTCGGTTTAGGTAAGGATCGATAAATTTGTAAAAAGGATAGGTTGAGAAAAACAAAAGAAATGGGTTTTTCAGGATTGGGATTTGGGAAAGTAGAAATTGTAAAACACATCTGGCTGCCAACCTTTGAATGTTTGTTTAAACATTTGAAAGAATTGACGAAGAATATAAAAAGTAAGGACAGGGTACGTTGTTCAGATAAGAGAAAATGAAGCAATTAAACCATTAACGGATTAGTGAGTTTGAAATTATGCAGCTATAATAAAATGGTCAGTGAAGGGTCGCGAAGAAAAATTATGCGGGTTATTTGTGAGAGTATTATTTTTAGAAAGTTTCGTTAAAATGATTCTGTTGAACCAAACACTGGCATTGGAACAAACTCGAAGTAGTCATCCTGACAAAGAAGCGCATTCTCAGGGTGAAGCCTATCAATGTTGGAGAAGCGCTGGTTGAAACGAAACATCAGGACGAAAACGAAATATCAGGACATATTGATCGACTCTAAAGCATTAAAATATCAGGACATATTGATCGACTCTAAGATGAGTTTTTCCGAACAAATTAGAAGAGCAACTGACAAAACTAGCGCGTTTAACGGCATTCATGCAACTAATGGCCAACAATGGTGTTTTACTGCAGTCTGCTTTACTGTATGATCGACACTTGACCAAGGAATTTTGCAAAAAGTGGTTGGTACAGGTGCAGAGACAAGGTGTAAGACAGGTCCAAGCTCATATCACACGGTCTTCGGGTTGGTGATCGTATGCATGATTTGCATTGCCCTCTTTTCTAGAAAGCTCTAGAAAGGAAAAACGCTCTTGCAGCAATAGGTAAAAGTTTTGGGAGCGTGGCACAAAGGGAAGATGGACTTTACGTCTGCTCCCTGACCTGAGACATTGACTCAATCGAGTGCATGGGGAAACTGATTTCTACTTGAGCCAGCATTTGAGTGAGCATGGATGTTTCCCGTCTTACTTGCACAAAATTGATAGGGCACGGTCGCTTGACTTCAGGTTTTGTATGCGAGAGATGAATGAAGTCGATCTAGCAAAAGATGTAGTAGGCAGCGCGACGACCTTCTCAACGAAGTTAGAGCTATTCTGGAATTGATATTTGCAAAAATGCGTGAGACGTTTGATGATTAGAATGGTGAAGCAATTATTCTCAGGTAGTCCTGGTTGCACTGGAGCGTCGGAGATAGTGCGAGCTATTCTCTATTTCCTTCTCCCACTTCAGAAGAGATTCCCGAAATTTGAAGGCTCCTGAATGCATAGAGACACTAGGTTTACCCCAAATTACGTTAAGTTACACACAGGACAGAAAAAAAACAGGTAAAATCTTGTATAAGTTGATTCGATAGATGAAGTCTCTTGAATAAGAAGAAAGCGCATGAGGTAGAGTTTTTTGTGTAGGGGGAGCTTTTGGCATCATCATCATGGTTTCGATTGCTTGCGGAGCGAGTTGTTTCGCCTTTACTTTGTGTTTTTGTGGTAAATGAGGGTTACAACTGCCAGAATCTGTAATACGGTACATATGCGGATGTCATCCTTTTTAACAAGAGCTTAGTACGAAGGGACTCTTGTGTGATATAATGCAGAGGAGGCTATTTTGGGTTATTAATTGATGGGAATAAATTAAAGCTCAATCTTGTCCGAACGAGCTGAATCTGCCCAATAAAGGATCAATCCTGAGAAAACTACATCACGATATAACTTTAGTGTTGTAATGCACTCAACTTGTTGTTTGGATATATAGTAGATTAACTCTTTAATAGTAGCCAGGGTACAAAGAACTCGGAAAGTCATAACGAGCTTGATCAACAGTGAGTGCAACGAGAAGAGTTTCATTTGGAGGGCCTAATAAAATGAGGATAGAGGACGTAACAAGCAATCAAAATGATTACAATAGCTCCAAAGATGGAACGTCTTCTTGATTTTTATGACGAGAAAAAATTCGATATTGCATTAGACTAAACAAGAGGAAGCTTTGGGGGTTGACTGAAGTCTACAAGAGGCATTACACACTCTGAAGACATCGAAAGCAAATTTGTTTGAAGGCAAAAGTTAAGTGCAGATTCTGCAATTTGATATAAGTCGCCAGGCACGGCGAAGAAAACTTGGGAAGCTTCTTCGCTATCGGGCACACATGAGAAAGAAAATTTCAATTTTAAACAACAACGACACCTTTACAAACTTAAGTTTATACAGCGTTAAAAAGTTCAACTCAAATTATATAAAAAACTAAAAAATTAATGAACTTACCATTAAAACTGGTTCATAATTACTGTTCCCTATAATATTTCCAATTGCCAAACTAGTTCCGTCCCGAGTCCAAGTATAATTCACGATAGCCAAATCATCAGAAGATTCACTGCCGTTCAGGTAAATTGTATTCACTGGTAAAGTGTAACTCTTATCGCCTCCTCCTTTCGCCACAGGCGGAGAATTTTTCTCTAAGGAGTATTAAAAAAAGCAATAAAATAAAATGGAAAATAGTATGCTAGGGCGTCATACCTTGTATCACTTTAACCCACACTTCATCCGAAGCGTTATTTGTATTTTCATCGCTCACGGTTAGTTCAAATGCATACAGTCCAATAGTCAGAGATGTTGCATTTGCGATCTACAAGAGTTTAAGCGTAAATATATTTTAATTTAATTATATCATACAATCACTGACCGAACTATTTGCGTTAACAATCATCGCAGTATTCGGGCCAGACTTTTGCCGCCAATAATAATTCGTCACTCGAATATCATCAGTAGATTTAGAACCGTTCAAAGCAGCCCAAGTTTGAGGCAAATTGATTGTCTGTGAATAATGAAACGTTAAAGATAGTACGTGACGTTTGAAGCCACGTTAGTTTAGTTTCTGATACGTTACCATATTAGTACCGGCGTTTGCGACCGGTGGCAAGTTGGTTGGAGGTTTCACAAAAACATGAACTTTCGCTGTATTTGATTGATTGCTTGCGTCTGTAACTTTTAATTCAAATGTGTAAATGCCCTCTTCTAGGTTCGACAGCTCCAAATATGGCGTTCGGGTGTTTTGCATGTCAACGGCTTTGCCTTGATCGTTGGCGTCCTTGGTCCACTCCCACGAAACAATACCTCGATCGTCAGTGCTTAGAGATCCGTTTAAGGTCACATTATTGTGAGGTAAGTAGAGGATAACATCAGCTCCTATCGGACATAGAAATGATAGTGGAGTAAAATGAAACGTTAATGACATAAAGCCTACCAGCATTAGCTTGTGGTGGGTAGTCCTTCTCTTTCAAAACTGTTATGTTTGCTGTAGTAGAGTCCTGAATGTTATCCGAATCAGTTACCGTCAACTTGAATTGATAGTTTCCCGGCTCTAAATCAGTTAACTGTAGCGTTTCTGTCTCTGGCAATTTTTTCTGATACCCAATCGGTCCTTGTAATAATTCCCAGTGCCAATTCACTATTTTGTCATCATCTGTGCTCGCACTGCCGTCTAGAATTGCTTGGCTGCTTGGTAGCTTCACTGTTTGCTCCTTTGGAGTAATCGCTGCGACGGGCGGTTTATTTATCCGGCGCTCAGGCGTGACTGTAACATTTGCCATTGTTTCACCATACGAGCCATTGCCAGTAACTGAGACTTTGAAAACATATAAACCTTCCGATAGATTTGATAACTTTATTTTATCCTTTGTTTGATCTGATATTGTTCCATTGACAGCTCCTGGCGGCTGCGATATTAAAATCCATTGATACTTGTATACGTTTCCGCTGGTTTGTTCATCTGGGACGGTGTATGCAGCTAATGTAACTTCCTTCTCCGGGAAGCGAACAGTTTTATTTTTAACTGAGACTGTCAGTTGTTCTAGTTGTTTTTTACCCGCTTCCTCTTTTTTGCCAGTTAAATCAGAGTTCGCTTCCGCACTTACATCCCCATTACTCTCGACAAGTTTTTCAACCAGCCCCGTGTCGCTGAACATAGAGTTGATGAGCACACAGTCTCCGGCGTCGTTTCGACGATAATTTCTACGGCACTGGCAGATCCCGCCACGAGATTTGGCCAATAAACGAACACACTCTTCGTTAGGTCGACAAGTGGTATCTATGCCAATTTCACAGATTACCTTCTCAGGTAAGTACGCAGTTTCTTCAGCCAAAAGATCGTTGTCATCTAATGCGTATTGTGGATCATTTGCAAAAGTTTCGAATCCTTTTCTAGCTTTAAATATTTGCTCAATTCGTTTCGTAGGCAATTGCTCTTCGTCTGGTATGAAAGGCAAATTGTTCTCAAGTGATTCAGATATGGCATATTTACGATTTTGTGGCCAATAATGCATTGACTTATCTTGCACTGTTGGTATAAAGTCACTTAAGACTTTGGAGTTTTTCAATATATCTAGCCAAGAAATATCTTCAATTGAACCTGAAACATTTAGGGAAATTTAACATTTCTTGAAATTTGTAGCTAAGAAACAGACATTTTGTTAAATTTTTTAGTAAGAAATTAAGGAATTTCCACACGCAAACAAGTCCTTTTGTTAGTGTCAAAAAGAAATATAAGAGGGAGAGGAAAACACGACACTTAGTATGAGTAGAATTTTCTCTATGTGTGTAAGCAGATATCTATTTTTTAAAGAACTGACTTAATATGATTAGAATCCAATTCGTTAGTAATTAAACCCATCCAATAAAGTCAGGAATCACCATGTTCTGATTGGAAAACCACGCCATAATAAATCTATAAACCCGAGTGATAATTTTGGCATGCTTATATCAACTCGGCGGGAAATGTTGTTACGACGTTAGTTTATGCTACAAAATATTAGAACTATTTTTTTTTTTGTTGTAAGATAAAATTTAAGCTTACACCAGAGGAACTTGCAGCAGTGAACATCAAAAAAGAATATGCAATCCTGGATGAAGCAATTTAAAAGCGAGATTTTTCACTTAATCTACAAAACTGAAATGAGGACTTATTAATGAAAAATTAATTATAATTTTATCGAAAATAAAATAATGAAACAAAGTAATATTCAATGAACGGATTTTGTCAATCAAAAATTTTTATTTTCCAGAATACTTTCAATGGAATGGTTAAGTTTCCATTTTGTAGCAGTGAATCATATAAAGTTGGAAAGGATACGAAATTTTATTAAAAACATTAGAAGACAAAAACATTCGACTGTTAAAACGACTGTTAAAACATATGAGGGGTTTTAGAAAAGTCATAAAAATTAGATTATGAGTTGAGTTACAGATCGAGGAAAATAACATTCGGAGGAATGTGAGAATCGATCTTGAAAAAAGTTAGTTTCGAGATGTTGTGAAGTTCGTTGACAAGGAAAACTTCTTCAGATTTTTTATAAGTCACGTCATCTATGTATGGGGAATCTTGTTATAGTTTATGTGGTCGGCAAATGAAGGCTGTCTACCATCGAAATGTGGAATTCCAAACTGACCAATGCTCCTGGAGTAGTCACTAAACATCTCTCTGCGAACCTGAGAATATAGATTGGAACGTTTCAATACATTTTTTCGGATTAGGCCTCGCTTTACGGTGAGTTAAAGGTGCCTTCAAATTACAATAGTCCATTTTCTTGCCTTGTTGAAAGCATAGAAGAGACACAATTTCTTCAAGCAAGGTAGGAATTCGACGGAGGACACCCCGAGGGCAAGGGGAATACGGCAGAATACGATTTGAATTTGAAAAAACATATTGGAATATACTAGCTTAAAATAGAACCAGTTTAAAGAAATGATTGGAATATCAACGGCAATTATTTCGAATAATTATATGATCATATTGGCCTGTCAAACGTCGGAGAAATGTCGGTCCGGATAATTCCGGATAAGTATTGATCAAAATTTGGCTAATCATTAATGCCCCAAGTCCAAGCAAGACATCATATAAAAGAACGAAAATGGCAGACCACCCTGTAAGTTCAGATTGAAGGTTCTCGAGATCTAAAGGAGATCTTGTCGACTGGGAACTTCGTCGAAACTTTTTTCTGGGTGACCGAAGGAATCTTTATTGACGGCAAAGGAAGGGGTAACACTTTGCTTAGAGAGTACTCCGCTGCCTTACTGCTACGTCTATGGAATGCAGACGAAAACGCAAAAAGCGGAGGTGATTGACCTAACCGATGCTGTTTCATACAAATTAACCATGCACAAGGCACAGGTTCTGGAAAGCGTTTGTAGAAAGAATGGAATTCAACATTTTGGAACATCTTTCTTATAGGCCAGATTTATTCATATTTACATTTATAATTTATCTTACAGACTTATTGTCCATTTTCAAAATGGAAATCAACAACATAAGAAATAAAATTCAATGAGTATATTTTAATAAAAGAAGTAAGTCCTTTAACCGATGCTTAGAATCTAAGCACGAAAAAGGGAAAGGTAAAAACAAAGCCGAAAGAAAGCATCACCGCGAACGGATTATTTATTCGCGTAGAACGTAGCAGTTTTCGGAAGCCTAAATAAGTCTAGAGACTACAATCAACCTGAAAGTGGAAAAGTTGACACAGAAAGCATAAGTCAAAGAAGGTAAGACGACGGAGAGAGTCCCGGAGAGTCAAAAGGGAGACGAAGAAGAATTTAACGGGAATTGTAAGGTTGGTAAGACATGTTATGCACATGAAACACGAATCAAATAAAATTACGTTGAAGGTATTCAATCGTCGAAATTAAGTACGAACAACGGGAAGACAAGACTACAGAACAATATTGTAGTATACCGCGGACCATTCAAACATATAAACGTACAGTAATGGGAAGATTATTGCATTTATGAACATGCCATAACTTTCACTCGAGGAATCACATGATCACCATGAGCGTCAAACTTTCAGTTTTGGTCAAAACTGACCCCTAGACCTTTAATAGTTGTAAGACTAATAAGTAAAGGGCATTGGTAAGGTATATCTTATGTTGAATATTTCCGTTGTTCGTAGTTGCTTTTAAAAATTTTTTATATAAAAGAAACAATTTTTCCTTACTACAATTTTGTTTTATTAATGCATATGCGCATTTCGGGAGCTACTTACTCCCTTCTTCAGTGCTTTTGATTTTGGTAAGGTGTTTAAAAACAAAGATATTTGGCAACACTTACAAATATTAACACGTAAAACGTTGAAAAACATCAGTGGAAGAAAGTAAGCATGTCATCTTCTAGACGCTGATATTGCTAAAGTGACCTGGATTACCGGTAAATTTTAAAATCATCAGCATACAGAAGACTAGGAGAGGAGATCACAGAGGGAAGGTCATTTATAAAAGGAAGGAAAAGATGTAGTCCAAGAATAAAGCCTTGGAGGATACCAGATAAAGGATAAAAAGGGGTAGAAATTGTGCCGTAGATACTTGCACAAAACAACGATGGAACAGGTAAGACTGCATCAAAGACAATAGTGATCCCGAGATAACAAGAACCACTTATTTTAAACAAAGCCAATGATGGGCAGATTCAACTGCATTGGGCAAATCAGTGAAGATGAAACTGCCTTTCCAACGCCTTAAGATTGTGAATGCAGTAGTTTTGAAAGACAGCAAATTAGAGATATAGGACAGTAATTGGATCTATCACCACTTTTTTGGATGCAGGAGACGCAACCACTAGCAAGGTCAAGGAATGATGGCGGATGGAAGGGATCAGGAGGAACATAGGTTTGTAAGACGGTAGTTCTTGATAGGCGATGAGATGGAACATTCGATAAAACATAATCAAAAAATCAACCAAGATGATTATGAACATGATTCAACAGTGACATTGTGCAGAGGCATAATGGCAGTAAAAATATAAAAGAGATATTGAAAGACCTATGGAAATGAGGATGATATTTAATAAAGCATAAAGCCAAGTCATTAAAGAACTTGTCATACAAGCTTAAAGGTGATCTGTTGGAAAGACGTAGGCAATTATGATAGGATTTAGATGAGATTTTAATATGTTCAATAACAACATCCAGTATTTCCGAAAAACATATATCAGTAAAGCAGAGCTAGTAAATGTTTGAATAACAACAATCAGAAGTCAGTCACCATTATACATGCTTGTTACAATACAATAACGGCCACACATTTTGGATGTGTGTTCACAGTTGGTAATTAATTTGAATATTAGAACATATTTCCGCATGGCTACGGGAGTGTTCGTCCTATTTACCGAAAATTCAGAGGAGAGATAATATCTTCCTAATTGCGATTGAAAGTGAAGTCAAAACTTGGATTTCAAACGAACAGAAAAAATATTAAATATATATAGTAAAAATTCAATTACCTCTGAAACTGCCCATCAGAGGTAATTGAATTTTTACTCGGAGCCTGAATTACCAGTTCGGACTCCGAGAAAGACGTTCGACTCTACATGCAATTACGAAAATGACCTCAGACATAAATTGGAAACTAAATAATAATGTTGACATGGAGATACAGTTTACCTAGATGGACTAGCTTTCAATTCCTCCAGAACGAAATTCCTCGACACATAATCACTTAGATTTTCAATAAATCATATGGGAAGTGATTTTTAGTAACCGAATGGAATCTGCTAACCAATCACTATTTTGGAGTAGAATGGTCTATAGTTAGGATCATTAACTGCACCAAAACTATTCTCAATTTTCATCTTTTGTCTTTTGAGAATATTTCATTTCAATGTTTCGCTGACGCGTTTTTTAATTGCATTTGCTTTTGATTTTTTTTTACGACAAATAGAAGAGCATCGATAGATCAAGGAATCTTCAAGGATTATTTAACGATATTCAGTACTACGCGAACAACTGGCGAAACAAAGTGAACCATGGGAAAGTGAGCCATGGGAAAACTCTACATCTCCAAAGGCCTTGACCAAAAGGTTCAGATAATCTGCTACAACGCTCTGGTGAGACCCGATCTGACATACGAGCGTAGTCCATTTTTCAAATCCGTAACTAAATAATTCTTCTGGTTATTTTCGTATCCAACTGCTTACAGCAGCTTTCACTTTTTCATTATTGGGGTATCCGTTTCCCTTAAGGTCCCTTTTTAATAGAGGAATTAAGTAAAAACCGAACGGAGCCCAATCCGGGGAGTGTGAATAACAACTTGAATGGCGTGTGACGTGTGCGATCTGGCATTGCCATGGTGCAGTAAAACTCGGTCACTGATGCATCGATTCGTTGGTGAGTGATTCTGCGATCACTTCAAATGAGATTGTCGACGCGAGAACGATTGTCATCATCGCTGGCAGAAATTGGTCGTCCACTGCGTTGTTCGTCGGGAATATTCAACTTATCCGGCTCCGAATTACTGCATTTTATGGCCGTCTATTCACAGTACTTCTGTCAACCGTCTCAGCTCCATGTACAGCATGTTAACGCCGATAAATTTATAAATATTTATACACATATCATATGTTTGGCTTGCCACTGTAACAAGCATGAACGCGCAACCGATAGTTACGAAACTTGGCACGTATGGAGGGAAACGTTGTAGCTATCGAATGGCGCGCGCATCCGTATGATATTTTGTTCGCCTGTTACGACCAAGTGTGCATTACTTTTCAGCCACACCTCGTATGTTAAGTTTTAAGACGCCACATTGTTTAGATTTCTGTGAATTTGTGCCATCGTCGTACGATACAAGACCTTTATTTGAAAGGCTTCAGTGACGAGCATCGCAATGGTCGCCCGTCGTCATTTGACGACTTCGAAAAAGGTGGAGTAAATTCTACAAAGCGGTACTGGATGATCGTCGACTGAATGTGCTCAAGCTGGCCAAAATAGTAGGCAAAGTTCGGTTTATTGCACATTATCTGAAAATTGGGACATGACAAAGATGGGTGCCGCGTTTACTCACACTTTTGTGAATATGTTCAATTGAGTGTTTAGCAATGTTTGATAGCAACAAAGCAAAATTTTTACGCCATTTGATAATCATGGATGAAACATAGGTGCATCACTTTATACCCAAGAAAAAAAAAACAATCAAAAAAGAACCGAAGACAATAATCAGCCGCAAGTGTTCTCAAACTTGAAATTATGGCCCAGGGGACCTAGATTGTCCAACGATGGGAAGGAAATACCAGGCAATGATGGCAACGATGCCAGGAAAAGACTATAGAGCTGAAAATATTATGATATATAATATATGAATAATATTAACCACTAAGTATCGGCTTGCAGCTTCACAGACTCCGCTCCATTTTTGATATATCTGTTTCAAATACTTCTCTCCATTTGTGAAGACCGAGCGGGTTTTGCAGTAAAACGATCAGCAAGCGTACAAGTGGTGTCATTGTGTGTTCAACACGAGAGTATTACTCATGCAAATATTTATCGGAGCCTCTCTGACTACTCGTCCTGATTATTTTGTGAAAAATGGTAGAAAATAGTAGAACTAGCGATTCCATTACGAAGCGAGAATCCCAAAGTTCACTTGACCAAGCGAAAAAAACAATAGAAGTAAACGACCCTTCTTTTTAAAAAGCAATAAGTAATTGCTCGGCGGCTGTCTGAGATCAATCGGTTGATGAGGCGGATATTGAACAGTTCCTGATATCTGGATCAGAGCTGACACCACACAATGTGAGGACGAAGAAGATGAAGACGACCGTCAAGATCCAGGCCAAGGGTCAAAGAATAGATCGGATAGTACACTTTCCTGCGAATTGCGATCCAATTTTTATTATGGTAAAAATCGCTATAAATCAGCAGAGACGCCAATTTATATTAGAGTTCGGCTTTACGCTGATTATATGCTTTGGAAAACTCTCACCTTGTTTAATTCAAAACTTGCAAATTATAGAACCAGGTTTGCACGCTTTGGTAGACCTGAAATAACAAACCTGGATATGGTTGAATTAAAGGCATTGAAGGTAAGGTCATATGGTACAGGACTGTCAGAAGAATTCCTGGTTCCAACTTAGTGCGGTTTTCGACTGAAAAAACCCATCCAAGGTAGCAACCCCAAAGTTACCACTGATAATTGATTTTTGTCTTAACTTAAACCCCATATTGTACGAGAAATTAAGTCAACTATAAAACCAACGTGTTCAAACCATGCGCTTAGAAAAATAGAACTGTAATATTCATATCCATCATGCATCAGAATGACCGTATTGATAAAAAACATCCCCGAAATACTGAAACATGATGCAATCCAAGGATGTGGACAGAGCGGTTTTTCTTAAAAATTTAGCCCAGTCGCTCGCATTACCTCATATGTAGAGACAAGTAATCAACTCGTTTTGCTGAGGGAGGTACGGTTGACGATAGCACGAGTTTACGAAACTATAAAGCTAGAAAAGCGTGTAAAATTTTACCCGCAAAGAAGCACAAATTGACTGCACAGGTTTGTATTGATTGTAGCAAGCCTGTGTGCTTGTCGTGTTCTCGCCCTTTGCGCAATGACTACCAATAAGTTATACGAGATCTATGTTGAGTCTATTATTCAGGATTTATGATTTTTCGTACCGGAAGTGTCTGTTATGATTTCTTATGCATGATATCGTAAACAGAAATGTTAACTTTGTTATATATCACAAAATTATTTTACTTGCTACTAATGAAGACTACGTAAAAACTTCCTATAAAGTATCATCATTGTTAATTTCCTTCATTCAATGTTTGAAGTGTACTTAACAGGTTTGAGAAAAATATGTTTGGCGGGAAAGGAAGCGGCTAATGTTCGCATCATAATGGCCAATAGCAATGGTAGCGCAATTTATCTTAAACTTTTCTAAAAAAGGAATTGTAAGAAAAAGATTTTCACAGAACTATTTGTACCATTTAAATTTATTTGCAAACTTATTTGTACCTGATGTAAAATCTAAAAGTAAAATCTAAAATAAAATCTAAAAGTTATGTATTTTTTAAAATTTAATATGGAGTGTTGTTTCCTTTTGTATCAGTCGCCTTTAAACTGATTCCACTAAGTTCATCGTTATTTCCTTGGGAATATTCTTCCAAATATCAATTATCCCATTCCCGGCAGATTTCTCAATTTCATGTTTGATCTGTTGCTTTGAATAATGCTAAAGATTCTCTATCACGTTGAAATCCAAGCTTTGAGGAGGCCAAGGTATGAGCTCTTGTTGAATATTGTTAAAAAGTAAAGTCATAAGACGACTTTTGTGAAAAGGAGCATTATCTTGTTGCACTATGAAACCTACTCAATCAAGACGCTTCCTGACTAGAGGGCGTTATTTTTAACAGTTGTCAAATATACAAACGTAGTATTTTCTCCTTTTAGTTGCCCCAGTTTTACTATAAATTTGCACGACATAAAAGCCATTGTAATGACGAAAAGGAATGGTTCGCTGTTGTTTTTTTCTTAAGGCGGGAGTGATACGATAATATTCTTTGCCACATTATCCATATAAGAAAAACGCTGACACATCCGTCCACAGAATCTTTATCCAAAAGTCGACAGGCTCTTTTTATGTGTCTCCAGTCAACTTTACATATAGCATTTTTTATTTGGAATGGAATCGAATTTTCTTGAGTAACTGATTCAACAATTTCAAGATCTTCTCCATCGAATGTAACACGGTTTCTGAAGCTACCGGGTCCAGTTTTCAAAGTTTTTGCATCATTGAACTTCCCAAATTGATACAAAACCGTATTTTTACGCCAATTAAATTGTTTTGTTATCTTAATCATAGTAACCCCGGATCTGTATTGAGTGATGATATACTTTACAAATACGGTTCGGTTCACAGAAATTCCAAAAAAAAAAAAATACTTTCGAAACTAACATATCCATTTATGGCTTTATTGCTCTTCTTTATTCAAATAATGTAACCTGTCCCTACATTTTTACGAAACATTGATAATATTCAAATATCCAAAATCTGCCAGCCAGATGTATTCTACGATTCATCTTCCACCACATCACAATCATCTTTACACCCCATCATCTTTACACACCCATCCTTTATTTGCTTTCCTCTCATCCGTTTTACGAATCTTACGCATCCGTACCTAAACCAAGTTTACCTCAGACCCAAAATTTCCCTTCAAGAGAGTCTAAATTCGTCACTCGAACTGACATACACAACAAGAATCGGTGGCGTTGTGTTAAAGTGTATCGTTTGAATTTTTACAAAAAAAGGAAATAAAGAAGTGATTATTTTTTGTGAACAAAGTTTTTAAATCTTTTTCTTCTCCAACTACTTATAATCGCTTGGTTGCAATTATAGACCACTGCTCATAACTTGATTTCTAATCAAGTGATTTGAGCAATTAACAAATACTGTTTTTAGGAAAGGACTTACTTTGTAGTTGGGTTTTATATCAGTATTAGTCTGTTCCTCTGCCTTCAAATACGTTTTCCCTAAACTGTTAAATACACTTATAACATGGCTAAAATTCTAGATAGACACCTTTTCGCCATGGTTCAAATAATTTTGTAAAACATTGTATATCGGTCGATAAACTTTTCAAGCATTTCGAAATAATTTGTTTAAAAAGTTGGATGTCAATATTAGACGCCAGTGAATAAATGATCTTCAAACTTAAATGTTCATTAATAATTTGTGTTCTTTTGTGTGTTCTTTGTTGTGTGGGGTTCTGGTGTAACCACAGTGCTAGAATGATAGATCAACGAGCTATCGAGAGGAAATGTCTTCGGGCAGGCACTTACCTATACTGAAAGACTGACATAGATTGGAGACCCTCAAGACTTTATCAAACTGTCAAAGTGACCATGTGTGACATCTTTATAATGAAATTTCACATTGAATCACATTGCTGGTTCTTTGAATGTGAACGATATTCCTTGGATCTCACAGCCATTAAACTGTTTAGACGGATATACACATATTGATACTCGTCTCACCACTGGTCTTATACCTCCCGAAACATTCGTATATTTAGACAGGAATCGTTTTGTTTTTGATTCTGTTGGTGTCCCGGGGGCAAACTATGTGCAGACAGGCAACCGATAAGAAGATAGAATATTCACCAAATTTGAGTGCGAGGGACACTGGCGATGAAGATAGTTTGTGTCATGGTATTTGGGAATGGATCGATCCGGGACGCAAAGATCAATGTCTGTTGGATGAACAGAAATGTCTAAATTTCCAGTAGTTTGTATTAACTTTTTGTCGTTTAGTCGTAGCTCGTTATTCAAAATTGGGTAGCTCTGAAACAACCACTAGAAAAATCTTCTCACCAACCTTTACTACAAAAATACTGGCAGAATCACAGCACGACCTTTCATGTGCTCTGAAAGATGACAATGGTAACCACATGCATTCTTGTGAAGGGAAAGCGGAGTTATTTGCTGATAAGTTTCACAAACACCAAAAATCTAGAATCAGCAAAATGACAGGAATAGTAGTAGCTTAATCACTGCAAACGGACGCAAACAGCGCCATTTTACCTCCCGAAGCGCTTATAAAAACAAACCATATAATTGAACAAATTAAGAAGCTAAAGATTGATAAAGCCCATGGATTCCTTCAAAAATAGCCTTCAAAAATCTTCTAAAAAAGTGTGTTTCTCTGCCTCATAGTTGAAAACTTTGCACTTTCCAAACTACTGGAAACACGCCAGCATAATACCAATCCTGAAGTCTGGTAAAGAATAGCGAGATCCCAACGACTACAGGCCAATGAACTAACTGCAGGCGCTTGGTAAATTATTTGAGAAGCTTATCTTGAAAAGGTTGACTGATTACGTTGAAAACAATAACATCCTCCCTAACTTTCAGATTGGCTTCAGGCATGGATACTGAACAGAGCACCAACTACTACGTGTCTCCAAAGACATTAAAACAGCACTAAATAAAAACAGTTGAACTCACCCACTACTGGGCCTACTGACCATCGATATTGAAACAGCTTTGAATACCGTCTGGCATGACTGCCTAATTCATGAGCTGAAAGAGCACAGTACACCGCAACGCCTGCTCAATTGCATTCATCCTTCCTGAGAAACATAAAATACTAGGTTAACATTCGAGGATCAGCAACTACAAGGTATTTCACAAGGTTCATGCCTGTGTCCAACACTTTTTAATATATACACATCTGACATACCGACAAGCAAAAACTTTAGCGGACGATTCTTATTTCTGCACTTCTGACAGCAAACTAAATCATATCATCTCATAGATCATCATAGAGGAAATATTAGAAAAATTCTACCAATGCTTCTACGAGGGGAAAAATAAAATCAACGTTAAGGAAACGAGGGCAACATCATTTAGGGGACAACGTAAGTTCACCAGGCTGCCTAACAGACCCATAAATTTCCCAGGCCAAATGATTCCCTGGTGCAAAAATCGAAAGCTAACGTTACTTTATCAAATCACTCATCGGTATGTAGAATCAAGACCAAGTGTCTTTACTCATGGACCTACTTAGATTAATTAGCATATACATTAGTTCGTAGTTAATACAAGAGAATAGTTGATAGTTATAAAGCCTAGCAGAGGTTTTGGTGGAACTTTTTCTCTCGATCTAGTTACTAGTGCACTGTCTAAGAAAATAAATCATAAATTAAGTATAATTTTATGTAAAGATATATGTAATGAAGTTTTTTCTCAGATCTCTAGATATAAGCAATCAGCAGTCAGAAATTTTTCTAACTATAATGCCAATAAAGAAGTGTACATAAAAGAACAATGATAAATAATAAAGATTTTTATTTAATTTTTTTGATTTCGCTTTATGTTTTTGTATCATATATTATTGTTCATAAAGACATAAAAGGCAGCGCTGATGGCCACGTTCGCGGACTTTTGCGCATAAATACTTTTAAAACTGTTTTGAAATACGAGAAAAAACCTTTACTAGCTTAAATGTTATTTGATCATAAAATAAACATGAGAACGCAGAGCAAAAAATTTATAAACGTAATGGTTACAAAGCGTTGATTGAGCAAATCCAGTTTTGCTTATCGGCTTGATAAGAAAATATTCATTCGGCAGAACGAGAGACTGAATGCGATAAATTGATACGCGTATCGGCGGCTTTTTAGTCCCTTGCGATTTTGCAACACGATAAATAAACATTTCAACTAAAAGTATATACGCCAATCTCTTCCTGCGAGTGCCACTTACCTTCATTTACAGGATTGACTAGCACCATTTGTAAATTAGATGCTGCTACGTCGGTTCTCCGTTTAGGCAAGCACAACTCGTTGCTGATGCATTTCACGTGGTAGCATTTCACGCCGTACATGAATGCAACGTTGCAATTGCTCTTCATCAGACAACAATTTTCCACACAAGCTTTCAGGTCAGGGTCACCCTTGGTGAACTCCGTGTAGTTTCCAGCTTCCTTTTTGCCTGTTAATACGAGACAGTACGGTGTTAGTGCAATGTCCTTGGTCGTGAAAATTTGTTTCTTACCCACTGGCACGGAGTTCTTGAACACTTTCTGCAGGATAGCAGGACAAATTTCGCCAAAGTTGACATTCTCCTCGGCATTTTTCGTCGCCTCCGTTCCAGCGAAAACGATTAACAGGATTAGGACTACGCGTTCCATGCCACAATATTTATTGAGCGCTGGGCTCGATGCCAACACAATTACTCAGCCGCGATATACGATTGGTTGCACTTGAATTTCGACGAGGTGCCCGCAGAAAGGAAGTCGCGTCCCGACAAATGCACAATTGACTGCAAATTTTGAAAACTTGGAACGATAACGGCATCCCAAGTGAACATCTGTGGGTGCCAATTTCACATAATCCTCTCGAGCCGGCGTATATAATCGTTGAATTTTAGGTTTGCTTAGCTCCCTACCGATTTATTTACAATTAGAACAACAAATATTCTTGGAATAACAGCAAATATCCACAAAACTTTTTCGACTACCAACAACGCGATAGAAACAAACGACGACCAATTTGATGATTGGAATTGTCAATGAAAAAGCTCCATCTCAGCTGATCCCGGTACATGCGCGGTAAATGTTGGTGTAAGGGTTGTCCAAATTGTTGGTGAATGAGTTTTACAAAAGCTTTGTCGCTGACGTTGGTTTGATTTGATAACCACATAAAAGTTTAAATACATGAAACGCGTTAATAGGAATTTGGTGTCCAATTTATTTACTAACTTGTCCTTAGATTGGGAGACTGTGTTGCAGCATTGCAACAAAAATTGTTTAAATTGAAGTATTTGTTTTCGTTTTCGGAGCAATATGCTTAATTTTCTCTTACCTTATTACGTAGGGCATTGTACAAAACATGGTTACCAGAAAGTTTCCAACATGTTCCTCCTAACAGGACCCAGCAGACAAAACGAATCGCAGGCGATACCAATTCGTATCGCCGTGTCAGAAAATTAGTTCACCGGCGAACCGGCCAGCGATCCAAATTCGAATCGCTTGGGAACAATATGTCACCTAGCAGACGAAACGCCACAGCGTATCGCAAACGATTCGCCATGGCGTATCGCAAACGAATCGCCATGGCTATAGCGAACGAAACGCCGACGTGGTGGTTTGAACCGATGAAATAAATTCTGCGAAATCAGTTTCTCCGTTTTGTAACTTTCTTTGTAACAACTTAAAAATCAATCGCAAGTTTATTATAAAAAAATAAACATTTTGTTCCATGCATTCGTTTTGGTCAATCCAATCACAAAAACATTGATTTCTTAATTTAAAACACATTTGTATTTTATTTCAAACCAATACCAATAAACCGTTTCAAATTCAAATAGAAAAGGAAAACATAAAAACTGATAGGATGTTTATATTTTTTGTTGCTTATTGTAGTCATAAGTTGTCATAAGTCATGTCATAAGTCATGCTTATTATAGTCATAAGTTGTTGCTTATTGTAGTCATTTTTTATGTTTAAGTTTTCTGCGTCTGAATCAACAGATGTAACATTAATGCGAGTGCTATTCAAACTACGTGTATTCTTTGGAATACCTTAAACGAGTGCTCTAGAAGTTTTAACAGTTCATTTAGTGCCGAATTATTTATTAAATATTTTGAAGCCAAATCGGAAACAATAATAATCTTAATTCTACTGTCGACATTATTTTCAACGGTAGAAATCACGAGGGACATTAATATATATTATTCAGTCCCTACAACTTATATGTATATATGAAACGTTATCGTGCGTTATGTCGGCATCGCAATTATGGAATGTCGAATCGGAAGGAGTTTAAGGAGTGGACCTGAAGTAAATCGTCATATAATTCATAATATTTCAAGCTTCTTTTTTAACTGTTTTTCGCGACATTGTCATCAGTACGAACTGGCTTCCCTGGTGGAATTGTATCTGAACTAAATAAGAAACATTTTTGATTTGAACACATTTTAGAGAAAATTAATTGATTATACATAATTATTATCGTCTCGAGCTTTCATAAGTGCTAGATTCATAAGTTCTAGAAAAGATTATTGTTTTTTAAAAAGGAATCTATAAGATTTTTACACATTCCACGTTAAAAAATATTGGAATACAAACAGGCTTTAAAATATGTCTTTTCTTCGTGAAAGAAATTGAATAGTAGGATTAATTCTGTTTATATAAAGTCACAGAGAATCTGTAAACCATCGAAACATGGAGAATACAATCAAGCTTATGTAAAAAAATTCATGTCTTGCACGTCTTAATAAAAACAGGAAAAGGAAAACTGACGAGCCCTAAAAATCTGCAGTTTATCAATAAAATTGGGAGACAGTAAAGCTCGGATAATTGCTATATGCATAAACGCAAAACTCACTGAAATTCAAGCACAGCATATTTAGGAGTTCATAGAAATGATTTACAATATTCTACTAGTTTGACCTGCCTATCCGTCAGTACGGCTTCCTGTCTGTCCACCCGTTTCTCATGTTTTCTCAGTAGCTGTGGATGCTCCAATCTTAAATACTGTAAACGAGTCAAAAGAGATGACTTCTTCTAAGTAGGATACAAATCAGACGAGTATACAGCTCAACGTTTCTGTCAGAGGGACTTTGATGATATGTAGTCCACCGATGGAAAGCGCCCACGTGACGTCACTTTAAACGGTCGCCATTTTCTTAGGGTGCTGCCAATATTAGTGAATGTATGAGATCTCAATAATATATATGCCACACAACGTAACCAGCTGTAATGCTGATTATTAATTTATTCAGTATCCTAATCAGCATAACAGCTGTTTCTTTTGTTGCTCAATGTACACTTCATTACATGCACCTACAGTAGAGCACCGAGAATCCATGCACCCATATTGTGATTCAAAATTTCAATCACTGTATTTTATTTAAATAATTGTTTATAATTGATATCAGCGGCTTTCACAAGTGGAAAATTCATACATTCAACATGCAAAAATCGTTAATATCGGATTATATAAAATAATATTTATTTGAATGAAATTCACTTAGGATCACACTATCTAAATGTAACAAGATAAAGAAACACTTAACTAACCAATTTTCTGTAAAATATTGTAAAAAAGGGGGACATAGCTTCCGCATTTAAAAAGTAGATTGTATGTAGTTTACCTGGCGTTCCGACAGTTGGTCGAGAATTCGTGATTAGCGAAATGTTCATTCCGGTTCCGAATTCAAACAGTGGTAAAGTATCACTGTTTTGAATCTACAAACTAAATTGTGTATTTTTTTAAAAGTCACCACATAATTAACACATAACTTGCACTGTCCCAAAACAAATCAAGAAGAACACACAAATGATAACTCTTGTGAGTTAAGGCCAAAATACAATAGTGCGAGACTGCGATACGAGAGCGCGACGAGAGTCTCGCAAAAAATGTCAAGTAGTTTTCGTAACATGCATTTGTATGCGACATCGTACAATGATTGCGATGCGTCGATGCGAGGCGAGAAATATTCGGAAAATCGTAAAATCTTCGTAACGAGATGTGTTGTCCCTTGTCAGATGCTTTATGGCGCTTGAAGGAAATTTGAAATTCAAACGTCTTAATTACTTTTTAAGTACTGGGGTTATTCTAAATGAATTTCGAATGAAAATTTAGTGTATCCTTGTTGAGGTTTTTATTTGTCAAACGAAGGAACATTCCAAATTCAAAACTTTTAAAAAATCAAAAACAATTTCCAGCAAATTTCATTTAAAATGTCATCAATTTGACATTTGTCATATGAACATTAATGTTCCCCGCATCGCGTGCATTGTAAGTTGAATGCGTTGCGTAACGACGAGGGAGAATCGCATCGCGATCACGTATCGCCGTCACGCAGTATTGTATTTCGGCCTTTAATGCGTGATCAAGAAATAATCGGGAATTTCGCGATGCAAATCAATAATTCAAAATCAGAGCGACCGAGACCCAAAACGGATAACCTAATAAGTCCGCAGCAAATGTCACGCAGTTTTCGTAACATGCATTTATATACGACATCGTACAATGATTGCGATGCGTCGATGCGAGGCGAGAAATATTGGGGAAAAACGAAAATTCCTCGCAACGAGGTGCGTGACGTTTGTTAGATGCTCTATGGCGCTTAAATGAAATTTGAAATTCAAACGCCTTTATTACTTTTTAAGTACCAGAGTTATTCGGAATGAATTTTGAATGAAAATTTCGTGCATCCTTGTTGAGGCTTTTATTTGCCAAACGAAGGAAAATTCCAAGCTCAAAAATTTTGAAAAATCAAAAATAATTTTAATCAAAGTTCATTCAAAACGTCACCAATTTGACGTTTGTCATATGAGCATTATTCTTCCTCGCATCGCGTGCCTGTAAATTGAATGCGTTGCGCGACGATGAGAGAGAATCGCATCGCCGTCACGCAGTATTGTATTTGGGTCTTTAGTTCCCATTTTCCGGCGTTAATGGATAGCGCCCATTCTGTGACGTACTTTTGAAGGGATTGTATTCGTGGTGTGATGGTCGTCAAGACTTTCTGGAGGGAAGAGTGGGTGGCCAGTACAATCATGTCATCTGTCGTAGACGATGGTAGGCCGTGGGGTAATGGGGTGCGCGTTCTGAGTGAGGTGATTTGAATTACTTGCTGGCTGGGCCATGGGGATATCATGGAGGAAGAAGTTGAGGAGATGCGGCCCGAGAATAGATCCCTGTGGAACTCCCGAGTTCACACTAATGAAGTTGGAATATGTGTTCGCTATATTTACTGAACAGAACATTTCATGGAGAATGTCTGCTACGATGTGTACAACTGAGATAGGACGTTCGTTTTTTTATATAGGAGTTTATAAATAAGTCCATTTGACCACACTGAATCGAATGCTTTTTCTAGATCATTGGAGCATGCCACGGTTTTTTGTTTCATTCTTAGCCTACGGAATGCGGTCGTGTAGCAGTAGTGCTGCTTGCTCCGTTGATAACTTCTCTTGAAAACCGAATTGCTAGGCAGGCAAGAGGGGTTTGGTAAATGGTTTGAACGAGAGAAGTATGATTTTCTTTAATATCTTTCCTAAATTCGAGAGCATGCATATTGCTCTGAATATACCTATGTCTCCGTTTGAATTTTTTTTTGGGTAAGGGGGTTAGAGCTGCGGTTTTCCAGGCTCGAAGAAAGTACCCGTTATTTATGTAGTGGTTTATAGTGCAGGAGAGGGGTTTAAATATGGTGGAGGAACATTTCCTTCGTAATTGGAGATTTCTTCCCGGCCA
This sequence comes from Stratiomys singularior, assembly GCA_954870665.1. Classification (NCBI taxonomy): domain Eukaryota; kingdom Metazoa; phylum Arthropoda; class Insecta; order Diptera; family Stratiomyidae; genus Stratiomys; species Stratiomys singularior. The sequence goes on along the minus strand of OX940879.1, from coordinate 60,902,483 downwards.
GCTGACTTTTTATGGCTTAATGAGCTTAGTGTGGACAGGACTTGGTCGGGCGTTGCAAAGAAGCATTTGAAGGTTTGGCTTGATGGGCATATGGCTCGGTTGGTGGGGGAGAAGATTGTTAGAAAGCAGCCCTGATATCCTTGAAGGAACTCGTTGACTTTCCGCTCAGCAATGGCGCTGATGTTGTGATCGGTCGAGGACTTCTTTTCGTACAGATGGTGGAAGTAATTGGAGCACGCAGATAGTTTTTTCTCCGGTTGCATTGGACTCTTCTTTATGTCGAAGTTTGTGGTCCGCCGGTCTGTGAGAGCATTGATTTCCTTGAAAACATCCTTGCGGATGGTTCAAGGCGGACAGGCGAACTTTGAACGTTTTGATCATCTCCGCGCGCGTGGCTGCGCTTATAAGGGTGTCAAGACAGTTTATTTGGGATTTCATTGCAACGTTCTCTGCGTTAATACGGTTTAGATTCTTATGGAAGATTGTCTTAAGGTGTTGTTGCCACGTAGCTTTAGTTCGAATGAGGTGAGTTATGTCTATGTAAGGTGGTAGTGTAATGTCTATGTTTGATCTGTTGGTCCTACAGTAGCCCCGGAGTTGAGTGTATGTAGTTTTTGGGTGTTGATCATGTTTTTCAGTATTATTCCCTTGGGGCAGCAGTAGGTGTCTCCCCCCATGCTTTGTCTAGCGTTCGCATCCAATAGTCAACGTGCTCTCAACTGTATTCATCCGGAAAGATTTATACTGAGACTAATACAAGGTCAGGGAAGATGTTTATTGCCTCAATGGCTATTGTTTCTACCTCTTTGTCTAATGGTACTGATTTGTATTTGACGTTTTTTTATGGCGAAAGCGACTCCTCCTTCATTTTCATTTTGTCTGTATTTAAATTCGATGTTGTAATTACTTAGGTTACGGGTGTTTTTGTTCGTTCCACGTCTCTTGGAGGAGCAATATATTCGTATTTAGGAGATGTGTAGGGCCATTTTTAATAATACCTTGCATATTTAGTGTTAAGCAATTTATTTTGTTCTTGGTGCTGTAATTCATACATTTTTTGATCTATTGGTTCATTTTATTTTGGTTTTCAAGATGTCTATTGTTTGTTCTCCTTTGGGTTAGAATAAGTTAAATAAGCTTGGTTAGATATGTTGTTACGTTTTCGGTTGTGCAGGGGACATAAAGAAATAAAAAAAATAAAAACAATAAAAATAGTATAGAGTTATAATTAAGTTTTGTTTATTTTTAAGTTAAGTATTAAGTTTTGTATTAAAATGTTTATTTGCCATCATATTATTCAGGTTATAAGAAAAGCATCCGAAAAAAATAGAACTAAGGCTAGAACTAAAATGAAAGCCATTGTAATTAGATTTAGGTATTAAATAAAAGTCATATTTAGTTAAATAATATTAGAAAAAAAAGTCTCAGAAAAAAAAAAATTAAAATAAGTCTCGGTAAAGAAATCTCTATAGTATTCTCAGAATGCTTGCCACAAATTTCAGTCAATAGAATTTACGGTGAAATAAGAATAAGAAGGTGAAAATGTTAATGTAAATTAAGAAAGAAAGAAAAGTGGCTAGTAAGATAACCTAAATCTCGAGGAACAAAAAGTGAATAGAAAGATAACGTAAACAGACAGGAACAAAAAAGTGAGTAGTTAGACAACGTAAAAAGAGAAGAGAGTGAAAGAAGTATACACTGAAAATTGAAGAAAGGAAAAGTAAGATAAAGTGTAAGAAAAGGAATTAATGAAATAGAGAAGAAAAAAAGGAAGAAAAACGGACCTTTCCTGTGAGTATAACGGATGCGGATGATGAAAAAAATGAATTGGATACGATCTTATCGGTGTGTATCTGTTGGTGTTTGACGGATTATTGAAGTATCTTGGCTGCACTAGAAGACACGGATGAATATAAATTTGCGAGCTGTAATTTTCACATCAAAGAACGAGATCGTTTCCGGCGGAAGGATGGTTAAGTAAGTTAAGAAAGTTAAGTTAGTTAAGGAAAGTTAAAGATATTGTGGAAAAAGACGCTCAGGTGAAGTTCCGAAATCGAGCTGATACGAAAACTCATGTTGGAAGCAACAAAGGTGGTCAGAATCAACGCAGAAGAACTAATTCATGAAAATTGACTATTTTTTATATATATATTTATTGTGTATTTGATTAAATTTGTATTTTTCTTATTTACAATTTGTCTAATATGAGAGAGTAAGGTTTTTCTGCGTTTGTATGATATACAAGGATCAGGGCTATCATAATGTCCTACAACCCCCCACGCCCACATAGTGAGCTAGTCGGTCAAAAGTAACTTCCTTCGGCCGCCCTTATACGGCCTTTGTGTTTTCAAATAGCACCTGTTTTTCTAACTTTGTTCCTTATTCGCCGCAGGTGCAACTAAATGATTTTTTGTTCTTTTGCAAATACAGAACATGGCGCCCAAAGTGGGGCTATGTTTTAACTACATTATACATATATTTTTTGTTATATTAAGTAATTCTTTCGCATGTCCGTCTTCCTCGCATATCATGCAATTCGGAAATCCACGGAAGGCGTCTATTTGAAAAAGACTTGTGCACTTTAGCTCTAGTTTGTAACTGTCTGAAAAAAAGTGGAGTGATCTGCTTGTAGAGAACCTGCTAGTAAAGAAAAAGAGGTAAAAATGTCTAGGCATCTTTCTGTTTCATCCTGGGAATGGGCGTCCTTTCTCTCCTGCTACATTATTTCTGAAAAAATTGCAGTTGAGAAAATAGGGTCCCGTTCCGGGTTTGAAGAAAGTTTCCTAGACGATTTTTATTTCGACTTCGAGGTCTTGAACGGATTGTTCAGGCCACCGAGTAAGCAATTGCCTAGGGGTGTGAATATTTGTGTGCGGTTTTGTGTTTAATTGTGGTTATTTCTTTAAGATGAGCCTGCGGATGTTTCCCGATGCAGTTGACGCATATGAGGCCTTCTTTTTTACCTTTTTAACATTGCTTGAAGTGATGTATACCAACACACTTCACGCAGCTGGTCTCAGCATGTAAATTGCAGCTGAGCAAGTGTTTGATATAATGGCAGTTTCATGGTTCCCCCATAAAGACTTTACAAACATGTTAGCATATGGCTCCTATGTTTGTTCCCTCTGAAAGGTAACAGGTGTGTTACTGCCACCTTTTTTCCATCAATATTTGATGATCTGATCTGTCTGTAGTCGTTGGATGTCTGCGAGACTATATGGTCCCCGTGAACCCGTTTTGACGAAGTAGGCCTGACTTGGTAATGTGCCAACAATCCATTAAGAAACGTTCTTTTGTCAGTCTCGAGTAGGATAACGGAAACTGCCGCTTCGGAACTGCTGTTTTCGTGGTAGTTTTGTTCGGTAATGAATAGAAATGATTTCCCAATAAACTATGCGGGTTTTTAAGGGTTTTTTGGTTACTTTTAGCTGTAAAACCTGAAGACCTTAGCAATTGATTCAACTATTTTTAATTTATTCATTCTGTTACGTAGACTGAATTGAATTATTCTTATCCCATTGTCATTAAATATTGTGACATGTTCGAATAATGTCACGCACCGCTGTAGTCGTCTAAAGAGGAAGTTGGTAAACAAGTATCAATAACCAATACACCGATCATTCTCGAAGCGGAAATAGGCATAACGTAAACACCTTGCGTGCATAGAATACGACAATACATCTGCAAATGTCTCATTCTCGAGAAGAATTTGCGTGGAAGATTCCGGATTGGTTGAAACATGTATAAAAGCGACTACAGCAAGCAGTGAAGAGAAGTCTTGTGGATTAAGCAACAGTGCGATAGCGAAGTAGTAAGTCCAATCGTACGCGGATTAAATAGCGAGTGAAAGTGATTGTTATAATTAATCAATTGATTATAATACAAGTGAACAAATAAGACTGAAATTCGCGAAAATAATTAAGTGTAAACTGTTTGTGAAATTTATTAAAAGAATAAATTATCAAACAACTAATTTTAAATTAGTTCGTGTGTGTTGAATTCACTTTTGCGAACATTTGCGAAGCAAACAGGTCGCGCACCTGAGAAAGCGCAACAATATTAATGCTATGAAAAATTACGAAATTAAAAAAATTTAAGGCGAAAGCAATTCAAACTTTTTAGCCAAACAAAACAAGAAAGCAGTTCCTTTGCGAGATGTTTTATAATGTTTATAATTTCGAATAGGTTTCAGATTCATTTCATTGATGCAGATTTACGTTATTGATAACATTAGATAAAGAATGCTTTTGAAAATCAAATAGAAAATAAAAGAATTGGAAAATAACTATTGTCTTTGTTTATTATACTTGTCCTGGTTTTTTGAAGATTTGTTTCGTTGTTGTCAAATTTTATTCTGGAAAATAATGAGTAACAAAAACGAAAAACGAAGCGCATTGCTTTTATACCAAATTAGTAACACCAGCAAGTCAGTTTATACTTTTTGTCACACAAGACTCATCAATAATTATCAAAATATACTATAGCCCTTGTGGTCAATATGATTTACACCGCGAATATAAGTAACTAATAGTAATACAAATCCGTAGTATTTGACATTTTCCGGACAATTTCAACTGAAAACTTCAAAATTTAGCATCCTTGCTTTCTGCCATTCCTCTCTATCCTGAGGATGAGGGGCTCATCCTTCTAAATTCCTACTATTGAAATCTTTCACAAATTAGTGCTATAATGTTCTTTCTGGTTCGAATAAACTTTTAATGAGACTTCAAAATGTCTTTACAGCAGGAGTTGAAATGGAAATGTTTAATGGGTAGTAGAAAGTACATGTTAGAGAAATCCTTTACAATTACATGTTTCTTCACATCAGTTTCAGCCAGTTGGCTCTTTCTGACAGTTCTGTCTTGAGTATACATCTTTGAATAATAATCGCTTGCGGTTGATACTCCTTCATACTTTTTCCTCTGAGTGTATCCTGGGACGAGAAATCCACTCTACAATGTGTGGAAATTGTATATGAAATTGCATAAAGTTTTAAACAAAATTGCACTATAATAGCTGTTCTTTCATTTAATCTTCGTATGCATCATAATCTGAATTTCAATTACCTACGGGATTTGACTATAATATTGTATAGGCAGCATCATTGCTCCACTGCGATTTTATTTCCTGTTTGAAAGACACACTTGCAGAGAAGTTTTTAGTAAAGGTTTATGAAAAGTTCACATGGAATAAGCAAAATTACAAGTAGAAACTGAGAAAGCCTTGAACTTATAGAAATCGTGAGGTAGGGATACTAAGGATGCTTTAGATTTAGTTGCAGATGTTTTGCTTTTGCTTGGATTTCATCATAAAGAAGATGCGTCATGTAGTGAAAAGGTCTCCATTTTGTCAAGTGACAGTGCTCTTTCAGTATTTTATACACTTCACTTGTCAGCAAGATTTTACAGGAGGCGTTCGCAAGAATGTTAACAAGGCATAATTGAAAAAAATTGAATAAAAATAATTTAGAAACTACAAGCTTGCCAAATTTTAATAATCCTCTCGCGGGCATTGATAGGTGAAAATGCAGGAAATGCCCGGGAGATGAAGGAATGTCAAAATGAGGGAAATTCAAAATTCTTTTGCGGTAGATTTAAATTTAAAAAAACTTTTTTTGAAACATTCATAAGTTTTATTTATATTGGGATTGGGATGGGATTATAATTTTATTAGCGGAACTCAGATTTTAAGACAAGGTATTACCACCTCACATGAGTATGTTAATGACTGAATAAATGAAATATGAAATCAATTAAAGATATAATAAAAATTAATTCAAATTCAATTTTAAAATTTAGCTGGTAGTGTTTTTGCTGTATAATTTATTGTATTCGTAAGTTGCTGGTGTCGCACTGTTGAGTAATGATTATGGGGGGGGGGGACGGGGGGAGTCAAAACGTCCCTTTTCTAAGAGCTGAGCTTATTTTACTGGTATGATGGTAAATAATTTTTCACTATTATTTAAATGACCTTGTTTTATTCTTCCATTTCGTAGAGAATACTCGTTCTTCGAAGGCATTCAAATACGGAAGAACAAATACTCTTTCAATGACTTTGTGAAGAAATTCGAAAAGGAAAATCTTAAAAAAATATTTTGTAATTTGTTACTAGAGCTCAAGTATTACTAGAAATTCGTTCGCCTATACATACATTGTCCTTATTTCCTTATTTGTTTTATCAAGACGTTTCGACAAAATTGTTTCATTTTGCATTCTTATTAAGTTATTTTCTTATAGTTATCCTTCTATGTCACGAGTTGCATCGCTCTTTCTACGATGTGCGCAACTTTTCTCTCGTAAACGACTTACTTGCCGGATGAGGTTCCATTTTACTGGCTGGATGTAGGGCCAATTTTTAGACTAGTTTTTTTTGTACTCTTGATTTTGAAAAATAACTTTGTAAGTCCATAACTTTATTTTCGATTTGTAGGTATGAAACTTTTTCTTTGAAGCTTCATCATCAGATGACATTTTCATTTTTTTAATCAAAAATAAAGGATACAACATATTTCTACTATTGCTACAACACTTCATATTTGGTGGTGTTGCGATAATGCACAAAGAAAACATAGAAAAAAGCAGGGCAGAATAATTTACAATGCGTTAGTCCTGACAGCTGATTTCAGTAGCAGCGCCCAGCGTGGATAAACGCTTGTTTGTGAACTATGCAGTGCCAAATGCGGGAGTAAAATGAAACAAATGCTGGAGAGCATGAGAGCTGGAGAACATGAGAGCTGGAGAGTGCATTGAAATGCGTTAAAGTACCACAATTTGCGGGGAAGTTGGCAATTATGCATATATTCAGGTAGTTAAAAAAACCAAACCTGTGAAATTGTATCTTTTTGGGCTAGTGCCGGGCTACAGCAAATCAGAAAATTAAATTCATGATGAAATTGATGACCTATATGTCATCTCAATTCACAAGGTTTCAGCTGTTGGGCACTGAAACGCTACTTGAAGGGTTAAGTAATTTATTTTTACTATTTTATTTCGTATATGGGGCATTTCACGTGAAGCGGACAGGGTAAAATGGTTGAGGTCACCGATTTCGGTTGTATTTGAGTATGTTACACATGTATAACTTCACGACACAACTACAAAATATTTTTATAGTTGGACGCTTATTTCACAATTTATGGGTCTTAGAAAATTTGACTAAAGGCGAGATGTATACTTCTTTAAACGCGAACACTCAGAGAAGTATAGTTAACCAAACTAACTGATAGGTTTTTTGAACCATTAAATTACCGTTATTACCTCATATTTTAATTTACTTTATAATTATTTTTTTTTATAAAAACAAGTGTAAATAAATTATTTTTTCTATTTTTCCAAAGTTCGCAATTTTGAAAATTTTTTTGGCGTATTATTTTGAAAGCTAATACTGTGTTTATACTCTATGCAAAATTTCATAGTAGGCCGCGAAGTAGTTTAGGAGTTATGCAAATAAAATACCGAAGCGCGGCAACAGCCCCGTTGTAGCATCACTTTCACTTTTCACGTCATGTTTTCCTTTCACATACAAGGTGAATAGTGATATTAATGATTGTGTTTGATTATTTTGTACTATTTAATAAATTAGGAGGGATAAGTAGATAACATAACAATAAAACAAAGCATCGTAAGTTATTCGTTCTATTATTCACTTATCTACCTGAGACACGGTTTTGACAATTTCAAGAGTGGTAATTTCAATGTGAAAGACAGTGAGCGTGGTTACGGTTTTTTTGTGGTAGGGAGGTGGAGGCTGTTTACGCCCTGAGTGTGGGACTCCCAGACGCAAAATGCTTTTGGACTACACACTTAAACCCTCCCCTGTCAACCTGAGAACCTAGCCTGGAACCGTTTGACACATTACTTCGGGTTAGGCCTCGTGTTCCTACGCCTAGATGCGCCTTTGGATTATGGGAATCTCTTCTCTAACGGGAAGGACGGGAGAGGAAGGAAGTGCTAGAAAAGAGATGCATCCATCCCCGATGCCTCCCAGCGCTCCAATAAAAAATTTTTCAATATCAGCACTGCCCGAGCATATTGCGCCACGTGATTCCAATTGTCAACTGTTTTCAGCATTACTCTGAGCATAGTTTCCGGACAGAGCTCTCCAATTTCGCTGAGTAGGACCCCTCGCTGTTGGCTCCACCTTTTGCAGTAGAAGAATGTGTGACAGGCGTGATCCAGTTCCCCTGCACAAAAAAAAAAAACAAACAAAAAAAAAACGGTTAGCAAACGCGTCATGTGAATGAGGGATTTAAACCACTGAATTACTACCCAAAGTTGATCCGCGATAGCAGGCTTTTCAAGGAGAGAAGCACGTAGGTTCTAGAACAAACACTGAAACGATAGAATTCATTAATTAAAAAGCATAGAAATAATTGAATAAGAACTATAGAATTAATTAGAATTTAGAATTATCACTCGAGGTTGTAGGCCGGCGAGCAGCGGCGAATTCGAGCCACTTCCGCCACTCAAACCAAGCCAACACCTGCCAGCGGTCAAGGGTCAAGGCGATGTGTGTTGAGTTCTGGTGAGATTGGGAAAACTCACCACACGGCCAATACCGCAGTTCAGTAAGAGAGTCGAGTTTAGGAGGGGTCATCGTCTGAAGGGTGAACGGCCGCAGCGCGAGGATGAGCAACACTCTAGATACATAGTTTAAAAGGAATCGAAAAAGAACAGTGGTCTCTCTTTTGTGTTTGTTTTCCCCTGAACGACACGCGTTGTGCAGCGTCGCTGTGTGTTTGGTCCGTGAATGCATTCCACATTTTTAGTGAATTTTCCAAGTGAAACTTCAACGAAAAATATATTTTGACGAATTATTTCATCACTCGAGTGCAGCAGTTCGAAACACAAATCTTTGTAAAGGTGGTTGCAAAGTGCTGCGCGCGTTTCGTGAAACATCAGGAGAATTTTGTAGGAAAAACCCGTCAGTGTACGAAAAAGAACCCGGGAGGTTGGAGAAAAGTTTGAAAACCGTTTGATGTGTCCCGTAAACCTGACAAAGTGCAAAAAAGGATGCAGAAGTTGGTGAACAGACTGAGAATTGGCCGCGGGGTGTTAGTGAACAGATTGAAAATCGTTTGAAACAGGTGTCCGGTTGCAATTTGGACCTGTGGTCTGGATTTGACGCTGACCAGGTTTTTGTGGGACAAAAATGGAATCACAGGTGCCAGGGCGTGAGCAGAAGCGCCGGGAATAGCGTGAGTGAGGCCAAGTCGGAAATTAGATAGTTGGTAATGGAAGCGGCTGAGCTGTACGGCGATTGATTGCATACGCGGCTTATCAGCATTTACATCATTACAACAGTGTATAGCGGAGGCATCGGACAGCAACCAAGTTAGTCGTAGGGTAGCGAGGATATAAGCCGTAGTCTAATATTAGTTTAGGTCTTAAGATATTCATAGGATGAGTAGTTGTCAAAATAAAAAAAAAAACTACGGGTTAAGAGACAACTAGCCGCGAGTTTCTCTCTGTTAGTAAGAGCAGCACGGAGGGTAAGTTGAATCTTTCAGGTCACGAACTCGACAACAAGGAACACGGCAGACCCAAACGGTTACGAGGAAGCGTATCGTCTTGGACCTTGGAAGATAGTCGGGGGGATTCGGGGCACTAGCAACCTGTGCCACACTGCTAAAAAGAACCAGGCTATCCCCGCAGGAGGAGTCTCGGCTTGAAGCGCTTGTAGCGGAGGAGTTCAATTTAATGAGTGAGCGCTTGTGATGTGCAAGGGGGGTGGAGCTCGTAATCAAGACCTCAGTGGAACTCATTAACAGCGGTGTTATCCCGTGGCATCGACGGTATATGTACATATAGTAATATAGAGACAAACCTTTCAGGTTCTACCACTTTTTTCATTATGCCGGCTAATCGGCTATTTATGCCGGCTAATCGATATTATCCTTTGATAAAATCGATAAGCCGGCATAATTACTCAATGAAAAAAGGCAAATCAGTATCAAAAATGTTTCTGCGTTTTAAGTGAAATACTCGAGAGAAGAGATTCTGCTTCAAAGGACACTATTTTGTGATAGTTCCATCTTCATTTTTGATGTTGTTATAAGCCAATTTTTTCCCTTTTTAGTGAAAAATTTCCAAAATTTACATATTAAGCATGTCATTTGTGTCCTCTTTGCGCCGCGGCATGCAAGAATAATGCGTTCTCGCATCGCAGTCTCGCAGTATTGAATTTCGGCCTTAACTCTTCGGATTACACGAGACGCGCCTCGAAGAAAAGCGACCTTTGAATCGATACGAAGCGGAATCTTTGACTGGAAAGTTTAATACATCGGCTAAAAAGTTAAAAATTACCGAAGAGAATTATGTAGTTGATGCAGATCAAAATTCAAGTTATCGTTGATCAATTTTTTCGCAATGCGTTGATTGGATATCGGTTTCAATGAGCTCGAAAGATTTTGTGCATTAATGGACCTGCCGCGTCCCGTTTAACAAAAATGCTATGATGAAATCGTCCGAAAAATTTCTCTTGCAAATTCAAGCGTCCGTGAAAAATCTACAAAATATGCGGCCCAAGACCAAAACAAAACCCACAGAAGAAAATAACACAACTGGCGTGACTGCGCCTGGAGATGGCTCAACAGCTGTAAAGGTGGTTTTACTCAAAACATCAATGAATAATTCAGAGCGCATTTCCGACGAAAACAGGTTCGCCAAAACTTTACTTGAAATTGCAACCAACATTGCTGTATGTACTTTCAACAATGGATTCAGCAGTGCCATGCACATAATGAATAGGTTAGAACTAACAATAGGGTCGCATTCTTCCTGTTGTTGTGACAAAGCCGACGCCCAACGCGTAGCTGCAGCCAAACGCTCGATGACCGACGCTGTCAAAAATGCACTTGAAGGCCCAGATACAATACTGCGTGACGGCGATGCGAAAGCGCGGTGCGATTCTCGCTCGTCGTCGCGCAACGCATCCAATTTACAATCCACGCGATACGAGAAAGAATAATGTTCATATGACAAATGTCAAGTTGGTGAAGTTTTAAATGAAATTTGATTGCTATTGCTTCTGATTTTTTTTTTAGATTTGAATTTGGAATTTTCCTTCGTTTGGCGAATAAAAGCCGCAACAAAGATGCACGATATCAATTCAAAATTCATTCAAAATAACCCTAGTACTTAAAATGTAATTAAGACGTTTGAATTTCAAATTTCATTCAAGCGCCATATAGCTTCTAACAAACGTGAACGCACCTCGATGAATTTTCGATTTTCTGAATATTTCTCGCCTCGCATCGACGCATCGCAATCATTGTACGATGTCGTATACAAATGCATCTTATGAAAACTAGTTGACATTTGCTGCGAGGCTATCGTCGTGCTCTAGTATCGCAATCTCGCAGTATTATATCCCGACCTTAAAACATCTGTATCGAATCGTCAAGAGCAAGATGACGCAAATTTGATGACAGAAGAACCACAGTATGGCGCTGGTATGGCTGAGTAAAGGTAAACCATCGAATCGCTTCATTACTAGAAAAAATTCTCGTCGTAAACTAAACGCATTTTTCTCGAAACTGATTTTTACTACCTTACTGCAAGGATTACTGAAAAATTACTTGACCGATTTCCGCAAAAATTTTATTGAATATTCTTTCGGTGTATTTACAGGGGGCACCATTGCCTTTTTCTTGTATCTTAAAAATAAAGTTTGTTATGAGCTAAAATATCAGACAATTTATGGCCGCAAATATTGATTTCAAATTATAGATGTGTCATTTTAATAAAAATTGTGGTATCGTGAAAATCTTACGGTGTTCTCTCGACAATTAGTAAACATAAAAGAAAAAAATAAATTTAAACTTTATGTTACAGATTTTCCGAGAAAAGCTTCCAGTAATAGGGCTCCTTCACAAAATATATGAAATGGAAGTATATGGAAAGAAATAGAAAATCACTCGTTCAATTTGTTGTAGATATATGAAGAAAAAAAAACAACAAATTTCTTTAACTTATATAGTCTTTCGAGAATAAACATTTAAAGTCGAGCTTCATTTTTCTACAGTTACTGTGGTGTAACCCTTCAATATTTCGTTTTCGGACGGACGCTACGGTCTTAATTTTTTTCAAAATAAATTTCCTCCTGAAATATTTTGAATTAATTGCGAATTTTAATAGGTATAGTACAATTTTCGTCTACATTATTCATGACACACCCACCTTTTCTTTGAAACAATAAGGTATAACATACTGCGTTATGTGTTAGGATGTCGCGTATCGCTATCCATGTTTAATATTTTTAGTGAAAATTTTAAAAAAGCTATCGCATGACTGACATCGATGACTCATATGTTATCGAGAGTCATAGATGGCTAACAGATTAGTTGTAGAATCAAACCATAATTAGAAAAGTTGTAAAATAAACATAAATGCACAAAGTATACTGGCAAATATGAAGATTATTTTGATATATAATATATGTGTGGTTATATATGTGGTCCTCAGGAAAATCAGGCAAAATTTGGAACCCGAAAAAAGCGGTGTCTGCATACGAATGATAAGAGCGACAAAGACAGACGACCTCCTCGTAGAACTCAGGGCGGAGTCTACCGACAAAGGCCTGATCGAGAGTGCTGTCAAGGACCTCCTTGGCTCTACAGCTGTTATCTTGACATTACAACCAATGGCCTCTTTGGCAATAACAGAGATTGACTATATATTGGATGCCAGAGAAGTAGAATTAGACAAACTCTTTCTATGGCAGACAGCTTTAGGGTAAGGCTTACGCCTACCAATCCTCAAGGGCAAAGGGTGGCAATAGAAGACATCACAGAAAAAGACGTTGTGCAACTCCTGGCCAAGGAGAACATTAAAATCGGCTGGGCCATGCGCAGAATACGCCGGAGGTACCACCGCCATCTGTGTGTGGCTTTGTGTTGATTAAGTGTGTGGATATGACATTTGTATGCGTCTATCTCGTCTGCGTCTAAGCTCGAAGAACTGGAGGACGCTCTCTCAATCACGGAAGGGTGGTGGTGGATGGTCCTTGTGGGTGGTGACTTTAATGCCAAGGCGGTAGAATTGGAAATGAAATGGCGGCTAGGAGGGACCTGGTCATCATGAACGATAGGAAATCACCAATGGTTCTATAGCGAGGCTGCTTAGGAACCATTCCGAACATGACATTTACTTCGAAGTCCCTAGGGCCTAGTATACACAAATGGAGGGTACGCGAGGACTACTCTGCAAGCGATCACCAGTACAATGCTTTCGAAATTGGTGAGTGTGCCTTTTGACGCGTAGCAACTCAACTTCAATTTTAGGTTGGAATATTCCTAAAAGGGATGTTGAGGGGCTCGCCGCTGTCCTAATGAGCGGTGAAACCATGATTGGGACCAGAGGAGTCTCAGTTGAAAACATAGTGGACTCTAGTATGAGACTCATCAAGGCTGCGTGAAACTGCTCTATGCCTAGGCGACGGTCACGACACGATAAGCCTGCTGTATACTGGTGGTTAGCAGAAATCGCTGAAAAGAGAAGAGAATATCACCGACCTCATCATAAAGCCCAACGTTCAAGGAATGGAGACGAGTCACATTCCCAAATGCAGGCATACGGGTTGGCTAGAAAAGTCCTCCGTAGGTTGATTAACGAGAGCAAGGCTTGTCGCACATGATCGTTGAGGTTATCAACTGGGACCCGTGGGTCCTGAATTACAAGCTTGTCTACGGAAGCTAAGAGCCGTACGGAGGAACTGTGTTCTTTTTTTTGGGTAGGGAGGTGAATTAAATAATAAGAAATATGTGAAGTTCTTTATTTGGTTTCACGTTTAACACTGATTTCTTAAGACCTAGACATTGTATTTATATCTTACCAACTAAACTATTTCTTACAAATACATCTTTATCCTAATCTATCCTTAATTACTTAACTAATTGTATGGAAGGACGAAGACGTACTTCAGAGAAAAACCTAATTATCATGCCCGACAAAAGCATCATAAACCATGAAATATTAGAAAAGGTCAGTCAGGGTTTATGATAGGCATGTAATTAGTAAAAAGGGTCAATTTCACGGAAATGCGTTAATGCATTCGTTTATGACCCTTTACCAGGATTCATGTCATTAGTGACCGGTTCCATAACTCCTCCCTCTTCAAGTTCAAAGTTGTCCTCGACTTTGCTTGGAATTGTTTTATTTTATTTACTTTTTTTTTTTTTCGAATCTTATCAATTCATTTTACATAGTTTTCGATTGGGTCCAAAAATTTGTAAGTGATTAATATTTAACAAAGACATCCTTTGAAATTTGAACAATTGGGTTTTGTGTGTTTTTAATGAAAGTACAATTATTTGGTTTTCTTTTTAATATACTTATAAGATAGTTGTCATGAACCGGTAAATTTAACACCAAGTGATATAGAATGGATGCTGTTTATTTTAAGTTATTGTTGTTTGGCACAGGAAATATCTGATAGATTGGGTAGTCTGTTAGTTCTAAAAAAATGTTACTAATTTATGTTGTTCAATGAGGACGTCAGTTTTTATATGTTCCAATTTATGTGGCATAAATTTATAAGATAATTATTTAATTTTTTTTTTTTTTTTTGTGTTGCTTTAAACAGGTTACCCGTTTTCATTAAGATGTAGCCGTTCTGTTGGGGGAATAATGTTATAAGCATTTGTGCTCGGACCAGAGCTGGAGATATTATCATTAATACAAGCAGTATCCCCGGGAAAATTATAATGCTTCCTTAATTTCTTTTTCCTTTGTGGATGTGTTTTGGAGTTGTGTTTATCAAATACATATCTAAGATCTAATTTATTTTTAGGAATGTTTCTGCGATATTTATTGTCAAGAAATAAAATGTTTACGATTCACATTTGCTTTGGAAATCCACTTTTCTTTATTGCTTTGAATATTTTTCAGTTTTTTTTCTTTGTCCAATTTTGTTCTGCCAAAAAATATATTGAACGGAGTTTCATCGGTCGTTGAGTGGATGTTATTATTATAATAATATAAACATTCTTCTATTGGATCCAATAGTTTTAAATCTGAATCTTCTAGATTTTGCCTTTGTAAAAATATTCGTAGTTGCTCATTTAGGGTTCTATGAGCAACCTCAATATCGGAATTTCCTGTTTTATGATACGGTGAGCATAAGTGATAAGATATTCCTTGTTTGTCTAACCATTCTTTTGTTTTGATACTTGTTATAGCTCCCTCGTTATCAAAAACTATGAATTTGGGACTTCCTATTCTATTAAATATTGTTTGCAACGTATTAATAATTGTATCCCATTGCCTATTAGCTAGCTTTTGTATCGTAAGGATCTTACTAAATTTATCTATGCAAGTAAGATAAGGACTCTTATTATCACGAAGCCATATATCAACATGATAGATTTCTCTTATATCAGATGGAGTAAGTGTCATTCTGAATGGTTCCTTTGGAGGATGTCTGTCATATTTTGCTGTTGCGCAGATAGTACATTTATTAACATAATTTGTTATGGCTAGTTTCATATTCGGTTAGTAATATTTTTTGCGTAATCTATTATATAATTTGTTAATACCTAGATGGTTTGTTTCTTGATGTTCCTTAGCTATGATTTCCAATATATCTGAGTGCGAACAATCATATAGAATATAGTTACAATTCTCAATAGTTAATTTAGGATGATTTAATTTCCAGTTTACATATTCATTCTGAAAAGTTGCTAAAATAGATTTATTAGGAACTTTAAGTCCTATTTTTCCAGTGATCGGAACATGATTTTCTAATATATACCTTGCTTCTTTGGCGGTGAATCGTTTATAATAAAAAACTATCCTTTTTCCACTATGAAATGTTTGGGTAGTGCAACGAATGCGTTTTCCATTTTTTATAACTATTTGTAATTTAAAACAGTTCAATGGTTTTTCGGAAATGCTGATATAGTTCGTGTTGTCTTCACGAGCTGTATGCTGTGTAGCCATAGAGTCAGATTTTTTATTCATCACATCTATCGCATTTACTTCAATTCTTGAAAGTGCATCTGCTACAACATTTGCTTTGCCTTTAATATATTTGATAGTAAAATCATACTCAGCTAATTTCAGTTTCCATCTGAAAAGTTTAGGTGTATCCTCCTTTATACTTTGTAGAAATGTAAGAGGCTTGTGATCAGTTTCTAATATGAATCTTCGTCCGTATAAATAGGGTCTGAAATATTTGACCGCCCAAACTATCGCTAAAAATTCTTTCTCGATAGTTGCCATGCGTGTTTCAGAATCATTTAGAGTTCGTGATGCATAACATATTGCATTACTTCCTTGAGATAAAACAGCTCCCAATGCAAAGTTTTAGGCATCGGTTGTTACAGTAAATATTTTATTAAAATCAGGGTGGGTTAAAATAGGTTCATTTAAAATATAATTCCTTAATTTCTCAAATGATGCAATATAATCTGAGTCATTTATATTTACTGAATTAGTTTTTTTTAAAGTGAGTGTAAGTGGTTTTGCTATCAAAGCATAGTCTTTAATAAATTTCCGGTAAAAACCAGTGAGGCCTAAAAAGGATTTGACCTCTTTTGTAGTTTTTGGTAAAGGAAATTTGCGAATTGCTTCTATTTTCTTAGGATTTGGTCTGATACCGTCTTTAGTAATAATATGTCCTAGAAATTCTGTAGATTTTTTTAAAAATTGAGTTTTTGACATTTGAATTTTCAAGTTGGCTGAACGTAATGCAGATAAAATCTTACGCAATCCAACTTCGTGCTCCTCCAATGAAGTGCTAAAAACTAAAATATCGTCCATATATACGATACATATTTTATAAACGTACTCCTGTAAGATTGTGTTCATCAATCTTTGGAAAGTTGCAGGAGAGTTCTTTAATCCGAAAGGCATTCGCGTAAATTCAAAATGCCCTTCGTCAGTCGAAAATGCTGTTTTATGGCGATCTTTAGGTTCTATTTCAATTTGATGAAATCCTTTCGCCAGGTCGATTGTAGTGAAATAATTTGCATTACCCAATTTGCCCAGGATGTCATCAATTTGGGGAATTGGATATTTATCTTCGACAGTTACTAAGTTGATTTTACGGAAATCAATGACTAATCTGTATGTGTTTTCCTTTTTGGGTACCACCAATATCGGTGAATTATACGGACTGGAAGATGGCTGAATAATTCCTTGTGCCAAATCTTCTTGAATTTGTTTTTTTATGAAATCTTTCACATGATATGGCAACTTATAATTGCGCTGATAAATTGGCTCATCAGTTTTTAATTTCAATGTATGTTTAATTTTGTGTGTAAATGTTAATCTACATTGCGGATCATATTCTAAATCTTTAAACTCGTTCTTAATTCTAGCTATAACATCTATCTCCTGAGAAGAGTAGCTATTAGGATCAGGGTTTTGATCTATTTGTTTGTCAAAACTATCAATTATATTTGAGAACTCCTGAATAATTTGAGTTGGAATATCAGTTCCAAATGGTATCACGTAGCCGTTGACTTTAAGTTCAGAACGAGATATGCAAATATTAGCACCTAAAGCTATTAAAATATCCATTCCAATTATAGCATCGAAATTTGAGAAAGAAATATTGGCTATTTTCCAACTAATTGTAGCTTTTACACCAAACTCTTCAGGTGCAAACGTCCTAAATGTCTCTGTACACGCAATTTTCCCATGAAGTGTATGAAGATAAATTGGGTGTCGTAATTTTTCTCTACCTGAGATATGGACCTTTTCAGCAGACATGATACTCGTTGAAGATCCTGTATCAATCAGACAGCGTAATATATGACCCTGAATACTTAATTTAATGATGGGTAATATTGTAGACATTCCGAGGCATGTAAAGGAAAATCCTGATTACAATTTTCTACATGCAAAGAAGATTCATTTGTATTTACTGTATTCATCGACCTATCAGTTGACAGAAAGTGATCAGCAGGCTGATTATGAAATCTTCTTGAGTTCGAACATATGTTCCGTGAAGGATCGTAGTTCGTTTGTGGAATGTTTTCAATATTTGGCTGTTTATTTATTATATGGTTTGGTTGTTGACTCAACCACTGTGGGTTCATTGTGTAACTTACGGGGGGAACTGCACTTGAACTATTTTCAACTGTATCCACATTGAACCTATGAAAATTTGATTTTTTCAATTTTTGAGGCTTTTCAAAATTTAAGTACCCTGTCTCATGAAGGATAATTCTAACTTCTTCCAAACTAGCAGGGTTCCTAGCCAACAGTACACTCTTGAGTGGTTCTGGACATTTATTTATGTAAATGTTTTTTGCCATTAAATACCTACTTTTAACTATATCACTTTTTTGGTTGCTGGTATAATTACTATCATTTAAAATTTTTTGACTAATCAAACATAAACACTTACAAAAATAATCATATAGTTGATTTGCTGTGTAAAACGTCGCACTGCATAGTCTCTCCTGTAGTTGTAGCTCCGTTTCCGCTGTGTCAAAATGTGCAATCAATGTTCTTCTTACTTCATCCCATGAGCTCGGGTTATAGGTGAGTATCGCTTCCCTGGCCTTTCCTGTAATCCTTAAGAGCACTTGCTGCGTTAGCTGAACCTTGAAATCACTAGCATTTAAATCGTCCTTGATAGCATCTACGGCACGAACAAATGGATATAAATCCGATTGATTTCCATCAAACTGAGGGATGGATGAAATAAACGCGGTCAATTTCCCGTAGTCCATTTTTGCTTCTCTTAAATTGATTGACGTAAATTTTGCGATTAATGCGTCCAGTTCTAGTTCTATCACGTTCTACTGATTTTATGAAAGTAAATCTTTCTTTATCGTATCGAACAAAACTAACGCGGAGGTTCTTTTTGTCTGGTTATAATAACTTGCGTAAAATATGAATTTTTACTCAATTATAAAAACCGCGACCCGACTGCGCCAATTAAATAATAAGAAATATGTGAAGTTCTTTATTTGGTTTCACGTTTAACACTGATTTCTTAAGACCTAGACATTGTATTTATATCTTACCAACTAAACTATTTCTTACAAATACATCTTTATCCTAATCTATCCTTAATTACTTAACTAATTGTATGGAAGGACGAAGACGTACTTCAGAGAAAAACCTAATTATCATGCCCGACAAAAGCATCATAAACCATGAAATATTAGAAAAGGTCAGTCAGGGTTTATGATAGGCATGTAATTAGTAAAAAGGGTCAATTTCACGGAAATGCGTTAATGCATTCGTTTATGACCCTTTACCAGGATTCATGTCATTAGTGACCGGTTCCATAACTAGGTGAAGGCTATTTACGCCCTGAGTGTCGGACTGTGTGCTTGAAACAAAAAAATGGACGAGGTTGTTCGAGCGCTTTTCCTGTCCATCTCGTCTGTACCAATGTTTCAGTCGGAGAAAGTCTTGAAGAATGCCTACTTTTTACAGTCATTGAACTGAACGAGGTAGTGAAATTATTAGAAACTAAAAAGGCCACGGCCAGACGCTAAACCAGCGGAAGTGGTATAACTTACACATCAACTTTGCCGTGACATGTTACTCAGCACATTCAATACCTGCCTGCAGCAGGGCGTGTTCCACAATTGCAGGAAAGAGGCGAGTCACGTGTTGATCAGCAAGAGGAAGGACCCGAAGCACGCATTCCCTCATCGGCCCCTATGTATGTTGGACGCCGCTGGGAAAGTGCTCGAGAGGCTCATCAGAGAGATACTTGGGGAAGCTATCCGAGCTGCTGGGGATCTATCTTTTCAGCAGTACGGCTTCATGGCTCGCTGATCCAAGATCGATGCACTAGCAGATGTGGTGAACGCTGTCCAGCGGGCAGAAGCTCACAATCACCACTCGATGCGAAAAGTACTATAACACTTGCCGTGAGGAATGCTTTCAATTTTACTAGATGGGCAGATATTTTCGGGGCTCTGAAATATTTCAGGGTGTCAAAGTATCTGACGTGAATATTGAAGGACTATCTAAAAAAACCGGAAGCTCGTATGTGACACATCCGGGGCTCGGCGAAGAATGGATGTGACATAAGGGGTGGTGCAATGCTCCATTCTAATGACGAGCTTCTGAGGTTGCAGTTACCGGAGGAGTCGCGTTTGATTGGCTACGCAGATGACGTAACAATGCTAGTTGCCGGACGTACTGTCGAACAGGTGCAACTCAAACTGGGTGTGATAATACGTCGAGTGAGCGCTAGAAAAGACCGACATTGTCATACTGACCAAGAAGCGGATCCCTCGTGTTATTCCTGTTTAGGGGAGAGCAGATTCGAGCATCAGCGGATAAGTGTTGCTAACTGATAAGTGTTGCTTGATAACTGCTGAGGGAGTGTCTGCTCTCAGCCGCCTTATGGTCAACACGCCGGGACCAAGCTCGAGGAAGAGACAGCTATTCATGAGTGCAACAGAGTCAATACTCTTGTACGGCTTCGAAGTCGGGGCTGACGCTCTCAGCAAGGAGTCATACCGAAGGCGCCTCGCATGGGTACAAAGTCAAGAAGCTCTGCAGATTGCAGCTGCATACCGTACTGTCTCTGAACCGACAGTGCTCGTAATCTCGATGGTGGTCCCTGATATACTACTTGCGGAAGAACGAAATCGAGTGTACTTATGTAGGGGGGAGTCGGCCGAGAAGAAAGGAGAAGAATCCTAACTTTGTGGCAGCAGTCATAGGTAATCGAAACGCGAGGCAGATGGACTGCACGGCTCATTAGTGACTTGGGGCCATGGTCTGGCGCAACTACTCAGTGGGCACGGTTTTTTTCAGTTTTACCTGTATAAAATGGAAAAGCCATTCCCAGCTTCCCATCCCCAGCTTGCTTGTTCTGCCCGAGGATGACAGATAACGCTTTCCACAGGTTTTTTGCATGCGGAAGATGGACAAGACACCGTTGGAATCTTTTGGAGAAAAAAGGGGAGCTCTCTCCAGAAAACGTCACGGAGAAGATTATGAAGTCAAAAGACAATTGGAACTGCGTGCCGCATAACGTACGGACGGTCCTTCATATAAAGAAGGGTATCATCGACTGCTTGGCGGCGTAGACGGAAGGAGATCTCCCTGATGGCAAACCTCTTCCTTACCATCCATCAATGCTGAAAAAGTGATTTCCTTTAACCAGAAGGCGCCACTAGGCCATAATTAATGAGGCCTAGTCCGAAGGAATCTGACAAACAGTTCCAGGCTAGGTTCTCGGGGGGACAGAGGAGGTGTTTAGTTGGTAGTTTCATTGCCACTGAAAGTCCGATACTCAGGGCGTATAAAGCCTTCACCTCCCAACCATGAAAGATGGTACATATGTTTGTAAAAGTTAACTCGTAATGTTTTTTTTAAGTAGAAGTAAATCAATACGAGTGGCAAAGAGACAATGGTGAGACGTCCAATGGTGGACATAACATAGGGAATCGTAGAAGGTCCCATTATAGTCCATGGAACGCCACTTATAATGAGCTCTTGACGATGTGGTTGCTAGATGAGGCACAGACGACTTGTTGTATTTGTTCCCTGCGCTCTCGGTCAAATAGACTATGATGCGACAAATAATAAATGATTGACTGTAAGTGTATTCTGGTCCTGCTAAAATCAGAAGTGGTCAGTCTTATAAAACATTCTTACGCCCAGGTTTCTTCCTCTACAAGTGGTAGAGACTTCTTTTGATTTAAAGAATGCAGTCAAGCACTTTGGCTTGATAAAAGATTCTAAGCTGAGCTTCCTTAGATGAAGAAGGTCGGTGTCTGATAAGACTGGAACTAGAATGTATTGAACACAATGGGGCCCATTTATAGGAAATTTATACTAGAAACATTTAGTTCAGACATAGAGAAAAGAATCCATAGGAAGCGCATCGGCATAACTTGTTATGTCGGAGCCAGTCGTGATGGTGATTGTGAAGGCGGTGCCTGTCACTCTTTCAGCCGGAATGCAAAGGAAGATAAATTTGCGGTGAGATGAACCGGAGAATGAGGATATGGTCGGCGGGGAGAGCAACAATTCAGCGCTCCGTGGCAGAACAGCTGGGAACATGAAACGCGTGGCAGGTGGCCGGCATGACTCGTTAGCGACTTGCAAACATCGCTCATTTGAGTTAAGAGTGAAATTAACTATTACCTGCCTCAGCTGGTTAGTGGGCATGAATATTTTCTTCCTTTCGCTTTAACGTGGTAAACAGGCTCAGACATGGTTCTGAGAGTGACATTTTTTAGAGTTTGAGATCTAGTAGCCTGCTGCTACTTGAGTTCATTCACCTAGGGGCGTAAAAAGCCTTATTCTTCCAGTGCGAAAAAAAGTTGGTTTGTTCTTACTATCCAAAAAAATATTTATGTTAAAAAAATATTTATGTTAAAAAATTTTTAAGAGTAAATCAATAAGCTTAGACAATTTATGTGAAAAATGGTGACACCATGGAGGAAAAGAGTAGCTGCACCGATTATATCGTGTAAAACATACACATTTGAAATGATTATTGAAACATAAGACAATTTTGCTATATAATTATCATTAATTTTTTGAAATTATTTCGAATTGGCAAAATACAGACGTTTTGAAAATATCCTTCAAGTTCGCTGTAGAAAAACTTTGTTTAGGAACTGTCAAAATTATGTTTTTCATCCAATTTAAAAGCTCTTAGTTGATCGTATAACTGAATGGAACGGGCTGTCAAAACTTCTAGTTAATCAGTTGTTCGTTTTGGTGGCTGCGGCGTATTAAATAAACCTTTATAAACAATGCGCATTGAAAGTTTAAATCAATCATTTTTCATACAATTCAGTGGTTTTCTTCCATTATAAAAACTCATCTCAGCAATACAAGTTACTATCCTCGTTATTAAATAGCACCTGCTGTGCTTTTTCTTGATATTCGACATTTTTTCAAGCCGCGTCGCTTCAGATGTTCGCTAGGTACATTCTGTTTGTATGTTTGCTGTCAGCATAGGCGTTTCCAAAAAGCCAATCATCAATCATCAATGTCAATCTCAACTCACAAAAATCTCTTAAAACTCTTTTAGCAACTAATCAAAAAAATGAAGGGCTTCCTTTTAATTTTTTGAATCCTTTATTAACGAATTCAAAAAGACCGATAGTACATATCAATGTTAAAAGAAAAGAAAAAGGGAGCACACCGGGAGAAATTGGCAAGATTGGAGGAAGCGGCCAACGAACCAGCGCAGAGGTAGAAGTACAGGAGGTTCCTGGACAAGTGGTCAACAAATCTAGTATAATTTTCAATGAAAAAAGGAAATGCGATTACTCAATGTGGGAACAAACCAAGCCATAAACCCATCTAAAATTCGATATGAACGCTAAAAGACAAATAAGAAATGATCGCAAGGGAAGATACAGCCGGAGCGATAAGGAAAGAAAGATATTATTACAAGTTATATTACAAGTTAAAATAAAATATTTAATTTACATGAATTCTGCTGCGCTGATTCTGACCACCTCTGCTTGATTTCGGGACTTCACTTGAGCGTATGAATTTTGCTGTGCTGCGTCCAACACGAATCTTTACATCAGCTTGGTTTCGGGACTCCAATGAATTCCACTGTGCTACTCCTGACCACCTCTGCTTGATTTCGGGACTTAAATGAATTCCGCTGCATCCTGACCACCTCATCTGCCTGCTTACTATCTCCTTGGCATCGACCTTAATCAAAATGTTCTCTTCCGCTTTGTAATTCAAAGATTTTGCGACTCGAGGACTTCTGGGGCTAAACACTTCACACAGCTGCTAATACTTCTTGATTCTCTTTATTATCCTCAATACTTTAGAATTCTGGGTCATTATCCTCAAAACTTTATACTGGATTATCCCCAATACTTAATTAACAATTTCTATATCTACTCAACATTCAACTATCCTTCTTATAGGTATATATTCACAACAAGCAAGTGAATCATATTGAATGAAAATTTTTCTCAATAGCGTTCCAAGAATTTTATATTCTACTGGGAATTCTACTGCGTCGCCTACACCACGAAATACGCAACAGAATCCACAAAAAGATGGGCACGAAAGGGAAAGAAAACTTGTGAGTCGTTGGTTGGTGTGTTTAGGAAGGTGAGAGAATGAAATTCCACACTGCTAAGGATAAAGTTTCTGCTAAAAACACATAAAGAAGGAAACGAAATTCGTGAAATAATATCAGGCGAGAAAGTACCTACCCAAAAACTGTCTAGGCTAGGCTTGTGAACAAGTTTAAGGGAATAAACCTAATGAACAGTAATTCTGTCTAAAACAACAAGGAGTTCTCTGAGAAGCTATTAAAGTTTGGTCCAACATTATAAGGCAAAATTCTGGTCTCCTTCGATGTGAAATCTCTGTTCCCGAGCATCCCGGTTGTGGAAACCTAAGGGAACATAGAAAAATGGGTCAAAAAAAAAAATCATCGTCATAAAAGATGAAAACCAGACAGTACATACAGCTTGCATAGCTTTGTATGGTGGAAAATTATTTCAAATTCAGCATTCACCATTTTTCGGCGAAACTTTCATGACACGATAAGAAGAGGGTCAACGGGATAAAAACATGTAACCGAGATATGTGGACGAAATGTTGTGAGTTGCAGAGGGTGCTTACCAATCTGAATCAAGGCCATCAGAGCATGATGCTCACAATGGAGGAAAGAAAGACTGAAAACTATATTTTCTAAGCACGATCGTAAGGAAGACACCAATGAATCGTACATTTGTTAGTGTCCAATCTAACATTTATTTCGCGGAAAAGTGTACAAAGAACAAACGAGAAGGCTAATTGGTACGAGAATTTAGGAGTATCTAGGCGAAGCAGCGAAAGAAGGCAAGAACTTCAAACTTCATGTCGGCCGTAGCTGAACACATCATCACGAAAGGACATGATGCATGATATGATATGCATCGATCATCAAGGTAACTAGAGATACTCGTGAATTGGATGTCATAAAAAGCCTCGCAATCAATCGGGGGAAAGAAGCTGATGTAGCAGTATGAAGGAAACAGTAGGTCACGGTTATTCCAACTAATTAAGTAATATCCTTTTACAATATTGTGGGAAAAATCTGAGACTTTTATAATTATTTCTTAAAGACTCAGTAATTCTCTTTGAAAATAACGTTTTATTACATATGAATTGACCCTCGACTAGTTTGCCGTGGGTGATACTGGGAACTCCTGATGTGTAGATTCCCTTGCGAAAATGCGACGCGACACGAATAATCTGCCTAGCGGGAAAAAAATGCGAGTAAAAACAAAAACGAATGTGCTGCCGGAACTCTCTTTATTAACCGGCACGATGTGTAAAATACAACGGTTTTCTCAAGACTAATTTTCTTACAACTAAGCTCGTCGTTTTTCTACATTATCATTTTCTGTAGGCGTGATTGTGGGTGGGCCTTACATAACGAAGACGAAACTCACTGTTGTGGGTAATTACGAGGACCATAAAGGGATAAAGGTTTACAATCGGGACTGGAAATACAAATTTTAATGAGTTTCACGTGTTAAAATTTTAGAACATTAAAACGTATCCTAGTGTATGCACATGTAGGAAATTCCTTCAAACTACACGTAACAATAGAGCTCATTATCTATTTGCGACATCATAAAAATTGTTTATTTATGCCTTGTAAAATTATTCATATAACTAAGTGTTACGTATAAATTACATTTGGGACTGAACAACATAGATTAAGCCATTGACAATTGAGAACCTCTAGACATGTAAGTACTTAAGCTTTGTTCCAAAGTCCGGCAAAGTTTCAGCAAAAACCTGGTTTGTCGTACATCTTTCTAGCAGCTTCGTTTAATCAATAATTAAATAGGAATCGAATTATTGATTTTATTTAATTCTTCATTGGCTTTGTTCGTTGGATTTCTACCACATGAAAATTGTTTGGAATTCGATCTTGAAATTTTAATAACTTTTCTAATAGGCTTAAAAAAGGGAGAAGACGTTGATTTTTTATACGTAAAGTATTCCTTTAATAGTGTTGCGCTTTCTCAGGTGCGCGTCCTATTTGTTTCGCAAATGTTCGCAAAAGCGAATGAAACACCCACGAACTAATTCAAAATTTACTCATTTAATAAATTTCACTTTACACTTACAAAACACTTTACAATTTTTTTCGCTTAATTACTACTTCACTTATTCACTTTTATTTTAATTAATTAATTATAACAATTACTTTCACTCTCTTTTTAATCCGTGTACGATTTTATTTCACTATAAAACTATTTGATTGCCGCACTACTTTTAACGCGCACTGTCGCTTTTCACTTATGCAATAAGACTTCGCTTCATCCACAAGAAGGCCGAAATACAATACTGCGAGACGGCGATGCGAGAGCCCGACGAGTGAGGACGAGATACGAGGCGGGAAATATTCGGAAAAATGAAAATTCCTCGCCACGACGTGCGCGACGTTTGTCAAATGCAATATGGCACTTAAATGAAATTCAAACGCCTTCATTACTTTTTAAGTAGGAGGGTTATTCGGAATTATTTCGTGCATCCTAGTTAAGGCTTTTACTTGCTAAACGAAGGAACATTCCAAATTTAAAACTTAAAAAAAAATCAAAAAAAATTTCCAGCAAATTGAATTTAAAATGTCACCGATTTGACATTTATCATATGAACATTAACGTTCCCCGCATCGCGTGCATTGTAAATTGAATGCGTTGCGTGACGACGAGGGAGAATCGCATCGCGCTCACATATCGCCGTCACGCAGTATTGTATTTCGGCCTGGACTTCTCTTCGCCGCTCGCTGTAATCGCATTTATACATGTACCAACCAATCCTGAATCTTCTACGTGGATCATTCTCGAGTTTACGCGCTGAGTCATTTACACACGTATTTGGTGTACTCAATGCACGCAATGTGTGTACGTTATGCCTGTTTTCTCTCCGAGAATGATCGACATATTGGTAATTGATACTTGTTTATGATTTTGCTCTTAAGACGTCTACAGTGGCGCGTGACATTATTCGAACATGTCACAATAGAACATTTTTAATTACTTTCTTCAAGAACACATTTTACTCAATTCAACATACAAAATTATGACATTGTGGAATCCATCTAATATTACAATATCCCTTCAGAAAACTTTTTCTTCTAAGATATTTTCTTTTTATATGGACTAGTATCATGAATTTCTGTAAGAAACGAATCATCATGGCTGAATACGGGGAATCCGCCCGCGAAAATTTGAAATGTGTTAAAACATCTTTAATAATGGCAATGCGGAGGACTTTGAAAATAATTATTTCCAATATTTACGAATAATAAACAAGTCGAAGGTTTTATTCGGAAAAATTATCCTTTGTTTTGCAACGTATTCGGAGATTTCATAAATATTGGTTTCTTGTCCTTCTTGTAATACATACAATGAGAGTGGAAAAAACATCTCTGAAATAAAATTAATATCATTTTTTGCAAACACACTCGACGAACGCATTCGAAAGAATATTTCGAAAATATCTTCAATTCTTTATTACATACAATAGCAATCTTCAAACGGTCTTAAAATAAATTCAGAATCATAATGCAAGTAAACAATATACAACTTTCATAAGTTTTCCTCTCATTAGATCAATTTCAACTTATTTTTGCTATTTTCCCTTTTCATTCGACGTCGTGTTTGTTTCCGTGACATAATAATTGGCTCTCGAAAAATATGCTCCTTCTTTTCATCAGTTTGGCTTAGCATATCGTTGAGCAAGCTGAGTAGCCGGGGGCTTATTATATTTAATCCTTAAATTTGCTTCCGTCTCAGCTTTACCACGCCTCTTGTGAAAGTCATCAAAGTACGGGCGACAAATTTTGCCGTCAAGGCTACTCCCAGATGATAAAGCACTTTTTCGCTGTTCTGTTTGCTAACTGTCTTTGACCATGGTAGATAACTCGCACATAAAGGACTTGGTGCTGCTGACGACGAATCTGTAAAAACAGAAAAGAAATGTAGAGGATTTTAGAATTTTTTAAAAGGATGCTGCTATAAGAAGCGTCAATCAGCATCCTTCATCCAAAAGTATTTCGTATTTAAAATTAAAGAAGGAAATGGGAGTATTTGTATACATTGCCTTTAGTACTTCCTCAAACTTATCTACAATTGGATAAACAAACTAGTTTTTATTTAATGAAACAAGTTTTTTGGTGCTGTTTTGAATTTTTAATGATCTGAGTGGTGCATTTTTGTTCTAGCTTTGTTGAAGTTTCATATTACGTACAGGTTTCCATCGCCATCCAAAATGAGCAATCCGAAAAATCGAATCCTCCACGTTCATAAGTCGTTAGTGTGAAAATTTTAAGTGCATGTATTCCTTAATTGCTTAAGAACATTGTGAAGTTGTAATTTTTAGTAAATTATACAAGTAGAAATGCGCCACAAACCTAGGTGCTGCAAGCTTAATGTTTCTTTCAGCAAAGGATTCAACGGGCGTATGAGGAAAATCAGCGAGATACAACGAAGGTCGAGATAACACTGAACACTTCTACACGAATCTCGTCACACCCGAAAATAAGAAAAGTCTCAAAAAGATAAATATTAAAGTCTATTTAACATTTTTAAATGAAAAAATGACGCTTGACACTTCACTAGGCAGAAAAAGTCGGCATTCACCCGTCTACAATCAAATTATAATGTTTGAAAATCGAAGCAAAATAAAATAATTCCAGATACATTTATTAGTAGCTTAAAGGCTATTTCAAGCAGAATTTCATTAGTTTCGGTTTCATAGTTTTTAAGCAAAAAGTTATAATCACAAAAAACATACAAAACTAAGGCAGAAAAGGTCTGGGCTGACATGTAATAAACGTTTTCAAATGACTGATAATGACAGTTCTGAAGCGTGAAGTGAAGTTTTCTCCCACTCTTCTCTGAGAATATTTTTGAGCATTTCTTTGGTCTCTCTTCTCTCGATATATATCTCGATATACATCTTCTCTCTTGCGAGTCCCATAAGTATTGTATCCCATTTCGGGGTACCTCATTTGTACCCCATTTGTAAGTACCCCATTTTGGGGTATTATAAAGTAGTCAGAGCCTCAAAATTTCGGCTGTACGCTTGATATCATTATTTTGCTGGAAGTGATGAACATTATCCAAGCCAAGCTTTCAGGCACTTTCCTCCAAATTGTTTCTTAAAATGTTAAGGTAACCGAATTTATTCATTATCGATTTAATAAACTCTATGTTACCAACGCCAGTCACCGCCTTGCATCCCAAAACCATTACTTCACCACCATCATGGTTTACAGCGGGTAGCAAATGTTCTTTTTATAGTGCTGTTCCTGGTTTTCTCCAGACTATTTTGCTTCCCTTTATACCGAAAATGCAAAATTTGTTCTGGTCCGAAAAAAGGACATTGTTCCAAAATTCTTGAGGTTGGTTTAACTACTCCTTAGCAAAGGCGGTTTGTTCGATTAATCGGAGAAACGAATGATTTTCGTCGATTTTTTGAGAATTTTACTGATTCTTTCTGCTGCTAATTTTTGCAGCTACTTCCCTTGCAGTCAATCGATCTCTCTCCAGAACGGGGTTTAAATAGACTTCTTTTCTCAATTTGAAATTGGTTAGAACTCTTTGGATTGTCGAACATTGTCTTCCAACGACTTATTTGGATAGGTTTTTCTATAATTTTGCAATGATTTTCCTTTCATTGATTCAATGATTTATTCATTTCAGATCAATTTGATCTTTTCAGATCAGATCTTTTCTTTTATTTGTCATTGAAAAAACACGTTTCTTCACTATGCAATTCACTTTACAATATCTTCCTAAACACTTGCCCAAATAAAACTCAATAAATACTTGATCCAAGACAACATTAGGAAAGTGCGCTTGAAAGGTTGTTCTTCGGGGAATCCCCTTACTTGATGAGTGAACGCACACATTTTCTGTCTCGGTTTTGTATGTTTCCCACAAAAAGCTTAGTTATCTCAAAAAGCGCTCGGAGGAAATCAATGGAAATGTGGGTGCATGGTGAGAGACAAATTTTTCATCGATAGAAAAATGTTCAATACGTTTCGTTTTGTAAATGTTGAAAACTAAATGGCATCAGATGAAAGGAGACTTTTTCTGCCTAGTGTCTACACTACTTATTGCAAAAAAATGACCTTATCACTAGAGGGTGTGTGTACAGGGTACACTACAAGTCTTTTTATATTTCAAACGATGATAAAAAATTGTCACATGAATTAAAAACTACTTACTTATTCAGCAGGTACATAGAATGAGTTTTTTTTGGAAATAATATCATCCAGATGTGACCCTTGATTTTTTCGGCACTGTTGCAACATGGAAGGGACATTTTTAATGACTGCCTTACAAGTGTTCTGTGAAATGTTTTGTATTACCTCTCGGCTATTTGATGGGTTGTTGTTATTAACGTAACTTTTAAGGTATACCCAAAGGAAATAGTCCATTGGGGATAAGTCTGAGTTACGAGCTGGACAGTTAATGTCACCTCTTCTGCATATCACTTTTTTCTCAAAAAATTGCGAACTGCATTTAATGTGCCCGTTGAAGGTGTGACATGTCACGGCATAGTGTGAGCATGATTTTGAGGCTATAATTCCTGCACAACTAGAATTTTGTACGGGTGTAAATGCAAGCCTTTGTGAAGAATGCGACTTAAAGAGTTTCTTTAAGACAAATTCAAGATACTACACCTCTTTTAAGTAGAGAGCACAGACGGTTCGCGAAAACACTGTACGATTTCGGGATCCGTTGATGTTCTAGGTTGGCGGAATCGTGGTAAATTTATTATTAAAGGCCGAAATACAATACCGCGAGACGACGATACGTGAGCAGGACGAGAGTTTCGCAGCAAATGTCAAGACTTTTCGTAACATGCTTTGTATGCGATTTCGTACAATGATTGCGAGGCGGGAAGTATTCAGAAAAACGAAAATTTCACGCAACGAGGTGCGTGACGTTTGTCAGATTCAATATGGCGCTTGAATAAAATTTGAAATTCAAACGCGTTAATTAGTTTTTATGTACTAGGGTTATTCTGAAAGAATTTTCAATGAAAATTTCGTGAATCCTTGCAGGGGCTATTATTTCCTAAACGAAGGAAAAATCCAAATTCAAAACGTTTAAAAATTCAAAAACAATTTCATTTGAAACGTCACCTATTTGACATTTGTCATATGAACATTATTGTTCCTCGCATCGCGTGCATTGTAAATTGAATGCGTTGCGTGACAACGAGCGAAAATCTCGTCACGCCCACGTATCGTCGTCCCGCGGTTTTGTATTTCGGCCTTAAATGTTCTCTCTCCTCGAACTTCTGCATCTTTAAATCAGTTGAATCTATGGGGCTTCATTTTATGCCGTATGATGTGATACGCAATATTTTCGTTGCGCTAGATTCGAAGAATAATTGTTTCGATAGTACTCACTTACGCAGAACGCACGTTGTGCTTCGGTGAAAGATGCCATGGCACTAAATTTCTTTTGACCGCTCTTTAGATGCGTAGCCGCTCTGTTCCACACCGGGGTCCTTATTTCACGCTCCTGCCGATTTAAATTTTAACAGACTGTTGGTCCACCCTTCACTACTTATATAGACAATAATTTCAAGTAAAGTGATTATTTCAATGATTTCAGCCTTTCTAGAGTAGGATGTTTTGGCAGCCAAAAGCTTCGCAACGAACAAAAAGAAAATTCATTCAATTTCTCCATTCTATTTCAACAAGACACAAGACTCTTATACCTTTCTTCACAAGAAATCTGATATATGGAAAGTTACTTTTTTTTCTTTTTAATCATGAACTGATTACGCGAGTCATTTGCCACTTAACAGAAGTGAGAGTGTTCTATTTTAACAACAACCACTAAAAAATTTCGAATATCTGTACGACCACAGTTGACAACAAAGACTTGTTCTCGTATAGTATCACCAATTTGAACAGGAGGAAATTGGTTTTGTAAGGATCGCAACACTTTTGTTACTTGCAGTGGAAAATGCTCTTTCGCGGCTGCTCATTTTATACAATAAGCTCATGTTTTTGAGTCAAAAACTGATGTAAGGACGATGTAGAAGGCAGGACCTCTTCAATTTTTTTCTTTGGCGTATGGTTTTCGGTATGTTTATAGCTCCAATTTTTTTCAGAAGTATGAACAGTTTCGTCAAATTGTACTTTGGTTTCAAAAGTATTTTATGACGATATTATGCCTCTTTTTGCTTTAACGCAAAAAATGGATTCATAAGGACTTTTGCGTACTCCTTCGTGGTAGATAGTATTTTTGGCAATTCAAACAAAATTTATACCATGTAGGCATTTATTCGTATAGTTATATATATTCGTGCAATTAGCATATTCTGTGTATCCTGATTGGTGCTATCAGCTGAGCCTTCTGTTGTGACGAGATTTTCCATGAATGATCGTAACATCTTTCAACATAGCGACTATTTCTCGATTACATAGTTCTCTACCATTATATGATGCCTATCATTATATGATTATATGCAATATTGCTGGTACGCTACATATTGAAAGAACGTGATACGCTACTTCTGCAGCTCTTTTAGGTTTTAAAGGTCGTGGCTGGAAAAACTTAGTTAAATGATACACCATTATGAATTTATACTCGCCATCTCTGTTTACTTACAGATCAATGAGATCAACCTGACATTGTGAGTTTAACTCAGAACTGACTACTGGCATAAATTTAAATATAACAATACAACTCCATATGTAATATTTCTTTAAGTATATATGTTCTGTGTTCTTTAAGTATATGTATTCTACCTCCGCACCCTATTTTGTGTCAGTGTCATATATTATACTGAACAATCCATCGGTAGTATAATAGAGAGCAGCGGCACAGAAAATCTTGGATTCCTTGGAACCTTTTGTTGCATCTCGGAGACAAGATTAAGATAGCAACACATATTAAGATTTACTGAGTTATAACAAACTAAGAGATAACGAACTCAATGGTGCAGCTCTTTTAATAAAAAATCAATAAGCCCTTGAAGAAGTTCCCATTTTTTTTGTTTGGGAGGTGAAGGCTGTTTACGCCCTGAGTATCGGACTCCCGCTACCGGACTAACGACTAAACACCTCCCCTGTCACGCCGAGAACCTAGCCTTGAACTGTTTTTCACATTACTTCGGACTAGGCCTCATTAATCATTGCTTAGCGGTGCCTTCAGGTTAAGGGAAATCCCTCTTTCTGCACGGATGGATTGCTGTTGATTGCTGTTACAGAGATCCTCCCGTCACCAAGCGATCCACCATGCCCTTCTTTATGAGAAGAACTGTCCGTACGTAATGCGACACACAGTTCCAGTTGTCTTTTGATTGCATCATTTTGCCCGTTACATTTTCTGGGGAGAGCATGCCTATTTTCTCTGAGAGATGCGAAACGGAGTCTTGTCCATCTGGTATACATAAAGAACGTGTGGCAGGCGTCATCCGTCATCCCCGGGCAGAACACACAAGTTGGGGATAGTGACTTTCCCATCTTATACAGTTAAGACTGAAAATACCCGTGACTACTGAGTAGTTGCGTCAGGTAATAATCAGTCTCACCATGCATTCTGTAGGAGCACGGCCCCAAGTTACTTATCAGCCGTGCGGTCTACCTGCCTCGCGTTTCGTTTTCCCATGTTTGCTGCCACAAGGTTAGGGTTCTTCTCCGTTCCTCTCGGCTGACGGTTTCTCTCGCCGACTCCCCCCTACGTAAGTATACACGTTTCCGTTCGTCTGCAAGTAACTTATTAGGAGATTACCAGCACTGCAGGTTCAGAGACAGTGCGATATGCAGCTGCTATCCGCAAAGCTCCTTGCCTCTGCAGCTGTGCCAGATGCCTTCAGTGCGTCTCATTACTAAGAGCGTCAGCCCAAACCTTGGAGCCATACAAGAGCACTGACTCCATTGCACTCATCAGTAGACGTCTTTTGTTCGAGGTTGGCCCCTGCGTGTTGGCCATAAGGCGACTGAAAGCCAATACTCGCACAGAAGCCTTATCCCCTGACGCTCGAACCTGCTTAAAAAATCTCATCTTCGAGTCAATCATCAAGCCAAGGGATCTGATTGATTCTTTCGACTCGATGATCATTTCTCCCACCCGAATGGGAATAACACGAGGGATCCGCTTCTTGGTCAGGACGACGACCTCGGTCTTTTCCAGCGCAAGGCTAAGCCCACGGTCTGTCATCCACTGGCTCACTCGACGTATTACCGCACCCAGTTTGAGTTGCGCCTGTCCGACAGTACGTCCGGCGACTAGTACTGCTACGTCATCTGCGTAGCCAACCAGGCGCGACTCCCCCGGTAACGACAACGTCAGAAGCTCATCGTACGAGACATTCCAGAGGTCCGGGCCCAGTACGCAACCTTGCGTCAGATGTCAAATCAATTCTTCGCCGGCCTCCAAATGTGTCATAGATAAGCTTCCGGTTTTTTAGATAGTCTTTCAATATCCGCGTCAGATATCTCGGCACCCAGAAATATTCCAGAGCACGAAGAACATCTTTCCATCTAGCAGAATTGAAGGCATTTCTCACATCGAGTGTTATGAGCAGTACTATGTACTATGTACTGTAGCAGCATCGCAGACTGCGACAAACACGCGTCGTTATCCCAGGCAAAACCCTTATCACCCTTCACAGCAAACTAAATTCTTCGCACATCTCGAACTAACGACGCAACGCTGTGTGCATTAGTTCCGAAGTGCAATAAACGATCCTTCGCATGTCTCGAACTAATTACACAACGATGGGTGCAATTAGTTCGGGAAATCCCAAATTCCTCTACCTTACCTTGCCTGGGGTATATAAATGATGGAAAACAGGAGTTGAGAGGAGAGTCATTCACGGCACAGAGCCGAACACACGACGACCGTGTATTGTATTAGCGCATTGAATAAATATTTATAATATATACTCTTCTAAATATTTTCGTATTCTTTTGATCTCCGCATAGCCACAAGACCAACATAACTGGTGACCACGACGCGAGGTTGTACAAGGGGCCGCAGCTTATCAACCAGGTTACATGCCCGTTCGACTACCACCATTCAACCCCGCAGAACCGGCACTCTGGTTCGCAATAATTGAGTGGAATTTCACGGCGGCGGGCATCATAGCCGAGGAATCGAAATTCAACTCCACACTCTCTGCCCTCGACACACGCTACGCGACTGACGTCAAGGACATCGTGTTAAACCCGCCAGCACACGAGCCGTACAGCAAGCTAAAAAGCGAGCTGATCAAACGCCTGAGCACCTCGCAAGAAGAGAAGACACGACAGCTATTGGAAAGCGAAACCTTGGGTGACCGAAAGCCAAAGCAATTTTTAAGGGATTTGCGTTCTCTTGGTGGCAATGCATTCAACGAAGAGGTCATACGCACTATATGGACCAGCCGCTTGCCAGCGCAGACGCAAGCCATTATGGCCACGCAGAAGGACCAGCTTCTCGACAAAGCAGCCGAACTCGCAGACGCAATAGTAACGCTAACAAGGAACAGTGGTTCTCAAATAGCGCAGGTCACATCACCATTCGAAGCTGAGCTCGGAGCAAGGTTCGCACAACTCACCCTGAGCATGAACCAGCAAATCGAAAAGTTGCAGCAGGAAGTAGAAAGCCTGCGTTTGACGAGTCGCTCTTCACGCCAAGATTTCAGACGGTCGAACTTACGTCATCGGAGTAGCTCGAGATCAAGCAATCGCCAGGACGCAGACGGCTTGTGCTGGTACCATTTAAAATTCGGCCACGAGGCAAAGAAATGCTGGGCACCTTGCAAGCTGTCGGGAAATGCAAGCGGCAATCGCTAATGGCGGCCAGCGATTCCAGCCGAAAAACACGCCACCTATTTGTTGTGGACCGAGGAAGTAAGAAACACTTCCTAGTCGATACGGGCGCAGATCTATGCGTGTTCCCACGATCAGCAATCCAGAGCCCACTCAAGAAAACTGCGTACGAACTTGCAGCTGCCAATGGATCTAATATAGCTACCTATGGAATGACTGCGTTGTCACTCGACCTTGACAAGGAAACGCGTCTAACTTCACAAGGTCGTGTGTTTTCCATCGACACGCCGACTATAAAGGTCGTCTCCGGTGATACTCTATATCACGCGATCCTTGCAGAATTCCCCGAAATTACGCGCCCCGATGGTCGCGCTCCAGAGATTCGCCTAATACCAGGCATTATATCCAAACCACACCTGGACCACCAACAGTGAGCAAGTCTCGTCGATTGGATCCAGCACGACTGACAGCTGCCCGCAGGGAGTTCAACGCCATGGTTAAACTCGGTACGGCGCGCCCATCATCAAGCAGCTGGGCAGCACCTTTACACATGGCAACTAAACATGATGGAAACTGGCGACCTTGCGGAGATTATCGCGCACTTAACGCACGCACAGTTCCAGATAGGTAACCAATAAGGCACATCCATGACTTCGGACAAGCACTTCGCAGTAAGAAGTTATTTTCGAAAATCGACCTGGTGAAAGCCTATCACCAGATACCCGTAGCCGAAGAGGACATTCATAAAACGGCAATTACAACGCCCTTCGGCCTTTACGAATTTCCGTTCATGACCTTCGGACTGCGGAACGCCGCGCAGACTTTCCAACGATTCATGGACGAAGTGCTCCGTGGTCTGGACTTTGTTTTCGTATACCTAGACGATATTTTAGTGGCATCTGAAACCCCGGAACTACATCTAGAACATCTACGTCAAATATTCAAACGTTTAGCGAAGTGCGGCATAGTCATCAACGTATCGAAGTGCATATTCGGTACCAAGGAGTTACCTTTTCTTGGCTATATCGTTTCCAGTGATGGCATTAAACCAGTACCGGAAAAGGTTGAAACTATTCTCAGTTTCCCTCAGCCGCAAACCGCCAAGCAACTTCGTCGGTACCTGGGCATGATCAATTTTTATAGAATAGGCATGTCAAATTGCGCAGAAATGGGAGTGGTTTGCGACGCTTCTGACATCGCCGTAGGTGCAGCTCTGCAACAACGAGTCGACGGCCACTGGGAACCACTCGCTTTCTTCTCGAAGAAACTCAGCCCAACAGGCACATACAGTGCTTTTGATCGAGAGTTATTAGCAATCTATCTCGCCATCAAGCACTTTCGGCACATGCTAGAAGGAAGGATTTTCGCGGTCTTCACAGACCACAAGCCGCTGACATTCGCCCTCCGGCTTGTCGCCTCGTCAAGCGCGGCACCTCGATCTAATCGGCCAGTTTAAAACCGATATTCGGCACATTTCGGGTAAGGACAACGTCGTCGCCGATGCACTATCCCGCATCGAGAATATCGAAGTACCCATCAATTACGCTGAGCTAGCAAAATCGCAAGAAAACGATGAGGAACTGAAGGCTTTGCTTCGTTCAGGAACGTCTTTGCAGCTCAAGCAAGTACATGTTCCAGGAACGGACGCACAAATTTTCTGCGACATCTCAACAACGAAAGCTCGACCGTATGTCACACCAGTTTTCAGAAGAGCCGCATTCGAATCCGTACATCGCCACTCGCACCCAGGCAGCAAGGCAACCGCGAAACTTGTGGCACAGCGGTTCGTCTGGCCAGCCATTAGGAAGGATTGTCGCGAATGGGTGAAAACTTGTATCCAGTGTCAGAAAGCGAAAACTACCAGGCACGTTTCGGCGCCTGTGGGAAATTTCGCACCACCTTCCACGAGACTTGAACATGTGCATATAGACATCATTGTCATGCCCTTATCAGAGGGAAAAAGATACTGTCACACCTGCGTGGACCGTTTCTCGCGTTGGCCAGAAGCTATACCGATGCACGATCAAGAAGCTGAGACAGTCGCGAGGGCCTTCTGGGAAGGATGGATCAACCGCTTTGGAACCCCGCTACGAGTTACCACCGATCAAGGGCGGCAGTTTGAATCGAATCTATTTCGTTCACTGAACCGCCTAGCAGGTGCTAACCACTTAAGAACCACATCGTACCATCCCCAGGCCAACGGGATGGTAGAACGTTTTATCGCGAGCTTAAAGCAGCAATACGATGCCACCAGCATGAACAGTGGACCAAAATCTTACCTAGCGTCATCATGGGCATCAGAGCAACCATCCGCGAAAGAGTTACGCCGACACTTTGATAGTATACGACCATTACCAGTTAGACGACACGGTGCACGCACACCGTTCATTTTTAAAGACCTCGCTACAACAACGCACGTTTTCTTACGACATGATGCCGTAAAAAACGCTTTAAGGATGCCATACGATGGACCTTACGAAGTACTCACACGGGGCGAGAAGACCTTCACCATCAGGATTAGAGGAAAAGATGTCACGGTATCAATTGATCGAGTTAAACCAGCGTACACCCTGAGCGAGACGCTTCCAGAAGACCATGAACTTATCATCAGCAAACAACCAGATCCACTTACAGGAGTCAATTCACATTCTGCAAACAGCTCTGCCGCAAAAAGCCCACAGTTGCAACCACAGGAGCAACAACAACAGACAACTCGACGATCGAAACGGCGCGTTCGCTTTGTACAACGCTACCAAGCCGGATTCCAGTAACTCGTAACGCACACATCTCCATCGTGACTTCATCACTGGCAGCAGGGTGATGTAGCAGCATCGCAGACAGCGACAAACACGCGTCGTTATCCCAGGCAAAACCCTTATCACCCTTCACAGGAAACTAAATCCGATTTTCCCCGAAAGGGCAATAAAGTATCCTTCGCACATCTCGAACTAACGACGCAACGCTGTGTGCATTAGTTCCAAAGTGCAATAAACGATCCTTCGCACGTCTCGAACTAATTACACAACGATGGGTGCAATTAGTTCGGGAAATCCCAAATTCCTCTACCTTACCTTGCCTGGGGTATATAAATGATGGAAAACAGGAGTTGAGAGGAGAGTCATTCACGGCACAGAGCCGAACACACGACGACCGTGTATTGTATTAGCGCATTGAATAAATATTTATAATATATACTCTTCTAAAAATTTTCGTATTCTTTTGATCTCCGCCTAGCCACACGACCAACATAGTACTATGGACCGCATTCAGTACCTCTGTTATTGCACCGAACCTGGATCAAAGTTCCCATTAAAGACCTCACCTGTTGCTCTGCTGTTGCTGCTATGGTTAAAACAGAGGACGCCCGGTCAATCGTGACATTACATTGACCTGGCAATTACATACCTGCCTTTGTCTCTGCAGGAAACTTGGAATCTGATCTTGCAGTGCTTGAAAACCTTACATTGGTGTCTCAAAATATAAGCATTGCCTGAGATGTCAACTGTAGGCACACCGAGTGGGGAGACTCGGTAGTAAACCCCAATGGTAGAATTTTGTATAACTGGCTCGACTCAAACAACCAACTAGCTGGATTTTAGCTTATAGTTTTGAACTCACCTACAAGTCCCAGTAGTTCTTCATTTTGGATTATTTTCTTATGTCGGAAAATTTTTTTTATTCCGTAACGAATGCTTCTTGAACTACTTCTACGGGTATGTCCGATCATGTTGCAATACAGCTGACCATCAAACTCGTATCCTTTGCGAAGCTTTTACAAGCCACCCCAACCAG
This sequence comes from Stratiomys singularior, assembly GCA_954870665.1. Classification (NCBI taxonomy): domain Eukaryota; kingdom Metazoa; phylum Arthropoda; class Insecta; order Diptera; family Stratiomyidae; genus Stratiomys; species Stratiomys singularior. Next base: position 60,862,976 of record OX940879.1, on the reverse strand, counting down.
CTTTCTATCACTTAAGCATACGAATTGGTCTTAGTAACAGGATGACATCAGGTGGAAGCTTAAACCTATCACCAAAGACAGAAATCTGAGCAATAGAGAAAATGACAGCCTTGATAATATTTCTACAATTGTCATGCAGCAAGCAATTGATTTCCATCAATTCGTCCACCGTCTAAATTCAGACACAACGTCCTCCCTGAAGACATTGTAATACACTTAAAAGCTAGATTTCAATGGAGAGAACAAAAATATCATAGGTATGGGGACAGGACGAATGCCTTGACCCAGCATGTTTAAAGAAATCAATATTCTAGCTGGAAAATTCAACCGGTCTGCTGACAAAGTAATTGTTAATGAAAAGCAAGTTAGCACATCTCAAGCTAAGGCTGACATTGTCGCTGAAAATTTCCACTGCCAACTAAATTTCAGCCACCGGAATACAACTCTTCTCATTACAAAACTGTTCTGAAGTCAATTTTCCACTACAAGCAAGAAAATCCATCTTCTCTCACTGTATTCTTCGCAAACAACCCTGCAGACCACCCACAAGATTAACCACAATTCATTTCAGAGTTAAAAGAAAAGTCTAGTGGGCCTGATAATATACGAAATACTGTTTTAAAACACCTTCCACCCTCCATGGTTAAGCTCTTAACCATAATTTACAACAACTGCATAAACAATAGTTATTTTGTATAGTTAACAATAATAATAATAGTTATTAGAAGTTTGCAAAAACCATCCAACACACAAAGTTGGCAAAGATTTCTGTCCTTCGAGCTTCCGGCCCATTTCCATGCTCTCCAGCTTAGGAAAAATCTTTGAAAAAGTATGGTTTCAGATGTTAACAGGACACTGTGAACAAGAACGATTAATGCCAGAGCACCAATTCGGATTTCAACCTAAACACGGCACATTGAATGCAATTCCTTGCCTTCACGAGGATGTCGTATTAAATCTCAATTCTAAAATCGTTTCCACAGCTGCTTAAACTCTTGACTAAGAAAAAGCCTTCGATAGTGTTTGGCATGACGGACTAATCTCTAAATTGATATAACAAGGTGTTTCCCCATAAAGTGATTAGAATTACCCTTAGCTACTTCCTACTTCTGTAATAGGACCTTCTACGTCTTCTAAAGAAAAAATTCACCGTAACAATTTTTTCATCTGGTGTACTCCAAGGCTCAGTGATTTTGTATTGTTTAATATATACACAGCGGATATTCAAATTCCGTCAGTAGAGGAAAACACCAAAATCATCCAATTTGCTGACGACACTTTAATTTCCCCATCCCAAACTAACCTAGTGAAAGCTGTTCAGTCAATTGAAAATTAGGGGCTATTCGAGCAGGGCTATTCACCAAAGCAAAGTCAACCCTATAGAAATCTTTGATCAGACCCGTTATCACCTATGCTGCACCAAAACATGTTCCAAAACATTTGGTTGACATGTTCCAAAAAATATCTATAGCTATGCGAGAAGCATAACAAGGGGAGAAATTCATCAGGCCAAGCAGTATCATTAACCGAGAAGCGTATGAAATAGTTGAAGAGTTGTACACTTACAAAGGCCAACCTGAACTTCATCGAGGATAGTTACATAAACTAAGATGTAAAACGATAATAAGAAAATCCTTTAGTTCTTTAAGCTTTATTGTATATAGTAGGTTTAGTGTTTGTTACGGTTTATTATTAGTAGGTTGAGTATTTATTTACAACAAACAAAAATGTTTCCAGAATGTAGAATTAATTAAAAATGACATGATTTTACATGTTTTTAATGACATGACAATTGTAAGGCATCAATAAATGTGTTGTATTGGATTGTTGGTAGCTGCATATTCGTTTCCCCTGATTTTAATAGTACACTTAATTTTTCTACACCATTAATTTTATAAACGTCACCTCGATACAGGCGATTAGTAACCCAAAAGTGTGTCGCACTTAGTTCTGACAAAAACCTATCCAAAAATTAATTTCGGGCACTTTTCTTGAGAAAAATAAATATGGTTGTCTTCTTCGTCATCCATCAATGCATTTAACTTTTCAAGAAAGAGATCACGAATTACTGCAGTATGAATCAGAATTATTTACGGTAACAAACTAAAAAACGTTGCTAGCATCATCAAAGCGTGCATAAAACTGACAAAGCTGACGGACACCCAGTAAATCAAAGAATTCGGCAGGAGAGAGGTAGTCACCTGTTTGCCGGCTTCTCTCTTTTGTACCTTGACCAGAGCATAACTTTGTTTGTCGACATACGCCTGTGAGGGTCCAATGTACAACACCAACTAAAATATTCGATGTAAAAGTCGATATTCTCCAATTCTGGTCTTTTATGGTAAAAGTTTCGTTGTTTTTAATGTTGTATTGTATTGCTACTTATTTGTTTTCGATTATTTACATTCAAAGCTTAGAATTTAGTGTTCTTGACCGGTGTTCATTTCATATGTCATTGTATTTTACATATTTATGTCATATTCATTACACAATCTAAGGCTTCCTTAAACCGATGTTGTGGGCATAATATGGTTTCTTTAATAATGCGTGAAGCGAAACGGAAATCGATTTTCACATATTATTTGGGTGAAAGGAAAGCTAATCGTAACAAATAACTGATAGTGTACTCTCTATATAAGATAATATGCTTTACATATATGTAGAGCATGTCCTTATTGCGAGCTTCACTTCCTCTCAATCACTCTGATGAATACGTGAATGATACGTATTCATGTGTGAATTCTGTGAAAACTACTGAATTTGCTTCACGCTATTTGATGTATTCGATTCATTCAGGAGAGAGTCCTTGAGGAATAAAAACTGATTGATGACTTAAAATGCAGAACTGCCGAAGACAAGCAGAAAGTGTAGCACTTTCAGTTACTCTTATAATTAGTATCTGCTTATGACCCGGGTGCTTTTCAATCTACAGCTCAAAACCAAAGAGAAAATTGACACGTCGTGACCCATTTTCCAGCGATATTAATCGATTTTTTCAATTTGTTAATTGGTTCATCGTATTATTCCTGGCCGTGTCGTAATACTGCATTTCAGTTGCAATTCAGAAATGAACTCATAAATGTTTTCTGCTACGATGGATTTGTACTTATTTGGCGAAAATGCCAGGGATAAGCTGAATTATATTGAATCCAAGCAAACCAAGACTGCCAAGTTATTATAGTAAATTCATGGCAGGAGCGATAAATGTATTCGTATGCTCTTGTGTGAGCAGCGACATGTCACAGATGATTGCATGTATAAGTTTAATCGGTAGACTCACCTTGCGCTTGCATATGATGCATTTTGATATCATCGTTAAATTCTCCTAAAGTATTTGCATACGACGATTGTTTGTTATTTTCCACAGTGCTCAACGGATCATCGAAAAAAATTAAATTTGTTGATGCGTCTAAATCGATTAATGTCTCTGTGATTTGTTCGTAAATATTGTATATTTTCGATAAACAGGCTAACTGGAAAAGAAAATTTTTTATTATATTTCAGTTTGAAATGAAACATCGTTGAACTTGAAATAATTAATTGACAAATTAATAAGATTCAATGAGTAATTCAACCGCGTCAGTACATGAATTATAAGCAAGTGCAACAATAAATGAACGAGTAAACATTTTATATCCAAAAAATGCATATTAAATGTTTACATAGAAACTCGACTTGCACGATGGCACTCGAATTAAACGATTTTGCTTTTACGCGGTTTTCAAATCACAACAAAACATTTTTTTTGACTAGCATCATATTGATGAACGCACTCTTTTAAAGACTCGTTCAAATTTACCAAACGCACCCTTTTTCAAAACTTCAATCGCTCTTACTTTCACCTGCCTCTTTTTCGGAAGAAGAAACATTAAAGTCATGAAAATAAAAGATGTTTGCTTCCGTTATTGACTATAAATATTTATTTTAATCGTATATACGTATTTCGATCGTTACATACGATCTTCTTCAGTACACTAACTTTTGGTTTTACATTTATCAATATATATGTGAGTTACATTTTAAACAATTTTACATTTTTTCTCATTTAATATTTTATTTCAAAAATATCGTTTCTACTAATTTTGAAAAGTTATTACCTACATCATAATTAAGTCTTTTATGGCCGGTATCTTCATTATTTCGATTGTTTCTACTGTATCTAGTTTGCTTAGTTTTTGGACTTCCTTAATTACTTCTAAATCTTCATATTTTTCATATTTATTATTATTTATTTTTATATTTTTCATATTCTCATATTTCATAGTTCATAGACTCGAGACCCACAAAGCAAGGCCCGGCGGACCCAAGCTACCCAGCACCATATATTCCTTTGAGAGCTCTGCTCCGAGTCCCCAATTCTTAAATACCCTACATACCCGGAAGAACATTGAGAGTAGGTTAGAGAGAAGATCCTTCAGACCCTTAAAAAACTCCAAAAACTTAGCTCCAAAAACTAAGGCACCATAAAGGACCTACAATTGATCCCTGCGGACATACTCTTTGCACTGACACCCCTACCGTATACCATAATCCTTTGTCGTATGCCCTCCTGCCCGAAAATTTGCTCCTCAAAAGTCCCAATTCCTTGCAATCAAACGATGTTAGTTCGGCAAGTACCGTCATCCAACTCAAGTGGTCAAAAGATGTCTTGGAATCAATAAAGATACGAAGAGCATTCTTTTGTTCACATGTCCGTAGCGCAGACATAGGTACATCATTCGTAAAACGCCCCGTACGAAAACCGTACTACATATCCGACAGACTGCCGGATACCAACTCCATCAATTACGTCCATACACATTTTAAATATTCAAAAATAATTTAAATTTTAATCAATTGAATGAACGAATCTTCTATTTATTCTCCAATCCTTATCTAATATTAAATGATTATAATGAACATGCCTTCGATTTTTCTTCGCCATCTTTAGATCGATTTATAAACGGTTGTCGGGTTAATTGAACACATCCATCTTCTTTGTTTAAGCTTTAGCAATGCAATTGTCATTTCTGCACCTCACGCCCATGCCGACAAAAGTAGCTCTTCTTGTATTCTTCCTTGCCTCCACAATTAATTCGCCCATTTGTCTGACGACCCCAAAAATCAAGGTTTTAAAGTTTTTAAAACTTTCTAATCCAGGACAAACTACTGAATCAGAGATTCGGTCTCGTTGTTAGTAACTGCTACTTCCCTTCTCGCTTGTAAAGTGGATGCTGTCCCGAAAATCTGGTGAGCGCAAAAAGACAAAGGACGAAGGTTTCAAGTATATAATTTTGGTACCACCGGTTAACAGCATTATTTTCACAATTGCCATACGATGCACCACTAGAAACACAAATGCAATATGCGTCTGAACCGCCCAACCAGCTAGGTTTAAAAGGCCCGCTTGAATAGAGCCTTTAATTTCCCAATCGCGTCATCTTTTCCAAACGGATCCGATCTAACTTGACTGGAAAGCAAACGATCATACTTTCTTCCCTTTTTTCTTGCCGATCAGACGATTGCCGATAAAATATTGGTTTTCACAGGAAATCAATGCCACCGAAGTGTTTTTTTTTTCACATGATAAAACTTTCATTAATCCACTTCTCTTATGGTTGTGACTGCTGTACGATTCCTCCATTTAGGTTTTTCTCAACACCATTTTAAGTTACTGCTCCAAGTTACACAACCCAAACAATTCGCCTTTCTCAACAGCCCCCAGACATCAGTGACCACGACGGGCTGCTTGACCCTACTATCACACTTCTGAAAGTATCCTTGACTACTCAATCAGTAACTACCTATGCCACCGATATTGATCCATATCATCTCACTGTCCACATGCATTCAAAAAATTTGTCCCGGATTCGGCCCTTTTTTCCAAACGGAGTTGCCGGAAGGAGTCTGTGATACGATGTTCTCTTTCTGTCACACCTTCCTGTGCTGTGATGAGGGAGGAGAATGTATCCCTGTGAAATTTCCTAACTAAATACTCATCCAGTTTCCCAAAAAAGTTCGTCTTTACTTCCGTCCTATTCGTAATACATTGTGCCGACATACCTAATCCTGCTTATCACCATTATCCAATGCACACATGAAATTATCGTTTAGGTTGTGGCATGTTCGGAAAAAAAGGTTACGCGCCACTGTAGTCGTCTTAAGAGGAAAGTCGTAAACAAGTTTACAACTACCAATACATCGATAATTCTCGAAAGCGTAAACATAAACACGTTGCGTGACTTCAGTTTGTACTTTTAAACCGAAATAAAAAAATTTAAATCACTGTATAAGTTTGCAAGGATACCGCTCCTCTGATTATACAGGATTAATATTTTAAATGACAACACAGGATAAGTTTTATTACTATTTATTTTATTTCACTTCGTTTGAAGTTACGTACACGGTTCTATCTTGACTCTTTCACAAGACATATCTAAAGGTCTTTTATACTTTTATTTCGCTGCACTTTTACATCTTACTTATTCATTTTTGTCGATAATCTTATATTAACAGATCAGCATAATTTTATCTTAAGAGCACAATTTCTGTTTATAATATTTAATTCTTCCCAAGTCTTTGTTAACATTTTAGTCTTTTATTGGTTTGGCAAATTGTGCTGACCCCATGGTTTTTGTTCTTGTGGTCGAGGTTGGTTCTAACATAACACCTCCCTCCTTTGGTTTAAATTCGTCCTCGAATTTGTTTTTAATACTATTGATTTTTAAAGTAAATGATTTTCGTTTAAGACAAAGGTAAGTAAACGTGATTATGACGACGATTACAATAATTAAGGTTGTTGTAATATTAGCTACAATATGGTTCCGTGTATGATAATTTATTTCTTGAATATTTTTATAATTATCAATTCCAACCTCATTTAATTCTTTCCATGTCGGTCGTTTAAATTATCAATTAATAAAGTTCCAATATCAAGTTCTGTAATTGAACCTTCCTCCCGTTTTGTTTTGAAGCAAGTAGTATTGACAAAAAAGCATAATTGAGTTTGCTTTAGATTTGCAATATTATTTTCGTTATTGTATGTACATATGGTATTATTTATTTTGACTATATTCTCTGTTTCAAATTTAATTTCATATTTGTCTTTATCTGGCAGTGGTACAACTATGTACTTAAAAACAGTGACAATCATGTGAGGTACCTTTATAACAAACATCAATTCCTTCCGATTTTTATTGTTTATTCGAACTGCTATTTCTAAATGCTTTACTTTGTTTATATCTATATCAAATTCAATAATCTCTTCTTTAGTAAGCATGTTACGGCTCATTAAACCAAATCTAGATGACATTAAGTTATCCTGAATAATTTCCAACTCGTCCCGAACTATCTGAATGTTTAAAATTGTTGCTAAATAAGAAATTTCTGTTTTCCAGTTCTGTACGGTGCTAATATCTTTAATAGGCCTTCTCGTATATCCAACATATTTTTAGAATTTAATATAACTCCTATTTAAAATTTTGAAAACTTATCGATTGATGTTAAAATGATTAATCCTTTTACAAATAGCAAATCCATATGTAATATTTTCCCCACGTCATTTGGTGTCTCAGATTGTTCTAAGATTGGTTTGATCGGATTTCGATCTAACTTTGCAATATTACATATTTCGCAAATGTTAATAAATCTGTTTACGTATTCTCGCAATTTTGGATAGTATATTTGTCGTTTTAATCCTTCGTAATTTTCCCTTACTCCTGCGTGTCCGATTTCTTGCTCATGATAACATTTGATAATTTTTAAAAGTTCTTCCTCTGTTTAAATTTCAGTAATAAATTTTGTCACTTTTACAAATTTTGTTTGAAGTCGATCGAATTCCTTAATCAAGACTTGTTGCAGTATATTGTAATCTCCATCACTTAATTCACTGTATATTGCTATTAATCCAGGTTTAAAATATTCCTTGATCTTGGTTATTACTGCTTTCTCGTCATTTAACAGCTGTTTGTCTATTATGATTCTCCTTCTATTAGGTATTTTTAAATTATGCTCATTGCTTTCTTTTTCTACTAATAGTATTTGTTGCTTAAATCGATTTACTATATCGTCTCTAATTGGAAAATGATCGGTAAAGTTTTCAGCTTGAGAATGTATTGTCGATAAATCTTGTTCCTCATTATTTGTTACTTTTGTTATTTCTGGATAAAACTGTAATTGGTAATCAGCAGTAGATGAGTGAATGCTTGCTGGACTCCCTTGAACCTGGTCGGGTATTGTCTTTACTGATAAGATTTCTATTTTCTTGTTATTTGGTTTACCGTTTGTGGTTAATGCGTATATTTCATTGACTTCTTTTAGTCTGGATAAAAAATCTGCTGGAATATTCTCCTTTCCTTTTACGTAATCAAGATTAATATTATATTCTCCTAATTTGAGTATCCAGCGCTGCAATCGGGGTGTAATATCTTACCCTATAACCCTAATACCCTAATACCCCTAAATTTCTGGTATAACCACTTAATTGGTTGGTGGCCCGTTTGAAGATCGAATTCTCTACCGTAGAGGTATGGTCTCAGGTAATGAACGGCCCAAACAATGGCTAACATTTCCTTCTGAATAGTTGAATAACGTTTCTCATGATCGTTCAAGGATCTGCTAATATAGCATACAGGATGTCCATTTTGACTAAGCACTGCTCCAAGCGCATGATTACTAGCATCTGTTGTTACTTTAAATTTCTGTGAAAAGTCGGGATGTCCAAGCACTGGTGCGGATGCTATAAGAATTTTGAGTTTTTCGAAGGCTCCTATGTATTCGCTATCATTTATGTTTATATGGGGTATTTTTCTTGAGGTATTTTATTAATGGCTGGGCTATTTTGGCATAGTCCTTAATAAATTTTCTGTAGTACCCTGTCAATCCAAGGAATGATTTAATTTCCTTTGTTGTTCGTAGAATTTCTACTTTTAAAATTTTTTCTATTTTGTCCATATTCGGTTTTATCCCATTTGTATTAATAGTATGACCCAGAAATTTAGTTTCTTTCCTCAAAAATTCACACTTATCGACTGGAATTTTAAGATTTGCGGTTTTTAATCGATTAAACACTTTCTGAACATTTTGTACATGTTCAGTTAGTGATGTTCCAAATAAAATTATGTGCTCCAAATATACCAAGCAAATTTTGTTAACAAGGTCATTCAGAATACTGTTCATGAGGCGCTGAAAAGTCGCTGGTGCGTTTTTTAACCCGAATGGCATCCGAGTATATTCGTAATGCCCAGTGCTAGTAGAAAACGCCGTCTTCTCTATACCACTTTCCTTCATCTGAATTTGGTGAAAACCTTTTGCAGAATCTATGGTGGTGAAATACTGCGCCCTCCCGAGTTTCTCCAATATACCTTCGATATTAGGTATTGGATATTTGTCGCTTTTTGTTACAGCATTTAGTTTTCGATAATCAATTGCCAGTCGCCACTTCATTTTTCCCGAATTGTCTGGTTTTTTAGCAACTACTACTATCGGTGAATTATATGGTGACGATCTTTCTCGGATGATACCTTGTTCCAGCATCTCTTGGATTTGTTTTTCGATTTCGATATCGTGTACCCGACGATTTCGATACATTTTTGAGTATATTGGATCCTAAGTCGTTGTTTGAATCTAATGTTTAATTTTGTTCGTTGCTGACAAATAATCTCCTTCCATGTAAAAAAGATCTCTATTATTTTCAATCAGCTTCCGCAATTCCGCTTTTTCTTCTGGGTTCAAATGGTCCATATGGATGTTAACTTTTTCGATGGGTTCCATAGAGTGTATTTCTTCATACTGAATTTCGTGTTTATCCTCCATTTTACTGTCGAAAGGGAACATATTTGTTCCAAAGGTAACCACTTTGTTGGAATCTATTTTTCCGTTGGCTGGTCCTAGAATGTTGGTTCCTAGTATGGCTCGAAATCGGCAATTCTTCAAATCTGCCAACCTCCATTTGGTTAAATTTCTGATTCCTATTTCGGGTGGTGTTTCGGTCACTGTGTCATAATTTATTTTTTGTATTCCTGTTAATGTTCTGATGCGTACATTATCTACTTTTGTTTTGAGGTTGTTTCTTATTTTGTCTTGATCTAATATAGAAGTTGAAGAACCTGAATCTACTAGAGCTTTTATTGGTTCATCATCAATAGGAATAGTGATTATTGGTAGGTTTGTGTCTCCGAGGCCTTTATGGGAAAATTTTCTTCTACTTCGATCCATTGGTTCTATGTGATTTCCCATGTAATTTTCTGCTTGATTTCTGCTGAACTGATTATTATGTCTAGACCTGTTAGAATTATTATTAAAGTTTTGTCTATAGTTGTTGTGGTTTTAATTTGGTCTATAATTGTTAAAGTTTGGTTGGTAATTTGGTCTATAATTGTTAAAGTTTGGTTGATAATTTGGGCGGTGGAAATTATTGTTACGATTCTGTCTGTGATATCTAGAATTATGAAACTGAAAATTTCTATTTTGAGGATTGCTGTTGGCAAAACCCTTTCTAACGTCACTTTCTGGCCTTCTGATAGTATTTTCACTGTCTTTATAACCTGTTTGGAGTAATTCATGATAGGCATCTTGTAAGGTAATAACATTCTTTGTTCGTAGATACATACTATCAGTTTGATTAATTTTACTTAGAAATTTCTCCAAAATACTTGCCTCATTCATCTCGGATGAAAATTCAACTTGATTCCTATTGTCAAAAGCATATTTTAAATTTAACTTATCTAGTATATCACTTAAAAAACTAAAAGTTTGGTGCACACTTTGGTTCTGAAATCTATCAGCATCCTCCTTTAATTTAAGATAAGTTTCTTGCACTCCAAATGTTCGAATCAAGACCTGCTTCACATTTTCCCATGTTTTATTTGACAACCTCCTGGCTGCCATTGCTGCTCTCCCTTGAAGTTTCGAAAACAATATTTCCGATATGTAATTAGTTGGTTGGTCCGGAGGAAACAGTGCCATTAACGATTCAACTTCTAGGATATAGCTCTGGAGCTGGAATCCGTCGTCTCCACGAAAAGCAGGCATTGCCCTTGCTTCTCGTAGAAGCTCCGAAAATGGGATAGCCATGATTTTATAAGTGTCGATAATTGTCTTTATATAGTTTTATAAATATATAGTATATAAAAGTTTTATGATTTACCAACTGTACTAGAACCACTTTTATCTTTTTCAGGGGCGACTCTTCCCAAAAAAGTGTTTTTAATAATTTTTATTAAATATTTTTGGATTTTAGCCTTGTCAGTACGGCGAGTGTACAGCAAAGGAGCGAATTCTCTTACAATTCTGCCCAGACAATGCAAGTCAGTTGTTAAGGGTAGTTTGATGGTAATTACACATGATTGTTATAGTATCTTTATTTTATTATTTAACAAATTCACTTTGTTTGTGCATTTGAATCACTCTACTTTTACTATATTTGAAAATTCTCGATCGGTTGCACTTTAACGCTGTTTTTTTTGTTTTTTTAACTTTTGGTTCGAAAAATCTAAAAAGGATCTGCGGATACACCTCCCCCTTTTAGACGACGACTGCGCCACTTAAGTTTGTACTTTTAAACCGAAATAAAAAATTGCCCTCTTCCTTGAACAAGATCAAGAAATATCAAAATTTCTTAATTTCAACAAGGATTTTTTGGCTTCCTCTTATATTGATTTGTAGGCTTAAGATTTTTAGTTGTTTATTTTTTAAATGATAGTTTCCCGTTTTCACTTTTAACTTGTAAGGTAGCGAACTTAGCGAAGGACCAAAGGTTTGGAGGACATTGATCTAATTTGATTCGACAGCGCAACACATAAGAAACAAAGGTACGGGAGTTCAAGTTACTAAAGTTGCAAGTACTGGGTAAGTACTAAGTATACATCAAGTTGATAGTGCCAACCGATGCGTTCCGGCTAGAGAGTTGACAACTGTTGAAAATTGGCAGGGACGCATGCTAGAAATCAACAACAATCCTTCCCCCTCCCTTTCCAATATATTTAAAACAATGTGATTCTCTTTTTCTAATCACAAAAGTCTTAGATACGACCCTAATTGCTAAATATAAATAAGGTGCAATTGCAATATATTTATTATTGTTAAGAATCACTGCCAAATAACCAAAATGTTTTATGTTGCTTGGATCCGCCGGGTCTTACTTTTTCAATGATATCGAAAAAGCAACGCCGGCGGCAACATTCATACGAACATCAACCAAAATTTTGTTAAAAATAAAGTTGGTATGAACACGTCTTTTAATTTCTGCCTAACCTAATGTTCCTTATTCATTTATAATTTCATTATGTTACATTTCTCTGGCGGACGTCAATTTTCATGTTTGAGTCCTATTCATGCTGACCAATTATTATTAATCTTGAGATCCAATATCACCTAATTTAAATAACGTTAGTGATTCAGATTTGAAATCTTTACGTCAGCAATTTCACGCGAATTCTTAATTCCATAAACATACTTAAAATTCTATTCTGAAACTAAATTAAGCAAATTGAAATGTCACTCGTTTCTTATCTTTTGATTGGTCAGCAACTTTCTGGCTTAAGTTTTAATATAACACTTGACAAAGTGTTGGCATTTGCGAAAGCTTTTGAATTTTCTCTCAAGATTGCAAGAAATTATGCTTAACAATAGGATCAATGCGAAAGAACAGGAAAGCTGCATAGAAAGATAGGAGATATATGTCAACTGTCAAACTCATAGGTTGTGTTAGCTAAGAAAGTGTTAGCTGGAAAAGTGATAGGAAAAAATTGTTTAGGGAATTTATCAGTGGTCGAACTGAGGCCTAAGCCCTTAATTTCTTGCTTAGGCCGGCAAGTTGCTGAAACGTACATATATATAAATTAATGTAATTAGAATATAAGAAATAATTAATTAAATTGTCTGCAAGGGGTCCCCTTAATAAAACCCCGCATCCAAGAACGGTCTTGGAAATAGCGAAAATGGGCAACGTGGGAGCAGAGGAGGAGCTCTCCGCGGCAAAGGCTGCTTCCACGCAGAAAGCTAAAAAAAACCTGCAAAGGTTTTGTGAGAAGTTTGCAGGGAATGTATGGGAGGAATTCTTGCTAGACTTACTAGCAACTTGCAAGCCCCAACTACAACTTCCTTCAAAGGGAAGATTGCGTGTAGAGGAGTAAGATTTTCCCACTACCGAAGGGTACATTCCAACTGATTTTACCAGCGAGTTCAAGTAAGAGGAGCCGATGAAGATGGTCCGGGAAGAATATTCTTATCGGAAAGGACCAACTGTGTCTCCAATCCCTGAGCCCCCTTCTAAGCGCTCAGTAAACCTTGCCAAAAAGAACTTTCCTGAACTTCACGCTGCAGTTTCCAAGGCTTTGGCAAGCATAAGAAAAGACGAAGTTGCATTCGCCCCAGTGCGCAGGATAGCTGTCGGAGCCAAGAAAAGTCCGCCCAACGTTGTAGCTACTAAGAAGCAAAGGGTTCCTCCTATTGTATGTTACAGGCTGAATTGTAAGCCTTTCAGGGACAGAGTTGAACGAGCATGTCAGAAAAACCAGCTCGACACCCCGGAATTCGATGTAACGGTTAACAGTTCTACACGAACTTCGTTACACCCAAAAATAATAGAAGACCATATAAGCCTTTTTGACTTTCTAAAATGGGACAAGGTGGCTTGCGACACCTATACATTTCAACCAGAAAAAAGCTGACTCTGTTACTAAAGGGTGTGCACTCGTCCTACGAAGACAATGATGTCCAGGAAGAACTCCAAGCCATCCTAGGGGAGGATGTTTTGGGAGCCAAAAGGTTCTCAAGAGTGGCGTCAAGGAAGGAAAACTAACTCGTTCGTCCTTCTTTATTCAATTTAGGCCGGACTTTCAAGTCAAAAACGCTATGAGTTTAAAAACGCTTTTACACCAGAAGGTAGGATGGGAGCGTTTGGCTAAATCAAACACCTCGTAGTGTGTCAATTTCCAACGATTTAGTCACGAAGCCTCAAATTGCGGAATGGAACCCCGGTGCGTTAAATGCGACAAACACTACCAGTCAAAAGACTGACCCATTGAAAAGGATTAGGGAAAATATGCAATTGTCTATGTGAATTGCAATAGCAAAGGCCACACCGCAAGTTTCAGGGGCTGTCCCAAGGCCAAGGAGCCTGAAGTCAGTAGATAGAATCTCCAAAAAAAGATGGAAGAATGGAGGGATTTCGTCATTGCTTTCTTGAAAAACATCATTCGAAATGGTGTCTCATTCGCTAATATAGCAAGAGATGCACCCAAGCCAGCTGCAGCTCAGCCTGTACGGCAAGCTAAAGCGAATAGAAGTCAACAGCAGCAAAAAGACAGAAATTCTGTCAGAATAACGACTGCTATCAATTCTTCGGGTATGACTTGTTCACTCTCATCCGCAAAATGGACTCATTCGTTCCACAATACAAAAAACTCACTAATCTGAGTGAAAAAAAAGCGGCGTACTTAGACCTCGCCTTCGAGATCTGTTGTCGCGATGAGTTTCATGAAGCTATCTATCGTTGCCATTTGTTCGCTAGCTCAAAAGATTTCAAAAGGAACTTTGTCCAAGAATACTTGGACATCCATAGACCAGATTTCTTGTTCATTTCAGAAACAAGGCTGAAAATTAAACACAAAGTTCACTTGGGTAAATATAAAGTCATAACTGATGAAGGTTTGATTGCTTTGCGGTAGGGGTTGATTTGAACGCAAGACAATCTTCCTAGGGTAATCCCGTATCTAATGGATTTGGAAAGGCTCTGTTCAACTGGGTGCAAGCAAATATGGATCTAATTTTAAATGCGCCGACCATGCCCACCTTTCGAAGAAGCTCATCAACCATTGATTTTTTCATTGTGTCTGCCAGCCTGGTAAATATTTCCCACAGCTGGAGGAATTTTGAATGTGGAGTCATCGACGCCGAGTCTGACCATCTTTTAGAAGAGCTGACCATAAGAGTGAAAAAGGGTGTAAGGCTGCAGGTAGCAGAACTTCAATTCTTTATCCCATACAAGCTTATTGACTGGAAAGCAGTTAGTGCTGACTTGAGTGGAAAACTTGACGATATTTCAATCAGCAAATCGATAAATCCCACAACCACCGAGATCGAAGAGGGAATCGCTTGCTTAATTTTTTCAACCCTTAATACGGTCATTTCTAAGATCTCCATAAAAAACTGCTCCGGGAATTATCTTTATAGAGATTTTCCATAGGACTTCTTGGAGCTTCATCGCAGACGTAGCGCCCTAAGAAACCTACTCTCACGAATATACCACCGCAACTTAAATGAAGTTAACTGGGAGTACCAAAGGTTGCACCTTCTTGTACTTTTCCTTAATAGAATGATTTCGAGAAGAACATCTGATTTTGCCAATTGGAGATTCAAACAGACCCTAGTAAACATCAGACCGGGTGCCTTGATGCTTCGCTAGATAACAAAATAACTGGCCGTAAGTGCCTGCCAGAAGTTCTCACTTATAACGGTTCCATGTTCATGAATAACAAGGCCATTGCTGACTCCACCGCAAATAATTTTGCGAAAGTTCTTCAAGGGTAAAAAGCAAGTGAGGACTCTGGTTTCAATTAATTGTTTAAAAGAACTGTATCAACGTTTGGCAGTGACCATAAGAACCTGCGCTTGACTAGATTTTCCGATTCGAATCCGTCGGAGGCTCCTATTGGCAGTACCCTGTTCGTGAGTTCTGAGAGACTCTGGATGCTCGCACCAGAGCCAAATTCCAAAAAATCGGCTGGGGTTGATTGAATTTCAAATCTTCTTATAAAAAATTTTCCCCACACTTATTTTGTTCTTCTCGCAATCCTTTGTAACAATAGCATGAACATTTGCTACTTCCTTCAGCAATGGAAATGCGCCAAAATATTTGTCAATCTGAAAGAGTCCAACAGTACTGACGTAGTCGATACTCGTCCGATATCTCTTCTGTCCAACGTAGGTAAGTAACTGGAAAAGTAATCCTTGAAGGCATTACATAGTTCTCTGAAGAAGCAGGAACTCTACTAGAAAGACAATTTGGCTTCAAAAGAGCTCACTCAACGGTCGACGCGTTGGCTGTTTTCCAAGCCCGTACGAAAAGAAATTGGCAGGCCAGAAAGGTCGTCGCAGCGTGTCTCATTGATGTAGAAAAAGCCTTTGATTTGGTTTGGTTCGACGAACTTATCTACAAACTCATTCAATTTGACTTCTCAGTGAACGTTACAAAAATAGTAGGCAGTTTCATGAAGGGATGTACTGTCTTTGCGGTGTCTGGTGGAGCTAGTTCCGAACCCTTTGGTATCGATTCAGGGGTCTCAAGGGTCTTTTCTAGGCCCCTTTCTCTTTAATGTATTTAAGTCCGATATTCCCTGTATCAGAGATGAACTCAAACCTAGAGTCGACGTGAATCTCTTCGCTGACTACTTATTGGCGCGGCCATCTGAGCACAATCTCCGCTTTGCGTGAATGAGATTTCAAAGGTACCAGGACTCGTTAACTGCATACTATGGAAAGTGGGGAATGAGGGTTAACGCTAGGAAAAGCGAGCTGATTGTGTTCAAGGACACACATAAAAAATATGGACATCGAACGGAGAACATCTGGGATACCAGGGTAAACTTAAACGGACAGGTGTTGCTCTTCTCTAAGCAAGCGAAGTATCTGGGGGTGATTTTCGATACGAAAAACACCTTCGGTGCTCACGTAGACTGCGTTTGGAAGAACACCATGTATGCATACCATCTTCTTATGCCTCTTTTCAGGAAACAGTCAGCGACCAACAAGCGGGTTAAGATACTTGCCTACAATTCTAATCAGGCCCAGACTCATGTATGCGGTTCTGATCTGGCAAGCAACAGTAGTACAAGTACAAGTACAAGTGGAGCAAGATAGGGTTATTGGGGCGAAAAATCCTTCCGGCTTGCACTGGCTTGTACAAAAGAGAGGACGGACGGCCCTACCCCAATCGACGACTATTCCGAGATGCAGCGGTGGAACCGATCAATCTCTATGCTAAGGGGTTGATCGAGCGAGCGACCAAACGTATAGCGGAGCACGAGACCACCACAATTAGGAGCGCGGCAGATAGTCGAGCATTGGAGGCAGCCAACGTTTAGGATAAGTAACTATATTTAATATTTTTAATAATAGTTATAAGGAGAAAATTGTATAACTATAACATAACATAAATTTATACTCCTTATATACATAAAAAAAAAAACATAAAAATAACTGAGGTCACACTCAGGGTGTATGTGTTAGCATTAATAATTTTAAATTCTAAAATAAAGTTAGGTCTTTTTAATATAATATCTGTTAGTATTGAGTAGATATAGATATAGAGTAGTATTAGGATAAGAAAACTATGTAAATAGCGATCGTAAATAATGTAAACATCACCCAATAAAAATAATTTGAATTTGAGAACGTGAAAGCTTTGACAATTATATTTTGACATATCAGTAGTAGAGGTAGAAAAGTATAAAGAAATTGCATTAAACATATAATAATACACTATGAAACTGCCGGATTTGTTAAAAAACGCATTATTTTAAGTCAACATAATCGTCCACCCTTCGTGGCTGTTAAGAATTTGAGCTACGGGCTAGGTACAGAATGTAGCAATTCCAATGCGTGTTTACCCAGATTGTTCATGGATCGCAGCAGTGAGTCAAGAAGTTCCAAATTTGGGAATTTATCTATGTTCTTATCAATGAGGGATATCCACAAGGAGCAGATTGAGAATTTTTCGTAAGGATTTTGCTTCGGTGCCTCAAAAGGCAAAACGTATGATTTAATACAACTGGCTTTTTCTTGCGGGACATGTTAAAGACAGTGCCTTTATGGAGCTTGTCGAATGAACTGCAAACTTGAAATTATTGAGTGTTATCATGATTAAAGATACAATACTCCGAGACTGCGATGTGAGTGTGCGACATGAATTTCGCAGTAAAGGCCAAGCGCTTTTCGTTCAATATGTTTTTATACGCCATTGTGCAATGATTGCGGTATGTCGATGGGAAATATTTGGAAAATTGATAATTCCTCGCGACAAAATGTTTGGATACCGGAGTTTAGTCAATTTTTTGGAATTTCGAAATAAACAAGGAAATGCATTTATCTTAATAGCACCGCATCCTACAGAAAACACGAATTTTATTATGATTTTAATATTTTTATGCATTTCGACATAAAAGTGATTTTCTTTTCGATCACATAATCCAGGGCGAATGGCGCAAATGGTTGCATCAGTATCTTGTATAAACCTTAATGGTGGTCCGTAGGAATCTATTTTTATGTTTGGTAAATTTGATCTAATTCCGAAGACTTGCCGAAAATTTTAATTTTTTTGTGTAGTTTCGTCTATTTCTAGATTGTTTGTAGAGTTATTGTTATCGTAAGTTGGCAACTTGAATGCAAACATTAATGGATTCATTTATAGTGTGCTAAGAGCTGGAGTCTCATTGAATGATCCTAATCTTCTTTGTGCATTATTTAGATTCACCCCTCTTGCGCTGTGAATTTTTGGATATCTTTTAGCTGGATCAGCTCTTACTTTGTAAATTAAGCTTTGTACTTAAGAAAGTTCGTCCTTGAATATGGTTTACGTGGCACTCTTTTTCGTGTTTTTTTTTTTGAGTATACTTATGTTTATTTACAACAGTAGATTTTTCATAATCCAATTATTTGCAACGACACAATAATAATTTTCAACTTTTGTGCAGATATTTTCTATTTTCTTAAACTTTTTTCACTTTAAATGAATTTACTTCCCTGTATTTCGCACTGTACGGAAATGTACCTTATACAATTGCAAAACATCCAAAAAATCACAACAATTTAATAAAGAACCCGGTCGGGTGCGATTACGAATACATGCATTTCTATTTAATTATTATTAAGCCATCATCTTTTTGGACTCTTGGATCTTAATTCAGTGTTTATGTTCAAATGCGCTTATTTTTTTTTTGTTATTTTTCAGATAATGTTTATGACAAGGTTTTTTTTGTTTTAAATATAAACTGTCAAGCCTTTTAAAATAACGCTTTTTTCGACATTTCCACATAAAATTTATGTCATGGTTTTTTCTTTCAAATGTAAACTTTAATTGCTGTCTGTACTAAATAAAACAAAGATAAACACTTTTTCCGGTAATTTCCACAAGAAAATGTGGGTGTTAAGGTGCTTTTGGTTTTAAATAGAAGCTTTGATTGTCGCTTTTTCAACATTTTACATGTATTTATACTTCATTTTCACTTATGTTATTCTAGAAGCATTCGACGTTTATTCTTTAGCTTCCTTTCTTTATTCACTAATCACGATATGAAAAAATTTAGACACAAAACTTTCAATGACGTTTTGAAACTTATACTTTCGTGATTTTGCCAGTTTTCACGATTTCCTGCCCAATTCCAACTATAGAATTCACTTTTCTTTTCTCAAAAATACTTCCTTTTCTTCGAACACAAACTCAACCGCAATATTGATTCGACCATTCGCCTTGTTTACAAGTTTAATCCCACTTTTGGACTCTTCACTAACTCCACACCACTATCAGCACGTCCCGTTCCCGACAACAGTACTATCCTGTACGCTGGCAGTACCTTTATACGTTTCGGTCAAGGTCAACTTCCTCAGAGAAAATTGAATGTGATGTCAATCACCCTAAAAAAGATGAAGCGACCAGAAAAGTTAAAAAGCAATGACACACGATGGATTCGAGCATCTACGGATCCACAGGCCGCCACCAATCTACCACGCGGCGAGGTGTCTGACAAGCGTTAAGGTCGAAATACAATACTGCGTGACAGCGATACGTGAGCGCGATGCGATACTCTCTCGTCGTCACGCGACGCATTCAATTTACAATGCAGGCGATGCGGGGAATATTAATGTTCATATGACAAATGTCAAAGTGGTGACATTTTAAATTCAATTTGCTGGAAATTGTTTTTGATTTTTTAAAAGTTTTGAATCTGGAATGTTCCTTCGTATAGCAAACAAAAGCCTTAAATAGGATGCACGAAATTTTCATTCATTCAGTTGCTACAGTTATACAGTTAGGAAAAATTCATTCATAATAACCAATGTACTTAAAAAAGTAATGAAGGCGTTTGAATTTCAAATTTCATTTCAGCGCCATATTGCATTTGACAAACGTCACGCACAAAGTTGTGAGGAATTTTCGTTTTTCCAAATATATCCCGCCTCGCATCGACGCATTGCAATCATTGTACGATGTCGCATACAAATGCATGTTACGAAAACTGCTTGAAATTTGCTCCGAGACTCTCGTCGGGCTCTCGTATCGCCGTCTCGCACTGTTGTATTTCGGCCTTTATTCTTTAAAAAACAGCATCCCGGAGGTTAGTCGCAATTTTAGTCTATACGTACGTCTATGGAGGTCATTTTATTTAGTTGTACCGTGAATTGTTGGTTGAAGAATTCAATGCATTTGAATTATATGATTTTCAAATATATTGAATCGTCGACTAATTACACAGGCCTGCAAATTGACACTTTTTGATTTTTTTTCACCGTTATGAGTGAATCCATTACGGAATCCAAATCCCTCCAGCACGTAGGGATTTTCCGCAAAATGAAAATGAAAGTTATGCAAAACCCGCAGTACATATAGGTAAAAATGCATTTTGAAATGAAAAAAAAAAAATATATTACTAGTGGTTTATTTACATTTTTAAATACAATTTGATAAAAATAATATGTATATACAATAAGGATTTATAATTCTTTATAATATCTACATCTTTTTCCCTCAAAACTCCGTTTTGAGCTTTTCCGTTTGTGTGGGATGTCTGGAAGTTCTCTATGGAGCATCCAACAGTAGTCTCCAATCATATTCACATCCAATCGTCCTTGGTACCTCCGTTCCATTCCTTTGATGTCTTGGTGGAACATCTCGCCCTGCTCTTCGCTTACGGCACCAAGGTTTTCTGGGAAATAATTCAAATGGGAGTTCAAAAAGTGAAGTTTCAAGCTCATGGAGCACCCCAAGGATTTAAAACATTTCAACATTTTATTTACAATTTCTTCATAATCCGGGTCCTTATTGTTCCCCAAATACTTAGTCACAACTTCTTTAAATGATATCCACGCCTCTTTCTCAGCTTTTTTCATTACGTTTTCAAACTGATTGTCTTTCATTAGTTTCCGAATGTCCGAGTCAACAAAAACACCTTCCTTTAACTTTGCCTCAGACAGTCCCGGGAATTTCTTTTCAAGGTACTTGAACGTTTCGCCATCTTTTGGCAATGCCTTGACAAACTGCTTCATCAGTCCAAGCTTGATGTGAAGTGGGGGTAAAAGCACTTTTTTGGGATCAACCAAAGACCCAAAGTGAACATTTTTGTCTCCAACCTTCGAAGTTCTCGTTGGCCACACTTTTTGTCTCCGGTGCTGTGCTTTTGCCCGGCTATCCCACTCACATAGGAAACAGGGGAATTTCGTATAGCCACCTTGTTGTCCAAGCACCATAGAGATGACTTTGAGATCACCACAGATAGGCCATCCAAACTCCTTATATTTCAATTTATCAAGGATAAAAGCCATGTTGTCATACTTTTCTTTTAGATGCACAGAGTGCCCCACGGGTACAGAAGCGTATTTGTTGCCGTTGTGTAGCAAAACTGGTTTTAAACTTCTTTTTGACGAGTCAATAAAAACCCTCCATTTATCTGATACATGTTGAATGTTAAACGTTGACATCAACTTGGGAACATCAGAACAATATACAAGTTCGCCATCTTGAGAAAAGTTTGGCTCAAATTATTTTTCTCTGCTTCTGTACCAAGAGAATGAAGTTCCAGATCTCAACAAGTTCTTTTCTTGAAGTCTAGAGCCCAGTAATTCAGCAAACTCTTCAGAAAGCCCTAAATCACGAACGAGGTCGTTTAATTCTTCTTGTGAAAACTGTTGGTGTCCACAGTCTTCGACTTGAAACTCATCGTCCAACTGTTGTGACTCGCTCGCTGATGACTCTGGCAAATCGTAAAAATTGTGTGGGGCACTGGTACTGGAATACCGGGTCCATGAGGCATAGGTCGAAGTGCAGATTGCATGTTTGGGTAACATATATCTTTTTTATTTTTAGCATTGTACCCTTGTATGTTGCAAGAACAAAAGTAGCAGTCATTGCCGTGGTTTCTCGGCTCTCTCCAAATCATAGGCACCCCAAAACGAAAAGATTTCACCTTTCCTTTAGACCATATGCGAAGAACTTCAATACAGTCTGAACACAATCTGAGGGGCCCAAGATTTTTCTTGATCTCCGATCTTCACACCAAAATAGGCAATGTACACTTTTTTAATAAACTCCGTAATACTTCGAGTTTGTTTTTTTAATACAAGTTCGCCACAAATGTAACAGAAACTATCAGGATTATTAACACAAGCTCTTGAAGACATTTTGAAAGACACTTTAAGAATATTTAAATTCTTAAAGTGGAAAAACAACTTTTTTCGGCATATTCATAAATATACGCATTAAGGAAGGCAATCCCGCAGAAAAATGCATTTTGCGGAAAATGCTTACGTGCTGGAAAAAAACTGAGAGCATT
This sequence comes from Stratiomys singularior, assembly GCA_954870665.1. Lineage (NCBI taxonomy): Eukaryota > Metazoa > Arthropoda > Insecta > Diptera > Stratiomyidae > Stratiomys > Stratiomys singularior. The sequence goes on along the minus strand of OX940879.1, from coordinate 60,840,453 downwards.
TCTGAACTCAGCGCACCAAAATACATAAGAATCACCCATTATTTTAAAGAAAAAAATTTGGTCGCAGACCTGTGTTGGATGTTTGAGTTGAAGATTGTACGTCTTGTCACAAAGGTGATAAGACGTACTATGCTACGTAGGAAGACAACGAAGCGGCGTGAATCGCAAACGTTTTCATTCTTACTTTTCAATGATTAGTCAGTTGCCTGCCTTCATAGGGAAAATATTCCTGCAAGCTTTTCTTTTGATGTGCAATAAGAAATAGAAATGAGAAATTTTAAGATAATTGTATCTAAAACATTCCAAACAATTTGTATTTTCTAAATGCTCACCTTTAATTTACTAGTCCGAAAGTGCTTCGGAGTAATCACAATTTTAATTCCTAGTATAGGTGCAATTGCATCATTGAACGTATTTCTTATATTATTATACATAACTATTTGATGAGGTGAGGCCTAAAAGGATGGAAGCAGTGAAATAGTAGATAATTATCAGAAAAAAAGTTGCATAAATCTGTTAATATTAACTTTATAAATGCAATAAATTCCGGTTTCTATTTCAAAGTACTTAATTACTCAAAATCTCTAAGAGTTGAGTCCTTCCAATTTAAAGTAAATGATAAATAGACGTTATTTATTTCGCATCCATTCCAACTTACTGCTAAATTGTTAATTAGCCACGTTAAATTGGCTACTGGTCGACTATTGTCTTGGGTGCAATTAGCTGAGAGAATATCTCCTATACTGTACACCTTGTCAGCAACATCTATCCTTGGTCCTGTTTCTGGTATCTCTGCAACGAGACGAAAACAATTTTAAGGTAGGGAATATTAAATTCAATGCTTGAATTATTATCGTCACCAGAGATAATATGAAAAATGATCTAGTGCGGAACGAATGGGTGATGCCTGAAAGGAAAACTGAAATTTTGAGTTTTCGCAGGTCTTAAAGAGTGAAAACTTCATTCAAGATTGACATGATTTATGAGAAGAATTCTCAAGAACCATCTGCCGACCTCTTTAACGACCACTTCATGTCATTTGCAGACGCAATATGAGATTAGTTCAGTGTTATTAAAGCGAATTTTTATTGAAACATTTTCGTGTATCTGAGATGAAGGTTTTTACTTTCTGATAATAACTAACTTATAAAAAAACCTTCTTGTTCGTGTTCTTAACTTACATACAGGTGATATCCACAAAAACCATCAACCGTAGAGTGCTATTGATATTTTAGACGAAAGGATTAGATCAAAGTAATTATATGAACATAAAAGCTATAAAAGCTAAATGAACTAGTTTGCATTTCGTTGCCATACGTATATTTCCTATAAATTCTCCCCGTGTGTAAATAAATATTACAATTTGGATTTGTGCTCACTTATGAGTGTTCCCAAAAAACGTTTTTTGGTTCCACATGTGCCCTATACAACGTTTTCGCAACTGACTATTGTACCAAGTTTCTTCGAACCACATCTGTACCATATTTCCCATATAATTTTCCAGTAGCATATTATATAGATATTAACCCAGAGTTTCCATAAAGGAAACTCTTAGCCATCACTCAAATTGAATTATGCCGCTCTATGATTTCTCGCCAAAGGATTATTAATTTAATTTGTGGACCCGAACGGAGTGACGTTGAGCGGAAACGAAAGTTGTCCTGGCTGTGAGTGAAACAGTTTATAGAGTCTACAATTGGGTTATACAAAGGGATTTTCTCTGTTTTAATAAGCGAAAAGGAGATTAGTGCTGTGCATTGGTGAAATCATTTTTTGCTATGACTTGATTCACTCGTATAGGCAAAAGGACATGTGTATACAAAAAGAATGTGGTGGATCTGCTGGTTCCAGGGAAGATATTTCGGACTTAAAAGCTGTGAAGAATAAATGCCAATGAAATAAATTCACTTGAAAGTGTTTACTCATAACTAATTTACGGGGAAACAGATTGAGCGCATTTTTAATGGCTGTTAACGAGATTTTGAATATGCTGCAAAGTATTTCTTTCATGATCAAGGAAGATAAGCGACGAAAGTGTTGAAAATAGTCTGGACCTTAATGTGAAAAGATCGTTAATTTGGTGGGTCTTGTAGAGAAAGTGGTTCATATAAATACCAAATTTCTTCAAGGCATATTGTCCCCGTGTTGCCAGTGGTATGAATCTGTAAATTTCAATATCATTAGAAATGGAGTATTAAAGTTTCGAAAAATGAATATATTATTCTAAAATGTTTCACCGATAAAGGAGTATGGCAATGACTTACCCGCGCACCCATCCTAAGCCTTATACACTTATTTGGCAAACAAAAAGGATAAACGAAGGGCAAATTTAGTATAGCTACATTCCTATTCAAATTTAAAATTTTTATTAATATTCCTTAAAAAGTAGAAATAAGTGAAAAGCCTCATTATTGGAATCAGACTTAAGCCAAAACTTGAGAGTACGCCTTCGAACGAAAACGGGGCATAAAACTGACATGTAAGGACTCTGACGTTATATACTTTTGTGCGTACTAATGTAACATTAAAGATTGTGTGTCTTTCAGGATACAAGACAAATTTTTTTCATATTATTTTCATATTTGTTATAAAAAAATATGGGGGGTTCAGATAAAGCAACACAAGGATCATAAGATTAATTTGCGTCTACGACTTTGAAGTACTAAATCAATATTTCGTCTGATTTTCTTTGGCTTTGGTGATGACTTTTAATGTGGCTGGAATGGTTTCATTCTCCGAGCAGAGTTTTTTTTCAAAGTTGCTCATTTTTCTTCTCTCCCCCTTTTGCTGTTGCCTACTGTCAAACACACAAAATCTTTTCTGGTCATAAAACAGCTCACTGTCTATGAATTCAATGCTCTTTTTAAACTTACCTCTGCCAAAATCAAGTGGATTCTTGTTATTTATTTCGTGTTAGTTTAGCTTATTTCATAAATAAATGGTTTGATCCTTGGCAATTTATGTCAAAATGAGTTTCATTGAAATATCTGCAAATCGTTGATGCACTAACACATTTTTCTTCTTTCCTCAGATATTGGAATAATAACCGATTCAGGATTTCATACTAGGTAAAGCCCCCAGACCAGCAGGTCTTCGCTTAATACTGTTATAAAGTTTGAAATTGTTTAAAATAACTCTGGGTGGCTTGGGTCCGCCGGGTCTTGCTTTGTGGGTCTCGAGGACACGTTTCGGCTGCATACAGCCATCTTCAGCTCGTTGCCAGCTCGTTGCCAAGGCACCCAGAGTTAATTTTGGCCTGCGGCAACACCAAAACGAACTTTGTTTAAAATACTTTGAACTGATGACTTTGGACTTTTTCCATAAATTTTTTCCAACGATCTTGTTTTTTAAGTCTATTTTTTTTTCATTATTTTTCATATTAGAAAGAGGGGTTGAGAGCTTAAGCTCTTCCAACCTTTTCAACTTTCGGGCTACTCGACAAAATTGATCTAAGCTTCCGCACTTCTGAGTCCTCGCTAATATCAGCATAGCAGTGGTATAAGCCACTTACAACTTGTAAGTGAGAATGGATAAGTTGATCTACCAAAAAAGGTTTCTGGAATTATTATCTATGTTATCAACTGTAAAATAGGCTAATTTTGCAGAATTAAAAACTGCCAGAGATTAGACCATGCTGCCAGCAACTACCCGTTCAGCTACTCTATCCGCATTTTTGGGAAAGAAATTTCGCCTTTTCCAAACTAGCATAGGCTCACTGGCTACCCAATTCTCTAACTATTTCTCCAAATACAATGCCACGAACAACATTATTGAAAAGCAAATACTAATGCTCTTTTTCCTTGCTTCTCACCATGGCGATTAAATTGCTTAAGCTTAACATCAGTTCACTTACTTCCTCCTCGTATACGTGAATTGGAAATCCTGCTAAACAACCTTAAATCCTGCATCGTGCTTCTTTGCGAAAAGCCAGTCACCGACCCTCTTTCCCTAATTTTACGATAAATCGAACGAATTACTAATCCAACACCTACGGCGGTGTTCTTGCAATCCTTGTATAGAAGAAAATTCAAGCCTCTTAGATCTTCCTACGTATGTTTGATCCAACTCCCGTTGAATCTACCACTATCATGATTGAGAGTCCAAATTGTATCATTTAAGTTTTCTCTATATACGTCCTTTACCAAAGCCTCCACAAATCCCATCTCAACCAACTTTTCAATAAACTCATAACACTACCAAACACCCAAAATAAAAAAGTATACGACATTTGCGGCGCAGACTACAATGCCAGACATTCCTACTGGCCGGACTACACGTCCATAAAACGGCTCGACGACTAGCTTCACAACTCACCACTTCAGAACTTATTCAAGCTCAGTAGCCCCGTGCTTCCATCCCATCACCGTCTCAAATTCCACTCATATATTGACCATATCATTCACAGCTGCGGCATCTCCATCATACACAATCCAATCATTGTCCCCTTCCTAGAGACCACCCACAGCATTACCGACCATGACGGTCTTATAAATTCCCTTTTTGAAGAACCCCCCCATTGCCCTCCTCCCAAAACCATACCGGACTACAACAATACCAATTGGAAAGCATTTAATACGTTCCTGAAACCTCTGTTCAACTCCCTACCTCGATACATACCTCCCAGTCCTCTCCCGTCAACACTGACCTGTCATTTGAACACCTGACAACCGCAATCAACACCATCCGTGATCGAGTCATTCCTAAAAGAACCCTGAACTACCATTCTCAGATTTCCCTCCCTCCTGAGATTATCCTCGCTATTAAAACCAAACGAAAACTCCAACGGCAATTGTTCCGATTCAACTCTAACGTAAATCACCGTAAAGAACGAATTGATAATCTTACCATCTCCATCCAAAATCGGATCTCAGATTTTTATGACCCATTCTTCGCTCGAAGAATACGAAGAAATACCTCTCTCGCACCGCATACGCACAAAAAAATCCGGAACAGTTGTCCTAGACCCGAACAAAATATTGATAGATCTTTCCATATCCTTAGTCGAAATATATTCGCCCTTGATAAAGCGAACTCCTTAGCTGACCACTTTGTAAATTCCCAAGTGATACCGAACCAACACACCAGTCATCCAACTGAGCTTACAGTCGCACACTCAATTAAAAACCTAATGAGTTGTCCTTTGTGCATCGTACATGCTTATTTTCCTCGATCCTGGCGTCAGGTCATCATAGTGCCAATCCGCAAAAAAACATAGGTAGTAAAATTACTACCTAGCAGTTACCGGCCGATCTTCCTCCTGCTTTGCCTTGGCAAGATCTTCAAAATTGTCATATATATAACTAACATAACATAACTAACTAACATAACTATACCTCACATCAAATGAAATCATTCCTCATTGCCAAGTTGCGAGCCATCCCCTCCACACAAAAAAATCAAGCCCTCCTCAAAACAAACCTTTGTATTAACTTACATAACAACTCACCTACTACCGCTTGCCTTCAACCAAGTCGGCTTTATTCATATAATGACAGACAACTTCCACTTCCATCGGGTACAGTTCGGATACAGGGTACAGAAGTTCGAGTACACCCTTAGGTAAAGAAAGTAGTTTTGTCATGTTTGTAGATTTTGTCGAACAATTTAGTTGCTCGGTCCTGTATATATTTGTCAATCTTGTCTGTTTTAATGTCTTTTTGTATGGTTATGTTTGTCACATACGTAAGATTATTGCCTTATTCTGTAAGGTTAGGAGTGTTTTTTTGTTTGTCTGTGTAGTTTGATTCAGTGCAGAAGTTGCTCGATCTTATGACTTGGTAGTAGATCAGAAGCTTGTACTTATTGTTTACGTGACCTTTCTTTAGGAGGGGCTCTAGGGATTTGATACTGCTCATCCATTGCCCTCGTTTTGTACGTAACTGCTGTGTTCGGTTTAGTTTTTCCTTAAATAGAAGTCCCAGGTCAGTAGGTTTTCATTGTATGTCTTCGTAGTTGACATGACAAACCGAACTAATCCTGTGGATTTCCTGCGATTCATCCCATCTCGAATGTGTCGCTATAGATATATACATATATATAAATTGTATATATATGTATATATATATATATAGATATATAAATATATAAATGTGTGTGTATGTGCATATATAGCTCATTCAAATCCTAATGAGCTTCGCAGTCATAGTCAGTCGATCACTAGACATGATTACGTGTACATGGAATCGGTACGCGAAGATATTGAAAGCGTGTAAGTGTGTGTGAAAGCAGCACAAAGGTACAATGTTTTAGTGGGCAGAATGCCAGCAAGTAAAGATGCCGAAGCGGAAGAAGCCGCACAGCGGTTCGTCATCACCAAGAAGCGAATCAGCGGATAAAAGACAATAGAAACGCAGCGAAACGACATCGGAGATCGAACGCGACTCGGAGCTCAACGCCGACTACAGCAAGCAGGAGGAGATGGAGACAGCGACAACTTCAAACAACAAACTGCAACAGCTCGAGGAGGAGAACCGCGAGCTGAGAAAGAAAATCGTCGAGCTCATGGGTAAATTAAATAACATGACCGCACTACTGCAAACAGAAGTAAGAAGGAAGCACTACGTACAATCACCAACACGAAAACCAAACCAGCAGCCCAGCCGCAACCAGAAAAATCTCCCGCATCGACAGCCACAGCCGCAAACAAACAACCGTCACCACCACAATACAACAAGAAGATGAGTCATTGAAAACATTCCCAATTGTCACACTAGAAAATAACGACATCATTGAATCAATACAAAACAATTTATTAAAAAACTCCCCAATAAATATCTCCTGAAAAAAAAACGACTCCGTCCTCTACCCAAATTCTGCTTAACACGCCTGCCGAGTTTCAGGCAACTAAAAAGTTTCTCGCCGAGAGCAACAAGGAATTTTTCACTTACACCCGAACCGACCAAAAATCTAGTCAAACGGGGACTAGACAGTGCCAACACGCAAAAGGATATCCTTAAGGACCTCAATGCTCAAGTCATTCAAGACATTATTTCAATCAAGCCCTTCGAAACGTTTACGGCTAAACGCTAAAACAGAAAACTGAACGTATGGCTAATTACATTCGGTTCCAACTTCAACATTGCCACTCTAAGCAAGGTTACCAGAAACGAGAATGCGCTAATTGCCACTCCGACGAGCACCCTGCCAATCACCGCAACTGTCCTGCATTTGTCAAAGTCCGACAGTCTCATCCAATTGCTACTTCAAAGAAAATTTCCTCACAAACCTATATGAAACCCTCAACCAACAACAATCCTGTTCAATCATAAGTGTCCTACGCAGCAGCTCTCAAAACAAACCTCCAAACTAAAGCTGCTCCACCATCATTATTTCAAAACGAAATATCCTTCCTATTCGGGATGAAGATCGCAGGAGTTGCTGCGAAACTGTAACAATTCCTCCCGTCTACAAATCCACCACCAATCAGCTCGAAAAGAAAATCTTGATGTGCTCCTTCATAGCGTCCCTAGATGGATGATAAATAGTGGAGCTAAACATCAACTCAATTGTCAGTAGAGCACGCCGTCATGACCTTGAAATCTTCTTTCAAACTCACCAACCTCATATTGTCCTCCTATGCGAAACCAAAACCTCACCACGGCACAGGCCACACTTTCCCTCATTCAACCTTTTCCGAATTGATCGCCGAGACTCTCATGTTGCGAGCGGCACTGTAATCTTCGTCAACTCGAAATTAAAATCCACACAGCGCTTGTCACCCTGTCGGGATGCGTCCACTTTCGAATCCACCACAATTCCACTGAAACCCGAAGTACCGTACTCTTCTCTTCATCAATCTATTGTCCAGAGTCACAACTCAACGAATCTGACTTCAATCTCCTATTAACTTTCTTAAAAAATTACCCCAGTTTAAAGGGGAAAAATCCCACATTATAATAGGAGGCGACTTCAACGCGAGACATACCTTGTGGCTAAATTGTAGCACCAACTCCAACGGCACCACACTTCACTGCTGGTACTCCAGTACTCCAACAACTCAATACCTCTCCAAAACTCCTTACAAACACCAACTAGCCCGACCTATCCACAAGCAGCATCATACCTTGACTTATTTATAGTCAACGATGACCTTCTTATGGAGCCCCAACCACTCACCCCTTCCTTCCCACTGTCTCTGGTATCAGCGACCATGATGCCGGAATCCTAGAAATTAAACTCCATGAACGTCCACTCACGGGAAACCCTCCCTTCGTCCTCGACTTCTACAATGTCAAATGGAAGAAACTAAACTAGCACCTCTCTCGCACACTTAAACCCCAGCTGATGCCCATTCCATCAACAACCAATCAACCGACGAAACTGTATCCCGTTACACTTCCCTCATCCACGAAACTACAGAGAAAATCATAAACAAAAGAGTCTTCAACTATAACTCCCTACTAACACTACCCTCTGAACTCATCGACGATGTACGACTTAGGAGAACCCTTCGTAGGCGTCTATTCCGCAACCTATTTAACCCCAAAAATTCCCAAATTCGCGACCGAATCCGACAATAAGATTACGACATTCGTTCCAATATTCAGCACCTCTATCACCGACACCTCATTCTACGGCTATCTAACATACAACTTTATCAACCCAATCATCATTCGCATATACTGCCTCAATGTGTATCACCCAAAAAGCAGAAATGTTAGCCGATCATTTCCTCACCACACATCTCACGTCTGCTAACTTATTAGACCCTAACTTAGATTGTGCTATCAATGCCACCATAGACTCCCTACGACCCAATCCCACATTCCGTCAACTCACAAACCCCCACCTTTCCCTTTTCAACCATCCGCTTTCGTCCATCCACATCCACTGCATCCTCAATGCATACTTCGCGCTTGCCTGGCGAAACGTCACAATAATACCGATCCTCACAAAAGGCAAAAATCAACAGAGGCATCAAGCTTCCGACCCATATCAATGCTCTCCACAACAAGCAAGATCTTTGCAACTTTAATCGAAGAGTTCATCGATCAACACTGCTCTCATTTCAACATTATCCCAAAGTTCCAGTTCGCAAACCAACCCTCGCATTCAGCGGACAATGCCTTACTCACCCTCAAAACACACAAATAAGTGCTAACAAAAACCTCCCCACAGTTGCCTGTCTCATGGACATCCAGAAAGTCTTCTATTCCGTCTGGCCAAATGGTTTCGTTACCAAACTTGTCAGCATCTTGAACTTCCATCCGCACCTCAACAAACTCATTTCGTCTTTCCTCACTAACAGGAAATTCCAAGTTAAACTCCCGAACGCTCGCTCGCCCTGAAAATCAATGCCACAAGGTTCGGTCATCTCAGCTACCTTCTTTTCCATTTACACTGCCGATCTGCCACCCCCTTCCTAGTCAATTTCATATATCCACATTCTGCAATATACTGACGATATTATCATATATCACTCAGCGTTAAGCCTTCCGCTATGCCAGCACCGCCTCAATCACTTCCTCGACACCCTCCACAAGTACTTCATCAAATGGAAGCTTATACCTAAACCCTCCAAGTGCGAGACTATAGTCATATATGGCAAAGCTCGCCTCACTAAAAAAGCCAGATCTGACTCAACCAAAGTCCAACTACTTCTAAACGGAGAGAAAATTTGAAACCTTGACATTCTAATGAATCAAAAACTCTCCCCAAACTTCCTTGTCACAACGATCCTACAAAGAGTCACTGACACATTTTAGGCCCTTTCCCCCCTCATGCACGTTCGTACCGCACTCCCCAAAATGGTGAAGCTCCTCTGCTACAAATCCCTCTTCCGACCACTTATTACTTTTGGACTCACTTCTGGTGTGATCTACCCCCATCTCAGATGGAGAAGATGCGCCGCAAAGAGAGACAAATTCTCCGCCACTGCTGCGGAATCTTCAAATAGGAAGAAGCTCATATCCAGCCAAATCCTTTATGACACAGCGCAAATTCGAAGAATTGACGAAGTCCTCAATCCTTTCGCCTACTCGCTGATCAAGGAAGGATCTTTGACTCAGCAAAACGAATATCCTGGTACAATAAATCATACTCCACCTCCCAATACACCCCATACACCCACCCACCAAGCCCTCATTGAAGAAAAAAATTGTTTTGTAAATAGTATTTTTTTATTTATTCATTTATTTTTAAACTACAGAAATCAATTTGCCGGTCCACTTCCTGATAGAGAACGTTTTTATGGATGAGCTTGCGGATGGATGCGGTAGCGAACAGAATTTTCATGAAGAAAGTTAATCAAATTAGTGACGTTGAATAATTGACAGTAGATAAAATAAAGTACGGTTTCAAATGCGGTACGGTAAAACAATCTCTGTAATCACCAACAATAAATCAAACCGTTGATGAGGAGTATGAACCGAAGACAGAAAAGAGCTAGGAAACCGAAACGTACAACACAAATATACGGTCTTAAGTATCCGAGTTCAAAAATGAACAAATGGGGTGTTCCCTTCAAACTCTAGGCTGTCTAAATACATTCCCACACGTTTTTTCCCATTTCCCCATTCCCAAACTATTAATCGGTAGGCAATTGTATTTGTTTTGATTTTATATTAATGTTTTACGTGATGAATTTTTTATGTAAATAATATTTTTGTAGTTAAAAATGACCGGAGATTAACTGACACTGAATTAAGCCAAACTTCAAAATATATTTGAAAGAAAATAAAAATCTAGATGTGATTTTTGATGAAAGTGAAACATAGTCGTTCCACATGAGAGTTCAATACGATTCAGATGATGCCTAGGAAGTAGGAAAAGTGAATGATATAATAATGACAGTAAAGAGAGTGACATTGAGAGAATTCTATCATTGAGTGATTTCACTAAGGGATCAATATATTAAGGAAAAGATAACATAATATTACACCGTAATCCTCTGTCCTCGTGCAAGGATGAGCACTTGCAGTAAAACCTGAAGCAAAATATGCGTAGCGAGAATTCGCTTGCTTTCATATATTTATTTCATATCATATAAAAAGCATGTTGAGAACAAACTTCAAGTAAGATTCGTAAATTGAGGCAGAGTTAGTATAATACATCAAACGAATATAGGCACAATGAGCTGATTAAATAATTATTTGATTTTTCTTTTTTTCAAATCTGGTCTTGGATTGTTCAAATCTGGTTGAGAAATCCTCAAAGAATTGTGAGCGAATGACAAATCAGGTATAGGGACACGCGTTAAGGAAGGCTAGCAGCTAATACGCCAAGTATCAGACAATTGTAGGAAAATTTTGCTAACAACTGCCAAGACCGTTTTGGTTCATTCGAAAATTTAGTAATTGACAAGAAGCTGGTAGCAGTTCGTGGTAGATGGGAGTTTCAGCAAAACAGCAAAGTGTTGAATGAAAATTACAGCTCTTCTTGGTGCGAATATATATTATTTTTTGAATATGAAGACAACCATCGATGCTGGCTTAATTTCTTTAAAACTGCTTTGGAAACGTATGTGTCAATTTTTTCATAAGCCTTTGTGGACTTTAAATGCTGACTTTTGGGCTTTCACAGCCCAAACACATTGGAGCCACGGCGTAACGTAGGGTGACACGATGAACAAGCAACCAGCAGTGCGCGTTATCCTTGATCGTCATTTTCAGTTGAGTGCTAAAAAGTGTTTTATTAAGTGCACGAATCGTCCCCGCCATGCACCTGCCTTGGAGCGTGACACTTGCAGGTAGAATTTTGAATTTTCGCTTTTTATCCCCGCCTAAAAACACCAATTAGGGCTCAATTAGTTCTCGATCGTTGAACTATATCTTTGGTCAATTCAGAATGGTAAAATTTGATCAAACATTAGCAATTCTCTAAAAAGTTTCAGCTCAAGAAGTACACAAGCACTATCAATGCGACCTGTACTTGACGTTGTGGTATCTCAATACAGAATTTGAACTTTATCTGCTAGATTCCAGTCTGCAAGCACTTTCCATTCTCATCTGCTCATTCTTTTACTGATGAGTTTTCTAATCTTGGCACAGCAATCAATGGTTCCTTATTTCCATATGAACTAAGATCCGGAAGAAGTTCTCCTATTGACAAAGTGAACGGTCACAACCTCTAGCATGTTGTTTTGAGAATCAATTTTATAGATTCCGCGCGCTCTTTGCGTTTTTCGGTGCGATTCCTTGAATTGAGGACTTACTTATAGGAAATTAATCAGCATTGTATCCAAGTGTTTCAATAGTAGCTTGTATTCTAGCTAGTAGCTAGAATACATCCACAGTAACACAACTTGTCGTAAGAGGCGACTAATGGGAACACAGCACCGAAACCGGACTATGATTTGACTCTCGACTTTATTTGACGCATGTGGGCTGGCCGCCATGATATTCTGGACCTAATCGCTTTCTGCGCGGTACCGCCGGGGTGAAACCCGTGCGCAAACGGCTCCAGGCTAATATCACGCCGTCTCCGTCCCGATAAAACCTTGGCAAGCCTCCGAGTACGTTCAAAGCTCGCACCATTGAGTTGGTGGTGAAGGTTCGGTTGAGTCGTACTCCCGATTAGCGCTGATCTGGCTCTGAGCACCTGACTCCATAAGGGCTGGTGCCAACCCTCGCATGGCCTCCCTGCTTGCATAGATAACCATGGGATCATTAAGGCGACTACACATTTGAGCGGAGATAGCGGCTCTGAGGGGGGACCCTTAATAACCAAATGAAACAACAATAAAAACAACAAACCGTTCCGAGGAAGAACGGTTCACTTAAAAAATGTTATGCGATCCTCAAACGTATGCAAGGCGCGTGCATAAACCAAAAAACAATCAGTAAAGATGTAAAAAATGGAGTGTTTGAGCTCGAAGACCTCTTGGATCGAGTTTGCCACTACATGAGACTCTGGAAAAAGCTGGAAGAAGAACATCCAGATCAAACGGTGCACGTTAAAGTTACCCAACCTTTCCTTCCAAGTATCGAGAGGACTGCTGCTAGGCCTCTTGAGAGTGAACAGAAGAAAAGGCGTAAAGAGAACGTTGAGCCAGAAAAAGAAACGCCACAAAGAAAAGACGCTTTCCAACTCGTGATATCTTAGGCGGCAAAAAAATCCGCAAAACGCGAACATAGGCTGAGCCAAAAAACAGTGCCTGTTCAAACAACGACAAATACCGTGGACAAACCAGCAAGAAAAAAGCGAAGAGTCCTTGGAGACGCCATTCTTGTGAAGCCCACTGACGGAAGGAGCTATTCTGACGTTCTACGCGATATCCGCAAGAATGTCAAGCCGGAAGAAACAGGGACGATTATTAAAACTCTACGATCGACGAGGTCCGGAGGGCTACTCGTCGAGTTTGCAGCGGACTCCTCCGATAAATCGAAATTCCGCGACAAAAAAGACTGCGTTGAGACTACGCGCTGTGTTTTATGTAACCATCTTAACTCCCAACCGGCAGAGCACCTTCACGTTGCAGGAACAGGCGCGTGCCCAATCTTTAGAGAGGCACTAGCAAAAGCAGCTCTGAGGTGATGATCAGGGCTCTTCAAATTAACTTGCATCAATGCACAAGATTTGTTAGAGCAGTCCGCCGGAGAAAAGAGAGCTGATCTGCTGCTGAGCGAACAACATCGAAAGAAGACCTCACCAGCCTGGTTCTCCAATGACTCCCATACTCCTGCCGTTTGGGTTCGTGGCAGCATGCGACTCCAGTTTCAAGGTCACGGCCGAGAAGACGGTTTAGTGTGGATTCGGTGCCCGGCTATAACGTTTTTCAGCGTATACCTGACGCCGAATGAGTCCATGCCATCTTTTCAAAATAGACTTGACGCGCTACAAGATGCTGTTCTGAACACAGATGGCAAAGTACTCGTAGCAGGAGACTTCAACGCCAGAGCCGTTGAGTGAAGCATGCCTCATACCGATTCCAGAGGGCAACGCATTCTGGACATGTCGGCGAGGACCGGGTTGGTGGTTTTAAATACCAGCAATGTACCTACCTTCCGGCGCTGGGGCTGCGACATTCGCCTCGGAGTCCCTCGCTCCGACGACGCTGAACTGGAGAGTACTCGAGGATTATTCAGCGAGTGATCACCAATACATCGCGTTTGAGATCGGCGATACCACTCCTCGCTCGTCTCAACGATCTTTCACTCCCGGGTGGAATATCGGAAAACTGGATGTGGAGACTTTCACCAATGTTATTCTGGAAGGCGGAACGACGTCGGGGTGCCCTTCAGGGAGCGGAAGGGCTGGAGTTGAGGGAATCGTGGAGTCAACGATGAACCTCATCACTTCTGCCTGTAGCTCATCTATGCCTCAACGGAGGCCTCGACACGACAGGGCTGCTGTACATTAGTGGTGAAAAGATATCGCAGACAAACGAGGCGAGTGTCACAGACTTCGGCGTGCAGCTCAGCGCTCGAGAAACGTAGGGGAAGCATCCAATAGGACAGCTGCCCACGAGGTAGACTCAGGCGAATGCAGGGGACCTATCTCCTCGGCAGTATGGCTTTAGAGCAGGGCGATCCACTTCCGATGCCATCATGGAAGTGGTGAATGCAGAACTGAAAAAAGAGTTGTCTTGCGAATGACCCTTGACGTCAGAAATGCCTTCAACTCCGCCAGATGGTCGGATATTCTTGGCACATTGGAAAATTTTTTCAATAAAAAAAAATATTTGGGACTATTGATCGATTCCAAAATGAGCTTTTCGGAACAGATCAGGGCAACGGCGGAAAAGGCCGCGATAGGTGTCTCAGCTCTAAGTCGGCTAATGTGCAACATCGGTGGGCCCACACCGAGCAAACGCCGACTTCTTTATGACCAAAATTATGACCGAAAAGTGGAGGGCTCAAGATATGCTGTCAACCGAGAGGAGAGGCAGCGCACAATACTCGAGTGGCAACAGTCCTGGGAAGGCGACTCTAATGGCCGCTGGACTGCCCGTCTTATAAGGGACGTGGGATCGTGGTAAATCGAAGGCACGGTGAGACTGATTATGACCTTACCCAGCTTCTTAGCGGGCATGGGTATTTTCAATCTTACTTGCACAAGATTGGTAAATCACGGTCCCCAGACTGCATTTTCTGCCCAGGGGAAAGGGACGACGCATGTCACACCTTCTTCAACTGTAGAAGGTGGAACAGGATGCGGCAGGACTTGTGGGAGGTGATGGGAGAGCTTTCTCCAGACAATCTGGTCGGAGAAATGCTGAAAAGTTTCGACAAATGGACCTGTGTGGCACATTACTCTCGGGCAATACTTACTGCCAAAAAATGTTCAATGGATAACCTTGGGCGCGGGGTCTAGGAGGATCTTCTTTCCAGCAGTCCTCCTCCATCCTGCACCCTCCCACTGGGGGAGATTTCTTTAGGCTGACGGCACGCTAGGGCGAAGTAAAAAGAGGCCTAGCCCGAAGTAATGTGTCAAACGGTTCCAGGCTAGAGTCTCTTGACCGGGGGGGTTTTTAGTGGGTAGTCTTGTAGCATGCACTGCTAGGACTCCCACACTCCGGGCGTAAATTGCCTTCACCCCCCAACCCAAAACAAAAAAAATAGTAGCTTTAATAGCAACTCTTCAGCGCCGCTACTAATTTTGGAATGATGAAAGGTTCAGATACAATATTGCGTGACGGCCATGTATGAGCGCGATGCGATTCTCGCTCGTCGTCGCGCAACGCATTCAATTCACAATGCACGCGATGCGAGGAACAATAATGTTCATATGACAAATGTCAAATTGGCGACGTTTCAAATGATCAAAATTGTTTTTGATTTTTTAGAAATTTGAATTTGGAATTTTCCTTTATTTGGCAAATAAAAGCCTCAACAAAGATGCACGAAATTTTCATTCAAAATTTATTTCGAAGAACCCTTGTACTTAAAAAGTACTGAAGGCGTTTGAATTTCAAATTTCATTTTCGCGCCATAGAGCATGTGACAAACATCACGCACCTCGTTGCGAGGAATTTTCGTTTTTCGAATATTTCTCGCCTCATCGCAATCGCATCGCAATCATTGTATGATGTCGTATACAAATGCTTGTTACGAAAACTGGTTGACATTTGCTGCAAGACTCTCGTCGCGCTCTCGGATCGCAGTCTCGCAGCATTGTATTTCGGCCTGAAGTCTTTCTGCATAGATATTTTCGCTTTTTCCCTTAAAAAATTAAAATGGCTCCCGGTATCGTTGTAAAAGGGATTTACATACATTCTTTTTTTTTCATTCAATGAAGCACACCGGCGTGAGCAATATCAAACAAATTTTCAAAGTTCCTAACAAAGTATTTTGTGTATTTTTTTGCAATTCCCTCAAAATTTGATATAATTTCACAAGTTTCTTTAAACAATTAGGGAGAGATTTCATCGGTATACGCGTCTTTGCACAATATTTAATACACTTGCAAAGACTGAGAATTGTACTTTCATTTACAGTTAAAGTTTAAGCAGTTAAGTATGGCGACCTTCGTGATAATCACGCGATGATGGTGATGAATTTTTATTTGTTTGTTTCTTTTCGTCTGAAGCGATGAACTTTTATTTGCCTGTTTTATTTCGTCTTGACCTCTAAACATTTTGAACATATTAAAATTTACGAATAAAATTGAGTTTCCGCCAAAATTACAATTTAAATATCAAATTGTAACAAAATTTAACGCATGACGGATGTAGTCGTTATGACGCACTTAACTGGTTAAGAAAAATTTGACGTTTACATAACACTTTTTGGGTTTCGCAAAGATGACATTTTATCTGATATGTCAAAACAGAATAGTGGAAGTGCAACTCGAAGAGAATTTAAAAAATAATGCACACGACATTGACAGTTCAACATCAGACTGAATTACAAAACAATTTGCTTCTTCCATGACCTTGCGTGGAAGAATGCATTCTCCTTGTTTTCCGTGTTTTTCCGACAGAGATGGACGATTTTTTTTCTCCGGAAGAAGTTCCGTCGTTTGTGGCGAAACAATACACTGAAAATGGCACACAGTCGAAACATACAGTAAGGATACAAGGAAACACACGGGGAAAGACGGAACTAGTTTTCATATACGTGAACCTCCAGAGCCACCAGCAAAAGACAAGATGCTGCCATCAAAAGGCGTTGTTATCTTTATCCCGGGAAAAAATCACAACCGCAAGTACACTTATGCTTCGCAAACAAGTCAGATTTGCTTACAACGCGCGAATTTTATATTTGAACATTGTCACATAAAGACCAAAGAATCAGTTTACTTATCCAAAGATAATAGTATGTAAGTTGATTCATTTGAACCTTAAGTTAATGTGAAGTTCTGTTTCAATCTCTATTATAAAAGTTAAGTACTGTTGATTTAATTATAAGTGTAAATTTTTATTTATACTAAGAAATATATTCGTGTTTCGCATATAGTTAGACAATACCCAATTTTTTAAGGAGCAAACTTACACAAGTATACACAAGCACGAAATACGAAGTCGTGCGAATAATTTATTAATGTACAAAGTCATCCTATACAAAATATGCTATTGTTCACGACATTGTTTTCGGAGATTTTGATCTAAACTGACATGTTAAAAAACTCGTAGCAGTTATTCGTATATTCAGTTACGTCGTTTCATTTATTTTCAACTATAATAAAAGTCGTTCTTCCGATATATTTGTACTACGTCCAGAACTAATATCCTTGATTCTGCTGTAGAGAGATAGTAGTTTGGGCTGTATACATATGCAAATTGTTCAGATTTACTATGTCGCTTAGTAAAACTAAAATACCCTCACATATGTGGAGTAACGCCTGGGTGTTACAACTTTGCTTCCATTTCTTCCTTATTTTTCTTCGTATAATTTTAAGGCTCTTAAAAGGCGATAAAAGTGTTTTTCTCACATCGTAAAATGCGATTTACATGGAAATGCTGTTAGAAGCAAAGTCGGTCGAAGGTAATTTTATGAAAAAGATTTATTTCATTTTTATCTACTTATGAGTGGATACTGTTGATGAGGGTTCTGAAGAGTTTTATCCCCTACGCATTCTAGATTTCCATCGGATTCAGTATTTTAAATAATTTTCCGCCTAAATTATCTATAACGGACGTTTGCTTCGAGACTCTGACGTTGAGGACATACTTGTAGGGCCTGATGTCCTTTTTATGATTTAAAACTCTTTTTTCAAGCGATAAAACTATTATCTTGCGAATGATGCGAGCTACATGCTGTACTCTTGTGGAAAAGCTTCGCGAAACGCTCATAAGCACCCAAGCTTAGAAAGCAGTGCGACTCGTATTCATATTTGTGTTTACTTTGTCTCTGATGTTGACACCTCAATTCCATGGAAATGGAATACAGTCACACAACCCACCGTTATCTTATTTCTAAAGGATTTAGCTGAATAATTTTAAGGAAATATGTTTTGTCTAGTATTCACATTCATATTCTAGTATTCAGCGTTACTCAATGAGTACATCAACTCCAATTTAATTTTTGGGTATCAATTACAAATCATCTATCACTAGCGTTCATTCGTTTTGCAAGAATTCAAAACGTTAAAGTTATGGGTCGTTCTTAAAATTTTGCGCCTTCCTGTTAATTTTACTTTTCTTATCTCTGTAAAATCACTCTACTCTGTGAAATTGCCATGTATAGTGCACTGAGAAAAGTAATCCAAGTAAATCTAATTAAATACTATCTCAGGGCATTTTCCACAACAGGTTATGGGCTCAGTAAGCCCTAGTGATCACAACAATTGTAAAAGTTTTATAAAGAACGATACTTAAAACATTAATCACAAGAAGCCGGGAAATTCCTAACTTAAAAGTGAAAATGTCAGCCAACAAAACATTGGCATTAATAGAAAAATTAACTGGCCGATAATTACTCAACATGGAGATTTGCTGTTAAAACATATCTTCAGCATGAAGAATTGTGGGATTGTGTAAAGGACGACAGCAATGTGGATCTCAAACGCAACATAAAAGCGAAATCCAAGAAAATATTTCTATTGCGGCATCCAAGATAATTACGTCCACATCCAAGAAGCGAATACTGCGAAAGAAATGTGAGACAATCTTGCCAAAGTATTTGATGATTCAGGGCTGACACATCGTATTGGATTTCTTCAGGAACTGTGTACAACAACACTCACCAGTCTTCAAAATTTAGAGGAATACGTCAGTAAGATCATGATGACCGCGCACAAACAAAAAAAAAACATATGGTTTAAACTGGACGACGACTGGTTGTGAACCGTCCTCCATTCAGGTCAACCAGAGTCCTATCAGTCCATGATAATCGCCATTGAAAGTTCAAGTATAAAAATTTGTACAGACGCCGTGAAATCGAAAATTCTTCAAGATGTTAACATGAATGAGAGTTAAACTTCAACAAATGCAATGAACCAAAATTTTAAAAAGAAAGGAATAAAAAAACATTTTCAGTCAAAAGGACCTCGTATATACATGTAATAAGTAGGGCCACATCGGCACCGAGTGCAAATCTAAGGAGAAGGATAAAACAGAAACGTCAAGTTATGCTGCTGCGTTCACTGCTTCTGATAATAACAGGCATGAATGGTAAGTTGACTCGAGAGCATTCCTGCACATGACTAGATGTAACAAATAACTCTCACACACGAAAGAGCCACCAAATAAAATAATGAAGGTTTCAAATGATAATTCCATGTCTGTGAAATGAAATGTTGATGCTTGTGATGAAAGAGGTCAATGCAGAAAATTGCTATTCAAGAATGTGCTGTATGTACCAGAGTTGGTAAATAATCCAATTATTACAGTTAGCCAAATAATAAAGAATGGTGACCGCGTCAAATTCAATAGCAATGTACGTGTTATTTTGAACAAACAAATAGTAGCAACAGCCAGATTTGTGAATAACAGGTATCTAGATAAATTGAAAGAATTTAAGATATATGCAGAAAACTAACTACATTGCAAAATTAAGTGTCTCCGGACTGATGATGGTTTTGAATTCATCAACAAGAATATCTCTGACCATTTAAGCAGTAATGGTATTAAGATCAAACAACAGTACCTTACACTCCGCAACAAAATGGAGTTCCGTGTATTTGGGTGTGAAGCCATGATACACTTACCCAGAGAGAGAATAAAGAAATGGGATCCAAAAGCAAAGAATACTATCTTCACTGGTTAATATAATAATAGCAGAAACTACAATTTTATTATCCCTACTTTAGGATTGATTGTGAAAAGCTGAGATGCAGTTTTCCTGGAATCAACTGCAATAAGAAACTATGTTCCAATGGATTTGACAGAATCGAAGAACAAGTCCATAAACGGAGAGCTCCCTCATGCAAGCCCAGAGTCATTCTCCACATCTCTAGCTCAGATGGATCTGAATTTGATCATGGACCGAATAGCAGTATCTATGCCCTAGAAAAAAAAATTGGAGATCTGCAGCGTCAAATATAACACCAAGACCGAGAAACAAACAACAACAGTCCAAGACAGAAGATTTTGAAACCTACTTATGTCAAGTAGAAGGGAATCTAGACATACCCCTGACTCACAATGATGCAGTCACATCCGCTGATTCTGAGAAGTGGAAAATATCAATAAGTGAAGAATTGAAATCTCATAGTGGAAACGAAACTCGACATAGGTTGAGAAGCCTGAAACTGCCAAAATGAGTGGGTGTAAGTGGGTTTTCAGGCATGAAGAAGAACTAACGGGTCCACGGTATACGTCTCGTCTGTGTGCGAAAGTCTACGCAATAACTAAAAGAAAAGGTTGTAAGGAAACATTCTCACCGACAGTACGAGAATGAGAATATATGCACATTTTTACCAGTTGCTGCTGAACAAGATGTAGAAATATATAAAAAATAGCTAAAATAGATAAATAATAAAGATAGCTTTTCTATATGGTGAGTTCGAAGAAAAAATATTTATTGTTCCCCCTGACGGCTAAGAATGTGAACTTGACAATGTCTGCAAACTCAATAAGTTTCTGTATGACCTTAAGCAAGACTTAAGAGTTAAAATACTAAATTCAGCGAAGTTATAGAGTAGTTCGGTCTTGTCAAATGCTCAGCAGATCAACGTGTCTATATTGGCCATTGTTACAGTTTCCTTCTGCTGGCCTGGTTCTTCAGCTTTCCCCGGAAAGTAACCGGCCGGAGCCCTCGGTCCCGGTAGGTCTTTCACACTCGCTTCCACCGAGGCTCAATATGCCGCAAAGCGAGAATACGGTAAACCGATTCAGGTTCGGCCAGGTTTACCGGACACCTCAAACGGGTTTTCAAACGGTTCATCAATTTCTCGTGGCCAATTTCCAGTCCGTTCACCAACTTCCCGCGCTCTTTCCGTAAAATGTCAGTTTTTTCCCCTGCTGCAATCGAGTGATAAGTAAATCCGTCGAAATAGACTCCCCATCGCAATTTCACTTGGAAAATTCACTAAAAATGCGATACGCATTCACGGGCCAAACACACGGCGACGCTGCCCAAGGCATATCGTTCTGGGAAACACAATCACAAAAAAGTGACGCGCTGTTCTTTTTCACTTCCTTTTCAACTATGGATCTAGCGGGTTAATGATCCTTCCGCTGCGGCCGTTCACCCTTCGGACGATGACCCACCCGAGACTCGACCCTCGCTTGCAGAGCTGCGGTATTTGCCGTGTGGTGAGTTTTCCCAATCGCACCGGATCTCATCACATTTCACCTTGACCCTTGACCACTGACAGGTGTTGGCTTGGTTTGAGTCGCGGTATTGGCTCGAATTCGCCGGCCATATTCTTATCTAATTCTATACTTAATTCTATAATTCTTATCTAATTCTATACTTAATTCTATAGTTCTTACAATGTTTTGGTCTCAAAACCTATGAGCTTCTCTCCTTCGCATGACGAGTTACCAATGTTTTTTTTTATCCGTGAAGGAAGCTCCCACGAGGATGGCGTTACAATACCGTAACACCATGCTAAAAGAATTAAATGCTATTTATGCCTTTATGCAGACGATTGTCTGTTAATGAAAGAAAAGAAAAGTTGATATTAAAAGAAGTGATTGATGAATTGAAAATTATCTTTGTTATAAACACTTCTCCTCCCTCCAAATTTTGTTGGTACGCAAAAAGAGCGGAATGGATGATACATTTTTGTTCATCAAACCAAGTGCATACAAAAATTACTGCAAAAATTTAACATGAGCAGTGCTAACCCAAAAACTATTCCTGATGATCTTCATGATCAGTTATAGAAAAGTTAGACAGCAACTGTGAAGATCTTGTCATATCAAGAAGCCGTTGGATCACTTATCCATCTGGTAACGGTAACCAGACCTGACATTATGTATGCAGTCAGTATGGTGAGTCAGTTTTTGCACTTTTGTAACGAGTTTCACGGTAACGCAGTCAAGAAAATGTTAGTGTCTAAAATTTACCATGGAACTGGGCTTATGTTATCAATCCCAGCCGCAGACGACTGATTTGGTAGCTATCGTGATGCAAATCACGCTAAGGTATGAAATTAAGGCCCTCCTTGACAGGATACGTTTTCATAAAAAGTAGAGCTTCTATCACATGGTCAAGTAAACGCCAGCAAAGTGTAGCGTTATCCACAACTGAAGTTGAGTTCATGGCTGAATGTGCAGCTACCAAAGTAATATTTTGGTTATAACATTCACTAAGTGATGTAGGAGAGTACAAACAAAGTTCTGTGCGTCTAAATGCAAACATATAGCTAATCTATATAATTTTGTAAAAGCAAAATACTATGAAAAGCTTATAATTTTAAACTATGTAAGCACAGATCATCAACTTGCAGATATGTGCACTACAGCTTTATCTCCAGATACATTGAAACTAAAGAGAACCAGCATTTGCATGTTAAATTTAAAGATCTAATTAATACATGCTTTTCAATTGTATAATTTACAAAGGAAGACTCTAATTTGAAGAGAGTGTTAAAGTAAAGTGTAATCTTTTAAATTTTGCGCCCTCATGTCAACTCTCTTTTTTTTATCTCTGTAAAATCACTCTACTCTTTGAAACTGTCATGTATTCAACTGTCAAGGAAAGTAATCCAAGTAA
The DNA here is from genome assembly GCA_954870665.1 of Stratiomys singularior. Classification (NCBI taxonomy): domain Eukaryota; kingdom Metazoa; phylum Arthropoda; class Insecta; order Diptera; family Stratiomyidae; genus Stratiomys; species Stratiomys singularior. The sequence goes on along the minus strand of OX940879.1, from coordinate 60,817,468 downwards.
ATCTTATTAAATAGTATCTTAGTGCATTATTTGCAAAATAAAATTTGGATTTCTTAAAATTTAACCTATATTCGATTCTGAATCGTTATACGCCTTCCCTGCTGTTCGAGTTTTTAATTTTGACGGGTTTGTGTGGCGGTCATTTTTTGGTGGTAGCTTCGGTCTAACATTTATGTTTCTTCGACGGATAAATAAAACTCTTGTTTTATTTTATAACACCAACTTTATTTACTATAATCCCGGTGTACAATTCTTATTGTATACATGAACCGGTATTCGAAAAGGCACCCCAACGCAGCCTCACATTGGGTGAAAGGAGATAGAGGCTTGTCCGTACCTTTGACGCGAAGAACTAACTCTCCGAGACAATTCCACTTCTATTTATACTACTCGTCGCCTACTTGATTTGATTTCATTCAATTCAAAATATCAATGTATACTTTGTTTTAATTCAATTGAATTCAAAATATCAATGCCTACTTCGTTTTAATTCAATTGAATTCAAAATATCAATGCCTACTTCGTTTTAATTCAATTGAATTCAAATCAATGCCTACTTTGTTTTTATTAATTTGATTTGGGTAAGTGTAGCACCCCCACCGTTAGATTGAGGCTCCGACGAAATGAAAACTTTACGGTGTTTACGGTTCATGTATACGTACATAATAATCAATTTATTACTATATTATTTATATTTATTTATATATATTCAATATATTTATTATATATTTATTCAATATTACTATAATAATAATTATAACATCAGAACTTATGTTTATTTATATACTTTTCATCATTTAAATCTTTCAGGTATAATTCTTTGATTTGGACATCAGGCATAGTTTTATTTTTTTTTTATGGAATAAATCATTTTTTGTAGAACTACTTTATCGAATATTTCGAAGTAAACGTTCGAATAGGTTTTATTTAATGTTTCAATTTTCCAATTCCCAAATTTAATCATAAATTTTCCATGGATTGTTACGTTATCATTATTACAATTATGTTCTATTTCTTCATAAAAGTTTTAATTTATTAAAATGCCAGATACAATTTGCTTAATTTATTGGTAATTGAATATTTTCGTACTGGGTTCTATAATGCTTCTGATATGTTTATCTTTAATTTCCTCTAATTGTTTTTAACATTTACATTATAAATTTGATTGTATGGGCTTATTATTATTATTGTATTGGTATTAATAACAATAACCTATTTTGGATGTTTGGAATCGGTTCAAGAATTATTTTTGCGAAAGATTCGTTAGAATATTTCGGTATTGCCAAAATGATAGTAATAATGTTGTTATGCGATGAAACAGCTGTTTTTATGTTTAGGTACTGTTCAAAGTCGTCTATGAGTTCGAGTTCTGTCTTTGTAAGTATACTTCTAGTAATCAGTCCTATCCTGCTTGATGATATTGTTTGTTCGATGTCCGTTATGTGATTTCGTAATAGGGAGATGTCATTGTTGATTTGGTAGACTTGCTGAAGGAAGTTGAGCCCGTCTCTGAGGGTTGCTATGCTGTTTTGATTTAGTTCTTTAAACTTATTTAGATAGTTAGTTATTATGATTTGTTGAGTATTTATATGCCTTGTAATGTTTTTAATCTGAGTCGAAAGGAAGTTATTAGTTATTATGGTTTCCTTGAATTTCTCAGCAAGTTTCCAGAAATTTTGCTTATTCAGTTTTCAATGTTTGTTCTGTCATCGTTGTCCATGGCCCCAGCAATGTATTTTAGTCCTTATTTGTTCCTTGTTATTTATTTTTGTTTCTAATAATTCAAAATTTCTATTAACAGTATGTAATATACTTTTATATTCTGTTGTAGAGGCTGATAGGGTATCGATATTTCGTCGAATAAGTTCTATTGTTCGTTCGTATTCTGTTGTGTTGATGATGTGTAAGACGTGGTTGTAGTAGTCGGTAGGTCTTACATCGCCTGTTTTGATAGGGATATATCCGTTGTTTACGTTGAGGTCCTGGATGTCTATCGTCTGGGCTTTTGTCACGGTCCAAAAGGCTATTATCAATAGTGGTGACATTTACCTGTGAAGTTTGTAAAGGTTTAGTTACTGGCAAGGGGTTGAGAGGTTGATGGACGATTTTTATTCTTTTTCTTATTAAATTTTGATTTTATTGTTGGGTGGTCTAAATTCTGGTATTTATTTTTAGTTTTCACATGGGTTCGGAAGTATTTGTTTTGGTTATCTAAGTCTATGATATGATCTTCATCCAACCTTTCAGAATTGATTTTTCTAAATTTAGAATGATTTTTACCTCCTCTAATTTCCCTGATAAAATTTGGTCCTGTTTCGATTTCAACATTTTTCCGATTTTGGTTAAGTTTATTAATAATTTTTTCTTTCTTTTGATGCAACATTGTATGTATTGCAGGATATTCATTTTGATGGATATTGCCGTTAACGAAATCAATGGGTTTCCTGTTCGTAGAAGAATGTTTGGTATTGTTGTAAAACGAAATTATCTTCAGAATTTTTTCTTCAACAGTGCCCTGATTATTAATGGGATCATGTTTCAGAAGACGAATATGTTCGTTAATCGTATTGTGGAATCTTTCCACATCTGCATTGGACGTATGATTACTGTTAGACGTGTAGTGGATCTCGACATTTTCGTCTGAGAGGAATTTTCTCAAAGGAATTGCTTTAAATCCTAGCTCATTATCGACTACGATTTTCTTTACAGTGCCGAACTGACTAAAATAATATGCAAGTGCTCTTCTGAACTCAGTCCAAGTTCTTCCGATGATTTTGATCACACATGCATGCTTAGAAAATTTATCGATTATAGTTAAAAATAGGAGTTTTTCTAGCGTGTAAAACAGATCTACATGAATAATTTCTCCGGGCTTTTGTGGGGTTTCTGTTATTGTAAATAGAGGCTTAGGAGGGTTTCGAGCGTATTTCTCGTAGTTACAGATTTCGCAATTATTTATGAAATTTGTGACTCTGTCTGCTAGTTTTGGGCAGTAGTACTTTAGTTTCAATTCTTTAGTCACTTCTTCGATTCCTCGATGATTACTCTTTAGATGCTCTTCTTCTATAATCTTAGCTAATTTTTCCGCATCTATTATATCTTCTAGGGGGACGCAATATCTGTGATTTTAAATTTATCGTTAGTAATGAAGTTATTACCAAACGCGGAGTACAAAGTTTGAAAGAAGTCTTCATTTTCAATGAGAATAGCATTTAAACCGTTTGGATTGAAGTGGTTCTTCAATAATGTAATGGCATCTTGTTCATCTAGTTGTTTAATATTGTTTATGGTCCTATTTTTATCAAAAATTTTCTCCTTTTTTATTCTGAGTGATCCTGAATTTGATTTATTAATAACTATTTGGGTTTTAAAGACGTTAATGCATGAATTGCTCGTAGGGATATTAGTATGATTTTGGACTAAGTTTACTTCAGGTTTGGGTATTCTAGATAGTGTGTCAGCATTTATATTTTTTTCTCCTTCTTTATATTTTATCGTTTAGTCAAATTCAGAAAGTTTTAGTCTCCATCTGACTAGTTTGGAGTTGGGTTCTTTAATGGAAAAGAGCCAAGTTAAAGGTCTATGGTCGGTTTCAATGATGAATTTCCTTCCGAAAAGGTATGGTCGGAAATACTTTGTAGCCCATACTATCGCCAAGAGTTCCTTTTCGATAACACTATAGTTGATCTCATGCTCATTAAGTGTGCAGCTTGCGTAGCTGATAGGGCGTCCTTCTTGTGAGAGGACTGCGCCGAGGTCGTATTTACTCGCATCTGTTGTTAGAACGAATGTTTTGTTAAAATCGAGATAAGTTAGAATTGGGTCATTAGTTAGGAGGGTTTTAATTGTTTCGAATGCGTGGGTATATTCGGGGTCAGTTATATCTAGCTTTGCGTCCTTTTTTAAGTTTTTGGTCATAGGCTTTATTATTTTCGAATAGTCTTTAATGAATTTTCGGTAATATCCAGCGAGTCCGAGGAATTGCTTTATTTGTTTTGGGGTTTTTGGGATCGGAAATTTCTGGACGCACTCTACTTTCTCTGGATTCGGCTTTATTCCATCTCGGGTGACTATATGCCCAAGAAAAGCAGTTTCTCGTTTAAAGAATTCAGACTTGTCCAACTGAACTTTCAAGTTGGTTTCTCTGAATCTTTTGAAGATCTTTTGTAAGGATTCTATGTGTTCCTGTAAGGAAGTGGAAAAGATTATAACATCGTCAAGGTAAACCAAACAGATTTTGTTGATATAGTCAGAGAGGATGTTATTCATAAGGCGCTGAAATGTAGCGGGGGCTCTCTTAAGTCCGAATGGCATTCGCAGGAACTCGTAGTGTCCACCTTCTACACTGAACGCAGTTTTATGGATTTTATGGATCTTTTTCAACAATATCTATTTGATAGAAGCCTTTAGCTAAGTCTAGTGTAGTGAAATATTGACTTCTCCCGAGCTTCTCTAGGATTTCGTCAATATTAGGGATTGGGTATTTGTCATCAATCATAACTTCATTGAGTTTTCGATAGTCGATGACGAGTCTCCACTTAGGTTTCCCACTCGCATCCATTTTTTTTTGTACTATCCAAACTGGTGCCGAATAAGGGGATTTGCTAGGTCTTATTATGTTGTTTTGTAACATCTCCTTAATTTGTCTACGTACTTCATCCTTATGAACGTACGGATATCTGTATGTTTTTGCCACGATCGGAATCAGTAACGTGCAGTCACATTAAGCGATTCCAAACAGCTTGCCTTGCGAGATCTACACCTAAAATATCTTATTTTATTTTAATAAAAATTTTGCTTTTCTAAATACAAACTATAATACTTTTGATACAAACTATACTTTCCATTGCTTTATTCTTCATTAAAATATGAATTTAGACTGTAGATTGTATTGCATATCTACAGGCCTATAGATTGTATTGTGTATCTGCAAGCGAAAACACACTCCTAGCAAAGATTTGCCTCAACATATTTGCTTGTTGCTAGCGAGGATTCCATTAAAAATGTTTCTTTGAATTTAGCCATACATTGGCTGGAATTTTTTTTCCTCTTTGTTCTGAATTTTATATGGGCACGGCAAGCAAAGTTGAACCCGCTTTTGAAGCTGATTGTTTCTTGCCATGTAGAATGTTGCTTGTAGTATTTGGGCATTTTATATGCATTTCAGTTTTTCGAACAGCAATATGTTGCAAGGAAATGTAAACTTTTAATTTGATGAGCTTTTCTTTGCACTTTATGAATGAAAATATTCATATTTGAATAAGGAAAAATATTAAAAAGAAAAGTGGGGAAGCTTGGAGCATGAAGCTTTTTTCCATTAGAACACTTTTAACTGAAATTGTTACTTTCTGCATTCTGAAAAGAAATCATACGAGAGTACTAGTATAATTTTCGATAGTTTTCAACTATTCAACCGTAAATAGAGCGATTATAGATATATAACTCGCGTTGTGTTTAAGTGCTCATTTTAGTGGCAGTTTTTAAGAATTGGTAAGTTTTCTTTTCGCATTATGTCGGAATTTTGTTGCGCGACTGATTTTTTATTAAGTTCGGCATTTTCAACTCTTTCTTTCACGAAGAAAAAAGAAATTGTTAATTCCGATAGGCCGAAACCAAAGTTAAATTTAGAGTTTAAAACAAAAAATTTCACACGGAAGTTTCACTTAGAATATTATGAAAAGTACGTTTGGTTGACGGGGAGCTGCAAAGTCAACAAGTTATTTTGTTGGCCGTGCCTCCTTTTTGCTAGTGAACGATCGGTTTGGAACAATGCAGGGTTTAGTGACTTAAATAATTTTACGGGATCAGCTGCAAGGCATTCTAGTACGGAGAAGCATTTGCAATCGTTGATTAAATTAGATACGTTTGGATCGCAACGAATAGAGTTTATGCTAAATGACCAAGTAGCATCTTCTTTTCGTTTGCATAATGAAAAAGTGGAGCGCAACCGTAACATTTTGAAACGTCTAATAGATTCCGTTTTCTTTCTGGCGAAACAAGAACTTCCATTTAGAGGAAACAATGAAGAATCGACTTCTAATAATCGTGGAAATTTTATTGAAACAGTAAATTTTTTAAGTTTATACGATCCTTTGATAGAATCACATATAGCATCTCTTACGACCAATGCAGCTTTTTCTGGTCTATCAAACAGAATTCAAAATGATATAATAAGCGCAATAGCCACAGTATTTAAAACTAGAATCAATTTAGAAATAACGAAAGCTCCATTCATTGCAATTATGGTCGACGAAACTCCGGATATTAGCCACCGTGAGCAATTATCGATCATTTTAAGATATACGTCAATTGACGGAATCAAAGAGAGATTCATTGAATTTTTAGATGTCAGTGATAGCCGCACAGCTGCAGTGCTTACTTCCTTAATTTTGCAACGGATGAATAATTTTAATATTGAAAATAAATTAATTGCACAATGTTACGATGGCGCTGCAGTTATGAGCTCACAAATTCGAGGCGTTCAAACTTTAATGCGGGAGAAGCATAAATCAGCGTTATTTGTTCCATGCTATGCGCACTCACTAAATCTTGTTTTGTCTAAAGCGGTTGAATTCATTCCAGAAATAAAAGTATTTTTTGCACACATAAGCAAAATTGCAACATTTTTTAATAACTCCACCAAAAGATCGAACCTTTTTGCTAAAATAGTTAAACGCCGTTTGCCTTCCGTTTCTAGCACTCGATGGCACTATCATTCGCGAATAATAAATGTTATTTTTGAAAATCGAAATGAAATAGCCGAGGTTTTCGATACAATTTCAAACGACTCGACCCATTGGGATGGCGATTCCTTAACTTTTTCCGATATTTATTCTGTAAAATTTTGCGACTCTGATTTTCAACTTTATCATTTAATTTTTTCCGAACTTTTTTCAAGAACTGATGTGTTATTCAATCTTATTCAAAGTAAAGTAGTAAATATTGCATATGCTAGTCAAAAAATTATAGAATTTGAAAACTGGGTTGAAAATGACTTTTCTCTTAAATTTGATGATTTTTATTTAGCTACCACGTCAGAGTATCAACCACCGAGAAAAAAAAGCAGAAATGCACTAGACCCTTTGCAAAACTTTCGAAGAATCTTCAGGGAAATCATAGACATTGTTCTTCAACAATTTCGTCAAAGATTTCAGAACTTTAGACAATTATTATTTTTAGAATTGCTCGAACCTAGCTACTTTTCTCAATTCAAACAAAATTTTCCAGAAAAGAGTTTTCATTCACTTATAGAATATTATGGAGAGTTTTTCGATAACACCCAATTAAGAAATCAGCTGAAGGTAATCTATTCATCCGATGAGTTTAAAGACGCAAACGCGAATAAAATTCTTGCATATTTTCTAAGTCGCCCATATGTCGCTACAGACTTTCAACAAATATGCACTTTAGCTAAATTAATAGCTACGATTCCAGTATCAGTAGCAACTGCAGAGAGGTCATTTTCAACATTGAAACGTTTGCATACATTTTTAAGAAATCGCCAGTCTCAAGATCGACTTTCTGAACTCGCTTTAATTGCTGTCGAGAAAGAACTTCTGATACAAATGCGAAGAGAAAACGATTTTTTTGATAATATTATTAAAGAGTTTTTACGTAAGGAAAGGCGAATAGACTTAGAATATAAATAAAAACTTGTATTCGTTTAAAACAGTACATTATTGAAGTTAATTTTTGTTTTATATTTCGATGGATCTGCTTAAGTTATCAATTTTTTTGTATTTGTATTGTAAGTCTATCCGCAAATATATTTTATTCACTTGTCTGGTTTCTTCTATGAGGCGCAAAGCCGCTTGAATTAAATGTTTTTGAGGCTGTAATCATTCTAATATTCAGTCTATTAATATTTATTTCAAATGGATTGCTTGCCTATCAATAATTTTCACTGCACGTCACTGATCGGAATATTATTGGTAGTTCTGATTTCGTATTTAATGGCATTTGTGAAAGATAAGTCCGATTCTTCGCTATAAAATATATCTGAAAAGTGTTTTAAAAGTGGCATTAATTTTTGACTTTCTTCATCGTTAAGATGATTTATTCTAATTTGACTGGAGATGGAGAAATGTTCCATTGGTTTGTTTTCTATGATATTGAAGTTCTCGATAGTGACGGAAGTAGTTTTTTGGGTTGTGAATTTTACTTTAACAGGGCGGTCAGCTAGTATCTTTACTTGAGCGAGCATTTTAGAATTCACTACATTATAGATACCTTCCTCGAGTTTGATCTTCTCATCTTTGGACGACTTCCCGCGGAAGTGTACCAGGCCATTTTCTTGATCTACAGGCACGGCTACTTCATAGCATCCGGCCTTATTAAATAGACAATGTTGATTATCTTCTTCATCTTCGAAGAGGATGGGAATAGTTTTTTCACCAGTATGTAATACTCGTTTCTTATAGTCTATAATTATATCGAGTTGTCTCAATATATTGTTTCCTAACATTCCGTCGTAAAAGTCATGAAACTGGCAGACAAATAATTCAATTTCGTGAGTTCTGTCGCCTAATTTCTCAAAGAGGGGGATCCTTACTTTCTCGCAAAGATCAACTGTATGTTGAAGGGTCTTCGACTTATTTTTGGGGTGTTAATTTTCCACTTAGGATGGCAAATGCCAGGATTAATGATTGAGTGGGAAGCTCCTGTATCTACGATAAACTTTAGGGGCTTGGTTTTTGTTTTAAAGACTATATATGGTAGTCTTCGTCCGAGGCTTGTGAAGGAAAATTTTCTGCCATCTCGTTTTTATTTATATCCATGGGCTCTGGTGGTGGTTGCCGTTCCGGATACCAAGGATTTGCGGATGCATCGAAGTTATAGGGATTTTGACCTCTTTTTGTGTTAAGTCTGTAACTTGGTTCGTGAGGTCTATTCCGTCGTTCGTTTTGTTGGTTGTTAACATTAAATTTATTAATATTATTTCTATTGTAATTGTTATTAAGTCTTTTGTTGTTATTATTATTAAACCTGTTACTATTATTGTTATTGTTACTATTACTATTGTTATTTTTACTATTTGACCTGCTGTTGTCATTATAATTATTATTATTAAATCTAATATTGTTATTGTGATAGTTGTTATTAATATTACTGTCGTAATTATTATAATTATTTAGTCTTCTAATATTATTATTGTTATTATTATTATTGCGGGCTTTGTTGTCGTTATGTCTGTTTTTTGTTTGATAGATTTGCCCATTCGAGCCATAAAAAGCATAGCCAGCTGTAAAGAGAATATCCATAGCCGATTCGAGAGATTCGGGATCTCTTCAGAATAGAATAGTTTTCATTAGCTCTGGGAGTTTGTTTTTTAAAAATATTGAGAGTGGTCTTCATGTTGATCCGTGTACATTCGTTAGACGCGTTCCCTGCACCTAAAACTATTTGCGTCTTATTGTTGAGTCTTCTTAGTTTACTTTTGATGTCGTTGTAGAATTCAAAGGTATTGGTTTGGAAAGTTACACTTTGTAAGTTGTTGTACAGTTCGTTTATGTTCAGGCGGTCTCCAAAGTTGTTTTGGAGGATCTGTCTTACGTCTCGCCAAAGGGTAGCATGACAGTTTATTTGAACGGTTTCTTTGGCTCTGCCTTTTAATTTAATTTTGATTATGTCGCTAAATAAGAGTTGAGATACTTCGTTATAAGCTTGCAGTACGGGGCTAACTCTGTCCACTAAATTAATAAAAGTTTTCAAGTTTTCGAGCTTGCCGTCAAATTCGGGGAGGCTGTTTAAATATTTGAGAGGGTCAATTTGTATGGCAGGAGCTTCATCGTTCGGCATCTTGAAAAAATTTTATGCAATCCCTGATTCCAAATCACCCTTACAAAGAAGTTTTCAAATTCAACATTTTTTTTTTCAATTTCAAAAAAGCAACAATAATGGAGCAGGTTTTAAGATTATTTGTGTGAATATAAGATATAATAATGTATTAAATATAATTAAATATAATTAAATAGAAAAGGAAATATTTGAAAATTTGTTCTTCTCCTTGTTACTTGCTTTGCTCGTCCTGGATTCTGCGATCGATGAAAAAAAAATTTCTGCTATTTTCTCCGCACTGTTTTGGTTTTGTTGGTTCAGCTGTCTAGTTTTGCTTCATTTTCTTTTATTTTGTTGTTTGGTTTTTTGTTTTTCACTGTTTAAATATTTCTTTTGTTCACTTTTGTTTTTATAGGACACTGCCGAGTTTCGATTCGTAGGTCGTATTTTCTTTTGTTATTTCCCTTTTTTCACTATTTATATATTTCTTTTATTAACTTTTGTATTTAAATGACACTGCTGTTTTCGGGATTTCAGTGGTCGGTCTAGAGGCTGTTTCTTCTTAGAAACAACTTTCTTTGCGTCGGCGATACAAAAAAAAAAATGGATTCCTATCTACGTTTTTATTTTCGCGGACGCCACGTCGATACGCTTCAAAGATTTAAAAAAAATCACGCGAACTTTCACTAAGCGTTTCCTACCGACTGCGCCATTTATTTTTCTTCGACGGATAAATAAAACTCTTGTTTTATTTTATAACATCAACTTTATTTACTATAATCCCGGTATACAATTCTTATTGTATACATGAACCGGTATTCGAAAAGGCACCTCAATGCAGCCTCACATTGGGTGAAAGGAGATAGAGGCTTGTCCATACCTTTGACGCGAAGAACCAACTCTCCGAGACAATTCCACTTCTATTTATACTACCCGTCGCCTACTTGATTTGATTTCATCCAATTCAAAATATCAATGTATACTTTGTTTTAATTCAATTGAATTCAAAATATCAATGCCTACTTATAATTCAATTGAATTCAAAATCAATGCCTACTTCGTTTTTATTAATTTGATTTGGGTAAGTGTAACATCTAACCAGTTGTTTATTATTCAGTCACTGATGCCATATAACCACATCAGTGACTGAATCAAAAAATCAATGCCATCGTCCAAAATTGAACGCGGATGAATTTTTGACAGATTAGTTTACATGGGCCCTCCAAAAATCAAAGATATTCATTACTTTCATTCATTAATCGACTCACCCTGATTGAAAAAACCTAAAGGGAAGTTATATGATGCCAACATTTTAATTTATTTAGGTTTTCATTTGAAATAAATGAGGAAATTCGAAGAGTTCTCTTTATTACCTACTCATACGTGCTTCTTCGTCAGTAAAAAAGAGCCGAGGACTTTTGTACTTTACCTCCACTTCTCAGGTGGAAGCATGTCTCAAGAACCAGTTATAGATTCCACCAAACTCACCTAAGGCCGTGAGTTCAAACCGGCTACTTCCGGTAGCAGCGCTTGTAATCAATTACGAAAAGGGTCTACAATCCAGGAATAAACACCAATACAAGGTGAGCGTTTTTTCAATTAATCTGTCCCGTTTATTCCGTCGTTGTATCCTTGCTGTGATTAATATGTCACAAACCTAAAAAATATTAGATATAAATCTAGTCGACTTGACTGAAGCTATTCTTGTTGAAACAAGAAGACTATAACAAAATAGAAATTCACCTGTAGGCAAAAAAGCAGTTTTTTTCATTAAGGAATATGAGGAAGATTTCATGGTATGTCATGCGAAGCTTCTAATGACAGAATACTATGTCTGTGTTCTGGACCTTAAAAAGCTAACTTTGTGGTAGTTGTAAAATATATAGCAAAGCCTCAACCACAAATTTTTGTCCGCAATGTCCGAATTTTCAAAAGTTCACTAAAACTTACATAAAAATACGAATAGTTAATAGTTATATAAATGGGCTAAAATTGCTTGATTTCAAAATATGGTACAACATTACAATTACTCTTCATCTGATTTAGGGAACTGTTTTGATTAGCATGGAGTATTCAAATACTCAAAAGCCTTATTTCGTCCGAAATTCATAAAATTACGAAAAAACATCATTATATCAACTTGCCCCATCATCGACTACTTTGAAATCTCCATGGATACAGGTTAATCGGCTAGACGGGAATTTCGACTCCACACGAAAATAATTTCCGAACAAATTAAGCCCCATCCATTTCATAAAATGTTGGCCAGCACTCGACTTCGGAGGTTCGAATGAAAATGAGGAAATTACAATAATACTGGAAAAGGGCCTTAAACACAACTTCCCCATCTTCAACAAGAAAAAAGAAATCGAAGACACCATTGTGGACGCAGAAGTTGCTTAATCACTGCTCCCAGTCGAGGAACCAAACCAAGCCAAGTACGAATGTAGACGAATTTTCGAAAAAGAGATAAATTTAAAGAAAGAACTTACCAAAGAAACAAAAACATTAAAACCCATAACAGAAACCGGAAACAAATAGAATTATAACATCAAAAGCAAGTGAAAAACAACAGTGCCAATCAGCTAGGAAGAATTTATTGCAATAACTGAAAATCTCATTGAGGAAACGAAAGGCAGGAAAATTAAAAAAGAGACTACCGAAGAATATCAAAAAAGAAAAAAGAAGGAAAATAATAGACCCTAAGATTGCGCATCGCTGATCGCGTTACACAAACCAAACACTCTAATCAGAAAAAAACTTAGCAATAGTATTAAGGACCATTCTCAAATTCCGTAAAAAATTTGCGATATCTAGCAACACGGACCTGATTGACAAGTTAAGCAAGACTTTTGTACACTGCATCCTCAAAACAACATTACTACAAAACTACTTCCGGTTTAACAACAATACGAGTATCTATAAACTAACAAACGGGCTATGAATGGGAAGCCCAACATCGGCCACCCTCATGGAATTCTTCCTTCAAAACATAGAGCAACAATACATGGAAGAACTATCATCTAATTTGGGAGTGATATTTTATGCAAGATACGTGGACGACATAAGATGTTTTACAAGCAAAACTAACAAAGAACAAATTCTTGAATACCTCAATACAACACAAAAAACTAAAATTTACAATGGAGACAGAAAAAAGGGACAAATATATTACCTTGACATAAAATCAAAGATCAGCAAAGCATCAAATTCGAATACATAGAAATTCGATATATAGAAAAGCCATAGACACAATAATGCATAAAAACTCAGCAATAACGCAATTAATAACAAGACTGAAGCGACTTAAACACGAAATACAAGATAGCAAAAAAGAATGGATACAAGAGAAACCTGGTGAACAAGATGAGAGGGAACTTTAAAACACCCAAAAAGCACAAGAAGGAAGAACAAAGCATCAAGAAATTTTTGGCAACATAAACATACACGGCAAAAACGACGTACAAATTGGCCAAATCATTCAAGAAATATAATATCAAAACAAGGAAAATTTCAGGACAAATACTACGCACACAAAAAAAAAGGAAGAGGACTCGCTGGACAAACAGAGTGCTTATAAGTTAATCTGTGTATGCCAAAACAGCTACATCGGTCAATCAGGACGTAATATAAAAACAAGATTTCGCAAGCACATAAGGGAATACCACAAAAGTATACGGAAGCCGGATGCAACAACTGAGTCCAACTTCGCAAACCACATGGTTAACAACAAAAGTATACCAACGCGCGTCAAGGAAACAGAGAAGGTACTATATGTATAACATAAAGTACGACCGTTGAACGCACCAGAAAACATGGAATGAGACAAACAAAAAACATTTGACGCACGAATCATAAACAAACAGACAAGCTCTCATCGGATATAATGTTAGAGCAGCTAAAACTGCTACAGAAATGTTGAAAGACATATCATACGAAAACCCAGCAAAAGAACTACGGAACCAAATCATATAACCCCTTCAAAATGAAAAAAATCACGCACTTTTTCCTACCTGCATAAAAAGACACCTACCTGCTTGCGTAAACGACGCGCATAGGGGTATTCTGCTGATCTAGTCGGTCATAAACCAATTTATACAATTTGTCGCAGGTAAAAAACAACTTGTTCCTATGATTATCAAATTATTAGAGAACAATAGACAACCCGTCCCGGTCTCTCATCGGATGCATCTGCGCGGTTGTTTTGTCGGGAGTTAGTCATCGCTTCAACTGCACGTATCTTATGCGTTTCCTAAGTGTGATAGTATCTGACAAAAAGTTAAATATTTTCGTGACTACTGACTTCTTTTAAAATATTGTTATGGATATGGATCAAGGAGGTAAGAACGCATATTGTTAAAATATTATGCTGTATTTTTTTGATAGGATATTGTTATTTGACGTTTGAAAATAAAGTTTAAGATTCTTAAAATTTCCAACCCAATTTTAAGTTTGAAAAGGTGTTGTTGTTATAATGTTAATTGATAACGACAGGCTATAGTTTTTATAAAATTATTGTGGCCTAATTAGCCGTCCATACCCGCCCCCTTCTTTGCCATAGATGACAGACCAAGACAAACATATAAAAATAATTTTTATTTTATTTGGTATTTGCACTATGTTACTTTGGTAACTATTTGGTTTCAGGGTCACCTGGTCACTCAAGTGTCAGAGTAGTGACCTGTAGATCACTTTTTGATTAAATGAAAGAGCAAAATTTGCCTAATTTTGAAGAAAAATTAAATTACTTGGAAAATCGAATTTTGTACAGCGAAAATTATATTCTGAAGATGAATTAAAGGCGTTGAAGGAATTTAAACAAAGGTGGAAACAAGTTAATAGATTTCTTCATAATAATGACGAATGGCTTAAAATACATTCGAAACACCGAGAACACAGCTTAAAAGTTCGGGCCGACCATTGAAACCTTTTAATGAGCTAAGCGAAAGAAGTAAGAGAAGAAATACTGAAACGCGACGTATTACATCGGATAATGATATGATCATACATGCTGCACAAACAAATTTACAAACATCTGGAAAAAAAGATGCTTCAAGAATACTTAAGCAGATTATGAATTCTCCAACGAGAGCTACAAAGTTGAAAAAAGCATACAAAAAAGTACAAGATGACAACGAAAAACAGCAAACATCTTTATCGACACTTTCGGTATTTGTGGAAGCTGATCTCACTCGGCGACAATATGAAATAATATTTAAGAAGTGCCACTAAAAAGTTGTTTCCTAGTTACAGCATCCTACAAAAAGCAAAAAGTGACTGCTATCCGCCCATACAGTCATATAAAGTTACTGAAAAATGCGCACAAGTTAATCTTCAAGATGTATTAAACCATACTGCAACAAGATTGCTGACGTATTTGAAGCATGTTCTACGTGATCTTAGACAAGATGAATCTGGCTCCTTAGAGCTGTTTGGCAAGTGGGGTGGTGGTGGATCAAAGCAGACAAAATTCAAACAAAAGGTTGAAAATGTACATTTTTCTAAGTGATTTGTACCACTTTGTTTGGTATGGGGTACCAAAACAGTATGGCAAAATCCAACCCCATCCTTACCGCGATATTGTCGTCCTATTGGAATCAGATTTGTTAAAGAAACTGTGGATATAACCCAAGAAGAAATTGAGTATGTGGAAAATGTCATAAACGCCCTACAAAAAACAACATTTTCATTAGAAGAAAAGTCATATTCTGTAAAACATACTTTACTGTTCGTAATTGAACTCATCTTCGCAAAATATTTCTGAAAAATAACTGAAAAAACTTCCTTTTAATTTTACGTTTTATAAATTTTATTTGTCATAATCGATTTTCGACCGTTATCGTTCGGTCTTCTTCATCGATTGTTTTACTTAACCTAAAAATTCTACTTATATACTAAGTCCTTAATTACCTTGAGGGGTGTTTCAACAAGATGGTATTAAAATTTACTTTATTTGAATTCTTATTTTAATTACATTTGGAGAATACTTTAATGCTTACAATGGTAGACGCAAAAGAATGTAATGCTGCCACACAGGCCACGTCAACAAAGAGGTGCTACATTTGAGGAGCACCATCGAAAGATCTCAACGATTTAACTATCAAAAGAGATGTTGATGCAGACGCACTTTCTTTTTATTCCATTATTCTTTTTCCATATTCCATATTCCATATTCTTTTATTTTATTTTTATTCCTTTTTATTAATTATCCACTTCGTCTGTTTGAGAGCATATTGCACCTCTCATAAAAACCCACTGTAAAAAAGTGGCAGTTAAGATCAAACGTTGATAAAGCTATTGTCAAGGAGAGGAAAAAATCATTCAAGGGAAATTTACACGTGAAACTGGTCTAATAGTGGATGTACCGAAAGCTGGGTTTGGAAATACCAATGATGGTAACACAAGTAGAAAATTTTTTTCCAATCCTGACTTAGCTGCAGAAATAACTGGAGTTGATTATAATTTCATTTATCGACTCAAAGTCATCCTTGAAGTCATATCAAGTGGCCACAAAGTCCATTTGGATAAGTTAGACACTGCGAAACTTTATATAAGTTTGTATCCGTGGCATCCTGTGACACCTACGATGCACAAGATCCTGGTGCATAGTGTTACTGTCAAAGACAAGGCATTGTTGCCAATTGAATTACACTTGAAAGGAGCTGCTGAGGCACGAAATAAACATTTCGGCTGTACAGGCAGAATTTCGCGAGAAAATTTTCAAGGGTTAAGTGTAACACTTATATTATAAATAGATTTTTAATCATTTCTGACCCCCAATGAGACCAAACACCCCACAAAAAAAACGCCATTCACGAAAGAAGCAATTGCTTTGATGATTCCTGCTGTACCTGACTCTGAAAGAGACTCAGATTCTGATTTGGAGGGCGTTTCTGGAGGCACTGAAAGTGATGAGAATGATGAAGAACCATGAGCCTCATCATCATTTTAGTTACATAAATTTTAAAACATTTTGTATAGGAAAATAATAAATATCGAAGTTATATATTACTATTTTAGTAATATATAACTTCGATAACTTTTTTCCCAATATTTTTAATCATTATTCATTGAACAGAAAAATATGGCTTATAGTTAACCAGCGCAAGTCCCTGGAGTAAAAAAACTAAATAAATAATTTCGACCGGCTAGATCTGCAAAACACCCCTTTGTGCGACGGACCTATAATTAAGGACACTTGAGGTTGGCAAAAATCAGAGCGGAACGTTACACCGAAGAAGGGGCACCGTTGAAATGCGTCTGTGGACGAAACAAAGCAAGTGACGGAGAATGACGGGATGTTCCGAGGAAAAAAAGGTAAACACAATTTTCACCTGATATCAAGTTAACTTTAAGCTACTAAAATATGTTGAATACAAGAATTCCGCTGTTAATGGCATTAATCAGAATGTTTTTGTACTTAAAATGAATTGGCAATAATAAGTATATCGGTTTTTCCATATTTGATGAAAGTTTATTTAGACAAATCAAATAAAAAATATGACCATTCCTTAAAAGAAATTGATTTCAATTGTCAGTTTTCAAATCAGAGGTGGCTGAAGATCATGGAGACTGTAAATATTTATATTATTTTTGCATTTCATGATTGAAAATGTTTTCGTATTTCTGATTTAATGTTTTGATTAGTTAGCGAATTTTTATGTCAAAATGATATGGATGAATAGTTTCCAAATGAGAGGCAGGTATATCTCCTCTAATATAACGTTTGAAAGTGTACGAATGTTTTTAAGTGATTTATGAATGAAGTTTTCATATTTTTGCCTATGATTGGATAGGCGTTGTGAATAGTAAGTATTTATGTTTCTTATCCCTCGGAACTCATTGAAATTCATATATCATGTTGCATGTTATTCTATCTCAGGCACGAACAAACATATGAGCAACTGCTGAGGGGAGGAAACAAATTTAATTTTTTGGCCGCTTACGTACGCCTGTAAATTCAAGGCTTCAGTTCCGAAACTAGCAGAGGGACGAGCATGGTTCTAGTGTTTATCGACCATCCATAAAGTGTTCCATACATAGTGTAGACCAACATTTCTCAAAGTCTATGTTCGGAATTAAGAACTCTGCTGCAATTGAATAGTGCTCATTTTGCTAATGATCCAGAATATAAGGCCGGGGAAGTATATCCACAAATTAAGGCGAAACTAAACGATAGGGGAAAAATTTCCCACAAAAGACTTCACACAAGATTCCCCAAATGAGCAGCTACCAAACTTGCCTTTGTGTTTACTACAGTGTGTCCCAAATTTATAGGGGCACCCAGTTTTTTAGTCAAATTTTTAATGTTTTTAAACCAAACAAATCATAATTTGCACAATTTATTTCTACTCATAATTCACGATTTCTGTCTTTTTTTGGTGAGCCTACGACAATGTGTTCGTTTATTATGCCATTTAAAAAAAAAAAATTGTGTCCCAAGTTTATAGGGGCAGTGAAAGAAAACACGATTTTCTATCGAAAATTATTTTTGCTGGTGAAATTCTATCGTGAACTACAAATGATTGTGTCTATACTGTAGTTCCTGTTGAAATTGAACACTTTACCAACAAATTTTACACAAGTATAAAGGAAATACTCCTTTACACTGTGAAATTTTGAGGCACTGTAAAAACTGGGTTTCTTTTCGGTCGTCCGATTGGACCCACACCATAACGGACCCACCGCCAAAGTTCCGCCTGGAGAAAAAACGTGTCTCTTTGCGCAGATCTCGCCAATAGTCTCGAACGCCATCTGGGCCATCTAAGTTAAACTTTTTTTCGTCAGACCAAACAATCTGAAACACACACAAACAATAAATTTTTTAAATAACTATCAACGGCATTACTCGAACGGTTGATTAGCCTAGCTATTTCTCTATTACACTTGCTGCATGTCTTGAATGCATCAATAGATGCCTTTTCTTCTCTCGATAGCTGTTTTCCTCTACTCATTTTCACACAACACTCCACGTATAAATCTTTGCTAGCGATTAGCACGCAACTGAGTTTTCTGAACAAGCGTGCCTGTATTTATACCTGAGCCGATTGTTTCAGAAAATTCAAGATTATGCTGTTCGTCTAGAACAGTCTGGAATTTTCTATTATCCTAAACCAGCCAATTCGAAACTTCTACCAACATCAGTTGCCGCAAACCACGAGTTTATCTATGATTAGGGCTCTAACCGTGACCACCAAACGAAAAAAAAGAAAATGCAGGTATACAGCAATCGGACGACCGAAAAGAAACCCAGTTTTTACAGTGCCTCAAAATTTCACAGTGTAAAGGAGTATTTCCTTTATACTTGTGTAAAATTTGTTGGTAAAGTGTTCAATTTCAACAGGAACTACAGTATAGACACAATCATTTGTAGTTCACGATAGAATTTCACCAGCAAAAATAATTTTCGATAGAAAATCGTGTTTTCTTTCACTGCCCCTATAAACTTGGGACACAATTTTTTTTTTTTAAATGGCATAATAAACGAACACATTGTCGTAGGCTCACCAAAAAAAGACAGAAATCGTGAATTATGAGTAGAAATAAATTGTGCAAATTATGATTTGTTTGGTTTAAAAACATTAAAAATTTGACTAAAAAACTGGGTGCCCCTATAAATTTGGGACACACTGTAGTACAGTAACCACAACTAAACTACAAACTAAACATTATTACCCGAAACAAATTTTCCAATATTTTTGAGAATTATATAAAATACAGTAGCCACATCTCGAAGAGAAAACTGTTGTAGAGTACAGTATAGAACGGTAATAAAATCCTTAACCGTATAGAACAGTAAAAAAAATCCTTAAATTGTTTGTCATGTTAAAAAAGAAGTAGCTCAAACGAGAGTAGGAATGTCATTATTATGATTCCATTCCGCCTTAAATATGGCCGTAGTATATCCCATTCAAAAGCTCTAGGTATCACACAGCATTCTACAAGGAGATGAGTTGAAAAGAGTTATGGGTCTGAGCTTGTCAGGTACACACAAAAGAATGTTATATCAGGCCACCAAAGACACCCGTGCATTCGGTTCTTGCATGTCCCGCTTTTACACAATAACTGCACCAAAGCGGAGCATCTGCGCCAAAGCAAAAAGAGTCTTACCTCACCTTGGGCAAGCCTTTTTCTATTTGATTATTTGAAAGCCATATGCTGCCCTCTTCTATTATCAGAAGTATTTTTATTTCAGTGGAAATCCTTATGGGAAACCACTTTTGACGCACTCCCTTACCTCCTTATGTCCAAATTTTACATGAATTCTACTGAGCCCGGTCGGTGGGACCAATCTAACAACAGATGGGGTCACCGGGTTTCACTACTTCCCTGGTTTGCCGTAAAACGTCGGTGAACATTCTATCGTCAGTCGATTTGACGTTAATACATTCCAAAGAGATTTTTGGTGTGACTTATTTCCTAATTCTTGCGAAACTTGCGCTGGATCTTAGTATTAGTTGCAACTAGTTATTTCGTGCTTGTATTTTGTGACAAAGATGTAGTGTTGTTTTTTTGTTTTATCGTTTCAAGTTCCTACAAGTTTCTCTTGCATTTCCTTGAAAGCAAAAGGTGTCCGAAACTTCAGTGACACAGTTTTATTAGTCAAAATTTAAATAAAAAATTAAAAAAAAAATGAAAATATTGAATGATCTTGAGGTAATTTGAAAACTAAGTAAAAGCAATTGAAATGTACTGAGATAAATATACCTTGTTTGAGGTCGTATTGTATAACGCAGCGTCGAACGGTACAAATGAATAACGGAAAAATTATGTTTAACTTAACTTACCAACAACTTCCAAATCACCTGACATTATGTCTGTATCAAAGGAGGGAGCGTCAGCCGAAACTTCACAACTGTATTTACCGGAAACCGACGGACCCACTGATGTCAGCATGAGGTGACTTGCATTTGACTTCAAGCGCTGAAAAGAAGAGAAATGTCTTTTTCGCCTTTCTGATCAAGTTTCATTCAGTTTGTAAGAAAAGAAACTGGAATCTTTAATAAAAACAACATGTAGGGTTAGAAGATATCCTCTTTGAGAATTCTTAAATATTTATAAAATAAAATATTTGATTTACTTAATTTGCAGGGAAGTGCTGTAACGTATCAAAAATAAGAACGATTATGCGAATTTGGGTAAATTTCGAAGAACAAATAATATATCGAAAGGAGGTGTTGATGCATTAATTAATTAAAATGATAATGTATCCAAAGCAGATGCTGACATAAGAAGAAGTCTTAACGACATGCTAGACAGAATTGACAAGAAAGTAGTTAATTTGATTTAACTGAACATCTACTTAATATATGTATGTATTTGCGATATTTCTGTTTTTTAAATGCTTTGAACCTTTATACCATGGACTCAGAAAATTGAAAACACCTGAGCAGCGGAAGTTGCACAGTTGCGATTTGTCTTTGTACCAAAAAGTCGTTGTTAAAAAGTAAACAAATTCAATCAGAATACAACTCGTATTTTAATTTGATAAACAAAAATATAAATGTTACTTGCCTCCGAAAACAGCCGGAGATGGTGTAATACAGCCGAAACTTAACAGCTAACTCAAGCAAGAAAGAATAAATTTTGGCCTGCGGCAACTAAACATCAAAAATACAAATTTTCATGAACGTGATCAAATGATTTTTTAGAATTTAATATTTAGAATATTTTTCTCAAAAAATTCGAATTACTCATCTAATGAATATGCCAAAGACTTACTACTGGACAGACAACGAAATTAAAGTTGTGGATATTCACATAATATTAAGCAAATTCTCTGTCAAATACTCATAAAAAAATTTTCGTCCCTTCAAAGCTTCAACACAATTACTGACGCATGTATCCATGACTGTATTATCGCAATCATTGCATTGAAGTACATTAAGATTTTTCCATAAAAATTAATTGTCATATGAGCGTTTATGATTATGTCGTTCCGGACGCATATGAAATCCTCCAAATTTTTCAAGGATTCTGTTTGATATAGCAAAGAGTCCGTAAATGATACAAAATGTACTTACCTCAACATGGATCCCGCTGTGTGGAAATACTTTCATGGGTGGCGTTTGACGAGGCGTGTAACGATAGAACTCTCGTTTACCTTTGTACCATTTCACTGAGTACAGGGTGTCGTTCTGCAAGTCATAATAACAGCCAAGTGTCGCATTATCGCCACGTTTAACTATGCTCGGCACAATTACACGGAGGTCCTTAAGAGCAGTTGCCAAGTCTATTCAAAAACAAAGAAAACAGGACAATATGGAAAAGCGTGAGAAAATTATTACGGAAATGGCTATTATTCTGGAAAAGTAAAATTCGAAATCAATTTGTGATATGGACAACTTGAAAGGATTAAATATTACGTACAAGAACAAGAAGATGTGTTTTGTATCAAGGCGAATTATAATATTTGAAAGCTGGGTGAATATGCTCACACTAAGGCTAAAACGCTAAGGAAATTTAAAAGAAAGGACGAAAAGTAGTGGAACACCCAGGAAGCGCTGGTCGTGCCCAGAAAGCGACAACAACGAAACCATAACGAAAACCATATTGAGCTTGTCACATGGAAAGAGTAGACATAACTTTTTATTATTATTATTATTATTATTATAAACTCTGAAGGATACATTGCTAGAAAAGAGATTACTGAGGAGCGATTAATCAAAAACCCGAGAACAACATCAAACATTTCTAAAGTCCATCATTTTTTTGCATTTATTGATTCGAGTTGCACTAAACATACTAATATTATTCGTTCCGAATTGTAGCTTTTATGTTGCATATAAATAATTTTTTCGTTAATGCATATACACATACATATGCAAGTGTGTTCCACCATTGCTTAAAGGACACTTAAAAGTTCTCACGTAAGTTTCAAGACAACTTCTTTCATATTCTTGGCCAGAAATGCCGTAAAAATAAATTTCTTGGCATTCCAACAAATTTTGTCGAACACTTTCAATGGACAGTGGTTGAAAATTAAGTCAATTTGTCCTGGTTCAAAATCACTTGAAAGCTAACAAAACTTTCCAATTTCTTCGATTTTAAACACTTGACAGAAATTACATGCTCCAGATACTATCAAATGTATCTTTGGAAACTTAAATAGGTTTGTAATGTGGTATCATGATTCTGTACGCAGTCAGGATCTTGTGGAAAGCAAATGGAAGAAAATTTTCCATTTGCATGCAATCAAAAGAACTTTATTGTACTTGGTGTACTTCTTTCTAATTGTGTTAGAGGTACTTCAGTATAATAAATGTACTCTGAGCACGTGCCATTGATTTATGAAGAGTTTTGCGAAAATATTACATCATTAACCATCAACACTCGTCTATTCGTCTTGTTCTGGAGTTGAACTTTATCTAGGATGATTTTCATCCATTTCTGCAAGTAAATCCATCAATCGGCTATAAATTTGTTTCAAATGGCTTGTGTCAACATTTTTCGAATTTCAATTCAAAGTGTCAGTAATTCAAATTGTCCTTTCTCAACGTGGCTTGCAAAAGTCAGAATGGTACGAGGGATGCTATTTATGTTTCTCACCTATGGCAATACTAGTTTCAATCAAAGCAAACCAATGTCATATTTATTAGTTTTGACATTTTTTAGTACATACAAAATCGAACGTGTTGACGTAAGAGCGTGGTTTGTTTTATTTATAGTAGCGTGGAAAATTCATCTTGGACAAAAAATTTTATTAAATTGTTACATTTTCGTGCGATAATTTAAAAAGATTTCGACGTGGATTATTAAGACAAGAGTTTTCAAGTTTTGGTGATGAAACTCAATTTAATGAGCACTGTAAAAACCTGGTTTAATGAATTTAATAGTTGTAGCCACTCGATGTAATTTAATTTGGTAATTTCGTTTGGTAATTTTTGTACAGGCCATAAAAATCAGTGTTTTTGCAAAAAAAATTTGCTGCAGACAAAAAATTGGTAATTTAAGATCGTCGTGTGACAAATCACGAGATTGAAGCCTTCTTGGATATTAGTTCCAGTAGCGTATATAAAATATTGCGTAAAAATGTTGCCATGGCAAAATTTGTTCACGTTGGTTCTAATATTATTTGAAAATCGCTCAAAACGTACTCGTGTCGAATGGGGTAAAACAACGCCTAAAAATTTAAGCCGTGGTGCTTGTAAAGAAGTCTACAAAATAGTGGCTGGTCCCGAATCATGGATAATATAATTGCACAAAATGTGATCATTATACTTATGAGTTTTGAACCGAGACTTAATGCTTCATTGGTCTCCGAAGTCCTGCGAGTGACCAGTTATGTATTCGCCCATGGGATATATTCCTTCGGCTCAGACGATATTGCTATGCCTCCTCGAAATGTAGCGATAAACCAATGTACTCACGTATTATTACGTTATATGCTTACGTCATGCGTATAATATACTAACTTATGTACGTAATATACTTACATAAATTATAAACTTCAAAACTCATACAACAACATAAAATACGATTTCCTTTTTAGACAAAACTGAAAGAAAACTCTCTTCAGTGGGTTATTTTCGTGGTCTAACACTTTTTGCTTTGATGAGTATTCTTTCTTCCTTTCTGAAGCTTTTTTGAGTATTCTTCCTTCCCAATCAAAAAAAGCTTGCACAGTTGATGTATCCGATCTACTAAGTCACTACTTAACGATGAGATTTTCCGTTATTAGGTTTCTCATAATTTACTTTCTCGAAATATCCAACGGTTTTCACGTTATATCATTCATTTTCATAGTGTATTTAGACGGGGTTGAAACAATATGTCGATCACAACCCCCAAGATCTCAAACTAGTTTCAGTCCGAAGTCCCCATTTCCCGTAAGCTATCTTGATTCCTGAGCACAACTGGTGAATGCTCACCGTACTTTCTAGCGTTCGCCATCACAACCACGACGTTTCAGCCGAGGATAGGCTCCTCACCGTGTGGGGGCTGACAATAACCTGTCATGGGCTTCCCCCTGATTGTTCAGATAGACCTCTGATAAGGTTGCGCTTTTCTACAGAGAAAAACTCTCAGTTTTTCCTCCATATACATGGGACTGATAAACTTCCTCAATACCTCGAGTACATTGGGACTTAAAGATTGAATGGACTAAACTGAAGCTCAGTCCATTAGTCCCCCTTCGTCACCCAAAGTCCTATAGCGCCAGTCTATAGGGCTCGAGTCAACAAACGTCACAACTTGAAATCAGCATTTACAAGCAAATTTTATTACGACACTTTGACTTCAACCTGTAGTAAGTTTACTAGTCTCGCATCTTCCCCATTGAAAAGTTGAAATAGCCATACGAGCTTTTCGACCTGCTAAATACATTTTCCATCGCTTTGTCTAATTATTGTAACAAAACGTTTATTCCGTCCCATTTAGTTTTTCGAGTGATCTTTCAGTGTTGCAAAGATACACAACAAATATCGGCTTTACACGCATTATTTTCAGCAAATTTTCAACTTTTTCTTCAATTCACTTGCACATTTGCTTGCATTCCCTTCATTCTTTATGTCAGTCTAGTCCTCAGTCATCATCATAACTTCTATACATCGAACTATATTAGCTGCTATCACCTATTGGTTCGACTTTTTTCAGCTTTCCTTGGGTACACATGTCCAGGTTCTCAACATTTTAGAACCCCATTTGCGACGTCAACAGTACCCATTTCAGTGCGACCTCTCAATTGTAATCTAGTCCACTTAAATTCACCATACATCCGTCATCATTTGTTCTAGTCCTCAGATTAGCAGTCCAGCTGTTCGGCATTCAGCATTCAGCAGTTCGTCAGTCAACGACTCGTCCAATGCATATCGGTCAAGCTTCATTCCACATTCCATCGGTAAACCACAGGCCAGAGGACCCAGAAATAGCCCGTAAGGCGACGTATTTGGTACTACCTTCATTCCATCCCAACCTCTCCTTCGTATCTCTTCTCTCCTTCACATCAGTTTTGTCCTTCTTTACATCAGTTCAGCGGGTTTAGCAAAACATCCACAACATTTACTCAGTTCAGCTGTACGACTGTCTTCATTTCAACGTGTTCACTTAACAAAAGACCAAACGGGTACATCGTCTCAACTCCGCTTCAAATCCACATTTCAGTTACCCTACTCCGCTTCATTGCAACTTTGCAAACAATGAACTCCCTCTCACTTTACACAGGCGTGGGATTTTCATGATGGAGCCGTAAAGCAAACTCACACCAAGGTGTGGTTGGTCTGAATTGACAGTGAAATGACAACATATTTTTTTTGACCAACGAATAAAGTAATCGAAGGAGAACGATACAAAAGGAGTGTACGATACAAAAAAAAAAAGACGGGGAACGACCGAACTTCGTTCGTAGCACTGGGCTTATTCTCCTTGGTGCTCACGGCAAACAGTACGAATAAGGTAAATAAACAGTAACATAAGGTGAATGATAGGTTGCAAGGTGAATTAAGATCCTGAGTGGACATTGACAAACCGCAACAGATATGACACAAGGTAGCTTGACATCATTAAATATGCCAATGTGGTTAGTTTACTTCCGGGCTTAGTGAAGGAACCGTGTGGATTTCCTGAGAACGAAGCGGATACACAAACATCTATCAGCATGGGGGAACCGCATCTCCATGGGAATCGAAACCAGCAGTGAAACGCATAGACATATTGATAAACTCAAAGGTGAAATTTCTCGGGAAAATCGAGAAAGGTGCATTACAAATTTCTTGCACCTTCTTTACACATGTTATGCTTAATTCTGACTTTAAGTTGAGGTGTTTAACGTGGACACTTGCCATAAGGCCTAGCTCTACAGTCTCAACAGGACAGGCTAACAATAACATGGCATGGGCGACATCTAAGATAAACCTCTGATCAGGTTGCGTTTCTCGAAAGCCTGAGAAAATTTCAACTTTAGCACTAGACACGCGGGACCGATTCCCTTCCTCAACCTCGTGTTCGTGGGGGTGCCACGAACCACAATTCGAACAGTTACGCCGGCGTTCAGACTTTTCAGATTCTCTGCGCCACCCAAAGTCAAATGGCACAAGTCTATAGGTTCCGGGTTAAAGACGGTCACAAAATTTAAGATAAACATTTATGAATTCTTATACAACATTTTTTTAACCACTCTCGGCAAGTGTACTAGTCTCATAATCGTTCATTTTGCAATGCAAGCTTTTCAACTTGGTTCGAACATTAGACATGACATTGGCTACATGCAACATAGCACTCTGCCAGTTATATTTATTTTATCTATTAGTGGTGTCTATCTAAAACGGTACCAATATATGGCATCTCTTTACCCTATTCGCTAAACACATCTGCTTTCACTTGTACATCAGTCTACATTCACTTTGTCTTTCACTCAGTTTTTCAATCTACATACTGATTACACTGATTTTATCGTCATAACATTGTTCTTCAAGTTCGGCTGTCATCGGTTCAACTTGCTGACACTCAAACAAGCCTAAAGTACTGCAAGGCTACAAAATGTTGTCTCTATTGATCCACCTTCCGTTCACCCTACCAACCTTCATTTCATCTTCTTCATCATTTCTTCATTTCAACAACAAAAAACTCCCACAATATCCTTCCCACTTTATACAGGTTGGGGATTGTCATGATAGAGCCACTAAAAGTACTGACAGTAAACAAACGGATCTAGAGTTTCCGAACGCGTTTAGGTTGGAGCTACCTCTTTTTTTGGAACTTTTTCTCCAGATTTCTTATTTTTAGCGAAGAGATTTCCGTATTTTGAATGCGGTTCTATGCATAGGGTCCCGAGGCCAAGGCCAAAATATTGCTTTGAACAATTCCTGGCGATGTTCTCAGGTTGAGGGGGGAGGTGTTTAATAGGAAATCCAGAAATGTTACGCATCTGAGTGCCCCATACTCAGGTCGTAACTTTTTGATCACCTTACCACACAAAAATACTTGTTAGCAAGGTAAAAATCAGGTTATGAGTGCCATAAGCTTTTAAGTTAGGATCCAAATTATATATGAATATTAAATTTAAATACTCAAAATTTATTTATTTCTGACACACGATGTCAAATATGCAATTGTTATAATTTTTTTAGTCCTCATATTATGTGGCTTTTTATATTGGCGCTTTTAATTGATAGCTATTTTTTCCCACCCGTTGACACCAAAATCACCGCGCTTTGAAATTCATGAAAAAAGCTTGATGAGTCCTTAATTACCTCACAGAAATTATTTTGGCAGGTTCAATAGTACTTTGCATAGAAGGTAGACATAGCTCATTATTATTGTCCTAATTTTTTTCGTAGATTAGTATGTACAATTTTAAACTTGCGTGATACCAAGATTAATGATTAAGTATTGAACAAAAGACGAGAATTTCGGGGTTAAAAGAAGTGAGAAAATGTCGTTAATGATGTGAAGATTTTTGAAAATTATTCCAGCACCGGAAGTTTATCGCAACAAAATGGTAGTGGTAGAAGAAAAAGATGAAAATGTACTCCAGGGTCCTTTGATCCAGTGTAACGGAACAGATTCAAAAAAGTGTCAAAAATTAGAGAAGAAGTGGGAAAAACGACTAGATTACAATTAAGTGAACGAACTGTTCAGCGCAGGCTGAACGAACTCGGCATTTTGCATGGAGACTGGTTAAACAACCTCTTTGTTCATAAAGAAAAAGGACGCAGTGCTTAGAATGGGCGCTAGAACCTAAAAATTGGACAGTTGAGGGTTGGAAAAAAGTAACTTTGAGTCGAAATTAAACCTTTTGGGGCCTAATGTAACGGCTAGAGTTCGACGAAAAAAAGGCGAAATATACTCCAGTGAGTCTATTATCCCAACTGTGTAGCATTCACCTACTATCATAGTTTGGAGAAGAATTACGTCAAAGGGAATAGGAGCACAAGTAATTCTCAAAAGATCAGTGAACGCTGCAAAGAGAATCTATTGACAGTGGTGTCATTCTAATTTTGGAGCGACCGATTAAAATTATCTAGGATATCAACTAGTGATATTCTATGATTATTCCACTCCAAGTCATTGTGCTCACTCTGTAAGTATTCAAATAATTTCGACGCAGCATGATATTTTCTAAGTTGCTGATGAGTTTTCTTTAGTAGGCAAACGAATACATAGTTGGAAGTTAGAAAGTTTAGAAGTAATTTCATCGCCATGCCCAGGTAGCAGTCCTAATCTTAACCCTATTGAGAATGTTAGGGCTCATATGGGAAGGAAAGTGCAGAAATATAAGCCATCTACAATAAGTACCATGAAGAATTTGATCCAAGGAAATTTGAAGGGAATATTTTGTAATTTCTAGCATCCCTAGAATTAAATAGCTCATTTTCGTGATTCTCCAAAGGAAGAGATTACATTTCTTCAAATACATAGCACCTATTGCTTTCTAACCATTATTCGGAAGAAACTATTACATAAATTTTATGCCAAAACACTAGACAATGATAATATAAGAATCATTCTACCTAATTTGCCACTCAATCATGTCTTGGAGAAAATAAATTGATAAGTGTGAGTGCTGCAATTTTTTGCAACTGGTTGTGTATGCCTTAAGAAAAATATTGATAAAAAATATATTTTTCTCAAGTCCCATGAGATCTTAAGTAAGTATTCACGGCACTGGGACATGAAATCAGGGTTTGCTACATGTTTTTGAATTCAGGACTCCATCATAGAAGACTAGGGGCTAGGTCCTCAGTGGTCGTAGCCCATGCAACATAGAACATATCGGTATCGATATTTCATCCACATCACTTTCCTATTTATTCGTCTTTTTGGCTACTCTGTCCTAGTTGTCCTTATATGACTTCTAGTGCATTAACGGAAACGGAGCGCTAAACACTCCCATTTTCATCTCGTAGTATAATTTTCAGCAATGGATCAGTAAATTAAAAATTCGCTGAATGTGCCACATCTGCTAGTAGTGTGCACGATGGAAACTTCACTAGACTGTATCGACCGAACCTCAACCACAATTGTTACCCTCTAAAGTACCAGCAACGTGTTGTCCTGATGAAATATATCCGATGGAGCTCGGGCGAATAAGCCAAGGGTTATGGAAAGGATAGCCACATGAACGAAATCATACATAGGCTTCCTTCCAATTTGACCCACTTAATCAAAGTTGTATCCTCTTCTGCTGGAGCGTCTAGGGATCGGCGAAAGGAAAGGAAAATTGAAACTGTCGTCATTTGCAATGTCGGAATGAGCCATTGTTTGATGTTGGAACTGTTTAAAGACAATTAAAATCATATCAACTTTGATTTGTTGATTGTTGAGAGCTGAGTGAAAAATCTGCAATTGCAAAATTTGTTTTTGATTAATCCATAAATCATAAACGTTTTGATTTCGTTTTAAGTTGGGAATTAAATTGAATGGGAATCATAAAGAGCGTAATAAGGGAAGAATCTGAAAAATGTTAATTATGATCGTTAAAGGACATTTGCCTGGTACTACTATCTATCATCTTAGCATTTTCTCTTTTGATTAAATTTTTTGCGTTCAGGTAAGTGCTGCAATGAACGTTCCATAATGGAGGAAAGATTCGCGTTCTCGATTAATTGCACAAACGTAATTTCAACAGTTTTTCTTGTTTTATTTCTTGCAATGAAGTTTTACCTTGCTGCAAAACTTCCTTTACGAAGCAAAGAACTGAAATTTAATTTCAGTGATTGCAAAATTTACTTATCGACTTCAGTCAAATGAGGAAAAACTCCAACGACCGAAAGAAAGAAGTTGGGAAGGTGAACATTTTTCTTTTCAAGTTCTGATCAAATGATTAAGTTAGAAATTTGTTATTTGTTTCGCTTCAATCAATTTGTTTTTCCTGTTCCTGCTTTCACACCTTCCACGGATTTCTATTAAACATCAGATACAAGATAAAAAGGCTTTCTGCGTAATCAACATAATTCGATTTAATCAACTGATTGTAACAATACGATACAACTAGATTTTGCAAACATGCAAAGTGCTTTGAGGATTGCATCTTACTTATCCTTTTTTATGCAAACAAAAAGAAAATGCTTCCGTACTTTTGATTTTGTTTTTTTAACAGAGATTTTCATAGGAATCAAGCGAGTTACTTTGGACAAACTTTCCAGTTTTCTTTCTGCCACATCGCATTCTGCCACAGGATATTCAGTGTAGATTCGTAGACAAAATTCGATTCGATTTTTAACGATTCGTTACTAATATTTGATAATGCCACCATCAATATCATCAAATGGCACTCGCGCCCAAGAAAAAGACCTCTTCAACTGTCCAATATCTAAATAAAAATATTTTTTGCTCTTTAGGCTGTTGCCCCTTTTTTAAACTATCAGTGCTATTAGTTTTTTTAAAAAAATACTTTTTTTGTCAACATCAAATTACAGAACCTTTGCCTTTTAAAGATGAATTGTATCAGACTAGAAATAGCGCTCTCCAACTCTTTACCGCCAGTATTCTCTCCAACGTTCTCTTGATCTACATATTGAATGCTTTCTTTGCTCTGCTCTATCCTTTTGGAATTATAAGTTAAGGACTTAAGTTAAATGATTCTTCTTCGAATGTTCACGCAACAAGAATGATAGGTCATGTGAAACATCATGCATGTGAATATGTCCACAAATAAGAATGGAATTGGGGGACGAACCTAATTTGTTGATTATTATTAATTATTATTTATTAATAAATTAGGTCAAACCCCAACGGCTGATAGCAATTCAACTGACTCGCTCATGCATTCTAATAGAAATTGTTAAAACTCAGCAGCCCTGCTATCTCAACCGGCTCCTACTCCCATTAATAGATTGAATAGATGAATATAAATCATCTATTCACTCACAGCTCCGTCATCCCCACTATACACAATCTAAATATCATTTTCATCATAGAAACCAGCCCTGCCATCAGTGGCCATAACGATCTTCTGTTGACTTTCCTTCTTAAGGATCGCCATAAGTCAGCGGAAATTAGCAAACGTAGCGGAACAAAAAATAAGTTCAAACAGCCCCGAAAAGCATCACAAAGAACAAGATATCAATAGCCCATTTTTTTGGGGGTATGGTGGTGAAAAAATGAAATCAAATGATTTCAGCATCTCTTCGATTAGGCTATCTGGATGGAGCTCTCCCACTTTTTCGGCAAGATCGCCGCACTGTTTTTCCCATCTTCTGCACGAAAAGAAAGTATGACAGGCGTCATCTTTCATACCAATGCAGAATATGCAATCTGGAGAACGTGACTTAGCAATCTTGTGCCTTATCTGCACAAGACTGAAAACAACCGTGTCCGCTTAATAGCTGGGTCAGGTAGAAGTCAGTCTCACCATGCGTTCGACTGAGCCACGATATCAAGTCATTGATGAGCCGCGCGGTCCATCTTCCTTTTAGCTCACATTCCCATGATTGTTGGCATTCGTTGAGAGTGCATCATCTTTCATCGCAAGCAGCTTCTTCTTTATTACCCTCGTGCCTTCGGAGGTAGATTCTTTTACGCTCTCTAGCAAGGAAAGCGATGGGTATCACCCCTGCAATTACCAACACCGCTGGCTCAGAGACTGTACGGTATGCTGATGCAATCCGCAGTGCTCCTCGTCTCTCCACCTGTGCCAGCCGTTTTCGGTGCAGTTCCTTGTTGAGAGCTTCACTCCATATCTCTGCTCCATAAAGAAGCATAGATTGCACTACACTCATTAGCAGTCGCCTTTTTGTTGGACTTGGTCCCCCATGATTGGCCATTAGTCGACTAGTTGCCGAGACCCCTGCTGCGGCCTTGTTTGTCGTTGCCTTAATTTGCTCCGAAAAACTCAACTTAGAGTCTAGCAGCAAGCCCAGATACTTGACTGATAGTTTCGACTCTACCAATGCGTCCCCGACTCGGACCATTCTTACTCTGGGGATCCTCTTCTCGGTCAGGATGACCACTTCGGTTTTCTCTAACGCTAGGTTTAACCCGTGAGTGGTCATCCAGCTCCCCACCCGGAACATTAGTAAAATTAGCCTTAATTGCGCTCGATCAACCGTGCGCCCAGCCACTAGTGCCCCACCATCATCTGCATAGCCGATCAGTCGCGACTCTTCCGGCAGTTCAAGTCTCAGCAATCGGTCGTAGGAGACGTTCCACAAGCCCGGACCGAGGATGGAGCCTTGGGCCACAACTAACTAACTAAGCAACCATGTGACTAGCATCCTCCGACGACCTTGCGCCGTGTCGTAGATCAGGCTGCGATCCTTTAGGTAATTTCGGACTATGCGCATCAGATATTCTGGTACTTGGAAACAGTTTTTCAGGGCTTCCAGAACATCCTTCCATCTAGCGGAGTTGAAAGCATTCTTTATGTCCAGCGTCACTAGAAGGACTACCCGAAGGCTGGATCGACTGCGTGCCTCCAGCTGCTCCAGGACCGCACTCACCACCTCCGCGACTGCATCTATAGTGGAACGTTTCGTTCTGAAACCATACTGCCTTGGAGAAAGATCCCCAGTTGCGTGGATAACGTCAGTGAGTCTTCTCTTTAGCAGTTTCTCTAGTACTTTACCGGCCGTGTCTAGCATGCATAATGGTCGGTATGCAGACGGCGACTTGGAATTTCCCTTCCCCTTGCTGATCAGCACGAGTCTTGCCGTCTTCTAACGCTCAGAGAAAACGCCTTCCCCCCAGCAGGCATTAAACGCACTGAGCAGAAAGTCAGGGCAGGAGTGATAGGCCAGTTGCAGTACCTCCACTGGAATACCGTCAGCTCTCGGAGCCTTCTTCGCCTTCATGGAGAGAACTGCTAGTTCCAGCTCGTTCCTCGTGAAGAGTGGACAGTCTGATCTTGTTTCCCTGTGGGCGGCATCAACACGGACGGGCTGTTGGGGAAAAAGTGCCCGTACCATCTCGTCCATCATGTCCGCTTCAAGTACACTGGGGTCCCGTAGAGCACCGACCTTCCGCATAACTAGTTTATAGCCCAGGCCCCACGGGTCCCTGTTCACGTCTTCGACGAGGTTCTACCGGTAACAGCCTAAGCGCTAAGCGGCCTTACTCGTGTTGATCAGTCCGAGAAGGCATTTCTTGGCCGACCGATATACTGCCATTCTGGTGCATGCCTCGTCCTGGCTTCGCGCTGGTTGAGCTTCTCGTCAGAGTTTGTGACGCTCCCTTCGTTGTTCAGCTTTTTTAGTGGACCACCAATACACCGGAGGCTTTCCGTGGCTAGGTCTACGGCGGGGCATAGATGACTTACAAGTGGAGATGATGGTATTCATTGTGGTGTTCACCATGTGTTCAGCAGTCAGTTCTCTGCTCCCCGGTGGTGAGCCAAACGGTGGTGAGCATCTCATGAGCGTGTTGACAAACTTCTCTACGTCCATCCTCTCAGTATTCGACACGAAGGCGGAGCGCTGAGTATCTGGGGGTGTAGGCACATTGTCGTGAATCTCGAATGCTATGTACTGATGATCACTGGCCGTTCCAACCCATTTGGCACAAGTACCAGATTCATCAGTGTACCATGCTGATGAATTTTTATCTCAGTGTTGTTCGCTAAGCAGCAATAGATCGGCTTTCAAATCCCTCGCGAACTGGTCAAGCAGGTCTTGGGCATTTGAACTCCGATGTAAGTTTATCTGCAGGACACGGATCATTGCAGAGCTTCTTTGGCTTTAGTTAGGGCTTCCCTGTCCCTGGAATATGTCTAAGGTCATCATGTCTGGGGTCAGCGTTCTCGCAGAGGATACAATGCACCTCTCCCGTGCATTCTGTTCTTTTATATCCTGCGTTGCCGCATTTATAGCACAAGGAGCCCCTATCAGGCCCTTTGCAGCCTTGTGTTGTATACCTGTAGCTTAGGCATTTGAAACAGCGGAGAGGAACTGCACTTCGCTGTATTCTGCAGACCACCCAACCTATTTTTCTTTTGCCCATGCAGAAGAGTTTTTCGGCTTGTTTCTCGGTTAAGGCGACTATGGTCATGCGCTGCCCTCTACTATTTTATTCATTTATCATTGCTTATCATTGGTGACTTTTTCGAGGAGGAGCATTCTTGATGCTTTTTTGATGGCCTTGGTTGTCACCACCTGGAATCCATCATTCGACTTTTGTCTCGGTCCCCTTGGATTTGGCTACTGGCAACTCTTTTGATAGCGTTATGCACGGGAATCACTTGCGTTTCGATCGAGGTACAGGTCTTTTGCTCTTCCTCCGCTTTAAGCCATATGCGTCTGTAGTGCCGAATTCGGTCTACGAGCTCTTCCAGCTTTAAAATACCGTCCCTAATATCCTTGCTTATGTTTTTCTGGCTATTGCAGGGCGCTTTGATCTTTTTAACTGCCTTACGCATGAGGCGTTCTTCTTGATAACGATCCAATACAATGAAATTCCTGTGCCTCGTTTTGAGGCGGGCGTTCTATGTCTGCATCTGGATCTAGAGCTCTGGTGGCATCAGTAGCAGTGTCAGTGGCAGCATCGCGTCGTATCATGTACTAAATATAATCGGTGGTTTCTCCCTCCGTGTGTTTCCCAGGCGTTTGTTGTTCACACGTTTCTCCATGTCTTACGGGACGTTCCGGCGAGCGTTTTGTTTTTGTTCTGCGCCCGAATGCCGCCAGTATCTATGGTTGGTAGCGGCTCTCGGCCTTTTTGTGTTCATTCGTCTGTTTGTCGTCTGGGTTTGGTAGTTTGTTCGTGGTTCTTGATTTTTTTGCGTTTGATATTAATTTATAAGTCGTCATGCTTAAAGGGTCCCCCCTCGGAGCCGTTATCTTCACTCGTATGCGTAGTCGCCTAAATGGTCCCATGGTTATCTTTGCTAAGCAGGAAGGCCATGCGAGGGTTGGCACCAGCTCTTATGAGGACAGGTGCTCAGAGCCAGACCAGCGCTAATTGGGAGTTCGTCTCAACCGAACCTACACCACCGACTTAATGGTGGGAGCTTCGAACGTACTCCGAGGCCTGCCAAGGTTTTACCGAGACGGAGACGGTACGATACATATATTGAAGCGCTGCGCGCGCGAGTTTCACCTCGGTGGTACTTGGTCCAAAATATCGTGTCTGCCAGCCCAAGTGCGGCAATTGGACTTCGTTGGTCGGTTCGTTTTCCGGAGTCTTTGCAGCGTCGTTTTCCACTGGAGGGGGCTTGCAGAGACCTCCAAGTCCTCGGGTACGTGGGGGCGACACACCCCTGTTGACCAGCATTCCCCCAGCGGGAATCAATAGCCCATGTAACAAGCAAAATCAGCTTTGCAAGATAGAGTGCTTAGATATCAAACGACGTAAGCGTTCGCGATGGCTTGCCTTCTGAGCTTCAATGTATGTGAGAGGTATTTCTACGCGAGCGTGAATGGAACGAAAATTAAGTGAAATCTTACTGGAGGAAACTGCTGAAAGGGGTTCTGTCCCGTGTGAAACAGCGAGATTCAAGTATTACTGTCATTTTAAACGAGCCAGGCCCCATCGCCGGACGGTTGATCGAGGAGACTACTTCGTAAATGACTCAAAGCGCTAAAAAATACTTTTGGACGATGCTTGACTAAAGAAAAAATGGTTGAAGCGATTTAAGGCCATGGCAATGAATTTAAGGTGTCGCATGCGGCTGCTGGAACTTGATAGCCTTTTGAGAAAGAGGATCTGTAACCAGAAAATACTGCGCATCAATTAAAGAGAATTTGCAAGAATGTATCAACGCAAACAGATAGAAAAAAATGATGACGAGTGTTCTACCTCCACATGACGCGTGTCTAGCCACAAGTTCCATATTATTTTTGCCTATTGCCCTATTGACTGGCATGCATGAGGCTGGTTTCAATGATATCGAGCACTCTACAGTATTAACCGAGCATCCAATAAATATTATCCGCTTGTAATTAGTAATTATATCTTTCTGGTATGTAGAAACGGTAGCAGGTGCGTCTATTGTTCTTGCGTGAGTCCATATGTAGGGCCAGGTATTTTAGTATGTTTTGATGCGAGTACTGCCAGTACTGCCTTTGCCGGTACTGATACGGCTTACTCGAGGGACTTTACTTGTTTGGTCAACCTGGTTAGGTTATTTGCAGTTCTACTCTGAATCTGAGGGAAATATATCAAGTCTCCTTATTGTAAGCAGCGTATCCTGTACTGTGTGTTCGGCGACTAGCACCACAAAGCTCCTGAATAGGCGATCATACATAACTCATCCGACAGCTCTAGCCTTACTTCTTTATAATGATGAACCTTTCCGAGACCTAATGTGGTAACTACTATGACGTTGCCGATCGGCATGCCACAGAACGCATTGTGCTCCTTTAGATAGTACGCTTGAGTCTACAGCAGATATTTTGTTATTCGTAAAAATTTTATATACAGCTTACATTTTCAATGAATGAATGAGAGACAAAGCATGTCAAGTTTTTTAAAGCATAAGAATTAGATAGTTTTGTCGATGCATAATTGGAAAAAATTCATAGTCGTTCGAAGATCCTTTTTTGTTCAATGTAGTTTTGAATAATTATTGCTTCATAGTGAGGACCGACATATCACTACTCTCAACTATAAGTTAGCCCAGGTTTCTGGACCGAGATGATTGAATATATTAAAAAAAGAAACTATGGGTTTGGATTAAATGATTTAGCATAAAGCTCCGAAGTATTCCCTTGATTCTAAATAACAACGATTCTAAAGGGAAGAATAAACAATTCGGAATCTATTTACACTGAACTTCGCAAGCAAGCAATTTCACGTTTTAGCTTTCGCAGACAATATTGCAGGTTTCTTAGTTTGCTAAGTGATTTTCTTGAGCCTTTTTCGTTGGAGGAACATTCCTGTTTGTTAATGTCTTTAATAGCCATCATAGTCAGGTATCGAAGAAAATGTTGCCGGCACCACTATAAAATGCAACGAGTCATCCACACTGAAACCGAAAAAGCTTGTTCAAGAGGAACGGATTACTTACAAGCGATGAATTCCGCAGCAGAAATAGCGAACAAGTATGCAAACTTGGGATTAAATCGGTTCACTACCGAAATCTTGTCTTTGACTTTGTTGCATTTTCCATTCAGACTCTACTACCTTCCGCTTTTTGTGCATATTCTTCATGCAATTTCGCGTTACATTGGTTTCAAGGAACTTTAATTCCTTTTCCTGTTCTTGGCTTCATTCCGGTCGTTCCTTCGCTATCTGTAGCAAAACACTTTGAAGGAAGTTTGCAGGCAGTTGAAGACGATAAGAAGTGCCTGCACACACTGCACGAAACCGTGTTTTATTGTCGATTATCTTTTTACAACTTGTATCTGTTGCCACGATAAGGGACTCCTTGTTCAGCTCTCTCGACAACTTTGTTCAGGAATGTTTTTGAACGGATTAACGCTAATTGAAATCGAATAGAATAATTTAGTCAAATCTTGTGTAAGTTTTCCTATCGGAGAACACTACAAGCAATTTGGATCCTTAGATATTTAGCTCTGAACTAACTATAAAATTTATGAAATAAGATTTATAAAACAATCTTTCTGCAATTTTGACAATCCTGTTAAGAATTCATTAAATTTGCAAAAAAAAGTTGTTATTATTAGTCCAGTCAAATTAGTCCTTAAAATAGAGGTAAGGTTACAATAATTCCCATAGAGCTAAAAATTGGTATGAATGTTCAGAATACCATTATAAATGAATTGTGAAAAGTCCCCATCAATCCCCCTTGTGCAAAAAATTTTATCGATGGTGAAAGTTTGCAAAAATAGGTTTTTCGCGTTTTTCAGCTAAACGGTGAGTTTTACAGCAAAAATAGTTCAGACAAAAATTGTAGATCATCCGATTCTCTACAAAAAATGTATCTACACTTTTTTTCATAAGTATTGCCATTTCCGTGATATAGCGGTTGAAAGAATTGAAAAAAATATTTTATTCGTAATATGCACGTTAATGTACTTTTATATACATTTTTGAACCGTTATATGAGTAAATACATGAGTCCCTATGTCTTATACATAAAAATTATAAAATTCTTAGAATATAAATGAACGTCAAAAACTCCTCCCCTATTTTCATTTAGTCGCATGGCCTTGAGTAACATCTGTCTTCCATTCAATTGTCAGCGTGGCGATGCTCGTATACCTGCTCCGTTTCGAAGGTCTCATACTCAACAAAATACTGTTTGTCGTAAGCATTCCTTCGTAGTGACAACTCGTGGCTATCGCTTATATTTTGTAACAAAGTTTGTGCATTTTACTGTTTTTTAAAAAAAAATGTCGCAATTCTGCTTTATTTGTAGTCAACCTTTGACTGAAAGTGGAGTTGTTACTGTTGATCGCGGCATGAAAGCATTAATTGATGCAAGTATTGAAAGAGGTGATGAGTTTTCGGAGTACCTGAAAGACCAGACACCTGTAAAAATTCATGTGCAGTGTCGAAAAAATTATACTCGAAAAAGTAGCATTGATGCCGTGAAAAGACGGCGCCAAGAAGAAGAAGCTGGTTCATCAAAAATAAGTCCTCCTCGTACTAGAGCACGAGTAAGTGAAACTACATTTTGCTTCAACCAGTGTTATTTATTTTGCGGCAATGAATTAAATGAAGAGTTGGAGAAGAAAAAAGCACTGCAGTACCGACGTAAGATTTTTAAAGTGACTACACTTTCGTTCAAAGACAGTATTCTAACTATAGCTAAAACTCGTTGTGATAATGTAGCCAAAGCTGTTGCTGCTCGAATTGAATTTGAATATGATTTAGTCGCTGCCGAGGCTAAGTATCATAACGATTGCTACAATTCTTTTCTGAAACCGACCACTGGGGGTAAAGTCGGTCGTCCTAAAGATGAAGCTACAAATATTGCGATGAGAGAAATATTTAAGTATATTGAAAATAGCGATGATTGTCAATTCACATTAGACGAATTGAAAAGTATTTGTAAAAAATCAACAATAGATAACAGAACCATTAAAATGCGATTGAAGTTGGAGTATGGTGATAGAATTATTATTACAGAAAAATCAGGATCATCAACATTCGTATGTTTTATTGATAGTCACCATGATATTTTAAATCAAGCTTGGTACGAAAAAAAAACCGATAAAAAAGAAGAGCGATTTCGCATCTTAGAAGCTGCAGCAGCAATTATTCGAGAGGATATTCAATGTGTTTGTATCCAGCAGGAAGATGAGGAAAAAGAAGATGAAGAAAAAGAAGAAGAAGAAAACGAAGACGATATACTAGAAGTTCCATTGGATTATTATGAATCCGATGAATAATTTTTCCAAATTATTTTTTCATTTATATATTACATAATCTACGCAGCTTTCATCATTTTCAATACTCCATTTGCATTCAATAGGATCATAATAGATCGTGGAATAGGCCTACCGGGGAAACCACGTTAAAAAAAAAGCGCCAAGCACACTACCTCATAGGTGGTGTGGAAACGTGTGCATATTACGAATAAAATATTTTTTTCAATTCTTTCAACCGCTATATCACGGAAATGGCAATACTTATGAAAAAAAGTGTAGATACATTTTTTGTAGAGAATCGGATGATCTACAATTTTTGTCTGAACTATTTTTGCTGTAAAACTCACCGTTTAGCTGAAAAACGCGAAAAACCTATTTTTGCAAACTTTCACCATCGATAAAATTTTTTGCACAAGGGGGATTGATGGGGACTTTTCACAATTCATTTATAATGGTATTCTGAACATTCATACCAATTTTTAGCTCTATGGGAATTATTGTAACCTTACCTCTATTTTAAGGACTAATTTGACTGGACTATATCTATTTCTTTTTACTCGACATATTGATTCAATATGTTTACGAATTTTTTAAAGTAAAACCGGGTGCGAAATTTTTCATATTTAAGAAAAGGGAAGTTGGACGAAACTTAAAATTAAATCTCGACTAATTTAATATATTGGCTGTTGCCATGTAAGTTTTCCATATAAAGGTAAGAATCGTTAAATGTGACCAACGAAAGATTGAAAATAAATAATGAAATTTTTCGCAACTTAGTTGTTATTAAAAAATGTAAACCACGATTTTGCAACTTCACTGTATGTGCAACATATAAGACATGTACTCCCTAGAGTTAATATTCAAATAAACTCAAATCTTCTCAGATCTATAAGCAATAGTCTTCGAAAAAAATTTGTAACGTGTTAACGACATCGTGTAGCAAGTTATGATATTAAACATAAAGAATCTGAACACTTGCGGACATGCTGACTTCACGACATTGGATGAAGATTAACATATT
Source organism: Stratiomys singularior (assembly GCA_954870665.1). Taxonomy (NCBI): domain Eukaryota; kingdom Metazoa; phylum Arthropoda; class Insecta; order Diptera; family Stratiomyidae; genus Stratiomys; species Stratiomys singularior. Next base: position 60,776,524 of record OX940879.1, on the reverse strand, counting down.
CCGTCCCGCTGTTCTGTATTAAAGATGCTGTATTCAAAACTTATTTTTCATAAGTTCGTCCATTTATTGTTATTGTTTCTAACTAAAATTGTATTTATACACTACTGTTTTATTAAAATATTAACTTTTAGCTGTAAAAAGTATTTACGTAAATTTAATGCATAATTTTTTGAATTTACTGCTGCGACAGGAAGAGTAGTATTTATTAGAAAAGAACTACTTCAAAGAACATAAAAATGATTCTAAGACCTTAGCCAAATATATAAAAATAAAAATATACTTTGCTTTGGAACCATTCATAATAATATCTTCAAAATAAGCCATCTTATAAAGCCTATACTATTTTCCGCGAAAGGTTGTTCAATCCTGTACGCTCGAATAGTTTTAGCTCCAAACGTGTCAGGAGTTTACTCATTGCGGTTAACTTGCGTGTTTACATGATTTCATTAAGGCCGAAATACAACACTGCGAGACGGCGATGGTGCGCGTTGCGATTCTTGCACGTCGCGGCGCAATGCATTCAACTTACAATGCACGCGATGCGAGGAAGAATAATGTTCATATGACAAATGTCAAAAGATGCTGAGGAAGGGTTGGCCGGGGAAGGGTTGCGTGGTGGACTAGTACGCTGGCTGCCAAACGTCGAGGAGTGCGACGAGCCAGAAGTAGATTCCAAAGGGCGCGGTTTTGACAACATGAAGGCCGAAATACAAAACTGCGAGATGGTGATACTATTGACTACAAGGGAGCATTTAATTATGATGTTTCACTTAATTTATATCTCGATCTAAAAACGACTTATGGATTTCACACAGAATAACATTTATTAAACTTCTCTTTATCATTTACTACAAGAACACTTATCTTTTTACTTAAACTAATCGGACACACTTCATGGGTGGATAGACGCGAAGTTATTTACTCACTGGCCAAGATCTATCCCTTTGCTCCAATTTATACTTAAAATTTATCTGCATGTAATTTGATATTCTTTCAGTATGTTTACATTAATTAATTTCATTGTTTCGGTTTTGTCGTCTTTTGCTAATTTTGATATTTGATGTGTGGGCAATTATTAATATTTTGTTTATGAGATTGGCACGAATCGCAATAATACAATTGTTTATACTTAATTTTCTTATCGTTTCTATTTCCGGTTCTTGGTATTCTTGCTATACTTGAGATATTGAATTATGATGTGAATGCAAAATTTGAAATGAGATTGAACGCAAATATTAAAGATTGTTATTATTACGGAATGGATTGAAATGTGATATGTTTACTGTGCATAATTTGCGTTTTAAAATAGAGTGTCTTGTTGTGTTACAGAATTATTTGGTGGTGATGTCATCGGAATTTCCGAGGATATGACTCCTCCCTCCTTAGGATGCGAGTCCTCGCGCAAAGAGTTAAATGTTTGTTTAATACTTGTGCCCTTTTTGAAAAATTTTCAATATAAAAGTAATACAATTATGATTATTACCAAAACAATAGATAGATCGGTGATTAAACTTGTCCATGAAGTCTTATTATGTTCTAATTTCAATAACTCTATATGGTCTATGTTTCCAATGGTTTGAACATGGATTTCTTGCAATGTAAAATTTTGTTTTTCGCTATAGGATATGTTTTTCATTATGTTTGGTAGGATCACGTTATTATGTATAATATTTTCTTTACTTACAAAGGTTTTATTTTCTATACTTATTTTACAGTTTGCAAATTTTATAATATTATGACCCTTAATAACAATATTTTGATCATTACAATTTTGGTATATTTTTGTGGGATTCAAGTTTTTTGTTATGATTACATTTTCGGTTATTTTTATTATACTTGATTTGTGATTTTTTCTCATCGTACAATTTTTAGGGTTTTTCAAAAGTGTACTAATGCAAATGTTTTTTATTGGTGTTAATTTATTTTCTATATTCGCTTTTTCGTTATATAGAAATATATTATCATTATTTGATAATATTTCTGAATATGGTGAAATCAATTCTAGGTTTTCTTTATTTGGAATTGGGATGATTGATAATTTATAATATTTCCTTGAACTAAAATTTGGAATTTGTACTATTATTAGTATTGTTTTAGTTTTTTGCGCTACTGATATTTTTATGTTTCGCAATTTTTCTACATTTATTTTGTATGTTTTTATTTCATCTACAGTAAGAATATCTTTGCTTAGAACCTCCAATTTTGACAGCAACACTATTTCCTCAATTTCCATTACTGAATCTAAGAGTGTTTCTAAATTTTCTTTGATTAAAATGTACGTTTCAAATTGTATTAACCGCTGTTGTAGGCTATTTGTTAAATTTTTTAATTCGTTAATTTTAGAAACCACAACTTCCTGTTGACTACTAATATGTTTGGTCAGATTTTGGATATTTTCATTTATTTTATTATTGACTTTAATTTGCTTTTCTATGTTATCTACGAATGATTTCATGTTCGATTCAATTTTTTCAAAATTTCTTTCAATATATTTTCTATCCTCGTCGTCCATTACACCGCCGAACCATTTAAGGAATAATCCGTAACGACTAAATATTGTTCTTTTATTTCTATGAGGTTCTAGGGTAAATAGTTTATTTTTAATTTTTTGTATTACTATCTTGATGTTTGGGTATTTGAATGATATTTCTCCAGTTATAGTGTTTTCTAAATTATTTAATATGTCCTGATAAGTTTGCATGTTCAAGGTATGTATGATTTTGGAATAATTTTCAATAATTTGAACTTGCTCATTTCTGATGAGAGTATACCCATTTCCTTGTGGGATTTCATTTACTTCTATATGTTGTCCTATTGCAATTGTCAGGAAGACGGTTAGACAGATGACTGACAGGTATTGTCCTGTGGAATAGAGTTTTGGAATTTCTTTAATTTCATAAATAGTATTTTATTAGTTAGGTTGTGATTAGGTTTAAAGATAAAAAGCCTATCATGCTTTTTCTTTTTGAATTTATTCTTAATGTATTTAGTATTGAGATCCTCATTTTTTCTATCTTTGTTTTTTCTCTTCAGACTTTGTTCCTGTTTTTCAAGTATTCGGTTTCTAATGTTTGAATATTCGGAAGATGGTATAACTCCATTATTTATTTCTATTGGTTTCTCATTTGTTGTAGAATGAATTGTGTTATTGTAGTATTTTATTATTTCTTGTATGTCAATTGAGCTTGGTGAAAATTTAGTTTCTGTTATTTTAATTCGTACATGTTCGTTTATTGTGTTATGTAATCTTTCGATATCTGCGTTGCCGGTTTTAATTCCGGGAGTTGTGAAATGTAAGGTTATACCTTCGTGTTTAAGAAAATTTTCTAGGTTACTTGTTAGGGTACTTTCGTTGTCCGTTATTATGTGGTTGGGTTTTCCACATGTTGCAAAATGTTGATTAAGGGCTGATTGAATATCCATCCAATTTCTAGATTTTATGGCTATTGCCTGACCAAACTTTGAAAATTTATCAATTAAGGTTAGATAGAAATGATTTTTATCCAGGAACCAAATATCCATGTGAATCGTTTCGTGAGGCTTTTCAGGTATAGGAGGTTTTTCGAAAGGTAATTTTGCTGGTTTTCTCTCGTACTTGCTTAGTTGGCATGTATGGCAATTATTTATAACTTTGGCAATTTCTGTTTTTAGTTTTGGATGATAATACTTTGTTTTGATTTCTTTATACACGGCTTCAATACCTCTATGATTATTTTTCCTATGTTCCTTTAAGATTTCCTCTTGGATCTGACGTTTATCGGTACAATCGACAAGTACATAGTTACACTTTATGACTTTAAGTCTAGTGAAAGGACCTTTCCATTTCAAGTATTCGCTTTGAAATAGGGTGAATATCGCTAAGTTGGGGATATAAACAGCCAAAAGTCCTTTTCTGGGGGTATGATTATTTAAGATGTATTGAATGTATTTATCATCTATTTCTCTTGAAATACAAATTGATCTAGTTTTGCCAAAGTATCGCTCTTTCTTTATTCTGTTTTCTTTGCCTTGTTTTATTATTAATTGGTTGTTAAACATATTTAATGGTCCCTCCGATATAAATATATATTCGGTATTATCTTCTCCTGCACTATGGCATGTCGCTAATGTTTCAATATCTTCTATGTTTTCATCATCATTTATTTCATTACTTTCATTATTTCCTTCAGTTATTTCTTCATCTAGTTCATTAATATTTATTATATTAGCATTTATTGAGGGACGTGACAATGCGTCTGCAACATAGTTTTCTTTGCCTTTAATATATTCAATGTCATAGTTAAACTCGTCTAATTTTAATTTCCACCTTTGTAATTTTGAGTTGGGTTCTCTTAAATTTGCTAGCCAGGTCAAAGGCTTATGATCCGTTTTTACTGTAAATTTTCTACCGTATATTCGAAAATATTTGGTTGCCCAAACAATAGCCAATAACTCCTTTTCTATTGTAGAGTATCGGTTTTCATGGTCATTAAGAGTGCGTGAAGCATAACATATGGGATGACCGTCTTGAGAAAGTACGGCTCCAATGGCATAATTAGAAGCATCTGTAATGAGTGTAAATTTTTTATTAAAATCGGGATACTTTAATATAGGTTCAGAGGTAATCAATTGTTTTAATTTCTGAAAGGAATCAACGTAGTCTGAATCTTGGGAATTTATTTTGGAATCTTTTTTCAGACGGAGAGTCATTGGTTTTGCCACTTTCGAAAAGTCTTTGATGAATTTTCTGTAAAATCCCACCAATCCAAGGAATGATTTGATTTGCTTAGTGGTTTTGGGGATTAGAAAGTTTTGAATAGCTTCTATTTTTTTTGGATTTGGTTTTATTCCTTCAGTAGTAACAATGTGATCAAGGAATTCTGTCTCTTTTTTCAGAAATTCGCTTTTATCAATTTGGACTTTAAGGTTAGCTGATTTCAATACATCCAGGATTTTTTGTAGGGATAGGATATGCTCATTCAATGAGGTACTAAAGATTATAATGTCGTCCATGTAGATGAAACAGATTTTTCCGATATATTCGTGTAGAATATCGTTCATTAGGCGCTGAAACGTTGCAGGAGCATTTTTTAAACCAAAGGGCATCCTGGTGAATTCATAGTGACCTTTATCTGTTGAAAAAGCTGTCTTGGGAATGTCGTTTTCAGTAATTTCTACTTGATGAAAACCCTTGGCTAGATCCAGCGTTGTGAAGTACATGCATTTCCCGAGTTTATCTAAAATGTCATCAATACTGGGAATAGGGAACTTGTCATCTATAGTGATATTATTTAGTTTCCTGTAATCGACCACTATTCGCCATTTCGCTTGTCCTGAAGCATCAGATTTCTTTGGAACGACCCAGATGGGTGAAGAATATGGAGATTTGCTTGGTCGTATAATTCCCTGTTCAAGCATTTCACTAATTTGCTTTTGTACTTCTACTTGGTGTACCTGGGGATATCGATAAGATTTTGCGTAAACTGCGGTGTTATTGGTGGTTTTAATCTCATGTTTGATTTCATGAGTGAAGGTCAAATTTTCGCCTTCTTGAAAAAACACGTTTCTATAATTTTTTAATAAATTTCTTAGTTTTTCTTTTTCTTCATTATTTAAATGTTCTACCCTTAACATTGATAAGGGATTGTTTTCTTTATACGTTTCGTTTACATAAATATGATTTAAATATTCATCTAAATCTTCCTCTGTACTTTGATTTATCTCTTTGTTATTGATTGTAGTTGATTCGATAGCCGATTTTGAATCCTTTTCTTTCTCCTTTTTTATTCTTATCAATTGTTCGGGAGGTGTGGAAACAGCTTTGTCCACATCTGCTCGTTCAAAAAGTTCTTCTGGACGTTCCCACACAGACGTGTGAGTTGATGAATTATAAAAGAATACTTTTCTATCTCCCGTCCACACAACATACCATGGGGTTCCAGAAATGGGAGTGTTTGAGACTGGTCGGATTTTATCCTGAATTTTCACTACCTGTTTAATTTTCACTTCTTCTTCCTCTTTTGAATAATATAGTTTTAATTTTCTATCGTCAAATTTTATTTCTTTATCATGAAGGTTTATTTCTACTTTATAATTTCTGAAAATATTATTACCTATTATTCCGTTAAAGAAATTGTTAAATTTGTATTCGACGAAGTTAAATTTTTCATTTCCTCCAATTTCCTTGAAACCATATGTGAAAATGGTATTGTTGAATTTAAAGTATGGACGTTAAAGCTTTCATTAGGGAACCTCAATTTTGGGTTACAAAGGTTTGGGTCTATTACACTGATAGCTGCACCTGTATCGATTAAGAATCTGAGAGGGGTACCGTACGAATCTATTCTAATATAGGGTACGTTGAAGGATTGTTGATTTCCGAGGCATGTTCCCGAAAATTTTCAGTTTGGGTAGTATGGCAAATTTGCCTAGAATCATCCACTTCCATTGGTTGGGATGCGCCGAATTTTTGAATGCGATTTTGAATTGAGTCTTTTTGATGATAATTCTGGTGTTGGTAATTATGGTTTCTAAAATTTTGATTATTGTTAAAATTTTGATTTCTGTAATTTGGATATTGATGATTGTACGTTTTAAAATTTTCGTTCTTAAAATTATTTTTAAAGTTTTGTTTTCTGAAATTTGGGTTTTGATAATTCTGTTTCTGATAACTTAGCCTTTGGAAATTTTGCTTTTGATTAATATGGTTTGTATTTTTGTTTCCAAATTTATCATTATTATAATTATCTCTCTTATTATAGAGATGGCCAGTTTCAGTGAGAATGTATATAGCTTTTTCTAAAGTCTCGGGATTTCTACAAAATAGTATTGTTCGACTGGGTTCGGGAATATTTTTCTTTAAAATATCTAGCGCAACGAGTTGATTATCATTAATTAATTGTTGATAATTTACAGCATGTTCCTGTTCAACTTTTAAATTTAAATTTGTTAATCTTTTTTGAATTATATTTATAAAATCTAAAATTGAGCCTCTAAATTCTGTAGTTCTAAGTTCATTCATTAATTGTGTACTATTTCGTTGGTCAGAGAAGTTTGCGTATAAGATATTTTTGATGTCCTGCCAAGCAACAATATGAGGGCTTGCATCCAATATTAATTTGGCTCTTCCAATTATTCTGCTTTTGATTATGCTGCTGATAACAACTTGTGATGGGGTGTCGTATTTAGTCAGGATGGGAACCATTACATCCACCATATCGACGAAACTTTTCAGTTGATCACGGCTACCATCGAATATTGGGATACGTGACGCGTGCTTTACCGGATCAAGAGCTAAACTTAATTTATTATCACTACTATTACCTGATTCCATTGGCATTATGGCTGTTGTCACTATTTCGTTGCTTCTACGTGAAAACCTGATGAACTAGACCGAGTTTGCGGTTCGTTTACTTCTGCGTAAATCGTTCCTTTTAAATTGTCTGTCTTATCACTGATTTGACCGAATATAATTTTCACTTATATTCACCAAAGCAAACCCGTAAATTAAGACTCATTAATCGATAGAGTCGTTAAGAGTTAAAACTCACGTGTAAAGTTTAATTTTTCTTTCAGTAAATTCAGAATTTGCGTTTCTGAACCGAACTTAACCGCCCGCACTAAAAGTTAAACTTCTCTTGAAGTTTTTATTAAATTAATATTTTTACACTCGACACCATGCTACCGACTGCGCCAATTATGATGTTTCACTTAATTTATTTTACTCGATCTAAAAACGACTTATGGATTTCACACAGAATAACATTTATTAAACTTCTCTTTATCATTTACTACAAGAACACTTATCTTTTTACTTAAACTAATCGGACACACTTCATGGGTGGATAGACGCGAAGTTATTTACTCACTGGCCAAGATCTATCCCTTTGCTCCAATTTATACTTAAAATTTATCTGCATGTAATTTGATATTCTTTCAGTATGTTTACATTAATTAATTTCATTGTTTCGGTTTTGTCGTCTTTTGCTAATTTTGATATTTGATGTGTGGGCAATTATTAATATTTTGTTTATGAGATTGGCACGAATCGCAATAATACAATTGTTTATACTTAATTTTCTTATCGTTTCTATTTCCGGTTCTTGGTATTCTTGCTATACTTGAGATATTGAATTATGATGTGAATGCAAAATTTGAAATGAGATTGAACGCAAATATTAAAGATTGTTATTATTACGGAATGGATTGAAATGTGATATGTTTACTGTGCATAATTTGCGTTTTAAAATAGAGTGTCTTGTTGTGTTACAGAATTATTTGGTGGTGATGTCATCGGAATTTCCGAGGATATGACTATTTGATCACCTTCTGTGGTCAACAATTCTCGAGAAACTTGCTGTGGTTGAATCTAAGGAACTCGGGCTATGGAGGAGCTATTTCTCGGACAGAAGTGTACACGTCCAAGGTGTCTGGGATATGGTAGAGTTGGAGATGGAGAGGGGTTGTCCACAAGGCTCCGTTGCAGGTCCATTTATATGAAACATTGTGATGGATGACCTTTTGGTGAAACTTGAATGTCTTTGTAAGGTGTGTGCATATGCCGATGATCTTCTCCTCCTAGTTGAGGCGTAGTGGGTCACAGTTGGAGGTTTATAAGAATCGGGATATGCAGATTATCCGCGAGTGGAGTGAATGTGTTGTGTTATCTGTTTCCAGTGACAAGACCTCGATGATGCTCATGAAAGGTGCACTCAGTCTAGGGCGTCCTCCTTGGGTACGATACAGGGGAAGTGTTCTCAAGTATGTGACTATGATCAGATACTTAGGAATACTGATTGGTGAAAGACTGTCGTTCTGGCCTCACTTTCGAGACCTGAAGCGACGTATTACGCTACTTGTATCGACGCTTAGACGTATATGCCTAAAGGAGTGGGGTCTTATGGGTCGCCGGTGTTCTTTGAGGCTGGGATGGGTCCAAAAGGAAGGAGACTCATTAGATCTTGTCAGCGAGTATTACTGTTATGTTGTATCCCAATCTATCGGACATTGCCTACTGAAGCCATGCAGGTTCTGATGGGAGCCCTGCCGCTCGATTTGGAGAGTATCCGCAAAGGACTAATGTTCAGATTGCGTAGGGGGCTCCCAGTTGGCGAGCATGAATGGTCCAGGGGCATGGGTCCGAAAAGTGGCCTCCCTGCGAAGGTTGTTGGTTGGAGGTGTGCTTTCTAGCTGGCAGATGAGGTGGAATGAATGTGAGAAAGGACGTGTGACGTATGTCTTAATTCCTGATGTGACGACAGCGTGGAGAAACCCGTACTTCGACTTTGGTCGAGATCTCGTGTTCCTGCTGATGGGACATGGGAGCATGAATGAATGGTTGTGTCGACGTGGGTTGCCTATTGAGAGTGTCTGCCCTCTGTGTCAGTGTGAAGATGAATGTTAACGACACTTGCTGTTCAGGTGTCCGGCATACGCTGACATGCGCAGGGCGTGCGGCTTGATGGCGATCACCAGTCCGGAAGACGAGTCCGGTTCACTATTGGATGCGGTAACGTTCGCCCGATTGGACCTCTTTGCGAAGCTTGCCTGCTATAGGCGAACGCAGTTGCTTGCAGTATTGTATAATGACCATTGTGCGGGTGATTTGTGTTGTGTAGCGTTGTTCTGTGTTTGTCTCTCGCATGATGTTTGTATTTGCATGTCACCTCGCAGGGGATCAGAAATAGGGCAGAGTACCTGCGTTAGTTCTGATATTGGGACTGCCGCTCCCACGAATCTGAGGTGGGTCACCATACTCAGATGCAGGGTCCGAAACGGTAGCAGTCCTCAGACTAGAAGGCGGCGAAACCAGATCAAAGGTTTGATCTGACCCACGTGTTAGGGGGACGCACATGACAAGTTGCTGTCAACCCCCTACACGTGTGTGGTTTAATGTGAAGTAGAATTGAGTGCTCACCAGTTGCGTCCCCGGTATCCTGTATTGGGGTAGGAACTGGTACCCCATCTTGATGGGGGGTGTTGGTCGACGCATTGCTTCAGCCCCGTCTATGGAGACCGTGGAATTAAGCACACACGGCAGGTGTCCACGTAAAACACTTCGATTTCATGACAAATGTCGAATTGGTAACGTTGTAAAGGAAATTTGCTTGCAATTGTTTTTTTTGTTTTTTTTGTTTTTTTTAAATTTCGAGTTTGGAATTTTCCTTCGTTTGGCAAATAATAGCCAAATTATCACTCGAAATTCATTCAGAATAAGCCTTCTACTTAAAAAGTAATTAAGGCGTGAATTTTCAAATTTCATATAAGCACCATCAAGCATCTATCAAATGTCATCGTTGCGAGGATTTTTCAATTTTAGCATCAATCGTAGCATCCGAATATTTCTCGACTCGCATCGACGCATCGCAATCATTGTACGATGTCGCATACAAATGCATGTTCCGAAAATGGGTTGAAATTTGCTGCGAGACTCTCGTGGCGCTCTCGCATCGCATTCTCACATTATTGTATTTCGGCCTTTAGTCGATAAGTCAACGTGGAGCACATAACATCTTGTGACACCATTGTGATTTATAAATTCGAAGCATAGTTACAATTAAGGAATGCAATATATTGAAACTGTCGTCACGTTGAAAAAGGCAAGTGAAAATATAAAAAAGTAATAGAACGCCTAAATAAACAAGGGCGAACCAATGAGGATGAAATATTGTTTTAATTCGCTGAAGAATCACTATTTCCAAGTATCTCAATCAAAGAAGCGCTATATATATTGTAGGTAGTAATGGATTGCAGGATATGTAGAATCCTCAGAATGGCGAAACTATACACTAAACTAGCTAGACAATGTATTACCGAAGCATACTTCACGTTCAGGGGAAAGTTCTTCAAAAAAACGTTGGTAGCATCAGTGGGTAATCCTGTATCCCCTCTTCTAAGTGACCTCTTTATATACACATAAGACGATGATTTAAAAGAACGGGGACTCCTTTCAAGCTTTTGGGTAAGATATGTAAATGATATCTTGGCGATTAGACGTTATATTTAACAGTATAAATAAATTCACCCAAAAATTTTTGTGAGGTAAATTGTTCCTATCCAGATCTCAAAAATGATGTGCCAAAAGATTATAGTCAGAAAAAATTTATATAGAAGAAAATTGAATCATCATGAGTTAGAAGCACCGGATGACTTGGATGCCTGTATATTGGCAAAAAAACTGAAACAACCGGAAGGTATGTATGATATCAAAGTGAGTGAAGCTTTTGGTTATCGTAAAATCAACTTTATTGCTATATTTTCGGCTATTTCCAACATTGTGGTCTGTAAGGTATGCCATTCGGAAGTGAAATTTACTGAAAGTGGCAAGCGCGGTTTGGGATTCAAACTAGTAGTGAACTGTGAGAATTGTGAAAAGACTGAGATTCCGAGTTGTTCATTTGTTAACAAAGATTATGAAATAAACCGTTGAATCGTACTTGCCATGCGATTACTTGGAGTTGGTTGGCACGGAATAAGAAAATTCTGTGCATTCATGGAATTACCTCGGTATGTCTTTCATTCATTCTTTGACAAAATTGTTAAAAGAATGTTCACTGCAACCAATCCAGTTTCCAAGAACAATATAGTGAGAGCTGCGGAAGAAGAAAAAACGATTTCTTATGTAAATATGTCGAAAAAACGTGGGTTTACGTCTTTATAAAGGTTATTGACTCTAATCAGCAGCAACAGCAGAAAAATCGTTGATTGTGTACTATAATCAAAATACTGTAAGTCTTGGCAATTTTGGGCTCAAAAAAGATACCAAAGAATATGCAAAGTGGGCAGAAAATCATGAATAATGCGCATAAAGAATCATGATGGATCTACAGGAAAAATGGAATTGATACAATAGTTGAGATGTTTCGGCGCTCAATTTTGCACCAGATCAAGTACACTCACTTTATTGGCGACGGTGATTCTAAGAATTAAAGGCATTGCAGATGCTTAGCCGTATGAGGATCTCACAGTTCTCAAGAAATTGTGTATAGATCACGTGCAAAAACGAATGGGCATCCGACTTCGTAATTTGAAAAAAAAGATGAATCGGTGGAGGAGGAAAATTAACTGAAAAACTTATAGACGAGCTATCTATATAGTATGGATTAGCGATTCGTAGAAATAGTGATTCAGTTGAGAACATGAGAAGCAGTATATGGGCTACCCTGGATCATAAATTATCTACTGATGACAAACCGCAGCACGACCAATGTCCTATTGGAGAAGATTCATGGTGTTCATGGCATCGGGCTAAAGCTACGTATGCTTTGGGTGAGTATAAACATAAGCCAGCTCTTCCAATTGAAGTATATGAAGCTATTAAGCCAGTTTATGAAGAACAGACCAGTGAAAACGTTCTAACTCGATGCATCGGCGGTTACACACAAACTAGTAACGAAAGTTTCGATTCAACTGAGTGGGCATTGGCCCCGAAATCCATTGCAAGTGGTAAAACAATCTTGGATATGGCTACGGATAGTGCAGTTTGTGTGTAAAATGACGGGTTTCCTTCAATTTCGCACATAATGGAGGCAATGAACTTGAAAATCCAACCGAGAAGCTACGAAATGTGCCTGGAAATCGACAAGCGTATAAAGCAAGCGGAGAGATCGCTGTCTGGACGAGTAAAACAGGCTAGGATCGCTTCAAGATCAAGCAGAAAAAAAGAGCGGGCCGATTACCTGGAAGGCCAATTGTATGGTGCAGGCATCGCTGATTAAAGGTATTAAAAAATTATTCATGATTTTCTACTACTTTGATTCTCTACTACCTACTATGTATTTTTTGAGTTGGCCGGAAGCATTTTAACAAAACATAAGTTAATTTGTTATCAACAATTATCTGATGATTTTTCAAGTAAATTTCTAATTTTTCACTTTGTGAAAAGTGAAGTGTGCCATTTGGTCAAAAAAGAAAATATCGAAAAAACCTACGTACTTCTATAGCAGTTAGTTTATGAAATAAAAAAGAAAAAAAAAACAAAAATTAATTGAAATCTCAATTTATTCTGTGGTATTTCTAAAAAAAAATTCCTTAAAAAATATTACCTTTTTGGCCTCTACACTGGCCTGCCCACTTAAAAACGAAGAAGAACAAAACGGACAATTAAGCATTTTAGAAAAGAGAACCAAAAACTTGGCAATACGAAAAATATAGGAAGCCAACACAAACGCAATGAACAATACCGGCATGTTACAACTCAGTATGTTCAACGCATGTCTGTGCGAAGGCGTGTTCCAAGAGTGCTGGAAGGTGGCGAGGCTTGTTCAGATAATTATGGGAAAATAGAACCCCAAGTTACCAGCTACATATCGCCCAATATTCAAAAAACTAATCAGGGGAAACGAGTGAGTGGGAAAGACGTGATTCGTGTTGTAGGGAACCCATATCCACTGCAGTATGGGTTCAGAGGAACTGGTGCCACCATCGATGCAATAGGAGAAGTGGTGAGCTTGGTCCTACGTAAGGAGGCAAACAGCAGCTCGGACACGGTGGGTCGTCGTTCTGGTTACTCTGGGTATCCATTTATGGATATCCGGATTTTTAAGGGCTATTTAAAGGACCGCAGCCTACTCTACGACTGAAATATAGTTCACCAAAAGACGATTCTAACTGCAAGTGTGGGTGGTGGATGGCCCCTGTCACATATTTTTCTATTGCAAAAGATGGAGTAAGCAACGCGGTGACCTTTTTAGCGAAATCGAACTCTATCCGGAAACTATGGTAGGAAAAATGCTGCAAACGGTCGAAAAATGGAACCGAGTGGCACAACATTCTCGATCAGGGCTGATACGGTAAAAAACTATATGGGAGCGTTGGGAGGCGCAGATGATAGAGAGATCTCTTTTTTGGCACTTCCCTCCTCTCCCTTCCTTCCCGTTGTAGAAGGGATTTCCATAATCTGAAAGCGCCTCTAGGTGTACGAACACGAGGCCTAGCCCAAAGGGATGTGTCTAACGATCCTAGGGTTCAACGCCAGAGTTAGGAGCTGGGTAACCCATTTCCAACAGAAGAAGCTGTCTTGGCACCATTTGATATGCCATTTGCTTCAGAGATAATAGAACATAGCGTTACAAATAGTAACCTTTATAGGCTACTGAATAGTGCTAGAGGATCACCCAGCTAGTGATGACATGTACAAACGTCGACAGCTCTAGGCAGCTGCGACAGCTCTAGAATCGTCGTCCGCAAGCTCAATCTTTCACACTCAAGTGAAACAATGAGAAATCGGACATGAAATGGTTTGTCAAAATACTACCGGCACAATCTCTCTACCGGCAATCGCTGACAGAAGCCCACCTGGGGAGCGAATGAGCTGCAGCTAAAGATTTAGTGAATTTAATTATGAAACTTATTACGTCTACTTCAAAGTTTACGAAGAAATGCTGGTGGAAAGTACACTTTTCTCAAAAAGGGAACTATAGGAAGCAGTTTTGTCTATGAATGATATAAAGGTTTTCCCTAGTTGATGCACTATATTTTTCTTTGGCCCTGACCTGCACGTTTTCCCAGAGTGCTGGAAGATCATACGACTCATGTTTATCAGTAAGCGAATTGAGACTCCGATGCCACCGTCTTAGCCATCAGTAGGCCAAGAATTGTTGAAAAGAAACACACTCATGGAAAAAAGGAGATATTTTAAGAAAGAATATCAAGGTGGTATCATAATTTTGACATGGAAGAATAGACACCTGTCACACATCGCCGATTTTTTCATCAACACTGGAAGGAAAAATCAAACCAATTTCATTTTTATTCATCGACTACTAGTATCGACTAGTGGTTTTCCAGAGTTTCTCCACGAGCTTCTGGAACTACGCACTTCTACTTGCCATTGCACCGAAGTCTTTGCTATTCTGAAGATTCCTGCAAACTAAAGCAAAATGAGAACCTTTAACAATTAAGCAAATAACACCGTTCTGGTCGATGCACCAGTCCACTGAATTCTCCGACAAATCATACGTGAAATGTAACAATCGCGTTTCCAGATTTCCTTAAATAATTCGGATTGAATTTAGCGTAGCGATTTGGCATGACTTAAATGTCCCTAATTTCATAAAAATATATTTCCTTTATTGCAGAGAGGTGAATACTCTTCATACCTTACGCGTGGGACTCTGAGGCATCCAACTGGCTAGCTTTCCTGCCATTTTGAGAAATTTTCCCGGAACCCCAGAACAAAGAATAGAAAATTACAAGAGATACGTGTGCCAGATCTCCTATTTATATGCTAACAGTCGTTTTAAGATAATGAGAATTCCTTCTCTTGCGGAAAGGAAGAGTTTAAAGATGAATTTTATGTATCTATTCCTCGTCATTTTATATGCTGCTGACGCTCAAGTTATCTATTTTTATCTAAATTCATTAAAAATTTATGAGGACTGTATCGTAGTTACATATCCTTCAAACTTTGTAAATTATCGAAATGCATGTACAGTGTACGGTATAGTATTTGTAACATAGATTCTGAGGGAAAGCCCTATGTGATTAAACCAACACAAAAACTCAAACCTGCTGATCATGGTTTACGTTAATATTTTCGGTCAAGGTTTTGGAACAGTTTGAGGCGATTCGTATTTCATGGATAATCTTATTTTTCTATATAATCAAACACCGTTGGATAGGGAGTTAATTTGAAGTGTGAGTGCTGTATGAACTCCGCTATGATCTCGGAAGGATTGTTAACCGGAACATGTATAATATAGAAATGAAGTTTTTTCCAATACAGTATGTATTTCGAGCAGTATGTCTTTCAAAAGTGGTCACTGTGGCCCAACAGACAGAAACACGCAGTCAGTCTAACAAGGGGTAGTCCTCCAAGTGACACTGGACACTGGGACATATTCTAGATAACTTATTCTAGCTTTTTGATTAGTTCAGAATTGCCTGAAGGATTCGAGCCTGCTTAATAACCGTCATATCAGGTGTAATACTCAAGGCTCTGTCCTTGGTGCAGACTTTTGGAACATCTCCTACGACTGACCGCTATGACTCAGCTTTGCGAATGGGTGCTGAAAATTGAAGTGGTCATCTTGACAAAAAAGTGAATCAGTACGGTAAGAACAATCAATTTCGGAGATAAATTAAGAGAGTCAAAACTTCCAGTTAAGTACCTGGACTTGCTGATGGGCTCTTAGCTGCGTTTCTCGTAGCAAATTAGAGCAACAGTAGATAGGACGTTGGCAGGGTCTCGAACAAACAAACCGGACAATCTCTAAGTTAGCGGTGTTAGCGAATCATACCCTCTTTGCCAGAGAGCGTAAATAATCAACAACGTACAAACGAGACACAAGGTCTCGTTCCTCGTTTGAGGAACAAAGGGGAAAGCTTCGTCCGGATGGCATAATCGAAGAGTTTTTGAAACCGGCTGAGAAAAAGGTATTACATTACGGTCGGGCAATTCTTATAACTGAAAAAAGTATGTATATTTCATCGGCTGGAGGCTTCGAGAGAGAAGGTATCTCTGCTGTAAATTTCCTTCTCCTGCTGCCAAAGAAAGATTTTCTATAATCCGGAGGCTACATGATGCGAAACATATGGAGGCCTAACCCGAATCAATGTGACAAAAAGTTCCAGGCTAGGTACACCATATTCATCACTCAATACTCAATATTCATGTCTACATGCGGACAGTTCGAAATCAGTCATGTTTGTACAATACCCGATTTGTTTCGGGTCATTATCTTGGTACGATCGGGAGTCATTGCGAATGCCCAGGCTTTGCGTACTTTTAATCAAGTTTGATTTTAAAATTTGAAGCTATTGCAACTTATCCATTGTTGTCTTAATGAATTTCAAATTCCAAACTTACCTAAAGACATACAGGCCCAAACCAGGAAGCACAAACCTCCGTGTTTGACTCTAGCTTTTACATTTTTTGTTTGTAGCTCTGTTTTTAGCGGACGCTAAACATGTATGGCACCATCAGATCAACAAATAGAGAATTTGGATTCTTCGAATCCTGAATCTATGTTCAAATGTTTCTAATTTTAAACGACACATTTGATTCTTGGCGTTTAAGGACAGCTTATTGCATTGAATTACAAGTATAATGACTAACACACAGAAAAGGAAAAGACAGTTGCATTGCAACATAACAGTCCATTGCACAGCACCAAATAATTTGGTCAAAATAACCAGCGACATGATTTTCTATTTGTATTTGTTTTAAATTATTTAAAATAATGTGAAAACAAAAGTAAAGTCATGTCTGATTAGTTTAATTTCTTAGCTTAATTAACTGGGTCTACGGTTAAGATGGCTTACGTTCGGAAGACCCCTCTTTAGGCTAACTATCCGTCAAAACGACGGGTACTAATTAGTTTTTAAGCATAAGTTATAAACTATATGCGACAGATATTTTACGTTATCATCCATCCAAAGGCTTTTTAATAAAATTACATAATTTTACATTAGATTTTTCTTATTTATTGAAAACCATAAGAATATTTCTCCACCATAGAAAAAAGCGAATTTTATTCAATAATTTTTAAAATAATAAATCAATAAAAAAAGTACTTCATTGAATTTTTGGCTTCTGATAGCATATTTGCTTTTGTGGAAAAGATTCAATTTTTAAAAAAAGTTACAATAATGTAGCGCATGTTTCCCTTACATTTGGTACAAATAGATTTGGGTATGCGTTGTTTCTTGTAATGGCACTTCCCGTACGTTTTTCTTTTGCGATTCGCTTGTCCTGAAGATTGTCATGGCTCTTTTTCATTTTCTTAACAATGAAAAGAAGCTCGGTAAGATGATGATTGGTCTTGACTGGTTGATGCTTCCACTGCTAGAACGCTTCTAATTTTATCCTTGACTTGAGTACGCATTGTTGTGCTGCTCAATTCCACTTGCAGATCGCTTACTACGTGGAATTACTTTACCCCCAGCTGTCAATGAGTTGTGACAATGTATAATTTAAATATATAAAAAAACATTAGCCATCTACTAGTTTTTCGGTTGCAGGGCATATAAGAACACATTTGATCAAACGTGTCCACGCAACCTTTTGTTGAGTTGTAGAACTCAATCAGGTGTGGTTATTTTTAGATGATGAATTTAATGTGCCTCGTTCGTCGCATGAGGATAACAAATAAATAACTTGTCACGACTTGGGTTTGTCATCGTAGCAAAATATTGACGTTCCGACCTGCCTCCTTTCATTATTTCTTATCTCTGTCGGAATTTCCCTTTTATTTCTTCGAAGTGTACCGACTATCTCAACTTATATGGCTGTCGACTTTTTGCGAATGGAACAGACGTGAGCCAATCATCGTTGGTGACATTCCGGTTCGTGCCATGGATTGTCCGCGTCAGTTCTTTTACAAAATATTCACCCTATGGCAACTCGCAGGCGTTTGTGCCTTTTTCCAGGTAAAGCATGGCATCAATCATAAAGTACCCCCCACTATCGCACATCATTTGTTGTTTGATTCCATATTTCAGGTTTATTTGGAATGTACATACGGAATTTGCACGAAAGCCAAGCAATTGTTCGTCTATCGTGACGTTTGTATCAGGATTATAATTATTCCGACATAGTATAACAAGCATATCCCAAATTTTTCTTTTTGGTGTAAATAAAGCATTTGGATTACTTTGCAACCGTAAATCTTTAACGTCAAACCGTAAACATCTAATAAGGAAGTCAAATCTTTCACGGCTGAATGCAGCTATATGTCCATTTCGACAAAAATTTGAATCAAATAGCTCTTTTGAAGTTAAATGATTATCTTTCAGGGCTGCGGCCAAAATGAGAACACCAACTCAGGCTTTGACTTTTAAAATGCTTGTATCGCTTTATGTAGCCGCCAAGGTTTTATACAAAGCTCTTACATCTCATCTGAATTTGCTTCCTACAAATCATCTGTGAAGAATTGTTGAAAGCAATGTTCTACAATGGTCAGGCGCCTACATGAATGGCTCGGTCCTCTTGATATATGTAGAATATTTCTTGAAGAAGTTCGGGTCGAAGAATGTCCCTTAGTATTAGACCAGATATATTTATTTTTGCCTCGTATGCTTCTTTGGGGCAAATGAATAATATCTAATTTTCTAGGGCAACACGTCGAACTTGTTTCACATTTGCTAACAAGTTTTGCGATATACTTATATCACTTTCATCGGAATCAGATTGCTCAATATATTCGTCACTTTCGACGTCGTCTTCTATTACGAGTTTCACTGCCTGGAGATTCAAGTACATCTTCGAAACGAAGTTCTTCATTCATCACATTAGCTATTGCAAATTCATCAAACGCGAACATGGCGAAAATCTGCAACATAAACAACTTACCTCAGAAACATACACTGGCACTCACATAATAAAAACGAATGGTATTACTAACCATCCGTCAATATGACGGGCAAATATCAAAGATCTCAAAAGCTATTACACGTACCTATTCTACGTGTGCATCACTGTGGCGATCTCAACGGCAACTGAGTTGACAAACAGTGACTAAACATTTGCATGCAGCGTTGAAAACAGACAACAATATTTATTTTCCATGCCCGTCGAATCGACGGACTTGGAGTATAGGTTGCGGGGAGCTAGTGCGATTTAGCACTCTTGCTCCATTCCTGTCTGTGAGTGTTAAACACTCACCATAACCTGACACAACACTCTATTATTTAGCTTACTAGTCGTTTATTGATCTGAGGCTTGGGTATTTGCCGTTTACTTCGTCTCGGATTTTGAGGATTTCCATGGTTCTGTTTGGATTCTCGTCTATTCTGTCAAATAGTTTCAGTGCTCTGTCTCGTATGTATTTTTCGACTGCGTCGATACGTAAGGCTTTGTGTATGTCCATATTCCGAACATACCATGGAAAATGACATGTATGGCAAATCGACCGTATGGCTCTATTTTGTAGGGACTGGAGCCCTTTTTTGTTTGTTTTTGCTGTTTGACAGAAAGCGGTACTGCCGTATAGTAGTGTTGGCCTGATGATTTGTTTGTATATGAGAATTTCGTTTTTTATATTTAACCGACCGGGTACGAGGAGCGGATGTAAGTGCTGCAATTTTGAAGTGATGACTTCTGCTTGTCTTGATGTATAGTATATGCAAGTGTCGTCTGCATATAATGATACTTGAACATTATTTGGAAGGGTTGGGATATGTGCGGTCTACAGATTGTACAATATTGGTGAAATGGGTGATCCCAGTGGAACTCCAGCTTGGATCGTTCGCAAGCTCGAGAGATGATCTTAGGAAGGTGTGTATGAGTTGAATGTACGGTAGCGGGATAGAGAATTCATGCATTTTGAAGATAAGTCCTGCATGCCAGACGATGTCCAAGACTTTCGCTATGTCAAACATTACTAGACCTCTTGACTTCCTGCGGTTGAATCCGTATATGATGTGCTGGGTCACCCTCATCAGTTGGAGTTCCGTCGAATGTGCTTCTCTGAATCCATATTGTTCGTCCGGAATTATGCGTTTCACTTCATCACTTCATTCGGTCAGGTTAATAATGCCTTTTCGGCTACTTTGGAGATTGACGAGAGAAGGATTATAGGTCTCCAATTCTGGGGGAAGGCGTGGTTTCTCCCAGGTTTGGGTATGACTATTATGATAGCTGATTTCCAGGCCGTAGAAAACCTACGCAAACGGAAAACAGTGTTGATTGTGCCTGTCAAGATGCTTAAAAAGTTGTCTGGGAGCCACTTCAACATTATGTTCGTAACTGCGTCGGTTCTTGGTGGTTTCCGTTTGTCAAGTTTTAGTATTAAGTCTTTTGTCTCCTATGTGTCAAGTGGCCGTATCACCTCTTCCGCTTGTGGTGGGTTTTGAGAAGCTTTCTTACTTGGATGAATATGGCGTCCTCGTCGTCAAGATTTTCGTCCCAGACGGTATTTCGCGGAATTGAAGCTCCAGCGTATCTGCAAAGGCTTCTGCTTTACCGCATTTGTCATATTTTATTCCGTTTGGGCTGTGTATTGGTAGCATAACTATCTTGTTCCGTGTCCGGAAGTATTTGGACATCCTCCAAAAGGCATTCTCGCCAGGCCCGAGGCTCTGCATGAAACTCTCCCATTTCGAAACTGGTGGATACGGTTTCGAATTTCGTTTGTCAACTGGTTATTTTTCGTTCTTAGTCTAGAGTCACTCGTGCTCCTAGCTCTTCTCCGATGTTGATTCCTCCTCCTTATTTTAATTTTGATGTCGCGCGGGCGTTCGTAGGGATTGTATTCCCTTATCGGAGTTGTGACTGTATTGTTCTCTTTTGCCTGCTGGATAATGTTGGTTACTATCTCTATAGTTTTCTCGACATCATCGGCTGTGTTGAAACTTTCGTTAGCCAGATGGTTATGGAAAGCTAACCAGTCAGTTTTCTTCCTACTTCTTATAGGTTCATCTATATAGACGTCTTCTATTTAGAAGTGTACCGGTTGGTGGTCTGAGGAGAGTTCGTTGCCGACGTTTATTCGTATATTAGCCTGGAGTTCTCGGGAAATCTCAAGGTCGAAAATATTTCCGGCTATATGACCAAAATGCGTTTGCTCATTGGGTAGGTGCAGGCTTGTCTTGTTGCTTGTGATGAATCTGTTAAGCTCAGTCCCAGCTTGATTACTTCTCACAGCACCAGAAGTGGCCCTTCTATTTCGAATGTGTAAGTCTTGTTCGAAGTGCCTTTTTTTTAGTGGGTTGTACACCGAAATAACCACAAACTCAAAAGAGTTCGTCTGCACTTTGATGGCTGTTGCTTCTGTTGGGTGTAGCTGTGGGGTATTGATCAGTTGATGTTTCACGCTTCTCCTCCCCTGTCTGTTAATCTGTCATTTCGGTATAGATTGTAGTTAGGTAAGTGAAGACGCATTCCATTGGCATTCAATTGTCTAAACTCTCCAGTTCGTTGAAGCAAGGAATAAGCATTCCACGTGAGTATAGATACATGATTCAACAATATATGATATATGATTCAACTGGTTCATTTGTGTTTAAGTGTGGTGAGTTGTGCTGCGAACATGCCCTGGACCATTTTTGCCATCATGTCTTTCATCATCAGTTGAAACTGAGATTGCAAGTTGTCAAAAAATTGTCCCATGTCTGGTGGTGTGATTGTTTGTGTGTGATTTTGTGTTTGGTTGGTTTTGTGTGTATGTGGGGTACTGGTCGTCGGTGTTTTTGTGGGCTGTTTGTTTTGTGCAGCGATCTGTGAAAACGTCTTCTTGACATTTTTTGGGTTTTTCGGGCAACCCCCATAGCTTGCTGGATGTTCTCCGTCGCACTTCATGAATTTTGGCTTTCCTTCTATTTTTTTCTTGCACTGTGGGAAGTTATGTAAGCCATCACATTTCACACAACGAGCCTGGGGATGACAATTGCCCGACGAGTGTCCAAACTGTTGACAGTTGTGGCACATTAGCTGTCCGTTTCGTGGTTTTATGGCCTCCACTTTGCAGATGTGCTGGCGTAGCGATTTTATGTTATATATGGCTGGTTCTTCCTTTGGAAGGAGAACCTTAAGCAGTTTAGAGGGACCAGTTTGAGTTTTAAGCCTAGATACTTCCAGACGATGGAAACCTTGGGACTCTAGGCCTATTTTAATATCATCCAATTCTAGGCCGTGGAGGCCACGGGTTACAATATTGGGGTTTCTTTCCTCCGGGAGGTAATACGAGGGATATTGCCACTTATTCTCAGTCAGAATTTTTGTAATTTTTCGGTTGTCATGTGCCGTCTCAGGGATTATCTGGATACCTAGATAAACTCTGTTTGTTGAAACTGTTTTGATATTGTTCAGTCTAATTAGTCTGTTCAGCAGAGTCCATTTGTCCGTCTCTCGTAGGATGATTGGTACTGTCCGTTGTTCAGTAGTTTTAGAAATGGATGGAGTGGGCTGAGGTAAGGTTTTCGGTTTCGAAATCGTTATTGACTGTGGGAGTTTTACCGCAGGTTTTGGGGCCGGTGGGGGTAGGAACTCCTCGTCTTTTTTCATCTCTTCCTCAACTTCTTCTTCCTCTCCTTCTTCTATCTCTTCATCTTCTACTTCTCGAATCGACGGAGGTTAGGTTTCTATGGTTAAATAAACTTGATATCTTGTTGAGTTCAGATTTTAAGGCAGTTAAAGTATTTTTTTCATGATGGTCGGAAGATTGAGCCATTGTAGATATTTAAAATACGTCAAAGGCGTAATAATATCTTGAACATAAAGGCATAGTATAGAGAGGTCCTGCCGCCATTCGTAGCTTTACAAGAATCCCAGGCAATTGAATAAGCTACTATAATTTCTCCCCTCATCAGCTGTTCAAATGCTCCGCTTCTTTCGTGCCTGGAGTAGTGTATTATGCAACGTGATATCCGGACTTCTGTTCAAGCGAGTCATATACTTAAAAGTGATTAATCTTAGCAATAACAATCATATAAGAACAGGTGAACAACCCATTCATAAATCACTGAAAAAGCCGACAAAACTGTTGCTTGCAAATTTATGGTAGAGGGCATATATCTACCTTGCGATTGGGAATTATTCATAAAATTTCATTTGAAATTTCCGTTCAAGCATAAAATCTGCAAAACCAAAAATTCATTAGGTGCAAAAGTCAATTGAAATTCAGTTGTCAGTTCATTCAAAGCGCAATTTCTTCAAAAGGATGGGCACACTTTTTGTTAGAATACTGAAATTCAAATGAAGTTTGTCTTCTTTGTTGGTATACTTTACTCAGTCAATTATTATTTAAAGTGTGAAAACACTTAAATTTATTATCGCGATTCCCATAAAGTATGCTGACATTTTTTACGAAATTCGTTATTTCAACATATTTGTTTAGCTTAGTGTAGTTTTGAAATCAGCAAAAGTTTCATTCGGCTTCAGCAAATTCATCCTAAGTAGAGCATCTGTTAAAATTGTATGGAATGAGTGGCATTCAATTCTTCGGGAAATTATATTCGTGTGACATTTAATTTCCGCTAAGTCGACTCGTCTGTAACGATGGGTAGTACAAAGTTATTGATGACGGGGCAGTCAACTTAATAGTAATTTTCTTTATTTATTGATGAAATATTAGCATACTCCATGCTAATCATTACAAAATAGATGCTTTAATTATAGCAAGCAAATATTGTAATGTTGGTTACCATAGTTCAAATCACGAAACATTCGCCCATTTGTTTAGAGTGCCTATGGGTACTTTTAATTATGTTTTGGCGAATTTGAGATAACATGAAGCGATTTTAGAGTAAACGCGGTAAAAAGATTTTACCAAGAGCCTCTCTGCATTACTTTGACCTCTATGATTTTCTATTCTCTGAAGACAACTAATTACTTGAAGAGTTTCTAGAACAGCAATCAACGCCTTTCCTAAGAAAACATTAAGTTATATAAATAGTGCCTCATTCGATGAACAGTTTACAGGGAGATAGGTCATGAAAGGTTATGTTAGCTACGAAAGTGTTAGCTAGGGAAGTGATAGGAAAAAAATGTTTAGGAAATATATTATCAGTGCTCGAACTGAGGCCTAAGCCCTTAAATTCTTGCTGAGGCTGGGAAGAAGCTGATAATATCCATTTATTCCTTTATTTTAATTTAGTGTATAATTATTTTAAGAATTATTCGGTCAGTGGGCGAACCGAGGCCTAAGCCCTTAATTTCTTGCCGAGGCCAGCAAGTGGCTGAAACGTATATATAAATGAATATTGTTGAGCTTTGTCAGGTGCGTGTCCTGTTTGCTCTTCGCAAATGTTCGCAATAGTGAATGAAACACACCCGACTAATTTAAAATTAGATTTTTGAAATTTTATTCTTAAAAATCACTAACACTTTTCAATTACTTTCACTCAATCACTATTACACTTATTCACTTTTATGAGTTATCACTTTTACATTAATTAATTAATCGCTTATAACAATCACTTTCACTCGCTATTTAAAATTTGCATACGATTTTATTTCAAAATACTTTTCGATTACCGCACTACTTTTGACGCGCACTGTCGCTCGCTTCTTCACTTAATTCACAAGACTCTTTTCGTCGCTCGCTGTAGTCGCTTTTATACACGTACAAATCAATCGCGAATCTTCCGTGTGGATCGTTCTCGAGTGTACGCGCTGAGTCACTTGCACACGTATTTGTTGTACTCAATGCACGCAATGTGTTTATATTATGATTTATGGTATGCTCTTCGAGAATAATCGATGTATTGGTAATTGAAACTTGTTTACGACATTTCTCTTAAAACGACTACAGTGGTGCGTGACATTATTTGAATATGTCACAATTTAATTAGAACATAAGAAATAATTAATTAAATTGTCTGCAAGGGGTCTCCTTGATTTAACCTCGCATCCAAGCTCAGTTTTGGGAATAGCGAGAAGGGGTGACGTGGGAGCGGAGGGGAGCTCTCCGCTGCAAAGTCTACTTTCACGCGGAAAGCAAAGAAAAACCTGCAAAGGTTTTGTGAGAAGTTTGCAGGGAATGTAAGGGAGGAGTTCTTGATAGACTTACTAGCAAGTTGCAAGCTCCACTTACAACTTTCCTCAGAGGGATTACGAGTAGAAGCAGAAGATCTGATTGAATCTGTTTTTTTTTTAAATCTGATCAGCTGATTTTAACAGCGTGTCCGAGCAAGAGGAGCCGATGGAGACGGCCCGGGAAGACCATTCTTATCGGAAAAGACCAGTTGTGTCTCCAACCCTGGAGTCCACCTCCAAGAAATCAGTAAACCTGTGTGAAAGGAACTTTCTCGAACTTCACGCCGCCGTTTTCAAGGCCCCGGCAAGCATAAGGAAAGACGAAATTGCATCCGCCCCAGTGCGCAGGATAGCTGTCGGAGCTAATAAAAGTCCGCCCAACCTTGCAGCTACTAAGAAGCAAAAGGTTCCTCCTATTGTATGTTACAGGCTGATTTGTAAGTAATTTTTTTTTTAATTTATAATTTATGTATTCTCCCATGTTTAGCACTTCCAATCAGTTCTTAGCAATTGTTTTCCAAAAAACGCTATAGTTAAAATATTTGTTCTTTTCCAACATATATATATTTCGGGAGTAAGTTACTCCCTTCTTCAGTGTTAAGTGTTTTCTTAAAACACTAACAGCTATAGTTAAAATATTTGTTTTTTTCCAACATATATATATTTCGGGAGTAAGTTGCTCCCTTCTTCAGTGTAAAGTGTTTTAAGAAAAAAACAAATATTTTAACTATAGCGTTTTTTGGAAAACAATTGCTAAAAACTGATTTGTAAGCTTTTCAGGGAAAAAGTTGAACGAGTATGTCAGAAAAAACCAGCTCGAGGACTCGGAATTCGATGTAACGGTTCTACACGAATTTCGTTACACTCAAAAACCATAGAAGACCATCAAAGCCTTTTTGATTTTTTGAAATGGGACAAGGTGGCGTGCTATACGTATACAATCACAACAGAAAAAAAGCTAACCCTGTTACTGAAGGGTGTGCACTCTTCCTACGAAGACAATGATGTCAAGGAAGAACTCCAAGCACTCCTAGCGAAGGACGTTTTGGCAGCCAAAAGGTTCTCAACATTAGCGTCAAGGAAGAAAAAGAAAACTTTTTCGTCCTTCCTTATTCAATTTAAGCCAGACTTAGACGTCAAAAAGGCTATGAATGTAAAAACGCTCCTACAGCAAAAGGAAGAATGGGAGCGTTTGGTTAAATTAAATTTCAATTGCCAACGATTTGGTCATGTAGCCTCACATTGCGGAATGGAACCTCGTTGCGGCAAGTGTGACAAACACCAGCAGCGAAAAGAATGTCCGATTGAAAACGATGAGGGTAAAGATGCCGTTTTCCATCCGATAAAGGCCACCCTGCGAGTTTCAGAGGCTGTCGGGGGGAGGAAATAGGAGGGGAGGAAATAGGGGGGAGGCCGAGGAGGCTGACGAGAGGAGCCGCAGTATCCTTAAGCAAACGGAAGAACGGAGGGCTAATGTCACTGCTTCCTTGAAAAACACCATTCGATTTGGTGTCTCATTCTCTAAAATAGCAAAGGGTGCAGCCAAAATAATTGCAGTTCAGCTTGCACGGCAAGCTAAAGCGAATAGAAGTCAACAGCAGCAAAAAGACATAAATTCTGTCATGAATAACGACTGCAAACAATTCTTCGGGTGTGGCTTGTTCACTCTAATACGCAAAGTGAATTCATTTATTCCGCAATGCAAAAACTCACTAATCTGAGTGAAAAAAAGGCGGCGTACTTAGACTTCGCCTTCAAAATCTGTTGTCGCGATGAGCTTCAATAAGCTTTCTATCGTTGCCATTTGTTCGCTAGCTCAAAAGATTTCAAAAGGAACTCCCAAGAATACTTGGACATCCATAGACCAGATTTCTTGTTCATTTCAGAAACAAGGCTGAAAATTAAACACAAAGTTCACTTGGGTAAATATAAAGTCATAACTGATGACTACCCAGATGGAGTCCTTAGAGTAGCTATCGATGTCAGGGAGCATCTCGAAATTCAAACACACTGTCTTCCGACTCTGAAGTGTGCTGACGTCATGATATTAAGCTCAGTTCTGCGAGTTACGCCTTTGCATTTTTTGGAATATAAGTCATCTCTAAGATCTCCATAAAAAATTCCTCCAGGATTTTTCTTTACAGAGTTTTTCCATAGGACCTTTTGGAGCTACATCGCAGACAAAGCACCCTAAGAAAACTTCTTTCAAGAATATACCACGGCAACTTGAATGTAGTTAACTGGGAGTACCAGAGGGTTCGCCTTCTTATACTCTTCTTAACAGAATGATCTCGAGAAGAACATCTGATTTTGCCAATGAGAGATTCGAACAGACCCTAGCAAACATCAGACCTGGTGCCTGGATGTTTCCTCAAATTAACAAAATAACTGGCCGTAAGCGCCTGCCAAGAGTTCTCACTTATAACGGTTCCATGCTCATGGATGACAAAGCCGTTGCTGACTCCATCGCAAACCATTTTGCGAAAGTTCTTCAAGGGGAGAAGGCAAGTGATAACTCTGCCTTCAATTCGTTGGTAAAAAGAACAATATCAACGTTCGACAGGGACCACAAAAACTTGTGCTTGACTAGATTTTCCGATTCGAATCCGTCGGACGCTCCTATTGGCAGTACCCTGTTTGTGAGCCCTGAGAGACTCAGGATGCTCGCACTAGAGCAAAATTCCAAAAAATCGGCTGGGGCTGATGAAATTTCAAATTTCTTTATAAAAAAACTTCCCCATACTTATTTTGTTCTTCTCGCAATCCTTCTAAACAACTGCATAAACATTTGCTACTTCCCTCAGCAATGAAAATGGCCCAAAATATTTGTCTTTCCCAAAAGCCCAACGGTACTGACGTAGTCGATCCTCGCCTAATATCTCTTCTGTCCAACAAAGGGAAGCTACTGGAAAGAGTAATCCTTCAAGGCATCACACAGTTCTCTGAAGAGGCAGGAACTGTACCAAAGAGACAATTTGGCTTCAAAAGAGCTCACTCAACGGTCGATACGTTCGCTGTTTTTCAAGCCAGTATAAAAGAAATTGGCAGGCTGGAAAGGCCGTAGTAGTGTGCCTCATTGATGTATAAAAAGCCTTTGATTCGGTTTGGATCGACGGACTTATCTACAAACTCATTCGATTCGGCTTCCCGGTGAGCGGTACGAAAATAGTAGTCAGTTTCATGAAGGGACGTCCTGCCTTTGCGATGACTGGTGGAGCTTGTTCCGCACTCTTTGGTTTCGAGTCAGGGGTCCCCGAGGGGTCGATTTTAGACCACTTCCTCTTTGATATATTCACGTCTGATATTCCTGGTATTAGAGATGAATTTAAACCTGTAATCTCTTCGTAGACAACTTATTGGGGTGGTCATCTGAGCACAATCTCCGCTTCGCACGAACGAGACTCCAAAGGTCCCTGGACTCGTTAACATCATACTATGGAAAGTGGGGGATGAGGGTTAACGCTAGGAAAAGTGAGCTGATTGTGTTCAAGGACTCACATCAAAAATATGAACGTCGAACGATGAACATCTGTGAAGTATCTTGGGGTCAATTTCGAAACGGAAACCACCTTCAGTGTCCACCTTGACTCCGTTTGGAAGAAAACCATTTATGCGTATGCCTGTTTTCAGGAAACAGTCAGCGACCAACAAGCGAGTTAAGATACTTGCCTACAATTCTGATCAGGCCCATACTCATGTATGCGGTTCTGATCTGGCAAGCAACAGTAGTACAAGTACAAGTACAAGTGGAGCAAGATAGGGTTATTGGGGCGAAAAATCCTTCCGGCTCGCACTGGCTTGTACAAAAGGGAGGACGGACGGCCCTACCCCAATCAACGACTATACCGAGATGCAGCGGTGGAACCGATCAATCTCTATGCTAAGTGGTTGATCGAGCGAGCGACCAAACGTATAGCGGAGCACGAGACCGCCACAATTGGGAACGCGGCAGACAGTCGAGCGTTAGAGGCACCAACGGTTAGGATAAGGAATTATATTTAATATTTAATATTTTTAATAATAGTTGTAAGCAAAAATTGTATAACTGTAAATAACTATTACTGTACATAAATTAATACTCAATAAATACATTAAAAAACACTAAAATAACTGAGGTCACACTTAGGGTGTAAGTGTTAGCATTAATAATTTTAAATTGTAATATAAAGCCAGGTCTATTCAATATCGTATATCTCTTAGTATCTAGTTCTGGGCACAGCCATTAGGCAAAGCCCATAGTCTAAGTATTAGGATGAGAAAACTCAGTACAAAGTTATTGTAAATACTTTAAATATCATCCAATGGAAATAATTTGAATTTGAATTTGATTTGAATTTTTACAGTTAAGTTCCACCACGCGAGTTGTGCGGAAGTCGAATTGATTGCAATTAGTAAACTAAATTGTTGAGACATATTCACATAATGAGTTTGAAGATAACTAGAAGTAGTCTAAAATTATTCCACAAATTTGGAATTTCGCTAATTATTCCAAGTCAGCTTTATTATTGGCGCAATCTGGTGGTGTCAGCGCCGAACTAAAGTGAAGGAGATGAACTATCTACTAGAGCTTGAACAAACCAACGAAAAATTATATAATTACAATACGCTTATTAAACTAATGCCTCTAACGCTTTGGATCGATTATCATTTTTACTAATTAAGTATTTTTTGATATCTTGAATTCAAGAGGATCGTATAAACAAATTAATTTTTCCCTGAATGAAAGTTCTAATTTGATCGTTAGCCATTTTCTCAGATAATTTTTACATAATCTTTCAGTATATATGCAGTCTAACAAGAAACTTGTTCGTCCTTAGCAGTCATTTTTAGTTGTAACGATACTGGTACAACCATTTTAACAATAATACCTTCGAATCTTTTATTACATCACAACCGTATAGTAACAATAAGAAATGATATCCAAATTACAGATGATAAATAATCAACCTAAATTGTAATCCCAACCTCAAAGACTATTTTCTGCAAGTTTTGCTTTTCTATCACAAACCAAACTTGGTTATTGTCAAAAGTAAGCTGATTTACAGGAAAAAAATTCCTATTCCTTTTATCACATCATAAGTCGTATACGGCTGGCTGTATCCAAAGAAATGGGATACAGCCAGGATCTGAAACTTTTCCCTTACAGATGCTTATTTCGAATTCAAATCAATTTTTTATCGGCACCATACAAAAGTTGTCGGTTTTTTTTCGATAGGCGCAAATATGTACACATGCATGGCTCAGTATATGCGGAGCAAATTTATTCTAAGTCCTTTATCGCCTATGCAGAGCAGTGTAAGGATCATAGCGTGGGTTTTGTTGCCAACTCGTCAATATGTGAATAAACATTTTAAAGTAGTTATAAAGTTGGCGACGGAGACTAACTTTATTTACCTCGCCGACATTGTGTAAACATAGAATTTAATAACTTCTAAGAAGTTACAATATGTAATTTAAAACGAAGAATGTACCAGAAATTTTGAAACTAGAGTTTCTGTAAATTGGTGACAGGATGAACATTAATGCCTGGTGGCATGTAACTTTGGCGTTTTTCATAAAGACTTTCAATGAAAACTCAACTTAATTTTCTTGAAAAAACATTCGAGTTATTTTATTAGCTCGACAGCAATTCGTTCATTAAAATTTAGTGCTTGCTGATATTGAAAGTCGAAAGAAACTTCAAATATGAAAGAAATGAGAGTTAATGCTGTTCTCTCCATTTGCTTTGAAAATTCAGTTTATTGTCTAGGAAAAAGGATGCGAAACGATAACTGCAGTCAAGTTCTATTTTTGAAAATCATTTACTTGCTATCTCATGATTCTAGGAAAATTAATCTCTTATGGTGAAATAATTGGTTGGATGGTTGAATGAATCTTTTTGTGTTAGTAATAATAATAGTTCTTTATTGTTTCTAAACATTTACAGGACTTAGCTAATATTTTAAAGTGAGTGTTGAAAATGTGAATTTGGTATTCATTACATCTACAGTATTTTCCTTTGTTTGTACCACAGATCTTTGTTGTATATATGGTATATTTATATTAGTAGAGGAAAATTCAACAAAAACCTAACTCTAACTTAAACTTAAACTACTACCAACTATGTTAAAACCTATTTACATACTATGTTGGATCTTAGTAATTACAATTAAGACTTGGTTGAGGACGCATGATATATCAGGTTGACTGACCTATTAATCTAAATCCTGAGTGCTTGAATGTACGGATTCGACACGTATTCTGCCTTAGCTAGTATTATATTGCTTAATTTTGTTAATATTGATGCTTTTTTTCCACCTGTAGCAGAACTGATATATTTTTTAAGCATTTTCTCTAAGTTAGCTGTTATTGTACATAGGTGAATTCCTAAAGCATAAAAGCAGGTACCGTCCGCAAAGGCAGCTATTCGAGAGTACTCGCTTGGTTAGGGCTCAGACTGGAGCCTTGGGGAACACCAGCCGGGAAACTTCTCACAGTAGAGGTGCTTTCTCGAACCTTTACCTCAAATGATCTATCTTTGAGGTAGGAAGCTATCAAATTACGTAAGTATGTTGGAGTTTGGTACTCTTGGAGCTGCTAAAGTAAACCTTCGTGTCAGATTCTATCGAATGCTTTCTCAATATCAATGGTGACCATTCAAACTGATTGTTTTCCTATAAGAGCTGTTTTAATGTCCTTTGAGACGCGATACAGCTGGGGCTTCGTTGAATAAGCGTGTCTAAAACCAAACTGAAAGTTGGGAAGTATTTTGGCATTTACCAGAAACTCTGTTGGTCTTTTGAGGATTAACTTTTCGAAGAGTTTATCAAAGGCTTGCAATAGGCTAATTGGCCAGTAGCTATCTGGTTCATATAGATCCTTCCCAGGCTTAAGAATCGCTACTATAATTGTTTGTTTGCAGGCGAGTGGAAAATAAGAATGTTTGAGACACGCATTATATAAGAGGCAAGTGAGAACAATCCCTTTCATTGGCAGATTTTTCATCACAGAATTAGGAATACAATCGGTCCCAGGAGCTGTAAGATTCTTAAGTTTTTTTAGGGGCCTAACTATTTCTCTAGTCTTGATGTAGGGGCCAGGGGGCAAGTCAGATGAGGTAGATATGCTTTGCAGAGAGTTATCTTTCATCGTTTCTGTGATATCATTGCGCATTTTTTCTAGATGTTGTGGTTATTATGAATTTCTGCTTTTTCTTCACATGAGTTAGTCTGCTGGTCACTTGGGTCTTTCAGTGAAGTGACCTGATTTAAGATTTTCTTTGAATATTTTTATTTTATTTGAAGCGCCAAGTCCACTTGAGTTATAATCTAAGCTCTGGAGCATTTGATTGCAATACTGATTCCTTAGGTTAGTAATTTTGTTCCGGGTGGCTGTAGTGCTGCTGCTCACACCTAACTTCAAGGCCGGATCCCTAGATATTTGCCACTGACTTCTTGGGTTATTTCGGGTGCGAATAAGCTTCAGAGCTTCCTTATCTAACTCGAAGCTTGTATATTTGGCATTAGATTTTCGGAGACTGTTTTCTATACACCACCAAATAGTGTTCTTAAATTCGTTGATTTTTTCGTCGACCGGATGCCCTATGTTCAAAGAATTTAACGTATTTTTCGAAATCAATATATTGTCGTACTCACTCAACCTTTCGTATAAAGATTGTCCTGTTTTATTAAGCTCGAACACAGTTCGAAAACCTATGACGCTCGTTAAGATCATCACAGAGCAAGTACTTTTGGTTTTGACGCGTAAACATTTTTAAATCTTTTTTAAAATTAATTAATTTTTCCTTCGTAATTTTTGTCCCAGGAAAGTAAACTGCGTATTTTTTTTTTTTTTGAGATTCAACTAACATTAGTCCTATGTTTTCAATAGCAGACGATTCAGAAGGGAGCATTGGCGTTTGCCTGATTGATTTTTTGATTGCAATTGCAATTCCGCAACCTATTTTATTTTCGCGATCACTTCGATAAATGTGGAAGTTAGCATGACTTAGATTATCATGCGGCCTCAACGAAGTTTCAGTTAGAATGCAAATATCAACCTTAATTTTAGTAGCAAAGTCTAAGAATTCAATTTTCTTATTTTTAATGCTTTACGCATTCCAGATTAGAATTTTCAATAATTTAGCCATATAGAAATTTAACCTAAATGCTAACTGTTACATTAAATTGTTCTTGTTTATTATGACACTTAGATAAGTTCATAATCAGTTCATGAGAGAGCTTTGATAAATCCTCTGGTGAAAAAAGGTCCTTCTTACGAGTTTTATCAGAGAGTGTTGATATGTTTTTGGTCGTCGCACTGTAGGATAGTTGAGATTGGGGTTTAATTCCAATTGAGTTCCTTGCAATTACTAAGTTTGTCGGCAAGTTTGGAATATTTTCAATACAGGTAGGTGTCTTAGATTGTAGTCTGGGAAGACTTGGGAAATTTTTTTCCGAAAGTGCCAATGTATTGGAGCTTCTCTGAGGTTTTGGGTTGTTTCTCCTTTTTTGTTGCTTTTCTTTAAGTGAGATATATTCTGTTCTGCTCTTGCATTCGGGAGCATTGGAGAAGTGTCGACCATTACGATTGCCGCATACTATTTTGTTACTCTGCTCTTTTCGTACTGTACATTTAGAGTGTTCTTGAGGGCCGCTAGATATGGCACATTTAGTAGGTAAGTGAAAATGTGAGGAACCATGCCCATACATTCGGCAATTTCGACATTGTGTCAGGCCTTTACGATTGTTGGAGTAGTAATTCCAACGTACAGTTGTGTGAAGAATTGTCTTAATTTTCCTCAGATCTGCCATTTTTGTCCTTCTTTGCAGATAGAGCAAGTAATATATCTGATCGCTTCCTCCTATCTTGGAAGTGCACTTTTTTATGTGGAATGTGTTAACGTCATGATGGCTTTTTAGGATTTTTTTTAAATTCTTACGTAGGAATGTCGTGGAGCCCTCTTAGGATTACTTATAATGTACGTATTTCTGGCCGTTGGGAAGCGAAACAATTCACTTTTTATATTATATATTTTTTAATGTTATTATAATCCTCATGTGTATGTAGAAAAAGCCGTTTTCAAATAAAGACAAATTTAATTGAAAAATTTTCAATTTTAAACTCTTTGAAGATGGCATCTATGGTATCACGTGAATGATCAGTAAAGGTGATTGGGGGGACCCTCACAGCTTGCTGGTCAATGCTGGGTTGTTGACCGATGTCGCTGGTATCCCCAAGGTCAGCTAATGGCAAAAATCTGCTGGAAACGGATGACTTAGATGTGTTTCGCGCTATCTTGAATTGGTCCCTGAGGAGTGTTCCAATCGGGGATGATTCTCTGCATCTTTTCCTGCGCTGGAAAGGGTTGGAGTTTTCACAACAATCAACACTCACTTCGATTTTTTTATGTAACAATTTATATATTAAATTTGATAGATAGATAAACAGGGGAATTTATTGCTTCTGGCAGTCAGAAAATTGGCTCGTACGTTCGCACTGAATGAAGCTCCCGGAATGAGTGTTATTTCTTTCGGAGTTTTAATTTCATTATCTCACTAATAAACAACGGATTGCGGTTTCCCTCTAAAAACGGAGAAGTATCGAAAGACAACGGTTGCAAGGAGATTTGATTGCCAGATCAACTTTGAATTGCTGTACACCTGTAAGAAATTGAAAATTCTTACAAATTACAACATTAAACTGTAACGACTGAAGGAGGAGCCTAATAATTTTTTAGCTTCAAAAACAAAAGTAAGTGAGTGGGAACTGGCGCCGGAATATGTATGGAGTAAGCCCTCAACTCAAGAAGCGTGGTCCCAAGGCAACAATGTTGGAGCCATGAGACAAATGATTACCACTTTACAAGAAATCGAGCCCACAACAAGTGTGGAAGCGGAAAAAGCACCCAGCACCTATTTTCAAAAGTGCCAGCGGAGAGCTGATGAATAGGGATGTAAAAAACATCAAAATGGTAAAGGAAGAGCTTTTTCAGAAAGGTAAATTAGCCATTTTTTCTATAAAACAATCAATTTAGGGAGAAAATCGCATTTTTCACATCACAAGTTGAGAAGCAACTTCCAAAGATAAACCCAAAATTCAACAATGAACATCATATTACCTCGGATAATTACAGAGAGACATGTAACATTGTAAAACACTATTCTAGAATTGACCTCTGTTCCCAAATAAATTCATAATTGTTGTGTTCGATGGTGCCTTCCACGATGAATTCTTAAAGGCTGTAAAATTGTTCTGTAGAAAATGTTCTGGACAAGTACTGCAATGAGTTTTTACGTTCGCGGAACAGAGGGCTACAATTGAGAATAAAAATAGAGAATGATTTTTCTTTTTCATTATTCACCTACTGCAATTAATACATTTTTCAGACCTTTCATGTAGTTAATGTACACCTTCATAAATAGATGTTTTGTATTGGTCGAAAAAAAAGCGGAAACTGTTATTTTCACACATTTATCGCTTGAAAACTTCTTCACACAAAGTTCTTATTTAATAATCAGGGCTGTTATCCAAAGATGAAGAAAAAGAAGACTAAGGGTGATAAAAAATATCGAAGCCCACCTTGTGCAGGAAAGACAAGGCAGCACAGCACTTATCATCAGGTCCGTTGCCATAATTTTAGCAACTGACTGTAAAAGCTTAAACTTCTTGGGTGATGACGTGCCTTTTTCGTGCCACTGGAAGGGGTCCTGTTTCTTTTTGTGTAGGGAGGTGAAGACTATTTACGCCCTGAGTGTCGCACGCCCAGTGGCACAACAGACCTACTGGACTACCGACTAAACACCTCCCCTTTCAGCCGGAACGCCTAGCCTGGAACCGTTTGACACAGTACTCCGGGCTAGGCCTCCCAACTTTACGTCTTTTGGTTTCAGAGATTCCTTTTCCAGCGGGGAGGGAAAGAAGAGGAGGATTGCTAGAGAAGGAAACCCTCAACCCTCGACACCTCTAGTGAATCAATTATACCTCTTTGTGTGGCTAGAATTGCCGAATGAATGTGCCACTTGATTCCATTTGTCAAATGATTTCTTCGATTAGGCTATCTGTACGGAACTTTCCCACTTTTTCGGCAGGATCAACCAGCGCTGTTTGTCCCATCTTCTGCATGAGAAGAAAATATAACAGGTGTCATCCATCACACCAATGCAGAATATGCAATCTAGAGGCCGTGACTTACCAATCTTATCCGTGTCCGCTCAGTAGCTGGGTCGGGTAGAAGTCGGTCTCACCTTGCGTTCGACTGAGCCACGATCTCAAGTCGTTGATGGGACGCGCAGTCCAACTTCGTTTTAGCTCACGTTCTCATGATTGTTGCCATTCGTCGAGAGTGCATCGTCTTTCATCGCGAGCAACTTTGTCTTTATGACCCTCGTATCTTCGGAGATAGATTGTTTTACGCTCTCTAGCAAGGACAGCGATGGGTATCACCCCTGCAATTACCAACACCGCTGACTTAGATACTGTACTGTATGCTGATGCAATCCGCGGTGCTCCTCGTCCCACACTCGGACCATTCTTACTCTGGGGATCCTCTTCTTAGTCAGAATGATCACTTCAGTTTTTTCTAACGCTAGGTTAAACCCATGAGTGGTCATCCAGCTGACTACCCTGCGCATTAGCACATTTAGCTTTAATTGCGCTTGATCGACTGTGCGCCCGGCCACTTGTGCCACAACATCATCTGCATAACGGATGAGTCGCGACTCCTCCGGCAGTTCAAGTCGGAGCAGTCCATTGTAGGAGACGTTAAACATGTCCGGACCGAGGATGGAGCTTTGGGCCACATCTGATGTGACTAGCATCCGTCAACCTTGCGCCGTGTCGTAGGTGAGACTGCAATCACTAGGATAGCGGAGTTGAAAGCGTTCTTTATGACCAGCGTCACTAAAATGCCTGCCCGACGATTGGACCGACTGCGTGTCTCCACCTGTTGGACCGAACTCACCACCTAATCGAATGCATCTATAGTGGAACGTCCCGTTCTGTAACCGTACTGCCTTGGAGAAAGATCCTCAGTGGCGTGGATAACATCAGTGAGTCTTCTCTTTATCAGTTTCTCGAGTACTTTTCCGGCCGTATCTAGCATGCACAACGGTCGGTATGCTGACGGTGACTCGAGATTTTCCTTCCCCTTGCTGATCAACACGAGTCTAATCGTCTTCCAACGTTCAGGGAAAACGCCTTCTCGCAAGTTGGCATTAAACGCATTGAGCAACAAGTCAGGGCAAGAGTTGTAGATCAGTTGCAGTACCTCGGCTGGAATACCATTTGGTCCCGAAGCCTTCTCCACTTTCATGGCAAGAACTGCTAGTTCCAGCTCGTTCCTCGTTTCTGCACCATTCTGGTGCATGTATCGTCCTGCTTTCGCGCTCGTTGAGCTTCTCACCAGAGTTTGTGACACTTCCTTGGTTGTTCAATTATTTCAGTGGACCACCAATACACCGGAGGCTTTCGGTGTCTAGGTGTCCGGCGGGGAATAGATGAAGGGGTCCTGTTTGAATTTAGCTTCATAATCATCAAACCCACGTTTCGTCTCCAGTAAAAATTCTATTCAATTGTTCATGTCATCACTACAGAGGTATGAATACGAGCGAACACTCTACGCAATGTAGTTTCTGAGTCGGTATCCATTCAGCGTTGATTTTCGTCAAGCAAAGATGATCCTCCAAAATTAAATTTTTTTTATCCCATTCCCC
Source organism: Stratiomys singularior (assembly GCA_954870665.1). Lineage (NCBI taxonomy): Eukaryota > Metazoa > Arthropoda > Insecta > Diptera > Stratiomyidae > Stratiomys > Stratiomys singularior. Next base: position 60,738,439 of record OX940879.1, on the reverse strand, counting down.
AATAATTTCTGAAGCTGTTTCTTTCATTATTTAAAAAAAATATCAAATGCAGTTTAATTAAAATTATTACTTTTTTTTAGATTCTATTGGAAAAAGGAGAAAAAAACCAACCGACGCTATTCAAAAATCAATTATAATGTTTACACAAGAGTGAACTTTTATCCTATGACTAATATATTATAACCTAAGTGGAATCAAAATACTTTATTCTATATTATTGTTATGCTAGCGATATTCCTAGCCTAAATTTTAAACATAATATCAAATGCCTAATATAATACCATAAACCTACACTAAATATTGAAATTTATACCTAATTATTCACACAATAACAAAACTAAATGTCACAATATGTGACAAATGTCACATATGGCTGGACCAGTCTCAACGACTTTAGTAAATCAGTATCTCCATTGAAATCGCTGGTCTCGTGTACTAAAATTCGGAGGATATTTCATCATTTTATCGATGGCCCGTCTATATATGTGATATATAATTGGGACGCAGTCGGAATCAAACACATGTCGATTCATTTCTAAATACATGAATACTTCTGGAGGAACATGGCCAGTAGCGAGGTAAGTCGCAATACACTAATCTGTTGGATGGAATGGCTGTGAAATCTAGGGATTTTCAGTCACAGTTACAGATGTTGTGATATGATTGCGAACGAGTCTCAACATGAAGATATCGATTGTCGTCACTTTAGCAGTTTGATAAATCTTCCTATTCGATGCACGAGGGCATTTCCTTTCGAAAACTCTTAATATTTCCATCGTACTAGCTCTCTGATTGCACCAGATCTGACATCCATATGTCAAAATTGGTCTAACCAGGGTCGCGTAACAGATAACTTTGACCTTTTGAAGAATGTATTTAGAATGAAAGAGTCGACGAAGGGCCATGATTGCTTTTTGTACTTTACTCAGCACCATTTTGACATGATCGATGTAGTATAGGTATTGATCGAGATGAACACCGAGGTATCGAACAGAGGATTTATGTGGAACGCTCTCTGAATTGATTTCAAGTCTTGGCTGGCCCATTGCAGGTACTCACACTCACTTCCAGATTCAGAAGAGTGATCGACAATTATTTAAGGATTACTGACCTGGTTAAGTTAAAACTTGCTATTACTACTCATAATGAGTTACTGAACGCTTTATCACACATAAATTCGGAAAAGAATGCAAAGCCACTGTGTTTATAGGCATTCAAAGACAAATGTTGCCAAAAAATTACGTTATTAAAAGCATTTCTTTTCCCCGTTTACATATGTAAGTATAGTTTGGGCCTAGGTTCATTAAAGTAGTATAAACGATCTCATCGAACCCAGTTTAAGTAATCCTATCATGAGTAAGCGTTGTGAAAGGATTGTGCACTGTGACACCACAGATTGCACTCATTACGCATTCATTCAATTTTAGTTTTTTCTTCAGGAAAATAACCCTTTGAGGAGGTCACTACACTGCTAACTTCAGCTTTTACAAGTGAAAAATTTGTAATACGACACAAAGAAAGAGTAACGCTTGCGCCATGGTCTCAGATCAGAGAGTATTTACTCTCTTTTTTATCGACGCTTTCTCTTCTGCGCTGGTAAAACTTACCTCGCTCACGAACAAAGAGTGCAATGGGCACCATCTCTGCAATCATCAGTGTAATTTGTAACTTTCCTCGTCTCTGTATCTGCGCCAACTACCTTCAGTGTAATTCTTTGCGCATAGCGTCATCAATAGAATGAAAACATCTCACAGCGCTTATTAAAAGTAATTTTCTTGCCATGATGGGCTAAGACTAAGAACCGAATGAACGCCGTTACAAATGTCAAAACGTTGCCAAAGGCTCCCTGTCTGAATTTGCAAGCAGTCAATCAGTTTGTTCCTTGTCGTATTAGCATATAAAGTCTTAGTTGCGCACGTTCGATCGTGCGTTCTGCGACTAGCACCGTAATTTTGTCCATATTATTGTGTCTCCGTAGTCTGCTACAGTAGATGCTTCACAGATCTGGACCAATAAAAGAACCCTGCCCAACCCTGATATAAGATTCATCCTAAAGTTACTTTCCTTGGTACCGTACAGTAGGCTGTGCTCTTCTAGTGATAGTACCTTAGAATAAGTATTTGAATTCCATGATTTGAAAACAATTTTAAAGTGCTACTTGAATGTACGCCCATCTAGCGCGGTTGAATCTATCTTTGACGTCCAAAGTAGCAAAGTAGAAGTCTACTGCACGCTAGACCACGAAAACTACTTCGCCAATTACGTCAATGATGAACTTACCTGCTCTGAAGTCATACTGCCGTGAAGCTAGATTACTGGCAGCATGAATGACGTTAGCAATGAGTCTTCCCATAATGTGGTTTTTAGAACCTTTACGACCGTCTCAAGCATACCCAGTCAGCGATATACATATGGCGATGCGAGATTCTCCTTCTTTTACTGATTAGCAAACGTTGACAATCTTCCGGCACTCTGCAAACGCCCCTTCAAGCAGATTTTTTTAAACGTTCCGAGGACCAGGTCAGGAAAAAGTTTAAAGAGCCTTTCACGTCATCATAGACGATACTGCTCATCCTTACAAAATAGGGCCAGAAACTTCCTTTGCCTGTTTCCTAGTCCTTACTCACTGATTGCAGTTTGGGATTTTCCCATAACTTTACAGCAGTTTTTAGTATTTCACCGGAGTATACAAGAGTGAGCTCTTTGGCTTCGGGAAGCATGGTCATTGATTTGCAATGCTATATATTGATGATCACTGATTGTTTAAACGTTTAAAAGTTTTTATGTTGACTAGATCGTTATGGTTTATTCAGTTTTAGGTATTTATTACCTGTAAAAGAGATCAGAATTCCATATTTCCTAAGAAATCGCAACTGATAAATCGATTTCAAGAAGCTGTGTCTATTTTTAAGATTATTCCACCGCAATTGAAGATCGGTCGAGCAAAACATCTCAAACTTCTCTTACAGAAGGGCACATAGTAGCCAGACTGGCCCTTCCTGAAAACCACTTGCGTTGGAAGAACAAAAAGGGTTGTGTAATTTTTAACGATGAAAGTATCTTTTATCTGGATGGACCAGATGGCTTGAACAACAGTTAAAGAAAGTAACATGTATTTCAAACGACAGAAAACGTACAATGGGCGCTCGAAAATGTGGTCTTCAAAGCAAAGCACCAAAAAAATTGGAAATGCGTTTTGATAAGTTTGATAACAATTTGGTAAAAATCTAGAATTTACTGAAAAACTTAGAACACAGCCTTGAACCAATTAAAACATGAATTTGGCGTCTCGGCGTTTTGAAGCCATTTGAACTAGAGCCATTTGAATTAGAGCTGCAACCGCCTTCAGATTAAAATAATATATCCCTTAGAGAAAAAATAGAGGATGGGAGGAAAGGGGAGCTAAAGAAGTAATTGGTTCATCACCGATGCCTCCTGACCCTTCAGAATCCCTTTTTTAGTGGCAAGATTGCCTAAGTATAACGTGACATTCAATTTTATTTTTCAAACGTTGCAAACAATTATCCAACTAAAATTTCCAGAAAAAACTCTCCTATTCCACGGAATGATGACCTCATGCTGCTAACTCCACCCGTTACAAGCATAACAATACGAAGTATGATTTGTATGATATTCTATTTGGGTGAAATTCTATCACCCGGCTACTCTTCTGCGCCGGTGAAAGTTTCCAGCTTCTGCACATAGGAGGGCAACTGGTATAAAAGCTGTAGTTACCAACAATGCTGTCCTAAATATCATTCGATATGAGTGTGCGATTCGCAACGCTCCTTGTCTTTGCATCTGTGCTAACCGCTTTCGGTGTAACTCTTTACGCGGATCGCAGGGCTCTTGCCCCTAGAGTAGAATAGAATACATAGTGCTCGTTTGAAGTCACTGCTGTGGTGGGCTTCCCATCTTGGCTTTTACCGACGAGATGGATACCGGGATGCAAGTTAACAAAATTTCCTCACGAAGTGGAAAAAAAAACATTCAAGTGCTTCCACGCACTGTAATAAAACACAATTTAAATTTTAAATGGAACAATTTATTTCGTCGACGTCTCGATAACAACTCGTCCAAAACTTCGTTTGCCTCTTTTATTAATTTGCAACTTATTTCGTATTTCACTTACATTAACAAAATCTACTTTACTCTAATTCCCGAGTTCAACTTGGTGTATATTTATGATGATGCAGCGGCATGTGAGTGGATCGTATGACAATTTAAAAAGAACTTTACACCTGAGTCCAAGGTATGGGATAGATTGTGTGGGAAAGTGCAATCGAGTAAGAAGATGCAATATGTGCAGATAATAGCTGTTAACTTGCATGTATAGCGTCAATGAGTTTTAGTCTAATGAGTTCTTCGAGTACTCTTGGCAGGGTCTAGCACGTGTTGCGCGTAGTCGTACAACTTTTTAGCATTCGGAACTTCCCCGCTTCACGTTAGTATGCCCTGAACTTAAGGAGGCGCAGGGCAGTCTTAAAATGTAAGACTATCTGCAAGAATCCGTTCAGACATCGACGCTTTTCTTACCTGAATATGCAAAGACAGCTTCTTCCCTTTCGATCTGTTGGAAAAAAGTACTGTTCGCTGGGATTCATAGGGAAAACAGCTCATCAAATTCGTTAATTTCTTTGCATCGTATAAGAGGATCGTTGGGACTTGATTTCACGCATCACAAACTTTTAGCTCAGCCCCGCGTGTCCCTATATAAGTCGTCCACTAGGTCTTGCCACCGCCTGGCTTTGGTTCACCTCATGAGTCTGTGAGACCTTTCGTAGTTGACCTTCCCAGACAGAATGGACTTGGCTTCTCGCCTGAGTTTGTGACACTCTTCGCTTCTCTTGCCGAGGTGTTTGAAGATGCAAGGAGTTCTCTGCATTGAATTCACGATATCTTAAGGTCCTCCTTTCCCTGGAGTGGACAGACTGACCTTACTGAGATTGATTCCTCTGACGGAATGTAAGATTTGTATGGATTTACGAATAGACTCCATCAAAATGTCACGAAAATCTACTTACTTAAGGAAAAATATCAATAATCTCAAAATTTTTTAGTAATATCGCTTGTAAATAGTAGTCTCCTCGCTTAAAAAACAGTCAAACAAAAATGCTCCCTGACTTCAGATGAATAAATGTACATGAATATCACCCCAGCAACTAAGATCGTACGCAACAACTCCTTCTTCTGCACTTGTGTAAATAGTCTTACATTCATTTCCGGATACTACTTTGATAGAATTCTTAGTTGAAATACAAAAACTTTTTCCGTTCGCTTTCAAATAAGAAAACTTTTAAAATTATAAATGTACTTTCTTCCCTTTTAGTTCTGGCAGAATATTTTACAATAGCCAAACAATGCAGCGTAATTAATGCTATAAGGACATTTTTCTAACGAAAATATTTAAATTTAAAGGTAGCGCTCAGAAAGATTTCTCTATCGCTACACTTTCATCAGTCTATTTTGTTACGGAATCAAATTTGCGAAGCAGCCGGAAAAAAACTTAAAATATTGAGATTAATTTTGAATTCTTTCTGAAATATGAAAGCAAGCTATAGAAAATCTTGAAATTTTCATTCCGTCTGAGGAACAACACATCGAACAATGCAGAAAAATGTTTTTTTAGTATTCATGAATGGATTCAAAGAAAACATGGAAAAAGTTAAAAAGAAAACATTGAAGGCAAGACGAGCAGCTTGCATATTCAAATCAAATGAGAATGTGCGCTTTGTGGGTTGGCAATGATCTGCATACTCTACAGAAGCTTCTTTTTTGGACGTATCGGACATTTCCATTCTTACCATTTACATTACAGTTGAGTTATTTAACTAAAAAAATATCATTAACTATACATATTCTTGTGCGGGTGTCGATTATTACTCTAAACGAGTCTCGAAGAGGATAACAAATCCTCTTTTTTCTAAACTTCAACCGAGAAGTGGGCAGAATCATCAAGATCGGCCTGTACAACTTTGGATGAAATTACTATGCTGCAGCATTTATCTTAGTAATGAGTATGATAACTTAGATTTATTAAATAATAATAGATTTTCCTTGAAGGCGAGATAAAATCTATTTACGCTTTTAGCAGTCGTCATATGCCGTCCAAAAGCAAAGCAAGCAACCAGGGATCCATGACATTCCCATTCTATGCAGTTATGACTGAAAATACGCATGCCTGCCGAGTCATGGAGGCAGGTGATAATCAGCCGTACCATGCTTTCTACAAGACCAAGGTCACTGTTTGTAGTCCTGGTCGCCAAGAAGTCCACCTACCTCGTGCTTCCTTTACCCACATTCCCTGCCGCGAAGCTAGGGTCCTTCTTCTTTTCTCGAGGCTAACAGTTTCTCTCTCCGGTTCACCATATGTAGGAACGTTCACTCTCGCTCTAAAGAAAGTAACATTATTGGGAACACTGTCACTAGCATTGGGGTATTCAGTTGCAATCCGAGAACCCTTTGTACCTTTGTATGATGTCCTCGTTACGACTCGGGCTAAACACAGTAATCCAAACTTCGTAGCGTCACAAGAACACTGATCTCATCACACATAGTCTTGTTGGTCGAACCCCGGGTTTGATCAGAAAAGCTTATTCTCGAGTTCTGCCGAAGTATCCCCATTAGATACCTCGACACTAGTTACTTCTGAAATACTCCAAAGCACCGAGAATATCTATACATCTAGCAGAACCGAACGCGTACCTCACATTGAATGTTACGTAGAATTCTATACACCTCAAGCAGTGATTTTGCTATAAAGTTCACCACTTCAGCCATTGCACACTTCGCAGATCGTTCAGCCCTAAAGCCTCAACGCAGGGAGAATCTCCAAGTATCCTGCTGATGAGGTCATCTGGCAGTTTTCCAGCGGCGTTTGAACCATTGTGTATGGTCGATATGCAGTTTAGAGCTTCAGGTTGGCTTTGCTAGTCAGCACCAACCTAGTTTTCTAGTATTTGAGAAAAAAAAAACCCTTTTGCTAGCAACCGACGAACACGTCCTATACGTGCTGATTAGTACAGCTCACCTGAAGGCTTGCCATGTGGTCCCATGGTCTTTCGCGTTTTAGCATAGCTTCACTCAGCTCTTTAGTATAAGAGAGTATTCCTGCAAGGGACGTCAAAAAGAACGGTGTGAGAAGGAAATACCACATGGGCAACCTCGCACATTTTTTCCGACTCATTGAGTCCGTGGGATTGATATAAGGAAGAATTATTCCCTTTTCTGATCTGCTTGCCATTAAACGTTGATGTGGTTCTTCCCGAAATCTTAAACGGTGGGCTTCGCGATGGAGTCAGTGGTATACTCTTTGCTTGTCACGAATTGCTGCCGACAGTACGCACGGGGCGTCTATGTATTGACTGTCGTTGGGGCATAGAGAATTCGCATGCAGATCTTATAAGATTCAAAATTGTGTTCATCTCATTTTAAACTGAAATTCCTTGAGTCCCCGTCACAATCCTTGTCATGGTTTCATCCGTTGAAAGTACTCCGGCGAAGTCCTTGATTCAAGCAATGTTCCGTTCTATGGGTGAAGGCCTTTAGATGCGCATCAAGAGACACTCACATTAATTCGCAGTGCAATACTGTAAATCCAGCACCTTTCATTTCTGTTTGATAGGCACAAGGCACTCTGAGGCCAGCGTTAGATTCGAGATAGTTTCCACACAGCCCCTCCGTCAAAAATTCACGTTTTCGCGAACGGTCATAACGACACATTCAGTTCTAGCCGCAATTTCTAGGATTCGCTTTTCTCGGAAATGAGGCATTCTGTTACTGTCATTCCGTATGATCGGAATAATATCCTAGCCTTAACCTTGCTCAGTGCCTCTTTCACTCATCGGACTCTAAGACGTGAGCCAGTTCTTCAGCTTTCGGTACTGATGCTGGCACAGTAAGTAGCATGTTACATTTGTGCAGTCTTTCATTTCATGGCAAATTTTGAAATAAAGGTTGCTTTGGTCAGACTGCTTACAATTAAATGAAGTGTGTCCAAAAAGAGAGCACCAAAAGTACCGGATAACGATCACGTTTCAGCAAATCTTGCAAAATGCCCTTTATCTTCGGCAACCACAGTTCCCACAATTGTTCCTTGCATCGGCAAAACTTTGACTAATAGACTCCTTAACTTAAGCAACTTTTGCAGTACATTTAATCCCCTGTGAGACCATTGTTTGAAGTGTTGAAACCATTGCCTTTGTGTCCAGTAGATCCTTGGCTGCGGTGGCGAATGAGCTCTTGCTTGTGGGTTCTGCCCCCAACTCTTTCACCAAGTCATTCAACTTGCTCGTTCAAACTATTGTTATACGTGCTCCTGCTTCTTTAGGATCCATGTCTTGCTTAAGGTCCTTTAAGCTCTCACTAAGTGGATTTTACCAGCAAAGCATCGCTTCTTCTTCTTTCTCTGTTTTTCTTCTTCTCTGCTTGTTTAGGACCTGAATCATCAGTGCTCCTTTCTGTTTCGGATACCAAGTGCTGAGCTTTCTTCTGCTCTTTGTACAAACGTATCTGCAAGTCTACCAGCTTGAACTCGTCTTGTGTTGCAGCTCCGGGGGCTACCGGTTGTTCTTTTGCATTCATCACAGGAAAATGATCTTTTCGGCAAGTTTTTGACTTGTCACAGCTCCTTTACCTCGGCTGCATTCAACCATCGTTGTCGGAAATGCTGAACTCAGACCATAAGGTCTTCGAACTCGTCAATCGCGTTTTTAACGCCTATACTTACGTTTACTTTTGAACTCAGATGGCGTTCTTAAGTCATCATCCTATCAACTAGGTGGATCACTTAGGTGACGAAACCTCACTATACTACCACCGGGTAGCAAAATAATTAGAATAGATAATAATAATCCACCGCGTAGTGTATTTGATGAACATATGCCTTAAAAATCGTTTGACCCCCATCATTTCGAGATAAAGCCACACGAGAAACTGATTTTTTAAAAATATTTCAGTCTCATTTTTACGTTTCAGCAGAAATTACATAGAAAAAAAAACGCTTGAGTGAAAATAACTCACAAATTCCCGAACAGTTGGTCCCTTGGAGCCAGTGCGATTGAGCACTCTTAATAGTATTTTTACTGGGGTCCACTTGCTGGAAAATAGCATAGACCAGAATCGCCTCTTAGCTCCCCATGTGTAGTACCATTGTTTACAGATCGTCCATTCTGTCGTCCTACAGAAGCCAAGGAGTTCCCCCAGTTCTGTGGTCGCCAAGTATTCCAATTCTGTTACGCCAGTAAACCTCAGCCAATTAAGGCGTTTGTTGGCCAGACTCGGGCAATCTAGGAGGAAGTGTTCTGTACTTTCTTCCTCCTCGCCGTAAGCTCGGAAGGTGTCATTCGTTTGGATTCCTATTCGTTTGGCGTGTTGACCTAGAGGATTATGGCCCGTTAATACCGCCACCAACGTTCCAACGCCATTTCAGTTTTTCCCCAGGAGTTGTTTTGTCTTCGTTTTATTAGGGTGAGGCCAAAGAGCTCGACTTATCCTGCAGTCCTTCCTGTCATTCCAAGTCGTATCTGTCTCTTTCGAGAGGATTACGTCTTGTTCCCTTTTTACCGTTGCTAGTGGCACTTTAATTGTGTCTATTCTAGTGGCATTTTGGTCGGCTGATCCAGCTCTCGCTAGCTCATCCGCTCTTTCGTTTCTCTCTACACCTCAGCGTCCAGGGACCCATGTCAGTTTTACATTTAAAACTGACTTTTAACTCGATTAACTCGGTTGTTGCGGTTTTGAGAGCCTGCCTACAATCCTGCACCAGTTGTATAACTACCCAGTTAGAGGCAAGCGCCTGCAGTGCCTAATTACTCTTCGAGAGTATTTGTATTCTTCCATTAAGGTGGCATGAGATTAAGCATTATCTCCATTGCAGCAGTTGGCGTAGTCCTAATGGCACCTGTGATGCCAAGGCCATTTGCTGGATCTTCTCTTGCTCTTTTGCAATGGTTTTCTTTTGTAATGCCTGCCACCAAACCAATGCCCCATAAGTTGTTATTGGCCTTACTACTGTTGTGCAGATCCAGTGGGCGATTTTGGGTTTTATTCCCTACGTTTTCTCCACTAGTCGCTGCAACTCTCCGTCTGACTGCTCCTATGTGTGTAGTCCAAGTTAGCTTACTATCCAAGGTTACTCCTATGTCTTTCACCTTGTTTACTAAACTGATATGTTTTCCGTCAAAGGTCGGGGTGATAATGTCTTTGGTTTACGACGCTTTGTGTAGAGGGTAAGCTCCGTTTTGTCAGCATTGATGCGTAGTACGAATAGCTTCGCGCACTCGAAAAAAGTGAGGGTGCGGTCTAAATCGATTCCAACATGGTTTCTGTGAATTTTCCACTTATCAGATTAACGATATCATCAACGTACGCTATCGTTTTGAAACCCTTCCCGTTGAGGTCTTCCACTATTTGGTTAACTGTGAGTACCCAAGCAAGTGGTGATACTATACCGCCTTGTGGTGTATCCCTGTTAGTCCATTTATTCAAGGTTACGCGTTTTTTTTTCGGCTGTAATCTTCCTTTTAGCTAGTAGTTCCGTCATCCATTTAGGTAGATGTGGGTCTATTGCATATTATTGAATCGCGGCTACTATGCTCTCAGTTTTTACATTATCGAAGGCTTCCTCGATATCAATGAAGGCCGCCAAAGTGTAATTCTGCTGACGACTTCGTGTAGTGCCGTCTCTATTGAGCGCCCATGGAGGTATGCATGTTGGTTGGGGCAAAGCTCTGTTATCTTCATAGTGCTTTTTATGTACCCATCCACCAGGCGTTCCAGGGTTTTCAGCATGAAAGACGTTAAGCTGATAGGTCGGTAATCCGTTGCTTTGTAATGGCTGGCTTTTGCCGGCTTCGGTATAAAAACTACTTTAGCTTCTCTCCAGTTCAAAGGAATATAGTCTTTGGATATGGAGGCTCTATGTATTTTCACCAAAATCCTCTGCACTCCACTCGGTGAATGCATTTTTCACCGGGAATCCAAATCCACAAACACATCCACGTAGCGCTACTCGGTCATCCACGAGGCAATCTCCCGTCATCCCTTATAGTCTCAAAGATAAGTTTTTACTTTATTGGAAACTCGATTTCCACTTTTTTCACTGGATCGAAATTTTGAATGATTATGCCACCGATCAAGCGATTAAGCTGTCGAGAAGCGTGAGCGCCGATATATTAACGGCGCGAATCATTATGAACCGGTGGAATCGCACGATAGCCCATCCGCGTGCGATTCGAAGATTCGTTCAGTCATAAAACAATTCATGCGAGAAGCGTCGTTCGAACATGCGGAAAATTTATATATTAAACTTTTTGTTTAACTTTATTATTTTCCAATTGAAATTCTTTCACAATTAATTACCAATATTTCACTTTTTGTTTTTTTTTTCTTTCTCAACATTGTTTTTTTTTTCTTATCTTTATATTTACTTCCAGTGTTTTCACTTCTCTCTTCTTTATTCTTTTTCTTAACTTTATATTAACTTCCACTTTTCGATGTTTTCTCTGCTTTAATATTTTCACCTTCTTATAGATGGTGGCTCACTATCAACACCCGAATTATAATAATGGGAAATTTCTTTCCAGTTAGATTTCCCAAAATTCAATGGGGAATTTTTTTTGTGACTTTTTTTCTTTCTTATTTTTACTGAGATTTTTTTTTCTTCTTATATTTTTTACCTAAATATTACTTAATGCCTTAGTCTAATTACAAGTTTCATTTTTATTCTAGTCTAAGTTCTATTTTATTAAGTATGAGTTTCTTTTAACTTAAAAATATGAGTAAAAATTAAAATTTAACCAAAGTTCATTCGATCATAACAAATAATCCTCATCCAATAGCGCTTGATCTCTTTTATTATTATTTAATTTATTTTGCTTGTCTTTATGTCTTTATATCGCCTACACAACGGAAAACCTAACAAGTTTTCTCTTTTTTTTCTGAGGTTCCCTGAATTGTCGTATTGTCGGTTTTGTCGGTTTTGGAGTCGGTTTTGTCCGTTAAAAGGTGGCACAACTGTCTTGTTTTTTTTAGGGATTCACTCAACCTAAGTCCAAATAAAACACGTCGGATACAATGTAATAAAATATATTTATTAGCTAGAAACAATCGCGTCTATAAAATATGGCGGTTCACTTGCGAGAGAGATTATAGGATTAACTGTCAAAAATTAATATCCTGCCGATCCTCACTTCGTTTCATATTCGATGGTTTGAGTGGCAGTGTCGCCACATTTTCGTTCAAAAATATTTCGATATCCTCCAGAAGGTATTCTAACTGGACTCCAAACTTTGTAGGAACTCTTCCCACTGATCAATTCGAAACTCAAGTATTCGTTTTGGTTCTTAATTAGCCAACTGGCAGGCTTCGTTATTAATCTAGGATCACCCATGCTTCTGCTCTTCTGTGGGTTTTATTCTTCCTCCTTATTAGGTTTCTTTTATTTAGGGAGTTAGTTCGTTCGGGAGTTAAGGGAGTTCGTTCGCTGGCTGTGTGGGTTTTCTTTATAATAACTTTTATTATATTGTCGACACCCCTAGCTGTTTATTATTGTTGAGTGAACCTTTTATTTGCTAGAGTGTTTTGGAAAGCCTTCCAATTAGTTGTTTTCTTTACTTTTACCGGTACATTTATAAAAACGTGCTCTAAGAGAAAATGAACCGGTTGATAATGGTGTTGTGTCTGACTTTGATGATGTGCTGATATTCTCAGAGGATTCTGAAATCTCAAGTGGTTGCTGAGTTTTGAGTGAGTGTGTTAATTTGTCTGGGATGTGTAAGCTTATTTAAACCTGTTAAGTGCAGCCCCAGCTTGGTTACTTCTCACGACTCTCCAACCGTGGTGGTATGCGTTGAAGTCTCCTATGATTAATTGTGGGCCTTAAAGGGTGAAGAGTTTCTAGGTATTGTGCAAACTTTTTGTTGTTTGAGGGGTTGTAAAGACAAACCACGGAGAACTCAAAGCAGCTCGATTGCACTTTGATAGCTGTGGCTTCGGTTTTTGCTAACTGCGATGTGATGATCTGGCGATGGCACACATTTTGCTCCTCCTCTTGTACCATCAGTTGAAACTGACACTGCATAGATACGGAAATTCGCCTCATATCTGGTGTTTTGAATGTGGGCGCACATTGTGGTTTTGCCTTGTTCACAAGTTTATTGTTGATTGGTGTGTTGGTTTTTGAATGTATGTTATTTTGTGCTATTTGTGCAAGCATCTTCTTAACGTTCTTCTGATTTTTGGGACAGCCCTCGTAACAAACCGGATGCTCGCCCTTGCAGTTGACACAGTTTATAGCTTGCTCTTTTGGTTTCTTACGCTCTTTATGGCGGTGGAGCCTACCAAACTTTACACATCTCGCTTGGCCATGTCAATTGCCCGAGAAACGTGCCAATAGTTGACAAATGTAATACATCGACAAGCCATTCCGGTGTTTGAGGGCCTCAACTTGACATATTAGGTGGCAGACAGCTGTAATATTAAATATCTAAATTTCTTCCTTTTGGAGAAGGACCTTCACTAGTTTGACAGGCACTGGTTGAAGATCAATTAAGAAAATTTCCTCCAAACTTCCTACCGCATCCAAGTCTTTCTTGAGTCCTCGCAGAACGACGTTCATCTATTTTTCCTCTGGGACGTCATAAGTGTGGTATTGCATATTTAAATTAGTCATTAGTTTTGTCATCTTTCTGTGGTCCTTTGTCGTTTCGGGAGTTATTTGTATCCCAAGATAAATCCTTTCAGGTGATGCTAAGTTCATTACATTTTTCTTTAGTTTCTTGGCCACTACAGTCCATTTTTCCAGTTTTCTAAGAATGACCGGTACTGTGCATTTTTTTGTTGGCTTCACATTGTTCCTGTACGTCTTTGGTTTGGTTGCAATTTGGGATACATGTTTTGAAGGGGTGGGTGGTTTTACCTGTATCTTCATTTCTGTTTCTCAGAAATGATGATACAGGTAAACAGCTAGATACAGCTGGTTTTGGCCGTGGGCCTTCTCAGCCCCCTTTTCCTTCGCTTCTGCTTTTTCGCAGGCTTATTCCTTCTTTTTTTCCTGCATACCCTCATCAGAGCCTTCGCACTCGCCTTTTTCGCCGCATGAGAAAGAGACTGAATCCACCGATGGTGATGGAGAGTTCACTATTTTTATTTTTTTATTAGCCTTTTGAGGCTTCTTTAAGTTAATTTTAATAGTTTAAGAGTTCCTTATTTTCTTCCTTTGATCACGAATTTCTTCGTGAGCCTTTTATAGTTGTAGCTGCAAGCTTTGCAGCTGCTCTCTTGGAAACTTAGGCTCTCTAAAAACATGCTCTAGCTGGCTCTGCATGTGGTGAAGGTGTTTCGCCAGCAGTGGTGTAAGTGCAGTAGTGTAAAGTAGTCGTCGCGTTTGTGTCTAGGTTTTGTGTCGGTCCCCTCGTCCCTTCTTCTTCTATCTCCATCTGAGAGGATTAGCGTGTGCAAACACAGTGATTCTAGAGAGTTTCTACTTATGTCAATTGGGAGTTTGCCGATTTTCACGATGCTTTTCGAAGTTTTTTTGATTTTGCCTAAATTTTTTGATTATATCCGTGTTTTAATGTACCATAAGATTGAAAAAGTTTACGTTTTGTCGGTCTTGACTGTTAGACAGAGATTGGTTGAACCGATTTATGACTAATTGATGAAAATATTGCTTATGTTAAGCAGTCAAATTTTAGTAGACGTTATTGGAAGGAGATTTTGTCTACGAATCTTTGTCTTGAATTATGTGTTTTTAAGCTCTTACTTTAATTAATTTGATTAAAATTGTATGTTCAGCTGATTTTATTTTCATGCAACAAAAAACAACTTAAACCGTACTAAGAGAAATAAATTGTTGCGTGACAAAATTTGGTAGAAACCACTGAAAAAGAACTCACAACAGGGTTCAACATACGTATATGGAGAATAATAAAACATTCTATGATCACAGGCAAATTTATTTTCAAGTTGAGATGGAACTGCTATATTTGTAAAAAATGTCAAGAAAAAACCAATTAAAAAATTGCTGTTTTTTAAATTTTTTTAAAGATCTTCACATTTCAAACATCGAGCCTGGGTATGGGAAATACATATGTAGCTTGTTCGTTTTGAGGTCTCATTGCTTTCGCCTTGCACATCAGGTAGTTTATTTAGTTCTTTGGAAGAAGGTGAAAGTTCAGAGCTCAAATCAGTTGAAGCTCAGAGAATCTAGATCTGTCTGGGTGTCAACGTCGTGGTTTCTCTGCTCTGAGAGAGTATTCCTCTTTATCAGTATTTTAGTTATTGTGTGTGTTCTCTTGTCATTTAAGGGATAATACGTTATCCAAGTAACGACCATTTTGTCGAATTTATTTTTATTTTGTTTTTCATTGTGTTAGGCATTGTTCATTTGTCTTTCTTGCCATAAATATTCGTTGTGGTATACCGTTGATCGGTATTGGTCGTATTTGCTGCATTGGCCGGTCCTTTCGGAGTGAGTGGGGATGATTATTTTGGGGGTTTGATTGCTATCTTGAAGATGGCTTAGAAACTGAGAGGAAAGGAAACTCCTTGAAATTTCCTGCCTCTTTTTCTCTTCTTCGACTTCTCCGGTCCGTCCTTAAACCTTTTCTTCTTGAACTTCTTCAAAAATTTCGTCTCTTCTTTCGAGAGACAATACTTGGCAGGTGGACGAGGAGTTCATTACACTGCGTTTTTTGTTTTTATTCGTTTTTTTTAGTGACTGGTTAGCAGGATGGCAGAGTGTGAGTACTTTGAGTGGTTATCACTCTGGAAATGGAAATTGTAAAATGCTCGTGTTGTAATAATGTTAGATTCGAAAGAAAATATAAATGGCCGAGTTTAAAAAGTAAAAAGAGGAAAATGTCAAAAATAATCAAATCAAATTTCATCTATTATTGAAGCGTTTCAATAATAGATGCAAGCAAGTATGTTTTGAAGACTTGATTCCTGCTGCTTTTTGCAGAGTGATTTCGCTTGAAATGTTCTTGCACCTTTTAAACACAACTATACTGACTTACATGTAGTAATGTCACATTACATCATACATTGCCATGATTATGTTAGTAAAGATTTACCTTTGGATCACTTTGTTGAGGATTTCAGATGGAATTATAACTCAGGTTTCACTCCACTAAATTGGGAATCCATTGAGGTATAGGCAGAAAGCGGCAAGATTTCAACGCCATAGAGAGCGGAAATGCTTAATACATCCAGTTTCTTACGAGTGCTTGCTAGCGTGATGGCAACGTGTGAATGCAATGATCAAAAAATGATTTTTTTAAGTGGCCAAGAACTCAACTAGTGCTTGGTTGACAAGGGCATCAATTTTGAATATTTTGTTCCTGTAAAAAGTTCTGCAAACAGAGAAAAAAAAATGATTATCGGAGGATGCAAATTCTGTGGAATATGGTGGATATGACAGAACTGCCCAGCCTAGCTCTGCAATTTTCTAACGAGTCACATTATCACGATGAAATATTAAGTGCTCTCTAGTGAACATCGCCAGCCTCTTTTCTTATAGCTTTATTAAAATAATGAATTCACTTACAGTATTTCTCCAAATTGAGCTTTTTATAAGGTTTCAAAAGCTCGTAATGGATTGGTTCTATGATGTCCCACCATATACTCAGCATTCTTTCCTTCAGGTTCAAGCTCAGCTGAGAAGTGGAGGGGCAAGCTGTCCGGCAAGCAATATGCTCTTTTTCTCACGATATTTTTGAATGAATCAATTTTCGTCACCGGTTATCATCTGGTCGAAGAAAGGTTCGTTTTTGTGTCGAGCAAGCAGAGATATGCAGATGATGACACGATCATTCAAATTTTTCTCACTTAACTGATGAGACACCCATCTAGAATATTTATAGACCAGTCTTAGCTTCCGAATATTGTCGGAAATGGTTTGTTGAGTTGAACTCAGGCTTTCTGTGATCTCCGATGTTGTCAAAAAGAGATGTTGCCCTATCACTGTTTGTAATATCGTCATCGATGAAAGACAGCCGTCCTCAACGTGGCTTGTCATTAGAATCGAAATCACTTGCTTCAAATCTTTCAAGCCAGCTTCTGTACACTCTAGCACAAACTTCATCTGCACCAAAAACTTTCACTAAATTTCGACACGCTTCTGTAGCATTTCTTCCTTGTTGGAATTCGTACAAATAACGGTGGCGTGAATGTAAATTATCGGTACCCATATTTTCACGATCGCGTCCCACTTAAGAATGACAATGATAAAAAAAGATAGTCATATATGTCTCAAACCAACATGTGCATATGAAAAAAAATGTAATGGAAATGCTGGGAAATTTGCTGTGTTAAAATCCACAGCCGCGAGGAAGCCAGACAGCAAAATCTTCGTACTTTAGGTAAGTTTGTATGATTATAAACTCAACTATCTAACACTTCATTATTTTTTTAAGCATGCAAGACGAGATTGGAGCAATCTCAGTGGATCCATTATCAATATAATCTGAGTTTGTGCTTAAAAAATTAATTTCCAATTTGGCGCGTAGTTGATACTTTTCCAATGAACTATCTTCCATGGATAATACGGCGCCATTATTGATGTGAAAAAAAAACTTTTTCCCTGCCAATTGGTTAAAATGTAAGTATGGTGTAGATCTAATTGTGCTTTCCTTTAAAATCAGTCATTTTATGTGAAGATAGTTCGGAGTGATCTGTGCGTCTGGACATGATGCTATAGGGTGTAGATTTGTGACGAGGACAGCGACCAGGAAATTTATGCGGACTATTTGTCAGATTATTCGTGTGACAGTGATATCTATAGGCAGAATGAGGAGGTGAGTGTTTTATTCCATGACCATGAACATTGTTCCATGAACATGAAGATTTATCCATTCCCAGCAAACATTTTGTTGAAATTTCGCTTAGGCGAACTAAATTCGGATTGCCTTTTCTTCGCCAGAACGAACAAAAGTCGGAAAATAGCATATGCGGCGCGTAAAACCATGGAAAGAGCGAACAAGAAAACTTTTCTTTTGCCTGTTTTCTGGATCCAATTGAAACTTTATGGGTTGTTGATCAAATTGCTCTTGCCAGTCTCAGCTAATAGTTTTAAGTGACTTATTAGCTATCTGAAACTATCAATTTGCATCGCGAAGTTCCCAATTATTTTTTTGATCACGCATTATGCTTGTGCGGCTTTTTCAAAATTGATTTTTTACGCGATCAATAGTTATCATTTGTGCCTTCTTCCTGATTTGTTTTCTGACTACGCAAGTTATGTGTTAATTATGTGGTGACTTTCAAAAACACAATTTAGTTTGTGGATTCGGAACAGTGATACATTTCTCTATTCACGGATTTGAAAATTTTCGCTATTCTCGAGCAACTGCCGGAACGCCAGGTAAATTCCAAATAATATACTTATTAAATGCTGACGCTTTGTCTGCATTTTTTACAATACTTTTACAATTTTACAATTTTACAATAATTCACAAAAAACTAGTTAGTTAAGTGTTATAATGTTTTGTTGCATTAGCACTTTAGATAGTGTCAACCTGTCTGAACTAAGTAAATTTCATTTAAATAAATAAATAATTTTGTATAAAATCCGATATTAACGATTTTTGCATGTTGAATGTATAAACTTTTCACATGTGAAAGCCGCTAATATCAATTGTAATAAATTATTTAAATAAAATAAAGTGAATGAAATTTTGAAATCACAATATGGATGCATGGATTATCGGTGCTCTACTGAAGGTGCATGTAATGAAGTGTACATTGGACAACAAAAGAAACAGCTGTTATGCTGAATAGGATACTGAATGAATTTATAATCAACATTACAGCTGCTTCTGTTGCTCTTTTCTCCAATTTTCACCAATTACAATGACAACTACACATGACTTCACTACTACATGGGCTTTCCCAACCCTACAGTTTTGATTGGATATTCTTAAAATTCTCAGATAAAATGTGTGACGTAAATATCTTTGTGATCTCATACATTCACTAATATTGGCATCACCGCAACAAAATGGCGGCCATTTAAAGTGACGTCACGTTGGCTTTACTTTCTTTGGTGGAATACATATCATAGTTTGAGTAAAAAGTCCTTTTGGTAGAAACGTTGGGTACTCGACTTATTTATATCTTACTTAGAAGAAGTCATCTCTTTGGACTCGTAAACAATATTTATGATTCGAGCATCCGCAGTTACTGAGAAAACATGAGAAACGAGTGGACAGACAGGAACGCGTACTCACGGTTAGACAGGTCGCCAAACTAGTAGAATATTGTAAATCGATTTTATGAACTCCTAAAAACGCTGTGCTTGAGCTTTCTGTGAATTTCAGTGAGTTTTGCCTTTATGCATATTGCAATTATCCGAGCTTTACTGTTTCCCGATTTTATTCATAAACTGCAAATTTTTGGAGCTCGTCAGTTTTCCTTTTCCTTTTTTTATTAAGACGTGCAAGACATTATTTTTTTCCATCAGCTTGATTGTATTCTCCATGTTTCGATGTTTTACTGATTTTCTGTAACTTTATATAAACAGAATTAATCCTACTATTCAATTTCTTTGATGAAGAAAAGACTTCCTTTAGAGCCTTTCTGTATTCCTATTTTGTTAACGTGGAGTCTGTAAGAAGCTTATAAATTCCTTTTTAAGAAAACAATAATCTGATCTGGCACTTATGAAAGGTTAAGACGATAATAATTATGTATAATCAATTATTTTTCTCTAAAATGTGTTCAAATCAAAAATGTTCCTTATTTAGTTCAGGTACAATTCCACCACGGAAGCCAGTTCGTATTGATGACAATGTCGCGAAAAGCAGTTCAAAAAGAAGATTGAAATATTATCAATAATTTGGCAATTGACTTCGGGTCCACTCTTAAAACTACATCCGGTTCGCCATTGCTTAAATGTTATGTCGACATTACAAACGATAGCGTTTCATATATATAAGCTGTAAAAAATATAAATTGTAGGGACTGAAAAATATATATTTCAGTCCCTACAACTTGTATTATCATCGGTGAAAGTAATGTCGATAGTAGAATTAAGAATATTGTTAATACTTCTCGGGCACTACATTTAAGGTGTTCCATAGGATGCACGTAGTTTGAATAGCACTCCCAATAATTTGACATCTGTGGATGCAGACGCAGAAAACTTAACATAAAAAATAATGGAAATTAGCAACAACTTCATCACATTATATCACGTTTAAACTCAACAATATTAATATCCTATCAGACTAAAATCGTATCAGTTTTTCAGTTTTCCTTTTCTATTTTAATTTGAAACGGTTTATTGGTATTGGTTTGAAATAAAATACAAATGTGTTTTAAATTATATTATCAATTTTTTGTGATTGGATTGACCAAAATCGAATACATGGAACAAAATGTTTTTTTTATAAAGTAAGCACTTCTGAAAAAAACAAAAAAAAAACCGACTTATAATGCCCTAAATGTGATAAAACTAATTTTAAAGAATCAATGCCAAATTTTTTTTCCCAAGTTTACTTACGATTGATTCTTAAGTTGTTAAAAATGTAGTTAAAAAACGGAGAAACTGATTTGAAACTAATTTTGCAAAATTTTATAATTTCATGTGAGTTCGTATCGCCACTTCGATTAATTTCAACAGTGATCCGAAGCACTGCGGCAACTCGAAAACAAATCGCCACGTCGGATTACAAACACATCGCCGGGGCAGTTCACTAATAAATCGTCATGGCAAACCGTTACCGATACGCCATGGCGAATCGTTTGCGATCATAGAGTTATTAGACATAGAGAGGACGATAACCCACTTTTGCGTCGTAACCGCCCCCTTTTTACAAACATTTGCAAAAATTTACAAATACCAACAAATACCGATGGGTTTGCGAAAGTTTAACGCACAAAAAATTCAGGTGAGTGTCAAAAGCTCGAGCCGAAGATTAAGCCACGCCTTTGTAAACAATCTTATTGACCGACAAACCAATTATTTCTACATTATTATTGAAAAAGGCATCTATCTTGACCTAATCAACGCAAAAGTTAAAAATTAATTAATTATCTATGAAATGACACCCCAGATGGCCGCGAACAAGTGTGATTTCTGCAAGTGAAAATCGCACACTTCATTGTCTATATTTGTCTTTAAAAATCACTGTCACTGTTGTCTTTGCACTTTTCCACAATCACAAATAAAGTAGCACTCACGATTTGTAATTTTTATCGTTAAAAAATTCGTCTGACACAAGTAACTTACAAAATTCGCTCCGAAATCACTCCGAAAATGAATCAAAACACACATTATTAGTCTTGTTTTGACAATTCATTCAGTTCGGCTGCAATCGAAAAAACCCGAGCATTGAACCAACTGAAATAGGACAAATGGCTTCGACGAATTGAGGGTACATGTACATTATTCTACCAACATTAAATCAAAAAAAAGTTCACAAAGAAATTTCTATCAAACTGGGTTCTTGTAGATATTCAATGAATAAGCATTTTGAGGAGTAAAATTTCTCGTAATTTAGAGTATACTCAGCCGCCGGTAATTCAATTTCATAAAAATATTACAAAAAAAAAAAAAAAAAAATTGGCCATACACTTTGTGAGTGTGCGCATACCTTCAAGTAGAATTATTTATCTAACTGTATATTCAGCTCAGTGTCAAATTGAAATTACAAATGTATCCGACAATTCGCATCGTATTAAAATTTGTAAACATTGATTTCAAATTAAGTTTTATCAATAAAAATATATGTTTTGCATGGCGAGAATGTTCCATTCCCCACAAAATATGAATAAGATTCTATTGCCACCAATTTATGTGGGGAAAACCTCGACAAAGTTTAGATATTTATCTTCAAATTTCACGAGAAAAAGTATCATCCGTTACAACTTAGTTTTAGGGTTTATAAATAATTAAATGGTAGATTTCCCATTTGAGGGCTAAAGAAACTTGTAGGTAATATGTTTAAGTTGTTGCGCAAAGATATAATTGGGCGGGCTTTTAGAAAATAAAAAATTTCTCACCACTTAAGCTGTAATATATTTTGCTTTTGAAATATGGAAGTTCCGAAAATTGCCGAAGGTGAAGCAGCTACGAAAGGGGAAAATTAGCTAAATCCAATTCTTTGGACGCTCACGGACAGTCACATACACGGGAGTAGCCTCTCTATTATCTTATACCTCTATGTTTGCGATACGCCGCGGCGATTCGTCTGCGAGGTGACATATTGTTCGCATACGATTCGGATTCGAATCGCTGGCGGATAAGCCGGCGAACTAATTTTCCGACACGGCGATACGAATTCGTATCGACGGCGATTCGTTTTGTCTGTTGGGGAATACTTTCCTTGAAACTTGGCAAACAAAGAAAGACATCGGAAAAGGCTAGGAAAAGAAAGAAAGGAAAAGAAAGACGTGGCGGAATGAAATAGAGTCAAAATATTGACAGAAGAATATGCCAAAAAAATAACTAAACCAAGTGCATTGATTGATTATAGCAATTTTATGAAAGGTGTCGCCCGTGCAGATCAGTATTTGTCTTACTATCCAATACTACGAAAGACGAAGAAATAGACAAAACGAGTAACAATGTATATAATATATTGTGCATTTTTCAATTCCTTCGTTGTCTTATAACTCCACAAAAAGCAACAAAGTAAAATATAATAAATTTTTACATGAAGTGGTTTTGCATTGGGTTACTGATTCAGTACAAACCGAAGATAACAATCAAGAGCCAGGACCAAGATTGTCGATACATATGAAAAACAACGTTCTAGCAATACATTTTGGAACTGGAAAGAAAAAAATGTTTGCAATGACAATATCGGGTGTATATATCTCAAAAAGTGCGAAATGATACTTGTTCTATATGCGAATTCCGCGGCGTCGCTCTTAGTAGAGATAAATGTTTCGAGCGTCGTCACGCTTTTAAGTATTATAAGCGTTCATTATTTTCTTTATTAAGTTATCTGTTGATTGAAATATTTCGGTAATAAATATTATGGACGAAAATTATAAATTTTTCCACTTTTTGTACTTTAAAGTGTATATTCTGCAGAGTGGACCAAAAGTTCGTTAATAATTACTTCGGTAGCGGTCGTGATAGCGACGCCGGCGTGGAGCAGAGGGGTTACGCATTGAAAGAGCGGCCATATGGAATTTAGTGCCATAGCGTCGTTCCCCGGATCACAACTTTCGAGAAAACGGGTTCAACAATAAATTTACCATGATCCAGCCGACCTAGGACATCTAGCGACTCCGAAATCGTAAAGCATGTAAGCGAATCTGTACGCGAACCCTCTGTACTCTCTACTCGAAAGCAGACAAGTGTTTTAACCTTCAACTGGTGAGGTGGTGTCAATTTAACGTCGCCAACATATTAACAACGTTTTTCTCAGAAATGGCTTGCAGCACGCAGTGATGCGAGTCATGTTATGGAAGACAAAGAACGAACATGCAAGCTTCCGCAAGTGAAATTAACAAATTAAAAAAGAGATGGGATCTACTACTTTCATTTTCGCAGGTGTTCAATATGAATCATAAAAAATATTGATGATTATTGAACATCTGCATTGATTCATGGAACTTTTGCAACATCAACATAATAATATTATAAAAGACCTGGAACAAGATTAAATAGTTCAGTTCATACATTATAACTCAATAGTAAACCCGGTTAACAAGATACATATATTAATAATCCGGATGGAGAATAAAGTGTAATATCTTTAATTAATATTAATATAATAAATTATCATATCTTTAATAATCTGAGAGTTCTACTTATAAGAATTGAAAGGACCGCGGAAAGGTCCATTATTTCAATTTCTTGAGTTCGTATTGAACGAAAAACAAAATTCGTGTCGTTGCCTAAATATCACCGTAACCGCGGAAAAAATCGTTAGAAAGTTACATGAACTGGGACAGAAATACAGGTTAGAATTGAAAGATATTGACATGACAGAACAACCAGCACTGATTGGATGTCTGATTTTTACTGCCATATTTGAAAGCAACTAAATAGACATTTCTTGCTTGTATTCGACAAATTGGATGGGACTAGAAATATTTAGACGTGTTTTCTCAGAAAACCCGTTACTAATGCTATTAACAGCATTGCGATTTCACCATCTTAACACCAGAGAAGAGAGAAAGAAAATGGATCCCGCTGCTGCTATATCAGAGATGTACAGTGAGCTGTAAACTCTCAAAAATGTTTTACTCTAGGCTCTTATATGGGCTTTGATCTAATGCTCGTAAAGTGTTGTTGCCGTTCCAAGTTTGTAATATACACATACTCAAAAAAATCTGCGTACATCCCATTAGTAAATACTGCATGATGTTGAAATTGTATGAATCAATAACGTGATCTTGATTTAATCATTTTGATAAAAAAGCCTAATCTGCAGGAAACTTATTGAAGCAGGTTTGATTAAAGAATTCCCAAAATTAACGAAGATATAGTAATTTCAATAGTTGGAAGTCTGTGAGCGGCCCCAAAAATGTCTGCGTATAGATCACAAATTTTGGGGATTCCCCGAAATGTGCAGTGGAGTATTTTAAATGCTGTGAAACAAAATCCCCGATAAACGGCATTCCAAATTGCGCAGGACATAAAAAATAAATATAATAAAACAAAAAGCGATGAAACAGTGCGCATAATTCTCAGAAAAGGCGGTTACCATGGTCGAGTCGCACGTAAGAAGCCGTTCATATCGAACCGAAATCGCTGAAAGAGGATGGAATTCGCCAAAATTTATGTGAATATGCCAAAAGAATTTTGGGAAAGTGTTCTTTTTTCGGGCGAAAGTAAGTTTTGTATATTTGGGATAAAAGGACGCAAATTATTATGGAAAAAACGCTCGACAGAATTCAATAAAGAAAATTTGATTCCCACTGTAAAGCATGGTGGAGGTGGTGTGATGGTTTGGGGGTGTATGGCAGACAGTGAAGTGGGGCAATTAGTTTTCATAGAATCCACAATGGATAAATACGGGTACCTTAATATTTAAAAAAATAATATTAAGCAAAGTGCCGAGAAATTGCAGCTGGGGAACGCATTTTTTTTTCAACACGATAATGACCCCAAACATACTGCTGAAATAAATAGGCTTTGGTTGGCCTACAACGTCCCAAAAGTCTTAGGTACACCTCCGCAATCACCAGATTTAAACCCAATCGAACATTTGTGGGATTTACTTGAAAGAAAAATTCGAGAGCATGATATAGCAAGCAAAGAGTCATTAAAAAATGTTGTTTTGAACGAGTGGAACAAAATAACGGCCGAAGAAACATCAAAACTTGTTAAATCCATGCAAAATAGGCTAAAGGAAGTCATTTATAGGAAAGGCTATGCTACTAGATATTAAGGTTCTTAATTTGATAAGCTAATATAGTGCTTTTCAAATAAACTGATTAAATTTTTTCAGTTGTACGCAGACTTTTTTGGATGAATTTCGATGACTTCTTGGAAGAAACTTTTTTATTTTGGTTATTCTAAGCAACGCACGAGTATTCAGTTATATATTTATCTAGCATATAGTTTAATGGAAGTAATAAACAAAATTTTTTAAGTTATAAACAAATGGCAAAGGTTTTTATATTGATATGTTTGCGACGACCAGCAAGTGTACGCAGACTTTTTTGAGTATGTGTATATGTTAAAAACCAGGAGAATATGGGTTGTAACTCATGTGTTTGACTGACGCTTCGACAATTTATTTCTATAACGATTATATACATTGCGGAAAAGACACCGATGGGCAAGAACTGACAAATGTTGGGAAGGAATTATAAAAACCGACACAGTGTTATACGGCTGGCAAAACCCATTTATCATTCAAACCGCAATGTGACTGGAGATAATTGGTTCACATCAATAGAAGCTTTTAAACTTTTAAAAGAAAAACAGATCAAATATTTTGGCACCATGAATAAAGCAAAAACTGAAACAAAGAGGAGGAAAAGATGGCCATTCGTTGGTTTTTACCGGCTGATTGATATTTGTGCTCTAAACTCTTATGTACTCTTCAAATCTTGAAATCCTGAAATGCCGAGGAAAATGGATGGGTATACAAATATTCAAAAGTTTTCCATCTTTGTATACCTATCCATTATACATTCTTGGGTACAGTTGCCGACGAGGTTAGTAGCTTTGAGCTGCTATACTAATCAGAGAATTTCTCGAGACGTTCGTACTTCCATTAAACGAACACCCAGCATCTTTTAACTTGACAAACGATGTACATGTACAATATTTCTTGCAAAGATAAAAAAAAGAACGTTATATGTGTACAAAAAGTGCAGGAAACCATCTTGCTTTGATCGCCTTGAAAAAATCATTTAACATTGAGTTCCAAACCAGAAAGAAAATATATTTTTATCTGTTTCATGTTCTATAGATACGTAAAAGTTATTGATTTTACGCTATAAACAGGAAAAACTAAAATTTAAGTTTTTTTAATAAAAATAAA
Organism: Stratiomys singularior; assembly: GCA_954870665.1. Lineage (NCBI taxonomy): Eukaryota > Metazoa > Arthropoda > Insecta > Diptera > Stratiomyidae > Stratiomys > Stratiomys singularior. The sequence goes on along the minus strand of OX940879.1, from coordinate 60,711,983 downwards.
AAATAAATAAAGCTCTTCTTTACATTAAAAAATATATTCTAGTTTTTTTTAGTTCACAAGATAAAAAACTAGGTTTGAAAATAACATACTTTTTTCCATGCATGCTAGATAATTTCCATTAAAAGTGTGAATTTTTAATTCATAATCCAATACTGAGATGGAATTCACCTTAGCAGTTGAAGGTTAAATTTGTCTGGAATATCTTTAAGTCGCATTCTTCACATAGACTTACATTTAAATCCGTACAAAATTTAAATTGTGAAGGAATTAAAGCCTCAAGATTACGCTCACAGATTGCAGTTTACTATTGAAATATTAAAGAAGTTCACCAGCTCCGCCAACATTATTTACTTAGGTGAGACGCAGTTCCACCTAAATGGGTATGTAAACAGGAAAAATTGTAGGTATTGGAGTGACACAAATCCGCAGTTGAAGCATCCGAAACCCCTGCATTCACGCAAAGTTACTGCATGGGCAGCTTTACAGGAAAAGGAATTATTGGTCCATACTTTTATGAAGACCGAAGAGGAAATCCTGTTGCAGTGAACACAGAGCGGTATATTGCAGTGCTACAAAACTTTTTTGCCCCAGTGCTACAGAATTCCAATGGCTTTAATTATTAATTATTTAAAATGTCCGTATTGTCAACAAGATGGAGCAACGTGACACATCTCCAACGACTCATTGAATGCAGCTCGCGGAATTTTTGGGAAGAAGTGATACCCAAAAGAGGGGACATTAACTGGACAGCTTGTAGCGCAGACTTATCCTCAATGAACTTTTTCCTTTGTGGGTACCTTAAAAGTAAAGTTTATAACAACAACAACCCAGGCTCTCTTAAAGAATTTAAATAAAATATTCAAGAGGAAATTCAAAACATTTTACGAAACCTTTGGAAGGCAGTAATCGATAATTTCCTCTCCAGGTTTCAGCAGGGTCAAAATAATCAAGGATCATTTCAAGTTTCAAGTTTCAATAATTTATTGGGTGATTTTATGTGTTATGTACAATTATTTACAATAAGTCTTAACATATCACTTAACCTACGGGTTTTGCCTAATGGCTGTACCCAGAATTCAGCACTAACTAGAATTTAATTGTTCTTCGACTTAAGCTGTTATATATTAAATTTCTTCTTAATTTCTACACTTACACCCTAAGTGTGGCCTTGAATATTCCTTATTTTAGCTTAACGTAACAAAATATATATATATTCTAATTCCTTATACTCTATAATGATTTTGTTTTTTTTTTTTTTTATTTTTAAATTCCTTATATACTACTTATTGCTAACTATTGGCTGCTTCCATCGCTCGATTGTCTGCCGCATTGCTGATCGTGGTGGTCTCATGCTCCACCATTCGTTTCGCCGCTCGCTCGATCAACCTCTTGGCGTAGAGTTTGATTGGTTCCAAGGCTGCATCCCGGTACAGTTGTCGGTTGGGGCAGGGCCGTCCGTCCTCCCGTTTATAAAGACCAGTGCAAGCTCGAAGGATTCTGCGTTCCAGTAACCCTATCTTGCTCCATTTGTATGTCGCTGTAGCCTGCCAGATCAGCACCGCATATAATAGTATGGGCCTGATCAGTGATTTGAACGCGAGTTAATCAAGGATCATATCTGGACGATATTCTTTTGAAGAAATAAATTCCTATTGTGTTTACTTGCTTAATAAATGAACAGTTTTTATCTCATGTGACTAATTTGTTTTTCATCGTTTGAAATATAAAAAGATTTTTGGTCCATCCTGTAAATTTATTTATAAAAAGTGCCTATCTTTCATAATAATTATGAAGAACACCTTCTAAACTGAGAATATAAGTTTCAGAAAAAAAAATCAATGTAGTTTTCAATTTATAGTAACGAGATAACGACCAAATTCTCTCGTCATAACACACCTACGCTAAGCGATAGCTAGCAATGTGTTAACTTCAAAAATAGGCGGTAAGTTTTGAAGTGGAATCTATAATGCAATGGTTTGGGAATTGATAAATTATATTTGTATTTCACTTTGAACAGAGAATTAATATTTAGGAAAGTGAAGTGTGAGTGAAGTTTATTGACTCAATCGTAAAATTGTGCTGATTTAAGTGATTAGTTGATGGATAAATCTATAAACATTATTTTCATAATCGCGATCAAATGAGTTAATAAATGAGTCTCATCAAAATTAAATTTTTAAAGTCAACTTAGAACAACTGAACGGATCTAACGCTAGTAATGAGTGGCTAATAAAGGCGCAAAATAAACTTCAACTTGATTCGCATCAAACTGTACCATAATTATTATGGGAAACTAATAACAAGGTTGATATTCCAACTAAATATTGGTGTGGTCGTTTTGGAGAATATAAAGACAATCCAGAAATCTCAGCATTCTTTCGTTTGGTGAGAAAAAATGGTACTTGGACGCTACATCTGGGATGTTTTTCATTAGAACATGGGATGTTTTTCATTCATTGTCAAAGGTGACAAAAACACATTTTTTCGCGAAGGAACTAATGAAACGAAATTTTCTTACCATAAGGACAAATTCTGCCAATATAAAATGTACTGGAGCCTACCCCAATATCAGTATTATGTTCCCTTATGTGATATTATAACCATGGAGCAAAGTTTTCTTTTCAGGATATTACTCTGATGATAGCTCTTTCGTTGGGTTAATCACTTACCAGGTGTATGCCTAAGTTTTTTCCAGTTTTTGTAAAAAAATACGTAATTTTGCCATGCCATGCCAGAACTGCTTGTCTTATGCGGCAAACCATTCATCCAGCCACTTTCCAACTTGCTCAAAATCATAAAAGTGCTATTCTGTGAGCGCGTTCCTCATTGATGCTAAAAGGAAGATAGTTAGAAGGCGTCAAATCTGAGGAGAACGGTGAGTGTAGAAGGATGTCCCATCCAAGCGATTTCACTGTGTCTTTCACTGGTTTTGCCGGTCTATTGACCAATCCCGGTCGTTTTTAGATTAATGCGGGGCATAAATTTATCATGAGTTGACGATAATGTTGTGTATTAACGGTTTCACCAGGCTTCGAGAATTCATATTAAACAATGTCGCTGTGGTCCAATCAAACACCGAACATGGTTTTTTGCCTAAGCGATTTGGCCTTGGTGCTGAAGGACCGGCTTCGCCATAATTAAAAGTTAATGTAAAATATTGCCATAAATGCCATAATTTGTTCCTTTCGTGGCGCTGTGGATTTTCCACTTAACGCTCGTTCCAACCGCTTGCGACCCATTTCCGGAGTTTGTTGATGGACTCGTAAACGTCTACTGACCGTTTTCTGTGGCACATTTAATGATAAATTCTGTTAATTGCCGTTGAGTTTGAGTTGAGTCACCATCCAATGACTTCTGCGATCCCTTGTCTTCGGATTTTTGTGGTCTACCAGAGTGTGCATTGTCTTTCATTGAAATCACAACATTTGAATTGTCAAAACCACGTTTGATTTGGTGTAATGGACCGTTTACTTTTTGTTTTGACCAGAAAACGATGACTTTCAACAGCCTTTTTCTTTTGGTTAAAGAAGAAAAGCAATACGTGCCGCAAATGGTCTTTTTTAGTTACAAAATTCGACATGATTAATTAACACGATAAAATAAACACGCTACTTTTAATGGGCTCGGCTTGTTGTTTTTTTAGCTAAATGTCGAACGATCGAAATGGCCTACGTGGAAATTAATGGGCTGTGTGCTTTTTGCTAGCGCCATCTCTTAGTAAAACTTGAATAAATTTGTGCACATACCAGGTATATTGGAGCTTTAGAGACACACTTTGACTACAATGGATCCAATTCATGATGAAAACTATGAAATAACTAATTAAAGTTTGGTGACTAAATTAAACGATGTCCAAGATAAGGCGAACTGCACTTAACAAGTAAATTGAATAAGGTTCAGTGATTTTCCGAAACGAAACTTCACCTTACCACATAAGTCTTCAGTTGTTAGTTCCTTTCAACACAGAGATCAAGTGATTTTTGAAATTGAGAAAGCATCGTTGGGTTCATTTGCTATTTTTATGACGTTTTTGATATTTTGGAACGTTTTTTATGTTCAGTTTCAAACGCAGATTATGCATTAAAATATCGATCGTTTCCTCGGAGAGCAGGGTAAACATTAAGTGCTGAAGTATTACTGTCGTATATTGCTTAAGTAAACAGAATTAGTTAGACGTAACCTTTTCGCATATTCAATCTTCAATTTCATATTATTTATTCAAATTGAAGGAAAAATACATAGTATGCAAGGAAATTTGGCTGCTTTTTATCAGATCTCTTTTGAACTTAAGCTTCTTCTCTTCTGAAGAGTTTTTTCTTGTGTTTAGTTTAGTTTAATGCTGCGGTTCCTTGGAGTAACTTTAAATTTCATAAATAGCAAAAATACACGACGAGCGGCGATCACATGCACTCGAGTAACAGGAGTACTTCAAAAAAATTAAATTATAATTATGAGCGCCAGATATTTATAATTATAAACATTTTAAAGGGCTTTGTCTAGTATGATAGGACAAACAACTTTATAGCCTTTTGATGCAAACACAGCGGTATCACCGCATTCTTCACTTCAACGAGAAGTTCTTAATGGAATTATGTAAATTCAGTACGAGCGAGTGTTGCACAATGAAAAGTTTATATTCGTTACACTTTAAGGTTCGAGGAACAGAGGAATCACCACTGTCAAGATACCTTATCCAGTCGTACTGTGTTAAGACGAGAGTCTGGAATAGTGCTAATGACCAGAAGATCAGCAATACCCGCATATACTTTCTTCCGACGCTTTCCTATGCTGGAAATCATGCAGGGCGGAGTTTCCACGATTGAATGGGAAATCCGTTTTTAAGGAATCTAAACTCAAAATTTTCCGCTAACTAATGGTGGAGGAGAGTAACGTCAAGTCAACCACTAATTATCAATGAGAAGTCAAGCACTTTTAATACTTTTACTCCTCAATTACAATTTCCATGGACTATAAGTTAACCCAGAATAGCGTTTAAATAAAGTAAATCATGTGTGCGTGTTGTGTTTCCTAATTTACTTCATCCTTAATGTTTGTTGACAACTCCAGTTTCAGTTGATTTTAATGAATATCACTATATGACGGCACGAGCCCCTATTTATAATTTAATCAATCCAAAAAAAAATGTTATTCACATTTTCATATAAATTATCAACACATTTCATCAAGTTTGTAATTAACGGGTTTCACTTACATGTAAGATTTATTAGCAGCCAGCAAATCCGAGTAATTGTTTTGGTGGTTACTAAATAAGCAATTGACATTTTCAATAACACGCAGGAAGATGGCAAGCTTGAGTACCAGATACACGTGCTCGACTCTGAGCTATCTATTAATCACACTCATAAAAACAAACACAGATCCTTCGCACAACACAAACACAATTGAAACAGGCTTCTGATACAAACGGATTTCTGCTTAAATAAACTCTAGTAGCAATATCACGCGGTCTCCATCCTGTGGGGATTCGTATGTAATTTTTTAATTTTCTAAGCGAACCATCAATATTTTACATTAACAAACTTTATACTAGGATGTATCCTGTACTTTTTTTCTCGCTAATTGCATGCACGTTGTTCTAAAAGGAATGGGATGCGAAACGAACTTTTGATATTGCTTTGAGTAACTTCCGACGAGGACCGTAACAGAAGCGAGCTGATGACTGACTGCAGACCTTTCTCAGAATATCTTCTATCGCGAACAGCAAGAAGCCATCAGGAGTCAAATTTGTGGAGAGTGTTGTCATATTGGATGGAATGCTGTTTCGGAAGTCAGAGTCTCTAATATTTACTTCGATTCCGTGGATGAAAAGAATAGATTTCAATAAGAAAATCGTTTCCCATTAATGTTGTTATTTTTTGAATATCCTTTGCAGCAACAAATTAACACAGAAATTAAAGAGTTTTTTGAATTCATAGTTGTGTACAAAAAGTGTACCATTGAAAATGTGCGGAAATTGCCTCATTTAATAAGCTTCGTTTTAAAGGAAAAGGTCCACTCCATTATTTAAAAATATGAAAAGGGACTGTTCGGCTAAAATGATTTTATACTCATCTGAGAATGTCCTTTATCCTTGAGTATATCGGAAAGACAATTTGATGAAATCATCGTCCAGTGTGCGACAGTTTAAGCTGGCCCAAAGCAACTAGAACTAATCAACTGCAACTGTCCTGTTGCTGCGACCAAATATATGGTGTCTTTCCATCGAATCTTCGGTCTTTCTGAAGGACGTTTGCTGGGGCTCTGCGCTTTCTTCTGATCAGCCTGTTTTGTTCCATTCGTTCTATATGGTCTGCCTCTTGCAATTTGTTTAGAAATAGGCAAGTAGAAATGGTTTGTCAAATTTTTCATGCAACTCATCGTTGTAACGTTGTATCCACTGTTACGGTATTAATTCGCCGTCCTCGGGGGAGCTTTTTTAACGAAAAGAGGTTGGCGAACACGTCATGCGAGTGAGTGCAGCAAACCAGTAAATTACTACCCTCTGTTGATCCGCGATAGTAGGCTCTATAAATGACCAAGGAATTTTCACGGAGAGAAGCTCGTAGCGTTTAGACAAAATATTGTAACGATAGAAGGATAGTTAGAGTTGGTATTTGTCATTATACGATTAATAAGATTAAAATTATAGAATTATTTACATAAGAATTATAGAATTAATTAGATAAGAATTATAGGATTAATCAGGTTAGAATTTAGAACTAACACTCAATGTTGGAGGCCGGCGAGCAGCGGCGAATTCGAGCCACTTCCGCGACTCAAACCAGAGCCAACCTCTGTCAGCGGTCAAGGGTCGTGGCGAGGTGTAGTGAGATCTGGTGGGATGGCAAAACTCAGCACGCAGCAATTGCCACAGTTCTGTGAGAGTGGGTCGGGTCTCGGATGGGTCTTCGCCCGAAGGGTGAACGGCCGTGGCGGGAGGATTATCAATCCGATAGATGGGTTTAAAAGGAAGTTAAAGTTTAAAAGGAAGCGGGAAAAAGGTGCTGTCTCTGATGTGATTTTTCCCTGAACAATACGCGTTGTGCAGCGTCGCCGTGTGTTTGGTCCGTGAATGCGTTCCACATTTTTGGCGAATTTTCCATTTAAAAATTTCAACGGAAAGTCTATTTCGACGAATTATTTCATCACTCGAGTGCTGTTACGTATTCCGATGTGTAGGCGACATAAAAGCAAACAAAAAAATATATGTATGTGGGATTAGTGAATTAGTGTGTATGGATTTTTAAAGAGAAAAGTGGAATGAAGGAGTCAGAAGGCGCTACGTCGCCAGTGTAGAAAAATAAGAGTTTTCAAAAAAATGTTTGTCGAGAGAATGGTCATTCGAGGTGTGAAATGAAAAGTGTTTATGCTGTGAGGCAGGTTTATGACTGTCGTGTTTGGGCCTGCTCGAATTTGAAGAGTTCGTAGGAAGAGTGCGGGTGGTTGGTGTGACGCATTATGTGACCACCCTGCAAAGCATCAAATATCTTGTGAGAGAATGAGCGTATGTTTGCTTGAGAGTTTGAAAAGAAAGTCAGTTCTAATCGGATGATCGAAGAGTGAAGATGCAGAGCGACCATAGCTCATTTGATGTTCTTGTATCGTTTCGATTTTAATTCAAATATATTATTCTTTCATTTCGTTAAATTGAATGTCCTGTTATGAGCTCCCCCTGACTCTGATCCTACATGTATATATATATATATATATATATATATATATATATATATATATATATATATATATATATATACATACATATATATATATATATATATATATATATATATATATATATATATATATATATATATATATATATACTAGCTGTATATAGCTATATATAACTAAATCCAAAATATAGACCCAACTTTCCACTCTTCAACATTTTCCACACCGATAGAGAAAACTCAACTTTCGGAGGAGGAACCGCCATCCTCATCTCCAATAAATTCAAAAGTGAACAACTATTTCCTCCCCCTCGTACGTCAATTGAAACTACGGTCACAAGAATCGAATCCAAAAACATAAATCTTCTATTTGCTTCAGTCTATTGCCCTGATTAAATACTATTAGCTACAGATTTAACAAATCTGTATACTTACCTATACACACAAAGTCGCTCAAGCAATAAAAAGACGTACCTGTTAATAGGTGGCGATCTAAATGCTAAACGTCCCCTCTGGCTCGACCCTATTCCCAATCATAACGGCAAAATTCTACACTCGTGGTACCAAGTCCACACCTTAACTAATAATATCCTAATTCCTAACCCAGCCACCCCTACTTGCCACTCTGGAAACTCTCATTCCTTCTTAGATTTCTTCCTTCACAGCGACGATCTCCCAATTCCGCACAACCCTAAGACTTCTCCCTTCCTTGAAACAGTACTTGGTCTGAGTGATCATGATGCAGTAATCCTTAATATTAAAACCCACGAGAGACCCCTTAACCCAACCAAAATGCTACGCCCTGATTACCAGAAAACTGATTGGAAACTATTCCGCCAATCTCTCACACCAAAGATTAAAAACTGCTATCTACCAGATGACCAAACAGTTCCCAATTCAGCAATAGATGAAGCTGTCGAGAAATACACTAAAGCAATAGTAGAAACGTCTGCGTCGATTATCCTGTCTAGAGAGCTTAACTTTAACTCATTACTCACCCTACCTCTTTATATCATCCTCCAAATCCGGGAAAAACGTACACTCCGCAGAAGACTCTTCTGCAACCGATTCAACCCTGCATTCTCGTATTTAAGATCTCAAATTTTAACTTTAGAAACATCTATTCGACATAAAGTTACTAAGCTTTACAACGAATATTTTGCAAGTAAGCTCTCAAACATTTCGCTAGGCCCCCACTACCTTTCAAGAATTCCGCAGCGTCTGCCCGTCCCTCGGAAAAGGTAGTATTTCCTCATACCAAATACTAGGGCGTAACACATCCCCTGAGGAACGAGCAAACGTACTTGCAGACCATTTTTAAAGTGCTCACCAGACGGCATCACATCTACACAATCCGGTTGTTGAAGCAAACGTGAAAGCCTCCATCAAGGCAATACAAGAAAATCCCACATACCAAACTTTTTAAAGCGAGCATCTTTTCTCATCCCCACTTCAAGCACAACTGGCACTTAACTATCACAATACTCAACAACTAAACTTTGTCACAGCAGATACAGTTATCAGCATCATTAAATCGAGGAAAAATAAAAATTCCTCCGGAATAGACTCCATACCCATAATCATCATAAAGAGATGCATCAAAATCCTAAGTCTCTTCCCCACAAACTTAATTAATCATTGCTTATTAAACGCTTATTACCCACAGCAATGGGCCGAAGCTCTCATTGTCCCCGTCCAAAAGAAAAATCAAAATCCACTCGACCCTAATAGCTATCGACCCATCTCACTTCTGCCAGTGTCAGCAAAAATTTTCAAAACCGTCATTAAAAACTACGTTGATAGTCACTGCGAAATAAACAACGTAATCCCCAACTTTCAGTTCGCAAATCGACCCGCACACTCAGTAGACCATGCTCTGTTAGCATTAAAAACCCATTTATGCCAACACCTCAATAAGAATGCTCCCACTGTTGCATGCTTGTTAGATATCAGCAAAGCCTTCGACTGCGTATGGCAACATGCACTTGTACACAAGTTACTCCATACGTATCATTTGCACCCCAATATGTGCAAACTAATTTTAAGCTTCCTGACAAACAGGTCTTCTATAGTGAAGGTCGGCACAATGACCTCTAAAAGCTATGATAACACTGCCGGAGTCCCACAAGGATCCGTTCTTTCAGCCACCCTCTTCTCACTATACGTAGCTGATATCCTAGCACCCGAACCAACAAGACCGCACATCCAAATGCTGCAATACGCCGATGACATAGTTATATTCTCGTCATCACTAAACGTAAGGCGCTTACAGTCGAAACTTAACTCTTACCTACACCAACTCCACTCATACTTCGAGCTCTGGAAGCTGGTTATAAACCCTGCGAAATGCGAAAGCATATTCATAAAAGGGAAGGCTCCCCTCACTAGCAAAGCAACAAATGATGGCAAGAATCTCGTCTTAAACCTAAACAACTCCACTATACCCACACGCTCCCAAGTAATATACCTCGGAATAACAATAAACAGCAAATTGTCTCCAACCCCACATATCAACAAAACGTTACACAAATCAATAAGTGCCTCCCGTGCCCTATATCCCATCCTAAAGTACAACTCGCGACTTCCTAGTAAAACCAAAATGTTCTGCTACAAGTCACTTATTAGACCCATCCTCTGTTTTAGATTCATATTTTGGTGTGACATAACCCCAACCCAAATGGAACGAATAAGATGAAAGGAGAGGCAATTTCTTCGACATGCTGTCAACCTGTTCCGTAGACCACTTTACCACAAATATTTATCCAACCAAACCCTATATGACGATGCCAAGTGCATCCGAATAGATAACTTCCTTGCCACCCTATTTCTTAAAACATTATCTAAAACAATAGATCACGCAAACCCATTAATCAATGAATTAGGAAACATTGACGAATCCGTAGCCACATGTCCACTAAATAGACACCCTTACCCCCAAACCATAAAATTCCACAATCAACAAAACAAAGTTTTCAATAACCAAGGACAAATTATCTATTTTAATAAAAACCAAGCCTCCCGCTTCTCTAACGCCCAAAATACCAAACCCACCAAACCACAGACACTAAAATTTCACCTCCTCATCCAACTGATCTTTAATTTATAATAAAATGAATCGCAAAATGTGTTGGTAAGCGCATAACTCAACAACGCCTAGACCAATTTGGCCAATTCTTTTTTCAAAATGTTCGTTGAAGTTCAAGGATGGTTTTTACGGCGAGAAAAATTCGAATAATTGCCGGAAAAACCATAAAAACAGCCCTTTTCTTTTTCCCATACAAATGTTTTCTAACTAAAACGTAGTCAATTTGAGCTTTATTGATATTGTATAAAGTTCATATTAAATTACAAGCACTCACTGTTGTTTAATCAATGTAGGTGTGTTCCTAACGTCAAAGATCATATCTATCAAAACAGTGTGCGTGTGTGCGTTGGAGCACACGTTGGAGCACACTTGCGTTCGGCACGCAAGATAGAATGCATCAGTGTTCACCACATTACATCAGTCAAACACAAACCGCGTTACCAAAAGTGTTTTATTTTTTTTAATATCACAATTTTACATACATAAAACATTGGTACGGGTAAAAGGATTTGACTTCAAGTCATATCAAATTAAAAAAAAACAAAAATGTTGATGTCGATTTGCCGGTGTACAAGTGTTGTTTTTCTTGGATTTTCTGTTACCTAATCTACTGAGTTTGCTTTTGTCTGTTTTTCACTTAGCTGTACATTTAAAAAATGGACAAGGAGTGTATTTTACAGCACAGAACGCAGTACAAAGAGCTGCTCAGCCACCATCTACTACATTAACCAGTTTTTTTGAGGCATGCCAAAACGATGATTTTGCACAAACATTGCAATACTCTGAAATGCCAAAATATTATACCTGGAATCAATCCTCAAGGAGATTTATACGACGGAAACAAGGAAAACCAGTTCCAGGATACCCAGATGTATATTCCACCGATGCGATTGGTCGAATTTATTCAGTACATCCAAGCAATGATGAATGTTTTTATTTACGACTGCTATTAGACAATGTACGTGGCCCAACATCATTCCAACATTTACGAACTGTTGATGGTGAATTGTGTGGATCCTACAGAGAAGCCTGTCAACGTTTGCAATTGCTAGAAAATGACGCTCATTGGGATCAAACTCTCAATGATGCTGTAATATCATCACACGCTCATCAAATACGAACATTGTTTTCTATAATCATATCTACATGCTTCCCATCAAACCCAATTGATTTGTGGATCAAGTACAAAGATTATATGTGTGATGATATTTTGCATCAAATACGGAATAGCATGGGAAATCCAAATATACAAATCAGTGAAGAAATTTACAATGAAGCATTGATTTCAATTGAGGACATGTGCTTGATGATGTCAAACAAACTATTAATTCAATTAGGCCTGACCGCGCCCAATCGTCCAATGCATGATGCTTTTAACCAAGAGTTGCATCGAGAAAAACTGTATGATCTCAACACTTTGAAAGAATTAATTCAAACAAATCTTCCACTGTTGAATGAACAACAGAAGTATGTATTTGATACTCTTATGAAAGTAACAAATGATGAAACTGGAGGGATTTACTTCTTAGATGCACCTGGTGGTACAGGAAAAACTTTTTTGATTTCATTAATATTAGCAACAATTCGCTCACAAAATAAAATTTCACTTGCACTTGCCTTGTCGGGAATCGCAGCAACTTTGCTTGAAGGTGGTCGAACAGCCCATTCAGCACTAAAATTGCCATTAAATATGCAAAGCAATGAAACTCCAACCTGCAACATTTCGAAGAACTCTGCAATGGCAAAGGTTTTGCAGCAATGTAAATTGATTGTTTGAGATGAATGTACGATGGCACATAAAAAATTTTTGGAGGCTTTAGACAGAAACTTAAAAGATCTACGAAGCAATAATAACCGATTTGGTGGTGCAATGATTTTATTAGCAGGAGATTTTCGTCAAACATTGCCAGTAATTCCACGATCAACGCCAGCTGATGAAATCAATGCATGTCTAAAGTCCTCCAATTTGTGGAAACATGTCAAAGTACTTCATTTGAGCAAGAATATGCGTGTCGAGTTGCAAAATGACCAATCTGGAAACATATTCTCTAAACAACTCATTGTAATTGGTAATGGCAAATTTCCTATAGACATGTTGACTGGCTGCATTAACTTTCCTCAAAGTTTTTGTCAGTTAACGCAATCAAAAGATGAACTTATTCAGAAGGTGTTTCCAGATGTTTCTCAAAATTACAGAAACCATGATTGGTTCAGCGAACGAGCTATATTGGCTGCAAAAAACATAGATGTAAATGAATTAAATTTCTAAATTCAAGAACAAATTACAGGCGAATCGAGGATATATAAATCAGTTGATTCGGCTACTAACCAAGATGATGTAGTCAACTATCCACCGGAATTTTTAAACTCGCTGGATTTGCCAGGATTGCCACCTCATAATCTTCAATTAAAGGTTGGATCAATAGTTATAATGTTGCGAAATATCAACCAACCGCGTCTTTGCAACGGTACACAGTTAGCGATAAAAAAATTACTAAACAACGTGATAGAAGCAACTATACTCAAAGGAAAGTATAAAGGAGAATATGTTCTCATACCGCGCATCCCAATGATTCCGACTGATGTGCCATTTGAGTTTAAACGACTACAGTTTCCAGTACGGCTTGCTTTTGCTATGACCATAAACAAGTCCCAGGGGCAATCATTAAGTGTTTGTGGTATTAATCTAGAAAACCCATGTTTCTCACATGGTCAATTGTATGTTGCCTGTTCCCGTGTTGGGAAACCATCAGATTTGTTTGTCTATGCGCCAAGTAATCAAACAAAAAACATCGTATTTCACAAAGCACTACAACGATAATAAAACTGATTTCTGTTAATAATTATGATTCACATGATTAACAATAAAGCGATTACTTACTTTTAAATCCTTATATATGTTTCATTTAATTATTTTTTATTCCCAACGCCCTATCACCAGGGTGACGGTTCTGTTCAGGAGAATTTTTAGCCACGACTATAAAATACGTAGGAACAAAAAACTGCCACATTTCAAATCTTTATGACAGGACGAAGTCTGTCGGGTCCGCTAGTTGTAAATATTTCTAGTTCATAAGAAGAGTTCATGTTACAGGGGGTTTTCTCTGGCTTTCCCCTTGATTTATATCATATAAAAAATATTTCATATCAATTAAAATTCTTTTAAAACTACATTATGTCAAACATTAGAGATAAGGTAATTGTTAATGTTTAAATATAGATATCAAGAAAACAATACTACTACTGTAAACTAGGCTTAAATTTAAATGCCAATAAAAAATTTTTTTTTTTTGTTAATTGATTGGATTAAGAAATCCTTCTTGTTTGCCGTACTTTCTTTCACTCAATATGCATTCCACACAGTTACTAATCACTCGCTCAACTTGTTCACACATGTTTTTAAACCAATAATCTTTAAGAATTAGTGCTTCGGTCTTATTTATTCCGAACTGGCCACGTTGGTGGGCACGCCGGATTATCTGCATTTGCATACAATCAGGGATTACAATTAATGGTTTATCTTTAACAATTTTAAATAATAAGTCGTTTTTCATTACATATTGTTCATTAGTTTTGTCATTCTGGATTGTTTATTCTGTGCATGTTTAGGTTTTACAATTATCGTATCGTCACACTCATTCAATAGCATCACACTCGGCAAAGGATTCCTACTTAGCGCATCTACGTGGCCCATCTGTTTCCCTGGTCTGTGTTTGATTGTGTATTGAAATTCTTCTGGCAGAAGTGCCCATCGGGCGACCCGTGCACATAAATTTTTTTTTCCGCATCGTCATTGAAAATGCTTGACAATCGGATGCCTAATAAGTATACTCTGAACTTTAAGGACTTTACGATCGCAAGAACTTCCAACTCGTAACTCGAGTATTTTTCTTCGGCTTCGTTTGTTTTTCCGCTGGCGTAATAAACTGGGTGAAATTTATCATCATTCGCGTCATTTTGCATCAAAATTGCACCGTAGCCCTGTCTTGATGCGTCAGTATGCAGTTGCGTCTCATTTTTTGGACAATAAAGTTTAAGGACAGGGTTTTTACATAAAGCAGCTTTTAAATTTTGGAATGCTTCATTTTCTTCGCGACCAAATTGGAATTTTACATTTGCTTTCAATAGATTAGATAAAGGGCGGGCTATAAACGCGTATCTTTTATAAATTTTCTGAAGTATCCAGTAAGGCCCAAAAAACTTTGAATATCTTTACCATTTTTAGGCTATGGAAAGTTTACAACGGCGAAAGTTTACAAATTTTATTGCTAAATAGTTTTACTGCCCCTTTTTCTACCACATGACCCAAATACTCGATTCTATGCTGCAAGAACTGACACTTTTCCCAGTTGATAATAAGGCCGAACTGGCCCGCAACGATCAAGACGTTCTTTAAATTTTCAATTGCTGTATTATAGTCTTTGGCAAGTATTATTATATCGTCCATATAAGTTAAAACTATTCGTTTGGCTATAAATTCTCGGACAATAGCGTTAATAAACTTCTGAAAAACCGACGGTGAATTACAAAGGCCGAAAGGAACTTTCAAAAATTCATATTGACCATTCGGGGTAATAATGGATGTATATTTAGTGCTTTCGTCGTCTATGTCTACGTGGAAGAACCCATTCTTGAGATCAAGGGTAGTGAATATTGTCGCGTCTTGTAAGAGATCTAATTGATCCTCTATTAATGGCAATGGATATCTGTCTTTTATTATTTTCTCATTCAGTGCCCGATAGTCAACACAGACTCGCGTTTGACCGTTTTTTTTTTACTCTTACTCCCTCTTCGATCCATGAGTTACTTCTTGGCGTTCAATAGGTGACAGTTGTCGTGGACGGGAATAGACAGGGATTTCATCTTTGAGAATTAGTTTCATCTTGATACCGACTTCACGCGATTTTTCTGGCGTGAAACTATTAATAGACCCTTATACTTCGTCACGGACTTGGTCGTCCTTAAGATGCGATAAGTCAATGTTGGGCAAGTCGTTGGTTACATTTTCATATAGTCGTTGGTTACATAAATTTCCCTGGGCATATGAACTCAGTAGTATTTTCATTATCAACTTTTGAGATTTTAATTTTTCCAGCTTTAATATGTAAGTTAACCTGATTCAAAAAATCTGTACCTTTGATCATGCATCTTTCTAAAATCGCACCTGGTACAACATGAAATTTAATATTATATGCTCGCCGTCGATGACGACTTCGGATATAAATTCACCGAAAGTCTCATTACATACGGACCCAACACCATGGAATTTAAGACAATTGTGTGCTAACTTAGGTGATCCTATTCTTACATACTCATCGGTTCTTATTAAAGTTAAATCGCTACCTGTGTCGATTAATGCATCGAATTCAATTTTCTTAATTACTACCTGCTTTACATGCATCTGGTTACTTGGATACGATACTATGTCGGTCTCCTTAGTTGTAGTAGGACATTTCGCAGCTATGTGGCCGCAGTTGTTGCACTTGAAGCATTTGTATCCTTTCTCCTTGTCTGGGCAGCTTGATCCGATATGATCCTTCGAACCGCAGTTAAATCACCTTTTGTCTTTAGTACCACTATTTCTGGACTGGACTATTTCTGGCCTTTTTCATTTTTATTACTTTTGAACTGATCATCTTTCCGATCACCATATTTCACTTTACTCCTCATGGCTTCGTTTTTCATATCTTCGTATTGAGTGAATCGTTCTTGTAACTGCTGTATGGATTTGGCCCCGTACAGCATTGCCTTATTACATGGATCATCGGGAACTCCTTCGATGATATACTTGATTACAGTTTTGACATCCATGTCTGCTCGACCTGATATTTCCAACATCTTATAGATATATTCTTGATAGCTTTCGTCATTCTTCTTTTTTCGTAGCGTCCATGGACCATGTGGCTGTCAATTACTTCGCGGAATTCGTCTGTTAGGGCCTTTTTCAATTGTTTCCATGTCTTGACACATTGCATATAGCGGATGAATAGCTTGGCTGAACCTGTTAACAGACGTTTGGCATAGCAACTTTCTAAGCATCAGACCATTCACAAAGCTCGGCCATTTCCTCAAATTCCTGCAGCTACTGCTTGACGCTAAGTTGGTCGTCTCCACTAAACTTTTCCAAGGATTCTTCAACATCGCGGAAGGAGAGAAGTGGTCTGTCATTCTGACGTTTTCCTCTCGTTTTTGGAACTACTTCGTCAGGATTTTCAGAGGTATCCTCTGTTTCTTCTTCACTGCTTGTATCCTTGTCATCGTCCTCGTATTGAACGTTACTTTTTGTCACTTTACTGGCATGCTTACCAGTGTCTTTTTTTGAAGATCTGAAACCTCTTCAACTTCTTCACTCGTATTCTGCTGCTCGGCGTGCGGAGAGTCATCTTCTCGCAAAGCCGTCCTCAAACGTTCCCGGAGAATTGGCTTAGTTCCGACTACTGCAAGACCCAATTCCTCCAAATGAGCTCGAAGTTCGTCCACCTTGAAGCTCTCCAGGTTGGCCAGGACTTCGGCAGGATCAGTCAACCTAGAATTTGCTTGCTCACTCGGCTTATAGTCTACGTTTCGTCTTATTCCTTCCCCGAGTGCAAACTCACTTCACTTTTTGACTAATACGCTTTTAATCACTAGCACAGCCAAATTTAGTTTTTTGAAACGCGTAAATTCCTTTTTCACTTCACAACTCGCGGCTGTCTCGATATATGCACTAGATTAAATCCCGATTGCGCCCCCAGAAATGTAAAGACAAAGAATAATGCTCAACAAACAACCAATGTGTTGTTTAAGAAAAATGAAAAGTTTATTAAAAGAAAGTATAAAGTTACAATATACGTGTTGATGTCGCCAAGGTGGCGTCCTCGACTGACTCTTCCCTTGTCGATGTCGAAGGAGGAAAACTCTCTTTTCCCCTCATCTTCAACATTTTTCCCTTTACCTGACGGGTTTGGGTTTTTCGGGGCATGGCATTTTTTTTACTACTCTCTCCTTCGACATCTGTTTTGGATTCGGGGTTTTTTACATCTATGAAAGTGGGAAAAGCAAGTCGTTTTAAAGTCCTAAGAACTAAGTCTACATCGACATGAGCTTACGTCCTCGATATTACATATATATATATATATATATATATATATATAAATGGATAAATAAATAAAATAGCAATTAGTTTTGAATATAACAATAAATTGCTTTGGTTAAGTTTTTAATTTGTGCCCATATTTTTAAGTTAAAAGAAAATCATACGAGATAAAATAAAACTAAGAATAAAATTAAAATAAAAACATTTCTAGTTCGATTTGGGTATTAAGTAATATTTACTTAAATAATATTAGTACCAACAAAAAAAAAATTAAAAAAGTCTCAGTTAAAAAAAGTCTCAGAAAAAAAATCCCAGTAGGAAAAAAAAAACAAACAAAAATTCAAAAAAAAAACAAAATGGAAGTTCTTTGGGAAGAAATTTTGCGTTGATATGATTCACTTGTTTGTTGTGAACCAATCGCTATAAGAAGGACATAAATCCAGTATCAAGTTATGGAAAATAAAGTATAGAAACCCAGTATCAAGTGGTGGAAAATAAATGATATAAATTGTGAATTTAATTATTGAGGATAATAAAGAGAATCAGGAAGTATTAGCAGCTATTTGAAGTATTAAGCCCCAGAAGTCCTCGAGTCAACAAATCATTGAACCCCGACGACCAAGAGAACACTTTGGTTAAGATCGATGCCAAGAAGATAGTAAGCACGAGGCGGATGTGGTCAGGACGCAGCGCAGTGGAATTCATTCAAGTCTCGAAACCAAGCTGAGGTGGAGATTCGTCTTGGAGGGAGCAGAGGTGATCAGAGGTAGCGCAGTGGAATTCATTCATGTCCCGAAACCAAGCTGAGATGGAGACTCATGCTAGGAAGCAGAAATGGTCAGAAGCAAGTAAAGTCCCGAAATCAAGCAGAGGTGGTCAGAATCAGCGCAGCACAATTCACATAAATTAAATATTTTATGTTTACTTATCTATTTAATCATTTATATTTATTTATTTTATCTAATATGAAACAGTAAGCTCTTTCTGTGTGTGTGTGTATGTATGTGACATGGAAGGGTCATGGCTTAAATAAAGTCCTAAGACCCCCACGCCCGCGCGGTGAGCTAGTCGGTTATACGTAACTTCCTTTGGCCACCGTTATGCAGCCTTTGTATTTTCAAATAACTCTGTCTATTGAACCTTGTTCCTTTCTTTCGCTGCAGGTGCGACCTATTGGTCGACCATTATTATACTTATTAATTAATTATTTATTATTATATTTTGGAAAATACATCACACTGTAGAAGCTCGTAGTTCAGAACGGAATTCTTTATAAAAGGCGATTGCAGAGTGCAGCGAGCGTTTCGTGAAATATCAGGCGGATACGTAGGAAACCTCCACAACCACTCGAAACCCGTTCGATCCTAGAAAAAAAGTAACCGAAAAGGAAAACACCCTGAAAACAAAGGACCGACTACCGTCCGCATTGCTACCGTCTCACCCGTGGAAGAGAAACTCGTGTTGTTTAGTTTTTTTTGACTCTATTGAAATGCTAATATAGTAGAATGGATAATATATAATAGTAATAATTCATATATAATAGTAATAAAATAGTACTTACAATATTAGATAATATATAATAGTAATAACTTATCTCTAATAGTATAATACAGTATTTACAAGCCTATCACTTGTGCGACGGTGGCCACCCCCGCGATTCCGTGCTTCCGCCAACTCGAATTGTCCTCGCCTGGGTTCCGCACCCAGTCTCCGGAACCCGAACGATCGCCGTGCGCTGCACCGCCTCAACACTTCAGTCTCAATTTAATCTTATTTCGTCTTTTCTTATTTAGTCTTTTTTTTTTGTTATATCTTTTTTTTTATATCTACTATTTAGTCACAAGATTTCACTTCTTCTCCCGCACTAACATTGCTATATTCACACAGGAAGCGCACTCCCACTATTTCTTCTCACACTCCCGGACCGTCTCGCGTCTGACTCCAAAAAGAAGCCCCCCGTTCTTCTTTCACTTCCTTTTAACATTTCCCTTTAGCGGTCCGAGATCCTCCCGCTGCGGCCGTTTACCCCTTCGGGCGATGACCCACCCGACCTGGGATCCATTGGGAACTAATTTGGGGTCAACTAATGCATCATGCTGCACATTTTTTTGGCCCGCTTCAAGGCTTTCATTGAGTGGCCATTCTTTCTTAGGGTAATGTAAATTGCATGCGTAACTGTCCAACTTGCACAAAAACCGTGGATACTTTGTGAATGCAGACTGCTGACCCAAAAGCATGTATATTATTTTGAGGTCTCCACAGAGTTGCCAACAATATTCGCTATACCTTATTTTATTTACCAAGAGCTCAAGAATCTCAAATATTTCTTTGAAACGCACGGAGTGAGCAACAGGCACTGAGGCATAAGTCCACCCATCAGACTTCTCTTAGAAGAATCAATAAATAACCTCCATGATGAGGAATCGTGATAGTCAGCTCCCAGGTTTATGACTAATTCAGGAGTATTATTACAATTCACTAGTGAACCCTCTTCAGAGAAGTATTCTGCAAATTCTTTTTCACTATGCCTATTCAACGAAAATCTGGTTCCTGGAGCCAACAGATTTTCGTCGACCCCAAGGTTTGTCCTGATCACCAAGCTTTACACCAAAATAAGCGTGATAAGATTTTTTTGATAAATTCTGTTATTTTCCGATGATGCTTTGTTATCGTTAAATTACGAAACACGTAACAAAGTATATCAGGACTGTTTTTGCACTTTCTTGACAACATTATGACGCACTAGACACTCAAACAAAACACAACTTGATGCTACAAACAACTGATGCTAACAAACTATTTCTTAAACTACTGGCGATGCCGTCAAGTTGACTTTGACAGATGCGAAAATGAAAATGTGTTGCCATTAAAATGAAACAAACCTGATATTATACTAAAATATTTTCTATCGATGTATCAAGTATTTTAAAGAAATAATTTTAATGCAATTAAGGAAATAACAATAAGTACTTATATGCTTTAGTACACAAAATCTCACAAGGTTTTTTAATTTTGTGAAAAATCTCGAGGTGATGGGCTCAAATCAAATTCACATTCAGAATCAAAAAATCATGTCAGCCTGTGTTATTATATGTATTGATGAACCATGTCGAATTTTATGCCTGAAAACATTTGAGGCACGCACTTCTTAACTTGTTTAACTGCATCGTACCAATTAAGAACGGTATAGAGACTTGATTACTACTATTATTGTTTTAATCAGATAATTTTGACATTAGAAATTAATTTGCAAGGATGTAATAAGTAATATTTACAACATACAAGATACTTTTCTACACATAATAGAAAAAAGAGAAGATTTTAGGAAGTTATAGCATAAGAGAAATATAGACAGTTGAGTACTGATTAAGTTGAGTACTGATCAATTATTAAATTTTTGTGACCTACTCAGTAGTAGAACTGATCAGAAGGTCATACTTCGACCACTGTGTTTACTACTGCCTTGCATAGAATCATGTAAAGATTGACGACTCAACTTGTAAGTGAGATAGATTGACATTAAGTCAATCCCTGTGAGACCTTGAACCACTCGTTAGCAGATGTGCGTTACTTGCATTAACTCCGGCTTTCTTAGATGACAATCTGGAGTACTTGGCGTCAATATTTTCAGATGAGGAAGTGAAGGATCAAAAGACTCTAAAACTCAAATGTGCTGGGTGTTGTGTTTGCGTCAAATTTCAGAGAATTTAGTTTTTCAGCGTATTCTTGGCTTATTTGATTCATGAATAAGCAAAACTGCTGGCTTTGGAGTATAAAAATGCTTCAAGTGATTTCCAAATTGTTTCTTCTATGATGTTTGGGCTCACAACATAGCAGGAAATAAAAAATGAAAATCACACAATCGTTATTGGCACAATCGTAATTGGCACAATCGTAATATATTATAAGAAAAGTTTCCAGGGAAACAGGAAATTTGTGACAGATGCGATAATTACTTTTAATAAGGCCATGCAATTTAAGAGGAAACTTGCAAATTATTGTCTTGTTGCCTAAACACTTCCTGGAGCTATGAAGTTCAAGAAAAGGTAGTGTCAACTGATCGCCAAAATTATGTTGTATCGCACCCTTAAACTTTTTGTTTTTGGATTTTCGAAATCATGGGTGTACGAGAATAAGCTAAGAGCGATTATCATTTATTGACAGTCTTAGATGACACGTCCAACATAGATGACACATACAATATGTGTCGAAAATAAGTACAAGGACGCTAGAATTCATATCTAACAAAGCTGGGATTGCCGGCACCAGAGAGATTTAAAATCCTAGTTCAAAATCTTAGGAGCACTTATCATTTCTATGACTTTTTCAGAATTGACGTTTTTTGTGGTACAAATATTGGGATTTTGAGAATGTTTCCGTTTTAAAACTATGACTGAATGTGTTTTCAAAGGGGTCTTATGCTCCATGTGAAATCCCAGTTGGGTTCTTTTCTTTTAAGTATTTTTTTCCAACTGTACATCCTAGTGGCCCTAACACAATTTGTAAATGTTGTCCCTATGTGAAAACGGTAGAAAACCATCAAGTCGTCGTTCTCCACTAGAGTTTGGCAAGCAAAAATTAATGATTTGTGAAAAGTGTTTGGAGGCGAAATTAATAAAAAATATTTCATCTTTATTTGTGGTTAATTGGATCCCTGTATCGTTCCTTTGTATTTTATTACAAAATCGGATGTTGAAACAACATGAGAATGAGTTAAGATTTATCTGTGCAATAGAAAGCGTCCATAACTGCGTTACTAACAACAAACAATATAAAGCAACCATAAAAGCGACTTAAAGGCCCCTGCTTGCAAAAGTGGCCAATGATAAGGTTCTTCATAGAGACAAGAGCAAAACAAACACGAACAGGAAACAAAAACTGAAAACCAAAGCTACACAAAGCTACACCGTAAAGCTCTTAAGCATGCGTTGCTGGTCAAACCGACAGATGGTTGAATGTCCGAAGGCTTTTAGTGAGAAATCAGGGGAGCTGCGAAACCCGATCATACGCATAGTACCATTAAAATAGTTCGGCGGACGCGATTCGGTGGCCCTCTTGTAGGGTTTAGTCCTGAGGCAACAAGTAATGACTCGACCCTTGCGGCAGTTAAAAAATAGGAACTTTGAAAATAGGAACGCTTGAAAATAGGAACATTGATGGCATTACGGACATGACTGAGGAAGAGTGCTTCAAAAGTGTTTTTCCTGAGTTGAGTTGGATCAAAATAACAATCACCCTTGAAAATAATACAAGGCAAAGCGATCAGTTCCTCTCCGCTACTTCTAATGCCCAAGTTATGACCATCTATAAGAAAGCTAAAGACTTGATAGGGACTCTTTATAGTACAAATGCGGCGACGCGGCGTGTAAAAGAATAAAGTGCACGGCATGGCGTATTGTATTCCCTGCGAAAACGCTGAGCCCTGGCTTGATGATCTGAAACATATTCCAGGAACAGGAAAGTTTTTTTTCAAAGAAGGTCATTGCAGGATTTGTGTCTTACAGATCTGCTTACATCGAAGCTCAAATGCCCAACACATATTTGAGCAGTTCGTATTTCAATTTCATATATATTTCAATTCCTCGTCAGTAAAGGATCAGAGAAGTTGTCTTTGACTTCAGGGCTGCGAGCGATGAGATTGTTTCGTGTAGGTTTGTTGTCCATGTATAGCGTTCTTTAATAAGTATCTGATAATGAACAAACCAATAACATCTTTTAATGCCAAGCTTAACTCTTTGGAGGACTCAGTGTGCAGCACTAAGGGCCATGTGTTTGTGGCTGTGTTGGGGACTATTGAATGTGGCGTGCGCACCCAGATCAAAGTGGGAAAAGAGTCCTGGAGATGGCAACCACAGCAGTCCTAGCCATGGTGAACACTAGTAAGCTATCCCACTTTTCGAGACTTGGTCTGCGTCACCATTTTTGGAGAGTTTTAGAGGACTATGTGGCCAGCGTCCACTAGTATGTTGCTTTCGGTTTCCCCGACCATACTCCTACGCTCCCACAAGCTCAGCGCCCTAAGTCGGTATTGAAAAGTGCTAGGATGGACGTGGAGAAGTTTGTCGGTCAGCTTACGAGACTCCAACCACAGTTTGGGCCTTCGTTCGGGACCACAAGACTGGCTGCTGAAGATACTATGCACTTTAAAATTTAATCAAATCTGGTGATATGCGATCTATGCTTCAGCTGATACCAAGTTGGCAAAATCTCATCAAGGTACTATAAGCTTGTTTTGTCGAAGTTCATTCCCCGACAGGTGCCTTGCGTACAGTAAGCGGACTAGCAACGCGAGATAGTAAGGGCACTCTTCCTCACACATTCCGTTTGTGTTCACGCATTCACACATTTACAAACCTCTCACATTCCGAACACGCAGAGGAATCATACAGAAAGCCTGTGAAAACTGAAAAGATAATTTTCAATGCTGATGATACTCAAGAGACGATTCAAAGTAATGAACCTGCGTGCTAGGCTACTATCAAATAATACCCGAAATTAACGAATTTGTGAGGATTATCGAAAGGTAATTATAATTTTTTCATATTTTCACCGTTTTCCTCAATAAAAGCAAAATTTTCGAATCTTGCATTTTTTTGTTTATTATCAAATTTTGTTTAGCAACGAGAGCAGGTTAGGTGCTAAATGCCACCTGTCCGTTCGGAGAAGACAATATGAGTAACACAATGAAGCTTGTATTGTGAGGACCGTCGAAGATCCATCAGCCATTATGGTATGATCTTGAATTTCAGCAGATGGATGGGGACTGCTTTATTTTGTCATGGAGGCAATGCTGGGGGGGATGTTCTCCAGTTCTCCGAGGCTAAAAGCAAAATTGTAAATTTTTTGCAAAAATCTGAATTTTTCTTATAATCTGATTAAGGACAGTAATTTTGTTGGGCTGGGCTTAATAAATCAAAGGCGTATGAGTTATTCAAAGTAGTGCAAATCGCAATCAACCCTCAGCGTAGAAAGGATGTAAGTTCGAACAGTTTACGAATGCTTTTTGCTATCATGCAGAACCAAATCTCAAACCGGAACATGTGGTAACACTGATTCTAACGGCTTTTCAGGATATAGTTCCTTTGCCATACACATGCAGTCGATTTTGTTTACAACTCCAGAATCCTTGTGAGCTATCGCTGCGTATGCGCACTCCGACTCCCACTCTTATTCCTCTTTTCATTTGCGTTATTCATTCGCTTATTCCGACAGGAAAGCAATACGCGAAAACTTCGGAGTGAATTTGATGACGTGAATTCAGTTTGATTCACTAAGCTTGTTAATGTAGACAGAAAGCGAGTATAGGACTTGTGATTCGTGTAAAATACGATATGAAAATATACGAAATGAAAATGCTCGAGCCAAGGGTGATTGCATGTTTTTGTAAAGATTAAGTTTTTCAGTCCTTTCTTGATGGAAGTCAAGGATAAGCATTTACTTTAGAATTTGATTTCGTTTTAAGTTCAATGGATATGAGGGATGATTTCAATGTAATGGACTTATCTGAAGATCCTTAATGCGGGTTTACTGAGTAGTTAACATACAATGGCCAGTAATCAATATGCATCTACTATGGCATGATAGTAGTTTTCATTGTTTGAAGGAGTTAGTTTACAAAAAAACATCTATTTTGGTAACCTCTTTTTATCTTAAACATTAAATGATTCGTTTTTTTCCTCTCGCAAATTTTGTGTAATTCAGTAATTGATCGACCCAAATAGTGTTAAAGATTCTGTTTAATCATTTGTTTTAATTAAAATGGCGTTAACAATAGTTTCAGTGTTCTGAATTTCTCATTCATTCCAGCTATGATTTTTAAATCTAGAATAATCGGGTAGTCATTCATCTATTAACATTTTTGAGTGAATAGAATACATAAAAAATCCGTTATCGAAGTTTCGAAATGACCTGTTTGAGATAGAAGGGTGAATAATGAAGGCTCGCTTTCATTGTTGAAAGTTACAAATTAGGTTTTTGAGTTATTTTAATTAAAAAAAAAATAGATCATCAGAACCTTTCCATGGTTCCTGCTATTTAATAAAAGGAGCTTTCTTGGTTCATCATCATATTTCTTTACATAGCATGTTTCTTCAAGCTTACAACGTGAACTGTAACTAAGAAATCTTGTAACTTAACCCTAACAGTTTCTAATCTTTTATACTTTTTGTTCGCTTAGCTTCCTCAAATCATCTAAATATGTTCCCAGGACCTTAGATTGTTTAATCTGTAGAAATTGTAATTTAATATATCGAAAATCGATAAGTTACTCAAAGTGATTCATATTGAACATCTGCGAAATGAACGTATTAAGTTACACTATTTTGTTTATTCATTTCTTACTCAGAAATCCGATTTGCTGAAGTCCGCATGTTCGCATGTGTTCATATTCTTTGTTTTTGATATCATAACTTGCTCTCTCCTGATTTACGGTTGCAATTGATTCATCATACTTTCAGTTCTAATCGGTAACGATGAGTTCTTGATTCGAGTGAAGTCGTAAAACGTTGTATATAGTGCCTTGCTCTCGGTTGAAAGATCGTGTGCCCGGGGCCATTGCACGCGTTAGTAAGGGACCGTGAGTCGTAAAGGGACCAGAAAACGCACTGAGCTGCAGTAGCAAATAAAATTATCATTTTTGTTTTGTGTTGATTTTTGTATTATTTCTGTAGTATATGCATTGATAGTAGAGAATGACTGAAAGACTGGGGCTCACAGATGAGGAATGTTTGCAAAGAAAATTATGATTTTTCTGACAGTGAAAATGAGGAAAATTTGTTGGTGGACGACGTCCAAAGGTTTTTTTACGACAAACATGGGACGACTAAAACTTGAAGAAAACAAGGTTCTTCATTAGCTGTCAGTCACATGATCAATTTAACTCAACCAATATTCGCCACATATGAGCAACTCATGGAGGAGAAATTTCTTTGAATTGAATTTGGAGAACAATATTAAGAATGCTTCTAAAACTTACCTGATCAGTCTAGGTGGTATTTTTGTATTAATTTTTTTAATCTTTTTTTTTTGCTCTTCTTAAAATTTGTTTTTGATTTAACAATAAGAACTTTTTGTTTATTTTTTTATACCTTTACGATAATTATTTTTCTTTCTCTGTGAAAATGATCATCATTGGTTATTAGAAAACCGTTTATTTAATTCTTCTAGCAATCTCTCCTTCAACCCCTCTACTTATCACGGGAAAATAGTTGTGTACGTAATAAATGAAAGTGGTACAAGACGAAGAACTCCGACCGGTTGACCGACTGATTGGTGGACTTAGAAACTTACCTAGCCGAGACAAAGAACGATAATCCCAAATAAACATCTGACACCGTGGAGGCCATGGTTTGCCAGAAGTTCCTGCAACAAAAGTTAATTGAATTAATTCATTGTACTGTCAGTTAGATTTTTTATTTTACAGTTTATTGCTTTGTATTCAACAGTTATCGTTGTTCTTATGCACAATTATTGTTATGTTTATGTATGGTTATTGTATCGTGGAAATATCTATTGGCGGCACAAGTAAACCAGTTGAAATCAATTCTGTTTTAGGAAGACACGTCGGCGAAGAGGATGGACAAGCTTGATGGGTCGCTGTTATTATAACCGCAGTCACGTCCGCCTTCACAGCTGACACCTGAACAAAAACGCGAATATCGCCATATGTTGGTGGAACCAACCACTAGTTTGAGAAATGAAAAATAGTAAACCTGACAATAAAATGACAGTCGACGTCCAATACAAGTCGCAGATTCTCTCTATGAAGGAGATTGAAAAACTTCGAAGGGAAATGTAAAATAGAATAAGTTTTGAGATGGATAAACTCAAAAAATAGGAGCAGAAAATCAAACAAACCCTTAAGATATTGAGAAAGGAATTATAAAAAGGAATCAAACGGATAGATTTTACAGTGTTGGTAGCAGTAAGGAAAGTCCGAATTTTTTCAAAGTTCTATGAACATTGATTGACTTTTTCGAAAATGTGATTTTTTGTTATCGCCATTAACTACTCCCAAGAAGAGAAAATGGCATTCTAAAATTTTTACTCTTCGAACCCCAAGTCACTAGTCCCACAATTTTGACTCTACCATCATAATCGAGCTCGCATCATTCAATATTGGCTTCCGTAAAAATTCATCTACTATCAATCAATTATAAATGTCATTAGTACAGAAACAACAATTAACAGATTATAGAAATATCGATAATGCCAAAAATTCTGAACTGGTGACTTTTATTTCAGTCAGAAATAAAAATGGTTTTTCGACTTCATAAATAATCTAAGCCTGACGAGTTACTAGCTTTGTGCGAAGTTCAAATCAGAAATCTTAAAGCCAGCTAGTTGGCTTGCTTAAAAATCGTCAGTTCTACAAAATGTCCTTCGGAATTCCCTTGAGAGTCACATAGTGCACCTGCGGTTTAGATCTTAGAAAATGTTTATATTTTGATGTAACAACGTAAGGTTTCGGTTTTTCAGTTTCGATTTAATAATTTCCTGCAGAAACAGAGGCACGTATGAAGATATATACAATAAGAGTTGTCCAGAAGGCTAACGAGAGAGTTTCAAAAGCTAACACCTTCAGTTTCATCAATCAATAAATTTGATTGGCATTAATTTACGTTATGTTAATTCTCTGAGGACATGCTCAAGGCAATCACTATCTTAATAAATTCGTTTACATGTTGCAGAAAGTTGAATCATATCCGGTTTTTTGGGCGGATCCACTTTTTCAGCGTTTATTTCTCCTAGTATTGCTGCAAAACTTATAAGCATCTAGCAAAATTGAAGGCATTTCTTACATTGAGTGTTATGAGCAGTACTATTCGTCTCGAGTGGTTTTTGTGGGCATCTGACTGTTGGACTGCACTCACTACCTCTGCAATTTTGCAGCAATTTTGAAACGCGCCCTGCTGCATCAAATTGGAAGTGGTGAGTAGCTTGTCAGGACAAAGTTGATGTGCAAGCTGTATCACTTCCGCTGGTATACCGCCTGGCTCTGGGGCCTTTTTCGATTTTAAAGCTTTTACCGCATCATCCAGTTCGATGGCGGTAAAAAGTGGGCATTCTCCGAGACATTCAACATCTGCATCATCGGGACAAATAGGATGCATAGGGAAGAGCGCTCTAACAATCTGGTCCATTTTTTCCGTTTCAAGGACACAGGGCCTCCTTGCAGCTCCTAGTTTCCGCATGGCAAGCTTGTAACCCAGCCCCCACGGGTCTCTATCGATGTCCTCAACTAGATTGTGCCAGCAGCGAACCTTGCTTTCGTTGATCAACCTAAGGACAAGTTTTCTAGCCGACCTGTATGCCAGCGTTCGAGAATGTGACTCGTCTCGATTTCTTAAACGTTGAGATTCGCGGCGGAGTTTGTAACATTCTCTCCGCTTTCCAGCGATTTCTGCTGATCACCAGTATACAGCAGGCTTATTGTGTCGAGGCCGTCGCCTGGGCATAGAGCAGTCGCACGCATTCTTGATGAGCCTCATTTTGGAATTCACCAGGTTTTCAGCTGAGGCTTCCGTCGTTACCGTCATAATTTCACCGCTCATAAAAACTGCGGCGAACGCGTCGACATCTATTTTAGAAATGTTCCAACCTACAGTTGAGGGTTGGGTTGCTACGCGTCGAGGAGCACACTCGCCAATTTCGAAAGCAATGTACTGGTGATCGCTCGCCGAGTAGTCCTCCAGTACCCTCCATCTGTGTATCCTAGGCACGAAGTTGGTGTGTTCCCAACGTTCACGATGACAATTTGCCTCCTAGCTGCCATTTCTAGGATTCTTTTCCCTCTTGGGTCTGGAAGAAGCATTCCCCATTCTATCGCCTTGGCATTAAAGTCAGCGCCAACAAGGATTCGGCCTTCCGTGCTCGAGACAGCTTCCTCCAGTTCATCGAGCCTACTCTGAAAACATGAAATTGACTCATTCGGCGTGAAATAGACGCTTATGAATGTCAAATCAGCGCACCCAATGAGCACAGAGCCATTTCCGCTGGAGCAAGTCCGAGCTGTGGGTAGAGCCCTATCACGTACCCAGATGGCGGCGGTGCCGGATCGATCACAATACCATCCAGCTTCCTCTTTGTTGTGCTGTTGCTTAGATATCAGGAACAAGTCGACTTTTTTCTCTCTAGGAACCAGGTCTAGTAAATCTTGTGCGGTTGAACTACGGTGTAGGTTGATTTGCAGGACTTGAATCATGTCTTTGCTCTTTTCTTGCTTGGTGCCTCTTTGAACTCCTGGCACCTACCACTTCCTGGAATATGAGCCAGATCTTCAGACTTCCGTCCCTTATCTTTGCACAAGATGAAACTGAATCTTCCACTTCTTTGGCATCCGCAATGCAGTCAAGGTCTCTTATTTTCAAGGGGTCCATTGGCTGTAATGTGGAGATAATAGCTTTAGAGCCCAGAAGGTCCTTGACAGCGCTCTCGAACAGACCCTCGTCGGTGGATTCCGCTCCGAGTTCTACGAGGAGACCGCCTGTTCTGGTCGCTCTTACCCTTCGTATACAGAGACCGTTTTTTTTAGGTTCCACATTTTGCCTGATTTGCTTGAGGACTTCGGCGTAAGTTCTCCCGTCTGCAGGCTTGATCAGTAGGGCATCTCTGCGCCGCTTGCTCCTGATCTTTTTTGGCGTTGCGCTGTGTTTCGTGCCTTCTTGCTTTTCGGGCGCCTATTTGGAATCTTTTGCTGTCACGCGGTGTATCTTCTTCGCAGCCTTCTGTTGCGATTTAGCGCGCACCAATTGAAAGACAGCATTTCTCTCCTCCCTTTGACTGATGTCTCCTGTCTCGACTGGTGTCGGCCCCTTTGCCCTTTTCCTACGGTCAGGTTTAAGTGGGCTACATGTCGCCCTTTTGCCTTTCACGACAGGAGTAGCATTTTCAGTGAAGGGAGTTTTATTTTTCAGACCTTTCTTGAGCTCTTTCAATTCACTCTCCACCCGTAGCCATCTGCGATGATAGTGTTGGATCCTACCAAGAAGGTCATCCAGTTCGTCAATCCCATTTTTGATGTCCTTGTTGACATTTTTTTGGATCTTCGTTGCATTTCTCATCACGTTTATTATAGCGCTTATGTTCCTTCTTAGATGCTCTTCCTCACTTCTTTCAACGGCTATTTTCGTGATCAGGTCGTCCTCAACTGAGGTTTTCGGTATACTGCCAGCAGGAGGGTCTTCCACGTTGTTCAGTTTATGACTCTTGCTGACCCCTGGAGAATGGCACTTCGGATCGATGGCTCCAGTGCCCAAAGTCTCCACTACGCTTTTTGTATCGTTCGCTCCATCGCCTTGTGTAGGAAGAATGTTATGAAAAGCACCTTTTTCCCTGTTGCAAAGCGTTCGATGGAGGTTTGCTTGCACGATGTTTTCTCGTTGCCTTGGTTAGGCTTGGCTACTCTTTGAGGCGGCTTTCACAATAATTTTGGCCTTCGGGCGTACATGCTTGCGTCGTTGATTTTTTCACTTGTAGTTTTTGATTCTTCAGTAGCCAAGTGTTCCACCACTGAAAAATGCCCAGGCGACTTATCGCCAGCAAGATTGCTGGAGAGAAGCCCGCATGAGGTCGAGGCTCCCTCACACGTCGGGGTGTATATCCCCACCCCTAATTTATTATTTTTGTTTTCACTCATCATATAATTTTTTTTGTGGGTACTTTTAATGACTTGATCACGCGTCTGGATGACGGGCGACCTCGCCAAGCCCCCTCACCACGCCAAGGTAGTACCCATGGGGGGGAGACAAACAGTTGAACTTAATGAGTATGAAATCGAAACCATCTTCGAAGTTTTTCTTCTCGTGCAACAAAGTCATTAAAAAACGATTGCGGTGCACACCTAATGAATCACCGCAAACCACTTTAAAGTCACATATTCAACAAAACCAGATTATGCTGCCAACTTGGTGGGATTTGAAAGGTTCAGTGTATTTTGAGTTGCTTCCTCAAGAACTAAACCATTAATTAGGCGGTCTACTGTCAGCAACTGGACAAATTGAATACAGTGGTCAAAGGAAAGCGCCCAGAATTTGTCAATAGCAAAGGTGTCATTTTCCACCAGGATAATTCTAGGGCGCACACGTCTTTGACCACTCGGATAAATTTGATAGATATTCGTTGGGAATTGACTGCGACTGTCGATATTTTCATATGCATTACAATTGTTCAAAAGTTTATTAAAAAAATGGGAAGAATGACAAAACTTACTGGATCAGGAATAAACTATATTCATGGAATTATCAATTTGTATTAATATATGTATGTACTCCTACATTGAAACTTAATTAATTTTGGTTTGTTTGATAGACCCGGGTGAAAGTATTCAGTAACTTTGTTTTTTGTTCATAAGAACATAAGTAACGTTTTAAAAACGCGTTTTCCAAATGATTTATATTTTGGTATATATTTCCATCAACCTCCTTAGTACATGTGAAAAATCTACGAAGTGTCTTTATTGCATCGAGTACCCAAGCTATTTTTGACTCGGCTGTGATACATGACTCAGTTGCTTCTTCTTCGTCTTTTTGCGTTCCATTTTGTTTATCAATCTAATTTTCAAGGGAAAGTATTTCATTAGTTACCAAGTCGTTGTTAAATTCAGCAATTTCTTCCAACTCCGTTAATCTATTATCAATTAAAATGTCATCGCTAATCTATAATAAAACCAAATTTTAAAAACTTGATGAAGTTGAGACGGAACTTACCTCTTGAGTTTGCTGCTGTGTAGACAAACTTCCAATGCCAGCTTTCTTAAAACATCGAAAAATTGTCTCCTTTTTTATCTCCATCTAAGCAGCATTTAAAAGTGCATAGCATCCAAAGTTGATATTTTAGGTAGATTTGAACTGTTCATCGTGGATAAATATTGCTGGGCAATCTCTATGCTGTAGCTTAGAGATGTGGTGTGACAGGAATTTACTGTCACAGTTCCGACCTGTGACTCTCCGAACGTGTCGCTGTGACAAAAAAGCTGTGATTTTGTCACTACTGTGATTTAAGGATTAGGTAAATTCACGTCGTTTTGGTGCTCATGTTAAGTACTTATACGATACAATTTAACTAGCATAGTACGAAAAATGCTTCTCAATGTTATCCAATGTTTCAAATTCTTTGCCTGTTTCGAAACTGGAAATTTGGAACGAAATCCCTGAAGCTGCTCCAATAATCATTTTTAAAGTAAAGAAATTACATATGTATGTATATATTTCACCTTTTTGCACCTAAATGTAGTCAAACAGCGGCAAACAGAGTGTAATCACAGAAATTTGTAACAAAGTTTAAATCTTTAAATATCCAATGACTTTTCTGTGCAATTAACTTGAAATGAAATAAATAAAGATTAATATTTCTTGTTTTTTATATAACGTTATACTTAAATTTTACTTATTGTAGTTACATTTTCTATGTTTGTATTTTTTGTATACATTTTGTATGTTTGTTCTTTAGCTTGCTTGGCTACGTAAAAAATAAAATAAATGCACCTAGTATATTCGAAAATAAATCATTGTATTCAGTACAAAGTAAAAATAAAAATTACAAACTATGAACACAGAATTTCGCAAATATACATACAGTAAAAAAATCCTTTTCATCTATAACTGCTTATGCCTAAGAACAAAACTAACGTTTTATGAATTTATTTCATATATTGTTGGTTAACATTTAAAAAAAGTAACTTCTGCAATTTTGAAGAGCTTAGCAAGGAGCGCTTTTCTGTCAAAATATTTCCTGCAGTGGAAAATATTCTTTCACAGGGAACGGATGTTGCTAGTGCGCAACAATTTTCTTGCATTACCTTGCTTAGGTATGGATAATTATATTCGTGATTTTTCCACCATACTAAAGGATCATCACTTTGCCTCAATAACTCGTCGTCTAAATACCGTTGTACCTCAACGAAGGTTCGTGAAGTTGATGTTCCTTTGGGCTTGTGCGACGCTGCTTGCTTCTTGTATGCGCTCCATACAGAAAATTCGTCGTCATCGCTCGGTGTATTGCCTTTAGTCATATTTTGTTCTCTCATATCACATTCATTTATATAATACATTTGTTCTTCACGTGAGAGTTCTGCAATTTTATTACTTACTAAATTTATAACACTTGATTTTGCGTTTTTCGCAGCCTCTTTACTTTGAAAGACCATGGTTTTAAAACGTGGGTCAAGGATAGTGCAATGAGCATAAGTGAGGTCGTCTTCAATGTTCCCCAAACGATTCTTTACGCCGTCATTTAAAGTGAGCAAAACTTCCCTTTCCTTTTCTGTTAAATCCTGCTTCTTTTCCATTCTGGAGGTTACGTCAAGCAAACCGTTGGTCAACACGATTATAAAAGAGCCGCTCATGTATTTTTCCCGCTAACAGCTCTTGTAGTCGTTTCGAATGGTTTAAGAATTCTTACTAAATCTTTCAGTATTACCCAATCGGATGGAGTTAACGAAGGTAAGTCAACATCAAGAAGACCAATTGTTGATCTTATAGCACTTTCGAACTCAACAAATCGCTCAATCATGAAATAAGTTGAATTCCATCGCGTAACAACACTTTGTATTAATTTTTTGGGTTCGGTTCCGGTATTGACGAAAAATTTTCTAAAATTGTTGTAACCAACTGTACTCTTTTTAAAATAAGAAACATTGGCTTTGACTGTTTTGAGCAAAGAATCAACAGGTTTTAGTGCATCGAAAACAACTAAGTTCAGAGTATGCGCAAAACACCCAAAATGTTTGAGTTTAAGATCATCCTTAATAGCTTTTTTCATGTTACTCGCATTATCCGATAATGCTATAAGGACTTTCGTTTGCACTTTCCATTTTTCCATAACGCTCTTAATATTGTGAGCAAGTTGTTGACTCGTGTGCCTTTCCGAAAATGAAGTGCACTCTAAAAGTATTGATTTGGCTTCAAATTCATCATTAATAAAATTAACCCTAACAGCAATATAGCTCTCATTATTTTTCGATGTCCAACAATCTGTTGTTAGACAACAGCTAATAATGATGTTGGCAACGTTTTTCGTGACTAACACGCACTCTTCATATTTTGCTGCTACTAGGGTCTTAGAAATATGTTTTCTCGATGGAATTTGATAAGAAGGATTTAATTTCTCTACAAATTGTTTAAAACCTTGTTCTTCAACAATGCTAAATGGCTGAAGGTCTAATACGAATCAGGAAATAAGAGCACCGTCTATCGCTTTTTTGTTAAATTTTGTCCTTTTATTATTCAAATAATCAATCATTTTAGTATGGCAGTAACACGTTGTAACGAAAATTGTGCATGGTTAGTTGCAGCTTCAGGCACCTAATAAAATTTTAAAATAATGAACATCAAATAAATATTATTGCAGATGTAACTAACACAATCGCAAGTGATAAAACAGAGTAGTACATACATGAGATTAATTTGCAGTGGTTACCGTATCCACTAAAACACGTCTTGCTTCATCCATATCAGTTGCTAGTGCAAGGCGATTATTGCCTAAATCTACCGTCTTATGTTTTCTTTCCATGTGGCGCTTCAAATTAGAAAGCGACGTTTTAAAGGAAAATTTTTCTTTACAAATGTCACATTTCGCGTTATAGTCGCCAACATCTGTGAAAAAGGTCCATATGGGACTAGACCTGGGCCTCTTATTTTGTGGCTGGGACATTTTTATAAACTAAGCTAATTGATTTCCTTTCAAAGTAAGATTTCCAACAAAAAAAACCACTTGTCACACTCTTCAGTCACTATTAAACTTGGTAGCGACTAAAATATCACTGTGTCGATATTGGAGATTCCCAACTGTGACTGTGATTTTGGCGCTGTGATAGCCCTGGCATAGCGTAAGAATAAACAGCGATAACACTCCGACCATCGACCAATCTAACGGATTTTGCAGAATTGTATGAGTGTTAGTAAAAATATTAATTTTTTGCTCGTTTTGTTTACAAGTACAATGTAAACAGATAGACAAAATAGAGAAAAGTAAACATTTTTACGAACACCAATGCAATTCTCCAGAATTTTTCAAATACCGTTAGATCGGTCGTTTGTTCGGAGTGTGAGCGCTGTTTGTGTGTACGCTATGGCCCTGGCATCTGATATACAGTGCATATCACACAAAACAATCAAAGCTAGGATATGAGAATAGAAGAATGCAAATCGTAACAGTGACATGGCTATGCGATGTGCACTGTGTTCTGTAAAACTAGTATACATACACGGAGCGGTGACTTAAGCATTGTTGAAAAGTAAATCGTGCCAAATGAAGAACTATGGCGACTGTGACTGCAAATCTGGTATACATACACGGAGCGGTTTTAGAAACGTTGGAAAGCGCATTCACACAAATGACAAGCGCTGACTGTGACCATAGCGTAACAACAAACAGCGCTAACCCTCCGAACAAACGACCGATCTAACGGTATTCAAAAAATTCTGGAGAATTGCATTGGTGTTCGTAAAAATGTTTATTTTTCTCAATTTCTGTTTACATTGTGCTTGTAAGCAAAACGAGCAAAAAATAAATATTTTTACTAACACTCATACAATTCTGCAAAATCCGTTAGATTGGTCGATGGTTGGAGTGTTATCGCTGTTTGTTCTTACGCTATGCTGTTACTATACAAACCTTATGTACATAGACGGAGCAGTCGGAGCTGTGATTTTTCGGTTTCCGTCATAGTCAGTTCCATCTCCGTTGCCGTCACAGCGACAAAGTCACAGGTCGGCACATTACACCCCATCTCTACTGTAGCTCTGCTTCAAAACGTTTATGATGCCTTGGTCGATAGGTTGCAGCTCACTTGTTGTATTGGATAGCAAAAACACTAATTTTTCTAGATTTTGAAAAGAAAACTTAAGAAAACTTAATGTTTTCTAGATTTTGCTGTTTTGGATGGGGAGCACAATTATCGATAAGTAAAAGTATTTTTTGACCTTGCAATTCATTGTCCTAATCAAGAAGTTATTGCGTAAATCTTTCACCAGTCATCCACGCCCGATGATGTGATGAATAAAGACAAGCAAGAGTTTGAATATGTTTAAGGCAACGAGGCTTCACATATTTTCCGATTACCAGTGGCTTTTCTTGTCCGTGCCAGTCATATTTGTGCAAATAGGTTTGCTGCCTTCATTGGCCGAAAATATTTCAGCTCTTGTTTCTTGAATTGTTCATAATATTGATGCACTTACATATGTTTTTTGAAGAAGCGAAGACTTTTGACTCAACGAAGATTAATCGAATTCTTTAATCAAGAGACGCTTTTCCTTCAGGGAAAATGATATCCGCGTCGTTTGCACAAGAGAAAATCGCGACAGGATGGAGAACAAAAAAATACTAAGAAAAAAATCCACTCGTATATTTATTGTGAGTCCAGAAAATCTAATCTGCTCTCATCCAGCTAATCTGGCACTTTACATTTGCTCTTACACCATTTTCACCTATTCGTGTGAACGTTTGAACGGCATTATGAGAGTTGACAGCCATTGAAAACTAAGTTTTGCGTCCAATTGATTCCATATTGCGCTACATTGAATTTTGTTTACACGAATGCAATTTCATTTTAGCAGAAAAATACCTGTCGCATGCTTTGAAAAGTTGAAGCGTTGTTAAGAAATCTATGTTATATGCTTCAATGAACGCGGTATATTCGGGAAACCGGGGCGTTATAACGAGATTATTTTCAATACAAAAAGCCACATTGGGACCGAGGGCAACGAAAATGAGCGCTTTAAGCGGGAAATGGTTATGAGGGAAAGCGGTATATCGAACTTTTACTGTATTTATCTTTAATTGGGACAAATCGCTTACAAAGTACTCACAACAGTCATGCATTACCTAATACTTGTCTCATTTTATTTCAACTTGTCTACCACATTTTTTTTTCATACATGGTGATGGTCGTTTCAGAGAAGAATAGTAGAAGAGCACTCTTTAAACCACGTTACCATTATCAGTCGCACATCTAAAATTATAGCTTATAAAGGACCCATTTGAGTCCATATCCTCATGCTTACTCCTAGGTTAAAAAACGCAACGCATAGGCGAATATCGCAAAGATTTGCAATTTTTCCATAAAAACTGTTTACTAGGTAGGAGGATTTTCGGGTCCCACATTTTCATTATACTCGCGCAGGACTTTTGTCAACCGTCGAGCGATGGGACGAAAAAAATTAAAAACTTTGAATCGTTAAAAAATGAACTTTATTGAATTCGATTTTACGACTTGGTATTTTAGGCTTGGTCATCATATTTGGTTTGGGACTGGCTGATGACGTTACTCCTCCTCCCGTAGATTCAAATTTGTCCTCGATCTCTGTAATAATGTTTATAATTTTAAGTTTCAAAATTCTATTGGTTTCAAGTTTCAATAATCATAAGTAGTAAGTAATAATTTTAGGTTTCTTTACCTATAGTTCTGATTTTTATCTAAAATAGTTCCATGTATTTTTTCAACATCGGCGTTACATGTGTGGGTATTAGGTTTGCAAAAATGTGCTTCTAT
This sequence comes from Stratiomys singularior, assembly GCA_954870665.1. Classification (NCBI taxonomy): domain Eukaryota; kingdom Metazoa; phylum Arthropoda; class Insecta; order Diptera; family Stratiomyidae; genus Stratiomys; species Stratiomys singularior. Next base: position 60,673,665 of record OX940879.1, on the reverse strand, counting down.
GTTATTATTTATGAAGAATTCTGTGAGTAGGACTTTATTAAATTCATTATCAGCTATGAGTTTACTTGGTCTTCCCAATATAGGCAGGATAAATTTTTGACTTTTTCTGATGTCGATATTAATGTTGGACGGCAATATGGTTGCTGTTGCGTATTAAGAGAATCTATCAACGGCTGTTAAAATTTTCAATTCTTTGATAATTAGGGTATCAATATGGACTACTTCTCTGAGGTCTCTAGGGATTTCTGTTAACTGAAATTTAGGCTTAATGGGATTCCTATCATTTTTAGCTAAGTTACATTTCTCACAAAAGTTTTTATATCTATTAATTTTTCAAATCAGGATAATAAAGTCGTCGTTTCAATCCAGCATAATTCTCATTTTATTCCAGCGTGTCCAGTTTCTCTTTCGTGGTAGGTTTCAATTATTTTCATCTTCTTCTGAATCTGCAGATTCAGGTTCAGACAATAACTGATTAACTTTAATACGGGGGATTTGTTTTGGATCAAAATTTTCGATTGATGTTTGCTGTAATTGATTGTATAAGGAATCGCTGTGTAGGGAGTTCATTGTAAATTGCGGTTTTCAAAGTTTTAATCGAAGGTATGAGGTTGCTTGCTTCAAATGCTCAGATCGTATGATAATTCTATGATAAAATTTGGTTAATAACTCTTTTCTTTTATTATTTGTTAGAATAATCTGTTGTGGATATTTGTTTACGTAGTCATATTTTAGAGGTATATGTTGAGAGGAGTCTACTTCAGCTGAATGTTGTGTGGATGTCATGGTGTCTGGAGGTATATCTTGAAGATTACTAAATTCAATAATGTTTATTGCTTCACTTGGGCTGGGGATTCTATCCACTAAAATGTTCAATTTAATGTTAATGATGCGAGACAAATAATCAGCGGAGATATTCTCTTTTCCTTTTAAGTACTTTACCTGCATCTGGTATTCTCCTAACTTGAGAATCCAACGATGAATACGCTGATTCAAATCCTTACCTTTGTAATTTTTATGCAACCATTCCATTGGACGAGGGTCGGTTTAAAGGATAAATTTTCTTCCATAAACATAGGGTCTAAGATAGTTTATTGGATATACTTAGGCCAACATTTCTATGTCGATTGTAGAATAATTCTTTTCATGATCATTCAGTGTTCGGGAAACATAAACAATAGGATGTCCCTTCTGGGAAAGTATGGCTCCTAGAGCAAAATTAGTTGCATCAATGGCCAACTCAAATGTTTCGTTGAAATCAGGATGTTTTAAGACTGTGTCAAAGGTTAAGAGTTCTTTTGATTTCTTATAGGCTTCAATGTACTCCAGATCATCTAATTTAATTTTTGAATCTTTTTTTAAATATTTAACCAATGGAACGGCGAGTTTACTATAGTCTTTAATGAATTTCCTATAATAACCAGTAAAACCTAGAAAAGACGTCATTTATTTTTGTGATTTAGGAAGGAGAATATTCAGAATTTTGAAAATTTTTTCGGGGTTTGGTTTTATTCCGTTAGGAGTTACCAAATGTCCAAGAAAAGTGGTTTCTGTAGCTAAAAAGTTATATTTATCTATTTGGATTTTGAGGTGGACTTGTCTCAAGAGCTTAAAGGTTTATTTTGCAAGTGTTCTTCGAGGGATGTCCCAAAAATCAATATTTCATCAAGGTAAACCAGGCAAATTTTGTTAATGACTTCTGAAAGGTCAAAAAAGGCTTCGTTTATCATCCTTTGGAATGTTGCTGGTGCATTCTTCAATCCAAAAAGCATTCGTAAAAATTCATAGTGCCCGTGGGATGTAGAAAAAGCTGTCGTAGGGATATCGTGGGGGTAAAGTATTGACTTCTAACTCTGGGTAGATTGTGTCCGCCGGGCCTTGCTTCGTGGGTCTCGAGGACGCGTTTCGGCTGCATACAGCCATCTTCAGCTCGTTCTTATTGACATCTACCTAATTTTTCCAGAACAGAGTATATGTTTGGCAATGGAAATTTATTGCCTATAGTCACATCATTTAATCGTCTGTAATCGATTGCAAGTCTCCATTTTGGAATACCAGAATTATCCATTTTCTTTGTTACTATAACTATCGGAGAATTATAAGGAGAGGTACTGGGTCTGATTATGTTTTGTTCTGACATTTCATGTATTTGCCTTTTTATTTCTTCATCGTGTATCTGAGGATTGCTATACATTCTAGAGTAGATAGGGTTTTCTGTGGTTGTTTTGATTTCATGTACTTCTTTAGAGGTAGCACTTAATCGATCACCTTCTTTATAAAATAATTCTTTATAATGTTTTATTAATCCACGTAATTTTAATTTTTCTCCATTATTTAATCTTTCGGTATTTAATTTTAAATTCTTGATGGGCTCCATAATATTAATTTCTTCGTATTTATATGGGTTTCCTAATATTGGGTTTCTAATGCCTTTAATTATTACTTCTTTTGTATTTAGGTTAACTAAGGCTTGGAGGGGATCTAGGATCTCCATTCCAAATATAGCCTCAAACTGCCTGTTGTCAAAGTTAGCGACTTTCCATATAAAAGTGGAATGTCCGCCTAATTCGGGTGGAGTTTTTGTACTTGTTTCGCTTTTTATTATAGTTCTTCCTACAATCTTTACTTCCATATTTATAGTTTTAGTAGTTTTGGGATTTAAGGTTTTTTTCATCTAAAATAGTTAAAAAGGAACCTGCATCTACCAGGGCAATCAAGGTTTTATTATTAACGGTTAAAGATATCAAGTTTATTGGATGTTAGGCTCCTAGAGAAAAATTTGTTTCAGCTAGTGTTTCAGGATTATTATAATTAGATCTAGAAGTTCATTATATATTTTCAACGTCCATTGCGGATGCAAAGTTTTGTCTTTGGGTATAAGATAATCAATGGTTGTTTCTGGGAATACTGTTAAAAAAGCCATCCCTGAATTGTTGACTTTGAGATCGATAATTTTGAGGGGGTCGATGTGGATTTGGCTTCGGTCTTTGGGGGTATTGAGTGTTGCGAGGTAAATTATGGAAAAGTTATCCCTAAATTGTGGATTGGACCTGTAATTTTGTTTTTGTGGAAAATTGAAATTTTATCTAAAATTGTTTTTATGTTGCAAAAAATTATTATTACTTAAATGATTTCTATGTAAACTAAATTGTGTTGATTGGCGAGCTCTCATCGAATGATGATTGATCTGCAGGTGATCTGTTTCTAATAGTTTGGTGTAAGCCAAACCAAAATTAGTAAGCTGAGAGGCTCTGAGGAAGGCAGCATCCCATTTTTCGATTTTGTTTAAAAACACTCGCTGGGCTCTGGTTTCGTTGTTGCTGGATAAGAAATTAAACGGTGCGGGAGTTTCCAATCGACTTTTTGTGTTGAGAAGGCTCAGTATGTGTTGTATTTGCTCATATAGATCGGTGACTGATTTTGCTTTCACGGCTTTCAATGAGGCTCGTAATGTTCGAAGGACTCGGTCACTCCACATCGAAGGATGAGTTGTTGTTTCAGATTTACCCATTCCGTGTTTGTTGCTGTGTCTTTGGCGTCTCCAGCGATACGTTGCAGTCTGGATATCAGGACTCCATAGGTTATATTCCGATCTTCTACTACTGTGAGGCTGATTATACGTTCTACATTTGTGATTAAGTCAGGTAGTTTTTAGGTGCCTTTTCCATCAAAGACTTGGGATCGCTCAGCGTGCTGGTATGCTGTTTCGAAAGAAAATACCATTTTATCTATTCACTAAATACCGATTTGATCTTGATTGAACTGGGATCACATGTTTACTGATTTTTAGTGCACTGTACACTGATTCGTAGTAACACTTGTGTCTGTAGCACTTCCTGAATTTTACTTTCAATTTTATTCACTTTTTATGCTGCGAATTCTCGACTTAGTCTTATACTGGTCTCTGTATAGGTTTCTAGGCGTTAGTGACTTGCCCCTAAGTGTCTATGAATTCCTTTAAAAGCACTGGTTCAGAATGCATCAAAGATTAACAAATGTTGCTTTCTTTTTTTCAGTTCAGATAAGGACAAAATATCACTAGCAGAATGGCCGTTCCAGTGGCAGCCATAGTTAAAGAATTAGTCGAGAGTTTGATTCCGAAACACCAAGTTGGAAAGATCTTGCGATGCTCAGTGCTGACTAAATACACAAAACGTTTTGGCGCGATAGAACAATGTGCGCTTCTGACACTATCGTGCACGTAGATACCAGGTTCAAGAAGATGTATTTCAAGCATGAACCCAGTCTTGCCAGGACCATAAATAGCGTTTCAAAACAAATACAGCTAGACCAGAGTGAATCTCCGAGTCGTTTTCCAAGTGACACTTGGCTCATCGATCTCAGGTGATAAAAATAATAATAATAATAATAATAATAATAAGAATAATTATAATAATACTTTATTTGCCAAAGAGAACCTAACTCACATAGTTGAAGTCATCAAATCTTTTGGAACTTGGTTAGGGCTAATTTCAAATAACAGAATGCATCAAAGATTGACGAATGTTGCTTTCTTTTTTTTATTCTATTATAATTTTTCTTTGTTTAAGAAGCACAACAAAAGTATCCAGAATATGTGGTCCAAAAGTCGTGCGGCACCCCACGGTACTTCAGTTGGCATAAATTAGGAACTCAGTTTGTAATTGAGAACACCACAAGAGAGAATTTAACAAAATCCGGTCTTATTCTGGAAACAGATAGCTGAGACGTTCATTGCAGTTTCTAAGGTTACCTTAACATATGTGCCAGGGGTTGCGACGTCAGTTCGTTCAGGTAGGCTTTTCTCTGAAGCTGGTCAAATTCTAAGGGAACAGAGAAGCCGGTTGACGGCCGATATGGCCAATAAACTTTTATTCCTTAAGGACGTTGATGATAAGTATTGGGGTTAATAAATAAGCCCAATACTTCTCTCATATCAGTAATATACAATACGATATTATTTCTACCCCTATTGGGAACATCGCAGCCATATGCTTGCAGTTATTATTTTCCTGTTTCTTCTGATCAAATTTCAAAAATCAATATTTTTCAACTTGGAGTTCGTTGTTTTCATTGTACCCAAACTTTATTTTTCTACCCAATCATTTTGAAATTGCCGATTAATCAATTGATCGATTTTTTATGTGACGATTAATCGGTATATTGATTAATTAATAAAAAAATTATCATCGATTGAATGAAACGTGTGGTCTCAGTTCAGCTACTGTTGTCATGACGCTAAAATATAAATATTCCTGAACGATTAAAATGCCAGAACGACACCAGCGATGGGAGTCCCGGGATAACAATATTTAAATGCAGATTCATATGAATTTCATATGTATCATCAAGGTTTTGCTGCTAAACCATGATGAGACTTATGATAAAATCAGAATCAGGGTTATGATTTAGCATACTCGTAACTCTGAATCAACTCAGAATTTTAATGAATGACGTTACTGTGCGCGAGGATTAGAAATGCGAAGCAGGTGATTGGTGGATCCAGCAACCTTTATCGCTTTCTAAACTTAAACGTGCTTTGGGTCAAGGACTAGAACATTTAATTTAACATTTAATTTTGAATCATCTGTGATTTATAATATAGTTTTTGACAGATAAAGCTCTGTACCTTTCGTTTGCTGATTTTGTGGATGTTTGTTTTGTTTAGATCCAAAATGAAGAGCATAAAATGTGTTGTTTTTCATTTGTTTTTGCTTTGTGTATGAAAATTGAGCAGTTAGATTTAGCACTAGACTAACAATCAAAACATGATGATACTTTCACGTATGGAGTAGATTTTAAAAATAATTATCATACATTTAGATCAGAGCTGTGCCACTGCAATCAGGCCTATTGATGGTCTTTTTATTGTGCATGGAATACGAAGCAGCAACTTAATGCGAAGCATTTCGAAAAAACACTGCTCAAATGTAATTTCATTTGACACATAATAAGGTCCTTCCGAACTTACTTCTGGGGAGAGGATTTTTCGCTGTCATTCAACTCACGTAGGCTAGTTTGGATTTATTTCCATTTTATTTGAAGTTAAAGTGCTTATTTTAAATTTTTTATGTCAACAATCATTCCCGTAAAACTCCTGAGATTTATGATGATACTTAGACAATGCTTCGTCTTCGTGGAATTTCCCTGAACATTTACACAAATAGGTATTAAAGCGAAAATGCACGGAAGTCAATGGCATGTAAAAAAGTTTTTATTGGCCATTCGTCGTTTAACTTTTTACGTCAATGGATGAATGTCGGTCGTCCTCGTCGTCTTTTTTCGCTGTAGAACAGGTGATGCCTCAGGCTAACGTGGTCCTTCTCTACGGGAGGCTACGTTCCTTATGTGCGCGCGTATAATAATTTAAGGGAAAAGCGAACTCCTTCGATGAGAAATTGTATGTGACCTACGCATAGCTCAGAGGAAAAACCTTAGTGCTATTATAAATATCTAGGGAATTCTTCGTTTCTTTGTAGAGAATCAAAAATTTAGGGCTATCCTTCTTCAGTGGTTGCCGCGAGTATCAATCAATCATCTGGATCTCATAAATGTAAGTTTATTTTCGAGTAAGCTTTCGAGAGAAACCTTTAAGATTGAATGATTCCTTGAGGTGTGTGTCCCCTTAAATGAAAATCCATTCTTGCTTCGCAAACGGAGGTGAGTACAAGTGCGATTCCGTTTTAGTACTATTCCTTGAATTCCGACAGTCTCAAAGGTTGATAAATGAACTTGAAGTTGGTAAAGTTTTCGGGAAAAGTATTAACAAGCGTTTTATGTCACGAATTTCGAAAAGTTTGTACTACCCTTGCGGAAACTTTTACGGAGAGAGTTAATTTTCATGTGATGAATCCACACTGCTTCAGTTTGTTTCGTTTTTTCTACAATTTCGAATTTTTGAGTAGGCAACAGATGCGCTTAGCGTAATGGCCGAGCGATGATCCGACAATGCACGGAGCTTAATGTAACAAAGCAATAAAAGAACTCGGGAAGGATTTGAGAAAGTGCTCCAATTTATCTTATATTGGCTAAATGGCCACGATTGTTAGCATTTACAACTGCACTGTCGCTAAGGATGACAGAAGGACTCTGGCTCCGTTCGGCACGAGGTGGAACTAATAAAAGCCTTAATGACTACGTAGAGTGGAATTATTTATAACAAAGCTTGATATGTAGCTGAATTTCAAGTTTATTGCCCGGATATATGATAATACAACTGAACAAACATGTAATACCTCGTTAGTGAAGCTACCTTTTTGGAAAAAAAACATTTTTTCAAATGACACGCTGTTAAATCCTTTTCAGCCTACGATTTTCGAAAATTCAACACATTTATCGCCTTTGTGTTCATAGACGGACATTTTGATACTAAGAACGTGCTCGTTTGAAGACGCAAGGAGAGACGAGAGGATGTTCAATTTTAACTTGAAATTATCTGGAACCAAAGATACAATGCTAAAAGACTGCGGCGCGGTGGATATATATGGGGATATTCCCACTGCGAGTGCACCATGCAACTCTTGCGAATAATCCCGCATGACATTTTCATGGGAAAAAATCTGACGTTCCACGTAAACGCTAATATCCACACACAAATAAGCTGGTTCAAAGCCTAAAATTTATAACTTAATAAATTTTAAATAACTATTTGGTTTGTAAGGCACAATACTATTGATGTTTCCTTCTTGTTAAATCGAACTTGAAAAGAATATGAGTGCCTTCTTGTTTGACTTTCATGTCTGCTAGTTTGTGGTCAATGTTAGATGTAGGTATTTTACAGCTCCATTCCATAGTATCGGCTCTTCGTCTATTTCTAGCGTTGGGTGATGTTGTGATCCATGTCTCGGGATTAATATTGCCTGGATTTTATCGTTGTTCGTATTCAATTTTCATATTCGAAAGTATTCTATAGTACAGAGATATTCAATACCATAGTGTAGAGTGTCTATATAGCTTTGTAGTTTTGAAGTAATCACTGTTGCTTGTTGGGCTGTATAGAAAACACAAGTGTCATCTGCATAAAAGGGTAAGTTTACGTTAGGTACGTTAGCTAGGCAAAACCGCGGTGCATAAACTGCATAAGATAGGTGAGATACATGACCCTTGTAGGACTCTAGGTCCGATTGATCGCATGTTGGAGATATCGTTGTTTATTTTGACTCGAAAGCTTCTGTCTTAGAGAAATGAATATAATGTCTTAGAGAAATGAATATGTAGTTTGTATGATTGAAACTGAGACATGGAGTTCATGTATTTTGAAGATCAGTTCTGCTTGCGAGACATTGTCAAAAGCTTTCATTATGTCAAATATAACTAAGCCCTAAGCCCTAAGAACTTTCAGGCACATTGCGAATATTTTACACCACCTTGAGTTGGGATTCGGTGGAATGTTCTGCTTAAAAACAAAATTGTTCATCGAGGACTATATTTTTCTGCCCTCTTATCTTCTGGCAGTGACGTGCAGTGAAAATTATTGATAGGCAAGCAATCCATTTGAAATAAATATTAATAGACTGAATATTAGAATGATTACAGCCTCAAACAAACAAGTGAAGAAGAAACCAGACAAGTGAATAAAATATATTTGCGGATAGACTTACAATACAAATACAAAAAAATTGATAACTTAAGCAGATCCATCGAAATATAAAACAAAAATTAACTTCAATAATGTATTGTTTTAAACGAATACAAGTTTTTATTTATATTCTAAGTCTATTCGCCTTTCCTTACGTAAAAACTCTTTAATAATATTATCAAAAAAATCGTTTTCTCTTCGCATTTGTATCAGAAGTTCTTTCTCGACAGCAATTAAAGCGAGTTCAGAAAGTCGATCTTGAGACTGGCGATTTCTTAAAAATGTATGCAAACGTTTCAATGTTGAAAATGACCTCTCTGCAGTTGCTACTGATACTGGAATCGTAGCTATTAATTTAGCTAAAGTGCATATTTGTTGAAAGCCTGTAGCGACATATGGGCGACTTAGAAAATATTCAAGAATTTTATTCGCGTTTGTGTCTTTAAACTCATCGGATGAATAGATTACCTTCAGCTGATTTCTTAATTGGGTGTTATCGAAAAACTCTCCATAATATTCTATAAGTGAATGAAAACTCTTTTCTGGAAAATTTTGTTTGAATTGAGAAAAGTAGCTAGGTTCGAGCAATTCTAAAAATAATAATTGTCTAAAGTTCTGAAATCTTTGACGAATTTGTTGAAGAACAATGTCTATGATTTCCCTGAAGATTCTTCGAAGGTTTTGCAAAGGGTCTAGTGCATTTCTGCTTTTTTTTCTCGGTGGTTGATACTCTGACGTGGTAGCTAAATAAAAATCATCAAATTTAAGAGAAAAGTCATTTTCAACCCAGTTTTCAAATTCTATAATTTTTTGACTAGCATATGCAATATTTACTACTTTACTTTGAATAAGATTGAATAACACATCAGTTCTTGAAAAAAGTTCGGAAAAAATTAAAAGATAAAGTTGAAAATCAGAGTCGCAAAATTTTACAGAATAAATATCGGAAAAAGTTAAGGAATCGCCATCCCAATGGGTCGAGTCGTTTGAAATTGTATCGAAAACCTCGGCTATTTCATTTCGATTTTCAAAAATAACATTTATTATTCGCGAATGATAGTGCCATCGAGTGCTAGAAACGGAAGGCAAACGGCGTTTAACTATTTTAGCAAAAAGGTTCGATCTTTTGGTGGAGTTATTAAAAAATGTTGCAATTTTGCTTATGTGTGCAAAAAATACTTTTATTTCTGGAATGAATTCAACCGCTTTAGACAAAACAAGATTTAGTGAGTGCGCATAGCATGGAACAAATAACGCTGATTTATGCTTCTCCCGCATTAAAGTTTGAACGCCTCGAATTTGTGAGCTCATAACTGCAGCGCCATCGTAACATTGTGCAATTAATTTATTTTCAATATTAAAATTATTCATCCGTTGCAAAATTAAGGAAGTAAGCACTGCAGCTGTGCGGCTATCACTGACATCTAAAAATTCAATGAATCTCTCTTTGATTCCGTCAATTGACGTATATCTTAAAATGATCGATAATTGCTCACGGTGGCAAATATCCGCAGTTTCGTCGACCATAATTGCAATGAATGGAGCTTTCGTTATTTCTAAATTGATTCTAGTTTTAACTACTGTGGCTATTGCGCTTATTATATCATTTTGAATTCTGTTTGATAGACCAGAAAAAGCTGCATTGGTCGTAAGAGATGCTATATGTGATTCTATCAAAGGATCGTATAAACTTAAAAAATTTACTGTTTCAATAAAATTTCCACGACTATTAGAAGTCGATTCTTCATTGTTTCCTCTAAATGGAAGTTCTTGTTTCGCCAGAAAGAAAACGGAATCTATTAGACGTTTCAAAATGTTACGGTTGCGCTCCACTTTTTCATTATGCAAACGAAAAGAAGATGCTACTTGGTCATTTAGCATAAACTCTATTCGTTGCGATCCAAACGTATCTAATTTAATCAACGATTGCAAATGCTTCTCCGTACTAGAATGCCTTGCAGATGATCCAGTAAAATTATTTAAGTCACTAAACCCTGCATTGTTCCAAACCGATCGTTCACTAGCAAAAAAGAGGCACGGCCAACAAAATAACTTGTTGACTTTGCAGCTCCCCGTCAACCAAACGTACTTTTCATAATATTCTAAGTGAAACTTCCGTGTGAAATTTTTTGTTTTAAACTCTAAATTTAACTTTGGTTTCGGCCTATCGGAATTAACAATTTCTTTTTTCTTCGTGAAAGAAAGAGTTGAAAATGCCGAACTTAATAAAAAATCAGTCGCGCAACAAAATTCCGACATAATGCGAAAAGAAAACTTACCAATTCTTAAAAACTGCCACTAAAATGAGCACTTAAACACAACGCGAGTTATATATCTATAATCGCTCTATTTACGGTTGAATAGTTGAAAACTATCGAAAATTACACTAGTACTCTCGTATGATTTCTTTTCAGAATGCAGAATTCAGAATTCAGAAAAATTCAGTTAAAAGTGTTCTAATGGAAAAAAGCTTCATGCTCCAAGCTTCCCCACTTTTCTTTTTAATATTTTTCCTTATTCAAATATGAATATTTTCATTCATAAAGTGCAAAGAAAAGCTCATCAAATTAAAAGTTTACATTTCCTTGCAACATATTGCTGTTCGAAAAACTGAAATGCATATAAAATGCCCAAATACTACAAGCAACATTCTACATGGCAAGAAACAATCAGCTTCAAAAGCGGGTTCAACTTTGCTTGCCGTGCCCATATAAAATTCAGAACAAAGAGGAAAAAAAATTCCAGCCAATGCATGGCTAAATTCAAAGAAACATTTTTAATGGAATCCTCGCTAGCAACAAGCAAATATGTTGAGGCAAATCTTTGCTAGAAGTGTGTATTCGCTTGCAGATACACAATACAATCTATAGGCCTGCAGATATCCAATACAATCTACAGTCTAAATTCATATTTTAATGAAGAATAAAGCAATGGAAAGTATAGTTTGTATCAAAAGTATTATAGTTTGTATTTAGAAAAGCAAAATTTTTATTAAAATAAAATAAGATATTTCAGGTGTAGATCTCGCAAGGCAAGCAGTTTGGAATCGCTTAATGTGACTGCACGTCACTGTCTTCTGGAATCTATATCAGATGTCTTTTTCGGGGATTTTCGATAGAGAAGAGAGACTTACAGGTCTCCAATTTCCAGCGAAGATGTGATCTTTACTCGGTTTTGGGATGATAATTCTGGCGGCCGATTTCCATGCACTATGGTGTTTGCTTTTATCTGTGGAATATTGTCTGGAAGCCACATCAGCATCACGTGGACTACGAAGTCAGGACCAGGTGTTTATTTGGCTGAGATACAATTTAATGTCCTTTGTCTCGTGCTTGAATGTTGCGACTAATTTACTTCTATTGGTTATATAGTCTATTCTTGTTGTTGTTGTCTTGAGAAGATTAGATTCCTCCCCAAGGCATTCTCTCCATGTTCCAAACCTTGTAAGAAACCTTCCCATTGATCACTACCATGTCTTAACAAAACAATTGACAAAACCAGAGGCCTCAGCCATCAAGTACCAGTCCAGCTACTTTGAGTTCTCTGTGATTTTACTGCCTTTCTGTACAACCGTCCAAACAGCTGTGAATTAGAATAAGACCTCGACGCTCTTTTCACTCTTGAGGACTCCCTTCTAAGCAGAGGAGATATAAATCATCACCACCGTGATTGGGCCACTGTGTGAAGCAACCGAGCTGGGTGAGAGGTTTACAAGTTCAACACATGCGTATATGGTAGCCTGAAATTCAGATGATCCAACATATTACAGGCGAAATTATTACGGACTATCCTAGACGTCGAAATCTCCCGCGAATTCCACCATAATATGAGAATTAGAGTAAGACTTCGATTGGGCGAAAGCCTTAAGCCACTCGGTCGTCCTGGATTCTTCACAACTTAAGCCATGATTACCTCGCAGAACAGTATCTAATTGATTCTGCTGGAAAAAGTGATAGGTATGGTATCGGGCTTTCGTTTTAGTCAGGAGTTTGGGGTATACCGTTCTCGCCAAAACAATGTTGATTTTGCGTTGCCTCAGTGTTTCCGCTATTCCTACCCACTTCCCCGGTTTTTGCAAGAAAATCGGCTGGATTCTTTTTATACCTGCTTCGTCTTGTCTTTGCGTTGCTAGAAGCTTCGTATTGAGAGAAATAGAAGGGTTTTGAGTTATGGAAGGTTTTGGGGCAATTTTCGTGTCGGAGAAGCAGACGGCTGGTTTTGTGAGTAGGGGGGTTGGTAACTCCTCTCCTTTCTTTCTTCTTTAGCCTCCTATTTGCAGGCTCGGTCCCCTTCACTGGCTTGATTTTATTATCCGAATCTCACCCTCTGACATTGTGACTCGTTTTTTTAAGATATCCTTTCGCTTTTTGCTTGCCTTAGTATAACTCTTTTTTGTTAGTATTGTTGCTAGCAGGGTCTGATATTTATTTTTTCTTAACGAATTTTGTCGTGAGTTTCCTTGCAGTTTCGAGCTGTGCGGTTTGTCTCTCGTGTACTAAAGTTGTTACAAAACCTGGTCTAGGTGGTTCTGTTTGTGTTTTAATTGGTTGGTTTCTTCCATATTTCAGGATATGGCTCGAAGTTTTTATTTAATACTATTGACAATACTCAACTCGTATATAGTACCAGTAAGAAAAATGTGTGTTCGTCTGAACCTTGTGAAACACAAGTTACAACAAAGAAAACAATTTAAACATCCAAGAATATTCTTTCTTTGTTGTTATGTCTTGTTTCCCTTGTCTTTTTCGTATGTTGCATGTATGACCGTTAACTCACCACTTGTGACCATTGAAATGATTGTCTTAGACCACTAATTAACACTCCGGGCAGTCTTCACTGACATATGCTCGTATGCACTTGACTGCACTGATATTCCACCTTTACTTTATTATGTTGTTTATAGTCCTTGTTTAATTCCATTTGTCACGCACGTCCGACACTCTTCAATGTTCATCCCCGACTGCGATTCACTCACAGTGTAAGCCGCGTTGCTCGCATAGCTCAACACTTTCATTCAAACATAAGCGTTCGCTAGTGGAACATCGCATCAAACGATTGGATTGGGAAATTGTTCCAATAGTTAGAGTTTAGTTCTAATTAGCCACGAGATGCCGTTGATGATTGCTTACCACGACAAAAATTGTCAATGAAATAACGTGTAAATACTAAAAATAAGAATTCTGCCTTGGACTCCAAGTTCCTTGAGTAGAAGCATTAGCTGATTGCTTATTTGAAAAATACACTCATTTGCTCCTGTAAGTCCTACAAAAATTGTCATTTGCTTCCACGTGACTTATTCGTATTATTCTTATACGTATTCGTGTTTCGACCTACATACTCTCTACGTGCAAGACTTTTAGACATTTAAGGGCAGTGTTGGGATAATATTGGCAATTAACAAGTATCCAACTGCGCAACTGCGGAATTAAACATTCCGAAAGCTACGGTGGCTGTCATAAAAACTCCGAAAACTCCCGAAGGTCCCATGACCAAAAAGCTGCTCATAAAAATTTAACCTCATAAACCCAAACCAACACTCCATACAATACACACACTAATTCCCCAACTCAAACAAACAAAACAATACGACCAGACGTGAAGCAGTCTGATAGCCGTTAAAGACGACTTATTAATAGAATAGTCTTTAAAAATAAGGATGTTAACCAATTGGAAGACAACCAAATCTCAGACAAAACGGCGTGGAAAAACTTCTACCCAAAAATTTCATCCAAGAATTCAAAATAGCTGAAGACGTAGAAAACACAATTATGAAATCCTCAGACCACATCAAATGGCAAAAGAGGACAATACACTCACATCTGCCGCAAAGGAACACAGGCCTTATGAACTCCTTCAAGACATCAACGTCAACAAGTTCAGAACATGAAAGCTCATCCATACTGAAGAGAAGCTCGGATCACCGGTGATCCTAAACTGCAAACGAAAGCTAATAAGTTCACATCAGTTCGCTAATCATGTCTTAACATTTTCAATTGCGCAACGCACATTCGACCAAAATAGTATCGAAAGTGACACAGAATGAAAAGCAGAACCCTTTACTGATACGCTTGAGCTGCTTTTTTGACGGACGCGTTTTGGCTGTATGCTGCAGTCCTCGACATCGAAAAAGCAAGGCCCGGTGGCCCTAAGCAACATTAAGGCAAAATTATGTTTGACTAAGCCAAAGCCTTTGACAAAGTATGCCATGCAAGACTTATCTTCAAAATGCATCAACTTATTCTGCACTTACCATGTCTCCAACAAATTTAAATCATTTCTAAAGGCAGATCTTCAGAATTAATCAAACGATTATCTCTCAAACCTGCGAAAGATTAAAATTGGAGTTTCACAGGGATCACCTCTCTCACCAATATTGTATAATTTGCACACTGCATACATTTTGCTCTAATTAATAGTCATGTCTTCAAAACGGCAACAATTTGGCTCCGATACTGGTTCTGGGAAGCAATCAAAGGCTCGGCGAAGCAATCAGGGCGCACAGTATATCATTCCAAACCTAGAGTATTGAATTTCACGGAAGAGTTTCTGAATCCCGTGGTACATTAGGAACACAAACATATATAAGGAACACCGAAATCTACAGTTGTTTGTTTATGATTCGTCTATCGAGTGTTTTTGTTTGTATATTTCCATGTTTTCGACTGCGTTCAAATGCCGTCTTAAATGGTGTACATTTGGTACTTCCGCTGTTTCTAATTTGATTGGCATGCATATGTTGTTGATCATGTGGATTGCAAAAATTGATTCAGTTGCCTCGATCAGCTTTCGTATTCTTTTCTTTTAATCAGTTAAGTGTATTCGTTTGGAACGGGATCAAATCAAAGGCCAATTCATAATCAAAAAACCACGAATTTGTCCCCTTACCCGTTGCCCCAATTTCAGATGCGGAATGAGCCTCGTGGTCTACCTTCCCTTCATTCGTTTCGCCCAAGACTGAGTGAGTGTTGTCTCCCCTCGCCGGCAATTGTTTTCCTCAAATCTTCGTTTCTACGCAGGAAAACGGCCTGGCGCTTCCATACAAGGAAGGCGATAGGTATTACACCTGCAATGACTCGCACTGCATAACCAGTATGCTATAGAGCATTTAAAAGTGTACCCTCATCAAAATTTGCTTATTCTATCATTTTTTCGCCCTTTTATCCCTCCAAACGGCCATCCATTGTAGCTATTTGCTTCGCCTTCTCCGTCATCAAGATCCTCTCCTTGTTTTCATGCAGCACATAATTGTAGGCTCCCATGTCTAAATTGCGACCATGATCTCCATAATTTTCAAAGAGGGCACACGGCCTTCGTTGTATACGAATAGTAAAACTTGAATAGCGAATTCCTTGCCAACAAATATATGTTTTGGCAGGATAGCTCAAAGAGTCTGTAGTAGCACTCAATGCGAATTCATAAGCAAAAACTTTTGAATCAAATACTCTTGTATTTTTGAACTTAAAGCGTTTGAAATGTTTGTTTTCGGATTAAGCCATGAGGTATTTAGGATCGATGTTGTAGATCTTTGTTGGTCGGAATGAGATGGTAGAAGCCCGTCCATACTTCTCTTTTCATTTTAGCTAAATTATCAGGATAACTTTGCTTTGCAAAACTTTAATTTCTTTCATTACTTTTCCCATAATATCGGAGGTTTTCGCAGGTGTCAGCACGGATGCATCAATTTTACTTCTTTTTTTTTGTAAGGTCTTTATCTTTGCTTCGTTGTTCAATGCTTTTTCTTCCTTTTCTGGCTCTAATTCCTTCTACTCTTCTACTGTTCTAGTCATTTAATTTTGCGCACCACTGTCAACTTTTTTTGAAATTTTTGAGGTTATTTTCGGAAGCACGGTACAGCAGATGAGAATACGAGGATGCAATAACTATTTTTGGTATTGTAATTTCAAAGTCGGTATAAGTTAATGAATTCGTTGCTCATAAACTTAGATGAAATTGAGTTTTCAGTAGTTTGCTAATTACCGCAAATTCTTCAGAGCTTCTCGTGGTATGCTTATTATGTCAATTACGTAGCGTGGCATTTTGTCGACACACACTTATTGACGTTCAAATAGACACTGGGAAGATTTCAGACAGCCGAAAATATTAGAATGGAATAAAAACGGCCAGCAGCTGTGAGAACACTGTAAAAACACCGAAGTAGTGCGCCAGGTCTTACCATTCTCATGTTACACATTATTTTCAAGTTTGTTTCAAATATTTTAACTAAAATATTTCAATAAATTATTTTAATTTTGAGGTAAAATTTGTAGGTAGAATAGAAAAAATGAAACGATTTTTATTTAAACTTAATAAATTAAATCAATTAAATCATCGATTTCACTTTTTAGATAAGCGATTGAAATTCAGCTGATTGGCGTTAAAATGCGCTGCGAGGATAACAGCATACTCAGAATTCATAAAGTTGATAGCATAATTTGCAAATATTTACATCTGCTTGAGAGCCTTTTATAGCATTCAATTTGAAAGTATAAAGCGCCTAAATATTTGCTCCCGAATTGGAAAGACGACGTCAGAATGATTTCGCAATTCCACATTCTAAGGCTTATGCCATATTTTATACGATTCCATTCCTTCAGGTTGAATGCGCGGAACGTTCTTCCTATTGTTGACGTAGATATCGAAATGTAATTGAGTCCTTTCATGGTTCCCAGAAAGTATATCAAGCAAATGTGTCTCACCTACGTCGCGTTCTCTGCGCGATTTCGTACTCCAGCACGCTTATTTTCACTCGGCATTGCTGAATACGAGCTACAGTGAGAAATGCAAAGAATTTATTTTGGCATCTGTGCCGTGATAATGAGGAAGTCATGCATCTACACCAAGAAAGGATAGCAACACAATAAACACCTCCCGTCCGTGTACGATCCGCATATAATTCTTTTATCCAAGTAACTTTCTGCGAAGCAGTATGCTTGCATTCAAGCTTAGTTGGCGAAGTAGCTTTTCGCAGAAATGCACTTGAGTATTATTAGTTAGTCAGCGTTACTAATGAATAAAATATCCTCGCAAAGGGCACGGTATAAGCGCTGAAAGAAATCTCAAGGAAATTACAGTGGAAGGTAGGAAACGAATATAATTTCATTCTATCACTGCTCATGCACTACTTGGCCGATGCAAGTCAGGGCTCGAGTGAGTGATGAAAGAGTTTTCTGCTCGACTAATGAATTACAATTTCATTGAATTGAAAATGTAAAGGAAGGAAAAAATATTTGCATACATAATAAGACCAGAAACTCTTTCCTGGAGAAGATTAGTTGTTCTTGATGATTTCTGCTGGTTAAACGTTGGTGTAATGATTGCCATGAATGATTCTTAGTATTTTAGGTTTTTTCCTCTGAATTTCAGCTAAAATTAGACCAAAACGCAACAAATGACTGAAATTATAGGAAATGATATGTAAAATTATAAGGAGGTGGGTTGATCTTACCTATGGAATCAGGTGAGTAGAACTTATTTGATGGGAAATGCTCTGGACATAAAATTTCCCTACCGGCAAGAAAAGATTTTATAATAGCGTATTAGAATGAAACGGTTACGCATGCATTCCTCCGCGTCCAAGATATTTTGAAGCCATTAAATTAATGGGTGAGGCCAGTGCCATTGCTTGTATTTAGTTCAATTTAGCTTTGTTGCCCTTCGGGAGATTCTCGAGACTGATTTTGATTTCGCGGTGCTTTCTGGACGCATGTCAATATTTCGGATGTCTGGTAATATCCCCACATTCGCATTCTCACAGTATGCGAAGAGATGTACCAAAGACCACTTAGGCTGCTGGTGCTGGTTCAGAAGACCCAAGGACGTGAGAGTGTGAGACAGATGTTCGACCATTCATGAGATGACGTGATGTGCACTTAGAGTTCAGGCCGTAATACAATACTGTGAGACAGCGATGCGAGACTGCGACGTGATTCTCGCACGCCACGGCGCAACGCATTCAATTTACAATGCACGCGATGCGAGGAAGAATAATTTTTATATGACAAATGTCAAATTGGTGACGTTTTAAATGAAATTTGTTTGCCATTGTTTTTGATTTTCGAAAAGTTTTGAATTTGGAATTTTCCTTCGTTTGGCAAATAGTAGTCTCAACAAGGATGCACGAAATTTTCATTCGAAATTCATTCTGGATAACCCTTTTACTTAATAGGTAATTAAGGCGTATGAATTTCAAATTTCATTTAAGTGCCATCAAGCATCTGACAAACGTCAACGCATCTCGCTGCGAGGAATTTTCGATTTTCCGAGGCGAGAAATCCTCGCATCGACGCATCGCAATCATTGTACGATGTCGTATACAAATGCATGTTACGAAAACGGGTTGAGATTTGCTGGGAGACTCTCGTCGCGCTCTCGGATCGCAGTCTCGCAGTATTGTATTTCATCCTTTCCCCTAAAATTCCCAAAATCCAAAGGAAGGTGATCCAGTTCTCAGAGGTGGCTTCAGTTATAATTGAAATGTAGTTTCGCTTACAAGGACTGTTTGTTGCGAATGAGAATCTCGGTCAATGAATATGAGAGGCATAGCCTTCGCAAAGTTGTAGTTTGATGGGGTTGAGATGAATGTATTCAAAGTGGTACTTGGACACCTTGAAGCTGCTCAGTTTTGCTCTGTGATATCTATGCCTTTTTAACTTCTGGTGTGGTACACATTGTTTGCTTGAAAGGAACACGTTCTTGCATATCCTCGACCAGAAAATTTTGAGATTGATCGTTTCACGATGTCTCAACTCGCTTAGGTGCGAGGGGTTTTTAGACGTGTCGAGTCCACTTCGACTGAGTAAAAGCGTAGACGATGAGCAGTTTGCGGGTCACTTATGTTTTTTGGTTGTTATATACGGAACTGTCGCGTCCGGCTCCTCTTGCGAAAGAGCGTCGGCAACTGGTATCTCATTTCCCAGTGTGTATACAAGCCGGCTTGGGAATATGCTAAGGAAATTTAGCCGCTTTTCCTGACGGTGATACCTTGTCAGCGCATTGCATCAAAGCGATGACAAGCGAACGGTGTTCGATATATATGTTTTGCTTACGAGCGTCCAGGATGTGGTTAAACACTTCATGGCATAGCATGAATATGCCATGAATAAATTGAGTTTTTTAAGAAAGAGCTTCAAAATTAAACAACATATGTGAGTGTAGAGATCGTGATGACTAGGTTTCTAAATATTTATCAGGATAAATTTTCAGATGTAATAGTAATGTGAGTCACTATGTATGAATACAAAATTCAAGAGAATTTTAAAGCGCACGTCAACTCCATCAAAGCCTTTGAGTTATATATTCAACACATTTTGCCCAATAAGATCCATGAATCTGGTATATTGTAGTGGAATACCATGAGATCGGCAAATTGTTCTAGGTGTACGAGCTCATAAAATATTACGCTGTGTGATGAACACAAAAACTGCAAGGTACTCGTGAAATATCATGAGTATCTCACATAAGGCTCCATCTGTTGTAAATATAAGGAACCTTAAGGAACGAGCATGATGTATAATGTGTCTCAATGGATAATTTGGTTTTTTAAATAGAAAAATTTCCAAGTTTTGCCATCAATCTTTCAATATTGGTTCGTAGCTTCGAAGTGATAAATGCTTCTACTCGTACTTGAGTCATTGTATCGATTTTGAATACATGCGGAGAGATTTTACTTTTATTAACCTGCAAATGCCAAGTCTTCAACATATATAGAGGATCATGGTAACACAACATCTCGTTCGGGGTCGTGTCTAGATTACGTTTTGATTTGATTTATAAATGTATCTCTTTTCTCAATGTGGCTGTGGTTGTGGTTGCTTCGTTACATATGAAGAGCTAATTCCCTCTACAGAGCCTGTCTATTACCCTGATCTCAGCCTGACCTTAGCGACCTTAGTGTCGTGGAAACTAGGCAGCTGTTTGTTGGTCCGCACTTATGATATTTCTGTTGTTAATATCATTTCGTATAGAGGTACTTATGTTGCTGGGAAGTCAAAACCATGCATGACTTGGAATAGTTTGTTCAAATGGAAAACATCGAATGCTAACTTCGAGTCCACGAAAACTTGGTTAAAATCCAAGTTGTACTCGATTGGACTTGCTCCCCGATAACTGGCCTACAAGATCTTGTGATTTAACAGCGCTGTATGATTTCTGGTGAGAATACGTCAACTCATACGTCATACGTCAACAGCGTATGCTTACAAGCCCTAGATAGTTGAATTTTGGAAGACATCATTCGTCAGTTTTCGAATGTAGCAAGCTTGTACTCGATATCATAAGATCAATTTGATCCTTATGAAGTATCGCGTGAAATTAGGGAGTGTAAGGGTGAGGTTTTGTGCGATAATTCATTGCGCTGTTATCCTTTGTTTTGAATGAAATGAGAAGTTGGTATAGAGAGGTGTTTGAGGTAGGGTGAACATCGCGAGGTGCTCAATGCTTAATGGTCTGGTCAAAAAACCTCTTTTAAACTTAACTCTAATTTAAACTACTACTACCTATGTTAAAACCTATTTACATACTATTTTGGATCTTAGTAATAACTATGAATACTCGGTTTAGGACGCATGATATCTAAGGTTAATCTATTAATTTAAATCCTGAGTGCTTGAATGTATGGATTCGAAGCGTGTTCTACCTTAGCTAGTAGATTATCTCTGCGTGAGAGCGCGAGTTTATTGATAGGGCTAATATTACCAAGCTCAAGTAATTTGCGTGATGAGAAATAAAAAGGCTTATTTAGCGCCATTTTTAAGTACCTGTTTTGAGTGACTTGAAGCTTTGATTTCAATTATTTTCCAATAATTGAAATCAAAGGCTCCAAGTAGGCGCTCCGTATAACATTATAGTCTGAGTTACCATTTTTAAAATTATCATCTTATTCTTTATGTTAAGTTGGGACCTTCTGTTGAGTAGTGGATACAGTTAAAGTACAGAATTAAATGCTTTAATGCTTTTTCGTTCAATGTGGTCTTTGAACATGAGTTTCTTGTCCAACGTTAGCCCAAGATACTGCAGATTTTCGGACCATGGTATGGCTTGTCCTAAAAAGTTAATCGGTCGATTAGGCAGCAAGGAACGTTTACGTTTTTTAGTGAAAAATATTGCCTTAGTTTTGTCAATATTGATGCTTATTTTCCATCTGTAGAAGAACTGATATACTTTTTCAAGCATTTTCTCTAAGTTAGCTGTTATTGTACTTGGGTGAATTCCTGAAGTATAAAAACAGGTATCGTCCGCAAAGGCAGCTATTTGACAGTACTCGCTTGTAGCGAGATCGGAGTTATAGATATTGAAAAGGGTAGGGCTCAGACATGAACCTTGGGGAACACCAGCAGGGATGCTTCTTCTAGTAGAGGTGCTATCTCGGACCTTTACCTTAAATGATCGGTCTTTGAGGTAGGAAGCTATCAAATTCCGTATGTATGCTGGAGTTTTGTACTCTTGGAGCTTATAAAGTAAACCTTCGTGCCAGACTCAATCGAAAGCTTTCTCAATATCGATGGTGACCATTCCAACTGATTGTTTCCCTATTAGGGTTGTCTTTCCACGAAGTCTGTAAGTCTTTTGAGAATTGGCTTTTCGAATAGTTTACCAAAGGCTGGCAAAACGCATCTTGGCCTGTAGCTTTCTGGCTCAAGTGGATCCTTCCCAGGCTTTAGCAGTGGTACTACAACAGCTTGTTTCCAGGTGAGTGGAAAATAAGATAGTTTGAGGCAAGCATTAAATAAGAGGCAAGAGAGCAAAATCCCTTTCTTTGGCAGTTTTTCATCACATAATTAGGAATCCCAGCGATCCCAGGAGATGTTCCCCTTGAGTTGCAATCTAAGCTCTGTAGCATTTGATTCCAGTACTGATTCCGTAGGTTTGAGACTTTTTTCCGGATTGATTGAAATTATATTCACAAGATTTCGGCTATGTTCACTTTTTTTATTTTGAAAAATTACTGCTCTTAACTTTTTGCAACAAATGCTGATATAGCTATTTGTTATATATGCTGTGCTTTTATAGTTCTTTTATCTCCTTTAGAGCACATTGACATGATGTAACTCCTCCCCTATAGGTGTGAAGCTTCTTCACGAGAATCTTTGTAGGTATTCTAAATTTGGCCAATGACATTTAATTTAACAAATGAAAGAAGACAGAGTTCTAGTTTGTAACACTTCTTACTTGCTAATCGTGCACAATTTTTAATTTAATCTTAATTTAATCCCGCATCCAAGCTCTGTCTTGCAAATAGCGGAAATGGGTGACGTAGGAGCAGAGTGGGAGTTCTCAGGGGCAAAGGCTGCTTTCACGCGGTAGGCTAAGAAAAACCTGCAGAGGTTTTGTAAGAAAGTTTGGAGGGAATGTCAAGGAGGAGATTTTGTTCCACTTACTAGCAAGTTGCAAGCTCCAACTACAACTGCTTTCGGAGGAATTACTAGTAGAGTAGGAGGATTTTCCCATGCCAAAGGGGACGCTCCAGCTAATTTTAATGGCAAGTACGAGCACGAGGAGCCGATAAAAATGGCCCGGGCAGACCATTCTCATGGGAAAAGACCAATTGTGTCTCAAACTTCACGCCACCATTTCCAAGGCTTCGACAAACGTCAGAAAAGACGAAGTTGCATCCGCCCCAATGCGGAGAAAACCTGTCGGAGCTAAGAAAAGTCTTCCCAGGATTGCAGCAACTAGAAAGCAAAGGTTACCTCCTATTGTATGCTACAGGCTGAATTTTAAGCCTTTCGGGAAAATTTTAAGCCTTGAAGCCTTTAAGGGAAAGAGTTGAACGAGCATGTTTTGCAGACGTTTTCAAGTTTATACCGTCGCAACTTGAATACTGTTAGCTGGGAGTATCAGCAGATTCACGTTCTTATAATGTCCCTTAATAAAATGATTTCGAGACGAACATCTGACTTTGCCAATGAGAGATTCGAACAGACTCTAGCAAACATCAGACCCAGTGCCTGGATGTTTCCCCAAATGAACAAAATAACTGGCAGTAAGCGCCTGCCCGGAGTTCTCGCTTATAACGGTTCCATGCTCATGGGTGACAAGGCCGTTGCTGACTCCATCGCAAATCACTTTGCGAAAGTTTTTCAAGGAGAGAAGGCAAGTGAGGACTCTGTTTTCAATTCGATGGTTTAAAGAACAATATCAACATTCGATAAGGACCACGAGAATTAGTGCTTGACTAGATTTTCAGATTCGATCAGCAATGCGGCGGATAAAGGCTGAAATACAATAGCGCGAGACCGCGATACGAGAGCGGGACGACAGTATCGCAGCAAATGTCAAGCAGTTTTCGCAACATGCGTTTGTATGCGACATCATACAATGATTGCGATGCGTCGGTGCTAGGCGGAAAATATTCGGGAAAACGAAAATTCATCGCAACCAGGTGCGTGACGTTTGTCAAATGCAATATGGCGCTTAAATGAAATTTGAAATTAAACGCCTTAATTACTTTCTAAGTACTATGGTTATTTTAAATGAATTTTGAATGAAAATTTCATGCATCCTAGTTAAGGCTTTTATTTGCTAAACGAAGGAACATTCCAAATTCAATAGTTTAAAAAAATCAAAAACAATTTCCTTTGGAACGTCACCTATTTGACATTTGTCATATGAACATTAATGTTCCCTGCATCGCGCGCATTGTAAATTGAATGCGTTGCGTGACAACGAGCGAAAGTTTCGTCGAGCTCACGTATCGTCGTCTCGCGGTATTGTATTTCGGCCTTATTAGGACCATGGTGGCAGCCAACGGTTAAAGATAAGTAGCTAATTAGAGGACTTAAATTAATATTGTGTAAGAGTATAAGTAAATTATGCTTTAAATATTATTATAAAAGATATAGTCGAAAAGATGGATATCAAAGGTCGCACTAGGGATGTAAGGAATTAGTTATTAGTAAGAAATTATAATAACATACATAATTTAAGGACTCAATAAAAATTTGTTTTGAGCTCTGGTTACAACCATTAGGGAAAAATCAAGTTAGTCACTTAGTTTAAGTATTACGTTTAGAAAAAGAATTCTAAATTACTGGATGGTTTCAAGTTTCCAAAAATCACGTAAATTCTTTATTTAATGTGAACATTGTAAGGCTCCTTACAATGGATACACGGTTTGTATCAGCTTGTAGTAAATGTTATATAAATTTACTAGGCCTGCTTGTATTCTGTACTAGAATTGGTTTTTAAACAGGATGAACCTTCTTTTGTGCAACCAAAACAAACTTTTTGTACACTCCCGAATTTTGCATTGCACTTTATTTAAATTTTAAATTTCACAACATCCGGGTGAAATGTGAAGGAATCCAACCAGGCATTTCCCTGAAACTATTTGACTGTCATCCATTACTCTTTAGCGACAGTTCATTACCAGTCCGTCGGAAGGTAATAGAAAAAATCATTCTTTTATCGATTTGGCTCGGTGATTTATGACTTAGCAAAATGCATTTTGTTGGTGATGGAAAAAGATAATTGAAACATCGTGCGGTCTAAGCTTTTGAGCAGTGGTAAATGGAAAATAAATAATTGATTTAGTTTTATTCCTACAAATCTGAGTGAAACATTTCTCGTTTTTTTATCGGCATCATCTGCATAAAAATTAAGACATAACAGCTTAAGGTTGTGAAATTCGGTAAAAGTATGTAGTATTTACAGAGGTATTACTATAGATTCTGAAATTTTTGTTTTGGTAGTAGTTTCAACTTTAAACTATTTGAGACCTAAAATAAACCATTACATACAAAAATAGTGAGATAAATACATTTCCATGTAAGGGCTGCAGCAAAATAATCAACAGATACAAAGAACATCTACGTGCGTTCACACCCAAGAAAACTGACTCGTACTACGCAACAGACCTACAGAATTACGCATATAAACCCGATAACACAGTAGTTAATAATTGGTGGTGTATTACGCAACAACATTTTCAGTGCTTGACCCGATCATAATAGGGATCGGGCTTTAGTCCAACTCATTCCTTTGTAATAACCTAGGATAACTTAAAATTTGGTCTCTCCTTCCTTCATTTTGACAAAAGACGAGCAGATCATGGCTCTGCTCGGTCAGCCTAACAAAATTACCACTAAATTGTATATCGCGTTGGAGTAAATCAAAAACAAATGCTGAATGGGCCGAGTAGAGGCGTATTAATAAAGAACTTACCACGAGATTAGCTTATAAAATTTCTGCGAAAGAAATCTACGAAAAGTCGGAAAATGCAAACTTCTTCCTCCTCTAAAAAGACCAAAACAGAGGATAGCAAGAATTCCAGCATGGGATCAGCACACTCCTTCGCCCTTCTACTGTCAAAACTCTCGGCCTCTTTCCTGGAGATGGCCGTTGCCCTGAGAAAGCAACCAATCCCGAAAATCACACCTAAAATCATTACCCAAAAATCCACGTAAACGGAGAACGTCACGGTTCCTATCATAATCAGAGAATCAAAAGGGTCTACTTTGGCATTCAAGTAGTACTCAAGACTCCGACTGACCACAGAGAACTCACAAAATTGCTGACACGATAGATAATACAATACCACATGCATATTAGTTGAAGATAGGCAGTTAAATGTAGTAGTTGGGGAGTTAAACGGCCTAGAGATAAAGGAAAGAGAAGGATACTTGAGAGCCCAAGGATTCAACCCAGCCGAAGCATTCTTCCGGAAAATGTATGAACACATATATATTTCGATGATCCAACTAACATAGCTGGAGACCTCAACGCCAACCATCACAATTGCGGAGCTGTGAGAAGCAATCAAGATGGGACCAAGCTACACAAGTGCATCACAGCATATCAATCGAGCGTTCATATCCCCAACTAACCAACCCATTGGGATACAACACATGGTCGCGCAATAAACACCGCCATATCACGTAATTTCGCAAATGAAGTTCACCTAGAAGATCATACCTATCACCTATCAGACCATATCCAAAGAAACAAATCATCAAACGCCAGAAACGGCTGACGACAAAAGAAGACAACACAATCACAACTCCGAGAAGGGATATGGATCATTACAAACTCCCGCAAAACATTAAAAAAAAAATAATAATGATGATGAATAAAGTTTGGGGAAGCTTTACAGATGACCCAAGATTAAAACTGAAAGCCACCTGGCTATCAAGCGAAATATGTGACGAGATAAACGAGGAAAGGAATCACCAATGAGAAAATTTTCTACAAAGTTTTGACCCAGGTTCCGATGCCTTTTGGAGAGTGTTGAATTATTTCTGGCTGCAAAACAAAGTGCAAGTAGCCTCATTCCATGGATTGCAGTACGACGCTACTGGTAAAGCTCAAGCATTCGGGGACTCACTCGAAATGCAATTCAGGGAAAATCCATGTGACGAGCAGAACTTAGAGTTTTGCAGATAGCGTACTGAGCTTAGCAGGCAGGCTTCTAAGAAGACAAATAAACAATGACTACACAATACAGTTGACAGACATCCACGAAATTAAAGGACTAGCACAAGCACTAAACAAAAACAAAGCACTGGGGTATGACGAAATAATAAACCCAATGCTAACATGGCTACCAGATAACATA
The DNA here is from genome assembly GCA_954870665.1 of Stratiomys singularior. NCBI lineage: Eukaryota > Metazoa > Arthropoda > Insecta > Diptera > Stratiomyidae > Stratiomys > Stratiomys singularior. Next base: position 60,646,558 of record OX940879.1, on the reverse strand, counting down.
TTTAAACACTAACGGACATAATAAATGCAATCCTCCAGCTGCGGAAATATCCCAAACTGTGGAAATCAGCTACGATTATTGTTTTTCCGAAGCTAGAAAAGGACCCAACATTTCCACTAAATTGGAGGCCCATTAACATCCTATCATCAATGGCAAAAATTGCAGAAAGGGTGATACTCTATCGCCTCAACACAGCATTACATGATAGAAATATCATACCGGAAGAACAATACGTCTGCAAAGCCAATCATTCTACTGAACTCCAGCTCGTAAGGGTGGACCAACATATTAGAACAGGTCAGGAACGCAGAAAATCAACAGGGCTGGTTATGTTTGATGTTGCCAAACACTTTGATAAAGTCTCGCATGCAGGAATTGTATTTAAAATGCATGAACTCAACCTGCCTCTACAGTTCACCCAAATTATAGGCTCATTCAAAGAGGACAGAACATTCTGTGTCAAAATCGACAACCATCTATCAACCCTGTGTCCCATTAAAGCTGGAGTTCCGCAAGGATAACCCATCTTACCGGTGCCCAAAGCAGTAAATATGTCACTGTATGCTGATGACAACTGTATTTTCACTACAAGTCAACAAGTAAAAGTCGTATCTTCAAAATTGCAACGCTCAACAAACATTATATTGTAAATTTTCTTTAATTAATTATAAGTATAATATTATATTGGAAAATTTATTCATATCTCGGAAGATACGACAAACTGCACTGACAATCCCATTCGACAATGAACCCATACAATGGAAAAGTGCGACTCAATACATTGCACTGGCTCTGAACGACAGACTTACCTGGAGACAATACATACAAAACAAACGAGGACACTGCATAGGTCTTCCTATCCAAACTCTACCCACTTCTCAAATCCAAGAAACTCAGCTTAAAAAACCGGGTGCTAATCTACAAACACGCTTTTCCCGCGCTAGTCCCACTTTCTACCAGACGAAAAAGATCAACAAAATAGATCTCCAGTTTTTCCAGAACAGTCGAGAGCAATAACGAGAACAGCGAGAGATAGAAATGAAATACGCCAAAGAGTACAGCTCGCAAATAGTCCCTTATATTTATATCTGACGATTATGAAGACCAGTTTTATGCACAAAAAAAACAAAACAAAGCTCCAAGCATCAAACTCTGTGATGAGACCTGTGTTAGGCTATGGGTGTGAAACATTGACCCTAACCTATAATCAGCAAATATATTGAACGCCTTTGAGCAACGGGTCTTGAGGTGGATAGTTGGTGCGAAACTAAACGGGTACCAATGTCGAATTCGATAAAACCATGAGCTGTATGCAATTTTTGACGAGCCGGAGGTCGCGCTTGTAAGACTGCGGAATCTGCAATGGACTGGCTATATGAATCGTGTAGATGCACGACGAGTACCCAAAAAGTTTTCGTTGGGAGAACTGAAGGGCGCATACCAGTGGAGAAACCCAGGAAACGCTGATCTGACTCTGTTGACAAAGACAGTGCGTTGCTGCTTGGATTTAAAAATTGGAGGACGTGGTCAGTGGTCCGAGACGATTGGAGGCGCTTGTTGCAGGAAGCGAAGGCCTGAGAGGGGCGGTAGTGCTAAGAAGAACAGCCCGTCTTTACTAGCTTCAGACAACGCAATGACTGATGTACGCGCCGTATTGTGTCTGACGAACGTAATATGTTTGTTATTTTAAATCACAATAACAAAAGAAAATACAATCAATATAAACTTATACCAACTTAAGGGGTTACATGGGTTTACTCGGGCGAAAAAAGGTCTATTTTCAACAATACATATGTATATATACATATGTATACATACATTTTCAATTATACATATAAAATAAAATATTTCATTCAAATATATATAGATTCAAAGATATAGATTCGAAGAATCATATTTTTAATTTTTAAAGAAAAATATGTAAAACTCCGCCATTGGGACGTCATTTCCGATGACGCCTCGAGAAAAAGGTGCATCCGCGTTGTCAGCACAAGTCATGACAGGATTATCTAAAGTGAAAAAAAAATTCTTGTTTTAGTTAAGAGCATAAGTTAGAACTTGGACGAAGGAAAAAAAAAGAAGTGAAAATTGCATTTTTAGCAGACATTTTTGCAAAAAAATGTAAATTTTGGTCAAATTTTCTCTAAATTTTTTGTTTTTTAAATAGTTGTAATTGAAAGAAAAAAGAATCCTTCGTCCAAATTCTTGAGAATTGTATCTCTAATACCAGTTTAAAATTTCATCAAGATCAGTTGAGTCTTTTTCGAGAACTTTTGACAACCGATTTTGAAAACACAGTTTCGAGCAAACGTGTTTAAAGTTTTGGGTAACAATAAATCTGGGGGGAAAAATTTTTTTTAACCAACATTGAATCGTCGATTCCTGGGCCATAAAGTAAACAACCTGCAGCAGCTGCAATGTCCAGTGCATCCTTTTGGCCCTGTCTATGACGAATCCTAGCTTCGCGATTCTCGCTTGCAGATTTTTTGTCAGCTGCGCACACACGGTTTTCATCAGCATTTCGGGCATATTCGTGGGAATTCCGGCCAAGTTTCAATTCAGCAGGATGTAATTTTGGAGTAATCTTCCAGATTAACTTGTTCAAGCTTTCATTATTATATTGTGTGAAACCACTAACACACCGCGCCAGAAGGTCATCCTTACTGAAGTCTACATAGATAGGTTTCATTGTAGTCAAAACATCACCTGCGAATGCAGTATAATCATATTTGAATGATGAAATAGTGTTTGTAGCTAATGCTCGCTGCCAGGCGTACCAGGAGTCTGGACCTTTTGGGCAATTTCCGTGTTGAGGAATTTTGTGTGTGGAGCTTTAGTGGTATGAGTAGCCCATATAGCATCTTTCATTTTTTCAATTGACTCACAATTTCTTCTTATTGCCAAACAACAATAAGTAGTCAATTTATCCATTATTCGCATAACAAATATGAACCGGCGATTAAATTCAGACATTTTTCCGATTTTTCTACATGCTAAAATACATTTCGGATCACATCGTTCACATGCTACCACAATTTTGAATCCCAGACCGAGTCCATTACACAATTATTCTTCATCTTTATTTTTAATAATGTTAGAACACCGAACAAAAGATAAGAGTGTTGAAAAAACTAAGCAAAGTCTATAATTAAATACTGAAGCGTGTTTTCCTGTGGCATGTGCCATTTATCGTCACTTTTTAATTTTTTTGCCGACGTGCTCGCGAAAAAAAAACATCATCAATTTTCGGACTTTTAGGATTGAATGACTGCCTCCTTTTCCTTGGTCTATCTTTTCTACGAGCGCCATCTGTTAACTGAGTTTTCGAAAGTTTAGACATTTTTAAAAAAAATTCTTTTTCTTTCTTTGTTCGAACCTCGTGATTGAACAAGTAATCACCAACTGAAGTATTTCAAACTAGCTGCTCTTAGAAAGTCAAGACAATAGACAATTAAAACAAACAATAGACGAGCAGCTGTTGCCCTCGGGGCCTAGCTGACCTCGAACGCGCACCTTCACAAGGCTGTATCTCCGAAACTATTATTTGGATCAACCTGAAAATTAACGACAATATTTTCGAAAGGATGTAAAAATAAATAAGGCAATAAAAAAATTGATTTTTTTGAAACTGCGAAACCCATGTAACCCCTTAACAAACACATCTCTTAGAGCTGTGACTTTTTCAAAATTATTTCTTCACACGCCATGAGATATATATCTCTTTTCGAGTATAAAAGCTAAAGGGAAACATTCAAATTTAACTGATTTGAAAACAAAAACGTATTTGTCAGAATATGCGATAGTGCCCTTTCAGAAATTGCATATTCAATTATAATTTCCTGACACAATCGCTTCTATGCAGTGTGCTATTTAGTGAAAGATGATTCTATGAAAAATAATCGTATTCTTAGCTTTTATGATAGCTAAATTTAGAATTAAGCTTCATATACAATATTTACTTGCCAATACCCTATCACATGAATATTAATGACAACTCAACCGCAGAGCTATTGAACATATACGACAAAAACAATACAAGGACTCTCAACAGGTTGTTCGATTATCACGCAGGCTTGCGGACCGCGTAAGGCGAAAAAATCGAACTCAAATAAACAAAGTTCGAAAAATTACTTCACAGTAGCAAAGGAATTTCTAATCAGTGTCAATTTTCAGGATAACACGTGCAAGTGGAATTGTGTAACCCAGAAAAGTATATTTTTTGGTGTTTTTTTCTGTGTACAAACATGTCCATGAAAGTAACATCTTCAAAGTCCTCAATGAGGAGTAATAAAACAGCTAGAGCAAGTGCATCAGTTGGAAGTTGCCCTGACCGCAGACTTTTTACGGCTAAAAAAGTAGTCACGGAGGATTCAGATTCTTCGGAAGTCATTTCGTCAACGGACGAGGAAGAACGATGGAAAGAAACAACCAAAACGGCTGATCTACCATCCGACTATTGGAGTATTCAAAAATTAGTGAAATTCATAAAAGCCGGAAATCAAACTGCCACAATCGTTGCGTTGTGCTGCCTTCAAGATTTTGATTTAACAACCCAAATAAATCAGCTAGCGATACAAGATATTGGAGGCTTGGAAGTCCTTGTTAATTTGCTGGAATGCAACGATCTTAAATGTCGCCTTGGTGCGTTAACAGTGCTTTCGGAAATCTCTACAAATATAGATATACGCCGAGCAATTGTCGATTTGAGTGGCATTCCATTGCTGGTAGACATTTTGAACTCACCTGCTGTGGAGCTCAAAACCATGGCCGCTGAAACCTTGGCTAACGTTGCGAAAGTGAGGTTAGCTCGAAAACTGGTGAGAAAGTGCGGCGGAATACCAAAACTGGTGGATTTATTGGACATTGACTTTGCGTGAGTAGAATTGAAGAAACCACTTGTTTAAACAACCAAATGCAAAGCCCTTTTCTGAATGACAGATGTAAGTCGGGCGGAGAGCTATCGGATGTTCAACGAGCTCAGCTCAATATGGCAAAAGCAGGTGCCAAAGCTCTCTGGTCCCTCTCAGAGTCCAAGCATAATGAGAAAATCATGCGTAAGAGTGGAATAGTACCGCTGCTAGGCTGCTTGCTGAAATCAAACTACATCGATCTTTTAGTACCTATTATGGGGACATTGCAACGATGCGCGTCTTTGGTATTGCTCAGGAAAAATTAAGAAATCTAACTGACGGTGTTTCCTTTCTCAGGGAACCTTTAAACTAGCTATTACTACGGAAGGAATGATTCCGTTGATAGTAAAGCACATGAATTCTGCAAACTTGGACCTCAAAATGCAATGCAGTGCAGTTCTTTTCAAGTGTGCAAGTGATGCGACGGCAAGGGACTTCATCCGTCAAGCGGGAGGCCTAGAACCATTAGTTGGAATAGCAAAAGACAAAAGCTTGCGAGATAATAAGGCTCTATTGTCAGCTGCTACCGGTGCTATTTGGATGTGTGCCGCCACCGATGCAAACGTCAAAAAGTTTGATCAGGTAAATATTAAGGTCAAATATTCAAAAATTCTCGGTTGCTCAAATCATAGAATGAAAATGCTTGTTCTTGCAACATTCGTTTAGTTCTTTGAAGAAGTATCTTCCTCATTTTTTATTTTGGCATTTGATAGTTGTTTGAAATGTTTTCTTTATAATTTGCAAGAAAGAGGCTCTCATCCAGAATATATTCTTTGAAGGAAACTCCAAATGCAGGGTGCAAAAAAAAAATATTCGTCTATTCAACGCAATAAATAGAAGAGAGGTTTTTACTCACAAAGTCTTCAGGATTAACAAAGAAATTGTTCATTATTCTTTACACTTTTGCCCCTGAAAGTTCTCATTTAAATCGACGAAAAAAAGGAGGAAAAGGATTGCCTTTCCTTGACGTTTAATATTATTGTTTAATTTGTTATTAATAATTAATTAAAAACAAATTAATTAAAAACAAATTAAACACAGCCTGTGCCTGAATAATAATATTTCGTTAGACCATTCTTAGCTTCCGTAACCGGTTTTATTCGTGTCATACTGTCACTGTTTTCTCATATGATGCAATTATTTTCTTTTAACATATCTACAATGAAAGCGGCTGCTGAATATCATCCGCGATTAAGTATTCTCTCGGAAACTACATTCGTATGAGAACTTAATACAGACGGTAAACATTTTTGATAGGCTTTTCGTGTAATTATTTGGTCTGTTCGAGTCGTTGTACTTCTTTTACGGCGATAAGACTTTTGTTTACTAGCAATCTCAATCGCAACCTGATTAATTCCAACCTGTTTACCAAAGGAAAATCTTTTCCAAAAGATATTTAAATGGCCGAAATGCTTAGCTGGTTTCAATGGACTAAGAATATCTTTAACAATTGTGTGATAAAACTCGAATTTCTTGTAAGTTCGTCGAGTAATGGTTGAAAACACATTTCATAGAATAGAGGACATAAAAGGACATTGGGAATATCCTCTGTTGCGACAAGAATATGATCAAACATCTTACTCCGTTTGATAGTGGGCGATGACCTCCTTGCCTGAATGACAATGGTATCAAGTCGTGAATGGACAACTGGTAAACTCCACTTCCACGCATTTAGTCTAAGACAACTGCTGAACCGTCGACATTTTTCTCCTTGCTCACCATATGTAAAAATTTTGCAGTTCTCTAATCCTCTAGTGATACTGATTTTTAATTTAGGATTAAACACGTTTTTCATTGCTTTCAAACGATATATATTAAGTTTCCGCAGCATACAAACGGGAAGTGTATAGTTTATCTTTTATTCCTTACTGATGCTTTCTTAAAACGCCAACTGTTGTATACAGATAAGTCAAAAAATCGTGGAACGGTGACAAGAGTGCCAACCTATATTTGACATCTACCTTTTTTGAAAATGTAAAAAATACTGGAACCGAGCAAGTTCCAGGTTTTTCAGGGCTACATAAGAAGAAAGATAAAACACACCAGCACTGTATATATAGCCTTAACAACTTGCTTGATATGATGTTCTAATGTTTGACAGTGACGGAGTTGTCAAATTCAGCCCAAGCTTAGACCTACTCGTAACCGATTCTTAACCTAAAGGTTCAAACTAATGTGAAACTAATGTATATTTTTTAAATTTATCCCTACGTGACATGGTTTTCTTCTTGGAATGGGAACTTGGGACTCGAAGAGTCTGAAGTTTCTTTGTAAACTGTTTTCGATTGCACGTGATGAATTTTGAAATTCGCCTGTTTCTGGTTCAAGCTGGTTATCTACTTTGTTTTGTCTACACGTAGAATGGGAACTCATGGTTTGGTATCACCCGAGACTATATTAAGATAGGACAGCTACAGCAAGCAGTTAAATGCACGGGAAGAATTTAATATATGATCAAAATGATTATCTATGACATACGAGTATCTCTAACGTTCTGGCAGCCCTCCTGGCACTCCTGTGGAAATCTTCCCGCATAGCCTCTAAAAATTACGAGTTATTTACTTAAATCTCCTTTCCTGCAGTTAGTTATCAAGGACCCGAAATTAGTAATCATTCATTATAGCAAGATTGAGAAAAAAATAATGGGCGGAGCAAAGGTTCCTTGCCAGTCTCTGTTAATTTGCGCTTGTTAAGCACTTAAGCGCCTGTTAAGCACGTTAAGCACTATTTGCCGTCTCGTATTGTAACGCAGAAAATTATTCCGCCACGATTGACATTCGCAGGATGTTTCAAAGTTGTAAATAATTTATTAGGTTAATTTTCGTTTATTTGTGTACAAATATTTACAATTGATCTTACCCTATTACTTAACCTACGGGTTTTGCCTAATGGCTGTACCCAGAGCTCAATACTAACTATATTTTTTTTATTGATTTCTTAAATAAATTGTTATATTGAAATTTTCTACTTATTACACTTACACCCTAAGTGTGGCCTTTAATATTAATCTTTTCGCTTACATTTATATTACATAATTTTAAGTTTTATTAGAATTACTTATACACTAAAACAATATTTGACTACAACGTTTAATCTTCTTATTAGCTACTTATTGCTAACCGTTGGCTGCCTCCATTGCCCGACCGTCTGCCGCATTGCTGATCATGGTGGTGACATGAGTTCAACCTCATAGATAGAGGTTGATTGGTTCCACGGCTGCATCACGGTACAGTAGTCGGTTGGGGTAGGGCCGTCCGTCCTCGCTTTTATACATCCGGGTGCAAACACGAAAGATTCTGCGCTCCAGTAATCCTATCTTGCTCCATTTGTACGTCGCTGTTGCCTGTCAGATCAGGACCACATACATCGGTATGGGCCTGATTAGTGACTTGAAGGCAAGTAACTTCACCCACTTGTTAGTTGTTGACTCTTTCCTGAAAAGCGGTAAAAGGAGATGGTATGCCTATCTAGTTTTCTTCAATACAGCGTCCATGTGAGCATTAAAGGTGTTGTTCTTATCAAAAATTACCCCAAATACGTCGTTTGCTTGGAGCAGTGCACCACATGCCCATTCAGCTTTATTCTAGTGTCACAGATACTCCTGTGTGACGTCCAGATTTGTGATGTGGATCCTTGAAGACAATCAGCTCGCTTTTCTTAGCGTAAACTCTCATCCCCCACTTTTCATAATATGAAGTTAACGAGTCCAGGTACCTTTGGAGTCTCATCCTTGCGAAGCAGAGATTGTACTCAGAAGACAACACCAGTAGGTCGCCAGCGAAGAGATTCACTTCGATTCCAGGTTGAAATTCATCGTTGATCCCTGGGATGTTGGACGTTCATATTTTGAGGAGAACGGGACCCAGAATGGACCCCTGTGGGACCCGAGAATTAATGATAAAGGATTCTGACACCGCAAAGGTAGTTTGTCCCTTCATGAAGCTGCCTACAATTTTCGTAACATTAACCGGGAAACCCAGTTGGATCAGTTTGTAGATAAGTCCGTCGATCCAAAACAAATCAAAAGCTGTTTCTGCATCGATGAGACACGCTGCAGCAACCTTTTCTCCAGTCAGTTCCGTTTTATACTGGCTTGGAAAACCGCCAATGCTTCTATCATTGAGTGACCTCTTTTGAAGCCAAATTGTCTTTCCGGCACAGTTCCTGCCCCTTCAGAGAACTGTGTAATGCTTTGGAAGATTACTCTTTCAAGTAACTTTCCCATATTAGACAAGAGTGATATTGGGTGAGTCGACTACGTCTGTGCTATTGAATTGCTTCGGAATAGCAAATATTTTGGCGAATTTCCATTGCTGTGGAAAGCAGCAAATTTTAATGAAGTTATTTAGAAGGATTGCGAGGAGAACAAAAGTTTTTGTAAAGAAAAAATATGAAATTCCATCAGCCCCAGAAGATTTTTTGGATTTTTGCTCAAGTGCGACCATCCTGAGACTTTCAGGGCTCGCAAAAAGGGTTCTGCCAATACATGCGTCGGAGGGATTCGAATCTGAAAATCTAGCCAAGCAAAGGTTCTTATATTGATATTGCTCTCTTTACTAGTGAATTGAAAGCGAAGTCCTCACTTTCTTTCTCGCCTTGGAGAACTGTTGCAAAGTGAATTTCGATGGAGTCAGCAACGGCCTTCTAATCCATGAGCATGGAACCGTTATTGGTGAGAACTCCTGGCAGGCACTTCCGGCCAGTCATATTTATATTTTGGGGGAACATACAAGCACCTGGTCTGATGTTTGCTAGGGTCTGTTCGAGTCTCTCTTTGGCAAAATCAGATGTTATTCTCGAAATCATTCTTTTAACGGATATTATTAGAAGTTGTGCCCGCTGGTACTCCCAGTTAACCATATTCAAGTTGCGACGGTATATCCTTGCAAGTAATTTCCTGAGGGTGCTACGTCTCCGATTCAGCTTCAGGATGTCTTCTGGTAAGTCTCTATAAAGATAATTTCTGGAGGAATTTTTAATGGGTACCTTCGAGATGACCGTACTTAGGATTGAATTCAAACAAGCGATGCCCTCTTCGATCTTTGAGGGAGAGAGATTTCTCAATCTATTGATCGAGACTTCCTCAATCATTCCACTCAGGTCAGCATTTGCAGTTTCCCAATCGATGTACTTGTGTGGGATAAAGACCTGCGGGTCCGCTACCTCCAGCTTTACACCATTTGTCACTCTTAAAGCGAGTTCTACCAAAACATGGTCAGATTCAGCATCAGGAACACTACATTCAAAGTTCCTCCAGCTGTGAGAGATATTCACCAGATTAGCAGACACAATGACGAAATCGATCGTTGACGAGCTTCTACGGAAAGTGAGCTCGTTCGGCGCAATCAAAATGAGATCTATCTTTCCTTGCACTCAGCTGAACAGAGCCGTTTCATGTGCGTTAGATACGGTTTTACCCCAGGAAGGATGTATTGCGTTCAAATCACCCCATATCGCAAGGAAATCGATTTTTTCACACAAAGTAACGACTGTTTCCTAGTCTTCAATGAGATTCCCACCAGAATATCCGTGTTTCACGTATATTCCAAGAAATGCAAATGTACACCCCAGGGACGAGCTCAATAGCATGACGTCTGCGCATAATTAGACTTGGAAGACAGTATCTTTGAGTTTTGAGATGTTCCTTGAAAGCCATAGCTACTCCAATGATTCCATCTGGATCGTCATCCCTTATGATTTTATATTTCCTTGAGTGAACTTTATGTTTACTTGTCAGTCTTTTTCTGAAATTAACCAGAAATCTGGTCCATGTTCAAGTATTCTTGGACTAACGAATGTTAACGATAAAGAGCTTAGTGGAGCTCACCGTGACAACAGATTTTAAAGGCGAAGTCCAAGTAAGTATGCCGCCTTTTTTCACTCAGATTAGTGAGTTTTTTGTATAGTGGAATGAATGAATCCACTTTGTGGATGAAAGTGAACAAGTCATACCTGAAGAATTGCTTTCAGTCATTAAGCATGACAGTATTTCTGTCTTGTTGCTGCATTGCCATACAGGCTGAGCTTCAGCTAGCTTCACTGCACCATTTGCTATTCTAGCGAATTAATTAATTTTTTAAGGAAGAAGTGACGAAATCCCTCCTTTCTTCCTTCTTCTTTATGAGACTCCGTCTCCTCTTCTCAGCCTCCCTTGCCTTGGGACCACCTCTGAAACTCGCGGGATGAAACTATTGCAATTCACAGAAGATTGCATCTTTTCCCTCTTCCTTTTGAGTGGGGCAGTCCTTTGGTTGGTGGTGTTTCTCGCACTTGACGCACCTGGATTCCATTCCACAGTTCGAAGCAACATGTCCAAATCTTTGTTAAATCGCAGTTAAAACACTGCGATGTGTTTGATTTCGTCAAACGCTCCCATTGCACCTTTTGGTGTAAGAGCGTTTTAATATTCATAGGCTTTATGACGTCGAAGTCAGGCTTCAATTAAATAAGGAAGGACGAAATAGTTTTGTTTTCCTCCGTGAGGTTATTGTTGAGCACATTTTAGCTCCCAAAACATTCTCCCCTAGGATGGCTTGGAGTTCTTCCTTGACATCATTATCTTGGTAGGAAGTGTGCCCACCCTTTAGCAACAGGTTCAGCATTTTCTCAGTTGGAAGTCAACTGCGAAAACTGTGTTCTTATTATAGGTGTAGCATGCAACCTTGTTCAATTTTAAGAATTCAAAGAGACTTTTATGGTCATCTATGGATTAAGGGTGCAACGAAGTTCGTGTAGAACTGTTGAGGTTTACATCAGATTTTGTGGCATCAAGCGGATTCTTCTCACATGTTCGATGAATTGTCTCCCTAAAAGGCTTAAGATTAAGCCTATAGCACACTGTTTTGGGAACCCTTTGTTTGCTAGTGGCAGCAATGTTGGCCCGGTTTCCCTTAGCTCCGGTAGCTATTCTACTCACTGGGGCGGGTGTGACTGATACTTCCCAAAGCCTTCGAGACTGCAGCTGCGGAAAACTCCTTTCGCTCATTACCGCCCACCCTCATCCCGGACCACTTCCATCGACTCTTCCAGATCGGACTCACTGTAACAATCCGTCAGAGCGTTTCCTTTTGTAGTGGTAAACTCATATACAGGTAGGATGGAGTTTGCAATTGGAGTTTGCAGCTTATAATAAGGTCTAGCAAGAGCTCCTCTTTGATGTTTCCCCCAAATTTCTAGGAAAACCTCTTCATGTTTTTCTTAGCTTTCCGCTTGAAAGCAGCCTTTGCCTCGGAGAGCTCCTCTTCCGCCTCTGCGTCACCCATTCCACCTTTTTCCAATACAGAGCTTGGATGCGGGGTTAAATCAAAGGGACCCCTTACACACAATTTAATTAATAGTTTCTTATATTCTAATTATGTGTATTTAAATATGTTTCAGCAAATTGTCGACCTCGGCAAGAAATTAAGCGCCTCGGTTCTTCCACTGTTCTAATAATTCTTAAACTAATTATATAACCTGACTAAAATAGAAGGTTAAAATGATATTATCAGCTCCTTACCAGCCTCAGCAAGAATTTAAGGGCTAAGGCCTCGGTTTTACCACTGATAATAATTTCCCGAAACAAATTTTTCCACCACTTTCCTAGCTAACATGACCTATCTGTCCGACGGTTGTGACCTATCTCTTATCTTTGATCTGATCTATCTTTTCTATCTCTTTGATTTTGATGAATATCTTGATATGATGACATGCAGGGTGCTTCTCACGCGTTGCTTTTTAAAGGCGCTCCAATTGTTCATAGTACAAGTCTAAATTAAATCTTTGGATGCTGGCGATTCGCTCTTTGCACACTGTCCGGTGTGCAGTTTTGCATTGTCATGCAGAAGCAAGATGTTTAAGGTATCTGCTTAAGAAGGCCACAATGTGCGTAAACTTGTTAGGCTACCCAAAGCCTGCTCATCAACTTGAAAACGAAAAAGAAGCCCCAGACCAACTTCAACTCTTGCATATTTTTATTCATGGGCGTGAAGCAGGCGCGGAATCCAGCTCACCGAGATTTTTGAAATTATGATGTCAGAAGAAGTGGTCTCGGGCGATGGTGTGAACACTTTCAACATTTATTCCCGTTTCTTTATCCATTTATGCCAAAGCAGTGTGACGATTTTTTTTTCAATAAGCTCGCGAACAGCTCCAACTTTGACAGGCGTAATTCTGGAGCTGGAGTGACTCACATTTTTAAGTTTTCACTATTTCAGTTGTAGCCATGAAAGTGCGTTCTCTCCAAACTGCGCACGCAATCGATCACCAATTTCCTTCGTTCAAAACATCATTATGATGAATGAAATTATGAACCCAAGAATGAGCTTCACTTTAGCTCATTTTGAAGACAACTAAAGACATGACCAATCAAGTCGAGCCGTCAGTTTGGTCGCGAGTCATCTATCCCCCCAACCCTTTCCTACGCGTCGCCTACTACTAATTTGCTTTTTCCAGCCACAGAAGTAAAATGCTCGTTTAGATTTGCATGCCCTTGTAACTTTATAGGAATCATATGCCCAGATGCGAATCATATCTTCTTTAGGATCCCCTGTGAATTGGCCAACATTTAAAGTAAACCAGCGTAATAATTTAAAATGTAAGATAAAAATGAAATGTGAGATGAATAGAATGAGAGCTATAAGAATGGAGTAAGCAGTCTGTTCACTTCCTCAGCGGATTTGGGGAGCTTTGTTCGGAAACTATCGTCGGAGAAATGCTAAAAGCGATTGGCAAATGAAGTCGCGTGGCATAATATGTTCGATCAGGGCTGACACTGAAAAAAATTATACTAGAGCGTTGGAAATCGTTGGGGATGAAGGCATCTCTCTTCTATTACTTCCTTTCTCTCTTTTCCTTTCTCTCTCTTCCTCCTCTCTGGAGAAGGGTTCATCTAAAGGCGTTTCTAGGTACAGGAGTACGAAGCCTAGCGCAAATTGATTTGTCAAACGGTTCCAGGTAAGGTTATAAGGTCGACAACGTTTAATAGATAGTCCAGAAGCATAGTCTCTGACCTGTTGAAATATAATTGATTACAAGAAGGACAGTTTGCTCTGATGTCACATTTGTGCCTCTAGAGACTTAGTGAAGGCTTTGAAGGATGAAAGAATGATTATGCAAAGTTTAGCAAACATTTTGCTTTGAACTTTTGTCAAGTCACCATTGGCTACTTTTAACGGCGTAGGGATAGGCTTTTTTCAGGCACAAGGAAAGTATCCATTGTTAATAAAGTGATTGATAATGGCAATGAGCGGCATGCGAATAACGTTGAAGCATTTATTCATATATTAACGGGAATACCATCGGAAAGACTTTACTTTATGGAATTGGGTAAATTGAGGGCAATTCGGAGAAAAGAGGAGGTAAGGCTGATACGCATGTATTTAGCAGCTTCAACTCGTTTGATTGCTTTCTGGTTATTACAATGCTTCCATAATAATTTCGTTCAATTATTCTCGTGTACAACACGTCAGTCGTGAAGGTTTGTCGCGTTTCTATTGGGCTCGTATTGCCTGACAACTTGAGTAATTGTCCATCTGCTTTCCCTGGTTGCTCAAGTTACCTAAATGAATGCAGGATATTGATATGTGATACACATGTCTTCTGCACTGAACCTCAGTGTTTATTAGGTATTGCTTTCGTAACTGATCGATGAAATTTGCTGCTGGAAATTTGTAGTCAACTGCTGGTTCTAATAGAAGAACGTCGATGTCGGAAACTGGAGCTGATGTGGTTGTAATTAAAGGACATGTAGACACTACCTCGAAAGTAGAGTTGGCGGTTTCTATTATCTTCGTCAGGTCCAAATTCATGTGTCATACCAGGATTAGTTGAATGTTAGACGGAGAACACTTGAGTTAAATTTATCTGAGTTTTGCATGCCAGGCATTAACACTTGACAGTCTTTATCGATATCGTGAAATTTTAAAGATTATTAGTCGCCTAGCTCTATGTCTTCCAGGATGCAAAGAGTCTTTTGTTCTTGAAAGCAGCTAAGTTGCTTTGGATTCCCGCCTTCCAAGAACACGGACAATGGAGCCTTCAGTAAGCACATTCCTTGGTTCCAACTTTCTGATTGATTTTTTTAAAGGAGAAAACAAAAACTCTCGATGCTCTGATGCTCGGAAACTGGTAGAATAGTGAAGTAATGATGTTACAAAACTATCAATGGCTTGAAATGGAAGCAGAAGGCGAGCACTAAATTAGGTTAGGAGGAAAATTAGACAGGAACAAGAAAAGAACTGCAACCGAAATAATAAAATCTATATTGGAAACAATCTGTGACATACTATGTTTTTAGAGGCGTTGGTTTTATGCTCAGTTACCCTATTTTAATGTTGCAGGTTAAGGTAATCCTTAAATGATTTCCAAAGTACTATTTAGCAATTTACACTTGAACTAACCACAAAATTCGGTGGCAATTCTAATGCAAATTGTAATTTTCAATTCTTTTTGAAAAAAATTTGTTCGATTTCAGCTTCGCACTGTGGCTGTTCTAGTTCAATTATTGACGGATGAAAACGACGATGTGCTAACAAACAGCGTTGGAGCTATCGCTGAATGTGTGAAGTTCCAAAATAATCGAGAGGCTCTTCGTACAGCTGGAGGACTTCCGTTGCTAGTTAACTTGCTCAATGGTACTCATCCGCCATTACTTGAAAATATTTGCAAGGCGTTAAAGGAATGTGCCTTAGATCCTGAAAGCATGACAGCATTGGAGGAGTTGGATGCAGTTCGATTGATTTGGTCACTACTGAAAAATCCAAATCCACGGGTTCAAGCTTATGCTGCCTGGGCAATTTGTCCCTGTATTGAAAATGCTAAGGTACGTACAAGCAATTAAGTTCAATTTTGGTCCTTTGTATTAGTGAATGTTTTAGGATTCAGGTGAATTAGTTCGAAGCTTTGTTGGTGCTATGGAGTTAGTAGTCGGACTGCTTAAGTCGAAAGATATTTTAGTCTTGTCGGCAGTTTGCGCTGCAATCGCAACGATTGCAAAAGATAAGGAGAATGTTGCAGTTTTGACGGATCATAAAGTTGTATACATGTTGGCTGAGCTAGGTAAGCGTGTTAACCTTAAGACATTTAAGTCATAGATTCAATTAAAAATCAATTTAAGTCCTTAAATTATTTTAACTACCAAAGTCTTTTTGCTAAAACAACCAACTGGAATTTTAGTTTTAACGGATTATCCGCCATAATGAGGGACAAAAACGTAGTTCTAAGCGGTCAAGTGTACATTCACATACAAAATATTGGGGCATGAAAAGAGACATTATTTTTATTTCGTATAAAAATTGTGCTTATTTTCAAATTCAAAATAATTTTTAGCAGAGTAGCACCAGCGCATTTCACGCCTATAATAAGCATGAGATGCATACTTCCACATTCGTTATTCTCACCTGCATAACCGTTTTTCCTCGTGAATCTTTTTCGGTCTTTCCAAGTCATACTGCCGTCGAGAGTGAGTCCTTAGTATTTAGTTGTTCTTTTCCATCGTATTTTGTTGGAGTCTCCGTGTAGATTAGCTGGATGTTGTGCTATGCTTCTTATGAAGAATATTGCTTGGGTCTTGTCTTTGTTTGTCTTGATTTTCTATTTGCGGAAGTGTTCTTGCATTATTTCAACTGAGTGCTGCAGTTTATAAGTGATGACTTCTGCTTGTCTTGAGGTATAGTATATGCAAGTGTCGTCTGCATATAATGATACTTGGACATTATTTGGGAGGGTTGGGATATCTGCGGAGTACAGATTGTACAATACTGGTTAAATGGATGTGATCCTTATAGAACTCCAGCTTGAATAGATCTTAGGCTCGAGAGATGATCTTCCACCCTTACTCTAAAAGATCTGCCCTTTAGGAAGGTGTGTATAAGTTGTATGTACGGTAGAAGGATAGAGAATTCATGCATTTTGAAGATAAGTCCTGCATGTCAGACGTTGTAATAGGCCTTCACTATGTCAAACATAACTAGACCAGTTGACTTCCTGCGGGTAAATCAATTCTTGATGTGCTGGATCACCCTTTTCAGTTGGAATTCCATCGAATGTGCTTCTCTGAAACTCTATTGTTCGTCCGGAATTATGCGTTTTTCGGCTATAACTTCATTCAATCTGGTTAGTAATGCCTTTTCGGCTACTGAATTGAATCGGAATTGAGGAGAGAAGGCTTAGGGATCTCCGATTTTGAAGGAAGGCAAAGTTTTCCCCTGGTTTGCGTATGACTGTTATGATAGCCGATTTCCAGGCCGTAGGAAACCTACGCAAACAGATAATAGTGTTGATTGTGTCTGTCAAGATCTTTAAAAGTTGTTTGGGATCAATTTCAACATTATTTTCATAATTGTATCGGATGCTGGTGCTTTCCGTTTGTCAAGTCTTCGTATTAAGTCTTTCGTTTCCGGTGTGTCAAGTGGATGTAACACCTGTTCCGCTTGTGGTTCATTTTTGAGAAGCTCTCTTACTTGGTTTAGTATTGCGTCCTCTTCGTCAAGATTCTCATCCCAGGATGTATTGGAATGTATCGGGGAACTGAAGTTCCGGCGTATCTGTAAAGGCTTCTCCTTTACCAGATTTGTCGTATTTTATTGCATAAGGGCCGTGTATTGGGAGCACAACTACCTTGTTCCGTGTCCGGAAGTATTTGGACATCCTCCAGAAGGCATTCTCGCCTGATTCGAGGCTCTGCATGAAACTCTCCTATTGTTCATTTCGAAACGGATGGATGCGGTCTCGAATCTCGTTTTTCAAGCGGTTAGGTTTTGTTCATAACCTAGGATCACCCGTTCTCTTAGCTCCTCTTTGATATTGATTCCTCCTTCTTATCTAAGTTTTGATTTCGCGCGAGAGTTCGTACGGATTGTATTCCCTTGTCGGATTTGTGACTGTATTGTCCTCTTTTGCCTGCTGTAATGTGTAGCTGTAATGTATAGATAGTAGCCAAATAATGTTGGTTACTTTCTCTATAGTTTTCTCGACATCATCGGCTGTGTTTATTTCTTGGGTGAAACTTTCATTAGCCAGATTATCGTGGAAAGCTTGCCAGTCAATTTTCTTATACTTCTTATAGGTGCATCTATGTAGACTTCCTTTATAAGGAAGTGTATTGGTTGATGAACTGAGGAGAGCTCGTTGAGGACGTTTATTCATATATTCGCCTGAAATTGTTGGGAAATCCCTAAATCGAGGATATTTCCGTGTATCTGACCAAAACGTGTTGACTCATTGGGTAGGTGCAGGCTTGCATTATTGTGATGATTGTGATGAATCTGTTAAGCTCAGTCCCAGCTTGATTACTTCCCGCAGCACCCCATTTCCTATGGTATGCATTGAGGTCTCCAATGACCAATGCGGCCCTTCTATATCAAATAAGGTGTGTAAATCTTGTTTGAATTGCCTGTTTTTTGGTGGGTTGTACACCAAAATAACCACAAATTCAAAAGAATTCGTCTGCACTTTAATGGCTGCTGCTTTTGTTGTATGTGGCTGCGGGGTATGGATCAATAGATGTGTCACGTTTCTCCTCGCGAGAGTCGTCGTTCCTCCTCCCCTGCCTCTCAATTTGTCATTTCTGTATAGATTGTTGTTAGGAAAGTGGAGACGCGTTCCGGGCTTCAAGAAGACTTCCTTGATGAGAATAATTTGAAATTTATTGTCGAGAATAAATTGTCTAAACTCTTCAGTTCGTTAAAGCAAAGCATAGCATTCGACATGAGTATGGAGACGTGATTCAACTGGTAAATTGAATCAAGTGAAGTCAACAGGTGAAAAGTTGTGCTGTGTTTGGTGGTAAGATGGTGTAAGTGTTTGTGTGCGATTTTGTGTTTGGTTGATTTTAGGTGTTTGTGGAGTGCTGTGGGTTGGCGTTGTTATTTGTGTGGGGTGTTTGTTTTGTGCAGCGATCTGTGCAAACGTCTTCTTGATACTTTTGGGATTTTTCGGGCAGTCTCCATAGCTTCCGGGATGTTCTTCACCACAGTTCACGCATTTGGCTTTTCTTCTATTTTTACTTGCATTGTGTGAAATGATGCAAGCCGTCACATTTCACATAACGAAACTGAGCATGACAATTGTCCGAAGAGTGTCCAAATTTCTGACAATCGTCATACATTGGCTGTCCGTTATGACCTCCACCTTGCTGATAAGTTGGCAAACAAATTTCATATTATAAATGGCTGTTTTCTCCTGAGGGAGTAGGTCCTTGAGCAGTTTTGTGGGCCAATTTTGAGTTTTGAGCCAAGGTCTATGTTTATCTCCTCCAGTTCTAGGTCGTGGAGATCACGAATTACAAAATTGAGACTTCTTTCGTCCGGGAGGTAATAAGTGTTACATTGCGACTTATTCTCACTCAATAATTTCGTAAATTTTCGGTGGTTAAGTGATGTCTCAGGGATTATCTGGATACCGAGATAAACCCCTTTTGCTGAAACTGTCAAATGTGGGATGTGGATCGCTGTAGTTTACCGCAGACGGGAGAATGTAGATCGCTAGAAATTTTAGAATATAACTTTCACTGTTCCGTGCTGTGGAATTAAAAAATAATTTTACTACATATGTCAAAATTCACTTCTTGATTTTTTTATGTGCTTATTATATCATTCTTATAATATGTTCTCAATTTCAAACAAATGTCGCATGAGGAAAAGAATAAATAATAACGTTTGCTGAAGCGGGACTTTCTTCGCGTGAAATAGCAACGAGGATGAGCTGCAACCAATCTAGTGTGGTAAGAAAAATAAGATAAATCGTTCCCAGGGATCTACAGAGCGAAAGAAAGGAACTGGAAGAAAAAGGAAGACAGGAAAGAAGAAGAAGAAGAAGAAGTAAGTTGAGTGCAGTGGGCAAAGAATTGACAGATTGAAGTTTATTGTCGAGGAAACCAGCCATTTCTGAACAAAAGAAAAATGAAAAAATCTTGCCTGATGTGGATACAAAATTTAAGAGATTAGAGATATTATGTCTGCAGGAAAGCGATGTTTTCACATGAGAGTCGCTTCAGCTTTATAAAAGTTGAACAAATAAAAGAATTGACAAAACATTTTATATAAAGGATAGATTTAATAAAATAAAGGATTTAATTTGGCCAAATAAATGATTTGCCAAATCCTGTACTATTATACTAAAAACAGTGAAACATCCGGTAAGTGTGGTCTGAGGCTGTTTTTCATACTTTGAAATTGGTCAAAAACACTTCATAGATGAGACGGTGTATGCAGAAAAGTATAAAAAAATGTTAGAAGAGAGTCTGATTCTCTCAATGAATGCACACCTTATACACTGTGGAGACTTCATCTTTCAAGATGATTCTGCTCGATGCCATCAGGCAAAATCGTCAAGTTAATTATTTATTCATTTGAATAAATGTTTTAGCTGTAAAATACATTATCTTTTATTGCCTAAGCCATTGTGGTCTAGGATAGTTGAAGCAGTTTCTAGCAAAAGAAATCTCAAAGCTACCATGGCCAGGCATTAGTCCTGATTTAAACCCTATAGAAAACGTGTGGATGATCATGAAAAAAAATTAATATTAATAAGCCTAAGAATAAAAATGAGCTGAAACCGTCAATCGAAAAAGTGTGAATCGAGGAGATTTGTGACGAAATCGTCAAAAAATTGATTGACTCAGTTATCAGCGCTAATTGCGGTTCGATAAAATACTACCTTATATTAATATGTCAATTAATATATTCATCTGAATATGTAAGAACTACTTTTTTTCAAT
Organism: Stratiomys singularior; assembly: GCA_954870665.1. NCBI lineage: Eukaryota > Metazoa > Arthropoda > Insecta > Diptera > Stratiomyidae > Stratiomys > Stratiomys singularior. Next base: position 60,625,951 of record OX940879.1, on the reverse strand, counting down.
TCCTCGTTAACGCTAAAAATTTAATTTATCATTTTATGAATATTTTAAATTTTTTGATTTAATTTTAACCATTTTTTATGGTTCATAACATACTCTGCCTTTGCAAAACGTTTGAAAATAACCAAAAGGTAAGAACAACATTGACTTGAGAGACGTTACTTTTTAGAAAACGATTTTAAGAAGAACATAAACCTTTACTCATAATCAATTACTTATAAGGTGGTTTCGCAGGGAACGCTCTTTACTTTACGCTCTTAAGTTTTTTAAGTCTATTAAGCACAATCCAACTCCACAAGTTTAGCATGCCCAATGAGTAAGTTGTTCCAAAGGCATGGATGGTTTATACGATCTCAGAGGAAATTTTTCTTAACGCTTTCTTTTCCGGGCGACTTAGTTGCAGCACCGATCAAACCAGTAATCAAAACTTATCAAAATATTTTTAAATCTGAGGCTCAGTCTGTAAATCGCTGCCCGTAGATAATGAAAAAGTTTACGATAGTGACGTCAATGTAATGTCAAAAAGTTCTGAATTATCACCGCATACTTTTTCTGACTATTTCGTAGGCATTTCTAAGCATATCAGCTTCTTCAACATGCTCCATATACTGGTTATAATATTTTGATGATGAAGGGCATCAAGAATTTTCCCATCCGTCTTATTTATTTGTTCCTTCAACTCTGTGATCTGTGATTTGAAACTTTTCAGGATACTTTTTCTATCTTTTCTAACAGTTCCATGACCGTATATGTTTCCAAATTTTAACATCTATAGTAGTGGTCGCGTTGTAAAAAAATTTTCAAAATTGACAACATGGGGTTTGCTGACGAAATTCTTTATAAGAGCTGCCATAACTCTAGAGCCTAGTTGCTTTTCTGCAATATTTTTAACCTTACCAGTGTACAGCTGAAATTCAAAACGCAAGGGGATACCTTGAATTAAATAATAAGAAATATGTGAAGTTCTTTATTTGGTTTCACGTTTAACACTGATTTCTTAAGACCTAGACATTGTATTTATATCTTACCAACTAAACTATTTCTTACAAATACATCTTTATCCTAATCTATCCTTAATTACTTAACTAATTGTATGGAAGGACGAAGACGTACTTCAGAGGAAAACCTAATTATCATGCCCGACAAAAGCATCATAAACCATGAAATATTAGAAAAGGTCAGTCAGGGTTTATGATAGGCATGTAATTAGTAAAAAGGGTCAATTTCACGGAAATGCGTTAATGCATTCGTTTATGACCCTTTACCAGGATTCATGTCATTAGTGACTGGTTCCATAACTCCTCCCTCTTCAAGTTCAAAGTTGTCCTCGACTTTGCTTGGAATTGTTTTATTTTATTTACTTTTTTTTTTTTTTTTCGAATCTTATCAATTCATTTTACATAGTTTTCGATTGGGTCCAAAAATTTGTAAGTGATTAATATTTAACAAAAACATCCTTTGAAATTTGAACAATTGGGTTTTGTGTGTTTTTAATGAAAGTACAATTATTTGGTTTTCTTTTTAATATACTTATAAGATAGTTGTCTTGAACCGGTAAATTTAACACCAAGTGATATAGAATGGATGCTGTTAATTTTAAGTTATTGTTGTTTGGCACAGGAAATATCTGATAGATTGGGTAGTCTGTTAGTTCTAAAAAAATGTTACTAATTTATGTTGTTCAATGAGGACGTCAGTTTTTATATGTTCCAATTTATGTGGCATAAATTTATAAGATAATTATTTATTTTTTTTTTTTTTTTGTGTTGCTTTAAACAGGTTACCCGTTTTCATTAAGATGTAGCCGTTCTGTTGGGGGAATAATGTTATAAGCATTTGTGCTCGGACCAGAGCTGGAGATATTATCATTAATACAAGCAGTATCCCCGGGAAAATTATAATGCTTCCTTAATTTCTTTTTCCTTTGTGGATGTGTTTTGGAGTTGTGTTTATCAAATACATATCTAAGATCTAATTTATTTTTAGGAATGTTTCTGCGATATTTATTGTCAAGAGGGAAATGTTTACGATTCACATTTGCTTTGGAAATCCACTTTTCTTTATTGCTTTGAATATTTTTCAGTATTTTTTCTTTGTCCAATTTTGTTCTGCCAAAAAATATATTGAACGGAGTTTCATCGGTCGTTGAGTGGATGTTATTATTATAATAATATAAACATTCTTCTATTGGATCCAATAGTTTTAAATCTGAATCTTCTAGATTTTGCCTTTGTAAAAATATTCGTAGTTGCTCATTTAGGGTTCTATGAGCAACCTCAATATCGGAATTTCCTGTTTTATGATACGGTGAGCATAAGTGATAAGATATTCCTTGTTTGTCTAACCATTCTTTTGTTTTGATACTTGTTATAGCTCCCTCGTTATCAAAAACTATGAATTTGGGACTTCCTATTCTATTAAATATTGTTTGCAACGTATTAATAATTGTATCCCATTGCCTATTAGCTAGCTTTTGTATCGTAAGGAACTTACTAAATTTATCTATGCAAGTAAGATAAGGACTCTTATTATCACGAAGCCATATATCAACATGATAGATTTCTCTTATATCAGATGGAGTAAGTGTCATTCTGAATGGTTCCTTTGGAGGATGTCTGTCATATTTTGCTGTTGCGCAGATAGTACATTTATTAACATAATTTGTTATGGCTAGTTTCATATTCGGATAGTAATATTTTTTGCGTAATCTATTATATAATTTGTTAATACCTAGATGGTTTGTTTCTTGATGTTCCTTAGCTATGATTTCCAATATATCTGAGTGCGAACAATCATATAGAATATAGTTACAATTCTCAATAGTTAATTTAGGATGATTTAATTTCCAGTTTACATATTCATTCTGAAAAGTTGCTAAAATAGATTTATTAGGAACTTTAAGTCCTATTTTTCCAGTGATCGGAACATGATTTTCTAATATATACCTTGCTTCTTTGGCGGTGAATCGTTTATAATAAAAAACTATCCTTTTTCCACTATGAAATGTTTGGGTAGTGCAACGAATGCGTTTTCCATTTTTTATAACTATTTGTAATTTAAAACAGTTCAATGGTTTTTCGGAAATGCTGATATAGTTCGTGTTGTCTTCACGAGCTGTATGCTGTGTAGCCATAGAGTCAGATCTTTTATTCATCACATCTATCGCATTTACTTCAATTCTTGAAAGTGCATCTGCTACAACATTTGCTTTGCCTTTAATATATTTGATAGTAAAATCATACTCAGCTAATTTCAGTTTCCATCTGAAAAGTTTAGGTGTATCCTCCTTTATACTTTGTAGAAATGTAAGAGGCTTGTGATCAGTTTCTAATATGAATCTTCGTCCGTATAAATAGGGTCTGAAATATTTGACCGCCCAAACTATCGCTAAAAGTTCTTTCTCGATAGTTGCCATGCGTGTTTCAGAATCATTTAGAGTTCGTGATGCATAACATATTGCATTACTTCCTTGAGATAAAACAGCTCCCAATGCAAAGTTTGAGGCATCAGTTGTTACAGTAAATATTTTATTAAAATCAGGGTGGGTTAAAATAGGTTCATTTAAAATATAATTCCTTAATTTCTCAAATGATGCAATATAATCTGAGTCATTTATATTTACTGAATTAGTTTTTTTTAAAGTGAGTGTAAGTGGTTTTGCTATCAAAGCATAGTCTTTAATAAATTTCCGGTAAAAACCAGTGAGGCCTAAAAAGGATTTGACCTCTTTTGTAGTTTTTGGTAAAGGAAATTTGCGAATTGCTTCTATTTTCTTAGGATTTGGTCTGATACCGTCTTTAGTAATAATATGTCCTAGAAATTCTGTAGATTTTTTTAAAAATTGAGTTTTTGACATTTGAATTTTCAAGTTGGCTGAACGTAATGCAGATAAAATCTTACGCAATCCAACTTCGTGCTCCTCCAATGAAGTGCTAAAAACTAAAATATCGTCCATATATACGATACATATTTTATAAACGTACTCCTGTAAGATTGTGTTCATCAATCTTTGGAAAGTTGCAGGAGAGTTCTTTAATCCGAAAGGCATTCGGGTAAATTCAAAATGCCCTTCGTCAGTCGAAAATGCTGTTTTATGGCGATCTTTAGGTTCTATTTCAATTTGATGAAATCCTTTCGCCAGGTCAATTGTAGTGAAATAATTTGCATTACCCAATTTGCCCAGGATGTCATCAATTTGGGGAATTGGATATTTGTCTTCGACAGTTACTAAGTTGATTTTACGGAAATCAATGACTAATCTGTATGTGTTTTCCTTTTTGGGTACCACCAATATCGGTGAATTATACGGACTGGAAGATGGCTGAATAATTCCTTGTGCCAAATCTTCTTGAATTTGTTTTTTTATGAAATCTTTCACATGATATGGCAACTTATAATTGCGCTGATAAATTGGCTCATCAGTTTTTAATTTCAATGTATGTTTAATTTTGTGTGTAAATGTTAATCTACATTGCGGATCATATTCTAAATCTTTAAACTCGTTCTTAATTCTAGCTATAACATCTATCTCCTGAGAAGAGTAGCTATTAGGATCAGGGTGTTGATCTATTTGTTTGTCAAAACTATCAATTATATTTGAGAACTCCTGAATAATTTGAGTTGGAATATCAGTTCCAAATGGTATCACGTAGCCGTTGACTTTAAGTTCAGAACGAGATATGCAAATATTAGCACCTAAAGCTATTAAAATATCCATTCCAATTATAGCATCGAAATTTGAGAAAGAAATATTGGCTATTTTCCAACTAATTGTAGCTTTTACACCAAACTCTTCAGGTGCGAACGTCCTAAATGTCTCTGTACACGCAATTTTCCCATGAAGTGTATGAAGATAAATTGGGTGTCGTAATTTTTCTCTACCTGAGATATGGACCTTTTCAGCAGACATGATACTCGTTGAAGATCCTGTATCAATCAGACAGCGTAATATATGACCCTGAATACTTAATTTAATGATGGGTAATATTGTAGACATTCCGAGGCATGTAAAGGAAAATCCTGATTACAATTTTCTACATGCAAAGAAGATTCATTTGTATTTACTGTATTCATCGACCTATCAGTTGACAGAATGTGATCAGCAGGCTGATTATGAAATCTTCTTGAGTTCGAACATGTGTTCCGTGAAGGATCGTAGTTCGTTTGTGGAATGTTTTCAATATTTGGCTGTTTATTTATTATATGGTGTGGTTGTTGACTCAACCACTGTGGGTTCATTGTGTAACTTACGGGGGGAACTGCACTTGAACTATTTTCAACTGTATCCACATTGAACCTATGAAAATTTGATTTTTTCAATTTTTGAGGCTTTCCAAAATTTAAGTACCCTGTCTCATGAAGGATAATTCTAACTTCTTCCAAACTAGCAGGGTTCCTAGCCAACAGTACACTCTTGAGTGGTTCTGGACATTTATTTATGTAAATGTTTTTTGCCATTAAATACCTACTTTTAACTATATCACTTTTTTGGTTGCTGGTATAATTACTATCATTTAAAATTTTTTGACTAATCAAACATAAACACTTACAAAAATAATCATATAGTTGATTTGCTGTGTAAAACGTCGCACTGCATAGTCTCTCCTGTAGTTGTAGCTCCGTTTCCGCTGTGTCAAAATGTGCAATCAATGTTCTTCTTACTTCATCCCATGAGCTCGGGTTATAGGTGAGTATCGCTTCCCTGGCCTTTCCTGTAATCCTTAAGAGCACTTGCTGCGTTAGCTGAACCTTGAAATCACTAGCATTTAAATCGTCCTTGATAGCATCTACGGCACGAACAAATGGATATAAATCCGATTGATTTCCATCAAACTGAGGGATGGATGAAATAAACGCGTTCAATTTCCCGTAGTCCATTTTTGCTTCTCTTAAATTGATTGACGTAAATTTTGCGATTAATGCGTCCAGTTCTAGTTCTATCACGTTCTACTGATTTTATGAAAGTAAATCTTTCTTTATCGTATCGAACAAAACTAACGCGGAGATTCTTTTTGTCTGGTTATAATAACTTGCGTAAAATATGAATTTTTACTCAATTATAAAAACCGTGACCCGACTGCGCCAATTAAATAATAAGAAATATGTGAAGTTCTTTATTTGGTTTCACGTTTAACACTGATTTCTTAAGACCTAGACATTGTATTTATATCTTACCAACTAAACTATTTCTTACAAATACATCTTTATCCTAATCTATCCTTAATTACTTAACTAATTGTATGGAAGGACGAAGACGTACTTCAGAGGAAAACCTAATTATCATGCCCGACAAAAGCATCATAAACCATGAAATATTAGAAAAGGTCAGTCAGGGTTTATGATAGGCATGTAATTAGTAAAAAGGGTCAATTTCACGGAAATGCGTTAATGCATTCGTTTATGACCCTTTACCAGGATTCATGTCATTAGTGACTGGTTCCATAACTCCTTGTACCTTTATTTAAACACAAACACCTATTTTTTTCATGGCTTCTCGGCCGGACCGTTTTCTCCTGAAATTTTAAGTTTATGGTTATCAAACAATAAATTGTCGATAAAGCATTATAACAACCAGAGAGTGAGTCAGGTTTTTTTTTTAAATTGATTTTTGACAAAATGGCGTTGTTTTGGAAAAAAACTGTAAAAACACCAAAAAATGCTCGAAATCTTTTATTAACAATATGAACTTAAAAAAAATCCTACGTACTTCCTAGAAGACGCTTGTTTTGAATATGCTGTAAAAATTTCAAGTAAATCGAATAAAAAATGTTTGGGAAAGCAGTTCGGCCAGTTTGAAAAACGTTTTTCCGATATAAACGCGTTGAAAGTTTAAGTTATTTGATAGTTAGTTAGTTTTTGATAAATTTGTTTTACCTCTAGTCTGCAGGCCCTGCATTATATAATTAGCCTTCCAGATTCTCCTCCTCCTCTTGCCCTTCCTTTGCAATCGATTGTGCATCAATCCTCGCCTGATTTGCCTCATTGATAATGGATTTCTTTGCCCCAACAATGCGTGTGGCGTCACTTTCATGGTAAATTGTTACGTGTGGGTTCGCTGCTCTCGGGGGGAGCTTCCACCACGCAGTATCCGTTCATAGATCACAAGCCTTGCACACTTTAGATTTCACGACATAGTCGACAACTTTCCCGATACAGTATCCAATTAGAATAATTACACCGAATAAAGATGGAAACCTGCGTCTTCGCGACGACCCATCATCCGACACTGTAATACCGTCCATTTTGACGTTTCCGGGTGCTTTAGCTTTTTCTTCTTGTGCTAATTTTGAAATACTCCTCTTACAAACAATATTAGCAGCTTGCTTGATATTACCAATGAGTATCGTAATAACTTTAAAATACAAAGTGAGGCAGTTCCATTATTCCAAAAAATTTTTTTATCCCTTGTAGACCAACTCCGGGCATACGCAACGTAAGTATATATCGCCGACTAATTTCATAGCCATGACTAACGTACGGGGAACTTAGAATTTCTTTTTCACCACAATATTTACAGGATATCACTAACTTGAATTCCAAGCCTATTATTGAAGTTGCGTTAAATTCAATGTCGGAATTACAAACCTTACATACAACGTAATTCGAAATCACAGAAAAATCAGAAATAAAATTTATTATTCGGTAGCCGCATAATAAAAATGGCGTGTTGCGCCAACTTCCACGTGACATTTATTTCAACGGAGACATTTATTTCCTTCATTTTATGGCCATTGGAAGGTTGTCTATCGTGCGCTTTCGGTTTCTTCCCAGGGAAATTTTTAACTCCTTTTGTGTTTTCATAAATCGGTTTATTTTCGTTTTGAACTAACGCTCAACTAGCTGAACACGTGTACAGTTTGATTTTTATTAAAATTGGGGCAAATTGTACTCTGAATGGGAAGTTCGCGATGCCGCTCGAATTTAAAATTTCGAACACTTAGCGATTTTTCCACTATATGAAACGTTGCTATATGATTTCGATGATGATAAGATGTACTTTAGAGCAAACACAAATGTTTGATTTGCCGAAAATCCTATAGTGGTGTTCCCCTTAACTCGCTAAGGATTCTGACAATACAGCTATTTTCCATCACCTGTCCATATTCCCTGAAATAATAATTTTCTTTTTTATCCGGCGAGCAGCGTTTGAAAAGAGATCGATTTATTTTAGCTGTCTTTCATTCAGTTTATGTGAGACCAATTTTTCCAATTTCTGAATGTTTGCCGTAGCTTTGCGATGAAGAGATACTGCTTTCTGCGTCACATTCAATTATTCTCCGAGTTCTTGTTGCATCTTAGTATCGTCTTCAAGTGTTTGTCTTCAAACTTTTTCGATTGTTTGCAATGCTATTCGTTTCTCACGTCAAAATTGTCACTTTTTAATTGTTTAAATCACTCGAAGCACTAACTTTTTTTAAGAGTATATCCACTGGTTGCTTTGACAATCAGCTCTTCATATGAAAGCCAAAAACCAATGCTGTGGATATGAAAAAAGACATACTTGTTGACAAATTTCGTCAGATATTAAAGGCAGAAGATGGCGCTGCAGAATTGGTCTTCTTGCCTTAAACTTATAGCGAGTGCCATCTCTTCTACCTCGATAGCACTCGCCATTCACCGTAACGGCAGCTCCTTCCTCATTTCGAAAAAATGAGGACCGATGATGACGCCAGCGTGTAAACCGCAGCAAACAGTCAATTTTAATGGATGTAATAGTGATTCGTCATTGGCTTGGGGATTGTCTTCGCTCCATATACAGCAACTTTTCTCATTGACTAAGCTATTTATATAACAATGACCTTCATCATCAAACAGAATTCTTGGGTAAAAATGCTCATCTTCGACCAGTTTCAAATTAGTCCTATCAGCGAAAATGTGACCTGAACGATAGTCATTTGGCTTTCATTCTTGCCCAAGCTGTATTTCATAGGCACGTAAGCCAATACCTTTACGTAATGTCACGTATCTTCCATGTAGTCGAAGGTACGACTACATCTTCGATACGTACATTTCTTTGTCCTGTCGATGGTTTTGAATCAAATTGTTTGCTCACCAAGGTTTGTATTGATTTTTTGAACGTAAAATGAACGAAGTGCTCTATGAACTTCGCAAAGAAATTGATTGTTTCAAAGTAAATTTCCACAATTTGGAAGAATTCCGGCGTAGAACGATTCATGATCGTTGCCGAACCTTACTGAAGAGAAATGTCAACACAGTTTGATTTTCTCAACTGTCAAACCATACACAACAACCATCGAACTTTCTTATGCCGCTAAAAAATCACTAATTATCAGTTCTGAAACCCCCTTCACACAACCGTAACTGGTGATAAAATATGCGCACAGCATAAGTACAAATAATGATAACACCCCCGGTTGGCTTCTGTCAGACAGAGATAGTTTTGAGGGGGGTATATTATATTCCAATACTATTAGATAGGGAGTTTATTCGAAACCTTTGAGCTGGTCAGTACCAGCGATGTGATCTTAGTGTGAAAGTTTGGTATCGAACGAATTATTAATCGGTATGGTAGAGAAAATCAGGGCCGATACTGGATAAAATACATTAAAGCCCATCGAGTTTTCGATCATCCTGGGGTTGACTTACAACTAGTTAGTTCTGGAAAGACAGGCAGTTAATTAAAAAATATTTATTGGACGTTTTAAGACGTTCAAAAGAAACAATCGTTTAAGAAACGATGAGAATCATGGAAAGTGTAAATATGATTATTGCATCATTCACACTTTCCAATCGAATTTAAATTATAAAAATGCAATAAAAGGCTTCGATAAACCGAAACGTGATTCGACCCCGGAAGAATTCTTTCTATTCCGAACACCAAGGTTTTACTCTGTGGAACACATTTTTCTTGACTCATCACAGAAAATTGGGTTCGTTTAAGGAGGTTAAGGTTATACCTATATAAAAGGCTACATTGGAAAAGAGGTTGTTCAAGCGTATTTAACCTATTAAGGACGATTTGGGATAATTTATTTGAGAACGATAATTGACATTTATTTAAATAATTTTCATTTTTCACATTCTCGTTACTTTCTGCCAAAATCCACATGCCTCTTGATGCTATTTGATATTTTCCGAAATGTCAACAATAAATGAAAAAGCAACCTGACCAATCAATGCTGATGAAATTATAATTTTTCAATTGTTGTTTTAGAGACATCAATATTCTAAGCAAAACGCAAAAATTTACTAATTTTATTCATTAATTATTATTATATTTATTTTTCTAACTTTCCGTATTATATTTGTTTTTAATTTATTGATACATTCTGTTAATAATACAGAAGAAGAAGTCGATGAAAATTCATTTATAGTTCCTATCAAACAATCCCAGATACGTGCCCTTTCATTAATCACTAAAATGGTTTTCATATGTTTTGCAGTACATACAACCGATGACCTTTTACGTGAAAATTTAGCCGCTGCAATAGCCAGCTGTGCTCCTTTCGGCAACAATACTCAGGAATTGGGAAGATTAAGGACAGTAACTCCAATTGTCGGATACATGGTTAGTAACAACCCGAACGTTCATCGCACGGTAGCAATGGCGCTGCAAGAGCTTTCAAAGGATCCTCAAAATTGCATTACAATGCACCAGGTGGGTTTTAGTCGAGAAAACGACATATATCAGTATTAACAAACGTGCCAAGATAACGAAGTTATAATTATTGCATTCACAGAGCGGCGTCGTGCCGTTCCTCCTCGAGACAGTTGGATCCACTGATAAAATTCTTCAAGCAGCATCGGCTGGATGCCTTCAAAACATCCGTGAGTTGGCCTTGCGCGCTGAGGAGTACCTTCTTAAACAGGACATGTGAGCTTTATCAGCTTAGCTAAGTTTAGAACCAATTATTGTTGTTGTGCTTAAATTATATCTGTTATCAAGTATAAACCAACCAAGTTTCACTTATAGTCCTTGTCCTTGTAAAGCTGACATCGACAATGACGACTTTAATCCAGATTCCTAAGAAAACGTTTGTTTTCCCTGTGGTTGAAATATTAATTGTTGAATTATAATTTATGGAAAAAGAGACTGGTAAAATCATTTCAGAGCTAAACAGACATAGGTACTAAGGACTTACAAGTTGAGAAATACTAAAGAAATCAGTGATGATGATGTCTTTATAGATGGAATGAAAATAAGGGCAGAAAAGTGAAGTAGGTAAGAAAATTTAGAAAATTTCTTCACTGAATGGTGTCTGATAGTCTTATTTTCTGGGGTTACTTCAACTATGTTGGCGCTGAATAGATACAATCCTTTGGAACTATAATCGAAACTAATCTCAATGCTGACCAAATCACTTTCTTAATTTTTATTAGCTGATGTCCTTTGTGCTTAAAAAGATCAGTCATTGTTTCTTTTAAACCTTGCCATAAAAGCTCAATGTTTAAACCTTTTTCAACAACATCCGTAGTTAGACGTTTTTCGTTATCTTCTGAATTTCTTTTCAACAAAAAAATACCACCTGATTTTGTTCCAAAAAAAAGTGACATCCCCACTGGAATTTTATCGTGAGGGGCTTCATCGGGGTTAACTTGAATAGGAAAAAGGTCCCACATAAATTCGTGCATGACTTTTGCCTCGTAGAAGCAAAGTTTCTCTAAAGGTCCGTGCTCCTTGGGGCACACGTTGAAGTTTTTAACCCTGCCTTCGCTTTTTTTGAAAATTCATGTGCTTATCAGTACACTAGGGCTTGCTTTACTAAGAACTTGTAAGAGCATGGAAGGCATTCCATGCAAGCAGACGTAGTGGTTCTGATAGTTGAGTTTACCTTATGTTTATTTGCAGACCCTTTGCTCTCGACAAACGTTTCTTCAACTGTGATCAATCATTTTTGCTATTTAATTTACTGGTTCACGTTTACTGGTGAACGTGAAACACGGAAATTTTTGGGCTTTGGGAAGTACCATCATCAATTTCCAGTGGTATTCACTGGTGCGCATCGGCTGAGTAATCATGTAGCATTTTCCAATTTTAACCAACGTTTTTCAGCTGGGTTTTGCTAGTTGACTCCAATATTTGTGCAGACTCAATGTTTTAGTCTCCTTTTTAATTTATCGGTGACACTCCCGAAGAATATAACTGCATCCAGTACGCCTCTTCAGAATCTGAGTTGAGTAGTTTGATACGCTTTTACTTTTGGTGAGTTCTATGGATTTTGTCCTCAATTCTCTTGATTGTTGAAAGCTTGAATCCATGCAACTTTGGAGTGTCAATATGATATTGTTTTTCCTTCATCCTGGCTGCCGTATTTAGAGGTAGAACACTAGTTCAAGCATCTGGAGAGAAGGACTCTGGACATCCAGGGAAGATGGGGTGTATCTACTGAACATTGTTCTCAAGCGATAAGGCCAGTAAAGGTCCCCAAGGAAGACATTTTCATGGAGATGGCAGAAACCATAAGACAAGTGTGCAAAGCACATACAATATCAGCGAGAAAGTAGATCACAATAACAATATTAGTAACGCAAAAGTCAATAAACAACTTGGAAGAAGCCGTAGCCCTTGAATTGAAGAAAAGAACCTACTTGTACTTTTTCTTTCTCTTTGGACTATTTTCGTTTGGACTATATCTCAACTTGACCACTTGGAGGTCTTGGACTTAAACTACGTAGAGCCTGGAACTACGAAGAACGATCCTGGACCACTTGGAGACTTCCATGGACTTAAACTATGTAGAGCCTGGAACAATGAAGAATGATCCTGGACCTTTGACAAGCAATCATATACCACAGTCTGTGTGATCAGACTGTAGATCGATAGAAAGTTGCGCAAGACCGTCTGTAGAAAGTTCTTCAGCTTATTTTGCGGTCTTGCGTATCGTGTTTTTTATCTTGCACTATAAGTATCTAAGTTATGTGATATGATAAATAAAAAAACAATGAGAAACATCAAAACATCGACTAAATGTTAAAGAAGAACACTACTGAAATTAGTGCATAACATCAGAATGAAGTTTTTAGTCGATTTCAATGTGAGTTATTCGTCATGTGAGATAAGATTTTTCATCATTTCAGCCGCGAATAAAAGTATTTTCTGCCGGATTTTGATGGTAACTCAAAAGGTTTTATTTTTGTACTTTCAAGAAAACCAGAATAATATACAAGGTGGCGGATGGCCCTGTCTATTTGCTGTTATGTATATTGTTGCGCTTACCTAGGTGCCCGGTTCCTTTAACTTAGTAAACTCGAAACTTCTTGCAAGTGAAACAAAAATTTGAAGCTAATTAATTGTCTTTTAATCTTATTTGAGCACACTTATAAATTCTCCTCACACTTCACTGGATTCAAATATCGATTCACTAGATCACTGTCAATCTACCACTTTATTTCCTTTACATGGTTATTCACTTCTAAATTTCACTTAAGTCGATCACTTCCGCTCGCGTACAATTTACCTTCACTGTAACACCATTTAATTCAGCACTTTTCTTGACACGTACTACTTTTCTTGTTCACTACTTTTTAATCTTAACATCATCTCCGTCTGCTGTAGTCGCTTATATGCTTCTATCCAGCCAATCCGGAACCTCCTTGTTCCTTCTTGTACCTTCTATGTAGATCATTCTTGAGTTTACCCTCTAAATAATTTGCATTTGCATTTTCGTTATTCCGAATCGCAATGCATTTACATAATGATTTTTTCCAGTTCGAGAATGATCAGCGTATTTGATGTTGTTATGGTCTTATGTCTTGCATTGCATTTTTGCAACTATAGTGACGCGTGAAATTTTTCGTACATGTAACAGTATATATGTTTCTATCCAAAGCTTTTGTATTCTGCACTTCTACTGAAATTTCTAACTCTTTCAATATTGCTTTTCGGAGAACTTAACGTAAAAACGGGAATTGTATTTGTAAACAGAATCGCTCACATGTATGTTTCGATGTTAAATACATGCCTGCAAATCCTACTACGATTCCCCAACTGCTTGCCAAATACATGTACTGTTACCACTGTATGCCCAAATAAAATGATCACAGAGGGATGACCCAAGCTTTGCTAATAAAACTCGAGCAGAAAAAATCGTCGGCTCAAAACTTAGCGATGAAATACCTTCTTTTTAATTTATGTCCATAAAGTAATAACACGCATTTGAAAGGGAACAATACAACACAGGGAAAGTTTCGGTATCTCGCTAGCAGGATGTTCACACTTAAATAATTTTTCTCATTATTTCGTTTCACAGTAGTTACACTTTCAAAGCGCTTAAAACGCAATAAAAATAAAAATCCTTTATTACTTTGTCCATCAATTTTTTACTAGAAGTTACAGGAGAATATTCTCACTGTTTTGTTGCTACGTTTTGGTTTGTGTTAATTGAATGTACGGAATACTATATCAGTAAGTATTTCTGCTATGGGATCTTTGTTCAATTATTATTGAACAGTGCCAAAGGAGTGCAAACAATGGTAAACAAGGTATGAAAAAGGATTATCAGTGCTGCGAACTGAATACGATTATATGTCAGTGAATACCTCCGGAGAGTTAATCAGTTGTATCTGACGATCACTTTGAATGACTGCGAATAAAGTGAAAACGGTGAGACTTACAAAAGGCGAAAGAAAAAGTGGTAGGAAAAAATTAGGAAAGTATATTCTTCAGTAAGTCAATTTTAACGGGTGAACAGACATCTTACTTAACGGTATATGATAAAAATTGGGTTTGCTGATTATTATTAATTAAAAACCTTGAGGTGTATCGCAAAATATGGAAGGAACGTTTGGGCCAGGACACATCCCAGAAATTTTTAAAATACTACGAATGCAATACAAATATTCAGAACCAGATAGACCAGGCTCTACAAAAATTGCAATACACAAGAGCGCAACTGCAGGGTTCTCAACTACAACTGCGGAAGGCTCACGAAGAAATTCGTGAAGAAAGAAAAATCCAACCGGTATTAACAATATAGAGCCGTAATAAAGCAAACAGAAAATAATATTTGGTGAGCTCTGCCCCATCATCGATCGAGTTAGTCTGCTTATGAAAATATGAAAAAGACCGGGACGTGATATTAGAGGAATAAACCGAAACGAAGAAGAACCAGTGAAGACGAGTAAATCTGCCAACAGGAGGCGAACGAATGTACAGACGAAGAAGAGTTCGCAGCCTTCCAACCCAACAAGCCAGCTGTCTGTTTCTCGGATATTAAAATTGCCCCAACTCCATCTGCCTCCAGTAACATTTCAAACCGTCTCAATACAAGACACCTAGACAACGCAAAGACAACTTTGTTTCGACAAAAAGCGTATACCTTGGCATGCAAATATTATCTGAATCTAAAAAAGACCACAACAAATAACCAAGCGAAAATGAAAGTCCAATATCCTACGTATTATCTTTGCGAGGAAGAGAGTCTGAATGTTTTTCTGTGGGGACTTCATGGCCTTAGATGTGAAGAAATAAAAAGAGACCTGGAGACCCAACGTGTTCAGCCCATTGAAGACTTCTTCTTCTAGGTTTTTCGAAACTGATCAAGGTTCTACTCCCAAAAGAGGAGATTAACATATGTAATATAACTGCAGTCTGAAATTTAATCTGTCAGGATGAGGCTCTCAAACCACGAAATGGTATGACAATGCGCCCTAACTGCATTCTTCGCCGATTCTTCGGCCAATTGCCACGCACAGTGTGGTAATTCGCCTCGCAAGTGTAGCAATTCCGCCAAAATGACACACACAGTTACGAGTTTATCCTAAATTCACCTCGAAAGTGCGACAATGCCGTCAGGGCGACACGCTGGCGGAAGAAAAAGCCACCACGACGAACATACGGGGGATCCCGTGGCCGACCAGTGGTTTGTTCTTGGCGGAGGACTGCGCGTTCGTGCGGGCAATAAAAGATATCTATTAAGTTGTTCCGGGCCGGCTTTAACTTTGTTGCTGCTTGCTGTTGATAGTGATGAAGAGTGCGGGACAATCGATTGTCAAAATCCATGAACGACGCACTTGACAGCTGGTAAATTAAAAAGATAGCAGATCGTGCAAAGAAATGCAAGCTATAAACATTCGCAGTTCCCGCAGTAATTTCATTATGCAAGCAAGGGTGGTGACCTGATTTGAGCCTTATGACAGCCGCCTTCAAGCTAAACGAAAAGACATTCAGGAGCGGTATCAGCATGAAATTTGCAAGATGTATGCTTCAGGAAAATAACCAAAGACTGCGTATCCTCGCTCATTAGTAGATATACAACAATCTGTTAAATATAGAGATACGCAAAGATAGAAGAACAAAACAGTGAAAAGAATATCAAAAAAAGATGTTCGTAACGCAATTTTATATTTAACATGAAGATTGCATGCAAACGACACGGCGAGGAACAAAAATGAAAATGTGTTAAAAGTCTAGGAAGCATTTAGGAATGGTAATTCATTTAATACAGAAAAGCAAAACAACAAAAGGTGTTCTTTGGAAATGAACTAGTCAAACAATAAGCTTTTACTGACATATGATGTGTCACGATAATCATCATTTCTTCAAACATAATAGTATAATTGCATAGTCCGGATATATTTAGTATAACTATTGACGCGATAATGAGTTCCAAAAATTTCTCATGATGCGCCTGTAGTGTGACTTCTGATAAGAGGTTAATTATTAGTTGAAATTTGTACAGAATACTTTATTAGTCACTTATTAATTTATAACAAAAAGGTCCTGTTAAGCGAAATATAATCGGAAGAAAATAGTTTCATTAGAAAATTCTACAACGCAACTGCATCAATTGCTGCTAATCATCATCATTTCAAATCATGCTTAGTTGTTCACTCTAAATATCTTTTCAAATCAGAAGGATATAACAAGCATATTATGTTGAAAACATATTATCCGATATGTCGAATCCTTACTTCCGATGCGTGTCTCAATGTTGCCAACTAATTTTGTGAATGAGATAAATAAGAGAGGATTATTAAATGTACACAGTCATAGAACGTTTTAAACGATATCTATGTCATTTTAATTGCGTTTATACAAAAAAATTTATATTAATTTGAATAGTCTTCAGTTGCATCGACTTTCTCTTCATTTTCTCATATTTTAATTCGCTCTCGTTTCACCTTTCATGGTTGTACCCAAAATGAATAACATAAAAGCTAAGAAAAAACAAAAATATTTTTCGGTTGCTATGTAGAATTTTAAGATGGAAATTTAATTTTCAAATTTTTAGTAGTGTTTTCACCATTATAGCATCTTTTGTAATATAGAAATGAATTGTTAAATGGAAATCTATTCTTTTCTTCCATCAGACCTTCTTGTTTTCAGGAGGAAAGTGATGGTGCCAACGTAAGTGCAGGAGGATATAGGGCCACACACACAAGTATTTCGCCAGTTCGGGTTCCGCAGTGCCGTTTGTAGTTCGGTCCGTAAATTTATTTTGGTTTTTGCGTAACCACTCGATTATTTTCGGCGATTTTGTTAATTAACGTAATTTACTTTCGGTCACTGCGGTATTTAGGTATTTCGGTAAGTGGAGGCGCGATCAATTTGGTTGTGTTGATTTGTGGAAGAATGTAAAAGGTAGAGTAACGTAATATTTGTAACGCCACCTTCGGAAAATCGGGTTTTCCGGTGGCTGGTTCAATAATGGAACCAGAGCGGAGGTTCACTCGGGTCCGGCCAACGTCCGTAAACCTCGCCGCACTGAGCTAGTCCGTCAGCAGCTACCATCGTAGTGAACTTCTGAGTGGCCGAGTTGTTGACCCTCTGGATACAACTCGGTGCCACGCCTCTAGGACTTCATGTCCGGGTGTCGGTGTGAGGCCGACTCGTCATGCAGATGTTGCCGTGACGATTGCGGACTCTAAAATCCATTACCAGAGGAGAGATGCGTCAAATTTTGTGGACTTCACCACCATTAAAAGTTTAAAAAATCCAAGGTATAAGCACCGAAGATTGGAAATTGCAAGGGATAGCATCTGGCAAGCTACAGAGGCTGTCCGAGAAATCAAAAGAACATCAAGAAGATATTTGCACAAATATGTTCGCAAGACGACACAAAACAAAAAAATACTGCAACCATTTACAATCCTACAAATAAACCACACCCCACATAACCCTTACCTTCACTGCACTAAAAATGGCATAATGGACCTGATTAATCACATTACGTGCTTACTTACTTACTAACTTACGTGCAGGGCAAATTCCTTGTTTCATAAGACGGGAGCCTTTATACAATTTTTATTAGCTTATGAAATTGATGATATACGATTCTAGGAAACCTTCTCAAAACCGGGTATTTGACTCCACTTCCGTTACTACTCTGTATACAAATGACATATTGTCGGGTAGACGGGATGGTAAAGCCATTTTCGTAAGGAGCAATGATTTTCATCGCTAGGTCTTAACACAAAAATTTACAAGAACAGAAGCCACAGCCATCAAGGTGCAAACGAACTCCTTTGAGTTATCTCTGATTGACGCTCTCTCCACCCTTGAGGGCTCACTTTTGGTCATAGGAGAGTTCATCAAGCTGTGGCTGAGCTTAACAGATTGATCACACGCACACAAGGTAGCCTGCACTTATCAGATGAATCAACATAGGGGAGAGGGGGGTATAATGGGGACGTTAAGGAAAATACACATTAAATTGATTAACGCAATGTATTTATTAATTAAAACTAATCACATCACTTTGGTTACTTATTGATCTATCATTTGGCATAGAATTTGGTGATGTAAATAATCATAAGAAGTTGTAATTCCAATTTTTTGAAACTTTAATGAAAACCCCATCGTGCCCCTGGGTAGGGGCAGTATGGGGTACGTATTTATTTTACGTCACAGTATAAGCAGATGTGGATTTCTTCTGTATTGTCGTCGTCTACACCAGCACAAGCTGTATGAGCCCACCGTTCACATAGTTGGCAAGCCACCCAACCTTCCGAAGACTTTAAATAAGCGTGGTTCACGTCGAGGCAGTAGAGGCACATGGCATCTTCGTCGGTATTCTCTACACCAGAGGGAGCTTATTGGGTCTTCCGTTTCTTAGAGTTCTTCTTAAACTTGGGGTCATTTGAATTAGAACACTTCTTCGTTCTCTTAAGTCGTTCTCGTTCTTCTAACTCAATTTTGTAGGGGATGACGTGAGAACAACAGTTTTCCCTCGGCGATAGTTTTTTTTCGTTTGGTTTCTTTGTTTGACTGTCGGTATCGCGAGAATTTCTTGTGGCGAAGCATTTGCAAACGAAGTTGTCAAATCAGCACATACTTTTCGAATCGGAGATTGGATTAGGCTATGTTTATTAAGTGTTGATGGTCCAGGCTGAAGCTGAGGTGTTGTTAAAGCAGGCAAATCTGCTTCAAGGGGATGTTCTCCAAGAATAGGTGGCGGCGGTTGTTTCTGGATTCCGACATTTAAAGGAACTGTTTCAGACTCATCGTTTGCTAGCGGTACGTCTGAGGTTGATGCAGCTAAAAAATCTGAATCTGTAAATTTATTCTGATTAAAAGGCCATATGGCACATTTTTGGAAGGCTCTGATTGCGGTAGACATTGTTGCAGCTTGAATATATGCATTTGCAAATATTTCGCTTATTTGAAATGTTGTTATTATTCGCCCCGGGTGTGACCTTAACCAATTAGAGCAGGCATGGTCATAGTATACACTTAAAGGTTTCATAAAACCTACATCTAAGGGTTGGAGCCTATGGGTGCAGTGCGGGGGAAAGCAAAGCATTACAACCCCATTTTTGCGTGCATATTCAATAACTGATACGTTTTGGGTATGTGTTACATGACCATCTAAAAGAAACAAGGCCGGGTTAGTTATTGACACACCAGAAAACTTGACAAATCGTTGGAACCAGCTCAGAAATATTTCAGATGTCATCCATCTTTTAGTGTTGCATTCTGCTGTCGTCCCTGGAGGAGCTCGATCCAGCAACTCTTGCTTCATTCTCTGTCGAGGAAATATTAGCGTAGGAGGCATGTAAGTTCCTGCAGCATTAAAACACACCTCAACCGTAACTGTCTGTCCTCATTGTGCTGAAGAAAGCGATCCTACCTGTTTTCTCCCCTTTTCTGCAATAATTTTGCTCTTCGTTTTTGAGACGCATGATATGCCAATTTCATCACAATTAAAAATTCTGTCTGGCGTCAAATTATATTTGTCATAGATTTCTCCGAGTAGAGAATGTTTGTCATGGTTAAATTTGTGAGCTTTGCCATTTTTTTCCGCTAGCTGATAAGCTAGCTTCCGTAGGACGATAGTGGTTAAACCAAACAAACGTTTCTCCATTTCTATAATGTTCCTTACCAGCTCCTCTTCTTCTTGTTTGGAAAACACGGGCTTGAATTTACCTGGAGTAGAGTCAAGAGACAGCTCGCTTTTCCTTATTTTAGTGACGTGACG
Organism: Stratiomys singularior; assembly: GCA_954870665.1. Classification (NCBI taxonomy): domain Eukaryota; kingdom Metazoa; phylum Arthropoda; class Insecta; order Diptera; family Stratiomyidae; genus Stratiomys; species Stratiomys singularior. The sequence continues at coordinate 60,605,576 of OX940879.1, read as the reverse complement.
CTCTAATGTGATCTGTGGTACACTATACAGGTGAACTGCTTTTCTATAGCCAACAGTTTTGCTTAAGACTGCATCAATTGCCTGTTTCATGTTTTCCATGCACCAACTAAGTCTCGAACTTCTCTTCTTATACGTCCGTACCATTTTTATACCAAAAACAAAAGATTTTCTATTATCAAATAAACAAGAACGATCCTTCAGTTAATTTACAAAACAGGGGCATAATGGGGACAAGGGTAGTGGGGCATAACGGGGTACCCCATCGTACCCCACAGCCATGTTCCCGTCATGCCCCAATTCTCACATTATTTAAAATAAAGAACCAAATGAAATTAGTGAGGGTGGGAGTATTTTTGTTCCAAATATATCAATAAATAATATATCTGCAAAAACAAAATAAATACACGATAGTAGCGACATAAACACTTACCTTTTTATATGCGTATTCGTAGTCACTCAAAATTACATGGAATTACGTTGAGAATCGTTTTTTGTTTTTAAAAACAAACGCGCGCAGTCCAGTCAACGGTCACTGTCAGACTAAAGAGAGATACAACATGGCTACCTATTAGCGAAAACAAAACACATCTAGAGCGTATAGTTCTCTGTAAGTGTGGGTGGCCCCGTCGTGCCTCGCGCCCCCGTCATGCCCCCCTCTCCCCTATAATATTACTGGCGAAATACACCAAACATCCGTTCCTTTATAACATGCTGCGAATTCCATCAGAGTCCTTAACGAGCTCTCTTCTGGTCATCAAGGGGTTTACTTCCTAAAAGAGGAAGTTTTCATCGACGAGCCACTACATTAAAAGAAAACAACAGATTGGAAGAATTTCCAATACACTCTGGTACGTAAAATTTCTCCCAAGTGCTAAAACTGCTAGTTATCTCGACAAAATGATTGAAGAATTGACAAAAAACATGAAGTATACATAAGAGAGTCAACCAGCCACAACACCTACCAATACAGCCCCTATGAGCTCCCTCAAAAACTAAAAATGTTGATAAGGATAATGAGCCAAGCCCAGAGAAGAGCTAGGAATACGGGTGATCATGATAACAAACGAAAGCTAATCGGTTGAGTAAAAAAGGAAGAAATCGCACTTAAGAATTTTGCCATAAATTAATGCCTTCCGGGAGGATAATCAAATATTTCCACATAAAAAATTAGACAATTGTGCGCCCCATCATCGGACCAAACAGACTTCGTTATGACGACTAAGGTAAGGCAAAAGCTTTTGCAAGCGCATTGAAACCAGAATTGTCATCCTAAACCCTGGTAAAGATAACACCTTCCCTGAAAATTCGAGACCTTTGTATCTCATCGCTTTTCTATCAATAAACAGTGAAAGAGCTATCTCATTTAGACCTCAGGAGACAATAGAAGAGGAACATATAATCCTTGATTTCCAAATTGGCAATTTTCTGTAGCTCACTTTGTTGGTCACTAAAGTTGGCGTGATTTATTACTTGGATTTGGCGCGATTCATTTCCCTCATTTCTATGAGCACCGCAAGCACTCACCTATTTTGTCAGGCGAATCTTGAATTTTCTAAAATAATAATTTTAAAAAAAGTATTAATATGATAATATTAAAACTAAGAGTTTAACAATATTATTTTCCGTATGGTGGGCTGCCTAAAGTTATTCCGATTTTGCAAATTACGCATGAACGTCAAGATAGTGTTAGTATTGTTGTCGATTGTGTCGAAGAGTTTCAGTGCTTTGTCACGTTAATACTTTTCTACAGTTTCTATTCGTAAGTCCCTTGTCTGTCAGTATTCCTAGCATACCATGATACTCCTGCAACACTTATGACAACTCTATTCTGAAAAAAACTGGAGAGCTTCTTCATTTTTGTCTTCTGGTAGAAAGCAGAACTACTGTAGAGTCATTCGTATGATTTGTTTGCATATAAGCATTCAGTTCTTGAGGCCAAGTCTTCTGAGTATAAGGATGGGTATAGGGAGGGGAGGAGTCCATTGAAGTTAACTCTGTTTATGAAAGTCAACTTTCGAGGGTAAGTCCAGTTGTTAACTGTAAGAGTCTGTAGCTTTTTTGTAATTAATAGGGCCTAGGATTTGTCGAGATTTTTTTTTGTGGTAGGGAAGTGAAGGCTGTTTACGCCCAGAGTGTGGGACTCCCAGACGCAAAATGCTTTTGGACTACCCACTAAACACCTCCCTTGTCAACCTGAGAACCTAGCCTGGAACCGTTTGACACATTACTTCGGGCTAGAGGCGCCTTCGGATTATGGGAATCTCTTCTCTAACGGGAAGGCCGGGAGAAGGAAGAAGTGCTAGAAAAGAGATCCATCCATCCCCGATGCCTCCCAGCACTCCAATAAAGCATTGCCTGAGCAGATTGTGGCACGCGATTCCAATTGTTAACTGTTTTCAGCATTACTCCGACGATAGTTTCCGGACAGAGCTCTCCAATTTCGCTGAGTAGGACCCCTCGCTGCTGGCTCCACCTTTTGCAGTAGAAGAATATGTGACAGGTGTCATCCGGTTCCCCTGCACAAAACACACAGTTAGGAGACCGTGCTCTGTCAATTTTGTACAGGTAGGACCAAAAACAACCGTGCCCGCTTAAGAGCTGGGTCAAGTAGAAATCAGAGGCATTTTCTGCATGACTTGTAAGCAGCTAATCGGATACATGCCTCTTCCCGGGTGCGATCTCGCTGTGTCTTGTGTCGTAGTTTTTGACACTCCTTTCGTTTTTCGGCAATTTCAGTTGACCACCAGTATACTGAAGGCTTGCTGTGTCATGGTCTTCGTAGGGACATTGAAGACCTGCAGGCGGATGTGATGATTCTCATAGTTGAGTTAACGACATCTCTTTCCGCGGGTTCTCCGTCCTCTAGCGTTGCTTCCGACAGCGGTGATCGTGCCATAAGCACTTCAACAAAATTCTCAATATCCGCTTTCTCAGTATTCCACCGGAGCCCAGAAGAACAAGCCCGTGGTCTTCGGGAAGCATCGTGATGGATCTCCAGAGCTATGTACTGGTGGTCACTGGCCGAGTAATCCTCTAGCGCTCTCCAATTTTTAACTGATTGTGCTAGGCACTCCGAGGCGAATGTCACATCAGGTATGGTTCCGACGCAACCCCATCGACGGAAAGTAGGGGTGTGGTCTGTGTACAGTACAACGAGCCCAGGTCGATATTCTCCTGGAATACTCCAGGGAATAGAAAATAAAACTTAACAAGGACAAAACCCAGGAACTGTTCGTCACCAGAAAGAAACAGCAACACTTTCGTTTATTACAATTCGATGACGAACAGATAACATGGCATTTGACAGAAAAATACTTAGTACTAGCAATTGACTACATACGACAAAAACGACTACACTGTATGCAAATCCTCGTATCCTGACAACTAATATTCTGAACATGACCAACAAAAAACTAAAAATTATAATAGCGTGTGCAGAAACTCTCATAGACAAGATTGAAGCAAGTGTGCTTAATCCCACTGGCTCCACGAAAAAAACCACTTCAAGATGGGCTATTTTAAGAAATAACCTACTACCCTTTATCATTGTTACTGCGTGTGGAATTCAACATAGTCGCAGGCATACGCCATATTCTCGTTCTGTTTACGATGAACTGCGCGATTTCCTAATGTTCCAAGAATTTATTCCACCGAAAAAGTGGGTATAATAATGGTTCTTTTATCTTTATTGCTTTTTGCGGTTTGTAGGAATATATCCGTTTTATTGAAATTTTTGATTCGACAAAAGTCAAAATAAATTTGCGAACAACTTTTCACAAGCTGGGAAACCAAAATTAATTATTGCTTCAAAATTCATTATCGCTAATATCATTGCAAACCAGAACCGATAGCTGGATATTAATCATTCGAATTCGGCAAAGGGAAATTCCAATAGCGGATGAATTGCCCTCGACATTTATTTAGCGATTGGCCAGGATTCGTTGCGATATTAGATTCATTGTAGCTATTATTGGTGGTCAACCGCAAGTTATGGATACTTGCGTAACATTCGTTTCATTCTGAATTCATGTTTTCGCTTTGTTTACTTGCGAAACTGTGAAAATCCAATTTTTCCCGTCTATTGCCTTTGTAACGAAACAAAACCAAACAATATTCTATGCCAATTGCAAATATCGGAACGACTTAAAACGATTTAGTTACAGTTCCACGCTTTAAAATACATTTACCACAATATATGGGTAGAATTTAATGTTACGAATTTATCTGTAGTCTCGGATTTCATAAGTGGAGTTTGCGTTATTTAAAGCGCAATAAGGTTGCAGATTTGTGGTTTTGGTGAAAATCAATCCTCCATTTCTGTCACCCTCATATGAAGGTTAGATTATTCACACAATGCAGGCATGATATATGACAGATAATTGGAAAAATTGGAAACAATATGAAAAAGAAATTAAATGCAAATATGGAACGCTGTTACAAGCGAAGCTCATTTTGTGTGATTTCAGAGTATGCATATTTGAAATTCGATTCACTTCATGCGTTCATACTGGTATGAGTGCGACTTATTACTTATTACAATCTTATGTGGTTAACACTACGGCAAAATTAATTTACTTCCGATGCGATTTCAATGTTTTGGCTAAAAAATGTCCTTTGAATCCATTGAAACGGTCGCTCAAAATATTTTACTCAATATTTTAAAGGAACTAATAACAATTTATTGCAATTTCCGTCATTTTAATCCATTTGAGTTATGTGTCATCAACCAGAAAACGTCAAATTGAAAGACAAAAGAAACGTGAACTAAAAGAGGTACGAGAAGGCAAAATCTAAAGAAAGACGCACTTAAGAGTGGGAAATTCATTAGGTCGGTGGTCGGCTCCGGGGCGAGTCAGAAAGGAAGATTAAAGGGAGCTGCGTCCGATAACGATTTCCACATGGTACGTTGGAAAGGATCACAGAAGACCACAAAGAAATTCAGCACTCGCAAGCTTACAATGACTTAATGCAGTGCATTCTAAACAAATAATTCAAGGGACAGATGTAGGCAGCACAGTGTTACCTGTGCAGTGCATTGCTGGTAAAATTCACAGGCGGGAGGACAAACCTCAACTTCTTCAAAGAAATCAAGCTACACCTGAGACCTGAGGAATCAGGGCCACTTTTTGGACAGTATGATTGGTTCAATCGGCAACGTAGTCAAGGGTCCGAAACCAGTAGTTTCAACCATCAGACCATATCTTCCTTGGTAATAAAGGATTTTTTGACATTTTCGAAGTCACTGAGGCAGAGGAGATTGTTCGTCAAGCTCTCCATAAATGAAGCAACTTCAGGGTTAGGTTGCCGGCTGCAATTTCAAAAAGTCAAACGGTCGCAGTCGTGGAGCTTTTAGGAAGACAGGCCGCGAAATTTCTTCGGAGAAAATCCAAATCGAGTGTGTAGTTTGCAATCGATGTTGTAGTTGCTTTGCTTTCAGAGTTCATTCAGAGTTGTTCACTAAAAGGCAAGGAGCCTCTACTTATTCAAATTCAAATTATTTTTGTGGGTACAGTTATCTTGTCCCATTTGTATTTTTGTGCTCCCTGTCATATTAGTTCTGCACACGGGAGATGGGGCCTGATTAGAGCGTTGTAAGCAATAATCTTGACCCGCTTGCAGGTCGCTGACTATTTCCTGAAAAGAAACATAAGAAGATGGTATGCATTTATGTTTTTCTTCCAAACAGAGCCTAAGTGAGCTCAAAAGGTGTTTTTCGTATTGAAAATCACTCCCAGATACTTCGCTTGCTTGGAGCAGTGTACCACCTGCTCGTTCAACTTTCCGATATCACTGATGTTCTTCGTTTGACGTCCATATTTTTGATGTGGTTCCATGAACACAATCAGCTCGCTTTTTTGTAGCGTTAACCCTTATCCCCCACTTTTTGTAGTATGCAGTTAACGAGTCCAGGTACCTTTGGAGCCTCGTCCGCGCAAAGCGGAGAATGTGCTCAGATAACCACGCCAATCAGTCGTCGGTGAAGCGATTTAACTGGATTCCAGATTGGTATCGGGAATATCAGACGTGAACATATTAAAGATGAGAAAGGGGCCATTAATACCAACGGGTTTTGGAACTAGCTTTACCAGACACGGTAAGGGCTCCCTCCTTCTCCTCATGAAACTACCTACTATTTTTGTAGCACTCACCGGGAAGCTAAATTGAATTTATTTGTAGATAAGTCCGTCGATCCAAACCGAATCAAAAGCTTTTTCTACATCAATGAGGCACGCTACCACGGAAAACAGCCAATGCATCTACAGTTGGGTGAGCTCTTTTAAAGCCGAATTGTCTTTCCGGTACAGTTCCTGCTTCTTCAGAGAACTGTGTGATACCTTGAAGGATTACTCTTTCCAGTTACTTCCCTACGTTAGACAAAAGAGATATCGGATGAGTATTGGCTACGTCAGTACTATTGTACTCTTCCGAACTCTACTCTATTTCGGCAAATTGCCGTTGCTGGGGGAAGTAGCAAATGTTCATGCAGTCGTTTAGAAGGATTGCGAGAAGAACAACGTAAGTATGGGAAGGTTTTTTTATAAAAAAATTTGGAATTCCATCAGCCCTAGCCGTTTTTTGGAAATTTTGCTCTAGTGCAAGCATCCTGAGTTTCTCAGGGATCACAAGTTGGTACAGGTTACAGCCTAAGGATTCAAATCGGAAAATCTAGTCAAGCACAAGATCTTCTGGTTCCGTACGACTCGTACGCAGGATCCTAACATGCCTTCTCTCCTTGAAGAACTTTCTCAAAATGGTTTGCGATGGAGTCAGCAACAGCCTTGTCAACCATGAGCATGGAAACGTTATAAGTGAGAACAATGAGAAGGGAAACCTTCAGGCAACGGTCTGGTATGCTAGGGTCTGTTCGAATCTCTCATTTGCAAAATCAGATGTTCTTCTCGACGTCATTCTATTATGTATAAGTATAATTATAAAAAGGTGTAACCACTGATACTCCCAGCTGACTACAATAAAGTTGCGGTGGTATATTCTTTTGAGTAGTTTTCTGACGGTGTTGTGTCTGCGATGAAGCTCCAAAATGCCTGGAGGAGTTTTTATAGAGATCCTTGAGATGACCGTATTAAGGGTTGAATTTAAGCTAGCGATTCCCTCCTTGTGAGGTTTTTCGATCTGTTGCCTCCAGCTGAGTCTGTTGCCTCCAGCTTAACACCCTTTTTCACCTTTATGGTCAGCGTCAATGACTCCACATTCGAAGTTCGTCTAGCTCAAGGAGATATTTACCAATTCGGCAGACACAATGAAAATATCAATGGTTGACGAGCTTTTTCGTCTTCAGAAGGTGCGTTCCTTCGGCACAATCGAAATGAGATCCATATTTGCTTGCCTCCAGTTGAAAAGAGACGTTCTATTTCCATTTGATACGTGATTATTTCATGATGGACGTCTTTCGTTGGAATCTCCCCCAATCAATCACTAAAAATCAAACTTTTCACACAAAGTGAGTCCTTTTTCCAAGTCTACAGTGATACCTCCTCTCGAATATCCGTGTTTTACGTACATTCCTACTAATGCAAACGTTCACCCTCTCAGAACTAAGCTTAATATAATAACGTATGCCCACTTCAGTCTTCTAAGTCTGGGTCGTCATCGCTTATGAAAGAAATCTAGTCTATGCATGTCTATAAATTCTTGTACAGAGTTCTGTTTATAACGTTTATAATGTTTTTAAGGAAGTAGGAGATTGCATCTCCTCTCCTAAGCCTCCTTGGACTAAGCATAACCTCTGAAATTGAACCTAAGAAATTGCGGGGTGGCCTTTACTGTTGCAATTTACGTACAAAACGGCATATTTTCCCTCTTCCTTTTCGATCAGACAGTCTTTGGACTAGTGGTGTGTGTCACACTTGTCGCAACAAGGTTCCATTCCGTAATTTGAAGTTACATGACCAAATCGTTGGCAATTGACACACTGCGAGGTGTTTGATTTAGCCAAACGCTTCCATTCTACCTTTTGGTGAAGGAGCGTTTTTACACTTATACACTTATTGAGCTAGCGGATGTTTCGGGAGTTAGTATAAATGTAGGGTCATTGGCCTATTGGATGGTTTGGACGGGATTTAGGTAAGTGTGGGGTCTGTGACGTCTTTGGAGACGATTTCAAAAGTTTTTCCAAGGCAGGACAGGAGCCAAATTGGTTGGGTGGGTGAACTATGCATGCAGGATTCAGTGGATGAAGATCTTTGGGAGAAAAGGAAAAGGTTTTCGCCTTTTTTCGATTATGATGAATTGCGTGTTGGACCATCAGCTCTGTTGGGTGGTTGCTGTGTGGATCGGGGTAAGGCGTTCACTTTGTAAAAAAATTTACAAAGTGAACGGCTAAGGAGTTAGCTTTATTGATAGGGAACATGTTTAATGGATTTTTGTAGATTTAGCGGTATTTCAGTTTATCGAGTCTGAGACAAGTTTCCCGGATCCATTTGAAGGTATAAGGACCAAATAAGGTGTTGGTATGAGAGATGATGTTATTTTGTTTTTATTGTGTGATTTGATCACGGTTTTGAATGGATATGATGAGGTCATCAATACGTTCTTTAATATGGTATAGGTTAGAGCTGAATCGGCTGAATGAAGACATGAAGACTTATTATTAGTATCGGTGGATGTAAAGTTGTTAAGCGATGGCATGGAGCACAGTTTATGCTTCAAGGGCGTGTTCAATACTTTTCGGATGGTGTTGGAGAGAGAGAGAATAGTGGGGGATATCGATAGATAAGAAGTGTCGATAGAATGCCGTCTTTGTCGTTAATACCGCATGTGGTTTTTACAAAAGGCGAAATAATCAGATTGTAGATTATAGGCCACATATGACTTCCATGTGGGAAACACAAAGGCGTTGGTTACAAACATATAGGGTGTAAAGATAAAGGATAACATTTGAAGTCTCACCCATTACAGGAATTGGGTCATTACGAGCTGAAATGGGTACGTGCAAGAAGATTTGATAGGCTTGAATATTCTTCGTAATTATAATCACAGTACCATCGCTATAAGGGTTTGATTGGAAATCAATTACATACATCGCAAAATTTGGAAAAGAAGGCCAGTGTCCAGCGTATAGTTTGGTTTCGCAGCCAAAAAAGATTTCTAGCTCATGTCTGCAAGGTCTACAATGAATATGGTTTTCTGAATGGTTAAAGTTGGAAAAACAAATTTTTTAAGCGAATTCAAACATTCTAGCATACTGTTTCCCAGATTAAAAATAAGTTACAAATGATGTTGCAAATAAAGTAAAAGTAAAGTTGTATGCTTAGTAACTAAAGATTATAGGGGAGCAAATGTTTTCCACGCAAACGAATAAAATATGTAAATAAAATAAATACGAATAAAAAAAATTAATTTTGATTTTCCCATCAACATTAATTAATTTTCCTAGAAAGACAAGACTCTCAAGAAAATCACAAGAAACACAGGAAAATCAAGGTTGTTTTGAATTAAATTCAGGTCTGCTTAATTAAACTGCAATAAATAAATATTTTATACTAGACTTATCAAACTAACTTAAAAATTAACCCGAAACAAAAACAACAAATTCGAATATGATCAATTTTATTTCCATTCATAAAAATGCTAAGTAAAGTTGAAATATGTACAAGGATAATTTCAATGTTTTGTTCTTATTTCAATAAATAGTACATTTAAGCGATTTCTTTTCCCTCGAATAAATATATTTTCTTAAGTTCTCAAGGTTTCTTTATCGTTTGTTGTAACATTTCGTTTCGAAATACTTCTATCTAATTGTGTATAATACATTGGAAAATATTTGTATTTTCATAAATTATGTGGATTTTAAGTATTTGCTAGGAATTCATGGTGTATATATATATACCTTTGTCATATAATTAACAATTTAATAAAAAATTTTTGGGCAAAGATTAAACAAAAGTAAAGCTAAAAAATGTTTTTTTTTCAAAATAGGGTTTTGCTAGAAAGTTAACACTTATTTTATCATTCTATTCAAAAGATTCCAACCCAAAATGTTTGAATTTTTCAGGTGATAAATAAAAAGTTCTTTGTTTAAACTCATTTTCATATGACTTCAACTGAATTGAGACAAGTATATCTTTGTTCCGTCAGTTTTTTGGTTTTTTTTTCAAATTCATTCAAAGCTAAAGTGTCACGTTTGTTCTTTAAAATTTGAATATGCAAACAACATTCTATTGGAATGTATCTTTGGTAGAAGAACAGAGAAAACAATAAAGACAGACAAATATCATGAAAGGAGGGGCTTTTGTCAACAAAATCAACCGTTGTTGAACCAACTTCCTTAAAAAATTGTTTGGAGGAAACAGTCTCATTCATGAATGATGAACTTAAGCTGAGATGCTGCCGAAGGTCTTTCACCACACCAACCGGAGAAGTTCTCGAAAAACAGCAGTTTGACTTCAGAGCACAATGCAGTCTAAGAAGCATGTAAAAGCATGCAGTCCAGCATGTAAAGGCAGAAAGAAATTCAACGCGATTTGATGCCTTGCTGGGGACTACCGACCTCAAAAATGGATTAAACTGCGTGAATGCGCGGGCGTCCTGGAAGCACACGAAAATCATATTCAAAAATCAGAATATCTGATAACCTGATATTTGAAGGAATCGAGCCTTTTTTGTGACTAGAATGAAGATTTTCGAAGGATGATAGTTCCATTCTCAGGATAAGCGAAAATGATTTTCTAGTATCCTTAAAAGAGCTGTCAACGCAGCATAACGCCAATTTCTAGGTTGATTGCTAATAAAGGGGACCAACCACATTACGGAAACATCTGCTTATAACTGCTCTGCAGTCACTTCTACTCAATGAGACGGAAATATGGGAGGAAGTTCTGTAGGTACTAGTGCGGGGTTGTAGTGGTATCATCTACACCCTCCTTACTACAAAATACATACCATTTTCACTGAAGCAAGGGACAACTGAGATGAGTCTGCAGTGGTAGCAACGATCCGTATGGAATGAGCAGCAGTCTTGAAAACACGGCACAAAAAAAAGGTGACCCCATTACTTGACTTGGCTATTAAGTGGTCATAAATTAGATGTGGTTAGTTTCAAGAGGGATACGCGTAGGTATTTAGTCCTTAGTCCAGTTTTATTGCGCGTCCGCCCACCCCACATTCAGGGCTTAAAAAGTATTCGGGACTTCGCCACAAAAATACCATTGCGAATAGCAAGGGGAACTTCATTCGGCACTCAGTTAAAACTACCACGCTTGTCAATAAGCCCTAACTTCTCCAATGATTCTCCAATGAGCATTTTTGGAAAGAAAATGGTAACAAATTATATGGAAAGTTTGGTTCATCTTATAGCTTCGGCCATAATATATCATCTGATGTATTAAATGAATTGCCCTATGATAGCAAAACAGTTTTCGAAATGCAGGACATCCTGAGTCATCTTAAAGAAAAGCCGAGAATGCTGGCAAGCTTTCAATGGCATACTGGTAAAATTCATCTTTGTATTCGCGTTTAAATAGTTACTTCATAAGAAAAGCTTCATGAGAAAGAAACCATTATTGACAAACCAATAACGAAACAAAAGCAGTTCTTGACAAGAGTAAAGATGAGTCTTGCACTTGGACTGAATAAATGCTTGAGGAACACCTTAATTTTTTATCAGCAAAGTATAGTACCTTCGGCATATATCTATGGCTCCGACAGCGACAGCTCCTACGTTTCAAATTCAGTTTCCGGCTCATAAAATTTACTCATTACAAGAACGCAAAATCATAATGTGCGCTCACAAACCATTGGCATTGTCAGAGGAGTTTAAGGTGTGGGAGAACTACCAACGACCTATTCATTGCCAAACCAGTTGTGGAAACTAACTGGAAGCCATACGTATTTTCCTGGGAGCCATCGAATTTTCCTTGACTTTAAACAAGCATATGACAGTATTGATCAGAACAATATGTACCAAATCATCCTTAATTTGACAAACCTGGTACGTCTAAGTAAAGTGACATTAACATCGACAGTGTGACATGTCTTTGGGACTATGGATGGTCTGAAGTAGAGAGATGGGCTCACCCTATCGCTGCTCAATCCAACTCCAGCATATTTAATAAGAAAACTTTTTGCTGGTACAAGAGGAAAGCTGTTTTACAAATCGAATCAAATTGTAACCGATGCAAATAACATGAACAAGTTCAATGCAAAAGGCGGGGATACAGTTTATGAGGCCAAAACATAATGGTGCACGATCAAACCAACAAAAAGGACATTAAACTAGCTTAATATAATCCTAAGTTTGTCCTGAGTTGAAGGTCTTAGTGAAAGTGAATGTTAGGTTTATAAGTTGAAGGATTTAAAAGTAAAAAAAAAATGAAGCCTTGCATACAAGAAATCCTTCCCAGTCTTTCTACTTCTTAAGGCAAGCTCAATACACATCAGTCTACAGCTCCAAATATACAAAGCTGTGATATGGCCTGTTTTTTGCTGCATTTGTGACAAATGAATCCTGACGCAAACATCCGGAAAACAGAACAGAAGAAAAACACAAAGAAGATCAGTTACGAATAAATTGCAACCATGAGCTGTACGATATTTTTAACGAGCCAGCAGATACCAAGATTATAGAAACCTGGAAGCTTGAAGTGACTGTTTACGTATGAGGAATCAATGGGAGTGGACACCTTGGAAGGCATCTCCAGTTGATTATGAGAGAAGATGACTAGTGAGAAAACCCTGGCAGTGCTGGTTGGTCTCGATAGTCAAGTATAGCCAAAATCTACTTCACCTAACTAATTGGAGGATGCAATCAATGGACCGACACATATTTATGTATCACATTAGAGTAACAAAAAACCTAGAGGGTTTTGTGCCAAAATTATGATTATTCACATTTTCAATGCAGATCAAGATGGATAACTAGGTACTAGGTTTCATGAGGATCATCCGTCTGTTAAATATTCTTCAGTTTGTACCATATACTTAGTTTAGTTACCTCGCCAAGCATGGTAAAAATCTTACGATATCTTTAAACAGGGATGAGTTATGTAATTTCTACACTTGAGACAAACGAGTTTTGATTTTAATAATGCAACAGCCCATTATGATTCGATTAATTTCGCGGATGAATAGTTATTTTCAATTTCAAGCAAGAGAATAAATAATTGATGTCATACCTTTATTTCAATCGTTCAAGTACCGCAGCCTTTCCTGCCCTGACATCTTTTCAAGGAACCTCTACATTTCAAACCTAATATAAGAACAGTGTCATGACTACAATACACCATTCCTGATCATACCAAAGCGTGAGTACAAACAGCGATAACACTCCCAGGTTGCTTCTCTCAGAATGAGGTTGAGAAGGTATTACATTGATATTTGTAGTAGATTTTAACGCAACAGCTTTGAGAGGGGACATTTTGTTTAACATAAAAAATGACAAAAAATTTGACAAGTCAATTAAAATTCAACTTATTGGAAAATGTTTTGTACAATATATTTTGATTTCTATTTATCCAGGCACCTTGGAACCCAGATTACTAGCAGATGGTGTAATTGAACACCTCTATTGTGATTCTTTGGCCGTGTGTCGATTATTAACAATTTTCACTTACTTTACATTGCAATATTATATTATACTATATAATATTATACAATATTGTATATTCCCTCCTTCCCTAAGATAACATTCTGTCGAAAACCCTCAAATTGAATATTTTGTTGCTTTTATGCATATATTCCATAATTACAGCTGGATGTACCAGGGTTTCAAAGATTTTGTCTAGAGAGAGTTTTATGAACTAAGCTTTTTGTTCCCGTATAATATGTTCATTGTCGATTATTAAACTTTCTCATATTTCTTATATTTTCTATGCGGTGATTGCTAGGGACCCGTCTGAGTTATTCTTCCGACCATGGTAACATTTTTATTAAAATATAATGATTGAGTGTTGCAAACAGAGGTACAATACAAGTGAGGACAATGTAGGAATATTTAAGTGGATAAATCAATCTGCAGAAGTTTACATTCCCGAGCTGCTGCAAGGAAACAAGGCTTGCGCTAATCAGCTAAAAAGGGAGTTGGGATCTGTCACTTGGGAGCTATCCTTGTAGATTGTCCATTATTAATGTCAAATGTGGCCGAGAATGTGCTCGAGCAACCCATCGGCGAATGACTTTGTTATGTACTTGAAACCGTAGTTGATATACTTCGTTGAGGTGTTGAAAAACTACCGACAAACCCCAAACTTTTCTATGTCATATTAGAAAGTTGCCGGGAACTAGTGAAGATAGAAGAAAGGAAGAAAGCTTTGCAAGACAACGAGCTTTGGAATCAAATGACGTAAGTCAGTGGAGAAACCGCGAGAATTGTTCTAATACAATTGTACCTGTAATATTGGAGGCAAACACCGTTAGATTAGAATGTTGTTTGTTCAGTAACCGCTCCAGACCAAGCAGCCACGAAACTAGCTGAAGTGAGCTTGTGGATGAACTATTGTTCGAATCATCGCTTGAAAAACGAATGCCGTTGGTCAAGGAGCAAATGCGTGCACGTTTACCGTCTTTGAGTCGGTTGAGATGATTATAGAGTTACCTTGAAAGCGATTCTCATGATGCTTCTTGCTGGTGAGTGAAGGCCGAAATACAATACACCGAGACTGCGATACGAGAGTGCGACGAGAGTCTCGCAGGAAATGTCAACTCGTTTTCGTAACATGCATTTGTATACGATATCGTACAATGAATGTGATGTGTCGATGCAAAGCGAGAATTATTCGGAAAATCGAAAATTCCTCGCAACGAGGCGCGTTGACGTTTGTCAGATGCTATAAGGCGCTCAAGCAAATTTCATTAATAAACCGCACCAACTTGACAATTGTCATATGAACATTATTCTTCCTCGCATCACATGTATTGTAAATTGAATGCGTTTCGTGAGGACGAGCGAAAAACGCATCGCGATCTCGTATCGTAGTCTCGCAGTATTGTATCTGAGCCTTGAAGGGCGGATTGATGCTAGTGGTCAGAGTTTTGGATAGAGACAGTCACCCGTGACGAGAGAGGAAGGATGCTAACTCTGCTGGAAGAAGAGTTGGTAAGTGAAACGGGAGGCTGAAAGCACCCACGCTGCATGAAAACGTTGGAAAGGTGGTTTGGTTATGCTATGTCGTGACTGATTATGACCTGAGACACAAGGAGCCTTTATCCGTAGCACCTTTTTGAAAAAGTTATAAATTATAATTTAACACTTTGTTTGCGGGTGACTGAGATCACAGTCCTAGCGTGTCCAAACGTTGAGCGCGGGAGACTGTGATTACAATACCCAAAATTTTACTGGTTGTAAGCGGGAGACTGAGATTACAAACAGGATTACGAACAGTGCAAAACATTTCAACGGAAATTATGGACAGTGTTGGCTTATTTATTGAAGAGGATTTTTTACGTATTTAGTTGATGAATCGAATAAGTATCACCAACAAAATACTGATCGATTCAAAACTAGCACAAAAACAAGAAAGTGGACAAATATTTCTGTAAATGAATTCAAATAGTTCTTCGGACTAACTTTGATGATGGGAAGAGTCCAGAAAGATAGGAGGGATGATTACTGGACTACGGATCCTGGCTGTGCAACACCCATTTTTCCACAAACAATGAGCTGAGACCAATACCGGCAAATTTGGCGATCTTGGCATTTCTCTGACAATTCCCTCATAAATTCGAATGATGGAAGATTGGCAAAAATTCAACCGATTTTAGATTATTTTTCTGCGAAATTTTTAAATATTTACAAACCAAAACAAGAACTATCATTAGACGAAAGCGTTATTCCGTGGAGAGGCAGACTAGCCTTTAAAGTGTACAATCCGCAAAAAATTATAAAATATGGAATTTTAGTAAGAATGGTTTGCGAGAGCACTTCAGGCTACATATGCAACATGAAGATTTACACCGCGGAAGGATTGTCGCTTATACAAACTGTAAATACTGTATTAGAACCCCATATAAACCTATGGCATCACGTTTATATGGACAATTTTTATAATAGTATTTCCACTACAAAAATTTTATTAGAAAAAAAATAAGGACTTGCGGGACAATCAGAATAAACAGAGGAGTGCCAGATGTTTTAAAAAATTGTCGGTTAAATTTACATGAAAGTAAATTTCTCCGAAGTAGAAATAAAACTTTAGTTCAGGTTTGGAGGCCGAAGAACAACAAATATGTTCGCATGATTTCGAACATACACTCAGCAGACGTAGTGGAAATCGGAAGAAATGATTGGAGAACAGGTTTGCCGATAAAGAAGCCGACTTGTGTTTTAGAGTATAATAAATTTATGAAGGGGGTTGATCGGGCCGATCAATACAATGTATTCTTCATAATGTATTCTTCTTCATATTCTGTTTTCTTCATAATGTTATAGTAGGATATGTATTGAATACATATCCTACTATAACATTATGAAGAAAACAGTAAAATGGACAAAGAGGGTAGTGATGTATTTGATAAACTGTACCCTCTTCAATGCATTCCGTGTGTATCAAATGATCACGCGGAATAAAATCAAATATAAAAAATTTATTTATTCTGCCGGAAGACATTATGTTTTCCAAACACCCAGTTCGGCTTCGACATCTGCAGCTCCACCTTCAATAAGTCCTTCAACGTCACATTCACAAAGACGGACTAATGTGCGGGATCATCCCCTTCGACTTTCAAAAGACTTCAGAGTCCATAAATTAGAAAAAATAGTGACTAGTTCAAAGACGAAATATCCGACCCGAAAGTGTCGAGTGTGCACCGCTCATAAAAAAATAGGTGAAACAAGACACATTTGTGCATTTTGCAAGTTCCGCTACACAAAAGCGAATGTTTTTCTAAATATCACTCACTAGTAAAATATTGACATTTTTTATGTGTATATAGTGTAAATATGTTTATTATAGTGTAAAATTGAAACTAATATAATTGATTATATATAATGAACTAAAAATTACGATGATCCCGCAAAACATCTCAAAAATACGAAAAATGGTGAGTGTCAATATTTCTTTCATAAATAACAAAAATAATTGTGTTTATCTAGATGTATACGCTTTTTATTTGATATTGCGCTATTGCTATGATATGCCCCTATGATATGGATATGCCCGCTCCCGGTGTATACGCCGCCCGAAACGGGCCCGCAAAAGAAGTGTTAAGATGTTTCAACTTATTTATTGATAGTGAGCTTCGACTTAAAAATTTATGGTATTTCTCAAAAAAAAATATTATTTAAGTAAAAACACTTAATAAAGCACATTTTTAATCGAATTTGCCATCGAAATCTTTGTCAATTTTTCGTTTGTCTTATAATTTATGAATTGCATTTCATTTCGAACATTTTTTTCGTATTTCGCAGACAAGAATAAACCAACCTACTCCGCGGTACATCATGGAATCCAAAGCAATCCATGAAAAGGGTTTTTCATTGATTTGAATAAATGGTCTTGCTTAAAGGCCGATAGGATTTAACTTTTTGCTATTAGCTTTTTATATTTCGCCGGTCTTCTGGGCTTCATTTATGGTGATGTCATTGCGGTATGTAAGAATGAAACCATTTTCGTCACCAGTTACAAGCCGATGCAAATTTGACGCATGGTGCGAAACCAGCATCGCAATCATGCCAAGCTGTCATACTACATCTGACGGCTACGATTCAAGGGCACTCGGTTGCAGTGCCCTTGAATGAATTTTAGTGCTTCTGGAAATTTTTCGTTTTGAGACAATTGATGCTTATGGAGATTGCTGCAGTGGACACCTCATTTTCATTTTAATGGGGTTCAGCGCGTTATTTATCTCAGTCATTATTTCATAGCTCTGTTACTCTCAACAGCTCTTCGACACTTCGATGTAATCAGTACAGCCTGATGCGAATAAAGACTATGATTTACATTTTTAGTCATAGCCAAATTTTAGCGAGATTATATGAATTTAATGATGAAAAACTAATATCATCAATGATTACGCCAGATAAAAGGAATATGACTTTTAAAAGACATTTGTTTTAGGATAGAATTCAAAGGAGTGAGCCCTTAGATCATTCTCATTTCGCTGTACCAAATTGTTGTACTAAATGAAAATTGAAACATTTCATAGGCAACGCGTACATAACCAAAGTTAAAGCCTTCTCTTGAAAATCTAGTGGCAATTCTAAAAACAATAATAAAAATTATAGTCAAATTTCGAATCCAACAAACATTGCAACTTATGATCAGAATATATGATATATATGCTTTTTGCCATTCGTAGCCATATATTGGTTTGAAAGCAGTTCCGGACCCAAAACGAAGCTAAGAAATATAGTAAAAACTGAATAAAGCTGCATATGCATAGAAAATATGATTTAAAGTTATAAATATCTATCTGTATGAGTAGCAAAAAAACCACTGCAAAATTTATCAAACTGAGAAACACGGGTGTAATTTTTTATCCGACTGAAATTCTTCAAGGTATTCTCTGTTTGTTTGAATCATTTCTTGAAGCAGTCCTGAAAGTTAGTTTTCGGAATTGCTTCTTGAGAATCTGTCTCTTTGTCTCTGCGAAAACTGTCTCTCTGTTATCAAACTGATGTCGTTTGAGCCGCATTTGTAATATAGAAGAGAGCCTAACACCGCATGGATTTATATCCGGAATATATGGAATTGGCAAACTCTCTATATGCCTTGATACTTTGTGAAATTTTGCTGTACAATGTTCGATAATAACACCCGCGCATTGCCGTGTTGAAGTAGCCAATAATCCCTTGACCAAATATATGGTTTTTCTTAGTACTGCATCTTGGAGTAATACTTCAACGTACTATTCTTTGGTGATCGTTTGAAATCTTGGAGCATATTTGTGGTACAGAATACATTCATAATCAGTGAAAACAGTTAAAATTGTCTTAACTTCACTTTGAGTTTCACGAGATGGATACAGATTGCTTCCACTGTGAAGGCTATTACTGTGTTCCTGGATGATAAACACGAAACCTTGATTTATCACTATTTTGTATCTTCTAGTGTTCATTTTTTTCGCCGCAAATGATTTCTAAGTTGCTCTCAGCGATTAAAAAGCTAAGATTCTTCTGTTCTGCCGTGAACAATTTTGGAATGAATGTTGTACACGTGTGAGTGACTCCTAAACTTCCGGGTGAAATTCTTCACGTTGTAATATCTGGTATTTTTAGATAATTTTCTACTTCGCGATTAGTCAAACAACAATCTCCGCCAACCGCAAGTCAAACACGCTCGATGTTTACTGATGTTATTGCACTCGTTGATCGGCCTGAGCGCGAATCACTGCTAACTGACGTGCGGCTATCTTTGAACCACTTGTACCACTATTTCATTTTTACTCTGCTCATGCACTCCTCTCCAAATGCCTTATTCATCATATCAATCATTCCAGAGCTACTATTTTCAAGATTAAAGCACAACGAGATACAAATATGTTGATCAATTTTTTCTATCTGTTTTAGCAATAAACAAGCCGCGCCAACTCAAGTAAAGTCTAAGTAAATAAGTAAGTCTAAGTAAATAAAAACACAGTATGTGGGAACTGAGGCTGGAGAAAAAACTGCGGCATACAATGGGCTTCTGAAAAGTAATTGTTCATACAAATACTCTGTAGAGGACGCTCGAACATTGTGGTGGAATTAAATAAAGATAGGGTCGATACTTTTGGCACGCACCTCGTATTTTCAATTGGACAAGCTATAATATTTGACTTTTTAAAGCAAAAGGCCAGGAATCAGTGATTTAAAGGAATGAAAAATATTCTCAACTGAAAATAAAGCAACAATTTCCAGGGGTCGAGTTGGAGCGGAGTATTACCGATCCCAATGGTTTCAATTGGATCAAAATCAAACAATTGTTTGAATCAACCAAATGAAATTCTGACGTTCATTTGTTTACAAAAAACCCTTGTAAATCGAATTACCAAAACCTCATTGAAAAAAAATTAAACTTTTCCTAAATGAAAAACAAAACAATACGCTACAATCGAATAAAAAGATGTATTTGAACTTATAAAAATGATAAAATTTGATTATTGACTATAACTCACGTTGTGATGATTCTTAATATAAAAGCTACCAAATATGTTCATACATTTTCTCCTAGCAAATACAAAAAATTTCAATATGATTACAATTATAAAGCTTTCAATACAAAACATGAAACCGTGACATGTGAGATCATCATTATACTTATATGCGTAAAGGGCCTGCCGAGTTTAATATTATTGACACATTACTTAGATTTTTGACTCATATTCGCACGCCATTTCAAACCAAACGACTACTAATTCATCGTTTTGTATTCATATTATCAATTTATCACAATCAATTTTCCAACAGGATGCATTCTGCTTACAATGCGATTTCCAATGTCAGTCAGTAGCTAGCATTGCTGCCCCTTGTCGAAATGCTCATTCTCCGTTCGACTCGATTCGAGTGCGTTACCGCACAACCGGGCGGAGGATATCGCCATCGCCTCGGCCGAGAAAGTAGAGTGCCGTCGGTGGAAGCTCTGCTTCGAAAAGGATGCTCCAGTTCGACTTTTGGATTTGATGGCTCATTGGGGTCAATCACATCGTTTGATTCACTTTTTGAGTCTTCCTCACGCCAGGGATGACCTTAAAAAATGAAATTCGGTTAAACAATGAATTCGATTATGCTTCAGCAAGTTGATAAATTAAAATGAAATTAAAAAGGAGCTGACAGGAAAACAAAAGAATGAAAGAGTAATTAACAAACTGGAAGTGAAGATGAAACCCTTTTCTAAACTTGATTGTTCATCAAACTTTTCTTACCAATTATTAAAAAGGACCTTCTTGTCTCACTCTCTGGAGTGGGCTCATAATAAGAACAGGCAGAGTCGGGACTGAGTGCAAATTCACCACTATTCTGGACATCACTTGTTGACCTCTTGAGTTTTGGGAATTTGTTAAAAACCCGCCAAAATCGGCAAACATCCCTAAATACGCTCCACACCTAAAATATGTAAATAGGTAAATCCAAATTGTATTGCTCACATTCCACCCCACGTAATCTTCATGCTTTCTTACCTGTTCAACACTTTCTCGAACAGAAATTTCATGAAAACAAGCGCAGGATATTTCACGGAATCGCCGTTGTCCTTCTTCTGTTGTTACCATCCGGTCACCCCATTGATCCGTCTTATTGCCTACTAAAATAACTGGGACATCTGACATGCCATCCTGAAAGAGGAAATCAAATTGTAATCGACCAAAATAGACCTGGACAACAGAACTGGAGGAAGACGAAGAGGAATCAAGTAATTTTCTGGAGAACATGCCATAAGTCATCACGGCACGTGCTTAGATTCAGTTTCTCCCAGCCAGAAACCATTTGTAGCCATGTTCATTTTCTGAGGGTAGGCTGATGAGAAAAACGACGCTGAGTATTCTTTCATCTGCATAACATTATTCTTGTGTATGAAAATGATAAATATGAAATGGAAGCTAAAGATTGTAATCTTTCCTACTTACCTCATGCATCATGAGGGAAATTATCGACGATGCCCGAAAACGGTTCGCCTTATTTAGAATCATTATTTTCTAAACGGTATAGGACATATTTGTCTTGCTGACTTAGTCAATCGCATGAGAGGATTTCTTTTCGACGTTGAATTGCTGTCTTAAAAGGTCAAAGGTAAAGGCTGAGGAGATTCACAGGAAATTCATATGACCACATATGAATGACTTTATGCTATGAAAAAGGAAAATTTAACAGAAAGTTATTCGTTTCTCGTAGACATGATTCAATTATTCCGTCATCGCATGCACTCATGTCCAAGGAAAAATGAAAAGTGCCAAGTAGTGACAAAAAGTAATTTGCAGTCGTAGGTTCAAATTTTTAGCGTTATTTCGAAATATTCTATGAACAGGAAGATGTAAACACATTTTCCAAAATTATTCGCTTGACCAAAGTGTAAAATGCATTTGAAGATAAATAACCAGAAATACTTCATCAGAAGTACGAAAGGTAGCGGTATCCTTCCATGGAAAAAATCAACCAAACCAGCTCGAGAGGGCAAAAAATCTACCAAAGGAAGCCGTGTCTACTGGTCAACATAACGGTAAGGCGCTTATAAAAATGTTCTTCAATGTTTAGCGTTCGACGCTCGCTTGATCTTCCTAATTTTTTTTTAATATTATATTTTTGGGCTAAGTTCCTTCCTTCCTATTACAGAAAACAATTGTCAATAAGTAAGGGCCTTGAAGTGTGGTTTAGCCGAAGCAAATGCGATTGAGATTCCCATTTTAGGCAGAATTTAAACCTTTATAGCTACATGGTACATTTCTCTAGCAAACCTCAATATTGCCGATAAAATTCATACGAAATGCACGAGAGGTACCCAACAAAAAAGGAACAAAAGACCAAATAACCCGTTCGGTCACTCGCGGAGTATAGAGCCGCCATTCCTGCGTCAGTAAGCCACGCGTCGTTACTGAAGAAGGTTGCGTTCGGTTTGTGTGCATTTTTTAAATTCATATCAACAGATGCTATGTCAATTGAAAATAGTCATGAACCATGCATTTCTCCAGAGGTAAGAAGAATGCAGGAAAAAATGAAATTAAGTGACGGTCGTTGATATGCGAGCATTGCCAATGGAACTGATATTCCATGACAATGTAAACCGTTCGACCGCTTGATGTAAGCATTCGGATCGCTAGTGTTGTGAACGTTTATGTTGTGATTTTTTATTTCAAAGATATGTTTATAAAATGTATCATATTCTAATAAAAAGGCTAATTGGTTTATACTTGATCCATGGTGAGATTACTTGAGTTTTCCTTTTTGGTTTAAGTTCAATAATGAAATAAGTCTTAGATCGGGATTTGATAAATCGAGTCATTTTTTAATGGTTGGGAGGTGAAGGCTATTTACGCCCTGAGTGTCGGCTAAAGACTACCGACTAAACACCTCCCCTGTCACACCGAGAACCTAGCCTGGAACTGTTTGTCACATTACTTCGGACTAGGCCTAATTAATCGTCGCCCAGCGGCGTCTTCTGGTTATAGGAAATCCCTCTTTCAGCACGGATGGATGGGAAGAACAAAATTGCCATCAGAGGGATCCCCCTTCCCTCTGCGCCACCAAGCGGTCCATGGTGCTCCTCTTCATTCTTCCGCATGCAAAAAACGTGTGGCAGGTGTCATCTGTCATCCCCGAGCAAACTGCGGACGGCGAATTTCCCATCTTATACAGGTAAGACTGAAAATATCTGTGGCCACTGAGTTCTTGTGTCAGATAATAGTCAATCTCACCATGCGTTCTGCAGAACCACGGCCCCAAGTCGCTGATCAGGTGAGCGGTCCACCTGCCCCGCGTTTCGCTTACCCTTGTTTGCTGCGACAAATTTAGGGTCCTTCTTCTTTCTTCTCAGCCAGCGACTTCTCTCGCCGGCATCCCCCTACGTAGGTACCCTCACTTTCGTTCTTCCGCAAGTAGCATAACAGGAACAACCCTCGAGATAACCAGCACTGCTGGTTCAGAGACAGTGCGATATGCAGCAGCAATCCGTAAAGCTCCGTGCGAGACTGTGCGAGACGCCTTCGGTACCTTAGAGCATCAGCCTAGACTTCGGACCAGTACAAAATGCTGAATCCATTGCACTTATAAGTAGCTGTCTCTTACTCGAGGCTGGTCCCCCCGCGTTGGCCATAAGGCGACTGAGAGTTGACACTCCCACAGCAGCCTTATCTGCTGTCGTTCGATTCTTCTCTAAGAAGCTCATTTTAGAATCAATCATCAAGCCAAGGTATTTTATTGATACCTTTGACTCGATGATTGTTTCTCCGACCCGAACGGGAATAACGCGAGGGATGCGCTTCTTGGTCAGTATGAAAACCTCGGTCTTTTCAAACGCTATGCTAAACCCACGGTCTGTCAATCACTCGTTCAAGCGTTACTTTATCGCAGTCGTAGTCATAAGTTGAGTCATAGACTTGACCAAATTCAAATTAAAAAATAAAATTCTTTGCGAAAAAACAAAAGGATCTTTTTGTTTTATTAAAAAAGGGATCTTTTTTGATACCGACCAAATGACTTTAGTGACAGTTTGTTGTGTGCAACGTTTCGTGTTTTTGCAATGGCTGATTCTCATGAACTGCGTGTGTTAATGAAATTTTACTTTTTGCCCGGAAAACTGGCACAGAAACTCCTGAAGTCTTGACAGCAGCCTACTATTGAGAGAACTCAAGTGTTACTGTGGTTGTCCCGTTTGGATGTGAATTTACGAAAAATCTCGTTTCGATCGTGCGTCAACGGGCCGAATTGACGAAAATATTTAAAAAAATCTCAAGTCAAGTGGAATCAAACATCAACAAAATGCTCATTTGATTTTTTTTTGGTGTGAGAACAAGCGGCGAATCAAAGTTACTTTCCACACGATTGAACAGTTAGGCTTTCTACCTGGAAATTTTGAAAATACTGTGCAAAACTTTTATGGGCGGACGAGGCCTGATTTCTGGCAGTTGGATGACTGGTATTTTCACCACGGTAACATAAATAGCATGACCCCTATGCTCCTTCCCCCTTACTAATACGACAATGAACCCTGCGACTTTGTACCCTATTCCCACGAAAAGTCATACAAGGAAAGCGTTTTGCTGACATTACGGAAGTGAAGAAAAAATAACGGGGGCGCTCTCGGGGATCACAGGAGACGTATTTTGAGTTAATGGTATAAAGGATTCGACGTTGTTTGGCATTTGTGCCGGAGAGTATTTGGAAGGAGATAGAAGTTTTTTTTGTTTTAAAATCAAATATATAAACATAAAAATAGTCAGTATCTTTTGGGTACCTCCTAGGACTTTACCCATTTAAACCAGTGCAAGAGTCCACTCCGTGCACAGTCAGATTGACAACTGTACGAAACTATCGATTGAAGTTAGTTTGAAATTCGAGTGTCAGTGAAAGTGGTAAGTTTGAACTCGAGTGGACTTTGAAATTTATATAAAAATACAAAAAGTGCCTAAATTCGTTTTTTTTTCTCTGAACCATTTAGGTTATTGAACGATTTTGGTTATTTAGCTAAAGAATATTTTTGATTCTTCATGTCACTAACGTACGTGTTTAATGTATCATGTAACAATGTATTATGTAACAATCCTTTTACAAAGAATGCTCATGGATATTTATTATTTCTAATGCCTAGATGTTCCATTTTATTTCAGAATGGTATCATGATTAAAGAAAAATATGATCACACTTCACGTACATGGTATCGAAGATCGACTATGGGACGACGTTGATGGTGTTTGTGATTCCGACAATCAATCATTGTTAGACTTGGAACATTTTTCGATTGTGAAGACAAAACTGAATTAAACATTGAATCAAATACTTAAGAATAATATGAAGAATATGGTGAGCTTGTTGCTAGCCCTTTGTCCCTAGATGCTGCTAAGACAATCAGGTTCTACTACTCAAGAAGGAAAAAAGCAACAACTAAACTAAAAAAAGAGCCTTGTCTGAATATATAACTTAAGTAACAAACAACTACGGTCTGTTGGAAATATTTTACTACCACCGATTGCACAAAAACGAAATCATTCTCATTTTCTTAATCATAAGATACAGATCAACCATACAAAACCGAGTATCTTACAGATTTCTATGAATGATTAAAACATTAACCCCTTCCTATCGAGCAAAGAGGTCTCTGAGAGTATAAAACTGCGAATATTGTAATAGACTGGTCATGTGCAGTGGATGAACGACAGACGTAGAAAGATATTCGCAGGTGCGACTAAGAGACCAGTTAGTCCTTTGGGAAACTGCAGGGAGTGCTGTTCAGACTTGATTACCGAAGAACCTGACTCACGACTCAAATTTGCCAATAGTATATTGCTGGAGGCATCATATATATATAACGTCGTCACAATGACGACGAAGAACGAGAGGCGCCAAGGAACTTTTGGAACCTTATAAAAGCCGAAGATTCATTCGTTCACTTATCGCAGAGCTGAATTTACATAAAGCTTATCTAGAATTTAGTTAGTTTCCGAGCCTCGCGACGTGCTCGGATGAAAATGTGAAGTCGTATTTTAAGGAAAATCCAAATTTTCAACAGTGACCAATTTCAGTTGAAGAGTGACATGAATACAAAACAAAATTTAAGATTAACAGGTCCTTTACAAGTCTTTGATCAAGAGCTTAATTTTCGTTCTCTGATGCACTTCATTGTAAGGCAAAACTTGTGTTTCATCAATTCGATTACAAGCCAGCCAGGTGCAGTATAGCAACATGTTTATATGTTTTAAATTTTAACTTCTTTCATTACTGTCGTATGGTGATGCATTGAGTGGAAAAAACGTTTATTGTCATTTTTTAAGTTTTGTCGAAGCAGAAAAATCGATCGAACATCTACAGCAATGATGAGGTACGCTTTAATTAGACACAAATTGCATCAGAGATATCGCTTACCACAGTCCACCATGTATAAGGCAAAGACCATGTGTTACACCCAAACACCCAAACCGACCAACTGAAAGACTTTCCAAAGCTAAACTACAGGTGACTAGAAGTAACCCAAATGTTGCTTAATGTTGTAACCGCAGCAGAACCGCTATAAAGCGTGACAGGGGTATTTTTTCTGTTCTGTAAAATATGCGTATGCTGCCAAAATTCGACACTGTGCGTTCACGGTTTTTTTTTTTGGTTTGAGCCTCTCCGGTTGTATTTTTGAGCCTGAACGGAGCCTGGAACGATGATATAGATGAGAAAAGTGATTTAGATTATTATCGAATCCAGATGAGAGTCCTAATCGATGAAGAATCACCTATAGCAATTGACAATGCGCGAATAAGGGCATAGTAATTACACATATAGTAGAACGCTGGACTCTCGCCTGAGAGGTACTAAGCTCAAATCACAGGACGGGGAAAAAGTCTGTCTAGCCCGATAAGGTTGAGAGTCCATAGGAAGATGGTCATTCAGGTGGACTTCCTACCAGAAACATCTAACTTCCATGAACATAGCGACTTACAATTGCCGGACGCTATCAAATCAAGCAAGACTGATTGAGGTACAGGAAGAAGCAGCCAAAATCAACTGCGATGTCATCGGATTGAGCGAAACCAGAAGAACGAAAGTCTAGTAATACTTGATTCGGGCGATTTCGTATACCACCAAGGCACACAATCAGGAAGAACTAGCGGAGTAGGATTAGCTACAGAACTACGACCTACAACAAGCCACGCTGAAGAAGAAATTGAGGAATTCTACACCGACGTCAATCAATCTTAGAACAATAACACCAGCCCCTTCAAGTACCTAATGGGTAACTTCAAGGCCATAATAGGGGAAAGAAAAGACCACGAAGTGCTGGTAGGAAAATTTTGACTAGGACAAAGAAATGAAAATGGAGAACTACTAGCACAGTTCACCCACCACTACGGCCTTTTCATAACAAATATCTTCTTCAAGAAGAACGAAAACAGGAAAAGGACAAGGCCAAGCAGCCAATTCGGTAACAAGAAACGAAATTGGTTTGATGGAGTTGGGTATCAGCTACATTAAAAATAATAAAGCGGCAGGTCAAGGTGGGTGCACCACTGAATTGCTCAAATACGTAGGCAGAAAAACCTGGAAACTGCTGACAGAAATTTACACTGATTGCATTAATCAATAGAATAGTGCTAATATAGTACTGACCCACAAGAAAGGCAGCAAAGAAAACTACAGAGCTGAACTACAGACCAATAAGTCTACTACCGGTCTTCTACAACGTATTCACGAAGCTCATTAGCAACCGAATATAAACAGCCCTTGATGCCGAACAGCCAGGGGAGCAGGCCGGCTTCTGAAGTGAATACAGCAATATAGATCATATCCACACTTCACGGAAGTCTTGAGTAGATATAAAGAGTATGAGCAACCCCTAGCTCTGGCCTTCATAGAACTTGAGAAAGCCTTTGACTCAGCATTCCCTGATGCAATAATCTATAATTATAATATAATAATTAACAACGCAAGGCATAGACAAACCATACGTCAAAGTTCCAGCTAACATCTACCGCATTGCCATGAGCAAAGGTCAAAGTACTAGAAGACACTCTGAAGTTTCCCACACAAAGAGGGGTAAGACAGGGAAACAAATACAATTAAAAAAAATCTACCGAAAATAAGGGGTACTTCGTAGGTACATTCTTTTAAGCTCTCTAGCAAGGAGAGCGATGGGTATCAGCCCTGCAATTACCAACACCGCTGACTCTGAGACTGTCCAGTATGCTGATGCAATCTGCAGTGCTCCTCGTCTCTGCACCAATGCCAGCCGTTTTCGGTGAAGTTCCTTGTTGAGAGTTTCACTCCATATCTCTGCTCCATATAGAAGCGTAGATTGTACGACACTCATCAGCACTCGCCTTTTTGTTGGACTTTGTCCCCCATGATTGGCTAGTAGTCGACTAATTGCCGAGACTCCTTGGCCTTGTGTGCCATTGCCTTGATTTGTTCCGAGAAACTCAGCTTACAGTCTAACAGCAAGCCCAGATACTTAACTGATAGTTTCTACTCTACCAATGTTTCCCCGACTTGGACCATTCTCACAATGGCGATCCTCTTCTTTGTCAGAAAGACCACTTCGGTTTTCTCTAACGCTACGTTAAATCCATGAGTTCCAGCTTCCTACCCGTGAGCTCCAGCTTCCTACCCGGCGCATTAGTACATTCAGCCATAATTGCGCTTGATCGACCGTGCGCCCAAAACCTAGTGCCGCACCATCATCTGCATAGCCGATCAGTCGCGACTCTTCCGGCAGTTCAAGTCTAAGCAGTCCGTCGTAGGAGACGTTTCACAAGTCCGGACCGAGGATGGAGCCACGGGCCACACCTGATGTGACTAGCATCCTCCGACAACCTTTCACCGTGTCGTAGATTAGGCTGCGATCCTTCATGTAATTTCGGACTATCCGCATCAGATATTCTGGAAATTGGAAAGAGTTTTCCAGGACTTCCAGAATATCCGTCAATCTAGCAGAGTTGAATGCGTTCTTTACGTCCATCGTCACTAGAAGGACTACACGACGGTTGGACCGACTGCGTGCCTCCATCTGTTGGACCGCACTCACCACCTTCGCGACTGCATCCATAGTGGAACCACGGCTAGCCCTACACAGGCTGTCATCTCCAAGGTTCGATTCTCCCTACGATCTGACCGAGGGATGCCCCATTAAATAGCTTTTGCGTTGAAGTCTCCCACGATAAGAACATGACCCTCTCTGCTAAAGACGGCGTCCTCTAAAGAGTTGTGCTTTGTCTGAAAAGATGTTATTGGTTCGTTCAGTGTCAAGTACACACTAAAGAATGTTATTCCTGGGCACAGGACCCACACGAAACCATCTTTTCGCCCGCAGCCCTAAACTCCCAGTTGGGTGCTGTTTCGAACCCAGATGGTGCAAGTAGCAGATTCTTCAGGGTACCAAGCTGATAAATTTTTATCTCGGTGTTTTTCGCTAAGCAGCAATAGATCGGCTTTCATATCCCTCGCGAATTGGTCAAGCAGGTCTTGGGCGTTTGAGCTCCGATGTAAATTTATCTGCAGGACACGGGTCATTGCAGAGCTGCTTTGGCTTTGGTTAGGGCTTCTTTGAATACCTGGCACTTCCCTGTCCCTGGAATATGTCTCAGGTCATCAGGTCTGGGTTTACCGTTCTCGCATACGATACAATGCGTCTCTCCCGTGCATTGTATTCTTTTGTACCCTGCATTGCCGCATTTATAGCACAAGGAGCTACTATCAGGCCCTTTGCAGCCTTATGCTGTATGGCCGTAGCTTAGGCATTTGAAACAGCGGAGAGGAATTGCTCTTCGCCGTATTCTGCAGACCACCCAACTTATTTCTCTTTTGCCCATGCAGAGGAGTTTTTCGGCTTGTTTCTCGGTTAAGTCGACTATGTCCATGCGCTGCCCTCTATTATTTTAAGGGGTTAGTCGTAATTTGAGCCCACTTAATTCGGGGAAAACCCTTTAGAGGCACTCTTCCACCTCGGTCATGTTCGTAACGTAGTCAATGTACCTAATTTCGAAGGTGGCTATTGGTTCAAGTGAGGCCACCATTGCCTTTTCCCTAAGAGCCTTTTTAACAGCGTCATGGAATGAGTCGTTATTTGTTGCCTCAGGGCCGAATTCTACAAGGAGGCTACCAGATCTGGTCGGCTGGACTGTTCTAATGGCAGTTTGAGTGTCATTGGGTCTCACAGCTTCCTTGATTTCCCGCAAAACGTCTGCGTAATTTCTCGCATCTGTCGGTTAAACCAGCAGTACATGCTTTTGGGCTTTGCGGCGTGGCTTACTTCGTGGTTCTTGTTTCTTGTTTAGGGTTTCTTTGCCTATGCCTCGAGGAAGGAGCTTATCATCGGTCACTTTTTCGAGGAGGAGCCTTCTGGTTGCTTTTTGGTGGCCTTGGTTGCCACCACCTGGAATCCATCATTCGTCATAGCCTGTCTGTTCGCTGCTTCGTCCTTCCTCCACTTATCTCGGTCTCTTTGGATTGAGCTGCTGGCAAATCTTTTGAAAGCACTATGCGCGGGAATCATTTGCATTTCGACCGAGGTATTGCCTTCATGCTCTTCCTCCGCCTTAAGCCATGTGCGTCTGTAGTGCCTGATTCGGTCTAAGAGCTCTTCCAGCTCTAATATACCGTTTCTTATGTCCTTGTTTATGTTTTTCTGGACATTGCAGGAAGCTCTGATCTTTTTTAACTGTATTTATTGCCTTACACATGAGGCGTTTTTTTCATGACGACCCAATACGCTGAGATTGTTCCGCGCCTCGTTTTGAGGTGGTCTATTTCTATTTGCGTTAGGATCTAGAGCACTGATGGCATCAGTTGCCATGTCAGTGGCGGCATCGCGTCGTATCATGTTTTGAATATCATCGGTGGTTTCTCCACCCGTATGTTTCCTAGGCACTGGTTGTTCATACTTTTCCTTTTATGCCGGTTCCGGCGTGCGTATTGTTTGTTTGATGCGCCCGAATGTCGACAGTATCTCTGGTTGGTAGAGGCTCTCTGCTTTTTTATGTTAATTCGTCCGTTTGGCGTCTGGGTCTGGTTGCTTGGTCATTGCTTTTGATTTTGTTGCGCTTGGTATTGATTTATAAGGTATCATGCTAAAATGGTCCCCCTTCGAAGCCGCTATCTCCACTCGTGTGTGTAGTCGCATAAATGGTCCCATGGGTGTCTTTGTAAAGCGGGGAGGCCATGCGAGGGTTGGCACCAGCCCTTATGGGGCAGGTTCTCAGAGCCAGACCAGCGCTTATCGGGAGTTCGCCTCAACCGAACCTACACCACCAACTTAATGGTGCGAGCTTCGAACGTACTCCAAGGCCTGCCAAGGTTTGACCGGGACGGACACGGTACGATACTTTTATTGGATCCGTTCGCGCGCGAGTTTCACCTCGGTGGTGCTTGGTCCAAAATATTGTCTCCACCAGCCTAAATGTGCCAATTGAAATTCGTTGGTCGGTTCGTTTTCCAGAGTCGTTGCAGCGTCGTTTTCCACTGGAGGGGGCTTGCAGAGACCTCCAGGTCCACAGGTACGTGGGGGCGTACCCGAGCACTCCACAAAGAATACTGGCTTCTAGGTGTACTCCTGTCGACTAGCATTCCCCAGTGGGAGAAAGACACTCATTATGAGTCACTTTATTTATTGAAATATATCCCACTACTATGTGGCTAGTATCCTCCGTTGTCTTTACGCTGTGTCATAGATCAGACTGCAAATTTTTAGGTTATTTCCAACTATGCCTATCAGCAGTTCTAGAATTTGGAATAAGTTTTCTAGGGCACATAGACTACCAGTCTATCTAGCAGAGTTAAGCGCGTTTCCAGCATCGCTAGGAGAATTTCGCACCTGTTGGAGCGCTACGTACCACTACCTATTGGCCGTAGTCACAATCTCCATGTACAGTGGAGGGTTTGATGAGTTTCTCCAGAATTTTCCTGATTTGCTGACGGTGACTCGAAACGTTCCCTTTCCCTTTCTGATCAATACGAGGCTTGTCCTTTTCATTGCTCAGGCAAAGCCCATTTAGGCCCATCAGTCAGACAAGAGAGAAAGACCGATTTTATACCTCGGCCGGAATACCACTTACCTTGGAGCCTTATTCGACTTCATGGAAGTGGTGGATGCAGTTTTTTCCACGCGAAACGTGGACGTTATGTTGGCCTTATTCTGTGGACAGGGAAGACAGCTCATACCGGCTTGTCTATCTTTTCGATTATTGAAGGCAGAATACGTTTAAGGTATGGAATTCCCGCATAACTAGCTTATAGCTCCGTGGATTCCGCATAGGTCTTCAACGAAGTTTTGCCTACAGCGGTCCTTGCTTCAGTCGATTTATCCATGCATGCCTCATCCTGACTCCGTGCTTGTTGACATGACATTCTATAAATCCCTAGCAGCCAGTTATCTGATCCCTGAAACAGCCAAACTCCGTTATGCACCCCGTCAGTGTGTTAACGAACGTTTCCATGTCCATCTTTTCACATGCATTCCACACAAAGGTGAATCGATGAGTGTGTGAGAGTGTAGAAACATTATCGCGGATCTCTAATTTTTTGTACTGATGATCACTAGCTGAGTATTCGTCTAGGGTTTTCCAATTGTGTGTCTTTCAAAAGATTGATTCTTAGGCAAATGTTAGATCCAGAATGGTACCCATCCAGCCTTCGACACCGAGCGCAAAACCATACGAAACGAAACTATATCTTCGCCCGCAGCTCTCAACTTCCACATGTTTTCTGTACTGTGTACTGTACTGTCTTGTACTTGCACCATCTCGTTCAACCCAGATCCCAGATCTCGGTTCAACCCAGATCTCGGTTCAACCCAGATAGTGCAAGTACAAGATTTGTCAGGGTATCATGCTAACGAACTGCTGGCTCGGCGTTGTTTGCTTAGCAGCGGTAAGTCAGCTTCCCTTTGCGAAAGAACAAAGTTCTCGCAAAGAACACAATGCGCTTCTCCCGTGGATTTAATTCTTTTATTCACTGAGTTGCCGCAATTTTACTGAATGAGTTTCTATCAAGCCGTTTGAAGCCGTGTGCAATATGGCAATAAATTAGGCATTCGAAACAGTGGAGAGGAATTGTTTTCGGCTTTTTTCTCAGTCAAGTTGACCATAACCATGCGCTGTCCTCTATAATTTTCATGGGATTAGTCTAATTTTGATGTCACTTTATTTAGAGGAAATCATGTTGGGGATTTCTCATGGTTCTCGTTTTTTGTTCTGGATTCCTTTGCCTTTACTCACGGCAACAAGTGCAAAGTCGGAGACTTTTGACTGCAAGGAGCAGACTTTTGAACGCTTGTCTGATGCCATTAGTTGGTTCGTCCTTCCTTCTTTTGTCTTGGTCCCCTTGGGTAAGGCTGCTTGCAGATCTTATGGTAGCGCTTTGTGCGCGAATCACTTGCGTTTCAAATGAGGTCTTATTCATTTGATCTCCTACCATTTTTAACCACTTGCATCTGTAGTGCCCAACGTCCTCTAAAAATTCTTCCAGCTCTAATAGACGATCCCTGATGTCCGTATTTATGTTTTGATTACTAAGTTTCCTGCCTTTCGCATGAGGCGTTCTTCCACATTTAGGTCCAACAGAATGAAACTGTCCTGCACCTCGTTTTGAGCCGGGCTTTTACTGTTTGCGACAGAATCTAGAACTCAGATGACATAAGTAGCAGTCGCGGTGGCAGAAGCACGTCGTGTCATGCTTTGAAAACCCTCAATGATTTCTCTTCCAGACCAAAAATTCCTTTACGCCAAAATGCCGCCAATATCTCTGATCGGGATAATCACTCTAAGTTTTTTCTTTCTACATCTTTCATTTTACTAGTATTTGATCTTTTCTGCTATTTTTCATTCTATAATTGCTTATTTGGTCTGTAAAACGAATCAAAAACGAAGAAAATTAAAAATTAAATTTTGCTATGCTATTTGCTGAAACGGCACCGCGCTTTTTAACAGGATTGTCTCGTACTCTAGAACAAGGATGACTTTCCAAAAAAACAAAAAATTTAAATGAATAGATATAAATTTTCGTATAATAATTTCAGATGTAGAATATAGTTTCAGAGTTCCCTTTTTGAGAAGCCTGGAAACGGTCATAGAAAATTGAGGTTAAGCGAGTTGATGCCAATATTTTTAAAAAACTTTAAAGAAAATTCAAAACACGCAGTGATGACACTGTTCGGAGCAACCGTTATCAATATTTCAATTTCCAAACTTGTTCTAAATTTCCATGAAGCACTGAAAACCAAATCCAACAAACAACTTCAATTTTCTTGTCGTCATACCAAGGAAGTACTTGTATGTATTTTCTTTTGACTACCAACTAAAAGTTATTGCGGACATTATAGGTTCCAAGGCTCAAGGGTACAA
Source organism: Stratiomys singularior (assembly GCA_954870665.1). Classification (NCBI taxonomy): domain Eukaryota; kingdom Metazoa; phylum Arthropoda; class Insecta; order Diptera; family Stratiomyidae; genus Stratiomys; species Stratiomys singularior. The sequence goes on along the minus strand of OX940879.1, from coordinate 60,571,184 downwards.
GGGAGGTAAAAGTACAAGGGAGGTCACCTTGTAATCAGATCAACATTTCCATTTTTACGAATTTTCATGACGGTCTAAATTGATTTTTGCTGATTTCTTATCATCAATTCCAGAGCTTGACAACATACTCCATTTCACATTATCATCCTCTGGTTATTTTACGTGGCTATACTGTGGCATTGTGAAGGATTTTTCATAGTTATTGTTAGCCAATTTAATCGAACACAAGAACTTTACAAGAACGCCAACACAAGCTTTAGCGTGAATATAAATATGTTGTTTTATAAATCATGTTTGCTGAGTCCTTTCTCGTTGAGTACTCGTTTTAAAGACTCAAATCAAATATAAATGTCGAATGAAAAGCACAAATGTGATAACAATTTCTCGAAAGATTTATAACCGATGAAATACAGGAATTTCTCAGGAATTTGATCCGTTATTTAACTTATGCCACATCAATCTCGCGGAAAATCGGCGCAATATCAGATGACGAGGGGCAGCAGCGAAGGTTACTTAAATATTCCGTATTAGCTAGTCAGCGGAACTTCTGGTAATTATTGATTGACCCACAAAAATTCCAAGGACATCTTTTTTTGCTATACAAGTGGAAAAGCAAGAAGAGAACATTTTAGATTGATTGAAAAGCTTGTTCGCAACTCATACGAATTCCATCGTTGCAGTCTAAACCTGCTTACTTTACAAAATTTTCTAAAGAAGAAAGATCAGCGAATAAGTAAATAAGTATGTAATTATGTATATTGCAATAAACGTTTTACTGCGGCTGTTGCTTCTTTCTCGAAAAGATGTCTTCTGCGTTATCATTTCATTGACACTCGTTGTAGTATCTAATTCCAAGACGACCAAATTTCAAATTTTTTCCTTTGTGTCTCACATTGAAGAGAGCAATTTGGATGGTTCACATCAAATTAAAATAAATCAAATAGACAAATGAATGAATGACCAATGAGTGGGAATTCCATCGTTGAGGTTGAATATAACGCAGGGAAACAATGGATGTGTAAAAAAGCTCAATTTACAATGAATGATACATTTGGAAATCGCGTTGCCATCGAATCTGGAAAGAATATGCTGTGAGAATCCAGCATTCTGAAATGAGTCCTTACTATTAAGAAATTGAAAGGTACCCTTTCTATTAAGCATATATATTGACGTGTGACCGAGTCGCTAAAAGTACCTAACCAAAAAGCATGATGGACGACATAGCAAAAAATAAATTTGGGGTGGGGATATACACTCCAACGTGTGAGGGAGCCGTGACCTCATGCGGGCTTCTCCCCAGCAATCAGTTTGGGGATAAGTCGCCAGGGCATTCGTAAGTGGTGGAACACTTGGCCATTGAAAAAGCAACAATTGCAAGTGGTGAATCCATGGAAAAAGGCATGTTCGCCCGCAGACAAAAACTACTGCGGAAACCGCCCCAAAAAGTGAAAAAATCGACGCAGACCTGCAAGAAAACAAATAGTATTCAATCTACCATTGAGTGCTTCGCGTTAACGACAACGGTGCGAGTCCAAAACACTCCTCCTGCACAGGCCTCTCTTGCTCAAGCCGATGGAGCAAAACCCATGAGAAGCGCAGTTGAGTGCAGGGGTCCGGAACCGTCAACCCCGAGCGTCATGCTTCAGAGACTGTTGATAGCTACACACTGGAATCTGTTGGTAGCAGAAACAATAATGCTCAGCAACCACAAGACCCCCAGCTGACAGCGGGCCGAAAACTTCACCTGAGAACGAGTTGGCTACGAGGATAACCGCCGACAGAAGTGAAGAGGAGCGGCTTACGCGAAACATAAGCACATTCTTAAAAAATAAGAAGAACGCCATCAATGTCCAGAAGAATGTCAATCAGGACATCAAAAACGGGATCGGCGAACTTGAGGTCCTGGTCGATAGGATCCAGCACTATCGACGCAGGTGGCTAAGGGCAGAGAATAAGCTGAAGGAGCTCAGTAAAGTCACAACAAAAGCGGAAAATATCACTTCCTGCGCAAACGGCAAAAGGTTGGCATGTAGTCCAGCGGTCAACAGCCCCCAGCCAAGGGGAGAAGTTTGACGGTGACTTCCATTTGGTACGCTCCAAAGCGCAACAGAACGCTGCGAAGAGGGCACAGCGTGTGAGAGCCGAGGAAGTGACCAAACCCACGCCTGAAAAGCATAAATGTTCCGAACTCGGCGCAATGCCTAGAAGGAGCAAGCACAAGCAGCACAGGGATGATCTACTTATTAAATCGATTGATAGGAGGACTTACGTCGACGTCCTCAAAGAAATAAGGGAAAATGTGGAGCCCGAAAAAACAGGAGCCTGCATAAGAACAGTACGAGCGACCAAACCCGGTAGCCTACTCGTGGATCTCGGGGTGGAATTCACAGACAAGGGCATGTTCGAGAGTGAAGTCAAGGACCTCCTTGCCCCGAAAGCTGTTATACAGCTAATGGCCTCTTTGACAATACATTCAATGACCTCTTTAGAAATAAGAGACGTTGAATGTGACGCGGAAGCCAAAGAAGTGTAAGAGGCCATTAGAAAAACTCTTCCTACGGCAGACAGGTTTAGAGTAAGGTTGACGCCTACCAATCCTAAAGGACAAAAGGCCGCAATAGTGGACATCCCAGAGAAAGCCGCTGCGCAACTCCTGGCCAAGGAGAAAATCAAAATCAGCTGGGTAGTATGCAGAATTCGCCGAAGAGTGGTCCTAACTCGATGCAATAAATGCCTTAACTTCGGACACATCTCTCCGAACTGCAAGGAGCCAGATCGAAGCAACCAAAAAGGCCTGAAACCTGAAGATCTGGCACATGTTCCCGGAAGTGGAAAGTGCCTCGAGTTCAAAGAGGCACTAAGCAAGAGAAAAGGCAAACTATGATTCAAGTCCTCCAGATCAATCTGCACCATAGCACGACTGCATGGAATTTGCTTGACCAGGTCGCGAGGGAGAAAGAAGTCGACCAGCTGGTAATATCTGAACAGCATCGCAACAGGGAAGACGCAGGATGGTACTCGGACCGATCTGGAACCGCCACCATCTGGGTGTGGGATAGCATTCGGCTCCCAGATCACATCTGCACCATCGGGGATAGCTTTGTGCTGATCAGGTGTGCGGATATGACATTAGTCATTGTCTACCTCACGCCGAATGAGCCAATGTCATTTTTTTAGTACAAGCTCTTCGAATTGGAGGGAGCCGTTTCGAGCATAGAAGGGCGAATCCTTGTTGGCGGTGACTTCAATGCCAAGGCGGTTGAATGGGGAATGCCTCATCCAGACTCCAGAGGGAAACGAATCTTGGAAATGGCGGCTAGGACTGGACTTGTCGTCATGAACGTTAGGAACACACCAACCTTTCGCCGGAGAGGCTGCTCAGGAATCATCCCGGATGTGACGTTCGCTGCAGAGTCCTTTGTGCCCATGACATGTAAATGGAAGGTACTAAAGGACTACTCGGCGAGTGATCACCAGTATACTGCAACCAAAATTGGCGAGCGTGCTCCTCGACGCGCTGCAACCCGACCTTCGGTCGTAGGTTGGAACATCGCCAAAATGGACGTCAAGGAGTTCGCCGGAGCTCTCATGGGAAGTGAAATCATAACGGAGACTAGGGGAATCTCAGCCAAAAACGTGGTGAACTCTACGTCTGCGTGCGGCGTCTCTATACCCCGGCGACGGCCACGACACGATAAGCCTGCTGTGTACTGGTGGACAACAGATATCGCTGAAAAGCGAAAAGAATGTCATAGACTCGGACGCGAAACCCAACGTTCAAGGGATCTGGATGAGTCACATTCCCGAATGATGACATACAGGTTGGCTAGAAAACTGTTTCGCAAGTTAATCAATGTAAGCAAAGCTCGCTGTTGGCAAAACCTCATTGAGGTTATAAGCTGGTCATGCAGAAGCTCGGAACCTCAAGGACGCCCTGTGTGCTTGAGGCAGAGAGAATGGAGGAGTTTGTCCGGGCACTTTTCCCTGTGCCCCGTCCGTTTCGATGCTCCATGCGACGAAAGTCCTGTTGACTGCCAGCTTTTCACTGTGAAGGAGCTGGACAACGCGGTGTTCGCATTAAAAATGCGAAAGGCGACGGGACTAGACGGTATCCCAGCAAAAGTGTTACAGCTTGTGTACCATCTTTCTCAGCATCTTTCATTTCTCTTTCATCCCAACATATTCAATACATGCCTGCAAGAGGGTGTATTCCCAAAATGCTGGAAGGAGGGGAGGCTTGTGCTGATCAGCAAGAGGAAGAGGAATCGGAGCTACCATCTGCATATCGGCCCCTATGTATGCTGTACGCCACACGGAAAAGTGCTCGCGAAGCTCATCAGAGAGAGACTCGGGGAGGCCATTCGAGCCGCAGGGGATCTGTCTCCTCAGCAATACGGCTTTGGGGCTGGGCGATCCACGATTGGCGCAATTATAGAAGTGGTGAACGCAATTCAGCGGGCAGAAGCCCACAATCGGTACTTAAAGCACATACTATTACTCGTGACAAGAAGTGGATATTTCGATATAAAAAACGTTCTCAACAATGGCTTTAAAGAAAGAAAAGAAAAATCCTTCTATATTCAATTTAAGACAGATTTTGACGCAGAAAAAGCTATGGAGGTTAAACCAGCTAATACCAATATTGTACAATAAGAGTATTTGACTAAATCTATCGTCAACATATATTTCCTAGAAGGAACTCTGTCTAGTCTACTTGGACATGCACTTACCAGATATTTTATTTCTGAGATAAACAAGACTGAAAAGTAGACACAAAAAGTGCCTACTATTGAGAGAGTGTCTACTGTGTCTAATAGTAGACACTTGAGCAAATAAAAAGTCATGAAGAATGACGACCCAGATGGAATTCTTGGAGTAGCGTTAAGGGAGTCGCTTTCAAAATAATCCCAATATCCCAAGAAACTGTCGTATAATCCTGAAGTGAGTGGACATTATCATACCAAGCGCAGTTTTGGGAGGGCACACTTTTTTATATGTCAGAATATACGTTAAACACAGATATTCGCGAGGGGACCTTATTAAAAAAATGGAAACTGTACTTTCATTCTGTGAAAAGTTTGATTTCTTTGCAATAGGGAGTAACTTCAATGGAAGATATCGTTAAGTAGGAAATCACGTATTTAATGGATATGGTGCGGCTCTGTTCAAAAAGGTACAATCAGAAATGGTTCTTCTTGTGATTGCACTGAACGAGCTAACTGTACCAAAAAGCTCGTCAAGTATCATTTAAATCGAATAACAGATCAAGAAACCTCTCAACCAAAGAAATTGCAGAGAATCGCTTGTCCATATTCAACCTCTAACGAGGTCATCTCAAATATTTACTTAAAAATCTACTTTATAGAGATTTACCAAAAGACATTTTGGAGCCTCCTTGCAGATGTACCACCCTACTTTCAAGTTAATTGATTGGTTCACGTTCTTATTCTCTCCCTCAAACAAATGATCTCGAGAATAACATCTGACTTTACCTATACCCTATCTGAATGAGGTGTTCTAATGTATCCTATCAAGCATCAGACCCAATGCATGTATGTTTGCTTCAACTAATAGAATAACTAACAACAGCCGAAAGCCCCAAAGTTCCAGTCAGGGCGCTGCTGACTCCATAAAAAACCATTTTACGACCACTACTGAAGAGAAGAAAGGATTTAAGGACTATGTTTTCAATTGGTTAGAGAAAAAAATGATTAAAATTAATAACACGGTTTACACAAACAACACATTTATTTTAAAGTTCAAGCACATCACCGTCTGCTGAGTTGTTCCACCTCGACTGACTGTTTTGTCGTTCGGCTCTTCATCAAGACTCTGCAAGACTGGTGTTGCCATCTGTGACAGTTCGGCCAAAGCTGACAAAAGGGAACGGCGTGACACCATAGTCGAATGTGTTCGGCGTGGTGAACCGAGCTGTATGACCACCGACTTCGTTGCATCTGGTCAATGTCTTCAATGACGTAACGATCGTATCTTGGCACTTTTGATATTCGGTACGACCCTCGAAATCGACGTGTGATATCAAAACAATGCCTCCTTCAGCGTAGGGATGGGGTTCTGACAAGCACGGTCGAAATGTTCTTTCCATTTCAGCTGCTGCTTTGATATGGACTCGGCAGCTTTTGACCTACGAATCTCGTTAGATTCAGATGGCGCTCGTGGTGCATCGTCGTGCAGTGCTTGAAGGAGTCTATTATGAATTGTGTTGGTGAGACTGAAGTCGAACACTAATTCGTTTGGACTGTACTGCGTGGTATTATGCCTTCCATTATTAAGAGTCCACTGTATAGTTTGAACGTGCAAGTCCCAATCTCGTTCATCCGAGGATATCGTACGTAGGCAATTCCCAAGCGTCTTATTGATGCGATCGATGGCTCCATTCGCTCGCAACATACGGACTGCTGTCTGAACATGCTGGATACCATTCGTATTACAGTATTCGCGAAATGCATTATATATTCGTTGCTGCGTTTGCTTCTAGGATATGGTCCTACATGATCCAAGTGAATCTTACAGAATGGTATAGGCTCAACTCTGCTAATGTGTAATTCACCTTCGAGCTTCCCCGATGACGCTTTATTATACGCGCACTCGATACAAGCATAGATGTACGCTCGAAGATATTTCCGCATGTTTGGAAACCAGAAGTCTCTCTTGAGTTTCTCCAGCGTTTTCTCCACAGCAAAGTGCCCCATATCATCGTCATAGCGTAACAACAAACAGCGATAACACTCCGACCATCGACCAGTCGGTCGATGGTCGATAACGGATTTTGCAGAATTGTATTAGTGTTAGTAAAAATTTTTATTTTTTGCTCGTTTTGTTAACAAGCCAAATGTAATAGATAGACAAAATAGAGAAAAATAAACATTTTTACGAACACCAATGCAACTCTGTAGAATTTTTTGAATACCGTTAGATCGGCCGTTTGTTCGGAGTGTTAGCGCTGTTTGTTATTACGCTATGTCATCGTGGTAAGTCTTCATAACTCTCCGGTAAGTCTTTGTAACTCTCTAGCGAACTGCTTTTGAAACGACAAACTTTAGTTGGCCGTCGACTCGTCGATATAATTTATTGTTTTGAAATGCGTAGTCTTTCGTTATCTGCGATGCTTGTGGAGAGTCTCGCAGTTCTTGAATAACGTCGACAATTTTTGCAAGCTCGATATCTTGCATTTGCAATGTCGTGAGAAAATCAAATTCGTCGAGGTCTACTCGAAATATTCTATCTACAACTGTTTCGACGTGCTTTGGTTCTTCAGTTGCGGCGCGACTCAAAGCATCCACGTGGCGCATTCGATCCGAGCTTCGATGCACCAATTTGCAGTCGAAGTCCTGCATACATAACCACCATCGAGCGATTCGTAGCTTTAGAGGTGTCGTGTTTTCCGTGGAGGCGATAGCGGCGCAGTCAGTCACCGCTCGAAATCGTTTTCCTTGAAAAGTCGGAATCTTTCCATCGTTTCTACCAAAGCGATCACTTCTAGCTCGTCACTGTGATAAACTTGTTCGGCATCTGAGCATTGGCGACTGAAGTATGAAACTGGTTTCCAGCCATTTTCTGTGCGTGGTAGCAAGACTCCAGCGAGGCCTGTTGAACTCGCATCGGTGTGTATTTCATGGTCCTTTGTGACATCGTATATTTACGGTATATATTTACGGTGGATTTGCTAGCTCTTTTCGGAGTGATTTGAAAGCTGTTTGTTCCATTTGAGTCCTTTTAAAGGCATGCGCATCCTTCGTCCACAACAATCGTGTTAGAGGTAGCGCAGTTTTCATCTTTTCATCATCGCAAATATTTTGACACGAATTTCCTGAAGAAAGCCCTCAATCCCAAGGAACGCCTAACATCGGCTTGATTACGAGGCACTGGGAAGTTTTAAATTGCCCTCGTTTTTGTCTCTCCCGGTGAAATTCCGTTTTTCGTGATGCGGTGTCCAAGGAAATTTGGCTCGGTGGCCATAAACGTACACTTGGACGGTTTCAATTTCATTCCTGTGTTACGTACAAGAGATAGAAACTCTGGAAGCGCCTGAAATCACTGGTTGGTGGTCGTTCCATCAAAAGTCGAGACGTAGATTCGCTGCGTCTATTCGTTGCTGTGAATCGTCGTATTGCGTTGAGCTAGACGCTAGGCAATGTGAATTCAATACTGGCGATTGATGATTGTAACGATGGCAAATTAAGTCCGTTGCGTATGTAGTGGATAATATTGGCGTCATCCAATCTACCACGGCGTCCCATTGCACAAGCCCTATAGAAATACTCCTCTGGTTCTTCGTTTGGCCGTCGGCGTTCTCCCATCATTCTGCAATGAACATCGATTCCCATACAACGGGGTTGAAAATCCATTCGTAGCATACGCCAGAATTCTTCCCAAGTCGAGAACGTATCATGAAGACCGTCAACCCATTGCTTCGCATGACCTCTCACCTTCGCTTGAGCGGCGAAGAGAATCACCTCTTCTTCTCAATAGTAAATCTGTGCTTACCGTTCGATTCGTGAAATAAATTGGTCGGCTGGCGCTGATGTCGTCTACCGGATTGAAAAATGGAAGTATGTTGACGATATCGCGTACTTGAAACATTGCTTTATCTCCTCTGTGTATATTAGATCGTCGCAGCAAACATTTTGTCAGAATTTCGCTTAGGCGAACTAAATTCGGATCGCCTTTTCTTCGCCAGAACGAACAAAAGTCGGAAGATAGCATATGTGGCACGTAACACTATAGAAAACTCGTCTTTTCTTGGCCAGAGCGAACAAAAGTCGGAAAATAATATTTGGGGCGCGTAAAGCTATGGACAGAGCGAACAAGAAAACATTTCTTTTCTGTTTTCTGTATCCAATTTTATTTTTATGGCTTGTTGATCAGTTTGCTCTTGTCAGTCTCAGCGTAGAGTTCTAATTGACATTTTTGGTTATCCGTTTTCGGACTTATACTCTCTTTTTAAATTACTAATTTGCATAGCAAAATTTGCAATTATTTTCTCGATCATGCATTACCTTGTGCAGCATTTTCACAATAGGTTAGTTACGCGATCAAAAGTAATCATTTGTGCGTTCTTTTTGATTAGTTTTACACGTAACCAAGGTTTATCCCTTTCGGCTTCTTAATTTGTTTTCCGACTGCGCGAGTAATGTGTTAATTGTGTGGTGTGTTTAAAAAAGACAATTGAGTTTAATGTTTCGACTACCAAAGGGTGGTAGTTTACCACCCTTTGAATTCCGAACCGTTATGAGCATTTCGCTATTCACGGATTCTCGACCAACTGTCGGAACGCCAGGTAAACTACAAACTATATACTTTTCAAAGCGGAAGCTTTGTCGCCCTTATAATATTTTACAGCAAATTGGTTAGTTAAATGTTTTTTTAGATAGTGTGATCTTAGGTGAATTTCATTCAAATAAATAACTATGTTTTTATATAATCCGATATCAACGATTTTTGCATGTTGAGTGTATGAACTTTCCACATGTGAAAGCCGCTGATATCAATTGTAAAATCAATCACAATATGGATACATGGATTCTCGGTGCTCTACTGTAGGTGCATGTAATGAAGTGTACATTGCACAACAAAAGAAACAGCTGTTATGCTGATTAGGATACTGAATAAATTAATAGCAAGCATTACAGCTGGTTTTGTTGTGTGACATATATATCATTGAGATCTCATACATTCACTCATATTGGCAGCACCGCAAGAAAATAGCGACCGTTCAAAGTGACGTCACGTTGGCGCTTTCCATTGGTGGACTACATATCATCAAAGTCCCTCTGACAGAAACGTTGGGCTGTGTACTCGACTGATTTAATGCCTACTTAGAAGAAGACATCTCTTTTGACTCGTTTATAGTTTTTCAAGATTTGAGCATCCGCAGTTACTGAGAAAACATGAGAAACAAGTGGGCAGACAGGAAGCCGTACTGACGGATGGGCAGGTCGCCAAACTAGTAGAATATTGTAAATCATTTTTATGAACTCCTAAATATTCTGTGCTTGAATTTTCTGTAAATTTCAGTGAGTTTTGCGTTTATGCATATTGCAATTATTATTAATAAACTGCAGATTCTAGGGCTCGTCAGTTTTCCTTTTCCTGTTTTTATTAAGACGTACAAGACATGAATTTTTTTATATAAGCTTGATTGTATTCTCCATGTTTCGATGGTTCACAGATTCTCTGTGGTTCAAAGTAATACCGTAATAACAATCTACCGTTCAAAGTAATGTCGATAGCAGAATTAAAAATGGCATTGTTTCCGAATTGGCAGAGTGAGCTGCAAAATATTTAGTAAATAATTCGGCACTGCATGAAGTGTTAAAATTTCTAGGGCACTGTATTTAAGACGTTCCAAGGGACTCACGTAGTTTAAATAGCACTCCCATTTATCATATCACATTATATTACGTTTAAATTCAACAACATAAATATCCTATCAGACTCAAATCCTACAACTGACTTTAAATGCGACTTTACTTCAAAAACAAAACCGCATTTAAATGCCCTAAATATGATAAAACTAATTTAAAAAAATCAATGCCAAATTTTTTTCCCCAAATTTTCTTACGATTGATTTTTAAGTTGTTACAAACAATGTTACAAAACGGAGAAACTGATTTGAAACTGATTTCGCATTAATTTATTAAATATTATTTATATTTAAATTTATTTATTTATTTTGGGTCATTTTCAAGTCATTTTTTTTAATTCTTCTGAATATTTTTTTATTTAATGGGTTTTTCAGGCAATATTAACTTTCAGGAAATAACCTGCAAAAATTTTATTTTAGAACATACAGGAAACAAAACGGATGCCGGCGATATGAATTTGTATCGCCATCGAATCGCCATGGCGTATCGCAAACGAATCACCATGGCGATTTATTAGTGATCTACATTTTCGTCATCAGAAACATCAACCGTGTCTGCTCCGAGATGCGTTGAGAGACGTTCGACCAGATCCGATTTTCGGCCACCGAGTGCTAGATCATGTTTTCGCAAAAGTTCACGAAGGGTGTTGCACCCCAGATCGGCTGTATTCACCTTTCGCATCGTATGGGCAACAGTAATCCCACTTCTGAGTTGTCAAAGGATAGAAAATGATTAAAGTTTATAACACGGTTTACACAAACAACACTTTTATTTTAAAGTCTAAGCATATGACCGTCAGTTGAGGCGGAACAACTCAGCAGACGGTCATGTGCTTAGACTTTAAAATCAAATTGTTGTTAGTGTAAACCGTGTTATTAAGTTTAATCATTTTCCATCCTTTGACAAATATCAACGCTTGATACTCATCCCAAGAACTGTCTGATTGAATTTACCGATCCCAATATTTCGAACGTTGCTACTAAATCTATTTGTGAACCCTGAAAGACTCAGGATGTTCGTACTGGAGCGAAATTAAAAAAAAGAACAGCTGCGGTTGATAGAATTTCAAATTTATTCTTAAAAATACTTTCCAATACTTGTTTCATTCGTATCGCAGTCCCTTTGAACAACTGCATTTGCTACATCTTTCAACAATAGAAATGGTTTAAAACATTTGCTATTGTCTAAGGGTTGCATAGTACACGTGTAATCATATTCGTCTAATGTGGCTTTTGTTCGATTTAGGCGAATTACTCGAAAGAGTAACCCATTAAGGTATCACACAGATTTCTGAAAATTCAGACTCAACAGGAAACGAATTGGCTATTTCCCAAGCCAGTGTAAGAAGAATTTCGATCGCTGGAATGGTTGCGGCAGCGTGCCTCACCAATATAATAGAAACCTTTGTTCGGTTCTCTAAAAACAAACTCAATTTGGCTTTCTAGTGAGTGTTATAACAATAGTAGACAGTTTCATGAGAGACGTACTACCTACGCGGTAACTGTTGGAGCTAGTTTTAAACACTTTGGTAGCTTTTTGGGGCACCCTCAGGGGTGTATCCTAGGCCCTCTACTCTCAATCAGACATGCACTTAAACCTCTTTGGTGCAAGCAACTGAGCAATGTCTTCAATTTACAAAAATGAGACTCCAAAGGTACTTGAACTCGTTAACTTACCACTACCAAAAGTGAGGCATGAGGGTATTGCTAAGAAAAGCGAGCTGCTTATGCTCAAGGATCCGCATCAAAAATGTGGACGTGGAACGAAGTGCAAATACCAGAATCAAGCAAAACGGGCACTACTCCAAACAAATGAAGTATCTGGGAGAGATTTACGATACGAAAAAAACCTTCAATGCTCCCGTAGATTCTGTTTGGAAGAATCTATATACGTATACCATCTTCTGATGCTTCTTTTCAGGAAGCAGTAAGCGATCAGCACAAGGGTGAAGATTGTTGAGTATAAAAGCTTAATCAGGGCCATAATCATTTATCTAGTGCATATTTAGCAGGCAGCGCCAAATAACAAGCGGGGCAAGATACGATTGGAGGAACGAAAAATCCAGGGGTTTGCTTGGGACTCTACTCAATTTCCTAAACTGCACTTTTTGCGGCTCAGAAGAAACGACGAAGAGCCTGACCAATTTAGGAATCGTGAGGTAACTATGGAGTCGATTCACCTCTATGCAATGAGGCTGATCGAGCGTGCAGCGGACAAAATGGCGGAGCACGAGACCGCCACGTCGAAATGATCGACAATCAAGCAGCCATCGAATAATTTAAGAAGATTAAAATATAGTAATATGCTACTCCTATAAGCATATAAGAATAGCGATACTGCAACGGTAAATATTTGCAGTTGGGCCCATTTAGACCCCACGAAACCAGCTAAGGGTTAAAAGGATGGAAATATCTTTCCATTTTAAACACTGCATTATTAATTGATTCTCTTCTGTGTATAATTAATTACTTGTTTTTGTTTATTTTCATTTGGGGCAAGGAGATGAAGACTGATTATGCCCTGAGTGATGGACTTCCAGAGGCTGAGCCTGCTCGACTACCAATTGTGTACCTTTGCTTTCAACCAGAGACCTAACCTGTAACCGTTTGATACATCATGTCTTCAAAGGTATATTCTTCTACGTAGGGAGAGCGATTGGTATCATCCTCGCCATTCCCAGCAGCGCTCATTCAGAGAATGTCCAATAACCTGAAGAAATCTACACTTTTCTTTGTTTTTGCGCATTCACCAGTCGTTTTTAGTGCAATATATAATATAATAATTTATTACAATATTGTAATAAATTCGCTATGTACATAAACTTTGGTTTTCCCGAAAATAATCAGCTTAGAGTCTACCCCCAAATCTAGGTGCTGAACTGATAGTTTCGCCTCTACTAATGACGGCGCAAAAGATAAAAGATATCACCAATTCTTTACGCTACTTCCCGAAAACTGGAGCATTAAAAGAACAGAAATTGTAAAGGTGCATCGTTGCATAAAATCAAAAAACGCAGAAAATCGGATACAGAAGCAGGTATAATTTTTAACAAGCATTGTTATATAATCAATGTTCTTAATGCAAACTATCTTTACCACGTAGTCTGAAAATGCCATTTAAAGAAGATAATAGAAATAGAAAGATAGAAATTCTTCACGATATATCTCTTTTCATCCTCGCATTAGGTTTAAGGATACCGTTCGTATGATAATTGGCTAAAACTAAAAAAATCTTGGATTTCCGATCCTTATAATTTCTTTGAAATCATTTTAACTCAAACGTCCATTATTAAATTTTCAAATCATAGACCAGATATACTTCTTTATAATGAGATATTTTTTATTGCATTCCGACCGTGAATTTTCAAGGGTACAATTTTACCAAAATGCTTAAGTATTTGAAACCTTCGAACATCTAAATAACAATTTAGTTCGACTAAACACAGTATATGGATAATACTATGCGACAATACTGCAGGTGTATGAAATTGGAAAAACATCGGAAAATATCCAGTCACAATCTTTCCGTATATCGGTCGATTTAACATATTGATACGAGCGCGAGTAACTTAGCTAGTGATTATGGTCCTCAACTAACAAAGCTCTCAATTATAAGGAGCAAAGTACATTGCTATCATTCAGTACTTTCTTGTTTCGCCGAACTCAATCAACTTTTGAAAGTATTAGTACAATTAGTATATAGATTTGGTATATAGATTCCAAGAAAGTGACTGTCAGATGTGATACTCTGCAGTAAGCTCAGGTTTTTGCATTCTGATCTACGAAACAGAGCCATATCGACGGAAGATACTCGTCATATCAGGTGTGGCCAAGGGCTCTATCCTCCTATCTTTGTGATTTTTGTGCAGTCGAAAGCATAGCGAAACGGTGTTCCGCCTGACGCAGCTACTGTCCTGATAGGTCAGTGGTCTTACCAGCATAATATTGATTGACAAATCAGTCTTCATCGTTTAATTACTCTTCAGATTGCATACTCCCTTTGATTGTAAAGAAGGATGACGCCTGTCATTATTTCTTTTCATGCAGAAGATGGAACAGACAGACGGACGGATCTTGTTAAAAGCTTAAGAAAGCTCTATTCAGATAGCTTGATGGAAGAGATGCTGAAAATAGCTGATAAATAAAGTCAGCTGATACACTAAGCTCGAGCAACCCTCACAAAAAAAAAGCAAGAATATCAAGAATATGATCGGCTGAATGCTACAGTGGTGGAGACATGACCTCGTCCAGCAATCTACTTCTTTCTCTTCGGTTCGAGAATGGATTCCTTCAAACCAATTATTGTCATAAGCGGTAGAATAAGGACCTCGAGGTAATGTATCAAACGTATTTCTCTCCATGGTTCTATGGTTCACAGCAGAGGTGTTTCGTCTGTAGTCTAGCAGGCTACCTCCCTACTCTAACGGAAAAAGTAGGAAATATCAACTATTCAGTACATCCATGTTAAAATAAATGTAACCATATTCATAAAAGAAAAGTTCTACACAGAATAGAAAAGATCAATAATGATTATAGGGAGAAAGCAACTAGTGTAATGCATTAATACGTTTTATTTAATTGATTCAAAATCGATTATGACAATATTGCTTGCGCTTAATATAAAATTCAATACACACAACCGCATTTGAATAATATCTCACTGTTTTCGCAGTTGACTACCTTAGAGCTTATTAGACTGTTAGGTCTCTTCACATACTGGATACATTTTGTTCTTTACATACTGGATGAAAATTGTTTGTTTTTGCGGCAATATCCGTTAACACATATCAACACGAGCGAATATAATATCGATAATAACTCCCGTTATAATTAATTGAATGACTCTCCCACAGGCACTTATGATTGCCAGTGACGTAGTGGATTGGCAGCGGCCTCTGGAGCTCAAGATACTGAGTTCCAGTACACCGAGGGTGTTTCCCTTTTAACTTTTTTTATGCTGTCATTGTCGGCAACGAGACCTGTCAGCTGCGATGTGTAGTTAATAGTTGGTTGTTGGAGGGACTCGAGATTTCGTAAGAATTTTTCGAAGAAAAGAAGAAAATTAATTTTTTGATAAAAGAAAGTGAATTTTGAAGATTTTCAAGAGGAATACACAATTTCTAAACATAATTGAAAGAACAGTAAGTCTCGATTCATTTCACTTTGTGATAAGTTGAGTAAGAGAACCAAACAAGTTTGAGAACCAAACAAACAACAGGCTACTGTGAATTGCAGTGAATGCTCGCAGGATACTTGAAACAATGGCATAAACGTCTGAAATTCGGAAAGTGTTAGTAAGGACGACACTTAAAGTTCTTTCATAAAACAAAAAAGAAACCTTATCACCAACAATGTATTAAAAATACAAAATAGGGGAATTTGAACAAAACCGTGAAATAAAATTTAAATATTCACAGAGAGAATCGCATAATAATAATTACATAAAAAATCATGTAAGCTGTAGATAATGTAAACCGTACCCATGCGGGGTAGGTGATGGGTTCTTCTAAATAAATAATAATTTATAAATTGTTTTATTTCTATTTAATTTCTTAAAACTCTAAATACCTTATGACTCCTCTGTTTTTTCGATTCATTTTTTCTCCGTTTTTTTTTCATAACGTTATGTGTGTAAGTAAGATGAAGGTAGCCCGGCATGGGCAGTAAGTAAAGTAAAGTAAAAAAAATCTCTTTATTTTTTTTCATATATCATACAATGTACACCTTTCCACAAAAAAGAGAGCAAAAAATGGTTAAGCTATCTTACGTCTATTTAAACCGATGGCCACTGAGGGCACTCTGGTCTAGGTCAATCACATGTAATGGGGATGTCCCCTGACACTATTTGCTTAGTTAAATTTCATTGCAATTAATAATTTGAAGAAAAATTTAAAAAAAACTTCAAAGACTACCGCTAACTTAAGTCTACTTAATCTTATTTAGAAATAGAGCTTATTCTAATAACTACTTGGTTTTCTATAATTCTATGTTAATAATAAATATTCGATTTTTTTTTGTTTTGTTTTTTTGTTTTTAATGTATTAATTTTTCATTTGTTTCGAGATTTTAACACTATCTTATATACGAAGAGAAGGAGAAATGAAGAAAAGAGAAAGAGACAAGTGAAGGAAATAGAAGAAATAACAAATAAATAGCAACAATCGAACGAGAGAAATAGAACAAAGTAAGAAGATAACAAATAAATAATAACAACGGAAAGAGAAGAAGACAGGCAGAGAAAAAGAAATTGAATGTAACATACATAAATTTGACTATAATGCTAGCTTTCTTTATTCCTAGGTTAAAGGTCAACATCATACTCATTCATTAATTACGCCTATGGATTGTTTTTTTTATCATTTTTTTGTTGTTTTTTTTAATTGTTTATTTCTTACAGTTGGCTTAATCATAGTACATACTAATTTTAGTCTACATATAAGAGAACTACATGTAGCTAAATATATACAAGTTATTTACGTTAAAAAGCTCATATCTCGCTAACAAAAACACAGATGAAAGTAGGAATATGCTTAAAAATCACCCGGCATTCACTACTCCGCGTGTCATAGGCACGCCAACCGTTCACCCGACCACTAGAATCTCACTCCAGCCACCAATACTGTTGGTTGTTTCTCTGTTTATGACACATATGTATCGAATATCGTAAGTCTATCTCAGTACTGTGGCTGTCTATACTATCGTCGTAAATAAGTCTCTTGTCAGTGTTTCGTCTGTAAATGTGGTAGATAACAGGTATTCCACGTCCACCAACGATAAGTCTCTTTCCATCTAAGTAAGGAAATGCTTCTGGTGGTATGAAACCTGTCTCCCTGCATCGCTCATAGTACAACTGATTAGGATAATATGGATGACTGATCCACATATTCTCATCGGTCATACTCGATCGCAGACAATGTCTCCTTACTTGGTGTATAATGCAAGAGTCTACTCTTAGAATACCTACTGCATCGTAAAGCTCCCTATCCGAGTAATAATACTTGAAGTCGGATTCTGCTGTTTTGTACAATTCAGTGCAAGCTCTTAAGCATTTTCGCTCAAACACCCTGATTTTCTCCATGGTGGAAGCACTCAGGTTAAACCATATGGGAGACGAGTATGTTATAATGGGTCTTATGAGACATTGAGAACATATGACCTTGACACGTGTCTCCAGGTGTTTCGCATAAAAAAGTCTCTTAAGAGACATAAATACTCTTCTTGCTTTCTCGAGCTGCATTTTCGCATGTTGGATGTACTGCAAGCGATAGTCGAGGAACACGCCCAAGTACCTCACGGTGTTCTTGTGTGGTATGCGTTCTCCGTTCGACTTAATATGGAAAACCTTCCAATTTCGCTTCAAGTCTCTGCCAGCCTTTGCCAGTGGTCCACGAAACAAAATAGTCTCACATTTGTTATCATTGATCCTCATCTTCCAAGCATTCGTGAACGTTTGAACATCTTGAAACATACTTTGCAGCTCAGCTTGAACCACCGAAGCTTTGCTGTCTGCAGTGTATATAATCAAGTCGTCAGCAAACGCTACAATCATCCGTTTAGGACTAATGTGAAGCCAAATGACTTCAAAAGAGGATTCAATAATATCGCGAATAGCGTAGGTGCCGTTACTGTTCCTTGTTGAAATACTCTACTGGAAGTATTTCCCCCGACTTCGACAATAAATTCTATTCAATACAACATACTCACTAGTATGGCTATCAAATCATTACAGAAACTATTCTGTATGAGTCTGAAAATCAGTCCATCAAGCCAAACTATATCGAGGGCTCTCTCCATATCAATGAGGCATGCTCCAACACATTTTCCTCCATTTAAATGCCAGCAGATATCTGACGTCACTTTTGTGATAGTATGGATAGTAGAATGGCTTCTGCGAAAGCCAAACTGACTATTGCTGATGATATTTTTGTCGCCGAGATATTTCTTGATATTTCTGTTCAAGAAACACTCAAGGACTTTGCCTGCATTCAACAATAAGCTTATCGGTCGATAGCTTTTCGGGTCGCTAGGATCTTTTCCTTTCTTCAAAATTGGGATGACCCTGGCCTTCTTCCAATTTTGCGGAAAGTATTTATTATTGAGTGCATTATTGAAAATGCCAGTATATTCGTTCATTATTGGTTCTGGTAAGTGTTTGAGGACAATGTTGGGTATGCCCTCAATTCCAGTTGATTTTTTGTTATTAAGTGTCCGAAAGGCATGCTGTACATCCTCCTTCGACACAAAATAGTCTTTCAAGCTGTTCGAGCTGAATTTAATGACTCACTGAAATGGAGAGTGAATTCTCGACTGCAAGAAGTCAGGAATTCTTCAACTTTATTTTTGACAGTTTCTATCAATCGAGAACTACCTAGATTTGAGTTTTGTCGATGGACTGATTCCATACTCATACCAATTACATCTAATTTTTCTGTCTCGTTTGTTGCAGTTGCGTATTGTATGGGACGTTGGATGTTGTCACGTTCATCTGTTTCTGTGATCCTATATTCATCATGTTCTAACGGGATTTTCAAAGTCGACACCGTTGCCGGCTTCTTCGACCTGAAGAAAGCGTTGATCTGGCTGAACATTCCATCCGGATCCTGAGGATGAATGCTCTGCGCTTTCTCAGCCCACTGTTTGTTTACTTCTCGAGTAAAGCTCAACTTGATGAGATAACGCACAGCCTTCATAATTTCTTTGAGAGTTCTCAAATGCGGATGCCAGCTCGCAGCGGAACTCCTATATATTCTGTTGATATGCGTCAGAATCATGCTTTTGAGCTTTTTCAGTTTTTTTATGCGTCGGGTCAAGTATTGGTCCATGTTGTTTCGTGGTGTAATTTTTGGTATGCTTTGGTCCATTGCAGTGAGTATGAGTTTGTTTATTCCGTTTATGTATTCGTCAATTTGGTCATTAGTCAAGTTTGTATTGTTCGGAATGTAGGTGGTTGAGTTTTGGAAAAGTGGGTCGTGTATTTGTGTTAGTGTTTGGTTGAATTTCGTCCAGTTTGTTTTTCTGTAATTGTATTTGTTGGGTGTTTGTTCGGCAGTAAGTAGGAATAAGTCACTGTTCTCTTTAGCAATCCTTATTTGTATTGCTTTGTGGTCGCTGTCATAGTGCAAAGTTTTCAGTTTGTTGTCCACTGTCAAGCCAGTAAGATTCAAACGCATATCAACTATGCAAAGATCCAGATACGATCCAGATCGACGGAATGTAGGAGTCCCCGGCCCGACGAGCTAGCATCGGTATTCCATTTGATTCTCATCAATCCATCGTTTTAGAAATACTCCCCGTGGATTGGCGTACTCGTTCAGCCAGTCGCTATGTTTTGCATTCAGGGCACCTGCTAGAACATAATAATTACTGGGATCATCTAGTCAAAGAAGTTCAAACACGAGGCTGAACTCTTCCCTGAATTTCATACTCAGATTTTTCGTACTCGATGCATATGCGGAGATAACAAAGAGACGTTGGCCGCCTTGCATTTCAAGCTTTATGCATGTCAACTCTAGGCTTTCAAATCCACTGAATTCTGGTCTGTTTACGTGTTCGTACTTGATGTGTCGTGTGAGCATTATTGCTGTCCCTCCTCCGTTAGTCGAGTTGGATCTGTCAGTACGTATGAAGTTGTAGTCCTTGAACTGTACGTTATGTCTTTCGTTGAGTTTAGTCTCATTCAGCAGTATAATGTCAGGTTTGTGTTCAGACGCAAAATCCAATAGATCAGACCTCCTGTAGACACTCGCTATTGAGTTGACATTCACAGCTATTAAATGAAGTTCATCTCGAGCCAACACTGCAGAGAGGTGTCTAGTATTGGTCATGAGAATAGCTAGACGTGCTTATAAGGCCCCTGATTTTGGAGCTGTGATCGATCAGGGTGTTCTCGATTTTTCCCAGCCTGTCCAAGATGATCTTGAACATAGCGGTTAAATCATTTTCATCCCTCTTTTGGGGTGTTGAATCTACAGTACCCCTCGCAACAGCTGCGAAAGATACTCCAGGGGTAATGGGAGCTGGGGCAATCACCGGGCGACTTGGTGGGGCGCGCTCATTCCGCATGGGCTTCATAACTTTCTCATAGGCTAGACATCCCTTGAAGGAAGCAGGATGTCCATATGTCCTGCAGTTGACGCAAAAGATCTTGTCTTTGTCGTCATTTTCCCCCAACCCGCACTTGCCAGGTTCATGGACAACGCTGCATTTAACACAGCGGAACTGCATGTTACAGTTCGCCGAACTGTGCCTGAATCTTTGACATCTGAAGCACTGCATGATGTCTTTCTTTACTAATTTTTCAAACCGTACTACTTGATAGTTGAGGAACTTCAGCTTGAGTAGTTCGGCTGCAGAGCTCTCGTGTGATATTTGCACGAGGTATATGGGGAGGACTCGCTTCTCTACTATAGAGCGACACGTAGTGAAAGGTTTCACTGAAACGAATTTCACTGTCTCAGCCTTGGTTTCGAGTTCTTTTTGAAGCTCACTAGGGTCGTACCTCTGACAGAGTCCCTTTAACAGGAACGTCTGCGTTTTCTCCTCTCTAGGAGTGTATGAGTAGAAGGGAGCCTCTGCTTTCTTGAGGACTTCCTTCACGTTCCTGAAATCTTCAATTCTATCTACTTTAATCTGTTTCTTTGTGCTATTAATTTTTTTAATTTCAAACTTATCCGTTTTTGCGCACTCTTAAATGAGCTTCACCAGGTCATTAGAGTCCTGATGGAACGCATTAATGGGCGGCAACTTATTTTTTTTTAACTTGCTTCTCACTTACTTTTGTGTTTATAGTTTGTACCTCCGCCTTTTCGGGTTGCTGCGCCTTCTGCTTCTTCCTGTTTCTTTTGGCGACTACCGTAGTGTAGTCTCCTGCCTCGTCCTCGCTCATTTCGGCTCCTTTTGTTTCACTACTGATTTCCTCGTTTTTCTGTTCATCCATTTTCGACTCGATTGCGTTACCGCGGCTTCCACTGCTACACGGCACGTCCTGGTTGATTTTTGCACCTTCCGCGATTAGTTTTTTTAAGAAGCTCATCACTTTTTTGAGCATTTCTTTCAGCTCACTGATTTCCGACTTAAGTTTTATATTCTCTTCTTTCACGCGGGCACTTTCCACCAATAGCGCGTCGCGAGTCACAAGGCTCGGCGTCACTTTCTTTCGCTCCCGGCATGGGCAGTAACCTTCCCTGCATGAACTACTACAGATCGAGCGCAACAGACCTCTGCAAGTCACCTATGGAACCAAAAGATCACTGTCAAATAAATATCTGCGATCACAGCAGCCGTGTTTCGCAACAGGGTTTCGTATGGTATGGTTTTCTTACCGTTGCTAGTTCAAATTCGATTGGTTTTATAGATTAATTCAACTGTTGTCAGTATATTCGCTTTTTCATTTGTTTCTACACTCTTGTTTCTAGGGACGCATGAAATTTATATTTACTTAGATTGTTTTAAGAGGCTGCCGAGAACCCTCCACTGGTTGTGAACATGAGAGGTCAGAGGCAAGCGCTTGCAGTTACGCTTGATGAGCGTTGGGTTACTTGGGTATTTTATTACATTTTTATTGCTCGGTTCAGGTGGTTTCCTGCGGCCTCAGTAGTCGCTTTTGTTGAATTATTTCACAAATCAATTGTCTGCATGAAGATCCACCTCCAAATCGATATGATGCAAGATCGAATGCAAAAATGGTTTACCAAAAAAAAACCAAATTAAACAATACTAATGACACGATAGAGTTTCATCTTTATGTCAGTGGCTCTGCTATTATCCTTAGAAGGGCCTATTTTACATAGAAAGTTCAAATAAACGTAAAATGTTGCATCTAAAGAAAGGATTAACACCGTCACAAGGACCTAAGACTGAGCTGAAGATGGCGGCATACATCCTAAATACGTCCTCGACAACGAAAGCAAAACAAGCCCCGGCGAACCCAATCAACCATTAAGAGAAATATTAATGTCAGTAACGGTGGGAAGAAAACATTCAAAAGTGACATTTTATGCTTCTGACAATTTGTCAGGGTGAGACTAATTGCAATTTCTTGTCATAGAAAAGTCGCGAAGTCCATGGGTACTTTAAACTATTATAAAAAGCATTCACGTGGAGTATCGGTCGCTTGAAAAGTTTTATTTGTTGTCAGTCCTTTTCAATGAGTCTATTGTTGCCAACTGTCAATCATTTTTGGTCGAAAAACAGTGACGTACCAACGAAAGCATGTCATGAATGTCTGAAAGCACATCGTTTTGAAGACAAATAAGATGTAGTTCAGTTCGTTCCAACGGATTATACTGTTGCAGTCTAAACTATGAACCACGACATTCAAATCATGAAAATGTCACAGTTAAGCGCACTCCCAATTTTCTGTCAAATCCAGTCAAGATTGGCAACATATTTTTCATGAATTGATGATTACTATAGAAATGGCAAACCTTAGAACCCCATAGAACTTCATCATGACACTGATTTTATTATGAAGATGGGAGGAAATGATTGTGCAGATAACCCGGAAAGAGATTAGCTCGTGGAAAATAAAGAATGAAACGATGTCGCTTT
Source organism: Stratiomys singularior (assembly GCA_954870665.1). NCBI lineage: Eukaryota > Metazoa > Arthropoda > Insecta > Diptera > Stratiomyidae > Stratiomys > Stratiomys singularior. Next base: position 60,548,248 of record OX940879.1, on the reverse strand, counting down.
TGATCGCGGAATCGAATGAGCAGAATTAAACAGTGTAGTTTTAAATTCTCGAAAGTAAGTTTACGGAATTGTGGAGTAGGTAATTAATAAATCTAATTGACGAAAACATAGTGTTCAGTAAATCATTACCAGTGTAAAATGCGTTATCTAAATCTCATCGGTGATCCTTGAAGTTTCGTCGATCAACAAACTCAATCTGGATGGCAGTGTCACATTGAAATAATCAGAACTTGGCTTTCATAAAGTTCCTTAAAAACAATAAAAAGTCAGTAATAACTATTCTGCAAGCGATTTCGTCTTTTTGAAAACATAATTTACAAGTATCATTGTCTCTTTAAACAAGGCAGGGATTCACTTGTGACGCAGACAGAAGATTTATGTGACTACTTCAGAATTCATTCGCAAAGTCGAAAAATCTATATTAAAAGTTGTAAAATTAAGGTAGAACCATCTTGCAGGAATTGTTGAAGTATCGCAGAGAACAAAATTAAGAATTGTTGACCGATTAGTGTGGCTAGAAAGGTGCCACAAATGCTTGCGTGACTTCAAAGACAGTAGTCCCATATACTGCCATGGTACAAACATTACCTTGGTAGTAAATGGGAGGATGGATAACCGAATCCATTTTTTACAGGAGGTGAACCGTGGGTTTCTCATTATGAACCTGAGTCCAAGTAGGACTCTATGCAGTGGCACAAAAAGTACCGTCACCCAAGAAGTGTTAGATGTCACAGGCGGCTGATTAAACCATGGCGACCGTCTTTTCAACGTTCAAACCAGATCCTGTCAGCAACTTGTGAAGATATCATAACCGGAAAATATTACGCTTTAAACAAAGAGAAGATGAAGGAGAGTATCAACGATTAAAAAAGTGGAAACTTGACCAAACGTATCCTCCTTCCATATGATAACACGCTTGTTACAAGTACCGTGTTACGTTGGGAACCCCGCAATTGTTTGCTTTTTTCAGCAAATGGCAAATAGCTTACTTTTCAGGACAGCATAAGAAGGAAACGGTTCCCATTAATTTTTCATACAAAGACAAAATATTTTTCTTTAGTGTTATTTTCTATATAATAATAAATTATCTGATTTAAAGTTCTGAAAATCGATTGGATGTGTTTGTGTTTGTATTGAAACGAAATTTGTTTCGTTAATTTCATTTCTTACCCTCCATTTCTCGAACTTAGAAACGCCCCTCTTATGTATACGTTACGACATACCAAAACAATGTTGTATCATCAAAGATATGAAAACTGCAAAGCAAACGAAATTTCCGTCCTCAACAAATTTGGATTCTGTCCTAGTTGGAATTGACCAACGTTTAATTAGTCCGAACTATCGATTACGCCCTCTATTAAACACGTATTGAATGCCTTAATACAGGATATAAAGAAGAGAGTGAAGTTAGTTATTCAAGTATTAATATATCGAAGAGTGTATAGTAGGTATTTTTGTTCCCAAAATACAAAGCTAGGATTCCGATAAATGCTTTTTGATGGCCTCAAATCTCCTAACACCCTTTCGAATACATCAAGTGGTTAAACATATCGAGGCAATCGAGTTCGAAAGCTTAAAAGGAATTTGTTCGATTTTCAGCACGTGAAGCTCTCAAGCAAAGTACAAGCAAAGAGTGAGAACAGGAAACTGGAGGAGATTGACTTGGATATAAGCCTAAGTGTAGGTCAAATAGAAAACAGTATTCAGTGTACCTGAAATAATGCAGAATTTCCAGTAAACGTAGAAGACAAATAAACTTCAAATAGTGAAAACTGCGATTACCTTTTTAATTTGTCAGCAAGTAGTTGGGCTAACTAAAATGATGCAGCGCTGAATCATGATTCAACCAAAATCAGTGGAACACTATTCATTTTTTTAAATATTTTCTGTCTGCATTCTAATTATTCGTTACACACAAAAATTATTCTCAAAACGAGTAAAAACGACATAAAACTTATAAATCGACTCATGTTCTATTTCTTTCTGCCAGAAGCCACACGGGAGCGCTCTGAATATTATGTGCTACCCTAAGGATATAATGCTTATTTTGCGTTCGAATAGGTTTCCCTTAGAAATCATATTAATTTTCGATTTGCCTTACCTGTGACGACATGACAACGCGGAGACTGCTCCCCTTCCAAAAATGCGACGACGTAAAATCCTGGAGCGACTTTATGGAAATAATTGTTACAGTGATTATATCTATGCCTTACCTTGCTATTGGATCCCAATTTGCGACGTCTTTTATTATAGTTGATCAAAAACTTCAAACGATTACATTCATCGAAGCTACACTTGTCCGTGACCGAGTACATAAGGATGAAAGCGTCGGCCCATCTAATGTTCGCCTCTAATCCAACGTTTTCGCTTTCCTGCTGGAGTGGTGTTGCAGGATTCAAACATTGGTAGCAAGAAAATAAGTAAATCAGTATTCCAACTTTTGTTTGTGAAAGTATCACTTCGTGGAGGACGAAGTTGTAAAAATATACTCACGTTGGGTTGTCCGGCAGCGTCGAGGATTTCGAAGGATACCAGTTCGTTGTCGATGACCGTGCTGAAAGTGTACACCTTTTCCAGATTTGGGTCGTACTCCCCGATGAACCGCCGCGTAATAAATCTTACCACCATTGCTGAAAGGAAGAAACGCTTTAGAGCTTATATGTCAATAGTCGGTAACCAAAAGGGAATCAGTTCATTTTTCCGCTCAAAACTATTTCAAAGTTGTGCACTTACACAACTAGGATTTCATTAAATACTTGCAAAAAAAGTTATCTGTTTGCAAAATGTATTTTCCTTGATGAGCTTGCGACCCAGAAACCTCTATAAAATGCATGATTATTTTTCACAACAATTGTATAAATTGAAACATATCAAAACCTTGAACAGATTCATACGAATAAATATCATCTTTGTATGCTTGAAGGAAGCCTTGAAAGGCTATCAATATGCCTGATTTCACATAATAAAACTCATCTTTTTAGTATAATTGTGATATCGCTTCCGAGCATCCGATACCTATCTCGTTAAATTTGCAGGAAGTCTTCTTGGAACATGTGCTGAAGTTCTGTCAATAGAACAGCAATCTAGTGAGATTGATTCCGTTGAGTAGAATGAATAAATAGATTAACAAAGTTGAAGTCATTTATCTATTCCAAAGATTGGAAAAAAGAATCGAAAGCAAAAAGAATCTCTTGAGTTGCAGAGTATCTGATTAATAAATATAAGTCTTCAATCTGCTTTGTCTGCACGTAGAGTATGTTTCAATTAAATGAATTATAATGACATCAAAAAGTACGATTTTTATTTATAAAGATGCATCATCGTTGATGGTATAGCCACAAATGTATACTACTTCAATGTATAAGAAATAAGGACCTAAGTGCGTTTAAAACGAGAGGATGAAACCTGTGGTAGAACATTTGTTTAATCTGTTTTTATTTTTATCCTGGGATCCACTGTCGAAACAGGGATGTCCTTAAAAATGTTTCTTTAAGGACATCTCTACCTCCTCGCCAAATTTTTCCGTTTGTTTTAGTTAGTACGCTTCGGCCATGTGAGGCCTTTGTTGGCCAGGCTGGGGTAATCTAAAAAAAGTGCTTAATATGTTCTTCCTTGCCACACGCTTGGCAAGTGTCTCCTGTTTGGATTCCTTTGTGTTTAACGTGTTTTCCAGGAAGATTGGGGACTACTCGTATTGCGATCAATGTTCTCATGTAATTTCTGAAGATGTTTTTTCCTCTTTTTGTTAAGGTTGTAGTAATTCGGCGTTCAAGTGTGGCAATTTCGCCAAGATGACACACTTGAGAGTTACAAGTTCATCCAAAATTCACCTCGCAAGTGTGACAAGGCCGATAGGGCGACACGCAGGCGGAATAAAAATCCACCACAACGAACATTTTTTTTTGTTATAAATTTTATTTATCCATATGCAAATACGTTTATATTTATGTATGTTTCGTGAAAAGTATTTGAACGAGCGCTTTTTTTATTCAAACGGATTCTAAACAGAACAATAATCGCGATCATTCAAGAAGATAAAAAAAATTTGCCTCCGAAATAAAGGTAAAATACAACACAAGAATGTCCTCTTGGTCAAATTGATTCCTATTGATATCGCATTTTGTCCATTAAAGGAAAATCTAGTAAATGCCTATATAACAGGGTGTAGCCGGATAAGTATGACGAGTTGGCCCCCAAAAAGTAATCTTGTCGAAACTTATGTTTTAATATCTACTTGATGTACAAACGTGATTTATGTAAATTTCGCGTCCGGCTTCGGCTTTGACCTTGAGATATAGGAAAAAATAACCGTACGCATGACAATTTTTCAAAAAAATTTATCTTAAAAACTGTCATCAATATTCAATAAATGAACGAACTTGATGGATGGATCATGAATTTTGGAAATTCAACCTATACTGCACTACTGAAAAACATTCATATTGCCGCTTCAGTCTTTCAAACTTTATTATGGTTTACTGTTACGCAAGAAACAACTATGAATGAAGAAGTAGGAACACCAAAGGATGAATTGACTCTGTCAGGTGGCGGTACTTGGAAGAAATGAGGCTTTTCATTTCTATTTGGATCTTCAACATTGATTGGACAGTACACTGGGGAAATATTAGATGCCATGGTTATGACAATTCTTTGTGTTGTTAGTCCAAAGTGTAAAACTAAAAACAAAACGGATCCTTTAAAGTACGAAATATGGTATGAAAGTCATGTAAATGATTGCAACACAAACTAGGATACGGAGATAAGCGCCATCACGCAAACATTTTCGAAGTCTATCGAAAATATGGCGTAAAGTTTCTTACGTACATTGGCGGTGTTGACAGCAAAACTTTTGAGGTGGATGTCGACTGGTTATTTACTAGTTATTAATATTGCTCTACAGCTTTGAACTTGTCCTAATTAAATTAAAATATTTATTCACTTTCGAGATATTCGACAAAATTTTATCAGAACTTCCGCACCTATGAGTCTTCGCTGAGTTAGCTTAGCAAGGGTATAAATCACTTACAATGTTGTAAGTGAAAATGGAAAAATTGATCAACCAAAAACTTCTGAAATTGATAAAGCCAGACCAAAGGCAATTTAGAAAATAGGAGAATTTCAAAGCTGTAGAGCAATATTCATTACTAGTTAATAACCAGTCGACATCCACCTAAGCTGGTAGTGCCAATCGATGCGTCCCGGCCTGTGAGTTGGCACCTGACGAGAAGCGGCAGGGATGCGTGTTCGAAACCAGCTTGAGCTCTTTCCATCTTTCTAAAATATTATTTAGTTGTTAAGGAGCAGAGGAGCAGAATCTGTAAATTCGTTTATTTGACCATTTGCTCCTGAACATCTTTATTCTGGTCTAAGGTCATTGAAATGACTACCTGCTTGTCAGTCATTATCTTTAATGAAGGTTTTGAACGTGTACTGAGAGTACAAAGAAAAGAAAAAGAAAAAGCAAAGAAAAAAAGAAAACGACCGCGTTGTACGGTTGGATTGCTGATCCAGCAATGGTTGTGGTTGGATTTTTGTAAATAAAAAATAAATAAATGAAAATAATAAATGAATTACCAAACAAGGCAGCCACGAGCTTCCCTTCCCTTCCCTTGCCGGTATATCAATCAGGGGAATGTGGCGGGACACAGGTAAGTACATCGTGATTTAGGGCATCAAGTGTTTCACCGGGTTGTGTGTGTGGTACCGTTGTTTGTGTATTGTAAAGTGATTTTCTTTTCCGGGAAAATGGTTATCAATGGTTCCATTAAATTAGTGGATTTTCGTGTATTTCGGGTATGGATGCGTAGTTGATGCTAATGATTTGAATTGAGTGAAGTTGAATGCGTAGCAGAAGTAGAGTAAAGTTATGATTGAAACTGTGGCCTACGGAAAATCAGGCTGTTTGGTGGCTGATTCAATAATGAAACGGGAGCGAAAGTTCACTAGTGGTTCAACCAACGACTGCATACCTCGCCGAACGAGCTAGTCCAGTGAAAGCCGCTAACGTAGTGAACTTTTGATTGGCCGAACCGTTGACCTTTAGGGTACCGTTTGTCGCCACGCATCTAGGACTTCACGTGCTGATGTTGATGCGTGGCCAACTCGTTCTGAAGTCATCACGACGAGACGGTCAGGAGCGATGAATCCATTACATATGTTTTTTAAAATTGATTCCATCGTATCTCGAAACGGCTTGATCGTGTGACTTAAAATTTGTAGTGTACTCTCAGCACATCCGAAAATTTCCAAAATTTTGATTTCTTGATAATAAAACATAAAAAAATCTGCGAAATCCTCTACTTTCTTCAAAGAGCTACCAGAAATCTATTTTTTGGAATTTTCATTTAATAAAAGTCTATTCCTATGCTTACTTCCTATAAGCTTACAAACTAAAACGCGGCTAATTTTTATTTTGTTTCAGATAAATTAATGAGCCAGAATCGTGGAAAAAGTCTAGCTTATTTTTTTCGAAGGGGGGGGGATATCCAGAGTACTCCGACTCACCGTGACGCTTCTACTCAATATTTTGGCTTAACATTTATTTTCATATTGTTGAAATATATGTTAGTAAGTCCTAATAAACTTAAGGCTCTATCTTTTCACAGGCCAATAAAAACATTCTGAAAATCCCTAAAAAAGGCCGTCACATGGGATCCCTCTAAGTTCTTCCTCTTTGTTTAAAGGTTCAGTTATTTCTTTTTAACTTAACATCTTCTTTCTTTCTCTTACTTTTATCTCAGGTTTTGAAATTATGTTTATGTTTGGAGATGGTGTCTCGATGAGTAAAAAAAACCTCATTTGATGATAATGCAACAATTGATTGGAGGGTTTGTAAATTGTTCATCCATTCACCGACGATCCCGAGAAATTTCACCATATTGCGTACTTTAGAGCAGAGTTGCGTACTGTATCAACATTTTTCTATTCTGTTTATGTTTTTATTTTCACTTAATTCTAAGGACATTGTCGATATCAATCTTCCTATCGTAGAATGGAATTGAATAAATATTCAAATTATCCTTTGTTGCAAGAAGGAGTACGTTTTTGTGTATCTTTTTATCTGTAGCACTTCGCCAATGTCGCACTTTCCCCGCAGTGGATCGTTTCGCCCAAAAGGATGTTTCTCCAACGGTTTCAGTTTTATCCTCATTTTAGTATAGGGCCAGGCAGTTCTGGTGTACCCAAGGATGGTTTACTCGGACCTAGTGCGAGACCTTTTACTGCAAATGGAGTAAGTGTAAGTGTCAAAAAATCGACGTTATTTCAGAAATAATTTAGTTCCTAGTGTGTAGTTAAAGATCGGAGGCAACCGTACACCTGTCGAGTGGTCGGTATTTAAGGATAAGGATTCAAAAGGATAAGAGGCCTATACAGTGATGTCTTTTTTCTTGGGAGGATTCTTACGGAGTCCAAGATATTCCACTGCATCTTGCGTCTTGGGTTTCTTGTGATAAATATTACTTGTGCCTTGTTATTATTGATTACAATTTCCACATTCGGAAGTATTTAAGAATTATTTCTATAGATTGTTGCAATTTTGAAGAGATGAATTTTGATTGTCAATAACTTCAGCTTTTAGTAAGATGCAAATTAGTAGGAGGAAAGGCTGGGATATGGACAGTCCATGCACTTCGAAAATAAGCCGTGCATGTAAGGTTTTGTTGAAGGCCTTGGCTTTGCCAAACATAATTAAGCCACTTGACTTCCTGGCGTTAAATCCGTTTCCGATGTATTAGATCATTTTAATTCGTTTGAGTTCAGTAGAATGTGCTAAATCCGAATTCCCAATTAGCAATAAGGTGTTTTCCCACTTTTACCTCATTTATTCTCGTTAGTGATGCCTTTTCTTCTGTTTAAGGATCGTAAAGAGAAGACTTAAAGGCAGGTGTCCAGGATTTCGGGAATGCACGGTTTCTGTTGGGTTTCGGTATAACCTTAATGATAGCTGATTGCCGTGTTTCGGAAAATCTTCACTTGCGTTAATAATGTCTATCAGACTGTGTCTAATATTTCTTGGGAGCCATTTCAACACAGTGTTTGTGACAGTCTCTTTAATTAAGTCTGAGTATTAGGTTTTCTATCTCTTGTATATCTTGTGGCCGTATTATGTCTTCAGCTCGAGTCTCAGTATCCACCAGTCTGTTGGCTTTGTGCGAAAGTTGGTCTTGCTCGTCAAGGTCCTGCTCCCAGAAGCTATTTTCCCGAAACTTCAGCTCCAGACTGTCTGCAAATCTGTCTGAAGCTATTTGTTCCATACATAGCACAACTACCTTATTTTACGACTGAAAATAGTTGGACATCTTCCAGATGGCGTTCTCGCTAGGTTTCAGGTTCAGAAGAAAGCCAGCTGGTTTGTTTGTTAATCGATTAGGTTTTGTTTGTAGTCTAAGAAAATCCGTGCTCCCGTTTGAGGGGTTATGTTCTTTTGTCGGTGTTGTGATTTTTCACTTTTGTGCCTTTCCTTTTTGCCTCCTTAATGTTGTTTATGATTTCTATTACTATGTTTTCAGCATCATTGTCTTCTTCTGTGTTTAATTCTTGGTTGAAATTGTTAGCCAAGACATCATGGAGTGGCAATCTTCCTTATTTCTAAGAAGCTCGTCTATAAAGACGTCCTCTATTTGAAAGTCTACGGGTTGATGATCTAAAGAGAGTTCATTAGGGGTATTATCAAACATAAATTTGCATCAAGCATAATTATACTTGATGCAAAGATCGAGAGATTCAAAGGCATATGGCAGTGGCTATTAAAGGAATTGGTCCATAATATTTGGCTTCGTTGTGTATGTGAAGACTAAAGTCATAGTTGGTGATTAATTTATGTAGCACAATCATTGTTCGAATGTATTTCATAGGACCCAAGTATTTGTGTTTGGTATTGAAGTCTACAATGATCAGAAGTGGTCCTTCAATATCTACCAAGCAGTGAAAATCTTATTCTAGGTACTCGTTTCCAGGTGGATCGTACTGTAAAATGACCACCAATTCAAAACAGCTCGTCTGTATCTTAATGGCTGGCGCTGCTTCTTTTTAGAGTCCTATTGTGTGAATCAGGTGGTGATATATGTTTCCCCTCACGAGAAACTGTCATTCGTGTATCGAATATAATAGAGAAACAGGAGACGTATACCAGGTTTCAGAAGAAAAAAAATCTTGGAGAAAGATAGTGCCAAACTTATTGCTTCACACAAATTTCCCATGCTTTTTAGTCTTTCAAGCAAGGAGATAGCATTTCGCATGACTGTGGAAACAAAATTCACCATATTCATTGTGGGCTAGAAAATAGTTTTGCGGCAAACTTGCTTTGGTTAATTTTTGCCATAATTTCTTGTATCACCAGTTGAAACTGCAATTGCAAACATCACAGTGAAAGCCTTCACCACGGTTAGAATTTTAGTTATATATGCGTGGCGCATTGTCCTTTGAGGAATAACTTGTACTCCGAGGTAAGTATGCCTTGCCGTGGGACTTGGGTGCTATCTTCATTTCGGGGAACCCTATGGAAATTTGAAGGACTCGGATAGAAAGGAACTTTAACAGGCATACCTTCTTCCTTCATCAATTTCTACACCTTCGATTTCTTTGTTTTCTCCTGCGACCTCTTCTCCTTCTGCTTTGTTAGCTTCTTCCCTTGGCAGTTAGTTTCTTTGGATCAAAGCTCTTTTAAAGTTTTTTTTGTGGATATTTCAGAAAGTGAGTTTTGTGGATATTTCAGAAAGTTTGCACATTGAATACGTAACCTTTTATACTTTGCAATGAGGTCTATTTGTGTGTCCTTATTGGAGCTTAAGTTGCGATTATAATCATATTTGTTTGCTTTAAGGCATTTCAAATGGAACTCATTTGCGTTTGTCCACGCATAATTCCGATTGTGTTTTCTATCACGTTTTTCCTCAAAGTCTGTCGATTTTCTCCGGGTTTGTTCTAAATTTTCTAAATATATTTTGAAATCCGTTACTTTCAATGTCAGTTCAATGATTTTGTTAATTTTAAGTATTATTTATTTGATCCCAGCTTTGTTGTTAAATCTCTGGGCTGCTGCTCAAGCTTTGTTAATTGTTGTTCTAACTAAGCTTTTATGTCATTTTATTATTTGTCAATCATTTCTGTTTTCTGAGTCCTTATTCTTTTCCTCCTAGCGTTCTCTTCACCGGAAAACTTGGGCGACTTCAGTTAAGCTACTAATAAGCTTTTCATTTCGCAGGTACATGTAGCGCTAGCACTTTGAGCGAACTCCTGATTTGATAGTATTCGTCCAAAATCAGTAGATTTATATTTAGGTTGGCGAATTTCCCGATCTCTCAAAGCTTTTTAATAAAACGTAATTAAAATGTTAACGTACTTGTGCGTTTTCTGTCTCACTTATGCTGTCTACATTGCTATCTTTAGTGGAGATTTTCCGCTTTTCCAACTCTTCCTTCAGTTTTCGCAAAATGGGTGTTTTGATTTTGTGACATTATCTTACTGATATTTTTTTCAAATTCACATGTGACATTATGTTAGCATTAAAGCAAATTTATTCATAGTCCTTATTTTGAATTTAGTTAGGACTGTGAAAATCATTTTCCTTTCTTCGGTACCGTCTAATGCGATTCCGTTTTTAACAATATGTGGGCAAATGCGTGATTATGTTCAATCACAAAATAAACTTTGGAGAAGGTTTTCATTCACAAGTTACGCATAAAGGATATTAAGAGTGCTTTGATTTAATTCCCTTACTTCAAATCAAAATTGAAACTCAAACCTGGAAAATTCAAATCAATACAAAAAACTTTTTTGTTTGATACCCATAGAAATACTCTTGGGATATAATTCGCCAGCTTGATAACAAACTTTTTTCACACAATTTCTTGATATACTTTTAGTTGCTTGGATGGAACTTCTTGCTGAATCTAAAGTTTTTTTGATCCCTAAACATAGAACTTGATATAACATTTTTTGTATGTCGTGAAATTTCGACGAGAGCACAGCATATGCGAGGATAGTTGTTTCTCGTGAGGAATTTTCCACCGTATCTTTTAAACAGCACTTTTTCATGTAATTCGACTTTAAATGATTCATGTATAGGATTTATTTCATATCATATCATTTATCGAATCAATAAGTGTGTTCATCTCTCGAACTATTTATGGCTGACAGTGAATCACATTGCCGATTCCCACTAGGATATCCTTCTGGGGTCTTAATTTAGAATTGAAAGTATTCACGCAGTAGACATCACGATTATAATCGCTACATACACGCGTCTATGATATGCATGGATAGTTAACTGATATTATTCAACTATTCTTTGATATACTATGTTTACTGTGTATATACTTTTCTATGATATTTAAAACATAAATTTACGCACAACTACTCATCGAACTGAGACGTTTCAAACGTCACGTTTGATTCCTTCAGTGTTTTGTTCATGTTTATTCGCTAGAGAGCTCAAATGCCATACCATCTATCGATACGTGAAAACGACTGGATATTATATATTTCAGACTTTCTAGGTCGTCTCAAATAATAGTCAGTCTTTGAAAGCAATCAACTTTGCACAAAGTGTTTTTCGAGGCATAGAACTTTAAGTTGGCAACACTTTCCTATATGTGAGGGTTGTCATGCGTTTTATGATTGGTCACGTTGGCCATTTCATCATAAATGTGCTGACGGTTTAGCAATGCCGGCAAATTGTACAGATATATTCCAAAAAACCCGTTCTGTTAGAGAAACTCATCATGCACTCCATCAATTATATGGCCGATATAATTGTCCATTAGAGCAATTAATACCATTAAACATGGGTCGTTTCCGCACTACGTTTACTCCCATACGTTCTTCATTACGCCGTAATGAAGAACGGTATGCAACGAAGAAACCATAGCAGCTGTAGACCAATGAAAAACCAACGGAATCCATTCGACATCGTGCTCAGCAACGAATCTATGCACATAATTCAAAATTTTCCGGAAGAATCTTGGTTTGTGGATTACGAAATCCAACTCGTGCAAGAATTGAACCCGAATGACCACCGGGCACGGCGTGAACACGGTATATGGGCCTAAAAAAAATGCTGCAGATCCCAAATTTCATTGAAGAAACTTTGTATAGCGATGAGGCTCACTTCTGGCTGAATGGCTGCTTCAATGAACAAAACGGCCGCGTTTGGAGTGATGCGCAACCACAGATTGTTGCCCAAGCACCTTTTTTATTGTTCCATATGTCTTCAACATTTTTGCTGGTATATCATTTCAGTTCATTTCATTTAGTTCATTTCATCATTTCATCATTTCATCGAGCCCATCGGGTTTGGAAACAATGGGTTCTCAGTCTTTTCCATCAAACACTTCTAAGCCAATAGAATCGTTCAATTTTCTTTGGATTCGAGAATTTCTGGACATGATAAATATTAATTTGAAAATGTCAGAGTCCGACATAAACCTAGAGCATTGAGATTAAACATAAATTTGGAATCCCAGAGTTGACGTTTATATAGCCTATTTGCTTGGAATGGGAATAACTCGTAGGTCAATACTTATCAGTGAATGGCAAAAATCATAGTTGGGTCAAAAATTCAGCCAAAAAAGATTTCAGCTTGTTTGTAGGTTTTTGCATATTCTGGAAAATACCAAAGTAAAGAGATAGTTGAAAATAGGACCCAGTAGGGAAATATTTCAACGTATGGGATTCTTTCCTTCCTTTCTTTTCTCCTTCTCGTTTTTTGTTTTACTATCGAGAAGTAAGGAATCAACGTGAGAAAGAAAAAATAATGGCGTGACAACTCAACGCGCCACGTGTCCGGTGAAGCATCTTAAAGAAAGAGACGAGTGCCCCATGTAGCAAATAAATTGAGCTTTATAAGATAGAAGGTTTTTAAATCAAATGAGGTAGATGAGTGTAGATTCCTGAAATGTAAGTGAAGACAATTTTTCTTAGAGAATTTGTGTATGTAATTCAACGTTGTATGATTATAAAATCGTCGAAAGCAACCTGTAACATATGTGGAAGTATTTTAAAGCCCACCAGAAAGCATTTTCGCCCTCCCCGAGGCTCTTTAGGAAGCTTTCTCATTGTTTATACCGGGAAAAATAAGTAAGTAGCCATATTTCATTTGTCAACAAGTAGGCTTTCTTTGGTGGTCTAGGACCACTTGTGCTCATGTCTCTTCTCCAAAATTGATTTTTCCCACTTTATCATGATTTCAATCTCTTGGCGAATTTTATAATGATTCTATTTTTCCTTCAGAGATATCACTGTGTTGTCGTCTTTTGCCTGCAGGATATGGTGTGCTACTCTTTCTTTAGTTGTTTCGACGTTTTCGGCGGTGTGGTCTTTTTCTGTGACACTTTGGTAAGACAGATGGACGTGTAAAGCTTAGCAGTCAGTTTTCTGTCAACGTCGTATTGGTGTGTCTATAACAACGTCCTTGTTTGAGAAGTGTTTCGGTTAATCACCCCTAAAGAGCTCTTTGCGGAATAATAAACAATAATAATAACAAAGCTTCTGGTCGCTGCACCAGTCTACGCAAACATGAGGTCAAAGCAGGACACAATCCTTTCAAGATGGATCCAAAACTATTGAACCATTAAAGCCTACAAACGGACTATGCCTGAATATTGGCTTCTGCATTTGGCCAAAGAATATAGAACATATGCTATATGTTCTTTGATTTGAGTATTTCAGACTAATTTTTTTGGGATTTTAAATTTTTCTTTGTAAGGTATTACGTCGAAGACTGAATATATATGAATCACTAGCACGCGTGTATGCTACTGATGATCTCATGAATGCTTTGGTTTAATCCTACGTGAAAACGTATAAATATATAAACAGGAAGCATTTGATGAACCAATCTCAAAGGAGCATACAAGCTCTCTTACGGATATCATATACGAGTTGCCAAAACCGGTTTTACTAAATAACAAAAGTTATACCGCATGAAGTAACCAGATCAAGAAGCACAGCATCAAATCATAACGTTCTTACAGAAATAAAAAGTTAGGGATGTTCTCTTACCTTTAACCAAAGAGCCTTATCTGCTTGCGTTAACGTCGAAACTTTAAATGAGGATATTTAAGACCAAAAAACTCTGAACAACACATCTAACTTAGAATGGCTTACCATTGAACGCGTCTCTAAACGAAACAAAAAAACCACGTTTGACCTAGATGGATTCTTTGATTTCTAAGACAGAAACTGGCAACAATACGTGGTGGTTACCTCAGCGATCTAGAGAAGGGTTTTGATTCTGTTAGGAATTTAGCTACAAATTCATTCGATTTGGCTTTCTAATTCATGTCAGGAAATAGAACCTCTTCGCTGCGAACGAAGAGATCCTTCCCGCACGATCTCTGCCTTTCAAGTATCAAACTCTGAAGACTAGAGTAGCTACAAATAAGCACTTGGCATTTTCCAGGCGAATTTGTGTTTTTAATTGAAACTTGCAGATAGCGCATTATGACGAAGGTGTAGGGAGAGAAGTATAAACATTCAATTAAATTGTCTAATTATACGTTCACTGTTATTGTTAAACCGGGAAAACGATTGTCACAAACATTTAAGCTCGTAAAGGAAGACATCGCGATCTCTGAACTAACCAACCTACATTTATGTTTCAAGTTCTCTATTTGGACGAGATTTTTGAAACCAAAACTAAATTTGCTACTTGCAACTTCTGCTTCCAACTTCTTGCTTCTCTTTGCCGAGACCCCTGCTGCGGCCTTGTTTGTCGTTGCCTTGATTTGCTCCGAGAAAATCAGTTTAGAGTCTATCAGCAAGCCCAGATACTTGACTGATAGCGTCCCCGACTCGGACCATTCTTACTCTGGGGATCCTCTTCTTGGTCAGGATGACCACTTCGGTTTTCTCTAACGCTAGGTTAAGCCCGTGAGTGGTCATCCAGCTCCCCACCCGGCGCATAAGTACATTCAGCCTTAATTGCGCGATCAAGCGCAATCAGGCTGCCGGAAGAGTCGCGATCAGTCGCGGCTCATCCGGCGGTTCAAGTCTGTCGTTCAGTCCGTCGGAAAAGACGTTCCACAAGTCCGGACCGAGGATGGAGCCTTGGGCCACACCTGATGTGACTAGCATACTCCGATAACCTTGCACCGTGTTGTGGATCAGGCTGCGATCCTTCAGGTAAATTCGGACTATCCGCATCAGATATTCTGGAACTTGGAAAGAGTTTTCCAGGGCTTCCAGAATATCCGTCCATCTAGCGGAGTTGAAAGCATTCTTTATGTCCAGCGTCACTAGAAGGACTGCCCGACGGTTGGATCGACTGCGTGCCTCCGCCTGTTGGACCACACTCACCACCATCGGGACTGCATCTATAGTGGATCGTCCCGTTCTGAAACCATACTGCCTTGGAGAGAGATCCCAGTGGCGTGGATAACGTTAGCGAGTCTTCTCTTTATCAGTTTCTCGAGCACTTTCCCGGCCGTGTCTGGTATGCATAACGGTTGGAATGCTGACGGCGACTTGGGATTCCCCTTCCCCTTGCTGATCAGCACGAGTCTTCCCGTCTTCCAACGCTCAGGGAAAACGCCTTCCCGCAAGCAGGCATTGAACGTACTGAGCAGCGAGTCAGGGCAAGAGTGATAGGCCAGTTGCAGTACCTCGGCTGGAATACCGTCTGGGCCCGGAGCCTTCTTCGCCTTCATGGAGAGAACTGCTAGTTCGAGTTCGTTTCTCGTGAAGAGTGGACAGTCTGATGTTGTTTCCCTGTTGGCGGCATCAACGCGGACGGGATGTTGGAGAAAATGTGCCCGTAGTATCTCGTCCATCATGTCCGCTTCAAGTACGCAGGGGGCCCGTAGAGCGCCGAGCATTCGCATAACTAGTTTATAGCCCAAGCCCCACGGGTCTCTGTTCACGTCTTCGACGAAGTTCTACCGGTAACGGGCCTTACTCGTGTTGATCAGTCTGCGAAGGCATTTCTTGGCCGACCGATATACTGCCATTCTGGTGCACGCCTCGTCCTGGCTTCGCACTCGTTGAGCTTCTCGCCGGAGTTTGTGACACTCCCTTTGTTGTTCAGCTATTTTAGTGGACCACCAGTACACTGGAGGCTTTCCGTGTCTAGGTCTCCGGCGGGGCATAGATGACTTACAAGCGGAGATGATGGTACTCATTGTGGAGTTCACAATATATTCAGCAGTCAGTTCTCTGGTCCCCGGTGCTGAGCCAAACGGTGGTGAGCATCTCATGAGGGTGTCGGAAAACTTCTCCACGTCCATCCTCTCAGTATTCCACACGAAGGCGGAGCGCTGAGTGTCTGGAAGTTTAGGAACGTTGTCGCGGATATCGAATGCTATGTACTGATGATCACTGGCCGTATAGTCCTCTAGAACTCTCCAATTGTGTGTCATAGAGGAGAGGGACTCCGAGGCGAATGTCACGTCCGGGATGGTGCCCACTTATCCCAAGCGACGGAAAGTGGGAGTGTTACCAGTGTTCACCACGGCTAGCCCTACTCTGGCTGCCATCTCCAGGATTCGATTCCCCCTGGGATCTGACTTAGGCATGCCCCATTCAATGGCCTTGGCGTTAAAGTCTCCCCCGATAAGAACATGACAAGAGTGTTGAGCTTCGCCTGGAAAGATGTTATTGGTTCGTTCGGTGTCAAGTACACACTAAAGAATGTTATTCCTGGGCAACGAACCCACACGAAACCATCTTTTCGCCCATGGCCCCGAGCTGTCAGTTGTGTGTTGTTTCGAACCCATATGGATTAAGTACCGGATTCATCAGAGTACCAAGCTGATGAATTTTTATCTCGGTGTTGTTCGCTAAGCAGCAATAGATCGGCTTTCACATTCCTCGCGAATTGGTCAAGCAGGTCTTGGGCGTTTGTGCTCCGATGTAAGTTTATCTGCAGGACACGGGTCATTGCAGAGCTGCTTTGGCTTTGTTTAGGGCTTCTTTGAATACCCGGCACTTCCCTGTCCCTGGAATATGTCTCAGGTCATCAGGTCTGGGATCAGCGTTCTCGCAGAGGATACAGTGCGCCTCTCCCGTGCATTCTGTTCTTTTATGTCCTGCGTTGCCGCATTTATAGCACAAGGAGCTCCTATCAGGCCCTTTGCAGCCTTGTGCTGTATGTCTGTAGCTTAGGCATTTGAAACAGCGGAGAGAACTGCTCTTCGCTGTATTCTGCAGACCACCCAACCTACTTTTATTTTGCCCATGCAGAGGAGTTTCTCGGCTTGTTTCTCGGTTAAGTCGACTATGGCCATGTGCTTTCCTCTATTATTTTCAGGGGTTAGTCGTAATTTGATCCCAGTTAAATCGTGTGAAACCCTTTTGAGGGAATCTTCCACCTCCGTCTTGTCCGTAACGTAGTCAATGTCCCTGATTTCGAGGGTGGCCATTGGTTCAAGTGAAGCTACTGTTGCCTTTTCCCCTAGAGCCTTTTTGACTGCATCCCGGAATGAGTCGTTATTTGTTGTCTCAGATCCGAATTCTATAAGGAGGCCACCAGATTTGGTTTGTCGGGCGGTTCTGATGGCAGTTTAGTGTCATCGGCTTACAGCTCCCTTGATTTCCCGCAAAACGCCTGCGTAAGTTCTCCCATCCGTCGGTACGACCAGCAGTGCACGCCTTAGGGTTTTGCGGCGTGGCTTGCTTCTTGGTTCTTGTTTCTTGTTTGGGGTATCTTTTCTTTTGTCCCCAGGAAGGAGCTTATCATCGGTCACTTTTTCAAGGAGGAGCTTTCTGGACGCTTTTTTGGTGGCCTTGATTGCCACCACCTGGAATCCATCATTCGACGTTAGCTGTCTGTTTGCTGCTTCGTCTTTCCTCCTTTTGTCTCGGTCCCCTTTGATTGGGCTACTGGCAACTCTTTTGGTAGCGCTTTGCGCGGGAATAACTTGCGTTTCGACCGAGATACTGGTCTTTGACTCTTCCTCCGCCTTAAGCCATTTGCGTCTGTAGTGCTCGATAAGGTCTAAGATCTCTTCAAGCTCTAAAATACCGTCCCTAATGTCCTTGCTTATGTTTTTCTGGGTATTGCAGGAAGCTTTGATATTTTTAACTATCTTTCCTGCCTTACGTATGAGACGCTCTTCTTCGCACCGATCCAATGCAATGAGATTGTTCTGCGCCTGGTTTTGAGGCGGGCTTTCTTTGTATTCATTAGGTTCTAGAGGTCTGATGGCATCAGAAGCAGTGTCAGATGCAGCATCGCGTCGAATCATGATCTGAATGTCATCGGTGGTTTCTCCCTCCGTGTGTTTCCCAGGTATTAGTTGTTCATGCTTTTTCCCCTTGTCTTACGGGACGTTCCGGCGTGCACATTGTTTCCTTGTTGCGTCCGAGTGCCGTCAGTATTTCTGGATGGTAGAGGCTCTCTGCCTTTTTGTGGTCGTTCGTCCGTTTGTCGTCTGGGTTTGGTTGTTTGCTCGATGTTTTTGATTTTGTTTCAGTTGGTATTAATTTGTAAGCCATCAATCTAAAAGGGTGCCCCCCTCGGAGCCGCTATCTCCACTCGTATGTGTACTCGCATAAATGGTCCCATGGGTGTCTGTGCAAAGCAGGGAGGCCATGCAAGGGTTGGCACCAGCCCTTATGGGGACAGGTGCTCAGAGCCAGACCAGTGCTAATCGGGAGTTCATCTTAACCGAACTTACACCACCAACTAATTGGTGCAAGCTTCGAACTTACTCCGAGGCTTGCAAGGTTTTACCGGGATGGAGACGGTACGATACTTATATTGGAGCCGTTCGCGCGCGAGTTTCACCTCGGTGGTACTTGGTCCAAAATATCGTGTCCGCCAGTCCAAGTGCGCCAATTGGAATTCGTTGGTCAGTTCGTTTTTCCAGAGTCGTTGCATGGTATTTTTCCGCTGGAGGGGGCTTGCAGTGACCTCCAGGTCCTCGGGTACGTAGGGGCGACACTCCTCAAAGAATACTGGCTTATAGGAGTACTCCTGTTGACCAGCATTCCCACTGCGGGAAGGAATGTTTGGTATTACGATCTGGAAAATGTAAGTATTGAGCAACATATAGGTATTGTTGCGCGTTGAGAGAATTTCGCGCGCCACTTTAGTTTGCAAATAGCAAAACAAATATAGAGGAATTAAACATCAACAAATACGTGGACCATTTTCGAAGGAGAAAATGCAATTAATTGCACTGAGAGCAGCAACAAGAAAAATGCAATTACAGTTAGATCGTCAACTCGAGAATAGCCTGCAAGGAAAGTCTGAGAGGGTTCCAGATTGGCTAAGTATAATTATATTAAAGGCCACAGACGGCGGGGACGAAAGTCAGTAATTATCAAGGAGTGCCAAACGATTGTGCGCGTGTAGAAAAGTGACCGAATAAACCATAGAATATTGAATTTAAATTGTACTCGAGCAAAAGGTGTTAAAAGAGCATTAGAAATTTATGAAATCAAAGTGATTGATTTAACATGAACTTAGAAGCGACTGATAAGTGAAGTTTAATTTGACATAATAGAAGTTTTTTCAATTGAAGGAATTGAAAATTGAAAGAAAATTTGAATTAATTATTAAAGTTGCTTTCAGTTGCAAAAAGTTAAGTAAGTTTAAGACCACGCACTTGAATAAACGCAACAGTATATGATGAAAAATTACGCAATGAAATTAATTTCAATTGAAGAAAAACCTTAGCAACCATAACGTATATCTTTGCTAACGAACGACGTGCAGTTTCCGAAAAGATGAAGATGTTTACGTATATAGTGCTTACAAAAACCATGATTGTTTTTTGTTTTCTCGAATGTTCTGATGAAGTTTCAAATTGGCAAGTATGTTCCGACTAATTGCGAAAACAAACATTAAAGAACAGTTTAATGCTAATAGTATAATATATTCTTGCATCCTGTTATGTATACTTTAGTTGGAAACTTAGAACGGTGGTGTATTAACTTTAACAGATTCTCTGCAATTGTTCGTGTATATTAAAGCGAAGTACACCCAAAAATATAATATCGATCAGAATTTTTTCCTAATGAGTCTGTGTACAAGCTTTGCCGAAGTTTTGACAGGAAATATTGGTACCACCGACGCAACTTTACTGAATATGTCACTTGATATTTTCAGTATTACCCAGTCTCATAAATTTCACTCATCAATCTTATTTTGAAACGATTTTCTTGCAGAAGCTCTACTATTGTGTACTCAACAATCTGATAGAGTACTCATATATAATTACCTTTAGAAAGTCTATTGAAATTCATGACACGTTTCTAGAAAAGGTTGAAGCGTTTTGAGAGTTGGAAACTGAAAAGCTGTAAATCGTAGGAATACGGGTAACAACCTAATAAAGCTATCTTTCAAGGGTATTTTAGGTCGAGTAATATAAATTTCAGTGAAGACGACCCATATGCCTAAATAAAGTCATGGACTATGAAATTGAATACCTGTTAAGGGAAACCTCGTTTCTCATTAGTATTTCATATTAAAGGTAAAATTATGCTTTAAACTATTTCGAGAAGTTTTGACTTACAGTATTGTATTTATTTTATGTAGGCTGGTGAAAACACAACTTTGCTTGGGTTGTTTTCGCGTAAACTCATTCATTGGAGAAATTTGGCGAAAAGCCGTACCAGTACATGTCATAGTCATAAAACTAAATTGGATTTTCTTAACCAAAACTTGGTTGAGTTGTTTCTAATAGACCATTTTTCTATTGTAACTTCATTGTCTTTTAAATGAGCATTAATTGTTCTGGTCTTGACTCTTACACTTATAAACTTATGATCATGTCAATCATGTTTGCATACTGGTACCACCTCACAGCAGCGGCAATATTAATGGGCCTTTTTAATTAGTTGTTCCAAGGCACTCTTTTGATTTTTAACATCTTTTCAACCTTTATTTTTTAACACCACGGAACCATAAACTATCAAGTTAATATAAATAAAGATTAAAAATATGGTTGTCGAAAAAAAAAATAAGAGAGGTGTTCATAGATTCTAAGGCGAGCTTCCATGGACACAGAAACGCGGCGGCAGACAAAGCTGAGAGAGTATTAGCACTAAAGCGAGAGTATCAGCACTCAACCAGCTAACGGATAACATAGGTGGACTAGCCTTAAAGAAAGGACGCCTGTTCATGAAAACCATTGAACTGATGCTGTTGTACTTTTTAACAAGCAAACGTACTGGATTCGTTTAGTGAGGTTTAGAGGAAGAGCTCTATAACCCGCATGGCCATATCGCACAGCCTCAGAACTGGTGTTGGTTGTTGTGGGAACGACGTCTACCGCCCTCGTCATAAGTGAGCGTGGAAGGGTCAACACGGGAAAGAGGCTATCGCATGCGAGTAAAGTCTGCGGTGGAGTCACCGGGAACAAGAGACGCAGCCCAACCCGAATCATTAGCGATGACAGGCAAGGTTTAGTGGAAGACATAGCGAGACTGGTTTCTACTTGGCTTAGACCTCGGCTGGCATGATTATTTCCTGTCTTACCTGTAAAAGATGGACAAGGCGTTGTCCCAAAGTTGCTTATTCTGCCCACGACGATTAAATGACGCTTCCTACACCTACAATGTGAGCAAACGTGCTCACTCCATCATTAAATTCCCTCTGCAAAGTTCAACGGATATGATGTTATTAGAAATTGATAAACTGAACCACATGTCATATTATGCTCGGATGGTGCGTCATTTTAGGCGGCTCGTTCAAGTAGAGGTGAAAAAATAACGTTTACCGTAACCTCAATCACCTACGTAATCTGCGGCTGAAAAGGTAACTTCTTCAACCAATGACGGTAACTGGAAAAACATAGGTATGGCTAGATGTTTTGAAAAGTAGAGGGAGCTTTTTTAGCCCCAAATATGCCCCATATATGTAACATGAATAACATTAAAATAGTCTTGAAAAGGCATTTTTAACAGGTTTAACGCTTTAGAGGAAGCTCTTATATTGCGCGCTTTCGAACCATTTTAACAGTTGATTAAATTAGGTTTTTAAGCCTGAAACTATCCATACTCCCATCTTTACTCTAAATTTGGTTTCTCATCTTTATCAATAAATTATTTCTGTTTCTATTATTTCCGTGACTAAAGCAGGGACTGTATTTACCTCTTTAGCCTGCTTCTTTTGATTTTAATATCTTCAATGATTTTTTCGACGAAACTGGTTGAGCTAATGTTTATTTTTTTCTGAGAAATCCATTTTCTTTCATGGAAAGATTGGATTAATTACTTGCTTCTAAGACACTCATTGCTAAGAAAATCATCAGTAAGAGGACGATGAGTAAGTTTTATCCGAATATTGCGAAGCAATTCAAGTGACTCCGAAATCTCATCGTCTTCCTTGACACCTTATATAAGGCACAAAGACTGATGTGATATGCGTTTGAACAACTTTACTTCGAAATTAAAATGACTGGCTTCGAGTCGAGTTTTTATTGCTGTGAATGGAAGTTTCTCACGATGTAATTTACATTCTGAACGCATCAATGGGGATGAAAGCTCTAAAGATTGAAGTTTTTGTGGGATTTCTTCATACTAGGGTCTGTATAAGCACCGGATTACAAAGTCGAGGCTTCTCAGAGGGGTCGAACCTTTGATATTATAGTTTCTATTCCGTGACAGTCTTATCACTACTGAAAGGTGTTGCGATGCTGGGACTATATTTACAGAAAACATACTTGCCTTACCAAAATTAGCTTTATTTATTTGTCGATGATTTGCCATGATACGATGCTATGATGATTCTAACCTTACCTCATTTTTCCCGCGATTAAATAATTCCATATTTAAACATGAAAACTGCAGGTAGAGTGGCAACGCTAGAACGAACATTTGAAAGAAAAGAGACAAGGCCAATAAAACTTTGAACATATGAGGTAACTCAAATGTTAAAATTTTTCTTTTTCAACCTTTCGAACAATTAAATATACACAGAGGATGTGATAATTCTCCTCAACAAAGAAGACATGAAACTTACTGCTTAACATCTTCGTTCGTATTATCATCAATGAGCAAAGCAAGGACTACGTTAAACTAAATTATTACTGTGAAACAATTAGCACGGCTTATGTCTCTACTAGGGATATACTTGGCAAAATATAATAACAACTCGGAGAAGGAAATCAAAACATCTCACAAAGAAAAAAAAACTGATGAGAACAAGGAATCAAGTCCGGAAAAAAACATAGAAACCCAAATGATATGAAAAGCTATTAAACGAAATCTGTGGCAAGATAAGCGAAATCGATAACTGCCTATGGGATTTTCTGTAAACCCTTGTACGAGAAATCGGAACCCTCTGGGAAATTTTAAATATTCCCGACTTGAACATGGCACATGCTTCTGTTTAAGCACAATAACATTCTCAAAGCTTCAGATTAAAATACAATCCAAATATACGTTTTATTGGCCTTAAATTTCTTTTTACTAGAATCTGCCCAAGAATGTTTTTGCTTTTTGTGTTACGCTTTACGCTAGATAATTAAATTTTAATACTCAAATACATAGCACAAAGGAAAAGGTGCTATGTTCTACCACTTCCGAAAAATAGAAGCCTTCGAAGACAAGCTAGAATCATAATTTTTTAGAGAACTCTTTGGATGAGGAAGATGCAGCCGGCAGTTCTTTTCATTAGCCTAGTAGCAGAAGACATGAAAATCATCTTTGGATGTTTTTTTTTCTATATTTGGGTGAAAAATAATATTGACAAAAAATATAAACGTTTGATGCTCGCAGCTGAAAGTAGTAGAAAGGGTTCCAATATAAATAAGAAAGACTGTATGTGTGAATTATGCCGCGAGAGCGATACTTCTTCAAATCGAAAAATTCCAACGCGTTAGGTTGCTCAAACACATCTTGTTTGGTGAATGGGGAGAAACTTATTTACTTTGTGTATGTGGGACTCCTAATACGCAAAACTTCTGGACTGACTACACAATGAACACCTCTTCTGCCTACCTGAAAACATAGCCTGGAACTGCTCGACACATTACCTTGGGCTAGGCTTACGACAAAGGCCCTTTAGTTTAATGGTATCACCCTTTTAGCGGAAAGGAAGAGAAGTGAAAGAATTGCTACAGGAGACATGCCTTCATTTTCGATGCCTTCTCACGCTCTAATACATTAGAACAGGATTCAACACCAGGAAATCATCCGAACTAGTTTTTTGACATAAAAAACCATTGGTAAGGTCTTACATGGAGGATTTATATATAAGGTGCATAAGTTTATTCTTGCAGACTGACCTTTTATATGGGCTTCAACAGCTACATATTATCTTCAATTATATAAAAGCTGCAAATTAACTTCAATAAGTTGATAGCAATAGAGGAAACTTTGCCACAAGAAAACACAGATGAACACGGTAAATACTGTCAGTAAATAGCGATACAATAGATTTGAAGATGATCCCAAAGTACCTGAGACTAAAATTCGACAATAAACTTCTTTGAACAGACCGCTTTCAATTAAGACGCAGAATATGGACTGGAAAAAAGCTAAGAGACTTGCCCTAAGTGACAAAACAAGTGGTAAGATCGTTACCATAAGGCAGTCCTTTTAAGCTAGACCACAAACGCTACCAAAAAGCCATTCAGGCTCCTCAAATATTATGTTACACGCAAAACGCTGACACATACGTGGCCATCAAATTGCGATGATTGAGAAGCGTATACGTAACAATAATGTCAAAATTTTCGACATTACCCTTAATCATATCTGAAGTATAGAAGCCTTACTAAGCAACACCAACACTGTGAGTAAATGTCCAGTTTTCAATAAATTTCTAATGATTTCTCCAGCTTTCCAGTTTTCAGTTGAAGAGGCCAGTTTTCAATGTGAAAGTTTCCGATCATTTTTTGTCTGAGAGAAGTCACTTGAGGCTGTTACCGTGCTAACTTTTCGAACGATCAACGAAATTAGAAATAAGAGGTTTAATTGCATTCCTAGAGAAGATACCCGTCAAATAAAAAGCAGTTGGATAAAGTTCAACTGGAAGCGGACACTTTCACCTTTTAAATATTAACATCATGACCACAGAAGTGTGAGAAACTGTCCAGGACTTTGCATTTGGAGCTGAAATTTAGATCTACATTGATTGTTCTAAATCGAATTAGAAAAGCAACGCAGCAATCTTCTTTTGAAATCATCCGTACCTCAATAGCGGTTAAAAACTTGACTTCCATACTCCGAATTTTCCTGTTGGAAATATTTCCAATAAATCGGTCACAGAAGCGGTAAAAAGACAGTCTTAACGGAAGAAATCCTCCACTTGGGTAGCATGTTGTCACTGCTGGTTCATAACGTTCACTGCATGCTTCCACAACTAACATAAGACTGAAGTCAGACTCTCTTCAGAAATTCATGGAACAACCCCTCAGTAACCTGAATAAGTAGAGGCTTAAATGAGTGTCTGGACACACCAGAGCAGAGATTAATAAAACAGTGGATAATCAAGGAATAGCTTGATTAGCCGAACAAAATGCAACTAGAATAGACATGATCAAAGCGCCACAAGCAATGATCCGCAGTACATAAGTCGACAATTCGTCCGATCATCATGAAGATAATCAAAGCAACACAAAGCGTAAGGTAGTGAATAGTAATGACGATGTAGCAGTGAGTGGCATAAAAGAATCTAGAGAGAGAAGAAGAGTCTTCAACATAATGATTTCATATTATTAACATTTATATAATATTAACACAATCTCATAAAGCATAAATTCAAAGCATAAACATTGATCCTGACAAAACGCTAATACAGAATCTAATATGAAAGAATACAGTCTGAGCAAATTAATGACATTTTCGGGATCTGTCCCTGATATATTGCGCTGAGGTAAGCGGAATTTGAATTTTTAACGATTCAAACTTCAAACAATTTTTGAACTAACATTTCGACGTATATTTATCCAAAAATTTCATCTGTGAACCTGGTTAAAAGACGTAGACAAGGATTTCTGGGAAACCTCTTTTTATTAGTGTCTGAATTGCCTTCTTCTAACGTGTGGTAATAGGGAATTTTTTTGTTATTATTTTTTGTTTACTTGATAGCCGGTATTGAAAAAATCATAGAATAGACAGAAACAGACGTGTGCCGTGTTTTTGCTGACAGATGGTCCATCTTGTCGCCCCACAGAAGACAAGGAAGTCCCCTAGCTCTGTTCTCGCCAAGCGTTCCAATTGAGTTACATTAGTACTCCTAGTTATATTAGTAGTAGTGTGAGGCGTTGGATGTTGACTCTGTGGCAAACTAAAAGGAAATTTTCTGTACTTTCTTCTTCTTCCCCGACTGATGCCATCTGTTCTATTCGTATTCGGTTGACATGTTCTTCTCAGACATTGTAGGCTGTTTGTATTGCCCATATTGTTTTACGCCAATTATGCTTTTTCCTAGGAGTTGTTTTGTTCCCATTTTGTTAACATGAAGCCAAGGAATGCGGCCTGACATTTTAAGCTGTTTGTTTTGCTCAAGAGAAGGATGCTTCTTGCTCCCTTTTTACCGTTGCTAGTAGCCTTGTATAATATTATTTTTCGGATCATCCGCTCTTTTATATCACAATGCTTCTCTGTACGGGAACCTTTAATAATTATTTAAAAGCGGAACAGCAACAACAAATATGATTTATTGTGGGTTAACATCAATCTAATCACAACACACGTACTGAATGACTTATATGGTGTTATGTATTTTCAAAAAAATAATAAAATAATAAATAAACGTAAATAAACAAATAAAGTAAGGCAACCGAACGGTCGCACCTGCAGCGGAAGAAAGGAACAAAATTATATAGACAGGGTTATTTGAAACTACAAAGGCCGCATAATGGCGGCCGAAGAAAGTTACTTTTAACCGACTAGATAACCGCGTGGGCGTGGTGGTTAGAACATTATTTAAGCCCTGATCCTTCCATATTACATACACACACACACAGAGAAAAGGTTACTCCTTCATATTAGATTAAAATAAAAGGATCAAAAATCAAAAGATGTGAATTGTGTACCTGTGAATTGTGCTGCGCTGATGCTGACCACCTGTCAATTGTGCTGCTCTGATCCTAATCGTGCTTCCTGTAGCACGAACCTCCACTTCAGCTGGTTTCGGGACTTCACTTGTTCTGCTGTGCTACCTCTAATCGTGCTTCCTGCAGCACAAATCTGCACCTTAACTGGTTCCAGGATTCACCTGTTCTGCTGCGCTTCCTCGGATCGTGCTTCCTCTTGCAAGAATATGCATCTCAGCTGGTTTCAGGATTCACCGGTTCTGCTGCGCTACCTCGGATCGAGCTCCCTCTATTGATTGATAGTCCTATTGATTGATTCTTCAATTGGTTGAGACTTCTATTGAAACTCCGATTGATACTTTATTGATACTTCTTGATACTTCTATTGATACTTCCTCTATTGATTGTGTGACCTCTATTGGTTATGTGTCTCTACGGTAGTGTCCCATACCTCACAATTTCTATTCTATTTATACTGATACGTACACAACGACCTAGTGAAACATATCCATAGAAAAATTTATCGCAAATTACTTCCAAGAAATTTTTTTGTTTTATTTTTTGCGACTGGGAATATTTTTTTTTAGACTTTTTTTTTTCTTCTGACATTTAATTTTACTGAGACTTTTTTTTTATTTATATTTTGATTTGTTTGTTATCAATATTATTTAACTTAATACCTAAATCTAACTAGAAATGTTTCTATTTTAATTTTATTCATCCTTCTATTTCATCTCGTATGATTTTCTTTTAACTTAAAAATGTTGGTACATATAAAAAACTTAACCAAAACAATTAATTTTTATATTCAAAATTGATTGTTATTTTATTTATTTATTCATTTATTTAATGTCGTGTGTTTAATGTAATGTGTGTAATTTATTCATTTATTATTTAAATGTTTGTTTAATGTCTTCTACACCTCGGAATACGTAAAAACGGTAAGAGAGTTTAAAAAACATTCAGTTCCAACATGAAAGTTTCAAAAAGATTTTGTTCGTATATCGTAGCCCGGAAAAAGTGTATTGGTACTCATTACGATGTCGCCAAAAACTTCACTTTTCAGGGGACAAATGAACCAGAAAATCACTATTCAATTACTTTGGAGGATTGTGTGCAATTATTGACATCAATAAGTAGATGCTAAACTAGTGAGACTACTATATGTACTGGAGAACACAAGAAACAACACATATTGAAAATCTAGATTACCAACCCTCACAAACAGAGTTACTAATAGGCGGAGGCTTAAGAACTACAAACCAATTAGTAAAGTGAAATGGAAGAACTCAGTGGCAATATCAAAAGTCTTGGAAGGTTCAGGACATTTTTTTAGATTTGTTAGTATAAAAAATCGTTTTGTTACTTTGATAATGAAAATTTCGCGAAAACTGTGGTTGGTACACGAATTTTGCCATTTAAACTGCTCATGCATGCACTTGATGTAACAAGGTTGCTCATCCCTTAGTTTTTCACATAGTCGCATTTGAGCCCGAAGAGCTAGCCATCACGATCTCTCCACTCACCTACGTCATTGCATATGCAAACTCTATCCTGCAAAGCTGATTTTATTTGTTGCATGGGGCACTCGTATCTTTTTTCCTGGGATACGCCTTCTTTAGTGGTTGCGCTATATGGTGTTTGCAGGAATAATACAAATATAAATCTGAAAAAGCCGATGGTACTTTAAGAGCGTTGCCTAGCCTCAGTTTGTTTCTACTTCTCGAGGTGTACAGTTAGAAAATAGGAAAAATATGTCTTCGTATCTAAAATCGATTGATAGTTTAAACTGTCTACCTAGTTTTCCTAATTACCTCACTTCATGGTAATAACAGTCCCAAGATACTGATGGATATAAAAGTGCTTCTAAAAAAACCTACTGAACTGTACCACACAAAAAGTGGTTGCTCATTCTTGGGGCACTTGGAAAATGAGAGGATTCCAATCTCAACTTGGCGTGATGGCATATTGCACTGGAGCAGTAGATCTCATAGTGGAAAGAAATAACTGTTCTTTGTGCGCTTTGTGATGAACCTATAGATTCCATAGAATAATCAGCTCGAACAAAGAGCGCGACGAAAAGTTGCCCCAAAATGAAACTCAGCTGGAAGGGACGCATTCAGGATGCATCTGTTATATTATGGCGTGAAGTACCTGAATTTTATAGTTGTTGGTGATTCGAAAACCTCCAAAGCTCTCCTGGCTTGTGTAATTTTAAAAAATAGTAGAAACTAGACCTGAAGACCAAAAAAATGGATGAAGAAGTGAAATTGACCGACGCTTTAGTCAAAAAACTGAGTAACTATTTTGTCATAATGATCAGAAGAAAAATTAACAGTCTTGAAGATATGAAGAAAGCTATTATGGCTGCGTTCTATCATACGATATGTCAATGAAAGTGCTCGTCATGAGAAGTGCCCAACGGGCGATGGCAACTGCTGTTCGAGGCAAATGGCTAGGGCCATGAGCCAGAACCTTATTCCAGTCCTTTACCGTGACATACAGAAAGAAATATTACTGATTTATGTAGATTTATCTGCAAACGATGCACTTACAGGATGTTGGGTGGGTCATACGCAAAATCCAGACGAGATTTTCAATAATACGATCTGACGCTTGGCTCCAAAGTACTATCATTGCGTTCTGCAAGTCGGTGAGGTGGTATCATCAAAAGCTTTTGGCTTACTAAACGAAGATAATTCAGCTATACTATTGCTTGTGAATTGTTGGACATCGCAGTTGGATAACCGAGCTCAGATTTTATTTTCCTATTCCATGTCCCAAGTTTCCATCCTTCCTTCCTTCCTTCCTTCCTCTTAATCCTCTTCCCCTCAAACTTTTACTGCATTCTAGTTAGAAGCGACACAGTGAAAAATATTTTGGAATATTTTGTACGCCAATTGGTACATATTGAATCCCTTTCTTACGGAACTCTTTTGTGTATTAATTGGTGAAAAATGCTGTAACCCTATTCAAATTTTTATTTACTAATAGACAATCGCTACCAATCACAGAATTCAAGAGATCTTTTTTAGAAAGAAGATTTTATTTTCCTATTCCATGTCCCAAGTTTCCAGACAATTGTTGAATTCAACTGAAAATAGATTCTTCGACGCGAAGACAGCATATTGCATTGTTCTACGCTAATAAATTACATTTTCCTTTACATTCTTCCGAAAATAAACCAATTGTGACCTTGATAGTGCCTATTTTCAGTTTCATAGAAAAAATTTCGAAATCCTTCAAATCATTTGGAGAAATAGAATATCTGTCACTCATAAATTGTATTGATTGTATGGAGAAATGTTCTTTTTTTCTATTTTCACCAACGAATGAAATTCAATTAAATCTAATGTCCTTTTCACTCGTATAAAATTCGGATCAAAACTCATCAATGATCCCAGAAAGGAGTTCACTGGAATTAAAGTCTTTCAAATGGAATGATTGGTAGTAAAAAGGATTTCAAGTTGAGCATAGTGTTTCCACTGCTTTCATTTCACACGAGTTACAAAAGTCGTCAGATATTCCCGCTGAATGACCCCATGGAATCATCCTTCGCTCCAACACTTCAGTACATCAAATTAAAAGAAATTCTTATTCAAATCAAATTGAAATGTGTTTTTGTGCTAGGTTGAGAGCTCTTCGACGACAACCGCTTTCGTATATTGCAGTAGTGAGTTTCTAATTTGCAACCTTCGTAGACCGTTGTCGTTTTTGAAATTACAAAAGTAATGACAGCGCTAAAACCGTTTTTTTATTAAATTGAAAGAAATATTGTTCCCCATCAACTTTTTCTTTTATTTATGATTGTCGTCGTTACGCCTTTGATAACTCAAATATCATCAGCGTTGCATAAATAAAATAATAATTGAAAACATTTTGCGACGCTTTATATTCATTGGCGGGAATTGAATTCAAAAGAATAGCTAAGCGATAGAAAATACTACTATTAATTGGAAAACATGGCGCTAATTATGCAGCTATTTAACTTTAAAGTAAACTTTCCTGAACGCGTTTTAACCTTCATAACTCGTTTGATGATTTTATGCTGCTGAATATATTATAGCCGCATTTATTCACATTTTAATTCGATTACCATGATTTTTTTTGCTGTATTTCGTCCTCTAATCCTGAACGTGTCATTTTTCGTTCTGGATTCTTTGGTGGCATAAAGTGTAAGCTAGGCTTATCACCCTAACACCCTGACTTGAAAGATCATACGCATTTTTAAACACAATTTTAAACACAAGAGCGCCGTCGTTGGCTACACTCAAACGAACTCGATAAAAAATAACGTGAAACAAGAAACATTTTTATTGATTGGGTCAACATTTCAGTAAAATTTCCAACATTGCCAAGTGGGCTGCATCCAATTTTAACCTTCGTTTACTGACATCAAAGCTAAACATAGAGTTGGCGTGAAGATTTCTTCAGAAACATCGGAGAGCTTTTCTCGGAAACTATAGCCGGAAGACTGATCATAACGTTTGAGAAATTAAAAAGCATTGCAAACTAGGTCTCAGCAGTTTTAAAAGTTTAAAATACTTACTAAAGCACCAGGAGGTATCGGAGATGCGGCAATCTAGGACTCCATTCTTCTTCCTTACTTCCCGCTCGAGAAGAAGTCCCTGTAATTTGAAGTTGTCTGTTGGCATTGGAAGATAAGGTTTAGCCCAAAATACTGTGTCAAACCGTTCCAGACTGTATTTTCAGGTTGACACGGAAAGTGTTTATTGTGTTGCTCAGAAGGATTGCGCGTCTTGTTATTGAACACGCAGGACGTAAATAGCCTCCACTTTACTACCATAAAAATACCCAGATTAATACACTCGCGAGAGTTATGGCATCATCTGTACAAGTGTACAGCACATATATCATTACTTCAAGTTCTATATTGACATGCATCAAATTCCAACTTTCGGAATGCACAAATTTTAACGTGGTTCCAGCACACGCCAGATGAAATTCACCAATAATGTGAGTAATTTTTCTATATAAATTGAAAGTTTATATAGAAGTTGTGATCCAAAATTTCTCACCTCAAAATTAACCAATTTAAACAAGTTATTCATAGTTGGGCGCGAAGACTCGGAGGACGACAAAAGAACCAACGATACACAAAGAGCCTGTCCCTAGAGATAGTCTGTCAGAGGTTGGTAGTAATTTGGAATGGTAAGTCATTTGGAAGATCGAGTCCAATCTCTACACCATGAGAACGCGACCGTTCACATTTCTTACGTCATCACTGGATACCCGGTTCAAACTGGAAAAATCGCTGTAGTCGCCCTTCGTGACTTCTTTTTGGTCTCCCGAAGAAAGAAGAACGAGATAGGCAAGCGGTTCAATAGCATCGCAGTAACCTAAAAGTCAAAAAGTCAGCCATTTATAGTTATGAACGAGGATCTTGGATTGCATTCTGATTGAGGGATTCCAGGATGCTTACCAGCAGTAGAAGTCTCGTTAGCACCGCTGTGTGGATCTAGCCCTGTGTGCGCAAGGTTTCAGCAAATTTATTGTTCTATTACCTATTTGAGAAATTTATTTACGCATTTAGGAATACTTTTTTCTAATTGAATTTTAAACCTCGTTTTTTATCGAAAACGAACTCGTAACCTGCTGGCGTAATTGTCAAACCGTAGGGAGGTTTCGTATCCAATCAAACAAAAGCTGCAACCTTAGAGCTCCAGAAGATTATCAGTTCCAAAACAATATTGTTGAAGCGAAATTCGGGGAATACCTGTGGTTCTGATCCATGTTAAGTCAACACATCAGCATTAGGAAACTCCGATTCCCTGATCCTGTATTACAACCACAAATGATCGGACATGCAGCCATCAATTGTCCTTTGTGTTGAGATGATGTGTTTAGTGGACACGAGGTCATAATAGAGGAAACTGTCCACTCACTATTGAGTGTCAGTTTCAGTTGATACCACTCACTACGATCATGCAAGGCAACTGGACACCTTCATAATCTTTTAAGGTTGTTCTTAAATGATAGGACCAATTCGTTGCCATTGCAAAATGAAATCTTTCGCCTATGACTGAAGATGTAATCTATGAAAGCCTTTCACGTTTCAGTCATTTCAGAATGCGTTTCAGTCACGATTTTGACACACTTATGGGCAATGACTAAAATATCGCAACTGTTTTTGAAACTGACTTGAGAACAAGACGCTCCTCAATGGCGCATTTAATTGGCTCTTTAATTAGAGATTGGCGGTCACATCCCATGGTTATTATCATAACGTAACTACAGAAAAGTGTTCACGTTCCGGAAGGGTGTCACGAAATAAAGGATGCGAATAGCGAAGGTAGTAAATAAAGAAGGGGTATATACTCTTAATTTGTTGATAATGAACTTTATCGAAAAATAAACTTTAAACTTAGGTCATTACAAATGTCTTTTTACACTGGTTCCCTTGGCCAAGTGTACTGGCTCACTGACTGCTCACTTTTTCAGCTGTCTCCCTCACCCTGTTTTGCGTTGTCTGCCCAGTTGTTGGATGAAGAGCGTACCGTGCCAGTTTCAGCATTTTAGTATTGCTTTCTTGGCGGTGACAAGACGCTTGTATCGTGACGCACTTACGGAGGATGTCTGTGAGGTCGAGTGATGTCCGGGTACTTCGGTAATAGTTGATGGGGTTTTTATGAGCCTTTAATACTAGGAGTGTTACACTCTTATACGCGCAAAGTGATGTTCGTCACTTACAACTGGTAAGTGAGAATGGTTAAGTTGATCTACCAAAAAGCTTCTAGAATTAATAAAGCT
The DNA here is from genome assembly GCA_954870665.1 of Stratiomys singularior. NCBI lineage: Eukaryota > Metazoa > Arthropoda > Insecta > Diptera > Stratiomyidae > Stratiomys > Stratiomys singularior. Next base: position 60,514,547 of record OX940879.1, on the reverse strand, counting down.
CAATAAAGGCAATTTGGAAAATAGGATAAGTTCAAGCTGAGAGCAATAATAGCAAGTAAATTAACCAGACGGCATCCATCTAGCTGGTAGTGCCAATCGATACGCTCCGGCCTGTGAGTTGGCATCTGACGAGAAGCGGCAGGGGCGCGTGTTCGAAGCCAGCTTGAGCTCTTTCCACCTTTCTTTCTTAAATAGAAAAAAAAAACCGATGAAGACCAAGGTCCAGCGTGAGAGTGTTTGTGCTTACCGAAACCATGCACTGCGATCTGCATTTATTCGCAACCGAAAACATCGCGGTACCAGCAGTAGTCGTTGGCATGGAAATGTGCTTGTGTTCGCGAGCTCGAACGACTACAATCTCTTAACCGCGATCATGGTGTCTATTTCCAAAGGACAACTCCATATTTGATGTACGGAATCTTATGCAGAGTTTGAGCAAGATCTAAACGATAAACATCACGATGAGATTCTGTCCCAATGTTCGCTACGCCTAGCAAAAACCTCACTGCAACACTGCATCCGCTAGATTTGTTACTTTCTCCAAGTGTTGGTCTTTCTGGACAAAGTCCCAAAGGCGAAAAGCTTGCGGAGATTCCTACAAGGATTTTTTTGTGCAGGAAAAACAAAGAAAAGAGAAGGTTGTTTATTCCAAAGATTTCGCTTCACAAGCACCATCTTTAATGATTTTTCTAACAAGTCAATGTATAATGAACCAAGAGAAGTATTAAATGCTTCGAACCTGTCTTGTAAAGGTGGACAATCCACATTGTCTCCAACAAGCTGCACCGAAATGATGAAGTTTGGGGTATATATATTATAGGGAATCACTCATTATGTTATGCGTCACGAATAGTATCTTTACATGCATGGACCACAAACATGGGTGAAAGTGCGAACTAGCCCAACGGATCGACGGGGTTGGCACTCTCACTGGCAAGTTAATACGCTTTAATTAAAGGGACATACCGTTTGAATTCAGTTTTGATGGCGGCGTCCACGGGGAGTCGACGTCGAAAGATTGGATGGTATTGGAAGATTTAGAAGAGTAGAGACGCAAGGATCGCAATACAATTGCTTCTGATGGTAACAATGCAGGCACGAAATTAAAATTTTTAACTTGAGCTGCTGCTTATGCTGATTCTAACACAATTTTTCGTGCTTTTTCACTGAGATGATACAAAGATGATCAGTGGTGGATTGAAAGCTGCTGTAGACTTTTTTGTTCGACAAATTGAATTCTGACTCAGATGAAAATGAACTTCCGAATCTCAAAAATGACACAAAGCGAGAGTCAGTTCACTAGACAGAAGTCAGTATCAGAAGCAAAACAAGGGCGCATTTGAAATAGGGCGTGATCGAAAAGTTGGCGACTTAACAATAGGCGTCTTGTGAAAATAATGGCAATTAAAGTGGCTGTAAAGCTAAATCACTTTATCTCTATAGGTTATTTATATATATTATATATGTTTATATATATTCCAAGAATTGCTCCATACTTGATGCCTTATGATGATTTACTAATTCTTTTCTGATTACTAGGACTGCCTCAGAATAATGTGCCACGCCATTCCATTCATTAGTCATTGTAAGCCAAGTTTCCAGGAAGAACTCTCCAGTTTCATTAAGGAGATCACCACATTGCTTACTTTATCTTTATCAAAGAAAACGTGTTTGACACTAGGCATCCATCCCTCCGATGCAAAACATGTAGTATTGGAACAGAAATCAATCAAGCTTATGAAAATAAGACCGGAAACATCCACCCCGTTCAAGAACTGGGTCCAGCAAAAAGACGACTCACCCTGAACACGATTGAGTCAAGGCGAAAGGTCAGGGATCAGACATGCAAGCTGGATTGCTCTTGCTGCACGATAGGGCTGTTGCGAAAGGCAGGGAGAGCGTTTTCTCTCTTCCCGTGGGACTATATCTCTGGCGTCTACTTTGTTTCTGTTCTTTCAAGAAAGAAAGAGAATGGGTGTTTCCCATGGGACAGCAACACCCAGCCGACTACTTTCGGTATAACTTCTTGCAAAAAGTGTCGCCCCAAAGTTCTGTCAAGTAAAGAAGAACAGATAGCGTAGCATTCATTAGAAGTCGTTTTAGCGTTTCTCCAATATTGATGTATTTTTTATTGGGAATTTTAATTAGCTAGTTACAAAAGTAGTCAAAGTATTTACTTTTACCACGTCGGGGTCACCGCTGCTATTATTAATACACATAGTTCAGCACTGAACTCCTACTTATACAGCTACTACTACCCCCTCATGATTAGCCACCTTGACGTTGCGAGAGGGCCTACTAACTCCAATGAACCCAGCGACTACACTGCAGGAGACCTTCGGATCAAACTTAGCAGGTAGGCAAAGGGCGAGAAGTGAAGCGAAGTGGTAACCAAATTACAAATATGGAAGTACAACAGGAAGAAGCACCCTCAGTACCCGGCATACGAGGGGGAAAAATCTCCGCGGACCGGTAACGGCACCAAGCACAAGTTGCCCAGAGCTATTGAGACAGAAATGTACGCTGAGGCAACAGGGCGAGCATTTGACGAGTGACTGCAACAAAACAAGCGCAATGGCAGCTACCGCACCCAGTGGTAAGACGGGAGCATCACCCAAAACGCTAAGAGGAAAGCCGCAAAGGAAACTGAAGCGTCAAAACAAAATCGGGGAGAAAAGCTTCCCAACGAACCCTGGCACCAGCCAAAAAGCGGCAGCCAACCAAGGGAAACATAGGAAATTGGCTACTCCTGCCAAGGAAGCTATACCACCAACCACAAAGGAAAAGGGTAAAACCGGACCTAAGCGGATGAGATCGGACGACAGCTACCAAGGCACTCGTAAAAAGGAACGCAGGGTACGCCCCGAACCCCAAACTCTGGCGAGGAAGTCCTATCGGGACGCCACAACCAATGCACTAACGGTGGCGGTGATAGACTACCTCAATGAGACAGGTAAATTCCAAGAGGATCAACTCGCGAAGCTGAAAACCACCCTGAAGAAGGACCTCTTTGAGCACTTACGCAGCAAACCAGACAAAATTTCAACATTCAGAGGAATGACACCGACAGCAGGCCATCATTTGATGCGATGCGAACGCGCAACACGAACTCTGCGGAAGCACCAAGTGCAACAAAGAGGTGAGCAATAAGTCAATTACTTCATAACTACTAATCTCAACTTAGCAAATAAGGTTAACACACCGACTTTCATAACAAAAAATAGAGCGGAAGTGATTACTGGTCGATAGTTTCAGTTAGATGTGTCCAACCACTACCATCAACCAAAAAAGGGTAAACTGGTGGAAAAAAAACTGGAAGAGATCTGGAAAAATACTCAAAGACTATTCAAAACAGCTCGCCTCACAAACCGAGATACGGATTGGGAGGACTGTAAGCGAAATCTGAAAATATTTAAAACAGCTGTAAGAAGAGAGAAAAGGAAGTCCTGGAATCTTTCTTGCAGCAATATTGAGGGAGGAAGCGAGACATCTAGGCTAAGCAGGGCTCTGAAAAGAGGACCACATGTGGACACCATGCACGTGGACAAAAGGAGGACGGATCATGAACAACAAATAGCATAGAACGTCTCAAGCTCCTACTAAAACAACACTTTCCGGGCTCAACGGATGAAGAGACAGAACAAGTAAACAACGTGATGCCTTACCGTGGCCCCCCTAAAAGAAATGGTAAGCGAAGAAAAGGTCCTTACAAATCACCAGGAACTGACAAAGTGTATCCGATCATGCTTATGAAAGAGGATATCACAGTAAAACGGATTTTATTGAAAATATATAGAGCCTCCATATCCAAAGGCTATATTCCTTTGGACTGGAGAGAAGCTAAAGTAGTTTTTATACCGAAGCCGGCAAAAGCCAGCCACTACAAAGCAACGGATTACCAACCTATCCGCTTAACGTCTTTCATGCTGAAAACCCTGGAACGCCTGGTGGATGGGTACATAAAAAACACCATGAACATAACGGAGCTTTGAACATGCATACCTCCCAGGGCGCTCAACAGAGACGGCACTACACGAAGTCGTAAGCAGAATAGAGAGGAACCTTGCCATCAAAGATTACACTTTGGCGGCCTTCATTGATATTGAGGGAGCCTTCAACAATGTTAAAACTGGAAGCATAGTAGCAGCCATCCAAAGATATGCAATAGACCCATATCTTACTAAATGGATGACGGAACTACCAGCTAAATGGAAGATTAGAGCCGAAGAAAACGGCGTAACCTTGAATAAATGGACTAACAGGGGTACACCGCAAGGCGACATAGTATCACCACTTGCCTGGGTACTCACAGTTAACCAAATGTGAAAGACCTCAACGGGAAGGGTTTCAAAACGATAGCGTACGTTGACGATATCGTTAATCTGATAAGTGGAAAGTTCACGGAAACCATGTTGGAATCGATTTAGACCACACCCTCACTTTTTTTCGAGTGGGCAAAGCTAAACGGACTGCGCATCAATGCCGACAAAACAGAGCTTATGCTTTACACAAAGCGCCGTAAACTGGAGACATTTTCACCTCCGGCCATTGACGGAAAATAAATCAGTAAACAAGGTGAAATACTTAGGAGTACCACTGGATTTACCCAAGAGTAGTGAGGCCAATAACCACTTACGGGGCATCGGTTTGGTGGAAGCCATTTCAAAAGAAAACCATTGCAAAAGAGCTAAAGAAGATCCAGCGAATGGCCTGCCTTGGCACCACATGTGCCAGTAGGATTACGGCAACTACTGCAATGGATATAATGCTTACTCTCATGCCACTCGACAAAGTGATCTTCAGAGAGGCATCACTCGCAAGCAGCAGATTAAAATACACTTATGGATTATCTAACCACACACAAACAGGGCACACATGCATTTTGGGAACATGGAGGGAACATGGAGCCCCGTCAACTAACAGGGAGCTGGATAAAGTTCAACCAATAGTGAACACAACAATTCCATAGAAGATCAGCAATCCGACCAGAGAAGCGTGGAAAACGGTGCAGGATTTCGCATCTGGAAGTGAGATTATGATCAACGCCGATGGTTCCAAAACGGATGAGGGAAGCGGTGCCAGAATCTTTTTTCCAGATCACCCGCAACTCAACCGAAGTTATAAACCGGAGAGCCACACCACAGTTTGCCAGTCGGAAGTGTTTGCAATAAAAGCGGTTATAGAAGCGGCAACAAAGAACCTTAATGGAAGAATACAAATACTCCCGGACAATAAGTCGGCACTGCAGGCGCTTGCCTCTAACCGCGTAGTTTCACAATTGGTGCAGGATTGTAGGTAAGCTCTCAAAACCATAACAACCCGAGTAAATGTAAAACTGACATGGGTCCCTGGACACAGCAGATACGGCTTGGAATGACAGGAACGACTGCAGGATAAGCCGAGCTCTTAGGCCTCACCCTAATAAAACGAGGACAAAACAGCTCCTGGGATTAAACAGAAATGGAGTTAGAACGTTGGTGGCAGTCTTAACGGGCCATAATCTTTTAGGTCAACACGCCAAACGAATAGGAATCCAAACGGATGACACCTGCTGAGCTTGCGGCGAAGAGGAAGAAAGCACAGACCACTTCCTTCTAGATTGCCCGAGTCTGGCCAACAAACGCCTTACTTGGCTGAGATGAGGCGATCACAGAAGGGGGGGAACTCCTTGGCTTCTGTAGGATGACAGGATGGACCATCTGTAAACAATAGTACTACACATGGGGATCTATGGGTCGATTCTGGCCTATGCTATTTTCCAGCAAGTGGACCCCAGTACAAATAATAATAATAAATAAAAGTATATTGCTACTAATGCTACTACCAGTAGTACTACCACTACTACTACTACCACTACTACTACTGCTACTACTATTACCACTACAACAACTACCACTACTACTACTCTACATTAGCTACAACTCGTCAATAAATCAAATCCCGTAGCACATTCGTTGTAAGAATCACCCTGGCAGCTCTAGTTATGACTACTATAGTTATGTTTTAGACCGATTGGCGGATTTCCACCCAGGTCTCCACCTCGTTGCCTACAAGTTACTGGTCACATAGGAAATCAAGTTAAAATTGACCTGAAGGGGATAAGCATATCGCATGGGTAAAAACCTACCTTCAATCAGGCAAGACATTTGTTTTTCAAACATTTTCAGAGGCTTTTTATTGAAGTTTTCTTATAATTATTCAACTTTAAGTTATAACATCAATAAAAAATTGCCACAGTAACACTGGTCGGTGTTTTAATTTTAGAGCTGATATGAAATCGTTGAGTATCATTGACATTTATCTCATATCGACTTTATACCTTCGGAAGTCTTCGTGTATTTAGACAGGAATCCTTATGTTTTTGGTTCTTGGGGTGTTTCTATTATACAACATGTTTATTGAAGAATAAACTAACTTATAGAATAAACTTTGAATTTTGGCGAGAGGATTCAAACGTAGTGGCTGCAATACCTAGTAGCATGGTAATGTGAAATTGAGCGCCCGGAGATGCTAAAATTTAAGCCTCGCTGACTGACTTTGAACATAAAAATTCGCAGTAGCTCGCATTTCGGTTTTATTTTGTTTTATTATTTTGATTAGCACATAATTGCTTCTATATCGTTAGCATTATAAAGCGCTAACAGTCTAAAGATGCACCGCAATCAAGTATTAAGAAATATAAACACCCCATGTAGCAAATAAATCGAGCTTTCCGTAATAGAGAGCTTCAAATAAAAAGAACGTAGGTAATTTGATGGACCTTAATGACTATTTTTCTGAGCTTAAATGTGCGTGAGAATTATTTTTCCGGTGTAATAGCATCTGGGAGTCATTGCGTATGAATGTAAAGTTTAACGGAATTTTAATTTACATTTCCACGCATTTTGTCTTGATGCAATTGAAAAATTAAAGTTGAATACCTTTAGATCGGGAGTTTGTTCGCAATGTTAGCGTTTGGTTGTGTTTACGCCAAGATTGGTTTGTGTATAACTTCTTGTGGTATAACTTGTTATTTTTATTTGTTATTATACAAAATAGTAATAGGTATAATTTACACAAAAATATTGTTGTTATGGTTGGATTAAGAACATTTTCAAATTAGCTTTTGTATATTTACGTTCGAAGAAATATTAATTTTCTTTGATGATTTTTTTAATGAAAGAATGTTTTACTTATGGAGAACGATCCGTACCACTAAGTTTTATTGAAATTATTGTTCTCAATTTTTGTTTTTTAATCTTTGTAAAATTTGTTTACCATAATAAAACACATTTCGACTTTAGCCTTGACTTTCCACTTTAGTATGCTCATTTCATGGAAAGAACGGTCGTTGCTAAGTTGCTTAGTTGAATATTAATCGAATTTCGACTGTTTTCTTTGAATTTATCAATAGATTTTCATTCTTATTTAATTTATTAAAGTAAATAAAGCAAAAATCATAAAGGTTTCATCAGCAAAAAGTCTGAGCCATTTAGGTATTTATTAAGCTTTCTATGAACTGGTTGAACTCTGGTCCGGCTGGGTTATCCGCACAGCATAGTAATTGGGGTGAAACGAATTAAATTCACATCTCTATGACATCTCAGCAGACAATTTATTCCTTGCCAGGCTTGTCCTAATAAATTTCACCCTGGATTTTATCAAGGACGCAGTATTGTGCACAGACATCATGATTTGTTTCTAATAGGCTAATAGGCTTATTTTGATCTAGTAAACTCTAATGTTAGACAATTGCTGTAAATAGTTATTCATCTCGGTTACGTCTTCATGTCAAAACGTAATATGACATCAAATTCAGTCTTGATTCGAAGGAAAATTACTGAATCGTCAATCGTTAATTAGACTTTGTATTTTCAAGGCAATTCATTGAAATAAGACACCGGGTTCATATGTTAACGTTCCTAGCGAAAATTCCCCTCGAGCCAATCTTGGATAGTGTTTCTGTTACACACTCCTCTCCGAAGAACAGGTAGAGCACGTGTGAAGTTAATTTAGTTCTCTCTCCACGAATGCTAAGGACTCAATCTTTGCCTGCAAGATATTTCAGCTTTAATATAAATTCTTGATTTGATGATTTTTCTCCACGTGCTTGATACCAACACCGCCAATTTCTCACCAAGATTGATTTACAAGTATAATTGACAAGTAAGGACATTTATACAAAGACGTCAATTCAAGTACCAAAATGATTTTCTGCATTGCATTTGAATGCAAATTCGACAATTTGACGACATGCATATTTGATTCAAAAGGAGATATGGTCTGATATTTGTGAAAATATTTGCGCGTGGAAGAATGGCTGTGGAGGAAAGCATTATTTTTAGAATGAACTTCTTTTTACTGTATGCTTTACCAGCAAATTAAATCTAGGAATATTTAGTCAAATCCAATAAAAATACATAGCAGAATGTTATCACTGAATATAAATAACAATTTTGGACATAAATATAACCATATCATTGATAATTCTTCATGCTCGTTGTTGTTTGCAGGAAAATAGTTAATAATCAATAAAATACCATACCTGTCTTCCCAACACCGCTTTGTCCAAGGACCATCACTTTCAGTGGCTTTTGTTTTGGATGAAGTCCTAGTTTAGCTAACGATGATTTCGGAGACGTTGTGTTCATTGCTCCGTTGAGAGGGAAAACACCTGCTGAGCGATCAGCAATGGATGTTGGCAAGGTCAGCGTTGGCGAGAGCAGCCACGGTGCCGATAAGGGTTTCATATACGTATGTAGTCGATACTAAAGTTCGAGTGGTCCTTGACGACGATTGCTTCGAAGCAATTTCAATACAAGGTTGTGACTCGTATTGAACATCACGTGCCGCAATATGATTCGTAATTGTTTCGCCTCTTTGTCTTGGTTCGAATGCGCTTCAAAGTCCTTTAGGCATTTGTCCTTCACAAAAATTGTCTGATTGCTCTTGTGCTTTGAAGTGACTTCTTCGGTACGCAGTTTTCAAGATGATTCGCTAGAAACAAATAAAAATGTTTTGAAACTTATGATAATGATACAATGAATAATAAGAGAACAGAAGATAGTAAAATAGGGCAAAGTGCCAGGCAAATTGAAGTTATCAATGTCCAAGTAAACATGTTTTTAACATAATTAAACGACTCATTCCTACTTGAATTTGTTTGATCTTTTAATACTCATAGAAACATTTGAGAAAAGAGATTGAAATTGAAATGAAAATTTTCGAAAGCTCGAAATGAAGTTCAAAACTGTTTGAAAAATTTGAATTTCACCTTTTACAATTTTTCAAATTGTTTGGAATTAATTAGATACAATATTGCTCCGGATTTGAAATAATGGAAATAAATGCTACAACATCCTTGACCTCACGTCATCTATGTCGGTTCTTCATGATTCCACCGTTTTCCCAAGACGACAACAATAGTGTTTTTTGTAAGCTACTTAAGCCCATCCTATTGTCCTTAAACCAAGGAATACTTTCAATTTTAGGCTTAAGTTAAACATTACAAACAATTTCGCTTAGGAAAAATTTGAACAGAATGAACTTTAGAACTCTCAAAAATGAGTATTTTTTACCGAAGACAAAACTATCATACCTCGAGTTCTAAATAGTGTTAAGTACTTTAGCGAAAACACGGTGTTAAGCATTTAAATAGTGTTAATTTTCCAGGACATTTTAGTCGATATCACGGTCTTTCGACGAAAAAACCGTTTTCTTTGGTTTCCATCAAAAACCATAATTATTGTCAACAACATATCAAAATCAGCTAGAATTTTTCTTTTAATTTTTTTATTTATAAATTGTGCTTTCCATTTTAAATAAAAAATGCTTTAAAAGCATCTAAATACCAAAAACCTCGATTGAATTTCAATTCTATGTGTAAAAAAATACTTTGAAATGTTTTGCTAAAAACTATTTCTACAGTTGTATGCTAAAAATTTGAGAACATTCGAAAAATATGATTTTTTTAAATGGAGAAATCATTGGAAATGTTTTTAAGAAAAAATGTAGATTTTATTTTAAAGAAAAATAAGCATATACGAGTAATATTTTTATCTGCTATTGAAACAAATATGAGTTCAACGTTCATCGTAAGCTATTAAAATTGCAGATAGAACATCTAAAAATATTCTTTGTTCTGTAGCAAGCAAGGCACATGCGGTAGTACTTCCTTAACCTTCTTCCGAACGTTATTTATGTTTCTTCATTTCGTTTTTGAGCAGCAAACATTTAATTACATTGTTACGAATTCGTATTTAAAAATTTTTACATATTGATATTTATTTAAATTGAGATTCGCGTAGTCGTCGCCCAGATCTTACAAAACACCGACGATGCCACGAGTAAGTGGGCCAGATAGAATTCTAGCGAAATGCCAACAAAGCCATAAATTTATAAAAGAAAAAGAATACGTCTGAGAGTAACGTCACTTTGACATGTTTAATATGTTCTTTGTTTGTATTACTTATGATATATGGTGCGAGTTTTGTACCAACCGTACCAAATCTATGAATCGTATATGAGCAAATTATAGGTGATTTTAAGAGCTTCTGCCATACTGCTGTGTCCACTTGAAAATGCTCTCATATGACCCTGAAATCTAATATGACCGACAAATTGGGTCATTAAAACAGCAGCTGGATGAAGCAAAGGATATCCCGATGCAAGTTAGCCAAGCCCTATCGGGGCTTCGGCAAACACAGGAGCTCCGTCAGAACTCACAGTGACAAGTGCAACAACTAAACGTTGCACTCGCGGAATAACTCGAAAAGAACGACGAACTTGTTCAGAACCTACTGGTACTAATCAGTCAAGAACCCAAAAAGAGAAAAATTTTGGTCAATTTTTTCAAATTTATCCTGATTTCTATTTACAACCCCATAAGGAACAAGCACCTCACACAAAATCTGGGCGCTCTATTCAACGGCGAAGGCCTTTTTTGATTATAGGCAACTTCAATGTTTCCCATTGGAATTAGGGAAGTGTGAGATGCAATCAAGCTTGAATTGAATTAAATATATTCATTAGACAAATAAATACTAGCCGACATACGTCTGATAAACCAACACACGTTGGTCAAGTACCTGGCAACATCCTGGACTACGGAATCTCTCGAGACCTCGACTTCAAAGTTCAAATTAGGGTCCCCAACGAGCTCTCCTACAATCATTAACCCGTCCACTTCTTAATAGAAGACGTTTAACAAGACTAAACTCATAATATTAAAAAAAACTTCAAACTTGCGACCTTTCCAAGAAGCACTACCAAAAGACAGTTCCAAACAAAGCAGGAACACACCGACAGATCTTGACAGTTTCACGAAACATAAATTACTAAAATAAGCAAAAAAATCGGGAAATACAAAAGAAACTTTTGTAGAGAAATGCAATTCCAGGGAATTCCCTCAATATATTAGAAATTTGGTAAGGAAGACGAACAAAATTCAGGGAAGAGCAGGGAATAATGCTGAACCAAAACTTAAATTGAGAGCACACCAGTTGACAAACAGAGCACGTAATCAAATAGGTGAATTAAATAACAAACAATGAAAGAGCTCCTTACAGGGCTTAGAGCTAGGGGGAAACAACTTCTGGAGAGTATCAAAATAGTTTCGTCAAAAAAACGACTGACGACCGTGTTGGTACCACCCACACACGGTCCCAATGGAATGAAATTCGACAACGAGGCAAAACAGTAGCCTTCGCGGATGCTCTAGAAATCTTGAGGTTCGGCTAGTGAAAATGTATAAAGTTACATGGTATCAACAAACAAAAGGTTCCTGGCCCAGATTCTATGACAAAAACAGTGCCTCCCAAGCCATCAATACCAACAAAATTCAAATCAATACCAAAAAAAAAAATATTCATAACAAAACGCAGGTGAAATCGGTCCTCAGACTAAAAATGAACTCAGACAAGAGGCAATAAAACAGAATAGTGAAGGTATAAAATTAAACAACAATTTGAGTTGGGCAAACCAAAACAGACAAAAACGACAACATTTCCTAGCCATACTTGTTTCTTTACATCCAATTCCTCAATCTGGTCTCATAAATATCAATAAATATCAAACTATAAATAATCCAAAAATATCTTAAATGATTTAAAAATAAATAATAAGGTCAACACTCCTTTTTGGTTGTATCGCATTCCAAGTCATATAAAAACAAACTTCCAAGTCATATAAAAGAACGCAACAAGCCTTCCAAAATAAAGCGAATCAATGGACATCCTCAATATTATTGTGCGTTGGGAATACAGATAGATGCAAAGACCTCAGAACAGAGACAATTGCCATATTTGATAGATCACTATAACTTTTCGAAAAAATTAAGCAGCACCCGAACAATACGCCAAAATTCCTGCAAATCCCAGAATGTAGGACAAGATTTTTTAGTTTTTTGTACATGTCCTCAATGTGAGACTCCCAGATGCGCAATGCTTCTGGACTACCTATAAAATACCTCGCCTGTCAACCTGAGAACTTAGCCTGGAACCGTTTGACACACTACTTTGGGCTAGGGCTCGTGTTCCTATGGGAGATCATGGGAGGCGCTTCTCCGGCGAGAAGGAAGGGAGTTGCAGGAAGTTCTAGAAAAGAGATCCCCCCATCCCCGACGTCTCCGAACACTCCAGTATAGCTTTTTTCAGTGTCAAAACTGCGCGAGCATGTTGTGCCACGTGATTCCAAATGTCAACCGGTTTCAGCATTTGTCCAACCATAGTTTCCGGACAGAGCTCTCTAATTCTGCTGTAGAGGTCACCGCATCACTTACCCCATTTGTGCAAGAGAAAAATGTGTGACAGGCGTCATCCATCTCTCGATGCGCAGCGCTCCTTGTCTCTGCATACATCCAATTTTAAGATCGATTAGAAGCGCATCAGAAACTCATGCATAACCCTAGGTGAAAGCCAAGCGTATAAATGCTTACAGACAAGAATGGAGCAAATCACGCTTAATCACGCTAGCTCCAATTAACAGTCACTCCTAGGGTAAGTAGTCAGTGTGCAACAACCTGTCAAAGCGACGTTACACTTGATAAAAAATATTTTTATATTAAATATTTTTTCATTTGGATAAATGGAGTGCGTTTATACACTGTTGGAGTATGTAGCAACAATGTATAAGACCTGCAGCATTATTATCGGAATAAATATGCACAACAGACCTACTCAGACTGTTCGAAACTTTCATTAAATACCGTTCATAGTCCAGGTGACGTCCAAATGCCAGCAAGTGTTTTATGGAAAGACAGCCTGAGGAGTACAAGACACAAATCTCATAAATGACGTTCGTGTCTATTCAAACAGTCAGGATCCTACGCCAATTTTACTCAAACAAGACAGACCATTTGATTTATCACCTCTTGCAAACTATACGGCTCATTCACTATACTTTGCTTGAGATGTGAAAACTGAGATGGCAACGAGAAATGTTGATGTAGGCTGCCGGATTCCATTGTGTGTGGGGTGTTAACTCATGCCGAAGGAATGCTTGTCCGTTTCAGCAGCTATATCACGAGGAGTAGAAAAACGAAGACAATTGATAAGGATCTCCGTCCGCCCCCATCTTCAAAAAAGTCTTTGCTTTAACAATCGTGTCAGTCACAGGAAGCGGATAGTAAATGGATGCGTTGCTTAATGTCTCTTCATATTTTTTGCATAAGAAACAAATACCACAACAAAAAATGCTTCATATATCATCATGTACGAACTTTAAACTCAAAAAATAAAGAAAATATGTTTGTTGCTTTAGAAGCTAGTTTTCGTGAATTTACAATGACAAAGGATTAGATGGGGAAAGCAATAGGTTGCTGGAATGCAGTCTCACACCCAGGGCGCACCTTATTTCATATAGAGTAATTTATCACAGCTCCTTGTAAATGGTCATAACTACTACGTAATACTTAGACATGCGGCCCAGGTATACCGATAAATATCGTTCACATAGTACTAAAATATACCAAAAAGCAAAAAAAAAGAACGAAAAACTTTCGAGCAAAATCATTCCGAATCAAGCTCTTTATCATATTAAACCCTTCGAAAAAAATTTTTTGCTATAATTAATAAACTCTGCTTATTTAAATTTAAAAAATAATTTTTATATTACAACACAGTTCATGTAGTATGCTTATCGTTGAACGTAAGTTGCTCATTGATTATCCTAGTTTCTGCAGAAAGTTTGAACTTTGTTTGGTTTTATTGTAGCTTCAATGGAACCCTGTTTTTTCTCAATGTTTGTGTAGCAAGTCACACGTCGTTTTCTTGAAACACTTGAAATGTCTTCCTATTCGTCCAAGTGTAGACAAATTGGTGGGTAGGGAGTGTTTTGAGAGATTCGTTTCCATTCAATAACTTCTGAATAAGATTTTTGCTCATTTGGTAATAACAGATTTTGCACATTACAGATTTTTTAAGCGTTTTTGCAATGATATCTGTGCGATTGCTGTGATGGTTTTGCCTCAATGTTCCACAGACGTAAGCCATTATTTATAGCATTTTTGGGCAAAGTTCAGCGCTGTTATAAAAATTCTACCAAATAAAGTCCTGTTCTCGTCAAGTACGTCATTTATAAGCTCCAAAATTACACCAGAGGCACTTGCTTGATATAAGAATAAAATGCAGTGTTTGTGTTCGTCAGAATATACTTTCAAACTATGAGTAGACCCATCAGCAGTGCATAGTTCAACAATATATCTTCATACAAATCACATATACGTCATAAAAGTGAGGTGTATGAAGAACAAACGCCCCCTCCAAAGAACGACCACCAGCGACAATTATTTCCGTAGAACTGAGCGCAGATTTAAGGCTCAGATGGAACATATTGAACCTTTCGTTGCATGCTACCAATGTCTCAGGTGATGTCACATGTTGTTTTTTCCACCAGAAATCGAATGGCAATGGTTCGAAACTGCTAGTAGCTTCTCGTCTCTGCTCCACTCATCGAAAATCGTCTTCGATTTTTCGTCAGTACTTCACTGAGTATCGTGAGTGATGTGTAAGCCTCTTTGGGGGATTCACACTCCAGATTCTATACCTAAAATATCATGTGCAATATCAGTCTTTATTCACCGTAAAATGACATCACATTTGTCAATTTACTGGGCCTGGTCCTGCAAAAACTTTAGTTTTTTGTTCTACTCCGAGAGGATTAGCTTCTTCACCAAATCAATGTAATATTTCGTTAAGTTAGTGAAGAGAATCCCGATACAAACCAAGGAGGTGAGAGCTTTGACGAAGAAGAAACAGTTTGTCAAGTATTTTCCATAGGCAGGAACGGAACAAAATGGTCGTGAAGTAAACGCTTCTGTTTGAAGCAGAATGAGAGCACTGTTGCAATAACCTGCAACCAAGGGAAATTCTCGGTATTCAAGTTCTCCAAATGAACGCTGGAAAACTCATTCTTGCTTTCTCTATCTTGCCGATGTATTAAGGAGCAATTGAGAGTTGTTGGAAGAATTATGGATGAAATTTTTTTTAACCTAATAATGAATTTGAAAAATTTAAGTTCCTTATAAAGTATACTCGCTTGGATGACATTAATACGCGAGAGACATTAATACCCGAAACAAAAAAGTACGATAGGCAGTTCTCTGGTTTGCAACGAACTGGCAAAACAATTATTTACCTGGACAAGATGTTACTGGGGATGAAAAACTGAAAGGATTTCGAGGAATATGGTCATTCGTACAGTACATTTCATCAAAACCGAATAAGAACGGTGTAACGTCGATGTCAAAACGTTTTACACATATAATTTAGGAAAATATGCAATCAAATCACATATGCAATCACTCGCATGTGTTCGAGATCATAAAATAATAAAATACTTCCAAACACAATTACATCTGTCAACTAACTGACATCAATTTAGCATAAACGGATTGTACGCGGCATCGTGAACGGGTTAAGGCTATGATTTTGCATGATTTTTTGGAGCATAACATGTGTAAATACAGAGCTAACATTTGGAACAAATTTAAGATCTAACGGTAATTGGCCAAAAAATAAGTGCGATTATATTTAGATGGGAAAAAGTTCTGTCATTTTTGCGTAAACTAAAATTACTCTTCTCGCAGCATAAACGTAAAATCATAATCCAAATATAAGTCTACTTGTCAGAAAAAGACTGTTACAATTTGGTTTCGCCACCCTCGGAGGAGCTTCCACCAAACGAAAAGTCTGGCGAACGCGTCATGCGAATGGTTGCGTGATAGTAGAAGTTTGATTTGTTGCTCTTAACCGACCGGGGAATTTTCACGGAGAGAAGCGCGTGGTGAATTAGACGAAACAGGGAAATCTTAGTGGTAAAAAATAAGAAGGCTAAAAAAACTCATGTGGTCAGAAGTAGATTGTAACAATAGTATGATAGTTGGGTTAGTATTCTTAGTCATAAGCATTAGAGTAAGCATTGAAGGCAAACACCAAGTGGCGAATTCGATCATCCTCCCGCGACGCGATCAAAAACAAACATTGCCAAGGGCCAGCGGTGAAGGCGAAGTGTGGCGAGATACAGTATGGATGGTAAAACTCACCATAAACACCCAATAACTGCAGTTCCCTAGGAGTTGGTCATCGCCGGAAGGGTGAACGGCTGCAGCGGGAGAATGGTGAACCAACTAAATAGAAATACTTAAAAGGAGACGCCAAGAAACGGGGCGTTCCCTTTTTTTGTGGTCACTGATGATCAAGCGATACGCGGTGTGCGTTGTGGCTACAAACTTTTTAACGAAGTTCTCGATCGCGCAGAGTTAAGATTGTACGGCGACCGATTGTGTATGGAAGTGGTGAAGGACGATTTTAGATTAGAATTTGTGGAAACAGTGGTCCTACGACAAACTCCTTGAACGGGACCAGCATTCCGAGTAGTGAGCTGGGAACATAATCGTGAAGGTGATGGTGCGTCCAACTGGAAGACGGTGTAGACATAAGGTTAGTGAATCAGTTCTTTTGTAGTCATAGGTTAATCTTTTGTTAGTTGAATAGAGTTCAAAGTAATAGAATCGCTACGTATTTTTCTCCGGTGGATAACAAATCGGAACAGACGGTAAGGTGGTTTCTTTGTTCCAGGTCGTGAGCCCGATCAACGGGTGCCGTTGCGGTGACAACCGTTTTCTTTTATTTAAGAACTAGGCGGAAAAAAAGCGTACCAGCCATCGCACTCTCGCTTGGCGGCAAAATGGGGCTTCGTAAAAGCGAGTGGCGCCCATACCCGTCTCTGACGGACCTGCCGAGACCGAGGACACTGGCCGGTTGCATTCCAGGCAGGAACTAACCCAACGGCTCGAGAAGAGGCGGCGCCTATGACCTGGCCCAAGAAGAAAAGTAACAACTGGCAGAAGTCGTTTGAAAGTGCTAGCGTTGTATGTTCATAGGAAGATTGTGATACATTAGTATCAGAAAATAGTATCTGCGTATACCGGCGTTGGAAATTTTCTTCACGAAATTCTGGGCTTCTAGATGCTTAGGATTTATAAGTTTGAAAAGCTCATATGGAGTTTGAAATCTATTTGTACGATAATTTAAAAAAACTGAAAATATATATAAATTTAAATGCGGAGACATAACTTTTTACCGATGCTGAATACAATTTGACAAGTCAACGTTGCATTTCGTTTTTGCGATACATGACATTTTTGATTATAATAATTCTTCCCTTATTCAAATTGATATTGTTGATATTTAACTTAATATTTAGTCTTCTGTTTGGTATAAGATCATAGTGATAAATAAATGTATATACACGAGGGGTAGCTGAAAAGTAATGCATAATTGCTTATAACTCGAGAATGAAAAGAGATATTCACAAACTTAACAAAAAGAACTGCAGAAGATTTTTTTAAGCTTTAGAATCACATATTTATTTCTGCACATAGTCCTCACCTCGCTCCACACAGCACTTCCATTGCTGAACCCATTTTTCAAATCCGATCGTAAAAATTCTCGAATTGCTTTCGGATCCAACTGCTTATAGTAGCTTTCACTTTTTCATTATTGGCGTATCTGTTTCATTATTGGCGTATCTAAAGGTCCCTCTTTAATAGGGGAAATAAGTAAAAATCACACGGAGCCGAATCCGAGGAGTATTGAAGATGAATAACAACATCAAATAAAATCACAACGCTTCTTGCGTGGCGAGTGACGTATACGGTCTAGCATTGTAATGGTACAGTAAAAGTCAAAAAAAGTTCGCTGAAATATTCGACTTACCTGGCTCGAGATGCTTGCTTTTTATACTCCACCTATTCACAGTACTTCTGTCAATCGTCTCAGTTCAATTAACAGCCCATAAACACCGATAAATTTCTATAGGCGTAATGTTTTCCACCGCCAAAAATTCAATTTCTACACGGCGTTTCAAACGCGTGCAAATACCACGTGTTTGGCTTGCCATTGTAACGCCTATAAACCGTATGCGACCGTTCAACCGATAGATACGAAAGTTGGAACGTATGAAGCGAAAGGTTGTGGCTATCAAATGAGAATGCGCACGCAGCCGTATAATATTTTATTCACCCGTAACGTGGAATTGTGCATTACGTTTCAGCCACCCCTCGTAAATAATATGTATTAAGTGCGCAACTTAGTTCCCGCTGTTTTCCAAGAGATGGCTTCAGTAGTAAGTGCTGTTCGATGGTGACATACATGGTCATGGACCAAGCTTAGACATATGGTAAACAACCCGCATCGACACATATACTCATATGCCGTAAACTTTTGGTTGTGCCAAATAATCGTCATTTGCGGGAATTGATGCTTTTTTTCTTTCATTCAAAGAAAACGGCAGCTGAAGCTCATCGAGAGCTGGAAAAAGTTTATGGAGATACTGCTGTAAGTGAGACAACGTGCCGTGATTGTTTCCGTCGCTTCAAAGACGGTGATTTTGGTGTTGAAGACCGTTTGCGTGAAGGAAGACCAAAACCTTCGAAGACGCTGAATTGGAGGCATTGCTTGATGAAGATCCGTGCCAATCGCTACAGGAGCTTGCTTCAGTATTAGGAGTCACCCGAAAAGCAATTTCCAAGCGCTTGCATGCGTTCGGAATGATTCAGAAACAAGGAACTTGGGTTCCTTATGAATTGAAGCAAAGAGACGTTGAGCGTCGCCTGTGAACAATTGCTCCAGCGGCAAAAAAGGAAGGGGTTTCTTCATCGCATCGTTACAGGTGATGAAAAATAGATTCATAATAGAAACTCAAAGAGAAGCGAATCATGGGGACTGCCCGGTCATGCTTCTATGTCGTCGGCTCGGCCGAACATTGAAGCTGCGAAGGTTTTGCTGTTTATTTGGTAGAACCAGGGTGGAGTTAGTTGTTATGAGCTATTGAAACCGAAGGAAATCATCATTGGGGTACGGTCCAGAACTCAATTGATGCGATTAAGCCGAGCACTGCGCGAAGGGCGGCCACAATACGAGCAGAGGCACGAAAAAGTAATTTTACAGCATGGCAACGCTCGGCTTCATGTTGCGAAACCCGATAAGCCTACTTAGAAATGCTCAAATGGGAAGTCCTACCCTGCCCGCCATATTCCCCAGATATTGCGCCGTCCGATTATCTCTTATTTTGTTCGATGGCACATGGTTTGGCTAATCAGCAGTTTTACTCATATGAAGACATCTCAAAATGGCTTTATTCGTCGATAGCGTCACAAGGCGAACACTTCTACTGCGACGGTATTCGAGTGCCAGAAAGATGGGAATAAGTTGTCGTTAGCGATGGGTTATATTTTGAATGATTCATTTTTAACCCTTTTTCACAATAAAGTGGCAATTTCAAAAAAAACAGCGAGAACTTAGTTGCGCACCTAATATATAAAAGTTTCTAAATAAATAATTGTGGGAAAAATCCCGACGATTTTATTTTTATTTAATTTTTTCAATATTTTATTTCATATTTGTAATATATTAACTTCACTAAAGACGGTCCCAAATTCCGTTGAGGAAGGAGGACGGGTTCCCCCTGTTTCTTCTCATGATTTGCATGATTTCTTATCCCAAATACCACGAATAAATGATAGCAAATGGTCTCGGTGTTGCATATTGTGTTAACTGGCTCCCTAATGATCGAGAAATGAAATAACTGTTAAAACACTTAAAGCGCTGCAACTAAATCCTGTTTAAGCTTCCTTTGTGGGTACGTAATAGGGTGGAGGCGAGTATTCCGCACCTGATAATGGATTCAAAGTAATAATCATGTCACCGAAGTTGAGGTTGGACGACGGATTTGCTCTCTGTAAAAACCCTTAATTGCTCCAAAGACAGCCGCAGTGGCCCAATTTAGATTGAATTACGGCAATGGCCTAGTGACCGTATTAGATCTATGAATGTCAAATCACTGTATGTCCCTGGCGAGAGCAGTCGGTATGAATGAAACATACTGGCAATCCACGAAACGAATTGAACTGGAAGTGAAATTCAAGATGTAAGATCACAGACAATATTCGAAAATGAGAAATCTGCTGGAAAGCGATAATGTGCTGTGGCCTTCATTGGGGACAGGGAGTCTGAATCGTACGTTATTGAATTCAGGGTAGTCAACGGAAGGAAATAAAGGAAAGGTTCTACAATCACCTGGAAAGACTAGTCGACTCATTGCATAAAAACAACACAAAGTTAATTATCGGTGATTTCGACGCTAAAGCTGACAATGAGCTATCTCATCGGGGGACGACTGGATGGCAAAGGACAACAGCCAGCGCCTGATTGGTTTTGCACGTAGTAGAAATCTAGTCATACGTGCTTCCCAGACCAAACTTGCTTCCCAGATCGACGCATACAAAAAATGACCTGGGTAACACCGGATGGCAACATACGAAATCAGATCGACGTTGTTCGGATCCAACAACGTTGAGCAACGAGCATACTTGACATTCACACATAAAGAGTATTGTAGAGCCAATTGTAATTCAAACTTCTACTTGATTAAGCTAATATATCGATGTCGCATGTCAAAGGAGTATTTGACGAAAACCAGCCATTTGCAAAAATTCGAAATCCAAAGGCTCGAATCAACGTATGTGACCAAAAATTTCATCGAGTCCTTCAACAACTAACAAACTGCCACCCTATCAGATACTTCGCTGAAAACAAGCAACGAACTATGGGGTAGAAGAGTAAGCAGCAATTAAGATTGGTTCGATGACGACTACCAGGATCTCAGATAGCACATTATAAGACCAGATCTAGACCACGCTCTGCCGTGATGACATCGGCAACATCATCGCTGATGAGAGCAGGATTAACGAAAGATAGGCTTCGTATTTCAAGAAACTCCTTAATCCTCCGCACAGCTCCAGAACATTGGAGCCTGTAGATGACGATATTCCTGGAGAGCTTACACTGGCTCCACAAACTCTAGATGATTTCTTTTCCGCTATCAAAGCCCAATAGAATAATAAGGCACCGGGCATTGAGTGGAGCTTATTAAATATGATGGCAGCAGTGTTCAGAAAGCCATCAATACAATCATTGAGCAGATCTGGCAACAAGAACATATGCCAAATGAGAGGTGCCAATCAAATATATTTCCTATCCACGGAAAAGCTGACAAACTACAGTGCGAAACCTATAGAGGCATATCACTACTTTTTACGGCAAACGAAATATTTTTGAAGATCTTAGAAAATAAAACCAGATCATACGTCAACACTATACGCCAGATACACCAATACACACATGCGCCAGTACTAAAACATACTGTCAATCAGGTACTTGAAAAATTCTAGGAGTTCATCAAAGACGTTTGCCAGATTCTCGTTGCCATTAAGCAAGCTTACGACAATTTTGGTCGTAACGAGCGGCATCAAATAATGTTTCGCTTTAATATCCCAACCAAACTAGTCAGGACTGAAGGGCAGAAGCTAGTGGGAAAACGAAGAAACGCTGGTCTGACTCTTCTGACGAAAACAGTTGATTGCTAGTCGAATTTCTAAATTGGAGGACGTGGTCAATGGACCGAGACAAATGGAGGCGCTCGTTGGAGGAAACGAAGATCCGGAGCGGGAGCTGTGCTGCTTACAAGAAAAAGAAGGCAGTAGCTCGGTCCCAGCATGATTACTTCTCCAAGCAACCCAATGTCTACTGAAGGCAGGGATGGCTCCAATGACCAAAAACTGTACTTCTTTTTTGAAAAAGATGTGTAGGCCTTGCTCAAAGTGTTTGTCACTCGGTGGATTGTACACTAAAATAACAACTAACTCAAACAACTTAGTCTAATTTGTCTTCCATTTGAAGGTTGTTGCGTATAGTTCCGGTACATGAATCTGCTGATGGCCCACATTTCTCCTGACGAGGATGGCCATTCCTCCTCTTCTAGTTGTTAATCTAACCTTTTTATATAAATTATAGATAGGGAAGTGGAGACGCGTTCTAGGCTTTAAGATAGCTTCCTGAATCAAGATAATTTTTATATTGCTATCCAGAATAATTATTCTGAATTCACTAATACGCTGAAGCAAGGGATTATTATTGCACGTGGGTATAGAGATGTGACTCAATGTATTCATTTGTATTTAAGTATGGAGACTCGTGCTGCGAACTCGGCGTGCACCATCTTTGCCATCATATCTTGCATTATTTTTGAAACTGTGATTGCATCCTTTCCAAGGGACCAATATCTGGAAGCGTAAATATTTGTGTAAGTTTGTGTTTGTTTTTATGTGTTCTATGCGTCTTTGATGATGCTTGTGTAGGCTGTTTGTTTTGAGCAGCGGTCTGGAAAAAGCTTTCTTAATGTTTTGTGGTTATTTGAGCAGCTTCCGTAGCTTGCTGAGTGTCCTACGCCGCGGTTAACGCATTTCACTTTTCTTCATTTGTTTTTTTTACACATCGCGTGATGTGGTATAAGCCATCACGTTTCGCACATAGAGCGAGATCCCTGCACATCGGTTGTGTGTTGCGCTGTTTTATGGCTCCCCACTTGCTGACAAGATGACGTAATGCTGGTACGTTGAATAAGGGTCTCTTCATTGTAAAGGAGGACCTTGACAAGTCTGGAGGGTCCGGCAAGGATTTTGGGCCAGAAAACTTCTAAACGATGGTAGCGTTGGGACTCAAAGTCTTTTTGATGTCTTCTGAGTGAAGCTCGTGAATAGCACGAATGTTTAAATTGAGGTTTCTGTCCTCCGGGAGGTACTAAGTGTGACATTGCCACTTTTCCTGACTCCGTTTTTTCTTAATTTTGGTATAGTTGGCGATGTCTCAGGAATTATCTGGATACCTAGATAAACTCTTTTTGCCGAAACTGTCCTGGTTTCGTTCTGTATAATAATTCTGTTTAGTAATGTCCATTTGTCTGTCTCGCGCGGGATAACCGACACCCTCTGTTATTCGGTGGGTTTTGAGGAAGTTTCTGTACCGTTCCTGTTGGGAGATGATCTGGAGGTAAATGGGAGGGGTTGTGGAAGAGTTTCTGGCTTTTGGGTTATTTTTGGCCGCAGAAGTACCGCCACGAGTTTTAAGGCATGACGGGTTGGGAACTCTTCGTCTTTTTCGATTTTTGCTTCTTCTCCTTCTTCTCCCTCCTTCTTTCGTTCGTTTCGTTTCCGTCCTGTTACTCTACTATTTCTTCCCTCAAACCGATATTTTGACGTACTTGGTTTAACTTAATGTAAACGAAAATGAGAACTTCTCTAATGTATTGATTTGTTTTCTGTCTTTCTATGAAACTTATCTTTCTATTTATCTATTTTGAAAAAATCCATTGCATGAATTGGTCTTATTATTCTGGGTTATTGCAAGGGCAGAGCCAAAAAAACCCTTATTCAGTGATTGGGAAAAGAAAAAAGATATCGTAGCATGGGTTGGTAGAGTCTAAGGAAAGGAAAGGCGGATTTCGTTTTATACAATGAGAGTCAGAGTAGATTCTAGTCAAGTTGTTCGTTGAGTTCTAGTGGGGTATTTGATTGTTAAGGTCGCAGAGATCACTTCTAGAGTGGAGCACTCTGAATAGTTAGGCAAAATAGAACTTTTCGTCTGTGAAATAGAGCGTTTCGCTGCGATTTCGTCGGGGATGTTGAGGTTAGCAACAATGGGATTTGCGTGGTCAATGCACTTTTTCTAATGTTTTGAGAAGGTGTGTTATGTGGAAATAGTCAACGCGAGGGATTGACACTTGGCTGTATAGGAATTGGTTATTC
Organism: Stratiomys singularior; assembly: GCA_954870665.1. NCBI lineage: Eukaryota > Metazoa > Arthropoda > Insecta > Diptera > Stratiomyidae > Stratiomys > Stratiomys singularior. The sequence goes on along the minus strand of OX940879.1, from coordinate 60,490,426 downwards.
ATGAAGTGGCAAGAGTCTTCGTGTTTGAACACGTTGCCACATTGTCGTAGAATCAAACGTTCCCTTGATCGGAGGCGTTACATTTGTGTTGACGATAGATCACACCAGAAGACGAAGCTTATGATAGTGCCGATAAGTGTGAGATAACAAACTGTTTTGATCTTGGGGTGGGAGACGAGCTTCTACGCATAAGTGGGAAAAAGGCTGTGAATGCGTTGCTTGGTTTTTTGATGGATTTATAAGGTGAGAGACGTGTGAAAGTCGATCATTGCTAGTGACATCTAGTAAGGTTACTTCTTCCGAAAGTGGAATAGTGTGGTTATTTAGTTTTTGTAATTGGGAGAGAGAAAATTATTTCGAAATTGTTTCAAGACGCGAGCACGTCCTCTTATAATGATTGACTCTCATTTAAATGGGTTGAGTTGAAGTTTCCATTTTTTTAAAGAAGAATTTGAGTGAAAAAAGATTGCTATTTAGGCGAGACATTGCTAGGGGGAGGGGACATATCCAATATGTTATCTGCATATTGGATGGTATGGGTTGGGTTATGGTGATGGGTAGGCTTTGGCATATCGGCACTATAGATTGAGAAGAGGTGAGTGGAAAGGACAGATCCTTGTGGGATCCCAGATGAGTTTGAGAAATGTGAGTGAGTGTCGCCAATTTTGACTGAAGATGTTCGTTCGGATAGTAGATAGTGAATTAGTTTACAGAGGTGAGGATGGAAGTCTAAGGTTTCGGTCACTTTGTGAACAAGGTCATTTCGCCATACCGTGTCGAAAGCTTTACCGAATTTTAGAAGACAGTAGGCGAGACTTTATGTAAGTTGGTACAACGGTTTGCTTTGAGGATGAGGAGAGGTTGATCTATTGAGTGGAAGGGACGGCTCGAGAATTAGTAATGAGGGATGCTCCGTTTATTGTTACGTGATTATCAATAAAGGCTTTGATAACAATTTTGAAGATCTTGCCAAGGCTCGTCAGAAATTTCAAAGATTAAATGAAGCTAGGATCAACGTACGTACCTATATTTGTCGGTTCTCAAAACATCAATTTATTTAAAGACTATAGCCTTGAGTCGGTTCTAGAAAATAAAGAAATAACAAGCTAAAAAACTTTCTTGGGAAGAAAAGAGAAGGAGGAAAACCAAACTGAACTTATCGAGCACATGTTATCATCATTCGCAAAACTGATTTGTAAGATGTCTTTGAAAATCCACTTTTTACTTTTGCATTTTAACTTCTTTCTGGAAAATTATACTGGACTTTCATTGGTGTACATGGGGACATAACTAACGTGCAAAAACGATATTAAGACGACTAAGACATTACATTTATTTTCAAAAATAGGAACACGCATTTGAATATAAAGTATTTTCGAATAAGGTACGTGAAAATAGATTACAAGAAAATAATTTACATTAAGTAATTTTTTAAGTCAAAATTCACGAAGGATTTATTTGAATACCAGATTACTTATAATTAATAGCGGCATAAGTTTACTCCTATGATTTATCTCATAATTGAAAATATCTCTTCAAAATGAATTACTTGTGAACAGTCGCAGAAATTGAAAACCTCTCAAATTTTTATCAAATATAAGACATGGTGGATACCAAAAAAATATGATTTACGTTCATGTCATAAATGTTCCCAAATAGAATAATCTAGAAGAAAGAATCCAAAAAACAAAACGGGAGACATCACGTGATCCAAAATTCACACGTTATGAGTTCATTTCAGCTCGAGTGCAAATGGATCAAGTCCATCATACAAATAGCTGAAAACTTTCCCTTATTTACGATACAATAAAAGTATATTCTTATGGAGAAATCCGGAAAAGCTCTTACTGGTTTATTGCCAACGATTAGAAAAATATCATGACACGAAGTTACTTCTTTAGCACAAAATAGAAAAGGATTTCTTCACCCTTGCTCACACAAATGACATGTGCCAAATTTGTTTATATACGCACAGTGATTCTACAATGGAAAGGATCCACTCTAAATTATTTATATGCAAATTCATGAGCCTGCAAACCCGCAAACGGCTGCCTTTCTTCTACATTTCAATAAACTTTACAAACCCATGACGTTCACGTCGGGTAAGACCATTTGCTCACCTACTCACACTCTGAATAATCATACATGTCATATACAACGCCTGAAAATCACCCGAAACCACATAATTAGAAATTGAAGCTCATTTAAAAAAAAAGCAATACTCAATGTTGAATAAATACCATGAACCGAGCATAAAGGATAACACGATATCTCAAGTCAGTGGTAGGCTGAACCGCAATGGTGAATACACGCGCTACTAAAGTGGAATGGTATTCAACTTCAAGGAGTGGACATTAAGAGCAATCAAGCAAATAAAGACCTATTGATATTGCCATCACTTTTTATGGCCTTCCTAATGGGTCATAAGCGGTGAATCCTACACTCGATTAAAGGTGAAAACTGACAGGTAAATTAAAACTATCAATTAGTTCCGGGAAAAGATAAATTTCATATATGAGAAAATATATTCAGTAGCTGTAACGAATGGTGGTGGGTACGAAGAGACGCAGGAGGGCAGAAATTGGCTTAGGATTAGATTTAAAACTTTTTCAGTGCCCACACGACGGCCATCACATCATGCCTATGATAAGGAACATAATCTCGCGATAATCCTTTCCCCAATCAACAGAATGATTACTCAGGTCTCAAGGCAGAATTTTCTTTTTGACACGAAGAGATATTAAAGTCGGTCGGAAGTCCTTTGTTTTATATCATGCATTTACTAATAAAACCTTACCGATAGACTATTGGATAATACAAGATTACAGCAGAGACAATATTTCTTGACATGTTATGCCAGAAGAATGCCATTGCTCTATAAAAAGGCAAAGTGAAGGAAAAGAGCATAAGGAGTCCAACATTGTCATGTAGAATAAAAATCCTTTTGCATCGGTGCGACGACACATAAATTTACGTCCGAGTAGATGTTTTTCATCTAAAAGAAACCCATAGCAGCGCTTTATGTCTACACAAAAGGACATCAAAATGGAATTCTGAACAGAGTTCTATGCGAGTTATGTGATGGCAAATTCTGTGCTTTGAAAGGGCGAATGATGAAGGTCGTATGGAAATATAAATATTTGATAAAAGATAATTTTACAATGTTGTAAATTATTTCCGAAAGCTGCGTTTAGCAACTTTGTAAGATAACCATCCAGGTGCAGGACAATCTCATTGTATTGGATCGGCACGAAGAAGAGCGTCTCATGCGTAAGGCAGGAAACATAGTAAACAAGATCAAAGCTTCCTGCAATACCCAGAAAAACATAAGGAAGGACATTAGGAACGGTATTTTAGAGCTTGAAGAGCTCTTACACCGTATCGCGCACTAGAGACGCAAATGGCTTATAGCGGAGGAAGAGCAAAAGACCAGTACCTCAGCCGAAACGCAAGTTATTCCCGCGCATAGCACTACCAAAAGAGTTGCCAGTAGCTCAATCCAAGAGGACCGGACAAAAGGAGGAAGGACGAAGCAGGAAACAGACAAATAATGTCGAATGATGGATTCCAGGTGGTGTCAACCAAGGCCACCAAAAAAGCATCCAGAAGCCTCCTCCTTGAAAAAGTCACCAATGATAAGCTCCTTCCTGGGGACAAAGGAAAAGATACCCCAAACAAGAAACAAGAACCACGAAGCAAGCCACGCCGTTAAACCCCAAGGCATGCACTGCTGGTCGTACCGACGGATGGGAGAACTTACGCAGGCGTTTTGTGGGAAATCATGGGAGCTGTAAGACCCGATGACACTAAACTGCCATCAGAACCGCCCGGCAAACCAAATCTGGTGGCCTCCTTGTAGAATTTGGACCTGAGACAACAAATAACGACTCATTCCGGGATGCAGTCAAAAAGGCTCTAGGGGAAAAGGCAACAGTAGCTTCACTTGAACCAATGGCCACCCTCGAAATCAGGGACATTGACTGCGTTACGGACAAGACGGAGGTGGAAGATTCCCTCAAAAGGGTTTCAACCGAATTAACTGGGATCAAATTACGACAAACCCCTGAAAATAATAGAGGGCAGCGCATGGCCATAGTCGACTTAACCGAGACACATGCCGAAAAACTCCTCTGCATGGGCAAAATAAAAGTAGGTTGGGTGGTCTGCAGAATACAGCGAAGAGCAGTTCCTCTCCGCTGTTTCAAATGCCTAAGCTACGGACATACAGCACAAGGCTGCAAATGGCCTGATAGGAGCTCCTTGTGCTATAAATGCGGCAACGCAGGACATACAAGAACAGAATGCACGGGAGATGCGCACTGTATCCTCTGCGAGAACGCTGATCCCAGATCTGATGACCTGAGACATATTCCAGGGACAGGGAAGTGCCAGGTATTCAAAGAAGCCCTAACCAAAGCCAAAGCAGCTCTGCAATGACCCGTGTCCTGCAGATAAACTTACATCGGAGCTCAAACGCCGAAGTCCTGCTTGACCAATTCGCGAGGAATGTGAAAGCCGATCTATTGCTGCTTAGCGAACAACACCGAGATAAAAATTCATCAGCTTGGTACCCTGATGAATCTGGTATTTGTGCCATATGGGTTCGAAACAGCACACAACTGAGAGCTCGGGGCCATGGGCAAAAACATGGTTTCGTGTGGGTTCGTTGCCCAGGAATAACATTCTTTAGTCTGTACTTGACACCAAACGAACCAATAACATCTTTCCAGGCGAAGCTCAACACTCATGTCATGTTCTTACGGGTCATGTTCTTATCGGGGGAGACTTTAACGCCAAGGCCATTGAATGGGGCATGCCTAAGTCAGATCCCAGGGAGAATCGAATCCTGGAGATGGCAGCCAGAGTAGGGCTAGCCGTGGTGAACACTGGTAACACTCTCACTTTCCGCCGCTTGGGCTAAGTGGGCACCATCCCGAACATGACACACAATTGGAGAGTTCTAGAGGACTATTCTTCCAGTGATCATCGACAGAGATCCGCGACAACGTTCCTAAACTCCCAGATACTCAGCGCTCCGCCTGCGTGTGGAATACTGAGAGGATGGACATGGAGAAGTTTGTCGACCCGCTCATGAGATGTTCACCACCGCTTGGCTCATCGCCGGGGAGCAGAGAACTGACTGCTGAAGGCATGGTGAACTCCACAATGATGGTACTCATTGTACCATTGATATTCATTGTATCTCCGCTTGTAAGTCATCTATGCCCCGCGGGAGACCTAGACACGGAAAGCCTCCAGTGTACTGGTGTTCCACTGAAATAGCTGAGCGAAGAAGGGAGTGTCACAAACTCCGGCCGCGAAGCCAGGACGAGGCATGCACCAGAATGGCAGTATATCGGAAGGCCAGAAAATGATTTCGCAAACTGATCAACAGGATTAAGTCCCGTTGTTGGCTGGACCTCGTCGAAGACGTGAACAGGGATCCGTGGGGCTTGGGCTATAAACTAGTTATGCGGAAGATCGGCGCTCTACGGGCCCTCTGCGTACTTGAAGCGGACATGAGAGACGAGATAGTACGGGCACTTTTCCCCAACATTCCGTCCGCGTTGATGCCGCCAACAGGGAAACAACATCAGACTGTCCACTCTTCACGTGAAACGAACTGGAACTAGCAGTTCTCTCCATGAACGCGAAGAAGGCTCCGGGCCCAGACGGTATTCCAGCCGAGATACTGCAACTGGCCTATCACTCTTGCTAAGACTTGCTGCTCAGTACGTTTAATGCCGGCTTGCGGGAAGGCGTTTTCCCTGAGCGTTGGAAGATGGCAAGACTCGTGCTGATCAGCAAGGGGAAGGGAAATCCCGAGTCGCCGTCAGCATAACGATCGTTATGCATGCTAGACACGGCCGGGAAAGTGCTCGAGAAACTGAAAAAGAAGACTCACTGACGTCATTGGGGATCTCTCCAGTGGTGTGGACATATCTGCAACGCGATATTATTGTAACTAATCGTAATTCCTTCCTATCCATCCGTGGAGAAAGAGAGATTTCCTTTAGCCTGTAGACATCGCTAAGCGATGATTAATGAGGCCTAGTCCAAAGTAATGTGACAAACAGTTCCAGGCTAGGTTCCCTGTGACAGGGGAGGTGTTTAGTCGGTAGTCCGGTAGCGGGGGAGTCCGACACTCAGGGCGTAAATAGCCTTCACCTCCTTACCCAAAAAAATAAAATTAATAACATTTAAGGGAATCATTAATAATCATTTGAAGGCAGAAATTTTTATTCTTGATCGCATTAAGCTCAACCATAATGCAATCTGTCCGTGTGCTATCGACAAACGACGCTTTGAATGTGGAACAAATGGTATATTTTCAGTAAATTGTAAAATAATACCCGAACGTCATGTTATTTTTGGGAAATCCGCAAAAGAAGGCTGAGCCCGATGCAAGCAAGAACCGTAACCAGCCCTCTCCAGGCTTGGATTGGGAAAAAGTTCATTGTAATGTAAGAATGGTAAGTTCATCATTTTAGTAGTCACAGGATGGTGCCTTTGGTGCCTTCTTCACAAAATGCCTTTATGGCTAAAAAGTTACGTCTCCTTTCTCATTTTGTGATTTAAGTGTTATGATATACGAAGAAACCATTAAAATTATGGAGGTTTTCCGGGTCTCTTCGAAAAAAGTGCAACACTTTCGGCAAGTGCAAAACATGATGGGTTTCATTCGTATTCAATATTATTTTGATGCTTTGTAAATATCCAACTACAGGAATTGGACCAGAAAATACTCTTACTACTACTACGTTCTTAAAAACTGCTGCAGACATTGTGAACTCAAAAATAAGTATTATCATCTCCGCTTGTAACTCATTTATGCCCCGCCGGAGACCTAGACATGGGAAGCCTCCAGTGTACTGGTGGTCCACTGAAATAGCTGAGCAACGAAGGGAGTGTCACAAACTCCGGCGAGAATCTCAACGAACGCGAAGCCAGGACGAGACATGCACTAGAATGGCAGTATATCGGAAGGCCAGAAAATGCCTTCGCAAACTGGTTAACAGGAGTAAGGCCCGTTGCTGGCTGGACCTCGTTGAAGACGTGAACAGGGATCCGTGGGGCTTGGACTATAAACTAGTTGTGCGGAAGCTCGGCGCTCTACGGGCCCCCTGCGTACTTGAAGCGGACATGAGGGACGAGATAGTACGGGCACTTTTCCCCAACATCCCGTCCGCGTTGATGCCGCCAACAGGGAAACAACATCAGACTGTCCACTCTTCACGAGAAACGAAATCGAACTAGCAGTTCTCTCCATGAACGCGAAGAAGGCTCCGGGCCCATACGGTATTCCAGTCGAGGTGCCGCAACTGGCCTATCACGCTTGCTAAAACTTGCTGCGAAGTACGTTCAATGCTTCCTTGCGGGAAGGCGTTTTCCTTGAGCGTTGGAAGATGGCAAGGCTCGTGCTGATCAGCAAGGGGAAGGGAAATCCCGAGTGTCCGTCAGCATACCGACAGTTATGCGTGCTAGATACGGCCGGGAAAGTGCTCCGTAAACTGATAAAGAGAAGACTCGCTAACGTTATCCACGCCACTGGGGATCTTTCTCCAAGGCAGTGTGGTTTCAGAACGGTACGTTCCACTATAGATGCAGACGCGGAAGTTTTAAGTGCGGTCCAACAGGCGGAGGCACGCAGTCGATCCAACCGTCAAGTAGTCCTTCTAGTGACGCTGGACATACAGAATGCTTTCAACTCCGCTAGATGGACGGATATTCTGGAAGCCCTGGAAAACTCTTTCCAAGTTCCAGAATATCTGATGCGGATAGTCCGAAACTACCTGAAGGATCGCAGCCTGATCTACAACACGGTGCAAGGTTGCCGGAGTATGCTAGTTACATCGGGTGTGGTCTAAGGCCCCATCCTCGTTCCGGACTTGTGGAACATCTCCTACAACGGATTGCTCAGACTTGAACAGCTGGAAGAGTCGCGACTGATCGGCTATGCAGATGACGTTGCGGCACTAGTGGCTGGGTGCACGGTCGATCAAGCGCAATTAAGGCTGAATGTACTAATGCGCCGGGTGGGGAGCTGGATGACCACTCACGGGTTTAACCTAGCATTAGAGAAAACCGAAGTGGTGATCCTGACCAAGAAGATGATCCCCAGAGTAAGAATGGTCCGAGTCGGGGACGCATTGGTAGAGTCGAAACTATCAGTCAAGTATCTGGGCTTGCTGATAGACTCTGAACTGCGTTTCTAGGAGCAAATTATAGCAACGACAGACAAGGCCGCAGCAGGGGTCTCGGCAATTAGTTGACTAATGGCCAATCATGGTGGACCAAGTCCAACAAAAAGGCATCTGCTAATGAGTGTAGTGCAATCTACGCTTCTCTATGGAGCAGAAATATGGAGTGAAACTCTCAACAAGGAACTGCACCGAAAACGGCTGGCACAGGTGCAGAGACGAGAAGCCATGCGGATTGCATCAGCATACCGTACAGTCTCTGAGCCAGCGGTGTTGGTAATTGCAAGGGTGATACCAATCGCTCTCCTTGCTAGAGAGCGCAATAGAGTCTACCTCCGAAGGCACGAGGGTAATAAAGAAGAAGCTGCTTGCGATGAAAGACGATGCACTCTCGAGGAATGCTAACAATCATGGGGACGTGAGCTAAAAGGAATATGGACCGCTAGGCTCATCAAAGACTTGAGATCGTGGCTCCGTCGAACGCATGGTGAGACTGGCTTCTACCTGACCCAGGTACTGAGCGGACACGGTTGTTTTCAGTCTTACCTGCACAAGAAAGGTAAGTCACGGTCTCCAGATTGCATATTTTGCACTGGTGTCAAGGATGACGCCTGTCATACTTTCTTTTCATGCATAAGATGGAACAAAGAGCGCTATGATCGCTATCCAGATAGCCTAATTGAAGAGATGCTGAAATCATTTGACAAATGGAATCAAGTGGCACATTACGCTCGGGTAATCTTAGTAATGAAAAAAGGCATACTTGATCGGCTGGAGGCGTCGAGGGTGGAGGGTTTCCTCCTCTAGCAATCCTTCTCCACTTTTCCATCCAAATGGAGAAGGAATCCCTGTAACCTGAAGGCGCCAAAAGACGTAAAATTGGGAGGCCTAGTCCGAAGTAATGTGTCAAACGGTTCCATGCTAGGCACTCCGGTCGACAGGGGAGGTGTTTAGTCGGTAGTTCAGTAGGTCCACTGGGAGTCCGAAACTCAGGGCGTAAATAGCCGTCACCTTCCTACCCCAAAAAAAGGGAAATTAACAATTCTTTTCGCATATGAAATAACCGGCACAGTAAAAAGTTTCTCGATTCTTCGAAATGAGCATTATTATAGGGTGTATTCAATTCATATCTTGACGGAAGTATCCAACTAAAAGCAAAATTACATATTAAGTTGAGAATCAAATAAATGAAAAGGTGATATATATATTTTTTCAGTTTTATTCTTGAGAGTTATTTAAAAAAAAACTTTTATCTCTATTTAAGCAAGAATTGAATCCATGTTTATTGCACGAGATGGTTGGATACTCTTTGTATTTAGTGAACTTATATTCAAACGCTACTTTGGTCAGCGTTTGGAAGTATCCTTTCTTATGTTGCTTGGAATTGGAGGAGCTGGAGAACCTTTTCTCCTTCATTACAAGTTCTTTACCTAGCATACCGCCTTTTAGTATCTTTGTTGGTTCCATTTTCTCAAGGACGAAACTGGTTGTTATTACTGAAAAATCATTAAATTAAAATCGACGCAAATGAGACTCTTCAGATCTCAAAGTTATGTGGTTCCATTCTATTCCGTCTCTCGTTCTTAACAATCTTTGAAACATACACTCAAAGCTATAACGACAGATTCTTGTAAATTTTTTGTCACCAAAATATTTTATCGATTCCAGGATCGATTCCAGTCTTGTCGGCGACACGCTGTTCGTTATTGTAACCAAAATAAACAAAAATGCTTAAAAGCGGAAGTAAAAGAACACACTGGTCCAAGTCTATTGACGAAGACAATCCATGTTTGAGTGTGAAACTGAAGAACGCAGTGAATGAATCGAGATAGTTAGGGGCACTGTTTGTGGGGAGCAAAAGCCCGACATAGATTTTATTGCTGCAAAGCAGAATAAATTACATTTTTGTGAACCATTTGGTAGGGCTTATTCGACAGACATGACTACAACTATGTTCATTCATGCAAATTCTTTGATCCAGGATCTGAAGCAGGAATGAATTCAAGTTGCTGTCCGAGTAAAGGGGTTCGGAGATGAGACTGGACGTAGCGCAAAATATCTGGAACACAGGCCAATTTTTTTGCTACAGGACGTATCATTATCTTTCTTTGGTACACGGAATTCCCAGACGCTGAAATGAAACATCTTTAATGAATGAACCAATAGCACCGTACAACGTAGTGCCTAAAAATTCAACTTTGGTAGCAACTCGTAACTTCTTCTTCACGTGCTCCATAAATACTACAGAATTCCAAGCTCCCTTCGGCTACGGAAGCGTTATTAACTTATGCCAGTGTCAAGACCGGTTCTAAGGATAGAGGTGGAGGTTCGTTGCCCTGTTCAGAGGAGTTTTAAGTTAAAGTTACGAGATGAATAATATCAAAGGCAGTTGCTCTCAAGCTAAGTGATAAGATACGTTGTCAGATTGAAAATTACCATCATATGAATAATTACTTTGGAGAATTTCCTAAAATCAAAGAGAACTTAAATTTGGTCAAGATAAATGAAGCAATTTACAGCAATTCCTTCCACACTCTTACTCTAACTATACTACAACCAATCATGATTATAAGTCTCATAGAAACTATGGAGTTCCTTCATACTTCAGGTTACTTAATTTTGCTGCTTTTGAGGACTTCAAAGTACAACTGAGTTTTGAATGAACAATATCTTTTGAGTCGTGGAGAATAATTAGCGTGGACTTTAAGCACGATTTACTCATTCGATTTCATTTTCGAGGTGCAGCAAAGCGAGCTTGTTATTAGAAAATCCACGTCCCCCTGTTGTCACAATGTCTACAAAATTGGGAAACATTTCCATACTGCCACTTTTATGACGAAAGATCGTTGAAAGAAATGCATTCCGGTAATAGGAAAGGATCTTTTCGCGGCCGGAAGGTGCAGGCTGTTTATGTCCTGGGTGTTGGACTCCCAAACATGCAATGCTTCTGGACTATGCCTGGACTTCTGGACTATGTGTTCCTATGCCTAGAGGCACCGTCAGATTATGGGAATCTCTTCCCCAGCGGGAAGGAAGGGAGAAGAAGTAGGTGCCAGAAAAGAGATCCCTCGCAGCCCGACGCCTCCCAAAGCTCCAGTGTAGCTTTTTTCAGTGTTTTCTGCATTTTTCTGACCATAGTTATCAGATAGAGCTGTAAAGAGGACACCGCACTGTTTACTCCATATTTTGCAAAAGAAGAATCTGTGGCAGGCGACATCCTACATAAAACACGTAGCTAGGTGACCATTGTGCAGGTCAGACCTAAAATACCCATGCCCGTTTGGGAGATCGGTCAAGTAGCAATCGGTACGATATAGGGATAGGTATAGGGATCAGACGTGTAGTCCACCTTCCATTTGTGTCTTGCTTCCAGGACTGATGCCAATGGCTGAGAGAGTGTTGTCATCTTTATTGGTGACCTCTTCTTTGCTGTCTTTGCTTCTGAGCAGGTGAAAACACACATTCGATGATCTGTTTTGAGCCTGCCTCTGACCTTCTCCACCTTTCCTTCGCTATCGGCAGATACCCGAAATTCAGAGAAATTCCCTAGCACTATTAATTGCCCGCTGCTAATCTCGCACGGGGTCCGCATAAATGTAGAGTACCTGTGCTAGTTCTTATGCTGTGATTGCTACCTCCATGAACCTGAGGTTGGGTCACCATACCCGGATACAGCGTCCAAAATGTTAGCTATTCTCACACTAGAGAATGTCACATCCTAATCAGAGGTTTGATCTCAATCACGGATTAAGGGGATGCCCATCACAGGTTACTGCCATCTGCCTACTCGGTGAGGAGCCTATCTTGTGGTTTAATGTGGGTAGAGAGTAGTATTGAGCGCTTACCAGTTGTGTCTTCGGGGATTCACGTCGAGGTATTCGATAAATTTTATCAGAACTCCCGCACCTATGAGTCTTCGCTTAGTTAGCTTAGCAAGGGTATAAACCACTTACAATGTTCTAAGTGAAAATGGATGAATTGATCTACCAAAAACTTCCGGAATTGATAAAGCTAACCAAAGGGAATTTGGAACATAGGACAAGTTCAAGCTGAGAGCAACAATAATAACGAGTTAGAATGAACCAGACGACATCCACCCAGCTGGTAGTGCCAATCAACGCGTCCCGGCTTGTGAGTTGGCACCTGATGAAAAGCGGCAGGGACGCGTGTTCGAAACCAGCTTCCTAATTCGCAGCACAATCACCGAAAAATTAACTGCACTGAAAGTATTGTGGCATGTTCGAATAATGTCACGCGCCACTGTAGTCGTCTAAAGAGACAAATCGTAAACAAGTTTCCATTACCACTACATCGATAACTCTCGAAGAGAAAAAAATGCATCACATAAGCACCTTACGTTCATTGAGTACAACAAATACGTGTGCAAGTGACAGCGCGTAAACTCGAGAACAACCGACATGGAAGATTCGGGATAAATTGATGCATGTATAAAAGCTACTGCAGGAGGTGGCGAAGGGAGTCTCGTGGATTAAGTGAAGAAGTGAATTACAAAAGTGACGGTGCGCGTTGCAAGTAGTGCGGTAATCGAAAAGTGTTTTAAAATAAAATCGTATGCGAATTGTGTATAGCGAGGAAAAGTGATTGTTAATTAATAATTGTAAAAAGTTAGTGATTTTTAAGAATAAAATTTCAAACATCTGATTTTAAATTAGTCGGGTGTGTTTCATTCATTATTGCGAACATTTGCGAAGAGCAATCGCGCACCTGACAAAGCGCAACAGTATCGAGTATACTTCTGCCTCTCTGAAACAACTGGTACTGTGGATCCTGCAACCCACGATACAACAGAAAAAAAGCTGCCAAAAGGATGCGGCCAGCCATTTTTAATATAAAATTTTAGTATTTTTTGCATTAAAGAATGAAAACATTCGGATGAATTGAAGTATACTTTAGTATCGATATCATCATGAGACATGTTCATTTGGTATTTTTAAGTCCAGCTCAAAACCGCTTTAAAGCATTTTCTTCATTAAGGAAGCTATTAAAGTCCAAACAAAATTATAAGATATTCTTTTGCTAAACCTTTGTTTTGCTTTAATTTCTTGTGTACTGTGGTGGTTTCTTTTTCTGTTCATTCAAGCGTAAGAATGTAGTCGGATGCAGTACAAGGCGAATATCTTTTTCTCGTTACTAGACATTTAATATTTTCACCTACTGATAACCATAAAAGTTGAAATATCAAAAGTGTTTATTCCGTCGCCTACACGGATAATATATTTCAGAACGATTTCCATGTGAGTTACCAAATTGTTTGCCATGCATACAATTCAAGTTAGTCTGCGGTATTGTGCCATAACACGTTTGCATATGTGCGGGCTTTTATTTAACGAGCAATCCTTCAACAACAATTGTGACTTCCTCATTGTAGCAATAACTTATTTTTAACATACTTTGCAACTCCAAATTATTTACTTTCCTTCAACGTGTCACATTTATGGACAGGAACGGAAATAATCGATAATAATATGAAGGATTCATAATGTGATTTTTATATATGAATTGCAAAGTATATTAACGGCTGCGAATAATTTTCTTGCAATTTACTCGGAAACTCAACAAAAGCTTGAAAACCGTCGAGTTTTAGAATATATTCAGGGACACTGGACGGTTCTGAAATTTATAGAAACCTCAACACCATGATGTGTGGCACCATAGTAACGTTGGATGTTGGCTGAAAAGGAACAAACAATGGAACGGAGAGAATGACATCTGATTTTGATGAAGGAAACATGCTTCTTTTTTGTTTTCTCGCTATTGCCATGTCATATTCTCAAATTGCTTTAATGTTGCTAACTTAGAAGTATTTGAAGTTCTTGCTGTGAGATATAAATATATTCGAACACACATGAGCGCATAAATTTCCTCGACTTCTTACATACGTAAGTGAAAATTTCCTTTAAAGTAGGATATTGTTACCAAGGATTTTTTCATCTACAATACAGTCTGAAAATTTCAAATTCGATGATTGTAAAGAGTTCACGAATAGATTTCTAGAAACAAACATGAGTTGGAAAACTAAAAATGTCCTTTCATGTAAGACTTATTTTGGATTTGAAAGTAAAATGTGCGGCGAAATAATTTGTTTCCTCCTCCCAGACCTTTGAATTGTTGTAAAACGTACGGGTAAGAAACTTTTCTTTTGGGTATCGATATTTTTTAAGCGCCTTGTTTAACAAAATGAATATTTAGTAGGTGTAACAAAAGTTTTCCTGAAAATAGATTTTCTTATTTAAGAATATCCTTTCTCGTGTCATACGGTGATAACTCTACTTCAACGGGTTTGTGGTTGTGTCTCATCTTAATAAACTCATCGAAAGAGTCTCATGCCTGTGCAAAGGAGGAGAGTAACATTTCTGTGCAACGCTGATTCTATGATCATTATGCATCTTTTCTATAATCTCCAAATGATTGAAAAATTCCATTCAACCTTGCTTTCCTCTCTTCAAAAGTATACAAGTGGATAAACGCGATCCATATTCAATGTAATAGCATAATTCGCGAACCTTTTGCTGTTGACTTCCCACTTCCTTAAGAAGATGGTCCCATTGCAAAGCAGGGCTAAGATCTTTCAGTCGATAAGTTAACTTAAATCCATGCAGTGCTCGGTGCGGAATAATCTTACGTAGTATGGAAGTATGTATCGGTTTATCCATTATCCGGTTACATTCATAAGTAACAAAGAGCCTGCAAGCAAAAACAAGATTTCTAAAATGATGGAAAGTGACACAGCATATGCCAAACGTGAAAGTGCAAAGGTATCACTGCGTCCTAACTATGTAAACTTCGCATACTGTGGGTACCTCAGGTCTCAAATAAGACCTTCACTTGGGTATGGCGGCCCTGTCATGGTAGACATATACACGCATACACTCAGCGGTTCCAAACGAAAGTGGAACCAAAATACAACCTCATAAACGAGAGTGAAGACGAGGTGGTAAATCCCTTTGCAGAGTCGTAACAAGCTAGTGCGAGCATCACCAATTACAAAAAAGGGACAGAAAAATGTCACCACAACCTAAAATCAAACTGATGTGACACAGTAGTCGGGGTTGATCACACCTTTCTTGGAAGGAACCGTCAAGATGAGAAAAGAACCTCTTAAAAGAGGAAATTGAAAGAAGAAAGCAACTGGATGAAATCCAAAATAAAGCGTCAAATAGCGAAATCAGGAGAAATTGTGGCACCGCCACCACCATCGTCAGAAAATACCTCCGAGTGGTAAGGGAGGATATATAATGGCTCCTTGTCAAGTTCTTGACAAGATATGTCACTGGTGCAGGCACCAAATTACCGGAAAATAGCTCACATAAGCTCACATAAGTCCACATAAATCATAAATAATTTCCAGAAAATGAAAAAGACGAGCAGAGAGTATACAAACTGCTAGCAGTCTCAAACAAAGGGGTCATCACCTGGCAGTGTACGCGCATATATACTGAACTGAAGGCAATAGTCAAAATCTGAGCATTGATGAACATACTTATATGAGGCGCTGTCTTTTCGATTATGATTGTGAAAAAGTGTGCTCTGGTTGCGACCGACAGCGGGTATTTCACGCCTCTGCAGTAATATAGTCTGCCAAAACGTTATTGTTGCCGAGAATTACGTTTCTGATAGGACGATTGTGGTGGGATGTACTTTCGTGGCTGTTAAACAGTAGAGAGTTTTTTCACAAGCCTTACCATAAAGACTTTCATTCCTGCGGCATCAAATCAGCTCTTAGCTATGTTGAGGACATGGAATAAAGCAGCCGTTCCAGGATGGAAGGAGAAAGTGTAGCAGGCCATCCTGAATTTGTATTTAAGTTCACGCAATCAGCATGAAAGATGGCACGAAGAAAAAAAGGAACTTGAATCCACTTTTCCAGACGACGATTTTACTCGCATTTCCTGGGGGAATCGTCAACATCCCAACGATGCTTCGTTTGTTTTCGGGCGAATATTCACGAAAGAAAAAATTCGCTAGTGCTGACTGAAATATTTCAGATTAATGAAAATCGAATCAAAGGCCAGAGCAATCGTGATTTCATTGGTATCTGTCCGGAGAGCCAACCCCGCCCCTCGAAGTGGGTGATTTGATCAGAAAATGTTGAATTATATATTTCGTTCACAGTGCTTCACGCAGGATATTATAGGAAAATAAAAGTTTGATGTATCGTTTTTATTTCATACCCTATTTACGAATTTTTTGACCTAGTACGTCAGTGTAAAGTTAGGAATGCACGAGATATAATTTTAGGACATATCTTGTGCAATTCATCTGCTTGATTGGTCTGAAGCTGATGTATTTAGTTAGTCTTAGTCTTAGGTTAGTCTTTTCAATGCTTTTCAAGGGCGTAGATCAGCCCGGAGATCACACTTTTAAAAACAAACCTAAATCAACCGAGTTTTAGAATTTTGTCAGTTCTTTCTAGAACCTTTCACCAAAAATAAATATAGCCTATATATATTCATGTGAATATGACAACCATGCTTCACCTTTCATATTATGTTCTTTAAAATTATATCCATTAGCATGGTATTCGGACAGGATGAAAAAAAAAATCATTCGATGGGTTAGTATCTTGCAGAGGCGCTAACTGATATATGACTACATAATACAGTTTAACCCCCATAAAATTAGCCAATTTTAACAGTATTACCACCTAAAGGTGATAACCTTCTACATAAAACGCCATTTACCACCGAAATTTATTCAGCAATTGCGTACACATTGTTCTAAATCTGCTAATAAACTGTTTCACGCGCGATATGCGCGAAAATTTTCTAATGGCCTGCTACTATATCCAAATATAGAAGTAAGCTCTAGTGGAGCCTTCCTTGATAAAAGTATAAAGTCTTACTGTTACATTTTATTAGCATCATAAATTTCACTCATTAAACGAACGTCACAGAAGGAATAAGCAAGTCCTGCCCAAGCTTATGCTCTGAAAAAGGGAAGGCGTCATTCTCGGTCAGGTTACTTACACTCATTACGCGATTTCTTCGGCCTATAAACATGGGAATCGTTGATAAGGAGCCAGTTAACACGACTTAGTGGGTACACACGCTCTAATTCTACATTAAGTGGATGTCTTTTTATTCAAGGATACTCGCAGCACCTAACGAAATTTAAAATATATCCCGCGAATTTATGTGCTCGTGTACATCCAGATGAATAGATTGTAAAGAATTCAATCCGCTCGTATCTTCGAAACGGATGTATCTTAAATCTAATCATAAAAAACCAATCTTTAATTATAGATACTGTTGGCAGGTGTATTGTCAAGATATTTGCAATGCAAATTTTCAATGTTTATTTCAGCAATTAAAATTTGCATTTTGAAGGGCGTTCTGAATGCGAAAAAGAAGTTTACTTTCTGTTAGGAATCATAGGAATTTAGTTAGGAATCTTAACATATCAAACGCATAGAATTACATTGGTTTGAGCATGTGACCAGAAACCTGACGAAAGGTTAGGTTTAAGAACATTGATAAGAATGCACTATGGATTCACACTTGTGTCTTATATGAGAAATACTTTCTGTCATGCAAAATCCAATATCTGTCTTAACAAATCAAGATTTGTCAAACGGCAAAAGGCCAAAAATGCATAGGTCCACATTTGACTAACATAGGTTCTGTTTTATGCGGGGTGAATTCTCTGAATCATGTTCAACATAGGATGTAGCCGCAAAAAATTATTTCATGCTAAGTTATGTTTGGATGTTTTGGTAGTGTTCGATGGAAGATATTTAGAAACAAATAATTCACTTATCAATTATTGAATTATTATAAAGGTCCTTTAAACATGCCTCCTCCTTAAGGTTACTTCCAGCGCTGCAATACATAGGTATGTAAGCTGCAAAAATTCTGGCCACTACACCACAAAAGACTATTTCAGTCGGCTTTGCGTGTCTAAATCAGCGGATGAGCGAAGGAAATGCAACGAAGGTAATAAGTACCCAAAAATAAATTAAAGAAGAAGAAATGAAGATGCACCCACAACATCCAGTAGATAAGGAGCAAAAACCTGAAGGAATTGAGCAGCTAGCACATCCAAACATTCCGTCAGCTATATTGGTGAAGAGAATCAAAAGCTGCTTATCGCATATCCTTGGTAATGAACGGACGGATTCGAGAAATTGAATAGTCACAATATATCTGTGCTTTTTTGTTAGGAACAGCCCACAGTTTAAGTTGCAATGACGAATTAGATTCATTGTTCAAGAAATCCTTGATGTCGGCATCAACTTTTTGTTGCTTCTCCAGAAGTTCGTAGTCGAAAGATTTTTTCGAACCTGCCTGCACTCTTGACAGCATATCTGCAGTCACATTTTCGAAGCCAGCAACTTGTCGAATATCTGTTGCAAATTGACTGATGAAATCAATTTGGCGAAGTTGTCGAGGGGATGCTTTTTCTGGATTCTTCGTGAACATGAATACCAATGGCTTGTGGTCAGTGTAAATTGAGAATGGTCTTCCCTCTAGTGATGATTGGAAATGTTACACTGTTTGAAAAACTCCCAACAACTCTCGGTCAAAAGTACTGTACTGTTTCTGTGTGTCTGTTAAACGCTTTGAGTAGAATCCCAAAAGCTGCAGCGGACTTTTTGATGTAAAGCGACGCCAACGGCATCTGCATCTGCATCAACATGCATACACAGTTCAGCATTGTGCGAATGGTGAGTCAGGAGAGCTGAGTTGGCTAGTTCCTCTTTGCACTTTTCAAAAGCGATCAAAGCTTCATCTGACCAGGCCACCTCAGATTTGTCATTTTTTTGTTGCCTTTCATCAGTTTTTGCAAAACGCCTTGTGAAATGACAGCGCTGGGAATGCAACGGCGATTAAAATTGATTGATGCGAGAAAATGTCGGAGTTCTGAGGTAACGACTGGCTTAGGGAAATTTTTAATGTCCATCAGTTTTCTCGAGTCGAAACTGTACTCGGGATCTGAAAAAACGAAAATCAGCGGCGCAATTAACTCGCGTAAAATTGTCTCACTGATTGCACTAGTCGTGGTCACTAATATAGCTCACGGAGTGTATGGATCCCGAATTGGATCCTCTAGTAGAGAAGAATATAAAGAGATGAATGAGAGATATGAAGAGATGAATATAAACTCCGAACATAAAGTTAAAAAATGAAATTATATTCGCTGGAATAAAACGCGTGTTTTGTTTTTCTGTTCTCCTGTCAGCTTTTTTATTAATATTGCCTTTTGGCAAGAATAAGTGGACGAGAAATTCGAATTGTAGATTCGCCACACTATTCAAATTGTAGATTCGGTAAAGTAGATTTGCCACAACATAAAAGTTTCATACAAGCGGAAGTCACTGTCACAAAGAAAAGGACTATGAATAAAGACCTGAAATCAGAATGGAAGCAGCCAATCTAGTAAAACATCTACCTGATGCGGGTATGAGCATTACGCTCATCAACGAGGGCAAATGTGAACGCACAATTACATGTAAGGAGAGCAACAGGACAAGGAAACTACCATCGGTTATGATGCAAACACATACCACGGAATATGGAGCATCACCAACACAAAAAAGCAGTCAACAATGGACTAACAAATTTTCTTATCATTCTTAAGATTAACATAGCTAGTAAGGATAATATGTTAACTTTTGTTCATAGAAATAGGACAGACGTTATTGATATCAATCTTGAGATTATTTTAAAGTTAAGAAGATTTGTGACCACTTCAGTAAAAAGCGTATTTTTTTCGGGATACAGCGGGAAAGACTGTTGTCTAAGCGTTTGACTACCAGGAAAGAAAACCGCAAAACTACAGACTTAACAACACCTGTCCTATTAACTGACCTAGCATGGAATTTTTTGACACATTGCATCGGGCCTCTCTTTTCTACGCCTGAACCGCAGGAAGAAAGGCACGCAAGTCGTCTATATATGAGTAACTGAAATTCTATGAAGTTGACCGTGTAGGGAAGTGTGTGTAATAACTCCTATCAAATAAGGTAAATTAATGAAAGAATTGATAAAAAAACCAAGCATTCACACAAAAGTTATTAAAAGTGGCTGTCAATACAGACCATGATATGTGTTTGAGGTCTCATTAGGTCTATCCTCTGTCCCAAAATCCACCATTAGAGCAATGAAATGGAAACTGCACATGAACACGATGTTTCAAAGAGGCAATGGCTGGTGAAAATGCAGGAGCGAAGAACGTGTCTAACTCTAAATACCAGCACGCTCTGGGTTCAACGTATGAGGAAAATGAACGGAAAACTAATGTATAGACAAATTGAGGTGCTTTCTAAAGGAAACAATAAACGAGGAAATAAAGGTGAAAGGTGTATATCATTTATATTTTATTTTAGAAACTAAAACCATGTTGTCAACATCCGTCTTATTAAAAAAATGTTGCGTTAACTTCAGGACGTTCTTTGACCGTTGGTACAGCACAGATTTTACTGCCTTTAATAGAACGTTTCAATAGATGGGCGAGCGTAGTCTGGATTACGAGTCATTAAATGTGCCATCTCTTTTATCGACACAATAGATTCAAATGTTAGGGTAACTACAAGTCTACGTAAGTCCATAATGCTAAGTCCTTATTTTGTCGATTTATTTGATATAAATTGCTAAAAGCAACGCGGTCTATACAGTTTTAAAAACACTTCAGCAAAATTCAAACTTCCATAAGGAGAGTAAACGTCTAAATTTTTTTTGAAAAAGCCTAAACAAAGTGCCAAATTTTTATTAATAGTCATTCTTTTGCCGCACGTTCAAAATTTAGACGCATCAAATGTAAAAAAAAAATATATAATAGGATGCTTCGTGCCCAACTACAATGTTTTCTGAAGCTACAATTCGACTGGTAGAACAAGTGGTATGGGAGAGCTGACACATTCTTATCCAATCCACAACCGGGTATTATTATACTTTGCTATAAAACATAATATATCACACAACATGTGAATAAATTTGCCCGTGAAGCTCTCTACAGATCATAACCCTGTTCACTAGTTAGTTCAGGGTTAGTTCACCCTGTTTACTTGTTATAGTTTGAATCGTATGACAACCAAGCTATTTTTTCATAGCATGAGTCATAAAACTTAGCCATGCACTTCATAAAACTACATTACCATACGGAGATATTAAATTGAGCCAAACGATTTAGAGTTTCCAAATACGTGATACCCGAAAAACAAAGACATAAAAAAGACCTGAGGACAGACACAACTGGCAAATGTACTCGTGACTAAGCACGAGAGCAATTTGACAAACCCAACCAAGACGACACCATTACTTTTAGGAATTCCTAAAAGGTGTCGATATGAGAGGACACCATTGTTCCGAGCCTATTTGACCGTATATATGAACAAACAATCATCCGTTTTAATCAAAACCTCTGTTTTAACAATTTTTTGATTATAAAGGGTGTTTTTTAAGAGGTATTGAATTTTAAGTTTAAGGTCAAGTAAAATTTTTAATGCTGCGTATTGTGTGACAGCTGTCATGTGTTGAATAGTTAATTTGGTTCCCCATTTTATCATAATTAGGTTTGCAAATTGCGTAAATTTATTTTGACAAAAATCGGTTCGGTTCGAGAAACTCATTGTGCACTTCGTCAAATCAATGGTGTCCATCAAAACTTGATTCGATTATCCATGGCTTGTTTACGCTCCACGTTTACTCTCACCGATAATACGCAACCATTCAGATGTCGCACAGGGCGCAATGAAGAAACAAAGCAGCTGTAGAGCGTAGTATCGATGATGACCTAAGTGAGTCGATTCGGCATCGTGCAAAAAGAGCTTCAAATAAACATGTGCCCATCCGCACTATGGAGGATTCTCTATGAGGAAGATTCACTATGGAGATATTGGAATTGAATTGCGGCCAAATGACCACCAAGCTCGTCGTAGATTATGTGTATTGGGCCAAGAGCAAACTGCTACAAATCGCGAATTTCGTAAGAAAATTTTGTTTAGCGACGAGGCTCCCTCCTTGAAAAGCTACGTTAATAAACAATAATATCGCATTTGAAGTGATGACCGGCGACAGGTCGGTTCAAACCTAAGTCACAGTTTGGTGTGTTTTATGGGCCGTTGGAATTATAGGTTCATATGGCTTCAAAAATACAGCTGGGTTTAACATAAAAGTCAATGTGGACCACTATAGAGCCATAATCAGTGACTCTCTTGCATTGACTCACCGTAGTGAATGAGACCTCTAGTTCAAACAGGATAGCGCGACATGCCCTTTAACTTGTGCAAGCATCGACTTATTGAAACAAACATTGTTTGAGCTCATAGTTTCTCGCTTTGGACCAGAGAAGGAGACTACCACCGGACTACCATCAGAGAATCTTGATACTTCAAATCATTCTTCTACGTAGACAAACTCGAGACGCCTGACCATTTGGAGGACAACATTTGCCGCGTTATCGGCAAGATAAGGCCCAAAACAGTGGTTAGAGTTTTCGAAAACTCAGGTGTGGACTTTCTCGGCGACAGTCGAGGCGCTCACATGCCCGAAATAATGTTCAAATAAAAATGGCAAGGAATTATCTTTCCAACGAAATCAAACACTCTAAATCAAACAAAATCTCTAAAGAAACACCCTATTTGTGCGCAAAAAGAACAAAAGGACGTAAAGGTGTTTCGAGTATGGTAAAGTATAGGCGCACGTAAAGGTAAACACGAGGAAAATTTGGCATTTATCGATTCATTTATATTATCATTTATTGTACTTGCTTTGAATTGTGCAGACTCATTGGCTCAGAAGAGACTCATTGGCACGAGAATTCAGAAGCATCTAGGCAAAGCAGCAGCAGCAAGAAATAAAGCAGGAATTTTAAACTTCAGCTCGGTCGTAGTAGATCGTAAAGGACGAAATTTGTTATGCTAGAACATTTGAATTGTGTGCAATTTTTTCATAATAAAGACATTGTTATCTGTTAATGAATATATCATGTATATAATTTTTATCAAAAGGGCCATAGGATAAAGCTTATTAATTATTTATTTTTATAAATATTAATAAAATCCAAAATATCTAATATTGTGGTTACCAGATAAATGATTGACAGATTCAAAGTATAACGCTTACATATTAAATGTTATAATAATATAAATTATATATAGTGTGTATTTATTATATGCGGTCATACGATAAACAATGCTATAGATCTAGGATACTTCATCACGAAAGGACACGCTCGATAATCGATCGTCAGCAACGATCACCACTGAAACTAGATGTCGTGGGAAGCCTCGCAAACAACCGGGAAAAGGAACAGCTTATGAACTAGGATGCAGGAAACTGTAGGCCAGCGTTATTCCGTTATTCTTATTTAGTAATATCCTTTTGAAATATTGTGGAAAAAATCTAATGCTTTTGTAATTATTTGTTATAGCTCCAGTAATTACCTCTAAAAGTGTTTCATCTTTTTGATCAGTTTGCACATTTTGTGAAATGAAAACTCTTACAAACACTTGAAAGTGCTAACAGTCCGAAGGATCATCACAAAGAATGAGATGCGACTACAGTATGTAGTAAATAAAGTGAGTTTCCATAAAAATGTGTCAATTACCATGAGAGAATGTTGATCTCCAGCAAATTTTGCAAACAAATACAATTGATCTGAAAACATGGAGTCAAATCCCGTTAAATAGAGTGCTTGTTCAAAGTTCTAGGACTCTTGAGTGATAAAAATCGGAGAGCTTCGGTCACATTCGCAGAAAATTAGTTCTAGTTGACCTGCAGCCCTGAGGACTCACTCTATCTTTGGTCCTTAGTCACATATGATATCAAGAAAAATATATTCAATAAAAACCTTTCGACTTTTTTCGCAATCAGCAGCTCTTTCGTGATTATGTGTCATGACGCACGCCTTTAATATGTTTGACTTTAATTTTTGAGATGCAAAGACATGTATAAGGTCATAATAAGTCGTCACTGATGGATACGTTGGGATGATTAACCGTAATGGTAATGTAACGCAACCGTAATTTTAAGAAATATCATGGTCTAGTCGATTTTTCATTTTCTTCACGAATCTTTTCATGAAACTAGTCATTAGCTGTTTCTTAGTAATTTGCATGTGAGCTTTTCTGTGTTTGTAAGGTCTAGTCTTTCTAATGAGACTCATCTTTGTCCCTTATATCATTTGCTATCACAATCGAATGTTATGTAATCACAGTCTAATGTTATCCTAATGTTATCATAGTCCTTAGACGTTAGTTGCAAGTATATATCGTCTTACTTGTAGAAATCTGGTCAAGTTATCAGCATCTTTCGAAGTACACAGCACACTGTGTTCCAAGTCTGAAATGCGCAGACGATATGATATTGAGCCCATTCCTGGTGGGGTACACATTTGCATTTGTATGGTGGGGTGGGGATCTCATTGAAGACTTGGAAACAGTTCTTACTTTTTGTGAAAAGTTTGATTTCTTTCTTGAGAAAGGGTGTAAAGGTGGAGGTAGCAGGCCAACAGCTCTCTATCTAATACAACCGAATTACACATAACCCTCAAGACCTCAATACTAATCCTAATAATAAGGATATAACCACTAAGTTTAATTAAAACTTATATTATAATACTTACATTATAGTTACTAAGTTCAAATCATTACAAGTAGGACTCACAATAAACTTTCAAATATCCCTTATAAACATATAACATATTAAGTTACCTATGAGTCACACGACCACTCAACAACAATTGTTTATCGATATAAATATTATGCATATTTAGCACATTTATACAAAGATATGATGCGATCACCAAGCGAAATGCAAACTGCAGACCTAATCAAAATAATACTATTTAAGCAAGAGACCACTCTGAGTCGGGGGTAATAGTTCAAGTCCAGTTAGTCAAGTTGGTCAAGTGATACAGTTCAGAGATACAACTAGGAAATACAGTTCAGTTAGTATACGTATAATTCATTGTTCAAAAGTTATAAAGAATAAAGTGTTTCATAAATAACAAATCAAGTGTTCTTATTTCCGAGGAAGGAACTCGTAAGAGTATATTTTTTTGTTGTTGAGAATAATCAATAACATAACTAGCGTATCGATTGGCATCTTTGGCGTACCTCTATCTAATACAAGCTGTTTCTGCTGTTCTGAGTGGAATGCTCAAAGATATCTCGATAAACAGATCAAGAAATCTCTCAACCACCGCGATCGAGAGGGCATCGTTTGTTTGAATTCAACCTTAAGTACGGTCATCTCAAAGATATCCATAAAATTTTCTCCAGATGTTATCTTTATAGAGATTTACCAGACAACATTCTGCAGCTTCATCACAGACGTAGCACCCTTAGGAAATCGCGCTCAAGGATACACCATCGCAACTTCAATACTGTTAGTTGGGAGTATCAGCAGACGCCCCTTCTTATAATGTCCCCTTATAGAACGATTTCGAGAAGAAAATCTGACTTTGCCAATGAGAGATTTGAATAGACCCTAGAAAAAATCAGAACAGGTTCCTGTTTGTTCCCTTAATTTAATAAAATATCTAGCGGGAAGCGTCAGCCAGGAGTTCTCACCAGAAACGGTTCCATACTGATGGATGAAAATGCCATTGCTCGCTCTATCGCAAATCAATGTCTACTAATCATCTACTCCATCGCAACATTTTGCGGTAGTTTTTCAAGGGGAGAAGACAAGTGAGGACTCTGCTTTCAATTCATTAGTAAAAAGAACAATATCAACGTTCGACAAGGACCATAAGAGCCTGTGCTTGACTATATTTTCAGATTCAAATCCCTCCGACACACGTATTGGTAGTATCCTGTTTGTGAGCCCTGAAAGTTTCAGTGCTTGCACTTGAGAAAAATTCCGAAAAATCGGCTGGGGCTGATAGAATTTCAAATTTTTCCTTAAACAACTTCCTCATACTTATTTTGTTCTTCTCGCAATCCTCTCTTGAAAGAGTAATCCTTCTTAGTATCACAGAGTTCTCTGAAGAGGCAGGAACTGTGCCGGAAAGACAATTTGGCTTCGAAAGAGGTCACTCAACGATAGACGCATTGGCTATTTTCCAAGCCAGTATAAAATGAAACTGGTAGGCGAAAAAGGTTTTCGCAGGGTGCTTCATTGACGTAGAAAAAGCTTTTGATTCGGTTTCGATCGACGGAATTATCTATAAACTAATCCAGCTTGGCCTTCCGGTTAATGTTACGAAAATTGTAGGCAGCTTCATGAGGGGACGAACTGCCTTTGCGGTGTCTGGTTGAGCTAGCTCTGAACCTTTTTATCATTAGTTCGGGGGTCCCGCAGATTTCCATTTTGAGTCCGGTTCTCTTCAATTCACATCTGACATCCCAGGGATCAGGGATGAATTTCAACCTGGAATCAAGGTGAATCTTTTCACCGACGACTCACTGGTGTGGTCTTCTGAGTGCAATCTCCGCTTTGCAAGAACGAGACTCCAAAGTTACCTGGGCTCTTTACTGTCATGTTATCAAGAGTAGGGGATGTGATACTAGAATAAAGCTGAACGGGCAGGTGGTACTCGAAGCAAACAAAGTATCTGGAGCTGATTTCAATAAGAAAAGCAACTTTAGTGCTCACGCGGACGCTGTATTGAAGAAAGCTAGAAATGCATATCATCTACCTTAAAAGATGTAAGATGCACATCATCTTACGTCTTTTCAGGAAGCAGTCAATAACCAACAAGCCAGTGAATTTAGTTGCTAACAAGTCACTTATCAGGCCCATACTCATGCATGCGGTTCTGATATGGCAGGCAACAGCGACCTACATACAAGTGGAGCAAGATACGGTTATTGAAGCGCAGAATCCTTCGGGTTTGCACTGGCTGATATAAACGGGAGGACGGACGGCCCTACCCCAACCCACTACTGTACCGACATGCAGCCGTAGAACCAATCAATCTCTATGCTGAGAGGTTCATAGAGCGAGTGGCAAAACAGATGGTGGAGCATAAGGCCACCACGATCAGTAATGCGGCAGACAAGAGGACCATGGAGGCAGCCAACAGCTAGGAATGAGTAGTTAATAAGAAGATTAAACACTGTACAAAAATATTGTTTTAGAGCAGATGTAATTATAATAAAAATAATATTATGAAAATATAAACAACAAGAAGGATATTAAAGGCCACACATAGGGTGTAAGTGTAATAAGTAAGACATTTTAGTAAGATAACTAATTTGAGGAATCAACACAAAAAAGTTTGTATTGAGCTGTGGGTACTGCCATTACGCAAAACCCTTACGTTCAGTATTAGGTTAGTAATTATTTTAAATAATTGAACATTAACAAAATCATCCAATAAACTATTTGAAACTTGAAACATGTTTTATCACAGGATTGTATTCCAATTTCTCAATATATCGTTTATGAATTCTTGGATTCTTTTCTACTATGATAGAGAAAAAAGAGTTCCAGAGTTCAAAGCCTCACTGGGGATCACAACAATAAAAAGTAAATAATAAAAAATAAAAATAAATAAAATTAACAAAAAAGCGAGGGTCGACGTACAATTTCCGAACCATCTAAACTGTCCAAAAGCAGGATGAAAGTTACTCCAGAAATTAGACTAGATTCAATTGGACATTATCCTTTAAAAGTTGAGCATTAAAACTGAATACTGAAATGGTACTGAACGTAACATGTTTGTTTGATTTTAATATTTTTTGCTCTGTTCTTCTAAATCTTTACAACGTTAAATACTGCTTTAATTCCCTAAAAGAAAGAACTCTTTGTGCAAAGTCCCACGAATTAAAAACGAAGTTGATAATGAGATGTCAGCGCTGAGAGAGCTGCAAAACACTTACAATCTTCACCACGCTAATGCTTGGAATGGGATCATAAGAATTAGTATTCATCAATAGGACAATAAAGATTGTGTATTATTGCTTCAAATATATATAAAGTGAAAAACCTTAGGATACTCGGAGTGACTTCATAAACTTAGCATTTCCTAGAATACCTTTATCGCAACTTAGCTTTGTGCTGCATCTAAATTTGGACAAAATGCACTATAATTGTTTACTTGTTGCACAATGGAAAATACAGTTACTCATTGTATTATTTATTAATAATAAATTAACATTTACGTGAATGAGTACACCATATCAAGCAAACTAAATCAAAGAAACGTGAGAAAGTAATTCGTCGGAGTCCTACTACGTCTTCTATAAGTATCGAACATTTATTTTGGAATAATACATTTGACTGCCAACTGATGTTAAACGCATTCCCTCTAGAAGTTCATGGATTTCATCAGCAACTAGTGGATTCACTTACAAACATACAAGCACATATTTCTCTGGAAACGCTGACAATGTACTCATATAAACAATTTCTTGTTGATATTCATCACATTTTCGACAAGAGAAACACATTTGTAAGATTTAAAGGAACATGGAACTGGGTGATTTGCCGGGAAACCTGGATAATAAATTGCACATATGAATGTACGTTTCCAAGATTCTTATGAAATATAATTATGGATTGTCGTGCTTGAAGGAACAAATCAAAACTTATGCAATATGATTAGCACCATTGGCTAGAGCTTTATTTTATTTGAAGATCAATAATCGTTGTAAACAAGCAATTTGCATGTTTTCCCATAGATTTTGCATCTGATAAATTAAATTTGTGGATGTGCTGGAAAATTTTTTCCGTATTACGAAAACAGAGCTTATGTTATGTTTACGTTGAGGAAAATTTAACACACATCCGTTTGAAATAACATTTTGATGGAAAATTTGTTTAGTTAACGGACGCGTAGTCAAGGCCATGAGTAATGATCTTTGAAGGTGAAAAACAACTCCCTAAAGTGTACTTAAGATTAACTTTTCATTTTCCAATGCTCTAGAGAAACGCTCTTATTAAAGATTTTATGCTCAAATCATGTTTGACGCCGCTCAAGATTGTCTTGGAGGGAATAATTTCAAAAAATTTGCTGATATTGTAATGATTGAGAATATGTTTTTAATAAAAATTTTGAGTGAAACAAGTACAGGTATGTTTATTAATAGCAATATCTACATTAACTACGCGCAGTATATTGCCAGTCCTATACATAATAAATCCTTCCTGGACCCTTAAATACTATTTAATTGGTATTTATCAAGATGGTTTGTTAAGTCCCTGACTTGTAAGGGACTATTTTTTTTTTTACTAAAAATCATTTTGTGTTTCTCCATAATTTTCTATAAGCTCGACACATTTTCCTGTCTTACTTATGTCTTATTTCTTATCAACTAAATGGCAAAAAACTCATTTAGGTTGCAGCTGAATATCCTCAACTACACTCTCGAACCGGTGGCCCGGTGCGTTTATTGTCAACCGTAAACAATCACGAGATGCGGACAGGTATTATAAACCAGACAGGTATTAACAATTTGGATTAACCTCCCGATATAACAGCATTCAACCAAATTTAGTGGAATTCTATTTGGATTTATATATATATCTTCTTATTTTCACGTAAAACAAGATTATCTCTTCAAAATATTCTGCGTAAAACCGTCATACAAATATAAATCTTCTTGTGCTTTTTCTATCTCTGTCTGAAAATAGCCGCCCCAGAACTTGCTCATGTCTTACGCTTTGCCCTTATATTATTCTAAAGCAAAATGAACCCGCTCCACGCAGGAACTATACCGGAAAGATAATTTGGCTTCAAAATATCACTCAACGGTAGACGTGTTGATTGTTTTTCAAGCCAGAATAAAGGAAAAACTTGGCAGGCCTGAAAAGCCATGTTAGCGCGCCTCATTGATGCAGAAAAGATTTTGATTCAGTTTGGTTCGACGGAATTAAATACAAACTAATTCAATTTGGCTTCCCGATGAGTGTTATAAAAATAATAGGCAGTTTCATGAGGGGACGTACTGCCTTGGTGGTGTCTAGTGGAGCTGATTCCGAATCCTCTAGTATTGAATCGGTGGTCCCGCAGGGGGAATGCTGGTTATCAGGACCGTTCTTGAAAGCTAGTATTCTTTGGGGAGTGCCGCCCCCACGTACCCCATAAGGGGTGGTGCCAACCCTCGCATGGCCTCCCTGCTTAGCAAAGATAACCATGGGACCAATAACGTGACTACACACACGAGTGGAGATAGCGGCTCTGAGGGGGGACCCATAAGAACTGATAACAAACAAATTATACACAAAAGAAAATATGTCAGAACAGAAACATTCGAAAACGGATGGACGAAAAGTAGGAAATCTGGTACAACCAGAGATTTTAACAGCATTTGGGCGCAGCAAGAAAACCATGCGCACACCAGAGCGACCAAAACAAGAAGAACAGAGCCTCTTGCAACCTGGAAGAGACGAACACACGGTGGAGAAATGCGAAACGGTTGAGAAACCTATGATTGTTGCCATCACCACCGAAGCAACTGAAGCACGGGACACAAATAAAGAAATCCCTGCACGTCAGACACGGAGCACTTCGATAATCATGGATCGTGCAGAGGAAGAGCGGCTATACCGTAAAGCAGAAAGAGTTATTAAACGCATCACTGCCACATGCAACGCACAAACGAACCTTAGCAAAGAGGTTAAAAACGGAGTTCTGGAGTTGGAAGACCTCCTAACCCGAAAAGGTCATTATAGACGCAGGTGGCTAAAGGCAGAGGAAGAACAACAGGCTAATACATTCGACAGGCCAGTAGCCGTCCCGATTTCTACTGCCACCAAAAGGTTGGCCTGCAGTCCAATCAAAGGGGATCGGGATAAACGGAGGAAGGACGAGGACAGGACGCCGAACGACCAAATCGCGATTGAGAAGGGTTTTCAGACGGCACTAGCCAAAGCTGCCAAAAAGGCAGTTAAAAAAGCGGCTCTGAAGTCCAAAATCGGTAAACATCCACAGGAACGGAAATGCAGTGAATCATCGCAGATAACCCAGGAAACTAAAATTAAGAAGCGTCGAAAACCCATTGGGCAGGCTCTGCTGGTTAAACCCACCGACGGTAGATCCTATGCGGATGTTCTGCGAGAAATCAAGGGAGCGGTAAAACCCGAAGACATATAAACTGCAATAAAAGCTGTACGGCCAACTCGCTCGGGGGATTTACTTGTTGAGTTCGGATCAGATGCAAACAATAGAGACGCGTTCCGTGATGCAGTCAAAAGAGTCCTTGGAGAGAAGGCAACTGTAGCCTCACTCGAGCCTAAGGCCACACTGGAAATTAGAGACATTGACTGCGTTACGGATCTGCCCGAAATAGAAGACGCCATAAAACGCGACTTCCCCGTACTAGGCGAGAGGAAAGTCAGGCTGGCCAAACCGAACAACAGTGGTCAACGCATGGTCATAATCGACCTCACAGAGAGGGAAGCAGAACAGCTTCTGAAGCAGGGCAAAATAAGAATAGGGTGGGTTATTTGTCGGATACGGTGAAGGGCCATTCTCCTTCGGTGTTTCAAGTGCCTCGGATACGGTCATACCGCACAGACATGTAATGGAACTGACCGAAGCTCCTCGTGCTACAATTGCGGTAAGACAGGGAAAAAGAAGGAATGCACAGACGAGTCACACTGTCTTCTTTGCCAGGAGTATAACCCGAGACCAGATGATTTGAAACATATCCCAGGCACAGGGAAGTGTCGGGTCTTCCAAGAAGCCCTAACCAAGGCAAAAGCGCTTCTGCAATGATTCGTATACTCCAAATCAATCTACATCAAAGTATCATCGCCCAAGACCTACTGGAACAGTTCGCGAGAGACAGGCAAGCTGACTTACTACTGCTGAGTGAGCAACATCACACCAGAAACTCATCAACATGGTATCCTGATGAATCCGGTACAGCCGCCATCTGGGTTTGGAACAGTGTACACCTACAGGTGCAGGATCGGGGGCGAGGAGATGGTTTTGTTTGGGTTCGGTGTTCGGGAACTACACTCTTCAGTGTATATCTAACTCCGAACGAATCGTTGTCGTCCTTTCAACTTAAGCTCAATGCTTTGGAGGACGCTGTTTTGAGTATTGAGGGCCTCGGGGCAAACGGATCGTGGAAATGGCAGCACGAACTGGGCTCGACGTATTGAACACAGGCCACACCCCAACTTTCCGTCGATGGGGTTGCGTCGTCACCATACCTGATGTGACATTCGCCTCGGAGTGCCTAGCACAATCAGTTAAAATTGGAGAGTGATAGAGGATTACTCGGCCAGTGATCACCAGTACATAGCTCTCGAGATCCATCACGGTGCTTCCATAAGACCACGCGTTTGTTCTTCTGCGCTCCGGTGGAATACTGAGAAAGCGGATATTGATAAGTTTGTTGAAGTGCTTATTGCGCGATCATCGCTGTCGGAAGCAACGCTAGAGGACGGAGAACCCGCGGCAAGAGATGTTGTTAACTCAACTATGAGAATCATTACATCTGCCTGCAGGTCTTCAATGACCCTACGAAGACCTCGGCACAGCAAGCCTCCAGTATACTGGTGGCCACCTGAAATTTCCGAAAAACGAAGGGAGTCTCACAAACTACGACACAGGACACAACGAGCTCGAACCCGGGAAGAGGGTTCGAAGTCATCTAGAAAATGCCTCCGTAGACTTATCAACAGCAGCAGAGCCAACCGCTGGCAAAACCTGGTGGACGACGTGAACAGAGACCCATGGGGCCTGGGCTACAAAATAGTAATGCGGAAGCTCGGTGTCCAAAGGTCACCTCACTCATACGAGGCAGAAAAGATGGACGAAATCGTGCGGGCTCTCTTCCCCATCCATCCCGCCATCGTTGAAGCCGTTCACTATGAAACACCAATGGAAATTCCATTTTTCACGAAGGTGGAATTGGAGAAAGCAGTCTTGTCTATGAAGGCCAGAAAGGCTCCAGGACTAGATGGGATTCCAGCAGAGGTGCTACAAATGGTCTACCACTTTTCCCCTGACCTGCTCCTCCGCATGTTCAACGCATGCCTGCGCGAAGGGCTGTTCCCGGAGTGCTGGAAGGTGGCGAGACTTGTGCTCATTACGAAGGGAAAAGTGGATCTCGAGTCGCCAGCTGCATACCGCCCACTGTGTATGCTTGACACGGTCGCAAAAGTTTTTGAAAAACTTATCAGGGGAAGACTCGCTGACGTGATTCGTATTGCCGAGGATCTATCTCCACAGCAGTATGGCTTCAGAGCAGGCCGCTCCACCATCGATACAATTGGAGAAGTAGTGAGCGCGGTCCAACGTGCGGAGTTTCACAGTATTTCTACACGACGGGTTGCCCTGCTGGTGACTCTAGATGTCCGAAATGCATTTAACAGCGCTAGATGGGTAGATATTCTGGAAGCGCTAGAAAATCGTTTTCAAGTACCAGTGTACCTGATGTGGATTCTCAGGAACTATTTGAAGGACCGCAGCCTACTCTACGACTCGAAGGAGGGTAGGCGAAGTACAAATCTTACTTCAGGTGTCGCTCAGGGCTCTATACTTGGCCCGGACCTGTGAAACATCTCCTACGATGGACTCCTGTAGCTTGAACTGCCGGAAGAGTCACGTTTGATCGGCTATGCGGACGATGTCGCGGCGCTGGTCGCTGGACGCACAGTAGAACATGCGCAGCTCAGACTCAATACGTTAATGCGTAGGGTAATGGACTGGATGACCGCTCACGGATTAAAGCTGGCACTGGAAAAAACCGAAGTGGTCATCCTAACGAAGAAGAGAATCCCCAGAATACGGCCTATCAATATTGGGGACGAGCTGGTCGAATCGAAATCAGCAGTAAAGTACCAGGGCGTCCTGATAGATTCGAAGATGAGTTTTTCCCAACAAATCAAGGCAGTAGCTGACAAAGCTGCAGCGCGTGTGACGGCACTCACCCGATTAATGGCCAACATAGGAGGGCCCACCACATCAAGGAGACGGCTCTTAATGAGCGTTGTGCAGTCGCTTCTACTCTACGGATCAGAACTGTGGGGCGACGCTCTCAGCAAGGAGTTACACCGGAAGCGGTTGGCACAGGTGCAGAGACAAGGAGCATTGCGAATCGCATGCGCATACCGAACGGTCTCCGGGGCGGCAGTGCTGGTAATCGCAGGGGTGATACCCATCACCCTCCTTGCGAGAGAGCGCAGAAGTAGAGAAGATCGAGATCGAAAAGAAGATATCACTAGCGAAGAGAGACGTCGCTCTCTCAGCGATTGGCAACAGTCCTGGGAGCAAGAAACAAGGGGAAGGTGGACTGCACGTCTGATCCCTGACCTGAGGCCGTGGTTCAGTCGAGTGCATGGTGAGACCGATTTCTACTTGACCCAGCTCTTAAATGGGCACGGTTGCTTTCGGTCCTACCTGTACAAAATTAACAGAGCACGGTCTCCTAACTGTGTGTTTTGTGCAGGAGAGTTGGATGACGCCTGTCACACATTCTTCTACAGCAAAAGGTGGAGCCAGCAGGGGGGTCCTACTCAGTGAAATCGGAGAGCTCTGTCCGGAAACTATCGTCGGAGTCATGCTGGAAACAGTTGACAATTGGAATCGCGTGGCACAATATGCTCGGGCAGCACTTACATTCAAAAAAGCTTTATTGG
The DNA here is from genome assembly GCA_954870665.1 of Stratiomys singularior. Classification (NCBI taxonomy): domain Eukaryota; kingdom Metazoa; phylum Arthropoda; class Insecta; order Diptera; family Stratiomyidae; genus Stratiomys; species Stratiomys singularior. Next base: position 60,455,721 of record OX940879.1, on the reverse strand, counting down.
AGCGCTTGGAGGCATCGGAGATGGATGGATCTCTTTTGTAGCACTTCCTTCCTCTCCTGTCCTTCCCGTTAGAGAAGAGATACCCATAATGCGAAGGCGCTTCTAGGCGTAGGAACACGAGGCCTAGCCCAAAGTAATGTGTCAAACGGTTCCAGGCTAGGTTCTCAGGTTGACAGGGGAGGTGTTTAGTGGGTAGTCCAAATGCATTTTGCGTCTGGGAGTCCCACACTCAGGGCGTAAACAGCCTTCACCTCCCTACCACAAAAAAAAAGCAAAATGAACCCGCTCCGAGCAGGAACTATACCAGAAAGATAATTTGGCTTCAAAAATGTCACTCAGCGGTAGACGTGTTGATTGTTTTTTTGTTGAAGCCAGAATAAAATAAAAACTTGGCTGGCCAGAAAAGCCGTGGTAGCGCGCCTCGTTGATGCAGAAAAGATTTTGATTTAGTTTGGATCGACGGAATTAACTACAAACTAATTCAATTTGGCTTCATGATGAGTGTTATAAAAATAATAGGCAGTTTCATGAGGGGACGTACTGCCTTGGTGGTGTCTAGTGGAGCTGATTCCGAATCCTCTAGTATTGAATCGGTGGTCCCGCAGGGGTCTTTTTTAGGCCCCTTTCTTTTCATCAATACATTCACGTCTGATATTCCTCTGGTATCAGAGATGAATTGCAACCTGGAATCCAGGTGAATCTCTTCACTGACGACTTATTGGCATGTTCATCTGAGCACAATTTCTGTTTTGCGCAAACGAGACTCCAAAGGTATCTGGGCTCGTTAACTGGGTTAACTGGCCTTAACTGGTTAACTGGCTTGCTCTTTGGGTTTTCGGTTTCCGGAGATCTCTCGACATTGCTTGCATCACTACGAGAATTCTCCGAAATTGTGCGCTTCGCTAGGTCTCCAAATACGTACATAACATATCCAGGACAGTGTAGTTGTGTTTTTTGTTTGGTGCCGTGCTGTACGGACGCATTTTTATCATTTAAAACATTTGTTGACATTATTATAAGTATAAATTTATCCATAACGATTAGTACAGTGGCAAATATTATGATTAGTTTTTATCATATATATGTATCATAGATATTGAAAAACTAGAAAAGAAAGCACCCAGAAAAAGTATTTCACTGTATTTCACATTCAAGTGATTAGAAGATTAGATTCTTGTGAACATCAATCTCAAATTGTTGCTGCGTTGAATTTGGCAGCTTCAACAATAACGACGATTCCTAAGAATAAAGGAAAAATACTGTCATCGGCAACTGCAATTACGGTAAGCTCTGCAACTACAATTACCCGTTCTAGAAATAACATTATAGAGGAAATGGAAAAACGACTGTCTATATGGATTGACGCCAAAATTGAACGCAATATGCCATTAAGATAATCTTTCATAATGGAAAAAGCTAGAAGAATGCTTAATTACATTCAGACTGAGGCAAGTGTCATAAGGGATGGATGAAACATAAAAAGTTGAATTTCGCTAATAGAAAGTAAATTTGATCGATATTTAGATTCCTTGAAGACGAATAATTATGTGATAAAAAAAATGTGAAAAATAATAATAAAACCAGCAAAAATGAATTATTCGAAATATCAAACTTGGTTTATAACTCAACAAAAAGGAAATGAAAAACTGCGCACCGAATACTTTAGAAAGCATAGTTTAGAAAATGTATTATTCGTGGAAGACACGACTGAAGAATTGGCTGCGGCAGAAGTATCCTTGGTTGAGAACTGTATAAAAATATGAGAATTGTAATTATAACAAAAATTAGTACCATAACCACTAGGATAACACGCAGAAAACCTTGAGTACAAATCTAACTGCAGTTATATTTTGTGTATTTTATTTTAGGAGGGGGGGGGGAGTGAATCGATCAACTTCTCCTTCCTAAAAGTTTTAACAGACAATCACCGAGAGGGAAGTCAAGCAGCTAGTAAAGAAGTGCAAAACTAGAATACGTTGGGTTTTTTGTTCGTTACGCCAAAGAGCGATTCCTCTCCAATCTTCTGGGTGCCTTGGTTACGGGCATACCGCATCTAATTGAACTGATAGAAGCTTGTGAAGTTGTGAGCCAGAAGTGGGCTCGTCATTTGAACGTAAGCCACACCCCCTCTTTTCGTCGATGAGCTTGCGTTGGAAGCATACCTGATGTGACATTCGCTTCGTAGTGCCTAGCACAAAAGGTAAAGTTGGAGATTGCTTGAGGATTACTTGGCCCCCAATCACCAGTGCAAAGCATTAGAGTATCGTAATGGTGATTCTCGAAGACCACGCGCTCGATCTTCTGCGCTCCGGGGGAATACTGCGAAAGCGGATATTAAGAGGTTTGTTGAAGTGCTAGTGGCACGATCATCGCTGACGGAAGCTACTCCAGAAAGCGGAGGACCTGTGGTAAAAGATGTCGTGAACTCAACTATGAGCATCATTATGTGCGCATGCAAGTCTTCAATGCTCCTATATTCTATGAAGACCCGGCCAAAGCAAGCCCCCAGTATGCTGGTGGTCACCTGAGATTGTCAGAAAATGATGGGAGTATCAGAAACTATCATACCACGAGATGCCCAGCGAACCCGAACGTGCAAAGAGGCATGCGTCCGATCGGTAGCTTATAAAAAGCTAAAAACGTCTCTGCAGACTCATCAACAGCAGGAAGGCCAGCCGTTGGCAAAATAAAATGGTGTTATGGCAGCATACTGCCCAAAAGATTGCCTCAATCATACAAGGCAGTAAATATGACCGCGAATGTGCGGGTTATTTTCTCTATCCACCTTGTCATAGATGAGACTGTCCACGTTGAAATACCGATGTGTATTCCACTTTTAACGCAGAGGGAATCGGAGAAAGCAGTCTTGTCTATGAAGACAACAAAGCCGCCAGGTCAAGATTTCAGCTGAAGTGCTACCGATGGTTTTTCACTTTTGCCCGGCCCTTCTGCACAGCACGTTCAACACATGCCTGCATGAAGGAATATTCTCAAAGTGCTTCGTTTTCAAGTTCCAATATATCTGATGCGGATTCGGAGAGACTATCTAGAGGACCGCAGCCTACTCTACGACGCGAAGGAAGGTAACTGAAAGACGACTGTTACTTCAGGTGTTGCACCTCTGCCTAGACTTGTGGAACATCTATGACCAACTATTGCAGCTTGTCTTGCCGGAAAAGTAACATTTGATCGGCTTTGCGGCCTGTGTCGGGGCGCTACTCGTTGAACGCACAGTCGACCACGCAAAACTTAGACTAAATATCTGGCGAGAAATTGGTGAGAAATCTGGCAATTGTGCGCATGGTGGGATTGATTTCTACTTGACCCAGCTCTTAAACAGGCATGGATATTTTCGCTCTTACTTGCGCAAAATTGACTGGTTACGTTTTTCTAACTGCAAACTTTGTACAGGAGAAGTGGATGACGCCTGCCACACATTCTTCTCCTGTAAAGGATGGAGAAAGCAGCGCTCTATTCAGCAAAAGTGGAGAGCTCTGCTCGGAAACTATGGTCAGAGAAATGCTTAGAACGGTTGGCAATTGGAATCGCGTGACACAATATGCTCGGGCTGTCCTGACATTTAAAGAAGTTATGCTAGAGTGCCGGGAATGGACAAATCTTTTTTTAGCACTTCATTTCCGCTGGAGAAGAGATTCCCATATCTGGAGGCACTTCTAGACGACGAAACAAGGGACCTAGCCCGAAATAATGTGTCAAACCACTCCAGGCTAGGTTCTCAATTTGACAGGGGAGGTGTTTAGTGGATACTCCAGAAGCATTGCAAGTCTGGTAGTCCCACACTCAAGTCGTAAACACCCTTCACTCCCTACCACAGGAAAAGGTTCCCAGTTGTCGCCTCCTTGTTTTTGTTTTCTTCTCGTTTTCTATGAACAAAAAACATTTGCACAAGTTTCAACCCATACTAAACTTTTTTTTATCATACAAAATTCTGTTTGTGTATGACATATCCCTGTGTGGAATATTTCATATCTCCCTCGTTAAGACTAAAAAGTGTATTATTCCTGTTTTTATGTTGTGGACGGATTATGAACGTATCTTTGGTTATTTCGAATATCGTATGGGTGAATCTACTTCCTTGTAGCATTGATCGAAATAATAATGAAAATATTTGAATACAGAATCTCATTACAGCGCTGACTTTGCGTATAGCTAAACTTTCAGTATTATTGGTTCCTTCACTCGAGGAGCTAATTTAATAGGCATCGAGAATATACTTGAATGTTTTCGATGCAATAAATTCACCTTCACATTTCACGTTGAACTTACCGTTCATAGTTTTTGGATGCTTTTTTTTCTTATCTAAATTTGTTGTATGCCACTAACAAGAAGTAATGACAGCATGTAAGATAACACTGTCTAAAATTAATATGATTGCAAAACCAAAATAGATAACCACCACTGAAAAGATGAAATCTGTGAGAAACCGCATGTGTTTGTTATATCCAATAATTTTCGGCCTTGACATGAAATTGTTTCTCCAGATAAAGTCGTTTGTTTGTTGGCTAAGTGCAAATCTACGCGCTACTACACATATGTAAGCAATGTCGCTCACGATATGTTATTGCTCTCATGCAGTTCAACGTACAGTCAAAGACTGGAGGTAGCACTTTAAGTAGAGCAGCGAATATCTACACCATGGACTAATACGCACATATTCTACAAATCGCACGTACATACGAGTACAACTAACAATAAGAACTCTGAAGAGCCTTCAAATTGACACCAATTCATACACTGAGCTAGCAATTTCCATTCAAATTCGTTCACAAAATGGTTCCTTCTATGTGATTCAATTGGAAACTACACGTTGCCACAGTTGCGTTATAAAAAAGGTAACTCACTTAAGTCAGGATTCGGATTTACTTATTGCCAAATACTGCGTTCTTAGGTTCAGAGAATATTATTGTCTTACCGATGGTCCATATATTCCAACTCTCGCTTTCACTATTTGGTTACATTGCATGTCTTTTTAGTAAATCCTGGGAGCTAAATGAGCGTAAACCTCTTCCAATCATAGCATAGCATAAACTCTGCTAAAAATACAGTTCTCCAGTTCGAAATCATGCAAACTCATTACTTATATCGTATCCTTGCCACATATTTCGTATCAAAAATCCCGCAGCGCAGAGAGCGTATGACGGAAGATTCTATTTACCATTTTATTCTTTATTGGAAGATAAACTTCTTCTTGTGGAAAATCCGCTTAAATGTCGACCATGGAACCAGCCATTGATGATACGCATTAATTAAGGCGACTCTAGGATGAGTTTTAAGAAGAGCTTTTGCGTATCCTTGCAGAAAGCCGATTCGCCAAACGAGACAATAACTCGTGCAATTCACATCACGTGTTCTGTGATAAAAAATATTTATTCTTAGCGCGAAAATAAATCACTGACAAAAAATACCATCAGCTGTTCAAAGCTGGCCACATAGTTTTCCTTTTTCAATCACAGATTATCGACGCAAATAAAGTGGATTATGTAGATCAAATCTCCTCAATATACTGAGTATCTTTTGCAAGAAAACGTTTTCCCAAGGGCTAGCTGATAGTGATTGCTATTTGATGAGGGAAGAAATCCCTCAGCCTCCAATGGGGTTGGAAAATGATATGGAGCTTACGTATCTACTTCGCACATAAAAACTCGTAGTGCTAAACCGTATGTTCGTTAAATCAATCATTGCTTGCTGAAAGTTGCTAATTTTCGGGGAAAATGAGTGACGCTCTTGACGCCTAATTTTCTCGAAAATATGCTATTTTTTCTAGGATTCTATACTATCGTCGCAGGCAGAGCCATGTTCACGTTGTGCCGTCATTACGAGCCAAAGGATATGGAAAATGAAATTTCAATGAGTGCCATTGAATGAATAGACAAAAGAAAATAATACTTGTTTCAGCATTTGGGCTATCGACACTATATTGTGACGTTTTTTATTACAAAGTAGAAAAAATCTGTTTTTAATATGCCCAATATTACATTACCTACGACGAGTAGGTTTTTTAATTTTTTATATCATTTCTGTTGTTTGACTGGTGTTAGTCAGAAAACAGATGAGAATTATCTTGAAGTTAAGTGAATTCTTCCTTACTGTTCTCGCCAGGAGGGAGTGGGGAGGGTTGTAAATTTAAAAAAACTAAAAGGACTAACCGGGAGAAAAGACAAAACAACAGAAAACTCCCAAGGATGTGATAAGCCCAAACTCTATGTCAGATTCCTACACCTAACGGGAATCAAAATCGATAAGCGACAAGCCTTGATTTTGAAAAATACCTCAAACAAAACTTCCACAACTAAAACTAGAAGAAGAACATCGAAGACACTATTGTGGATGCAGAAATTGCAATATGAGCGCTCCCAGTTGAGGAACAAAACCAAGCCAAGTACGAATGCAGATGGGTTATTGAAAAGATATTAATTCGAAGAAAAACCATGCAAAGAAACAAAAGCATTAAGAAACCTTAAAAAGAAACTAAAAAAATAAACAATGTCATAACAACGAAAGCGACAGCATACGGCAGTACTAATAAACAAGGAAGAATACATCGGGAAACAGAGAAACTCATCAAGGGAATGAACTGCAGAAAAATCAGAAAAGATTCTACCAACGAGTATCAAGTAAATATTGAATCAAGTAAAAATTGAACGGGCAAAAATAAGGACAAGATTTCGCGAGCACATAAGGAACTACAACATAAGAATACGAAAACCGGACGCGACAACTTCAAGTCCAACTTCGCAAATCATATGATTGACAAGAAATGTATACCAAGTCTCGTTAAGGAAACAACGAAACTACTACATGTACAACACAGAGGACGACAGTTGAACGCACTAAAAAAGCACGAAAATATATAAACAAAAAATATTCGACGGAGCCATTATCAATAAACAAACAAACACTCATTCGTGCATAACCTATGAGTTGCTAAAACTGCTCTATAATAAACAAAAAAAGTGCCATCGACAACAACAGATGAAAAAGCCCGAGACAAATTCACCAAATCCCCTCAAAATAAAAAAACACGGACTTTTGCCTAGCTGCGTGAAAGGACACCTATCTTCGTGAAAAGGACACCTACCTGCTTGCATAAACGACAGACCTATAAATAAGGTATAAGGCAAGGTGGGAGGCGTTTTCTGCGGGAAGCTCAGTACCCTGACGAGCTCCTTTGCAGGTTGATAGGAGCACTCTTTGAACCTAGTATTCTACGGGAAATGCCACCCTACAAACTTGTCGAAACAAACGATTGCACGAATTAAGAACCTGACTGGATCATGAACACGATTGGACTGGTGAGATATAATTGACATTTTGAGCTAGCGGATATGCTGCATTGAACCTAGTTGCTCTGGTCGGTAGCACCGACTTCACATTCGAGTACAAATGGCTCTATACCGTCGGTTAATAACATCTCCATCTCTTTACAACTTTAATGACAAAAAGCACTTCAATCGTATTAGAACCTTAATCTGAAACGACATTTGCGACTCGCATAATGTAGGGCTGACTCTAATCACCTTTACCCGCAAACCCTTTTCTTAAACCATAAACCCTGCAGCACTTGTCAAAAATTGTAAAAATTATCTCTTATCCAGGTGCGTGGCCTGTTTGTTTCGTAAACTTTTTTTGCAATTGAAATACACAGCTTAATTTAAAATTGTCTTTTAATTTTATTGAGTCACTTCTATAAATTTCACGAACACTCAATTCACGAATCACATTTAATTCATCTATCACTTCACTAGATCACTGCTAATTTATCATTTTATTACTTCTCACTTTTTCAAATTCACTGTCACCGTCTTTGATTCGCGTACAATTGTAGTTCACTTCGATACTCTTAACGAGCTCTGTCGCTTTCACTTATTCAACAATACTACTCCTCGTCACCGCCTGCTGTAGTCGCTTATATATTTGATCCAACTAATCCGGAAAATTTCTCATACCTTCTACGTAGATCATTCTCAAGTTCACGCATTAAATAATTCGAAATGCTCGTACATAATGATTTTTTCCCTTTTGAGAATTATCCATGTTTTTGCTATGGTTGTTGTTTTGCATTGCATGGTTTCATTGCAATGCCTTTTGGCAACTACAGTTGCACGCGAAACTAGAACACGTATCAATATATTTTCTAACTGAGGAAATCTCCAGAAAGTGCATGTTTCAAGTCGAAAAAATGTTCGGACCTTTGGTTCCAATTGTCGAAAGTTGTCTTCTGAAACTGTTTTGTTTTCAATGCTGCTCTTAAAAACACGGAACTCAAGAAGGCATTAAATTTATTTCGTAGTCGGACCCATTCTTGTTCTCTAAGTGCAAGAGCTTTTTGACGAACGCTTCGAAGCTTTGCTCCAAGTGTCTGATATTGATTTTAATGTTTTATGATTTGTCTAACTGTTGGCTTTGGTTTTCCAACAACATGTCGATCAAACAATTTCGTTATAAGAATAACCATTCCTTTTACTTGTCATTTTGAATATTTTCTCAATTTTCACAAAAACCAAACATGTTCGGCAAGAGGTAGCTAGTGGCTGACTAAATTGGATTGACCCGCAAAGTCGGGAGTCCCTCTGCTACATATATATAAAAAATATGATAATGCAACCACCATTTTAGCTTAACAATCCCAAGATTTTGAAAAGAAAACGAAAAGATACTCAGGAAGTTCCTTGCCCTAAACGAACGTGTTTTTAGGATCTCGGAATCGAGGAATAAGTCATTAGAAAAGGAAATCAACCAACCAATAACGACTCAGTAGCTCATGATCAGTATAAAAACGATCGATTGATCGATCGATCGAGTATAAAAAACTCGATCAAAGATCTCAAAGTGGAATTAAGTGTGTTCTTAAGTTCCTTGGCAAGTAAGGAAAGTCAGTTGAAACCACGTTGGAAGAGATGGCGTCCGTTAACGGCGACTCTTTTCTTAGTTAAACCATGGTTTACAAGTGTTATAGTCTCTTTAAACAAGGCTCACTTGACTCGTCACGGGCGGCCAATCGAAATTATTACTCTGCAAATGTTTCGCATAGTCGCAAAATTAATATTGGAAGATGCTGGACTAAAAAAACAGCTTGTAGAAATAGTTGGAGTATCGGATTCGGCAACTTCTTCACGAACATCTTAATAAGGCTCAGCACTAGATTGGTTCCGAAAATACTTACGCAGCCCTAAAAACAATATCGCGTAGAGTTTTTGTTTTTGGACCTCTTTATTGAAACAAAAAGGGTACATCATAACCAAAGATGTTGAAGATGTCAAGAAATCGGCTGTTATACTCACGGTGACAGTCTGTTTAGACTGCAGCTGTTGACAAATTAGAGAGAAACGTATCTCCATAATTAGAAAATAGAACGCTTCAATCATAGACAGGTTGAAAGAATGTATCAAAGGTTGTAAAGAAAAATAATTCTGTATTTTTATTGTTCTTTCAGGATACCAGTATATCTGGTGTAAATCCGGTAAAAACGGTACAAGAAAGGACAAAACTTTTTCTATCGACAATACCTGTACATAGCAAATAATTCATTTTGCAATATTTTAGTATGTTTTGCCGCCTTTGTATTTGTTCAGTAGAGGTCCTTATACCAACACGTGGATGCACAAACTGTAGGACAATTTTGGCGATCACATTTGTTTATCTGTAGTGCGTAGACGATAGAATGCAGCATACATTTCTTTATTCCATTCAGCAGCAATGTTTTATTATTTTGGCAAAATTTGCTCCAAACCACCTCCATATACAAGCAAAAATTGTTTAATTTGTTATCCTCTTACTGTTGCAATCTTTAATCGTAAATTGAGTAGTATGTTGAAAAATTTACGAGTAATAGGAGTAACAATTGGTCCTTATTGATTAAAATTGAGAACTATTGGCGTTTATAATAAATGCACGTGATGAGAAGAGAGATGCGGGCAAACAATGCAATGCAACTTGAAAGTCTCGAACTGCATAATTTGAAGAAATTTAATATTAACAACAGTATAACATATTAAACCTTAAGCGCGTTATAGACGCATTTAGTTACAAAAATAACGATAAATAATTAAATAGCGAAACTTTTTATGGGAAAATTTAGTCGTTTTTTTCTTTGTGAAATTTTTATTTTGGCAATTTTCAGCGTTTTTCAAAAACTTAGTTGATCGCAGAGGAAATGTCATATATTTCACTGGTCCTTTCGTTTATATCATTTGATTTTAATTTATCAATTAAAATTTTTGAGTATATCTTTCATATTTCTCTCAAAATAATTGCCATGAACTTTTTAGCTGAAACATGCCCGTAAAAGTGCCTAAATTTGGGCTTTTTTAGGCTTTTTTCTTAAAAAACTTCTTAGGATATACAGCTGTGTGCAAAAATAGCACCAGTAATTGAAACTAGATGTAATGTCTGGTATTTGAGAGTAATGAATGCTAATAATAAAAACAAAAAAAATGCTATATTTGTTATACTTTAAGCATTGTCCACATATTGTACAAAAATAATATTCATATCATATCGTTTTCGAAAAACAAGCAATGTCTTGTTAAAGGCGTGCAAAATAATAGAACCAAGAATAATAATTGAAAAATTCTTTTTCTTCGATACAATTTATATTTTTTTTGTCAGTCGTAAGTATTTGGTCTTATTACCTTTAGTTCTTATACTTGATACTGGCTAAGTGAAATATCCTTCCATGCAGCCATCACACCATCCCATTACTGCAACGTATTCTTAGATTTTGCTTTGAATACAGATTCCTTGGCATCAGACTACAGATTTTCAATAGGATTAAATCCGGTCACTCACTCACTTGCAGATATCTGTGCCTATTTTTTTGCCAATTCGCTTCTATGTTTTATGTCCTTATCCTGTTGCAAGACTCGATTAAGAGGCATATTCCATTCAGCATAAGGTAGCATCATTTGCTGCATTATATCAACGTAAATGTTGACGGTCATAATACGTTCGATGCAAAATAAAAGACCGGTTCTATACCAGGATAACCATACCCATACGTTTGCATTTCGCCGCCATCCTTTATAATTCCTGATTCTTTGCATTCGAACGTATGTTCTGCTAAAAATTGTTTCTATTTACGCGTAACTTGAACTCCAAAGCATCCAAAGCATCTGAGGGAACAGGAATTGGAGTATTTGGGCATGGCGCCAAGTACTACCAACCGATGGGAAGTATACCAATTATCTTTTTGGCTGGGGTCTATGCCATCGCTGTAAGCGCACAACTTAGCATAGACATAGTATACAAAGGCAAAACTATAGCTATAATATCCGATAACCAAGCAGCCTTAAAAGTACTAGAATACCCGGTGATTACATCAAGAATGGTTCTAGATTATTGCAATACACTGATTGCGGACAATTGGGTTACCCTATACCGGGTTCCGAGGCAGGTATCGAGGGTAATGAGCAGGTGGACCAACTGGCGAGGAAAGGAGTATCTACAGCATTCATCGGTCCTGAACCCTTTAGAGCACTGAAATGAATTGCATTCACAGGATTCTATAGGAAACTGAAGATAGCGAATGCAATAGGTTCTGGAATGGACTTCCACTTCTTCAAATCTCGATGCTATTCCTCGACGTTTATGACGAGAAGAAGTTTCGGGCGTTCATTAAAATGAAAAAAATAAAGCTAAGGGTCCTGACGGAGATCTTCACGGGGCACTGCACAACCGGAGGGCATATCAAAGGGATGAGCTTGGCAGCGAATGATGACTGCAGATTTTATAATCTTGCGGAGGAGACACCAGTACGTCTGCTGGCACACTGCGACGCACTCTTCCCCAGGAGAAGAGATAGTATAGGAAGCTTGTTTCCTGTCGAGGAGGCATTGGGATGCCTGAGGCCGAAGCAGATTATTGACTTTCTCAGAAAGATCGATCTGCTTGAGGCGCTATAGGTGCACCGGAAGCGGAGGCACAATAAACCTGTAAGGGTTGACGGGCATCATATCCGACAGCAAATCAATCAATCAAGGCTGACGTTGAAATTCCGAGTCGAACGATACGAAAGAGAATGAAAGATGCTATCTTTTGATGAAGACGGCCGGTAAAAAAACAACAGTTTGAGCCACAGATTGAATAATGCAAAACTTGCACTTACTAATGAGTATTCACATGTCTCCATAGAATACTGGAAAAAGGTATTTATCGATATTGCTCTAGAGCTCTCCGACTTGAAAAACCTTAATTCTAATTTTTTAATTTTTCCAATATTTTTCAGATTGTGTATACAAATGAATGAACGCTTCATTACATCACAGAAGCTGATGAAATTGTTAGAAAACGTCCACACAAGGGATTTGATTCTTCATGCAGCCAGAGAACCATCAAACATCCACCTTCGATTATCATATGCGGGTGATTACGATAAGCGGATCAGGACCACTGTGTTTTGTCGAAGAAACCATACAACAAAACCAGTACAAACTTTAGAGACTGTAGCACTGCCGTTTTTGATAAGATCGACTAGATCCTTTTGGACACGGCGAACTCATTAAAAAAATCATTTCTGATAGAATTATTGCTTTACTACTATGGCCAGGGAATTCAACAGACTTGAATCCATTTGAAAATGTATGGCATGAACTAAAGAGGCTCGTTTACAAAGAAAATAACACCGATTGTCACCAACTAAATTTCAAAAAATATGGTATGGGGGGCCTGAGATAGAAGAATGTATCGAAGTCGGCATAGAGAGTATGTCACGAAGAATCGACGCTTTGAAATAACCTAAGGGTGACGCAACTTAATATTAATGAAAATCATTAAAAATAAGCATACATATATCGACTCGATTGTACTCTAATGTCCCATTAAAATCATTCATATATATATATATATATATATATATATATATATATATATATAAGAGCTTTTGTGAATTTTAGGAAATGTTTGTACTTCTTTGACCAAGGACTGTAGTTCTGCAACAGTTTCTGATACTACCTTGCTGATGACGCACTACGTCTTCAACCGTGTCAATAAACTTAGGACGAAACCATAGCTTCCAAGTAACATTCATCCCAAAGAATGTCATTCAGTCACACACAAATCCTCAAAAAGAAGTTTTAAATATGTCGCAGTGTCCTTACTACACACCTAAACGCTGTGGATGTAATTGTCGGTCAATGAAGTACCATAAATTTATTGCGACGTAGATTCATAAATTGGATGATGATTGAAAACTGGAAAATGAAAATGATTTTCATTAATAAGGTGACATTCTTTGAAAAATTTTAGTACTCTTATATTCCCTAATCCACGCACACAAATATATCTGAATCTTTAACAAACTTTCCATATTCTGTGTGGCCTGCTCGGAGTTTACTGATATAGAGTCGAAAAGACAATGAACACTGCTGCTACCAATTATTAACGATGTCCTACAACGTTGCTAAAGTATCAGCTGACACATTGTCCTTTTTTCATTAGCAAAACTTTACCGTGAAACCGGTGTGAAATTCAAATTTCTATTGAATCTTGAGACGCTTCTATCCATCCATCCATTTCCATCGTTTCATTTCCATCGAATTTCATCAAAAAACATTAATGAAATACTGAAGCGTATTTTGCAGCATATTTTAATTGCTTTTCCTTTTAAAGTTCAAAATAGACTTACGCCGTCAATTGAATTGCGTTCAGAATGATAGAAAATTGTTTGATTAGTCTTACAGTAGTCTTGTCAGCAGCAAGGTCCTCTTTTCATTGGGTCTCTTCGTATTACTTCCGGTTGATATGACCATAATCGTAACCGAAACTTTACTTGGCTTCCTTGGTATACGTTTAGGTTCCCACAAAATAAGATTCCCAATCTAAATCCTTAACCTGGAATGAATGAATTCGGAAATGGAAACGCAAATGGAAAAGTTGTTTCATTAATTCAAATATTTTAGAATTTACTCCTACTTTCAGGAAAATTTTTGAGCTTTGCTCATTTATTACTCATTTTTTCATCTATGCTGCGAGTGAAACGACAAAATTCACGATTTCATGGTTGTTCATCGGAAGTAGAGTGGTAACGAATACACAAGAAATGAAAGTCTTATAAATAGCCAGGAAATGAACCATAAGCGATACTTAGAACTCGGGATGGGTATTTTTGTCAGAAATTTTGGTACGTTCTAGGACAATGAGGAATATGGACGTGTTCGTACGCTTCTTAGTTTTCGTCTGAGTGCTCACACAAAGTGGGAGTATAACAAGTGTTTATTATTCATACGATAATGGATAAACTGAGGTGCATATTCCTCCATTTCACACATGGCCGTTGAGCATGTCAAACATAAATTATTGCGATCCGTGACAAGAATAAAGCGTGACGACTGACATTGGAAATCAAAATATTTGGAGAGCTATTTGTGCCAATACGAATCGCTTTGGCCATGTCAGCGCGTTCTTCCATTGAATTCAAGACAAATCTATTATAAAATTAATTTGAAGTAAATCTTAGGTTTATTTTAATTTTTGGTGGCTAGTTCTCCGCTTTCAGTTTTAAAATTAAATTTTTTTCGACGGGAAAATCTTGATAGATAGCTTTTTGGGACAACAATGAATTATATGTTATTCGAGTTTCGAAATATTTACTCGGATTTGAGTTTTGAAATAGACATACGCAGTAGAGCAGAAATTCTGGTGCTGAAATATTTAGAAACCTTCAACGATATTTCGGATAAATAATTTGTATTTTTATAAACTTTTTTGTAGCACCGGGTTTATTTGCTCGAAATGTAATTTCTTTGCAATTTCTTTCAAATTTGGTTTGGTTTCAGAAATAAGTTGCAGCATTCATAATACAATATTGGCGTTAATTTAGTGTTAACACGCTAGGGCGGCTTCTTTCAGACAGAAATAGAAATAGCGAAATTACATTTGACGTATTTTATTTTAACGAGGAGAAATTTTAATAACTCAAGTAGAACTCAACTCATGTTGATTAAGTACGATCAGATCAATAATTTGTTTGAAATATCTCTTTCCAGCTGTGCTATGGCATAAGCAGCAAAAGCTTCTTCCATCGACAATTATTACTCGTTCCAGAAAAATCCACGCAAATAGTCCTGCATCGCAAAAAACTGACTCAGAGTCTCAAGAGACACGATGATCTCATCATAAATAAGGTCGCAGTACCGATGCCATCGAAAACCCAAATCACTATTGGTCCGATTACTTCCGGGTCATTCAAAACCGCATGCCACCACATTTCAGTCAGAATAGCCCCTTCCCTATGTAGATGATGGCATCGACATGCCACTGGCGCCCCCTAACGCGTTTACGGAGCAAACCTTTGATAAGGTTTTCATAACATAAATCCCTCTGCTGCTACCAGTTCACGTTCCCATTAGGATGCATTGGTGGACTAGGACACCCAGTACAACTTGTTACCACTTTCATAGAAGGAGAGATAAGAGCTATGCAACTGCTACAGAAGAACTCAAGAGGAAACCTGCCAATCTACTTCAATGTCAGCAAGAGAAGTGAACGATCAAACACTACACCCTACACAACATAATGAAACGACATAGAGTATCCTGAACACATACTATCATGTGAACATCATATCAGATATAAATGATAGGCCTTTATCATACTACATACCCCAGTCCTCATAGATTTCTGCGGCGCACTGCTGTGGTTCCAGCCCTATTTCATTATTCACGTTTTCTCACTTTTGAGGACATTTGCAACATTAGGTTCTACATTGTACCGCTTCACCGTATGGGACTACTAAAAGCAGGAAACAGAACCCGCACTCCACCGCTCAGCAGAGGTTCCACTTGATCTTCCGAAAGGTCGCGACATCTATTAATGCTTACCCGACACCCATGCGGGGTCCAAGGACAATACCTCACGTCACACAAAAGTCTGCATCTACCAGACAAAATATCAATGGTATGTACCAACACTATGATGACACAACCACTTCTTTAAACTACCATGTCTCGCTAGTAGAAACCTCAATCACAAATAGAAACCAAAGTTCTGCATTTTCATTTTAGACATTATAATAACGAGGAATTGGTACTTAAAATGATCCTCCGCATACCCGGTCCATCTGGATTGCTATTCAGCGAGCAGTTCCTCTTCCAGAATTTCCTGAATTGCAACTCGACTTCATCAATGAGGGGTAATTGGCAATATAATAATTAGAGTCGAACTGCTGACGTTATCCATAAGGATAAAATGCAGCCATTGGTGCTCCCACACGAGTAAGCTCTTCTGCAATCTTTAAATTAGTTATCCAGTCCAGAATTATGAACATATCTAGCGGTGAGACCCCCATAAATACGAGCATGGCGTTAGTAGAGATTGTGTGATACACACGTATGCACACAATTAGCACCATACAGGAGAGCCATATGTTGCAACTGCAACAAGGAGCCCATAAAATATTTATGAGAGTTTGTGAACGCTGCCACCTAATCCTTTCATAAAATTCTCCTATACATTGGGGCCAGTTGCGTGAGACGTTCCCCTTGCCACCTGAAATAGTGCCAAAAGGCCAGCTTCTCACCAACATATATTTTCAAGTATGTGACAGATCTTACATTTCAGTAAGTTCATTCAAGCTGCCTTCGGTGTTCCCCCACCACCATCATATGTTAATTATCGGCATACGCATATATATTCGAAAAAGAAGGTTACTCTACAAGCCGATCATACATTACGAGGTTCAATATATGTCAGTGACTCGAGAATGGATCCCTGGAGACAAAACTTTTGTACCTACTTATTGAATCACGAGAACGAAAGAATATCTTGGATCAGTGGCGATTTAAGCAATATGACTATTTTGGCGCACTTAAAGTCCATCGGAAAAGGGCCAAGTTGAAAAAGTTTATCAAAGATACATTGGAAATAGTCGCACATCTCGTCGCTTTTACACATCTCTCTAGCCATACCAAACCGCCCAGCCGGTTTTCAAAATTACAAAAAGGTCAGGAAATTGACACACACGATGTGAAACAAGAATCAGAGAAACTCAGCTCGAAAGCCTTATTTTTCTTTATTCCAATCGTACCTAAAAGCTGTTGGATGAGAAATTTTCATCCATTCGCCATTCATCCTAAATTTTGCCCCGGGCGATTACCTCCTGTTTCCAGCAATGAGGACGTAGTTTGCGACGCGACACTTTGTCACTTTGAAAGGTAGACAACCAGACATTCTAACTGCATTCGGGCGTAGCAGGAAAACCATGCGCAAACCGGATCGACCAACAAAAGAAGAACAGAGACTCTCGCAACCTGGAAGACACAAACACACGGTGGAGAAAAGCAAAACGGTTGAGAAACCTATGATTGTTGCTACCACCAGCGAAGTGACTGAAGCGTAATCTGGAAATCTCTACACGGCAGACAGCCAGCCAATTCATTCGACAGCGTAGTAGTCGTTCCGATTTCTACTGCCACTAAAAGGTTGGGCTGCAGCTCAGTTAAAAGGGATCGGAATAAACGAAGGAACGACGAGGGCAGAACACCGACCGATCAAATCGCGATGGAGGAGGGTTTTCAGACGGTGCTATCAAAAGTTGCCAAGAAAGCAGCTTAAAAAGCTGCTCGAAATAGATAAATCTCCAAAAAAACCGAAATGCAATGAATCATCGCAGATAACCCAAGGAGCAAAGATTATGAAGCATCGAAAACCCATTGGGCAGGCAGACCGGGTACACCCAAAGACGGTTCTGCGAAAAATCAAGGGAGCGATATAACTGGAAGACATCCACACTGCAAATAAAGCTGTACGGTCACCTCGGTCAAGGATCTACGTGTTAAGTTCGAACCAGATGCAAATAGTAAAGACACGTCCCGTGACGCAGTCAAAAGCGTTCTCAGAGAAAAGGCAACAGTAACTCGAGTTGTAGAGTCGAGCTTTAGGCCACACTCGAAATTAGAGACATTGACTGCGTAACGGATCTGCCCGAAATAGAAGACCAAAGCAAACAACAGGGGTAAACACATGGCCAGAGTTGATTTCACAGAGACGGAAGCAGAACAGAAGCAGGGCTAAAATTAGAATAGGGTGGGCTATTTATCAGATACGGTGAATAGCGATTCCTCTCCGGTGTTTCAAGTTCCTTGGATCCGGTCATACACAGGCATGTAATGGAACTGACCGAAGTTCCTTGTGCTTCCATTGTGGCAAGACAGGACATAAAAAAAGGAGCACCCAGACGAGTCACACAGTGTTCTTTGCCAGGAGTTGACCCAAGATAAGATGATTTGAAACACATTCCAGACACAGGGAAGTGTCGGGTCGGAAGTGTCGGAAATCAATCTGGATTGAAGCACCATCGCCTAAGACCTGTTCGAACAGTTTTTGAGAGACAGGCAAGCTAACTTCTTGCTGCTGAGCGAGCAACATCACACTAGAAGGTCACTAACATCGTATTCTGACGAATCCGGTACAGTCGCCATCCATTGGGCGATGGGTATCACATGGGGTATCATCCTTGCGAGAGAGCGCAGAGGTATTTACCTGCACAGAGGCGAAGACCGAAGAAAACAGATCACCAGGGAAGAGAGACGCCGCTCTCTCAGCGACTAATGTGTCAAATGGTTCCCGGCTAGGTTCTCAAGTTGACAGGGGAAGTGTTTAGTGGATAGTCCAAAAGCATTGTTCGTCTAGGAGTCCCACACTCAGGGCGTAAATGACTCCATGACACCAAGCGATTGGTGTGTGCATGCTTATTAAAGTTTGTATTTAATTTACTTGGCATGATTTGCGAGAACTGGACTTCATAAAACCAATGTTTATTGCATTTTGGTTTGTGAATTACTCAAAAATTTGAGATGGTAATGGAATAATAATAATCAAATAAGTAGTTTTCTGCATGTTTTGACCTCCCGTTATGTAATATACATCTTTTAACTAAGCTTTGACAGCTCAAAAAACGGAATACCGACGAAAATTTTGATGATCAGAATGTTTTCGAAAATATGATTTAAATTTATGCTTAATTGATTGACATGCGATTGTATGCGTATGTACGATATATACAACTTCCGAACACTTCGATGTTGTTATACACGTTATTTTAATATAATAAATAAATTAATAACCAAGAATCAACACCTGTGACCACTCAAATTAAGAATTTTGGGTCAATACCGAAAATATCCACATACACGTTTATTCGGCTGTCCTTCTGTTCATTTGTGAGGTTTTTCGGCAACATTTTGGTAAAAATAAAGAAAAAAAAATGTTTAATTGTACGTATTCGTGGAATTTTTGGAACTTGTGGAATCGATTTTCGAGCGTGATCCTTCGGTCTTCATCAGCGATTGATTTTCTTAACCTAGACAGTCTGCTTATACACTAATCTTAGATAGAATAAAAATTAACTCAAAAGGGAAATCTCACTTAAAGTAGTATTACACTGTTAACACAAGAAAAACAGTCATTTTAGGAATTTTTTTTCGGAACCTTTTGCATCCTATTCCTACTGGGGTATTTTTTTCACATTCTGCTTGTGGCATTAGCTGAACCGATTGCGAAACAATCTAGACCAAGAACGTTGCATTCTGTAATGTAAAAACTTTCATCCGCTCAGAAAACGTCGTTTTGAGAAAAACGCCTTTCAAGTTTTTTTTTGCGTTTTTTTCATCTTTATTTCATGAAATACATGTATAAAAATATGTATATGTATTCGATTGAATATCGATTAATCTGCGATTCCTGGTCCATATAACCGTCCTTTCGTGTCTTGGTAGGCCTGTTCCTGTAGTTGTTTCACATTTTTCTTCAATGTTCGTCCTTCTTTGCTCGCATTATTGCTCTGCTTCTCGGCTATTTTAATGCGTTGGTTGTCTTTGAAAATTAAAAAGTTGTTCGCGTAAGTTCCAATTTTGATGGCAATAATTTCCATCATTTTCAAAACGAGCATACGACCTTCGTTGAAGAGTGATACGGCAATGTGACAGCTAATTTCAAGGAAATTTTTTCCGTGAAAATTGTGCTTAGGAACGATTGCCCAGAGATTTTTGTTAAAACACTCGTTATTATTTTGCGTACTACCACCAAGGCAGCGTTCCAACAATTCGTCATTGGTGAGTTTTACATAGACTTCTTTGACGGGATCCCGAATTTCAGGATTGAGGGCTGGTTTATGAGAATAAGGTATATTATTCTTCTTGGCTTTTAGATAGCCGCACCAGTTTTCATCGCAATGATCGTGTTGTGGCGCAGCATCGGCTGATATTGAATGGTAATAATCAGTCCAAATTTCTTGGATCGTGGCTTCTTTAGAATCGGGATGGCTCTGAATTGCTAGAGAATAATACGTCGATGATTTTTTTCATCGTGTTACCCGTTAGATCATTAAACTTTTCAGGTTTGGGCGGCAGTGGCGGTTTGGGTTTCTTTTCCATATTTTTCATTAACTTTTTTTTACGGTGAAATCTCCGTCAAATACCGACGTCGGCAAAACGATGCCTTTGCCGACCTGCGAAACGCACTCAAGTTTTTTTGCATAGAACTGGGCGCCATATGGTTTTGCTTCCACGAGATTTGAATATGTCTTCGCATCGCCGTCCCAAATATAGTATAAATATCTGGCAGCATTTAATTTTAATGATCATTTGAGATTTCAATCACTCCCTGCATCTCCATCCCCCCTGAACTACCGTCGTAAATTGCAATGCAAGTTTCTTTGTGTTCAGACTCATACCAGTCGTTGAATTCCACCTTATTCGTCTCTGATCGTCGCATCTTGCAGGATTTGCACGATTTGGAAGAGACAAAATAATCCAACACCTTTTTCGAATACTTTCCTATAACTGTAATCCCGCCGAGAAGCGAGGAAAATCCTCGCTTTGACCAAGTTCCATCACCGGAAACAGTGAAATCGTATTCTGGCAGCCCGTGATTTTTATTCGACTCTCTTTCTTCGTCACCTGCTTTTTTTAGAACAAGGTTGGCAACAGCGGATGTTGCAACTTCTACTGTCCCATTCATTGCTTTATAATAAAAACTGGGATTAAATACGTCACAAAGATCCATTAAAGAACAAAAAAGTTGCAATCCATTCAGACCCACGCCAATCAATCGCAGGATGAAAATTATTCTCCTATTGATCTCGTATGCATCATGCACGACTGGGCAAGATGGAATTGTAATTTCTTCGTCGCAAGAACATTTCAAAACTAACCTGAAACAAAGACCTCGTATACTCGTTCAACAAAATTGTATATCGCCGTTGCATTTTTTACACTTCACATAGTTCGATAACGTTCCAAATAGCGTGAACGACAATAAAATACATAAACTTGATGGATCTTCGGATACCTCAAACGAACCAGAAGAAATCAATTTCTTTGCTGACGAACTTACATGTGAAGTATCATCTTCAATTGTATGTTGATTGCCTTTAAATTTGGCTTTTTTATAACTTCGAGTTGGATTTTCTCTTTGTTCTCGCCATGTTTTTTTAATAAATGAACAGAATAACACACTTCGACGACAACAAAATTTATACTGATAAGTCGAAAAATGAAAAAATAACGGTTATAGTGCGCAGGTATATAAAAAAACAACAATGAGAAGAAACAAGAACAAACCGGTCGACGCCAGCTGAGCGCAAGAAGAGCGCGCGCTATTTATATATACATATGTATCTCAGGATAAACGATTTTTTTCGAAAAAAATAATTTATACAGGCATTTTTGACATTATTAAGAACATAATTAGCCAAAAAAATCGAAAATTTTTTTTTTCAACTGTGGAATAGTACCTTAAGCTAAGACATTAAGTAATTAAATGTTAATTCGGCAATCAGCCTAAATAGCCGAGATTTGCAGTTGCCTGCATAACTGTTCATTAGGGTGTTTCTTTCCCTGAATATCGCTAGGCTTTCTAAGGCATCCAGTTCCCTCGTGTCTCTAGCTTCTCTAACTGGTGTTACGCCTTTGATGTTGTTTTCGTGACCTTTCCTGATGGTGTGTTCCGCTACTGCTGATCTGAAATTGCTCTGCTTTCCTTTCTTCCTGTTTGTCCGATGTAAACTTCCTGACAGTTAGAGCATTCGATTCGGTATGTACCCGATTTCTCATGCGACTGTCACTTGTCCTTTGTGGATTCAAGGATATTTTTGAGCTGGTTTCTACTGCTGGATTCGATGAGTCGTATTGATTTGTGTCATGTGAGGTTCCTTTTTAATTGTTTGGTGGTATCTGCGTGGAATGTGACTGCCTTCCAATAGGTTTTTTCAGAGTCTGGGTTGGCTAATGTTCATCTCTCTTTCCACTGCCGAGTTCTTCTGAATTTCTCAGCAATTCTTTTTATTGTTGATGGTTGGAACCCATTTACCATTGCTGTTTGTAAGATGTACTTAATTACTTAGCTTCAGTGGGATTTCCCTTAATTTTGAATTCTATCAAGATTATTATTCTATCAAGATTAGTATATAAGCAGGATGTCTAGGTTAAGAAAATCAATCGCTGGTGAAGACCGAACGATCACGGTCGAAAATCGATTCCGCAAGGTAAATAAATACTTTAAATTAAAAGGAAGGTTTTTTCTTTATTTATAGCAAAACGATTTTAGAAAGATGGAAGCATTTACATTTTGATGCAAATATTTCGCAAGCTCTAATTGTCTGTTAAAATTTAACGTACGGTGAAAGTGTTCAAATCCTCACTCGTGATTCTTATTCTTGAATGGCGGCCTGATCTCACAAGAGACCTTACTCGTGCATCCTTTTTATCTTTTTAAGAAATTGCAGGTCTCCTTCGACGTGTTTTCGGGCTTCGAAAAATGATTTGTGCCTGTGGACAATTTGTGCACTAGATAAGCAATGTTCGACATAGGCCTGTCTCAACTTTCTAAAATTCACACTCGTAGATTCACCAAGATTTACACACAACTTGACGGCACAACGATACTCTAAATTCCATTGCTTTATTTTTTAACACACAACAAAAACACAAGTTCACCGTTTTAGTCGTTTAAAATATTGTGCTAGCTTTACGCAGTTGCAGCTTGTACTGAGAAAGCGGAAGAGATAAATAATTCGGTCTACCAAATTCCGGCAGAGACAACATTGCCAGACCGCCCTAAGAATTGCCATCTTAAACTGTATACGATCGGGTTGGGTGATGAGTGTTGTTTTGATCCAAATTTTTTGTTCTTTCTTTAATCAAAAGTGGTATATCAAATTGTATCTTTCAATTGTTTGTCACTGTAGTCGTCCAATTGTAAATGAGTATCTATAACAAATACACCGATCATTCTCGAAGGGGAAGTAGCCATGACGTATACACATTGCGTGCATTGAGTACGACAATACATGTGCAAATGACTAAGCGCGTAAACTCGGAATGATCCACCTTGAACATTCCGGATTGGTTGAATCGTGTGTATAAGCGACTACAGCAAGCGGCGAAGAAAAGTCTTGTTGATTAAGCGAAGAACAACAGTGCGCGTTCATTCAAGTGCGATAGCGAAGTAGTGAGACCTATTGTACGTGGATTTGAAAACGCGAGTCAAAGTGATTTTTATAAAAGTAATTAATAAATTAAAGCAAAGTGATAACTAATAAAAGTGAATAGGTAATATTGAAATTGGTGAAACAGTAATTAAGTGAAAATAATGAAGTGTGAAGTGTCAGTGAAATTTATTGGGGGATTAAATTATTAGACAATTAATTTTAAATTAATTCGTGTGTGTTTGATTCACTTGCAAAAACATTTGCAAGCAAATGCAAACAGGTCGCGCACCTGGAGAAGCGCAACAATATGTTGTTGTCAAACTTATAACAGTTTTGTGCTTTTACTGTCAGCACAAGATCCTCTAGTTCCTCTGTGATTCGTTGGTTGGCCCTTAATAAAAAATTTTTTTCACCAAGTCACTGTTCTGAACGAAGTGTTTCCTGCAAGCGAATAGACATTGCTGGATATTAGAAGTTTATGATATCAACTGACAAGAGTCGATGGTTACCGTTAAGCTTAAGATTCCCACGGACAAAACGAATCGCCGTCGATACGAATTCGTATCGCCGTGTCGGGAAATGAGTTTGCCGGTGAATCCGAAAGTGATCCAAATTCAAATCGTCAGCGAACAATATGTCACCTCGCAGACGAATCGCCGCGGCGTATCGCAAAAAATAAACAACATAAAAAAACATTTTGTTCCTTGTATTCGATTTTGGTCAATTCAGACACAAAAAAACACATTTGTCTTTTATTTCAAACCAATAAACCGTTTCACATTAAAATAGAAAAGGAAAATTTAAAAACTGATAGGATTTGAGTCTGATAGGATATTTATGTTATTGAATTTAAACGTAAAATAATGTGATGAAGTTGTTGCTAACTTCAGTCATTTTTTATGTTTAAATTTTCTGCGTCTGCATCAACAGATGTAACATTAATGGGAGTGTTATTCAAACTACGTGGATTCTTTGGAACACCTTAAATGTAATGCTCTAGAAGTTTGAACAGTTCATTTTTGCCGAATTATTTATTAAATATTTTGCAGCCCATTCTTCCAATTCGGAAACAATATTATTCTTAATTCTACTGTCGACATTATTCTCAACGGTAGAAATCTAAGTTGTAGGGACAGTAATATATATTATTCAGTACCTACAACTTATATATATATATATGAAACATTATCGTACGTTATGTCGGCATAACTATTACTGAATGTCGAATCGGAAGGAATTGCAGGAGTGGAACTGATGTCAATCGTCAAATAATTCATAATATTTCAAACTTCTTTTTGAACTGTTTTTGGCGACATTGTCATCAATACGAACTGGCTTCCCTGGTGGAATTGTATCTAAACTAAATAAGAAACGTTTTTGATTTGAACAGATTTTAGAGAAAAATAATTGATTACACATAATTATTATCGTCTCGATCTTTAATAAGTACTAGATTAGATTATTGTTTTTTAAAAAGGAATCTATAAGAATCTTACAGAGTCCACGTTAACAAAATAGGAATACAAACAGGCTGTAATGTAACTCTTTTCTTCATGAAAGAAATTGAATAGTAGGATTTGTTATATTTATATAAAGTCACAGGAAATCTGTAAACCACCGAAACATGGAGAATACAATCAAGCTTATGTGAAAAAATTCATGGCTTGCACGTCGTAATAAAAACACGAAAAGGAAAACTGACGAGCCCTCAAAATCTGCAGTTTATCAATAAAATTGGGAGACAGTAAAGTTCGGATAGTTGCAATATGAATGAACGCAAAACTCGCTGCAATTTACAGAAAATTCAAGCACAGCATATTTAGGCGCTCATAAAAATGATTTACAATATTCTACTAGTTTGGCTACCTGCCTATTCGTCAGTACAGCTTCCTGTCTGTCCACTTGTTTCTCATGTTTTCTCAGTAACTGCGGATGCTCCAATCTTGAAATACTGTAAACGAGTCAAAAGAGATGACTTCTTCAAAGTTGGATGTAAATCAGTCGAGTACACAGCCCAACGTTTCTGTTAGAGGAACTTTGATGATATGTAGTCCACCAATGGAAAGCGCCAACGTGACGTAACTTTAAACGGTCGCCATTTTCTTGCGGTGCTGCCAATATTAGTGAATGTATGAGATCTCAATGATATATATGTCACACGACAAAACCAGCTGTAATGCTTATTAATAATTTATTCAGTATCCTATTCAGCATAACAGCTGTTACTTTTGTTGTCCAATGTACACGTCATTACATGCACCTACAGTAGAGCACCGAGAATCCGTGTATCCATATTGTGTTTGATTTTACAATTGATATTAGCGACTTTCGCATGTGGAAACTTCATACATTCAACATGCAAAAATTGTTAATATCGGATTATATAAAATAAATATTTATTTATTTGAATGAAATTGACTTAGGATCACACTATCTAAAATGTTAATGCAACAAGATAAAAAAACACTTTACTAACAAATTTGCTGTAAAATATCGTAAAAAAGAGGACAAAGCTTCGGCATTTAAAAAGTATATTGTTTGTAAACTACCTGGCGTCCCGAAAGTTGGTCGAGAATCCGTGAATAGCGAAATGCTCTTAACGGTTTGGAATTCAAAGAGTGGTAAAGTACCACTCTTTTGAAACCTTAAACTAAATTGTTTTTTTTTTTAAACACACCACACAATTAACACATAACTCGCGCAGTCAGAAAACAAATCAAGAAGCCGAAAGGGATAAACCTTGGTTGCGTATAAAACTAATCAAAAAGAACGCACAAATAATTATTTTGATCGCGTAACTAACCTATTGTGAAAATGCTGCACAAGGTAATGCGTGATCGAGAAAATAATCGCAAAAATCGCGATGCAAATTAGTAATTTAAAACGAGAGTATGAGCCCGAAAACGGATAGCCAAAAATGTCACTCAGAACAGACGAACAAATGATCAACAAAAATGTCACTTAGAAGACTGACAAGAGAAAACTGATCAACAACCCATAAAAATAAAATTGGATCCAGAAAACAGGAAATAGATATGTTTTCTTGTTTGCTCTGTCCATAGCTTTACGCGCCCCATATGTTATTTTCCGACTTTTGTTCGCTCTGGCGAAGAAAAGACGATTTTTCCATAGCTTTACGTGCCGCATATGCTATTTTCCGATTTTTGTTCGTTCTGACGAAGAATAGGCGATCCGATTTTAGTTCGCCTAAGCGAAATTCCGACAAAATGTTTGCTGGGTTAGTTTTCGATTATCCTCCACTGCTTCGATTATTACGATCCTCTGCTTTATGTTCCTCAGTGTGCGTTGTTCCTTGTTTTGTTTTTCGTAATATTACCAGTGCTGTGTGTCTCGGGCTTGCTTCTTGTTTTTGCTATAGTTTCCCAGCAATTCTATGTTTTCCAATGTAAAAGTAGTTTCTATCTGGCTTATGTTCTGTTAATAAAATTGTTTTCCGATGCTGTGACCTTTGGCTTTCATTTGATCTTAATAGTTTGTTTTCCATTTTCCTTAATTTTATTGTTACCGCTATTGATGTTGAAAAAGCATTGCCTAATGAGCCAAATGTCGACTATGATCTAGTTGAATTTCCCTGAGAAAATTTCTATTTTCTTCAACATCTTTTTCTAGCTCGCTATGTTGTAAATCGTTATGTGTTTTGTTCCGTAGGCTTAACTTATTCAGCCTTTTAAGTCCAATAGGCTATGTTACGTGCATATTGGCATTGGAAAACAACAAAATTGCAAACGAACTAGGATCAAAGCTTGATTGGACACGTATGTACGAAACTAGCGTCATATTTAAACTTATATGTGAAACCTGTGAAACAGCAACAAGCAATCAGATACAAAGAAATTTTATGTTTGTTTACATACCAATAGGTAAAATAAACCATTAAACAACGCAAAACACCTACAGAACCGCACACACCAATCAAATTCTATAAAACCGCTACCAGATAAGCGAAGGAAATAGGATACGAAAATTTCTTACGAAATACTTGTGGCAATTCTGATACAATATTTCCAGTCCTGAAGCTAATCATTAGGATTATGACTAATTATGTATGATTATGAAAATTGTATGATTTTAATGAGACCAAAACTTAACTCCATTATGCTATATTGATCCAACCCATCCCTCCATAATGAAATGACATCATGCCTAGTTTGGTTTTATTAAACGAAAATCAATTCAATTAAAATTAATTTAATGAAAAAGAAAATAGGAAATTAATAAACATTATATTATTGAAAAAATTAAACTCTGCTAATACTACTATTACTTCTACTGCTACTACTACTACTACTACTACTACTACTACTACTACTACTACTAATACGTCTACTACTTCTACTACTACAACTATCTCTATCTAGATAACTAACTAGCAATACAAACAGTTCGTCCACTTATTTTTTGGATCTCCACTTCTTAGCAAATCTTTGGATGATTGTATTGCCTTACATCTTAAACTCAAAGCACTTGAATAAATTGTAACAATTAAATATCTCCAAACATGATGTTATTTATAGCTGGTCAATAAAACTGCTATGGCGACTGGTCTTTATAAAGAAAACTACTACCACGTAATTGGCCATAAAACCACTTGATAAATTACACCCAGGGCAAATAAACGTCAAGACAATGAAAAATCATGATGAGGAAATTGAGCTGGAAAATGCTTGTGCATTGTTGCGGAATGACGTTTACAGATTACAACCAATAAGTAGTACGGACAATTGATATGTCAGCTATATGAGAAAATGTCTAGGTGAGGTCAACAGAGATGTGCCAGTTCATTCAGATTATATATTCACAAGCCATCTAGGAGAGAAAATGATCCATGTCTTGTTAATATATACTGTAGAGTTTATTGAGCATTCGTCTGCATAAGTTGAAGCAAACAGGGATAAAATATATTCAGAAAATCGTTAAGATTGGAAAACTCGCTCGTGTTAATATGTGTTTGTATTTTCATAGTTCCGCTGTTTAGGTATTTTACGCTTTCTGCCAATGCTACTTAATCTATGCACATTGAAGACTATAACCCCATTACCCGTCCAATGTCCCATTTTTGGGAGACGTATTCAAATTCTTTGCATTTAATTAGCGCAAATTCTCAATCAAAACAATCAAGAAACAATACTTCATGGTTGCCATCAACTGTCATCCCAAACAATTCTTTGTAATAAATAATTATGTTTTATATAAAAATCTCAAGCTATATTCCTCATCCAAAATCTGCGCTATAAATTAAGCTGCCGGATGAGTTACGCTGGTCACCAACGGCCTCGATGTGATTAGTCTTTGGTAACAGGGAACAAAGGCAAAGTGGACAGCACATCGAGACCCTGGTTCAATCGAGTGAATGATGGGACTGATTTCCACTTGATTTTGGTCATAGGTGGGCATGGATATTACCGATCTTACCTTCACAAGATTGATAAGTCACGATCCCAGGAGCTGGATTTTTTGCATTAATGAGGCCTAGCTCGAAGTCAAACGATGCCAGGCTACGGTCTTAGGTTCATAGGAAAAGTGTTTGGTGGGTAGTCCAGAAGAATAGCGCTTTTAAGAGTCCAGCACCCAGAGCGAAACCATTTTTCACCTCTATATCCTTAAAAAAATTGATCTACTCAGCGGTCTAGTAATAAATAAATTTAGCGTTGTAGTCATGCAAAAACTACCTGTTTTCAACGTCCCCCAAATTTTTCCGGAACGAATCCACTATAACACATGAAGTTTTTTTTATACAAAAGAAAAGTTTTTCTGATTTTGAAAAACAGATAATGTTTATTTATGTATTATCCATCATAGCATTGTTAGCTGCAATGATACCTTTGCATGTGACATGATTATAATCATGATTTTAGCCAAGTCGGCTAAGTGGCTTCTGAAAAATATAAGTAGGACAAGTATTGAGAAACTGTTTTGAGAATGACGAGTTAAAACAGTTTTTTATTGACAGTTCGTATAAAAAGGGTGCTCCCAGCTAATAGGTCGTTGTTTTTCCTTAAATAATACCTTCTCCTCTTTCAAACACACCTTTTGCATCTACTCTGACAGCACTGCGTCTTCACTTGCCCATTAGTTTTCATCTCTTCTATACATGATATATAATCTGAAAATCATGACTTACCGATATTATCCCGATGGGAGTGAAAAAATTCCTCGGGATAATATCGGTGATGCCAGTTCGGCCAATATCTGTGTCAGTTAGAACCAAGTTTTGTCAGACTTTCGACTGAACTACGGCATCCAATGCTTCTCATATTTATGCTTCGTATGCAAGGATCGATTGTATAACATTTGTCAAAAGTCACTCAGACAGTTTGTGTTGGACATGGTCCCCCAAAACTGGTCCCTGTTCTCAATAAGTCCGCAAAGACCTGGCTGGAGTTTCATGGCTAAGCGATGCTCTACTATCCATGCCTCGTCCTGATTTTACATTCGTTGAGCCTTAAACCGGACTTTGATTTCAGTTAACCTACAGTACACAGTAGCTTTGCCGTGTCTGGGTCCTGATGGATCATAGCTGAGAGTTTAGCATACCTTCAGCAGCCAGTATTGTGGTATCCAGCGAAAAGGCAAAGTGGGGCACGTATCTCGTGTTGTGTCCAAAAACTTCGCCATCTCCATCTTCCAGTGCTGACCAATGATCGTCAGCTAAATTTCGAATTCTATGTACTGATAATCAATGGTTGAAAAGTCTGCGAGGGCTCTTCAATTAAATGTCATTTAAAAGGTGAACTACGAGAACCCTACCCATGAGTATTTTCAATGTTTAATACGACCAGCTTCACCCTGAGATTCGTTTCTGCCAAGTATCTTGCAAAGGAACTCCGAACTTGAATGTGAGAAGCTTTAAACCATTAAAGTTCCCTCCACAAAATCATGGCTTTCAGCGCTCGAGAGTGCGTTTTCTAAAGAGTTTAGCTTCACATTTAAAGATCTTATTGGTTTGTTTGGAGCCAGGTACGCAATAAAGAATGTCACACCTGGACACTGATTCGACGTTTTGTAACAATGATGATGTATTTGATAATCCCAATATTTAATAAATAAAATAATTGATCTTGAATAAAGTATTGATCACAGTTCTCTTTGCTATTTGTCAGTTTTCATATTGTTTGCGAACGCTTGAAGCACCTGTCTGGCCGTTTGAGCAGGACAAAGGTCATTGCAGCATTAAGCATTGTTTAAACTCTACCAAGTAAGGATCGTTTAGGAATTCTTTATATAATAAATTCCGGCAGTTCCTTGTTCTTGGAAAACGGTGTAATTAATCAGGTTTAGGAGTAGCGTTCTAGGCCATTATGCCCTGCTTTATCATCTTTGTTACACAGCAGTTTTGTTCAATATGGCCGTAACTTTTGCATTATTAACAGTGAAATGGAACTGTTCTTTAGCGTATAATAGAGACTATTTTATTCACTTTGCCGATGGTTAAAAGTTTGTCGGACCGTTTAACAGTCCAGCCAACTACGACCATGTCCTCTCTTATTTTTCAGGTCTAGCCATATTAAGATCCCACTTAATTCTGGAAAAACACATGTGACCGTTTTTTTTTGACAAGGTCATCTGACAAAGGTGGCAAGTCTGACCGACTATCTGTCGGTTTAACTAGCACTGCATGTGTAAGACTCACATTCTGAGTTTTACGTCTTGTGGAGCTTGTCTGTTAATTTTGTTTCCAAGAACGAGCTTGTTGTATGCCACTATTACGAGGAGATGCTTTCTTTAGATACCTTTACCTCCCTCCTCTTGACTTAGTTTCCTATGATGGTATTGGAAGCAAATTGCACTGTGAGGTGAGAAAACTTTGACTTTTGGCCAGGTTTTCCACCTTTTGGTCTTCCTATGCCTAAACCAATTTACATCAGAGCTGCATGACCCAAACTAAGAGCTATTTCAGTTAGAATATGGCGGCTCTATAGTTTTTATCTTCGTTTCTACGTTTACAGCCTTTCACATGCGATGTTCTTCTTTTTAATGACGTAATACACTCTAATTATCCTGTGACTAGTTTTGAGTTGGGTTTTGTATTTGGACTTGAATTTGGATTTATAAAGGCTTCAGTAATAGAATCAGCATCAGAATCATATCCCAACATGGCTTGAATATGGTAATTTCTCCCAATAGATATTTCCCAGGCTTTTGGGTCAATTCGAGTTGGCTGCCAATTGCGCCAATTCGAGTTGGTTTTCCAGAGGCTCACTAGACTCGCATCCGTTAGAAAATGTGTTTCATGCACAAGTTACTCAAATGAAGATATGACGATAAAAGGAGCCTACTTTCACTTTGTATAACATAAGAAGTAATTGAAAAACTTTTATGTTTCGCACTTTCCTATCTAGCTGATCCTAAACTGACTTATGGCTAACATTGTTTCTGAACGCATCCAATCTTGCAGGAAAATTCAGATTGCTCATGTCAAACATTTTTGTAGCATTGACTTTGTTGCTGTAGTCAATGGGGAGGAATGATTGATATTATTGTGTAAACAACATTAGTACCCACTTTGACTCTAAAAGGAAACAAATATTTGAATTCGAATCAAAGAAAACTGCAGCATGAGTGCAAATTAATTAAATTAAAATGTCTAAAGCATATTACAAATTCTTCATTTGTTGAAAGAAATAGCTATCACGATGGAGTCAAAGAACATAAGTAATTTTAGCCTGCTGAGTCCTTAAAAATTTTCCTAATCCTGCAATATTACAATGAATGATTACTTGTGCACCTTTCTCTGATTTCAAATATAAATATTACAAAGAACTTGATGAGATCCATGGAGTTTTTCTTTTGTTCAGATAAGAGTGTGAAAATCTTCTTGTTAATTAAGTGGAAATCAAATAGATGTGGGTGTGAACATACGATCCTTGTTTTAATGTAGCCAATGAAATAAGTACCGATTGATTCTAGTATGTTTAAGCTGATTACAGAAGACGTGCTATTGTTTGAAATCTCATGAACTTTAATGCTTGAGCTCTCTTGAGTGTGATTGTAAAGAAAAGGTATAAAGAGTCCTGGAAAAATACTTGACGTATACCTGCTGTTTGTTCATTTAACTTTTCTTTCATGACCTTTGGTTCAAATTATCATAACAATGGACTACATTAAAACCCACGTAAACTAAAAGACTATCCTTGCAAATTTAGAATAATTCATTCTGGTACAGTTTGGCGGAGAATCAGAATAAATAAATAAAATACTTGAAATAGAAACGTTATGCTTTCAAGCCTTGTATTTTTGAACAGTCTTATGCTGCTTACTCGTGTACAGCAGCGATTAACCTTATGTTAGTTTTGAACGTTTTAATACAGACACAGCTGCTAAAAAGGACTCGTCAGCAAAAGTTTGGACAGTTTGGGCTAGTGATACATTCATAAATGAAAACTTTTAAATGATTTAAAGTGAGCTGGCAAAACAAAGAAATTCAGGGAAAGTAGAAAACATTTTTGCGGTGATTTTTTGAAGAAAAACAGGAGGACGAAGCAAGATTGGGAGGGGTAGGTTGAGGGCGGAAGGGGTGACCTTTTTCTAATTCTACCAAAGCCAACCGATTCTACATTCATTATCCTCGTGAGTCTGACACATTTATTCCAGTATCCAGTATCACAGTATCGATAGTTTATTCACATCTCTACAACTATCACTTTGCGGTTGTTCATTGTTTGATGGACTCATAACCAAAAAATGTCATGGCCAAAACAACTGCCAAGCGGGGTTATTGATATATTTATTGTCGGGGATGGTGCACGTCGTCCTTTACAGGTTTATTGGGCCCCCGCTTCCAGTGCGCCTAGAGTGCCTCAAGCAGATCGATCTTTCTGAGAAAGTCAATGATCTACTTCGGCCTCAGGCGTCCCAATGCCTCCTCGACAGGGAACCAGCTTCCTAAACTGTCTCTTCTCCTGCGGGGCAGTGCGTCGCAGTGTGCCAGCTAATACATCGGTGTCTCCTCCGTAAGACTGCAATATCTGAACTCATCATTCGCTGTCAAGTCCATCCTTTTGAGATACCCTCCGAGTGTGCAGTGCCCCATGAAGATCCCATTCAGGACCCTTAGCTTTCTGTATTCATTTTAATGCACGCTCGAAATATCTTCTCGTCATAAACGTCAAAGAACAGTTTCAACATTTGAAGCCGTGGAAGTCCATTCTAGAGCCTATCGTTTTCTCTATCCTATCCTATTTGGTGCCAGGCCCAAATGCTCCAATGCCTGTTCCCTCAGATATCTTGAACCATCCGTATATAACCTGACTGCATTACGTCTTAAGAGGTGCATATTGGATTCAACGCTCCATTCTTTCTTGTCACACACTTCTTGGCACTACACAAAAGTTGTTGTGGAAGCTGAATGCCGACGTCATGCGATCCGACGGTGCATATATGAATGCGGTCACCTTCACTTGTTTAGCCTGGTCCTTGTGCCCCATTCTGAGGCCATTTTCTCTTCCTTCATGGAAGATTCTTGACAGTGTAGATGTCGCTGCTGTTTCTATTACCAAACGAAGCGGCGATAGGTTTAGGATTTTCTGGGGAGCTGCCGTGGGACATGACTTTATGGCTCCGATGATACAGACACATGCCAACCGCTGAACTCGATCGAGTGCAAGCTTCGTCATGCGTTCTTGGATTTTATGCCCAGGCAACCGCTCCATAGGTGATGCTTGGTCTCACCATCATGGTGTACATCCACCGCAGGCTTTCCGGGTTACCCCAGGAATTGCCTGTCTTGTTGTTACACATCATCAGAACTCTGACAGTCTTTGCAGACACTGCTTTAATGTGTTCGTTCCAACCTGAGCCTGCCGTCCAACATCAATTCGAGATATTCAATTTCATTCTTATACTCAATCTTCGTCCCATTTAGATATATGGTGTGGAGTTGGTTCATATTTGTTCTTCTTATAAACGGCACCAGTGTGGTTTTATCGCGGTCCAGCCTTAGACCTATCACCTGGCACCAGGTGTTCACAATTCGAAAAGCTCCCTGCATTTTATCACACAGTGCCCCTTCGTATTTTCCTCTTGTAAGAATTGCGTTATCATCCGCATAGGCGTGACATATCACTCCAGCTTCAGACAGTCTGCCAGTCAGACAGTCAGTCTGCAAGAGTCCATAGTAGTGGTGGAAGAACAGCTCCTATTGGGCATCCACGATCCGTACGAACGTTGATGGTGCATGATCCCACTTTACATAAGACGATTCGCCTCGCTAGTGATCGAGACAGCCAGCGAATAAGGGTGGGATTAACCTCCCTTTCCATCAGCACCCTCTTTATTGTATCGTGGTTAGTATCAGTATCAATAAATGTACCTAGTGCTACCTCTTTATATTCTAAGGATTCTTTAATTCTGCAAGTCAACTCGCACAGTGCTGTGCCTGTTGATTTTCTCGTGCTGTATGCGTGTTGATTTGAATGTAGTTGATATTTTGTTAGATGAGTTGTCCTAATATAATTATCTATCACTTTTTCCATAGATTTGAAAATAAACGACTTTAAACTAATGGGCCGACACGCCTTTGCACGCGTTTTATCATTTCTTCCCACTTTGGGTATTCTTCCCACTGGCATTAGGATGTATATAAAGCCTGTCTCCATGGCCTTGATATACATCCCAATGCCAGGCTACTTGTAAAGAGACGTATCAGATGCGATGTCACCAATTTCTGTCTCTTCTGAAAAAGGGCTGGATACACCCCATCTACTCCCGGTGATTTCAAGTGCTGGAAAGAGTTTAAAACCCACCTTATACGTTTTTCCGTACATGTGGTCGCAGCCTGCTTCTATACCGAGCTGTTTGGTCTTCTTTCTTGTACCATCTCGTCAATCCCTTTATTTACTACACTGCTTCCCAGGAAATGTGTTTCTATGAGCAGTAAGTTAGGCTTCTTTTCATTTTCCGTGAAACTGCCGTCACTTTTCCTTAGTGCAATGTTAAAGTTATTTCCCTGCCTAGCCATGGGTTTGGGTAGTCTAGTTGCTACAGGTGTTAACATTCTCCCAAAAAGATCGGAAACGGTGACGTTTTGCCCATCGGATTTTTTTCCCATAGTGTGTTAGAATTCTATAGTATTCGTCCCAATCGTTGGTACATTTTGTCTTATTGTGGAGTATCCGTACCTCCACTTTAAGTTTGGCTAGTCCTTCAGTCCACCACATGGGTTTTTCATCCCCCATTATGAAGTAATTCACAGGCACAAAAGGCATTCACAACAGCCTTGTTAACTTAATCTACAGTATGCTCAAGTTAAAGACAATTTTTGGGTGTTTTTTTAACAGAGACATACTGGAGATTTTTCCGTAAACGGATGGTGTACAATGCTCAATCGATACGTCTTGGGTTCTTAGTGATGGTGGGATCCAGCCACAGCCCCTCCAGATCGTACCTCATGATTTTATGGTCCAACATGGAGGTTCACTCGGATACATGCCATCTTTAAACCAAGGAGTCCAAAATCTTACTACTGACAGTAATATCCAGTACCTCCTTGCGTATTATAGTAACAAACGTAGGTGTACTCCCTACGTTGCATGGAGGGCAAAAACATGACAGGCACTCATGGACTTAATCCATTTGATATACGAGTATGCAACAAAGGAGGACAAAACCAAGTGCTTTAATTGAATCAAAGGGCTTGCAGCGAGCTATTGAGCTTTCTTAACAACACAAAAAAAAATTTACGACGATCTTGGCCAATGACTATAGCCAAAATCGCCAGCCGGCTTATAAAACCATAAACCTCTTCCGAAACACAAACCGCGGCCAATCATTCACCAATACAGCAATACAAGAACCTTCGCATCAAGTCAGCAGCAAGGTGAATGTAGATGGAAACCGTGATGGAGAAAATTGTCCAATGAAGTGCCTTGCAGCACAACATTGATAGATAACATTAATCATAGTTTTTTGTTACAGGAAACGCAGACTTTTTGATTTCATAAATTTTCAGTGAAGACAGTTGTATTGGATCACAAAGCAGATTTCTAGTCATCCATTAAACGTTGCAAAACCAGGAGTTTGATTCTTGTTTCTAAAGACATTCCACATCATAATAATAGAATTCACAGTATCTTTGAAGGAAGAGCAATTCATGCAAAAAGAATTGTGAACCACCATTTTAGCAACACTTCAGACTTGATTAATCCTTCTTGCTACAGCAATAAAAATGGAAGGAAACTACTTTGACTCAGTAATGGTGGCTTTGTTAGATGAGTGTATCTAAACGCAGGGAATTCCCTCCACATTTTTGGAATCTTGTCAAATCCGATGGCCCCGTCTCTATCGTAGGAGATGTGAATACATATCTTTACGACTGGACTACTAGAGAAGTGATCTAATTGGAAATAAGTTGACTTAACTCATCGCAAAAACATGTAAAATTAAAAAACCTTATACGGAGTAGGAACCAAATCTGCGGAAGAGCTTGTTACATACTATAATCGCATTGGATTTAAAAAATTATTTCCACGACTATGAAAACGTACGGCCAAGACATCAAAATCGAAGTACACATTTTCCAGAAAATTATAATATGATCTTGCAGACGGGCATTAGGCTGGTCAGCAGTATCTATGAATAAATAAGACCACGTACGTATCAGGCTCCTAGTCGATCTCCACCTGTGAAGTTACCTGGTTGTGTTGAAACGAGCTTTTTAATAAAGTATATAAACGTGTTAAAAAACAGGCGTATTTTATTAAATCTACTTTTTCTTAAAACCCACTAAGAGCCTCTAATTAACTGGGTAGGAACACAGAAGATATGTATCTTAGAAGTGTAATCAACCAAAATCCGCGAGCAGATTAATATAATCCCCAATAAGCAGTGGTAAGACTTTCTTTAATGCCTCAACCCGGGCGTTTCCAGATACTAACCCAATCCCACTGTTGAAAATAGAAATAATATTCTTGTACCATCTTTGAACGGTCCAACTTTTTTCTGAGAAATTTTTTCATGAAAAACATCAATTATTTTTTCACTGACAGGTGGATTATGGCTGGAGCCTCACAAGAATTACCACTGAATCACGGCCAGTATCGACAATTTTATTGCTCGATTCACGTCTGTGTCAGATTTCTTATGGTTGTTTCTTAAACAACGACCGAGCCTTGCAGGAGTCATACCAATTATAAAGATCAAAACAGCCAAATACAATGTTTATTTTCTCAGCTCCTTTATTATTCGCAATTTCCAATCGCTGCTTTTTTTTCACTTTGCGTTCCTTGACACTTTGATTTGTTTGTATTGACTTTTGGCCTATCTCGTGGGAGCATAGAGGTAAAATGTATAAAGGGGCCCTATCCGTATACATGAGTGTACGTGAGCCTCCAACGTTTTAAACTTATCTTTTTTCCCCTCATCAGCGGTTCAAACGTTTTGCTCCATTCGTTCCTGCCGTTTGTGTCATATGCAGCATGATATCCGAAATTGTATCAAAATTTCAAAGCTTCCGCGCAATTAGAAGCACATTTACTTAGCATTCACAATGTTCTATCCAATTAAAGGCAAAATTACGAAAAAATTCATAAATCACTAAGAACAGCTGAAAAGTGCCAAACTTTTACGTGTTTTATTGAAGAGAATTTATATCAATATTACTGCCGACAATTTCACATACAAGTTAGCTCACCAATAACAGCATAAAATTAACAAATCAAAAACATTTTAATTCATTAAATGTAAAAATAATACAATATTTACATTTTTCTAACGCTTCGGCTACCTTCGGTGTTAAATTTGACAATGGAGTTAACATTATAGTTAGAAAAGCAATTTCTGTAAAGGAGTGGTCGCACATACCACTTGAATCTTGAAAATATTATCAAATCGGTCGCAGAATCTGAATCACTTTCATCAGTCAACGTTAATTGAAAATGCACAATCGCTTAAATTGTACATTTTTAATTTTCATTAAGCATATGGAGCATATGGATATGATCCTTAATGACGTTCACAACGGAGTTATAGATTTGTATACATTTGATAAGCGTTGTGTAACCTTGAGATCATCTTCAGATTGCTATTTCCCCATGTTCAGTTGGCTCGAGGAAATTAAATCCAAAGTCGAGCATCTGTGAAAATTGTGTGGAATGGGCGGCGCTTAATTCTTTGGGTAACGATGTCCGTGTGAAGTTAACATTCCCGTTAAGTCGATTCTCTTCTGTCCATAGGCAGCACAAATTTTTTAATTATGGGGCACTTAATGTGATGACATTATTTCAAAATTTTGAAATCAAAATTTTGTTTCTGAGTATTTGGATAACAAAATATGAATGAAATCAAAATCGAATATTGTAATGGTTATGACCATAGGTCAGATCGTGGAATCTTCGACCATTAATTTATACTACCTCCGATTGTTTTTAAGTAAGCCTTGGTAAACTTGTGTCAAAATGCGTTACTTTTGGTGATTTCAGTGGAAATGAGAGCTTGGGGCCTCTCTACATCTTCTTTCTCTATGCGTGGGAAATTACTACACACTGCATGTCAAATCTCATGATTTTGGAGGCGGACGAGGTTTGCCCCAACCTTTTTTTTCCTTCTCTGCGACGGTATCTCATTTACTTCCTCTGCTTATTTTCTTCAATCGCTTTTTTATTTTATCGCCTATCTTAGCTTACTTAGTAAAACTTTAGGCTTTATTGCTCCTTTTCCTTTTTTCCAGTCATTCAGTCCAGATTAAGTTTCGACCAATCGAAGATCATCAAGAAGATCAGAATCATTTTTAAATTCTTTTTTATTTTATAGATCCGGACAATAAAAATTTGCCAAGGCAAACCGTGAAATGATACATTCAGGCCACCACCTGGGGCCGGCAAGAGCCCTCTACTTCCCGAGAAGAACATTGGAAACCGTTTAAAATAAGTAGCTGTTTGCAAAAGTCCATTTTCTGGACGAGTAAACTTAAAATCATGGCAGCTGGCAGAGTAAGCAGTCGATAGAAAAGCCAACTTCATTTGATATGTTATTGGAGAATATTATAAGGAAAACATTTTCCTTTTTCATGCAATGCCTTAATCATCTTAACATTCAGAGACGGAAAGGCAGTGATTTTGTTGAAAGGTGAAGCCAAGGTGCATACTGCTTCGGAAACTTGTACGAAAATTTATGAACATTTTACTAATGTATGGTTTAATTAAAATCCCATTGAAAATATGTGACCCAAATTAAAAGAGAGCGTCTTTAGAGACCACAGACTAGAGATAGGCAGCTACTCATTTGACGTGTACTAGCTGAGTAAGACGCAAGACCACCAGAAATCAGATTCCTTATAAAATGTATGTGGAAGCTCCAGAAAACGACTTAGGAAAAAATAATTCGTTCTAATTATTTGTTAAACTACCTGAAACAATAAATTTAACAATAATAACAAACAAAAATTTTTATTAAATTAATTTCTTTTCTTTATAATTTTATAAAAGAAACACTTTGGCCTGAAACTTAAGACCCCCTGTAGTTACATATTGTTTGTGGTTAAGATTTTTTACTTTCTTCATAGCCTCAACTGCCTTTTGATCCGCCATTAGTTCATCACTAATCAAATAGATAAACTAGTTGATAAGAACTACAATTCGAAGCTTCCATTCGTTTATCATCATTATTCATAGCTAGAATGGCAGCTTATCTTGTTAATGTTTTTGCAATCCTATCCTATTTTTTCCGACAGCGTCACTTTATTTTCACCAATCTAAAACTAATTTCCTTCCGCTTTTCTTGAATAATTTCTAAACGACTATAGGTTTATCTAATATTCTAATATAATATAATAATAATATCTAAAAACGGGTAAGTGCGATTGCTGAAGTCCAATTAAACCCAGAGAGAAATGACTTACTAGTCTTTAAAATTGCACAACTTTGTAATAAATCAATTTTCAAATTTAGTCAAGGCGTAAGTACTCTCGGGGAAAACACACAAGTGAGTCTGGATTTATAGTGCGATTGAATGCAAAAGCATTAATGAAAAGAAAGTTATCAATGTTAAACTTATTCCATTTATTTCGAGCGAATAGTGATAAATTCGAAGTGTTAACGCTGCATGTAATTAATTTATGACTCAAATTGAAAACTGATAAATTTCGGGGAATTCCCTTCGAAAAAAAATTGAAAATTTTTTCTGAGTTTTCCTAATTTTACGACAAAGCCATAACAATCTAAGCTGATTCAAAGCAAAACGTAATAAATGAATTCCTGGAAATTATCTGCGGAAAGTTGGTTGTATGTGGATAACAATTATTCAGTAATTGTTTCATTTTATCGTTTGCATTTTCCGTTATTGCATTTTGAATGGTTATCGTCAACTTTTTCTGCTAGGGGTGTATTTTAAATTAACTAAAACAGGTAGTCGTCAATTATACAATCAAATATTTTCACTGAAGGGCGTTTGGTGAAAATAATGGAAAATAAGAGACAACAGAAAGTACTGAAAACAAGAAAGCAATGAAAACAAGAACAAAAATTATAATAATGACAATCAAACGAATTACTTAATATATTTACCAAAAAATGAATACAATTCTCAATGCCACGGTTGACATTTAATCTAATCCAGTTTTTCATTGTATATCTTGAGCGTCAAACGGAAAGATGTAAAAGGAACTCAAAGGAAGATGTGTTGATGCAAGATAAATGAGTACAAATGGTTGTATACGAGATTCTTAGAATAAGTTGAATATTTTGTCTTCCCAGTATTCAATATCAGCCAAAGACCGAAAATTTTGTCGAAAATTAAGTTCTTGAAGATTCTTAAGCCATAGTATGCCGACGATATAAACTCAACCTCGGTTCTAAGAAAATAAAATCTTTTATTTTATCGTCGAATAAATATTTTGAATTTCACTATAAGGGATTAATTTCTGCTTCGATTCAAATTCGTGTTGAACGCATTTTGTTTACGAAGAATAGCTATGCAGAGTACATTGATGATTATTATAGGAATTATTTATCAACACCAAATAGTTGATCAGTACGCTCCATATATGAGTCCTTCAACCCAATTAGCCTCATTTCTAAGTAGCTTTATTAGAATATTATAATGTTTTACCACAGAGAGCTCCTACAGTGCGCATTTCTTTACAAATCTCTTACTCTTGTCTAGAATTCGCTTTTTGCAACACTACTATGGGTTTATGCATGTATAATTGATTGACGTTTTGAATATTTGTGATAAAAGCGAATGCTTGTTATAATATTTAGTTGAAATACCGACGAAAGAATTACTAATAATACTTAATGTCATCAACTCAAGCTTCTTTGTTCGAGCTATTGGAGAAGAATTTGATTAAGCATACTCATCCAGATCTTATCAAACAAAATGCGTTATGATGAATCAATCCTTGAGAAATCATCACTTTAAAAATATTACTTCCTATGCTCATCCGTCCCTGTACGAAAATATCGGTGATGTCCATTCTTGTCGAAATTTAAGTAATTTGTCTAGTATGTTGAAAACATCAAGAAGAAACATAGAAACAACTACAAATCTCTCTTTGATGAGTTTCTTCTGGCTTTCTCAGCGGCGCTTAGCATGCATAAGTTTGATTTTGAGGGATTCCACTTGCTTTTGCTGGTCAGCCCCAGACTCACTCTTTCCAGCAATTTGGGAAAGTATACTCTTGCAAGCAGGCGTTCAATTTGCTAGGCAGCGTGTCAGGAGAACTAGAATCCTGACTACTTCAGGCCGACATTTCAGGATTTCAGTGATAACGTACCCTTGCCTAAATCCTTGAATGATCAGTTTCCGGTTTTGCCGGCTCGACCCTCTAGGGCAGCTGCGTGGCTCCCAGCTTACGCATTATCTGCTTATAGTGCCACCCCGCGGTTTCTTATGTCTATTGTTACTTGTATTCTTTGATTGATTAGCAAAGCATGTGAATCTTTTCTATCACATTAAATTTTGGCCTTGGGTTTCAATGTTTTTCATCGGTTTCTGCTTTCAGAGCCACGTCGTGAAATAAACGAATTACATGCAGTCCTGATAAGACTTATGGTAGGGTTTACCATATTTTCAGCTGCAATTTCCCCAACCGCTTTTGCTATTCTCGACGCGGTTTAACCCCTCCAAAGGACTCCAGTGAACGACTTCACATGCATTTTCGCATTTTTGGACGCAAACGTCACCTCTTGTGTGTCCAGTCATAGCCACGGCTTCCAAGACTTTTTCCCGTTGAGCTCAAGATAAGGCATTTGTTTCAAATGATTATTACCTCATGGAAGCTTCTTATT
This sequence comes from Stratiomys singularior, assembly GCA_954870665.1. NCBI lineage: Eukaryota > Metazoa > Arthropoda > Insecta > Diptera > Stratiomyidae > Stratiomys > Stratiomys singularior. Next base: position 60,413,037 of record OX940879.1, on the reverse strand, counting down.
CTACAGCCCTGGCAATGAAGCCGTCATAAATAAGGATTCGGCTTTCTCTGTTTGAGACGGTCGAATAAGTCTCTGTTTGAGAAGGTTAAACAGCTCCAGTTCGTTGGTTATAAGGCGTTAAAGAGACACTCAAAAATAACATATTCGGACATACGAATTACAAATCCATTCCACCCTATGTAGCTTTCGTTTGGTTGCACAATGCTTTCCCAAACATAGTAGCACTGACAGCAGGTTTCTCGCTGTTGAGCCGCCAATCGAATTTCAGCAGGAGTCCGGTTCTTTTCTTCAATGCAACTTGCTAATGCAGGTTCTTTCCGGTTGCGCAGTAGTTCAAATTAATCTGGAGGAATCGGGTCTTGTTTTTAATTTTGAATTGTACCTACTTGAATTCCTACTTTCTAGAACCTGTGCCTAATTTGTGCTACCTTCTATCACTTCATGGCACTTCACTCATGGAAGAGTTCTTCAAGTGAGAGCAGCTCATGAATCATATAAGGTTCACCTTTTAATGAAGCATGTTGATTATTAAGTTGCTTTTTACCATCTTCTTCGGTGGTTAGGAGTGTCATCAAGTTTAAACGTTTACCCGTAAATCTTTGGGTTTTCACTTACAAGCATCACTAGATTTCCTACACTCGATCGTCATCATGACTTGTTCAGTGGTCTCAGGGTTCTTCGTCATTTCGTCTGCTAACTTTTCTTTGCTGCCATTTTTCTGCTGTCAAGCTTACTTACTTCGCCCTTTTTTGATGGTTCACGAGATCTTCTAGTTTGCCGATCTTGTTCTTGACACCTTTAATGATGCTCTTCTGAGCAGAGACGGAGTTCTTTTTTAGTTTTAAGACTGCGTTCAGATTAGGTGTCATTTGTTGTACTTTTGCCTGTATTTTTTTTCTTCAGGTTACTTGTCTGATATCTTCTATCTTTTCCAATTCATGTTATGAGCTGCTTCCTGCGTTAGTAAAACCTTGATTAATTGCTGAGCGCCGGAATGGCCATCGTTGGTGGGACATTCTCTCCTCATTGCAGACGCGAAACGTTCGATGTATAGTTGAGTTACCGTAGGGTTTTTTTCGGAATCCGTCGTTGATCCGCCTTCTCCACGCCTTCTGCTGTGTTTCTCGTTTGTGTTATCAATTTTTGAGATGTATTACACACCGGTTTTGATATGCGGATGAAAACACTTGACTTGATGACTAGTATTAATTCAGTCTTCATAGCTCAATGTTCCACCACATGGGGGTATACCAATGACATACTTCCAGCTTCTTTTCTGGGAAGAAGCTCCCACGATGTCGTGACTCCGTTAACCATCGGGAAGTAATTGCCCACGACTACGCTTTTCTCATACGTTGTACTCATCATGGAATTTGTTTAAGCATATCGGGCGTTATAAATGTTACTCCTTTGTGCTATGGTGTGTACCCTCTATGTGTACAGAGACGTTTGAAAAAAAAAGTTTCAATTAGGCAAACAACTTTTTACTTTTTACTTCGGAAATGCAGGCAAATCAATTATGAGTCTAGAACTAAATAAATAAATAAATTGACAGCCTAATCACAAATTGGTGAATCCATTCTTTACACTGGTTTTAAGCATTATTGTCAAGAATGTTAGGTGAACTTATTTTTATTGTGTTAACTAGTTTTTAGTATTTTATTCTCTAGTATTTTAGTATTCAGAACAGATTTTTAAAAAGAAACATTAAAATCCTGAGCAATACATCAATAGTTAAAACATGGTGTTGAAAAGTTCATTAACATTGAACCAAAGGAGGATCAGTTCTTTTATTTGTTTCAATGAGAAGCAGAAGAAACCAATCGATCAATTTGCTGAGATGAGTGATATTAAATTGAATAATGTACCTGCTAAGTCTTTTCGAAAATGCATGAATTTTCACAAATAAATTATGCTTGCTTGGAATATGGTTTTGTACGACTTTGCATGGTTGGATCCTTTTTACAAGCATTCCTCGATCATGGCTATTTGTTGTATGAATTTTTTTTAGTATTTTAATAAACATTTTTCAATGTTATGTATCTTATGTTAAATTTAAATTTGGATACATCTTGCGAAATTCTCCAGCCTACTATCTGTCTGATCTGGTTATCAATTGCATGTTTGAGTGGCGTTTCAGTCTTTGCAAACGACTATTTCTATTGCTTCATATAACTGGAAAAATTTTACCAAATCTCTTATTCTCGAGAACCGCTTGATGAGGATCGCCGTTTGATACAAAACTATGCAGCTATACAATTTAGAAACGTTGCTGCAATGTTCCTTTGCTTATGAGTAGCCCATTCTTTATAGTTAAACGTCTGAATTTGATGAGCGAGGACTATCTGCAGAGCTAGCTGCGACAGTTTCATCGTTTTTTGGTAGTCAGTTTGTTCGTAAACGTCTATTACCTTACTTCCCTGTAAAAATGGGTCTTAAGAACTACCCGTATTATTTTCAAGACATTTGCTTGTCTTCGAAAGACTGTGACAAACGATGAGTTTTTTCTTTTAATTGAATCAATTTAAACTTTGCATCTACACGAAAATTCAAACGGGTCACCAAATAAGCGTTGCCTTACATTTGACAGATGAAAAATCTCGGTGAGTACAGAAAACTAGATAAGTTTTTAGATTTGGTGGCAGTTTGAATATATTTCCATTAATAGGTCAATGTTGACCCCTGGAAATCTTCGACTTTAATTAGTAGTAGGCTTACAACGTTGTTATCAATTGTATAGCGAACAGTTCTCCCCACAAGATGTGAAACACTCTTTGAGTGAGCTGGAGTGGTTTCGCTAGTAAGTTGAATCTGAATATTGGACAAAATTTAAAAATGTTGTGATGAAATTCATGTGGATTTCTAATTTCTCTCAAAACCGTTACTTAAACCATGACATAATGTCTCAGGAGAGATATAAGGATGACATAATTATTTCTGACAGCTCCAAATCGACGATGAACAGCGTTCCTACCAACAGAGGGCCTCGAAATTGATTTGAAGGTGTTGTTATTTTGAGAAATATGTATGAGAAAACAACTATCGATGACCTCTATAACTAACGATTTGCAATAAATTACTTGTTAAAAATATGCATTCGATAACTTTTGAATTTTCTGATTTGTTCCGGAGCTTCTGCCAATTAGTCCACATAGTAAGCCCATAATGACTACATTTTGTCGCCATTTGACAAACTAGCTAGAAAAATGTATTGAAGATATGAATTTTCTATCCCAATTTCAGAGAGTCGACCACAGAAAATGTCGTCAGGTCAATTTTGAAATTTATTTAAATTGCCTCCAAGTGTCCACGAACTCTTTCTCTTGTTACGCCGTGGCTTTCGGACCGTTGACAACTGCAATCAAAGTTCGTCTAGAAAAGAGCGCTTCTTCCCCAAGCACATCCATTTGCCGTATGTTTCATAAATATTATTGTTCCTGGTAAATGGGTGTGAGTTGGTTCATTTTGAAGGAGTTTAGCAATACAGGTTTTGAACGCCGCCATGCTGGGAAGTCTTCAATTTTTCCCCCTCAACGAATTCACTATTAGCGCAAATTTTTCTTCTGCAGGAGGTGTGGATAAAACATATATTATAATAGCTTCTGCACTCTCATTTGCAGAAGAAAGGATAAAATAACTATCAATTTGTCTCGACTAAGTCGTTAACTGGCTCCGTGTCCCTAATGTGACCCGCAATTCGGGAAATTGACTTCACGGCAATATTATGCACGGACTGAAATAAAACTTCAAATATAGCGCCCATCACTTCAAATGTAGAGCCCGTAGAGGTCCTTAATAGGTCTTAGCTATCTAATCAAAAATGGTACTAACACATAGTAATGTCAATTTGATCGTCCACTTGTACTTGAGAACAATATGTTTTATATTATCTCATCACAAGCGGCAAAGATGAGAGAATTCAGCGTGTCAGAATTCAGAATTGAAAAATTCAGAATTGTGTTAGCGTAGATAGTTGGGTCTTTTGTTCTGCATGTGGCTTTCCAAGATGGTCGAATATGAGTCCTCAGTTTTCACCTGTCTGTCATTCCTGTCATTCTCAACGTGTTGAGCGTGGTCTCAAAAGCGCCTTTGTTTTAAGCTAAGATTTAGTTCTTTTCATCAACGTCTTCTTTTCAAAAGCTAAGAATTGTACCCGGTATGGGTGACAAAACTTCTATATTCCGTTTGTGGTCTGGCTTAGACATCCTCTTGAAGGAATTATTGTCAAGCTTGCGATCCTGCATTTACAATGTCATTGTTTGCTTAAAGCAGATACATGCAGTCTCCCATTTCATTTGTTGAATGTTTGACTTTCGGTCGTACACTAAAACCATACGTCACCTCAGCTCGTCTCCGGTATTGTTTCTTCTTCCTTGATTTGAATTTCACGCGGAGTTTATAACTGAAAGCTCTGATTGTATTGTCTTATTTTTGCCTGCTTAATATGATTTGTAATTATTTCTATAAGTTTTTTGAGGACATAAGCGGTGTTTACTTCTTGGATGATAAGTTTGGAAGCCAGATAATCATGAAAATATTTCTAGTTAGTTGCGTCCTATTTCCTATATATTTCTTTCAACCAATTAAAATTTTAGTTGATGATCTGAGGACAGCTCGTTTAGGTCAAATATTATCATGCTGAGCTGAAATTCATGAGACATTCCAATACTGATGGTATTTCCTCTTATTTGACCAAAATAAATGCGCTCGATTGATTGACGCAGGCTTGCATTCGGGCTTGTGATGAATCTGTCTACGCCATTTTAAGCTTGATTGTTTCTTACAGTGCCCCAAACTTGATAATAGGCATGGATGTTGTCGAAATAAATAGCAGTATTTCTTTAAGGATAAGAACTTGGAGATCTTTTGCAATGTATCAATCGTGTGGTAGGTTATACCCTGATATAACCAGAAACTTAATCGGATTTGTATAAACTTTGATGGATGTCACTTCTGTTTGATGCGGTTCTCGTGTTAGAAATTGTTTGAGGCTCTCGAGAATGCCCATTTTTTCTGTTACCTGTAAACTTTTCTTTTATAAATTTTCTGTACACATTACAGTTGGAAAAGTGGAGATAGGAAGCCTTAGGAAAGTTACCTGGACGAAAATCGTTTCAAATTTACACTCTAGAACACTGAATTACTACTGAACAGCACTAACACTCTGAACAAACTTTCGGTATAGCGGGATTTAACGAAATTAAGCGAAATTTCGTATGAATTGGAAGACTATCTGACATCGTTGAACAAGCTTACTTTGCTCCATAGTAAAACTAATATGAATCTCGTTTTTTATTTTCTGTCTGTGCCTGAGTAAAGTCGTCCGAGAAGGATGTATGTATTGACTTTATTGACTAAATTCACAATTCCTAAACTCTCCTGTCTGTTGAAGCAAGGAACTAGCATTCCACAGAAGTGTAGAAATGTGATACAATTGATTAATTTGTCTTGAAGTGTGAGAACTAGTACTTCGAACATGTAGCGGGCCATTACGTGCTCCTCGTCAAGTTGTTTCTCTTAACTGGTATTTTGACGACACTGTCGCTTTGGCACGATGATGATGGCCATCATCTTCTTGCATCACCAGTTAAAACTTTTTTGCATGTTGATGAATTGTTATTGGTGTTTTTCAAAGCCTGATGGAGTGAATCTTTGTGTTTGGTTATGAATTTTACTGTGGTTAATGGTTTGAGGATTTTTATGATAATTGGTTATACCAGCAGTTTGTTGGTGTTCCAGGTTGCCGCATGTTGTCTATCGCGGCGGACGGATGTTAGCTTTCTCTCGATGCCATAACGCAAAGTGATGTTGACCATCACACTTTGTAATGTTGACTATCACTCATCACAGCGTGACAATTACCTAAACAGTGTCCGAACTACAGGCAGTTGTATACATCAGCTATCCACTACCGTTACCACCTTGCAATGAAGGTGTCATACTGTATGGTTTATATGGTGGTATACTGATATTGTATATGGTGGTCTTTGTCTTCAGTAGGAGGGCCTTGAACTATTTTGAGGCGTCAGCCTGAATCTTGAGAAAACATATCTCTAGGGGATGATAGCACTCTAGGATAAGGCCACGAATTAAAATGTTCAGTTTTCTTTCGTCCAGGAGGTGCTAGGTGTATTGTACCGCAGTATTTAATGATATATCGGTGGTGATTAGGTATCCTACTGAGTATCTGGATACCAAAATAAACTTTGATTCCTTTCAATATTTTTTTCAATAATATTCATTTTTTCAACTCACATAGGAACTTTGTTGTAGTATAGTAATAGCAGTTAGTTACTGTTATTTTTGCAGCTGTATTTTTTCGAAATAGAGACATTTAAGAAGTGGATGAAGGGCGTTTTGATTTGGTTTCGCGATTTGGAACGTCGCGAAAGGTTTTGTAACGGAGGAATCTTCGTGATCGTTTGAGTCGCCTCTCGGTACTTTATGTTTTGTATCTGTCCGCCTCCTTCTGGCGAATGATTGCCAAATTATTTGAGAAAGACGAGCATTTGGCAATTCTTAGTTGATTGATTGATTTTTGTTTGTTTTATTTGTTGATTTTTGGTTTCTAGTTCTCCAACCTCTTCGTTCAGGCGGATATATTCACGTTTAAGATTGGCTAGCCTATCAAGTGCCTTCTGAAAAGTTGCATGACTTGATCGAATGGACTGTTGGACTAGTTAGACCTACTTTAGTACGTCTCTTGGACTGATCTTGATAAAAAGTTTAGTTCCATACTTTGTTTTTTGTTCTAATAGGTTGAGTTAGTGGATGGTTGACAGTGGGACTTCATATATAATCCTAATCAACGCACTAACGATCTCGAAAATTTAATATGATCACACCTCTAATTCTAGAAATACCATTAATGTTTAGGAACATTACTTCCGCGAATCTTGTTTTTTCCAAAAGAAGATTCAACGAACTCCAAAAATAAACCTTTCGCTACAATTTTTTTGTAGGAAAGTAGAATCAACAGATTCATCACGTTTCATTTTATAAATAAAATTATATTCTTATATGACTTCACCTGAAAACGTGTGACTACGATTCGAAATGAATCTCAATAAACCTGAGTCAACAGTCCAAATGCTCGGTTGTGATGAGTTTAAAGTGTCCATAAATGTTTTTTTTATGTTTTATAGTTTGCTTACTTACCCCCATTATTTGTATTTGCAACTTTTTGTAATTCTCATTCTTTATCATAGGTCATCTAACACGACATTTTATCTTAAGTGAATGTTAATGCTGATAACAAAATTTGTATGCATATGGAAATGTAAATACTTGTAGCGGCCGATTCCAATAACGTGATGGAACTTTTATCGATTGGCGAATAAGTAAGGACAATATAGTAATGTTATTTGCATGCAAAGCGTAGCTGTGAAATTTAATATGAAGTTCATTAAGACTAGAAACACCCTGTATCAGACTTAGATTCAACGTATTTCAAAGACTTGGCCACGGGTAGTTAATGAGGAATTATATGAATTTTAATATTATACTCAAAGGTCAATGCCGGATTAGAATTCTTCGCTTAAATCGTTCTGGTTGAAATGAAAAGCTAGGCATTACTGTATATTGAAGGATACTTTTCATTTCAATTTTATTTCTTTGATATCATTTCAGAAGAAGTTAAAAGCCAAGTGGAAAATTCCAAGCGGTATAAGTACATAGAGTCAAGTTAGAATCCGAGCTTCATCTTTATATTTATAAATTCATATTTCAAATGAATGAGCTGTATATTTTATATTAAGTTATCTGTACGAAAACGTTGAGAGGCTTAATAAATGGTTGTTCTTAAACTGAAAATGGTTCGAAATCGTACATTGGGCTTACTGTTTCCCCGATATGGTGACACTAAGTACCGCAAGTTGCCCACTATGTATATACTGACAGTTTTGCTGAATGCTTACGTGAGAATGTGAGGGCGAATCTTCCGCCCCTGATAACAAAATCTATAGAAAAACCGATGCAGCCGGAGAAGAGGTTTGGTTTTTTCATATACACAGCGATGCCTTACAATATTTCAGGCCTATGAGAAATATTTCAAAAATAAAGCATGCACTATTGGCTTGGATATTGAAACATCAAATCACTAAACATCACTGGCGCCGAAACTTAATCTGCTGCTGGTCCAGGAAATTGAATAAATTTAAAAGGATGAACATGATATGGCACAACTTACCACTTATCATGATTCATATGACGATGATTTTTATATTATATGACGATGATTTTACGTTCTCCACAAAACCTACAATAGAATCTTTTATCCACTCCTTACGCAACGAAAACTCCCAAAGAAACGATGGCATATCCACTTGTTCCCTCAAAAATGCCATAAATACATTTGTCCATTGCTTAAAACCATTTTTAACTACTGCCTCATAAATGCATATTTTATGTATATTGCAGGAAGCACACCCGTCATCTGAGCGATCCTAAAGAACCTGAGAAATTGTCTATTCCCAAAGCTATCTCGTTCCTTGCTTCCACATGGAAAATCTTGAAAATCATAAAAGATCGGTAACGACTTTGTCACAACAAGTCAAACCATCTCCGATTGTAAATTCCCAGCCGCGCAATGCACAAGTTCCCATTTTTCCCACAATTTATCCAATTTCAGAAACACAGAAATCAATCCACTGTTACGTATCCCGATGTGCAGGCGACATTAAACAAACAAATATCTATATATGTAAATGAATAAATAAATAAAATAACAATAAATTTTGAATATAACAATTAATTGTTTTGGTTAAGTTTTTTATATGTACCCATATTTTTAAGTTAAAAGAAAATCATACGTATCATATCATATCATAAAATAGAACCAAGAATAAAATTAAAATAAAAGCATTTATAGTCACATCTAGGTATTACGTAATATTTAGTTAAAAAATAAAATTTGTAACAAAAAAAAAATTAATAAAAAAAATCTCAGTATAAATAAAATGGCAGAAAAAACATATTCCCAGTAGCAAAAAAAAAAACAAACAAATTTGTTGTAAGTTATTTGGGATGAAATTTTCTGTTGATATGATTCACTTCGTTGTTGTTTACATATCGTTATAAAAACAATGAAAATTTTGAATCAAGGGATGTATCAATGGATAGAGGTATCAATGTATCGATGTATCAAGTGATAGAACTTGGAAAATAAACATAAATAGAATCAAGAAGCTGTTTGAAGTGCTTAGCCTCAGAAGTCCTCGAATCGTAAAATCAAAAAGCCCAAGGGAACATCAAGATCTAGCCCAAGAAGGTAGTAAGCAGACAGCAGAGGTGTTTAGGACGCAGTGCAGCTTGACGTCTCGTCATCAAGCAGAAGTGATTAGAGGTACCGCAGCAGAAGCAAGTGAAGTATCAAAACCAACCTGAGGTGGCGATTCATGTTGGAGGAAGCAGAAGTGAACAGAATTAGCGCATGAAAATTCACAGGTGGTTAGAATCACCGCAGCACAATTCACGTAAATTAAATATTTTATATTTATTGATTTAATTGATCATTTCTATTAGTTTATTAATTTTATCTAATATGAAGGAGTAAGCTCTTTCTGTGTGTTTGTGTGTGTTTATGTGACAAAAGCCTTCAATTTCGTTTGGCGACACGTCCTCATCAATAAACTTCGTGCTGTTTTCAACCTCCATCCATTATTATGCATGTTACTCCTGATCTTCCTCATCTTCTCTTAGAGTTTGTAGTGTGTGGAGTTAGTGCGATTTAGTACTGTGACTCCCTTATCTGTGAGCATTATATGCCCACTCAATTTAGCGCAGTCAGTCTTGTCCTACTCAAAAGACAAGACGGGTACCTAGAGTTTGGTTTCCTGTGCAATGTTCTTAGGAACGCCATGTTACTGTTTTCGCGGTTGTCTATTGTGTCGAAGAGCTTTAGAGTCTTGTCTCGTACAGATTTTTCAACGGTCTCTATTTTGATTTCTTTGTATATGTCCGTGTTTTTGACTTATCATGGAGTTCCCAAGACTTTCCTTATCACTCGATTTTTGAAGGAGTTTGTTTTTGTCGTCTAGTAGGAAGTGGAACTACCGTACAGTAGCGTCGGTCGTATAATCTGCTTAAAGATTAGCACTCTATTTTTCAGACTAATTTTTTTTCGATGCCAGAAGAGGACGGATTGTGGATAGGAGGCCTATGCAATGTCCTCGTTTGTTATGTATGTGCTGTTTCCAAGTAAGTCAGTCCTCGAATGCAAATCCGAGATATTTTGCTGTTCTGTTCTGTTCTATCGGCTTATTGTCGATTGTTATTGTCTGTGGATTTTGTCGTAGCTTCCGGGTTATCAATATGGCTTTTGTCTTGTGCTGGTTGATCTTGATCTTCCATCTGCGAAAGTTTTCCAAAATGGTGGTCGTTGAGCGTTGCAAATTTGAGGTAATGACTTTTGCTTGTCGTCCTGTGGTGATAATACAAGTGTCATCAGCGTAAAGTGATATTTTTACTGATTGGGGCAAACTGGGGAGATCAGTAGTGTGTGTATTGTAAAGAATCGTTGAGTTCGGTGATTCTTGAGGAACTCCAGCTTCAATGGTTCACAGGATTGATGGGCAGTTGTCAATTTCGACGCGGAATATTCTGCCCTCTAGGAAGGAGCAAATGATTTGGATGAGTTGTAGTGGCAAGTTGAGTTCATTCTGAATATAAGTCCCCCGTCCCAGTCACGGTCAAAGCCTTTGATGTTAAGCGCAACTAGTCCTGTTGACTTTCTGCTTTCTAGACCTATTCTTATGTGCTCGTGCTTAAATTGCACTCCCGGTATGATATTTCTGTCATATAATGCCTCGGTAAGACGGTGCAAAATCACCCTTTCTGCAATTTTCTGCCATCGACGAAAGGAGGCTGACTGGCCTCAAATTTTGTGGAAATGTTTGGTCCTTTTGAGGCTTGGGAGAAACAATAATTGTCGCTGATTTCTATGCTTTCCGATACTTTCGCAGCTGAAATATTGCGTTTATTATGATGACGGACTTATAGTACATATATTGTCTGGTAGCCATTTTAGCATGGTATTCGTTATTGTATGATTTCCCTGTGCTTTACGTTTGTTCAGCGCTTGTACTAGTCCTTTGATTTCGTATATGTCTGTTGGCAGTATTGTCTGGTCGTTGTTCTCTTGTGCTCTCAGGAGCTTGTCGGCCGAATCAGATATACCATCCGTATAGTTATAGTTCTCGCCGTCCGACAAATTTTCCTTGAATTGCATTTCAAGGAATTCCGCGAATGCTTCGGCTTTTCCTACACTGTCGTATTGTGTTCCGTTTTGGCCATGCATTGGAAATACTTGTTTCCTGCCTCTCAGTCGAAAATACTTGGACACTCTCCAGAAGTCGTCGGAACCAGGGTCAAAGCTTTCCCATTGCTCATTTTTTAATGCGATTATTTCGCCACGTATTTCGTTTGTTAGTCACGTAGCTTCCACTCTCTGCCCAGGATAACTTGTATACCTGGTTCTTCTCCAAACTTTATTCCTTCTACTTATGAGTTTTTTATTTTTTACTTATTTCAGGGAGTTCGTAGGGATTCGTTTCCCTTCTCGGAGCTACGATTGTGTTTTCCTCTTTTTTGCCTGCGTGATCTTATCTTTTAGAGTTTCTACTGTTTTCTCTGTATCGTCAGCCGTTTCAGGTGTTGATGCGTTTCTTTGGCTAATGAGACTTGGAAAGCGTTCGCGACCGTTATTCTTCTTTCTCGTACGGGAACATCTAGAAAAATGTTTCCTACTCGGAATAAAACCGGCTTGTGGTCTGATGATAGTTCGTAGAGGACTTCGAGGCCAACATCGTTTTTGAAATTATGTGAAATAGCGATGTCTAGTGCGTGGCCGTGTATTCGCCCATAGTGGGTCAGTTCGTTGGGATTATGCAGGCTTAGTTGATTTGCCGTGCTGAACATATGTAGAGCCCGGCTTTGTTACTTCTCACAGCTCCCCAGAGGCGATATATGGCGTTGAAATCTCCGGCGATGAAGGTTGGACCATCGAAGGACATCGGTGTCTTGAGGTCATCGGCATGGAAGAGTCAACCTGTTCTGATGGAATTGTCTCATCTTTCTCACATCTCGCACTGTTGATGGCTTACTTGTAGATGCCACTTCTCATACTTTCTCTGAAAATTCAATTCCAAAGAGAATTTTACAATATTCAGACGTTCACATCAATTCACATTCTCTTGCAATTTTAAACTCCTCGGCAGCCGTCTAATTACGTCAATGAAGAGTTCGATGTAACGTAGTTGGTAAACGTGAAGTTTTTCCGCTCTTTCGTACGGCTCTATTTTCTGGTCTAATCTGTCTATCGGGTGGTACAAAGTGATCTAACTGCAGATCTCGCGTCATTGTGCAGCAACGTTAACGGTGAAAGTCTGTAACACACAACTCTAGATGAATACATTTCTATTAGTTTTCATTTTACAAAATGCTCGAACTCATAAAAAAAAGAATGTGTCTTTTTAATTAAGTCAATTTTCAATTTACGAATGACGAGATAACAATGGAGGATGCAACGATTATTCAGGAAACTTAAGACACTCGTCAATTTAATGTATAGAAAGCCTCGCAATGAGCCTGCAAAAAAGAAGAAGCTGCTGAGTCAGGATGAAAGAAACTGTAAGAAATGGTTATTCCAACTATACTAAACTTTTAAAATATTGTTGATGAATCTTGTATTTTCGTAATTATTTTTTGAAAATTAGGTTTTATTTCAAAGATCAAGCCGTTATAGATTAAGTAACCTTAGAGCTGTTAGCACTTAAGCATAAGTTGTAAAGAAAGTGAATTCGCTGAAGTCGCTGTCACTAAATAAGTCCGAACGATTAGGGTCGAAAATCGACTGCGTAAATAAAAAATTCACAAAATTAAAGTCTTGATCATTCATAATTAGCAAACTGTCCATCATAGAAAAACAATTCGTGGAAATATGCAGATTCTCTTATAATTCCCCTTAAAATAATACAATCCAATGAAGACTTTATCTCCACACGGCAGGTAAGACAATGTACTATAGAGTAGAATCATACGATTTATGGGAAGTAATGAAAGCTTGCTTGCAATTCGCCTGAAAACGAAATTCCTCAAAGTATAGTTGATCAATGTGCACTGATCAACATAAGGACGAAAAAAAGATAATATAGTTAAACCTTAGATTTGCCTACCTCGCAGACAACGTACTTGGGCATAAATGGCTGTTAATAATTTTAATATATTAGACCATTTTGGGTACGGCAAAGACGGGTCTCAATCAAAGTTGGTGTCCGCACGTACGGAGGAGCCAATTATAACCCGGATCTTTCTTGTTTAAATCAACCTATAGTTTGCAAGCAACGTATAGCATCAGGGGTAAAAGCCTTAGCAGAGACTCTCGAGACCTGTAGTTCCCCATCCTCTCAGACACATCGCTGAAAACAAGCTGTGAACGGAAGTCATGGACACACTCAAGAACATGATCCAACAGACTTTTGGACATCGAGTTCGGCGCAAAAGGAACGGTTGGATTCATGATTTCTACCATAATACTTTGGGCACAAAGATCTCGTTGTCTAAGTTTCAAAAGCCCACAAAGTCCAATGCCTGGGACAGAAGACGCTATTTGAACTTAATCGTCGTCTGTCCCAGGCATAAAGTTATCACATCACAAAATTTTGGCGGCCAGCTAAAATTAGCATTTCGTAAAAAATTCATATTCAGAGAAATGAATGACAAGTCGCATCCTCTTTTTGAAGGTAAACGTTCATCATACCATTTTCAGTTTGGGTAACTATATTGTAGCTAATCAATAACATTTATCGCGCAGGGGGAATGCTGGTCAACAGGAGTACTAGAAGCCAGTATTCTCTGGGGAGTGTCGCCTCCACGTACCCGAGGACCTGGAGGTCACTGCAAGCCCTCTCCAGCGGAAAACGACACTGCAACGACTCTGGAAAAACGAACCCACCAACGAATTCCAATAGGCGCACTTGGGCTGGCGGACACGATATTTTGGACAAAGTACCACCGAGGTGAAACTCGAGCGCGAACGGCTCCAATATAAGTATCATACCGTCTCCATCCCGGTAAAACCTTGGCAGGCCTCGGAGTACGTTCGAAGCTCGCACCATTAAGTCGGTGGTGTAGGTTCGGTTGAGATGAACTCCCGATTAGGGCTGGCCTGGCTCTGAGCACCTGTCCCCATAAGGGCTGGTGCCAACCCTTGCATGGCCTCTCTGCTTTGCCCAGACACCCATGGGACCATTTATGCGACTACACATACGAGTGGCGATAGCGGCTCCGAGGCGGGACCCTTCTAGCATGATGCCTTATAAATTAATACCAACTGAAACAAAATCAAAAACATCGAGCGAACAAACAAACCCAAACGACAAACGGACGAACGACCACAAAAAGGCAGAGAGCCTCTACCAACCACAAATACTGACGGCACTCGGACGCAACAAGGAAACAATGCGCACGCCGGACCGTCCAGTAAAACTAGGGGCAGCATGAACAACTAATACCTGGGAAACACACAGAGGGAGAAACCACCGATGACATTCAGATCATGATTCGACGCGATGCTGCCACTGACACTGCTTCTGATGCCATCAGAGCTCTAGATCCTAATGCAAACAAAGAAAGCCCGCCTCAAAACCAGGGGCAGGACAATCTCATTGTATTGGATCGGCGCGAAGAAGAGCGTCTTATGCGTAAGGCAGGAAACATAGTTAAAAAGATCAAAGCTTCCTGCAATACCCAGAAAAACATAATCATGGACATTAGGGACGGTATTTTAGAGCTTGAAGAGCTCTTAGATCGTATCGGGCACTACAGACGCAAATGGCTTAAAGCGGAGGAAGAGCAAAAGACCAGTACCTCGGTCGAAACGCAAGTTATTCCCGCCTATAGCGCTACCAAAAGAGTTGCCAGTAGCCCAATTCAAGGGGCCCGAAACAAAAGGAGGAAGGACGAAGCAGCAAACAGACAGATTACGTCGAATGATGGATTCCGGGTGGCCTCAACCAAGGCCAACAAAAAAGCGTCCAGAAAGCTCCTTATTGAAAAAGTCACCAATGATAAGCTCATTCCTGGAGACAAAGGAAAAGATGCCGCAAACAAGAAACAAGAACCACGAAGCAAGCCACGCCGCTAAACCCTAAGGCATGCACTGCTGGTCGTACCGACGGATGGGAGAACTTACGCAGGCGTTTTGCGGGTAATCAAGGGAGCTGTGAGACCCGATGACACTAAACTGCCATCAAAACCGTCCGACCAACCAAATCTGGTGGCCTGCTTGTAGAATTTGGACCTGAGGCAACAAATAACGACTCATTCCGGGATGCAGTCAAAAAAGCTCTAGGGGAAAAGGCAACAGTAGCTTCACTTGAACCAATGGCCACCCTCGAAATCAGGGACATTGACTGCGTTACCGACAAGACGGAGGTGGAAGATTGCCTCAAAAGGGTTTCACTCGAATTAACTGCGATCAAATTACGACTAACCCCTGAAAATAATAGAGGACAGCACATGGCCATAGTCAACTTAACCGAGAAACATGCCGAAAAACTTCTCTGCATGGGCAAAATAAAAATAGGTTGGGTGGTCTGCAGCATACGGCGAAGAGCAGTTCTTCTCCACTGTTTCAAATGCCTAAGCTACGGACATACAGCACAAGGCTGCAAATGGCCTGATAGGAGCTCCTTGTGCTGTAAATGCGGCTATGCAGGACATAAAAGAACAGAATGCACGGGAAATGCGCACTGTATCCTCTGCGAGAACGCTGATCCCAGACCTGATGACCGGAGACATATTCCAAGGACAGGGAAGTGCCGGGTACTCAAAGAAGCCCTAATAAAAGCCAAAGCAGCTCTGCAATGACCCGTGTCCTACAGATAAACTTACATCGGAGCTCAAACGCCGAAGACCTGCTTAACCAGTTCGCGAGGGATATGAAAGCCGATCTATTGCTGCTTAGCAAAAAACACCGAGATAAAAATTCATCAGCTTGGTACCCTGATGAATCTGGTACTTGTGCCATATTGGTTCGAAACAGCACACAACTAAGAGTTCGAGGCCATGGGCAAAAACATGGTTTTGTGTGGGTCCGTTACCCAGGAATAACATTTTTTAGTGTGTACTTGACACCGAACGAACCAATAACATCTTTCCAGGCGAAGCTCAACACTTTGGAGGTCACCCATCTTGAGCACAGTAGGTCGTGTTCTTATCGGCGGAGACTTTAACGCCAAGGGCATTGAATGGGGCATGCCTAAGTCAGATCCCAGGGGGAATCGAATCCTGGAGATGGCAGCCAGAGTAGGGCTAGCCGTGGTGAACACTGGTAACACTCCCACTTTCCGCCGCTTGGGCTGCATGGGCATCACCCCGGACGTGACATTTGCCTCGAAGTCCCTCTCCTCTATGACACACAATTGGAGAGTTTCAGAGGACTATTCGGCCAGTGATCATCAGTACATAGCATTCGAGATCCGCGACAACGTTCCTAAACTCCCAGACACTCAGCGCTCCGCCTTCGTGTGGAATACTGAGAGGATGGACGTGGAGAAGTTTGTCGACTCGCTCATGACATGCTTACCACCGCTTGGCTCATCACCGGGGACCAGAGAACTGACTGCTGAAGGCATGGTGAACTCCACAATGATGGTACTCATTGTACCATTGATATTCATTGTATCTCCGCTTGTAAGTCATCTATGCCCCGCGGGAGACCTAGACACGGAAAGCCTCCAGTGTACTGGTGTTCCACTGAAATAGCTGAGCGAAGAAGGGAGTGTCACAAACTCCGGCCGCGAAGCCAGGACGAGGCATGCACCAGAATGGCAGTATATCGGAAGGCCAGAAAATGATTTCGCAAACTGATCAACAGGATTAAGTCCCGTTGTTGGCTGGACCTCGTCGAAGACGTGAACAGGGATCCGTGGGGCTTGGGCTATAAACTAGTTATGCGGAAGATCGGCGCTCTACGGGCCCTCTGCGTACTTGAAGCGGACATGAGAGACGAGATAGTACGGGCACTTTTCCCCAACATTCCGTCCGCGTTGATGCCGCCAACAGGGAAACAACATCAGACTGTCCACTCTTCACGTGAAACGAACTGGAACTAGCAGTTCTCTCCATGAACGCGAAGAAGGCTCCGGGCCCAGACGGTATTCCAGCCGAGATACTGCAACTGGCCTATCACTCTTGCTAAGACTTGCTGCTCAGTACGTTTAATGCCGGCTTGCGGGAAGGCGTTTTCCCTGAGCGTTGGAAGATGGCAAGACTCGTGCTGATCAGCAAGGGGAAGGGAAATCCCGAGTCGCCGTCAGCATAACGATCGTTATGCATGCTAGACACGGCCGGGAAAGTGCTCGAGAAACTGAAAAAGAAGACTCACTGACGTCATTGGGGATCTCTCCAGTGGTGTGGACATATCTGCAACGCGATATTATTGTAACTAATCGTAATTCCTTCCTATCCATCCGTGGAGAAAGAGAGATTTCCTTTAGCCTGTAGACATCGCTAAGCGATGATTAATGAGGCCTAGTCCAAAGTAATGTGACAAACAGTTCCAGGCTAGGTTCCCTGTGACAGGGGAGGTGTTTAGTCGGTAGTCCGGTAGCGGGGGAGTCCGACACTCAGGGCGTAAATAGCCTTCACCTCCTTACCCAAAAAAATAAAATTAATAACATTTAAGGGAATCATTAATAATCATTTGAAGGCAGAAATTTTTATTCTTGATCGCATTAAGCTCAACCATAATGCAATCTGTCCGTGTGCTATCGACAAACGACGCTTTGAATGTGGAACAAATGGTATATTTTCAGTAAATTGTAAAATAATACCCGAACGTCATGTTATTTTTGGGAAATCCGCAAAAGAAGGCTGAGCCCGATGCAAGCAAGAACCGTAACCAGCCCTCTCCAGGCTTGGATTGGGAAAAAGTTCATTGTAATGTAAGAATGGTAAGTTCATCATTTTAGTAGTCACAGGATGGTGCCTTTGGTGCCTTCTTCACAAAATGCCTTTATGGCTAAAAAGTTACGTCTCCTTTCTCATTTTGTGATTTAAGTGTTATGATATACGAAGAAACCATTAAAATTATGGAGGTTTTCCGGGTCTCTTCGAAAAAAGTGCAACACTTTCGGCAAGTGCAAAACATGATGGGTTTCATTCGTATTCAATATTATTTTGATGCTTTGTAAATATCCAACTACAGGAATTGGACCAGAAAATACTCTTACTACTACTACGTTCTTAAAAACTCTTCCAGACGTTTTTGCCCTACTTTTTGTTTCATGCTCACCAAAGCTATGAGGGAAATCATTTCTGTCAGCCATTTCCAGTACTAACTCATAAGCTGATCATTAGAGTTTAGTGTCAATCAAAGCAAATCAGTCGCTTCAAATCTTGAACTTTCCATGTGACGAAATGTTGCTTTCCGAGATCTGACACCTTTGAGCTTCATGTCCTCCAAATATTTTTGATGCTTTCAGCCAACCCATTTAACATTTTCGTCTAACATCACTTCGATATTTTAACATCACATTAACATCACTTCGGTATTTTTTTGGATTGATTTTGCACTCGAGGGCTGACGATTAGTAGCACGTTTATAATTTAAATTATTATTTAAAAAATCAATAGCCTATTCAAGTGAATTCTGTAGCTGATTCTAAGATAGCATAAGCTTCCGTGTGTTCCGGGAAGAATGTTACATTTTCTTCGACAAATATGATTAGAAATCGTCATCTTTATCATTTAGGATTTGAGGTTCGCCCTGTAAACAAGGGATATCAGTAGACAAATCCTCATAAAATAACGAATACTGCTCCTGTTGATAACATTTAATGGAAGTGGGCAGCTTATATGTACGAATTGATGTAAGGACATGTCCATTTGACTTTGACGTCAGAGAAATAATGAAACACAAGTCATTATAATGACGTAATAATGTACATAGATGTCATTATGTCCGATGAATGTCGATGTTGTTTTGTTCTTATGAATTTCCAAAAACAAAATTATTACAAAAATACAACCGATATAGTTATCATTGAATGAGTGCAATAGCGAACTTCTTGAGGTTTAAAAATATGGACTACGAGCATGGTAAAAAGAGAAACACTTAAAAATTAGAAGAAAAAAAATTCGATACGAATCAACACTTATGGTCACGCTCGGTGAACGATTGGAAGCAACGCGATGATCTTTTGGACAGTTTCACGAAAGCCTCCCAAATCATGTGCACACTGAAACAATACCAATGAGCTTTGACCTAATAATTAAAACAAGGACAGTTGAGAATAACTTTTACGGTGCAATAATACGTTTGAGTCATACGACTTCATCCGCGCTGCGACTCTATCTACTATCTTCCATACTTTTTTTTTCTCTCAGCAACAATGTTTTTTTCTTAAAAATACCGATGTATCTGCAAATTTGGTGTCAATTACCGTTAGATTGGAAGTTAGTTTGAAGTTTCAGCTGAATTTTTTGGTTGCGCTCATTGGAAAAGAGTTTTTCCAATAAGTTTTGGTACACCATTCCCAAACCGAAATTTCTCTCAATGCACGAAATGACAGTCTCATTTCAACAAAATATTATATTAAAATGATTTTAATAAATATAATTTATTAAAAAAAATTTTTTTTGTGTTTTTGTTTCCTCGTTGTTTGCCAAATGTCACTCATATACCCTCATATATTGTTGAAACTTTTTACATTTTTAACACACAAAAATTTATCCAAGATTTTTCTAATATTCTTCCTAATTCATTTCATCTTTACAATAAATTTAAATCAAAAGCGACTTTTGACAAACGTTAGATACCATTTAGCAAATGTTTGTAGCAAGACTAAGTTTAGATACATGAAATCGTAAGATAATGCTTTAATTTTCAATTCATGTATGTCGCGTTCTAATTAACGGAATCTGCTGCATGGTGGTATAAATGTCCTCTTCTGTTTGTTGGAGACTTGTGGATTTTTCTTCTGCTGGATGATTTTCAAAAGTGTAATTCCTAGTGGGTTTTCTATATTTGGCATGGAGATGGGATGTAAACAACTCATAGATATCCAAATTAATCAAATGCGACTTATCCATGAGTTTTTATAAAATCAAAAATAAAATTACACAAACATACTTGACACGCTGACGTACACTTGGAAATCAATGAGTGCTTCTAAGAACAGAGTTTTTGTTTTTTTTTTGAATATTATGTTGTTCTTAGGAAGTCTTATAAGGATTTCATGTTTACAGATTAGAATTGTTATTATTTTGGACACATTTTCCTAATAAAACAGTAGACTTCTATAGCAAGTAATTGTTTTTCATAGTTTCCATTTCTTTGATATGCAGAAGAAAGCTTAGACGTTAAATAGGTAGAGTACAAAACTCTATTTTGTGCAACATATTCATGTACACTGGCGGGCAGAAAATCGAGCCACCCATATTTTTTTGATTTATGCACTCGTTACGTACTTTTTAAAAATCCAATTATGTTGAACGTGACTTTTAGTAACATTCTTAGTAGAGAATGAGGTGTTGTTGTCAGTGATAGTAAGAAGACGTCTTAAAGAACGTAATTTAAAACCATATAGACCCGCAACAGGACCTAAACTCAACACAGCTCGTAAGGTAGCAAGATTAAGTTTTGCACGCAAACACCGTGATTAGATGTTACACTATATATAAATCACACACCTTGAATTAACACAAACAAAGTAGACATAAGTATTTTGAATTTAAGTTTATAAGCAAAGTAGGCATTAATATTTTGAATTGAACTAAAGTAAACAAAGTAGGCATATAGAAGTGAAATTGTCTTGAACGGGAGAGTTAGTTCTTCGCGTCGAAAGGTACGAACAAGCCTCTATCTCCTTTCACCCAATATGAGGCTGCATTGGGGTGCCTTTTTGAATACCGATTCATGTATACAATAGAAATTGTATACCGGGAATATAATAAATAAAGTTGGTGTTATTAAGTGAAACAAGAGTTTTATTTATCTTCTCCGTCGAAGAAACATAAATGACGCAGTCGGTAGGATACGCTTAGTGAAAGTTCGCGTGATTTTTTAAAATCTTTAAAGCGTATCGACGTCGCGTCCGCGAAAATAAAAACGTGGATAAGAATCCATTTTTTTTTGTACACCGACGCAAAGAAAGTTGTTTCTAAGAAGAAACAGCCTCTAGACGGAGCACCAAAATCCCGGGAACAAACAGTGTCCTTTAAATACAAAAGTGAATAAAAGAAATATATAAATAGTGAAAAAAGGGAAAAATAACAAAAGAAAATACGACCTACAAATCGAAACCCGGCAGAGTCCTATGAAAACAAAAACAAAAAGCGAATTAAATGTCACGATAGTGAAAATAATAATTGTGAAAAAAAGAAACAGTGGAAAACCCAATCACAAAAAATAAAATATAAAAAAACAACAACAAAGAAGGATTGCAAGATTCCAAGAAAAAAAAGGAGAAGTTGTTCCGGCAAGAGGAAGCAGAAAAAAAACGTATATCAAGTAACATAACCTTAAATTAGATTTTTCAAATTTTAACAAACACATTTTACATTTACATCGATTTTGAATACAGAATATTGATTAACATTTTAATTTGCTTTAATAGTGTTTGACTTTCTGGGGGTTAATAACTTTTATATATTGATAAATATCTTTTATTTATAATAGACAATATTGCAAAAATTTTGTAAATTCATGAGTATTTGTGTACGACCTTTGTTATAAGGGTGGTTTGGATCGAGAATTAAAATAATTATCAAAATGACGCACGCCGAAGCAACCAACGCCATTCAAATAAACCCCCTGAAATACTTAAATAGCTTACCCGAATTCGATGGCAAATCCGAAAATTTACATACCTTCATCAACTTGGTTGAAAAGGTTAATCCAATGCTTCAAGCTTTTAACGAAGCATCACAACTTCTATTCGGCGATATTATCAAAAGTAAGCTGAAAGGTAGAGCAAAAGAAACTCTCGAAATAAATTGTAATGCCACACTTTGGGAAGATATCAAGCAAGTCCTCCAAAATAATTTTGGCGATCGCCTCAGCTTAGACGAACTTTACGATAATCTACGTGGCACAATTTTTAAAACAAATACGCTAGATTTCTATAACGAAATCAAAAGTAAGTTGAGGAGACTCAACAACAAAACTTTAGTTGTTTTAGGTGCGGGTAATACCACAAACGAGTGCGCCCATAATAACATGAGAACTGCCCTTAACATCATTAAAAATAAAACCCCTGAACCCATGAAGACTATCCTTTTCTGTCGACATCCTGAAAGTCTTGAAAAAGCTATGGATATTTTATTTATAGCGGGCTACGCCTATTATGGATCTAATGGGCAAATTCATCGATCTAACAGACAAAACAACGTAAACAGGACACAGAGACCCGTCAATCAAACTCACAATAATAACTCTAATAATAGAACACATAATGATTGTTATTCTAGGATAGATAATAACGATAATCATAGATTAAGAAATATTAATTATAACAAGAATAATAACAGGAGACCTAACAACAACAGTTATCACGATAATAGTGATAAAAATAGGTTCCACAATAACCATTACAATAATGGATTTAATAATGATAATTATAATATGTCTAACAACAATTATAGCGGTAACCATAATAACCAACAAAACAGACTAAGGAATCGCAACCAATGTAACGACGCATAAAATCCCCATAACTTAAATCAATATGAAAATCCAAATAGCCCTCGATATTTCGAGAGGCATCGAACTCCTGAACCCATGGATATTAATAAAAACGAGGCCGCAGAAAATTTTCGGCTACAGGCCTCGGACGAAAACTTCCTCGTATAAACATGAAATCAAAATCCAAAACTCTGAAATTCATTATTGATACAGGAGCTACACACTCCATCATAAACCCAGGTATCTGCCATCCCAAATGGAAAACAAACACCCCCAGTGTTTATCTAAAACTCTACAACATATGATCAATATAACTTAAAAAGTACGAATTCCTCTCTTTGAAGAGTTAGCTGATAGTACTCAAGAAATAGAATTTTTCTTATGTCAATTCCATGAACTTTATGATGGAATTATAGGAAACAATATACTAAGACAACTCAACGTAACCATCGACTACAAGAACCAACTGTTACGTTCTGGGGACAAAACGGTCCCAATACTCTTCGAAAAACAAGACATTTCACTTTTCAGGAAAGACCTCCAAAGATGGGAACGTCCAGCTAGAGGAAAGTATATATGACGTAAAAGACTCTCAAATGCCCGTCCTAATAAAGATATTAGGCGACGGCCTTATTAAGGTCAAATTTGGTCCCCAAGAGAGTACACCCGTAAGCCTTGAAAATTTCAACATAATAGAAAGTAAATCAAAACGGTCCAACTCCATCGTAAATGAAATTAGAATAGACCATCTTAACGAGGAAGAAAAACAGAAATTGATACCGATGGTCATTCCGCACCAGTATGGATTGTGCCAAAAAATAGATGCAAGTGGAAAACAAAAATGGAGACTTGTTATCGATTATCGTAAACTTAATGAAGTCACAATCGACGACAAGTACCCTATCCCCAATATTGATGAAATCCTGGAAAAACTTGGAAGAAGCCAATACTTTTCGACGCTCGATTTAGCAAAGAGTTTTTATCAAATAGAAATAATGGATAAAGATATCCATAAAACCGCCTTTAACGTCGAAGGTGGACATTACGTATTCCTACGAATGCCATTCGGGCTAAAAACAGCCCCTGCAAGCTTTCAACGTCTTATGAATAATATTCTTTCAGATTATATAAACAAGATATGCCTATTCTATTTAGATGACGTGATTGTATTCTTAACTTCCTTGCAAGAACACGAAGATTCACTAAACAAGATTTTTAACAGATTCCGGGAAACCAAGTTGAAAGTTCAGTTGGATAAATCAGAATTCTTTAAACACGAAACTGCTTTTCTGGGACATATCGTTACAAGAGAGGGATTAAAACCCAACCCACAAAAACTGGAATGTGTACGAAAATTTCCTATACCAAAGACCCCGAAACAAATAAAACAATTTCTCTATTTATTTCTTTATTATATTTCTTTCTTTATTTATTATAGGAAATTTATTAAGGATTACCCCCAAATCATCAAACCGATGACTAAATACCTGAAAAAAGATGCAAAATTAAACTGTTCAGACCCAGAATACATTGGAGCTTCCGAAATCATAAAAACCCTTCTTACTAATGAAACCATCTTAGCCTATTCAGATTTCGATAAAACTTTCGTTTTGACAACCGATGCAAGCAAATACGCTCTTGGTGCCGTACTTTCCCAAGAAGGATGACCAATTAGCTACGCAAGCTGCACACTAAACGAGAAATCACCTATAGCACCATAGAGAAGGAAATGTTAGCCATAATCTGGGCAACTAAGTACTTCCGACCCTATCTTTTCGGAAGAAAATTCATAATAGAAACAGGTCATAGACCACTAACATGGCTTTTTTCTATAAAAGAACCCAATTCCAAATTAGTTAGATGAAGACTTTGACTAGCCGAATTTGACTTTACAATTAATTATAAGGAAGGTGCAAAAAACATAAATGCCGATACTCTTTCATTCTAGAATTCCTATCTCCGAAATAAATTTAGCAGAAAACGCAAGTAATATACCCACAAGCAGCTCGTGTAATAACGTTGTCAAGAATGAAATAATTATAAAAAAATCAAATTCAGGCTCTCTCCGAATGGAAAAGGAAAGGATTTTTGACAAGAATAGAACTATAATTCATACAAAGCACTTAAATGAATCCGACACCATTATCCTGTTGAAAAACCACTTTAACCCAAACGGTTTCAATGCAATTTTTGTAGAAAATGAAGAATTCTTTCAAGTCATACATTCTGCTTTCGGTAATAATTTCATTATCAACGGTAAATTTAGAACTATCAGATGCAATGCCCTACTAGAAGATATAAGAGACGAAGAAAAATCAGCAAAAATTATCGAACAAGAACATTTGCGAAATAACCATGGTGGCATAGAAGAAGTTTCAAGAGAACTTTAAACAAAATACTATTGCCCAAAACTTTTTGACAGAATCACAAGTTTGATAAACAATTGTGAAATTCGCAACTGTGAAAAATACGTGCGAAATCCACCCACGAAATCCTTAATTAAACTTACTGAAACCCCCCAAAAACCTGGTGAAATTATCCATGTAGATGTATTCTACACACTCGAAAAACTATTATTATTAACGATCATAGATAAGTTTTCGAAACATGCTTGCGCAATAAGGATCCTCGCAAGAACTTGGAACGAGTTCAAAAGAGGATTAACGTATTATTTCAGCCAATTTGGCACCGTCAAAAAGTTAATAGCTGATAATGAACTGGGATTCAAAGCCATTCCCTTGACAGATTTCCTTACGAACGAAAATGTGGAAATTCACTATACTTCTAGCAGTAACCATACTTCTAATGCAGACATAGAAAGACTGCATAATACAATAAATGAACACATACTGTTCACGCTACTGCGTGCACGAATTTTATATTAATTTAAAAATCATACTTCAAATAAAAGAGAGTTCCCGCGCGCGCTGGTGGTCGCAAAATCATGAAGTTAGGCACAAACCGCGCGCATGCACGGCAAATGTGTAGTAGACGTCACTTGTCCGCGTACAGTCCGACCGCACTGCAGTGAAATATAAAAATTCAAACATGTAAAAAATAAACATTGTAGTTGAATACAGTAATATATACAAGTTCAAACACATACTTATTAAAAACGGATAAAGTTTTAATAGCTTAATATATCTACTGAAAATTCTTAAGTTATTTCAAGACAAGTTATTCTAATGGAACAGCAATTCTGTACCTACTGTCAACTTGTACACATACGATTATTAAAGCATGATTACCTTAATAATCAGGGTACGGTTGAAGAGAAACTACTCAAAATTATATCATTCTACAACAACACTATTCTCTCTACCACAAATAAATGGCCAATAGACTTCATTAATGGGAAAATACATCAAGACAAATACAATTCTATACACGATATGATCCTCCAGAAAAAACAGAAAATTATCAATAAATTGAACCAAACCAGATCTAATAATGAAATTAATGCTGGATTTAATTTTATTAAAGAAACTAGAGGAGGGAAAAACCACACCAAATTTAGAAAAATCAACGCAACAAAATTGGATGAAGAGGATATTATGGACCTTGAAAATCAAATGAAATACTTCCGAATTCACATTAAAAGTAAGAAGAAAAACCAAAATTTCAATCATCCAACAATTAAAGCTACAAGGAAGAAGAAAAGTAAAAATCACCCTTCAACTTCTCGTCCTCCAGCCCATGACCAAAATACATAAAATATGTATTCTCATATCTCTTTCAGAAACGACTCTACTCCTAATGATAACCTTCTGCACAACGGTAAAAACATCCTTACCAAGACAGAACTAGAGTCTTTAGAAACTTCGACAAATACTTACCTATAAAAACGGTTGTTTCGTCGATTAAAATATCAAAATTAAAATTATCTAAATCATTTTTAACATTTTTTCAAAAGAAACCCTTTCGAAAGTTACTCTTGAACCGATCCCAACCATCCAAAGTAGGTCATTAATACCAATACAATAATAATAAGCCCTTACAATCAAATTTATAATGTAAATGTTAAAACGTAACTGTTAATTGTAAAATGTTAAAAAATTTTAAACATAGAACCCAGGGAATCTCGATGTAATACGAAAATATTCAATTACCAATAAATTAAAAAAAAATTTCCAGGCATTTTGATCTGTATAAACCTTTATGAAGAAATAGAACATAATTGTATTAATAATAACGTAACAATCCATGGAACATTTATGATTAAATTTGAGAATTGGCAAATCGAAACATTAAATAAAACCTATTCCAACGTTTACTTGGAAATATACGATAAAGTAGTTCTACCAAAATTGATTTAATCCATTAAAGAGAATAAAACTATGTCTATCTATGAATGCTATCCAAGCTATCTATCTGCCACCACTACCGGTCTAGTAGGTGGCTTAATTTTTTTGTAAAATTTCCAGTATGAAGTAAATGATAAGACTCAACAAATTCTGGACGTAGAGCTAGATATGTTTTAAATCTGTAAAATAATTCTTTTCGAACCTTATTTTTGTGCAATTTGTGCTATGATTTATTTCATATGATTTATTTCGTTTTTAATGCACTGGTGTGGGGATTTTGTCGATGCAATCTTGATTAGTTTTTCTTATGAATAATGCTAAAGAAGAGGAATAAATTATATTTTGTGGACGACGCATGATGCCTCTGATCATACTTGGTGCTTACCAGTTGAAATATATTTTGATTATTTTATTAATGATTTTATAAAGGAATCTCTTCACCCGAGGAACTTTTCATTTTTGTGAATTTCTCGTAGAAATAATCGGAATTCCAAACACAAAGGTCCAAAATAAGAAAATTGACTCTAGTATACCATCGAATAGCCTTGGTCTTGGCCTTGATCGTATCTACCTGTACCAGACATATGCTACTTATAGTCCTGTTTATCATTTGTATATACATATATATATAATAATTCTTTATTGATATGCCTTATTTACAGAGTTTCAACTGTTGAATTCTTATGTCTAGAGATTTGAAGGACACTTCATTACATGATGATTTATCTTTAAAAGTACTAGTATCTGTTTCGAGAGGAAAATTGACAAAAACCCCTACTAGGCTTACATCTAACTTATATCTAACATTATCTTATAATAATTATGACCTAAACTATAAACTAATTATTCTAGGCAGATCCATGGTTGAGGACACTTATTCATGGCTTTTATATATTTCTAAGTGATTGGATGAGGGGATTCGGGGAGTATACGGCTTTTTTGAGTAGATTAACTCTACGTAATTCCGCGAGTTTGCTGATAGGGGTAATATTGGCTTTTTGGTGTAGTATTCTGGAGGAGTAATAGTATGATTTATTTAGCGCCATTTTCAAGTAACGACTTTGGGTGGCTTGAAGCTTAGCTTTAAGATATTTAGCGGATTGGTACCAAGTGGGAGCTCCGTAGGTAATTATGGGTTGTATGCTCATTTTGAGGATGAGGATTTTATTGCGCAAACTCATGTGCGATTTTGAATTGAGCAGCGGATACAGAGACAGAACCGACTTGAATGCCTTAGAACTGATGTGCTCGATGTGGTTTTTAAATGTGAGTTTCCTATCTAGTCTTAGACCCAAATAGGTCAGTTCTTCAGACCGCGGAATCATTTGGCCTAAAAAGTTGATGGGTCTGTTTGGCAGCATGGTGGGCTTACGTTTTGTACTAAAATATATTGCTGCGGTCTTGTTGATATTTATTTTGATCTTCCGCCTGTAGAAGAATTGATAAATTTTCTCTAGCATTTCTTCTAGATTGGAGATAATCTGGTTGGGATTATTTCCAGTGGTGTACAGACAAATCTCGTCCGCAAAAGCCGCTAATTGGCAATTTTGGCTCACAGGGATATCAGACCTGTATATGTTGTATAGTGTCGGACTCAGGCATGAGCCTTGTGGAACACCAGCAGGGGCAGTTTTGGGAGCGGATGTTGCTCCTCGGACTTTCACCTGGTATGTTCTGTCACTCAAGAAGGACGCGATTAGCTTCACCAGGTAAGGAGGAGTACTACACTCTTTCAGTTTGTGAGTTAGAACATTATGCCAGCCGATATCAAATGCCTTTTCAATGTCAATGATCAGTAGACCCACCGACTGTTTTCGCGTGAGTGCTGCTTTTATGTCTTTGGAGACACGTAGCAGTTGGTGCTCTGTGGAATATCCATGTCTGAAGCCAAACTGGAAGTGAGGGGGGATGTCATTGTTTTCGATGTAATCCGTCAACCTTTTCAAAATAAGTTTCTCGAACAGTTTGCCAAGCGCTGGTAGTAAGCTTATTGGCCGGTAGTTGTTAGGGTCATGCGAGTCTTTACCGGGCTTCAGGACTCGTATTATGCTAGCGTGTTTCCAGCAGCCTGGAAAGTATGACATTTTCAGGCAGGCGTTGAAAAAATGGCAAATTAGCACTATCGCTTTCTTGGGAAGGTTCTTGATGGCCGTAATGGGTATTCCGTCGATTCCAGGGGCCTTACCGTTCTTCAGCCTCTTTATTTGCTCGATTAAATGTTTTATGAGAGCACCGGGAGGTAAAATGGCGGTGTTTTCGATGGATAGTAGTGACTTAGCTCCTATCACTTCTGCCATGTTGTTGCTCATTCTATGGGAGATATTGTGGTGTTTGTGGAACTTATCAGCAAGTAACTCTGCTTTACCTTCGTTAAAATGTATCTGGCTACCATTTTCGTCATTCAGAGCATATGGAAGATCATGATGTTTACGTTTTAAAATTTTTGTCAATTTCCAGACTTTCCGTGCATTGAAGTCAAGGTTGGTGAATAGATTATTCCAGCGGTTGTTTCGGAGGAGCTTTATTTTGGCCTTGATAGCTCGCGTTGAAGAGTTTACACCAGTTTTCAAGGGGGCGTCACGATTTCTCTGCCACTGGCGTCGTAGAGAATTACGTACTCGAATCAGATTGTAGGTTTCCTCATCGAGTTCAAAAGCGTGGACTTTTCTGCTATATTTTGGTACACTACAATATATTGCTCTCCAAATGGTGTTTTTGAGTTCCTCTATTCGCTGTGCAATTTTTCCCGCTGAATTTAGGGAACTCAGCGGTTCTAGAGCTAAAGAAGTTTGGTCATTTATGATTGTCCGAAATACGCGCCAGTTAGCTTTTTTGAAGCAGTAGAACCGTTTCAACATATATGACGAATTTATTGCTGCTTTTAATGAGAACATCACGGGAAGGTGGGGAGAAGAAAGCGCTTGTAAAACAGTGGGTTCAGAGGGGCAGACGTTAACATCTCCCAAGGCAAAATCAAGAGTAGATCTGATACCTTGAGGGGAATAGAACGTCGGTTCTGGGGGATGGTGAATAAACAATTTGTTACCACGTAGCATATCGTAGACTGCTTTACCTGCTTGGTTGTTGCGTGTGCAATTTCAATGCGTATGCCGTGCGATCAAGTCACGGCAAAGAAGGAATTTACTATGCGCCCTACAGAACCGCACTAGATCACTTCTCAGATTAGTGATTTTTTCCTTGGAGAGTTTCGTTCCGGGATAGTATACACCATAAAACTCAACATTGGATTCAGCTAACATTATCCCAATATTTTCAATCGAGCAGGAATTGAAGGATGGGAGAGGGGAATGTGGGATTCCCCTCTTTTTGTGGGAATGGATTTCTTAATGGCTATTGCCACGCCCCCGCCAATGTTGTCTTGGCGGTCACGCCTGTAAATTTCATAATGGGCGTGCTTGATTTTGTCTTGTGGTCTCAACCATGTTTCCGTAATTACGAAGACGTCGATGTCGCTTCTAAGGGCAAAATCGAATGCTTCAAAAAACTTATTTTTAAGGCTTTGTGCATTCAAAGTTAGCACTTTAAGCCGCTTGGCCATACAGAAACTTGATTGAAATATTTATTATGGCATTAAACTGATCCTCCTGTTTATCATTTGGTTTCATTTTTATTTGGCGATGTCTGTTTATGGATGATGCCATGTGCTTTTATGGTAACTATTTCCCGCTTATATTTACTCATTGATGCATAAATTTCACCTTTTCTAAGCCAAATATGCCAGCCCTTTTACAATTTTTTCAATGTAACTTCTTTGGAGTTTCCTTTCCGATTAAGACAAAGCTTCAAAATTTAACAACTTATTGGACAGTTCAACGTTATTATAAAAACTAAACATTTAAATAAATTTTGTCCTATAATGAGGGTTGTTGTCAAAAAAGGGTTTCATTAAACGTAAAATAAGATTTTTTGGATTCCGATGATATATTACAGGTGTCTTCACTTCCTTGGTAAAATTCGATATTTAAAAAAAAAATCAGTTGTCGTGAGCTGGTAGAATATGATTCCGTATTTGGATTCTTTCGATTTCATATCCACGGAATCATAGCATAGAATCACCAAGAGAAATGTTATCTAAGGAGAAAATGTTTTTTGAAGATTTCGTAGTACAGAATTAAGTAATGGAAGAATTTTATGTAGTTTTTCAGCATTGTTTGCTTCTTCAATGTTATAATGTACACTAAACTAATTGTAGCAAACGACGTCTTGACATTCATTTCGAAGATTCTGGATTATAGCTAAACAATTTACGACTTGACGGTACATTATGTTGAGCTTGTAATAAACACAATCCAGAAAACTTTCGTAATTTCTTTATATTTGTTTCCTTGAATTCAACTTTTGGTGAATGTCTTTTTGTGAAGCCCTTACTTTCAAACAAATGTTTACCATTTTTGTTTGTTTTTGATTTTCAAAAATTTTATCAACAATAGCTCAAGGACTCGAACATGAATTGATTTGTAGCTTTATTCTACATTAAGTTTCACTGAAGTCAAATGCTCTCATCACGTCTGCATCCTCAAGCCATTCAGTTTTCTGGCTACAAATATGCCCATCATTGTTACTCGTTACTTCACTGTTAATATCAACTATTTAAGTAATCTTTCAACGGTGAGGAACAAAAATATTTCCACTTTCTTCAATTTTATCACTTTCTAAAGAAAATTGCTTTTCTCTCTCTCAGTAATCACTAATCTCTTTCTTTTACGAGAGGGCAAGAAAATATGATAACTTGAAAAACGAAGAAACTAAATTATGAGTATACAACTTTTTTGAGAATTTGGAAAGTATAACCAATAATACATAGAGACTGAACGAAATGGTTGAAATGAACGGTTGAAATGAAAATGAACGGTTGGGGGTTGGATCTGAAACCGTGCAGGTTTCAGTTGCGTTTTATCTGTGATTCTTCGGTTTATCAGGTTTCGCTAGTTAGTTGTCCGAGAGCACAGGAGAACAGGAGATTAGGAGATTATTTAGGAGAAAAATTTGAAAAGAACTTAAACAGAATGTATAAAACACTGGCAGCTATATACGTCATGAAATTCTATCAGCACTTTAGTTGCAATTGAGTTCTCATTTTCAGACTAATTGTTTATAAAATAACTGTATCAACTATCGAAAAACAAATTACGTCATTGAAAATCAAAGGAACAATGAACTATTCAGGAAAAATTGAATTCAGCATTATATACACCTTATGCATTGTTTTTTCTTAATAAGTATATTGGACTGCTATAAACGTCTTGGCATCTACAAGCTCACGCATTGGACGTCTTTGGATGTCTATGGGCGTCTATAGCCGTTTTTTACGTCAAAGAATTTAAGTTGTTTTTACTGGAATATACTGCTGAATATGGACGTTAAAATTCAAATTGTAATGACGTGAGGACAAAACAAGATCTAATTAGCTGGCGAGTTTGGCTAAAAACGAAAGGAATACCATGCAACAACCAACGAATTCACTTGATTTTGCTCCCTGCAAGTTTTTCCTATTCGGCCGACTCAAGAAACCGCCGCGTGGGACGCAATTCAGCATCTGACACGAGATCATAGAAAAATCGAAGATAGCTCTAATGGCTATTCTGCCAAACGATAATTAAAAATGTTTGGAGGATTGGATCAGGCGCTGGCGTAAGTTCGCTACAGTCGATGGGAAGCACTTTGAAGAGGACAATATCAATGTAGATGCATAATTTGTATTGTTGATTTCCTGAATAAATTCCGGGAACTTTTTGATCAAGGTGGTATTACACAGGCAATATTTGTTTGTCACTTTTTTTATCTAAGAGATTAATTCTTTCTAGAAATTGAATTTGTTCATAAATTCATTGCTTGCAAATATCTCACTCGGTTGTCCGATTTTGCATACAACGAGGTCAAGCACATGTTCAAGAGATTTTCCTTCGATGTAGTTCATTTAAAACTCATAGTACCGATTTTAAAAGAATGCATTTGATTTAAAACACTATTTTTCAAATTAATAAATTTTCAAACTTCATGCTTTCTATATCAAAGAGACCACCGCTTATGAAAACTGTGCATTCTATTCCACCTTAGGGCA
This sequence comes from Stratiomys singularior, assembly GCA_954870665.1. Taxonomy (NCBI): domain Eukaryota; kingdom Metazoa; phylum Arthropoda; class Insecta; order Diptera; family Stratiomyidae; genus Stratiomys; species Stratiomys singularior. Next base: position 60,379,964 of record OX940879.1, on the reverse strand, counting down.
GAAATACGGAGAGACGCTTTAAGCCAAAAATCACACCGAAAGCTGTTGACACATTTGCAGAAAAAAGGAGCCTTTACAATAGCATGCGCATATCAAAATCGTCACGAACGGCGGTGATGGGTATTGGAAAGGTAGTATCCATCGCCCGCTTTGCTATAAAGCGTGGAATTATTTAACCGCACAAAAAGAGACAACACAGAAAAGGTCCCGAGATAAGAGCGAAAACACTCTCTCAGTCATAAGCAATAGTCCTGGGAGCTTGACACAAAGACAAGTTTGCTTGCACATCTGATGCCTGATCTGAGGTCACAGCTCAATCGAGTGCACGATGAGACTGATTTCCGTTTGATTGAACTCTTGATTGGGCATGAGTGTTTCCTGCTTTACAAATAAAATATGGATATTTCACGATCCTTCAATTGCACGTTTCCCATAGAGAAAGTGGACGGCACGTTTCACACATTTTTTGCCTACAAACGGTTGGGCAAGCAACCTGGTGACGTCTTCAGAGGAATCAGAGAGCTCCTCTCTCGGGAACTGTAGTCGGACCAATACATACAATTATTGGAAAATGAAATCTAATAGCCAACAATGCTTGGGGAGTCCTGGAAGTTAAAACAAGTATCCTGGAAAGCATTCTTTTTTAGCAGTTCGTTAGTCAGTTAGTTTTAAGGCGCGGGAAGTCACAGAAACACGACGCCTGGCGCGAAAGAATAAATCAAGCGGCTCCAAGCGAGGTTTTAGAGTTGGCAGAGGGATTCTGGGGGTCCCAGATTAAGAGCATGTGTAAGCTTCACCTTCTTACCACAAAAAAGGCTCAATTTACCACATAGTGGCAATTTATCATAATTTAGAAAGACTACTCAATGCGAATATGTTTTTATGTTTCTCATTTTCTCATAGCGGAAAAGTAAATGCGATATTTGAGGGACGTCCTTTTACCATACTCATGATGACAACATTACACTTTGTTGAATGTATATCGGAAAACGTTGTTACAGGATATGCAGAGTGTATATTTTGCAGAACGTGTCGGATATTAATAATTTGAGCAAAATCGTGTGTAGGGATTTCTTAAAAGGTTGCTTAGCAAAATTGTATTTTCTTTGCTTTTTGCATTCTAATGGACAAAATAAAACGAATTATATATACTCCAAGTCACTCCATTCAACCTATGTGTACTATTTCCTGCAAGAGATTGCAATTAAAATGTTGTTGAGCAATTTGCTGAGGGAAATATAAGAAGAATAAATGTTACCCTCTACAATTACAAGTATATACCGTGGGTTTGGTAAATAATTAAAAAATTGCTGCGATTGACATGGTTGCTATCGATATTGTGAGCCCTTGGAAAAATACGAAAAAGTTTACAGAGCAAACAAAGGGCAAGTATTCACTCAGCAAATTGCGCTTGATTGGAAAAATGAAGAGTTAATTAGAACGGAATTTGTTCGATTTACGATTGAATTTTAGGCATGATGCAAAGTTTACTCCTATATGAAGTAAGAAAACAACTAAGACAGGGTCTTCAATGAGGTAAATTGTTTTCTGTATAGGTTCAATACACAACGTTAAACTCCCAAACTCCTTAAGATACATTTTAAATTGCAAGTCTTCCTTTGAATGCTTTCAATTTTGTATCAATTTTCAGTTTATTTACCTTGATTTATCCCCGACATTGTATAAAATTTCAATTCGGACCTTGCTTTCATAATGGATATTTTCTTTATATCACCATTTATCATTTAGTACGCTATCGCCTCTGAAATAAATCACTTGCAATTACTTTGCAAAACTGAACAATTTCTCTGATGCGTACGAGACAAGCGGCATCTTAATGTTTAAATAAATGCTTTAAATTGTAAATTGGCTGAAACCAAGTGCCATGTGCCGATTTTTTACGGTTGAGCACTAAAAAAGTTGATTGATCTATGAATCAGACAATCAAACACGTACAAAGTTATCGGGCATTGTATGGATTATTGGCAAATCAAGGTAGTGCGTGAATTTATTTTCAGAATTTTGAAAGTATTGTCACACTTCAGGCAGAATGACGACATGCCTTAGTTTATTTCTAAATAAATGAGCAATGCGATATGAAATAATATACATGGCAGATTGCGTTGTCTCTCAGAATGATCAAAAGATTCAAGCATAGAAACATTTGTTGGAGAATTTTTTTTTTCAAAATCTTATTCAAAGAACTATTTCTTTGACAAATTTCTTTGATGACGAATTTGTTTCAAAATGATTTCGGCCAATAAAACTGTCGTTTAACAGGTTCTGCGCTCGAGTCAAGAAACAATTTCTAACAATCTTAATGTATATTTCTTACCAGTAATCAAATCCGTGCTTGCTATGCCATTTATCTCACTTAACTTACTTTATCCACACTTGAACCAAGTTCGTTATCTCAAATCACTGCACGAGATAAATCACTCAAATAACTTTAATGCACTTAACACAACACCCTCAATTCGCCAAATCAGCCGAAGTGTAGTGAACGCCCGTAAATCAAGAACGCATCGCGGTCGGATCCTTTTCGAGTGTTTCACAACCAACTGTTGATCGTCGTGTGATAATAATATTCACTCAGTTCTTAATTTTATACACGAGTACCTTAACGTAAACAGCTTCTTATCCTTATCCTCTTCTTTGCGGCAAGTGTACAACCCCCACAGTCTGATATCGCAAATCTTCAAGGAGTTCCTGTCCTTTTCAAGTCGCCGTAGTAACCGATTTGCTCTGAGCGCTCCGTATCAAAGGTAAAACACGAGTCTTGTTTTCCCACGAAGGAAAACAAAATCTTTCCGATAAACAGCCGCGAATGAAAATGATTCGCACTTAAATGAAATAATTTCATTTTAACAATATAAGGGGGAAAAGCTAAGAGCTTTTCAGTTCCGCTCGTTGGTGAATGGAACAGGCTGTGATGCAAGAATAGCCATAGCTATTCGCGCCGAATATTTCGCGTAGTAAATAAATAATGGCTTTTGGTGCTTTCTTAAATAAAAAATATATTTGAAAAATCAAAGCTTTTGTGAATAGAAATAAGTTTAACCCTCTGTACAAAATAATCAGAAATACTTAAAAAGTTTGCCCGCCACAATCGTTTTACAAAACATTAGGAGCCCACATCATTTTAATCGATTTTCACAATGTTCGTTTATAGTATCATGAAAGTTGGTATTTCCAGAAAGTTCTAATTTTGTAAATATTCTTATAGACTGAGCTGCATATAGACGTCATTGTCAACGTCTTCATCATCATCGGACAGGTCAATACTATTTTCTACATCATTTTCCGGCTCTCTGGTATCATTTAAATTCTCTTGAAATGGGAAAGTTTTTTTTAAGTGATGCAAAAAATAATACTAACAATAAATAAAAATGTTTGTCCCTTCATTCGTTTTTGACAGTATCAGAAGACTGCTGTTGAGTTAACTTATGTAACACAAAATTCAGAGATGAAAAATAAAAATATATCACAGGTGAAAATAACGAATTTTGCCTCTGAAAATAAAAAAAGGCAGTTGTAAGGTGAATGAAATTCGTCTCCAACGAGATTTATTTTGTCGCTTGTTAGCACTGTCAATGGAACACAACATCGATTTAGAAAAAAAACATTATCATATCCCATTACAATCACTCCAATGTCATTGTATCATGATGACAGTACCATGCATAAAACTGCAAAATCAGCAATGGCTCAGGCTTTAAAAGCAAATAATTCCGATGAGGAAATACCAGAACGCTACGAAGCTGTTATTTTTGATGGATTCTTCTTGTTGCATACAATGAAAAATATCCTAAAAAAAAAACATTCGGTAATATTTCGAAAAATATTATGTCTATACTAACAGCAACACATGCCCCACGAGTAGTAATTATTTTTGATCTGTACTGTACTGTAAGACATAAAGTACGAAATATAAAATACTTTATTACTGGTCCTGAACAAGTTTGACCGATGGATTTTATTAAAGAGCTACGAAATATAGAATTCAAAGAAGCTCTAGTAGAATTTTAGATCATACATTCGAGCACAAACGAAATGGCAGCGTTTATTGGGAATACCATTGGAAATGTAAATAAAAACGAATGCCATACTTATAGTGTTCATAAAAACTCTGTGATGCACCTCATAAATGATCGTTCATCGGGCTAAAGTCATGAAAAAGCTGATACAAAGATCCTTTATCACAGACGCCAAATGGTTAACGATATGTCTACTTAAATCTTCCGACAGAGACATATTGATAATAATGTTGCAAAATATGGGTCATCTTCGTAATAATAATTTAAATATCTACATGCAATATGGCAGTATGAGTTCAATGAAATGGATAAATAATTCAAAGTTACATTTGAAACTAGGATCTCTTCTATGTCAAAGTTCACCGAGATTTAATGCATTAACTGGTTCTGATTTTTACCCATCTTTTCTAAAGAGAGGAAAAAAACTTCAATTATTGAAAAAATATATATTGGATAGTCTGAAAAGTATTGAGCCTTTTTTGTCACTAGATGGTGTTCGTTGTCATATAACAGGCAATGCAAATCAAATTGAGTCAAACTGACATGCGTTTGAAAGGTGACATTCTAGTCTACAGCTTTCATATGGACAGTTTTGTACTTCGTCAATCATGTCACAAGTTGTATTCATTTAAAAATGAGTGAAATTTCTGAAAAAATTCGTTATATTTGACAATATCACTATGATCAAGGTGAGAATGCATCGCAGGCTCGTCAAAAAATTTGTGGTGTCTACGGTCAAGATTCTTTATCAAAATCCTCAGCCAATAGATGGTTCGCTCGCTGCCGTTCAAAGATACACCTTGCTCAGGTCCACCAATCACTGAAAAAGTCTATGAAATCTTACAAAAAATTGAAGAGGACCGGCACATAAGAAGCCATGACTTTGCTAAGGAAGTGAATATCCATCACCAAACAGTTTTGAACCATTTGCGTAAGGCTGGATACACAAAGAAGCTCGACGTTTGGGTGCTGCATGAATTAACACAAAATATTTGATCGGCCGAATTTCCATTTGCGAATTGCTAATAAAACGCAACAAAATCGATCCATTTTTGAAACAAATCATTACGGCTGATGAAAAATGGGTAAGATACGAGAATGTCATTCGAAAAAGATCATGGTCAAAAAAAGGTGAATCATCACAAACGACTTCAAAGCCAGGGTTGACACCAAATCAGGTTATGATGTGTGTATGGTGGGATTGGAAGGGAATTACTTATCATGAGGTGCTAGACAGAGGCCTGGCCAAACACTCAATTCGGCTCTGTACTGTCAGCAATTAACCAGATCACAACAAGCGATTCAAAAAACCGGGCAGAATTGATCAATAGAAAAAGCGTTGTCTGCCATCATAGCCAGATCACACTCATCTTTGATGACCCGACAAAAATTGATAGAGCTTGGCTGGGACGTTTTCATGCATCCACCGTATAGTCCTGACTTTGCAACATCAGACTGCTATTTGTTTCGGTCTCTGCAAAACTTTCTCAATAAAAAAAATCACTTCAAAAAGGGACTGTGAAAATCACTTGGGCAAGTTTTTCGCCAATAAGAAGTTCTACACAGATGGAATAATGGCTCTACCCAAAAAATGGAAAAAGGTCATAGATAATAATGGACTATATGTACTTAAGTAAAATCCATTTTAAATAAAAGAAAAATTCAATCGAAAAATGACAAATAGGCTCAATACTTTTAAGACTTACCAACATAACATCAGAAATCTACTAGCTGGACCATGTGTGACCGAAACATACTTCAAGTTCAGGGGCAAATTTTTCAAAGTAATTTCAGGAGCAGCAATGAATAATCCCTTATCCTCTTATCTTAGTGACCTCTTTATAAACACATTAGAAAACGAGTTAAAAACGGAGACTCTTTTCAAGCTTTTGGGAAAGATATGTAGATGATATCTTGGCGATAATTAAAAAAGACCAATTAAACGTTATATTTAGCAGTATAAATAAAATTCGCCCCGAAAAACAGACAATTAGATATTAGATATCAAGATCTCAAGAGAATCGAAAACTTGGCATTAGAAAATACACAGAAAGCCAACACAAACGCAGTTAACAATACAAATATACCAATACCAACAATACCAGCATACCAACCACAGCTGGCCACATAAAATGGCATTATTCAACGCATGGATACACAGGCTGCTCAGCCTTCCACTAAGCGAAAATAACTTCAACAAAGCAAAAGCAGAATATCCTAGACACAGCACAGAAGAACGGATACACGAAAAGGGAAATCCTAAAGATTATGAAGAAAAATTAAAACAATTGGCAAATTACATCCTAAAAACGTTCTTCAAACCGAACAGGGAAATCAACCAGCGAGAGTAGCGATGGCTAGCCGTTACGCACACAACGTTGGAAAGAAAAATTGGACAAATCCTCAAACCGTGGGACAAATCAATAGCGTCAACAAGCAGCAACATAAAACTGAGTTTGAGGCTGGGACAAAAACGGAAAACGAAAAAGGCGGCATATATAAGATTGTATGCAAAGACTGCCCAAAAGCCTACATGGGACACAAAAAACCCACATAGTATAACATGCAGTGGATCTTTAAAAAGCCACGACAAATAAAAAATTGGGCGCATATGAAATGATTTTAATTCTAACAAAAGAGCCAAATCGCCTAAACACAGACACAGGAAATTGAGAGACCAAACTGACGAGGCCAGCCGTACGAAAAAACAACAAAAAAAACAATTAGGGTAGACACTTAAGCTAAACACCATAAATAATCATAATTTGTAGGTTTAAACATGGTCTTTACTTTCTGATGCCATAAACACGATAGAATAATATTTTAGGATAATGAAGGATTTAGAATAAAACGAACGAAGTGAATTGTGAGGAATACATTTCAGATAACATACAGTTGTTGAACTTCCTCATAGGGAAGTTATTGAAATCGCAAATCGAATAATGGTGATGAAGACATTGACAGTGACATGAGTGATGATGATGAGGAAATAAATAGTGACGTATCAGATAATCAAAATTGTTTTTAAAAATTTTGTACATCAAATTGTAATAAATGAATTATCTATTACCTATGCTTTTTGCCTCCACGTGATGTCATTTGTACCACCGAGTTCACGTTATAGCTTTGACTCGCGCTCCCATGCTATCTTTTCTCTCACCTGTCAAGGACTTATACTACCCAGAATCGCCTGTCATTTTACATACATATTTATTCCTAATTTATTTAAATCTCAACCCTACAAAACAAAGTTTTTTGAACTCATATTTTGCACATCTTTCGATGTACTTGGCAGGTATATGCACTCACTGTAATCGCTTGTCATTTTTTTTACTTTAAAATGCATGAACTAAATCGAAAAATAATTTTTTTAAAAATTTTATGCACAGTTTTAAATATATAAGGGCTGGTGACGCACAGGGCTGATACCTGCCAGGTCGTCGTTACTGTGGTGAGCTTATAATGAATCATCACTGAAAAAATTTCTAGCCTTACCGGACGACCGAGCTCTTCGCCTATTAGAAGAATTCTGAAGGTGTTCTTTGTGATATAGGAAATCCTGGATATTTGAAATTCTTCCAATTAATTGTTTTTCAGTAAAAGTGATCCGGTTGTTAATCGAGTTAATTATATAGAGTTAATCGACCGGCATTACAGTTTCAACTGAAATTGGAAGACATCATGGTAAAAATTCAGTGCATGTTTGCAATGCTAGTCACCACACTTAAATACAAATGAATCAATTTTTATTCCTACGAACGAAGCCCCTTTGTCTGCTTTGTTGGTATCCTTCCTTTTCCGAGTACTTGCGTTTTAGCACTTCAAAGAGATCATTGTTATGCTGGACTATTTTGTCGAATAATTTTAGTGCACGATGACATATGCATTTTCAATTGTGTTCCCAAGTCGTGTCTCGGTTGTGTCCCAGTGACGTGCGTTTTTGTTATCTTCCAGTTCTCTTTTTTTCGACTTCATATTGAGTTTGCATGATCTGAACTCCTGTCATGTCTTTATTGTGTGATTTGTCGGAGGTTTGGGTATTTGTTTTGACTTTTATTACCCGGGATTTAGAGGACTTCCATGGTACGGTCAGGAGTCTGGTATATCTTGTCAAATAGTTTCTCTGCTCCGTCTTGTTTGTATTTTTTTCTTCAGTTTCTAGTCGTAAGTACTTGTGTATGTTCGTATTCTTCGTTTACCGTGGGATAAGGCAACTCAACCTTACAGCTATATTTTGCAGAGATAGGAGCGCTTTTACTGAAGTTTGGCTGACTGACAGAAAGTGATACTGTCATACAGTCGTGTTTGTTGGATTATTTACTTGTAGATTAGCAATCTGCCTTTCATATAGGCGAACAGAACTAAAGGGAAGGGATGCGAGGAAGATGATAAGAGAGGAGAGTATTCCTAACCAATTGGCTCGTGCATGTATTTAGTTTTTCGAGGTGTCAATATTAGGCAGTTACTTATATTTGCCGATGAAAATTGCTCGTGTCCCGTCTTCATTAATCATAATTTTTCATTTAAACAAGTATTCTTGCAATGTTTCCTCTGTGAGTTGAAGTTTTCATTTCTCTTTGTCTTGAATTATAGTACATGCAAGTTTTGTTCGCATATAATGATAATAGAACATTGTCTGAGATCTGTGTACCGAATGTTACAGACTTGGTAAATGGGTGATGATCCTCATGGAATCCCAGCTGAATAGTTCACAGATTCACGTCTATCCTGTTCTTCATGATGTGTATCAGTTGAATGTATTAATAATTTATGCATTATGAAAATGAAGGCTTCAGATGTGTCAAACACAACTAAGTCTGTTGCGTGCTGCGGTTGATTCCCTGTCTGAAGTGCTAGACCAACCTTGCTAGCTGGAGTTCCGTTGATAGTGCTTTTCTGATCAGTATTACTATTTCATATTTCGGAGATGGACGAGAGAAGACCAATGGGTCTCAAATTTGAGAGACTGCATGGTTTTTGTCGAGCTTGTTTTGCTGTTAATATAACATATTTCCATACATGGGGCACCTGCGTTAGTGGAGACCACGAGTCTGTTGCCTTCACTTCCGTGAGTTAGACTGCTCTCCTGTTGTTCCTCCAAAGATGGATCATCGTAACTTCCTCCAATACGAAAGAAATTGGTGCCATTCCTTTTGTTGACCCGATTCATAGGACTACTCTCCCCTGTGAATAAAACACGCAGGGTGGCTGGATCTGAAAAAAACATCCTCGCATTCGCTGAGTGAATGTTACAATTAAAGTGAACCAAACTGGAGTGGTGCCCCGGCTGTCCTTAACTTAGTAAAAGCGCTAAAGCTGGGCTTTGAATTCGAAGCATAGCAACCAAGCTTCCTAGGATGCTACCAAAAGGAGAACAATTACTAAACGGTACGCAAACCTTAACAGTGGAGGCGTATTCAGGTACAGGTAACGAAGAAGCCCTAATCTTCGGATGGATAAGTTTATTGGTTGCGGGACTTTTGAAGGTGTTGTTGTTTTAATAATGTCAGACAAAGCTTGCTTCTGCATTCGCCCATATGAAAATTGCAGTAATTCCAACTAATACTGGTACTGCGCGTTTCCAGAAACTACATTGAAAATGCTAAAATAAATTTATGGGCATACAGCCAATATTATTTTAAATCCAACAAGCCACGAAAGAAAGTCGAGGACATATCCTTCATACAACAAATACTTCAGCTCAATAATTTCTATACCAGCAAAAATAAATTTTTGCTTTTTTTGATTGGACTAATAATAAATTAAACTTTGCTGAATAAACTAAATCAAAGCCTGCAAACACGCTCGTAACGTCACAATACAGTCACTGCGAATTCCCTGAAGTGTGCATGTTCAACAAAGAAGTTCATGGAAAAACAAGCTCTCGAACAAACAGCCTGACAATATTAGGAAATAAAAATGCTTTAGAAAGCCAGGAATGTGCATTTATTTCAATCTCATATATCTCATCAGGATTCAGATAATAAATAAAGCCATTTCGATTCAACTCTGGGTTATTATGCATAATTCTTGAGGAAATCGAGATAGATGGTCTGTCGATCCACCAAGGTTGTACTCGGATTAAACGTTTCAGGTGCATTTGCTTAAAGCATATCAGCATAGAACGGAGCTTTGCCCAAACCAACACGCATACCTCCCAGGGCGCTCAACAGAGACGGCACTACACGAAGACGTAAGCAGAATAGAGAGGAACCTTGCCATCAAAGATTAAACTTTGGCGGCCTTCCTTGATATCGAGGGAGCCTTCAACAATGTAAAAACTGAGAGCATAGTAGCAGCCATCGAAAGATATGCAATAGACCCATATCTTACTAAATCGGTGACGGAACTACTAGCTAAATGGAAGATTACAGCCGAAGAAAACGGCGTAACCTTGAATAAATGGACTAACAGGGGTACACTACAAGGCGGTATAGTATCACCACTTGCCTGGGTACTCACAGTTAAATAAATATTAGAAGACCTCAACGGGAAGGGTTTCAAAACGATAGCGTACGCTGACGATATCGTTATACTGATAAGTAGAAAGTTCCCGGAAACCATGTCGGAATGGATGTAGACCGCACTCTCACATCTTCTTGAGTCGGTGAAGCTAAATGGACTGCGCATCACTGCCGACAAAACGGAGCTTATGTTTTACACAAAGCGCCGTAAACCGAAGACATTTTCACCTCCGGCCATTGACGGAAAACATATCAGTTTAGTAAACAAGGTGAAGTTCATAGGAGTAACCTTGGATAGTAAGCTAGCTTGGACTCCACACATAGGAGCAGTAAGACAGAGAGCTAGAGTGGCGCTCTTCACAATGAAAAGACCATTGGGGAAAACCTGGGGAATATTCCAACCAGAGAAGCGTGGAAAACGGTGCAGGATTTCACATCTGGAAGTGAGATTATGATCTACACCGATGGTTCCAAAACGGATGAGGAAAGCGGCGTCAGAATCTTTTTCCCAGATCACCCACAACTCAACCGAAGTTATAAACCGGAGAGCCACACCACAGTTTGCCAGTCGGAAGTGTTTGCAATAAAAGCGGCTCTAGAAGCGGCAACAACCAACCTTAATGGAGGAATATAAATACTCTCGGACAATAAGTCGGCACTGCAGGCGCTTGCCTCTAGCCGCGTAGCTTCATAACCGGCCAGGCTCTCAAAGCCGCAACAACCCGAGCAAATGTAAAACTGACATATGTCCCTGGACACAGCGGTGTAGAAGGAAATGAAAGAGCGGATGAGCTAGTGAGAGCTGGATCAGCCGTCCAAAATACCACGAGAATAGACACAATTAAAGTGCCACTAGAAATGGTAAAAAGGGAACAGGACGAAATCCTCTGGAAAGAAACAGATTCGACTTCAGATTCGACTGCAGGATAAGCCGAGCTCTTTGGCTTCACCCTAATAAAACGAGGACAAAACAACTCCTAGGAAAAAACCGTAATGACGTTAGAACATTGGTGGCTGTATAAATGGGCCGTAATCTTCTGGGTCAACACACCAAACGAATAGGAATCCAAACAGATGACACCTGCCGAGCTATCGCCGAGGAGGAGGAAAGTACAGAACGCTTCCTCCTAGATTGCCTGAGTGTGGCCAACAAACGCCTTAATTGGCTGAGGTGTACTGGCGTAACAGAATTGGAACACTTGGCGACCACAGAACTGGGGGAACTCCTTAGCTTCTGCAGGAGGACAGGATGGACCATCTGTAAACAATAGTACTACACATGGGGAGCTAAGGGCCGATTTCCGGCCTATGCTAATTTCCAGCAAGTGCACCCCAGTACAATAATAATAATATAATATCAGCATAGACTTTGGATCACTATAAAAGTATGGAAGGGACTTTATTCGCCGCGAAACAATTGTTAATCCAAAAGTAATCAAAATTTTCCTGCACTGAAAACAGAAACTTAATTTTCATAAGAAAATATAACTAACTTTAGCGTATTAAATTCACGTATAACATGAGTTCAGAAATGTAAATATTAACTCTTTACTTAGAATACAAGGAAACATATTTTCTGCCATTTATTTGAATATAATTTTGAGCATGTAAGCGCCACGACTGGCTCGGAAAAGATTCTAAACAAGTGGTCTAATTTTCGACTACTTTAAGCAACAACTGGAACCGTATCTCGCTAATATTCTTCAAATGGTCAAGCATCTCGGGTTTGCCGTACCCCAAGATGAATCTACACAAGAAATAGTCCAGCGATGTTAAATCACAAAAGATTGTAGGTCAGTCCAAAACGAGAAACGATGAGCTCATCAAATGTTTCGTTCAAAAAGTCGATTGTTGCAGAAGCTGTAAGTTATGTCACGCAATCCTATTGAAATCAGAGGTCCCCTGCATTACAGTCAGTTAATCCCGGAACGTGGTAGTGATCATGGATCTATAGCGGTAACCAAAAGCTGTAAAACTATTTCCAGCAACATTTTTGAAGACTCAAAAATGGGTGCTCATCACTCAAACTGCGGAAGTTTTGTTTATTGACGTAGCCATTCAACTACGAGCCTCATAACTGAACAATATTTTCTTATGAAATTTTGGATCAATGTCTCGTCAATTCCTGCACAACGTGAATTTTTTAAACCTACAAAACAAGATCCTTCCATATAATCTTCCATATTGAGGATGGGCGCAGGTTTAATTGTTGAGCACGATTTCGAATGAACTCAGATGGGTCTTAATCGGTACTACGCTTTGCAGCTGCTGTGGTTTCTTCATTACGTACTGTATGACATTAAGATCGATGCATATTATATAGTAGGAGTAAGCGTGGTGCAGAAAAAATCTGTGGTTAACTGAAATCATTGTTCTGATGGACGATTATGCCGGCTAAAAATTGATGGAGTGCGCAATGTGTTTCACGAACAGAATCGTTTTTTGAAAAGAATCTGCATGATTTGCAGACGTTGCTCGGACATCAATAAATTCATGATAAAATGGCAAACCAAACTACCGACAAAACTCATGACAGCTGTCACGCCATATGTAGCATTAAAAAGTGTTAAAGTTCAAGTTAATAGTGTCAAGTTAATATTCCATACCTATAAAAAAATACGTAAGACCTCTTTTGTAATGTTTTCCTTGCACTCTAGATCTGGAAGGCATTTCCACTGCTTTCCATTCTTTCCGAAAAATTATCATACATGACAGAATTCCAAACAAATTCAAACAATTTTTTTACCATTCAAATGTTTTGTGAAGTGATTCAATTGTGATGAAGTTCAATTTCGAAAATTATTTTAATGTCCAAGCCTTGGTCTGCTGCTGTATGGGTTAATCTATAAGACAGCTTCTGCAAGTAATCGTTATCAATATGTTTTCTATCAGATCACATACTGTAAAATGTACCAACGCCGAAAGACATTGCGCATCCGCAAGCTTTTCCACAATTTATTTACGTTTGCCTCAAAGCAACACAGAAAGGAGGAAACAGTCCCATATGCTCGGTTTGTTGGTCCTATCCATTGAAGTATAATTTCTGTTCTTGTCGTAGACACAACGCCATACGTAATATTTGATACCGTGCCTTATGAATGCATACCCACAACTTGCCTTTATCGCATACGTGAAATGGAAAGGTGTAACCGTGTAGTAGGATCAAATTACCAATTAACACTTTTGTTTATTTGTTTTACCTAATGAGTAGATCTAAAGTAATTTGCTCTTTGTTTAAACGGCTTTCAGAGTGGCGGAGAATATTTAAATTTAAACAGAATGGGATTCCTTGAGTAGCTTTTGATGCGACTGGAATTTTTTTAAAGCAATTATTATATTCAACTCCAGATGTGGCTATAAACTGGGAATGTGTTTATCAGCAGTACGCTTGGCCTTGCCTCCAACCAAAGTTAATTTGAGCCCAATATCGAGAGAATCTGGTGGCATATATTGGGAAATTGATGTTTCGTTCTTATTTATGGATTTTAAGCTTAAAAGGGCTGTTTCCATTCCAAATTAGCGAGAAATTTACTTTTGTATCATAAAGAAACTTTCTGTGGTATCATAAACGTAGCTTGTAATGAGATCGCTATTGAAGCGACATTTAAAATTGTCTTTGCGTGTATTCGCTATTATAAAGGATTGAAAATATCCTACAACACATGTTACTTATTTGCGAGTTATTTCGCACAATTTTATGCTCTTGAAGTAAATGCTGCGATTTCGAACTTTTGCTTCTTTCCTGTCTGTGATCACTACTTTCCCACTCATTTACTTGGAAGAAACACTTTTGTGCTAATTATTTTTTTTTCTAGATTAATTTTAATAACATGTTGGAGGCAGGGAAACGATTTTTTGAGTTTCTTTTCTCCCTGTCTGAGCAGCTCCAGTGTAGTATTACGATGTACGTCTATTGTGTCAAAGAGTTTAAGTGCTCGGTCTCGTAAGAATTTTTCTATTATCTCCCTCATGAGATTGATGTCAAGGTTTTTTCTGTACCACGAAATTGAATAGACCGCTCTTATGGTCCTGTTCTGTAAGTATTGAAGTGATTATGTCCTTGGTGTCTGTCTGAATGCGAAAATATCGTAAAGTGGTATCGGGTGTTATGCCTATTTGCACAAAAGTACTTTATTTTTAATATTTTGGTGGCTTAGTTTGGGAAGGAGATATAGAGAAAAAGGATTTCTTTGCAGTGATGTCTTTTGTTGCGTATCAAAGCGTAACGATAACAGTCCGGAGGGAGATTGTGAAGAAAGTGGTACGAATACTCAATCTAGCAAAGATTTTCTTAAGTTAATGTTAATGTGGAACTTTTTGCTGCCCCTTTTTGCTATCTCCTTTCGTCATCAAGTTATGCTTAAAAATGCTGATGGGTCTATAAAATTGGAATCGGATACCGTTAGCTTAACTGTTTGCTCCAAACATGCAACCACTAAAGAAAAACTTTAAGCAAACTCCCAACCTAACGGTATTACATACGGGGTATTGCTTATGCCACCTTAGTGTCACCCAAGTGGATTTCTAAGCTCTCTATCTTGTAAAGCTCACTTAACTAGTATTGCCGTTAATTTTGCTCAATTAAATTTTAGACCTGATTCTATTTGGTCTAAAAGAGACCCGAAAGGAGAGTTTTATGGAAATTAGCATTTTTAAGAAGATGATACCAAACATTCGAATACAAGTGCGAGAAAATTATCAATTGCTACTAAAATTGTTGTTCTATTGAAATTTTTACGGTGGTCAGAACTTGTTGTGTATTGCGACTGCATGGAAACAGTGAAATTAGAAGAGATTCGCAATGGTGGATTTTATTTTAAAGATTGTTCATTTTGAAAACTTCATTTTGGATTTGAAATTGATCTGACTTGCTATGCCTCTTTAAACTGTCGCTCGAGAGAGGGTTAATAGATTTTGTTACTGAATGAAAGTGGAGTGAAACTGCTTCTAACAAAAAAAGTTATGTATTTACATACCAGGACGCAATCCGTACTTCGACGCTGTATAAAAGTTGTGTAGGAAGAATAAGGAAGTAGAAGAAGTATCAGGCAGAGGTTCATGGAAAAACATAACTTATAATATTTATATGGTGTTGTAACGCTAATTGGATAAAATTTACTAATTTAAAGTTACGTCCCCACTAAGGAGACGTAAGTAGGATTTAGTAGCATATTTGAAGATTAAGCCTAAGATGAATTGGTTGAAGATGTTAAATGGTCGCATGCAAAATACAAATGAAAGCTTCACCTCTACCATTTGGCATCTCGCTCCCAACACCAAAATTCGGGTTCGAAAACTATCAAAATTGTCTCATGTATTGCAGTTGGATTGTTCAATAAAAGGTATTCATCGATTTTGACAATAATGAAAAGCTCAGATGAAGCAATTGTACCGACAATGTAGGCACTGTCCCCTCAACATCTACCAATACTGTTCGCATCAGCAGCAGCAACTAATTTGACACGCGCCGAAACAATTCCACTGCTTCAAAAAAGCTAAATTGTGCGACTTTTGAAGACAACCCCATTGTCGTTGTATCGATAAAATTTCCATAGCTCAAGTAAGAAGAAGATATCGAACCCAAAAAAGAGGAACTTAAACATACCATTTGGAGAGCGAGAGATAAAAGTGCAACATAGCAGCAAAGTCTATACCATGGAACTCAACAAGGAAGCGTATAAGCTCATCCGGACACGATATTCCCTACGGAGGCAGTGGCAAAGAATTTGTGACTCTTCCTTGCAGAACAGTGTAAACTCTCCAACTTGAGCTATCAAGGTCAAAATAAAGAACCTCCGAAACAATCACTCCGAACAATTTTCACACCAACCTTAACTACAATGCACGAAACGTCTGGAAGCCTACAAAAATACCAAAACCAAAATATCACGATCTTTTATATGCTCTGAAAGAAGGCACTAGTACCTAGATTCATTCTTCTGAACGGAAAGCACAGTTGCTTGCTGATAAGTTCCGCAAGCAGCATAATAAGCACAAGCAACAGCAAAACAGAAATAAAAGTAGCTAAATCACTGCAAACCGACGCAAACACAGCTATTTCACCTGGCGGAGCTATTGTTAAAAAACGAAACATGTAATTTAGCAAATTAAACAGCTAAAGAATGGTAAATGGGGTTTTACCATCCCCTGAATTCGATGAAATACGGTGAAAACAATAGTGCTAATCCGCCTTATTTTCAACATCTGGCTGAAAACTTCACACTTTCCTTCTTACTAGAAACACGCCAGCGTTAAAGATCAACGAGACCCTAAGAACTACAGGCAATAACCTTACTACCGGCGCTTGATAAAATATTTCAGAATCTTATCTTGAAAACGTTAACTGATTATTATGAAAACTATAACATTCTCCCTAGCTTTCAGTTTGGCTCCAAACATGGACACTCAACAAAGCACCAGCTACTACGTGTCTCCTAGCACATAAAAAACAGCACTAAACACAAAACAGCCGGTGGAACTACTGATTATCGATATTGAAAAAGTCTCTGATACCGTCTGGCACCACGGCTTTATTCATTGGCTCAAAGAGTGCACTTTGACACCATTCCTGCACAAACTGATTTTATCCTTCCTCAGAGATAGAACATACCAGGTTAAAGTTCGAGCATGAACATCCACTATAAAAACTGCTCCTGCTCGTGTCCCACAAAGTTCATGCCTGAGTCCAATACTGCTTAAAATAACACGTCTGACATACCTACAAACCAAAACTGCCAACCTCTGGTAACAGCCCTAACCAGATCATCTCCAACCTAGAGGACAAATTTTAAAAATATCTACCAATACTTATTCGGATGAAAAATTGAAATCAACGCTAGGCTCAAATTTCACATTCACTCTCCTCAGAAATAACTACGGGTGATGAGCCAACGTGTGGTGTATTTCGATTGCTTCGTATGTTTATAAGAAAAGTGCACTTCATTGGGAGCAAATAAAAAACGTCTCTTTTAAACGGACATAGCTAAGAGACCGTTGTAAAGGTTTTTTATTCAATACCTGCGAGGCCTCGAAGTCGACCCTTCTTTGGTATGTTTTATATTACGCTCTTCAAACGGCATGTCCTAATTAAAGTATACTTGTGCAGGATAGAACACTCCTTTTCCTTATCAAACCAAAGCCACTGTATTTTCGATGAGTTCATTTTTTTCATTTTGAGTATTTTTTCCGTTTTGTTACTGCGTTGGTCAAAGTGACAACACTCAAAAACCCGTTACTATCCATTCTCCCTAACACGAATTTGTTTATTTTCCAGCAGATAGTATAATTTATACCTTTACCAATCATCCGCGGTGCAGACAGTTCGATTTTGGGCAGCTCGGTCTATGTGACCAATGTCAGCATCATTAGGTAGTTACGAGTGTCCTGAAACCATGAATAAAGAATTACGGTTTTGTCCGCCGCAAGTGTCACTAAAATGAATTATACGTTTACAGGGATTTTGTTTTATGTGCTTCGTAAGACCAGCAGAAATGTCTTATGATCGTCTGTTTGCTATGGTCTCATCTCATATGTACACGTATCATAATTTTTTTCACTTATCATGTACTTCCGGGTGGTAACAGTACATGTTTCTGTAGAAGTATGACTCAGTTACTACAAGGTTTGAAAACGGAAGGGCTTTCTGCAAGTCAAGATTTAAGGTGATTTTAATTTTGCTCTGCCAATTCGCTTGCAGCTTTCAAAGTATCACGGCCTTTGCTGAATGAAGACTATGTTCTGTTTCTAGCTCAACCCTTGTTTCTGCGTTTTGCTCTATATCAACCATTTGCTTGTACTTATCGCAGCTAGATATGTTAAAGTGAAGCCGTAAGTTAAATTTAGAATTAAAAGTAATTATATAGTAACGCTCCTCGACGGGATTAATTTCATTTTTCACCCACCATTTAGTATGTACGACTTTGAAATAATAAGGTCTGGGCTCAAGTATTGTCTATTGGAATTATCGTTCCTAGTGTAATGACTTTGACTTTGGAAAACGATTCATGTAATCTATCACGGACTGTAGCTGTGAAATTTTTGTACAGCAACATATTTGCCTCTTCAGTCTTCCTTTGGGACACATCCATCTTAAAGTTTAGCTCTGATGATTCTGCCATAACTTACAGCAAAAGCTGGCAGCACTTTTTGCACACACCAACAGTGCGACCTTTTTTTTTGAACGTGGAAAAAATTTGCTCTTTTCTTTTCACCTAGTTCTCAAGAACGTGGACGTTTAGACTGTCGCCTGATGTTATCCATCCATGCAGTAAGCATGCATTTTGCTCAACCAAAATCACCAAACTCAAAAAAACTTTCAAACTGCAGCTGTCTTTTGTTTTTGTTCAGTATTATAAAGAACCGCATATAGGGAACGCACAATCATTTCCAAAATTCCTACCGTTATATCACCCTTCACATTGACATTTAGCTCTCTGTGATTACGAAACATTTTAGCTCGTTTCCGTTTTGACTCGTTTTTCTGACGTTTCCGTGGTACTAACGGTTTGTTCTGGCAATTTGAACTTCAAAATTTTCCTTATCGTGCTCCTCTCTACGAGCATCTTCTCGTACCTCCGCTTCCAATGCTAGTGGCGATTGTAGTTTACTACGACAGTCCACATCGGCAAAAATAAAAAGCAATGATTACTTCAATCCTGAAAAATTAAAATAACCCCAAATAATCCGACAATGGCTTAAACATTGCCTTTGCATAAGAATAAACTGGCCCGATGAGCAGTCCTTATCGTGCTGAGGATTGGACATATAAATGGACATATAAATTCAAAGCTGTATTACAAATTCCGTCCCTGTCTCTAGCCAGGATTCTGTGACATGTTCGGAAAAGGTTCGCCACTTTAGCCGTCTTAAAAGAAAAGTCGTAAACAAGTTTACGACTACCAATACATCGATAATTCTCGAAAGCATAAACATAAACATGTCGCGTGCATTGAGTACAACAAATCCGGGTGCAAGTGACTCAGCGCGTTAACACGAGAACAATCCAGATGGAAGATTCTGGGTTGATTGGTAGTTGTATTAAAGTGACTACGGCGTGCGGCGAAGAGAGTATTGTGAATGAAGTGAAGCAGCAAGCGACAGTGCGCGTTAAAAATAGTGTGGTAAAGTAATTACGATGCAAGTAAAAGTGACTATAAAAGTGATTGATTAATTAATGTAAAGGTGAACTCATAAAAGTGAAATAATTGTCCAGTGTTTTTTTCAATTGTTAAATTTTAAGAATAAAGTTTTAAGCACTTAATTTCTAATCATTCGGGTGTGTTTTATTCACTATTGCTAATATTTGCGAAGAGCAAGCAGGTCGCGCACCTGGCAAAGCGGAGCAATACTAATATACAGCTTGCCTTACTTTGGACACCACGAACTGGCCATAATCCATATGTAATTATTCCTTTGTTTTGCTTAAATGTCATATTAGCAATCCATAACAGTGTAATGTAATTTACTCCGCATGCGTCACGGTGACGACTGCAGGACCAGTTGGCGACATCAGAACATGAAGTCCTAGAGGCGTGACAACAAACCGTACCTGGTCGGTCAACCGTTCAGCCACTCGGAAGTTCACTACATTGGTGGCTGCTGGCGGACTAGCTCAGTGCGACGAGGTATGCGGATGTGGGTCGGACCCGAATGAACTCCCGCTTTGGTTCCATTAACCCGTGAGAAGGCGCGCCTAATTTTCTTACACGAGTAGGCGCGCGCGAGCAAATTGCTCACACTATCATAAATGTTTATATTTTTAGTGTTTCTATATTTATTGGCTTCTTATGTATTTAAATAAATAACACAAGGTTTAGTAAGTAAGAAAACAAGTATTTTAATCAAAACTATCAAACATAATAGCAACTTCTAACGCAAATAACAAAACAAGCTAGTATTAAATAAATTTTTTGGCACGTTTCATAAAAATCACAATAAAAACTGTTACATAACAAAAACTAAAAAGTGTTATTCATCCATTAAATCTACACTAATGTGGCTCTCGAAACACACTGAACACATGTATTTTACATGTTCGGTGCAAAGTAATTGCTTGCACGAAGTACATGCTTTTTTTGACCTTCTATTTTTACGTCTAGGACATATTGCACAAAATCCGCTTGGTCCTGGCTCCGCAACAGGCACAGGAGCCGGCACAAATCGCTTCATTAGAAATTTGAGATCTGAGGATATGTTCTCCATGCCAATCCGGCGTGAAATATGTGGTTTCACCAGCTCGAGAGCCACTTCTTTCAAGAATGTTCGTCTCTCAATCAGAGTGTTTGTGTTGGCTTTGTATATTATTTGGGCATTGATCCCAGTTAAATTCAAAATGGAGAAGAATAAGCGCATTGGCCATCTTGATGTGATTCTGGCAACGGAATAATCCTCTTTCTTTTGATCTACAACATCTACGCCTCCTTTTGTGGAATTGTAAAATGTTACAATCTCAGGTTTAGCTTCACTTCCAGTTTCTTGGTCTATAGCGTCGTCATTGTGAAGTGTTGATAGCATAAGGACAATCTTCTTTGTTTTTTTCTTTGGCACATATGATAAGATTATCTTATCTTCACCGAAACCAAAAATTGAACTTGGCATTGGCCTATCCTTTGTTGACAAAAAAGAAGGCGGAATCTCTTTTTTATTTTTTCGCACTGTTCCCACCGCAGTTGTTCTGTAGGTGTTTTTCAGTTCATCAAACAACGATATGGATGTAAAATAATTGTCCATAGTTAGATTTCTTCCCGTGTTCAATATGGGTTGTGCAATTCTCTTCACTACATCAGCAGCGGAGTTACTCAAACTGAATGGCCCTGCGGGTTGTTTCCCGGCGTAAATCTCCAAATTACTTGTGTAGAAGGTTTTGGAATCTACAAGTGCATAGATTTTGACGCCGTACTTTGCGGGTTTGTTGGATATATAAACTCTAAATTTACAGCGGCCTCTGACTGATTCCAACATTTCATCCACAGTACAGTATTCCCCGGGTGTGTAATTTTGATTACAATGAGCAACAAAGCTTTCAAAAATTTCTCGGATTGGTGCCAGGTTGTCGGTTTCCTTTCTGTTATCACGAGTATTTATGTCATCGAATCGCAAAACCCGTAACAAAAATAAAAATCTTTTTATAGACATGGTTGCTCTAAAAAAATCACATGCTGTTCCATGATCTAGCCACATTTCTTTTACATTTAAATGACAGATCTTTTTCAAGCCCGCCATGTACAAAACTCCGATCAATGCTTTTATTTCAACTGCATCTGTAAGTTTGCAATCCCGTTCACTTGAAAACTTTTCTTGTAGTTTAGTTATGTACACATTCGTGTACAGCACTATTTTGTCTATCATGGTATCATCCACAAACAATGAGAAACATTGTGAAGGTTCTTTGGCATTCTTAGCTACATTTTTTACTCCTGGCAGGTGGATAACTATGTTATAAATCCTAGTACGTACGTTACGTAAAGACTTGTGGATAAGCCATTTTGTGGAACGATCTTTGCCAATATAGTATGGGATCCTACCTCTTTGTTGTTGAGTCGCGGGAGTAGAAATATCAGCATCGTTTTCATCCGACGATTGCTCCGTATCAGTTTCGTGAGGACTACGGATGACAGAACTATCGCTTTCTATGGTATCAACACGATATTGTTCCCCATTTTCAAGATCTGCATCCAATTCATCACCAGAATCCTCTTCCAACCACGAACAAATTTGTGCTTGCATTCGATCGTCCATTTTGTATCTGTAGTGTAGCTAGACGAAAAATAAAAATAATAACATTATTACTAAAGTGTTTTTACATGATAATCAACTAATATAAATCAAACAAATGAAATAATACGGCAAAAATAACAATCTAACTTTTTTAAACCACAAAAATAAATACTTACACGAATGGGCGCGTGATGAGCAAAGTGCCGCACGTTGGTACACGGCCTCCACAAACGCCTTGCTGCGCGGTCGCAACGCCACTGAGCGGATCGAGAATTGCGTCAGGGGAGAGGGGGTGAATATTTAGGAAGGTACTTAAGTGCTTGAATTGGCGTGGCAAGGGAAAGAGCCAAAAGCCCGATTCTCCGAACACGACATTTCAAATACAACTTTACTCTACCTGTAACATTTTCTCCAAACAAACACAACATAATCGATCGTGCCTCCGCTCACCGAAATACCGCAGTGCCGCAAATATACTACGTTATTGACACTATCGCAAAAAGGAATGAGATTGTTACGCGAATGCCCAAAATTACGGACCGAATTACAAACTAGGGCACTGCGGAACCCAAACCGGCGAAACACTTGTTGCCCAACATCACCAGCCGACTTACCTTCGCACCATCACTTTCCTCCTCGCTACCAAAACATGCCAAATCTTGTGGGCTTGTGTGTACAAAATACGTCTACACTATATTCCTTGCGCAATCTTCACGACGGGTGGTGGGACGGACAACAGCTTAGCTACATCTCCTGGTCCCTATGCAAACGGACTATGCGGAATCAGTGAACCAGCCGGAAATCGTTGAAGTCATGGTGTCAGCTGGGCGGAATTGCCACACTTGAGAGGCGAATTACAACAAAAGTTATTGCCGTGGTGCTGCATTTTCCTGAAGCAAATAATGCGCTGTGATATTACTTAATTGGAGTACTCTTCTCAGTGTACTATACATAATAGTTTCACAGAGTATAGAGATTTTATAGAGGTAAAAAAGTAAGGTCGACAAGAATGGAAGAAATTTTAAAAACTACACTTTAACATTCTCTTCAAATTATAGCCTACCTTCATGAATATATATATATAATTAATTATTATTCCATATATACATATATATACTCTTAAT
Organism: Stratiomys singularior; assembly: GCA_954870665.1. NCBI lineage: Eukaryota > Metazoa > Arthropoda > Insecta > Diptera > Stratiomyidae > Stratiomys > Stratiomys singularior. The sequence continues at coordinate 60,356,624 of OX940879.1, read as the reverse complement.
AGCTTACATCTATCTCGAGACAATGTTTTAGTGAACATATCTGCAAGTTGATGTTCTGTGCTTACATAGTTTAACCGTTAACTGTTATCGTGGATCGAAATGGACCCACATCCAAACAATATCGACTTTTAACTTGCATCGTACAAGAACACACTCTGGCATAATCTCAGAAGTATGCAAGCTGTCGCCGCAAGCACAAGTACAGTTGTAACTTGCATAGGAGCTGAGGTATGTTATTGACTGGGTCAAAAATGACCCACGATACCTAGTATGCAACTGTTAACACGAAGCAAAATTATTAATTTTTTCGTTTCTTGCGAGAATTTCAATAAAAATGGCGGGATTGTTAAATGATCGACAAATAAATTAATTGTTGCAGCTAAGCAGTGTGTACGAGTCAAATGTTAGTGAACTGTGTGAGGATGAGTGTATAACCGATCCAGACAGCCCCGAGTCAGTTAGCCGTACGGAAGATTCTGACGCCGAAAGTGAGGAGACGGACGACGAAGATGACAGAGGAGAGGTTGAAGTGGAGGATATAAGTCAAATTATTATCGGGTTAAGAATCGTCTTAAATTGTTCCTAGTAAGAAATCGCAATAACCACGAAAAAATCTCCTAGTAAGAGTCCAAGCAAAAGGCATATAATAACAACACATTTGGCTGGTTTGACCGGCCCAAATCTAAATAAAATAAACATGACAGAACTTGAATCATGGCAGTTACTTGTATCGAGTGAAATTATTGAAATTATAATTCTGCATACAAACGAAGAAATAAGTGAATTCAAGGAAGCTAACTTGTTGTAACTAACTTGGAAGCGCATACAAATTTTGTCGGAATGGTTGAACTGAATGATTATTTAGGACTTTTTTTTGTTAGCTGGAGTTTTCAAGTGAATACACGAAGATCTTGAGGGGTTATATAAAACAAATGCTACATGTAGAGACATTTTAAGAGTGACCGTGTCCTTAAAAAGGCATCTCTTAATTTGGTCTGCTTTACGTTTTGACGACATTAAAAAGATCGGAAAGAAAAATCCATGATAAAGCTGCACTTATATAAGTTGTTGTACAATATATGTAAATTATAATAATACTCAAGATCACATCATTGCTCAAAAACTACTTGTTTATGTAAAACTACTTAATACCACATTGTAGCTGAAAATTAACTGTTTATGTTTAATTTATAATGAAGTAGAAATAGAAGGTCGGTCTTTAACTGAAAATAAAACAGAAGCATTTAATGTATTTATGTAAAACTGCCAGATACATTATAATTGTTCTGAATACGTAACCACCGATGAAATTTTATGCAAATTTCGTGGAAAATGCCAAGTCTTGTACACGAAGTTAAAACCAGCGAATTAAAATTTCATGCGTTTGTGATGTTAAAGCGCATTATTTGTAAATTGCTTTTATTTATACTGAAAAAACGGAATCAGCTAGAAGAAGTGGTTTATCTGTACCCACACGTACTGTTATTAAACTAGTTGAACCTTTGGAAAACCCCAACAGAAATATCACAGCTGGCAATTGGTTTTCCTCGATCGAATTAATCGATAAACTGATAGAAATGGGGTTGACATACGTCGGAACATTACGTAAAATAAACGAAAAATCTCCACGGAGTTCCTTCCTCATAAAACATGCTCAGTAGGCTCAAGCTTGTTGAGTTTCACAAACTATAAGACAATTTTCTCTTAATTCCCCGAAGTGAGTCGAAGTGTAATTATTTCTTCGTTATATCATGAAGCCGAAGGTCGACAGACCGGCAAACCCGACATAGTCAAAGTTTACAATAGTACCAAAGGAGGCGTAGATTCCTTGGACAAAAAATGTGCAAACTATTCGGCTGCCAGGAGAACTCAAAGGTGGTCATGTGTGATATTTTCAGCAATATTGAACATATCCTCGGCTAATGGATTTGTACTCTGGAAAGCCGCTAACCCAAAAAAATGACTGGAAAGTTATAAATATATTTAAAACATTGGACTAAATTTTGTAAAACCATTCATATTAGAACGTTAAAAAGATAATGCTTACTTTTCTATAGATGTGAAATAGAGGATTGATTATGTCTTGGAGCAAAAATCTTCACAAAAAAAATCTTGGAGCAACAGCCGGAAAATCAGTCTTAACACTAAGAACCAGTTGCATCGTCTTCTAAAATTTCTGCTACTTCAAGTCATAACAGGGCCAGATGCCACTATATGCAATATGTGGATTTTATTTGCAAGACATACTCCCTCCACAACGTTATTTGAGTATGAGGACTGAAATTTGTGATGCTACAATCTTCAAAGAATATTCAGTATTTTAGATTTCGTAGTCATTTTATTAGGTTTATAAGTGTATATAGAAAAGCTGTTATTTTAGGTGTATATAGAAAAGCTGTCTTTATGTCAAATGATATTATTTCTTGATTTTGTTCAGCAGCAGTTGATAAAAGTATGTGTATGGAATCATACCTCAATCTTATTGAGAATGTTTCGTCATTGTCTCCTCTTTTGGTTTGTGCGTAGCCTTTCGCATACAGACAAGACTTCTACCGTGGACCCGTTGGTTATCGTTTATTCCCACTTACACTCAATCAGTATGGCAATTCCATGCTTCTCATGTAATGTCGAATCTTGTTTTCACTATGAGATTTCAATTATTCACTTATTGACATTTTCTTCTTCTTCTTCATTTTCACTTCTCAGAATCAGCAAATGTGAGAAATGAAATAAATGAAATAAATCATTGTAAGTCAGAGGTACGTCTAGAGTCCCTTCCTCTTGACATAAGTATGTTTCATAATCTTCTGTCGTGGACTGTAATTGTTTGTTTCTTGGTCTTGTCGTTATATTTGACGCTGCAGATGTCCAATTTTTCTATCTGGTGCATAGATACTGGTATTTGGTACATGATAAGATTCAAACTAATCTGAACTAGTCACTGTAGATTCAAGATAGATAATACAAGATAGTATTCTTTGCTTTTAACACGTTGACGGACAGTAGAAACAAGTGAAATTCGAAAATTGACACTATATGTTTTTGTAATTTTTAGAATATTAGAAGTATAGTTTTACTCTTTCTGCTTAAATACACTTAATTTTGATTAATTCAGCACCTTTAATTAGGTTGCGGCTACAACCGTCATGGCGCCAGCGGACTCTAGACACTATGTAATGGGACGATGGCGGCTATAACAGCAAAAATTTAAAAACGTAAATGACAGGTTTAATGACTGAAATAAGCAATTTTTTGTGAGCAACAAAGTATTTTTGGGAGTTTTACACGAAATGTTAGTTCATGATCAAACAAAAATAAATAAATGACAAATAAATTTATTATAATTTTATAATTATTATACATTATTTTCGGTATGCCATGTTTCAAAGCATGGTGCAGGACACAGTGCAGGTTTTGATATGCAATTCTTGCAGCAATATGATGTTTCCTTCCTTACTCCCTGTTTATAACATTGTTTACAACGCTGAAAATATGTTTTTCGCTGATAATTTTCAGGAGGAGAAATTTTCTCAAGAAAATGCTGTGTTCCATTGTTGTTGATTTCATTGGTTTGGATTCGTGCACGTTTAAATTGAACCAAAGACCTTCCATCCTGTTTATAATCTATGCCAGTTAGAGATCGTATAATTGCTTCCCTGAATTCTATAAACTTCATTTGAGAACCTGTCTTTTCTTTAAAGATGTAGTAAGAATTCCACACTGCTACATCCAGTAGATGAAAGATTATCTTTTTATACCATCTAATTGTTTTTCGTGGACAGGAATAATAGGACATCATCTGATCTGCTCTGTCGACACCTGACATATTCTGATTATAATTCACTATTTCAATTGGTTTTCTCTTTTCCTGTTGTCGACGGTTAGCTGTGTTTATCATACTTGGGTGGTAAGCTGTTGTTAGACATAGCACATCCCGTTTATCTTTCCATTTGGACACGTATGTCTGATTTTGGCGTCGCCATACATGTTCTCCTTTTCTAAGCTTACGACCTGTTATTTCTTGCGGCAGACCCTTCCTATTTACACGAAGAGTTCCTGTCACATGTGTCTTTTTGCTCAGTAATTTGTTAGCCAATGGTACACTGTTGTAATAGTTATCTATGAACAAATGATGCCCTTTGTTTAAATATGACTGCATCAATCGCATCACAAGACTTTCAATAGTTGTCATGTTTTCTTCGTTTTCTCGATGGCCTTTGTATATTTCTATGTTCAAAACATAACCTTGGGCAGAACAAAGTTCGTACAATTTAATTCCGTATTTTGCCTTTTTGCCTTTCATGTACGTGCGAAAAGAAAGCCTTCCTCGAAATAATAACAAAGATTCGTCTAATGATAATGCCTCATTTGGTGCATATGCATTCGCAAACTTTTTTATGAGCAAATCAAGAAATATTTTTATTTTCCTCAAACGGTCGTTTGAATTTTCTTCTTCTACACAAAAGCATCTCAATATTTGCTCAAACCTCCTTCCAGACATTTGTGAAGGAAAAGCTGGGTGGTAATGTAATGCATCAATGGAAAAGAGTTTTCTAATACTGGAGAATTTTAGCTGGGACTGAAGCAAACACAAACCCAAAAACTTTCTCATTTCAATCGTATCAGTATTTTTGAAATTTGCCTTCCTACTATGCCTTGTATGTGGCCGTGTTTGATTGCAAAGTTTTAGGCCGTAATCATTCGTAGATTTTATAATCATTTCCATTACTTGGTCATCCCAAATTTTTTCAAAAACCTGAATTGGAGACACATTTTCGTCTATATCCAAAAGAATCCCAGCCGCATCTGCATCAAAAGAAAAGTTTCTTATAGGTGTTGTATTGATATGCCATGTCTCATCATTTTCTGGTTCTTCTGGTGCTTCATATTCCTCATCTGTAGTTGATTCATTTTCTTCATCTGCATCAAAAGAAAAGTTTCTTATAGGTGTTGTATTGATATGCCCTGTCTCATCATTTTCTGGTTCTTCTGGTGCTTCATATTTCTCATCTGTAGTTGATTCATTTTCTTCACTACCCGAACTGTTATTTTCAGCACAGTCAGCATCAGGTTCAGATTCACTGTTGCTTGACCCACTACCTGTTTCCTCAAAAAGCTTCAGCAGCCTAGCCTGTTCTTTTTCCCATCTGGCCATTTTCTATAAATATTGAATAAAACATTCAATTTTATTTTATATTATTATTTATTGTATATTATTTATACATTTATTATTTACATTATTGTTTTTTATATTTCAAATGTAATATCATAAAAAACAAAAAGTAAACAGTATAACTATAAATATCGCTAAATGAATCAAAAAATGCTAAATTTAAATTTTTTTATTTCTATTTAAAGTGTAAAATCAATCATAAACAAATACTTACCAGTATAAACAAAAAATATCGTTAAATGTATCAATAGCAACTGTAAATTGAAGAGAAAACAAGATCGCACTACTCCGTTCACAACCACGTGCATACTCAATGTGTTAACCTTGCATACTAAATTTTTTTTCGAAAACATGACACTAGGCTTCTACTTGTACGCTGGTAAATGCACATTTGTGATGCTACAGCCGCAGTGTCTAAAAACGACCGTTTCGTATTGGACGGCTATTGCCGTCATGTCACATAGTGAACTTGAACTTGACGGCTATAGACGCAACTGTCCGTCAACGTGTTAAATTCCATTTCTTCATTCTTTCTCTGGGTAAGTGTATCACTTCACACCCAAATACACGGAGATGATTGACACTTTGTTCTGTTCCCGGTTTTGCAGGACAAGAGTTTTGGTGGAGTTCTATGATTTAAATTAGCAGCAGTTTGTACTGCTTATGCTCAATACTTTTTCGTTAATTTAGCATTAACATAGACTTCGGTTTTTCTACGGTTCATGTTCAGACGTTCAGCAGCTTTATTTTGTTGCGGAGTGTAAGGTACTATTGTTTGATAAGTAAAACCATCACTTCTTAAAAGGTTAGAGATATTCTTGTTGATGAATTCACGTCCATGATCAATGCGGAGACACTTGATTTTGTAATATAGTTAGTTTCCTACATATATTTTGAATTTTTCGAGTAATGTTAAGAAAATACTTAGTCGCACCAAGGGATTAGGTCTCCATGGATCCACATACATGAGGATGCACTATTTTGAGGAGTTTTGTGGCTCTTGCTCCTTTATTTATGAATATCAATCGAGTCTGCCTTGCTTCGAGGCATGTAATGCGTGTTCAATTGTCCTTTTTCTTCAGTAATCGTATTCCTTCAGGGTTTTCTGGAATTTTATTTAAGTCATTAAAATTCAGATGACCCACACGCTGGTGCCATAGATAAGCGTCGTTTTCTTGAACATCAGCTGTGCAAGCGTGCTCACTGTACATATTTGGTCGATAAACTTTATTCACTAATTTGGCTGCCCCATAACCTGTTGCTACTTTGCTGTTATATTTGTTCAGAATAAGACATCCCTTCCTATCAAATTTGACTTGGTCATCATTCTTTATTATTTGGCTAACTGGTATTAGATTAGTTGCCAACTCTGTCACATACAGCACGTTCTGGAATAGCACTTTCCTCTACTGTCCTCCTTCATAACAGACATCAAGAATTCATTTACCGGAACATTTCAGACATATGAATTCGTAATTAGCAACTTTGATTATTTTAATTGGTGGCTCTTTCGTATCTGAGAAAGAGATGTTAAATCTAGTCATGTGAAGGGATACTCTCGAGTTAACTAACAATCCCTCACTGTTATAATCAGAAACAGTGAATGCAACAGCATAACTTGAGCTTTCTGTTTTACCTTTCTTCTTAGATTTGCACTCGGTCCTGATGCGACCATACTTATAAAATGTATAACATTGAGGTCCTTTTGACTGAAAAGGCTTTTTACTTTGGTTAATTGTAAATGCTGACTCTCATTTATTTTAATATCTTGCAGAATTTTCGGTTTTACTGAGTCTGCACTTATTTTTATTGCAGAAGTTTCAATTGCAATCGTCCTGCGTTGACAGGACTCTGATAGACCTGAGAGCGGTAAGTTGCCCAACCACACGTCGTCTACTTTAAACGCAAAGTTTCTTAGTTTGTGTGCGGTCATCATGATCTTACTGACGTATTCCTCTACATTTTGACAACTGCTGATTGTTATTTTACACAGTTCCCGAAGAAATCCAACAGGGGGCATCAGCCCTGAATCACCAAATGCTTTGGCTAGATTGTTCCACACTTCCTTCGCAGTATTCGCTTCTTGGAAATGGACGTAATTAATTCAATAAACAAGTTATATTTGCTTACATTTCGCTATTATGTCGCGTTTCAGTCAAACTTATTTTACTATGATTCACAAAGTATTTACCGTTATACGCAGGATTAAGAAATCGTTGCTACCTTACGACTAAAACTCTAAGTTTTATTTGAACAATCAAGCCCCGTAATAGATTTGTTTTTTTAAATACCAAATTGACAGATATCTGATAACTAAATATCTAATAACCGTTAAAAATTGACTTACACCACTTTGTTTCAGCCCTCCCATTGACGTTTGCGGAAGAAGAGGTATGAAAACCTACGAACCCAGTCAAACACTACGGATCACTATCTGCAACGCGTTTTCCCTCTTAAAAGCTATACGTGAGTTATGCTTTCAAAACAAGAAAACTCATGTTAAGAGAATGACGAAAATGTGCTTTATATAAAGAAAACTTGTTGCCGTGAATCCTTGAGAATCACGAAGAGCACCGATCGTCGAAGTGTTCGGAAGCGTGTGTTCCAAAAGGTTTTCTTTTCAAAGTTTCAAATAATTTATTGGGTGAAGTTTTGTTTGTTTATGTACAATTATTTACAATTATTCTTAACCTATTACTTAACCTACGGGTTTTGCCTAATGGCTCTATCCAGAGCTGCATACTAACTATATACATTGTTTTTTTATTTCCCGTCAGTCTTCCCTTTTGAAAAAGCCAGTGTAAGTACAAAGGATTCTGCGCTTCAGTAATCCTTCAATCCTTCAGTTCAGTAATTGTAAGTCGCTTTTGCCTCCCAGATCAGAACCGCATACATGAGTATGGACATGATTAGTGACTTATTGGCAAGTAACTTCACCCGCTTGTTGGTTGTTGACTGTTTCCTGATAAGAGGTAAAAGGAGATTGTATGCATATCTAGTTTTCATCAATACAGCGTCCACGTGAGCACTAAAATTGTTGTTCTTATCAAAAATCACCCCCAGATACTTTGTTTGCTTCAAGCAGTGCACCACCTGCCCGTTCAGCCTTATTCTTGTGTCACAGATACTCCTCGTGCCATGTCCAGATTTTTGCTTGTTTTCTTAGCGTTAACCCTCATCCCCCACTTTTGATAGTATGAAGTTAACGAGTCCAAGTATCTTTGAAGTCTCGTCCTTGCAAGCGGAGATTGTACTCAGAATACCACACCAGCAAATCGTCAGCGAAGAGATTCACCTCGATTCCAGGTTGAAATTCATCCCTGATCCTTAGGATGTCGGACGTGAATATATTAAAAAGAATGGGAACCAGAATGGACCCATGTGGGACCCCCGAACTAATTGTAAAGGCTTCAAAGCTAGCTCCACCAGACACCGCAAAGGCAGTGCGTCCCCTCATGAAGCTGCCTACAAGTTTCGTAACATTAATCGGAAAGTCCAGTTGGATCAGTTTGTTGATATGTCCGTCGATCCAAACCGACTCAAAAGCTCTTTCTACGTCGATAAGACACGCTGCGACAACCTTTTTTGCCTGCCAGTTTCGTTTTATACTGACTTGGAAAACAGCCAATGCGTCTATCGTTGATTAACTTCTTTTGAAGCCAAATTGTCTTTCCGGCACAGTTCCTGCCCCTTCAGAGAACTGTATGATACTTTGAAGGATTACTCTCTCTAGTATCTTTCCCACATCAGACAAGAGTGATGTTAGGCGAGTGTTGACTACGTCTGTGCTATTGGATTGCTTCGGATAAGCAAATACTTTGGCGCATTTCCATTGCTGTGGGAATTAGCAAATGTTAATGCAGTGATTTAGAAGGATTGCGAGGAGAACATAATACGTGTTGGGAAGTTTTTTTAAGAAAAAAAAATTGAAATTCCATCAGCCCCAGCCTATTTATTGGTATTTAGCTGGAGTGCGAGTATCCTGAGACTTTCAGGGCTCACAAACAGGGTACTGCCAATAGGTGCGTCGGAGGGATTCGAAACTGAAAATCTAGTCAAGCATAAGTTCTTATAGTCCCTTTCAAGCGTTGATATTGTACTCTTTACTAGTGAATTGAAAGCAGAGTCCTCACTTGCTTTCTCCCCTTGAAGAACTGTCGCAAAATGATTTGCGATGGAGTCAGCAACGGCATTTTCATCCATGAGTATGGAACCGTTATAGACCGTTATAAACTCCTGGCAGGCGCTTACGGCCAGTTATTTTATTAATTTGGGGAAACACACAAGCACCTGGTCTGATGTTTGCTAGAGTCTGTTTGAATCTCTCATTGGTAAAGTCAGATATTCTTCTCGAAATCATGATATTTAGGGACATTATTAGAAGTTGAACACGCTGATACTCCCAGTTAACCATATTCAAGTTGCGACGGTATATCCTTAAAAGCAATTTCCTGAGGGTGCTACGTCTACGATGTAGCTTCAGGATGTCTTCTGGTAAGTCTCTATAAAGATAATTTCTGGAGGATTTTTTATGGATATCTTTGAAATAACCGTAGTAAGGGTTGAATCCAAACAAGCAATGCCTTGTTCGATCTTTGTGGGTGAGAGATTTCTCGATGTGTTGATCGAGATATCCTCAATCCTTCCACTCAGGTCAGCATTAACAGCTTCCCAATCGATGCGCTTGTATCGGATACAGAGCTGCGGTGCTGCTACCTCCAGCTTTAAACCCTTTTTACCTGTTAGAGCGAAGAAGTTGAAGCGAAATGATGGCCAGATTCAGTGTCAGGAACTCTACTTTCAAATTTCCGCCAGCTGTGAGAAATATTCACCAGATTAGCAGACGCAATGCAGAAATCGATCGTTCGCGAGCTTCTTCGGGGAGTGGGCTCATTCGGCGGAATCAAAATGAGATCTATATTTCCTCATATCCAGATGAAGAGAGCCGTTCCATAACCATTAGATATGGTATTACCCCAGGAAGGATGTCTTGCGTTCAAATCATCCGCTATCCCAAAGAAACCGAACTTTTCACACAAAGTAAGGACTGCTTCCAAGTCCTCAATGAGATCCCCACCCGAATATCCATGTTTCACGAATATTCCAACAAGTGCAAATGTATGCTCCCCCAGGAAGGAGCTCAATATCATGACGCCCGCGCATTTTAGACTTGGTTGACAGTGCGTTTGAGTTTGGAAGTGCTCCTTGAAAGCCATACCTGCTCTAAGGATTCCATCTGGGTCGTATGACTTTATTTTTCCCCATTTGAACTTTGTGTTTAATTTTCAGTCTTATTTCTGAAATGGTCAAGATATCTGGTCTATGCATATCTAAGTATTCTTGGACAGTGTTGAAATATGGAGCTAGCGAGCAAATGTTGACGATAGAGAGCATAATGGATATCATCGCGACAACAGATTTTGAAGGCGAAGTCTAAGTATGCCGATTTTTTCTCACTCAAATTAGTGAGTTTTTTACATTGTGGAATGAATGAATCCACTTCACGCATGAGAGTGAAGAAGTCACAGCACACCGAAGAATTGATTGCCGTCGTTATTCATGACAGTATTTATGTCTTTTTGGTGCTGTAAATCAGTACTTACTTTAGGTTGCCGTACAGGTTGACCTGCAGCTGGCTTGGCTGCATTCCTGGCTATACTAGCGAAAGTATAGCCAGAAACCATTTTGAATGGTGTTTGTTAAGGGAGCAGTGACGAAGTCCCTCCTTTCTTCCTTCTTCTTTTGGAGATTCTCCTCTCTCCTCTTCTCAGCCTCCTTGGCCTTGGAACATCCCCTGAAACTCGCGGGGGATCCTTACTATTGCAATTCACACAGAAGTTTGCTTCTTTTCCCCTTCCTTTTCAATGGGGCAGTCCTTTGATTGGTGGTGTTTGTCGCACTTGACGCACTGTGATTCCTTTCCAAAGTTCGAGGCAACTTGTCCAAATCTTTGGCAGTTAAAACATTGTGATGTGTTTGATTTGGTGTAGGTTTTAGTGTAGGAACGTTTTAACATTCATAGCCTTTTTGACGTCGAAGTCAGGCTTAAATTTAATAAGGAAGGACCAAAGAGTTTTCTTTTCCTTCTTTGAAGTCACTGTTGAGAATCTTTTGGTTCGCAAAACATCCTCCCCTAGGATGGCTTGGAGTTCTTCCTTGACATCATTGTCTTCGTAGGAAGTGTGCACATTTTTTAGTAACAGGGTCAGATTTTTCTCCGTTGTGAGTGTATATGAGTAGCACGCCACCCGGTCCCATTTTAAGAAATGAAAAATACTTTTATGGTCGTCTATGCTTTTAGGGTGTAACGAAGTTCGTGTAGAACTGTTGACAGTTACATCAAATTTTGGAGCATCAAGCTGATTTTTCTCACATGCTTGATCAATTCTCTCCGTAAAAGGCTTAAGATTAAGCCTAAAACACACTATTGGTGGAACCCTCTGCTTCTTAGTGGCAGCAATTTTGGTCGGGTTTCCCTGAGCTTCGAAAGCTATTCTACGCACTGGGGCAGGTGAGATTTCAGCTTTGGTATTACTCCCTGAAGCTATCGAGACCGCAGCCTGAAGCTGCGGGAAACTCCTTTCGCTCACGTTTACTGCGCATTTTGAGCTTGGCTCCAGGGTTGGAGACACAATTGGCCTTTTCCGACCACCCTCATCCCGGACCACTTCCATGGACTCTTCCTGATTGGACTCGCTGTCACAATCCGTCAGAGCCTCTCCTTCTGTAGTGGTAAGCCAAGCTACAGATAGGTCTTCTGCAGGGTATTGTAATTGGAGTTTGCAGCTTGCTATAAGATCTAGCAAGAACTCCTCCTTGATGTTTTTCCCAAATGTCTGGCAAAACCTCTTCAGGTTTTTCTAAGCTTTCCGCGTGAAAGCAGCTTCTGCCGCGGAGATTTTCCCCTCCGCTTCTACATCACACATTCCCGCTATCTCCAAGACAGAGCTTGGATGCAGGGTTAATTTAAAGGGACCCCTTCCAGAAAATTTAATTAATTGTTTCTTATATTCTAATTATATATATTTAAATATGTGTAATTATGTTTAAACGGCAAGAAATTAAGGGCTTAGGCCTCGGTTCTTAAGCGTATTATGTAACCTAACTATAATAGATGGACAAATAGATATTATCAGCTCCTTGTCAGCCTCAACAAGAATTCAAGGGCCTAGAGCTCAGTTTGACCACTGATAATAATTTCCCTAAGCAAATTTTCTATCACTTCATCAGAGCTAACACTTTCCTAGCTAACACAGCCTATCTGTCCGACGGTTGTCTTCTCGACCTTATATGTGTTCCTAAGGGTACTCTAGTTGAGTGCGTTTATACCATTTATGATATTGTTGACTATTGTATGTAACTGTCGCATTTCCATTGTAAGTTTTATTTGGCGGATAAATTAATATTTAGGCCACTCCTTTTTGGAGGAAAGGATGGTCATGGACGGCGGCAAAATAGTCAAACCCAATTTAACAAAAGAGGAGCAGATCACGCTCTGATTGGTCAGCTTAACGACATCACCAATAAATTGGATTGCCTTGAAGACAATCAACACTTTATCCATTGATCTGACTAAGACGAATGCTAACAAAAATTCCAATCTGCGAAAAAATTTCACAATAAAGCGGAAAATAAAAACTTCTTCAAAACTTCTGGTCAAAGCTCTCCTTACGAAAACTGAAACCGATCTTTTTAATAACAAGTCCATTTGCCAGCTAATCAGCACCGTTGAGGTGAATCGCACGAACTCCGGTCAAATCATGTGCCATAACTGTCAGTATTTTGGATATTCTTCTTCAGGGTGCCACGCACAGTCACGTTGCGTCAAATGCAATCAGCTCCAAAATTTTTCCGCGTGTCCAAAAAAGTCAGAAAAAAGCCAAAATGTATAAACTATCTAGGCGAATATCTAGCAAACTACGGGCTTTTCCCCAGAAATCCAAAAATGTTAGAAATTTTTCTCGATCTCCTCATATTACTCGACAGAAATGGAAGCTACTTTCATGCCAATGACATTGAGGCACTTATATATTTCGATGATCCAATATTGATACATGCCTGTCACTGATATTATTACCTGATACATTTTGTAACTGATACTTTTTTTGTCATTTTCTGTAATTTTTACCAGTAGCACACGCGTTTGTTTACACAGAGAATTATGCCGAGATCGAGAGCAGTTTTGGATTTTCTAAGGAAAATGCCATTTTATCACATCATTAGTGAACTGCATGAAAAACAGTCTGATTGTTCTCCATACTAGTGAAAATTGTTAATTTTGTTGCTTGTGTTTCAATCAAAAGTGAAGTGAGAACTTGTGAACTGAAAATGGAAACTAAAAAAAAGTCAGAAATTTGGAACGATTTCGCAACCGATGTGGACACTCAAAATGCAATTTGTAAAATTTGCAAGTCCAAATTGAGCTACAAAGGCTCTTCGACCAATCTGAAGAAGCACGTGCAAAGAAAGCACACCACAATACAAATTGGAAATGCAGTCCCGCAGCCATCCGCAAAGTTGCAGCCTATGGATAACCAAAGTACCTCCAACTTCAATGTAATCCAGCAGGTGCAAGCAACGTTTGTTAATGTGAGGAAAAATGAGCAACCAACTGTTTCGTCACTTCTTCGCCCTAGAATTTCCACCACTCAGAAGAAAAAAATTGACGACTCTGTGTTGCAGATATTCTGTAAAGATTTACAACCATTTAGTGTTGTAGAAGATGAGGGCTTACGGGAAGTACTTCATGCCTTAAACCCATCCTATACGTTACCATCACGCAAAACAATATCAAAAACTCTGATACCTGTGGCGTATGAAGAAGCACTAAACAATATGAAAGAATTATACCTCAACAATACGTCCGAAATTTTATCAGTCATTCTTACAACAGACTGCTGGACTTCAATTAACATGGAAAGTTTTGTAGCCGTAACATCTCACTACATAAATTCAAATTTCGAGTTGAAGTCAAACGTCCTCGAATGCGCATATTTTCTGCAAGCCCACACGTGTGAAAACCTGGCAAATCGAATTGCGTTGGAATGGGGGCTAGCAGAAAAAATCTTGCTTTGTATCACAGACAACGCAACAAACATAACAAAAGCAGTAAAAAAAATTTTAGCTCCCATATGGCTGCTTCGCGCATACCATAAACTTAGTTGTGAAAACCGCAATCGAAAAAGATTTATCAATGACAGCGCTTTTGAAAAAAATTAGAACTATTGTTTCACACTTCAAACATAGCTCCCAGTCAACTAGGAAACTGATAGAAACTCAAAAGCGAAATGGAATTAAGCCTTAAAAATTAATTCAAGATGTAGCTACAAGGTGGAATTCTTCATATGACATGATCAATCGATTTTTGGAGCTTGAAACTTCAATAAGAACAACTATTGCGCTCCTGGATAAGGAAATGGTAGCCTTAAATGCAGAAGAACGGTCACTTTTATCACAATTAAGAGAAGTTTTAAAGCCAATGAAGGAGGTCACAGATGTGATGAGCGCCGAAGAGTACACAGCTGCATCTTCAGTAATTGTTTATGTGGATGGGCTTGTTAGCACGTATGGGGACATGGAAACAAATGATGCCTACAATCATACAACGTGTCGAATATTAGTTCGCAATCTAAAGGAAGGTCTTTCAACCCGTTTTGCCAATTCGGACGAGAAGTCTTTTCTAGCGATTGCTACATTTTTGGACCCAAGGTACAAAAACGCTGCATTTAGCAACGATGAAATGGGCCAACAAACAAAAGAATCAACGATTTCCTTAGTTTGTGAAGAAATTGAAGGAGAAAGGACAAACACAGAAGGAAATAATTTGAGTCTTGATGGAAGAACACAAAGCACATCAGAGCTGTCGAGGAGCCCAACTGTTTCTTTTTTTAAAAAATTTAAAACGAGGGCCTTAGATTATAATTCTACGGGAACACTTCGCTCTAGAGCAGTGACCGAAGTTCAAAGATATTGAAGAACCTCTCTTACCAGAACCAGAAGACCCCTTAAAATGGTGGCAAGCAAGAAGCTATAACTTTCTTTATCTAACCAAAATTGTTAGGGAAAATTTTTGTACAGTAAGCACTTCGGTTCCCTGTGAGCGTGTATTTTCCCAAGCAGGGAACATATTATGCGAGCGTCGATCGAGACTATCAGCGGACAAGATGAAAATGTTAGTATTTTTAAAATATAACAGCACCTAGTATTAATTGCATAAAAACATGAATTAGAATTTTATTTTTATCATACTACTCTTTTGTACGAAAATAAGTTTTGTTTATCCTTTTGACATTTGTAAATTTTTTTATTAAATTGCTTGCAAATTATATCTGACCTTTCTCATTACTTCTGTTTACTTTACATTAAGAAAATCTAATTTTTCAGGTTGTACCCAAGTTGTACATCCTGAAATTTTTCTGAATTTCAAGTAATCCATTCATTCATTTTTGAGCTAGCAGAATCTTTTTCAATAACATTCCTTTATCAGATTCTGCGTATTTTAAAAATATACAAAGGGTTTTTCCAATCATTAAAAATGAATTAACTTCACTTCGTTCATTCAAATTGATGCTTTCGTAATTACATCATTGATCATTACCCGCAAAAGCTAAAATTTTACTCTTTCATACCCGATCTTTACTTTCAATCAAACATCATAAATCGAAACGAAGATCCAATCCATCTCCTTTGCGATAAACAACATTTCACACGCGCGAGTTATAATTGCTGAATCCCCAAAACCTAACAAAGACTCAATAATAACAACTAAGTTTGCTGCATAATTATTCCCAATTCATTTAATGCTGACTCTGCATTCCTACCATTAAATTCCTTTCCCACACTTAAGTAATGCTGACTCTGCAAATTTGCCTTTTCATTAAACTACTATCAAGTTACAATTGACGAGTCATCAGAATATAACAAAGACTCATTTTTGCTTCGTCAACTATTTGATAATTCACTCTTACTTATCTTATATAAACATCCGATCATTCGATCCGCTGATTTAAGTAAAATCTTATAATTCAATAACATAAACATCCTTTGTTGTTTGTCCACATATGCATGCACCCAAATGTGCAACCTAGCACTTTTTAAATATAAAATATCCAATTATAAAATAAAACATTAATTTCACCTGTGTCCATAGAGTATTTTATTTTTTCCCAGATACGTATTTCGAACCCTATTGTGGGTTCTTCTTCAGTGGTTACTACAAAAAAATTTTTACAACACTTTATATATTACTACTGTTAACAGTTGTCAGAAGATTCATTCATAAAATAGCATTTAAAAAAAAACTAATCAGGGAAGTTTTATGATAAAGATATCTTAATTGAAAAACTAATTAGGGATGTAGGAATTTAAAGAGGGGTGAAAACGCGTTTCCTAAATCATTGTTAATTCTGTTGTCTTTTTCGGTTTTGTGGATTTCCACACTCTCTACAGTGTCTAGTTGTTGTATCCGGCGTACCTGGCGAATCACCTTGAGGTCATCGATCGTGATCGTATGTCCTGTCTCCACTATGTGTTTGGCTACGGATGATTTGATGTCGGTAGTTTTCTTTTTCTTTTTGGTTGCGTTGTCAGCTTCGCTCAAATATTCTACTGTTTCAGTAGAACCAATGCTTCTCTTACCGGAATACTTGGGAAAAGGGCCTTGACTAACAACCCTCTTTTCGCAAACCAAACGGTTAGAGGCCACCAAAAGAGTAGCTGTTAGACATACAAACATCACAACCAAAATAAAAAAAATACTCAAATCGGTAAAACTTGATGTCATACCAACCTGCAAAAAATTTAAATTAGAAAGCCGATTCACTTCCGTAAAAGACCCACCTAAACTTGAAGAGCGGAATGGAATTTATAGCATTACTTGTCCTGAATGCAACAAATGCTATATTGGACAAACAAGGCGCTGAGTTATGGTTCGCTGTAAGGAACATTTGAGCGAAGCTGACAACGCAACCAAAAAGAAAAAGAAAACTACGAGTTAAAAAACTTTTAACTCGTTCGCTACGAGCGCCATACAGATAATATCAGTCGACAAAGTACTGAACCGACACAGAAGGTATACGCATGTATGGCAACAGAACGTGCCAAAAATGTAGCAATGTAACAATGAAAGTCACATTATCAGTCAAAGTATCAGAATCAGTTCCCACTGATACAAATTTCTAAAGCGATCCCGTAGACTTTGTGCTTTGGAACAGTCCGGGTGTCAGTTGCCATACATATCTTTGGAACTAAACAGGAACGAAAAATGTGCTTGGGCGATTGCTGATGCTTTGGGCGATGGCTGATATTTTATGTACCTGTTACTTTGCGCTTGTACCATTTTCTTGTATCAGTTACAAGTGCGTATCAGGTACAAAGTATCAGGTTGGTACTATATGACCCATCACTACTTCAAACACTAGCGGGCGTAAAAAATGTAATCTTCCAGCTGCGGATACATCCCAAACTATGGAAATCAGCGACGATTATTGTTTTTCCGAAGCCAGAAAAGGACCCAACATTTCCACTCAATTAGACGCTCATCAGCCTCCCTCTCATCAATGGCAAAATTTTTAGAAAGGGTGATGCTGTATTGACTCAACATGACATTACATGATAGAAATATCATACCAGAAGTGCAATCCGGGTTCAAAGCCAATCACTTTACTGAACTCAAGTTCGTAAGTTTGGCCATCTACATAAGCATAGGTCTGCAACACAGAAAATCAACAGGGCTGGTTATCATTGACTTAGCCTTTGATCAAGTCTGACATGCTGGACTTATTAGCAAAATTCATGAACTTAACCTGCTGCTGCAGCTCACATAAATCATAGGCTCATTCTTGGAAGACAGAACATTGCGTGTCAAAATCGACAACCATCTATCAATCCTGCGTCCCATTGAAGCTATAGTTTACCGGTCCTCTGTAACATATACACGGCAGACCTTCTGAACCTGCCCCTGCTGTAAATATGTCACTGTGTGCTGAGATACCTGTATTTTCACGACAAGTCGACAAGCAAAAGTCATATCTTCGGAATTGCAACGCTCAAAAACCAATATCTTCGAATATTTTCGCAGATGGAAAATCAAAGCTAATTCGGAAAAGACGCAAGCCATATTCATATCCCAGAAGATACGACAAACTTCACAGGATCACAGTTGACAATGAGCCGAGTCGGGAAAAATACAACACATACAAAATAATCAAGTACACTGAGTAGATCTCATTTCTAAACTCTTTCCACTTCTTGAATCCAATAAACTCAGCTTAAAAAACCGGTTGCTAATCTACAAATATATCATACGACCGCCACTACTATACGGTAGTCCCGCTTTCTACCGAACGACAAAGCCCAACGAAATGGCGTTCCAGTCCTTCCAGAACTGCGCCATAAGAATTTTAGAATCGCCATGGCACATCAGAAACAGGGACATAGACAAATGAGTCAAAACAAAAACAATAGAAAGATTCGCGCGGGACAAGATTCTAAAACTTTTCAACACAACGGAGATCCACGAAAACAGTACCCTGCCTTTCGTAAGACATCTACGTAATAAATGAAGTTCCAGATGCCCAAGTATGTCCGCAACAGTATGAGACAGGCTGCGATGATTTGACACGATTTGACTGGTTCCTTTCAGAATATTGCAACATAGTCTCCGCAGAAAAGAGTCATATGGTTGCTGAGAAACGTCAGAGTAATAGTTCACGGCGTCGGCCAGATTCAAGGACGATACTGGAAAATATACTGGACTTTGTAAATAGCGACTTACACATTAGCTGACGAAATCATCACGCAATTAGTTTCTGAAGTATAATACCCATAATTTCCTAGAAATACTAGATCCTGGCCAAAATCACACCAAATTTTTAAACAAAACCCAAGAAACTTTATTTTACAAGCGTATAGCTTTTCAGGTCTCTAATAAACTACGATGGCTACACTTTACGTACACATGGGAAAAGTTTTTCAGATCCTCAATACAGAACAGGCCATTTTAAGAAATATTTTTGAGATCAGGATGATTTTCGAATGACTTCGCTTCGTTAAAAACGTTCTATGTGTTACAACTGTGTTGATTATAAGTTTTTCCCTCTTGAAAACACCACTGAAGACATTTATTTCATAGATGATTCAATGTTTATTTACATCGGTGCATGGGTATGTTTTGCCATTAAATCTCAACATAACAAGGACAAAAAGCCTACTTTCTTAAAACACAAACATACTCTCAAATTACTTTCGTGTCATTCACAGTACTCGACATGTGAGGGTGATAAATGTTCAACAATGACAAGGAGTTTCCTTGCTTCTACGACGACCGAGTTCAGTGAACATATTGCCCACAGGTTTTCAATGCCTGGTATGCTTGGTTGACAACCATCTCCGAAATTAAATTTCTCGCATAATATCTGAGCACTGCTCTCTTGTTTCAAGATTCAAACTCGAGCAAAAAACGAACCCATCACTAACATTGTTTTTACAAGGATATAAACTATGCAACTAGGTCACTGAATTTAAAGATGTTCCTGGGGGCGAAATCCTGCAACTGCGTGAAAATTAAAAAAAATATTGCTTTCAGCTGTCATCGCCAAGTAAGCGCCCAGATATGTTGATTTAATGGCTACTGAACGGTTAATATTTTCCTATCAATTTTGAGGTGAGCGTAAGGACTGATTTAATGGGAGGCTTTATGTGCTATATAAACACCATGTCCTTTTACGTAGATTCTCTTTAATGCATCATCAGTCAATTTTCATTGAAGCGCAGTGAATGGCAAATATAAATTAAATTACTCGTTGGAAGTCAACGTTAGTGCATTAAATCCTAACCAGGTTTAGTGCGTAAGGAAATGATTGTGATGAAATGGCAATAAGGTCACTCGTTTCGATTTGTATTTGTCATTCGGCAATGACACATATATCAATAACTTCATTTTGGCTTTTTGAGGAAAAGGTCTAAAATTTCCCATTTGATTCACAAAGTTTACAAGGATTTACTTATTTAACCAGAATTGTAGTCTACGGCTTTCAAATAGTGGAATTACGACCTAAAATGATAGCAGCACAAAATAATATTGTATTTCGTATGCACTGGTTGTGCAATTTAAATTGAGAATTTCTACAGTATTTGACATTTACTTTCCAAAATGCTGTTGTGACTTTTGTATCTATAACTAGAGAGTAAATTTTCTGAACATTATATTGCTTTGTACATATTCGTAACAAATATGTGTTTTGGTATTGACACACATCCTAAACCCAGTCAAATTGACTTCTTGACAAAAAGACATTGGAACATCTACAAAACTGGATGACTACTCCTCCCAACTACTGCGATTTAGCACTTTTGCTCCATTCATGTCTGTGAGTACGAGAACATCCACCACCTCTTAACCAACCACTTCGACTTGCATTAGTCGGGACTTCGAGGACTTCCATAGTGCTGTTAGGAATCTTGTCTATCTTGTCAAATACGTTCAGTGCTTCATCTCGTATGTATTTCTCCATATTTTCTGGTTGTAAATCTTTACGGTTATAAATCCACCGTATGGCTCAAATTTGCAAGGACTGAAGCGTTTTTGGGGGTTCCAGCCGTCTAACAGAAAGCGATACTGCCATGGAGAAGTGTCGGTCGTTGTTGTTGAGGAGAGGGTGTACAGAGGAAAGAATTCCCAGGCAGTGGGCAGTGGAAGGAGTGGGGTTTTTCCGGGCTTGAGTAGTGCCTTTATAATAACTTTAAATAATTTAGTGGAAATTTTTTTTGATTATGTCTGTAAGGGTAGGAATGATATTGTCTGGGAACCAATCTTGCATTGTTTTGGTCAATGTTCGGTTGGAGGTGCTTTTCGCCTGTTCAGACTTTGTATAAGTTTTTTGTCAAGTGGCCGTATCGCAATCTGTACCTGGGGCTCGGTTTTGATGAGCTTGCTTACTCTTTGTCAATGTTCTCATCCCAGCAGGTTTTTATCTTGAAGTTGTAGCTCCAGCACATCTGCAGAGACTTCCGCTTTTCCCGATTTATCATACTTTATGCCATTTGGGCCGTGTATAGGTGGCATAACTGCCTTATTCCGTGTGCGGAAGTATTTGGACATCCTCCAGAAGGTATTCGCGCAAAATCTTGTGAAGGTCTTTGTATTGTTGCTTCTGTTCTGTGTAACTGTGATGTATGAATCAGGTGATGGCTTACATTTCTCTTCACGAGAATAACCATTCTTCCTCCCTTGCATGTCAATCTGTCATTTCTGGAGAGATGGTATTTAGAGAAGTAGAGACGTGTTCTGGGCTCGAAGAATTTTTCCTGTATGAGGGTTATTTCAAATTGATTGTCTAAGTTAATTGTCGAAGCTCTACTGTTCGTTGAAGCCAGGAATTATCATTCAACGTGAGAGCAGAAATGTGACTCAACTGATTCATTAGTGTTTGAGAGTGGTGGCTTGAGCTGCAAACATGGTTCGGACCATTTTCACCATCATGTTTTGCATTATCACTTGAAACCGTGATTGCATGTTGACGAAAAGGAGTCCTATATCTGTTGCAGTGAATATTTGTGTGGGATTTTCCGTTTGGGTGTGCTTACTAGTTTAAGGGATGCTGTAACATCTGACTTCATCCCGAGCTTAAATCTTACTGTTTATTTTGTCAGTTTTGAAGACTTGCCGTTCATAGATAAACAACAAGAAATCATGTGGTATTGACGGTATTCCGAATATAGTTCCCCAACATTTGCCTGAGGTTGCAATTAAAAATTATTGCTTATTATTCAACATGTTATTGAGCAATTCATATTTCCCAAATGCATGGAAAAAAGCCAAGGTTTTTTCAATCTTAAAGAAAGGAAAAGACTCTTCGTACCCTACAAGTTATCGCCCAATCAGCTTCCTGCCAAACATCAGCAAGGTCTTCGAAGTAACACTAAATAAAGTTTTAAACGCTCACATTGAGAAATCTGAGTTGATGCCGAATTGCCAATTTGGTTTCCGTGCCAGACTTCGACCATACATGCGATAGCTAAAGTGACCTCAGACATCTGTTGGAAGCTGAATGATATACAATGTGTTGGAGCGTATCTCATTGATATGGAGAAAGCCTTTGATACCGTGTGGTTAGATGGACTAATTTTTAAACTCCTTCAGGACAGGTTCCCAACACATCTTGTTGCCATGATGTGTAATATGTCATATGGAAAATTATTTGTTGTAACTGATGGAAATCTAAAGACAATGCGCGACTTCAAGGTCTTGAATGGTCTAGAACAGGGTACAGTTACTGCGCCTCTACTACTTTCAATTTTCATTCACAAACTACCGAATGGCTTTGATTTTAATGTCTCACCAACGCGATCATTGATAGCGTTTGCTGATGATCTGGTCTGCTCAATAGGTGATCAACCTCCTGGACCTGGACTATTGAAAATAGATGATCAACCTCTTGGAAAAAGCTTCAATATTCCAGAGCAACCTCCAAAAATTTTGTAATGATGTGCAGCTATATATATATAACTATACCGATAGTTGGCGAATGAGAATTAATGCGCAGAAGTGCGGAACAATTTTGTTTCGGACCACGCTTCAAGGGGCCAGCCAAGACTTGAAACGTAATTGGAAGGATTTCCATATTATGGCTAGCGAGGGTAGTTCAGAGAAGGTTCCACATAAATCCTGTGTTCGATACCTGTGTTCATCTTGATTAATACCGGTACTATACATATCATATCAAAATGATGCTGAGCATGGCCCTTCGTCGACTCTTTCATTCTAAATACATTCTTTAAAACGTCAAAACTATTTGGTACAAGACCCTGGTTAGACCAATTTTGACATAGGGATGTCAGATCTGGTACAGTCAGAGTGCTAGTACAATGGAAAAATTAAGAGTTTTCGAAAGGAAATGTCTTCGTGCATGTACTGGTTTATACAGGAAGCCTGAGATGGATTGGAAACATAGAGTCAATATCTTCATTTTGAGACTTCTTCGCAAGATCTGTAACGGTGAGTGAAAATCCCTGGATTTCACAGCCATTCCATCCTACAGATGAGTATATTGCGACTTGCCTCGCTACTGGCTTTGTTCCTCCAGAAGCATTCATGTATTTAGACATGAATCGATATATATTTGATTCCGGCGGCGTCCCAACTATATATAACATATATAGACGGGCCACCGATTAAATGATAAAATATCCTCCGAATTTGAGTACACGAGAGCAGCGGTTTTAATGCAGATACTCATTTTCTAAATTCGTTTAGACTGGTCGGGCTGAGGTGGAGCAGGCTAGGTATTGTTGGCTGAATGACAAAGCCTAAATTATTCGTGTTTTTATTTTCTGTTTATGTGCTTTTTGGTTTTTGAGTTTCAGCTCATGGTAGCAACATTTAGTGTTGTTGTTGTGTTTAAAATTAGGCATGTATTTCAATATTTAGTATAGGTACATGGTATTATATTAGGCTTTAGAAATGATGTTTAACATTCAGGCTAGGAATATTGAGAGCATTACAATAGTATAAAATAAATTATTTTGATTAGAATCAGGTTATAATATATTAGTCGTTGGATAAAAGTTGATTGTTGTGCAAACATTATAATGGATTTTTTAATAGTGTTGGTTGGTTTTTTTCTCCTTTTTCCAATTGAATTTTAAAATAAGTAATAATTTTAATAAAATTGCATTTGATATTGTTATTTTTTCCTTTCATTGGTAAATGATAATGTTTCAGTTTGGAGAGCCATTTGGGCCATTAAGTTTTTTCGTATTTTAATTGTTTAGAATCAGGTTTATATTCTTGAAAAATTTATAACGATGCATATTGAATAAAGCACTTTTCACTTTCATTTTGAGGGATGTTGGAGATTCTCGTTGTTGTTTGTGTGAACTGTTTGTTTTCAGCAACGACTGTGCACCGTCTTCCTGATGTTTTTGGGGGTTTTTCGGGGTATCTCCATAGCTTGCGGAATGTTCTCCTCCGCAGCTCACGCATTTCGGGTTCTCTTGCAGAGTATGAACTTTGCATGTGCACTTTAATTGTGTGAAGCGATGTAGGCCACAATATTTCACATATATAGCCTGTGAATGGCATTTGTCTAATGAAGTCTCCAAATTCTTCACAGTTGTGACTTATCGGTTGTCCGTTGCGGGATTTCATGGCTTCCACTTTGCAAAAAAGATGGCATACTGCAGTAATATCTGAAATTGAGATTTCTCCCCTTGGAAGGAGAACCTTGACGAGTTTTGAAGGCACGGCCTTTGTTTTAAGCTTTCACAGGCAATACAGTCAAATCTTTTTGGAGTTTGGCCACACGTAGGGAGTCCCTTGAAACACGTAACCGGAGCTCCTCCATTTTCATAGGGAAATATAAAAAATTTAGGTAAGTGAATTGCTGAAAATAGAACGATGAACTCGTTTTAAGACTACTGAAAGCGTAAAGTGTTTAGTTTGGCGTCTCAATTCGTCAAAAAAGAGTAAAGATGGTTTCTTCTTACTTTTGAATAGGCCCGTATATCCAAAGAAAAATCATTGGTCGCATGCCAAGAATCAATTAATTCATTACAGTTAGAATTTGAATTAAAAATGCGAAATTTCTAAACCTAAATTTATCCTTGTATCTAGCAGCTTAAAAAATCATCCTAAAAGCCAGACCATGCTGCATATTTAGATTATTATATTAAACATATTTACATGCAAACTATTATTCTATCAATACTTGCACGCTAACAATGGTGGAAACCCCTGAGAGGTTGTGGTGGGGGAGGAGGTTGGCTGGTTAGGATAGAATACATGCACAGTAACTTAACTTGTCGTAAGATTATTGGGTGATTATTGCTGTTTCCCAATAGTCGTAAGACTATTGGGAAACAGCACCGAACCCGGACTACGATTTGACTCTCGACTATGATATTCTGGACCTAGTCGCTTCTTCCGCGGTACCGCCAGGGTGAAACCCGTACTTCGGTTGAGTCGTACTCCTGATTAGCGCCGATCTGGCTCTGAGCACCTGACTCCATAAAGGCCCTCGCATAGCCTCTCTGCTTGGATAGATCATCATGGGATCATTTAGGTGACTATACATCCGAGCGGATATAGCGGCTCTGAGAGGAACCGTTAAGAAGAAATTGATTCAAAAGAACAACAACAAACAGAATAATGCACAGGAGACGAACAAACGAGCCGATGGACAGAATCCTCAGAACGAAAACGATTATCTTGACGCATTCGTCCGTAGTGAGCGTGGGGAGCGTGCATAAATCAAAAGGCTATCAGTTAGGATGTAAAAAACGGAGTGTTTGAGCTCGACGGTCTCTTGGATCGTGTCGGCCACTACAGGAAGCTCTGGAAGAAGCTGGAAGAAGAACAGCCATACCAAACAAACTACGTTAAAGTCACCCAACCGTTCCTTCCCAGTATCAAGAGGACTGCTGCTAGCACGCTGGAGAGCGAACAGGAGAAAAGGCGCAAACGCCACAAAGAGAAGGTGTTTTCCAACTTGTGATATTTAAGGCGGAAAAAAAGCCGCAAAATGTGAACAAATGCTTAGCAAGCAAACAGTTCCTGCTGAAAAAGTGACAAATAGCGTGGACAAACCGGCAAAGTAAAAGCGAAGAGTCCTTGGGGTCGCCATTTTTATGAAGCTCACTTGCGGAAGGAACTACTCTGATGTTCTACGCGATACCCACAAGAATATGAAGCCGTAGGAAAAAGGGACGATTATTAAAACTCTACGATCGGCGAGGTCTGGTGGGCTACTCGTCCAGCTTGGAGCGGACTCCTCCGATTAATCGATATTCCGGGGTAAAATAAAGGACGTCCTTGAGGCAAAAGCCACCGTCTCTACCTTGGAGCCAAGGGTTTCATTGGAAGTAAGGAACCTGGACTGCATCGCCGACCCGGCTGAGGTTGAAGCAGTCATTCAAAAGGAGTTCCCTGAAATAACTCTAGTAAAAGTAAGCTTTCCACAGAGAATCGCCGAAGACAAAGGCTGGCCATACTCGACGTAACGAAGAAAGAAGCTGCACAACTCCTGGCCAAAGGAAAACTAATGCCATCCCAGTTCGATGCTACAGGTGCTTTGGATACGGGCACACCACTTCGAATTGTAAGAGCCCTGACTGTGGAGTATCTGACCATAAGATAAAAGAGTGCACTGAGAGTCCGCACTGTTTTTTATGCAATCATCTTAACTCTCAACCGACAGAGCACCGACAGAGCGACAGGTGATGATCAGGGCCCTTCAAATTAATTTGCACCGTAGCATCAATGCACTAGCTTTGTTAGAGCAGTTCACTAGAGAAAAGAGGGCTGTTATGCTGCTGCTGAGCGAACAACATCGAAAGAAGACTTCACCAGCCTGGTTATCCGATGACTCCCATACTGCTGCCATTTGGTTTCGTGGCAGGCCTGCTGTACATTGGTGGTCAGAAGATATTGCAGACAAACGAGGTGAGTGTCACAGACTCCGACGTGCAACTCAGCGCTCGAGAAGCGAAGAGGAAGCATCCAATAGGACAGCAGCATGCAGGTCAGCGAGGAAAGAACTCCGCAAGCTCATCAACGAGAGAAAGGTACGCTGCTGGCGAGAACTTGTGGACGACGTACACAGGGGTCCATGGGAGCCCGGCTATAAGGTAGTATAGCGCAAGTTCGGTACCCCACGGAAGCCCTGTTTACTTCAAGCAGACAACATGGACGGGATAGTGCAGGCGCTGTTCCCTACTCACCCCGTCCGTGTTGATGCTGTCAACGGGGATGATTCAGTGGAATGTCCAGTGTTCCCAAAGAATGAGTTGGAGGATGTGGTGCTTTCTATGAAAGCTCGAAAGGCACCAGGACCAGACGGCATTCCAACCGAGGTACTACAAATGGTCTTTTACGTTTGTCCTGACTTGCTGCTCAATTTGTTCAACGCTTGCCTGAGGGAAGGCGTATTTCCATCTCGCTGAAGTGGTGAACGCAGTCTGTTGAGCCGAAGCGCACAAAAATGACGTCAGGAATGCCAACAACTCCGCCAGATGGGCGGATATTCTTGGGACATTGGAAAATTCTTTCTGATTGCCAGGGTATCTGATGCGGATTATGAGGGATTACTTGAAGGACCGCAGTCTGCTCTATGATACACAATATGGGCGGCGACGTATGGAGATAACGTCTGGTGTAGCACAAGGCTCCAAACTGGGACCAGACTTGTGGAACGCCTCATATGACACCCTTGGTCGGCGTAGATGAGTCGCACTTGGTCGGCTATGCGGATGATGTAGCAGCACTGGTCGCCGGACGCACAGTCGAACATGTGCAGTGCAGATTGGGAATGCTAATGCTTCGAGTGAGAGAGTGAATGAGCACCCGCGGGTTCAGTATGGCACTAGAGAAAACCGAGGTGGTCATTATAACGAAGAAAAGAATTCTCACGGCAATTCCTATGCAGATCGGGTCGAGTCAAAACTTTCGATTAAGTATTTAGGACTACTGATCCATTCAAAAACGAGCTTTTCGGAACAGATAACGGCAACGGCGGAAAAGGCCGCGATAGGCGTTTCGGCTCTAAGTGCTACTTTATGGCTCTGAGGTCTGGGCCGGAGCTCTCAGCAAGGAGCTGTACCGAAAGCGCTTGGCGCAGGTACCGAGACGAGTAGCTTTGCAGGTTGCGAAGTAATGTGTCAAACAGTTCCAGGCTAGGGTCTCTTGACAGGGGGGGGGGGGGTGTTTAGTGGGTAGTCTGGTAGCATGCCCTACTACTACAACACTATGTCATTTTCAGCAAATCAATTGTTTGAGTGGGGGGAGGGTGGTATTTAGCGAAATCGTCTTAGTACCAAATGTATCCGATGTTCATCTTATTGAGTTTTGGGAACTAGAATTCATCGAATGCGACTCGATAACGTCTGCTATTTATCCTAACGGCAGTCTCTACCACAATTCTAAAGAAATATAGACAGATATCATTGGCCTGTACACCAAAGTATACAATCAATTGCAATGATTGTAACGGAGTTTCACGGTTCCTCACACCATAGACATTGATCGTTCTTATTCACATATCCCTTAATGAGATTCTTAAGTATTCAAAACGAGTTTCACCACCAATTACAATTTTTAGGCAAAAATATAGAGCAATTATCATTTTATTATATACTCCCAACATTAGTCAAAGTGGCACACTTTACCGACAAAAATAAAAATTGCTAACTTTACTGAACACAAATGGATGATAAATGTTTATTTTGACACATGTCATACACAATTTATGCATAGTGCTGTGCAAAAGTGTTCGTACAGTTTTAATCTAAAAAAGTTTTTAAATTTTAAAGGAAAAAGGAAGATATAACTCCAAATTCTCCCTTTATATTTACAAGCTGCATTTATACTGAAAGTTGTTATGAAAGAAAAATAATATTTCAGCATTTATAATGAAATTCAACTGAAAAATCATTATAAGGAATCAAAATTGCTTCGCAAAAATCTTCGTACACTGGCTATGGTTTCCAGAATACTGGAGTCCACTGGAATCTAATTCGTAATGTATCCTGTAAAATTAGGTCTAAACGAGAAAAATCCGTTAACAATTTTTGACGTTGTCTACAGACTCCTTCCTGCAATTCAGTTTAGTTTTCAATACCTGTGAAGTTGAAAATCGATACTGAAAATCGAAAATCGCTAAGCAATATTGTCAATCAAGCAAGAAGATCCGAACCAATGTTGAGAATATAAAAAGTCAGTTGTTAGCCTACACTGAATGTAGCAAGTAAAATAATGTCAAAATAAGTTGAAGCTTCAAGAAGTTTTTCTTCTTTTTCAGTACGGTTCGCTTAAAAATATGTAAGTGACGCGGGTTCCTAGGAAGAAACCATGAATTAGTGCATCAGTCAAGCAAAACATGTAGAATTTGCGACAAAATATTTGAGTTTTGAAAATTCATTCTGGGAAACCATAATTTTCTCAGACGAATCTAAATTTAACATTTTCTAATCAGATAATTTTCCAATCAGATGGGCGAAATTTAGTCTGAAGATGGAGAAGAAATGGAGACAAAAAATCTGAAAGCAGCTACGAAGCATAGCGGTGGTAATGTCATGGTGTGGGGGTCTATGTCAACATCCAGAGTGGGGTGACTCGTATTGAATTGAGGGTTTTGTATTTGTCAATTTCGAAAGATAATTTTGCGCGAAGTCCCAGTGAAATGGACTTTGGGATGCCAAACATCTTTTTCTTAGTACTACAACCCCTCTCGGGCCTTAGCTTCTTGCAACAAGCACCTCCAACTGACTCGGTCCATTAACCGCGTCCTCAAATTTCAAAATCCGATGAGCTGTCTTCATCAACAAAGTAAGCACAGGGTTTTCTCGGTTTACCCATTGGTCAGTGCACTTCAGTTCTCATAACGAATACTTTTTAGGTTAGCCGTTATTCGTCCATACGGTTCATATGGCCAGCCCATTGCAGCTTCCACAGTCTAACAATCGTTCAGAGCTTCGGCTCGTCAAAAACCTGATACAGCTCATGGTTGTATCGAAGTGATCCCGCCATTGGTTTCCCGTCTAGCTTCACTCTAATTACCGCCTTATTACCCATCTCTCAAAGACTTTCAGTATATTTGCGGATACTTAGGTTAGGGTCCATGTTTCACACCCATAGCAAAACACAGATCTAATCCTGTGAAGCTTTCCTATGCAGCTCATCAGCTTGTTACGATCTTTGTGGATAGGAAATACATTTGATTGACTCTACTCGTTTGGCATATGTTCTTCTTGCCAGATTTGCTAAATGATTTTGTGGATGCCTTTCTGAACACTGGCGCTACCATATTTTATGAGCTCCACTGTAATCTCATCGAAGCCAGGTTTTTTATTATTCTTGTGAGCTTTAATGGCGGAACAGACTTCACCGAAAAATTGGTAGGGCCAATGGAAATTCTCCCGGAATATTTGTATCTATAGACTCCAATGACCTGAAGCTGTGGAAAGTGGAATAGTGTGGTTATTTAGTTTCATTGATGAGGAGCGAGAAATATTTCAACATTTTTTTGACAGGCGAGCACCTCCTCTTATAATGATTGACGCATTTAATTGGGGTTGAGTTGAAGTTTCCATCTGTTTAAGATAGAGTTTAGTGACAGATAGCTTTGACGCGAGACATTGCTGAAAGGTATTTCTGGAGGCAGTATAAATGATGATGTCATCTGCATATTGGATGGTATGGATTGGGTTGTGGTGAGGGATAGGCTTTGATATGTCAGCAGTGTAGATTCAGAAGAGGTGACTCCCATCCAGTGGCTAATAATAATTTCTGAACATTAATAATAGGAATAACAAAGGTCGAAGGGAATTAAACAGCTAAAGACAAATTGCTAATGGTCAACCATAATGTAATTTATCCATGCGGAAAAAAATTTAAACTTCCTCCGTACTGCTTTAAAGAAAGGTCAGATCAATTCACATTTTTAATCCTAAGATATTTCTGTATAAATCCATAATTCAAACCAAAGCCACTCGAAAAAACCTCACATATGTGAAAGAAGGAAATATATATTCTAAGTAAAAAATGTGTTGACATACATTTATATTTACAAGGACATACCAAAAGCCGGACAAATAGCCACATTTTACGCATTTCGGTTCATCGAAACATAAAAACACTCCAAAGCTTTCCTACGCGCTAAAACCGTACTTTTACATAGACTTCCTGTTCGGAATGTAGTATATATAGTATTTGATCTGACTGTGAGTTGACAGCTACTTAGTACAATGGAGTAAACCCACTCTACAATAATCTGAATTCCTAGGATAAATGCTCGAAAAGGATAGCAGTGAAAGTTTACTCATATTCTTGTTCTCATGGAATGTGTACAGTTTAGCGTTGTTAGAATGGAAACAAGCGTCGCGTGGCTTAAATGTTAACGTAAAAGGTCACTGATATTAAAACTTGTAAAAAGTGGTTGTGCTCGGAGTATTGCTATGGAATCTGGACAAACGGAATATTCAAAAATAACAACGACAACGCATTTTCTATATAAGTTTTGATTCTCAAAGGACTTCAAGTGGAAATAAAAAAAACTGATGCATGCATACTTTAAGTGGGAAAACTCAATACGGGTATTTTGAAAATTTCTTTTTAAATGGTTGACTGGGTGGCTCACTCAATTTTCTGTTTCAATACCGATATACTTTCATTGTTGTTCGTGCATGATGTAATAAATCTATCCTTTTTCAGGATCCTGAATATATGTCTTCTTAAGGCAAAATACTCAGTACATTCGTCGTCGAACTAAATCCCTCGTCTTCATGTCATATATAACGTTCATGGCCGGAAGACTTCTAACAGGGTTTCATCGAATTTTCCAGATAAAACGATTTGGAGTTAGTTTTTTCGATGCCACAGCCCGCCAATTTTTTATTTTACTTGTTTTTTTTCGAGAAAGTATTTTGACGGAACGCAGCCATCTTAAGATCGTTGTCATGTGTTGTCATGGCAATTTGCATATTTTTATATGCGCAGTTTTTATATTTAGTGCAGAGGGTGTGTCAGGTAGCATATTAAAAGAATCGAATTAACGCGAAAAGAGCTTAAGATCACAACATATAAGTCAAACCAATGCCATTACGATTTTACGCTTTCTGCCAAAGAACATTGAGGTGGGATTCTTAACGTTGATTTTAATTTTCACCTTTTAGTATTTTTCCTAAATTGGAAATGATCTGGTTACGATTGTTGCCAGAGGTATTTAAAAACGAATGTCGTCCCCAAAGTCTTGACTTGGGTATATCAGAAGTGTATACATTAAAAAGTGTAGGACTAAGTCATGAACCTTCTGGGAAATCAGCACGTGCGGTTTTCATGGTGGATGTTGAGCCTGAAATTTTAACCTAATATGTTCTATCTCTCAGGAAGGATGGAGTTCATTTTTGCAGGTATGGTGGCGCACTGCAATCTTTGAACTTATGAATAAGGCCGTCGTGCCAGACGGTATCGACGACTTTCGTCGACTTTTAATATCGATAATCAGAAGCCCTACCGGCTGTTTCGTGTTTAGTGCTACTTTTATTTGTTAGGAGACCCGCAATAGTTGGTACTTTGTTGAGTATCCATGCCTGAAGTCAAACTGAAAGCTAGGGAGGATGTTATTGTTTTCAAAATAATGAGTCCACCTTTTCAAGATAAGCTTCTCAGTTTACCAATTGCTGGCAGTAAGCTTATTGGCCTGGTAAGATTCGTTTACCAGGCTTAAAGATTGGTATTATGCTGTGGTGTTTTCAGATAGGCGTAGAAAATGAGGGAGATTAGCGCTTTTGCTTTCTTAGGAAGATTTTTGATGGCTATATTGGGTATATCGTTGAATCCAGAGGCTTTACCATTTTTTAACCTTCTGAATATGTTCCATGATTACATGTTCTAATTCTATAAGAGCTCTGCGAGGTAAAATAGCTGTTTTATTTCTGTTTTGTTTTTGCTCATTGTATGGGACATATTGTGGTGTCCGTAGATCTCATCATCAAGTAAATCTGATTTCCGTTCAGAAGAATGAGAATTTAGATATCATTGTCGTATTTCAGAGCGTATGGAAGATGGTGAAATTTTCAGCTTCCAGGGTTTTTCGTGCGTTGTAGTCAAGGTTGGTGAAAAGATTGTTCCATTGATTGTTTCGGATGTAGTGGAAGACGTGAAACCTAGTGGACGACGTGAACAGAGATCCATGGGGCCTGGGCTACAAAATAGTAATGCGGAAGCTCGGTGTCCAAAGGTCACCTCACTCATATGAGACAGAAAAGATGGACGAAATCGTGCGGGCTCTCTTCCCCATCCATCCCGTCATCGTTGAAGTCGTTCACTATGAAACACCAATGGAAATTCTATTTTTCACGAAGATAAAATTGGAGGCTCCAGGACCACATGGGATTCCAGCAGAGGTGCTACAAATGGTCTTCCACTTTTCTCCTGACCTGCTCCTCCGCATTTTCAAAGCATACCTGCGCGAAGGGCTGTTCCCGGAGTGCTGGAAGGTGGCGAGACTAGTGCTCATTACGAAGGGAAAAGGGGACTCCAAGTCGCCAGCTGGATACCGCCCACTGTGTATGCTTGACACGGCCGGAAAAGTTTTTGAAAAACTTATCAGGGGAAAACTCGCTGACGTGATTTGTATTGCCGGGGATCTATCTCCACGGCAGTATGGCTTAAGAGCAGGCCGCTCCACCATCGATGCAATTGCAGAAGTAGTGGGCGCGGTCCAACGTGCGGAGTCTCACAGTATTTCTACACGACAGGTCGTCTTGCTGGTTACTCTGGAAGTCCGAAATGCATTTAACAGCACTAGATGGGTGGATATTCTGGAAGCACTAGAAAATCGTTTTCAAGTACCAGTGTACCTGATGTGGATTCTCAGGAACTATTTGAAGGACCGCAGCCTACTCTACGACTCGAAGGAGGGTAGGCGAAGTATAAATCTTACTTCAGGTGTCGCTCAGGGCTCTATCCTTGGCTCCGACCTATGGAACATCTCCTACGATGGACTCCTGCAGCTTGAACTGCCGGAAGAGTCACGTTTGATCGGCTATGCGGACGATGGTCGCTGGACGCACACTAGACCATGGGCAACTCAGACTCAATACGTTAATGCGGAGGTTAATGGACTGGATGACCACTAACGGATTCAAGCTGGCACTGGAAAAAACCGAAGTGGTCATCCTAACGAAGAAGAGAATCCCTAGAGTACGGCCTATCAGTATATGGGACGAGCTGGTCGAATCGGAATCAGCAGTAAAGTACCTGGACGTCCTGATAGACTCGAAGATGAGTTTTTCCTAACAAATCAGCGCAGTAGCTGACGAAGCTGCAGCGTGTGTGACGGCATTCACCCGATTAATGGCCAACATAGGGGGGTCCACCACACCAAGGAGACGACTCTTAATGAGCGTTGTGCAGTCGCTTCTACTCTACGAATCAGAACTGTGGGGTGACGCTCTCAGCAAGGAGTTACACCGGAAGCGGTTGGCATAGATGCAGAGACAAGCAGCATTGCGAATCGCATGCGCATACCGAATGGTCTCTGGGGTGGCAGTGCTGGTCATCGCAGGGTCTATACCCATCACTCTCCTTGCAAGAGAGTGCAGAAGTATTTACCTGCGCAGAGGCGAAGATCGAAGAGAAGAGATCACCAGGGAAGAGAAACGTCGCTCTCTCGGCAATTGACAACAGTCCTGGGAAAAAGAAAGAAGGGGAAGGTGGACTGCACGTCTGACCCCTGACATGAGGCCGTGGTTCAGTCGAGTGCATGGTGAGACCGATTTCTGCTTTACCCAGCTCTTAAGCGGGCACTCTCCAATATTTTGCATCATTGACAAAGTTATCACTTTTGCAATTGCAACAGACTTTTTTGCTTCTCTCTTTGTCCGAGAAATTAACTTGTAGTGATGGTGTTTTTTGCATGTAAAAGAGGTAGTATGAATTTCCGCGTTTCCTCACCAACGTCACGTTCTCCTTTCAGGAGTTTTTTATGTACTTCGCACGATATCTCATACAACTCTGTTGATACGACAACTTTTATCGTGCGAAGGTACATGGTCGGCGAAATACTTCACCTTTTTGACCTTCAGGTGATTTTCGATCTTATTGTAATCACCTAGGTTGGTCAAGAACATTTTTAGTCCAATTAACATGATAGGTTATTTTTCGATATTTAATTCCTTAAGCATTGCATCGACGCAACCGCGAGGTAGATCGGTGAAGTTTATTGGAGAAACTCTCACCTTGATTTATTCTTTACTGGTGGATTGTTGAAACAGGTCGTAGCAGTAAGGAAGCTCGCCTAGCGGTAGGAATCAGTTTAAGTTCGCAACATGCGATGAATTTCCTTGCATCTTGAACTGATGCATTAGTTCAAAAGCCTTCTGCCGTCGAAGATTCGCAGGGTCTTGTCTGCTCGGTTCAGTAGTGAGAGATTCAGTTGGGATTTGACTCACTTCGGATATATACTATCGATTTAGATTCTAGACTCATTACGTTGAAACTGAACTAGTTGATGAACGGACTTACTATTGTTGGCACTCCCACTGTTGGAACACTTGGATGCAGGTCTTCACTAGGCAAGAGCCAGAGAACGAATGGTACAGTGAAGTCGTTAGACACCATGAAGTCTGAATCCCATTATCCTGAAAAACAATGAAATGCTACGTTAAGTCACGCTTGGATAGGACCCACTATATGGAAATAGCCGGACAAATGGGCCAAGCTTAAGCGCTGTGTGTAAACAAACAGCATATAATGGAAACGTTAACACTCCCTACAAAATTGAATTTTTGAAAAAAAATCATAAAATGTAAGATACTACATTTCAGCTTGTTGAGGAAACGGGTCTGAATTTGCAAAGTTTGAAGTATTGAAAACTGAATTTGTAGTATGGCACATTTTAAATTGATGAGGAAATGGATCTGAATGTAATCGTTCACAGCCTGGCGACCGAAAAAATCATATTTCACCAGCAACAACAAGGTTTCAGCCCAATACTAATTTTATTCTTTTACTCTTGTGAAAAAAAAGCAGAAATTCTGGCTGATAAATTTCATTATTACCACAAAATCTCAAACAAAAGGCGCAATGATATCATAGAAACGATGATAGATCACTCTCTGCAAAGTATGTCTAACACATCAAACTTGCCCTGCGGCGCCTACATCAAGACCAGGGAAATAGTTAGGGAACTTAAAAAAACTTAAGAATCGGACAGCTCCTGAGATCGATGGAATTCCTAATTTTGTGACGAAAAATCTGCCAAAGAAAGGGATTGTGCTCACGTGCCTCTTATTTAATGCTTGCCTCAAACTATCCTATTTTCCACTCACCTGGAAACAAGCTGTTGTAGTACCTCTGCTAAAGCCTGGGAAGGATCCACATGAGCCAGCAAGCTACAGGCCAAAAAGCCTTTTACCAGCCTTTGGTAAACTATTCGAAAAGCTAACTCTCAAAAGACTCACAGACTTCGTGGAAAATGCCAACATACTTCCTAACTTTTAGTTCGGGTTCAGACACGGCTATTCAACGGAGCACCAGCTGTATCGCGTCTCAAAGGACATTGAGACAGCTGTAATAGGGAAGCAATCAGTAGGAATGGTCACCAACGATATTGAGAAAGCTTTCGATAGAGTCTGGCACGAAGGTTTACTTTATAAGCTCCAAGAGTACAAAACTCCAGCATACATACGTAATTTGATAGCTTCCTACCTCAGAGACAGATCATTTAAGGTAAAGGTCCGAGATAGCACCTCTACTAGAAGAAGCTTTCCTTCTGGTGTTCCCCAAGGCTCATGTCTGAGCCCTACCCTTTTCAATATCTATAACTCCGATCTCGCTACAAGCGAGCACCGTCAAATAGCTGCTTTTGCGGACGATACCTGTTTTTATACTTCAGGAACTCACCCAAGTACAATAACAGCTAACTTAGAGACAATGCTTGAAAAAGTTTATCAGTTCTTCTACAGGTGGAAAATAAGCATCAATATTGACAAAACTAAGGCAATATTTTCACTAAAAAACGTAAATGTTCCTTCCTGCCTAATTGACCGATCAACTTTTTAGGACAAGCCATACCATGGTCAGAAAATCTGCAGTATCTTGGGCTTATGTTGGACCAGAAACTCATGTTCAAAGACCACATTGAACGAATAAGCATTAAAGCTTTTAATTCTATACTTCAACTGTATCCACTACTCAACAGAAGGTCCCAACTGAACGTAAAGAATAAGATGATAATTTTGAAAATGGTAGTTCAGACTATAATATTATACGGAGCGCCTACTTAGAGCAAATGCGCAAAATATTTGAAATCAAAGCTTCAAGTCACTCAAAACAGGTACTTAAAAATGGCGCTAAATAAGCCTTTTTATTTCTCATCACGCAAATTACATGAGCTTGCTAATATTAGCCCTATCAATAAACTCGCGCTCTCACGCAGAGATAATCTACTAGCTAAGGTAGAACACGCTTCGAATCCATACATTCAAGCACTCAGGATTTAAATTAATAGATTAACTTTAGAGATCATGCGTCCTCAACCGAGTTTTCAAAGTTATTACTAAGATTCAAAATAGTATGTAAATAGGTTTTAACATAGGTAGTAGTAGTTTAAATTAAAGTTAAGTTTAAAAGAGGTTTTTTATTGCATTTTCCTCTACTATTATAAATATATCATATGAATAAGAAACATTTGTGGTACAAACAGAAAAAATACTGTAGATGCAATGAATTCCAAATTCAGAACTCTCACTTTAAGTATTAGCTTAGTCCTGTAAAATTTTTAGAAACAATAAACAACTTATTAAATAAAAAAATAAATTTTTATTGTTTGTAGTGCAACCTTGGCCTCCCAAACTATTTACAGTTCTCCATCCAACAGAAGAGCCATCCATGTTTACAATAAGTTATATTTGTCTCATATGTGATCTAGACTAGAAACTAGAAGCGCCAAAGCCACCGAAACGGACGAAATACACACAGTGGTGGAAAAAATTTGTCGAGCCATTTCTTTGCGATAGACGACTGTGAATGAATGAAAAATTGTCAAATATCTCATTGCAAATTGATTCATGCTAAATAGAGTTTTTTTTGTCGATGACGCATTTCAGCTGTATCCAGCCATCTTTAGCTCGTTCTCAGGTTTTGGTGGCAACTTTTATGTTTAAGCCTAAGTCAGTGCAAAGGGGTGGGTCGGGCTCAGTACTCGTTAATGAAGGTTATTGTGCTTGTGCCTTTCAGGGCTCGTAGGATTGTCATTGTCCGGTTTGTCATGTTTTCTTTCTCTGAAAAGAATTGGATCGAGGGCTGAGAAAAAAAGTGTCGGAGTTGGTCACTCGTTGCTCTTTAATTATTCTTTCATGTGTTTTCTGTACTTGTAGATTTGCCGTAGTACAGTTGGGGTTTGGTGTTGGTTTAGTGTTTTGAACGCAGCTTGCAGATTGTAATTCTTTAAAAACTATCCTTATTGTGTGTATTCTTAGTACGTAAATGTCCTTTGATGTGTTCGGTTGTTGGCATTTTTGTTTCTTCTTGTCAAGTGGGATTAGTATGTTGACATCACGTATTTGCATCCGTTGTTGGCGGCTACCCTATACACATATATATTGTTCAGTTCGTCGGTGTAGTTTCTGGAATTAATAGGGATGAAGTGAAGTCCCAGCACCATTGGCCTATATGTGCTGGTCATGAATGTTAGATGAAGCATGGTCCGTAGTTGGTTTTCAGTAGATTGTGTATTTCAAGTGATTTTCTTTCCGTATGATAGTTAAGTCCTTGTAGTCGAGCTCTCCG
Organism: Stratiomys singularior; assembly: GCA_954870665.1. Classification (NCBI taxonomy): domain Eukaryota; kingdom Metazoa; phylum Arthropoda; class Insecta; order Diptera; family Stratiomyidae; genus Stratiomys; species Stratiomys singularior. Next base: position 60,318,165 of record OX940879.1, on the reverse strand, counting down.
TTTGTTACGTTTGCTGTTACCCAACTACTAGACTGAATCACTACATTACATCTTTGATTCATAGATTTCATTAATATCTGATTTCGGAAATGAACGTCGTGTCTATTTTTAAGTTCTGCAACGTGTAAATGGAGCTAGATTTGTTAGGCTTGTATAAACATAATTCTTACACCTTTCGCATTGTGACAATGTGCATTACCCAGTTGCAACTTTTTCGGCTTCATCAATGAAATTATTCGTTACAACCCTATAATCCTGAAGCATAAGGTACCGAATCGTTTTTTGGAACATACAAATGGACCGAAGCTGTTACTATCGAATTAATGAAGCATATACAGTCTTGCTTATCACCAAAAAAAATTGTCGCCATACTATAAATCCTTCTCAATTCGGAAGAAGTCTTGAAAATATTCGGTGCCAATCCTTTTCCGAGTTTACCGTCGCACTAGAATTTATCCATTTCTAAAATGAAGCTCAAATTTTGATTTGACGCTTCCTGAAAGCGTTTCTGCCCGATTCTTAAAGCTAAGTCCAGTTTATGGACACGTTTCAACGCACGTAATCTTTCTTTTACGAGAATATTTCTCACCAATCTTGAATAAATTAGTTTCCCCGTTGCTCGAACTATATCGGTTCTAAATCAGTTAAACTTCTTTCGAGGGCTTTGCAGAACCATGAAGTGATCTTCCCAAAGCGTCGATTCCCTTCACCAGAAGGAATCTGGTCGATTCTTCGACCAGAGCTTTTCACCTGTGGTGCCCATTTCGTGAAACTTCTATAAATGTCAAGCCCGAGAGCATTGGTTAATATTCACTCTAGGAATTTGACGAGTTATAAAGTTTTCCCACGCGAAAACCAAAACATTGCATATTATATTAGAAAAAGAGGTTGGAAGAGCTCAAGCTGGTTTCGAGCACGTGCCCCTGCCACTTCTCGTCAGGTGCCAACTCACAGGTTGGGACGCATCGATTGGCACTACCAGCTAGATGGATGCCGATGGATGGTTTTACTTGCTATTATTGCTCTCAGCTTGAACTTTTCCTGTTTTCCAAATTTTACCTTTGGTGAGCCTTATTATGACGTATATATATAAGCTTTATTTGGTAGATCAACTTATCCATTCTCACTTACATCTTGGAAATTTAGATCAATTTTGTTGAAAACAGGTAGGAAGGTCAAGCCTGCTTACGTCCTGAGCACCGGACTGCCATTGACATGAACACTTCTGGTTTTTCTATTAAACGCCTTCTCTGATAAACGGTAATCTGGAACCGTTTGATACATTCCTTCTGGCTAGGCTCCCTATGCTCAGGTTAATAGCGCCTTCGGGTTAAAGAAATTCCTTCCCTAGTGGGCGTTAAAAAAAGAAGTAGAAGAGCCGGCCTCCAGCCGGTCCAATATGCGTTTTTAAGTTATAGAGATTTCTACAGCAAAATCGACTGGCAAATTGAACAACATGGTTTATGGTTGGTACAGGATTAGTTATGCATAAAACTGCTAAAGTCTTGACAGAGCGCAGTATGCAGAATTCAAAATCTCTTTAGATTGTATTATATGAGTTAATATACATTTTAATAGGGGAAATCGCATATATCTTTAAGCCCGCATTGCTTACCGCCAACGACGGCAATAGCATCGACGTTAACAGTTTAGCCATTTAGCTAGAAACCAAACTTGTCGCAACATCGAAGTACAAAATGAAAGAGATGCATGAATTCCATTCAACCCTGAACTTCCAACTTGAATACAATAAAAAAACTAATAAACAAGATTAATGAATTGGTGTAAACGATTTAGATCAACAGAAAAGAGCTTCAAATCTTTCAAAACAAGGTAATAAGAAAAATTTTCCTAGTTTCATGGTACGTGATGGATATAAATATATAATGGGCAACGAATCCTGAAACTACTTGACAAAACCGAGCAACGTGAGAAGTAGGGATTCGAGGCAACGCTAGGAGTAGCTAAGCCTTGGGTCGATGAACCTTTAGCGAAAGAAAAAAATAGTGGACCTTTTGTAATAAAGACAAAAGTGTAGCTCATTTTGTGTGCATGTTCAAAAAAAAGGAAGCGAAGACGTTATGTCACAACAAGGCCATTTAAACCAAAAAAGTACACGGCACTCATGAGTCTGAGAAAACCCACATTTGAATGAGTTCTGATCAACCAGAGAAGACCTCTACGCCACCAACCGTAAGAACTCAGTGGAAATCAAGTATAGAAAAGCAAATTAACTTTTTCGCTAGCAACACAATATACACATGATCGAAGGAACACTGGTTTCATAAGGGAATGTGGGCCAGTCATGTTCTTGGAACAGATGCTAATAAATGTAATGAGGTTAATGTAGAGACTTTGGAATATCTCCGAAAAATCCTAAAGTCATCCCTAACGACCTTTTTATAGCAGAAAGAGACCATTGATACCATTTCTCAACAAAACAAAAAGAAACCAATATGAAACTATACAAATAGAAAAAAAAACAGTATTTCTATCCCAAAAGGACTTGCCTATTAAAGGTGAAATTTTCAAAGCAAGAATAAAATACGAATGGTTTCAATTCAAATCTATTCCTTTTTTGTATTTATTGGTATTTTTAAACTTCCTAGAATCCCACCAGTGGATTTAAAATATTAAAATTAAATTAAACTTCACAGTTCAATACTTATTGACTGCTATGTCTTTAAACTTTAAAAACTCCGTTAGTTAATGTTACTGATTTTATTTTATTAGTTCCTTATTTGCATAATTGACACATCGAATCCAGCACCGTCGCCGACGCGTCCGTACGTCAGCAATCGTCTTCTCGAATCTTGCTGATTTCAACTTTTACCCTTCGATCAAGACCAACCCTCACAAATCAGATTGAATATCAATCACTGGGAAAAAGTTCAATGATCCAAAAAGTCAAAAGATCGACATCAATGCTAAACTCGATTTCAGCATACTAGGGTCGACCGTAAGCCTAATACTCACTACGCATCCGCTTGACCTGAGTTATTCTATAACAAAGTTCAAGCATCTCCGTTATCGCTCGCAATGTTGACATACATGTACGTCTGTGGAAATCATTTTATCTACTGGTTTGATTAATATTGGTAGATTCAATATATTTGATTTACATAAAGTTCAAATAAATTGGATTGCGTGCCAAAGTTATTGATTAACATCTGGCAATAACAAAGTTATTGACAGATGAATATTTGAATCATTGTTGTGCGGAAAAAAATGAACTGCAAATGACAACTGAAGGATTAGTTGACTATGGAATAAATGAACAAGAAGCTGCGTCAATAAACGAAACAACGAAAAAGCGTGGATTCACAACTAAGTTTCGAATAAATCTTCGTTCATTAACCAACGACTGAGATTGTTTCTGTTTCCATATTTTACGGACCATTTTCAAACAAACGAATATCATTAAGAAATTTCAATAAAAAATTTTCTCATTGACATTTTACTCCTATATTTATAATACTAAGAATTATCCTTAAATCAATGGTTTTCAAGTATTTCAGCAAAAGGTAAGGTTAAAGTATTTTCAAGTTTATTGGAGTTGTGCGATTATATAATGATAGACTGGTAAACGGGTATACATGGAAGATAAAATAAAAGTTACATGTGTGGTACGACGAATGGCAGAAACTACTACTGCTACAACAACTACTACTAGTACTATTACAACTGTAGTTGCAGCTACTACTGCAGCTGCTTCTAATACTACTACTTCTTCTAATACTACGGCTATTACTACTACTAAAACAACAACAACATCAACTACTACTACCGCTATTACTACTACGACTACTTCTACAACAACTACTACTACTACAGATACTACTACGACTACTACTACTCGTACTACTACTAACACTACTACTACTATTAATACTACTACTGCTACTAATACTACCACTACTACTACCACTACTACTATTACTACTACCACTACTACTACTACTACAACTGCTACTGAAAAAGGTGACTTTTGATTGTATTTTTGAACAGTTTTTGGGATGGAAATAGGGGAAGCCGTTGTAATCTGCTTCTTAATACTGTGGCGTTCCGGAATTTGCCGATGCAACCCTCGCCACGCAAGCAAACTCTGGCCACGCAGAAAATTTTCAATTGCCGGTTGGATCCGCTTAAGATTTTTTAACGATGCGATTTTTTAACGTTGAGCGACGAAAATGTTAATTTGTCTGAGCTTAGTGTAATGCAAGCCCTTTCCTCTCCACATTTGCCTGTATATTTTACAATTGGAACTGCAGAATGCTCCATTGAGCAGCCAAATCAGTTCTTTCTTTTTAAAAAAGCTGAGTGGCCCAAGTTTCGCAGTTACATCAACCAAAAATTAACCATAAATCGGTTTACGATCGAAAAGCTGCACTCAGCCTCAGATATCGAGGAAACCGTTGATTCTCTTAAAAAGACTATCTGGGAAGCTATCGAATGCAGTGTCCCAAAATTCAAGAGTAAACTCCAGTGGCTAGAGCTTGATAACGAAACTTACAAACTCATTAGGACAAGAAACTCGCTCCGACGGGAATGGCAAAGAACACGACTTGCTTCTACGAAAAATGGTGTTAACAGCCTTACTACTGCAATTCGAAAGAAAATCTCTTCGTTACGCAATCGCCAATGGCACAAAATGTTGGAACATTAAGACTTCAACTCGCGGAAAGTTCAACTCAAACGAAAGCAACACAGTTTGCCCTATCCACTAACAGATGATAAAGGATATCAGGCACATTCCAATAAGGAAAAAGCTGAAATCCTTGCCGATAAGTTTCTCACCTTTCATTCTTTAGCACAATCCAGTCATAATTCCATCACCGATATGATGGTCAACAAATCATTTGAAAAGGAGATGAGCTCTTCAAGTATACCACATAAAGACTTTATTCGCACCGAAGAGATAACTGCTGCAATGAAAAAATTGAGTAACAATAAAGCACCAGGTATTGATGGAATGCCCAACATCGTATTGAAAAATCTACCAAAGAAAGCAATAGTTCTCACTTGCCATGAATTTAACGCATGTCTTAGATCAAGCTACTTTCCCTTATCTTGGAAACATGCTACTGTGATCCCAATATTGAAACCAGGTAAAGACCCACATGTACCTGTGAGCTACAGACCAATAAGCTTATTGCCAGCTTTGCGAAAACTATTCGAAAAATTGATCTTAAAAAGAATCGCCGAAAACGTCGATGATAAAATGATCCTTCCTAACTTCCAATTTGGCTTCAGGCGAGGATATTCCACAGAGCATCAATTATTTCGAGTAACCAAAGAAATTAAGTCAGCCTTAAAGGAAAAGAAATCAGTTGGCATGGTGGTGTTAGACATAGAGAAAGCCTTTGATACTGTTTGGCATGAAGGGCTTCTCTATAAACTCAAACAATTTAACTTTCCGCAATACTTGACAAGCCTCATAGCTTCCTTCTTACACGAAAGGAAATATCAAGTTAAAATACGAGACAGACTCTCCTCAATAAAAAACATTCCATCGGGTGTCCCGCAAGGCTCTTGCTTAAGCCCCACTCTCTACAACATTTATACTTCGGACTTCCCAACAAACATTAATTGCCAAATAGCGACCTTTGCAGGTGATACTTGCCTTTACGCAATAGGAACAGAACCGGAGACTATAATAAATAGCTTAGAACAAGGACTAGAGAGCTCATACCAATATTTCCACAGATGGAAAGTTAAAATCAATGTGGGCAAAACGAGAGCAATTTACTTCAGTAAGAAGCGAAAACCCACTATGCTTCCTGGCAGATGCTTAAACTTTTTGGGCCAATGCATACCTTGGGACAACGAATTATCCTATCTCGGTTTGGTGCTAGATCCAAAATTAACGTTTCGAAACCACATCGAACACATACGCAATAAGACATTACATTCCGTCATAGCATTATATCCAATACTAAATCGGAAGTCCAGCCTTAACTTAAAAAACAAGACTCTCATCGTCAAAATGGTGCTACAACCAATCATGCTCTATGGAGCTCCAACTTGGAATCAATGTGCCGAATAAACAGATTCCTGAAAATGGCGTTTGACAAACCTTTCTATTTCTCTGCTCGGAAATTACATGAACTTACTGGAGTTGATCCTGTAAAACAGCTCGCGGACTCGCGGCAACTTAAATTAATGGCTTCAGCCAGCAACTCATCTAACCCTCTTACAGCTTCTCTTAGCAATTGAAGGCACTTTCCTATAGTGTACGTATTGCCTTAACCATGTCTTCTGTTATTGATAAATTCTTAATGCTCAGAAAATTGTATGAGTACATGACCTTTAAGATTAGAATATAAATAGTACATAAGTATAGGATATAGGTTTTATTTAGTTTTAGGTATTATTAGGCCCAGCCAAGGTTTTTTGTTCATTTTTTCCTTCAAATTGCAAAACCAACCGTGAAAAAATTAATACCAGCACAGCTGAAACAATTACCGTAGAAGAAATGAATTAATGAATTTTTCAGAACTCTAAATTAACACTAACACAAACTTATTACTGTCAATAAAGCTTTATTCAATTCAATTCAATTCAATAATAAGCAGCCAAAACGGAGTGAATATGACTGGGAATGAGCAGGCTATTGTGAATCATGTGCAAAATTGCTGGAGAAATTAATATCATTGTTAGCTAGTTATTATATAAATTAATAATATTGAAAGGAAAATTAAAAAAAAGATGAAAAGGAGTATATTGGAAAACAAGTATAACCAGCATATGGGGTATGTTGGTAAAGCTGATATGCTAAGAAATGCCTACAAAATAGAGAATGTGAATTGACGGCTATGCATTTTCTGGCCTTTTATTAATGTAAAGAAACTACACCTACCTTGCTTAGTGGTTTAACTATGAAACTATCTTATAAGTGTATGATTGCTAATAAATGTTTATGTTTTTGTTAAGACAGTTTATTTGTTTAGGGTGGAACAAATTTATATGGAAAAATATAGAAAAACACTAAAACCATATTATTTCCCGGAAAGGGCTAAGGACAGAGCAATAAAACTTTTTAATTATTAGATTAAGATCAAGATAGGATCATGAAGCCGAAGCGTTTTACGTGGACATCTGCCGTTTAAACCTAATTCCATCGTCTCTACAGACGGGATCGAAAAATTGTGTACACCACCAACCATGAAATCTGAAAAAAGTTTCAGTCTTAGGTTTCCAAATTTTGTTTAAGCTATCTGGATTCGCGAAAACAAGTTTTGCGTGCTGATCATACTCTCAGGCCTTTAAAACCACAAACACCACGTTTCAGCCAGGATAGGCGTCTCTCGAACCAGTGCTTCAAATAAACTTCTGATCAGGTTGCGATTTTCTACATTCCAAGAAAAACTCTCAGTTTTTGCTTCAGACACATATGAATAATTGCTCTTGCTCAAAAACCCGGATACATGGGGATGACACCCCCAAAGACGGAATAGACTAAGCCGTAGCTCAGACCTTTTAGCCTCCCTACTATACCCAGAGTCATAAAGCACAAATCTATACGGTGCAGGTTAACATTTGTCACAACATGAGCACCAACATATAAGCAAATTTTAGTCCTCAGTCAGCATCATATCTTCTTTGCATCAAACCATCTTAGGAATTATCACTCATTTACTCGGCTTTGTTCATTTTTACCGTGGTACGCCCCATGTTCACATCATTTTAGAACCCCATTTGGTGACTTCATCGATTCTCATTACAGTCCGTCCTTCCCAACTGCGATCTGCACTGCTTCAGTTTTGCATGCCCTTTCCTTCATCTCTTCCAGTTCTCAGTTCAGCGGTCCTACAGTTCTTCAATTTTTCAGTCTACCAATTTGTCATCGCATATCGGTTCGGCTTCCTTCCACATTCCCTCAGTACGCGCTTGTTGTTGCCCAAACACTGCAAAAAAATTGAAAAGTGAACTCAAAGTTCACTTAGAGAAATATAAAGTCATGAACAGCACTGTACCGTTGATTGATTATTTTATTGTGCCAGCAAACCTTGTCAATATCTCCCACATTTTTATTGTGAAGTTTTTGGCACCGAGTCGGAACATCTTTTAGCAGAGCTAGCGTTAATAGTGAAAAAGGGTGTGAATCTGTAGGTAGCATACCTCCTTCTCTTTACCCATAAAAACGGATCGAATGGGAAGCAGTTGGTGCTGAGTTGAGGGGAAAACTTTAAGATGTTTTTATCAACAGGTTGAAAACTCTTTTATCCACCGAAATCAAAAAAGGGAGCCGCTTGTCTGAACTCAATCTTTAATTCGGTTATCTCAAAGATCTCCTTAAAAACTCCTCCGATAATTATCATTAATGAAATGACCAAAAGGTATTTTGGGGTTGAATCGCAGACGTACCGTCCTCTTGAAACTGCAATTAGAAAGTAGTTAACTGGGAGTATCAGCGGGTTCATTTCGTTTTACTATCCGTCAATAAAATCATCTCGAGAAGAGCATCTGGCTTCGCCTATGAGGAACTCATAGAGACCCTATCGAGCATCAGACATGGTGGCTGTAAATTTCCTCAAATCAACAGAATACCTATCCAAAAGCGGTTCTCAGTCTTTATGGTTTCACGCTCTTGGTAACAAACCTTTTACTGACTCCATTGCAAACCATTAAGCGACAATTCTTCAAGGGGAAAAGCAACTGAGGGTCTGCTTCAACTCGTTGGTCAAACAATGTCATATATAAACGAGGGTGAGTCAAATATAAATCGGACTTTTTATATACACATTTATTAACAGTAGTAATATTCAAATAAGACTTTAATCATTTTTCTACATAGTCTCCTGCACGCTATAAACATTTTACCCAATGTTTTGGCAGCTTAAAAATTCCTTGTTCATAGAAAGTTTGAGGTCGAGTTGTCAAACAGTTCTGCACGTGCTCCTCAACTTCTTCATTTGCTTCAAATTTTTCGCCTCCTTAAGCTTCCTTCATTGGACCAACAAAAAATAGTCGCATGGGGACAAGTCTGGGCTATAGGGAGGATGCTCCAGGGTCTCCCAATGCAGCTCAATTAATTGACTCTTTTTCAATGCAGCTGTGTGAGGTCGGACATTGTCATGGGGGAGAATGATCTCTCTGGTGGTATTTTTCCTTCTTTTGTTTTTGTAGGCGACTTTTGCTGACTCTAGCAGCTGACACTCCTTTGTAATCAAAAAATACAATTGCGAGGACTTTTCCGGCTGAGAGGCGTGTTTTGGCTTTCACTGGACAATCTTCGTCTTTTCGCCGTCATTCCTTGCTAGCCATTTTTGACTATTTTTGGCAATTTTTTTGGTGTAATGGTGCACCCAAGTCTCATCACACTTGACAATTCGTCTAAAAAAACGATCGCCTTCATGGTGAAATCGATTTAAAAGTCGCTCAGAAGTTCTAAGCCTTTCCACTTTTTGATTTTCGGTCAATAACCTTGGGACCCACCTGGCGCAGAATTTTCGGAAGCCAAGATGATCTGTGATGATGGAATAAGCACTATGATGGCTTATACCCACTTCTGAAGCGATTTCATCAATAGTGAATCGGCGTTCATCCTCGATTAGATTCTGAACCGCTCGATTATTGTCAACAGGTACACTTGATTTTGGGCGTCGATCGTGAGTTTCTTCTCTACACTTTCTCGTCCATTTTTAAATTTTCTAGCCCAATCAAACATTTGTGTCCGTGAAAGCGTTTTATCACCAAACTGCACCTTCAACCTAGCCAAAATATTCGATGGTTAAACGTCTTCATTTGTTAAAAATTTAATAATAACACGTTGCTCAATGGATAAAGGAACCACTTTCTCACTCATGATAGCGGTTGTCCCCACTCTTAACAAACCAAACTAAGAGCCCCCCCCCCCCCCCACGCAGCAGACTGCTCGGCAGAGTCTGAGATTCTAAAGACAAAAGACCGGTTTATATTTAACTCACCCTCGTATAAGTTCATAAAATGAAGACCGGTTGTCTTAAAAAACATATATTTCCGGGTTGACCTCTGCTTTTCTTTATCGAACATTGATCAACACTGACTAAGTGGCTAATTAGAAAGTTTCTTAACACCTATATTTAAATTCCGGTGAATGCAATTTTCCAATTTATGAAAATTGCATTTGCTGAATCGATGATTCGGTGAATCGATGTAATGTCGAATATCTGTGCGGCGAAAGTGTCAGTAATTATTTTTTGCGCGTGCATGTGTTAACTTATATTTATATATTACTTACATGTATATATATAAACTTATATCTATAATTCTTTATTGGTATTTTTATTTGTACAAGTTCTAACTGTTATTTGCTTATGGATCTCCGAAATCTTTTCTCAAAGAAACTTCACTACATCTAAGTTAAGACAAAATGATACTAAGCTCTTGACAGGTTATCTTAGGTAGGGTACTAGTAACTAGATCGAGAGGAAAATTTAACAAAAACCTTTACTAGGCTTACATCTACTTTATAACTAATTTTTCTAATTATAACTATCTAAAATATAATCTAATTACTCTAAGCAGATCCACGGCTGCGAACAAATGTAGTCCGCAAAAGCAGCTATTTGGCAGTTTTTACTTATGAGAATGTCAGATGTGTATACATTAAAAAGTGCTGGACTCAGACAAGACCCCTTTGGAACACCATCAGGAGCGGCCTTGGTAGTGAATGTTCAACCTCGAACTCTATCAGTCTAGAAGGATAAGATTAGCTTCAGCAGATAAGGAGGAGTACTACACTCTTTAAGTTTATGAATTAGGTCATTATGCCAGACGGTATCGAACGCCTTTTCAATATCGATGGTTAGTTCGACTTTTTTTCTGATCAGTGCTGCTTTTATGTCTTTGGGGACACGTAGTAGTTGGTGTTCAGTGGAGTATCCATGTCTCAAGCCAAACTGAAAGTAGGGAGGATGTCATTGTTTTCGACGTTATCCATCAACCTTTTCTAGAAGCTTACTAAGAATCGCTAGTGTCATGCAGATCTTTACCGGCTTCAGAAGTGGTATTATGCAAGCGTGTTTCCAGCAGCTTAGGAAGTGTGACGTTATCAGGCAGGTGTTGAAAATGAGGCAAATGAGCAATATCGCTTTCTTACTTTGGAGTGTTCTTGATAACTATTATAACCGTCAAATCTAGGGGCCTTACCGTTCTTTGGCTTCTTTATTTGCTCAATCAAGTGTTTTTTTTTATAAGAGCGCCGGGAGGTAGAATGGCGGGATTTTCGTCGGCTAACAGTGACTTAGCTATTATTACTTCTACCATGTTGTTGCCCATTCTATGGGAGATATTGTGGTGTTCGTGGAACTTTTCAGCAAGTAGCTCTGCTTTCCCTTTGCTGGAAAGAATCTGCATACCATCATGCGTAGGCATCACAATTTCTCTGCCACTGGCGTCGAAGAGAGTTACGTGCTCGAACAGCAAAGAAAGTCGTAGCAAAATGGTTGTAAATGGTCCTTAGAGATGCATATTATAGATTTGAGCTTCAAAGGGATTACCTTCAAAATAATTCAATTCGGCTTCCCAGTGAGAGTTATGAAAATTGAAGGCAGCTTTATAAAAGGAGGTGCTGTCTATGCGGCATCTGGTTTGAACCAGAAACCCTTTGGTATAAATTGTGAGTTCCTCAAGATTGTACCCTTGCCCCCTTTCTTTTTATTCAAAAATATCTTCACTTCTGATGGTCCGGGTATCAGGCATGAACTTAAACCTAGGATCGAGGTGAATCTCTTCGCAGATGATCTTTTGGTTTAGCCATCTGGACGCAATCTTCGCTGTAAACGAATGAGACTCCGAAGGTATCTAGATTCGTCAACTTGCTTCTACCAACAGAGAGTCATGTAGGTCAACACTGAAAAAGGGGAGCTTATTGTGTTTAAGGATGCGCACAAAAATATGAACAACGAACCAACTGCATTTGTAACATCAAAATCGTTGAACGGGGAGGTTGCGCATTGCCCCAAATTACAAAGTATCTGGAGGTGCTTTTCGATACGAAAAACACATTCAGTTCTCATGTAGATTCGAAAGAGGATCGCGTACAAAGCCTCGATCAGACCAATCATTTTTTACGAGACACTTATTCGGCAGGTAGCGCCAAATTACGAGTGGGGTAAGATTGGATGAGCGGAACGAAAACTCATTCAGGCACTCAACCAACTATTGCTCCGGCTTTTTAGGCAGCTGTCGAGCCGATTCACCCCTACGCTTGGAAAAATAAAATAAAAAAACAAATAGAATAAAAAAAACTTTAATAAATTCGGACTCAGAGATGTCAGACTTTGGGTGTAAGTGAAGAAATAAGTGAATGTTATGCGATGAAAGATCTAAAGTTAGGATGAAAGAATAAGTAGGCTAAAAAAAATCCTGGTTACAGCCATTAGTCAAAACCCGTAAGCTCATTTTAAGCGTAAGCGTATTAGGTTAATTGTAATATAATTGTAAGTAGTCGTATATGCAAATAATCATCCAAACAAATTATATTGAATACATCGATGGATATTTCAAAGTTAAAAGAAAATTTTCAGCATTGATTTGATCAATGAAAAAAAAACGACGGGAATAGAGAGAGGAATATGATTATTGACTATGCTTCGTCGTGAATTGTAGACTTTACGAATGGTGTCCTATATTTAGTTGAACATAGACACAGAAGTTAATACTCATCTTTTCTGGCTTACTGTCAAAAAATATCAAAACGTTGATATCATTTCGTGTGAAATGATGTGCTAAGCTCCCATTGCCCTTGTCATATTAAATAGAAATGTTTTATCCCCGTAAACAACTCATATGCAAATACGGCTTTCATGCACAAGCCATACTTACTTAGCCTACAAAACTTTTTAGTGGCACGAATTGGTGTGGAATTAATTGAGTCTCGCTAAACCAACAATTTTCAAAGCAACAAAAGTGAAAATGCTTGCACAACAAGGATGTTATTGACAAAATGTCACTACTAATATGTGTTAAATCCCTATGGAAAACTAACTTCGCTCTAAAATAATCTTATGAGTCATTGCCGTTTTAAAATTTATTGTAGGCGTTGTTTTGTTCAATCATATAAGGATAATTGTGGATTAAAGTGTTCAATCATATAATGTTCTGAAAGAACTCAAATTAAGATATATGGTACATGCTGGGTGGGGTCATGAAAATATATTCCGGCCCTTTAATGGCGTTCCTTTGGATAACTTACATTAATAAAAAATATTAATTACAATTAATAACAAACAGCAATAGAGTAAAATATTTATAGTATCCCATACCTTCTACCTTGTGCCCTAACCGATATTGACTTCAAAGGTAGGCTCTGATATTTCAGTGGTTTTTCATCTAAAAAAAGTTATTTGAAATTTCACATTATGCAATATAAGTCTGTAAAAGTTCAAGAATGAGAAGAACGGGTATCCTCTGAGTTTTTTGCTCAATGGAAAAAAAATTATGAGCCCCAAAATACCTTAAAATAATTCTTTTTTGTCATCTAAACATTCCGTCGTTACCCGTTACTTTCTTCGTTTCCATAGAGGTATAAGATATAGAGGCTCTATCCGTGTAATTGAGCATACGTGAGCGTCCGAAGTTTTGAACATATCTTTTTTCCTTCTTCGGCAATTGAAATGTTCGGCACAATGGTTACCGCGCGATAAGAAGCACATACACTTAATATTCACAATGTACAATCCAATCATAGACAAAAGTACGAAAACTACATTCATAAATCACAAATATCAGCTGAAAAATGCATTAATGTGACATGTTTTGTTGGAGTGCATTTATCTGCTTTGAAATTGGAAACTATCAAACAGTATAGTTACCGATACTTACAACTAAAAGTTAAGAAAACATTTTCATTCATAAAATGTAAGAATAATGCGATGCACCCATACCTTTTTTTCAAATTTTTCAATTCAATAATTTATTGGGTGATTTTATGTGTTATGTACACTTATTTACAATAAGTCTTAACCTATCACTTAACCTACGGGTTTTGCCTAATGGCTGTACCCAGAATTCAGCACTAACTAGAATTTAATTGTTCTTCGACTTAAGCTGTTATATATTAAACTTCTTCTTAATTTCTACACTCACACCCTAAGTGTGGCCTTGAATATTCCTTATTTTAGCTTAACGTAACTAAATATATATATATTCTAATTCCTTATACTCTATAATGGTTTTGTTTTTTTTTTTTATTTTTAAATTCCTTATATACTACTTATTGCTAACTGTTGGCTGCTTCCATCGCTCGATTGTCAGCCACATTGCTGATCGTGGCGGTCTCATGCTCCACCATTCGTTTCGCCGCTCGCTCGATCAACCTCTTGGCGTAGAGGTTGATTGGTTCCAATGCTGCATCCCGGTACAGTTGTCGGTTGGGGTAGGGCCGTCCATCCTCCCGTTTATAAAACCCAGTGCAAGCTCGAAGGATTCTGCGTTCCAGTAACCCTATCTTGCTCCATTTGTATGTCGCTGTAGCCTGCCAGATCAGCACCGCATATAATAGTATGGACCTGATCAGTGATTTGTACGCGAGTAGCTTCACCCGCTTGCTAGCTGATGACTGTTTCCTGAAAAGAGGTAAAAGGAGATGGTATGCGTATCTTGTTTTCTTCAATACTGCGTCTACGTGGGCACTAAAGTTGTTGTTCCTATCAAAAATTACCCCCAAATACTTGGTTTGCTTCGAACAGTGCACCACCTGTCCGTTTAGCTTTATTCTTGTGTCACAGATACTCCTTGTGCGACGTCCAAATTTTTGATGTGGGTCCTTGAACACAATCAGCTCGCTTTTCTTGGCGTTAACCCTCATCCCACACTTTCCATAGTATGATGTTAACGAGTCCAGGTACCTTTGTAATTTCAACCTTGCAAAGCGGAGATTGTACTCAGAAGACCACACCAGTAAGTCGTCAGCAAAGAGATTCACCTCGATTCCAGGTTTAAATTCATCCCTGATCCCTGGGATGTCAGACGTAAATATATTGAAGAGAGTGGGTCCAAGAATGGACCCCTGTGGGACCCCCGAATTAATGAAAAAGGGTTCAGAGCTAGCTCCACCAGACACCGCAAAGGCAGTTCGTCCCCTCATGAAGCTGCAAACAATTTTAATAATATTCACCGGAAAGTCCAGTTGGATAAGTTTGTAGATAAGTCCGTCGATCCAAACTGAATCAAAGGCTTTTTCTACGTCGATGAGACACGCTGCAACAACCTTTTTTTCCTGCCAGTTCCGTTTTATACTGGCTTGGAAAACCGCCAATGCGTCTATCGTTGAGTGACCTCTTTTGAAGCCAAATTGTCTTTCCGGCACAGTTCCTGCCGCTTCAGAGAACTGTGTGATGTTTTGGAGGATGATTCTCTCAAGCAACTTTCCCACATTAGACAAGAGAGATATTGGGCGAGTGTCAACTACGTCTACGCTATTGGATTGTTTCGGGATGGCAAATATTTTTGCGCATTTCCATTGCTGTGGGAAGTAGCAAATGTTAATGCAGTTATTTACAAGGATTGCGAGGAGAACAAAATACGTGTGGGGAAGTTTTTTTAAGAAAAAATTTGAAATTCCATCAGGCCCAGCCGATTTTTTGGAATTTTACTCAAGTGCAAGCATGCTGAGACTTTCAGGGCTCACAAACAGGGTACTGCCAATAGGTGCGTCGGAGGGATTCGAATCTGAAAATCTAGTCAAGCACAGGTTCTTGTGGTCTTTGTCGAACGTTGATATTGTTCTCTTTACTAATGAATTGAAAGCAGAGTCCTCACTTGCTTTCTCCTCTTGAAGAACAGTCGCAAAGTGGTTTGCGATGGAGTCAGCAACGACCTTTTCATCCATGAGCATGGATCCGTTATAAGTGAGGACTCCTGGCAGGCGCTTCCGACCAGTTATTTTGTTAATTTGGGGGAACATACAGGCACCTGGTTGAATGTTTGCTAGGGTCTGTTCGAATCTCTCATTGGCAAATTCAGATGTTCTTCTCGAAATCATTCTATTAAGGGACATTATTAAAAGGTGTACCCGCTGATACTCCCAGTTAACTATATTCAGGTTGCGATGGTATATCCTTGAAAGCAGTTTCCTTTGGGTGCTACGTCTACGATGTAGCTTCAGGATGTCTTCCGGTAAGTCTCTATAAAGATAATTTCTGGAGGAATTTTTCATGGATATCTTTGAAATGACCGTAGCAAGGGTCGAGTTCAAACAAGCAATGCCTTCTTCAATCTCTGTGGGTGATAGGTTTCTCGATCTGTTGATCGAGATTCCTTCAATCCTTCTACTCAGGTCAGCATTAACAGCTTCCCAGTCTATGCGCTTGTATGGGATAAAGAGCTGTGCGGCTGCTGCTTCCAGCTTTATACCCTTTTTAACTCTTAAAGCGAGTTCGACCAAAAGATGGTCAGATTCAGCGTCAAGGGCTCTACATTCAAAATTCCTCCAGCTGTGAGAGATATTCACCAAATTAGCAGACACAATGAAGAAATCGATCGTTGACGAGCTTCTTCGGAAAGTGGGCTCGTTTGGTGCAATCAATATGAGATTCATATTGGCTTGCACCCAATTGAACAGAGCCGTTCCATATCCATTAGATACGGTATTGCCCCAGGAAGGATGTCTTGCGTTCAAATCACCCCCTATCGCAAAGAAATCGAACTTTTCACACAAAGTATGGACTGTTTCTAAGTCTTCAATGAGATCCCTACCCGAATATCCGTGTTTCACGTATATTCCAACAAATGCAAATGTGTAACCCCCCAGGAACGAGCTAAATATCATGACGTCTGCACATTTTAGACTTGGAAGACAGTGTCTTTGAATTTTGAGATGTTCCTTGAAAGCCATAGCTACTCCAAGGATTCCATCTGGGTCGTCATCCCTTATGACTTTATATTTCCCTAAGTGAACTTTGTGTTTACTTTTCAGTCTTGTTTCTGAGATGAACAAGAAATCTGGTCTATGCGTGTCCAAGTATTCTTGGACAGAGTTTCTTTTAAAATGTTGAGCTAGCGAACAAATGTTGACGATGGAGAGCTTAATGGAGCTCATCGCGACAACAGATCTTGAAGGCAAAGTCCAGGTACGCCGCCTTTTTCTCACTCAGATTAGTGAGTTTTTTTTATTGTGGAATGAATGAATCCACTTTGCGGATGAGAGTGAACAAGTCACACCCGAAGAATTGTTTGCAGTCATTGGACATGATAGTATTTCTGTCTTTTTGCTGAAGTCAGTATTTACTTTTGGTTGCCGTACAGGCTGAGCTGCAGCTGGCTTGGATGAACCCCTAGCTATAGTAGCGAATGAGACACCACTTTGAATGGTGTTTTTTAAGGAAGAAGTGACGAAGTCCCTCCTTTCTTCCTTCTTCTTTTGGAGATTCCGTCTCCTCTCCTCAGCCTCCTTGGCCTTGGGACATCCCCTGAAACTCGCGGGGTGGCCCTTACTATTGCAATTCACACAGAAGATTGCATCTTTTCCCTCTAGCTTTTCAATTGGGTAGTCTTTTGATTGGTGGTGTTTGTCGCACTTGACGCACCGGGACTCCATCCCACAGTTCGAGGCAACATGTCCAAATCTTTGGCAGTTAAAACACTGCGATGTGTTTGATTTTGTCAAACGCTCCCAATACACCTTTTGGTGTAGGAGCGTTTTAACATTCATAGCCCTTTTAACGTCGAAGTCAGGCTTGAATTGAATAAGGAAGGACGAAAGAGTTTTCTTTTCTTTCCTTGACGTTACTGTTGAGAACCTTTTGGCTCCCAAAATATCCTCCCCTAGGATGGCTTGGAGTTCTTCCTTGACATCATTGTCTTCGTAGGAAGTGTGTACACCCTTTAGCAACAGGGTCAGCTTTTTCTCAGTTGGGAGCGTATAGGTGTAGCATGCCACCTTGTCCCATTTTAAGAAGTCAAAAAGACTTTTATGGTCATCTATAGTTTTAGGATGTAACGATGTTCGTGTAGAACTGTTGACGGTTACATCAAATTTTGGAGCATCAAGCTGATTTTTCTCACATGCTCGATGGATTCTCTCCCTAAAAGGCTTAAGATTAAGCCTATAGCACACTATTGGTGCAACCCTCTGTTTCTTAGGGGCAGCAATGTTAGTTGGGTTTCCCTTAGCTCCGATAGCTATTCTACGCCCTGGTGGTGCGACTTCAGCTTTAGTGATAGCTGAAGCTTTTGAGACCGCAGCCTGAAGCTGCGGGAAACTTCTTTCACTCACGTTAACCGAGCGTTTTGAGGGTGGCTCCGGAGTTGGAGACACAATTGGCTTTTTCCGACCACCCTCCTCCCGGACCACTTCCATTGACTCTTCCTGATCAGACTCACTGTCACAATCCGTCAGAGCCTCTCTTTCTGTAGTGGTACACCCATCTACAGCTAGATCTTCTGCTGGGACTTGCAATTGCAGTTTGCAACTTGCTATGAGGTCTAGCAAGAACTCTTCCTTTATATTTCCCCCGAATTTCTGGCAAAACCTCTTTAGGTTTTTCTTAGCTTTCCGCGTGAAAGCAGCCTTTGCCGCGGTAAGCTCCCCATCCGCTTCTGAGTCACCCATTCCCGCTATTTCCAAGACAGAGCTTGGATGCAGGGTTAAATTAAAGGGAACCCTTCCAGACAATTTGATTAATATGTAACGATATTTTAATTAACAGTTAATGTTCAGCAACTTGCCGGCCTCGGCAAGAAATTAAGTATTTGTTATTGCTTCCATCTTCATAAAATATTTTTGTGCTAGAAATAAAGAAACCTTCCATTTAATTTTATGTTTTTTTATTTACCTTTCGGAATCGATTTTCGACCGTGATCGTTCGGTCTTCATCAGCGATTGATTTTCTTAACCTATACATGGTGCTTATATACTAATCTTAGGTAGAATAAAATTTAGTTCAGAGGGAAATCTCACTTAAACTAAGTAATTAAATTTTAATTAGGCAATCAGCCTAAATAGCCAAGATTTGCAGTTGCCTTCATCACCGTTCATTAGGGTATTCCTTTCCCTAAATATCGCTAGGCTTTCCAAGGCATCTAGTTCCCTCATGTCTCTAGCTTCTCTAACTGGTGTTACGTCGTTGATGGTGATTTCGTGCCCTTTCGTGATGATGTGTTCCGCAACTGCTGACCTGAAATTGCTCTGCTTTCCTTTCTTCTTTGCTGCTATTGCTTCGCTTAGATGCTCTCGGACTCTGGTGTTGATCAATCTCCTTGTTTGTCCGATGTAAACTTCCTGGCAGTTAGAGCATTCGATTCGGTATATACCCGATTTCTCATGCGGCTTTCGCTTGTCCTTTGTGGATCCAAGGATATTTTTGAGCTGGTTTTTACTGCTGGATTCGATGAGCCGTATTGATTTGTGTCGTTTGAGGTTCTTTTTTAATTTTTTAGTAATATCTGCGTGGAATGTGACTGCCTTCCAATAGGTTGTTTCAGAGTCTGGGTTAACTAATGTTGATCTCTTTTTCCTTTGTCGAGTTCTTCTGATTTTCTCCGCAATCCTTTTTATTGTTGATGGTTGGAACCCATTTAACATTGCTGTTTGTAAAATGTACTGCATTTCTTTTTCCTCTGCTGCTATGCTTAGTGGTAGATCGAACATCCGGTTAATCATGGCTCGATAAGGTGATACTTTCAGTTGTTGGGTGTGGTTTGATGAGTTCGGAATCGTTCTCTGTGTGTGCGTTGACTTTCTATAAACCTCAAAGTTTAAGTTACCACTGGTTCTTGATATTAGTGTGTCTAGGAATGCTAATTTTCCGTCCTTTTCTTCTTCGGTTGTGAAGCTGATCATCTTGTGTGCGTTATTCAAATCCATAAGAACTTCTGATAATTGATTCTCTTTGACATAGGCGAAAATGTCGTCTACATATCTTATCCAGCATCTTGGTAATTGGCCCTTCATTTTGAGTCCCTCTTCCAATCGAGTCATAAATATTTCACTGAAAAATGGTGAAAGTGGATTTCCCATGGCGACTCCTCCTTTAGTTTTGTAGAACTTCCCTTAAAGGAGGAGTCGCCATGGGAAATCCACTTTCACCATTTTTCAGTGAAATATTTATGACTCGATTGGAAGAGGGACTCAAAATGAAGGGCCAATTACCAAGATGCTGGATAAGATATGTAGACGACATTTTCGCCTATGTCAAAGAGAATCAATTATCAGAAGTTCTTATGGATTTGAATAACGCACACAAGATGATCAGCTTCACAACCGAAGAAGAAAAGGACGGAAAATTAGCATTCCTAGACACACTAATATCAAGAACCAGTGGTAACTTAAACTTTGAGGTTTATAGAAAGTCAACGCACACACAGAGAACGATTCCGAACTCATCAAACCACACCCAACAACTGAAAGTATCACCTTATCGAGCCATGATTAACCGGATGTTCGATCTACCACTAAGCATAGCAGCAGAGGAAAAAGAAATGCAGTACATTTTACAAACAGCAATGTTAAATGGGTTCCAACCATCAACAATAAAAAGGATTGCGGAGAAAATCAGAAGAACTCGACAAAGGAAAAAGAGATCAACATTAGTTAACCCAGACTCTGAAACAACCTATTGGAAGGCAGTCACATTCCACGCAGATATTACTAAAAAATTAAAAAAGAACCTCAAACGACACAAATCAATACGGCTCATCGAATCCAGCAGTAAAAACCAGCTCAAAAATATCCTTGGATCCACAAAGGACAAGCGAAAGCCGCATGAGAAATCGGGTATATACCGAATCGAATGCTCTAACTGCCAGGAAGTTTACATCGGACAAACAAGGAGATTGATCAACACCAGAGTCCGAGAGCATCTAAGCGAAGCAATAGCAGCAAAGAAGAAAGGAAAGCAGAGCAATTTCAGGTCAGCAGTTGCGGAACACATCATCACGAAAGGGCACGAAATCACCATCAACGACGTAACACCAGTTAGAGAAGCTAGAGACATGAGGGAACTAGATGCCTTGGAAAGCCTAGCGATATTTAGGGAAAGGAATACCCTAATGAACGGTGATGAAGGCAACTGCAAATCTTGGCTATTTAGGCTGATTGCCTAATTAAAATTTAATTACTTAGTTTAAGTGAGATTTCCCTCTGAACTAAATTTTATTCTACCTAAGATTAGTATATAAGCACCATGTATAGGTTAAGAAAATCAATCGCTGATGAAGACCGAACGATCACGGTCGAAAATCGATTCCGAAAGGTAAATAAAAAAACATAAAATTAAAGGAAGGTTTCTTTATTTCTAGCACAAGAAATTAAGGGTTTAGGCCTCGGTTCACCCACTGTCCTATTATTTAAACTAATTATAAAATCGAGAAAGGGACCGCTTTAAAGCAGCTTAATTGACACTTAATGATATACTAATTAATGGAAAATTATGTTCAGCAAATTATGTTCAGCAACCTGCCGGCCTCGGCAGAAAATTAAGGGCTTAGGCCTCGGTTCGCCCACTGTCCTAATAATATTAAAACTAATTATGAAACTATAATGAACGAATGAATGGATATTATCAGCTCCTTGCCAGCCTCAGCAAGAATTTAAGGGCTTAGGCCTTGGTTTGACCACTGATAATAATTTCCTAGCTAAATAATATCACTTTTCTAGCTAAAACACTTTCCTAGCTAACACAACCTGTCACTCCGACGGTTGAAACCTATCTATCCGCACCCATACCTCGCTATACGGCAGTTCCTTATAACGGCGCTCTTCAAGGCCGAAATACAATACTGCTAGACTGCGATGAGAGAGCGCGACGAGAGTCTCGCAGCAAATGTCAACCCGTTTTCATAACATACATTTGTATACGACATCGTACAATGATTACGATGCGTCGATATGAGGCGAGAAATATTCGGAAAATCGAAAATTCCTCGCAACGAGAGGCGATGACGCTCCAAATTAAAAATTCTTGAAAAATCAAAAATAATTTTAATCAAAATTGATTCAAAACGTCACCAATCTGACATTTGTCATATGAACATTATTCTTCCTCGCATCGCGTACATTGGAAATTGAACGCGTTGAATCGCGTCGCGCTCACGCATCGCCGTCACGCAGTATCAACCATACCAAATAGCCATACTATCAGGCTAATTGGTATGGATGATATTTGGTATGGCAAAGGCTTCCAAATGTGTTGGATGTCTGTCTTACACGCCTGATGCCTTCTAGATTTATTTCATAGTTCAAGGTTGTTAGTTGGAATTTTGATGCCAGCTGCTTGGTGAAGGTGTTTCTTTTTGAGCATGAATCAAATACTACACGCCAATCTTCCTCATGTCCATGTCCATTATCCGAATGGTTTCAAATAGCACGTGATACCTTGATTAAAATGTTCCGAGAATCCCCACCGTGTAGCGCTCTCAGTCACCTAAGTTGAGTTCTCTTTTTTTAGGTTGACACATCTGTCATTGGCATTCTGTGAAATTTTCACAAACGAATTGACCATTAGAGAAATGGCAGAGAAGTTGGACATTGCTTTTGGATCCAGTCAAGATATTTTGCTTGATGATTTGAGCCTCAGACGCGCATTTCATGCAAACGTCGTTCATGTTGACGTCGCAAAAGACATGATTTCCAAGGGCGAATCCGACCTAACGTTCAGCAAACGAATCAATACTGGATATGAAACATGGATTTATGAATTTGACACGACATCCAGATATCAAGCGAGTGAATCAAGCACCGAAAGAGCCACGACCGAAAAAATCCACTTTGTTTTCAGTCGAAAAAGAAAGCGATCCTCACAGTTTTCAGGGTGTTGTATATCATGAATTCCTTTGTTGAGTATCATGAATTCCAGACCCTTAACAAGGAATATTATTTGGGTGTTATTTCTGGGCAAACAACTTTTTGATATTGGACCACAATAACGCACCGTCACACAATGCTATCGTGTTCCGTGAAGATTTGGCTAAAAACAAAACAAATTCACCTAATTTGGCTCCTTGTGGCTTTTTCTTTTTCGTCCGACTCAACAAACCGCTCCACCGAACGCGTTTCAGCACCTGCGATGAGAACATGGAAAAATCGAAAATGGCTCATGGCCATACTGTAAACCGCATACGCGTCGCAGTCGATGGGAAGTTTTTTGAAGAGGACAAAACCGATTTTGATGCATAATCTTGTATTTTTAATTTCATAGATAAATTACGAGAACTTTTTGATCAAGTTAGTATTTCCGACTCACTTGTGATGCAATCGAGATACTGAAGATCGATTAGGGTCGTAAATAAATTAGGAGGAGACGGTGGAGCCATACCTATGTTTTGTCTGTCTTACAGTCCCTATTGTTTGCGCGTTCCGGAAAGATACTGATTATGGAAATGGTTTCATGTTAAAGACACATGTTATACTTGCACACAGGGTCCATTTGGTGTCAGGAGATTATCCTTGGAACAAAAACATCCTTGACCAAAAAAGCGAAGGAGCAGCGACGCATAGGTGTCTCGTTCCTACAGATTCAAGACATAGGAAGCAAATTTCTAGAAACTCCAAGAAGCTCATTACTGTTCAAAATTCGTCGTTATCTCGGTGTTTTTGGGCCGATACAAAAAATTTTCCAAATCAATAATACTTCACTTATGATACCATATTAATAACAAACACTGAAGAAGGAGGAACTCTTAAATATACAATATATATGTCTTATCGAAACTAAATTTTTATGCGGTTTCCGGAAAAGTATTATTGATTTGGAAAACTCTCGTAAACTGGAAAAAGGGTCCCAGGTACTGACATGGATTCCAAGTTTTTTGAGTCCCAGTCACAATGGTTTGTTCTGTCAGATGTTTGATTGAGCTGTGAACCAGGCGACCCGAATTCTCATAATATTATTCCGGTCGTTTGGCAACTACCAACCGTCATCCTAATGGCGGTCCAATATGGCATATAACATATAAGCCAGCGCTTCAACGACGACGTGATTGATGAGATAGTACATTGTCTGTGGTTTCCCAATCGTTTGGTTGTGTATAGTTTAGGTGAAAGGCTCCTTAAATTGAATTCAATTCAATTGAAATGGTTCCCATTGAAGTTCGGCAGCGTGATCTTCGACAATTTATAGTTGTCGATGCCTCTGTGAACTGTGCAGTAGTTGCTGCATACGGTTTATGCGGTGTAAGTGCAGATAGGTTTTTCACAGTTTAATAAACGTGTAGCGTAGTGTTATAGAGTTCGGCTGGAGCTTTTAAATCGTTTTTAAACTTTAACCTTCCTCATTTTAATCTCAAGTTACTCCACCCTTGTATAACGTCAGGGTCGCCAATGTTACGCAGCAGCCTTTTCACAGCGATCCTTAATTTCCAGAGCTGCACTTAGAAAAGGCTTAGGAGATAGATTATTCATTGTAGTGGCGTGTACTTTTGCCTGAAATGTAAGTTCGATAAATCAGTTGCTAACTTGATTTCTTTCCACAGCTCCTAGATTACGATGATTTGCGTTCATATCTCCTGCAATAAGCATTGCATCAGCGAGACAGCGTTTGTCTTGAGAAAGGTTCCACCAACCCGGAGCGATACAGACGCCAGGACAACTTCAATGGTGTTCGCCCGCACTTTCATCATTGCAACTTCTACAGACCGTAGATTTAGAGAATTGATCACGTTATTATTGACTCTTCTCTTTACTAGGATTGCTGTTCCGATGTCCCTACCAGGAGTTCTGTTGTTAGGGAACTGGAGTTTAATCTCTGTCTTCAGGAATATTTCTTGAAGAACGAAAATATCTAATTGATGATCTAGCATAAATTGTTTTACCATGGAAGCAGGGTATTTGTATTTCCTGTAAAAAGAAAATGTGTTTCATGCGACTCATTATTGACGTTTACGTGGAGTCAGGATGAGATCTTGTGGGAAAATTGGTTGCACCATTTGTACGACAATTTTTTTCATCATGCTTGAGAAGTGTTTGTACATGAAGACAAAAAGTTATAGCAGTCTGTTTGAACCGTTTTGGAAAGTTTGGGGTTCTGAGGCAGACTCTGATGGCTTTCCAGGCAGAATAACCGAATTGCTGGCTTTGAGCTTACCCAATTTTGATCATAGAGCTTCGACATTGCAGAAAAGATTGCAGATCGCTTGGATAAAACATATTTCCGTGCGTGCCTTTGAAGAGAACCCTTTAGCAACACTTTAGGAACATAAGCTTTCGGAGTGGCCATAACTAAGCTCGAGGAAAATTACCTCTATGGGTGGAAAACTTGAGTTTGCAGGTCTTCTTGGATTTAAGGCTATTAAGGATAAAGGACCGTTCAAGTATTACGTAACGCAATTTTTGAAGATTTCTGACAACCCCCCCCCTCCCCCCTGTGTAACGCGTCATAACGTTTTTCTGTACCATAGTATAATATAAGTATACCCTCTGTAACGCATCGTAACGTTTAACAAGACCCCCCTCCCCCCAAACTGCGTTACATAATACTTGAACGCCCCCTAAGGCTATTTAAATTTTAAATCTCTATCTAAAATATATATTTATATTAAACCTCTTTTTATAACGTTTAAGATTTCTACTGCAGAAAAATTACCTGTAATATGGTCCCTTGAGTACTGTGAGTACATTCGTTATTTATCAGTGATCGTTTCTGATTTTAGGTAGTAGTTGGAAATGTACGTATACTAGCTAAAACATTTCTTTTTTTTTGAGTTCTGTTGTGAGGCTCGTCCCTTTTTCGGGATCGAGGATGATTGTTAACAGGTTATCAGTTTGCTCAGTTCGTGCTAGTGTATTGGGGAGGTTGAGGAGGGAGCTAGTAATCGACGGGTCCGATAAGCTTATTGCTGGCTCGTCTTTATCCGGTTTTTCTTCTCCTACTTCTTTCTCTGTTTGATTAAGACCTCTATATTTTTTTCCTTATTGGACTCAGGCACAAAAACTCTCTTTCGCTCTCTCTCTCTCTTCTTCGTTTGATCCTGGAAGTATACGATATGTGGAGCTACTGCGAATTAGCACTCTTGCTCCATTTGTATCTGTGAGTGTTGAACACTAACCATCACACAACGCAAAACTTTATTCAGTCCTGCTATTTTTTTTTTTTTTGCTATTGATAGTTTTGCTATTGATCGTAGGTTCGAAAATGTATTTTGTTTTTTTCTTGTGTGGGATTTTAAGGAATTCAATGGTACTGTTTCGAATTTTGTCGAAATGTTGAAGCACTTTGTCTCGTATGTATTTTTCTATTGTGTCTAGTCGTGATCTTTGTGTATGCCCGTGTTCCTAATGTATCATGAGATTCTAAAACTCAACGTTAGAGTTTTATTTTGATAGGATTTTAGCACTTTCTTGTGTGTCTTGGCTTCCTGGAAGGAGTACTGCCGTAGAGTAATGTCAGTCTTATTATATGTTTGAAAATGAGCGGTTTATTTTTTGTGTTCAGTTGACCGGATTTAAGGAGAGGGTTAAGGAAGAAGAGTATACCTGGGGAGTATGCGCGTTTTGTTCGTATGTGGTCATTTCATGTCAGCCTGTGGTCGATTGTTAGTCCTAGGCACTTAGCAGGTTTGTTCCATGGGATTGTGTGTGTGCCTATGTGTAGTAGCGTTGGTCGTTGTTCTCTGCATCTGATAATGACCATGGCTTGTGTCTTATCCTAATTTATTGTAATTTTCCATTCATGGAAGTATTCTTGCATTATTGAGATGGAGTTTTAAGGTGATGATTTCTGCTTGTCCTGAAGTGAAGTACATGCACGTATCTTCTGCATGTAGTAATACTTGTACATTGTTTTGCAAAAGCGAAATGTCGAGGATGTACAGATTGAACAGTATTGGTGAAAAGGGTGATTCTTGCGGTACTCCAGCTTGAATTGTTCGCAGGCTTGAGACGTGATCTTCTATCTTAACTTTAAAATATAGACCTTTTGGAAAGGTGTGAGTGAGTGAAGATATGAAAGGGGGCTAGAGAGCTCATGCATTTTAAAGATCAGTCCTGCAGGCTAGACTTTATCAAAGGCTTAGGCTATGTCAAAATTAACTAAATTTGTTGATTTCCTACAATTCATGCCATTATGGATGTGTTTTTGCACTCTTGTAAATTAAAGTTCCGTCAAGTGTGCTTCTCGGAATCCATATCGCTCATCAGGGCGAATGTGCTTTTCGGCTATCACTTGGTTTGACCTAATAAGAAGTGCCTTTTCTGGCACTTGGCAGCATTTCGGAAATCTCATTACCACGACTGTATTAAGAAATCTCCGCTTTATTTCCGTTTTAGTTTTCAAGCAAAAGTGGTAAGATAAACATGGGAGCAGATAAAGTGCATATTCGGCATTGCTTACTACACAAGTTTGATTTTTGACACCGTCCACGTTCACGGGATTATAAGAAAAGAAATTATTTTTCTAGGGAAAACGTTCTGACAGAATGAACATATCACAACAGTAATTTCAGCGCTTTTGCAAAGCTTTTGCAAATGGCAGTTGGAAGATCATGACCGCCCAAGGAGGTGACAGATGATGAACTATTGGAAGCAGGAAGGATAGCAGAAAGAAATTCGAAGACCATCACAGCATTATTAGAGGGTTTCCAGATCTACAGAAACATTATAGAGAAGAATTCATGCGCTAGAATATGCGGTAAAATTTGATACTTGGGTATCTCACGACCTTTTGCAAAAACAACGATGACAGGACGGCCTGCTGTGTTTCCTATCTTGCGAGAACGGCTGCAAACTTCTACCCCATCCACGAAACTTCTCGTAATTTCGCTCCAACTGATTATCACTTGTTTCGGTCACTGGACATCTAACTGCAGGGATCTTTTTAGAGGACAAACTCGATCTTTTCGTAACCACAAACTTTTTTGAGTACAATGTGGAAAGTTTCCACAGGAAAGTTTTATACCGCAAGATCTCATGTAAGCTGACGAGTAATTACAGTTCTATTCCAAAGCCAAAAATTTTTCACTGACCTATTTATACCCATTAAAAGGTTTGATTATTAATAAGACCGCTTGTGATGACTTATCAAATCATGACAATCATCAAATCATATTATCCCAATCAAAAAATAGAACGTGTCACGTTTCCACTCGTGATGCGCTTCGTCTCAGAAAAAACTATTTATGAGCACAAAAGCGTATCTACCCAACTTTAATGAAGAAACTTATTCATCTCTATATTGAGAAACTTGCGATTGTCTTTGCACTAAGAAATGTCTTTCTTTTTTTTTTTTCTTTAATCTCGTTTCACGAAATGTGATTAATAAGAACATATTTTGAGATTCAAAAAGTAGTTTAAGCTAATTCATTGCTTAAACGAAGGATACAGCAAAATTACGAAGTTCTAGGTGCACATGGCCATTTTACCGTCATAAGCGTAGTAAATTCTTATCAACACGTGATTAGATGTCTGTGCATGGAAATTTGCTAAAATAAAAATACAAAGCATATGCTAACAGCATCACGGTCTCGATGAAACGCGATGTTTGCTAAATCAAATTTAATATTTTAATTGAAAAATAGCAAAAAGTGTCGCCTCTAAAATCGCTATTTGCGAGCATCTTATTCTGACCTAAGATAAAGTCATGGTCCCAGCATTTCCTATTCATTTTTTAATTAAATTAGCCCAGACCGAAGCTTTGCCCGTGCCCCAGTTGAGGGCAATTCTTAGTGCAAATTTTTCTGCAGGAGTGTCGACAGTCCTCACCAGACGCTGTTCAATATTTTCAAGTGTCCACATGGCGAAAAGTAAGTACCCCAGTGAAATTTTTTTTGTAATTGAGTCCGAATTCCATCTAAGTGGGGCATTAACACGGCCCCAGGATTTCATTAAGCAAGCAGTAAAGGGTCTTTTTAAGAAAAGTTTTACGCGAAATTTTGTACAGTTTTAAAAGTTTTACGCGAAAGTTTGTTTACAGCTCAGTTGTTCTTCCTAGTTTGAACCAATCCCAAGCCGAAGATCCTTAGATTCGGAGGCAGAAAGCGCAGGTGAATCGGTTATTTGCGTTGGCCACAACTTTTCCTAGAAATCAACAGAGCTTTGTAGAATTCACATAATGATAAACTTTGACTTTAATACCAATGCTCATCCAACTAACCGAATATTATAACATACGTTAAGGCTAAACGACAAATTAAGTCCCATAAAAAATAACTTCCGACTTTTTTCGTCTTATCGTAAATAATTACGTAGAAGCGAGTATATCTCAAGCGCGTAATTCAGTATTTTTATTCGAATTTTGATGAGATTATAGCGAAAAATCATAGCATACGCAACCTTGTATCTTTCCTCTACGCTCTAGTGTCCATCAGTTTTAGTTGCCCCTTCCGAGCAACACCTCGCAGCGAATAAGTAAATTTAGTTGTTTGATTAAATTATAGTGTAATCGGACAATCAAAGAGCAAATAAATGATTAGAGCTAGTTTTGATCGAGATCATTTGGAAAACAAAAGTTGATTTTCATTTTCAGATTCATTCCGAGTTTGGCTCTTTGTGGCCGTAATCGTACTTGCCCAGTATTCCATCGTCCCGTGTGAATCCAAAGCCATGCCAGAACAGAAGATTGTTCCAACTATTACCAGTACGGAGGACGTTGACAAACAGCTGTCGGAGTAAGTTTTGCATAAACTAATTCGATTCCCTTTTAAATAATAAAATTCGTTAAAAGTTTGTGCAACGTATCATTAGTGCGAATTCATTCAATTCCATTTCGCGCAACCTACGAGTCCGCGTACATCCAAACAATGTTTCATAAGTCACGCATGCGCTCGAATAGTAAATATTAAACTTTAAACAAAATTCAGTGGCAAAAGAGAATTTAATTAGCCGCGCGATTGGCTACATAATTTTATAGCGTTTTATTCGCGTTGTATCTATTTCAAGGCAAGTTTGATTGAAATTCGTCTTTTACTTGCTTAGCATTTCGAAATTTTCCATTTTATTAAAATTAACGCGCATATTTAGTCACCACAATGAATTCCGAGCCGGATAGTGTGGATTGCATAAAATTAATAAAATTTAATCACAGAAAATCATCCACAGAAAAGCTTAAGGTAAATTTTATAAGTTTTGTTTGACGTAATCGTTTTTGGGCTTTCTATACTATTTTATGCTTAAACCGAATTTTCATGTAAATGCATCGGAAACGTTTTTTTCCAATATCTGCGTGTATTAAAAACAACTTTGTATTGCTCCGGACACCTAAAGGACTTGTGCGTTCCAACAGGCATCCTTGTTGTACTTGAAACACGTTTATCGCGTCCTGTTCATTGATAACCTGTGACGCCATTTAAATGCTACCCGTGAATTTCAGTTTGAGAATATTAGCTAATACTTTATTCAAAACGCGCCAGATTTAATACGAAATAAACACGAGACGTATTTTAAGTGAGAAATGCCCCTGACAAAACGCAAAAGCCGATAACCTTTGCCAAAATATTTGATTTTGTTGATAAGTCAATGTGTGATGTGACGCTAGCACTACAAATAATGATTGGAAAGGAAAATAAATGTTGTTGCTTGGTGGCTGTTTGCGGGCACATTCTTCGAATCAATACAAAAGAAATGAGTCAGCAATGGAAAATTCTTGGGTCTCATCTACCCCCAGAGCAATCAAATTTATTTATATTATTAACTTGGACGAGTAAAAGAGAGCTTCTTTGTCAGTTGGAGCCACTGCTTTCACCCTGTTTTATTCACCTTAGGACCTAAGATTGGTTATTGTCTGGAGCTAGTGCAGTAGTTTTTTTTTACTCCATTTTTATTTTTAAGCGCTACATCGCGCCCAACATTAAGGTAGTTTGGCGTCATTGGCTTTGTTTGTCTGTTATTGATCTGAGATCTGGATGCACAAATCTAACCCGTCTTCTGCTACCGAAAGAGAGAAAAAAATCCGTATCGAAAGGGTTACGATTATTTTTTTTGGTGACACGAACAGTTTAATTGAAGAATTGTGAAGCAGAACACTTAAAAGGACTTTAATTTTTTCCGGTTCGTGGTTTTCGAGAAAGAGTCGCGCGACATATATGTCCCACTATTATCTTTCCGCAGCAAAATATATCCCTACAGTGAAAAAAATATGTGCATTTTGTAATCGATTATCTTCATTTAAACTTAAAAATACCACATAAAAAAGTAAAATATCTAATTATGGTAAATTATAAAGCATTCTTTGCACAATGGAACATCGCACGCTGCAAAAATTGTTTTGGTCCTTTTCTCGATTTTTCGTTTTGCACAATGACAGCATCTGCCACAGGTTTTGATCTTCTGTCGGTTGTCAACATTGTACATTCCTCTAGTCCTGAGAGAGAGTAATGACATGTTTAGGTCTATACTTGAACCTGATACCTAAACAAGTTTTTCGTTGGAATGCTGCTCGGTTTCTTTCAAAACCAATTAGTTGTTCCTCTAGGCTCACCAAAAATTTGATTTTCTAGCGTTGTAGTTCTTGGTATACAATCCACAAATTGGCAACGGTGGACATCAACATTTTTTGAAACACTTTTTTCCACCATCTATTTGACTTTCTTTTTGAATCACACAATGCTGAAAATTGATCCGTAAGGTCATCACCCATATGTTCGTTACAAACGCAATAGGTTCTGGGCAGGGTACAGATTCCGTAGATTCCTTTTTACTTCAATTTTCTCCATGTCCTTCCACTTGATTGCCAATGATCCAAACGTGTTGCGCAGAATTTTCGAAACTCCTTTTTGAGACAGCTTTCTTTATTGTTTTGTTTATAAACGAAATAAATATGAAAAGGCTTTTGGGGAAAAGTTTGAAAAATACTTCTAATATTGAATAGCCACGGTCAAGGTCAGCTACAATTATGGAAGCTCGTTTTACTGGTACATTTTTTTCACATTAGCTTCGGTCTACATCATTGGCAGACTTGGAAGAATGCTTTCAAATTCTTGTTCCTGTACAAAATTTTCCATTTACTGCAGGCCACCATCACTCAGAATCGTCTTGAGTGCAAAATGTGTCGTCGAGGTCTGATTCAGGTTCAGACATGTGTTCAACTAATGCACGTTTCTTATTATCCCTGAGAAAGTTCCAAACTATTAGAGCTACATTTGTTTCCGATACGACTGGGACCTATTTATCCCATTGCAAATTAATAATGGGACATATTGATCCCAAACAGAGCTAACAAAAGATAACTTGAAAAGAGTTTAGTATTACTTAATTTTCGTGTAATATTTGTTTTCAGTAAAGAATAGCGAAACATACCTGCTCATGCTTTTTTTTAACTAAAACCAAAAACTCGATACAAACGCAAAACCAGGTTACCATTGTCAAACAAATTAAGTTGTAATTACGGGTCCGCTGATCAGATTTTATTGCTCAGCTGACAATCTGTCAAAAACCCTCATATTACGGCTGGGATAGAAGTTAACGTAAAAAGAATTCGTCGCAAGCCCACCAATAATTTTTAAACAAACTGTGGGACATATATGTCCTGTCAGTACCGAAAGGGTTAAACATAACAAGCTACTATTGTTGAATTTTTCATTTTGCTCGAAGAATTTTCACGCTCTGTCACGTTTTCTTTTTGTATGTTCTCTACCCACAGGTCCTCGTTAATGTCCGTTTTGCTAATGTACCATGGAATTAAGAAGAAACCCTGAAAACTCTGTTTTGTATCATTTGAATCGGCTTTTTGTTGGTTCTAGTCGTCGGACAAAAGGCATCGCTGCTGTAGAGTGGAGTAGGTCGTACTGTCTTTTTATATTATAACATTTTATTTGGCGTCCAAATTATCTGGCCTGAGGATGGGAAACAAGGAATTGAGGATATTTTGGTTTCGTTTTTGTCGTGGGTGTTCTTTCCAAGTCATTCCGAATTCAAAAGTCGGTCCTCGATGTTTTCCGGTCTCTTTTTATTTTTGGTTGTTTGTTTCTACTTTCAGAGGTGGTGATCGATGCAGTCTTAAAGAAGTAACAAATAGAGCCAATGGGTTTTATCGTTGTTGAGTTTAACCTGCCATTTACGGAAATGCTCCAACATTGTATCGATTGAGTGTTGCACTTTTAACGTGATGGTTTTTGCTTGTCGTGCTATGTAATAGAAACACGTATAAGCGACGTATGATGCAGTACCTTGTTTAGAAGACGGGTCTGACACGCAGGAGTAATTCTATGAAGGGTCCATGCACGATGATTCATCGGAACTGCAACTTGTTAGAGAGATAGCTTTTGATTTTGACGCGAAAGTTTCTGCCTACTAAGAATTAGGTTATGAATTAGCTTTTACGCATCGAAGCGGACACTCAAGCTTTTACGTTTTAAAGCTTAGTCCTGCATGCTTCTCCACGTCAAATCTCTTCTGAAAAGTGTTTTCCTGGAAGCCCAGTTCTAGTAAACCTGCGAAAGGTTCTTAGTCCCAGAGCCATTAAGCCCGTGAATTGGTGGTACAATAGTTTATTACTTATGCAAAGGTTTTTGATTTGTCTCGACTTCAAAAGCTTTTTTCACCTGATTCTAGACTTCACAGGAATTCCCCCGTTGTTCCTTGTAAGAACGAAAACTAAAAACGAAAGCTTAGTAGTTAACAACTGTTCTGTGTTCTAGTTCCCTTATCCATAAATTGATTTCTTCTGATAGTTCTGAAGAATTTTTTTCCCTTAAAAGGAGTGGAGACTGTATTGGTAGCTTTTGCCCGTTTTATTTTGTATGTCTTTTTTGATTTTTGATTGTGTTAACATTTAGGGTGACACATTTGTCGTGGAAAGCCTGCCATATTTTCATTTATTTTGTCCTAAAAGGTTCATCTATAAAGATGTCCTCTATCTGTGGAGGTGAATCAGGTGGTGGTCCAAAGATAATTTATCGAGTAAATATATTCGGAAGTTGTGTGATTCCGTCATTCTGAGATTCTGTGAGGTGAGGTGTGTGCTTTCCTAGTCCCTGAAGTCATTAGGAGTATGCAGGAATGCAACCGATCGTGCGATGAATCTTTTGATTACAGTCTCAGCTTGAATGCTTCTTACACCGCTTAAACGCTGCTCGTACACTGGGCTGGTAATCTCTTTAAAGCGTAAATGGTCACTGATGATAGAATTTATGTTTTATTCGAGGCATTGGTTTTTTGGGCTTCGGGTTTTCATGCAAGGTTGGTCTTCATCTGCTCGAAAATAACTTCAGGCATAGAGGACGGGAGTTATCATCGTTTAGTTGATCCTCTTCTGGAAATGGAGCTTTTTCTGCTGCCGAAGATGTAAAGCTTCCCATCTTTCTGCAAATTTTTTTCTTTCTTAGTTTTGTTTGGGTTGAATCTGTCGAGTCATTTCTTCACAATTTTGTTGTATCGTTTTCGTTGTTCGATCTAGGCAGCATTTTTATCTCTTAATAACAATGAAAATTTACACAATTTTATTTTTTATTTAAATAAGTATTTTTTTTCCGCAAAATTATCACAGTAGGATTCATCTTTTGTCCCCCCAAGATACTGCCTTCCACATTTCAAGAAAGTATGGCAGCTATCAAACACGACCCTGGGCACGGCAGGCCTTCACAAGACCCCGACTTTTGCATTTTACGCGGGTAAGACTGAAAATACCTGTACCCAGGAAGAAGTTGCGAATGATAGTAATTAGTGTGTCTGCGCTTTCATTTAGGCCATGACGCAAGATCCAAGATTATATAGGCAGGCCTCTTGTTTCATATTCCTCCTTTCCTGCCACAGAACAAGAGTAAGTCATCTCTCCTCTCATAAAGTAGCATTTCTTCCGTGAAATGGCATGATAAACGCTGTTTTTCACGGATAAACTTTCACTTACTAATGCTTTTCAACATAGCCAACCAAATGAGATCCTCCTTGATCTGGTCCAAGAATAGAGCCTTACGGAATTCCTAGTGTCACGTACTTTAATTGTGTTATAGACGAGTTTGGTACCAGAAATTTTTATATTTTAAAAGATTCCAGGGCCCCGGAAACATTATCTTACCTAGTGGAATTAAAGGCACTCCTCACGTCGAGGGTCACATGTAGTAGTACATGACTTGAACTTTAATTATGGGCATCTCCCCGCTAGATCGAGTTCCCTACTTGTATAGTTGCAACAATCATGGATTTCCAAGCCTTGAATACCACCAACACCTCAATGGCTTTCGTGAGTCTCCCTCTCTCTATCTCTTCTTCTCTTTAATTAGATTCTTGAGAGCTTTCGCAGCGTCGTTTAGGATAAAAAGGTGCTAGTATGTAGATGGTGTTATGAAGATCCCTGATCAGTACAACCCGTGCCTCCTGTAAGGTATGGGGATAAGGAGAGGAGAGAATGTTGAATGGAGGTAGAGAGAAGGTCTGGGAATACATCTTCATGGATGCAGCTGTTAAATGTGCTAAGCAATGTGTCAGAGAAAACAAGTTTAAGCAACATGTCTTTAATATGTGCTAACATTTTTCCTGGCATTGTGTCTGGCCCGTAGCTTTTAGCATTTTTAATATCTGCATCGCTTTTCCCATCTCGTCCACACTAAAAAACGGCCAATTGATCAATCTTACCTCGCATGAAACATCAAAAATAACTGAATGGACGAGGAAAAGTCCCCGCGCAACCTCGTGAGGCTACAAACGTACGCATGCAAGGCTTTTAAGACAAGCTTCAGGGGTCTTTATTAATGTCCTCATTGCACAGACAAGCTTATTGCACCGTAAAGCGCTCAATACGAGCAATTACCTATTGAGCGCTTTGAATACGAGCAATTACCTATATACGAGCAATACGAGCAATTACCTATTGACCGCTTTGCCTTTTTCCGGCAGCTCTTTTTCAACTATGGTGTTTTCTGAGGAGTAGTGCCCAGCAGTTTCATTGAACGAGATTGGTCACTTGTAGTTGCTGATGACCTGGTGACTTACCCGCAGTTTGATTACTGAAGAGAAGCCCGTATGAAATAGTGGTCCCTCACACGTCAGGGTGTTTATCGGAATCTCTAAGTTTCTTGTTTATCGGTGTTCGTCATATGGGTTACATGAATAATAGGTTATATTGGTTTAAACGAAAAGTCTTAGCATTGAACGATGGAAGTTTTCAGATCCAATACGCCACCATCATGAAATTCCATAAGATTCCATATAGCAATCGGTTTTGGCATTTCACTTGGTCAACTGTCCAAAAGAGCATAACTTTTTCTAGAAAAAAATCGGCACGTCAGCTTACCCTTAAAATTAATTAAACTACGAGGTTTGTTCAAAAAGTATCGCGAATTTAATGTTTTTTCAAGAATTATTTATTTATTCATGAATATCTATTTTGTCCCCTTCAAAGTAATCCCCGTCAGACATTATACACTTGTGATAACGTTTTTTCCAATCCTCGAAGCATTTTGAAAAATCATTTTTTGTGATCTTGTTCAGCTCCTCCTTCGATGCCGTCTTTATCTCCTCAATCGTGGCGTAGCGTCGTCCTTTCATGGGCCTCTTCAGTTTCGGGAACAAGAAAAGTCACAGGGGGCCAGGTCTGGGGAATACGGTGGCTGCAGCATTATTAGTGTTGTTTTTGGCCAAAAATTCGCGCACAAGTAACGATGTGTGAGAGGGGCGTTCTCATGGTGCAAAAGTCAATTTTCGTTCTTCCACAAATCCTCGCTTTTCTGGCGGATTGCTTCTCGCAAATTGCGCATTACTTGAAGGTGATATTCCTTTTTGACCGTTCTACTCAGCGGCAAGAACTCATAATGCACCACGCCCCTGCAATCGAAAAAAACTGTCAGCAAAACGTTCACATTCGACCGAACTTGGCGAGCATTTTTCGGTCACTCTGAGAACATTTTGTACCACCGATAAACGTTACTTTTGTCCAAAGTAGCTTCGCCGTATGCAACAGTCAACATTCTGAATACATCCGCACACTTAAAGTTGTTCTTCACCCAAAATTTAATACAAATTCTTTGACCCATTTTTTGGGATAGAGGGAAATCGAAGGCAAGCTAAAATACGTCCACGCACAATAACTGTCAAAAACTGACTGGATATTCCAAATGGCCGAAATTATCAACATAAGTGAGGGTCATGAGAACCAACATAACGCCACCGAAAGATCAAAAATCGAACATACGTAGCCCGCGAAAATTCAAAATTCGCGGGACTTTTTGAACAAACCTCGTATTTAGAATGTATTTTATTCTCCCGACCTTTTCAATATCCAAAACTTTCAGAGGTGTTACACGATTACATTCACTCATCGCTCTAAACGTCTCTAGGACTATAGTTTCTGAGGAGACGTAAAATTTTTTCTTTTCGCGGAAAATTGTTGGCTGGCTTCCTCTCTCAAGTCAAATACCCTACTGAAGAGACCATGACCTATCAATTTTGTGCATGTAAGACTGAAAATATCCATGTCCACTGAAGAAATGGATTAAAGTTAACGCACTCGATCAGGCAAGCATTCCACCTGCCTTTGTGTCATGCTCTCAGGCCTATTGACAAACGCTGGGAGAGCAATGTTATAATTCTTCGCTTTTACACAC
This sequence comes from Stratiomys singularior, assembly GCA_954870665.1. NCBI lineage: Eukaryota > Metazoa > Arthropoda > Insecta > Diptera > Stratiomyidae > Stratiomys > Stratiomys singularior. The sequence continues at coordinate 60,280,776 of OX940879.1, read as the reverse complement.
AGCGTACTTACTGCGCTAGATTTTCTAACAAACCAAACGGTTTCCAACCGAAAAATTGGATCTTAATTTTGGATTGATAAATGTTGGATGTTCGAATCGGGAAAATGTTCGAAATTTTCGAATCTACCGACGTTTCCTCTATATATGTTTGAGAGACGCCACAGAAGAGTGCAATCGCTGTTTCTGATTCAAATAGATGGGACAAGAAATTGGTGATTAGATGTTTATTGCATTTTTACTCAAGCGTTAGGGGATTGTTATACGAAATGATGGAATTGGAGCCAGAAACTGTATCCATTTAAATCTAGATTTTTTTTGGGTGGTACCACTATTAGTTTTCAACCCATACCTTAAAATTATCCATATTACAATAGAAATCAATCGGTTCTGTAGTTGTGACTTGCAAAATTATTTGGAAAAGCTCTTGATTGAACTTCGGTCGAGGTATCGACTCTAAATATGCCTGAACAGGAATGTCTTTTCAAAACCATCACGTATTCAGTATTCAACTCAGCTTCTTCCGAAAATCCTTTGGCGCATGAAACAATCATATCATTGTATAATCATACCGTAAACACGAACAGCAAGAGCCCTCCCGGACCGTTTTTAACAGACAAAGATAGGAGAAGCATATTTCAATTAATGAATCTATTGCATTTTCACTCAAAAGCTTTTTAAAAATTTACAAAAACCGATTAAATTCTAATTATATTTTTTAAATCCCGTTAAATCTGGAGTTTATTCGAATTTTCGTAATGTTAGTAATGTAAGTCCTTCAAAGGTCCTCGTTTCTACTTTTGGAACTTAATAATCGACCCGTGTGCTGATCATAATTTAATTGAAAACTCTCAGTTGGCGATAAGAGTTCGATTTGGGAACATTTCATTTGTTTATGGTTGCTAGTTTCGTTTGCTGTTGTCTGTAAGATGGTTTGATTTCAGTTTTCAAACCTTTGCTTCGAATATTTAACTATGTATGTTATACTTAAATAACTGAGGATCACAATGTAAACTATAAGAATGTGCAATATCGAAGTTAAAAAATTGACGAACCTTTATAATTATTATTATCCTGATTTGCAGATACCTCAGTCCAGGTAGCCAACTGGCCCTTTTCCTCGACTACGATGGCACTTTGGCGCCCATTGCAAGTCATCCGAATATGACGGCTATGTCACCTGAAACAGAAAGCACCCTCAGGGAGCTAGCAAAGCATCCTGACGTTTTTGTTGCAGTTATCTCAGGACGGGGTCTCAGCGACATAAAACTGAAAGTTCCTATCAAAAATATCACATTCGGCGGCAACCATGGCTACGAAATTGAAAACACTGATGGAACTCGATCAGATTATCAGTTGCCTTTATTAGTTAGAGAAAACTACAAATTAATGGTTGAAGAGATGAAAAAATTGGTAATCAATATTCAAGCACACTTTAAGAACCAAGTTCAAATTGAATTTTATTTGCTTTTCAGTACACTGTTGATGGCGCATGGGTTGAGGACAAGAAAGTCAGCTTGACATATCACTATCGCGATGCTGAAGCTACAATCAGTGATGAGCTTATCAGTAATATTAAAGGGACAATCGATGCATATGGCTTCCGTTCCAATCAAGCCAAAGCTGCAATCGAAGCCAAACCACCAGTTAATTGGCATAAAGGTAACTTTCGAATCATGAAAATTGATAAGCAAAGAAATATATCAAATTTAACCCAAACATAATTTTTATAACTTTGGGTCCTATTTAATACTTTCTTAAAGATTACTTATTGGAAGTTTTTATTCAAATTTAAGGACATATCTTCTTCGATGATGTCCCTGTTCGCCCATTATCCCGAAACAAGTCACCGTTTACATTCAAATATTTTTTTCGGTTTTTTGCATTGTTTCTAATTTGCAGCACTAAATTTCAAAATCTCTTCCTCACCGTCCCATAAAATTGGAAAATATTCTCCTTTTCAATACGCTTAACAGATGCAAAGTAAATTCTACAAATTTCCATCTAAATTCCATTTCCCTGAACAAATACGTCACTTGTTTCTGTTGATTGAATAAATAAAATGTATTGAGGAACGTATAATCACCCTTTGGAAAATGTTGGATTGGATTGACGGAAAATTTGATTAATGTGGTCATGCACGAACTCGCATTTTACATATGCTACAAAATATCAAGGAACATAGAAATATTTCCTTGTTACGAAATTGTTTGCAAACAAGGCAAAGCAGAAATTCAATTTTCTAACCAAAGCTTAAACAACAATCAATAAATTTTTTGTGGAAGTTAATTCTACTCCGGGAAATTTAATGAAATTCGCCTTAATCTTTGCAATATGTATGAATCATATGTGCATGAGAGACTACTGCAAGTGCATCAGAATGGGGCACTTGATCTTAACATTGTTGAAGTCACTTATTATCATGGTTTTACCATTTCATTACGCAATACGACTGAAAAAATAGTAATAGACTCGTTATTGTATGAATAATGATACGACCGCGAATTTTCTTATCAATATTGCATTATAATTTTCATCATCTTTTATTAGCTCCGTCTGAATATGCGACTGTTTTATAATATTTATTTTTTCCTGTTACAAAATTAAGACTACACTGTGTTCCTGATAGTTGTCGGAAAAAACAGATTATCAGGAAGCGTTCAATGATAAATACAAATTCAAAAAGAGCAAATTAATCATATTGGAATGTGTAATTAAAAGCGTCTTAAGTAACAAATTGACCAGTAACACAATTTTGAAAAATTTGTCAAATCATTTTTGAAATTCTTTTTCCGTGTATGCATTTTTTACATATTTGTCTCGCATTCGTCTTGCAAATCGAGACAACGTCTCGAGATCAAGCCTAGGCGAGTTTCCAACGAAAAGACGGCCTCGCATCAGCCTGAACACCTAAAATCCTGGAAGTGTAGCAAAAAATTTAACTCTTCGGACAAAAAACTTCGTAACTACAAAAAGCACTAAGAACTAAAACATGAAAAAGAAAGAAATACGATTATTCCATCCAACTAACAGAGCGAATTTTGAAAGATAGAAAGCTTAGAAATTAGAAATTATGTGAGAGTCTTTCCTCGAAGAATTTTATATAAAACTTGTTGTATAAACAAAAATTAAGAGAATATTGATGCGCATCTCTCTACGGCTTCAATTCAAGCTTCAAATCAAGCTTCAATTTCATTAGTGGCCTTCAAGTGCTTGATGTAGAAGATATTAAAATTGACTTTAGGCCCAGATACAATACTGCGTGATGGTGACGCGAGAACGCAATGCGATTCTCGCTCCTTGTCGCGCAACGGATATAATTTACAATGCACGCGATGCGAGGAAGAATAATGTTCATATGACAAATGTCAAATTGGTGACGTTTCAAATGAAATTTGATCAAAATTGTTTTTGATTTTTTTTAAATTTGAATTTGGAATTTTCCTTCGTTTGGCGAATAATAGCCTCAACAAGGATGCACGAAATTTTTATTTAAAATTCATTCCCAATAACCCTCGTACTTAAAAAGTAATAAAGGCGTTTGAATTTCAAATTTCGTCGCGCTCTCGCATCGCCGTCTTGCAGTATTGTATTTCGGCCTTTAGGCTCCCAGTGCTTCCATCCCTTGGAAGTATTCTGCCTCATCTTGTCTGCAAGCTGGAAGCCATCAAACACCGTAATTTATAACCAATGTTTCACAACTGCCAACAGTTTAGACACCCCTCGAGTAATTAACATGCTTAGGCTCGTTGCGTGAAATGTGATGGCAAGCATCACTTCACGCAACGCAAACAGAAAAAACGGAGAAAGCAAGGAAACGCAAAAACATTAGGCAAATCTTATCACAGATAGCCATTTAAAAATTGCAACCTACGCAAACAACAGAAAGGACAGAAATGTTTGCAGTAATCATTATGAAGGTGCCCATGAACTATTGCATTTTTGTAGGCTACACCCAATGGGTCAAGCAAGTACCCTCAGCGCTCCTACATCTATGTAATCTTCTTTTGTCCTTTTGTGGCTTCAATGATTTAAAATCATATCGGCCGAATCTCCACTTATTTGTTTATTCGCCTTATCTAGTTAGCGCCGGGATCGCACAGTACCAGCTAGAATTTGAGTTATCCAATTGTTCACACTGGTAGATGCGGAACATAGGTATTCCAGACGTTCTTATTGCACAACGTCACCCATACGCATCACTGCCACCACGTAACTCCCTGAAGTACCGACACCAATAAGCTGATATATCCAAAGATAAGGGCTTATCAGCTTCCCGTGGTACCTGAATATCCTCCAATGTTGAGGTTTGCAACCGAGTCACAGTGATACCCCGTACGGTATTATCCTAGCGAGCTTAGCCGCTATGCTTTGAACTAAGAACCTAGTTCTAGAGTTTTTGCTAAGCTCATGACAGCGGGATTGCCTAAACCCGTTGGGGTCACTCGAATTGAATCTTTAACCTAGCAATAGGGAGAAAGTTCCTTTCAACCCTCGGCCTGCGAGTCCCGACATGGGAAAATTTTTTTTTGCCAACTGGCAATCGCAGTTTCTATTAATGATTAAAATATTTTAATTTATTGTTATATAATTCAGGCCATGTTTGCAGCACAACCCACCACATCTAAACACACATGAATCAAGTGAGTCTCATATCCATACGTACGTGGTATGCTTACTTCTTGCTTCAACGAATCGCTGAATTCAGTCAACAAAACTGAAATTATACGCATTAAGGGAACCTTCTCGAAACCTGAAACTTCCTCAACTATAATCTTTACAGAAACCATATGCTGATATGTCTTCATGATTCATAACTGGATCTGGATCTGGCTCCCGATATGGATTCATATCTGGATTCCCAAACACAACTGATGAATGAACAACCACCACGCTGGCTAGGCTCCTCACCGTGTGGGAGGCTGACAATAATTTGTCATAGGCGTCCTCCAACCCGTGGTTCAAGTAAACTTCTGAGCAGGTTGCGCTTTTCTACGGTCCGAGAAAAACTCAGTTTTTGCTCCAGACACACGGGACTGATAGCGCCTCCTCAATAGCTCGGGTACGTGGGAAAGCACTCCCCAAAGACTAAATAATAGGAATAAGGAATAACCCGAGTCTCAGAACATCTGCCCCCTGCGTCACCCGGAGTCTTATAGCACAAGTCTATATGGGCCGGATTAATAACAGTCACAACATAGTTCTATATTTAATGCACATTTTACTTCATAATTTTCAACTTCAATTTCTATCGCGTGTACTATTTTCGCATCCACCCTATCAACATACTTGATGTTGCAATGCGAGTTCAACCTGCTAACAATATTTAACCTTACTTCGTCTACAAGTAACAAAACATTCACTTCTTCACATTTAGTTTCTTGAGTCATCTGTCTGTCTTGCAACAGTACACAATAGAATTCAACTTTTACGCATCATTTCTCTACCATTTATCCATCTTTGCTTCAATTCACTTGCACATCTGTCTACACCCAGTCTGTCAATTTTATAATCCACTCTTTATTTCTTGTGAAGCCTAGTCCAAGGTCATAATTTTATCATCCCTATCTATATCTATGGCTATCACCCATAGATTCAGCTTTCTTTAAGTTTCCCCCAGTACGCCCCAGATTCCAACCATTTAAATTAACATGAGGAAACGTCAACAGTACTCGTTTCAATCAAACCTCTCCAACTGCGATATAGAATAGTTCAATTTATCATTCATCCGCCATATTTTTTTCTATTCATCAGTCCATCAGTCAGATATACCCGAAGTCAGAGGAGCCGACAGTAGCCCGTTTGGCGACGTCTTCGGTACTCGCTTCATTCCATGCTTTCCAATTGTATCCCAACCGTCACATCACATAACATCTGCAAATCACTTCACGTCACTCCACTTTACAACCTTCCCCTCAATACTTCAAGTTCATCGAATTTTTTCAATATCATCTAGACATGTACAACATGAATTCCGTTAACAGTACGTCTGTCTTCTTTTCTACGAGTCTCCCAGAAAGAGACCAAACAAATTAAATGTCAACTCTGCTTCAAATCCACTTTTCAATAACAAATAAATAAATAGTAACAAATCACACAAAGTAGGCAAAAGATGGCAGTACAATCAACACTCCCAATAAAGTCCCGCACAAAATTTAAATCATAAAAAGAAGGAGAAATCAATATAGGAGAAGATTCTGGAGCGTGGGCAATCCTAGGCTACACCCGAAAGCTAACCGGTTGACAAATGAAATACGAGACCCCATTTATTTGTTCCGAAATGAACAATCGGAGGGCTTCCGATAACGCCTCGAGTGAGGTGGAATTGCCTTCTGGAGGATGAGAAGATACTTTCGCATTCGATTAAAAAATAGTTGTGCCACCCAGACACGCTCCAAATGACATAAAATGTTAGGAATCCGGAAAAACAGAAGCCTATGCAGACATGCTGGAGTTTCAATTTTGTGAAAAACCCTTTTGAATGAGGACCATGACGAGGAGGACGAAATATTTAACGAATTAAGAGAAGTTTGATAAATGTGTCGCAAGCCACTTGATACAAAGAAAACAAAGGAATTCGTACAAAGACTTGAGGAACGGAAAGCACCGGCACAATGACTAACGCAATGCTGAAATGGATCCCAGACAAAGTCTTAAACATTTCGAGGAACACAACATAATTTTTCCTTTGCGGGACTCGCTTACGGCGGGGAAATCGGCTACCTCAACTGCAAAATCTATGTCCGAAAAAAACCATACCATCCCTCAAAACCGGAGACGTCGATCTCCATAAAATCTGAAAAGGCATTAGTAATTAGATTGAATTAAGTAATATCCTAAAATGCATAATCCCAGATGAATAATATCGTTCCAGAGACTTACAAGACTAAAACAAGTAAGGGTGACCCACCACATTAAGAATGATATGAACTGGACAAAATCAGTAAATCTTACTATATTTGGCATAGCTTAAGCCTTCCACAAAGTCTGGTCTGCAGGACTCATCTTCGAATTGCATGAATGTTCTATCCTCCGGGCATACATTCAGGGATATGACATTTTCGAAATTTTCACATCTTTCAGAGTTGCGCTAAAAGATCATCTCTCGAGCTTGCGAACTATTCAAGCTGGTGTTCCACAACGATCCCCAATTTCACCAATAGTGTACAATATGTATACCGCAGACATGCCAAACTTTCCAAACAATTTTCAAGTATCACAAATAAGGACGAAACTTACACATGCTATACTTCAGGACAAGCAGAAGACATCACTTCAAAACTGCAACACTCAATTGAGAAAATGCAAGAATACTACCGTTAATGGAAAACTAAGATCAGGACACCCGAGACCCCAAGCCATATTCTTCACAAAACGCCGTGCAAGGCCACCAACAACTGTACACATAGATGTCAACGAAATACCATGGAACAGAATAGCTGAATACTTGGGATTCATACCACGACCACAGGGTGACTTGAAAAGACCACAAGAACACACTGCCTAGACAAATTCTTCTCTATAAATCCTCTCCTTAGATCTGGTCATTTAAACTTGAAAAATAAGGTTTTCATCTACACACAGATAATCAGACCAACATTACTACAGTACCAATACAGCAGTACCGCTTTTTGTAAAACAGCGAAGACCTACCAAGAAGCGCTCCAGTCCCTACAAAATATAGCCGTACAGAAAATTTGCCAAATTTCATGCTATACTCGAAACACGGTCAAACGCAAAGACTTGCGTATTAAAACAATTGAGAAATAGACTAAAAACGGAGCACTGGAACTATTTAAAAAAGATTGACGAAGTCCTGAAGAGAACCATGTAAATTCTTAAAGCATGAAATAGATACCTAAGCCTCAGATCGATAATAAACGACTGAACTGAATAGAGTGTTCTGTAAGAACGTTAAACAATCACACACGAGCTCATCAATCACACACTAGCTCCACGTAACCCATACTCAAGGCAACTCTCCGTACCTTCGTCTTGATTTATTTCTTTTGCTAGTTTTGCTTCTACAATTAACAATTCATCTGGAAAATTGAAGTGAAATACCGTTAGATCGGGAGTTTTTTCTAAGTCTGTGTGTAACTCATTTCGGCGAGGTATGCCGATGTGAGTCGGACCACTAGTGGACTTTCAATCCAGCAAAATTATCGAGCCTGTTATCGTTAAACTCAATTTCACGAATGCGACATTCCTCAGCAAACTACTTTACAGTACGAGTCCTCAATTCTTCAAGCAAAACTCAGTAACAACAAAACTCGGTCGCTCGTTGATTTTCTGAAAGCGACGCGATGCCCGAAGACATTAACAAGCTATCCGCTGAAATCAAGGACCAAGAAAAGAAAAACTCTTCGCCATTTCACTACCGACGCCTTTCAGCGATATGCCATTCTCGAATGATTGCATCCTTTAGCTGATATTGCCTTTGCAATAGAGCGTTTCATACGGGTCTTGAATATCCTTAGTACAAATTGTACGCTCTTTTGTGGAATGTTCAAATTCATGGAAAGCGATTAAAACAACAATTCCTTAAAACACTTTTCAGAACTTTATGAAACTGAGAAATAGCAGTACGAATGGTAGAACGGTAGAGGTACCAAAAAACGAATTCGATTCTATTAATTTAACTTTTTCACAAAAAAAATTATCACAATATCAACTTTATGTAAACCTGCTATTATACATAACAGTATGAGAAATGCATTCCTTATTACAAGTTATAATTTCGGTGTCAAACACTTTAACACATCAACACTCAATTCACATTTTAGGTGAAGCTATGAAACTTCTCCTGCGGAAGAACTTTGGGGAAGATTGGCAAACCAACGTTAAAATAATTTGTGCAGGAGATGATACTACAGATGAGGACATGTTCAAAGTAAAATAAATCAGACTGTCCAGCTTCCAGTAAATTTTATAAATATTTTTTTTACTTCTTAGGTCATCCAAGGAGTTGGAAAATCGTTCAGAGTATCGGCAAATCCAGACATTCAAACTGGTGCTGATTTTCGACTTCCAGCACCAAAAGAGGTCACCTTATTACTGAAGTGGATTAAACAGCATTATAATTAAAGCATAACCATGACTACAAATTACCTTTTATCCGCAATTTTTGATATTGTTGTTTGGGCTATGTATAAATATAATGATATTAAAATTAGAGTTTTTTGTTCACTTTGTGCTTAAGTGTTTACTGTCATACAAAATTATGGATTCACAGAATACAGGACTCACCAAACTTATGTTACGTAAGTTTAAGCTTACATTATTCTCAATTTTCATCTCTAAAGATAGGAGATTAGGAATTATATTTAAATGCGTTATAACCGATAAATACAGGGTGGACCGAAAATCGGTTAACATTTTAATCAGTAGCTGCGTCGAGGTCGGTGTAGGGCAGAAGGGCTACGCATCAAAAGAGCGCCCAATGGGAATTTATGGCGTTATTCACCGGAGCACAACGTGCGTTCTGCGTACGTGAGTACTGTCGAAACAACGATTCTTCGACTCTAGAGCAAGGTAAATACTGCCCTCATTACAACATTCAACAGATAAAAAAAACTTGCAAAACACTCACAACAAAATCAAAACTGATTCGAAAAAAAAACGCGTTCAATTTGGTATCCAGATAATTCCTCAGACAACCAACGACCTCCAACAAATCACCAAAATAACGGATGGAGACATAGTGGTGATTTCATCATTGATAACCCCCAGAGGAAAGAAACCTGGACGAGATAGTTCATGGCTTTCATAGGTACGGTCAAGACTTCATTGAAATAGACTTGGAATTCCAGGGCTTCAATGTATTGAAAATTCCATAAGAGCTGGCCCCTAAAAACTACCCAAGGTTATCCTTTCAAAGCAACCAACAACCATGTTGAATACATTACACCAGTAAATAATCTCGTGAGCAAGATGGAAGCTATCAAACGGCACAATGCACCACCGATGTTTTCCAGCTGCCAGAACTCCGGGCAGCTCCATGAACCGCAATGTTTTACATCACTTTACAGAACAGAACAAAACAAGTTCACGTAAATGAAAAAGTTAAGTCACATATTTATACTTACGCGGAATGTCTAGACGAACAAGAGAGTTTGGAAAACATATTCAAGACCAAAAATTTGACAACATTCTCACACACTTTCTTGAACCTCGGAATGTGTCCCACTTTCCAAATTATATAGCATAAAGAAACAATAGATTAACAGGTACGAGGGTGGCCTGAAAAGTTTCCGTCCAAGCAATGAAACAAGACATTTTTACACAATTTTTTTAATTTTCTACAAAGTCTCCTTGTAACCCTACACTCTTCTCCGAGCCATGCTCGCATCTCTTTTTCCGTCCCCGGAACGCAGCTTTAAGATGAGGAATCAAAAAGAAGTCGCTTGGGGCTGGTCAAGCAGTTCAAACTGGAATTCGTGGATTTTCGTCAGCGCAACAGCTGAAGTGTGAAATGGCGTAATTTCTTGGTAAAACAAGTTTTCTTTTCCTGCAAATGTGGTCGTTTTCCACAATTTCTGCCTTCAGCTTGGCAAGTTATGATGCGTAGTATGCTACTATAATGGTTTTTTCTTTCTGAAGAAAATCGATTAAAATAACTCCAGGACTATACCAAAAAATAGTCCCCATCATTTCAGAACCCATCATCACCCGATCACAGCAGAAAAAACAGTTTTTGCTTTTTCCGGAGCCGGTTTCTCCTTTGCATTGCACAGTTTTGTTTGTATTTTTCATTCGAAGGTTTAATGGTGTATCCGAATTTCATCTACAGTAATTAATCGGCGCAGAAACTTGGATTAATTGTGCCAAAAATGTTAACAAAGCGTTGGAAATGGTAATTCGAACATTTTTTTTTGGTCTAACGTGAGGAAACGCAGCAGCCAAAGCACGGACAACTTTTTCATGCCTAAATCTTGATTTAATACGTAATAAAAAACGTACTCTGGTCATTTTCATAACCTCTGCTATACTTCTCACCTTAATTCGGCGGTCGTCTGGCAACAATTGGTGAACTTTAGTAACGTTATCGTCAGGAGTCGCAATTTTTGGGCATCCCTAACGTCCATTATCTCCCCAGCTCATATGGCCACGTTCAAATTCAGCTGCCCAAAATTTCTCTGTGGTAAATTATGGTTCAGAGTCCCCACACACAGAGCACAACTCATCTTTGATTTGCGTCGTTGGCCTTTATAAAACAAAAATTTAATAACAGCTCTATAATCAATTTTTCCATTTTCACAAAAAAACTCACATTGACTCACTCAAACGACTATCAACTAAAAACTGTTCGTCCAAAACGGCTGAAACTTTCGGGAGTTACTGTCAAACGATTCAAAATTACATTCACTAGCTTTTATTGACGAGTGCCGCAATCATTACGTTGTGATCGGAAACTTCTCAGACTATCCTCGTATGGGTGGCAGATCGGCCATTTTAATGAGGGGAAATGTAAACTTTTACTTGTATAGTTCGTGCACCAGAACCAATCACATGACGAACTGAACAACTCACAGTCTGAGCTAAGCAGATCCATTACGAGCATGAACGCAAACCTGCACACACATAAGTCAACATAATACCTGCGTAATAAGTCAACACATTTTAGTCAGTTACGCAGAAACATAGTTGAAAGTGCCCCGAAAGTTTGATGCCAACGCCAAACTAAATATCCTCAATGAGTGCTCCTCAAATGATCAGACCATCTTGCCAACAGAAGCTTAACCCAAAAAATAACCACCGACGATAATTAACACTAGGTTTACGGGCGTTTCTTATATTCCTATCTCTACGAGCACCCGTCAAATGGACGGGTCGACAAAAATACGCATTTTCTTCAAAAAAAAACCATTTATTTAAACTGAAAATAAGTCTGAATTGAACAATATGCAGCTTCGCGTTTAAATAAATTATTAATAAGTAAAAAAATTTTTTAATTATCACGTAAAATGATAACAATGACAATAAGGGCATAGTGTAATCATATTTATTAAGTACATTTTTTACAAATATACTGAATTTTGTTTGTGCATTTTCCGCGTACGGTCTTTTTGCAATTTAAACAACAATTATTGCTTCTATTTGTGTTGCAGTACCCCACTTGACAATTTTTTCGTACTTCTGACGTTGAAGGTCCAGAAACGAAGCGACTGAACTTTGACAAATATTCTCCTTGTTTTCTCCAGCTAATTCCTCAGCTAAACAAAATAGAAACTCCTTCCTGGATATTTTCGATCCGGTGCACTCTTTATATAATATCCACGCGTTTATCGCTGCCAAGTCTAAAATATTGTAAAGCACTTGAAGGAGCCATCGGAAACATCCTTATTTCACACTATATTTGCGTGCCATCTGGTCAACGACGTCCACGCCAAACTTTGTTTTTTTATAAAAAGTAATCGTTTCGAGAAAACGTTTATAATTGTCTTCTATTTGTACACCTGTATGCATGGTGCTTAGAAGGAGAACTTTTACGGTAGTTTTACTTTTATACACAGTAAGCGTGCAGTTTTCTGATTTGCAATTCTCTTTTGTTCGATCGGATGGTCCCAATCAAGGTTGTTTTCTCTGCAAGCAATTTTTTAGCTAGCGGGATGCTTGTGAAGAAATTGTCTGTCGTTATATTTCTGCCTCGTTGTAAATATGGTTCGGCTAATATTAATGTTACGAACTCGCCTAACGATACTGTTAGAAATAAGAGGAGCAATTCTCTCAGTGGTTCTTTTCTTTTCTGTCCCGAAGGCGGCGCTATGTGAGACTTAAAAGCGTAGTCTGAAGCAGTATGATAAACAGGCAAGGCTAAATTGTTGGTGTAACATATGAAGTGCTCCATTTCAGTTAGTGATCGATTACACCAAAAAAAAAGCCGACGGTCAAGATAGGGCAGATGAGAGTTATGTAACACACAATTTTCATTATTGGGACAAGGGTCGAACTTCTGCGCAAAAGAGGGAAAAAAGCTCTAAATGTGTTACTTGCATTGCTTTTTTGATGTGAGGGACGTGGAACACTTATTGATTAATTGCAACTCTTAACCAGGCAACCTGTTTTGAAATAATAAGAAATAATAGTGGAGGGTGTGGGACGATTTCATTTGAAGCCAGATTTTTGGCTATAAAGTTCTTGGTGACGTTTTGAAAAGGGAGCGGTAGCTGTTGGGTAACACCGGAATTTTACGTTTTCTGAGGATTAGGACAACTATAGCGGAGAAGCATGCAGGTAGGAGGTAGTGTTTTAAGGGCTTGCCGAGAAAAGGACTATCTTTTTTTCTACATGTTTTGATTATGCTGAAGGGAACCCTATCGTTTACGAAAGGTTCTTTTTGGGGCAGGCACATATGATATTGAAAATAGTTGTATAGTATAATAGTAAATAAATATAATAGCAAATAAAATAGTACCCAATTGATTAGAGCGCAGGGAATTCCATTTACTGACAGGTAGGATATAGTGGTTAATAGAACGCGTTTCAAAATTCAGAAGACTCCGTTTGGAAGCACAACTCTGTAGGTTTTGAATCGAGCACTTGACCATAATCTGAAGGGGGGGGGGGTGTGCATTGGCCAGGGAGTGGCTGTGAATTCACAAAGTGATCAGCTAAGGAGTTGGCCTTATTGATTAGGGACATGTTTTGGTTAAGATTGCTGGAAGATTTATCGGTTTTTTTACCTGAACTGGGACACGTGGGACAACGGACAAGGTTTCAAGGTTAGTTTTGAGGATGAGGAAGGCTTAATCTATGGAGTGGTGGAGACAGTTCGCAGATTGGTAATGGGGGATGATTCGGTTAAATGTTAGGTGATTATCAACAAAGTTTCCGATGACAATTTCAAAGATTTTGCCAAGGCAAGGTAGGGTAGTATTGGTAGGTTGGGCAGTAACGGGCTCTCACATTTTTTGAAAATTGGCACTATGATGATGTAACGCCAGGATCGAGGGAAACAAACATGTAGGATGCATTGATTGAGGAGCTTGGTGTGTAGCGAGCTGAGGGTCTTTCTACACTTCTTGAGGATGGTAAAGGGAATTCTGCCGTTTCTGGTAGATTTTTATTGGGTCGGGAGCGTAAGATATTTTGGATATGTTATTCTTGGTTATAAACTTGATTAGCTCGCAAGGAGTGGCGATGCAAGGGCGATGGTGTAGTATGGAATTTAAAGGGTTTTCTGGGTTGTGGGACTCCGTTTGGAACGGACAACTCATTAGTTCTTGAACTTAGTGGGCGACTGGAAGCTCGGCTGGGTAATTGGTGCGGTGGTTTCATGTCACTAGGTAATTGACAAGGTGTTCAGCTAAAGAGTTCGCTCTTTCAATGGGGAAATGTTTTGACTGAGGATATATGAAGATCTATCAACATTTTTTCCGAGCTTAGGACAAGTTATCCGGAGTTCTTTGAACGTATGCGGGCCGAGGGAGGTATTTTTAAGCTTTCGCTTGAGGAATCGGGCGTATATATCTGAGATTCAATTATGTATGGAGATAGTGAGCTCATCAATTTGTTCTTTGAAGTGGTTTGTGTTAGGATTAAATCGGTTGCGGAACAGTTGGCGGCGGAGCTTTTGCCTAGTCTTATTGGCAAGGATAATCTCAGGAGGGAGGGAAATCTGAGAACGGTAGTTCAGGGATCTTTTGGGTGTTGATTACTGTTGTCGGATGATCAACCGCGAGGTCAAGGATGAGGGGGAGGACTGGGAGTTATGTATGGGGAGTTGGGAGTTGAGTTGACGTTGAGGAACATACTAAATGATTTCCAATTGGTATTGTTGCATCCCGGTATAGATTTGGGTGGAGGACGAGGGGGAAGTTCTTCAAGAAGGAAATTCATTAGAAGACCGGCATGGTCGCTAATGCTGGGGGTGGTCTCTAAGAAGAGGCCAATGATCGGATTGTGTATGATGCGGATAAAGAAGCTGTGAATGATAAGGTCAATATATGAGTGGGAGTTAAGGCAGTGATGACATGGAGGCACGGGACTGCTAAGCTTGAATGATCTCAAACTTGAATGCATCAGTCTTACTGCATTATCTGGAATTTTTAGAAATTTTAGCGTTTTGTTAGGGTGTTGGTCAATTTTGTCGGAGAAATTCAGTGCCCTGTCACCTAGATATTTGTCAATTTCCTATATTCTGATGTCTGAAGATGCATGTATTCCTAACGTACCATGGTATTGAACAGATCTTTCGAATCATTTGATTTTAGAGAGTTTGTAGTGTTCCTTTATTTTTTTGTTGTCGTTGGGCAGAATACGATACAGCCATAAATAAGTGTTGGTCTTATTTTTATTCATTTGGAGATCAATTATATATATTGGATGTTAAGGAGGACAGATTTGAGTATTAAATAAAAGAAGAAAGGATGCCTAGACAATATTGTCGTTTTCTTGTCGAAGGTTACTCCCAAGTACTTTGATGTTTGGAGACATTGTTTTTTGCCTGAGTTGATTAGATGTCTGCGTGGCTATTGTCGTCAGTGTGTTAATTTCAGAAGTTTTGGTAGATCAATTATTCCATTTTCACTTACAACTTATAAGTGATTTATACCTTTGCTAAGCTAACTCAGCGAAGACTCATGGGTGCGGAAGTTCTGATCAAATGTTTCGAGTACCTCGATAGTGAATTTAATATTGAGAAAGGTGGAAAGAGCTCAAGCTGCTTTCGAACACGCGTCCCTGCCGCTTCTCATCAGGTGCCAACTCACAGGCCGGGACGCATCGATTGGCACTACCAGCTTAGGTGGATGTCGACTGGTTCGAATGGTTTCCGAAGTTCAAAGCTGTAGAGCAATATTCATAACTAGTAAATAACCAATTCAGTGTCAATTCAAAAAAAATAACATAGCATTTTGAAATTTTTTCAAAAATAAAGGATAGTTTGGAAGTGCTAAACAGGGGAAAATACAGACAGTATGCTTTCCTCCAATTGTTGCTTCAAAATACCGGTGAATATCCTTCAATATTCCTTCTGTGTCAAATATAATTCCATTGGATGTACAAAATTTTATTAGTGGTACGATTTCTTTATTTTTCAGGCAAAACAATTTTGATATCCTCCTAAATTATTTTCACCTAGCTCGAAGCTCTATCAAAGGTTGTTTCTTTGTCTATGAAAACGTCTTCTATTATGAAATGGACCGGTTCATGATCAGAAGATGGCAAGTTTGGTACCCTAATTTGAACGTTGTGATGGAAGTCTGGGAGGGGTTTGTATTCCAGGATGTTGCTATGTACTTGAGTATCTCTTTGCCTGATGGATCTATTTAATACAATCCAAGCTTGGTGGATTCTCACATTTTCTCAATACCAATGGTAGGTATTGAAGAAACCGTTAATGAAAAGTAGACCTTCGACGTTGCAGACATTGTCGAGACCTTGCCTGAATTGTTGGTTATTTGGGGGTTGAAGTTGAAGGGGGTCGGTGCGGCTTCAGAACGCTCAAGCTACGGTATTTGAATTCGTTGGATGCTCTTTTCTGCATTTTACGCACTTTTGTGCCTGCTCTTTTCTCTTCCTGCACTGTGGAGATGGATGTACTCCATTGCATTACTCACATCGAGCGTTTGCAGAGCAGTTAAATGGCGCATGTCCAAATTGCTTACAGCAATGGCACACAACTGGTCATGCATATAGTTTGAGGCACTCTACTTGGCAGACTAGATGACAAACTGCCTCAGTATTGTACGTTGAGGTTCCTTGTTTCGAAGGCAGAACGTTTACTAATCTGGAAAACTTCAATCGGATGAAATCACTGCCACTTTTAGTCCTCTTCTTGCATGAAAATCTTCCTTACCCTCGGAGAAATGCAGATGCTCAATTCGATAACGCTCTATCGATTATCCTTGGATAATAAAATAACTTCTAACTGTCCGCTGCACTGATGGAAATGGATAGGCGGAATAAAACCTTAAAGTAATATTTTCTCAAGTTTCCTTGTAATGGGCTTTATGATTTATTTGTGGGAAGTGTGTTTTCCAAACACCTTCAGAAAATTCCTTTATTTGCTAAGTTAAAGTTACATCAAGTTTAACAACATATTCATCCATTCATATTCAACTTCATCCTATAACATGATTTTTTATTGCTGATAGATAGCATCCAAACATAAAAGGAAGCAGAAAAAGCAGATTTTATTAGAAATAAAACAAAACAAAAATTAATATTATTTAGCCTTTGATGTCATTTCATAAATTTCAGAAAAATCTAGACAAGTGCATAGTGGCAAAACATTGTAAGTGCATTCCTTGGTTGCATGTCTTGACTGATTAAGCATGAAATAACTGGAAATGGTAAACATATGCGACACTCATCCTTATTGTAGTCTACGAAGCTTGAATGCATAGTGTCATTATTCTTAGCAAACATTATAAATTTAAAATATGAGGTCGTTATCATCTGAAAAATTAGGTAACATCATTTGCTGTACTATCGTTTCTTGTTTATTAAAAGTTCATTGTTCATTCATAAACTTAGCACTTTGCTCTGCCAACACACTAATCCGAGAAAACCAACACAAGCAAACGAAGAGGCTCCCATGACATTGAATTCATTTTCATGGACAAATCCAAACTTAGAACACCAAACTCTTAAGTTTGTTTCGCTTGAAAAAAAATTTTTCTTTTCATGTTTCACATATGCATGTACGATTTCACGTATGTGTGGCAAGCAAGCATTTGAAATGTTTTGAAAAATTGCTTTCTATGAGAATGGTGCCAATGACGAAAATAGTATATGATGTTCAAATTATTTGGTAATTAGCTGTTATTCCTAAGACATTTTATATTCCTGTGGGTTGATTTCAAAGAATTCAAGCAGTTTGTAAACAATGTATTGCTGATTTCAAATCCGCCGTTTATTTGGTTTCATTTTGTATATCAAAATCAAATCAAAAGACGAAGAATTGAAGCTTTAAAAAATGAAGCAGGTATTTAAATTTGATTTGATTTCACAAAGAACATAATATTCGTTCTATATAGAATTCGAAGTAAATGTAGGGCGGGTAAATAAAGAGCAAATGAATGAAAGCAAACAAAAAGAATTTTAATCGTTTTATTGTGATAGGTTCAATCAAAAAACGTGGAATAAAGATTAAAATAACTTACATATTTATTTGTTAGAATTTATGCATTAGAGTGTGGTTTCTTATAAATCCGAATCAGCGGAAACTACACATTTTTCAATTTAAAATAAAACTGAAGTTTTTTTTCTTTGTGTCAAGTTTGGAACACGATACAGGATGAAATGCAAAAAATCCTAAATGAAGGATTTGAATACTCAAATAAATACATCACATGTTGCATGTCAATGGGAACAAAAATAATGCTCAAAAGTCACACCGAAAACATTTTACGTTATATCAATTTTCGTTTTATTATAGCTTTGCTAATTCGTATTCATATTCGTGTATTAGTTGGATGCATTTCAATTAGTAACTCAATTTTTCCTTGTTTCTGAAATGTGACAGACATCAAAGAATCTGAATCATATTTTTGTGGAGAGGAAGGAAAACCCGAATATCGAGTATCTTCGAAGAACATGCACCATAGAATATTTTCACTAACGGCCCTAATAGACGTAGAAGAAAACGCATGTATAATAAAATTAAGTATGAAAATGACCATAAATTAACGTTCAGTCTTTTACTACGTGTATGCAAATGAAAGTGCTTTTTTTTCTTCAAAAATATATGTTTATTTCGAAGAAATGGCTACAAATTCAAACTTCGAAGTAATTGCCATCGCTAGCTACACATTTTTCCCATCTCTCAGGCAATTTATGGATGCCTCGCCACAAAAATTGTTGGTTTTTTGATGAAATCCAGTCATCGAGCCATTTTTGGACTTCTTCGTAGGAATTGAACCGTGAATCGTTCAGTGCGTGTCCCATCGATGAAAACAAATAGTAATCGGAAGGCGCCAAGTCTGGTGAGTAAGGCGGGTGGGTTAGCGGTTCCCAGCCGAAAGCGTTTACCAAATTTTTGTTGACCAATGTTTGAAGTGGCGATGCGTTTTCATCTTGGAAAATAATTTTGTCGTGCCTCAATTGATATTCTGGCTGTTTATCGCGTATGGCATTGTTCAAATCGGTCAATTGTTGATTGTAGCGTGCACCAGTAACAGTTTCACAAGTTTTTAAGAGGTCATACCAGATAACGCCACGCTAATCCCAGAAAATACAGAGCATGGCCTTCTTTCCGAAGCGATCCGGCCTTGGAGTCGATGTGGACGCTTGGCTTGGGCTGACATATGATTTTTTACGTTTGGGATTTTTGAAATAAATCCATTTTTTATCGCCTGTGATGATTCGATGCATAAAACCCTTTCTTTTTTGCCTGGCCAGCAGCATTTCATAAACGGATTTTCGGTTTCCTTGCTGCCTTTCATTCAACTAGTGTGGCACCCATCTACTAACTTTTAAAATCTTCCTCATGGCTTTTAAACGGCGAGAAATGGTTGATTGGTCAACATTTAATTGTTCTGCGAGCTGTTTGCCATGTTTGCGTTTGGCCATCGTCTTCATCCAACAATGCTTCCAATTCGGTATCCACAAATTTTGACGGAGCGTGGCCGCGTTCTTCGTTTCTCAGATCAAAATCACCATCACGGAACTTTCGAAATCACTTTTTGCAATTGGATTCACTAAATGCATGGTCGCCGTAAGCTTCTACAAGCATTCGATGAGATTCGGCCACGGATTTTTTCAAATCAAAGCAGAAAACTAATGCTTCCCGCAAATGAACACTTTGTGGCACAAAAATCGACATTTTTAATACCAAAAAAATATGCGTTGATGTTTGAAACTTGTAATGTTATGAATTGGATATTGTTGACAGATGCCAAAAACATAAAAAATGACAGTCGATACGGTTTGAAAGTTCATACATGTGTAGATTTAGTTATTGGAACACAGAGGGCACTTTCATTTGCATACACCTAGTAGGCCGAAGGGAAACATTTGAAATAACGTGTTTGAACTTTTCCGCACAGCACAAAAATGATACTCGGTTTGCGGAGCAAGCGCTTGTATCTCTGAATGCTGAGGACCAAGGTGCTTGTTGTCTTAAGTCTTTCGTTACTGTTGCCAAAGTTTACTTAATGAATTTTATAGCTTGAGCGAAAACTAGAGCCGCTTTGACGAGTTTTCGTTCAGCTTTGAGAATGCACAAATCATATACAAAATCTCTCTGGTAACTAAAACCTTTAAGAATGTTTTTGTACTCCTGAAGTTATTTCGGAATTATTCTGATTGTTTTTTCTCTCTACTTTTTCTTCTTCTGTATTAATCGTTCTCCCCCCCCCTCCATTCGTCTTTAAGAAGACTATACCTCTCTCTCACTCTCTCTCTTACTCTCTCTTTCACTCTCTCACTTTCTCTCTCGCTCTCTCTTGTGTATTCACCCTTATTATTTCGAAACATTCATTACTTTAATTGATCTTGACGTATGATGGTATTCCAAACATATTTGTATAACCTCTTGCATCCTCTCTATCAGTGCCATTGTGAGTTTCTACAAACTCAGTCGAAGCCTTGGTATTCTCCAGTACCATAATTGGAAACAAGCTATCCTTTTTTTAATGCATAGAATTTTTCTTTTCTGATATATCATTATCAATTATCATCTGATAATCCGGATTTCCTGTTTTCCAAAACTAATGGAACGGCTTGCCGTTGACGTGGCTTACTTGGCAGTGCATATACTACTGCTACTACTACGACTACTATTTTTTTACTGCTGCTATTACTACTACTACTGCTGCTACTACTACTACTTCTACCACTACTACTACTACTTTGACTACTACTACTACTACTTGTACTACTACTACTACTACTATTATCACTACTACTACTAATACTACTACTACTACTACTACTACTACTACTATTACTACTACTACTACTACCACTACTACTACTACACATCGACTAGTAACTGTGGTTGTTCACGAGCTGATCCATGTTCACGAGCTGATCAATGGTATTTGACACTGTCGACCACCATTTGCTATATCGAAATGAGGAGCTCTGGGTATCTCGGGATATTCATTGTCTTGTATGCAGTATTATTTGCCCCATCGTTCCTGTCATGCATGTTCTTTCAACACTGCCACTTTCCTGTCTATCTGAAACTTTTTATCCTTCTTTTGATGCCCCAAAGGCTGCATTTTTGGCACACTCGATAATCTCCTCTAATTGATTCCTGCGATTACTTTTTACCGGCAACTGAGTCACTTCAGGATTTCCAACTTAAATTTTACATGTTAATGCTCTTAAATGCCACAAAATCAATTCCTCGTTAAAAATCCTTTGCTTCAACTTTTAAGGATCTGTGAGTAAGGTTTGGCCTAAATTTATAATTTCATGCCCATGTTCATTTTATGATTAGGTACTCAAGTAACTAAAGTTTCTGGCGTCATTCTATGTTCATTCTTTAACTATGGTTATCAATTCAATAAGCTTTCTACTACAGTACGTCGTCTTTTTGACCGTCTTGTCCAAGAATAATTTTTTGGAGTGTAGTCTCACCATTATTCGTATCTCATTTTGACGCTTAAAATTGTTCAACGTAAGTGTACTCGTTGCGTACACGTTCAACTCCTATAAAACATAAAGGCGTAAAACTTTAAAAGATATAAAGATTTTTTTTTATTGCCATCGTAATGGAGTAGCTTTGTTGGAAAGATAATCCTTTGTCATTTTTATTAATTATAATTATGGACATGTGCATGCCACAAGTAGCGCGGAGGAAGTCCACACGAGCGATCCAACTTTGGACTACGCTTACCGATAATTGGGGCCAGATTCTTGTGAAGAAGAAATAGTCCAGCAGTGTTGAATTACAAGATCTTGCAGGCCAGTTCACGAGTACCAAACGAGAAATTAAGCCCTCATCGAATGCTTCTTTCAATAAGTCGATTATTGCTCGAGCTATGTGCCATGCCGTACCATCCTTTTAAATGCACAATTCCGCTGTTTTACGGTGAGTCGATTCTCTAACGAGGAAGTATAGCTCTAAGCTCAAAGTTCTATAGTGGTCACCAATGACTGTAATGTTATTTCCAGCAGTTTTTTTTTTTGAAAACTTACGGACGAATGATTTCACCTGCCCACAAAGGACACGATGCAGGGACTTTCTACGTATACAACGGTGTTTTGAAACCTTCTCGTAGTTGGTCAGCCCTCCGAATCCGGCGGGTTCGTTTATTGACGTAACCTACTAGCAATGAAGCTCATCTCTAAACAAAATTTTCTTATGAACTTCAGGATCTGCAAGGATGTCTCCTGTGGCGCTTCCCCTCATCTTCATCTCTCTTAAGGCACAATCTTTTAAAGCGTACAGGAATGAAAGAGAGGTATTTTACCGCAGAGTTTTCATTTCAGTGCATAGACAACATAGCGCAACATAGACAACAACATCGACTTCTGAGCCAAAAAAATTGCACTTTTACTTGTGGTTTTAGTCGCCATTGTCATCTTGAAAAAAACCTTGCAATACAAAAACATGGACTCTAATGGTATATTGTAAACCAGAAATACTGTCCGCCAAATCTGCCGCAGGTTCTTGATGCATGAGCCTTGAAATAACACCGAGAAATGCAGGAAAGACCCAAATTTATTACTTTCGAGTTGTACGTCTGTACAAAGGCTGTTAGTATCAGAATTTTGCAACTATCGTGTCACAAGTCGTAAGCAAAGTTAAGTGGTATTGGAAATTTTAAAACGTGATTTGAAATTCAAATGAAAATTGTATCGGCGGGTTCGCCAAATCATACTCTCCCTCAATAGAATCATCTGGAAAATCCCATCTGACTTTGCCAATGAGCAATTCAAATAGACCCTATCAAGCATCAGACCCGATGCCTGTATGTTCCCTCAAATAAAAGAATTGAAACTTAAAATAGAAACTGGCCAATAGCCGTTTCCCGGAGGTCTCACTCAGAATGGATGCATGCATGCAACGGTTAGTAGTGATTTGCCAACACTAATACTAACTCCATCTTCAAGGAAAGAAGGCAAATGAAGTTTTTGCATCGGTTGAACAGTTTCCGAGGGAAGAAGTGGGGCACAAATTATTGTGTGACAGGTATTTTCCGTCGTTCCGACTGATTTGAATTTTAAAAAATGCAGACATCAATGCACCTGGAACAGTTCACGCCAATCGAATTGCCAATCCACCTCTCCTAGACGCAAAAACAAAGGCTTCCAGTGGGCGGGGCTGCAACAAACAGTGCTCCAGCTCTGACAGCAAAGTCATTTTCATCTTATTTCATTGAATTCGGCTTCAAGGACAAAACACAACGATGGGACAAACTGTAACATGGTCACATTGAAGTCCATCGTCCTGAGGTAGTTCGTTTGTACAACGAGAGTGTGGGTGGGGTCCATTTACTCGATCAAATGATCCAGTGCCATCGAACCAACATATGAATTATTAAATTGACTTCCCGAGTGATTATGCATTTCTTTGATCTAAATTTCGTTGCCGCTTGGATGAAGAACAGAAGCAACTGCATGAAGGCCTCTTTGCTCAGTTTATATCTTAGATTTGATGGCGTTTTGCATTGAAATAGTACAAAAATGATGGATGTGACGAAAAATTCTTCATTATTAGAAAGAAATACAAGGTCACACTGAGCTTGAAAAAAGACGAGTTTTACCAAAGTAAATTTTAACCCTTAGCTGGTATCGTGGGGTCCAAATGGACCACACTGCAAATATTTACCGTTGCAGTATCGCTAGCTTTTCACTTACGAACACGCACATCGCTATAATCTCATTATGTCACGTGTTGTCGTGGGTGCCGGACGTTTATTGCTTTATCTTAATTAGAAGTGAAGGTATTAACTAGTTCGGGGTCCAAATGGACCCTCGTTACCAAGTATGTGCTCTTCGTTTTTGGTTTAGAAACCTTTTTTTAGTTTTTCAGCATTTTGAAGCAAAAATGGCGCGATTTCTAAGTGACGATGAGATACGCAAACTTCTGGAAGATGAAGCAAACGTTGAAACCGATTGTGAGCATCTGCCATGTGAAGTGTGTGACAATGAAATAATTAGTGACAAAGAAGATGCAGAGATTGTTAGTTGTTCGGATGACAGTGTAATTGTGCATGAGAGTGACTCCTCCGACACAAGTAGCTTTGATGAATAAGAAGATAACACCGCAAACTCCGGCTTCTTTAGAGGTAAGAATCGATACAAATAGTCGAAAAAACCTCCGAGTATTTCACGCACACGATTTTCTAATATTATAACTCATCTTCCCGGATTGATTGGGGAAGCTCATGATAAAATAATACATGTCACCACTTGATTCGTGGCAGTTATTGATAACAGATGAGATAATTAGAGAAGGCCAATCAAAAAGTGATCATCAAACTGTAGCCAACGCTGAAATATCTGGGCGCAAAAGGGGACGATGCTATTTATGTGACCGAAAAAAGGACCAAAAACAATCCCTTAAATGTATTAAATGTAGCGGATATATATGTAAAAGTCATTCAGTAAAGACTGTTATGTGTACCAAATGCCAAACATAAGTAGTCGGTGAGCTTTTCAAAGCAAATGGTTTTTTTTCACTAATATTTTTAAGTTATAAAATGCCTGTTATTTTTAAATGTATTATTGATCTTAGAAGAAGTTCCTGTTTTTGTTAAGTTTAGAGTATGATAAAGCATAAAAAAGAATTGGATTACGTTATTTTTTATATTTTCTTTTTTTTTATGTTTTAAGTACAGACTGAAAATAGATACCTTAAGTCAAAGGCTGTATCTTTATAAGTGATAAGACATATCAATGAATTAATAAAATTTGATTTTTATAATTGAAAAAATGTGTTCTTTCAATATAACTCTCACCTTCATTAATTTATAGACCACGTTTTATTTAAATTTTTTCTATTAGGGTAATATCTATATTCCATAATTTAAAATATCAATACCAGCTAAGGGTTAACTCAATCTCAATCATCTTTGCATTTTCAACATTTAAGGTACTATTATCTTTTAGGAGCCCAAAAAAACACATTCTCAATATTTTTTTACACTTTATTTATCAGATAAGATAATCAAGCTTCCATCGTATTAAAAATTTTATTTCGATAGTACTAAACAACTCTTGTATAGTACAAACCATTTTTTTCTACTTCACATGGTTTGGCATAGTTTGCGCATGGCACCCTATAGACGTTGAAATCGACCCTTCAACAAAATACTGCACCATAACGAACGTTAATCTCTGGAACGGCGAGTTTAAAATACAAAAATCAAAATGAGTTTTAAAAAAGAAACTGTCTTCACAAAAAAACGTCCAGAAAATTTGGAAAATTTTCAAAAAAACAATGGCGGGCGTTTTTTAAAAAAGGGTGCTTTTGATGCTAAATTTAATAAAGTGATTGAAAGCGTTTTAAGTTGACTTAGTACATGTTTTTTTAAATTACCGATTTTAATGGCTTACAATCTAATATAATTCGATCGATTTTAATGGAAAAAGCTAATTTGCAACGCCTGGACCTTATAAAAGTAAATCTTCGTCATCAAATGCTTACTGTTCTTGAAATTGGTCCTTCTTTATTCACACGCCCTTGCTTCGCGTTGCTGCCGTTTTCAGCCAGCGAAATTCTTTCTACGTCATTTCTCAAGGCGTAATTGTAAAGAGTCCTTTCCTATGGTGCAACCCATGAATTCAATGATTTTGAGGAGTAAACGTTTTTCTCTGTTTTTCGTTTTTGTTACTTTTTGTATAATTTTTCGTTCTTTTAAGCTCGATGTAAATATATAGACAATATTTTGGAATAATGGTCAAAGTTTAAAACCGAGCCGAGCGTTTAAAGCCTGCGGAGAGTCGAGAGCGCGCGCTTACTAAAGTTGATGTATGTCGTTTTCGGTTACGAAGTTTTGTATAATACTTTAGGAACTTATTTTTGAAAGTCCAGAGAATCGAAATCCGTTTAATAAAATCGATTTTTTTTTCAATAATTTAACAGATAATAGTACCTTAAGCAATCTACATTTATTCAGTCTATGTTTAAACGTTTACTACGCCAAATAAAGTTCTTACAATTTCGGGATGAAATCCGTTATATTAAGAGTTTTTTCCAAGTTTTGGCGCTGCTTTTTTTTATGGTAGAGCGCCAAAAACCCGCCTTTAAAATCATTGTAATGTATGCACCCTTAACGTTTGTCGTAATTTGGCGAATTCTTAGAAAATTTCCGGGAGCACAAATCACAACAAAACTCCGACCAACTTCCTTTGGAAGTTTTGTCTACAATTTAATAGTTCACAATCATACGCACACGGTAAACTGATTCCGCAAGTCGGTCTGCAATCAGTCCTTTGAAGCCGGAATTACACATAACCCTCAAGACCTCAATACTAATCCTAATAATAAGGATATAACCACTAAGTTTAATTAAAACTTATATTATAATACTTACATTATAGTTACTAAGTTCAAATCATTATAAGTAAGACTCACAACAAAATATCAAATATCCATGACTCAACAATAATTGTTTATCGATATAAATATTATGCATACTTAGCACATTTGTAACAAAGATATGACCACTCAACAATAATTGTTTATCGATATAAATATTATGCATATTCAGCACATTTATAACAAAGATCTGATGCGATCACCAAGCGAAATGCAAACTGCAGACCTAATCAAAATAATACTATTTAAGCAAGAGACCACTCTGAGTCGGTGGCAATAGTTCAAGTTCAATTATTCAAGTTGGTCAAGTGATACAGTTCAGTTAGTATTCAATGTTCAAAAGTTAAAAAGATAATAAAGTGTTTCATAAAAAAAATCAAGTGTTCTTATTTCCAAGGAAAGAACTCGTAAGAGTATATTTTTTATTTTTTATTTTTGAGAATAATCAATAACATAACTGGCGCAGTCGTCCGTCATAGGAGGGAGGAACCTCTATGACAAAGAACCTCTGACACAAAGAGTCGCGTTCAAGTAAAAATTGGAAAAAGTGACTCGTGTAAAAGTGAACTTAACAAAAACTCCTTTGATTAGAGAAAATCTGGTCAAAGTAAAATAAAACAAAAGTTTTGAAAAGTACGCCCACAAAAGTAGCTAAGGAAAACTAAGACTACTAGGGTAGGAACAAGAAACAAAACTTTTTAATAAAATAAAACCCAAATTAGAGAAAATCTAATTTTAACAAAAACCAATAAAATATTAAAATAAAAATAATAACACCAATTAATATACTGTATTGCAAAGCAGTGAGCTGCATTTTAGGAAAAAGCGCTCAATTCTCTGTGGTAAACACTGAGGAATTCTAATAAAAAGTGTAACAAGGTTCTCCAGTACCATAAACTGTACAGTGGAGACAAAAGTCTCACAAAATAAATTAAACGCATCTGCAAAATAATGGCGGAACAGGAAATACCGTTGCCATTGGACCTCTCGTTCGATGAAATACTAAAGGAAGTACGCAGACTACCGATATACAATGGAGACAAAAGAGAGTACGTTTTATCTTCTTGGCTGGAGGAAGCACAAACCATTCTCAATTTGGCTCAGGGAAACCAGCAAGCGTATCTATTCAGAGTCGTCCTGCACAAAATTCAGGGATCAGCCAGAAACACAATACAAAAAATACCAGATCCAACGTGGTTAACGATTAAAGCAATCCTCATCTCAACATTCGGAATCAACGAATCATATAGCAGCATAATCAATAGGATACATAAGGTAAGCTTCAAAAATGTCGACGACGCATATCATACTCTAAATAAATTATTAAATAGAATAAATACTAAGTACCTACAAGATCCGCAACAAAATGTACATTTAGAATTTAACCCAGTCCGAAACGAAGGGTTGGTCTTAAACAAATTTAAATCCCTTCTGCCAGAATACAAATCATTTTTACTTGAAATGAGAAATTGTCAAACACTCAACCAAGCATACAATATCCTTAGAGAAATTCAATACAACACTGACAATAACAATCCAGTACAAAACATTAACCCTCGTACTCGTCCAAATCATAGAAATTATAACCAAAATCCAAACAATTACCGAAATCAAAATAATCGGTACAATCAAAATTCAAATCAAAACAATCGGTACAATCAATATTCAAACCAAAATAACCGACACAATCAAAATTCATTTATGCACCGCCAACAAAATAACTATAATCCTTCTAGGAACAATTACAATAATCGTTTTAATAATTATAATCGCCCACAAAATAATCAAAATAACAGACAAGAACTGATGCAAGTTGACAACTCGAACATGTACAGAAACAGAGACAATAATCCAGAACCTATGGACGTAAATTTTCAGCAATGTGCCTCGGAAACCCTTTACCAGTAATCGACTTACAAATAGAGAATGAAGTAGTTCCAACACTTATAGATACTGGCGCTTCTATTTCTAGTATAGACAAAAAATGTTTTCCCTTTATAAAAAAAATAAAATTAAATAATCACATAACAGTTAATGGCCTAGGTGGCTCATGCCATGTCACGGAAAAAATAAAAACCAACATGCCAGTAGAGTTCAAACTTCCTGAATCTCACAAAATTATGTGGAACGTCATGGATTTCCATGATAAAACTTTTAAAGCCGTGATAGGTCAATATCTACTGCATCCATTAAACGTTAAATTATATTTGGGAGAAGGAACCATGGAAGCTAATAATCAAAAATTAAAATTTAATTATGCCATCCCTGAAGAGATAAATTTTCAGAGTAAGCTCAGTGCGACGAATAACCGTGATAAGCTGTTTAATGAGTTAAATAAAGAGAAAGTAAATTCGCTAAAAAAGATACTCAATGAATATGAGGATCTACTCTATAAGGAAGGAGAAAATCTTTCCTGTACCACTCAGACAAAACACGAAATAATCACCAAAAACAATAAACCCCTGTATTCCAGAATCTATCGTTTTCAGCCTGTCCATGAAAAGGAAGTAGAAGATCAAATTAACGAAATGCTAAAATAAAAAATCATCCAAACCTCAAATTCCCCTTATAATGCTCCAATATGGGTAGTTCCAAAAAAAATGGATAACTCACAAAAGCAAAAGTGGAGAATAGTTATCGATTATAGAAAACTAAATGAGGAAACAATTGATGACAAATATCCGATTCCTAATATTGAATCAATATTTGACAAACTTGGAAAAGCACAGTATTTTACAACTCTGGATTTGGCGAAAGGCTTTCACCAGATCGAAGTCAGCGAACATGACCGTCATAAAACAGCTTTTTCAACCCCACAAGGTCATTATGAATTCATTAGAATTCCCTTTGGTCTCTAAAATGCACCGGCAACTTTTCAACGCATGATTAACGAAGTTCTTAGAGAATTCATCAACAGAATTTGCGTAGTATACTTGGATGACATCTTGATATTTGCCACATCACTCCAAGAAATGGCGATTAACATAAAAAAATATTTGGCGCTCTGAGAAAAAACAAACTTAAAATTCAAACAGACAAATGTAAGTTCTTTGCCAAATCAACTGAGTATTTGGGTCACATATTGACAACCGAAGGAATTAAACCAAATTCTGGAAAAATTGATGCCATTAGAAATTTAAAAATCCCCGGTACCACAGCACAAATAAAATCTTTCTTAGGTATCACCGGCTATTACAGAAAATTTATTAATAATTATGCAAAAATAGCCTTACCTTTAACAGACGCTCTAAAGAAAAATCGAAAAATTAATACAGAAGATCCCAGTTGCATCGCGGCTTTTGAGAAGTTGAAGGATCTAATTACTAATTATCCTATATTACATTACCCTGATTTTAAACAAAAATTCACGCTTACTAGTGACGCCTCAAATAAAGCTTTAGGTGCAGTACTATCTCAGCAAGGACATCCAATATCCTTTGCTAGCAGAAATTATCCGACAGTAGAAAAAGAATTATTAGCTATTGTTTGGGGAACTAAATATTTTAGACCCTACCTATACGGTACAAAATTCAACATTCAAACAGATCACAGACCCCCTGTATGGCTTAGCAACTTTAAGGAACCAAACTCTAAATTACAGAGATGGAAAATAAAATTGAACGAGTTCAATTTTAATATTGAATACATAAAAGGAAAAGATAATAAAGTGGCAGACTTCTTGAGCAGAATCGACGCAGAAAAAGGCGAAATTAACGTTTTAACCAACAACAATAATCAAGAAAACGCAATAGAAATAGACGATAGTGAACATGTAACTATACACAGTTCTCCCGAGAATGAGAATGACCATATAGCAATTAGGGAAGGAATAGTAAATATATATAAAACTCAAATAATAATAGTGGAAAGAAAATATAAGGAATTTGAATCAATAAACAAAAAGCGAAAGATATTCATAGAAAAGAATGACATAAATGACGAAAACAAAATAATAGATATACTTAGGAGATACATACCAGAAAAAGGATATGTAGGAATATTTTGCGAACTAGATGACCATACATGGAACAAAGTGCAAGTAGCAATAATAAAATTATATTCAAATAATAAGTACCTCAAATTCATTAAATGTACAAATAATGCAATAGATTTAACTAGTGAAGAACAATGTTTGGAGCGAATCAAGGAAATACACGAAAAAAGTAATCATCGTGGAATCATAGAAAATTACGCAGAAATTAAAAATAAATATCACTTTAATAAAATATTAAAAGTAATCACAAAATATATAAATAACTGCGAAGTATGTAATTTGGTAAAATATGACAGAAAACCTTTAAAACCAGAATTCAAATTAACAGAAACCCCCGAAGATATAAATGAAATAGTACATATTGACATATTCTTTATATGTAAACGACAATTCTTTACTACAATAGATAAATTTTCGAAACATTTATACGTTAAAGAAACTACAGATAAAAATGCGATAACTTTCATACAACTTATTAGAGAAAGAAATGCTATACTAGGAAAACCCAGAAAGATAGTTGCCGATAATGAGTTCAATATGATAAACGTAAAAGACTTCTTCAGAAGAGAAGAAATTGAAATTCATTTTAACTCACCAAAATCACATACGGGTAATTCAGACATGAGTCGATGTCATAGCACATTATTAGAGCAAATTAGAACATTAGCGATAACCGAACCTGAACTAAATATTGTGCAACGAGTTCTAAAAGCAACAGAGCATTACAATACCAATATACATTCAGTAACCCAAGCAAAACCAATCGACATACAATATGGTAGAATAGATAAAACCAAAATAAATAAATTGTTAATTAATAGAAAGACTAAATGGATTGATTACCACAATAAAAATAGAGAGAAATTACCAGAAATCGACCAAAAAGAAGTATTTATCAAAAACTACAAAAATGAACGTCATAAGAAGAAACCTACGTACAGAAAAATTGAGATAATAAAAGATAATTTAGGAAATATAATTTCGACAAAAAAAGGTAGACATCAAAATAGGATACACCCAATTCGTATAAAAAGAATTAAGAAGCATACGAGAACAGAATCAAAACCAAGATCAGAAATACCAAATACAGTAAGCATTCCGAATACGCTTACATTAGAACAGAAAACAATCATTAATAACGCATTATATAATGGCCCCTTAAACGAGACTCTTGCGTCAAACTTCAATCTGAATATTACTCGAACCGATATCTCCACTTTAATTGATCAAAAATGGGTAAACGATCAAAT
Organism: Stratiomys singularior; assembly: GCA_954870665.1. Classification (NCBI taxonomy): domain Eukaryota; kingdom Metazoa; phylum Arthropoda; class Insecta; order Diptera; family Stratiomyidae; genus Stratiomys; species Stratiomys singularior. The sequence goes on along the minus strand of OX940879.1, from coordinate 60,249,089 downwards.
AATTAATTTCTATTTGAACCTCATCAGTAAACGAAACGAGGATTCTGTAAACCTACCCAAAGTTTATATCATGAACACATTCTTTGTCCCGACACTCAAAAAGAAAGGATTTAGTGCAGTCGAGAAATGGACGCGAAAAGTGGACATTTTCTCATACGATATAATTCTGATCCCGGTTCACGTAAATGAAAGACATTGGTGTTTGGCTACGATCGATCTACAGAGTAAAAAAATAAAATATTATGATTCATTAGGAGGCAGCGATAATGGAATATTAGATACATTAGGTGAATATTTAGCAGACGAATCGGAAGATAAGTTGTGTAAAGTCCTCGATATAAATACATTCACAAAAGAAAACGTGCGAAACGCCCCAAAACAGGAAAACGCAAATGATTGCGGTATATTTACTTGCATAGCAGCAGAATTCATTGCCAGAAATCATAAATTAGACTACTCTCAATGTCATATCCCATACTTTAGACAAAAAATTATCCTAGAAATAATACAGGGAAAATTATTACAATAAAAACCCTTTGCCTTTACAGAAACCTACACCCAACAATCATTGGACACCCAAACTCATACCATTTTTATTGATCCTAACGTTTACAATTGTACAAGCAGAAATTACCATTGAAAAGCTACAAACCGAATCCGGAATAATATTAATAAAAAAAGATCCAATTAGACTGATCAAAGACTATAAAAGAATTTATCACAAAATAGACTTAGTTCAATACGAAAAGGCACTAGACGAAATAACTAACGAAATCTATCCCGACCCCCATATGTCAGAAACAATTAAATCGATAAAAGGAGAACTAAAATTGTTGCATTTCGATAGAGAGAAAGCTAAACAAGTTTCAATGCAAATTAATACACCTAAACCAAAACGACAATACGATAACAGACAAAATACTGGACAAACTACGACGACATATTTACCTGACAAACAAAACTCTGTAATTGTTAGTAGAAAGGAACGCGGATTAATAAACCCCATCGGAAAAATTTATAATTTATTATTTGGATTAATGGACAACGACGATTACGAAGAGATCACAGAACATTTAAGAATAATAGATACAAATAATCACGCCATCATAGAGTCAATGAATAATCAAATTCAAGTTAACAACGTTTTTCAATCTAACCTTAACAAAATTGTTGACAACATTAACAAAACTAACAAAGCCTATAATCAGTTAGCTAGAGACATTAATAATCAGACACAAACAATAAATAAAATTCTAACAACCATTCAACTAAATTATAATCTTGACCTTATAAGGGACGAGTTAGAAAAAATAATTGACAATGTAAATTCAGCTAAAACAGGAATCATGACTAGATCCATATTAACATACGATGAGATAGACTTTCATAATTTATCAGTAGAGGAATTAAAGGAAATAACAATAAATGTATTAACACAAGAAAGAAAAATAATATTTGTCATTAGCATCCCTGTCTTAACTCAACCCCTATTATCCTATTATGTAAGAAACATACCTAACTCAAAATCAGAAACTTTGGATATAAACATTAAAGAAGTTGTACTTTACAATGGAGAATATTATGAACCAGAAAAAAGGACTAAATCTTTAAATAATCTTTTAAAATGTAAAAATATTAACTGTATAAGAACATATGAGGATGATAATAATGTAATAGAAATTGAAAAAGGATTAATACTTACTGTTAACATAGATACTAAGATAAAACAAAATTGTAATGAAAAAACATATTACTTAAATGGAACATACATAATAAGATTTAACAATTGTAAACTTGAGATTGCAGGCAAATTATTTACAAACCAAATAAAAGAATTTCAACAAATTTTAACATTGGAACCAATTAAAAATATTTCAGGATTTAATCACACAATTAATGTTGAAGATTTAAAACTTGAAGATATCAAAAATCTAGAAAAAATCGAAGAAATAAAATTTGAACATAAAAAAAATTCCATTGCAATTGGAGCAACATTACTGTTCATAATTATCATACTCACTGTATCCTTCATAATATATATTTACTTTACATGCCATAAATCAATCAAGATTAAAGTCATTAACAAAAAGGATATAGAATTACAACCGATAAAAAACACTGTCGAGGACGACAGCAATCTTAAGGAGGGAGGAATTATACATAACCCTCAAGACCTCAATACTAATCCTAATAATAAGGATATAACCACTAAGTTTAATTAAAACTTATATTATAATACTTACATTATAGTTACTAAGTTCAAATCATTATAAGTAAGACTCACAACAAAATATCAAATATCCATGACTCAACAATAATTGTTTATCGATATAAATATTATGCATACTTAGCACATTTGTAACAAAGATATGACCACTCAACAATAATTGTTTATCGATATAAATATTATGCATATTCAGCACATTTATAACAAAGATCTGATGCGATCACCAAGCGAAATGCAAACTGCAGACCTAATCAAAATAATACTATTTAAGCAAGAGACCACTCTGAGTCGGTGGCAATAGTTCAAGTTCAATTATTCAAGTTGGTCAAGTGATACAGTTCAGTTAGTATTCAATGTTCAAAAGTTAAAAAGATAATAAAGTGTTTCATAAAAAAAATCAAGTGTTCTTATTTCCAAGGAAAGAACTCGTAAGAGTATATTTTTTATTTTTTATTTTTGAGAATAATCAATAACATAACTCCGGTGATATTTAAAACAACTCACAATCTTACCTTAATTACAACTTGGAGTATGGGTTACGGGCTCATTAGCTCATTTAGTACTCTTGCTCCATTCAACAAAACTCAAAACTCTATAATTTCTGAGGCTTGGGTATTTTTTGTTGCTTATTTCATCTCGGATTTTGAGGATTTCCATGGTTCTGTTTGGAATCTCGTCTATTCTGTCAAATAGTTTCAGTGCTTCGTCTCGTATGTATTTTTCGACAATGCATAAGTCATTATGTATGTCCGTGTTCCGAACATACCATGGAATTCGAAAAATACACCGTAAGGTTGTATTTTGTAGGGACTGCAGGGCTTTAGTGTGTTTTCGCTGTCTGGCAGAAAGCGGTACTGCAGTATAATAGTGTTGGTCTGATAATTTGCTTTTATATGAGTAATTTGTTTTTTTAAATTTAGCCAACCGGATGCTAGGAGAGGGTGTAAGGAAGAGAGTATATCTATGCAAAGTAATCTTTTTTTGTATATGTGGGCTGCTCCTTATCGAAGTTGTGACTTTATTGTCCTCTTTTGCCTGCTGGATAATGTTGGTTACTATCTCTATAGTTTTCTCGGCATCATCGGCTGTGTTTAAATCTTGGGTGAAACTTTCGTTAGTCAGATGGTCGTGGAAAGCTTACCAGTCAGTTTTCTTCCTACTTCTTATAGGTTCATCTATGTACCGTGTACCGATTGGTTATCTGAGGAGAGTTCGTTGAGGACGTTTATTCGTATATTCGCCCGAAATTCTCGGGATATCCCAAAGTTCATGATATTTCCGCGTATCTGACCAAAGTGTGTTAGCTCATTGGATATGTGCAGGCTCGCGGTATTGCTTGTGATGAATCTGTTAAGCTCAGTCCCAGCTTGATTACTTCTCAAAGCACCCAATTGATTATGGTAGGCATTGAAGTCTCCAATAACCAGAAGCGACCCTTCTATTTCAAATAAGGCGTGTAATTCTTGTTCGAAGTGCCTGTTTTTTGGTGGGTTGTACACCGAAATAACAACAAACTCAAAAGAATTCGTCTGCACTTTAATGGCTGTAGATTCCGTTGTATGTATCTGTGGGGTGTGGGTCAGTTGATGTATCACGTTTCTCCTCACGAGAAAAGCCGTTCCTCCTCCCCTGCCTTTCAACCTGTCATTTAGTTAGATTGTTAGGAAAAAGGGAAAGTTAGGAAAGTGGAAACGCGTTCCGGGCTTCAAGAAGGTTTACTGGATGAGAATAATTTCAAATGTGTTATCGAGAATAAATTGTCTAATCTCTCAAGTTCGTTGAAGTAAGGAATCAGCATTCCACGTGAGTATGGAGAAGTGATTCAACTGATTTATTTGTGTTTGAGAGTGTTAAGTTGAGCTGTGAACATGCCCTGGAACATTTTGCTATCATGTCTTTCATCATCAGTTGGAACTGTGATTGCATGCTGGCAAAAAATTGGCCGCCGCAGTTCACGCATTTTGGCTTTTCTTCGGCTTTTTTCTTGCAGTGTGTGAAGTGATGCAAGCCGTCACATTTCACACAACAAGCCTGAGCATGACAATTGCCCGAAGAGTGTCTCCACTTTGCAGATAAGCTGGCATACCAATTTTATTTTATAAATAGCTGTTTCCTCTTTTGGGAGGAGAACCTTCAGCAGTTTGGAAGGCCCAGTTTGAGTTTTGAGCCAGGCTATTTCCAGAGGATGGAAGCCCTGGGACTCGAGTTCTATTCTGATATCCTCCAGTTCTAGGCCGTGGAGGTCGCGAATTACAATATTGAGGTTTCTTTCCCTATCACATAAGTGTGATATTGCCACTTGTTCTCATTCAATATTTTTGTAATTTTTTGGTGATCATGACATGTCTCAGGAATTATCTGGATACCTAAATAAACCGTTTTTGCTGTAACTGTCTTGATGTAGTTCTTTCTAATTAGTCTATTCACAGTGTCCATTTATCTGCCTCTCGTAGGATGATTGGTACTGTCCGTTGTTCGGTAGTTTTGGGGGTGGTGTCTGTTCCGGTTGTGTTCGGTGGAAATTTAGATGTAGATGGGATGGGTTCTGGTATGGTTTTTAGCTTTGAAGTCGTTTTGGTTTTGGGCGGGTTTTGGAGCTGGTAGGGGTGGAAACTCCTCGTCTTCTTTCATCTCTTCGTCAACTTCTTCTTCCTCTCCTTATTCTAATTCTTCTTCTTCTACTTCTCCTCAGTAGAGGAAGCTAAATTATTTGAGCAAGCTGAATAGTTGGAGGAGGACGAGGAGTTCGCAAACCTCCGTTTCTTGTTTTTATAAAGCTTCATTTCTATTTTGTTTTCTAATTCTTTTATTTTCTCCCTCAGACTAGTGTTTTCTCTTCTTTGGTCGGGAAGTTCATCAAGAACCTTTTGCAGCTTTTCTTGATTAAGCTGTAGCTGTTCCTGGAGGAGCCTCAGTTCCTTAAGAACTCCTCGAAGGTAAGAGTTTGTGTTTTCGGCTTCACTGTGCCAGCCGGTTAAATGCGGTTTAGTCCTGTCTTTGTCAGGGTTCTTTTTATTCCCCATCTTGTCAATATTGCCTCGGTTTTTCTTTTCTTGGTGCAAGGGTCAAACCTCAGATCAATTTATTTTCTTTGTATTTAGTTATATCATTGTATAAATTAAATTTCAAGTGTGTATATGTGTATATTCACTTATTCAGAGTGTCGAGAGGCTATGATGAAAAGAAAAATCGTGCAATGTTGTTCGGAATGCTCTCGATATGTTACTAAGAGTACGTATTAATCAAAGGTAAACTTTAAATAATTCGTTAGAATCCACATGGAACGTGCTAACAATACGTTGCGAAAAACCTTTTGCCTGTGTTTCATATGAATAAATGAATTAAACCATCAGTAGAACTAGGACTTGAAGTCTCTTTCGTCGTCCAAATTAGTCCACATTACTTTAACGGCAACCTAAGCGGGTAGCAACCACTTTAAAATCTATATTTTAATAAACATTGTATTGGATATATAAACGTTTTATTAGAATAACTTATCTAATAGTTTTTTGCATCTTTTGAAATCGTGATTCGTTTTCACGCAGTTCACGGCCGTCGTCATTAAGAGAACAAATTGAAATTAGTAATATTTCTCGAATGTATTATATTTACGTTTCTAATTTTATACATATCCTACCGTAATTATTAAGAAATCATTCGAAGCGAAGACTTCTGGCAAATGTTCAATAGTTTCATCATTTTCTGTCAGCATACAGCAGTGAAAATTAATTACTTTGTCATTAGCCTATAGATTCACGTCTAATGTTTTATTGTACTTCCAAGTAATATTTACATGAAATTTAGAAATAAAACTTCAAACATCGGTAAATAGCAAACTTTGCAATAGGTATAAGTTTTTTAGACCATGAGAACTTAATTTAAAATAAATATTTTCAAAACAATTTTGGTTATTAATTTATTCAAATCAAATCAAATTCAATTCCATTTAACGATTTCTTCAGACTAATTTGACCCATATTCTTGGATCCAACACCCAACTAATATTTCGATTAAAGATTTGTTTCACTACTCTTATTCGTTTAGCGTGATTGAAGTAATAAAACCTCACACAATGAAGAAGCTCAGCGTTCACAAATACCACAAAAGAAGGAGCTGGCCAACCACCAACATTTTCAAATTTTCAAATTTTTTGAGTTGCTTAACCTTCACCTAACATGCTCATCCAGAGTAGCATACCTGGACTCGTGGGGTAAGTACGAACCGTAGTGACAAATATCTTTGCAAAAATTGAAATATTAGTTACTTTGTCTTAACCCATTTTGGCCCGGTACAAGATCCCGTTGAAATTTTTTCGAGATTTTTTCACAACTTATTCATATAGACCTAATTAAGAAAAAAAAGGATTCAAAAAATTTTCTCACTCGCTGGTTTTCCTGTCATGATATGACGGACAATATATATAGACATTTTGGAAAAAAATACTTTATACAGGAAAAATAAATTTATTCAAAATATAAAAATATGATATAAATGTTGTTATTAGTTGTGAGCTGGATACTTTTCGAAACATTTTGGGTGTAAGCTAACATTGCACTTGATGCAAATTAAGGGTGTCTTGCTGTGGCAAACTTTACATCGTTTACGTTTGTTATCTTGAATTCTACCTACGAAGTGTTTTTTCTTACTCGTACTTGTCGATTACGTTCTGAAGCCTTATTGCTATCTGTGTCACTGACAGATGCGTGTCACTGCCATTAAAAGCGCCTGAGTAACTAGGTCTCTAAACTTCTACTGCGATAAAGGCTTGACTTTTCCACATTTGGCAACCAGGACATGTAATTTCCATCCGTTGATCATCATGTTTGATAATGTACTCCTGAAAAGCGGCCACCACCACTTTTTACTGCGAATACCTATACGATAATTGCCGAGAGCATTATCATGAAGGTTTACACTACCCATGTTGGCGTTATAATCTTTGACCATAAAAGGAACTTTGATGTTGATATGCTTCATTTGAGAACGATCATAGCGTCCAGCTGAAGCTAATGGTTCGACAATTGAATGATTTGTCAATACTGTAACGTTCGCATTAGCTCTCCATCTTTTGACTGTTGTCCCATGCAACGTATTCTCCTTTCTTCATTTTATCAGGTAGATTAGCACCACATATTCGATTTGCACGAATGGTTCCTAAAATATTAGGATAATAAATAATAAAATATTATAAAATTAGTATTGTCTGTGAAATGATTATATCTTTTGATGGACTCGGATCGGGATCTCGGAAGAGCTTGCTTTACAATTTGAACACCTAAGGTATCTTAGTTTGACCAATATAGTTCCCACTGAGGAAGATTGTGATAACCACTTAGAAAGAGGATACCAAAAAATCTTTTCAATTTTCAATTTTCAATTAATAATCATTTCAATAATGTTAACGGTGAGAAAAAGACAAAATAATTGAAATGCTGATTTACTACCTGCAATCAATAAATACTATGATCACAATTATGTATTTTGTATTTTGTTAGCCTGTGATAACATACCCTATAACTCTGAAATATTTTCAGTGCTAGTTTTCTCAACATCGACTGGTTGGTTTGAAAAATTTCCAAATTCTCTTAAAGATTTAAATTTTTTGATAGATGGCCCAGGTTCAGCTTCTGGTTCATCTACTCTGTCATTTTTAGAGAATATTCTAATTCTACAGTGCCAGCAATATCTGTTGTAGGTGGCGCATCCCACTTCTGGAGGGATGTATACCACATTTACCTCATCCGATCTGTGCACTTCCCTGACAACCTGATCTTCTTCATCAGAAGAAACAAGGATTGCCATAATTTCCTCCATTATCAAGGCTTTCGAAAAATTCAAGAAATTTATATTTAACTATTCATACTTATGATTCAAAAAACGAAATAACCCGAGAAAAAAATCCACAAAATTTCGTAAAAAACAATTGCACACGTCTATTTTCAACAAAATCACGGTATGAAATGGTTTGATTTCCATGATATGTGATACGATACATACATGATTTAAGAGGGGTTCCTTCTTTGCACGTCTATGAAATGATCTTTTTACCTTTTTTGCAACGTATAAGAATCCTCTACGTTTAATCCTCTGTAATCCTCTGCCCATTGATTTTTATATATACGTAACTCAGATACTCTACAGAAAACGTCAAAAATGAGGTTTTATTAAATTTTTACTATATGTTCCCATCACAGCGCAAACATTTTTAAACAATTTTCCTATTGTTAATTTATTTTATTTTTTAATCAAAAAATGGTCTTTTTCCAAGGTTTGAATCATCCCCCTCTCATGACACCAAAAAGGGGAGAGGAGAGCAGAAAAAAATTTATGAGACAGTAAATGTAAAAAGAAAAACTTTTCCGGAAGTGCTGGGTAGAAAACTACCCACCCGGGCCAAAATGGGCTAAAAAAATTAGAGATAATTTTTGGATACCACTTTAAACTGTCGAATAGTCCGAGTTGAAAAAAACTTTTTTTGCTTTTCAATAAAAGGGCTAAAAATTTTGACTACGTCTTCTTCTCTTACATCAATTTAAAAGACTAATAATAGTTTGCATTGGCCTTTAAAAACGGTATTTAATTCGAAAATTTACGGTATGGGTTTCACGAAAAAAATGAATTTCGAAATATAGTAAAAAACTCATTGTTTTTTTTTTTATTTAAACAAATGTGTTACATATTAATCTTCGAAAAAGTATAGTTAATGAAAAAAAACTTTGCAGCTTCCAAAACAAATTAAATCAATGACCTGTACAATCGGGGCACATCAAAATCCCATGGTCTATGCATAAATGGCGTTTGCAGGATGCACATCCTTTATCTATCTTCTTGTCTTTCTTCCGATCACATAAGGCGCATCTTTGCTTAATCACAAGATTTGAATTTTCTACACGGAATTGAGGCAAAACTGATCGATTCAATTGAAAACTGATCGAATTGTTCTTATTCCTACTTTCAAATCTCTAGGCAGCGCCAATAGAGTAAAGCAATGTTCCAAATGCGGTCTGATATTAAGATTATAATTAAATGTAAATAAATTATTGCCTTACAATTAATAAATTACAAATTCCTGCATAGCTGAGAAGCGTTAAATTTTCAGCATTGCAGAACTATGCGAGTGGTCGATCTTTTTTGGAATCTTCGCAATAAAATCCACTGGAATTTCCCCATTTGTTCTTGCGAACGGTACCGGTAATTCACAAGCTTTATAGCTCATTGTGAAGGATGACGCCTGTGATACTTTCTTTTCATGCAGAATATGGGACAAACAACGCGGTGATCTTGCCGAAAAAGTTGGAAAGCTCCATCCAGATAACCTAACCGAAGAGATGCTGAAATCAGTTGACAAATGGAACAAGTGGCACATTACGCTCGGGCAATTCTAGCCACGAAAAAAGGCATAGTTGATCGGCTGAAGGCGTCGAGGTTAGAGGGTTTCCTTCTCTAGCAATCCTCCTCCTCTTTCCCTCCCCGCTGGAGAAGGAACCCCTGTAATCCGAAGGCGCCAAAGACGTAAAATTGGGAGGCCTTGCCCGAAGTAATGTGTCAAACGGTTCCAGACTAGGCGCTCCGGTTGACAGCCTAGCCTGGAACGTAAATAAGCATCACCTCCTACCCAAAAAAAACTAATTGTCACACGTTACTGATCGGTTTATGTTGCAAATAGGTTGAGTTACTAATCTAAAGTAGTACTCGGGAACTTTTTCACCACCTTCTACGATTTCATCTCTTCCCTAAATATGGAATCGCGTTAATCTGTGCGTTTAAACTGATGACCTTGAGTCCATATTTATCCGGATTATCTTTCATTTAAACTGTGAACTTACAGCGTTCTCTGAAACTCAGTAGCTGTTCATCAACAGAGCATTCGTGACTCGAGCTGTAGTTACTTGAACGATTTTCTGTAAACATCTTCTATAAATTCCTGATCGCAGCAAATCTGTAATTTTCTTCCTTTCCGTCTTTATAACCGAAACGAAGACAAGTTGGTAAGAAAGTAAACCTGTACCTTGTAAACACGCATTTGTAAGTTGTGGGGCCGTTAGCTTTAGACCATAATCGAATAACATCAACGTCTGCAGATTTCCATAATCCACTGTAATACAATATTCCGATATAAACTTTGATCTGAATAGCATCAGTATGATAATGGCAACTTTGTTGTTTTTCTTCAACAACGAATGCTAAACTGTCATCTTCAAGTTCGTATTATGTACGACTAAATAAACACTCCAAATTATCTTCTACCGTTTCAGCATTTACAGCGTTACCAGCTGCCCGGGCTCTAACGATTGCAAATGCTTGCCTGCAAAACCAATTAAAAAAATTATAACGAATAAATATTACATAGTTATAATTAATCAAAGTAATTTTCAATATTTCATAAAGAAATGTGGAAAGAGCTCAAGCTGGTTTTGAACACGCGTCCCTGCCGGTTCTCATCAGGTGCCAACTCACAGGCTAGGGCACATCGATTGGCACTACCAGCTTAGGTGGATGTCGACTGGTTATTTACTAGTTATGAATATTGCTCTACAGCTTTGAACTTCTCCTATATTCCAAATTGCCTTTGGTCTGGCTTTATCCCAGACATCCGTCTAAGCTGGTAGTGCCAATCGATGCGTCCTAGCCTGTGAGTTGGCACCTGATGAGAAGCGGCAGGGACGCGTGTTCGAAATCAGCTTGAGCTCTTTCCACATTTCTTTATAAAATATTAAATTCACTATCGAGGTACTCGAAATATTTGATCAGAACTTCCGCACCCATGAGTCTTCGCTGAGTTAGCTTAGCAAAGGTATAAATCACTTATAAGTTGTAAGTGAAAATGGAAAAATTGATCTACCAAAACTTCTGAAATTAATTTTCAATATTAATAAAAAAAAATTCAATATTAATCAATCAAGTATTGAAAAAATCCCTATTTACGTTGGTATTCTCTATACGCGCAAAGAATATTATAGTGTACATAGAAGAACAGTCAGGTAGGCATCGCCTACACCGAAAAGTCTAGATGTCACCCGAGATTTAACATTTGATCTAATAGAGAATAGACAGAGACAAAGATTTTATCGAAGAATTGTTCTACTGTACGATAAGATATTTTTTGATACGCGTCAGCAAAGAAAAATAAGTATGAGAAAGAAGAAAGTATGGCAGACGGAGAAAGCCAAAGACAGTCGGAGGGTGGAAGAGGAACAACCTTGTGGATCTACTGACCTGTACTATTGAGTACGTAACCCTCGCGACCAAACCTCAGTACTGACACCCCGTGTTGAATCAAGGTGAGTTTAGTTTGCATCCAAACCAAGATGAGACATATGATTGGTTGAGCAATCATAAGAATGCGCATTTAAGAGGCGATTACCTTCCTGTGCTGTCCCAGCAAGCTCCTCGAGTCAATATTTGCTTTCATTCTATTGCAAGTTTTTGGATGCTTGTTCGTTCAGGAGCATGTTCGATCGACGAATCATTCCCATATTGAACTACCAAGTCTTCCGAGATCGCACAGAATTGTTCAACTCCTCGCATTATATTCAACTCTTTCAGTTTAATTTATTATTATTTGCATGTATTAAATAAGATGCTTACGAGAGGTTATATTTTTATAGGCAATGCCCTATAGGTCTCAAAGTATCATCATGCGGTCCTGTTTCTATGCAATTCTCTATGCCCTTATGTGGCTTCATTGATTTGAGACTTGACAATTAAGTCTTAATATCAAATCGACCGAAACTCCACAATTGTTATAAGTTTTCTAGTATTATTACTGGGAAGACGCAGTACCTGTTAGAATTGTGGATCTACAATTTTTTCATTCAGGTAGATACGGAACCCAGCTACTCCTGGCATAGTTAAGGGACAACGCCACCCATATGCACAGCAGCCACCGCGATACTCCCCTAAGGGCCGACACCAACAAGCTGAACCATCTGTGTATGGCGGCTTATCAGCTTCACGCGTACCTATATATACCTCCAGGGTTGAGGTTCACAGACAAGTCATAGTGATACTCCGTACGGTAATATCATAACGATCTCGACAGGAATGTTTCGAAGCGAGAACCCAGTTCTAGTGTTTCTTTCGGCTAATGACTGCGGGGTTGCGAATCCCCGTCGGCTTTACTGGAATTGAATCATTAACCCAGCAATAGGGAGAAAAATTCTTTCTACCAGAGGATTATGAAGTCACGTGGTGTAACGTGGACACCTGCCGTAATGGCTTAATTCCACGGTCTCCATAGACGGGGTTGAAACAATGTGTCACACACCACCCCTAAAATCTGAAACAAGTTTCTGTCTCAGGTCCCAATTTATTCAAAGCTACCTGGATTCCCGAATACAGCTGGTGAATGCTCACCACCACTCTCTAGCCTTCGAAACCACAACCACCACACTTAAGCCAAGGATAGGCTCCTCACCGTATGCGGGGCTGACAGTAACCTGCCATTATCGGCCCCTCAACCCGTAGTTCATGACCTCTGATCGGGTTGCGATTCTCTACAGTCCGAGAAAAACTTGCAGTTTTTGCTCCAGGCACACGGGACTGATAACCCTTCCTCATACCTCGGGTTCGTGGGGTCAGCACTCCCCAAAGACTGAATGGAACAAGCCGAAGTCTAGACCATCAATCCCCCCCCCCTTACCCGGAGTCCTATAGCACAAGGCTATAGGGTCCGGGTTAACACCTGTCACTACATATAGCAACATTTATTAAACATTATAACCAACATTTTCAACTTTACTTTTATCCACCTCATGAAAATAGTTTATGTTGCAATACGAGCTTTTCGATGTGCTAACAACATTTAAACTCACTTCGTCTACATGTATTAACACTCACATTCACAGTTAGTTTCTCAGGTCATCTGTCACTCTAGCAAATACACAACAGATATCGACTATTACAAACATTTTCCGTCAAATCCAACTATTCCATCCATTCAATCTCTTCCGTCGGTTTTATCACTTCAATCTTCTGGCAAATCCAACAAATTTCTTCAGTACATCAATCACTTGCACTTCAGTCTATATCCAGTCCGTCAATTTTAAAGTACACTCCTTACTTTCATCTAGTCAAGTCTAGTCATCAGGCATCATATAGTCATTGATTCATTTCGGCAGCTATCATCCATTGGTTCAGCTTCACATAACTTTCTCACTATACACCCCCAATTCCTAACCATTTGGTACCCGGTACACGTTAGATCGACCACTCCTCAGCCATATAGACAACCTCAAATCCTCGTATTACGTCAGTTATCATCAAATCCTCATTTCATCAGTTCAACTTTTTCTTCGTACAGCGGCCAGGTAGCTACACTTTCCCTCTGTACACCACGGGCCGAGCGGCAAAACCCGAAAGCGACGTCTTCGGTACTAGCTTCAGTCAATTCTTTTCCAACTGCCTTCATCCCTGCTCATCCTCCCTTCATACGTGATTTCCAACATTTTTATCTCATGAGTTTTACAACATAGATCTTTCTTCCGTACGTCTGTCGTCAATTCTTATTTACAACAATTTAACCCAACAGGAGACCAAACGCATACAACGTCTCACTCCGCTTCAAATCCGACCTTCGGCTTTGCTTGATAACAAACGCCACTAACACCTCCCCTCCCCATTTACATGGGCTTGGGACCGTCATGAGGCAGAATCGAGGTTCTAACCCCAAAGCTGGATGTTACTAGAGGAACAGCTGCGCTTCTTACCTAATCTACAAGATGGAGTTTTTCTGGTCCACTTGAAGCCATCTTTCCCATAGAGATGTTTTGACGGGCGGCTGCTTTGTGGCTCACTTCTACTTTAATGAAGCCTTTGATTATCCCTCGGATCCTCCCTGTGGATATCCATAGCATCGTCAGATTCTTCGTAGCTTTCTTCAGAAGAATTTCCCGAGTTTGAAAGATGATCGGCACTACTATCTATCTTTCTCGTAAATATCGAAAAGGCACACTATACGCCATTTTGAACGTAAACAACAAACGTACAAAAATCGTAAAAATAATTCTGATACATAGAAACGTTGATTTCTTGCCTCTGTTTTCTTCCTTGACACGAAAATTAAAAACACAAAAAATACTCCAAATCAAGGAAAACACGACGTTTATGGCACAGTGTGGTACGTACTGACACCAAACTGCTTTGGATGACTGCTGCAAACGAACTAACGGTCGCAGTACTATCTCATTGGCATAGGCATAGCGTAATAACATACAGCGATAACACTCCGACCGTCGCCCGATCTAACAAATTCTGCAGAATTGTATAGGTGTTAGTAAAATTTTTAATTTTTTGCTCGTATTTGGATCGTTTTGTGTACAAGTTAAATGAAAATATATAGAGAAAATAGAGAAAAATAAACATTTTTCTAATATATTTGTAATTGCTTCCATCTTCATAAAATTTTTTTTGTGCTAAAAATAAAGAAACCTTCCTTTTAATTTTATGTTTTATTTACCTTGCGGAATCGATTTTCGACCGTGATCGTTCGGTCTTCATCAGCGATTTTCTCTAACACCTACACAATTTTGCAAAATTCGTTGAATACCGTTAGATCAGTCGTTTGTTCGGAGTGTTATCGCTGTATGTTTTTACGCTATGGCATAGGTATAAAAGTATAAAAGTAAGACGAGAAAGAGCGCGGGGTATGTACGTGCCCCACGAGGTCAGGTGAAGGTTAAACCTTACAAAAAATCTAAACCAAACCGGTCTACGTTACGATCTCATTTCATTTCCGCCGAATATGATCGTTTGCAAGCACTATTAAATTTGAAACATATCCCCACACAAATCATCTCAGGTCACTTTTTCCCTAATTAAAGAAACAAACACACAAGCAAAACTGTCATTTATTCTATGTCAGCAGGCGATACAAAGTGTCGTGTGATCCAGTATGGATGGTAGATCTCACCACACTGCAAATACAACGAATCGTCAAGAGTATCCACGACGATGTCTATGATAGATTATGGTCTTATTAGTGAACTTCCGCAGCGACAAAATTAGCACTCCGTTAAGCTCTTCAAAGTAAATTCAAGTGCAAAAAGCAGTTCTCACTTCTTTGAATTCCTTTTTTTGGCGTGATTTGCCTTGCGGTGAAAGGTTACCAACAAAAGTGATAGATAGTGAATTCACATGAACAAAGTCGTGTTAGGTTGAGAAGTTATAAGTGATGAATTCGAATGCAATGATTTCGGAGGTCAATTGACTGGACCATTTCGTGACATAATGTTTAACGTTTTGTACATTAATTTGGTGGATGTATGACATGTAGCGCCGATATGTTCTAAGTAATATTTTTAAATTTTTTTTTCAAATTTCTAACCAAATATCGTTTGTTCTTTTATCGAATCCCTCCTACGCACCTATTGACAGTACCCTGTTTGTAAGCCCTGAAATCCTCAGGATGCTCGCACTTGAGCAAAATTCCAAAAAATCGGCTGGGGCTGATGGAATTTCAATTTTTCCTTAAAAAAATTCCCCACACGTACTTTTTCTCCTCGCAACCCTTCTAAATAACTGCATTAACATTTGCTACTACCCATCGCAATGGAAAAGCGCCAAAATATTTGCTATTCCGAAGCAACTCAATAGCACCAACGTAGTGGACACTCGCCCTATATCACTTTTGTCTAATGTGGGAAAGATACTAGCGAGAGTAATCGTTCAAAGTATCATACAGTTCTCTAAAGGGGCAGGAACTGTGCCGAAAAGACAATTTGGCTTCAAAAGAAGTTAATCAACGATAGACGCATTGGCTGTTTTCCAAGCCAGTATAAAACGGAACTGGCAGGTAAAAAAGGCTATCGCAGCGTGTCTCATTGACGTAGAAAAAGCTTTTGATGCGGTTTGGATCGACGGACTTATCTAGAAATTGATCCAACTGGGCTTTGCGGTTAATGTTACGAAAACTGTAAGCAGCTTCATGAGAGGACGAACTGCCTTTGCGGTGTCTGGTGGAACTAGCTCTGAACCCTTTACTATTAGTTGCGGGGTCCATTCTGCGTCCCGTTCTCTTCAATATATTTACGTCCCACATCCCAGGGATCAGGGATGAAATTCAACCTGGACTCGAGGTGAATCTCTTCGCTGACGATTTGCTGGTGTGGTCTTCTGAGTACAATCTCCGCTTTGCAAGGACGAGACTACAAAGGTACCTGGACTCGTTAACTTCATATTATGAAAAGTGGGGGATGAGGGTTAGCGCTGAGAAAAGTAAGCTGTTTTTTTTTCAAGCTACCACATCAAAAATCTGGATGTCACAAAAGGAGCATATGCGACACCAGGAAAAAGGTGCCAAAAAAGCAAACAAAATATCTGGGGGTAATTTTTAACACGAACAATTTTAGTGTTCACATGGACGCTGTATTGAAGAAAGCTAGATAAGCATATCATCTTCTTATGCCTCTTTTCAGGAAACAGTCAAAAACCCACAAGCGGATGAAGTTACTTGCCTACAAGTGACTGATTAGGCTCATACTAATGTATGGGATTCTGATCAGGCGGGCAAAAGCGACGTACAAGTGAAGCGTACGAGTGGAGCAAGCTAGATTTACTGGAGCGCAGAATCCTTCGGGCTACACTGGCTTACACTGGCCAACCGTCTACTGTACCGGGACGCAGCCATGTCACCAATCAATCTTTACACTAAGAGGTTGATCGAACGAGCAGCGAAATGTATGGCGGAGCATAAGACCACCACGATCAGTAATATGGCAGACAGTCGAGCAATGGAGGCAGCCAACGGTTAGCAATAAGTAGTTAATAAGACGATTAAACACTGTAGACAAACATTGTTTTAGAGTATAAGTAATTATAGTAAAAATAAGATTATGTGAACGTAAGCAAATAGATGGATGTTAAAGGCCACACTTAGGGTGTAAGTGTAATAAGTAAGAAATTTAAATATGATGAATAATTTAAGGAATCAACGAAAATAAAACATAGTTAGTAATGAGCTCTGGGTACAGCCATTAGGCAAAATCCGTAATTTAATTAAAAGGTTAAGAATGATTGTAAATAAGTGTACATAAACAAAAAAATCACTTGAAACAAACTTGAAACACACCTCTTAGGGTAGCTCCATGAAGGCCAACATGAGAAAGATTGGGAAAAAGTTATTTCATATTTTATTCCATTTATCCTTTCCAAGTCATATCTCAATCAGTGCTATATGTAATGATATTCGAGGTATGTAATGGCTTCAAGATATTGCCAGAGATTATTCTAAATCCATAATGGAAATTCTAATGGTTGACAGATACAGCTATTTAAAAATTTCACGGTATATGTGGATCATTTGTTACCAGCCCAACATTCAATACAAACAACAGTTATTAGGTCTTAATCCTATTGAATCTTGTGTAAAACTCAGAATTTCACGTAAAATTTTTCATATGACGGATGGACAGTGTCCGGTTTTTTTAACGTTGAATTGAAATTTCTGAATCTTTGGTAGCTGTTTAAGTCTTCGGTAAGCTGTTGTAACGTCTATTGTTTTCCGGTAGTTCAGCCAGGACAAAATTGAGTAAGCCAGTACAAAATTGAGTAATTTCGTCTGACGATTTGATTAGCAAAACTGGAAAGCTCCATGGGCTGCTTGAAAGTTGTATGACGTTTTTTGTTATACATATCGTAATAAGATTATTACTTCAATTGTTTGGATTTTGGCGCGCTGTAGGATGGTTGGCCAATAAACTTTGCATTTTCCATATAATTGTAATGTCCGCAGAAAGATGTCCGTCCATTTTACTTCGTCGTGCATATTATTCCATACTTTATGAAAAGTTCTTATTAACCGTGTTTACTGTTTGTTCGGATCTTTGGTCCATTTTTTAACCGCGGCGCCGATGACGGTGGGTATATTGATTAAACAGTCAAATTTTCAATTTCAGAAGTTTTTGGTAGATCAATTTTATCATTTTCACTTACAACATTGTAAGTTATATATATCCTTGCTAAGCTAACTCAGCGAAGACTCATGGGTGCGGAAGTTCTGATCAAATTTGTCGAATATCTCGAAAGTGAATTAATATTGAGCAAGCTGGAAAGAGCTCAAGCTGGTTTCGAACACGCGTCCCTACCGCTTCTCGTCAGGTGACAACTCACAGGCCAATCGATGGCACGATGGTTTACGACGAGCTATGAATTGATATCTCATCTTTTGTATGACCACAAACTTACTTTAGTGGGTACTTTACGCAAATGTTAAATGTTGAAAGAATTCCGTTTGAATTTATAACATCAAAACTCATCATCTTTCGGACATACGAAAAAACATGAATCTATTCTCATATATTCCTAAGAGAAACAAAATTGTCCTTTTAATGTTAAGCTAACACCACAGTAATAATTTTGATGACTGTGTTGGTAATAAGCAGTAACTAGAGAGTAAACTTTTTATACCTTATTAAGGATAAATTATAAACGAAAGCGTATGCTGATGAAATTGTTATACTGATAAGTGAAAAGTTCCCGGAAACCATGTCGGACTTCATGCAGACCGCACTCTCACATCTTTTCGAGTGGGCGAAGCCGACAAAACGGAGCTTATGCTTTACACTAAGCACCGTAAACCGGAAACATTTTCACCCCCGACCGTCGACAGAAGACATAAAAGTTTAGTAAACAAGGTAAAATACTTAGGAATAACTTTGGATAGTAAGCTAACTTGGACTCCACACATAGGAGAAGTCAGACGGAGAGCTACAGCGGCGCTCCTCACAATGAAAAGACTACTGGGGAAAACGTGGGCAACAAAACTCAAAATTGCCCACTGGATTTACACAACAGTAGTGAGGCCAATAAACACTTACGGGGCATTGGTTTGGCGGCAGGCATTACAAAAGAAAACCATTGCAAAAGAGCTAGAGTAGATCCAGCGAATGGCCTGCCTTGGCATTACAGGTGCCATTAGGACTACGCCAACTGCTGCAATGGAGATAATACTCAACTTCATGCCACTCGACAAATTTATCTGCAGAGGCATCACTTGCGAGCATCAGATTAAAATCCACATATGGGTTATCTCATCACCCACAAACGGGACACGTATGCATTTTGGAAAAAAATGGAGAGAATAGTCCCGTCATGTAAAAAGGATCTGAATAGGATCCAATCGAAAGTGGACACAATGATTCCATACAAGATCAGCATACCGACCAGAGAAGCGTGGAAAACGGTGCAGGATTCCATATGTGAAAGTGAAACTATGGTCTACACCGATGGTTCCAAAACGGATGAGAGAAGCGGCGTCGGAATCTTTTTCCCAGATCACCGGAACTCAATCAAAGTTATAAACTGGCGAGCCATACCACAGTTTTCCAGTCGGAAGTGCTTGCAATAAAAGCGACACAACCGGCAACAAACAACCTTAATGGAAGAATACAAATACTCTCGGAGAGTAAGTCGGCACTGCAGGATCTAGGCAGGCTCTCAAAGCCGCAATAACCCGAGTAAATGTAAAACTGACATGGGTCCCTGGACACAGTGGTGTGGAGGGAAACGAAAGAGCGGATGAGCTAGCGAGAGCTGGATCAGCTGACCAAAATCTCACTAGAATAGACACAATTAAAGTGCCACTAGCAACGGTAAAAATGTAACTAGACGAACTTCTCTGGAAAGAGACGGATACGGCTTGGATTGACAGGAACAAATGCAGTACAAGCCGAGTTCTTTGACCTCACCCTAATAAAACGTGGACAAAACAACTCCTGGGGAAAAAGATGGCGTTAGAACATTGGTGGTAGTATTAACGGGCTATAATCTTCAAGATCAACACGCCAAACGAATAGGAATCCAAACGGATGACACCTGCCGTGTTTGCGGCGAGGAGGAAGAAAGTACAGAGCACTTGCTTCTAGAATGCCCGAGTCTAGCCAACAATCGACTTATTTGGTTGAAGTGTACTGGCGTAACAGAATTGGAAAACTTGGCGACCACAGAACTGGGGGAACTCCTTGGCTTCTGTAGGACGACAGGAGCTAGGGGCCGATGCTGGCCTATGCTAATTCCAGCAAGTGGACCCCAGTTCAAATAAAAATAATAATAATTTTACAACTTAACCAAGAACGGAGTAGACGTGGCTGATGAACTATGCACAACGTAGAATATTACTCGAAACTCTAGAATATTACTCAAAAACTTAGAAACTCGAAAATATGGCATAGTTTCCTATTTTATATTGAATAACGTACAAATTAATGCAAATAGAATATACCTCGCAAATATACTAAAAGATTCGAAGGAGGGGAAAGCTCCAAAAAGGTCTCCGAAACTCAGCGAAGATGTTAAATATGTCAATCTTAAAAAAGATTAAAAAAACTAAACCTGGAATCATGTAGCATTTGCATAAGCCCCGAGCACGCGATTTCATACTCTGAAAATTGTAGTGTTTCCATGTCACTGATTGATGAAAGACAAGAATATTTTTTTTATTTTTTTACGTTACAAGAAGATTATAATATGATCTCTCTATGTACTAAGGTAACCCTAAGTATAAATCAATAAATTAAATGAAAATTAGGTAATTTTTTCACCTCATTGGCGCTGCGTTGAAAATTGTTTCCTCGTCCATCGGAAGTTAGTTCGACAATAACAACTATCAAACTTCTTCGCATTCAGCAATTATTGTTTTCCTCTTATCGAATCATCCACATCATCCTATTGGCTCAACGAAAATGAGAGAGTTTGTTTTGGGTGCGAGATCATGCCATCCGAATTAACTCTTTTGAGTTTTTCGACAACTGTGGTTTCTCATGTTTATCTGGTAGTTGATCCCTATTGGTCATCAATTTGTGTGATGAACCCCAATGTTTCCATAGTTTTCAGCGGTTTTTGAACATATGCCCCTTATTGCAGCAATAGCAACACGTCCTCTTGGATGGAGAAGTATTGAAGGAAGAAGCGCAGAAGGAAACTGTGGGAAATCAGTTTCCTTCTGCGTTCACTATTTATAGTGAAGTAACCAAATCCTTGTTTTTATACCCGCCCTTTAAAACAGAGCCGTATACTGCCCTTCGGCTCGCAGTACACTAGATATTGGCACTAGAAATTTACCTCTCAATGTCAGTTTTGCAATGCATTCAGTTTCCAGGTATCGTATACCATAGGGTAAACATTATGCTTCTTGACATATCTCAGACTTCCTACTACAGTTGATCATTCCTGCAGTGATTTGCCGTATTTTAGGATTTAGTTCGAGAGAATGGCAGTATGTGCATGGTTTTGTTTGTGAAATATCTGCTGCCCCCTCCTTTAGTGACGCTATAAGAACTGTGGCTTTCTCCCCATCGGCTGAATCATTTTGTGATGGGATAGTTTCAAACTGAAGTCGAAACACCCTGAATAATGAAATCCCATCATATAAGGGAACCATTGTTGTCTCTGATTCCTGCCTTATAATGATTAGAGATTCATGTCAATATTTTGTCCATATTCTCGTTACGCGAAATGAATTAAATTTGCCTTCGCAACTATTCCTTTAGTTTTGTTCAAGTACGCATTTTATTGAGTTAGCCCTTTTTGACTGAACGCTACCTTTATGTATTTCAGACCAAGTTACTTTCGTTCTTCAACGGATACTGTTAGCGATACTCTCTTATATCTTAGACTTTATGATTTCACACATTTGTTTCAAGTTACCTCGATCGTGACCTGATGGAGGGTAACCAATCTAGAATCGCAAATCAGCCATTTAAAATAGTTAGCATTCTCCGAATAGAATCATCGATTCTTCATAAATAAACTGTAGACCTTCCTTTTATTTTCAGTTTACGAGGGTGCATATTCTGAGGATTTTGGGATGATTTTAATCAGAAAATTGAAATTCTCAACATACTGCAACATCAGCAAATCTAACGGTGACCGTAATCCCTGCTCATGTTTTTTTGAAAGCGTCTAGAAATCTACTTGATTCTGCTTTGGTCAATTCTGCCTTTTCTCATGGAAACAGCCCTCGAGTCTTGGACTTCTAACAGATGACCCAAGTGTTCCATAGATTATTGTAATTAAAGTATTTTTACCACCTATGTTAATTAATTACCCGTATTCTCCAAATTCGTTCAACACAGATTTCAAATGCTCACGACGTTTAGTCAAAGTCCTGGAAGCAATGACCCCTAGTGTATTCATATTAAAATTGCCAAATTGTTTTTTTACTACCATTTGCGGGCTATTATCCGGAGACATGCTAATTTGATCATAGATTCTCGTCAACAATACACTACATCTGCTCAATTTTTGAGCCATTGCCATTTTCGGGTCACTAGATATTATCACCAACCTAAGACTGATGGACTATTGGCAGGTGACTTTCTGAATTTCTCACTCAAATTGGGCTGCTGTTTCACTAAGATCCTCTATCCTTAACCGGTTTGCTTTTTAGCGTCTGTTGATTTTTTGATTGGAATATGGAGATGAATAGCATGAACAATGGAACATAACATTGGAAAGGACTCCCATATAGACAGGCAGTGGCTTGGTAGTTAACTTTGTTAACTTTTATCATTCTAGAATCGGCTTATCTTTGAGCTTAATACCTCCAACTTGGTATTTTGATTCCTGATGAGCTTCAACCAGTCCCAATTATTCAAACACGTCAATTTTAATCATCTCTTGTCAAATACATGGCACCATAAACGTTCAGAAACATCCTTATCAAATGACCTCATTTCATATTTTCGCCTGGTTACGAGTGTGTATGAATACGCTATTGTCTATAGTGTACACTATAATACACTAGTGTCCATAGAATACTTTACGTTATTCTCTTGTGGTGCGACTGATATGTCAGAACCGTTTCAACAAGGATTCGAGCACTACTTTTCCGGATAAGTATTGCAATTTGTCGGTTCGGAGTATCGTAATTCCTGACAAAGTAGTCTCCTGCTTTCAGTTCTCAATTTCGGGATGCATAAGGGGAATGTCACTTTGTCAATGTCACTGTCACAAATCACTCATGGAAAAGATAATTGTGCTGACTTTTACTCTTTTACAGATTTTCAAAGACATTGAATATTCCTTAGACTTTACGTATGTATTCTGGTAGTTGCTTCAACGTGTTTATCGCAGGGTCGTGACCTTATAATCCGTCACATAATTACCAGGTAATGTAAACACTCCTGTATTTCGAAATTTGGCGGGTAGTGAAAATATTGAATTCCGGATGGAAACTAGTTTATTACCAATTTTATAACACGCGCTAGGCGAATTGAAATAGATCCTTAAGCTATCATGCCGGGTAGTTTGCGAGTCAATGTCAAAAGCGCTTTATTCAATCAATCATTATAAATTTTTGAAGAATATCAAAAACTTAATGGTCCAAATTGCTCTCTACACTGTAACAGCCTAAAAAAACGTGTTTTTTTGTCATTTTTTTTTTGATGGAAGGAAAGGTAATAAAATTATAATATTTGAGAATGTTATTTAGCGTATATTTAAGTTACAAAATAAAAAATTATTATAAAAAAATATTCAAAAATAACGGCACCACAGCCATTTTCGCGATGCACGTAGGATTTGAGGCACTCTGCGGCACGCAGTGTAGCTGCTGCAAATTTGGGTCTAGAAAAAAAACAATTATTGTACATGCTTACAGCTAGAGAAATACGTAGGGGATTTTAAAAATATTGATTTTTGTATGATTGGCGAGTTAAATTTTCAACAAAAAAAAAGATAATCATTTGTTAATAAATAATGATTAAATTAACTTATCGAAAACGTATTTCTCTTCAAAATCTTATTTTCAAGACATTGTAACAAATTCGAATGAAAAGAATGAAAATTGTTGGAGTTATGCTGCGTGCCGTTTTGAAAAATCGTGTTTCGAGAAAAACGCATTTAAAGTTTTGAAATGCATTATAGACATGTAAAAATAAAAAATTCGACAGTTTAAATTTTTTACCATTAATCTGCTATCCCTGGACCATACAGCTGCCGTTCTATATTTAAATTTTCTTCCTCATTCTCTTCCCTCGATGATTTTATATTAGAGCGTGCTTCTTTTGCCACATCTGTCAAAGACCGCTCATTGTGCTTAACCCGTTTAGCATCGGCTTCAAGACAAAATATATGATTGGATATCATATATATTATGATATCCAATCGGCTTCAAGACAAAATTATATGATTGGACGCCAACATCAATCTCCAAAACTTTCATAATTTTTAAAATATTGCTCAGACCATCGTTGACATTACACAGAGCAATATCAGTCGCAATATTCAAGACTTTTTTGCCGCTTGAATAAGATTTCGGAACCAAATTCCAAACAGTAGCATTGAAATTTTCGTTTCTATTTTGCGTGTAGCCTCCTAAGCAACGGTTTAGCAACTCGTCTCGGCTCAACTCTTCATAAATCGGTTTGATGGTTTCCAAAACTTCCTCAGGAAGCGGCGGCTTATGATGGAAGGTGTCCAAGGAATTCGCTGCTTGCGCCTTCTTCCAGTTACACCAAGACTCTGAGCACCAAGACTCTGAGTTACTTGATCAATGAATTTGGCAGTTAATTTACCTTTTCCTCGGAGGCCTTTAACTTTTTTTTCAGATTTCTCAATCGAGTGCCCATTCTCTTTTGTACATGATCAATGCACTCTTCCTTTTCTACTTTAAAATTTTCGTACGGATTTTTATCCATTATTCCTTTGAAGGTTTTGCTGTCACCATCACCGATGAAGTTTGCGAATTTGAGACCGTGCAAAGTTTCGGAGCGTTGGAACATCTCGACGACAGAGTCTACCTCCATCTTACCAGCTGAGCCTTCATGGTTCGCTTGACATTCAACGACGTGTTTTTTGTACCATTCTTCATACTCACTTGTTTCCAATTTATTCTTCCAGTGCTCGCAAGACTTACAGTACTTTCACTTCACTTCAAGATCGACGATTTTGCCTGTAAATCATCCAATCAATGAGGTGATTCCAAAAAGCGAAGAAAATCCGAGTTTCCTCCACGAGCCATCACCGGAAACAGTTATCCCTTCAAGTTGTCCATCTTCTTCACTTTTCTTTTTCTCTTCTTGCGCTGCTTTCTTCATACTAACCTCTTGTACGGCTGCTGTTGCGATCGAAATCATATCTACTGATTTGTCGTAAAAAGATTGACATATCGATCGTGGCAATTCCATAAAAGTACAAAACTTTATTATTCTATTTAGTCCTATTCCTAGCAGTCGCATTGCTAACACGATTCGACGGTTAATTTCATATGCATTTCGTATGAATTTACAACTTGGAATAACAACATCTGGACATTACGGACAAACGATAACTATTTTGAACCCTAAGCCCCTCTTTCATGAAACGTGATGTCTGAATCACACGTTTTACACTTCACGTGTTGTGAAATGACAGAGAAAACGGCAACAAAATTTATAATTCTATAGCTTAATTCATAATTAATATCAAAATCTTCATCACTAACTTTTAATTTCTTCGCAGAAGCACTGTCTCCTTTCGAATCACTCTCAGTCTAATATCTATTCAACGGTCGTCTCGATGACGCGTTACTCCGACGCCGCGTTGGATACGATTTTTTTCGTACCTTTCTTGCCCTGATACACTTTTGCATTTCTCATTGTAACTTATAAGCACTCTGAGATTACATGCGACGAAATTATGTCCTTTTGTACACGTGTTGACTCTACACTAGCGTACTATTGATTAACAGTGCTTCTACCTGAATATAAATGCTTTATAATCACATCTGTTAGTGTATTTGAGAAGATAGAAATCAAAAGGTAGGACATTAGGCTGTACCTTCCCAGCAGGTATTCATCTGACGCGGTATGATATCTAAAATAAAATTAAATTAAATAAAATTAATAAAGATAAAATTGAATTGGACAGTGGAGAAAAAACACAACAGATAGTATTCAAAAATTAGTTATAAAATCAACAAAAACACCAATGAATTTTTAACCTATATATGTTATAAGCAAATTCTAGTTCCCCTTCTAAACATACTCTAATTATTCAAACTTATCCCTCATCTGCAAACAAATAATAAATAGCAAGCGTAAACGAAAATAATGATGGTAAAGTAAAGGAAAAAAAGGTGGCAAACGTGAACAACAAATAATTCAGTGATTGTCATTCAGCCACCAATACTACATCTATATACGTGATATTCATAATCAGAACACCGTCAGAATCAAGAACATATCGGTTCAGGTCCAAATACATGAAAACTTCTGGAGGAACTAGGCAAGTAGTAAGACAAGTCCCAATATATCCGACAGTAGAACAGAAAGTCTGCGAAATCCTGGAGTTTTCCTTCGGTTACAGATCTTGCGATATGATTCTGAAGGAGTTTAAATATGAAGATATCGACTCTTTAATAGTTTAATTAATTCTGCTGTTCGGGATATCATGTTTACAATTCGTCTTAGGCCTTCTATGAAAACCAGTGCATGCACGAATGCATTTTCTTTCCATTTCCATTTCGATAGTGCTAGCATTCTGATTTTTCCAGATCTGACATCCATATGTCAAAGTTGGTCTAACAATTGTCTTATTACAGATAACGTCAATGTTACCGGAATGAAAGAGTCGTCAAAGGGGCATACTACTATTTGCGCCTTACTGAGCATGACTTTGATTTTGTTATTATAGCACAGGTGCTGATCGAGATGAACACATATTTATCAAATACGGGACTTATGTGCCTCTCCACCCCTCTCCAAGCATCATGTGGAAATTCTTCCATGTTTCGGGTCTCGGTTTGCCCACTTCAAAGTTGTCCGAAATTCTTTCACACTTCAATTCGCCAATTAACGGTATAGAGTTGTACATATTTAAATTTTGATGTCCAAGATCATCAGCAAACAGTCCTCAGGATTGCATTGACCACAAGTTAAAATTGAAACGGTCCAATTGCTTGCGAATGAAAAAACTTTTGATGCATAAATCGAATCACGTCCGACGATTTTGATGTATAAATGGAACTTGTTTGTTATTATAATTTTTTTTAATTTCAGTAATTATCCATTTTCTCAAGCGAGCCAAATTTTAGTTTTTCAATTTTTAATCGCAGTTTCACTGAAGGTCGTTCAAGATTGAAATCGTCTGTTGTCGTAAGATTTCCATAAGTAAAGAATTGAAATGATCATCAGAAATGAATTCCGGTACAAAATAATGCAGATCATTGCGGAAAGATGTCCAGGAAGTACGTTTTGAAGAATATAAAAATAAGTCCATTTAACCAACCCGAAGCGTAGACTTTCTCCGTATCAATGAGTGAAGCTCTAAAACATTCTGTATTATTTATTTCCCATTTGCATTCAGCGTTTTTATAATGAATATTGCATGGTTCTATTGGTGTTAATTTTGATCTCCCAACTGCTAAATTATCTTATGGGAGCGCCGATAGGTTTTTGGAGTTTCGGAGTAATGGTCTGTGCTTGCCGAAACGTGTAAGGTATGATGGAGTAGGTGTACATTGTTTGGTAGATTAGGTAATAGGTGTATAAATATGAAATGCGGATTTTCCTGCTTGAAATATACATTTGAATAACAGAACGAATGAATTCAATAATCAAAGTATTGGCCATCGTTAGCTACGACTTTTTCCCATCTTTCTGTTATTTGATGGATTCTGTCCCAGCACCACTTCTCATTTTTTGAGGCTAACCACTCATCAAGCCAATTTTTAACTTCTTCGTAAGAATTGAAGTGCTGTTCCGAAAGTCCGTGCTGCATCGATCGAAACAAGTAGAAGTCAGAAGGAGCCAAGTCTGGTGAATACGGCGGTCGGGGCAGAACTTCCCAATTAATGTTTCCCAAGTAGTTCTGGACAGGTATTGCAACATGCGGCCGAGCATTATCATGTTGAAAAATGACTTTATCATGTCTTTGGTGAAATTCTGGTCGTTTTTCCTTAAGTGCGCGGTTCAATTTAATCAGTTGTTGTCGGTAACGTTCGCCAGGACTGGTTGTGAAGTTGATGGCTGACCTGGGTCTACCCATGATTTTTTTTCGCTTGGGATTGTCGAAATAAATCCACTTTTCATCGCCAGTAACAATCCGATGCGAACGTTTTCTTTTCTGTCTGTTAAGCCAAATTTCACAAATGGTTTTTCGCCTTTCGATGTCTCTTTCTTTTAATTGATACGGCACCCATTTTCCAGCTTTTTGGATCTTTCCCATGGCTTTTAAACGTTGTGAAATGGCTGCCTGAGTAACTTCCAACGCTTCTGCCAACTGTTTTTCAGTTTGTGTGTTGTCTTCATCCAATAATGCTTGCAAATCTGTATCTTCGAATTTTTTTGGTGGTTTTCCACGGTCTTTGTTGCTGACATCGAAATCGCTACTTTTAAATCTTTTAAACCATCGTTCACAAGTGTCTTGGCTTGGGGCACGCTCACCATATGCTTCCACTAACAATCGATAAGTTTCTGCTGCCGTTTTCTTCAAATGAAAGAAGGTTATTGGACTTCCCCGTAAAACCTCTTTTTCTGGCACGTAGTTCAACATTTTTAAAGCGAAAAAAAACGATGTTGCTTGTACAATCAAAACCTATGACATACTGGATTTTGTTGACAAATATCTACCCTCCAAAATGCTATATAAGTTATCCCCGACACAAACCATATGTAATGGTTATGCCATCTGTTAGTAAAATCAGCATTTCATATTTATATACCTAATAGATCTACAGTATATAAGTTATAAAAAATTGATGTGATAGGTAATACGTGTTGACCCATCTTGGATTTTTGGCTTTTTGGAGAGGCAATTCTCTTTTTTGACGCAGTAAGATCTGCCATGGAGTGGAATATTAAACCCATGCATTATAAAAACAAGTCCTCAATGCCAGCCTATATCAAAGGCCTTGATTGTATTAAACAAAACTAAGCCAGTTTACTTTTTGTGAGTGAACCCATTTATGATGTGTTTCAAATTGCATGTCAGAGAATGCATTAATTTGATATGGTAGGAGAAGAGACTCATAGGTATCTAGTTCTATGAGAACGTATGGTGTTTGCCTGGTTGCAGGATATTTTCGCAGACGAAATATGATGTCTTTAATTTGAGCAATTGCTTGGATCAAATTACTTGGGAGCCGTTATAGCATTGTGTTTGTGATGGAATCTGGGCCATGGGCCTTTTATTTTTTGAGACAACGTTCCATGCTCCGAAACGCATGCATTTCTACTGGTCTTGAAGTATCTAGATCTGTGTTATATTCAGAGCATATCAGCCTGGTTTCCTTCGATGTTATCTCTTCTTGCTCAAAAGTACCATCTTCCGAAAAGTCACTATAGGAACCGCTTTGACTCCCAGATTTCGAATCTCCAAATGACTTTCACTTGATGAAAATTTCATGACATGCATGTCAAATTTTCAATTAATGTAGTTATGTTCGTGAATAACTACGGCCATGGTGCTGTCAGGGGCGGAATTTAAGGGCGATGAATATATTATGATAAAGTTTACCCCGAAATTTTTTCGGTATAGGAGTGTCGCTGTCTGCTTTGGAATCGGTCAGCGTGGGCCTTCTTGTAGGATTAAAAATCTACAGTCAAACGGCATAACGACATAACGACATTGAAGGGACCACATAACTTCGGACTTTATATCCACAAGTAGTCATATTATAGACATATGTATGTTACAATGAACATATTTTGGTCAATTTTTTATAGCATTAATAGCCTAATAGCATTTTTTAGCAATTTTTATAGGCTTAATAGCCTAATAGTGTTGTTGATTTAAACTGCTCTTGATGGTCTGCGTTTCTTTGTCAATGTTACGATTGTTAGTTTCAACTTCTGCACGAATCTCTTCCTAAGTAACGCATACGGAAACATTGTCATCTACTCCAACAAATTTCTTTATTTCACTCATGGTTCTGTAGTAATAGACCTATATAACTTAGCAGCTCTTTGAGTTAGTGGTGCATTGTAATCTCCATCTGTAAGAGATTGTAACATTCTGACTAACGGAATATAATCCTCGTCCTTCTCATCTGATTGAGAGAGATCTTTAAAACCTGCATGACGAAAGCAATTCACTATGGTGGTCTGTGTGAACTTTTCCCAAGCTTCCGATATAATTACAATTGCATCTGGAACCCTCAAATTTGGTTATCTTCGCCGTTTTCAATATTTTGAAGCATTTGGAGTACATGAATTGCGTAAAACACAATAGTTCTGCATTGTGTTCTTTGAAAGCTTTTATCA
Source organism: Stratiomys singularior (assembly GCA_954870665.1). Lineage (NCBI taxonomy): Eukaryota > Metazoa > Arthropoda > Insecta > Diptera > Stratiomyidae > Stratiomys > Stratiomys singularior. The sequence goes on along the minus strand of OX940879.1, from coordinate 60,218,684 downwards.
CTCCTTGGTCCATAGGTTGTAATAGAGAGAGGCATTGGGCGGTTAAAACAGAAGTTTTATGCATTTTAAATTTGGGACTAGAGGGAGAGCAGGACAGTTGTGTACTTGGTGAAGAACTTTGTTTCCAACAGATTTCAATTCTTCTTCCCAGTTTTGCAGCCATTCTGCAAAAAAAAGCTATGTCATCCAGGATCTAGTGTATGTTTGTAACGAGTGATTGTTTCTTAGCCTTAAAAACCATAAGAGTGTATGGTTTTCTGGGTCTGCAGCAATTAGTTCTTGGGTCACACACCGAATCTACGCCATGCCTATTGGTCGTTGAGCTCTAATTCCTGCTGGAGTTGCAGTTTATTAGCCCGCATGCCGAGATCCTTCCGTAAAATCTTCATTGATTTCGATGTTCACAGGCTTAATAATGGAGCAAAATGTCGAAACGACTCACTTGGCTTTTCATCGATACTATGCTTCATTCTTCATTATGCACTGATCATTACGCTCGTCTGGATGGGTGCCTATTATGAGTGAGAATAAAGGTGGTTTGGAAACCATGAATGGTTAGTCACACTAATTGTTCTGATGGACGATCGTTTTGGCCATAAAATTGCCGCGTAGTCTACCCGAAGTTCTCGATAAGAACTGTTTTGTTCTTTTGTGATAAATTTACACAATTTGTAGACGTTGCTCAGGCATTGCTCATTTATATTGAGATGACAGACCAAAACAACCATGAACCCCACGACAGATGTCTTGCCAAATGTAGCTCCGAAAAGTGTTGCCAACAAAAAGTTCTAAAGACTCGTTTCAAACCACAATGTCCCAGAGCTCTTGTTGCATGACCATGAGTCCAGTATGATTAATGAAAATGTAATGTAGCCCCACATTTTGATTTTGATTGAAACTTTCAATGAGCTCAATATATAAATTGTTAATTTTTATACAGCCATTCTTTATGACATAACGCAATACCCCCCCAAAATTTTAGTAGATTTAAATTGCTTTGCAGTTCGTTTTTATATATATTAAATACATTTACATATAATTATATAAACATAAACAATAAACATCTAAATATAATATCTGTAGACTGACATTTAAATTATCTGTTCAAAAACATATTGACTGATACATTTTCACAATAAAAACGAATATGCCCTACATTTCATGGAACGCGCACATTAAAATTATTAGTTGTTAAATTCGAATCATATGCAATCAAAACCCAATTTAAATATTCAAAACCTGTTGATGGGAATTCAATATAAATGAATTCTCAGATTTATGATTCGTTTGATTTCTTGGCAAGTTTTCCGATGTCTTCTTAACTTACTCCGATATTTCAAACGTCAAATTCATCATTAAATCAAATGTGAAAAATGTTCACAAGCTTGTCGAACACAAGTTTCTATTTTCAAATACATACAATTAATAACTCAACCAACGAAACTTATCTACGGATTTGATTAGTGTTTTAATTAATTTATAATTTTTAAGGAAGTATCTATTTCGTGGAATATTTTACGCAAAAGATGATAATTGAGGGAGTTAATACGATGACGTGTTTTAAGTATTTAAGAAATGCCAACTTGATTTCGAAGTCTTCGGACTTCCATAATTCATTGATAAATATACTTAGATTCAGTTGCTCCTTTCGTTTTAAATGCAGAACATTTTGCAGAGATATTTTTCGATTTCGAATCTTCGTGATGAAGTGATAACGAAACGTGTTTTGCGATGATGTGACACTTGGACAGTTTGTGGCAAGATTGAAATATCAACGATGTACAGGTTGCACTGTATTTGCGAAATGAGTAATTCAGTTACCTTATCCGCACGCACGTTCATATGCATCCTTTTATGGCATTGTCGGCATCCCGCAAGAATCTCTGATAGTTACGCGCGTTCATACGCATCCTTTTTGTTTCTATATTATACTTATATGGCATTTCGCAGGATCTGGGCAACAATAAAGTAAATACAGATTTAAGACACAAAATTGTAACAGCATAATAAAATGTCTGTTGCTTTATGTAAACATAGATTTAAGATACAACGTTTGTTACTTGAAAGGAAAACGCCGCCAATGTTTATATAGTTAAGGATGGCGGCTAGCATGTGTTTAGAAGTAAGATAGTACAAATAGGTATGAATAGCCAGTAAGTTAGTCAATTGGCCAATTGAGCTTAATTAGACAAAATAAAAACGAATACTCAAAACAACCTATAGTCTTTTCTTATAGGTTTTGTAAGTATTCTTATGAAACCACAGCTTGCATTGTTTGCAGGCTTGACAGATGATCTACCCTAACTCTAAGAGATCAACCTTCCGGGATGTGTATATTAGTTTAATGTATGGTAAGCGAAAGAAAATCCAGGCATTTTGAATATGTGACCTTTATACCAGACTTCGTGAAAAGCTTGGATTATGTGAATCATAACTAGCGTTTTTAAATTCCTGCGGTTTATGTTATTTGGAATGGGGTGGGTCAACCTTACTAATTGGAGTTCGGTTGAATGGGGTTTTTCGAGTCCATATTGTTTGTTTACTCTTTCTAATCAGCAATTTTCAGCTTTTCAGCTGCTTTGAAGATCCACGAGTGGAAACTAATGGGTCTCCAATTTCGACGGAAGGCATGGTTTTTTCTAGCCTACGATATTACGATTAATATAACTGTTTGCTTCCCGTAAGGAACCTTTGCAAATAAAACATTTAGTTAATTTTGTCCGTCACGATGTTTAAGACGTTTTCAGTGCGTCAATTAAGAATTTAAGTGGTCAATACGGCGGCTTCTAGTGCTATTAGTTTGTCAAGTTCAGTATTAAATTTTTTGTTTCCTGTGTGTCAGTTGGCCGTTATCATCTCCTTCACCTATGGCACATTTTTCAGGAGCTCTCTTACATTTTGAGATATTTCGTCCTGCTCATCAAGATCCTCATCCCAAAAGGTATTTTCACGAAATTACAAATCTAGCATGGCTGCGAGGGCTTACTACGTTCCGGATTTGTCACATTTTATACAGTTTTGTTACCACAACTTTTCCATATGCGGAAGTATTTTGACATACTTCAAAAGACGTTCGTTTAGGGGCATATAAATGCAGTCCCGTATTTTGTTTGTCAACCGCGTAGCTTTCGTCCTTATTCTGGAATCATCCGTGTTCTTGTCTCCTGATTAATGACGATCACTGTCTAGTCCTCCTTCGCCTGCTTGAAACAGTTGGGTGCTTGCCTGTAATTATAATAGACATTGAAGTCTTAATGACTGCACGCAGCCCTTCGATTTCGAATAAAAGGTCGAGGGCATGTGGTGTGTGGTGGATTTTCCACCGAAATATTCACAAACTCAAATAAATTTGCTTTTTCTTCGATGCCTTTGCTTCTGTTGGGTGTACTTCTGTTACATGAATTAACAAATGCCTCTCATTCCTCCTCCTCTGCCTGTTCACATACCGTTTCTGCATAAATTATAATTGGGAAAGTGGAGAAGGTTTTCAGAATGAGGATTTCAATGGTGCTGTCCGGAATGAATTGTCTGCATTCACAAATTTGTTGAAGCAAAAAGTTAGCATTCCATCTGAGTATAAAGATTTGACTCAGCTGATTCACTTGTGTCTAAATGTGGTGACTTTTAATGCATACATGCCCTGCACTATATTTGCAACTAGGATTGCATGCTAGCGAAAACTTGTCCAATTTCTGGAAGTGTAAAAATTTGTTTGCGATTTTGTGTTTCATTGTTGATGTTTTTTATTTGAAGAGTGTTAGGGGTTGTTGTTGTTTGCGTAAGGCTGTTTCTTTTGAACGGTGATCTTTGGAAAGATTTTTTTCAATATTTTTGGAGTTTTCGAGCATCCTCCGTAGTTAGCGGTTGTCCGTCGCCACACTCCTTTTACATTGCGTAACGCGATGTGGCGTAAAGAGAGAATGGCAGTTTCGTGTGGGGTGTCCGCAGTTGTGTTGGCTGTGATGGAAATTGTGACAGATTTGTTATACATTACGGGTTCGATGTACTTGACTTGAGCACTGCTGTATTATTAATATGGATGTTCCCTTTCATGAAAGAAGGACCTTAAAAAGTTTCGGCCTTGAGCCAGAACATTCCCAGAGGATGGATAGATTGGGACTCCAAGTCTATTTTAACGTCCAAGTCAAGCTTTTAAAAGCCTCTCTTAATGACGTTGAGGACAGGGCCTATCTGGATAAAAAGGAAAACCCTATTTGGGAAAACTGTTTTTTAACATTGTTTTGTGTTTTTATTCATTTTAACTCTGTCCATTTCTCGCGTATGTGGATCTTTGTGAAAAAGTTGTTGGGGTCACGTATGATTGTGGAAAAATTGCAGCGGTTTTTGGCACGGGGCAAATTTGACAATATCACTAAAATCAAGGTGAGAGTCCATCGCAGGCTCATGCAAAAATTTGTGGTGTATACGGTCAAGATACTTTATCAAAGCCACAGCCAAGAGATTATGAAGATGAATTATCATAAAAATAATTTGATCGACCGAGTTTCCATTTGCGAAATGCTAATGAAACGCTTTCTCTGCAATCAACGATAATGCCGCGAATATCCTAGTGGAAGAGATCCAGACGGCAATTGACACCATTAAAAATGATAAAGCAACTGGCAATGACGGTGTCCCTGCTGAATTACTCAAATACGCAAGCAGAAAAACCTTGAAACAACTGGCAGAAATTCACACTGATTGCATTAACGCCAGGTGCATACCTGATCAATGAAATAGTGCTAATATAAAACTGATCTACAAGAAAGGCAGCAAAGAAGAACTATAGACCAATAAGTCTAGTATCAGTCTTCTATAAAGTATTCACGAAGCTCATTTGCTACCGAACACAAACATACTTAGATGCCAAACAGCCACGGGAGCAGGCTGATTTCCGAAGTAGATACAGCACTATAGATCATATCCACATATAAACCGGAAGTCTAGAGTAAATATAAAGAGTCCACCAGGCACTGGCAATAGACTTTGAGAAGGCCTTTGGCCTAGTATTCTCTGATGCAATAATCAATGCATTAATAGCGAAAGGCATTACAAACCACTTGTGGAAGTACTAGCTAACATCCGCCAAAATGCCAGAGCAACGGCCAAAGTACTAGAAGATACTGGAGAGTATCCCAGACAAAAAGGGGTCAGACAGCGAGGCACCATATCCCCAATGCTCTTCAACGCCACATTAGACCGCATCTTCCGAACTCTACACTGGAAGAATAAACGATCTAACATTGTTGGTGAGCACCTCAACCACTTGAGATTCGCAGATGACATAGTGCTGATAACCAAAAGCCAAGACGAATTACAAGAAAAGCTGAATGAACTCAATGGAGCTAGCGGGAAAGTAGGCTTGAAAACGAACCCAAGCAAAACCAAGATCATGCTCAACGATTATATAAGCACTCAAGGGCATACAAAAATTAACAACATCACACTAGAAATAGTCGAAGAATATTTATACCTTCGTCAGCTAATACACAAATCCCTTTCACAGCTACCAGAAATCAATCGACGAATCAAGATGGCATGGAGTGCTTTCGGGATTAATTCGATTAAATTCAAGTCTGAAATGAAGAAGTACTTGAAATACTTGAAAAAGAAAACCTTTGACCAATTTAACCTACCAGTCCTGCTATAAAGTAGTGAAAGCTAACAACTGGTGAATGCTGAGCATGACACGAAGGGATCGCAAGACACTCACGTGGATACGAAAAAGGACCCACGAAAAAGTCGTGATAAATAGAGCGAAATCATTCAAATGACGATTGATCGGTCACTTGATGAGAATGACGGACGGCGCATGGACCAGAAGTGAATAAATAAAGAAGTGAATAACGCAGTGGTACCCAAGAGGAAAAAAACGACCGAAAGGACGTCCAAAGAATCGTTGGAACTATGGTATAAAAAAATAGCCGGCACTTCTTGGATGCGAATAGTTGAAAACAGACAGACTTGGAAAGGAATGAGAAGTCAATATGTAAGAGACGTACTTAGAAATACTTAACCATAACTCAGAAATATGGTTGAACAATCTGAATGTGATGATGATGGTGGTGATATACGTACATATATATATGTATATAAATGTATTCTTGTTTTTTCTTTCTTTTTGTATTAGAAGTCTTAGAAGTTGTATAGCAGGAAGCTGATGTTGAGGATAGAGTGGATAAGTGTGAGGTAAAACACGATTTTAATCTTTGTGGCGAGGGACATACCTCCGCATATAAGGAGGAAAAGAGCTCTGAATGCGTTACTTGCATTGTTGATTGTTTGTTTAAGGTGAGGGAGTTGGGCCAATTGTTGACTCAGGGAACGTAGATTGATGTTGACTCGAAACAAATATTTTGAAAAAAGAATAGTTTGAAAATAGCAAATAGAATAATTGAGTTTTTCAATTTTAAGGAAGGAAAACAGATATTACTTCGGAATTGTTTGGGACGCCGAGCATTTCCTTTTAGTATGATTGATTCGCTTTTATTGGGCATTAGTCGCAGTTTCCATTAACTGACGAAGGAGTTGAGCGATGAATGATAGTGGATGAGTTGAATCAGGTTACGCTGAGCAAAAGGTAGCATTTCCGCAGTATGCTTAAGAGACCTTCGACATTTATTGAGAACAGAAGGGTAGAAATAACAGAACCTTGTGGAGTCCGGATGAGTTCGAAAAGGGACGAGACAGAGTGCAGCTGATTTTAACTGAGGAAATTGTTTCGGTGAAGAACGAGCGGATAAGTTTAGATAAAAGAGCATGAAAGTTGAATCTGATGGGCATTTTGTGGATCAGAACGTTTTGCTGTACCGTGTCATTTCTGTCTTAAACCTAACTACTTATTCGCTCTTTTTCATAGACTTGTCTATCCTTTTTGCTATTTAGGTAGTTGTTATATTAAAAGTACAGCCACGTTACAGTCTGGACAATAAGTCCACAATAAGGAAACGTGAATTCCAGGTTTTATAAAATTACATAAATCCTCAAATTTCTTGATCGGAGGGTTTCAACCACTTTCAAATTTGATGTTTTTCAAATTTGTTTCAAATTTCGAATATTTAAAATATTATTTTTAATAACGTTTGCTTCAACGGATTAATACTTACTGACTATTTAAATACATGTTTAAGGGGTCTTACTATGTAACAGTTTCAAAATATCGATTTTTTTTTAACATTATTTCATCTAAATAGTGTTAGAAATACGCTGGTAAAAGGATTCAACTGTGGACGTGCTCGTTCGGCAGTGACAGAGCATTTTTCACGGTCACGCGCGGTCGTTTTTCACGTATCTGCTGTAGTCCCTCGTGGGACCGTTTTTCGAGGTGCGGAACTGATTTTGTGAAGAGTTGTGTAAAGCATTTTACATTTTTCCCATTAGTTAGTGTTTGAGATGCTCTTTTGAAAAATTCTTTATTTTTTACTTTTGATTCAGTCTGAAAATAACGTTTTATTCAGTTTTTTCGCTTTTTTTTTTTCATTTTTCGTGTAAAATGGATAAAAAAAGGATCGCGAACAGTGCGTCGTAGTCGTATTGGTGGTCGTATCAAGAAAAGAAAAACCCCGAATCCGTATGTTGCGGAGAAGGAAACAGCGTATGCAAGCACGTCGGCGAAAAAACTCAAGACCAGGCGATCAGTGGAAGTGAAAACTACTCCTGGTTTTTTGGTTTGCATTTTGAATTTCATGACAGTTTTCTCCACCATTGCGGAAATTGCAATATGCAAGGTGTGCAAGGAAAAATTGAAATTTTCCCAGAGTTCGAAAAGTGGCGCGGGTTTCATTATTATTATGGAGTGCAAGTGCGGTGAAAAAAGTATTCCTTCATGTCCATATTTGAACAATGCGTATGAAATCAACCGCAGATTAGTTTTTATATTTGGTTTGCTGGAAATCGGTCGAGAAGGCGTTGACAAATTTTGTGGTTTAATGGACATTTGAAGTGGAATTTCGGTCTGTGCTTATTACGCGTGTCTGAAAAACATTGAAACTGCGGCGTCGGCTGTATACAAATTTTTGTTATTTAGGTAGTTGTTTTAAAAAAAGCTGTCGACGAAGAAAAAGAACTAAGTGTGTTGCGTGGAAACGATGAGAATAATTTGACAGTTTCGGGGGATGGAACGTGGAAGAAGAGAGGTTTTTCTTCTTTGTTCGGTGTCTCAACACTCATTGGAATATACAGGAAAAAAGTAATAGACGCGATAGTAAAATCTAGTTTCTGCCAAGCCTGCACATCCCAGAAAAGGTTGACAAACGGGAGCTCAAATTATTTCGAAGAATGGTATAAAAGGTATGAACAAGATTGTCACGCAAACCACGAAGGAAGCTCTGGAAAAAGGAAGTTGAGGAAGTAACGGAGATGTTCGAACAATCCACAGAGAAGTATGGCGTGAAGTACGTTACGTATGTAGGTGATGGTGACAGCAAAACTTACAATGGAATCGGTTCATCAAAACCATACGGAGACAGTATTCTCGTTAAAAAAAAACTGCGTCGGCCATGTGGAAAAGCGGATGGGCACGAGGTTTAGGAACATGAAAAAAATCCATGAAAGATCTCGGAGGGAAAGGAAAGGGAAAGCTGACAGACAAAATGATCGGGGAACTTTTGAAATTTTACGGTTCGGCGATAAGAAGAAATCCCGATTCCGTTGAAAAAATGAGGGAGGCAATTTGGGCTACGTTAGATCTCTGCAGCTCAAGTGATGATAATCCGAAGCACTCAAAGTGCCCACCAGGCAAGGAGAGTTGGTGCAAGTGGCGTCAGGCCGAAGCAACCGGAACTTTGGCAACTTTTGAACATACACGTGTTCCTCTGAGTCCTCAAGTCATAGAAGCTATCGAGCCGATTTACCGAGACTTGTCCTCGACCGATTTTCTACAGCGGTGCATTGGAGCTTTCACGCAGAACAGCAACGAATCCTGGAATAGTTGCATTTGGCTAATGGCGCCCAAACATTTGCACTCAGGTCAGCAGGTGGTCGACATTGCTACCTGTTTGGCAGTAACGGTATTCAATGAAGAAAACCGAACGGTCCTCAAAACCATGAATACTATGGGAATCACGTTGGGGCATGAAACAGAGGCGTGCGCCGCGCGACTTGACGAGCAACGCATCGCCCGCCCGGAGCGTAGGGTGACTGATGCAGCGAAAAGGGCCAGGATCGAGCAAAGAGAAGAGCAAGTGGCTTAACGCGAATTCCTCCTCAAACAAGAAGGTGAACTCTACGGACCTGCGATCGCAGATTGATCGTAAGAATTTTTAACAATATTTTATTACGTTGTCAATCTTTAAACGTGTTTTTCTGAAAGTCGTCTTTTTTGAGGTGGGGTGAACGTTTTCGAAAAATCTACCCGGCCGATCTTGTCATACTAAACTAAACATTTTTATTATCAGAAAACATGTCGCAACAGATAGACACGAGCTTTTTTTGAAATTCTTGTCCAAAAATTTTTAACAGCCTTGAATAGCAGAAAAAAAGTGCCAAAAAAAATTTTTTTTCAAAATTCTATTACTATAAGAATTTTTTGAATTTTTGAAAAAACTCGTGTCTTTCTATAGCCAAGGGGATGAGAAAAATAAATTTTAAAGGTTTTTTGGTTTCAGATCATCTGATCGGTCAAAATCGTTCACCCCGTGCGCCCTGGACACTTTTGACGAGGACACAGTGAAGGACGTGTAGCGGTCACATACGTCATTTTTATGTAAAACCAAAAAAACTATGTAAAGTTCAATAATAAATGATAACATTACAAAAAACTGCTTCCCGAAATCATTTGTAGTTTACTAGAAATCAATTTTTGAATATAGCGCTCGGAAATGAGGTATTACATAGTAAGACCTCCTTAACCTATTTATGATTTCCTCAATTTTATTAGCATTTATTCAGTATTTTCCCTATTTCCCTAAAATTTTTCTTAGAGCTATTAATATTTTCTAACATGTGAATATATTTTACTCTCTATGAAATACAAACGTAGTAATAAATGTCCTCAGATTTTATGGTTTTACCGATATTTCTGTTTATGAACCGTATATTTTGAGTGATTCTAAGCATGCCCAATTATGCGCTGTCAAATGACCTGAGACATCTATTGGAAACTGAATAATAGAGCTGGAGAACTGAATAATAGTATTGGAGCGTGTCTTATTGATATGAAGAAAGCCTTCGACACGGTTTGGGTGGATGGACTTATTTTTAAACTCCTCCTAGATAAATTTCCCGGGCACCTCATCGCTATAATGTGCAGTATGTAATATGGGAAGTCATTTGTGGTGACTGATAAAAATCTGATAACGACACGCGATTTTAAGTTAACAGTAACTGCGCCAAAATATTTTTCAATTTTCATTCGCGCCGTCTTGATCACCTTTAATTTCAATGTGTCGCCAACGCGGTCATTAGTTTGCGGTTGTTGATGACAAAATTATTTATACGGCAGGCAGAAAAGCTTCGGTAGTGCAAACAAATCTTCAAGGAATGTTTAACGATGGTCAATTCTACACGAACACCTGGCGAATGAAAGTGAATGTGCAGAAGTGCGAAACGATTTTGATTCGTACTATACTACGTGTAGGCAGTCAGGATTTAAAAAGCAATTGGAAGATTTCCACATTATGGCTAGTGACGGTCAATCAGAACGGGTTCCGCATAAATCCTGTGTACGATACCTCGGTATTCATCTAGATCAGTACTTGTTCTACAATCGACACGTGAAAATCAATTTCACAATTTCGACAAATGTTCATGTCCCTTCGAAAACTATTCCACTCCAGTAACGTTAACCAGAAGGTCACCATAATCTGCTACAAGGCTTTGGTTCGACCAGTGCTGACATACAGATGTCATATCTGGTATAACCAAACGCGGAATATCCTCCGAATTTGAGCGTGTGATTTGAACTCTGGCGGTGGAGATACAATGCTTCAAGGTACGTTGAAATTGATTAAACTTAGTTTTTTATAAGATTTAGGATATACAAGTATTTGTAAGCCATAAGTTCTATTGTGTTTATGTTTAATAAAAAAATTATAAGAAGGTTCGTTGGTTTTTTCCCCGTTTCTCCAATCAACTAAAAAAAGCATAATTTTTACAAGGTAATCTTTTTCATAAATTTTACGAATACGAAATGATAGTCAATGTTATTACTAGATAGCCATTCTTTGTTTTTTTTTTTTGTGTATTTTATGCGCCCTCATTTTCAGTAATAATTTTCATTGGCTTTCAATTTTGTTAAACGTACTTCGAAGATTGCCATAGCTATTTTTGATTGGTTCCACACCCGAAAACTTGGAAAGTTTATCGATAATTGAGAAATATGGTGAATTTTTATCCTTGAACCATACATCTATGTGATATGTATCTTTTATGTTTACGTGGTAAGGTGGGTTGTTAAAGGCAAGATTAGCAGGGTTTCTTTCATACTTAGATTATTTACGTATTCTGGATGTATTAATATATAATAATAGTAATATTATATATATCAATAATAATTAATATATACAATAGTACTTGTTTTTTAAGTTCCTTGGGGGTTGGAACCTTAATTTCTGCCTCGTTGCAGTTATGAAGGTTCTTTGTTGCTTGTACTACAGAAATTTTTCTGTTATAGGTACAAAGTTTTGAATATTCTTCCTGCATTAGAAGTCAAGTTTCTTTATTTGAGAAATTGATTGCGGTTGTGCCTATTTTCGTGACGTCGGTGTTGATCATATGAGATCACATGTTGATCAATGATATCACAAAGTTCACAACCGTCGGGCTGATAGGTTGTGTTAGCTAGGAAAGTGATAGGAAAAATTTGTTTAGGGAAATTGTTATCAGTGGTCAAACCGAGGCCTAAGTCCTTAAATTCTTGCTAAGGCTGGCAAGGAGCTGATAATATCAATTGATTCTTTTATTATAATTAGGTTATATAACAAGCTTAAGAATTGTTAGGACAGTCGGCGAACCGAGGCCTAGGCTCTTAATTTCTTGCCGAGGCCGGCAATTCGCTGAAACATATTTAAACATACTTAAACATATTTAATTAGAATATAAGAAACTATGAATTAAATTGTCTGGAAGGGGTCCCTTTAATTTAACCCTACATCCAAGCTCTGTCTTGGAAAAAGCGGGAGTGGGTGACGTAGAAGCGGAGGGGAAAATCTCCGCGGCAGAAGCTGCTTTCACGCGGAAATCTAAGAAAAACCTGAAGAGGTGTTGCCAGAAATTTGGGGGAACCATCAAGGAGGAGTTCTTGCTAGACCTTAGAGCAAGCTGCAAACTCCAATTAAAAGTCCCTACAGAAGACTTACTTGTAGAGAAGTTTACCACTACAGAAGGAGACGCTCTGACGGATTGTGACAGCGAGTCCGATCAGGAAGAGTCGATGGAAGTGGTCCGGGATGAGATCGGGATTGGAAAAGGCCAATTGTGTCTCCGACTCCGAAGCCAACCTCAAAACGCTCAGTAAACGTGAGCGAAAGGAGTTTTCCACAGCTGCAAGCTGCAGTCTCGATAGCTTCGGGAAGTAATACGAAAGCTGAAATCTCACCTGCCCCAGTGCGTAGAATAGCTATCGGAGCTAAGGGAAACCCAACCAACATTGCTACTAATAAGAAACAGAGGGTTCCACCAATAGTGTGCTTTAGGCTTAATCTTAAGCCATTTACGGAGAGAATTCATAGAGAATGTGAGAATCAGCTCGATGCCCCAAAACCCGATGTAACCGTCAACAGTTCTACACGAACTTCGTTACACCCTAAAACCGTAGATGACCATAAAAGTCTTTTTCATTTCTTAAAATGGGACCAGGTGGTGTGCTACTCCTATACACTCCCAACGGAGAAAAATCTGACCCTGTTACTAAAGGATGTGCACACTTCCTATGAAGACAATGATGTCAAGGAAGAACTCCAAGCTATCCTAGGCGAGGATGTCCTAGGAGCCAAGAGATTCTCAACATTGACGTCAAGGAAGGAAAAGAAAACTCTTTCGTCCTTTCTTATTAAATTTAAGCCTGACTCCGATGTTAAAAAGATATGAGTGTACAAACGCTCCTACATCAAAAGGTGCATTGTTAGTGTTTGAAGAAACCAAACACATCACAGTGTTTTAACTGCCAAAGATTTGGACAAGTTGCCTCGAACTGTGGAATGGAAACCCGATGCGTCAAGTGCGACAGACTGCACCAATGAAAGGACTGCCCCATTGAAAAGGAAGAGGAAAAAGACGCAATTTTCTGTGTGAATTATAATAGTAAGGGTCACCCAACGAGTTTCAGGGGATGTCCCAAGGCCAAGGAGGCTGAGGAGAGGAAACGGAATCTCCAAAATAAGAAGGAAGAAAGGAGGGACTTCGTCACTGCTCCCTTAAAAAACACCATTCAAAATGGTATCTCTTTCGCTAGTATAGCAAGGAATGCAGCCAAGCCAGCTGCAGCCCAGCCTGTACGGCAACCCAAAGTAAGTACTGATTTATAGCAGCTAAAAGACAGAAATACTGTCATGTCCAACGACTGCAAACAATTTTTCCAGTGTGACTTCTTCACGCTCATCCGCAAAACGGATTTATGCATTCCACAATACAAAAAACTTACTAATCTGAGTGAGAAACAGGCGGTGTACTTGGAGTTCGCCTCCAAAATCTGTTTTCGCGATAAGCGGCATTAAGCTCTCCATCGTCAACATTTGCTCGCTAGCTCCAGATTTCAAAAGGAACTCTGTCCAAGAATACTTGGACATGCATAGACTAGATTTCTTGTTCATTTCAGAAACAAGACTGAAAAGTAAACACAAAGTTTCCTGGGGAAGTAGACATTTACATTTGTTGGAATATACGTGAAACACGATATTCGGGTGGGGATCTCATTGAAAACTTGGAAACAGTTCATAATTTTTGTGAAAAGTTTGATTTCTTTGCAACAGGAGGTGATTTAAACGCAAGATATCCTTCCGGAGTAATCCCATATCTAATGGATATGGAAGGGCTCTGTCCAACTGGGTGCAAGCAAATGTAGATCTCGTTTTGATTCCGCCGAACGGGCCCACTTTCCGCAGAAGCTCGTCAATGATCGATTTCTTCATTATGGTTGCTAGTCTGGTAAATATTTTCCAGCGCTGGAGGAATTTTGAATGTAGACTTCACACTGAATCTGAACATCTTTTCGTAGAACTCGCTTTAAGAGTGAAAAAGGGTGTAAAGCTGGAGGAGGCAGATCCACAGCTCTTTATCCCATACAAGCGCTTCGATTGGGAAGCTATTGATGCTGACCTTAGTGGAAGAATTGAGCAAATCTCGATCAACTGATCGAGAAATCTGTCACCCACAAAGATCGAAGAGGGCATCGCTTGGTTGAATTCAACCCTTACTAGAGTCATTTCAAAGATATCTATAAAAAAAATCCTCAAGAAATTATCTTTATAGACTCTCAAGAAGACATCCTGAAGATACATTATAGACGTAGCACCCTAAGGAAATTGCTTTCAAGGATATACCGTCACAACTTGAATATGGTTAACTGGGAGTATCAGCGGGTACACCTTCTAATAATGTCCCTTAATAGAATGATTTCGAGAAGAACATCTGACTGCCAATGAGAGATTCGAATAGACCCTAGCAAGCATCAGACCAGGTGCTTGTATGTTCCTCCAAAATAATAATATGACTGGCCGGAAGCGCCTGCCAGGAGTTTTCACCTATAACGGTTCCATACTCATGGTGAATAGATCGTTGCTGACTCCATCGCAAATCACTTTGCGACAGTTCTTCAAGGAGAAAAAGCAAGTGAGGACTCCGCTTTCAATTCACTAGTAAAGAGAACAATATCAACATTCGACAAAAACCACAAGAACTTATGCTTGACATTCGGATTCGAACCCCTCTGACGCACCTATTGGCAGTACCCTGTTTATGAGCCCTGAAAGCCTCAGAATGCTCGCATTTGAGCAAAATTTCAAAAAATCGGCTGAGGCTGATGGAATTCCAAATTTTTTCTTAAAAAAAACTTCCCAACGTGTATTTTGTTCTCTTCGCAATCGTTCTAAATGACTTCATTAAGATTTGCTACTTCCCACAGCAATGGAAATGCGCCAAAATATTTGCTATTCCGAAGCAACTCAATAGCACAGACGTAATCGACACTCGCCCAGTATCTATTTTGTGTAATGTGGGAAAGTTACTTGAGAGAGTAATTATCCAAGGTATCATACAGTTCTCTGCAGGGGCATGAACTGTACCGGCCTTTGGCTTCAATGGAGGTCACTCAACGATAGACAAATTGGCTATTTTCCAAGCCAGTATAAAACGGAACTGGCAGGTAAAAAAGGCTATCGCAGCGTGTCTCATTGACGTAGAAAAACCTTTTGGTTCTTATCTAGAAACTGATCCAACTGGGCTTTCCGGTTAATGGTACGAAAATTGTAGGCAGCTTCATGAAGGGACGAACTGCCTTTACGGTGTCTAGTGGAGCTAGCGCTGAACCGTTTACCATAAGTTCGAGGGTCCTGCAGGGGTCCATTATGGATCCCGTTTTCTTCAATATATTTGCGTCCGACATCTAAGGGATCCGAAATGAATTTCAACCTGAATTCGAGGTGAATCTCTTCACTGACGACCTACTGGTATGTTCTTTTGAGTACAATCTCCGCTTGGCAAGGACGAAACTCCAAAGGTACCTAAACTCGTTAACTTCATATTATAAAAAGTGGGGGATGAGGGTTAAGAAAAGCGAGCTGATTATATTCAACGATCCATATCAAAAATTTGGACGACGCACGAGGAGTAACTGTGTTACCAGTATAAAGTTGAACGGGCAGGTGGTGGGCTGCTCGAAGCAAATAAAGTATCTGGGGGTGATTTTTAGTAAGAACAACAACTTTAGTGCTCACATGGACGCTGTATTGAAGAAAACTAGATATGCATACCATCTCCTTTTACCTCTTTTCAAGAAACAGTCAACAACCAACAAGCGGGTGAAGTTACTTGCCTACAAGTCGCTTATCAGGGCCATACTAATGTATGCGGTTCTGATCTGGGAGGCAACAGCGACGTACAAGTGGAGCAAGAAAGGATTACTGCAGTGCAGAATCCTTCGGGTTTGCACTGGGATGTATAAACGGGAGGACAGACGACCCTAACCCAACCGAATACTGTACCGAGATGCAGCCGTGAAACCAATCAACCTTTATGCTTAGAGGCCAAATCAATCCTAGTGAAGTATCGACAGTTTCTTAGCTTGCCTAATAAATCTTCAACGATTGGGATCAGATACTTATATTCTTATACAACCCATCTTGGATAGTTATATGGAGATTTAGATGGTTGTATAATGGCCTGTTGTAAATCCTCCTTAATTTTTTGATTTACGAAATCATTAAATGATTGTAGAATCCTACAACTTTTTTGATACATCGGCTTATCCGATGTCAAAGGAAACGAATACTTGATGGTATGAGTGAATGTTAATCGTTGGTTCAAAAACATAGTTATTAACATAACTATGTTTTTTTTACTAGACACCTTGATCAAATTTTGACTTGCTCAAGACGGTGAATGAAAATATTGTCGAAAATTTTTTCATAATAGTTTTTCGAATCAACCACTATATCTGCACATAATCATATTTATTGCATTGTGGTACTATTTTCACAATGCAATAAGCGTCCCTTATTCAATCGTGTTTTAGTTACCATATGGAAAATTCTTACTAGCGCTTTCACATTTCGCTAGGGGTTTTTTTTAATTGGTACTGCATACACATGGGGATGTGAATATTTTTATGATCCTATAATTCATTTCTTGATGCACTTGTATACCATTAAACAATATTCATTTCTTAAATTTTATCCTCGATACAGTGAGTAGTATGACATTGCTGCAAAATTTAAAATTCAAGTGCCCCTTGAGATTTTTCGGTTGTTGCTATAAAAACTAATTTGTTCAATGTATTTTTAGAGAAAGTAAATAAAAAAATGCATGTACAGATTCTGTCTCCAAATAGTACCTGCATGTTCCTGCAAAAAATAAGCAACACTCCATTCTTTCGCTTTTTCGATGAAACAGTCTATTCAATTTGCCAAGTGTTTTAGATGACAAAAAAATACGCAAAACATCGTGTGAAACATGTCACCGTACAAAAATAAAAGAGTTGATAAAATTATCTTACTGACTCCTATGATGTACAGCATGCTGTTGAAGGAAGTTCCAAGTTGAAGAAACTGCGTTTAGTGGTCTACGAAATTACCTTGGTGACAACCGAGAATTCTGTGAAGGAAGGCCCAAAAAATATTTTCGACATGATTTAATATGTCTGAAATTACATTGAGTTCAATGAATGGCAAATCCACGAGTTCAGACTACCGATGCCCAATCTAAATCTTAGATATATATCACAGGCATATCACATTTTATTAACAGCTAGAAACGGGTACACAAGAAAAGCAACATCTCGTCTAATGTTCATAACTAATTGCTTTCCCTCAATATAGTTCAATTATTTTCTTTAATCCAATTATAAAATTGCACTGATTCCTCAGATTATATGCAGAAAATTAATCACCCTCCCGTGGCAACCGAGTTATTGCTAAGCACCTGCCAAGAAATCTCTAAGAATTATTCTCGTACAATTCATGTATTTACATTATACCACTTTTCGTCTTTAAATTTTGTTTGATCACAAACAAACATAATTTCAGAGACCAAATATTCTCTGGCTTGTATGCGAATTTGGATAGCTGGTGCCTGTGTGTTGTTTACACTGTTTCCATCTGACTCCACCGCTGAACATTTTCCATTTTATTTTTAAAATTTTCACGCCAAAAACCTGCTTATATTAAAATTAGATCTTGATATTAGAGTACGGCGAATGTGGGAAAATTCATCTCTTTTACACGATCCAGAAGATCTTCTTCTCACTAGCTAAGTGTCTTTCGTCCGGAGTAGGTCCTAGCATTTGTGTTTGAGGTGAAAGCGAAATGGCGGCTGAGCAGAGAAAGGCGCCCCTTCTAAAGGTCCAGGAGGACTTCGATAAGAATGTGTCAGGGTAGGATGTTGGAAAATTACGTTTGAATTGATAATTACAATTACAAATCTTGCACATTTTCGACCAGGTTCCTAACTGTAAACGAGGAAATCGTACTGATCCTTGACTTCGATGGTACGCTTGCTCCAATCGCGGAACAACTTGCTCCTATGCCAAAGGACACCGAGTTGGCCATCAAAAAATTGGCTGTCAACGAAAAAGTGTGGATGTGTATCATGAGTGGACGCAACCTTGAGGACATCAAGAAACACATGAAACTGGAGAATGTCACATATGCTGCCAACCATGGACTTGAAGTGGAGTATCCTGACAAAAGCAAATTCTCCATCGAAATGCCCCAGGCTCTTTTGGACAAGTACGCTAAATTGTTGGAAGAGTTGAAGGAAAAGGTGCGAGCTTGTATCTATGCATAAGCAAATGGTTGACAAAATTTTTTTTAACCAGGTCGTGTGCAGCGGAGCGTGGGTCGAAGATAAAAAAATCGCCCTTACATACCATTACAAAGGAGTCAACGACAAACTCCGTGCCAAACTTATCGAGGAAGCAAAGAAAATTATTAAATCCCATGGATTCCAAATTATCGACGCACATTACGCTATTGAAGGCAAGCCCCCAGTCAATTGGGATAAGGGTAAGTGTATTTTTTACCTCTACCAAAGTTAAAATAAGATGCTTAAGTTTAAAAATAATCGATAATTGAACACATCTGTTGAACTCAATCATCGCTGACATAACTTCTGTGCGGACTTAAGTGAATTTAAATTGCGTGGGCGTGAAAAATGTTTCAAAAATAATCGTTTCAGGCGAAAAACATACAAATGCTCTATGAGCAAGTTCAAGCATTGTTTATTACAACTATTTTCTCGGAAATGTTGTGATGTCACATTTCACTCAAGACTATAAAATTAATTATATATGTTGAACCATTTCGCGTGGAAATCTCTTTCATCTTCAAATCATATTTATGAGTTCAAAAAACTGCTTGAAAATAGTGCTCGTCCATTATCATTTTTAAGTATTGAAAACAAACCGCAATTTGCGCAAGTGTGTGATTCTCGAATCCGCGATCTAGATAGATTACAGTTGGCACACGTTACAGCCACCTATAATTTTCCCATAGTTCCTTGCCTTATGTATTTCCACCGCCTACAATGATCATCGCAATATGAAACGCGGCTAAAAATAAAATTAAGTACATAATGGACACAAATCAAATATGTATCTAACATAAGAATTCTAGGAAATTTCCTCGCAAGAAATTCGCTTCAGAGGAAAGCAACATGAAAATTGCAGCACAATTTAATGCATTCTCCGATGCAATCCGGTCGGATTCATCATAAAAGTAAAGTTTTGGTATAGAATCCTTTCGAATTAATACAATGAGTGCATACTATTTCAATTTCATTTCAAACCCTTTCATTAATTTAAAGTTCATTTGAATTAATAAATAATACCACGTATTAGCGAAGCTGGCAACCCATATAATTTCGTGTCTTCCAGAAAAGCATTTCAACAAATTTAATGACGACATCCGAAATGAAAATATGTTAAAAATTTTATATAGCTCGTTGGCATTTCCATTGATATTTTTAACTTGAAAAATAGATATATCAACTTGAAAAGTATAAATTAAAAAATGATATATACGTACCACATGTATCATTTAACGATAATTTCATAATGGATACTACGCGAAAACATTTGTTAATTTCTGGAAAATTGAGTCAGAGCATTGTTATTTCATGCCTGGAATGGAAACGAGTTGAAAATAATATTGAAATTACAACAATGAAACAAATCATTGTTTTAACTGACTTACTAAAGTACTTTAGTTGTGATTTTGCGACATTTCAATAAGTACTATCACAATTTTTAAGCCTTCAATCTGGAGATTCTCAGTATCTATCTGATTATTCGGAGAAGAGTGGCTTTAATTTTCACACTGACGACTCTACTTTATTAAGAACAGGGAAGTTTTTATTATCATGACTACTATTTCCTCGGAATACACTATTGTTACTATACTATGCTATTGTTTGCAGATGGTCCATCATGCCGTCCTGCATAAATCAAGGAGGTCTTCCAATAAAATAAAATTGGTATGGTAAACACTTAACCTGACCCTTCAAGATTTTTTTAAATTTTCCAAAAAAAATTTTTTTTTTACAATTTTGGGATGATTTTGTTATTTCATTAACAAAACTTCAATATTATGGCCTAATTTTGCATTTTGAGCATTTTTCAATACGTTTTCAACCAGCGTTGGCAATATGAAGATTAATATGAAGAACGTCTGTTTCATCTTGAATTCTTTGAAATTTTTGTATTTCGTCGAGAGTATATAAAATTTAACGTAAATATTATATGCATAAACGCATACATACATCGATGCTTATCATGCATAGAAACAATCCTGGCCGTTTACAAATCATAGTCTTACTTTAAATTTTATAGAGCATTCAGTTGCTTTATTTTTATGGCACTGACCACATCGTCCCCGCTTATATATTCTGGAAAGTGATCGAGTAAATCACATTGGGTTTAAGTTCTGGGGTGCTGGAGTTCGGCACTGGACTTTCGATCATTATTTCCTGAAGTGCTCTCATTTGATAACCTTGGACGACCAACAGATCTTCTCTCACTGGCTCTCCCCATATTTATTAATCCGTCACAAACCAAAAGTCTGAATTCCTTCAATAACAATTTCGGGAAGTCTTCCCTTCTGGGAAGTCTTCTTAGCCATGAGCCACCTGTTTTTTCAGCGCATATCTACTATATAAGTAAAAAGAGAATAGTACCAGCGTTGGGATTTGTAACGTCTGCGATACAAAAACACTAAATAGTTATGTTTATCAATGCCTCCTATATGTGTATTGTACTGTTTAACGATTGCTGGGCACTGAATTTGAGTTTTCCTCTTTCGTTCTGGATTGTACTGATATAGAGAACTTTGAAGTTCAATAACATACAATATACTGCCGAGATACACCGGTTTGCTGTCTTGGAATTTAACCATAATGAATTTATTTTATGAACTTTTATTTTATGATTTTTTAATTTTATTTTATGATATTTATTTTAGTGTGAACCTTCATTTTCTCCAATAAATATACAAATAATTTTACGCTGATAAAATAGTTATCACAAAATATTGTTAAATTTTCAGTCTCCCCAAGAGACTTCAATAATGTTATCACGTATGATGGGCCACACCCGAACGCTTTTCCATTATCACTCAATTGTAAATCGGTGCCATCAAATAGTGTGCTAGGACCTTGATAGAGCAACACCGAGTATATTTGGCCATTAGCATCCGCAATTGACATTATTTTATAGCCCCAAGGGTTAGGCTTTTTGGGGTTATATTGCCTTGTGCTGCCCCCTTTTCCCTTTCTATAGAACCATCGTTCCGTCTACTAAATATACACCACCCTCAGCTCTAAACTTTTGGCAATTCGCAAGAATATTGAACAAGGGATGTGTTTTGATAAATCGATCAGTACCATTTCGATCAATGGTACTATTATCTACAAAGTGTTAATTATTTCTTATTTTGAAAAATCTATTTTTTGTCATGATGTCTGCTTCCTTCGGGACACGCATTTTATTTGCCCAAGAATCTGTTAAAGCTGATAAACTCACAATACTCATATATATGCTGATCCCTGAAAACTACAGCAACTCATTTTGGTCTAGTTTCAAACTAGATCCAGTTTTTTGGCAACAATACAAATGACTTGCAATATTGGCGTTCCTTGCGAGAAATAATCCTCTCCTTCATAGCCAGGTATCAAATCATTATAGCTCAGCCAACTCGTTTTTTTTCCATACCCTGACATCTTTTTTTTTTTTGAACTTGTTTTATTCGGGGGCCAACCACTCGGCTTCTTTTTGGGGACAGGATAGAGATCCTCGTCGTCTGAACTTTCACGGTCGTCTTCTTCAGTAATATTTTGCCCTTCATCATCATCTTCTAAGATCCAATCGCCGTCACATATATCCTGCTCTGGTCGATCGGCTCTTCGTCGTCATCCGAAGCATCCGAACAATCGGATATGTCCGACCGTCGAAGAGCAATAGCGCGAAATGTACTCCGGGTTTGATATCGCAACATGCCCGGACCATGGAAAGATTTCACGCAAACGGAACAAGATAAATTTTACACAAAAACTGAAATTAAAAAAAAAACACCTTCCCAATGTTGCGCTCACGTGACACGTCGAATAAAGACGCCTTCCTGTTAACTTAGAACGTAACTTCCAAATTCCTTTGTCTTTACTCGAAAGTTTTATTGTCCAACAATAGCTATTTGCTGCCGTAAGTCCGATAAATCTTTACCGACTGAAGTTTTCACAATGTTTCTCTAACACAAAAAATAAATGGAAAAAAAATGTTGGAACACTGACCACTGAACCTCGTGCTTTTGCAAGCTCCAGGCGCATTTTGGCAGACTCAAAACAATCAAAACTTCGAGTTTACATAGTAGATGGCGCCACACATTTCCATCGTTAATTTGCGCGTTATTTATACATGTGTTGCGTGAGCGTAACTGTGGAAGGGTCAGGCTTAAACATGGTTATCCGTTTGGTTATCGGCAATAAAAAAAAGGTAGATTTTAATTGGTTTGGAAGTAGAGGCTGTTTACACTTTGCTTAAAGTGGAAGGCTACCAGACTATCCTCAAAATATCTCGCTCCCCCACTCGCAGTCTCCATGAGAAGCAAGCCAGTACCTGTTTATCACATTACATTACATCGGGCTCGTCGTCTGTGTCCACGCCAGTCAGCACCTTTCGTTAGAGAAAACCCTTTATCAGCCGCAGATCTATCGGGTTTGTCGACATAATGTACTTGAGGTCCATTGATGGGAAAAAAGCATCGGTCCTATGCTCATCGCGCAAAGTGCTGATGATCCACAAATCAAGGAGATCACTTTCTTCTCCCTCGCAATAAGCTCTGCAGGTGTCAAGCATTTTCATTCCTATTCGTTTGTCATTTCAATTGTGGCCTATCGAAATTGCCACCAGCACTCTTCCTTTATTTCTATTTTTTCCTGGGAATCGTTTGTACTCGTTATGTTTGGGTTAGTCCGAAAAATTCAGCTAACCTGGCAGTCATTCGTGACATTCAAACCCGCATCTATCACTTTCCAGACGGTTGCGTTTTTATCCCTTTTCACTATTACTAGTAGCATCCAAGGAACTTTATTTAAAGAACTTAACCCACCTTAATTTCATTTTTTTCTGGAGCTTGGTTTAGATTTTAACTGAATACAAACAGAAGGCAGAGAACTATTTGATATTAAAGAAAATTTCTATAATTTCTATATATATATAGAATATATATATATATATAGAATATATATATATATATATATATATATATATATATATATATATATATATATATATATATATATATATGGATTTCTTGAAATCTAGTCTTTTCTACTCTGAAGGTTAATGATGTTATTAATCTTGATTTCTTAGTTTTCGACGTCTCAGCTTGCTGTTTTCATTTTTTACAATTACTATTACTGTGCATCACTTATTTGGGACTCAAAGAGCTACTATAAATCAATTTCTTTGACATAGAAACTTTCTTTCTGCTTTAACACCAACTTTTTATTGCAACTTGGTCAATGAAATATATTCGGATCAATGGACTACAACGTACAAATGAACCCATCATTCCCATTTTAATAAACAATCAGTCGCAGTTCCTCATTTTTGTCTACTAGGCCAACGTACTTTTATTCTTATGAATGATAGTATCCAATCCAACCGACCGGATATTACCGACTGATCTAACCTATACACATGTAATTTGTCTATTAAGTGGAAAAACGGTTTAGTATGCGCAATTATCTCATCACTCAAGTCACTCATATGTATCAATATCACTCAATGTGTGTCTCATGTGTGTCAAAAGCGTGTAGTAGTGCGTGTGTAGTACAAAGTATAACACACATGTATTGCTTTTTAGCCAAATTACAAATAGAAAACACATCAGCAACATAGCAACTGAATTTTATAAAAATCTCTACTCTAGAAACACATAAAGTTGAAACAAAATAAGTATGAATCTCAGAACTGAAAACAACTCCTGTACCTGAACCTGAAATTTTAGCAGCGGAAGTTACGAAAGCTATACTGAGTCAAAAGTCGGATAAAGCCTCAGGGCTAGATAGGATCACCAATGAGATATTGACAGGCACTCTAGAAGAACGTGTTTCCATCCTGACAAAAATTTTCAATGATGTATTAACAACCGGCATAATTCCAGAAAAAAGAGTCCAAAAGAAGATATTGAAAACCATAGTCCAATAAGCCTGATGTCCAATAAGTTTTTTCGAAGATTGTATTGGACCGGATAATAAACAAACTGGACGAAAGCCATCCAAAGGAACAAGCTGGTTTTAGAAGACATTTTGGTACTATAGATCACATACACACAGTCAAACAAGTTCTAGAAAAATACAATGAGTACAATAAGCCCCTGTATGTGGCCTTTATAGATTACACGAAGGCTTCCGACAGTATAAGTCACTAAACAATATGGGAAAGTTTAGAGAACCAAGGCATCTCCAAAGAATATATAAATATTATTAAAAACACATACAGCAAAAGCAAAGCAAAAATTCAATTGGAATATCTTGGCACACCCTTCAACATCGAACGAGGAGTCCGACAGGGAGATCCACTGTCTCCTAAGCTTTTCTCCGCAGTATTGGAAAACATATTCCAAACATTGGAGTGGGAAGAATTCGGTTTAAACATAAATGGAAAAAAACTAAGCCATCTAAAATTTGCAGACGACATCATCCTACTGGAAGAAGACCCACATTACTCGGAGAAAATGATAAAGAACTTAAATAAAGAAAGCGAAAAAGTTGGACTTTTCATGAATGTGGAAAAAACTAAGTTACTAACTAACTCTGAAACACACGAGATTCAATTAACAGCACAACCTCTGGAATATGTAGACGAATATATGTATTTGGGACAAATTATTGCACACAAAGATATGAAAAGCAAAGAAATAACCAGAAGAATAGCCAACAGCTGGAAAAGTATTGATTATTAAAAGAAATAATGAAATCCACTGAGATTAGCAAAACAATAAAACGAAGAGTCTTCAACACCTGCATATTACCTTACATGACATATGGCTGTGTAACTTGGGCACTTACAAAACACCATAGAGACATGCTAAAATACTGTCAAAGAGCAATGGAACGAAACATGCTGGGAATAAAACATCAGGACAGAACAGAAATAGATCCTAAACTAAATTTACCCTACCCTAGAGACGACAAAAGAAGTAGAGGCAGACAAAATATAAGATGGGAAGACGACATAAAATTAACAGCGGGGCCATACTGGAGATGTGTTGCAAGGGATAGACATCAGTAGAAAATGTTAGAGAAGGCCTCTGCCATTAGGGACACTGAGCTCAGAGACATACTACAACAACACGAAGTAAAACAAATAAAAAGCTCAAGATGAAAAGGCTATACAGATACATAGATAGATAGATGAATTTTACAAAACACGACTAAAAAATCAAACAAACAATATGCTTTAATTATTGGTATGAAATATTTTGATTGTCACAAAGCATGCCAAATGCTCGAGTTTCGATGATTGAGTTTAGCATGTGCAGAGTCCAATTGAATTTTAGAATTTGGCAACGTGCTCAATCAGGTCCCTTTCAAATTACTCGAACTTACGTATAAGACAAATCTACGTACGAGGTGTTTTTTTTGGGAGGAGAAGGCTATTTACGCCCTGAGTGTCGGACTCCCCCGCTACCGGACTACCGACTGAACACCTCCCCTGTCACACCGAGAACCTAGCCTGGAACTGTTTGGAACCTCTCTTCATGGATGGATAGGAAGGAATTGCAATTAGTAACTATAATATTGCGTTACAGAGATGTTCTCTCTCTCTCCAAGCGATCCATTATGTCCTTCTTTATAATGAGTACTGTCCGTACGTAATGCGACACACAGTTCCAAATGTCCTTTGATTTCATCATTTTTCCCGTTAAATTTTCTGGGAAAATTACACCAATTTTCTCCGAGAGATGCGAACGGAGTCTTGTGAATCTATTACACGTAAAGAACGTGTGGCAGGCGTCATCCGTCATCCCCGGGCAGAACACGCAAGTTGGGATGGTGTCTTTCCCATCTTATACAGGTAAGACTGAAAACACCCGTGACCACTGAGTAGTTGCGTCAAATAATAATCAGTCTCACCATGCATATTGTAGAACCACGGCCCCAAGTCACTAATCAGCCGTGTGGTCCACCTGCCTCGCGTTTCGTTTTCCCATGTTTGCTGCCACAAGGTTAGGGTTCTTCTCCGTTCATCTCGGCTGACGGTTTCTCTCGCCGACTCCCCCCTACGTAATTACACACTTTTCCGTTCGTCTGCAAGTAACTTAATAGGTACCACCTACCAGATTACCTGCACTGCAGGTTCAGAGACAGTGCGATATCCAGACGCTATCCACAAAGCAACTTGCTTCTGCCAGACGCCAGACTCCTGCCAGACGCCTTCGGTGCGCCTCTTTACTAAGAGCGTCAGCCCAAACCTCGGAGCCATACAAGAGCGCTGACTCCATTGCACTCATCAGTAGACGTCTTTTGCTCGAGGTTTGTCCCCACGTGTTGGCCATAGGGCGACTGAGAGCCGATACTCGCAGGGAAGCCTTATCCGCTGATGCTCGAACCTGCTCGAAAAAACTCATCTTCGAGTCAATCATCAAACCAAGGTATCTGATTAATTCTTTCGACACGGTGATCATTTCTCCCACCCGAACGGGAATAACACGAGGGATCCGCTTCTTGGTGAGGACAACAACCTCGGTCTTTTCATGCGCTAGGCTTAGCCCACGATCTGTCAT
The DNA here is from genome assembly GCA_954870665.1 of Stratiomys singularior. NCBI lineage: Eukaryota > Metazoa > Arthropoda > Insecta > Diptera > Stratiomyidae > Stratiomys > Stratiomys singularior. The sequence goes on along the minus strand of OX940879.1, from coordinate 60,191,754 downwards.
CCACTCGCTCACTCGGCGTATTACCGCACCCAATTTGAGCTGCGTCTGTCCGACAGTACGTCCGGCGACTAGTACTGCTACGTCATCTGCGTAGCAAACCAGGCGCGACTCCCCCGGTAACTGCAGCCTCAAAAGCTCATTGTACGAGACATTTCAGAGGTCCGGGCCCTGAACGGAACCTTGCGCCACCCCTGATGTCAAATCAATTCTTCGCTGGCCTCCTAATGTGTCATAGAGGAGTTTCCGGTTTTTGAGGTAGTCCTTCAATATCCGTATCAGATACCTCGGCACCCTGAAATATTCCAGAGCACCAAGAATATCTGTACATCTAGCAGAGTTGAAGGCATTTCTCACATCTAGAGTTATGAGCAGTACTATTCGTCTCGAGTAATGATTGTGGGCTTCTGTCTGCTGGACCGCGCTCACTACCTCTGCTTTTGCACCAATTGTGGATCGACCAGCCCTGAAGCCGTACTGCCGAGGAGACAGATCCCCGGCAGTTCGAATGGCTTCTCCAAGTCTTTCTCTAATGAGCTTCTCGAGTACCTTCCCAGCGGCGTTCAGCATACATAGGGGCCGATATGTAGATGGTTGCTCCGCGTTCCCCTTCCCCTTCCCCTTGTGGATCAGCACGAGCCACGCCTCTTTCCAGCAATTCGGAAACACGCCCTGCCGCAAGCAGGCACTGAAAGTGGTGAGCAGCTTTTCAGGACAAAGTTGATGTGCAAGCTGTATCACTTCCGCTGGTATACCGTCGGGTCCTGGGGCCTTTTTCGATTTTAAAGCTTTTACCGCATCATTCAGTGGGCATTCTCCGAGACATTCAACATCTGCATCATCGGGACGAATAGGATGCATAGAGAAGAGCGCTCTAACAATCTGGTCCATTTTTTCCGTTTCAAGGACACAGGGCCTCCTTGCAGCTCCTAGTTTCCGCATGGCAAGCTTGTAACCCAGCCCCCACGGGTCTCTGTCGATGTCCTCAACTAGGTTGCGCCAGCAGCGAGCCTTGCTTTCGTTAATTAACCTACGGAGAACTTTTCTAGCCGACCTGTATGCCAGCGTTCGGGAGTGTGAGTCGTCTCGATTTCTTAAACGTTGAGATTCGCGGCGGAGTTTGTAACATTCTCTCCGCTTTTCAGCGATTTCTGCTGACCACCAGTATGCAGCAGGCTTATTGTGTCGAGGCCGTCGCCTGGGCATAGAGCAGTCGCACGCATTCTTGATGAGCCTCATAGTGGAGTTCACTATGTTTTCAACTTAGGCTCCCCCCGTTACCGTCATAGTTTCACCTCTCATAAGATCTACGGCGAACGCGTCCACACCTATTTTAGATATATTCCAACCTACAGTTGAGGATTGGGTTGCTACGCGTCGAATAACACACTCACCAATTGCGAAATCAATGTACTGATGATTGCTCGCCGAGTAGTCCTTCAGTACCCTCCATCTGTGTATCCTAGAAACTAAGGACTCCGAAGCAAATGTCACATCCGGAATAGTTCCCAAGCAGCCTCCCCGTCGAAAAGTGGGTGTGTTCCCAACGTTCATGATGACAAGTTGCCTCCTAGCCGCCATTTCTAGGATTCTTTTTCCTCTCGGGTCTGGAAGAGGCATTCCCCATTCTATCGCCTTCTATACCCCGACAAGGATTCGGCTTTCCGTGCTCGAGGCAGCTTCCTCCAGTTCATCGAGCCTGCTCTGAAAACACGAAATTGACTCATTCGGCGTGAAAAAGACGCTTATGAATGCCAAATCGGCGCATTTCGGCCAAATCGGCGGTGCCGGATCGATCACAATACCATCCAGCTTCCTCTTTGTTGTGGTGTTGCTCAGATATCAGCAACAAGTCAACTTTTTTCTCTCTTGCAACCTGGTCTAGTAAATCTTGCGCGGTTGAGCTACGGTGTAGGATGATTTGCAGGACTTGGATCATGTCTTTGCTCTTTTCTTGCTTAGTGCCTCTTTGAACTCCTGGCACCTTCCACTTCCTGGAATATGAGCCAGATCTTCAGACTTCCGTCCCTTATCTTTGCACAAGATGCAACTGAGTTCGTTTGGGCAGTCTTTCGCCTTATGGCCGGAAGTGCCACACCTGTAGCACAGTTTGCTTCGATCTGCCCCCTTGCAGTTCAAGGAGATGTGTCCAAAGCTAAGGCACTTGCAGCATCAAGTTAGGGCTACCCTCTGACGTATCCTGCACACAACCCAGCCGACTTTAATTTTCTCCTTGGCCAGGAGTTGCACAGCGTCTTTCTCTGGGATGTCTATTATTGCTGCCCTTTGTCCTCTAGGGTTGGTAGGCGTTAGCCTTACCCTAAAGCTCTATGCCGTAGGAAGAATTAGCCTAATGAAATATTCTACTTCTTATGCATCCGCAACGCAGTCAAGGTCTCTTATCTCCAAAGAGGCCATTGGCTGTAATGTCGAGATAACTTCTTTAGAGCCAAGAATGTCCTTGACAGCGCTCTCGAACAGTCCCTTGTCGGTGGATTCCGCTCCGAGTTCTACGAAGAGACCGCCTGTTCTGGTTGCTCATAGCGTTCGTATACAGACACCGTTTTTTTCGGGTTCCACATTTTGCCTGATTTCCTTGAGGACCTCGGCGTAAGTTCTCCCATCTGCAGGCTTGATGAGTAGAGCATCCTTTTTTGGCATTGCGCTATGTTTCGTGCCTTCTTGCTTTTCGGGCGCCTGTTTGGAATCTTTTGTTGTCGCGTGGTGTATCTTCTTCGCAGCCTTCTGTTGCGATTTAGAGCGCCCCAATTGAAAGCCATCATTTTTCTCCTCCCCTTGACTGATGTCTCCTGTCTCGACTGTTATCGGCCCCTTCGCCATTTTCCTACGGTCAGGTTTAAGTGGGCTACATGCCGTCCGAGTAGCATTTTCGGTGAAGGGAGTTTTATTTTCTGGAACCACGTACGAGGTGTAACATCTTACATTTTTAAAGTAATTTATAATCAATTTTGAATTGAAACCCCGTCAATGTTTAAATGGTTTTAGATGTTATTCTTCGGATGGTAACCTTTATGAGGAAATTAAAATTCAGTCAACTCTGATTTTCTGCATCCATTGATATGTCAAAACAAAAAGTATTTGGAGCTCATATTTAATTATTTTTCGTCATTATAAAGAAAAAGATTTAATATTCCGGATGCTTGATTTTCTTGTGATCTGCAATAAATAAAACAATTACGCATATGATACAAACTATATATTATTTAATACTTGTTAAAATAGTAAGAAATGCGATGTTTGTGCCCCGGAGTTTACACTGTCTTTTCAATATTCACTAGAATATTTTGCTAGAGAAAAATTGTTTGTTCACCTCTCTATTTTCTCTCGATTTTATAAAACTATGAGTAAACCTAACACATTTGTTCAAATAACTTTCACGAGAGTCTGTGCTGAGACTGTACCGTAAGGCTTGCAAAGTTTCTTGATATTTTTATTCATGAAAAGGATTCTCGATCGGGCTCGATGACGCCTTGATAAATTTATCCTATGAAAAAGACGGTAATAGTCAAGCGGGTTCAAAGTCAAAGGCAATATGTGTAAACACAAGTTGCGCGCGAGTCATCATATTTTGTTGGAAAATGAGTATGCCTTTAGATTCTTATAGGATTTACTGATAACAATCTTACTCTAGACAGATATAGACTAAGCTCGTATACAATAGAGGCTTTCCAGATGTTCCAAGGCAAGAATAATCGATCGAGGAGGAATTGACTACTTTATGGATATTGTAAGACATATTTTTCGCATTACCTCAAACATTTCGCACTATCTCGAAAGTAGTAGCTTACTTAAACCCGATATTGTAATATCTGCATGCCCTTTTTAAACTAGGCAATGATATACATCTGTCGTTACAGACTTTATAATTCGAACGATGCTATAATTAGTGCGGATTCGAATGACCATTCTGACAACTTAGGAAGACATTATTAAGACATGTTACAGAGCAATCAAAAATAGTATCAGGGTCTGTCCAACCCTCTGTTACACACAATAATTTTTGCGTCACCCACCAGTTGTGTCCTATCAACATGAGGTATAAAATACGTGCTTGGTCAGGTGGGGTTTTATTTGATCCTCCCATCGACTTTTAACGTCCAAAGCGTTAGCATTTTATCATCCCTGCAACAAAAAATTTTCTCACATTAGAGTAAAGATTTCCTTAAAAATGTAAATATATCTTTGAAATTGAAATGACTTATCCTTTCATCCTTACATTGATTTATTACTTAAAATTGCTGAAATTTAATTTAGTTTACTTTAAAATTCAATCGCTGGGCTATCTATCGGCTATCTATCTACGGTCCTTTGCCCCGCAATACGTTTTGCCTCGAACTCGAGTAACCTCCTCTCGTATAGACCCACAGCTGGCTTTTTAAATAGAAATTGGTTGAGTTTCCTCATTTTGTATGCTCCAGTGCAAGCCCAAAGGATTGTACGCTTAAGTAATCCTAAACTGTCCAATGTTATTTTGATACTAACTGTGATGGGGCACATTATGAACTTCCCTATTGGTTACTAACTACTTCCTGAAAAGAGGTATAAAAAGATGGGATGCATGAGTTTTTTTTCACACATACTGGTGGGTGATACACATCCCCAAATACATTGTTCGTTCAGCGCATTACACCACATAGTTCTTTTCTATGTCTGTTTCGCTTTAGATAACAACATCTTCTACTTTTGGTAATAAAAAGCTAACGAGTCCAGGTACAGTTGAAGACTTGATCTAGTTAAATAGAATAAGTGCTCAATTAAGCACACCAATAATATGTCACCAAAGAAATTCACCTCGCTTCAAAATTTAAATTCATCTTCGATTACGAAAATATCAGACTATATTCATGAATATTCTATATTCATGAATATTGAATATTCATGAGATAAGAGGCTAGAATTGAACTTTATGGGACCCCCCGAATCATAACTATAGGGTTTGGACCTATCACCATAAGATACCTCAAAAGCTATGTATCGCCTTATAAAGCAGCCTACTATTTTTGTGGCATTGAGCTGAAACAGTTTCATAAGAAGTCCATCGAAACTTAGTTTACTCTTTAAAGTAACTCCAACCCCCCCCCCCTTTTTTTTCACAAGAGATATTGGACGGAGGACGAAAATATACTAAATCTGTGATACCAATCTCATGAGGAATAGCAAATATGTTGGCATAATCCAAAAAAATGAACAAAACAAGTATGGAGAAGACACATTTTAAAGAAAACAGTTTGTTTTCTTGAGTTCTACTCAAGTCCTTTTCCTCTTCGCCAAACAAATGAAGCAGGGTCTTCACAGGCTTTTGAAATAAATCTCATGGGAATGTTTCCAATGGAGTCAGCAAAGTTTCCTTGATGAAAAGCCATGGGTATTAAACGGTTATAAGTGAACACATCTGGCAGCTGCATCTGACCACTTATTTTACTTATTACAACGAACGTACTGGGACTAGACTGTGTTTGGCACTAATGTTTCCTATATTCTAAAAGAGAAGCGGATTCCACTGATTTTCCAAGTTAACTACATTCAAGGTGTGATTTAACATACTTGAATGTAGATTTCTGAGGTTTCCACACCTGTAATGAAGCTACATAGTATCTTATTTTAAATCTATAAAACGCACTTGTCTGGAGGATTTTTTCGCAAAAATCCTTAAAGTGATAAGATTATGCTTTAAATTTATACGATTGATTCCCACTTCAATTTCGACCTGTACATCCAAATATCATTAAGTCCTCTACTCATGTCAGCACTAACCATATCCCAATTGATAATCCCATAAATAAATGGGATAAAAAGTTATGCATATGTTACATCAGCTCTACAAAATGCCTTCAGACTCAGCGGCCAGAAAGGAATTCTCGTCTAGAAAGGATGCATGGGAGTCACCGAGAACCGCAAATGAATCAAACTTCTCAGAGAAAGTATGAAAACTTTCACGTCTTCAATGAAAGCCTCTACCTAATACCCGTATTTTTTCCGAAAAATGTAAAGGAGTATCTTGCCAAAAGTGAGCTTAATATGATGACGTCTATACACTTTCGACTTGAATAAAAGTGTCTTTGAACTTTAAGGTGTTTCATGAAAGCCATAGACACTCGAAAGACTCGGCCTATGCTATCACCCCTTAGAACTTTGGTTTCCCCATGTTAAGGTCATGTTTGCTGTTCGAAATTTTCGCTGAGAAATATGGTACATATATGCATGTTAAAGTATTCTTAGACCTATTTTGACGAAGTTCCATATCGAATAGCATTTTGAAATGCGTATCGTTTTTTTTTATATTCCTATGTTCGTATCCTCTTGATGAGAAACCGATTTTTTCAAAAAAGCAACCATCGAAATCTTCAGAACTTCCATCTTGGTCAGTTCTGTGGTTATTTTTCAAACGTCTCACCATTTTCCAAGCGCAGTGCAATGAGAATTTAAGCATCTAATACAACATAACAAAACAAACTTCGAAATGTATTCGCACTTGATTGTTTGAAACGATTTTACTTTCGATTTATTTATAAAAAAATGATTAAAATTTGATCAAAGTTCCTCCACTCAGTTCAAAACTTACGTAAAACTATAAAACGAAAATGAAAAGACGTATTCGAATTGAAATAAAGTGAGGATGTTATAAAAGAAGAAAAAAAAGTTTAAAGAGAAAATAAAAGATAAGTAAAACAAAATCATACTTTCTTCGGTTTTCAATCTATTACAAAAGCTCAAATTTCACAGATAGTATTCTACATATAAAATTTAAATGAAACGCCCTTTTTTTGCAGGTGAGGCCGTCAAGATGATCCTCGAAAAGAAATTCGGTGAAGATTGGGCAAAGAAACTGAAAATCATCTATGCTGGTGATGACACAACCGATGAAGAGGCAATGAAGGTAGTTACAAATTTTTATTTGAACCATGTCAAATACTTTCAATAAAAAACCATTTATTTCATTTTTAGGTTCTTAAGGGTATTGGCAAGACTTTCCGTGTTTCTGAACAACCTAACTTGAAAACATACGCCGACTTCCAACTGAAGACGCCAAACGAAGTTTCACTCTTGTTGACATGGGTTCTACAACATTTCCCAACAAAGAAACAACAAAAGTGAAGTGCTTATGATTTCCTTCTTATTTATGCAAGATTATTTATTTTTTATGAACATATTCATTTATTTTAAATATAATTGATCGCTAAATTTAATTAACAAATTTAAAATAAAGAGAAATATTTTCGACTCGTGTTTACTTACTTTAATACTTTTACTTAATAAAATTTAAAAAAAACAGAAATTTATTTATACGTATCATCATCTGAAAGTTTTGGAACGAATGGCGTCAGAAATTTTAAATTTCCCGCAAATTTTATAGATAAAGGCATCACTAACTTGCGTTTGAATATAAAAAAATTAAAGCTTTTCCAATTGACTGTAAAAAACACACAAACCAGATCCATAGAATTTTTTTGGAACAGCCTAATTTGGGCGGCCTTGGATATATCTGATTTTTCCCGAATGTGCAGTAAAGACATAGCGTAGCTACATACTGCATTAACACTCTCTGACAAATTCTTTCAGACAGAGATAGAAAGAGCCAAATGGATTTTTTTATCTAATTGCATTGAGAAGGGTAGAATAAATTACAAGAGAATCAGATGAAATTTACAAATACAATTCTACATATTTTGCTCGAATACCGTTTCGTTAGAAGCTTGCTCGAAGTGTTAGCGCTTTCTAGAGGAAGAGACTATATCTTCCTGATTCTTGAAAGAGAAAGATGTTTAAAAGGAAACTTAATTTTGAGTACCAACTTCCAATGACGGTAACTTTCGCATAAAAACGAGAATTTAACATATGACTAAATAGATGTCTATCTCTCTCAACAAGCTGACATTGGAAATGATTGAGAAAGTGATAAGATATCGAAAAAACATGGAATCATATGAAACTCCGCCAATCACCAGATTGAAAAGCCTAATTCTCACACGCTAGAACAATATTTATTGGAGATTTCAGGACAATAATCATCCCCCATTGGCTAAGCTGAAATTACATCTTTAGAATTCTCGGAACTTGATCCGATCTTCTGACGTGAGCGAGGTTAGCAATCAATACCTGGAGAAAGTTAGGGGTATTAGCCCACAGGCCCCAGTTAGGGTTTTTACGATAGTAAAGTAAATTTCTATATTACTATATTACGATAGTATAGTATTAAGATAGTATATTTCGTAAGAAGTCGCGAGTGATACTATCAAATCTCGAAGTCACTACCAGTGAGATAAATATTCTAGATAGGGCGGGTATCGATATCAACAGGGCATGCACGAGTTTGACCTCTTTGGTACGCATTTTGAATCGGCTTATTTACCCAGGGACTGGGCAACGAGGGACTCTAGTCTTCAAGGAATATTTAAAAATGCTCAGTTCTACACGAATAAGTGACCAATGAAAGTGAATGCGCAAATGTGCAAAACGATTTTGTTACCCCTGTTGTGTACCCAAATGATGAGACAATTTTTTTTATTAAACTCCTTTATTTCTAATAACAAAAAGAAGTTCAAATTGTTCTGCTCGTTAAGGACACTAAACCAAGACTGTCCTTTTTAGAAGAAAAGAAAACTGAGTGACTCGCCCAAGTGAGGCAAGATGAAATGACCGCTCGCAAGGGTGTGGTCTCGAGGTAGAAGTAGGGGTAGACTCAAAATTAGGAAGGGATGAATTTAGGTCTGAGGATTAGAGAAGGCGTAGGAATAGATAAATATGTATATTATATGGGATGTTTACATAACACCCCCCAATCTACGTGTGAGCAGCCAAGATCTGCAAAGTAATTGGAAAAATTTCCACGGTACATCTGTTGAAGGTAGCTCAGAACGAGTTTCGAATAAGTCCTGTTTTCCTGTGTACGAAACCTCATAGTTCATCTGGATCAGTACTTTAACTACAATTATGTTCTTATGTGTTCTTATGAACATCATACTAGGTAAAGCGCAACAAGTTTTCATGTCTCTTCGGCAAGTTTTCTACTTAAGATACGTTGACCACAAGCTGGATGTAATCTGCTAAGGGACTCCGCTTCAACAAGAGCTGACATTAAGTGTCAGATTTGGTTTAATCAGATTGCTGGTATTGTAAAAGAGCTGCGAGTTTTCGAAAGGAAACGTCGCCATGCATGCACCAACCTTGAGAAAAATCCTGAAATAGATTGGAAACATAAAATGACAAACCGAAGACTTAATCAAGCTGCAAATGTGACGAAGAAGTATGAAGATTGATATATTCTTGATGAAACTTTTTAGAAATCATATCGCGAATTCTGTGACCCAGAGCCAAAATCCTTGGATTTCGCAACTATTCCACCCTATAAACGAGTACATTGAGATTTCTGTCATAACGGGGTTCATACCTTTCGTAGCGTTTATGTATTTAGAGAGGAATCTATATGTTTTTGATTATGATGGTAGCTCGGTTATATACCATGAATATAGATGGACAACGATAAAAGAATAGAATATCCTTCGAATATGAGCGCAAGGGTTGAATACTGGAGTGATGGAAACACAAGGTTGCACGGCATGCTGAAGTTGATCGCACTGAATGACAATACCTAAATTGCTCGAGTAAATAGATAGTCCTCGGAAGCGATGACAATTTGCCTAGCCTAAACAAGTTTACCTTCAGCAAAATGGAAAAACAGAAGGATGTGGTGTTCTTACGTTTGTGTTTCTTTAGAGGGCAAGCAAGTGACCTGCATAAAATGTCGTGTTCGTCTGCCGAAATGCCTAAAAAGACATTTTAGCCCTATATGCTGAGAAAATAAACGAGTCGGGTTAGATGCGTTTTATCATACACTATGCACCCTAAATCACACCCCGAAAATGATACACTGCTACACGCGTTTGTGAACGATGCAAGGAAGCAGACAGGAATAGACGGAATTTCGTTCGGAGAACAAAAAAAACATTTCGATCCCAATATGGGAACTATTATCATTTCCTACAATGTGGGATGTTCCTGTGATGTATTTGTAGATAAGACGTACGTTACAGCTACATGGAAAGAGGAAATATTTGCTAAATTGAAAACACTGGTTAAACGAAACTATTGACTTATATCATTTTATAGTTATCTGTCCTGAAACTAGTCTAGTCTACTCTAGTCAGCTAGCTGTAATACCTACCTGAATAAACACGTACGTCCAAGCTTGCCTTACTTAGTACGATTTTAACATCATTTCATCCTTGTTGATTAAATGTAGAATTAGATGCGCTCCGTAGGTGAAGGATATGTCTAGGACTTTTTAAAAAGTGCAGGCCGCTGCTCCGGTCTAATTCCTCCTGTTCGTGTTTATATCAACGTAGGTAAGATAACGACAAACGCATATCCATTTCTCAAGCCGTTGCGATGCCGAAAACAAACGACTTTAATATGCCAATTGAATAAACCACGCTGATTCAAACAACATTATTTCAAATCTACGGCACGTTGAACTCTAACAAACGAGGCAACATTTATATCCTTTTTCAGAAGTTTTTGGTAGATCAATTTTTCCATTTTCACTTACAACATTGTAAGTGATTTATACCCTTGCTAAGCTAACTCAGCGAAGACTCATGGGTGCGGAAGTTCTGGAACAAGTTTTGTCTACCAAAAACTTCTGAAATTAATAAAGCCAGACCAAAGGCAATTTGGAATATAGGAGAAGTTCAAAGCTGTAGAGCAATATTCATAACTAGTAAATAACCAGTCGACATCCACCTAAGCTGGTAGTGCCAATCGATGCGTCCCGGCCTGTGAGTTGGCACCTGACGAGAAGCGACAGGGATGCGTGTTCGAAACCAACTTAAGCTCTTTCCATCTTTCTAAAATACTTACATCCTACGTATAGAAATCTTACCTCATTCTTTCTTTACGAATCCTTTCATTCCTAGAATGAAAGGATCCGTAAAAAGAGGGACCCGATAATAGAAATGACAAATGAATATTTTCAAGTTGATCATATTCAACACCTGAACTTTGAAATTCTTAACGTTCATCACAAAAATAATGGCTTCCGTCAAATTAATTTTGTTTATTTTTTGTATTTTATTGTTATATCAATAACCAATGTTGAAATTTCATTTCCCAAGAGAACTAGATTTCTTCAAATGTTACGAAATATTTCGACTTTGATGTATTGGCCGAGATCTATACAATCAGGTCAACAATATTCCGATTCTATAATATATTTTAGAAAGAGTTGGGGTTTTCGAGTCACTAAGTCGAAATTACATCACATTCTCAAATTTCGATGCGCGCCATGAAAGAGGATTGTGCAAAATAGAATCGTAAATTTTCAAATAAACATATGCAGTCGCTCACACTCAAAGTCGGACAACCAACTTTTTTTAAAATATACATAAAATGCAGGTTAAAATTACAACAATTTAATTTCATGTTAAGTGTGTTGTAAGTGTTTTTATTCGTAAATTAGCCAAAAATGCTGAAAATCTCAGAAAACCCACTTTCCAATAATGACATTTGCTGATGAAGATCTCATGGATGTTGCCATATCGTCTCCCATACACTACACTTAGGCCACCACTACGGAATTTAACAAAAGCACAGGGTACTAGGCTATATCTTAACCATCCTGCAAACCAAGCAATTCAGTAAATTTCATGTTTTTGAAAATTGTGAATGGATTGAAAAAACCACTATGCAATAAGCGTTGATACCGGATTTCTAGCCTATACAAGATCATTGACATACCCTTTTTTAATCATTCTAATTTTGAAACAGCGTTGGAAGAGAATTCAAATTTATAGATGAATCTCAAACACTTTTTCCTCTTTTTCTCATTTCTTTGTGTTGATCGAATAACCAGAATTCGCTATAGTGAATAATGATGAAAAACAGTATAAAATGTGATTTTAATTGTAGTTCTCGAAGGAATGTCGAACTTGTATTCTTACATAAAGCGTCATAATAATCCACCATCTTAACGAATTCGGTTCTGTTCTATTATTCTTAGGACGAAAGATTCTCTTCTTAAATAACTCCACTTTTCAGAATTTTCAGAATGTTCAGAGTTACTTAGTAAGATGAATGCCTTACAGACACTAACAAAGAGTTGATGCGGAAGCTGTATATCATATATAATCTTGTGTTAATCTCAATCTTGCCTTCATCTTTTTTAACTAATTGACGCCCAAATTATTTATTTTTTTTTTATGATCTTGTCTTTTTCTGAATGTTTTCTAGTAAGATAAAATTCTTCAGTAAATTTTTCAGTGAAAACGACAGAGGTATGTTCCTATCTTTCCCATTCTACCGAAATGTTCCTACAAAAGTGAATTAGAAATTTTTTTTAATTTTCAGATACCTTCTCCGCGTCTCCTGCCGATATATAAGCCACGCAACATTATTAGCCTAGTCGTCGAACGATCGAACTTCTCATTAATTTTTTTAATTTAAATTGAAGTCATTAATTTTCCTATTACTGTCTATAAACATTAAATGTTTTAGTACTACTACAATACTGAGTTTCCACGAAATGAGTTGTTAGCTGGTCAAACTCTGACAATTTAAAACAATGTGGGGTTCGAATCATTCAAGGCAGGTAATACAAATCAAAATCACACACAATCAAAATAAAAGCAGGGATTTCAAGAGCCAAGAAGTTCACTCATGAAGTTGAACGAAAATTAATTTTTTAATTTTAAATTAATAAACTATTTATACAAAAAATTAGATCACATAAAACTTTTAGCCTATGGTATACACTTAAAACTAGCAAATGATATTACACAAGATGGTGACCAAATAGAATTAACCATGCATAAACTAAGAATAGCGTATGAATTTGAAAAAATTAGAAAAGAAGATAACTTACGAGAAAAACAAATCAAATCCCAAAATGAAAGATAAACCAACAACCAAAATGTTATCCAATTTTCTAATTAATAATACCAATATTATTTTACAGAAGAAGAAATGCAGCTATTAAATAAAGGACTCCACTAGAAGATCTAGTCACCGATATCGAAGCTGCAATCAAATGGCTCAACGAAGACACAAAAGGTACAATCCGAACCGACATATGGAAAGTCATAAGGCAATCAACTGGGGCCAACATCAGATTCATCAATTCAATCAATTGGGCCGACGAAAATAGTTTCCAAAGAGGAATTTATTTTAAAACAACTTAGGAACAAAGATGTTTTAAACAAAAAGCAGGAGTACGATCTAATAGTCGAGAAAAAGCTACGAAGCGGCAAATTGCTTTAAATTAAGGACCAACCCCTTAGATCAGTCAGTTAAAAGGGTTGACAAAGTATTAAAAGAAGCCAGTAACTAATTTGACAATATGAAAGAACTGAGGATGCCAAATCCATCATTACCTAGGATGAGATACCAACCGAAAACCCACAAGCCAAATATGGAATACCGTGAGATCATTGCGGACAGCTATTCCTCGACCCACAAAATTGCAAAATGGCTAATCTTAGAGTGCAAAAAACTGGACAAAATAGAAGTTGAAAGATCTGTAGAAAATTCGCTCGAGTTGATTAATAAGCTACGGGATGTTAAAATAAATGAAAACGAAATTTTAGTGTCGCATGATGTTAAAGAATGTTCCCAAGTACATCGACAAAAGAGGTAACGTATGAATTCGAAAATTGGTTGTAATAATGGGACAGTACACCCCAGTGGAGGAAAAAAGTTGAACAATATGGAAAGTTAGCAAGGCTGTGCATGCGTGAATGCTATTTTCCCTTTCGAAATAAGTACTACGAAGTTGCGAAGGGTTTGGCAACGGTTAGACCGCTATCCTCGGAACTAGCCGAACTTTTCATGTCCAGTATAGAAGAAAGAATTTCCGAAAATAATTTAAAAATCCCGCTAACCGATGAATGAATACGACAGTGAGGTCATAGATAACATAATGAAGACGAGAACTCTCAAATCTCTTCGCAGCTTACAAATCAATTGACTCTAAACTAAAGAATCAAATATCGATACCATATTCCCACTTTTTCGGCAGTTAAGCTGGCGTACTGACAAAGCATGGAATCAAAGCGGTTGGAACTAGTCGCAGGAACAAAATTGGAACCCATCTATGCTCCGAAAAAGACAAAAAGCGAAAATTAAAAACAGGCGGGGTATATCATATTACGTGCCCGATATGTGAAAAAAGCTACATTTGACAAACAATACGTCTGGTATCGGTTCGATTCAAGGAACATAAGTAGGAGGCGGAGTCACTTCGGAAAAACGACAAAAAGGAAAAAAAATTGGCAGTTGTGGAACACGTAATTAAAGAAGATCACCCAATAAACTTCGAGGATTTAGATACCATTAGGACAGTTAATAATATCTGCAAATTATATTAGAAAAATATCTCCGAAAAAAAGGCTTAATGAGAATTTAGGAAATAATAGTAGTAAATTAATTAAATTAATTAAAACAGATACGATTTTTTCTTGGGAAGTGAATAGAAAGTAGGTAAAACTTGAGTGTATAAATGGGCGAAGATTTGTTACTTATAAGTCAGTTGTACTGATGGATTTAATCCATGCGTTAAATCACAACTAATTGAATTTCTGCATTGGACTTTTTCATTTCTTTGCTTAAACTTCCAAGAAAAAAGGGATTAATGCCTTTTGCGGAAACGCCGACATACTGCTCTTATAAGCTGAATTTGGTTTTTATTCTTGCTAATTCCACATAGAAACGCAAAAAGTTATATATCAATTAACTTTTTACTAGGTCTAAGAGACTGTACCACTTGTCTGCGAATCTAGTAGTTTAATTCTTATGTATATAGGCTTAAAGTTCACACAAGCCTGTTTGGTGACAAGCTTCTTCTTCATCACAATTGAACTAATGCACTTCAGTCATTTGTCAATGAGAGCGATTGCTTTCTTATTGATCCAATTCTTACAGATTACACAAACCGAGAACCAGTGACTCATTGATATTTCATGCATGCAACGATAACTTATCCAAAACACTTACATATTGCCACCTAGCAGTTTGGAGTTGAGTGTGACAACCTGGTCGTTTATGGAAGGAAGCAATGTAACAAATTTCAAAAGAGTGGTGAGCAAATGAAAATCCAATTTTCAACATGAAAAATTTGTTCAATTTAAAACAAATTGTTTGTCGTGTAATGTCATCACCTCTACCTAGAGCATCTGCTTAGGTTTACCAGCGTGAAATTCTTCCATATTTGGTGTCTGTATGCACTCTCTCATATGCGTTTGGTCCCATAGCGATCATGTATTGCATAAACGTCGCCATATTAACCCTCATTGACCCCAGAAAGCCTTGAGGACCTTTAAGCCTCGAATACAATCCCTACAAAACCACTTCACAAAATGGGCCCTATCCATTAAAGCTGCGAAATGCGAACTAATTTGATTTCGTAATGCCTCCAGGAAAGGCCACCGATTGGCACCGTCAGGGAGTAAAGAGCTCATCCTACATATCGACAACTCCCCCATGCACTAAAGAACACTATAAAATATTTAGGCGTCCCATTCCACCGTTGCCTCAAATTCAACGCGCGTGACCATTTCCAAAGCAACCATAGCCTCTGCAGCGCAGGTACCACTACTCTCCAGCAGATCCGTCAACATCGGTACAAAGCTGCTCATGTATAAAACCAGGTATCAGGCCGATAATATCATACTGCTTCCCGATTTGGCTAACGATCTCGGCCACCGTCGCCGAAGAGCTACAGATTTTCGAAAGAAAGATGCTTAGGAAGTGCCTTTTCAAATACCGAAAGCCTTATAAAAAGTACTACCGTAGCAGTATTCTCTACGACGAAACAAAAATCAAACCCATTCTCAATTATAAGATTGAGTCAACTTGAGCTATGTGTAAGTTAAAATAAGAACATTGTAATCATCACACATAAAAGCTTTACGAGCAACAGATAAGTAAAACTTCAACTCAAATCTAACATAAGAACCGGTTACGACCAGATTTTCCCTTTCCAAAAGCTGTTTGACAATTTTTTGCTGTCAAACATTTGCCATAGCTAGTTATAAATGACATGTATGTATAAAGCCTCAATAAATATATCTATCTATCTATCAACCCTCATTAAAGGTAGATGCTGCTAATAAGCCACAATTGTATCAATAATTGAAGTACCACTCACTGATTTTCCTAAAAGTTGATGAATGCTCTCATTTTTTAGAGTAAAACCTCCATGAAATCGTTTTAAATGTCCATCCCTGCTCACGTCCTGATAAATCGGTTTAAAAGCCTCAAGGCCCAGATACAATACAGCGTGACGGCGATGCGATTCTCGCTCGTCGTCGCGCAACGCTTTAAATTTACAATGGACGCGATGCGAGGAAGAATAATATTCATATGAAAAATGTCAAATTGGTGACGTTTCAAATGAAATTTGATAAAAAATTGTTTTTGACTTTTTCAAAATTTGAATTTGGAATTTTCCTTCGTTTGGCAAACAATAGCCTCAACAAGGATGCACGAAATTTTTATTTAAAATTCATTCCGAATAACCCTCGTACTTAAAAAGTAATAAAGGCGTTTGAATTTCAAATTTCATTTACGCGCCATGGAGCATCTGACAAACGTCACGCACCTCGTTGCGAGGAATTTTCGTTTTTCCGAATATTTCTCGTCTTGCATCGACACATCGCAATCATTGTAGTCATATACAAATGCATGTTACGAAAATTGCTTGACTTTTGCTGCGAGACTCCCGTCGCGCTCTCGCATCGCCTTCTCGCAGTATTGTATTTCGGCCTTTAATAACATCGTTTAGAAGTAGATTTCAACTGTGTTTGAGAGAGTTTAGTGATTTTGAGGCTGCAGCCTTCGGCCATTCACACCAAGATTCATCGCCACTGATGGCCATTTATTATGCTACAGTTTTTTATCGGTCGAGCAGTAGTGAAAATAAGTAGTGACCAAATGGCCCCTTCATTTTCTACACAGAATCGTGATTGCGTCCGATGGCAAGGCGATAGTGAATTTTTAATTTATCAATCAGTTGAACTGTTTTTTCAGGTTTTCGTTTTCGTATAAACCACAGTATTTTTCAACTTCTGCTCAACACAACATGTACATATATACAGTACATACTGAAAGTATAGAGCATTAGTATACTTACAAAGCCCCATGGACGAACAACGGGATTTACGGATACTATGAGCACTAAGCCACCTCACCAAATGCCGTCGCGCATAACTGAACGCAACACCATATCGGAGCAACGAACGCTTAAAGTTATATACTTTAGTTAATTTTGCTTCAGTTTATTTCCCATTCTTCTTTAGTTAGGATAAAAACCTTATAAGAGATCTTTGTGTTAGCATTCTACCAAACTCCCTTTTACTAGACGGGATATTCTCTCTGTTTATTTGAAAATGCCGAGGTGTCCCACAGGCGAGGTCAGACAGTCCGTTTATTAATTTTAGTTTGATGCTCGCAAATGGTACCTTCCTGGAGCTGAGTTAATAGGGAGTATACTTTTAGGTATCATTTCTTTGAAATGCGCCTGTCATGCCATGAAAATTTCGTCATCTGAACTAAAGTCACAAACATTACAATGTTTTCTTGTTATGATTCCATCACTTGTTTTGTTTTGATTCACATTTTACTACTCAAATACTCAAACAATATTTCGTTCACAAATCCATAAAATTACGAAATAACATCACATCAAGTTCCCCATCATCAACAAGTTTGTGTCGCCCATGGACACAGAAGAATTGACTTAACGGAAATGTTAACTCCACACGAAGATCTTTTCCCGAAGAAATAAGCCCCGCCCATCTTTTAAACTGTCACTGATATTCATCTTCAGATTTAATTTGCTCGAGCCTAATGAGCATGGTAAAATTGTAATGTTAAGCTGATATCAAGGCTACACTACGCTTATCAAATATGTTCCAATCAATAATTCCGTTTTTAATGTTATTAATGAGAATATCCTTGTGCTTAATGAGAATTAGAAATGCTCAATATAAGCGTTTTCACATTTTTAATTAACGTTGCGACCGATTTCATAATAATTGTAACATTCAAGTAAATGTGGGAGTTTCCTCTTTATTTCATCAAATTCTTCCTTTTATATACAAATTCATATCACTGATGCAAACTAGACTTATCCCGAATAAAACAAGAAAACCTACCCTTAATAAAACTATCTAATCCTTAGAGCAATAAATAAATAACTTTTTCCTGGTGCGCTAACATCAAAGAAACCAATGAAAGGATTATCATGAAATTTCCAATATGTTAATTTTTGGATATTTTCCCTTTGACCCTAATAAAACCCTTTCGTTTATGCGGTTTATGCGTTTATTTTCACACTAACATGTTAATCCACCTATTTTGTTCATTATTTTCTTTTTCATTTTTATTGCTTATGATTAAATTAAGTTTAGAATTAACACCTAGTTTTCTTAATCTATTATTAGTAATTATCTAAGTCTAGACTTAACATCATGTTACATATGACACGAATGGAGCCGTACGATTGAACATCTGATGAGGGGAAAAAGATAAGTTAAACGTTGTTAAACGTTAAACGCACCTTGCACGCTTACGTACACTAATGTTCACGGGTAGAGCCTCTTTTCATCTGATACCTCTATGGTGAGACTACTGTTCAACATATCCAGTGAGTGTTTTAAAACTGAGCATTTTGCCGCTTGTCTTTTAATGCTAAAAAAGTTGCTGCTGCTCTCCGGCTGACTTCTCCTTTGGGGTTAAGTCCATATTAGTTTACTATCTAAGGCTATTTTTAAATAGTTCACCTGATAAATTTGCATCCTATTCAAAAAATTTTAAGTTTCGGTTAACGGTCGGAGAAGGAATTTAATGTTTTTGGATACGCTTTCTTGACTAAAGTCTCCCTGTTAAGATCTGCAACTATACTTGTACTAGTATACATACAAGATTTTATTCTTTGGGTCTTTGTCAAGTATCATGATTTTCATTAGTTATTCCGTCATCCAATTGATTATATTTGGATCGACTACGATTGTTACCGTCTTTAAAATTGCTGAAGGCTTTCTTGATATTAGGGCCGCAAACACATAATCTTTGAAGTCACATAATTCACATAATCTAATCTCCTCTATTTTGCTTATTATTTAGGGATTCACTCAACCTAAATCCATATGAAAACACGTTGGATACAATGTAATAAAATACATCTATTATCTAGGAAAAATCACGTCTATAAAAAATGGCGGTTCAATTGCGAAAGAGTGATTACAGGAACCTGTCAAAAAATTAATATCCTGCCGATCCTTACTTCATTCCATATTCGATGGTTTGAGTGGCATATAATCAAATCCCTGTAGCACCCGACGGTATTCCGAAGACTGCCGTTATCACCGCATTTGGACTTTTCGAGTTTAAGGTGATGACATTTGGACTCTGCAATGCTGCCCAGACCTTCCAGCGCTACATCGACTCAGCACTACGCGGATTAGAATTTTGCTATGCTTACATCGATGACATTTTGATAGCATCGAAATCAAACGAAGAACATCAAAAGCATCCCGAAATTATTTTCCACCGATTTCCGCTTGCAAAATGCAATTTCGGATAAACGTTGCAATAAACGTTGCAAAATGCATTTTCGGATCATCATCAGTTGAATATCTTGGATATCTCATTGATGAAAATGGCATCAGTCCTCTTCCTGCGCGCGTGCAAAGCATCCTGCAGTTCAGAAAACTATCAACTATTGCGGAGTTACGAAGATTACTCGGTGCCATCAATTTCTATCGAAAATCCTTGCGAAATGCAGCTGAAATTCAAGCACCACTGCATAAATTTGTAGTTGGCGCTAAGAAAAAGGACAAATCACCAATAGTTTGGAATCCTGAAGCCGAAGCGTCTTTCAAGCAGTGCAAAGAGCAGATTGCAAACGCAACGTTACTACCACACCCCATTGTGAATGCCCAACTGGCACCTAAATGCGATGCGTCAGACACTGCCATGGGAGCAGTGTTAGAACAACTGAACGAGAAAGTGTGGGAACCATTAGGCTTCTTTTCCAAAAAGTTCACCGCTACGCAATGCAGATACAGTACTTATGATCGAGAGCTACAAGCCATCTACAGCGCTTTGAAATATTTTCGTAGCATGATCGAAGGACAGCCTCTAGTTATTAAAACGAACCATAAACCACTAACGTTCGTGTTCAATCAAAAATCCGCGAAAGCTTCACCACGACAGTTGCGGCAATTAGATTAGATTAGCCAATTTTCGACGACTTAAGTTTACATCGGGGGAAACGAAAAGATCACAGCAGACGCATTGTCACGAATCAGCTCAATCACTATGCCAGTATCCATCACCAGCCGAGACTTAGCTGCAGCTCAAAAGGACGATGACGAGCTGAAGCAGTTACTTCGAGGGGAAACATCGTTGAAATTGCGCAAACTTCGCATCGAGGACTCGGATACAACAGTATATTGCGACGTATCAACTGCGGAAATCCGTCCATACATTCCAAAAATTTTCAGACGGAAAATATTCGAAATGACATTCAGTCTGTCTCATCCTGGGGGACGAACCACGAAGAAACTAATGGGAAACTAATCAGCCGGAAGTATGTTTGGCAATGCATATCAAAAGACATCCTCGAATGGTCCAGATCATGTCTTCCATGTCAGCGGAGTAAAACCGGACGGCAGGCAAAACCTCTACAAGGTCATATCCAAATGCCTGACGCAAGGTTTAATCACGTCCATATCGACATAGTTGGACCCTTGAATCCATTAAAAGGATCTCAATACGTACTAACCATCATCGATCGCTTTACGAGATGGCCTGAAGCGACTCCCATCAAAACGATTACTGCGGATGCGATTGCCACCGCCTTTTATGCAAACTGGATAGCGCGTTTTGGAGCTCCTACTATTTTGACATCAGACCAGGGATCACAGTTCAAATCACTCATTTTTCAATCACTAACTAATTTAGTGGGTTGCAAGAAAATACGAACCACAGCTTATCATTCTGCAGCGAACGGAATGATCGAGCGATGGCACCGGTCGTTGAAAGCAGCGATAATGTGTCATAACAGCAACGAGTGGGTCGACATTCTTCCCACCGTCTTATTGGGACTTCGCACCAGTATTAAGGACGACATTGGCGCAACATCGGCAGAGCTCGTCTATGGGACAACACTCCGTATGCCAGGAGATTTCTTCTTCAAGGAGTACATGCCACCTGATCCCAAGCTTTTCGTTCAAAAATTCCGTGAACATATGAAGTACATACAAGCAATTCCAGCTTCACGTCATGACAAACGCAAGGTTTTTGTCCACAAAGACCTTTGAACTTGCTCGCATGTTTTCGTTCGTGTTGACCGAGTAAGGAAGCCTTTGGAGCATCCATATGAAGGCCCTACAAAGTTATTGAACGAACGTCAGGAAATGTCTTCAAGCTGGAAATAAATGGGAAACATATTAACATCAGCACCGAAAGAATCAAACGTGCATATTTCGAATCCACTGCAGATCCAGCTATGCAGCCGTCTTCAGATCAGCAAAAATAAATTCCCAGAACGTATGCCGGTCCGAAAACAAAACATCGAAATGTGACATTTAGCAGTGTTTAATATTCAATTATTCAATAATAGTTGTCAGACGTCCCATGTATCCAGGAGGGAGTACTGTGGCGACACTGCCACTCAAACCATCGAATATGGAACGAAGTAAGGATCGGCAGAATATAAATTTTTGACTGGTTCCTGTAATCACTCTCTCACAAGTGAACCGCCATATTTTATAGACGTGATTTTTCCTAGATAATAAATATATTTTATTACATTGTATCCAACGTGTTTTTATATGGACTTAGGTTAAGTGAATCCCCAAAATCTCAACGCACTTAGGCTATGGTTTCCTGTTCGTGCCCCTTTGGGTCACTGTTATGTGTTTTGATTTGGCTTTGGTGACATAGTTAGTTTGTTAGTATAAAATTGGTTTGATTGGTTCGTACGATTACCCGTTTGGTTACGTTTGGTTAATATTGTTACGGTTAGCGTGAACTATTGGTGAGGATTGAGTATTAGACGCTCACAGCTCTGCATAGACTTTCTCCACTAATTTTCCCAGTTGCCAGATATGGTATTTTTGTTGGAATTGAAAATCTTATCTATTGAGGATACTTCTTGAAACATTGAAAATTTATTTCTGAAATTATTAAAGTACGAGCAATTGAAGATTTGATGTTCTAGTTCATCACGACAATTGCACCAAGTCCCATGACCGGATGAAGTTATGTTCGCTTTCTTCAGTTTTCAGTCATAGTGATATGACTGTCTAAGTAGATGTAATGGAACTAAGGTTTTTTATTGAACAAGAGGTTGCTTTTTATATTTTGCTTTATGGTTGCTTTAAATATTTTAAATTCTTCGTACTTTCCTTGTGCTCAGTTATCCATTCATCATTTACTTTTTCTTTGATTAGCTTTATCGTGTCGTCCTATTCTGTGTAGTTGGGAGCATAGTTGCCCTCATTAATAGCTTTTTTGTTGCTGTTGCCGTTGCTGTTTACATTGAAGTATTTTCTTATTCTGGAAGGGGTGTATTTAATGTTTTTATTGTAGGCTATTTCTTGGCTGCAGTGTTGTTAGTCTGTGAAACAAAAAAATGATGGAATTTTTAGACTTCTTTGTGGTATGTTCTGTAATGGCTAGATATGTTGTCATGATTTCTGCATTATTTGTTGTGTTGGCGCATGTTGTGCTAAAGGGGTTTTTAGCTGCATCCATGCAATTAATGAGTCTACTTTTGTGGGTATGGAAGTTGCAACATCGTCGTAATCGATTAGAGGCATGTTATGTGTAAAAGTTGTTATCGGAGTTGTTGAGTTGAAAATGGGAGTTCTTAGGAGATGTGTTAATTTTTCCACAGCTGGTGTTGTTGATTAGATCTATCTCCTATGTAGTTGGAACCGATGTTTTCAGAGAGTAATTTTTTGAATTCGCTGTCATGGAGGGTTATCAGTATTTCTTTGGCTGTAAGTAGGCAAGCTCTTAATTTGGATGTGGGTTCTTTGGCCATGGCTAGCGTGATTGTATTAGAAGCTGTAAAGGGGACATAATTTCATTGGGGCGGCTTTGTTAGAGTCAATCTTCTTGAAAAGGTACTGCGGCGCACTTGCTATGTTAGCTAATTGGCCTCAACCAATCTGCACTCATCATTTGCTGCCAAGCCTATCCTTTTGTGCCCCGTGAAGATCCCAATCAGGATTTAGCTTTCTTTTATTCATTTCGATGCATGGTCTTCTCTTCTCGTTTTAAACGTCTTCTCGTCATAAACGTCGAGGAATAGCTTCGACATTCCAAGCCTTTGAAGTCTATTCCAGAGTCTATTGCATTTTCTATCCTCAGTTTCTTGTAGGGCCTTGTGAATGTGATGTGATCGATGTGATCACCGGGGACTTTAGTGCTTTTAAGGCTGCTTGGCTATCGGATATTATAGCTACAGTGTTGCCTTTGTATCTTCTATCTATGCTGAATTGTGCGCTTACAGCGATGGCATAGACCTCAGCCAAAAAGATACTTAGCATATTACCATCAGTTGGTAGTTCTTGGTGACAGGCTCCAATACTCCTATTCCTGTTCCCTCAGATGTCTCCATCAAGCCATCCGTATATCACCTGATTGCATTTCGTCTTATGAGGTGCATCATGAATTCAACGCTCCATTCCCTCTTTTCACTCAGCACTACACAAAAGTTTAGACACTAGGTAGTGCTATACTTAATTTTATCTGGGCCTGGTGATGCTTTTGTAGAGTGAGCTTTAAGAATTTTCTCAAGTTCCTGCAACGTGAAGTTCTTAGGAGAAACAGTGACTGAGTCTGAGAATGGGTGGGTGGGATCCGTTGTTGTGGTGTGTTTGTTTTTGATCATTTCCAGAAATTTAGAGTTGTTGTTGGGATCCCATCGTGACCTCGCTGTGAAAATTGTATTGAATTTACGTTATTGATGAGTTTCCAGAAATTTTTGTTCTTTGGATTTCGGTTAAGTTCATTCAATTTTCCCACACTTTCTTTTTTTTTCTAATTATACAGCTACTTTCCATATAAGTTTCATTCCCATAACCTTTTATAGCTCTTGCAGTTCTTCAGTTTGACAAAGTTTTTCCAGCATTTTTATAGACCGTCCATAGTTTTCTCAGTTCCTTGTTTCACCTTGGTTCAGAGACCTTGGAGACTGTTCAAAACATGAGTTATTGACTTTATCATTTTTGACAACTCGGTTGATGTAGAGAAGGGTTTCATCAAGGTCTTTTGATAAGAAGGTGTCATCTAGCTATTCATTCTGTTGATAGTGTAGAAATTATTTAAGTTTAAGTGGCTTATTTTAATTTCGAAGATGAGGGAATTATGCTCACTTTTTGAGATTTGGACTTTAATGTCTCTGAAATGTTCTCACTCTTAAAATTGGAAAGAGTGATGTCAATATTCGATTTGTGTGTCTTCCGATTTGAGTGTAGCCTGTGGAAAGTTGGGACTTCTGAGTTGAGATATGTAATTTGTGGTTGTAGATGATGTCTTTCAGTATTTTGGACTTAGGAAAGCGTTCATATCTCCTCCAATTATCAGCGGTTTGTTTTTGTTATTGAATCGCAAAAGCTGCTCAACTTGTTGTTTCAGCTCGACTTTGTTTGTTACTACCAGGTAAGGGATGATGTTTGTAGTGACAAAAGCTATAATTTATGCTGCTTTATCTGTGGGGATTGTTTTATATTTGTGTTTTTTTTTTAAAGGTATGACTACTTTCCCTCAATTTTTGTTTTGTCTGTGTTTATATTCGATGTTATAGTTATCAAGGCTACGGATGTATTTGTCCTCTGAGGTCCAAGTCTCTTGGAAGAACGCTGTATCAATATTTAAGAAGCTTAGAGCGATTTCTAGGTTATATTGATTTTTAATGATAGTTTTAATATTTAGTTGTAAAAAATTTAATTTTTTTATAGTATTGGCGTTCATGTGTTATCTGTTGGATGAGATCATTTTATTTTGGTTTTCTACTGGTCTTTTGTTCTTTGTGGTTAGGGTTCGAAGAAGTAGGAGAAGCTCTGTTAGAGACGTAGATTCTTGGATTAAGTTGTTTTCTGTAGGGGAGTTTTTAGTAGTATTTAATAGCTATGTTATCAGCTTTTCCAGTTCGATGAGCAGATGGGTGATTATATACTGGGGTATTGTTGTTGCTACTGCATGTCTGTTCTTTTTGGGGGAATGATTGATGTTTGCATACGTGCGAGGTTTTCTTTCTGATTCTACTTTCTTCTATGTTGGACGCTACCATGTTTCCATATGAGTTCCTGAGAATTGTTTTATGAATTTCAGCAATATTGTTTCTGAAGTTAGCACTCAGTCTGCTGTTGAACAATCGGAAGGCTTCATCCATCGATACATCGTCTTCCAAAAGGTGAAAATTTTTGTTGTAAAGGATAGTCTTGGCTTCTTGAAGTGAAATATTCTTAATTGAGCTTATTTTTAGTTCTTCTTCCTATCTAATCCATTTAGGAAAATCTTTGCTGGCCGCCATATGATCATAAGATCCACATAAAAAGCAATGAACCTCGGTGCAAGTGTTGTCACACACTTAGCACACTTAGATTTAGCACACTTTTTCCAACTTGTCAGATCCTCTCTGCAGTAGGTTTGCGTGTGGCCTAGTCTTAGACATTTTCTGCACTGCCTGCGTATGTGTGAAAAGTATTCGACTTGTATTATTGTGTAGCCGAACCAGATTGCATCGGCTAACACATCTCCAGAGAAGGTGATTGTGATGGATTTAGTCGGTAGGAGTTCATCTGGGTTTTCTCTATCCCTATGTTTTAGCCTATTGTCTTCTAGAATTTTTTCAAATCGGTTTCGATTTTGAAGTTCGGCTTCGGTTTTTAATTCTCCATTGAAAGTTTTGTATGATGCCATATCGTACAAGAAAATGATTGAAGACAAAAAGGTTTATATGGCATTTTTTTGTATTTTCATTTTCAATTGCACTGTTCACATCTTCAGCTGTTTCAAAATTAAGTTTAATTTTGTTATACCCTAGATTATTGATGTAAGTAATGTTTTTAATTCCTTAATGTTTGTTAATTGAACAGAAAATCAGGGCATTTTATCTTTACCTTTCTTTGTTTTCGAGTAATCTCTCGCATATGACTGAAAAAATTTTCCTGGTGGTCCTGGGTCAAGCGAAGACTTGTTGATTACTCTGTTTGGGGGATGTTCATGTTTCCTCTTGCCCTGTTGCTTCTAAGGTTGATTGGATGACCACTCTGTTTGCTGTTGTTAGCCTTGTCGATATCCACATTGCTTGACATTAACTTTTCCATGTCCTCAAATGAAACTATTATGCTATCTGCGGTATTCGTTTGCCGACTTGTGGATCCCGGGTCAGGTGGTACAAGCATGTATTGTATTTCATCCATTTTAACATCAAAACTTCAATTAACCTTGGCAAAATTAAGCTATCGAGCTTTCTGCGTCGTCTCTTTGCTGCTTACCAAAAATTATAATTCACTTCTCACAAACTAATGGTTATATTCCTGGGAAAACGGGGGAAGAGTGGAAATGTAACTCTTGACAACTGTTTTCCTTTGTTCACCATGGCAAAAAACCTGATACACTTCCTTACTCTACCGCGGTTGGACGCGGAAAAAGGAGGCAAGCTTTAGTAAACAACATATGAGTGTTATTTCTGATCTATTCGTCTTTACAGTTCCATCAGCTTATCTGCGTGCGTTGGATGGTAGCGATGGAAGCGTTTCCCTGAAACCATTAAACATTATACTCTTGTTGATCAGAAAATTTTGCTTTACCAAAACGTTCGATGTGAATTGTATTATAGTTTATTTGTATTAACGCAATTTCATCGCTATTTCGATGTTTTGCAAATGGAAACCTGCATTATCGAAAATATTACAATACCTACAGCAAAAAACACCAAACGTTGGTTTCTCAAATACGAATTAAGATTTTAGAAAAATTGAATTTCATATATTCATTCAAAAACTTTGTCTGGGGGCTGCGGAAACGGTTATATTCCATTTCAAATGGATAAAATGAGTCTTATTTTTTAATTTTTAATATTTATCATTTATGTTTTATTTTGTTTATTTGGTAGTATGTGATAAATCTATGTAATATTATTTTTAATCTGCATATGTATGAAATACAGGCAGTCCTCGACTTATGTCGTTTCGATTTACGTCGTTTCAAGTTACGTCGAACAATGTTTTGACACTATTCCTCAAGCATACGTAATTTGTTTCGATTTCCGGCATAGGAGAATTCAATTGTCGCGATGTCAATGACCGTGGAGCCGGCGGGGCGCGATGTCGTCGTACGGGGATTACCCCGCACATGCTGCTGATTTTGTTTAGTTACCTCAGGAACAACGGACAATCAAGACGTAATACATTAGTTTTTTTTGCATCTGTACAGTTTTTGTTTTTACATACATATTTAAGTGAATTTTAAACTATGCCACCTAAACAAGACAGTAATTATAATAATATTTAAAAGGTTAAATCTAAGATTTTAAAACACAAAGATTGCGGTTATTTGACTTCATCTATTGTACGAGAACTTAATTTATCACGCACGACGGTACAAACAATATTGAAAGATAAAGAAAAACTCTTAACAGCTCTACCTTCCGTCTCTTCAAACAGCACTATTATACGAAAAAGGAATGCTTTAATTTATGAAATGGAAAAACTCTTGTACACTTGGATTCAAGATCAAACTCAGCGACGGGTTCCTTTAAGTTTGGCTATTATACAAAATAAGGCACTGAGTATCATCAACACACTGCAAAATAAACGTGATGAGAATAATAGTGAAGAAACAAAATGTTTTTCTGCCAGTCGCGGATGGTTCATGCGCTTTAAGACGAGATATTCGTTACATAACATTCGAGTGCAAGGAGAAGCTGCTAGTGCCGATCATGTGGCTGCTCAGAGTTTTCCTGGAATATTAAAGGAAATTATCGAAAGTGGATACTATTCGCCTAAACAAATTTTTAACGTGGACGAAACTGGTTTATTTTGGAAAAAAATGCCTTCTCGTACTTTTATATCGCAGGAAGGAAAGCCTAAGCCTGGGTTCAAAGCGGCTAAAGATCGTTTGACGTTGTTATTGGGTTCGAATGTTGAAGGTGATCTTAAATTGAAACCCTTTTTGGTTTATAGGTCTGAAAATCCTCGAGCTCTTAAAAATGACGTCAAGAGTACTCTTCCAGTTATATGGAAGGCTAATCCAAAGGCATGGGTTATGTTAATTCGCGACTCGTTCAATCGCGCCCTTTTCCGATCGCGCCCTTTTCCAATCGCGCCAGTTTTGGTTCTTTCAGTGACAGCCGTCAGCTGTCATCCTTCTATTCTCTCTCTCGTGGTTCAACTTTTGAAGGAAAAGCATCCCGTGTCCATAGTGATCTCCAACCGTGTCTTCTGATAGTCACGGGAATCCCCGAAATTGCGCTTCTTACTTGACATTCAGATTCTCAGTTTAATCGTGCAACTGTTTTCTATTCGCTTTTCGTGCGAATAACTCGAGGAAAGTCTAATGCTGACCACGAAATCAATGTTCCAGAATCCCGAAAGGGCTGCAGGAGTCGACTCATCCTCATTACCCATCTTACGCCTTTCCTCGCCATCCTCCGCCGACTCTCCGTGGACGCCGCCATTCCGGCAATTAGCAGCCGGTAAGTTATTTTCATTCTTTGAATTGTACTTTTTCATTGTATTTTTTGTGGTGACGCGTTGTCTTACCGCCACACGCGTCAGGTTACATCAATACTTTTTGAAGAATGGTTTACTAAGCATTTTATACCTCAAGTGCAACAGTACTGTTTAAACAATAATTTGGCTTATAAAGCTTTACTTATTTTGGACAATGCTCCCGGCCATCCTGTGCGTATTGCCGATATCGATCCTCAAATCAAAGTTTTGTTCCTGCCTCCAAACACCACTTCGTTGTTACAGCCGATGGATCAAGGAGTTATAGCGTCTTTTAAGGCCTATTATCTCAGGAGAACTTTTTCGCAGGCTGTAAAGGCTAATGAAAATGATGGCATGGAGCTGAGAGATTTTTGAAAAGTTATAATATCTTGCAATGCGTAAAAAATATTCCTGCTTCATTGGATGAGGTGACACCCAACAATTTAAAAGGAGTCTGGAAAAAGTTATGCCCAATTTTTTGTAAGCCATCTGAAAGTTCTTCATCTACAGATCAACCAAATATCGATGAGATCACAAAAGACATTGTTCATTTGGCTAACCGTTTGCCTGACATTGCAGTTACTGCTGATGATATTGATGATCTGTTATGCTCACATTCGCAAGAACTAACTAATGAAGATCTTATTGAATTGGAGGCACAAGTACAAAAGGAAGCAATCGAGTCACAAGAAAAAACTTCTTCTATTAGTAAGTTTGAAAAAGATCTTACACTAAAAAAACTTTCCGTAGCCTTTGCAAACATGGAGAATGCCATGAAAATTTTTGAAGAAAATGATCCTAATTTTGAGAGAAGTTTCAACGTTAATAACAAAATTTGTGCAGCCTATCAGTGTTACCAAGATCTGTATGATAGCAAGAAGAAAGAAGGGAAGCAATCTAGAATTGATAGTTTCTTTAAGCCAAAAGTTTAATTTATTATTTCTCATTACATATTTTTATTACATATTAAAGTCTTATAATTATTATTAAAATTAATAAGACACAAATACCAAAAATATATAGCAATTTCATAAGTACATACATATATAATTATTTTAAGAACTTACTTTTGATAATAAAGTATGTATATCCTTTGTTATAATTGCAGTTTTTTTTAAATTTCGAGTCCGTGTGGATCCTAACCCTTGAGTTTTACATGTAAACATATGATTACGTCGTTTCGATTACTTACGTCGCGTATTTCGAGAACCTTCTATGCCGTAAGTACGAGGACTGCCTGTACACAGTAACTTAACGTTTGTCGAATTAGGGTTGCGTTGTATTAAGCAAGCAATCGTTTATAAATTGAAACATACACATGTGCTGACATGTTTCGTTTCCATTTAATCGCGCTGAATTCACCGATGACATTTAGGCTGATTGCAACACTTGATTGCACTGTCAGATTGACGTGAAATATGTTGGCGTCTGACATTTACTAGCAGTGATCGGGGTTATTTGTTAATTAAATAGAAATGGACACGAGATTAGAGGTGAGAAATGTGCATTGACATCATCTAATGAGGATAAAATGGTATTTTCCTTGCAGATGCTGGACGAAGTTCCAAGCTCCCTGGAGGGTGATATGACAATTCCGTCTCAAACTCGGAACACGTCACAACCGGGAGCACCCGACTTCTACACACTTGACGAGCCCATCAAGGAAACAATTGTTTGTGGTGTCACGTACTTTTTAGCAATTATCATTATTTATTGTGTTTTCAGCTGAGAGATATCCGCGCGGTAGGTGTAAAATTTTATCATGTGCTGTATCCTAAGGAAAAGTCGAGCCTTCTGAAAGATTGTGAATATCCGCAAATCGATGTTTTCAACTGAGACTTGAATTTTATTCTGTATTTTGCAGGGGATCTGTGGGGTCCTTTGGTTCTGTGTACATTCCTAGCCACAGTCCTGCAAGGAAACGCTGACAGCGCCTACGATGGCGGACCTGAGTTCGCACAAGTATTTGTAATTGTTTGGATTGGAGCGGGAGTTGTCACCCTCAATTCCAAACTGCTAGGTGGCAATATGTAAGTGTTTTCGATAAGTTATCGTTGTACGCATGAGATATCAATGACTCACTAGTTCTCTGTTTGCGTTATCTGAAAGAATTGAATCAATTAGAAAGCAATCGCTTTAATTGACAAACGACGGAAATGTATTTGTTCAAGTGTTACGAGGAACAAGCCAAACTGAAAACCAATAGACGATAGAGTTTGACAAAAAGATTCACAGACAAAAGATGCAATCTGTCAGACCTAGTAAAAAGGTTAATTGTTTTATACTTGTTGAATTTCTATGTGAAATTTGCAAGAAAAAACAACTACTTCCGATTTATCAGAACCGAAAGAAGTGACTTCCGCTAAATGTATTTAGCCTTTTTTCATGGAAATCTAAGTAAAGTCATGGAAAAGTCTTTTGTAAACATTGTATCAAGTGTGACTGAACTAATCGTTGACAGAGCGGTTGTATCCACTTGAAACGGTTCCCCTACGAATTCGAAGTATTTGGGTAAATATCTGAAATTCTAATATCCTCCTGGAACCCAAATGGTAAAAAATTAAATGTTGACCATTTTTTCTTTTTTCTGAGCTATTTGAGGTTTGACCACATCAAAGCTATCGATTAAATGCTTCATTTCTGTCGATTTTAGGATTCGGAAATGGTATCATATATGAAACTTCGTGGTGAACCAGAAAAAAACCATTTTTGAATACTTTCAATTTATTTTTTTATTCGATTAGTTTGATCTGTTAATGTTCATGAAAAGATTTATAACAATTCCTGCCCGAATTAAAACACAAATATGCATCGCACTCCTGACATTTTATAAAAGTCTAGTCTACCAGGTAATCTGCATTTGGAACGATTTCTAATCCACATTTGTCCTATCTTCTGTCAGATGAAATGCTTGTTCCTTCTTTGCTTCGTGTGGAAGGGCTGTGACAATGCGTCTTTTCTGGGACCAAGTGGATGAAGATGTTGAGGAAACCCTTGGACTTAAACGTTCAGGGTGTAGGTTTTGAGGGTTCTAATTTTGAGACGCATAAATTAAAGTTTTTGCCAGCTCCATTTTAAAGACGAAGTACTGGGACGCAGCTTCTCCTTTGGCTTTAGCGTCCAATCGAATCCATGCCCGGAAATCGCGAATGTGCGAAACTGAGCGTGACGCCTAAAAAGACCAAGCGTTAGCCAGAGATGAATCTAGTAATATGGCCGGCATAAGGAAGAACTAATGTCGATATCATTTAGGAAGTATGGTAAAAAGGAACTGCGTTCATAGCTACCATAGTAGGTGACTCCGTGGAACTCAAGACGGACCACTGACAAGAGGTTCAAGACTGCCGTCAAGGAATTTTTTGGCTGTAAAGCTGTTATCCCAACATTGTTGTTAATAGTTTTAGAATTAAAAGGCATTGATTCAAGAAGTAGAAGAGGCTATTAGACACTCTTACCACGATAGACAACTCTGCGGTAAGATTAACATCTTAAGGAAGGCAAGGGCCCGCAAAAGTGAAAATCTCGGAAAAAACGCAATGCAACTCCTGGCCAAGGAGAAAATTAAAATCATCTTGGTAGTGTGAAAAATTCGCCGAATGGAAGTCCTTACTCGATGCTTGCTTCGAAGTGCTTTAGCTTCGAACACACTTTTGTGAACTACAAAGGGCCAGATCGAAGCAATCTGTGCCATGTGCTGTACTCTCGGTCATAAGGCGAATGAGTGCACAAATAAACCAAGCTGTATCTTGTGCAAGGCTAAGGACCTTACGATCTGTGTGCCGATGTGCAGCGGAAATCGCTGAAAATCGAATAAAATATCAGATTTCACTTCGAAATGCAACGTACGAGGGATCGCGGTGGGATACATTCCTGACCGCTGGCGTTCGATTAAGCTAGAAGAAGAGCTCGCTGCTCGCGAAACTCCGCTGAGCAAATCAAAACAGTTATCACCTTGTCGTGCGAAAGCTCAGAGCCCCATGAACCCAATGGGTGCTTGAGGCGGAAAAAATGAACGAGGTTGTGCTGGCATTTCTCCCGGTGCATCCCTCTCGTTCACATGCTTTATACGAGCTATGTCCTGTTGTATACCCACTCTTGAGTGCCATCGAGCCGGACAAGTGTTGCAGACTTTTTAAAAATGAAAAATGCCTCAGGAGCAGACATCATGCAAGCGAAAGTAGTATAGATTGTGTATAAACTATGCCCTGACATATTGTTAAGCGCATATAACGCCTGCCAGCAGGGAGTCTATCTTAAAAGCCGTACGGCAGCAGGGCTGGACGATCCATAATCGGTACAATAAAAGAAGTTGTGAACGCAGTCCTGTTCGCGCTATGCTCATCACTCGGGATGTACTGTGAAATAAGCGCAACTAAAACTAGGTATGATACTAAGCAGAGTCAGCGAGTAGATGACTGCCCGTGGATTTAGTCGAGCGCTGGAGTCGGTTGTCATACTAACCAAGAAATAGATCCCTCGTGTTATTCCCGTCCCGGTTAGAAAAATCATCGATGTAATGATGTAATCAATAAATACATTGGTTTGATAATTACTCGAGGATGAGCTTCTTTGATCAGGCGTAAGCGGATAAGGCTCGAGCAAAAGACATCTACTCAAGTTGTACGGCTCCGAAGCTTGGGTAGACGCTCTTTGTAAAGCGTCGTATCGAGAGCGTCTCGCACAGTTACAGAGGCAGAGAGCTTTGCGGATAGCAGCTGCATACCGCACTGTCTCTTTGTCGGCGGTCCTGGTTATCGTGAGGATGGTACTTGTAGCGACACTTGCTGAAGAGCGAAAGCGAGTCTACTCTAATTCGGTCAGTATGTCGTCTAGTTTCCAATTCGTCTCAATGTGTTCGTTGCTTAATACTCCTTTAGCTATGTAGTTTGTTCAAAGTCCGTGAGTCTTTTGTTCGGGGGATCCACTGTAGGGTGTAAGTTTTGTTGGGGTTATCCATGAAGATTTATAAGATGTTTTCTACCACAAGCTTGCTGACCTTGTTTTTTGTATATTGAGTAAGGCATTCGTGGGGATCGCCACTATTTCATCATTGTTGTAGCGTTTCTAATGTTGAAAGCTGTAGAAATGTTTTGGTGATCGCATTTCCCACTCCTATGTTGTTTTTTGTTGCATCTGTTCTACATATTTCAGTGCTGTATTTTATTTGTTCTTTTTTGGATTTGGAAGATTGTGTTCAGTGTGACCTCTTCAATTTCACGAAAGTTTGCGAATGCCGCGTAGAGGTTAATGATTAAGGATGGGTTGAAAATATCTGCGGATCTGGTTGTAATGTTCACTGAGTTCCTGGGGTTGTTGTGTATATGTTTGTGCATTTATAGTTGGAACGTTAGTTTTTCTCCTTTTGAAAAGATTATCGCTGTATATAGCTTTCCTGAAGCGCTTTGATGGTGTCTGTTGCATTCGTTTTTTCTTTAAGTAATAGGAAATCATCTGCATATTTTAATATTCTGCTGTTTTTCTCTTGCGATGCTATGCAGTTTTCTGGTGCATAAATTAAAAAGCGTGGGACTTGGCACATTATCATGTTGGAGTTTGTTATTTGTGTACGTTTGTGGTCCGTTTAGTGGATGCGGTCTTTTTTGCAAATAAAAGACCGTTACAAATCCATCATGTGTATAGATATTCTATTTTTTAATTAAATGTTAAGTAATTCCGTAAGTGTCTTTTGAGAGTGTCAGTGCGTCAGTGTGTTCAGGTCTACTCCTTCATATGCATTGGCAAAATCTATTACCAATTTATTTTTTATATGTGATTTTTTATGTGTCAGGTAGTGGATGATTGGTTTTTAGATTTGTATAGCAGCGTTTGGATTGAAAATTGTTTTCTTCGATGTAATTGTTGAGTCCGTTTTTAATTAGGCTATTAGCTACTTTAATGGGTTCACTTAGTAGGGAGATGGGTCTTTAACTCTTGAATTAAAGGTTAATCGGACAGGTTTGAAAATTGTAGGAATTCGAATTCCGCGCGATTTTCCAGGGTTTTGGAACAAATTTATTGCATTGTTAATTTTCTCATTTATTGCATTGGCCACCAAGTAAGGTGGCCTTTCTGCTGTTCGTTTGTCTCCTATTTCTGATGTTAGTCCTAAGAATTATTTCTGCTTGATGTTTGCCAATAGTTGTTCGGTTTGTCGATCATCTATTGTGTTATTTGGGTTACTTCTTATGAATTTGATGAAATTCCAAAAGTGGTTGATGTTTTCTGTGTTAGAAATGTCCTCCAGTTTCTCTTTCCACTCTTTTTGGATTCTTGCGCTTTATTCTTCCATTGTATTCTGATTTCGTTGAGTTTTGTCCAATTTAATGTGCTTATAACTTATTTTTTCGTTATGGGCCTCGTTTTTTAACTCAATATCTGTTTCAGATCCGTGTTCCACCAGAATTTTTATTTTCATTCTCTTTTCATTCATTTTTCCTTTAAAATTTGTGATGTGATCGACTCATGTGTGGTTTCATGCATTGCAGTCGCCTCTTATAATGATTTTGTTGTTAGAGTCTATGTGATTAGCTCTTAGTTCAAGTTATCTTTTGAAGTCCTTAGCCGTGAAATTGGGCGGTGGACATACTGATATTATTGTTATGTTGGCTTTTAGATGTAGTGTTTGCATTGCTATTCCTTCTATGTATGTATTTATTCTTTTGCGTCTGCACTTCATGTTTTTCTAGATTAGAATGATCACACCTCATCCTGTGCTGTTATTTCTTGGTTGGAAAACCGAATTGTAATCAAGGATTGGTGTTGTAGTTTCCTAGTACTCCTCCCTCCTCTTGCAGCAGTGCAAATGTCGAATTATTTTTGTTTAAGTAATATTCTAAATTCTCGTTATGTATCTGTTGCATTTTTGTATTAAGAAGTACTATTTCTTAATTTGTTTATATTACTATGTTCTTTGTTTTGTTAAGTGCTGGGGATTTGGTTTGTCATTTTCATGATAGTTTTTGTCGATTCTATCAAAGTATCTGAATCTATTTGTACTCTCTTTGTTTTCGATTGGTCATCGAGATAAATTAGGAAGTTTTCTATTTCCGTTAATTTATGTATTTTCTTTTTTGGTTCTTTTGTTAAGGTTTCTTTTGTTGTCTTTGCAAATGGGAACTACCTTTTTTTATTTATAAAAACAACATTCCAAAAAACAAAGAAGAAATATTCTTGTACTACCTTTTTCTTATAAATTTTTGTGTTTGTTGTTGGTAAGTTGCTACTTGCGCATACGAGATCTTATTCATATTTCTGTGCGCATGTTGAAATGGATTTCTCTGGATTTTCCTTTTGGAGAACGATAATCGTGGGAAATTTATATTTTATGCCTCTTGGATGTTCAAATCAGCATATCTGTTTTTATTAACCATTCGTTTTGCTTCCGTATTTCTTATATTTAATTTTTAACTGATTTCCACTACCTTGGAACTTTTCCCTACCTTGCATGCATTGTTTCGGACATTTCTGATTCATGGCATTACGATCTGTGTTTTTACAAAGCAAGCATATATTGGTTTGACTACTTCCTTGATAATCGTGATATATTATATATCATATATCAATATTGATATAATATTTCCCTCATAATCCCAGGCAAGCCAGTTATATGTTTGTCCTTGCAAATTGCTGCAAACTGGCTTAGTCTATCACGATTTCGACACTGCTTGGTAACGTGTTGCGAGCAAATTTGATTTTTAATCTACTATTCGTTCGTTCGTATCAACCTTGTAGAGTCGTTTTAATCTCGCATGCCTTTGCGCATCCACCAGCTATTTGTTGAAAGTTGTCCCCGGTTTGGTTGCATAGTATTGAATTTTCAATAAATTCCTTGACGCTCATTTCGTTCGTGTCCATATCTTCCTGCATAGAAGTTTTCTGGTATGAATGCTTTCAGATTAATGCTTTGCATAAGATGATTGACTATACTGAGATAAACTGTACTAGCACTTACAAATAATAAAGATAACAAATTTACTCTTACATAAATGTGTAACTACTTTGTAATGTAATCTTTTCTTGAGTTGTTTCGACCGATATATAACTTTTGTGTTGCGCTTTATATGATTGTTTCTGTGTTGAGTCCGTTAGTTTTCTTTTCTTTTGTAATTTATTTTATTTGTCCTTGATTGCTTACCGACAGTATTCCGTGGACCTTTCTCCTATTTTTCCATTGATGCTCCATTTGACACTGATGCTCAATTTGATATCACTCACCGTTAATAATGTTATGTTTAGCAAGAAATCAGAGTACTCACTTGCTACTGCTCGTGGTATGCGAACAGCTCTCCTTTACTTGCTTGTGTTTAAAAAGTAAGTTTCAATTCTTCGAACACAAACACTTTACTATACTTGGAATTCCTCAGCTAAACTGAACGTGGTAAATTGGATAGTCTAAAATTCCATTCTATTCATTCCAGTCTACAATTTTCATACGGAGAGTTTTGTATTTCGTCTTTCGTGTCAAAAGTTTTATTCATTTAAAAATTGAAATTTCTGAAAAAATTCGTTATATTTTACAATATCACTACGTTCAAGGTGAGAATGCGTGAAAATATTTGTGGTATCTACGGTTATGATACTCTATCAAAAGCCAGAGCCAAGAGATGGTTTCCTCGCTTCCGTTCGGGAAATTTTGATGTCAAAGATGCACCTCGCTCAGGTCGACCAATCACTGAAAAAGTCGATGATATCTTACAAAAAATTGAAGAAGACCAACACATAATCAGCCATTACATTGCTAAGGAACTAAATATCCATCACCAAACAGTTTTGAGCCGTTTGCGTAAGACTGGATGCACAAAGAAGCTCGACGTTTGGGTGCTGCATGAATTAACACAAAATATTTGATCGACTGAATTTCCACTTGCGAAATGCTAATAAAACGCAAAGAAATCGATCCATTTTTGAAGAAAATCATTACAGGCGATGAAAAATGGGTAAGATACGAGAATGTCGTTCGAAAATTTTCATGGTCAATAAAAGGTGAATCATCACTAACGACTTCAAAGCCAGGATTTACCCCAAATAAGGTAATGCTGTGTGTATGGCGGGATTGGAAGGGAATTGTTTATCATAATGTGCTAGAACCTAGCCAAACACTCAAGTCGGCTCTGTACTGTCAGCAATTAACCAGATTGCAACGAGCAATTAAAAAAACGGCCAGAATTGATCAATAGAATGGGCATTGTCTGCCATCATGACAATGGCAGACCACACACATCTTTGATGAACCGGCAAAAATTGACAGGGCTTGGCTGGGAAGTTTCGATGCATCCACCGTATAGTCCAGACCTTGCACCATCAGACTACCATTTGCTTCGGTCTCTGCAAAACTTCCTTAATGAAAAGAAATTAACTTCGAAGAGGGACTGTGAAAATCACTTGGCCAATTTTTTCGCCGATAAACCAGAGAAGTTCTACACAGATGGAATAATGGCTCTACCCAAAAAACGGCAAAAGGTCATAGATAATAATGAACAATATGTACTTAAATAAAATCTGTTTTAAATTAAAAAAATAGTCCTGATTCAATATAAAGCCTTCTCTTCATTTTGCTTAGCCGATTTTTTAGCCAAACGGGCTTCGTTTGACGCTGCTGTACTCACCTTTTCAGGCACTGCGATCCGTCACATCCTTCCCGACAAACGTATGTTTGGGAATTATAGCCCAAAGCGTTTTATTAAAACACTCATTATTTTGCATGTTTTTCTCAAACACCGTTTTCAAAGATTTTCGTCAGTCAATTTTTTAAATACGTTTTTCACGAGCTCTTGAACCTTTTCACTTAGAGTCGGTTTATAATTGTATGGAATGCATTCTTTTTTTGCCTTTAAAAATGCACACCAGTCCGGATCACAGTGATCATGCTGCGGATTTTCATCGCTGGAAATTT
Organism: Stratiomys singularior; assembly: GCA_954870665.1. Taxonomy (NCBI): domain Eukaryota; kingdom Metazoa; phylum Arthropoda; class Insecta; order Diptera; family Stratiomyidae; genus Stratiomys; species Stratiomys singularior. Next base: position 60,153,120 of record OX940879.1, on the reverse strand, counting down.
TTCGGTACAATCCAGCCCATATTTCGTTTTTCATGTCAGCTACAGAACCTGGGTGTCTTTGAATAGCCAATCCATAATAAAAAGACACCTGTTTGACAATTTTATCTGTCAACTCTTGCTTTTGGGTGGTGGAGCGTCATCGGTTTTCCTTTTTTTACGTGGATTCTTTACGTTTTCATGCGCTTTTTTTCGACTCTTCTTCTAATTTTGTTTGTTAATTTTTTTTTATTTTCGCAATTAGGTGATTGTCTTTTTAACTTCTGTAAGCTGGCGAAACATACGTTTACCAACAGGTAGAACGCACTCATGTTTTTGAATAATAAATTCGCCGTAAGCTTCAGCATCGCATAAATTTGTAAAAGTTTTAGAATCCCTGTCTCCGATGTAGTAAGCATATTTAGCATTATGTATGTCAAAGGAATATTTAAAAATTTCAATAATACCTTGTTCTTCCATTCCAACAGAGCTACCTTCGTAATTTGCACTGCAATATTCTTTATGCTCGCTCTCGTACCATATACCAAAATAGACGGAATTCAATTTTCCATCATTATCTCACAGGCTTTGTAGCATTTTGAAGAAACAAAAAACCAAAACCAAGCAGAAAACTGAAACCGCGCTTTGACCAAGTACCTTCTCCTGTAAATAATTCGTCTTCGGGCATTCCAGCTTCTTTATTTTCTGCTTCTCTTCGTCGCAAGCCTTTTTCAACCAAATGTAAGCAATACTTTTTGCAGCAATCTTCACATTTTCTAATAAATTATAGTACGTTGTTTTATTAATACAAGCTGTCATATTCATCAGCGAGCAAGAGTTACAAACCACTGCGGCCAATACCAAGCAATCGAAAAACAAATATAATTCCACGATTAATTTCAAACGCCTTGCCTATTATAGGGCTCGTATTTATTTGCCTATCACCACACTCACACTCAATGTTTATTTTGAAACCTACACTATCTTTGCTGCACGTTTTAGACTGTAGCATACTTCCCAATGCCGAAAAAAACCAGGGAAAACGACTAAATACAGTAGGAAAAACCATCTTCAAGTTTTATATTGAAACTACTGGTACTTAATTTTTTTTCTGAAGCACTTGTGTATTCCTTCCTTTGCTCGGAAGTATTCTGATTTCCACGGAGTTCGTGAGATTTTCGCTGAGTTTTTCGGATAAGATTTTTTTGCACCTTTTCCATACCAATTTATGCCCATTTTAATATGGAGCGATATTGTACACGTCAACTTCTAAACTAAACATGAAAAAGAAAGCCGGAACAAGAGCCAAATGTATTAGTATAGATGTATAATAACGGTATTTTGAAGAGGGGAGATGACCATACTCCGACAGCTGCGAAAGCGCGCCGTAGTGCAGTAAGAGTCGAAAATATGTGCGCGTACAAAGTTCTACAAATTTCTTATTTTTTCGAATTTATTTACAAAATTTTAGGAGCTGATTATTGAGTGTCTTGGAAATCAAAATCTATAAAAAGAAACGATTTTTCAAAAAAAAAACTTAGTGTAATAGTACCTTAACATAAGCAATTAATTAAAAGTGGTGTAATGAAGTAGATTATTAAAAAAAAGCAAGACTGAGTTCTGAATTTTAAATTTCGAATTATTTTTCTTAATCCACTTTCGACCGTTATCAGTTGGTTTTCCTCACAATCGACGAGTAAGACCGAATCGAAAATCGATTGCACTTTTTATGAAACCACGGAAAAATTTAAATAATGAAATTTGATTAAACTCAGTCCGTAAATACAATGAATTATAATTAATAACAAAATTTTTTTGCGCTTACAGATCATTCTTCCAGTCAGTTTGCGTACTAGGATATTGTTTAACACCAGTAGCGTTATCACTTATAATCTGTAGGGTATTATTATTGGCTACACAATCCCCAACGATATTCTTTTTAAGATTAGTCACAACCATGTGTGGATTCATGTGGGCGACTTATGGTAAGGCATGATACAAAAAGATGAAACAATCAATAATTTAAAATCTTTGCAGCTTCGTTTGTATTCTTGGGTGATAGTCAACCGCCAAATCGAAAACCACTTGCCGTCTATCCAATATTTTTATTTTATTTCATAATATCTTGGCTTGTTATATCGCACTCGTCCAAATAAAATATTGATAAGTATTATTTATTTTATAGAGATTAAAATCAAAACGAAGTGGCATTTTATTCATTCCTTTATAAAAACAATTGTTTATATTGACAACTAGGATATGATCTATCTTTTGTTATTGCATATCTTAAAGATATATAAATTATTTTTGCTTGAACTTGTCTCTTTCAACTTCAGTAGCTTAACCCTTTGTTTTAAAGTATATTTTTTATAGCAAAAACATGTTTCCGAATTTGGGATTCCGTATGGCAGTTCCACTGGAGAGTTGCAGATTTAAAATTGCTTAGCCTTGTCAGCATGACATTACTGGTTTGAAAATTTACTTGGAAATGAATGGATAGTAAAATACGTTACCTCGATTTATGGTTGGTTAACAGAAACTCTTTCATTTATGAAATAGCGCCGGCCAAATCATACCTAGCGTTAGCAATGATAATTTTTGTGGTTTATTATTTTACCAATAATATGATATTTTCCAAATATGAAACTTTTTAATATAGGGTTTAGAAAGAAGACTCCAAAAATAGCAATGAAAGATTATGAAAGGAAATTTCCAAGGTCATCAGGATGAGACATACACAAATTTATGTAAGGAAGATAAATGAATTGAAAAGTAGATTATTAACAATTCAGAAAAGAAAAAAGAGAAAAAGTCATATGTGAATCAGATGTAAAGTGTGCTGTCGATGGAAACACAGAATATAAACCGACTGACAAGCGCTGAAATTAACTTCGCCCCCATCCTTACAACGAATAAAGATAAGATCAAAAACCATCTGTGAATGAAAGTGGAATTGATTTTGAAGCCCGTGGAGGAGGAACAATAGGATATACTCCCCTGCGAAAATTTAATGATTGATTTGATGATGAATGCCAGGATACGTTACAGGGAAAATATCAGGCGTATGTAAATTTCGTTAAACGAGATCTCGGGACGAAAAAATATTTCCCACGAGTAGCTATTAAGATAATTAAATCGAAAAAATGCAAATGATGGATAATTGAAAATAACAGACGAAAATATGCCGACTAATAAGACCAGACAAGGGTAGAGCGCAGTGAAAAGCTTGAGAATTTCACCACATTGTGCAAGAACGAGAACGACAATACATCTCTGCCGCTAAAAAGACCAAGGAAAACTGAGCTAGCTACTTTTTAACAATTACTCCATTCCACCAACGCCTTGATAACATCAGACACCCTCAATATCCTATGAGTCCACTTTTGCACCCATATCCCTTGAAAAATTTAATCCCGACATTAAATGCTAGAAACATAAGAAATCGCCAGGTATTGATGAAATTCCACTGCAGCACTAAAAACGTACTATAAACGCTGGCCACAAAGAAGGAGAAAAACTAAAATGTGAACATTATAAGGACATGTCACTAGTACCCACAAAAAATGAAGTATGCACAAAGATGCCAGACGAAAAAGTTGCAATTCCAGCGAAAACCATCATTGAGGGAAAGATTTGGAGCTGGAACACCGACAACTGTTCACGGTTAAGCAAATCCTGGGGAAATGCTGGGAGTGCAATATCGACCTTCAGCATATTCTCATGGACGTCAAATAAATATATGACTGTGAAGATGCGAACAAACTATACCCAAACCATGCTTAATTTTGCAATGACAGTAAAGCTCAGCTTTTAACGAAAATTACATTGACATCATCACAAGTCCGAACAATTAACCAACTGACTGATGCCTTGACACAGAGGTTGGGCTGTAATAGGGAGATGAAATAGTTCTACCGCTGTGAGATCTAGTTTTCGAATCGGTGAAGGAAAATCGACGTTAATCGAATCAAAAAGTAGCCTCTGCATATGATATTAACATTCTATCATGGTCCTCTACATCTGCTAAGGATTGCTGTCCATAAAGCAAGATATGTAGAGCTGTAAATGAAAGATTTTATCCAAAATGCTTGGTCCGAACGAGTCTAATATAAGTTTTGAAGCGTGGAAAACTTGGACAAGCACGAACTTAAGCGTGAAACTTGTGAAAGACGTCAATAAATCAGCTGAAGTGAATAATCAAATACAGCTCATATTTAACCTTGATGAGAGCATCCGGGTACCTAGGTACACAGCATTGTTATATGATTCCTTGACTGGCTTAGACCGAATATATTGGGTAAATTTCCGTCCATCCACAGAATGGAAAGAACTGCTCATCGATTGTCAAACTCTTGGAAGTATCGAAAAGCGAAAATAAATTATAGTTCAGCATATTCACTTATTGGAGTTGCTCAATCTTCAGCCAAACGGTGCGTCTGCTTTTTGCGTAATGAAAGCGAATAAAACGTAAGAGCGATGTGAATCTGTTGTAAACCAATGTAGCACGATGTTACGAGAAAGCTGATGGTTTCAACATTTCGGTGATATGGTCAATGTTTGAATTTTTGACCCCTGAATTAATCAAAGCATCCAAAAATTAAAAACTTCCTTTTATTTCGGGGATGGTTTGCCAGGATTTTTGTAAGTTATAGTGTTTTTTGTTTGCTTTCTGGATATGCATCGCACGATAGCATGTAAAATTTCGGTTGTCATTATATTTTCGAAAGTTTCAGCCATGGATCAAATCGCCGATCATCTATGTGGTCCTTAAAAAAATATTTCTGACGGGAGCTGAATATTAGCTTTCCATACTGCACTGTTCCCTAGAAAATTTTCTTCGAGTTCTGAAAACGAAATTGTTGGAAATACATATTCTGTGCTTGTGTTGCCTCTTCCGAAAAACTGTCAATAGGTAGAAAAGCTTGTTCAATAACAATTGGACAGTGTATTAGTATCTTGTGGAATGTGGGTGTCCTCGGATACCATGAATACAAATTTACATAAACAACATTAATTAAAAATCTTCTGCTGGTATTGCGATCTATATCCTGACTTGGGCAAATCAATAATAGGACTAAGCTCATTCTTGAATTTGTCTTGAATTGCATGTTTTCTGTATTTGATAATGTCCTTCCACTATTTCTGCTTCTACCGATCTTGTTTTAGATAAATTATCAAATTTTTTCCTTGTAACTTTGCATATATAGCACCTCATAGTTAACGCTTTTTGAGTAGTTGCGTTCAACACCTTTCCATCTGCAATGGTATGTATCACCTTATGAATGAGATATACTAAAATTGCTATTCTTTTTGATCACATAAGTACATCGCGCATTTAATCTTGTCTTTAATTAATCTTCCCATATGTGCCATTTTAGTTTTTGAGTATGAATCTGATTCTTTTTGGCCTGCAAAAACGCAGAGATAAATGTGCGCATATACTTTTTTTATGAACTCTTGTTTGCATTGGGTCTACTGTGATTCTCACAGAGAAGCGACTTCTGACTGAGGAAGTTCATTCGCCCTAAATAGATGACCATACTTTAAAGTACGTCCATACGTAGTATTCGGTTCATATCTTCCTGTTTTATCAGTATATTTTCGTTAAGCAACTTGTTTCCGTGAGAATAAGTCAAAAACATTAATATCCATTTCTACATTTTGGAAGTAGACTCGAACCTGGATAAGTGAGAGTTCAAGGGATTTCAATCTCTTATTCGCTTATGGAGGTTCCTCACTTACCCGAGTCTCTATCTTATAGAGGTACAGATATTACCATTATCATTCATAGAGGTTAAATAAATGATACAGCAAATATGCAGTGAATAAATGTATTGTACATATGTATCATACATATATGTATGTATAAATTTTGCACACAAAATGAAACAATAAATCTTCATATCTATTTTAAAAAATCTGTTATTTTTTTCTGTTTTTTTTTTCGTACTTACATTTTGCACATGCTTTTCTTATTCCTAAATTTTATCGAATATTTTCTTATCACCAACGGCCAAATATTCAAAAACCTTTTATCTTATCTAGTGCATTTAAAATTTCTTTCTTTTTTGGACTGTTCTCTACTTCTGTCTACTTCTTCTACTTCGGTCGGTTTCATCTCCATCGTCATTTCCGTCAGCACACGTTGTCACCAAGTTCTTCAGGATATCGTCATCGCTAAATTCTCCAGCGGTAGCCAGGTCGTCATCAAATTATACGGAATCTTCAAAGGTTGGTGTTAACACATCTCTAGTAGATTCGGGACACACAAGCTTGATCCATTTCTCATTGCTAGGTTCAGCCTCAACTTCATTGTTCTCTGGTAGAAATTGTTGTTTATCAGTGCTGATACAAAATCCAGCTTTCTGGAAACAGTTTTTGATAGTAACACCACTTACTTTGAACCATGCCCTCCTTGCAAATTTCATGGCTAAAAGTACGTTAATATCAGGGCTATTTTTTCCTTCGAGGCACGTAAGAGTATGTTGAACAACTTCTCTGCGTTAAAAGCGTTTGAATGTGTGTATGACACCTTGATCTAACTGTTGAAGTTTACTGGTGGTATTGGTAGACAAAAACATGACATTTACGTTATTAAATGTTGGTAGGTCCGTATGGGCAGCACAGTTGTCAACGAAAAGCAAGATTTTTCTGTGTTTTATCTTCATTTCCTTGTTAACTTTTTTCAGCCGATCTTTTTTAAATAATATCTATGTCATCCAAGCTTTTGTGTTATTCACATAATCAACAGGCAAAGTCTTTACACCTTGAAAACATATAGGCTTTTTTTTGATTTTCCGATTATCAAAAGAGGGAGCTTATCATTACCGGTCATGTTTACACATTGAAGAATGGTTAGACGTTCCTTGCTTGATTTTCCCCCATGACATTTTTCACCCTTATAAGTAAATGTTTTATCAGGAAGGCGCTTGAAGAACAAAGAAGTTCTATCCGCATTGTAAATATTGCCTGGATCATACCTCTTTAAGAGACTTGTCAGTTTTTTATTCCATTGGCTACACACTTTGATCAACAGATTTATTGTCTCCAGCGGCTTTTTTAAAAGCGATATGACGCCTTTTAAAACCCTCTAACCAACGAAAAGTTCCGAACCCCTTATTTTGTGGCAAAATCTTTCGATTTTTGTTTTAGTAAGGGTCCATCAATGGGAATGTTTTTATCAAGGGTTTGTTCGATCCATTCTAAAAGGCAGTTTTCAATATCAGGAAACTCAGAATGTCGACCCTCTTAATATTTCCATGTCCCTCAAAGCAATGAGACTTTATCGAGTCTTTTGACTTAATAATTTTATAATACGTTGATTCTGGTACACCAAACTCACTTTGAATTTCACTGCGCGATTTCCGACACTCATACGCATTCACGATTTTAAGCTTTTCACGTAGAGATAACACTTTGATTTTTCTTATAGACATGACCTAGAACTGAACATTTCTTCGTTCTTGATATTAATCAACTGTAATAAGGGCCAAATGTGCGCAAAGACAATGTAAATTACGTAGTTTTAGAAAACATAAGCAAATGCTTCTAAAATTTCGGGGAGCTACCTGCGTGTGCGTACATGCTCAACTGTCGCTTATAGAGGTAAAGATAACTAGCAGTCTCAGTTACAGAGGTCCATATACGGATATCTGAGGCTCCCCGAGTCTCTCTTATAGAGGTTTCAATTTCTCATATACAGAGGTTTTAGGGGCTTAAAATGACGGTTACTGGCAATTTCTCTCACTTAAAGAGTTTTCTCGTTCACCCAGTTGTCACTTTCACAGGTTTGACTGTAGTACTAAAAAGAAGGCATTCCTAGCATTATAAAACAAACATGTGGTGTCCGTTTTGAAATGTTTTTTAGAACTCATTTTTAGTGCTCGATTTGGTACAGAGCATTAGTTTCGAAAGTACTTGTATGACGGATTTTGAAAGGAGCATTAACATCGAAAACTAATTCTGGGTAGCTTGGGTCCGCCGGGCCTTGCTTTCACAATATATTGACAATATTTCTTGACACAATATTTTCAGTCCTCGACCCAATCCTTGTCAAAAAAAGAAAACGCGACGGACCCGACAATGATAATCCCACGATCCTGAAAAGACCCAAACTTAATGACCCTCGTTAACACCTAATTAACCAGACCTACCCCTCCGATAAAAGTTTCACATATAAAAAGATGGACACCGCGACAAAGACACCAGAACGAGCTGAAGATGGCTGTATGCAGCCGAAACGCGTCCTCGAGACCCACAAAGCAAGGCCCGGCGGACCCAAGCTACCCAGAGTTAATTTTGGCCTGCGGCAACACCAAAACGAACTTCGGAAACTAATTATTGTTATTTAAAATATTTAACAGAGTAGTCTATTTAAAAAATAGTTTTGGATAAGAATGGAAATTGAAAAAAAAAGTAAGTTGCAATTGAGAACTCGAATAGATAAGAGCAATTAAAATATAAATTTTTGTTTGTTGATTAAGTTTCCATTACGAGCAATTAAAATATAAATATTAAATTGTTAATTAATTTATATTAAAATGTAAAATAAATGTGAAAAATACCTAAAAACATATATTACGAGTTTATTTACAGACTTTGAGTTATGACTGATGCTTTCAAAATTACACTTGAAATAATTTTGATACTAGTTAAAACTTTCTAAATTTTCACAGCTTAAGCGCAACTAAGGTAAGTGCTCGGTGTTTGTTCGCCCCAAAATTAGATTTGTTCAATTTTCCCACATTAACTTCAGCATCTATTTAATTTTGTATGGACAAAAAGCACAATATCGTGTTTTTTGGGATCAAGTACATTTTCACTTAATGTAGATGCTTTGTTACGACTCTTTAGTAAAATTTTTGCTATTTCTTTTTTTAAACCTTACGCAAAATTGTTGTTGGCTGCCTTGTTAGCAGGATCGGGGTCACCCAGCTATCTGTGGGCGTTTTCATAAGTTCTCTTTAATTTTGCGGCTTTTCCTGATTTCGTATGATGTATTCACAGCATATGACGCGAGGCGAGGAATACATTTGCTCAAATGTATCGACTCTTCTTTCTGTTTCATTATAAAAATGAATCATGTAAGTCTTTGATGTTGTAGGATGTAGCGTAGCTTCTTCATCGCATGATGACAGAACGAAAATCATTGTAGTTGGTTTCGGTTTCCAAAACTAAAGTCAATGGCCCATCATAACAGAAAATGGATCATGTCCGGATCGTAAATTATTCAGTTTTTCTGGCATTTCTCGCTTTTCTGATCTTTTGATATCAGTCAAAGCCAAATTGTAAGGCGTTTTCAACAGATTCATTGCTAAAGTAACTGACGTGAAGCAGTTGTCGCAGATCGCATTCTACAGTTCCCATGCAAGGATTTTGTGAGTTTTTTCACAGAAAGCTCACTGGCTCCCTTAGTTGAAGTGAATTTTTCCAGATAAGTTTGATCTTAGAACTTGTCGCACAGATGTGTCATCCGTTCGCAAGTTTCTCTCAAGATATGCTCAAGTAATTGGCCTTAATTGGGTATAAGCGTCCTTAATAGAATGTGTCATCCCAATTAATAGTCGAATTTGAATGCTGCCTTTCTGCCTCCCTTTTTTCTGGATTTTGCGTTGATCCATATTGCAATCTCTTTTGACATTTCATCGGTTATTAATGAGCAAAAGTATTCTAAAAGACTGAAAATCATCCAAGTTGGCCCTCTAGATGCTCGAATAATATTGTAACATGATTCCCAGCTTCAATGTCCGGGAGCTCGATTGCTTCATCACTCCATTCTTACAATATTCGTGGGAATTGGTCGTTAAAACACCTTTCGACGCCATTTTCTTTTGTTTACAAAACGTATATAAAACATCATCACGCTTCAGTAAGTATACAAATGTATAACTTCTCACAACACTCACAAGAATTTGATTGATTCAATCGGCTCATAAATCATACTAAACAGTGACTTTTTCCGAATGTAACATTGTTTGGGCAACCTTCTGTGGTTGCGTCCATACACCGCATTGTCGCCGTGCTCGGTAGTCGCTAAGTGACGTTTGGATGGATGCGTTTTGTCAGCCACAGTAAACTTAGCGGAAATGACCAATAGTTTATCGAATTAATTGTTCTGATGGACGATTATGGCGGGCAGTGTGCGCAAAGTGTTTTTCGAACAAACCTGTTGCTCAGTCGTTAACCTATTTATGATAAAATGAGAAACCAAACAAACCATAAAATGCGTGACAGCTGTCACGTAGCATAAAAAAATTTTGCCAACTTAATGTTCTATACTTTTAAAAAACACCCTTTACATGTTTGTGAATTTACTTATATATTTCGATTAATTTTGTACATTACCTTTATGTTTTATATAAATGCTATATATATATATATATATATATATATTACATATCAGGTTTTTGAAATACCAATTGTAGCCATAATTAACTAAATTTTTCAGTTTTTTTCAGTTCAAATTTTTGACACATTATTTACAATGTTTTAAAAGATTTGAGTTGCGTATACAATACCCAATATTGTTACATTCACTCCTTTCCAATAACTTGAAATGCAGAATTTATCTTGAAAGAAAAATATGGTGGTAATATGTTTTCGAAATAAGATGGTGTTTATCTGGCCACACAACTGCTAAATATAAAGCTTCCAGCTTAAACATATTCTTCTATTGCCATCTCCTGTATTTACGTCAATTATTTCATTTTTTAAGTTTAAGCTGTTGATCTTTTCTTATCCATCACCTAAGGATGCCGCTCAGGTATTTCAAAAGTCTCCCAGAAAAATAATTTTTACTGATGGTGTTTCTTTCTAACTCACTTTTTAATAAGATTTCAAAACAAAAACCGAAATAGGAACCACTCGTGATGTGTGTTCGATGGGAAAACAGCAGCTTTTGCGTTGAAAGTGATCTATGTTGTGCTTTACAGATCGAACGAATGAATTAATAATTAAAGGAAGAACTATATCGTTGTACGTCGGCGTAATAAACTTGAATAGTGGAGAACGTGTTAGAACTAGTTAAGGTACTTGAAAACCAACCAACACAACTGACTGTTGTTTTCAATTAATTCTATTCCATTTTTCATGTAGCTTGTAGTCGTTCTGCGATGATTTATAGTTTATCGTTACCGAACCGGAACCTATTTAATAATAATCCATTAATCTGGAACCGTGTTACACATTTTTTTGGGCCAGGCCTCCTATTCCTACGAATTCGGTCTCAAATTTTCATAACACTTAATAATAATGTTCAACGCGATATTATTTGTCAAGCATTCCAACCATATCTCCGACCATAGTTGGGAAAGAGTTGTCCACTTTCGCTGAATGTGGCAGTACCTCTGTCATGTTTTTCAAGCAAAAAATGTATAGCAGGCGTCAAAAATAACTGCATAAGACTGCAATTCCTTTGCGTTGCAGGAATGTTGACGATTGCAGAGAGAGCGTGTCTCTTCTACCTGGCGTCCACTTCTCTGTTCTTCTTCAATTTCTATTCTAAATGCGACTAAAAGCGAAACCAACAACTGATAATACTAAGGAAAACATATAAAAAAGCAAAATAATAACAACTACATGTACAGTTTTCGAAAATTTTCTATAACTATTTATTTAACTAAAACTTTTATTCACTAATTTTTAAATACAACACAGTCGTCTTAGGAGCTAAGTGAAATTGAAATTCACGGGAGAGTTTATTCGATTACAAATTTTCTAAGCTGTCACAATTACTCAGAGTATTGGGAACCAAATCAAAAGACATTTGTGTAGTTACACCATCTTCCTTTCGATTTCGGAATGTTAAAGAATTCGCGCGAGCTTTTCTGCCCATAAAGTGACGTTCTACCCATTTCAACATGGTAAGAACTGAGTCAGTAGAAGGCAGACGATGATCTGCAGCTGTTTTAACGAAATCTGAACTGGTGATTCGGAATGTTCTGGCCAAACCTTTCAATGACTGTCAAGGAGGAAATAGAGATCGATTCAAATATATTTTCAACACATTATAAGTAAATAACTGTACTTACCACTAAAGCATCTTCATCCGTCAAATCATCCCCAACATAAATAATTTTGATTCGTTCACTCCAATCAACACCAAACGCTGTCCTTAAAATGTAAATTGATGCCCGACCCTTATTCCATTGCACAGGAGGTCTTGCTTCTAATGCGCAATGGGCTTCAGTAGCGCGGAATCCATATTTTTCTATTAACGTTCGAGTTTTCTCAATCATGGCAGGCCTGAGTTCATTAGGGGTTTCACGGTAATGGAAAGTGAGTAAAGGTCCTTTATTTTCTACCCACGCACCATCTCGACAAACCTATAAATAGTAATACTCACTTAGAACATATTTAATCCTTTTTTGAACATAACTGTTTTCTTACAGAATCCTGAAGAGCTTTCAGAAGCAAACGAACTTTTTCTTCGTACTCGTTAGGCATGGGATGCACAAATTTACTACCATCAGGGTGCAGTATTTCAAGTCCATGATTGCCTGCATACGTTATTCCTTCGATTCCAACCATTTTCTTGACGTTATCAACACTTCGTCCTGACACGATGGCAACGTACACGTCCGAGTGATTAGACAATTTAAACAATACATTTTTCGTTTCCGGTGATAAAATAGCCAAGTCAGGATGTGGGGCAATAGGAGCAAGAGTTCCATCATAGTCAAGCAACAGAGCCAATTTCTGATTGTATCCAATATACCTGAAAGGATTTACATTTACATCGAAAATGTTTCATCTTCGCTGTTCAATGAAATCTGCTTACTTCAATAAATAATCGTCGAAGTCATCAATTGAAACCGGTTGCATTGTAGTTTCACCAACATCATCAACGTCTAAGGATCCCATCGCTTTCAAAAAGCTCCTCATCCAGTGGTTAACATCACACTCTTTTTCACGAGACCTTAAACGGCTCATTCTTAAAATACGTTCGTCTTCGGGCATAGAAAGTGCTCGGTGAATAACTTCTGAGGCCACCGTTACTTCGTAAGGATTACATAACAACGCTTCCAGCATCATTTCACCTGCACCAGCAAATGGTGATATCACCAATACACCAGGAATTTCATTTATTTGACACGCGACAAATTCTTTGGCTACCAAATTCATGCCATCCCTTAACGGGGTGACCAAACAAACGGCAGCGTCCCTATACAGAGCCGCTAGCTCATCCTGCGCAACGTAATCGTAAATATAGCGAATAGGAGCCCAATTTGCGGTTGTAAAACGGCCGTTAATGCGGCCAACAAGTTGATCCATTTCCTCTTTGAGTTCGCGGTATTCCTTGACGTCGGTGCGGGAAGGTACTGAGATTTGCAGTAAACTAACATTGCCCCTGTGCTCAGGATGCTGCTCCAATAAAGACTCAAATGCTTTAAGCCTATGGACTAGACCTTTGGTGTAATCTAGACGATCAACCCCCAAAATAATCTTCTGCTTTGTCTTAATGACGCGCTTTGCTTTCCTTGCTAAGTCCTCAAACCTTTCAAAAGGAATGCCAATTGGCAAGGGGCGTATTCTTACTGAACGTCCACCATGCTCAACTAGCAAATTATTGCGATCTACACGACAACCTAAATTTCTTTGGCAGCAATCGATGAAGTTCAAACAATAGTCCTGAATGTGAAAGCCAACCATATCACAACCAAGGACTCCTTGAAGAATTTCATCTGACCACGGGAATAATCTGAAGATATCCCACGGTGGGAATGGAATGTGCAAGAAGAATGCCATTTGACAGGGGAGTTTCTTTTCTTCGGCTTCTTCGCGTATCCAGTTTGCGGCAAGCATCAAGTGGTAGTCGTGGACCCAAATTATTGGTGGTGGGCTCGAAGCTTTCTTTGTTTTGAGACATTTTTCTAGGGCTTCAATTGTTTTAGCCGCAAAATACTTATTGACAGTAACATAATTCTTGTAGTCGTTCGCACTGAACGAAGCACGTCCTGGCATTGAATGGAAAAGAGGCCAAAATGTTCCATTACAACATCCATTGTAGTAGCTATCAAATATGACGGGATCAATGTTAACAGGCAAAACCTGGAAAGTAGAAAAAATATGGTAATGAAATTTATTTATCATTGTCTAATCGTTGAAATTATTGAAATTTGATGTTCTCAGTTATAGTTACGCAAAACTCATTACATGCAACGAAAATAATAATCGAAAACTTCATTGAACCAAAAAGCAATCAATGCAATTCGCGAAAATACTATTTTTTGTTAATTATTTAGTACTTGTCTTTGTTTAGTACCGATTTTGTCTCGTCCGAGTTTCGAGAAAATTACATTGATAACATTGGAGATTGCAGAGAAGTTCAGCTCAAAAAACCACTTCCGACCATATTTGGAAGCCAGTATTGGTCAATAAATATTCTTAATGGGTGTTTCATCAGTTAAGTGAGAAAAATTTGAATAATCGGTTCGTCATAGGCATATCTCTGCTTGCTTGGTACAAAAACGAACATTTCTTGGACCGGATGATAACTAGCGAGGAAAGTTGAACTCATCCGAAAACATTGTGAAGTAAAGAGTATATTGCGAGCGCTGACAGCCTGCCCCCTCCACTTCTAAGCCGAACTTTAACCTGAAGAAGAGAATGTTGTGTATATGGTGGGAAATCCAAGGACGAATTCTTTATGAGCTTTTGAAACATAATGAAAAACTGAATGCGAGGGATACTGCAAGCAAAAGGATGATTTAATTAACGCAATAAGAGAAAAGAGGCCCACGATGTTCAAAAAGAAGCATGTCATACTGCTTCATGATAATGCGAGACCGCACGCTCGTCAGTAAATCGCAGAGGATAAAGAGAATATTAACAGATCAAAAACCACAAAATCTTTCTTACTATCTCCTGGACGAAAATAACTAGAAAATTGTTGTTCATTATCTGGGCAGACTCTATAGGAGCCTCTCTCTGGAGTCTGGAGCTCTATCCTATTAGGTTCTTCCACTTACAACTTCGTTTGGGTGGGTAATAATTTTCAAGATTTTCTTCCCAAGAAACAGAAAGAAGTTTATATAGCCTGCAATATTGCACGCTTTGAAACGTCGCAACGCTCAGGACCAAGTCCTAGATATGCCGGAAATTTGGCCACTTCTCTTGGATTTTTTATGCTCAGGATCGCTGCGAAAAGTGCGTTGACTTATTCACAATAAAAAACATAGCAAAACTTGTTAACTGAGATGATTCACATTCTTCAAGCTGTTAGGTGGTCTTGATATTTCCAGTAATAAATACCGCATGCAAACCAAAGTCCAAAAAGTCACCAATCAGAAGAAACGAAAAAAAAAATGAATCCGAAACGAAAAAAAAACAAACAACACAACACTTTAAAAATGGATATGATAACAAGGATGATAAAAGCCATCTTTGCGATGCGGAAACTACGTAAAATAAATAACTCACACTTACTTACAAATAAATCACACGTAAATTGTTTTGTGTCGGGGACTATACAGTTTGGAAAATTTAAAGTTTACTATAAATTTTACATCGAACAGAGTAGATTGTTAATGAGTATCAATAACATTATTGATACAGTTCTTAAAAGTGGTTACCTATGTAGAAAAGCCCTTATTGGCAAGCCCTCTGCGATATGACTACTAGAGTGTCAAACAAAAATTAAATACAGCCAACATGGGCGATCAAAATAAATAAAAAATAAACCAAGTTAAAGTGAGCAATCTGTCAAACACTTGGCAACGCCTAACAACCACCTTCGGAAGAAAGCACATTTTTCTGATAAGAAGGAACAATAAAATGAATAGAAGAGTTAGGATGATTGTCTATCCTAGCATAAGAAACGTTAAGGAGGCTAACGAATTTCAGAAAAAAAACCCACGAATTGGAGAATGATCTAGAAGGAGAAGAAGAAATTATGTGTGTGGAAGCTATGTCAAATGATATATAATTTCAAAACGGCAACATTATACTGCTTCATAGGATTTAATGAGCACAAGGCATATAGAGAGAACTTAAAAGTGAAAAGCCACAACTCACTGAAGAAATCCTTGCTATCCTGGCTTATGATAACTAGTATTGCGATCGCTTTCATGTCCGGCATTGATGGCATTAACTTTTTATCACCCGGTGTGAGCAATTCCACAGCTTACACCCTTCCCCGTTATAACAACATATATAGAATAAGTTCTGCTAAGCGCCTCATTTTTCGCATTCTTTAAAACTTCCAACTATTTCCCACGATTTCCATGAAGCGAAGAAACCGTTGGAAGAATCGTACAATTGCGGAAATCAGAATAATTTTGTATGCTGAACACGGTCGAAAAACCTCTCGAAAAACTCATCTGAGGAGCATAGCCTATATATCTATATCCAAGACATTGTGGTTTCAGAGCTGGTTCTTTTAACAACCATGCAATCGGAACATTGTGGAAGATTAACAGAAGAGTGATAGTTGCATCAGATTTCGCGAAAAGCTTCAACCCTGTTCCTTCAATCTGTAGAACATCTTCTATGATGGATTACTGAGTCTTGAGCAATCGGATAAGTCACGGTTGATTTGCTATATGAAAGTTCCAGCGGCACTTATTAGGGGACGCATCGTCGAGTATGCACTACTTTGGTCATATATGCTAGTATAACAAGTGAAGGACGAGCTGACAGCTCGTGGATTCGGGCTACCACCGGCAAAAGACGTAAATGGCCATCCTATCAAGGAAGCCAACTCCAAAAGTAAGAATTATCAATATTGGGGAAGCACTGATCATATCAAGTTCAACAGTGAAGTTCGGTCATTACCTGTGCAGTCAAGGCACCACAGAAGAGCCCACTATGGAAGGAAGACAACGATTGCGATCGCAACACAAAGGGGAGTTCTGAAAGGTAAAAGAGGCATATTCGAGCGTTTCAGCTATTTTTTCCAGCATTCTCTTCGTCTGCTTTCCGTAATTAGGAGCCGAAAAATGTAAGTTCAAGCCAAGCAAGACAAGCAAGACAAGCAAGACAAGCAAGACAAGCAAGACATGACACTGCAAGTATTTAATGGGTTATGCAGAAGAAATACGCGTCTTGGAGCTCTACACTAATATGCATGAAAAGCCTTCACCTCCCTATCAAGAACTAACATTGATTGTCTGTTTTGTATTTAGAACGGTACATCAAATGTCTTTCCGGCGCATGGTGGATGAAGGTCTATTGGGTGGTGGATGGATAGGTGGATGAAGATCTATTGGATTTAGATCTCGACACATCTGCTCCTTCACTTGCAACTATTTATAACTGGTTAAATGAATTTAAACGTCATCGTATATCAACAAAGGATGAAATGATCAATAATATCTACGATATGGTGTTAAGTGACCAAAGATTAAAGTTTAGTGAGATAGTTGTGGTTAAAAGGGTTTCAAAAGGTAGCGTCATTTCTATTTTACATGGCAAATTGGGTATGAAAAAGATTTCGGCAAGATTGGTGCTCACAGTCGACAATAAACAGAAAAGGGTGGTTGCCTCTAAAGCTCTGTTGCCGCTTATGCAACGTAAAGCGGGTGAGTTTTTTCGTCGGTATGTGACTGTAGATGAAACATGGATACATCACTACACTCCCGAGACTAAAGAACAGTCAAAGCAGTGGATTGTTATAGGCAAACCGTGTCCATTAAAGGCGAAAAGTCAGTAAAAATTGTAAAATCAGCCGGGAAGGTTACGGCTACTGTTTCTTGGGATGCTCGTGGAATTATTTTCGTTGACTATTTGGAAAAAGGAAAAACAATAACAGGGGAGTATTGCGCATCTGTATTAGACCAGCTAAAAAAAAGTAAAACGGCCTCATTTAAACAGAAAAAAAAATCCTCCTTCATCAGGACAATGCCCGTGTTCACGCATGTTCACGATCAATGGCTTAAAGTGAAGAAATAAAGTTCGAATTAAAGCAGAATTAATGTCCCCATCGTGTTCGCCAGATTTAGCCTGTGACTTTTTCCAATTCCCAAACCTGAAAAAACGGCTTGCTGGCCAAATTTTTCTTACAAATGAAGAAGTCATCGATCAAACAAATGCTTATTTTAAGGACCTTCCAAAGACTTTTTTTCTGACGGGTTAAAACAAAAAACTAGGGAAACGTCTAACCAAGTGTATTGAGCTCCAAGGAGATTATAGTGAAAAATAAAAAAAAAATATTGTTTTAATGCTTTTTTCTAAGGTCTTATTGACCCACCCTCGTATCATTTAATCGAAAATATAAGAACAAATATAGATATACCCAAGCAAATATACCTATAATAAAAAGAAGTACTACGCACTGAACTAAGCACTACTAATAACAGACTACGACGAACAAATATACATTCAAGAAAACAAAAAATATGGCTTGAATTTTAAATATTTACGGCAGTAAGCTTTAAATAAACTTTCAATAAACAACCTGTGAAAAAAAGGATGAAATACAGAACCAAAGCTGAAAGGTTACCAAGGAAATGCATTTGTCTTATGGTTTCTATGTTGATTCGTGTTTTGAATTACTTTTTACATTTACTGTATGTACATATGGGTTACCGAATTCGTAACACAATTCGTAACCGAATTCGTAACACAACAAATATATTATAAAAATATAAAATATAATATAAAAAAATTTAATATAAAAATATCGTAACACGTAAAATAAAAAATTCATATAAATTAATAAATATATTTAATTTAGTACATTATCCCAAAATAAAAAGGAATTATTAGAGTATAACGCCCTCCTTTCTTCTACCGTTCGTTTTTTTCAAGAGGAAAGTGGCGGTGCACCGGTAAGTTTGTTCTGATCTAGGATCATCGACCCCCTAATGGTTACCCGGCTTGAAGTGGCGAGGGGGACCACTAACTCTAATGAACCCAGCGGCTACACTGCAGGAGACCTTCAGATCCAACCTAGTAGGCAGGCAAAGGGCGAGAAGTGAAACGAAGAGGTAACCAAATTTAAAAAATATGGAAGCACGTAAAGAAGAAGTACCCTCAGAACCCGGCATACGAGGGGGGAAATCTCCAGGGACCGGACAACTGGCGTGACAGCACCAAGCTATTGGGTCAGAAATGTACGCTGAGGGAGCAGGGCGTGCATTTGACGAGTGACTGCAACAAAACAAGCGCAATGGCAGCTTCCGCACTCACTGGGAAGACGGGAGCATCAGCCAGAACGCTAAAAAGAAAGGCGCAAAGGAAACTGAAGCGTCAAAACACAATCGGGGAGAAGAGTATCCCAATGAACCCTGGCACCAGCCAAAAAGCGGCAGCCAACCAAGGGAAACCTAGGAAATTGGCTGCTGCTGCCAAGGAAGCTGTATCACCAACCGCAAAGGAAAAGGGTAAAACCGGACCTAAGCGGATGAGATCGGATGACAGCAATCAAGGCACTGGTAAAAAGGAACGAAGGGTAAGCCCCGAACCCCAAACTCTGGCGAGGAAGTCCTATCGGGACGCCGCAACCGATGTATTAACGGTAGCGGTGGTAGACTACCTCAATGAGACTGGTAAGATCCAAGAGGATCAACTCGCGAAGCCTTGAAGAAGGACCTCTTCGAGCACCTACGCAGCAAACCAGAAAAAATTACAACATTCAGAGGAATGAAACCGACAGCAGGCCATCTGACTGTAACCTTTAGCGACAAGCATTCTCTAGAATATTTAAAGACTGCAGTTGCCAAGGTAAACAACACCCTGAACGAAGAGTTTAGAGTCGTCCACATAAAGGAGGTACCGCGGTTATGCACCGTCAAGGCATTTATACCCGAAACGGAGCAGACACCGCAGGAAGCCTTCGAGACGCTTAAACTACAAAATACGGGGTATGAAACGGAAAGGTGGCATCTCTTCGCGGAGAAAGAAGTCGCCAACAAAGGCATGTTCCTGGTACTGGGCATGCGAAAAAAAGACGTTAGCACTCTAAGCGACAAAAACGGACGACTGAGTTTTGGCTTCACCCAGGTGACTACAAAAACAAAGGCGACCGAAACCTTGGAGCAAAAGTGAAAAATCAGTGCGGGTAACCCAAGCAAATCCGCACCTCAGCAGGGTGGCAACAGCCAATCTGCTTAAACATCTAGCAGATGGGAACACCGACATAGCACTGATACAAGAGACGTACCAACTTAATGGAAAGATACTTGGAATCAGTGCAAAACAATTTAAAATCTTTGCCACAAGCGGGGTTAATTAAATCCGTAGCTGCATTATATGTCGGAAGGAAATTAATTTAATTTTTCAACCACAGTTCAGCAACATGGACCTTACATCAGCAGTGTTCGACGGAAGGACGGGCAGGTAACGCTAGCCTCGGCATACCTACCGTTTGACGCTCCGATGCCGACCACCGAATTCCGCACCCTATCGGAGCATATACGGTTCAGTGAAATGTGTCCAACCACTACCGTCAAACAAAAAAGGGAGGATGGTGGAACAAGTAACTGGAATAGATCAGAAAAAATACTCAAAGATTATTCAGAATAGCTCGACTCACAAACCGAGATACGGATTGGGAGCACTATAAGCGAAATTTGAAAATTTTTAAAACAGCTGTAAGAAGAGAGAAAAGGGAATCCTGGAATCTTTTTTGCAGCAATATTGAGGGAGGAAACGAGACATCTAGGCTAAGCAGGGCTCTGAAAAGAGGACCACATATGGGCACGATGCTCTAAAAGGAAGACGAATCGTGGACAACAAATAGCATAGAACGTCTCAAGCTCCTACTAAACGAACACTTTCCGGGCTCAACGGATGAGGAGACCGAACAAGTAAACAACGTGACTCCTTACCGTGGCCCCTTCCTAAAAGAAATAGCAAACGAAGAAAAGGTCCTTTGGGACATTAATACCTTCGAACCTTACTAATCACCAGGAACCGACAAAGTGTATCCGATCATGCTTATGAAAGCGGATATCACAATAATACGGATTTTGGTGAAAATATATAGAGCCTCCATATCCAAAGGCTATATTCCTTTGGACTGAAGAGAAGCTAAAGTAGTTTTTATACCCAAGCCGGCAAAAGCCAGCCACTGCAAAGCAACGGATTACTGACCTATCAGCCTAACGTCTTTCATGCTGAAAACCTTGGAACGCCTGGTGAATGGATACATAAAAAGCACCGTGAACATAACGGAGCTTTGCCCCTACCAACACACACACCTCCCAGGGCGTTCAACAGAGACGGCACTACACGGTCGTAAGCAGAATAGAGAGGAACCTTGCCGTCAAAGATTACACCTTGGTGGCCTTCATTGATATCGAGGGTGCCTCGAACAATGTAAAAACTAAGAGCATATTAGCAGCCATTCAAAGATATGAAATAGACCTATATCTTACTAAATGGATGACGGAACTACTAGCTAAAAGGAAGATTACAGCCGAAGAAAATGGCGTAACCTTGAATAAATGGACTAACAGGGGTACACCACAAAGCGGCATAGTATCACCACTTGCCTGGGTACTCACAGTTATCCAAAAAGTGGAAGACCTCAACGGGAAGGGTTTCAAAACGATAGCGTACGCTGACGTAGGCAGGCTCTCAAAACCGCAACAATCCGAGTAAATGTAAAATTGACATGGGTCCCTGGACACAGGGGTGTAGAGGGAAACGAAAGAGCGGATAAGCTAGCGGGAGCTGGATCAGCCGACCAAAATGCCACTAGAATAGACACAATTAAAGTGCCACTAGCAACGGAAAAAGGGAACTAGACGAAATCCTCTGGAAAGAGACAGATACAGCTTGGAATGACAGGAACGACTGCAGGATAAGCCGAGCTCTTTGGCCTCATCCTAATCAAATGAGGACAAAACAACTCCTAGGGTAAAACCGAAATGGCGTTAGAACATTGGTGGCAGTATTAACGGGCCATAATCTTCTAGGTCAACACGCAAAACGAATAGGAATCCAAACGGATGACATCTGCCTTGTTTGCGGCGAGGAGGAAGAAAGTACAGAACACTTCCTCCTAGACTGCCCGAGTCTGGCCAACAAACGCCTTACTTGGCAGAGGGGTACTGGGGCAACATAGTTGGAACACTTGGCGACCACAGAACTGGGGGAACTCCTTGGCTTCTGTAGGACGACAGGATGGACCATCTGTAAACAATAGTACTACACATGGGGAGCTAAGGGCCGATTTCTGGCCTATGCTAATTTCCAGCAAGTGGACTCCAGTACAATAATAATAATAATTGGATCTTCGAAATGATCCGCCGATTTGGGTTCTTGCTATGATTGTCTTCGTTGTGCTTCTCGCGGGGTAATATGATTATCTTTCGGGGGGGGGGGGTGGAGTTATCGGTCAATTAAGTAACGTAGGATTCTTGAAGCGTCGCGTTTAGAACATTGGGCATTACGGCGGCTGGATTAATAATGGAACTGAAGCGGAATGGTTAGACCAATGGTGACAGTTCATTGCCACACTCTTCAAGCTTCACTTCCTTATGGCTGTGCGAGGGTGACTCGTCATGGCGATTCAAACATCATTAAATCGATTACAAGCTACAGACTCGACAAACGAAGTTCCTTATGAAGTAACGCTGGGTATTTGAAATTCACAGATAGAAATGAAGGAAGAGTGCTTAATAGCACTAGCTCTGAAAAAACCATTCTCCAGACAAAAGTAGCTGGTTTGCCTGTATCAGAAAGAGATATATTAAAAATATACCTATAAGTTTCAGGGAACTCTATCAGGTATACAACAAGAGTTGGGCAGGATGTCCCAAATTTCAGCGTAGTATTTTTGGTCTTTTAAGAAAGCACTGATTACATTGACTGGATATGAAAATAAATATCCAATCTGGTGGAATTTAAATAAAAACAACTCTCAGGGAAGACAAGATGTCAAGCGTTATTATTCCTACAGATACTTTTTCTTTTAAAGTTAATATATGGTCCACAGTGACGGGGTCAGGAATAAGTTAGTAGCTAAATTCAAAATTAGAAATTAAGTTAGTTAGCTCTATTGGTACGGTTAAACATTGATTGACCCATTTTATGGTCAGCAACATCGAGAAAAATAATTATTATGATGAGAATTTTGAGTTGAGTGATAGTAAATATGCATTTGATTTGCAAGGGCTAAAAGATATTGTGAAAAACAATGTTGATTATAATTCTGACACTTCAAGTAGTGGTTCTGAAATTATACTACCAAAGAGACGAAGAATGAGAGTTATTGAAAGTGAAAGTAAAGATTCGTTGGAAGACTTAGATGAATGGCGCGATGTCACGGAGGAATTAGATGTTCCGGATAGAATACGTCTTAATGTGTCGCTAAAGGTTATTGGACCACAAGTTCCTACAAATATTGCACAGCCGATACAATATTTTAAATTATTTTTTATTTATAATTAGTAAATGAAATTATAAAAGAAACCAACAATTACGCAGAAAATGTTCTAAAGAATAAACAAATATCTAGTAATTCTATTTGGCAAACATGGCGTGCGATGGAAAAGAATGAGTTTTGGGCTTTTATTAGAGTTATTATCAATATGGGTACGATACGATAGAGACGAGTAAATTACGGAAAATATTTGCATCCCTTTATTTACTAAAATATTAACAAGAAGGCCGTTCACGCGGACATTTTGGATGTTGCATTTAATAACACTGGATCGTGCGAAAAATAATATTAGAACACGTATTCAACGAGCATCTAATTTTTTGGAATTTATGAATTCAAGATTTTCAGATTATGTTATACCTGGAGAAAAAGTAGACGAATCAGTAGTAAAATTTAAAGGAAAAATAAGCTTTATCACATACAATCTTAACAAACCTTCCATGTTGGGCATTCAAATATACTGTTGTGCTTTCCGAGGTGCGGGACCTTTTTGCTTCGCAAATGTTCGCAAAAGTGAATTGAACATCCACGAACTAATTTTAAATTTACTCTTTTAATAAATTTCACTAACACTCTAAGATTATTTTCGCTTAATTACTACTTCACTTGTTCACTTTTATTTTAATTAATTAATTATAACAATTACTTTCACTCGCTTTTTAATCCGCGTACGATTCTATTTCACTTCAACACTATTCAATTACCGCACTGTCGCCTTTCACTTATGCAACAAGACTGCGCTTATGCCACAATACTTTTTTTCGCCGCTCGCTGTAGTCGCTTTTATACATGTACCAACCAATCCCGAATCTTCCACGTGGATCATTCTCGAGTTTACGGGCTGAGTCATTTACACGTATTTGTTGTATTCAAAGTACGCAATGTGTTTACGTTATGCCTATTCCCCTTTCGAGAGTGATCGGTGTATTGGTAATTGATACTTGTTAATGAATTTGCTCTTAAGACGACTACAGTGGCGCGTGACATTAGTCGAACATATCACAATACGTTTTAGCAGATTTAAAAACTCGATATGTGTATAGCATTCTTCCAAATTATCAGCGTATCGCTTGTTAAAAATCTGCCAAGGCCAGATTTACTGGTCAGCACCAGAATTACCCAGCATTTGTACCAAAAATTATTAGATCGGGTACCTACCGCAATACGGTATTATATGCATACCGACAGGTATTACATTAGAATACCCTTAGGTGAAGAACTAAGAGAAATTAAACCGCCACTTGCCCCGTACCATACAACATAAAAAATGTTCCAACAAGTCTGAAAAAACCAAAATTAAGAGAAACCAAAAAAACTGTGGCATATAAACGAGGAAGTACAATGCTCTTAAATTGAAGGAATAATAGAATAGTATCGTTTTTGAGTAACTGCCTTAATGCTGGAATGATAACCACCGATTTATACGAGGTGGTACAAACGAAGTAATCCAAGAGTCTACTGTGGGTGTCGCATAGAGGACTAAGATATAGAGAGGCCCTACCCGTGTACCTGAGCGTAAGTGAGCGTCCGAAGTTTTAAACTTATCTTTTTTCCCCTCATCAGCTGCTCAAATGTTCTTCTACATCTTTGGATTGTCGGGTACACAAAGTCGGTGGGTGGTGTTGATCGGGCTGATCAATACGCCTCTAGTTATTGTATTTCGAGGAATGGTGGCGGAAGATATTATTTCGGGGAATGGATATGTCAATAATTAATTCATATATCCTGTATTAAACTGTCAAACAAGTCATTACTATTACCACTACTACAAGTCTATTACTGTTACCTTCATTGACAAGAAGAAATTGTATTATTATGTATGTATTTATAAAATAAATAAAATCAAAAACATTCACAAGCACGTGTAATTCTTTTCACTTAAAATAAGACTCCTTCTTATCACTTGTTCCGATGCGATAATATGGCAGTGGTACAAAAACGTACAGAGCGCTAAGGGTTGAAAATGAAGTGTAAGTAGATCTTCAGGTTGTAAATGACTGGTTTGTGATAAATATTTTTTCATTTCTTCGGGGAAATATATTTTTCCGACAAAGTACGAACGTTAATAAAGATGAATTCATTTGGGTGTGTGATACTGAGAGAATTGATTACTGGTATTAAGTTTTATTTATTATTATTTATTATTCATTGAATGTGACCTGTATTTGAAATATACGATGTCTGCATTTTGTACATTCAAGTACTTCAATGACGAAACATTTTTCCAAGCATATTTTACAACTATGCGTAGAAGAAATAAAAAAAATATTCTTTATGTATTCGGGTCTCATTTTCATATTAGATTTGTCGACCAAAATATTCGAACTGTGTTGATGAGAAGTGATCGTCTAAACGTTCGCGCGACAACTATAGATATCAAAGAATGAAAATTCCTCCCAAAAA
Organism: Stratiomys singularior; assembly: GCA_954870665.1. Lineage (NCBI taxonomy): Eukaryota > Metazoa > Arthropoda > Insecta > Diptera > Stratiomyidae > Stratiomys > Stratiomys singularior. The sequence continues at coordinate 60,127,412 of OX940879.1, read as the reverse complement.
CGATTGAAACAAATGCGTCAAGTGCACGCTAGGATGCCATGAGTCTTATGACGATGAATTATGCTAGGACGGATTCAATATATGCTCAGGACTCTTTGTTGCCAAATATTGTATTATTATTATAGATATAAGGAGAGGAATTATAGTCTACTAGTAAGTTCAGTAATTACCTGGTTAGATTTCAATCCTGCTGTTGGTGTATGATCACTTGGATCCGACTCAGGGATAGGCTCAGTCGTATCTTTTAGATGTAGACCGGACCATCCTACCCAGAGACCGTTGCCACTTATTACTACAGGACACACAGCTGTAACCAAACCGCCAGCGCTGCAAGAAATCGAATAAATTTTTAAATTTAAGTAATTATCATTCTGAATTATTGCATTAGTATTGTGCACTATTTAAACATTGTTAATTGTTTGAATAGTTCAACCTAAAAATGAAACATTATTCAATCGGCTAAGTGAATATTTAATCTCAGAAATGGCGGTCATAATTTCAAATTCACGTAATGTTTCCTTATTTTTTCTTTGTAAATAATCTCATATAATGGAATTTCATTGAGTTACTTCAAATGCAACTTTTGATAATTTTGTTTAATTAATAATTTATGTTGGGACTATAGAAAATGGCTTCCGCGCGTGACTGCATTGACTGATTCACTTGATCAAGGCCCAGTTTGTTTTGTGGACTTTGCTGTTTTTATGTTTTTAATATCATAATTATATTTCCATTTGTAGACGTTATCTGTATGGAAATCGCACATCAAATCATCTAGTTAATGCATGATGTGGACCCTGAATGTATTTTCGAGATAACCTTCCTTCGGTGTTGTTTCTCTGGGATTTTGTAGACAATTAAGTAACGTATTGTCATAGATGCTACAAATTGCTTGTTACTGCTTTAGTTCTTATCAAAGCGGTCGCATATTAGAATTATTCAAAATTATTTACAAGTGCATTAGAAAGTGATGCAACATTGCCTGCATTAGTTAAACCTCAAAACTAGGCCTAACAATTTTGTTGTAAGTTCAAAGTCGATTTTAAAGTAAAAATTTCACTGGCACTCTGGTCAGGAGCAGTTTTATTGATCTATGTTTTTAATTTTGAACAAAAGACGTTTACGACCAATAACCTAATTCCATATCACTCTTTGTTTAGCAGCAAAATTCCAATAGAGATAATAGCATTTACCAAAGTAAAGTCGAATTTATAGAACTGAGCGTACATATGATGATGTACATATGTTGGTTCTTCGCATATGAACTGTCTTCATATAATATATATGCACTTTGTTTACATGAATGTTGGCTTCAAATAAAGTCAAATCCACAAAAAAATATTACTTAATTGAGGTTGGAGCATGGTTTGAACGTTTTTGGAATTGCTTGGGATCTGGGAAATGCAATTGGATTATAATTAATTGTTTTATTCATTTGCATTCGCAAATTATCGGCAATTTATGAGTGAAAGTCAAGTCGAATTTAAACTTATCGAAACATGTCCACCTAATTTCAGTCACTAATTATTATTGTTCAGTTAACATTTAATGAAAATTAAGTCACATGATCTTTATTATCAGTAAAAGAAGAGACCTTTCAAAATAACATTTTATTACTGCGCTTTAATTCTAAAATAGCTACAAAGCACGAGCATTCAATGAACGTATGGAAAAACTGTTATGACTGTTCTAAAAACATGAAAAACTTGTTATGAAAAACTGTGTTTATGAAAAACTTTTAACTGCTGGGTGAGGTAGAAATCAGTCTCATCATGAAATCGTTTGATCCGCGGCCTCATGTTAAGGATTGGACGAGCATTCCATATCGCCTTTGCGTCATACTTGTACGACTGTTGTCAAACGCTGAGGTTGTGTTGTCTCTCTTGCTTGATGATCTCTTCTTTGCTGTCTTCTCTTTTGCTCCATTGAATATTCAAGCAAGGCCCAATGAATATTATTCCTGCAATCGCCAATATCACCGTCCCGCAGACCGTTCGATATGTGCATGCAATTTGCAACACTTCTTGTCTCGGCACCTGTGCAAACGGTTTTCAGTGTAACTCCTTGCTTAGAATATCGCCACAAACTTCTTCACCATAGAGTAGAATGGAATGAAAAGCGAAGATTACAATTTGTAATCTTGGTCATAAAGTTGGTCGCTTGGAGCGAGTGCGATTGAGCACTCTTGCTCCAATCTTGTTCGTGAGTGTTTCTGCGCTCCCTGTAACCTAAGATGATATCCTGAGTCTGTCAGTAATAGATCTGATGGTTGGATAAGTTATTTTTTGTTTTTTTTTTTCGGGGATCTTGAGGAATTCCATGGTCTTGTTGGAGTGCCTGTCTATTCGGTCGAAAAGTTATAGTGCTTGTCGCGTATGTATTTTTCAATAGTGTCAAGTCAGAGGTCCCTGTGTATGTCCACGTTTCTAATATACCATGAAATTGATCCGATTCATCTCACAGCCTTATTCTGTATCGGCTGGAGTAATTTTTGTTTGTTTCCGAAGTCTGGTAAAATGCAATGCTACCGTAGAGTAACGTTGGTCGTATTATTTGTGTGTATATTAGTCATTTGTTGGTCTTGTTCAGACGGCCAAATTTGAGAATTAGTTGTAAGGATGCGAAGATTTCTATACAGTGTTGTTGTTTTTGTCGTATGTTGTCATTCCATGTAAGGCATAGGTCAATTGTTAGTCCTAAGTATTTTGCTGTCCTGTTCCATGTTATCTGTTTGTCGTCGACTTGTAGAAAGCGAGGGTGTTGCTGTTTTTTTCTAGTGACGAACAGTGCCTGGGTTTTTTCTTTGTTAAGTTTTATTTCCCATTTGCGGAAGTATTCCAGGAAAATATCGATGGAGCTTTGCAATTTTGACGTAATGACTTCTGCTTGTCGATCTGTGTAGAATATACACGTAGAATAAACGCACATATTATGGCAGACTAGGCAAACCCGCGGACTATAGACTGTAGAGAATTGGTGAGATAGGTGATCCTTCCGGAACTCTAGCTTCGATAGATCGCATACTTGAGACGTGGTTGTCAATCCTGACACGAAAGGTTCTTCCTTTGAGAAAAGAGTGAATAACTTGTATCAGTGGGAGTGTGATATGAAGTTTATGCATTTTGAAGATTAGTCCTGCATGCCAGACTTTATCGAAGGCTTTGGCTATGTCAAACATAACATGTCAATGCTCGTTATTGTCGTTAGTATGTTGTCAGGTGCCATGTAACCATTGTGTTCGTAATCATGTCCGGTCCAGGTGTCTTTCGTTTGTTCAGTCCTGGTATAATTTTCTTTGTCTCGTGGATGTCCATTGGTCGTATGACGTACTCCTCCTGTAACGACGAGGATATTATTTTCATGGCTTTTATTTGGATTGCTTCTTCTTGTCAAAGTCCTCCTCGGGGAAGGTTTTGTTGTTCTAGAATATCTGACACCTCTGCCTAACCTAAACAGTCGTAATGAAGTCCGTTTTGTCCGTGGGTAGGTGGCTCAACTGCTTTGTTCCTGGTTCGGAAATATTTGGATATCCTCCAGAAAGTATTCTCGCCAGGCTTCAAGCTTTGTGGGAATCCTTGCGATTGTTCGTTGCGGAACTCAAGTATTTGTTTTCGGTGATTGATTCTTCCTCCTTATCAGTTTGTCGGAACTATGCTCTCTGGCCGGAGTTGTGGCTGTGTGGCTCCCCTTTGCCTGCTTGATTTTCTCTGTTACTTCTTGAATTCAATTGTTGAGACCTCTAGCTGTTATTAACTCTTGGGTGAAACTTTCATTTCCTAGTTTCTCTGAAAGCCCTCCAATTTGATGTTTTCTTTACTTTTAGTGGTACAACTAAAGGAAAATGGGCAGGTTGATGATCAGAGGAGAGCTCGTTTAGGACTCTGATTCTAACATTATGGTGGAATTCTCTGGAGATTCCGAAGTCCAACATAATTGCTGAGTTTTCTGCGTAGTATGTTGGCTCGTCTGGGATGCGTAAGCTCCTTTGTGCACTAGTAATGAACCTATTTAGCTCAGACCCGGCTCGGTTACTTCTCACTCCTTTCCAATCGCGGTGATATGCGTTGAAGTCGCCTATGATTAATAGTGGGCCTTCAAGTGTGAAGAGAGTTTCAAGGTCTTGTGCAAATTCCTTATTGTTTGGGGGGTTGTAAAGAGAAATTACGGAGAACTCAAAAAAGATCGTATGAAGTTTTATAGCTGTGTCTTTTGCTTTTGTTAACTGGGGTGTAATGATCTGATGACACACATTTTGCCTCACGAGAATTGCTGTTCCACCTCCTCTACAATTGATCATTTATGTACAGAGTGTAGTTAGGGGAATGGTAACGGATTCTCAGTTCAGGAAGGTTTCCTGCAGGAGAGTAATGTCAAATTTATAATCCAGAAAAAATTGTTTAAACTCGCCAGTAAGAAGATTTTGTTCAGGGATGAGGCTCATTTCTGGTCGAATGACTACGTTAATAAACTAATCTGCCGCATTTTAAGTGATGAGTAACTACAGTTAATTATCCAAACACCGATACATCCGTTTGCTTAGTGGGCCGGAGCAATTATTGTTCCATATGTTCAGGAAAAATGCTCTTGAAAATAAAATTACAGTCAATGACCACTAGAGACATTGTCAATGTCCAGTCAATGACCAATAGAGCCATGATCGATGGCTTTCTCGTTCCGGAATCGACTCCCGGTAATGCAGGGGGCATTCGGTTTCAACAACGTTGTGCGACATGCCATGTAGCTCGTCCAAGCATTGACTTATTGACAGAAGCATTTTGTGAGTGCATAATTTCTCGTTTTGAACCAGCGAACACCGCTAGACTTCGTCTTGTGAAGATACGTTAAATCACTCGTCTGCACCAAGGCTGAAAAGCTTGACCGCTTGGACATTGGCCGCGTTGATGGCTAGTTACGATACCAATACTTCCTTGAAGTTTGGTCGATAATGTTTCTCATAATAAAATTGGCTGGCACACATTATTGAATGTGGTTTTGAATCTTACCTAAAACAAATGGTACGAAACTGTTTATGATCATTTCAGTTCAGCCTTCCTTCACATAATACTTAATTGGAAAGATGTATCGACAAAAGACCGAACAGCACGAGGTGCACTGTACTTTCTGTACTGAAAACCTTTAACCATCTCCGGACTGTTTTTTCTAAAGCAAGATAAATTGGCATGCCACATGAGATGGAATCATAAACATATAACCACAAACACGTTTTTCCCTCCATGAAATATAATTTCGTGGTAACAGACAATTAGAATTTTAAACCAAAAAGTTGTCAAATAATGGGCGCACACAATATTAGCTGTTAAAACATGTAAAAATACGATCCGTGCTACCAGACTAAAACGAGCTCAAATTATCCGTATGCCAAATCATCAAATATCAAAATATTTTACTCTTCATAACTAAGAAGAAAAAAAAAGAGAAAATTTATTCGTAAAAGGAATTAAAACTTTTGCAAGCTTGCATACTATTGAGTATACTCAAATCAAAATGCGTTATTTTGCGCAAAGTTTTTCTTTAACTTTACTTTTTGCTGTACTTTTGTTGTACTTGACATTCAAGAGGGTAGGTTGACTACTATGGTCTTAAAAATGTAAAGACCATACAATAAGTAAACGAGAAAGTTGCATTTTCATCATTTAATAAATTTCTGTTGCGGAAAATAAACTCAAACTTTCCAAGCCGCGAATCGGGAAATACACTGTTAATAGAGGAAGTGCAATGGAGGAACATAACTTAGAGGTAAGCTAGGTTTGATTTTGGTGATTGTACCCATCAAAACCATGAAAATCCAACGAAGAGTCAAACCCAGATAAAAATAACCTTAAAATGCTCATGCAAAGTAATTCAAGGGAGAAATTGAAAAATATGTCCCTGAATTATTGAACAGATGAGCAATGTCAAAAATATCCATGAACCCTTTGATATAATGGTTCATAAAAATAGTATTTTCAGGCGTCAAATGATTTTCGTTGTGTACTCTGAGCGTCCCTTTTGATCTCAAGCATTGTTCGTTTATCTGTTAAATTGTTTGAGCATATACAAAGAGCATTTACATTTGTTTGATTATTGATTTGCCTTAAAATTGTATTGATTGTCTATATAATTTTGAATTCAGTGTAATGGATAAGGGCAGCGGAGGTTCATCTTGTAGTAAATTATGAAAAATTCAAATTTTCATCTATTCCTTAACACGTTCGCGGTATTTAAGAAAAGTAATGAGACTATCCTGGTATCATGGCAAGCAGTCTAGAACCGTTGAATGTACCGATCTGTGCTAGACAAGTTTGTTTATCCCTTCCGCACTCTGAGTTCAGGTTTCAACTTCTTACGTCTAACACGTTATTTTTGATATCAATATCAGTAAACTTGTGTCAATCGAAGAAGCTTGTGTGTTAATCTTCCTGAGAGAAAGGACAGGAGTTGAAGGATCCCAGAAACTAAGATCCAGATATAAAGATAAGAGTGGCACATCACGTCATCTCTTTGACAGAAAAAATACCGAATGAGCAAATGAAAGGTTAATACCATTTCTTCAGCGTCTAAGGTAAGAGAATTCGGTCCACCGGGACAAACTGTCCACAAAGCGTTTAATAAAAGTTCCCGCCGTCTCAAAACGACGCTATCGTTGAACATATAACATTCCATTATGAGCAGACGTCTCATTGGAGACAGGCCGAACCTGAGGATAAGATGTAATGAGTGTAATATAACATCTAACTTTGGTCCTAAGTTCGAAGAGCCAACTTTTGCGTATTAGAAAGAAAAGGCTCTACATTTGCTATTTACATTGTTTATGTTTTTTCTTAGTCGTTGATTACTCCAAAATAGAACACTTGTTTTGAAAGTGGGATTATGGAGTTGTTCAGTTTAAGGGGTGAGAAGTGGACATTATTTCAGGATTCTTGCAGAGACGAGAGTCAATTAACTTTAGTATATTACAATGAATATAAGAATGCATGTCAAGTTGCTCGCTGAGCGGGGAGCGGCAGCTGCCCCGGTCTTCCCGCTCTTCTATTATTGCGTAAGCATCATAGTTATGTGTACTTAACAAAGAGACAAAATTAGCTTTTGGAGCACTGCCTAAATAGAATAAAGTCGTTAGTTGAACCTTCTCCCTTAATGAGTGAACCTGAAGTAAAGTCGTAAGAATAGACAAAAACAATCAAAAAATAGTATTGCCCGACCCATTTCGGGTCTAACGAAAAAAAGGTTTCAAGCAATCGAAATACGTCTGACAAAATGTTCCATTCGTTAGCAATTCTGCTAGAAACAATAAACACATCGGATATATACCAGTATAAGTTTCAGTTTAGTGTTTATTGCTTTAAAATTAGTGATAAAGTGTAAATTGAATGATGGTGATTTACAGAGTTGAATAAAATCTGCACAAGGCTGAGGATTTAGATATGTGGTAAATTGTCCTTGCGCTTGTGAGTTTATAGTTCATTCTTGTATAATAATCATGGAATGTTAACAAAATAATGGAAGTTATTGGTGCACAAACCGGTTCCAATTTCGTGGAGTATGCAAAGACGCATAACCGGCAGCGGATCAGTATGAGGGGACGTCAGGCTAAATCGCAGGTCTTACAAATAACTACTGAAAGTTTCACCCAAGAATCAAATACAGCCGATGACGATGAAAAAAAAACTATGGAAAAAGTAACTGCATCCAGATAGTTAAAGTGGACAACATAGTCAAAACTCCCACAAGGGAACACAATCCCTATGAACTCCCAGGTGACATTTTGCCATGATAAGGAGTAGCGGTCCATAAAGGAGAAGAGAGAGGAGCACGGGTTGTCTTAGGCTACGAACGAAAGCTTACTGGTTTGGAAAAGAAAGTAGAGTTTCCCACAGACCCCGAACGTAGCCAGAATGCTTTTGGAGGGCTTTTTTATACTTTTGCATACGGAATAAGGTAGTTGTGCCACCTATAAATGGTGGAAAATATGACAAGTTCCGAAAAGCGGAAACCTTTACAGATAAGCTTGAGCTACAATTTCCAGAAAATATCTTTGTGGAAAAGGACCACGACGAGGAGGATAACTTCCTGAGAAAATATAATGAACTCAGCAAAACTGAAAAGTTAATGAACTCATAAAAACTCAGGTAAAGGAAGTGATACGAAGACTAGACGTACAAGATACCCAGTACCTAATACAGAGACTAAACAAACGAAAGGAACCCGCACTTGACACAGTGATCAACACAATGCTACAATGGCTGCCAGACACCGTCGCCACTACCCATTCAACTCATACACACCTACTTAAACGATTGATCTTGCAGAGCTAGAGTAGACCATCATGTTTCAAGCCTACAAACAGTACAAGCTGCAGGATCAACCACTCCAACGCTATTGCACAATTCATCGTAGACATCCAAATCTTACCAAACAGGTTTTGGCTCTATCAGCACTTCTGTCAGACAGTCGAGACCCACAAAATAGCGCTCCAGTCCGTACAGAAGAGAGCACTACGGTGGATTTGTCGAATTCCATGGAACATAAAGAATATGGACATGCACAAGGACTCATGACTAGGAATAGTAGAGAAATATGAGACAGCACTGAAACTATTTGACATATATAAGATTTCGAACCATACCATATAAATCCTCACAGCCTCAGCAAATGAAAGTCTTATATATCTTGTCTTATCGAATGGAGGCATGGGAAGACATTTCCAATATAGACTCGAATAGAATAAGACTCGAGTTTGTGGGTAAGTAGTGGTGAGCGATCTTATACTCATAGTTAGGAGTGGAGCAAGCGTTCTTAATGAACCTACTACCACTAGTTCCATGAACCCTTACATCTAGTTAATAAATTGAAAAAAAAATAATCTTCATTTAATCCGTATATTACATGTTCTTAGTTAGACCAGTTTTTTAAATTATCTTCATTCTTCCTTTTTGGATTTCAGCCCATTAGAAACTTTCAACTCGGTTTTTAAACTGATAGTTCCATTAGAAACTTTCAACTCGTTGTACGGTGAATAACATAAAAATGAGAGCTGAATATTACATTTCGGAAGGAATTTTCAGGATTTTGTTATGCACACTGCTTAGCAGCTTAAGGAATCACTTGCTCAATAAGGAATAAAAAAAATCAAATGGTTTTTCCAACTTTATAACATTCGCATTGAAGCATTCTCAGTTTACATGTAAGATTGACATACTATTGTTAGATTGTACGTTTCCGATGTAAAATAATATTTGTTAGTTTATCCTTTTCTCCTTGAATTTATTATGAGCACAACTTTTTCGTGGATGTATATGGGTTTGTTTCATATTTAGCTATTTATTAAAAAAAAACACTATAACACTGCATACACTGTAGCCCAAAGTCGGATTAAGGCAAGTAAAGATTTTTCAAGTCTTTCGATTACAATTTTGCAGAAATGAACAGAGGAAACTTTACTAATCGCGCAAGGTCGCTTTTCTACGCCAACAATTCCAATGTGCATCAGTGGTTACATTTTCTGCCTCCTGGATGTATAATATAAATTGTTTGTAAAATATCACAAAATTAAACTCAAAACGCAAAAGTATTCACGGATTACAGTTGAGTTGTTCTTCTTGTCTCCTTATAATTTCATTTAAAAAAGAGACAGGGATAAAACTGAGATAAAGCCATTTCACGGAAAAATTCTTCGATACAAGCTGTGGTTGATTCCAGAGAAGACCTTAGTATGGTTTAAATATGCGAATTATCCAACTCTCTCCTTTCTCTTTTTATGAAAGTATAACCCTTCATAAAAACAATGAAGTTACACCTATTTATTCGTTACGAAGGAACACCCGTCCGATTCCGGTACCTACCTTGCTTTTCGGGCTAGTGCTCCAGTTTTAGGATTCCGCGTCAGGACGAAAGGTAGTCGATTCGAAACAACAATCAAACTATTTTTGATGGTAGGCTCATTGTTAGTGACTGTTATTTCAACTTCCGTCATTTTTCGAGTCGCGGTTGTTAGTCTTTGACACAATGCAACACTTTCACTGGTTCTTCTTGTTCCTATAGCCACAGTTTATATGCTAATTGCAACAAAGTGTAGACTCAATGGACACTAGAAATTCAAAAGTTTCTTCTGCACTGTCTAACCCAAAAAGGGTATCACAACAAGCCTTTCTTTCAAGAGATTTAAAATACCAGACAACCGTTTCGCGACTGAACAATGGTGTTTGATCGAAGGACTTAGCTATGAAGTTTGCTGGTCCCCATACCAAGAAATATCTTCGAGAACAAAACTGATTTATACAGAGACAGCGTATAAATAGCAAAATATTAATAAAAAAGCCAAATTGCATATTAGCAAGATGAATGTTGTTGTGACCATTACAGTTTATCAGTCCTTATCAGCTCCGGCTCGATTTTTCTAATTCGCTCATCTCGTCTTCGAAGCTTCTCCATTCTGGGAAATCTTAAGCAAGTCTCTCGGATGACGTTGATAATGTTGTTATTTTTCGTTTTTTCTTCCGTAAGGTGCTTCCATGCACTTGCGAGTGATCTCAGTAAACATAAATTAATAAACAATAACTGTTTACTGTGTAAGGACGCAAAAATATTGATATGATTGTGTTTGTATGTGAAGTTCTTTAATTCTTTCCAAAATGACAACGTTCTAATCAATTTCCGAGGAATTCTACGGCTGTTTTTTAAGCAAAGTACAGACAATAATTTCATCTGATTTGGGAAGACTAATAAACTTTAAACGTGCCTCCAAGTCTTTGGCCGGATTTTTTATATACATATGCAAGTTTTGCAAATCAACGAATAAATTTTTGTTGGTTATTTTGCCGTTTAAGTTCTGGTCAAAGTCAGCTTTGGAAGATTGGTGAAGCTGCATGGTTGCGTTTCGTAATGTATGAAGGGCAAAATTTGTCATAGCATTCTGATCACGATCATGTGAAATTTCGCCTGAAAGAGATAACGTTCAAAAGATCCCGTGACTTTGTTGACTTTTTGACAAGATCGAATTCCTTTCCTCAGCAATTACAAGTGGAATTGTATGTTTGCAATTGAACTAAAGGCGCATTCATGATTAAAAATACATTTTTGTTTTGGTTTTATTTGAACTTTTTTGGTAGAAATTACCGCTTGGACAAATAATCAGATATTTCAGATATCAGATTGTCTAAATTTCTACAAAATCGATATTTTTCTTGTCAGTTGGAACTGAAGGCAATTAACCATCTGGGTGCCGGGCTACCAGTGTCAACTCCAGTTTCACGAGCTTGGAACTGTTTGTGACATTACTTCGAACTAGGGCACTTACATCTAGTGACGCCTTCAGTTTAGAGAATCCTTCTTAAAGCAAGGATGGATGGAAGGTAGAAAGATTACTGTCAGAGAGACTTCCCTAGCCTCTACACAATTAAGCGATTTATGATGCCCTTCCTTATAAAAAGAAATATTCGCGCGCAAAGTGATGAGCTGTTCTAATTTTCTTTAGATGTCAACATTTTTCAGGTTATATTTTCATCTGTCGTCCCCGGGCAGAACTAGTAAACAGGGTTCGATGACTTTTCGATCTTATGCAGGTAGGACTGAAAGTTATGGTTCCCACTGCGTAGTTGCGTCACGTAATAATCAGTCTCAACATGCTTTCGCAAAACCACAGCCCCATGTCACCGTTGGGGCATTTTGTCCATCTACAAAGCTAGGGTCCTTCTTATATCTTATAGGATAACCATTTCTATCTCAAACTGTGCCTAAGTAAGTAGGCTCGTCTTCGCTATTCAACAAGTAGTATTTAGAAGGGGACCATCCTTGCGATGCCCAGTACTTCCAGCTCAGTGACAGTAAAATAAAAAGCGGTTATCTGCAAATCTCCTTACCTCTATACTTGTGCAAGTCACTCTGGATACAAAAATTTACCATGAGCTTCAGCTCAGACCATCGCAATCATGAGTTACCGTCTTTTGCTCGAGGTTAATCCCCCAGTGTAAGCCATGAGGTGACTGAGCGTCGATACTCCCGCAGCAACCTAATCCGTTGACGCTTGGAACTCATCAAATAAGCTCATAGTGGAATCAATTATCTATCCAAGATATTTTATTAATTCCTTCGGCGCAATTATCGTTCTCGGTCAGCTTCTTGCTGAGTGTGGCGACCTCGGTTTTTCAGCTTTAGACTTAGCATATGGCCGGTAAGCCAATCATTTTTTCGGCGCAGTATCAAACATAGTTTGAGTTGCTCTCGGTGACTAATACTGCAAAGTCCTCAGCAAGGCCGATCATCCGCAACTCCTTCAGTCCTTCAATATCCGCATCCTTTAATATTCCCTGTATATTCCTGATGTAGTCCCTCAATGGGCGCATCAGAAACTTTGGCAACCTGAAATATTCCAGAGCACCGAAATCCAACTATCCAACTAGCAGAATTAATGGGGTTCCTTACATCGAGTGTTAGAAACAGTAATATTCGTCACGAGTGGTGATTGTGGGTTATCTGTACATTGGACCACGCGCTCCTATTCTGCTATGGTGCCGATTGTCGATTGTCCAGGATTGAAGCCTTACTACTGGGGGAATAGACATCCCCGCTCAGCTCAGATGGTTTCCACGAGTCTCTCTCTTGTGAGCTACACGAGCCCTTTCCCGGCGGCATTCAGCATACATAGGGGACGATATACAGGTTATAGCTTCGGAACTCCTTTCATTTTGCTGATCAACATAATTCTCGCTTCCTTCCGGGATTTTCGGAATACACCCTCCTGCAGGCAAGCTTTGAATATATTCAGTAACGTTTAAGGCACAATTGACACACAAGCTGCAACACTTTCTTTGGGATGAGGCCTGGTCCCGTGGCCTTTTTAATTTTTAACGCCTGCCACGCTTTGTCCACCATGATAGCACTGAGAAGCGGACTCACAACAGGGCATTCCCCGGAAGAAGCAGCCAAACTAACGGAAAGTATAGGAACAGTGCCGAACAACTTCGTCCACTTTTTACTGTAAAAAGTTCATGGAGCACTAGTAAACCTTCTAATTTCTACATAACAATCTTAAAATTCGAGCCCCACAGGTCTCTGTTGATGTCCTCAACATAATTTTGCCAGCAGTGTACCTTGCTTTTATCGGCCCGTCTACGAAAGAATTTTCTAGTTAGCCTTTATGCCAGCATATGAGAATATGATTCACCTCGATCCTTTGAAGGGAGTTATATTTTTTGGCGACTTTCTTGAACCCTTTCTTCTATAGTGCTGAATCCCATCTTGAGTTCTTGGGTCCATTGATCCTGTTTTTACTATCATTAATTACATTCTCTTAGACGTTGATTTGTAGATTTCGTTTCTCGTCATTTTAAGCTGCACTTATATTTCGTGTTAGCCGCTCTTCTTCATATTGGTCAACGGCTGACTTTGTAGCCAGCTCGTGCTCGGATGAAATGAGAGAAGAATGCCGCTGAGAATATTTTTTTTCATTTTCGACAATGTGCGGTATGTGACCTTCAACGATCTCTGGGGAATGATGATTGGGATTGACGGATCCGCTCCCCAGCAACTCCAGTGCACTTTCAAGAGTTTTTGCTACTTTGCTATTAGCAGGAGAAGCCTGGCCAGGAAGATTGATTTGAACTCGCACCTGCGTCGCGAATGCAAGGCACTCAATTGAGATTGCTTCCCCATTGTCTTATTGCACCTCTGTGCCGGTTTTTTCTGGCAACTTATTCTCAGCCTGATTTCCGGAGACAAACCCGCATGATCTCTCACATCCTCACATCTCTCACATGATCTCAAATCTCTCACACATTGGGGCGTATATTCTTACCCCTAGTTTTTTTTTTCCATTGTTTATGTGTACATAATTTTTGTTAAAGGAGTCTAAGTGACTAGAAACACCCTCGCCAAACAGACCCCTTACCAAGCCCCCACCATTAATGCAAAATAGTATCAATTTAAGATCCTGTTATTTAAACTTATTTTCAATACCGATTTTTTTAAATTGGTCAAATTGATGTTGCTCTGAATTAATAATTATTAGAAACGACCGTAAAACTCTATTAATACCCATTACCCTCCTTGCGAGAGAGCGCAGAAGTATTTACCTGCGCAGAGGCGAAGACCGAAGAGAGGAGGTCACCAGGGAAGACGTCGCTTTCTCAACAATAGGCAACAGTCCTGGGAGCAAGAAACAAGGGGAAGGTGGACTGCACGTCTGATCTCTGACCTGAGGCCGTGGCTCAGTCGAGTGCATGTTTAGACCGATTTCTACTTGACCCAGCTCTTAAGCGGGCACGATTATTTTGTGTCCTACCTGTACAAAATTGACAGAGCACGGTTTCGTAACTGTGTGTTTTGTGCAGAAGAGTTGGATGACGCCTGTCACACATTCTTCTACTGTAAAATATAGGACCAGCAGCGAGGGGACCTCTTCAGCGAAATTGGAGAGCTCTGTCCGGAAATTATGGTCGGAGGAATGGAGAAAACGGTTGACAATTGGAATTGCGTGGCACAATATGCTCGGGCAGTGCTGATACTGAAGAAAGCGTTATTGGAGTGCTAGGAGGCATCGGGGAAGGAGGGATCTCTTTTCTAGCACTTCCTTCCTCTCCCTTTCTTTCTGTTGGAGGAGAGATTCCCATAATCCGAAGGCGCCTATAGGCGTAGGAACACGAGGCTTAACCCGAAGTAATGTGTCACACGGTTCCAGGCTAGGTTCTCAGGTTGATAGGGGAGGTGTTTAGTGGGTAGTCCAAAAGCATTGTGTGTCTGGCGGTCCCACACTCAGGGCATAAACAGCCTTCAACTTTCTACCACAAAAAAATCATTGGATTTGTTCGGCCTATTCTTTTTATGTGGTATTTATACAGCTGTTTCTCCCTAACCAAGTTTTTTAGTTTATTCATTATCGCTTGCGTTTCATCACTAGTTGTTTTCCTGTTGTGATGCATGTAATTTCGTTGTATTGAAAACAAATTTTGAGCTTTTAAAATATATCAAACAAATCGAGATAAATTATGGCAATCTCTGCAGCACTCCATGCATTAGCTAAGAGGGAGAGAAAAGAGACGTTTCCAAGTTATGATGAAACTTATTATCGTGTAAATAAATCTTCTGACTGTGAAATAAGTAGCTTGATTCCTGGTACTCCATCTCCAGGACTCCAAAATAGCCACGCCATATAAGGTCATCAGTATAAAAACACTCTTTTTCCCTCATAATCAATTTTTTCATTGGATTAATCTGAGGAATCATTGTTGTTCTTTACAACTTTTTAAACGATATGTTTGCTTCAGCATCATATAAGAATTTCTCTGAACCTACCCCAACCAGGAATATATGGTTTAAATAATATAGAAGATCAAGAATTCAGTGGAGGACTGCCTGGAAAACTAGATAAACGAAAATAAATGAAGCATACTTGTCTTAAGAAGAGAGTCTTGGGAGGTTGAGTCATAGTTTGGAATTAGAGGTGTAGATTGCCGCTCGTCCCTTGCGACCATCCTCGTCTTTCGGTAAAAAAAGTCACCAGTGCAGTTCACAGGATAATAAATCATAATAGAAAAAAACTGAAAAGGTCTTGTCATCAATCATTGCACCAAATAAACATTCTTTTTTCGAGCCAGGACATTCTTAGGTGGAATATGATTCAAAGTAACTCTTTTTCAAGTAAATTAGATTCAGATTCAGAAGAAATTTTCAAAGATATATTCATTTTCACCCCTTGCCTTAACATTTCAAAGAAACATTCGTGTGCAGACTATTCAATTTTAATGCAACTCTGTCCTAGTGTAATCAGAACATTAAACTTAAATATTTTAATTTTAATGGATATATTTATAAACATATTTATTTAATTTCGTTTTTAGTGAAACATTTTTTTCAATAATGACAGAAATGAACAATAAAATATAAAAATTTCCTCTTCAAGGAACAGTGAAATTAAAAGACATGCCTGGACAATATGGAAAGTATAAGGAATAAAATTAACCATTTATTTAGAATGATTGTCTGTACTGTACCTTTTTGATTTTTCCTCGTTTGCGGAACCTGCTCCGGAAAATGACTCCAATTCTTAGCCTGTAACCGTAGCGGTTTACCGCGTTGTGAATGGCTTTCTCTAGTATTATGATTGGGTAAGATTATTTTTGACAAAAATTGTCTAAATCAAGGCAAAAATTCGTAAAATTTCGCTTTCTGCCACGGATTTTTGAATGCAAAACATGAGGATTATAAAGCGCGACATCAACCATGTAAAAAAATATCTTTTTATATTGTTCCATAAACTTTCGCGTGATGGCAAAACATGCTAACACTTGGTCTTGTTTATCCACTCCTCCCATATCTATATTGTATTTATTAACACATTCAAGCTTTACAACATTTTCGACACCATCGTCATTCTTATATCTTTTTCCCAATGTTCATCTATTGACGTTCGAATGCTTCGTATTTAGGATACAGGATTTTTATTACGCCATCTCAGGCACAATAAACCACGAGATGAGCGACCTTTGAATGCTGCTTTTGGTAGCTTAAGTCTAGCAAGGCCTTTCGGCATGTTTTTTCGAAATTTCCTAGCAGTGCCCACAACGTTTGTTCTTAAAATTTAAATATAAACTTAAATATAAACAGTATCCCGATTCTGATTCGCAAATTTTGTAAAATTTTATCCCAGGGTGAGCTGTTTTTGATGGATTAAACTGTATGAAACTCAAACGTCCTTTATTTTTCATGAGAGATTTCATGATTTTTCAAAAGCTACATCACATCTTGGTGATGTGGTCACATGTGGGAATCTGTTATTCAAATGAGTTAGAACTGTTCCTTATTCTGTCATTACTCTCAGTTTCTTTGTTATTGCTAAAATGCAAAAAACCCTCTAATCTCATCGAGAGTTACAGAAAACCCATCCTTGATTAAATTTTTTTTTATGCTGCTGATTATCTCGAACTTTTTTTGCATAGAGATTCGATTCTTTGGTCAGCATGTCCCAAAAATCATCTTGCAATACTTCTTGCAGGACAGATAGGGTATCTGGGCTATTTCCTGATTTACTTAAGGTACAAGGGTTAATTCCTGGAATTTAACTGAATTTTGATAATGTGGGAATATTTTCCTGATATTCCCAAATCCATTCGAAGTTCGGAAAGATTACTTGAAGTATCAACAACAACACTGCCACTGCTACATAGGCATTTTACACGTTTTCTAGGAACTATAATACTTTCTTCGTTGACTACATCACTATCATTTTCAGTTTCCCATGAATTATCATTTTCAACTTAAAATTTCTCCCAAAAATAGCAAAATATATTGCTTAAAAGCTACACAGTACTCAAACCTCACAGAATAACTGAATAAGGAAAAATAACAATTGTTTTCTTTTACAAAACCATTAACTACAAAGAGGGAATTATAGATAAGAAAAGAGCCAAGATAATGAATAAATATCGCAACAGTTGTTTTTAAGTTTAATAAATTTACTACTTTATACAGTGCTGTGCAAAAGTCTTCGTACAACACTGAAATAAAACAAAGTTTTTAAATTTCAAAAAATGCAACAAAGATAGTTCAAATTCTCCTTATATATTTACAAGCTACATATATACTAAAAGTAATCAAATAAACAAAAAACAATATTTCAGCATTTATAATAAAATACAACAAAAAGTTCATTATAAGTACTCAAAATTGCTGTGCAAATGTCTTCGTACAAGAAAATGAAAAAAGTAGTTCTTTCAATCTTAAAATCTAGTACTTAGTAGGGTATCCTTTTGCATTTATAACAGCACTTAATCTGCGGGGCATTGACTGAACTAATTTTTTTGTAAATTCTCCCGTTATTTTTCCCCACTCGGTCATCAATGCTTTTTTCAAATCCGATTTGTTGGATATGGCATATTTTCGTACATTTTTTTCAAGTTCGACCCATAAATGCTCAATTGGATTGAGATGCGGTGATTGAGCAGGTGTCTCCAACAAATGGGGAAGAGTTAATGCGAGCCATTGCCACACAATATATGCCGTATGTTTCAGATCTCGATCTTGTTGAAAGTAGTAGTTCCCTTGAAAACCCATTTCACTGGCACTTTGCGTCAAATTGTCTTTCAAAATTGACAAATAACAATACTGATCCATTCTTTCATCAATAAATAGAAGTCGCGCCACTCCGGATGCCGACATACATCCCCACACCATGACATTACCGCCGCCATGCTTCACAGTTGCTTTCAGATTTTTTGCCTCCATTTCTTCTCCACTTTTACCCCACACTAATTTTCGCCCATCTGATTGGAAAATATTAAATTTAGATTCGTCTGAGAAAATTACAGTTTCCCAGAACGAATTTTCAGAACTCAAATATTTTTTCGCAAATTCAACATGTTTGGCTCGATTCACTGCACTTATGTATGGCTTCTTCCTAGGAACCCAAGCGTTATAGCCGGCACGGTACAAAGCTCGGTGAACTGTTGATGGATCAGCGTGCTTTCCGAAATCGCGTTGAAGTGTATTTGCAATTTCTGGTGATGTTACAAAAGGATTTGTCTTTACCTGACGAACTGCACTAGCTTCCTCTCTCACCGTTAACTTTTTAGGTCGACCACTTCTCACTTTATTTTGAATTCTACCTTCTTCTGTGTAACGCTTAATTATATACTGAACTGCGGAACGACTTCTTTTTACAGTTTTTCCGATTTCACTAATAGATTTGCCGTCTTTATACAAATTAATAATAATTTCCCTTACACAGACACTGGTTTCTTTACGTTTTCCGTTTGTATCCATTTTGCGAAGTAACTTTGCAGGTAGCGAAAACTAAACTAAATTGCATGAAGGATTTTGTAGACAAATAACGAATTGATAACGGATTTTTTACGATTAAATATGTTTTGATAGGACTAGATTCCATTATTATGGAAAGCATAGGCAGTGTACGAAGATTTTTGCACAGCAATTTTGAGTACTTTTAATGAACTTTTTGTTGTATTTTACTATAAATGCTGGAATATTGTTTTTTGTTTATTTAATTACTTTTAGTATATATGTAGCTTGTAAATATATAAGGAGAATTTGAACTATCTTTGTTGCATTTTTTGAAATTTAAAAACTTTGTTTTATTTCAGTGCTGTACGAAGACTTTTGCACAGCACTGTATATATAATACACAGTGGTGTGACGAGTCAAAGTTTTGTCGGTTCGGATCTGACGGTAAGCGGTACGTATGGCGTCCTTCGAACATGCAGGACCATCGAAAGTACACTTTGAAGACTGCTAAGCACGGCGGTGGAAGTGTGATGGTGTGGGTTGCCTTCTCTTGGTACGGCGTTGGCCCCATACATAAAATTGACACAAGAATGGATCAGCATGTTTAAAAAACATCATTTTTAACACAACAATGCCATTTGCTGATGATAACATGCTCCTTAGATGGTGTTTTATGCATGACAATGACCCAAAACACAATTCGCGCATAGGGAATGGATGCTTGGAAGAGAACCGAATCGATGTTCTAAAGTGACCAGCCCAATCCTGGTCACTTTAGAACATCGATTCCTGTTCTTTATTATGACATCCAGTGTAAATATCTATATTAATCGAAATAACTTTATCAACAGTATTTTTCAAAATGGAATTATTATATTTATGAACGGAATCATTTGAGTGGAATAATCGTACTCAATGTGGGCATAGTCTATTTGCTTCGTCCTTTTATTCAATAAATAGTCAAAGTCTCATTGCACATGCACTCGATCTGAATGACAGCCTATTTAAAAAATGTACAACAGTTATATTATCGGAAACACATTTGAGAGATGGACAAAACATCGACATTCCGAATTTTCATTGCATAGCAAAGTATAAACAAGAGAATGTTGCTGCGGGAGGAGTAGCAATTTATCACAATGAAAGAGACCATAATAACATAGTCACTTCTCACATGGATGTTTATTCAAGGGCATCAGAATCTCTTGTTGCATCACAGTCAGCTATTTGAGAAATTTGTATTAGTAAATGCGTTCCACAAACTGGTCGACAATTCGTAGTTGTAGCGCTATACATCTCTCCTGGTAAAACTGTGAACCAGATCATAAAGTTTATACACCAAAATTTATTAATTTATACCAGAGAAGGTTCCGCACTGCTTGATGAAAATTTTCATGCAATCCCCATGATAATAAGCGGCGATTTCAACATCAATTTTTCCGATGAAAATACAGAGCCATTGATACATTTTCTAAAAGAAGAACTAGACTTGGTAATGTCGAATGATAAAAATCAAAGTACGACCAAATACGGAACGACCATCGATGCTGTATTTAGTAGATATTTTGAAAAGTTTAAATCTAAAATATTTGTTAGTTACTTTAGTTATCATAAGCCGATTGGGTCTTTCCTGGAATACAGTAAGATTTAAAATGACCAACCAGAAAATGACCACGATGAAAGAACCCAAGAAAGACCCAATTTTGTTTTTGGCATTATAATAAACAGCTTACATTTTGTGCTAAATTCGTGTCCAGCTTTTTTTCATCTCATTCACAACTAAACTCAAATAAAAAAAAAGTGGGAAGACAATACCCACATGAAACCAACATGACATAGCCATCACATCGTGGGAAGAACTAAGGAAAAAAATTGGAATGAATAACATATAACAGTAGAAAATAATTGCCTTTGAAAGTCACAGATACCAAGTGTGCTAAACTCGTGGCCACCGCTGTACATCTTCCACTCAAGGGGTGGAATAGACGTGATAATTCGAAAATTCTTTCTCGTGGTCATCCCAACTACGATCGACTATGCAAGATTCCACCATTCCTTAAAAAAACTGAATGGAATGTGCTGACGAGCAAATTAGCTTCACAAACTTGACGAAATTGGTGATTGTTTAATCCAAAAATCTACATAATACATATATATTTATATATGTATAAAAACTTACTTCAAAAATCAAAAATATGTGTGTGTATATATATATACAACAGTCAGTCAACAGTTGCGCTTTGTCCGGTGCGCGACCTGTTAGCTCTTCGCAATAGTGAATGAAACACACCCGACTAATTTAAATTAGATGTTTGAAATTTTATTCTTAAAAATCTCTAACGCTTAGGTTATTATTTTCAGATTACCGCACTACTTTTAACGCGCACTGTCGCTCGCTTCTTCAAGGCCGAAATACAATACTGCGAGACGGCGATGCGACAGCGCGATGAGTCTCGCAGGAAAAGTCAAGCAGTTTTCGTAACATGGATTTGTATACGACAACGTACAATGATTGCGATGCGTCGATGCGAGGCGAGAAATATTCGGGAAAACGAAAATTCCTTGCAACGAGGTGCGTGACATTTGTCAGATGCTCTATAGCGCTTGAATGAAATTTGAAATTCACACGCCTTTATCACTTTTTAAGTACGAGGGTTATTCGGAATGAATTTTGAATGAAAATTTCGTGCATTCTTGTTAAGGCTATTATTTGCCAAATGAAGGAAAATTGCAAATTCAAATTTTTAAAAAATCAAAAATAATTTTAATCAAAGTTCATTCAAAACGTCACCAATTTGACATTTGTCTTATGAACATTATTCTTCCTCGCATCGCGTGCATTGTAAATTGAATGCGTTGCGTGGCGACGAGCGAGAATCGTATCGCATTATCGCATCGTCGTCACGCAGTGTTGTATCTGGGCCTTCACTTAATTCACACGACTCCTTTTGCCGCCCGCTGCAGTCGCTTTTATAAATGTACCAATTAATCGCGAATCTTCCATGTGGATTGTTCGCGAGTTTACGCGCTGAGTCACTTACACACGTATTTGTTGTACTCAATGCATGCAATGTGTTTATGTTATGCCTTTTTTTCTCTTCGAGAATTTTCGATGTATTGGTAATTGAAACTTGTTTACAACTTTTCTCTTAAGGCGACTACAGTGGCGCGTGACATTATTCGAACATGTCATAATATATATATATATATATGTTTATATATCTTAAGTGGCATAAGTGGTTTAACTTCACACTTTGGACCTACTAGACAGACAGGCATGGGAGTGACGTCAAATATTTTGTCAGACTTTCAGGTCGAATATTACGAAATAGTCATTGAAGATAATATTTCCGCAATCACTTCATATCTTTGCCGTCTTGGAACTATAAAACGAAACCGTAAACCTGACTGCAAACTACCAAAAATTAAGGAAAATAGGAAGATATAGAGTAGATACAGATACAGAGATAGGATATATATACTTGATATACTCTACGCTGTTTAAATCTCTGTTGGTGAACTGCCCATGTTTTTGTGAGTAAATTTCTACACTATAACCAATAGGTCACACTCCTTTTTTAATAAAAAAGCAAAACAAAACAGGTTTTTTTTATTTAAATATACGTTGTTATAAGGGTTAAATTGCTCCATGTCTTTCAGCACTCACCATCACCAAACACAACAGTCTAGTGGGATCAGCATTTATTATTTATCCGAAGCTTGGATAAATACATATCCGGGATATTGGACCCCGGTTATCTTGGATTATTTCCATCCGGGATATTGAGGATTTCCATGAAACTATTCCAAATCAAGTCTATTTTAAATAAATGTGGTAAGTGGTCTGTCTCGTATGAATTTCTCTACTGTGTCGCTTTGTTAGTCCTTTAAACGGACATATACAAATCCATGTTCCCAACAGACCACGAATTCCGGCAAATTCACCGTAAATCTGCAGACTAAAATAGAGTCTGCCCTGTCATTTTGCAGGGTTTGGAACGGTTTGGTTTTTGTGGATCCTGGGTTGCAGATCCGACAGAAAGTGGTACTGCTGTAGGGTAGTTTCGGTCCTACCTACTTGCAAATGAAAACTCTAGTCTGCATATTTAAGCGCCCAGATCTAAGGAGAAGACGCAGAGGCCGAGAGCGTAAGGGGACCAGAAAATACCTAAGAAATGGTTTTTAAAGCTCTCTTTATTTTTAAGCAAGGATTACTGAGAAGATATGTCGTCGGAAAAGATGAGATCCTATTCCGTCATTGGCCAATATATAGCGAGAATTTAAATGTGATGATTCGAGAGCATCACTACATTGGACGCATATTTGTAGTGCATTCACTTAGGAACTTTAAGGATCAAGCCTATTATGTTCTCGACAAAAAATTATTTTGAGGAATCAGACATACTCTTACAGTTCTTTTCTTCTTTTCCTCTACAGGTAGCTTGAGAACGATACTCTTAATACGATTACTATCCCATGTTGAGCGCAGCCTTCTCTTAATCTTTTTGTTCGAAGTACTGTCAAAATCTGTTATAACAGCATCGAAGGTACTGCTCATATTTGTTCGTAAAAACCGATAATCGTAACAGCCGATGATGTTGCATTTAAGTATCTGATATCTTTTATTGAATATGTGATTAATATATTCATGTATAAAATAAAACTACGTTTCATTTATTTCACGTGAAACGTATAATAAAGAGACATTTTGTACATATAATTATCATTTTCCTATATTATTAAAATCTGTACAACCAGACTAAAAATCTCAAAATTTTAGTCTGTTTAGAATACTTCTGTCATACGTACGCACTTTGTAGTTCACGTGGAATTTAAATTAATGTATCGTCAAAATTTCCCTGCATGTGAAACAGTTTATTAAAAAGACAGCATTGAGACCATCATTCAAGGTTGGCACTGTAAATTATTCTTCGTATCTTTCTGTTCATCATTTTCCTCTTGAACTTCTTCTACAATATGATCTTCCGTAGCTGGTGCACAAATTGCAATGGAGTTATCCACATCAATAAACAAGATAAAGCAGGTGGTAAATTCTGGGCTCATTGAGCCAAAGAAATATTGTCCTCTTCATCATCATCATTTGCATCATCTGAGGATATTGTCAAGAGGTGCTTGAAACCTGCATGTCAGAAACAGGTCGAAATAGTTTTAGGTGAAATTTTTTTCCCAAGCTTCTGATAACATCGAGATGCCATTAAAGGGCAGGACGCAGGTGCAGGATCTTGGCAGGACCCATTACGGTCGCATTGTTAAGTCGGTCTAATTAGTTATTTCAACACACACAGTTTCTACATGGTGGAAGTCCTGAGACACATTGTCAGACCTGATGTCCACTAAGTCCAATCCGATAAATCCCCAGAGTACTGCATTCACTGTTCTTTCTTCTCGAAGAAAAGAAATATGCTATTGCCAATTTTTATGTCAGAATTTTAGTATTTTTGGTGTATTTTTTTTCGTTTTGATTTTTTTTTTTTTGATTTATGAGGTAAACTCGTTTTGCGGAATAAATGTTGATGTTATTCTAAGTCATTCGATTGGTCGTCTTCAATTTTTCTGTCGCAAATATATTGAATATAATAGGTACTGTCCATGTTTCCCCGTTTATAGTGTTTGCTTCACTGGGAGACCTTTGTAACTATTGTCGGCCGGCGTGAAATTGGTCTTGGACCAACTTGAACTGGTTTATCAAGGACAGGAGACATCTTTAAGGATTTTTTGATGAATTTAGTTAACTAACCGACCTATAGCTCGTTTATATTTTCTGGCGTTCTAAATCCGAGTGTTTATTCGCCATCCTGCTCAGTGTATGCCTGACCAGCTGCATTCTGTGAAAACCCACCTCACATTTGTAATTTGTGCTTGACTAACTTACACAAGAAAATAAGACGTTTTCTTATTTTTTGGCAAAGGAGGCTTTTACATTGATTTAAATCAAGTTACTTACCTTAGAAACATATGTTCTAAGAAAAGTCTAATAAAAATAAGTGTGCTTTATTGTTTAATTTGCTTTTGGTCAGCGCAGAGTCCGGAATATAAAATTAACGATTATGGAACATAATTGTATATTCCAAACTCAATTCAACGTTGCATTCTTCAAATGGCTGCACTCCATTTTCTTTTAATTTTCCTACATATTTGGGATGCAGGCAGGATATAAATATTTTAACAAAGACAGATACAATAAGGCGCAAGGTGTGTTTTTTTGGTGTATAAAAAAACTAACGTCCTGTGGTATCCGAAATTCTATGCAAATAATTAAAGGGTGAGTGTAATTAAATGAAGTCATAGCAAATGTAGCTTTTTCACAGATTTTGATCTCCTATCACCTGTGTTATGAAGAAACCCTCAGAATCACACTTACGACTTTTATTTCTACTACTGGACGACCACAGGTTATGATTCCCAAACAGCAAAGGACTTGGCACATCCAACATTGCAATCATTACCGCTCGATGTGCATCGCGGCCAGAATGTTGCACCGACATACTTGGAACCATTGCAAGCTGAAGATTGTGACAGTGATGTCCAAAAGGTGTCTCAACCGGATACTGGAGTTTGGGCCAAGTTCAAGTGGAACACAATTATTTTCACAATCAGAGCTGAAGAATTTAACGGAAGATCTAAATCTGAAAAATAGTGCAGCTAGGCTCTATCACAAAGTAATAAGCTTATTTCTGGCATTTATTTTGCGTCCCAAGAAAGAAAAAGACTTTCTACCATATTTCGCTGAAGATAATGACCTAGAGCGATAATATCTAGTGCGAAAAAATTCCTGGCCGAGTGGCAATGTTCATCGTCGAATGTGACACGAAACAATATTTGTTTCTAATTTTTCATTGTTTGTTCTGTCCTTTTACACAATGGCAATTAGTACGCTTCACTGCCAGTCACCCATTTTGTAGATGTGAATGAATCCTACAACAATTTGAGAAATGTTTTGGCTAAAACAAATTACTTAAAACATGGTTGATCTGAAGTTTTACAAATGCCGTCGGCCAACAAGGATGCTTTACGAAGTATGCTTGTTTTACCTGTGTTTGGGATAGTCAGAGCAGAGGGCAACATTAGATGAGAAAGATTGGCCACTGAGGACTAAACTATTCCCTGGAACGAACATTGTTACGAGAGTCAATTTAGTCCCCCATGAAAGAGTTTGGGTACCTTCATTACATATAAAACAACAACGGGATGATGAAACAATTTATGACGGTGCTAAACTTTGAACATTTTTTAGGAAATCAGAAAAGTTCAAATTTAAAAGAAATTGTGAAGAATGTTCGACGAGCATTAAACTTCATCCCCTTAATTCGAATCAGGACTACTTTCCTGATACCTTGAGAATGGGAAGCTAAATGATCCAAGTCGGAATTCTATGCGGAAATCTGACAATCGGAGCTTCGATGAAAAAGACGTCACACTATAAAATTAATTAACATTATTTATTTATTGTTTTTTTTTTTAATGCTTTAGGGACATGTAATTGTTTCTTAATTTTAACTAAAAATACTAAGTAAATTTGGCGTTTTTTTGCAAACGCACACATAGTGAATATCCAGAAAACTGAGACTGATACGAATGAAAGTACATATTCGAAATTAGCGCACCAAAATACCTCAACATAAGCATTCAAACCTTTAGGGGGAAGATAAAGAGTTAAAATTTGCAGAACTGTGTTATTAGATTAACAATTTTGACATCATTTTGCTCCCTGAAATCGTTTAAATAAAACAATAATATTTATATAATTCCAGGAAAACGTGTTCCCTATGCAGCAGCAACGTTTGCTGGAGACAAAACAATATTGCTTACATGTTGAGGCCATGTAGGTGAATTGAGATAATTAACGTGAAAACATTCCCTGAACGACTCCGAGAAGTTTTACTGCACAAAGCCGAATGCTAGAGCAGCAAATAAATTAATTGCCAGAACAATTCTCGCCCTTAATCTATGTCCCATATTGAAATACAATAGAAAATAGAACAACCATGAACATATTGCACTTTCCGCTTATGGTGTAAAGTACAGTGTTAAATGTGTTGACGAAGCTTTCAGCGTTCAAGAAGAATTATCAGTATTGGGAAGTGTAATTACTCGAAATTTTGGTTTTCTATTTGCAGCCAATAAAATATTCACGCGAGCGTCCATCCGATTTTGAATAGCTTCATGCTATCATCGCATGTGTCTTCATTTGTTCCCTAGAGCTATCAATACTAGTTTTCATTGGAAGCGATCCAGCTCAAACAGCTGCTTTCCTCATTTTATTGGAAAATCAGATGTGGGGCAAGACATGCATCTTCACATGAAATAATGAGAATATTGACAAAGATTTCAACATAATTGCTCTAAATTCTCGAGGTACATTGAATTCTTGTACGAAGCTCAAACAAGCTTCAGTATCGTAACTCTTTATTTGATCTTTTCCCAAAAAAATGCTCCAAATTCTGGCAGGAAAAAATTGAATCATATGTAATGATACCAGCATAAAATTGATACTATGATTATTCAGTGTTGTAGATTACAAATAAATTGATTTTAAATGACTTTAATTAAAAATAATATCAACATATTTACTTTTTCGAATTATCGTTTGCAAGAAATAATGCATTAACAATAAATTTAACTAGAAAATAATTATCTCTGTATATAGATTCATTAAAGCTACACTAAAGTTATAGGGTTGCACCAAAAAAAACCAAATTTAACGCTGAGTTTACGGACGTGTTCCTTATGGTGAATAATTAAAGTCATTTAATTATTCATTAGAGGTAGAAAATGAAGTTTTTATTATGTCATAATTTTATTACACATTTTTGGGTCTTTCTATTTCTTAGTACAGGTTTTTGTGCCCCCTGGTAAAAAAAAGTCTGCAACTGCCATTTTCTTAATAAAAGAAAATAAAAAACAAAAGAAATATGTGTAACTGCTGCGTTATTTCTTCTATAAACATTGAAATTTAAGATATGTAGTCAGTGGAACTTCATGGTAACATAGAAGATGTGTGCATAAGTTTTTTCCGTTTTCCTAACAGGTGGCGCTTAGTTTGGTACAAACGCCGATTCGATCGTTTGACATTTAGCTACAAACACACACAAGTTTAATCCGCCAAAACAAGCGTGTTTGTTTTATTGTGTTGATCAATTAGGTTGAATTTTGTGCCTGAAAACGAGCATTTGATACACGAATTAATTTTTTTGTTTAGCCAAAATAAAAAAGGCAGTTGTAATCATTGTTTATTAAAACATTCAAAAACATTTAGTGGACACGCTCCATCAATTACGAGATGTTAGACATGGTTTCAACAATTCAAAAGTGGTAATTTCAATGTGAAAGACAGTGAGCGCTCAGGTATACCCCACATATGCGAAGAGGAGGAATTGCAGGAGTTCTTGGATGACGATCCAACGCAAACTCAACTGCAATTAGCAGAAGCATCGAATATGTCACTGATAACGATCAGTACTATGAACTCTTGAAGCCCAGCGAAACCATTAATATACAACGCTATCGGCAACAAATCAAAAATTTTAATTTAAAATTTAATCACAAAACGACCGGAATGGACCAGAAGATATGGCAAAGTGATTATGTTACACGACAACGAATCTTCCACAGGTTACATATGCAACTTGCCATGATACTGATACATCAATCTGATGTGTTTTGTAAAATATAAAGAACACACATGTTACCGATAAATTCAGATGGGCGAATAGGTAGAAACCGATGGCCAGAATTTTGAATATAAAAAATTCTTTTTCAACATGTCCCCGACGACACAAAAAAAAATTATTTTGCTTTCAATGCAGCCCAATGTTAAAAAAATATAATATGTTTATTAAAAATGCGTGCGTTTGTTCTGGTTTCATTGCAAATCATTCATGTGTTTTTTTGTGGTAAAATTTGCAATATACACGGTCATTTCGTAAATATCAGGTAACATTATGTTAATTTACAACTGTGTTTTCGGATCAGTTCGTTACTCCGCTGTGGTAACGCAATTTTAAAATTGGTAACACATTTGTCCATATGCTCTGTCGCTGATTGATTCCAATCGGCTGTCACTTGATTTATTCGTATCGACATACATACGTACGATTTTCTGTTAGTTTATCAATTTCATATTTATTTAATGGCATACTATAATTACTGCAGGCAAAATTTGTATAATAATGTGAAAGTTTGCATCTTTTAAAGAACATCATGCCACTAACTCCAGCCAAAAAACTTCGGTGCCGAGAAAATCGAAAATTAGACCCTGATAGAGAAGAGCAAGCAAAAAAGGCTTTGGAATAGTACAACAGAGAAAAACGCCTTGTCAAAGACTTAACGGAACGTGAACAAACCGCTTTCGGCAAACCGAAAGAAAATGGCGGTTCGCTAACATAAAAAGATGGGACCGCATTCGTGCTCTAGAATCTATCTATTACAAGAAATACTCCTGAATTTACTCCTGAAAAATATGTATCTCATGTGAACAAATCTCCACAAGGCACCACATTTTCGTTAAAATAGTCGATAAAAGTTGCTTAGACAATCACTATGTCCATCCCGTTCGGTGACTTCATATTCATCAGCTGTTTCTGTGAAGGAGCGTGAGCGAAAACAAGTAAGAAGGGACAGAACTAAGGTCTACAGAGAAAACGTAGATCTAAAAGCTAAAAAACTAAAACGGCTGAACGAAAATACCAAAAATATAAGAAGTAGTGCCATAGATTAAACCAAACTAAAGAAGCACAAAAAAGAGAAAAGGTACAAAAGGTACAAAATTTTGGGGAACGCAATAAGAAACCAAAAACAGAGAAGGATTTTAAGGAAAGGTGAAAAAATAGTAGGCCAATTGATAGTAGCATCCCGGAAGAAACGTGACACAAGCGTATTTTAGAAAAAGCACACTGATTTCAAAAACGACGGCATTGCAAGCAGACGTCATTCAAGTTTATATCAAGTGATATCGGGTATAGAGTCACTGCAAGAAAAAAAAGAAACGATTACAGTAAAAAAAGGAAAGAACAAAGGAGACACGTACTAGAATCCATGAAAAACCTCTAGAAGTCTTTGGAAATCCTAAAATGCTCCTGCAGCTACTTTCCCAAACTCAAGCCATCTTTTGTGCTTACCCCATCAGTTAGTGCCAGAGAAACATGTCTGAATAATTATTACTATTTTTTTAAGTAACCTAGCCTGCGTAAGTGCTGTGATAAAGCAATAATATTATAACAATAATAATAAAATTATTATCTTCTACCTTTGCTGTAACTAAGAGACCGATCAGCATTTAATTGTAAAGGGGGAATGTTCTCTTGAAAAAACTTTTGTTAAGGTTGAACAACTGTGTTATCATTATGACCCGTGTTTTTTTTTTGACTTCAGTTGTACAATTGGCTTCTACATTACATTATAGGTATACTAGATGCAAGATAATATATATCGATTATAAACTTTGTCTCCCTGCAATATCCTATTATTTGTTGGGTATGCTGTAATGGAATTCAGCGTCCGCAATCGTCACGGCGACGACAGTACCACGAGTCGGCCTCGTACCGATATCAGGACGTGAAGTTCTAGAGGCGTGGCAACGAACTATACCCCAAAGATCAACTGTTCGGCCACTCGGAGTTTCACTACGTTGGTGGCTGCTCTCGGACTATAAAATTGCGGCGAGGTATGCGGACGTGGGTCGAACCCGAGTGAACTTCCACTCTAGCTCCATAAATGAGCGAGCCAACGTAAAACCCGATTTCCCGAACGTGACGTTGCAAGTATAACGTTACTCTGCCTTCTACATTTTTCAAAAATTAACACAACAAAGTCGATGGTGCCTCCATTCACCGGAATACCCAAATACCGGAGTGCCCAAAAATAAACTACGTTAATTATCACTATCGCAAAAAGGAATCAAATTGTCACGCGAATCCCGAAAAACAATTAACGGACCGAACTACAAACGGCACTGCGGGACCCGAGCCGACGAAACATCTGATGCCCTGACATCACTTGAAGACTTACCTGTGCGCCATCACCTTCCTCCTGAAAAATATTACAGACCGATGGAAGGAAACTTTGAATTTAGTACTTCATTGTTATTTTCAATTTACAGGAAAATAAACGATAATTAATATAAGAACGAAAAAATAAACTATCAGTCTCACTAACCAATGAATTGATTCACTGATCAATACATCATAACAAAGTCACTTAATTAAATTTCTATGTATGTAAGTTAATGAAATAAATCATAATAAAGTAGTAGAATGCTTAATTAAATTCCTGTCGCCGTTAATTTGTACTAATCTTCCTAGTCGACTGGACGTTTATCAATCGGCGATTGGATTGTTGCAGACAAAAAGCAGCAGACGCGAAAGAAAATTGATTTGTTGAGCGAGCTCTAAGCATAAAGATATATCAGTCCTAGTTCAAAAATGTTCACTATTCAATAATTTTCTGGTTATGTATTTGAATTACAAAAATAAACTTCCAAAATTCACTCTTTGAGATTAAAGGTGGTGGGGACGTTGGACTTTCTAAGTGTCCTTCGGTTGCGTCCGTTTTCGTCTCGTGTTATAACATTTTCGAAAAACCAAAGAAACCCAATGAGGATGGCGCGTTTGCTTGATTGTTGAATCGAAAACGATCTACACAGTTCAACCACAAAAAAAATTTCACGACTGTTCTACGCACTCAAATAAATGCGCTGACATGAAAAGAAAAGAAGATAAACGCAAATGTTGCAACTACCAGGCAACCACAAAAGTTCTTTCGGTTGCATCTGTCAAAATGGAAAACTCACCAATTTCAAATCATACATTTTTTCCGGAGAAGTAGTCACATTTTGCTTCAGTGACCTTCTGCCAACGCTGTACAAGATCATAAATGCCACTTTTATAATAGTTCACATTCTTTGATGCAAAAAACCACTTTATTTCGTTTTCGACATCCTAAGTACTAGGTAATCCTAGTAAACCTTAGTAATCCTAAGTACATCGAAGTACGGTAGATGTGGGAGAATTTCCCATTCAAGCGAGTTGATCACTTCCACAATCGTCTTTGCTGTATGCGGCCTGGCGTTGTCCTGATGGAACAGAACACCTTCCCTGTTCACCAAAGACGGTTGTTGTTTTGCAAGTTCCGCTGCAACTCTTCGTAGCTGGGCCGAGCACACATCTCTATTGACGGTATGGCCGCTCGGGAGGAGCTCAAAATGACCGATACCAGCCGTGGTTCTCCATACGCTCAACATGACCTTCCTTTGGTGAAAATTGAGTTTAGCGATCAGGTGGGGAGGCGATAACCAATGGTACGTTCAGCTACTGTTATCATAAAGAACCCAGTTTTCATCACACGTAACAATGCGGTCGAGAAACGGTTCCTTCGTATGACGAAAGAGCAGCGATGAGCAGATGGTGAGCCTCTGCTGTTTGTTCATGGCAGTCAGTTAATGGGGAACCCAATTACTGAGCTGCCACGTTTTTCGAAGTTGATACAGGTGTCGCCAGATGGTTTTACCGGATACCTTGAACCTTTCCGCTAACTCCTGGCATTTTGAACTTGAATCCACTTCAATAGCCTCCTTCTATTGCGCCTCGTCAAATGAAGATGGCCGACCGGAGCGAGGCTGATCTTCTAAGGTCGTACCACCACTTCTGAACGTTTTGTACCTGATTAGTGCAGTACGCTCTGTCACTGTATTCTGCCCAAATGCCTTACAAATTTTTCTGGTCGCTTCTGCAGCGTTTGTGCGCAATTTAAACTCATACAGTAAACATACCCTAATAACCACGTTTGACACTGACAGTTTCACTGCTACCAAAGACCAATTCTGTCGACTGAATTCGTCTACTAATGTAAACAAAGCACTACTGGATAAACTTTCAGGAAGCCGTGAACACGCCCTCTGGTCGTGGCTCCCTGGACATTCGAATCTGTCACCAAGCGTTAACCGAAAGAACTTTTGTGGTTACCTGGTAACTGGTCTCTTTATCACCCTTATTTTTATACAATTTGCCTTCGTGGGTTCATCGGCAAACTTCGATGATGACACTTCTACGAACGTTTGCTTGTCGAAATATATTTTTTTTTCGTAAGCGTGGAATCCATTGATGATGATTTTTAGGGATTTCACAAGATGGTATTTTCCTGGCAATAAGGATATTGATATGCGCTAGCGGTGGTAGTAATAATTTCGACTGATAAAAACTATTGTGCGCGACCCTTTTCTCGACACATTTCTTTCTTTTGATTTTACAATTTTTTACAAACTTTTTTGTCCCGACGGATAATGCTCCGGAATCGGCCAGCTTTTCATTTTCTGACGAAACTTCACTTCATTTTGAAATATTTGTATTTTTTCGTTTTAATTACCCGACGACTTGTTACCTCCATGCTCTCTCAGTCCCGTTCTTTTTTTTCTTTTCCACACCGCGTGATCGGTTCCCTTCATTTTTTCTCTCTTCGTAAATCTATTACCCTACTGGCATTGCCACACTTTGAGGTGAAAGGTCTTAATTTAGAACTCTCAAGTATGTCATCTTGTCGGAACTGCCAGACTTGAAAGATGAATTACAGCAATTTTTTTTCTGCCTATTATTGTTATAAAAGTTTGCTTAGTACTAAGTAACATCAACTTTAGTTTTGACTTATTTTTATACATAGTGAGATTATATTTTCCTGATTTAAAAAGTTCTGAAGAAAGCATCTCCATTTTATCTTTCCGGATTCTTCCTTGTTTAGGTTTTTCGCTCTTGTTGCATCGAATTGTTCTAACTAAACTGATTCTATTTGCAACTAATTTTTCGCAAATTTTTCCAACGAAACTCCGGCTAACTTTATAACTTAAAATTTGACCAAGGGTGTTGAAGCTCGCGTTTGATCCTTACATCTATTGAACATCTATTGCCAACCAAAACTTTATTCCAAATTTAAGCTGCTTATATATGCCAAATATTGAGTGACTTTGCAGAGGGCTTCAGTAGGGAACAGTTGCTCGTCTATTGAAATACTATGGTGCCTTTATTACAGCATTGGCCATTGTCCATAAATTGATTCCTTACTTAAAGTTGGTATGATAGCACATCCTTACCCGCTAAATTTGTCAAAAAGAGAACTACATTTTTTAGTTTCTTCAATAAGGTTATCTTATTCTGGTTGACTGATTGATTTGAAGCTCGGGCACGCCCTACGTCCACCCAAATCCATACGGTTTATACACAGCACGACTTTGCCGAGTAATTTCAGTGAAGTGTCACGTATGCGTTTGTCAATTGTGTTTGTTTTAATGTCTTTTTGTAAGTCTAAATTTCTCGTGTTCCAAGAAATTATGAAGATTATCGTTATTGCGTTGTTCTGGAAGGTTCGGAGGGTTTATTTTGTCTGGCTTTTGTTATTTTGGCTCAGTACTGTACTTCCGTATAGTAGTGTCGGTTTGACTTGGCTGTACCTTTGTCCATGAGGAACTCGAGGAATTTTATAATACTTATAACTTGCGTCGTCAAACTGAAGTCTCAGGTATTTAGTGGTTGATTTAGATGGTATGTTCTTGTTGTTGATGGTAAACGTTGACGGACATTGAAATCTTTCTGTTAATTAATTTCTTTATGATGAAGACAGCTTGCGTTTTGTCAATGTTTTATGTTAATGTCTGTTTTCAATTTTTTGAAATTTCCAACGATAGTATCAACCGACCTTTGCAGTTTTAAAATGATGAATTCTGCTTCCCTGGCTGAATAATAGACGCACGTATCATCTTATATACTGTTTGAAAATTGATTAGCAGAAGAGGTATGGCCGCTATATAGGGGCTATAAGGAACTGGCGATATGACTGATCCTTGTAAAACTCTAGCTTGAAATTTTCACAGTTCAGAAAAATGATTGTCAATTTTGACAAGAAACGTTTTGCTATTTAAAAATGAATATATGATTAGAGCGGTTCGAAGTGAAATTGTGAGTATATGCATTTTATAGATAAGTCTAACATTCTATTTGAACTCTTCGTATCTCGAATGTAAAGGATCAACCTTGTAAACTGGAGTTTTGTAGTTTGTGCTGGTCCTATGCCACATTTTGTTTCAGGAATTAGGGTTCTTTTCTTCGATCATCTTATTCAGCTGGTTCAGCAACGCTTTTTCCACTAGTTTCGATACTGCTGAGGGAAGACTATTGGGCGTCCAATTCAGCGGAAAAGTTAAATCTTTTCTTAGTTTTGGAAACTAAGATGGCAGTTGATTTCCAGTATTTCTGGGTATCTTCGTAAACAGAAAAAGGCAACAGTGATGTCCGTAATGTCCTATACCAGATTACCTGTAAGTCATCGTAACATTATATTTGTCAGTGTGTCGTATCATGGTGCTTTTTTGTTGTCTAGTCATTGTATGGCGACTTTGATATCTGTCACGTCTATTGGCCGTATCACTTCTCTTTGTTCCAATCATGTTGATAGTATTCTGTTCTGACTTTTCTATTAGTTCCTCGTTGTTTAAATACTCTACTTTGGCAGGATTTTCTCAAAATTGATTCTCCAAAGTGTCTGCAAAGAGTTCAGCGTCGCCTCACCCACAAATTGCAGTCTATTTGGGTCACGAATAAAGGGCATAATTACGTTGTTTTATTTTGAAGTGTTTTGCCATCTCCTGGCTCTTGACTTTGCAAGAAGTTCTCCCGTTGACGGTGGTTAAATTCAGATATTTGGTCTCGGAATTGAATAGTTAGCTGGTTTTCTTTTGGTGGCAGTCTAGGATCAACCGTGCTCCTAGTTCTTTTCCGATCTTGGATATTCCTCCGTATAAGAAGGTTGGTTTACTGAAGGAGTTCATAGGGGCTTTATGCCCTCCCCGTAGTTGAGACCTGGATGTCCTCGTTTGTCTACTATATTTTGCTTGTGATATGCTTGATCATTGAGCTTATGTTGCTAATTTTATTTAAGTCTTGAGTGAAATGTTGGTAAACCTGAACATTATGGGAAGCTCACAAGTAAATTTTCTTCCTCACTTTTAGAGGGTCATCTACAAAGACGTCCTCTTTTAGAAAGTGGACCGGTTTATGATCTGACGAAAACACCTCGTGGTATTTATACGCATGTTGTGGTCGTCGTATATAGCAAAGTCGAATATTTTGCTATGTGTTCTACCAAAGTGTGTCAGTTCTTTTGGGGCAGTACAGGCTTATTTTTGATGAATGTATGTTGCTTGGTCCAAGCTTAATTGCTTCTCACAGACTCTCAGGCTCTGTTATAAGCATATATTGAAGTCCCCTGTTATTAAAAATGGACCTTTCATTGTAAGCAGTTGCTCAAGATATTGTTTGAACAGAGGATTCTTTACGGGATTGATCAAAGAAATCAAAGAAGAATTGTTTGCACTTTTATTACCGTACCGCCTCATCTACCACTCAATCTGTCGCTTCTAAAGACATTGTAGCTGGGCAAGCTGCTTCGTGTTCCTGGTTTAAGAAATGTTTTCGTGGAATTTATTAGCAAGGATAATTTGCCTAAGTAATCTAGTTCATCTTTCAAGGAATTTGAATTCCATGTGAGGAACGAAGCGTAGCTACCTGCTCTTATTGTTTGTTCGGGGTATGTTGTGCAAACATACTATTCACTACGGTTTCCTCCTTTAGTGCAAACTGATTTGCCTTTGAACGTTTTTGATGTTCGTGTTGTGTTTTGATTATTGTTTAGTATGTCTGTCACTTTTGTGATTATTAGTTTAGCGTTGCAAATTGTATATTCGACTTCCTATTTTTTTAAGGGTTCATGGCACAACGTCATATACTGTCTTGGTGATTTTTGTCAGTTTTTCGATTCGATTGCCTTTACTTGTTTCCGGTGTAATTTTATGCCAAGGTATACCCGTTAAGCCATTTTAGTGTTTGTGTCGTTGACCTTGATTGATTTAGAATGCTTAGAAAAGCATTGAGCAAATTTGCTTCATACGCTCCCCTTTCAAAAGACGACATGGGTCTGCTTCAGTATAACTCTTTACATGCTCTATCATGTTTTTGATTATGTCGTTGAAATGATGTATTCTGACGTGGAGGGAATTATTCTTTGTTTCGATGCTGGCCCACCGCCGTAACGTGCCTGTGGACGAATCAAAGGAAGTGACGAGGTACGACGGAATGTTCCGAGGGCAAAAAAAAATATGTGATATGCTCGAATAATGTCACGCGCCACTGTAGTCGTCTTAAAAGAAAATTCTTAAGAGAAAATTTAATTTATTGATACTTAAATAAGTATCAATTTAATACGTCGTTCATTCTCGAAGAGAAAATAGGCATAACGTAAACACATTGCGTGCATTGAGTACGACAATACCTGTGAAAATCACTCAGCGCGTAAAATCGAAAATGATCGACGCGGAACATTCGGGATCGGATGGTACATGTATAAAATGTTCTAGTGTTTTAATTTCCAATACTCGAACTAAGAAACTGAAACCTTCAAAGTCTCTACGCACTCTGACTTCAATTGACAGTCTGACATTTCTACTGTTGTTATTTCATTCGAGATAATGATATCAGATAACGGAGATAAAGGATCAAAATATTTTCGTTACACTCCTTTCTATTTTTATTGTAATGTTTGCATAGTTAGAACGAATTTACTTAAAAAAAATTCTGCATTACGATCGCGTCAAAATTGACGCATATCAGAATAGATAGGTATACTACATAGAGAATTTCCATATTTCTCCACATTTGACGAAAATAGACTTCAATACATATTTACCAGGTTCAATGGAGAAAAGTCAGAACTAGAGATAACTTTTCGCATAAAATTCGAAATGCACCCCAATGATGTGTCCCATAGACCAAGTATTAAGGAATCAAATAAAATAATTCTTCCGAATCCATTGTAATCCAAATAATACCCTCTCAATCATATCAAACTCTTAAAGTTGAGAAAATTACTTTAAGCATTGTTCATTTCACTCTTATTAAAAAGTGGTACGCCTGCTAGAGGTTGCCTAAGCTTCATCCCATGTTCAATCCCCGTCTTGGAAATAGCGGCAATATTTGACATGGGAGTAGAGGTAGAGCTGTCCATGATAATGACGGCTTTTACCCCGTTTTACGCGGGTGAATGAAAGCAGTTTATACACAACATCACTTCGTGGCCTCTAACTTAAAGTTAAAGTCGAACAAATCCGCCAAGTTTTTAGAAGGCAAAAAATTATTTCACTTGCACGATACAGATTTGATATTCATCCTTTCGGGGAAAGAGCTCGATTGACATGTCACTTGGCTCTACACAAACACCGTTATGTCCAAAAACAATTAAAAAACTATAAGATGATAAAAGTCCTTTGACTTTTGAATATTGACACGATAATGTCTTTCATCTACACACTGGCAACGGAGAAAAGTTTAACCATGTTCCTAAAGTGTGAGCGTACTTCCTTTGCACACAATGATATCAAATCCTCCTCTAACTCCACGACATTTTAGAGGAGGATTCTTTGAGAACCCGAAATTCCTCAAAAGTGGCATGAAGGATGACTAAGAAAAGTCTTCCCTTCTTCCTTAATTCCCTTCCTTCAATTGAAGCAAGACTTTTACGTTGTAAAAGGTGATAAAGGCAAAACACCCTGATGCTATAAGGTACAATGGGAGCTTTCGACTAACTCGAACCCTTCGTAATATTTTTCTAATATAGAGAAGCGTTCTATTTTCAATTAAAGGGTGTCCTATAGTTAGTGCAGAGAGAATTTTTCTATAAAACTAAACTTTTAAATGAATAATATTATTTTTATATTGATATGTAAAGAGGACACTATAGGATTATTTCTGAAAACGAATATCGGTTGAATAGTCTCCACGTCTTTGTTGGTATATACGCAGGTTTTTATCAAAATTGTCCATGACAATTATGTATCGATTTGCCTGAATTTCAGTAATACAGCGTCCAATCTCCTAATTCGAAATCTGAGTAGTTATGGCTTGTTAGCACGCACCTTAACTCAAAAAAACACCAAAAGATAAAGTCCAGTAACGTTAAATCTCATGACTAACCGTCCACTTCACATTTCAAAAGCGAGAAAATACACGACAAGGAAATGACTGACGCCAAAGTTACATTATTTCTATTGTTATATCGAATGTCAAACTATGTTGGCTGAAATCATAACTCGGGCATAATCTTACAACCAAGCTACAAGAAAACGCATTACTATATCGTGATTGAAAGAAGCATTAAAAGTTATTACCTGACCAGCCTCATTTTCGAAAAAGATTGGTCCGATGAACCATACAGTGACATGTTGTGCATGCATATTTTCTCGGCAATCGCACGTGGATTTTCCGAACCCAAAATTTGCTTCACGGCGAAATATGATTCTACTTGGAAAATTAGCATACACTTTTTGTTCCTCGACCGTCCAACAACTCTCGCTTTGCGTAGTCAATATGCTTCAGTTGCTGGGAAACTGAACTAGACTTTTGTGACGATGAAGATCTTCCGTTAGAATACGTTAGAAAAGAGCTTCTTAGAATTTGACTATGCCGTCTAATTGACGTCCCTGTTCTTTCACCAACATGTTCAAGAACAGTTCCATGTTTTGTGTCAAATCACTTGCCAGAACGACGAGTCCTTTTAAAATTACTAATTGATCCACTCTTTCAAAATTTTTGAATTACTCTGTTCATGTTTAACGTATTTAAACCATTCTGAACATCGTTTGTTCGAAAATTACAGATTGTAGCTACTAAAATTTCATTATTTGCAAAATACTACTGAACAAAAAAAACCGTTGTTTTTTTTGCAGTGCTCCATTTTTAACTCATCCTTAACTGTCAGCTAAAAAGCTGTTTACAATTTTTTCTGGCAACACACAGCATTAATGACAGACAGTTCAAACCGTGTATGACTTATGGGACATCTTTTACCCGAGTCGAAAAATAAATTCTGTTTTGATCTCAAATAAGATCTGATTCTATACTGCTATTTAGTATAGAACCAGAAGTTACAAATTCTGTTTTAATCCTGAATACGCAGCACAGAAGTACCAAATCAGGATGAGAATAAATTCTGATTTCAACTTGGTACATCAGGTTTGGATCAGAATATAGCAATCCTATACTCATCCTGGTATTAGAATGATTTAATGAATGATTTATGAAAATATTAAAAATTATAAAAATTTTTATATAAATGGAAAAATATAAAAATTAATTTATGTATGAGAAAACACCAAAAATTTTTATAAATAAAAAGCTTTGTAGATTTTGTTTTTAAAAATATGTTAAAATCATTTTTAAAAAGCATATACTTACTACTAAACAATAAAATTTTGGCGGTATACCACGCTCTTTTTCTTTTAGCAGTCTGCCATAATAATTTAATTTCTTGGCCAACTATCCGATTGTCTGGATTTATTGACACACAACTCACTAAACTACTCTCTCTATCCTCTGTCCAAAAAACAAGAGCAAAATCATTATCACTATTATTACACGACATTTTTTTCACTACAAAATATTTTTCCACTAGAACTGTTTCAAATACGTCTTACCATTTCGGTATTTTGTCAAATGACGTCAGAATTTTAACAAAACTATGGACCGTCTATGTCCTTAACCGTTCTACGTCATTTATTATGTTTGTCTTAGACCCAAACATATGATTCACCAAGAGCGTGAGAGAAGTACGTACAGAACAATTTTTTTTTCTTGGTACCCGCATATTTTCATGCATTTATAGCTAACTCCAACCCCGAAAGGAAAATATTTTACCGCTGGTTTAGCAGAAGTAAAAATAAGCAGGCTGAGATAAGAATGAAATCTATGAACATAAATCAGGACAGGATGAGATCAGACTTAAGTTTAAAATCAATTTTATTACATCAGCATAGAATCAGGATGAAAAGTATAAAATCAGACTTGACAGTATGAAATCAGTATTAAATAAGTATGAAATCAGGCCAATCAGGATGAAATCCAACTTTATTTTTCGACTCGGGTATACAAAAAGAAAGATGTCATGAAAAACGAAAGACTGAACCTTCGAAATCTGTTGTTGCGATAAGTTCAACTACGCTCTCTATCGTCAAAATTTGTTCGCCACATGCATAGTCCAGATTGCTCTTGCGTCTCACAAATAAGAATGAAGGGTAAAAGTTCTCTTGTGAAAACTTAAAGTCAGACGAGATGACGACGCAGATGGAATCTTTAAAGTAGCTTCTTAGCTCCCAGA
The DNA here is from genome assembly GCA_954870665.1 of Stratiomys singularior. Lineage (NCBI taxonomy): Eukaryota > Metazoa > Arthropoda > Insecta > Diptera > Stratiomyidae > Stratiomys > Stratiomys singularior. The sequence goes on along the minus strand of OX940879.1, from coordinate 60,086,477 downwards.
GAGTATCTCAAATTTCAAAGACGCAGTCTTCTATGTCTGATGTCCATAGATGTTATAATATTAAGCTTGGTTTTGGGAAAAACACCTTTTTCTTTGTTAACATATGCGTCTAAAACAGATGTTATTCGAAGTCAAATAGACTTCGAAAACGGCGTCATATCTTTTACAATATAGGCCTTACCATGGAAGAAACTTACTTATTCGAGATGACACGACGATTTTTTGCGAGAAACAAAATTTGCTAAGACATCAACGTTCCTCGCGATGAGAACATTTTTTAGGAGAATTTTTGGATATCCTTAGTATGTTCGGAACTCAGCTATATGCAAAGGACTCAAGCAAGAAACAATCGAAAAGGCCAGACAAAGTGACAAGAAATCTTATAAAATTCACAATGCCAACAATACAACCTGAGATATTGTAAGGTCTCATCGTGTCGGCAAAGACCATCACCAACCGAATTACCATCATCTAAAGAAATAAATGACAGGCATAACTATGAAGAAAATCTGTGTTCTCCATCTGAATGTTAGCTCATCTAGAAGCCAGAAATGAAGCAAAAATGGTATCACTACTTTCATACCATGTAACCTACCATACCCAGTGCGGACGATGTATTCATGACATGGGAGATGACTCCGTTCCATATGGAAAAAGGACTAAAAATCTTGTCAGTATTTTAGCTGGATTGTTAGTTTGAAAATATTCAAAGAAGTTCATAAGGCATGAGCAACGTGGCATGTAAAATTGGAAAAATTTAGATGTGTAATTACATGAATTTAGAGATGTATTATTGACGATGTATTACATAAAGTATTCCTGACTCTTTCCTGATGCTTTCAAATCACAGAAGTCGATTTTTTGCAAGGGGAACAGAATACAAGACAATAGATGACTCCATCGCTAATGTCTCTTAATGGTCCAGCTTGTATTTTTAACCACAAGGACTTCCGAAACTTAACGTACCCCTCGATTTTAATTGTCAATCGTTGTAAGAATTTTTCTAGATATAGTTTTCACCATGCTGCTTCCTCCATCTTTTTCGTCTTCATCCATAACACGCGTTATTTACCACCTCTATTCACATCCAGTGACGCAAGCACCACCTGTAAATCTTGTCCAGAAAAGACCGGAAACATCCGAGTCGAGTCAAGAGCTGGGTCAAGTAAAAGTAAGTCTAACCACGCATTCGATTGAGCCTCGGCCTTAGATCTGAGATTAGACGTGTAATTCACCTTTATTTGTGTCGTGTTCCAAGGATTGTTGCCAATCACTGAGAGGGTGTTGTCTCTTTTCGCTGGTGTCCTCTTTTCTTTTGTTTTCTCTCCTATGTGGTTAAAAATTTCTACACACTCTAGCCAGAAGGGTAATAGGTATAATCCTGTCATCACAAATACCGTCGTCCTGAAAACCATCCGATGTACCCATGTAATTTGTAGCGCTTCCCTTCTCTGAACCTGATCTAACTGAACTAAAACCGAGACAACTGAATATGTATGAAACTTTAAGATAGAAAATAGATAAATGGTTATGAAGCACAGAAAAATATGAAAAATATGAAACTTTGGGATACAATTACAAACGTAAGTTAAATAATGTGAAGAATGGAATTTACAAAGATGGTTAATAAGCTAAACTAATTGATTTTGAAGTAATCTTAAGGGTTGGTCACGTGGATGTGATGTCAAGCTTGATGTGATATAAGACATGGGGTCATGAGGACATGCACAAAATTGTCCTCATAACTGATCAAGTTGATCCGCACAGCAGATTATGCGAGACGCACGGTTCCACCCTCCAGGTCCTTGGTGTCATAGAGCAGGTTGTGATTTCTTAGATAGCCCCTCAGAGGCTACATAAGAAACGTTTCTAAGCGTTTTCAGATTATCCGGTTATCTAGTGCTCTGGAACGCATTTCTGACGCTCAGAGCAACTTGAAGAACAATCCGGCCTTTTGCTTCATTTTTTGATAACTTTTTCGGCCGTGGTTAGCATACACTGTGATTGGTATACAGATGGCGACTCAGGGTTTGCCTGCTGATCAACATGCACCTTGGCTATTTCCAGCACTCTGTGAAGACGCACTCACGCTGGCACGCATTGAAGCATCTGAGGAGAGTTTGGGGCACAAGTAAAGGTGGATTTACAGAACCTCAGTAAGAATCCCTTTCTTGTCTTCATAGGCAAGACACTTTTCGCTAGCGTTGACTTTCCACTTGCGTTTCGTCAATTCACAGCCTCAATGGAGGTGGATTAGATTAGCAAACGAGCCACACATCGTCCATTCGTCTATCTTTTCCACCACTTATGAGTAACGTAACTTTTGGGCGTCCACCTTTCGCATCACTTTTTTTTATCCCTGGATCAATTGTTCACGTCATTTACCAGCCATTTCTTTATAGACTCATAAACTGCTGATCTCACACATACCTATTCCCAGGAACTTGCTGGGCCTCTCGTTAAGGTTCGTGAGACTTCTTTCGCTTTTCGGCTCTTTCAGGTAACCACCAGTAACACCTGGGCTTGCTATACCCAGGTGTTTATAGGCAAAAATAACGATTCTCATAGTTCAGTTCACTACATTTTTAGTTACGGATCCTCTGCTTCCTCGTTAAGTAAGAACCAACCATTAGCAACCCAACAAAACTCTTCTTTTTCCAGCTTTCTCAATATTCGGGCTTCAGGATGCACCGTCATAGATTTCCTGATCTATGTACTGATTATTACTTACCAAGTAATCCCCCTGTCCACTGTGCGTGAAATAAGGTCCACTAGAACATGGTCATACAGACTAAAGAATGTAGTTCCCGAACAACCATCACCAGCACAAACATTATATTCTGCGGTGATGATCCCAATATAAAAGACCCTTTTTATAAATTTTATTATATTTATAATATATTTATATAATAAATATGTTATAATAATAATTTATATAATTTATAATAATAAATTTTTTGTGGAGTTCAGTAATACTTCGTTATTATAACTCGTCGTGAAAATCCATAATTACATTATTTTGCATCCTACAAATATATGTTCTGTCTGAAGTTTCTCACAACAACCTTATTATTCACTTCGTATTTCATTTCAACTAATAACCACGTAGGGATGAGATTAGACCTAAAATGAGAAAGCGACGACGTATCAGCAAAAATAATTCGTCACTTCCTTCTGGATCCTAAAAACAATAATATTTATAAAATTTATAAAAACAAATGTCAAGAGAACACCAATTTAGTTTCCAATATGTTAGTTTTGTTTTTATCAGTGTTTACACCCATAAAATGAGAACTAGCAACCTTTGAAGTATGATTCAAGTTGTATTATCATCCTAGCTATTTCCATTATAGTGATTATTATTATTTTTGATATAATTTTGGTAAATTTCCAAAAGAAGGCGATGTCTCGTCAATGAGCGGCAACGCACTATTTAAAAAAAAAAATTGAAAACTTACACAACGACTCCACTTTTCGATGGATCAAATAAAACTAAAATTTCAAAACCAGTGTTGTCGTTTTATCTTGGAATTATCCCTAATTGATGCTCCTAGAGGGCATTTGTATGTTCCAAAAACAAGATCTGATGCACATAACAACGATTCTGTCATAGGCTTGGAATAGTCCACGCCTTCCTGATAATCAAACTGCTGACGAACACATGTCATTAACACCGAAGCCAAATATTCTGTTTTATTTATAAACAAGACAATATGAGAATAATCTATTCTGTGCCTCGTACGTCATAGCTGGCAGCGAAATGAAATCAAATGTTCCAGTACCTAAGAGAGCTTGTTCCTGACGAAGTCTATTTTATTCACAAGATCTAGGCTAATACATGGAAATGAAATTTGATAAGGTAACTTCTAAACGTGCTTCCATTTAAGGCTGTCCAGAGTGCAGAAGTTCATTCATGAATCCATGTTGGAAATGATGAAATATTGAACCTTCCATGGAACACATAACTCGCTTAGAGTAGTTATCACTTTATAAAGGTTGGATTCGAAAAGTGTGTCAACAACTAGACTAATTGAAAATCAACAACTCTTGCACGACCTTTGCTAGCACTGGTATAAATGTTATCGCAATGGTCGAGTTATTATTGTAAGGAAACTGCCATGGTCCACACACGAACAGTCGATGGTCGAAGAAATGAGTGATAGTTGGCGGATCCAGTCAAAGATGGTTCAGCGTCAGAAACGATAACAGAGCCGAAAAACGTGCATGCTGATAAAACCAAAAAAAACATTTACCAAAAGAACTGCGCTTCGGTTGCTAGTGAAAATTCAGCCAACTAGAGTTATTGTATTTTCGGGACTCCTTTAAGAGAATATGAGTTCGAACGCACATTTTTAACGTTTTATTCGAAAAAAGGATACAAATATTTTGATGAAAATTCGCATATACGTTGGTTCTTTTTATATTTATGGCCTAAAAATGAATTGACATAATTATTGTTGACAACATAATCATTTTATTATTTTTCAAAGTATTTCCCATGACAATCGACACACTTCTGAATGCGTTTAAATCAATTGTCAAAACATTTTTTCACTCCATTTCAGAAACCTCCAAAGCATGGTTTTTGAAAGTGTAACAGCTCCTTCAGGAGTATAGTTTTTGATGATGGTATTTTTGATTTTGATATTTTTATTTTCGCGATCAATTCGACACATTTTGTAATTAACGAGACTTCGATTTCAATCCGAACACCATGTTCTATCTCCAACTGTGAATGTCCTCGAATGCCTTGGTTGACGTTACATATGTCAATTCGTCTGAAAACGTTTGGAAACAAATATTCATTCCGTGCTCAACCTCGGTAGAGTGAAGAAGTGGATTAGTGCAAGCTTAGGTGAACAAAGGGAAATTCAGTTCATTCTTACTTATTTCCCTGTTATCGAATTGATTTAAGTGTGTCAGTGATAATCAGTAATCATCAGTTGATCAGTGATAAGCAAAGTGCTAATTTTTGGTAATAAGTTACAAAATGACGAAGCCGCCTACTTGAGCGCATCCAATTCTATTAAGCTGATTTGAAGGTTTGATGTGGAAATGGTAGAAATACAGGACATGAACGTTCCGCCTGATCCAGGCGACAGCAACGAAGACGCATTTACGGAAGTCACAAGGACAAAACGCAGGAGACAACAAATGGACAAAACTGAGGATTTAACTACACTTAAAGCAAAACAGGACCAAGACAATATAACGACCAGACACAAAAAAGAGAACCGGACCAAGTCTAATTCTGGAACGAAGCATCTAGGAACACAGTCAACCTCAAACAGAATTGAGGTTAACTTGCCCACATGCTCGCAATTGCAATCCAATGACAGCATAACGGTCCCGGGTGATATTATAGAAATATTATAGAGATATTCGTTACGGAAAATAATGAAATTAGCAATGATGTTCAAAATAACAGACCGGGTTACCCAATTATTACCCTGGAGAATGCAACAACACAAAATATAAACAGTATTAATACACCCGCCCCCCACATAGAATCAGCAATAAATACTCTTTCGATGCCCCAGAAAAAGATTCTCAGTAATCTATGAAAGATACAGTGAGAATAATGAGAGGAAAAGACTGAACGTCCTAATATTTCACTCATTAAATAAACGTATAGGAATAAGAAATATTACTAACATTAACAAGTTAGGTTACAAAAAAATAAAACTCAATGTCCAGACAGCCACAGACGCTAATTCTGCAGTAGAAAATAACGAAACCATAGAATGCCACATTAAATCATTTATATCTAATAAGTTCTTGGTAACATACGGTGTCATAAGGAATATACCATACGAAATCACGGAAGAAGAAATAAAAACCGAAGCCTTTGCATGCAATAAACTCGAAAATTGATTGGGAAAGATTAATATTCTTGAAGAAAATAGAATTGAATATAAAAAAAATAGAATAGAAGGGATACAGAGAATCTGGAAAAGTTGCCACCCACAAAATCGATCAAAATTTCCTTTTCTTGTGATGAGTTCCCCGATGCTATCTGGTCTGGATATACTTCTATTCAATTGGAATACTTCCTATACAGGCCCAGGCAATGCAGTGAATGCCTGAGGTTAGGACTAACACAAACCTTTTGTAGGGAAAACGTTCCAAGATGTTTAAAAAATGTGAAAAAAAACGGAGTGCGACAACACATGTACAGAGGCATTATGTTTCTTATGTGGTTCTGAAGAACATGCTGCGATCGATAAAGTACGAAGATAAACTTAAGGTAAGTAAGAAAGGTAAGGTAAGGAATGAAGCAAGGACAGTGCTATACAACAAAAAATTATGTTTTTTAAAATATAATGAATCAATGAATGTGGTATCGCCGGTACTGAACAACAAACAAAATACAAATTTCAGAAATAACAACGCCGAGAGAAATAAATGTATTCTCAGAAACACGTACGCACAGATTGCAAAGACCTCTCCCCCCCAAAGAAAACAGAGTCATTAACAAATCCTGGCAATCAGGTGAACCCCAAAGCCCACACAAGATCAATCTTTCAGTAACCCTAATACCCTCCCTGTGAACAATTACCCATCCACAAAACCAGCGAAATGGAGAAGCTGATAACTCAGCTATTAAATATTATCGAACAATCCTTGAAAGAAAACAACATATTACTAAAAGATTCTACTTCTCTAACAGACCTTCTTCAACAATATCTAAATTTAATAACTACAGAAATCGGACCAGTCGTAAGCCGGAACAGAGTAATCCAACCAATCTAATAACACTCAAACAGCATAAGCACTTTAAAAATTTTGCAATTTAACATTCATCTACAAAGCGGTCCTCCAAGAGGCATGGACCTCTGAAGACAGAAGTCAATCCGAAGCCTGAGCAATTACAATATAGAATACAAACATAGACAGAACAAAATCAGAGGATGTGTTGCCTTAGCCATTAAGAAAAATATTAGTTATAAGCTCATACCTAGCTCATAGAGACAACCAATATCAGCCCAAACCTCATTATAGTCTCAGTGTACGTCCCTCCGGATGCCAATAAAATCACGCTAAACCTACAGCTAGAACAGTTCTTGAGGATCGCCAACAGCAACAAACCACTAATTATTGGTGGGGATTGTAATGCCAGACACAATATGTGGGGAGACACATACTGTTCTCCAAAAGGCAAAATCATAAAAGACTTAGTAACTACATAACATCAACAATACAAACACTGCGCTCTTGCAGTATGCGGATGACTTTATCTGAATAATCAAAGGACGAAACTTCTTAGAAACCTTTCTCAACCTACAAAACAACTTCATCTACTTCCTGAACATTGCAAAAGAACTGCATCCGGAGCTAAATACTAACAAAACCTCAGCCATCCAGTTCTACTCCGACAACCTACCACATCACTTACACCTCAATGGCACCAATGTTAAATGGGTTAAAAACTTTACATTCAGAGGTAGAGCACGGAACAACAAAGTCAATGTCAGAAACCATCTAGCAACCACTCACATAAAGGCCACGTTGTACAGAAAAATCATGAAAAAACTATCAAGCCCCCAACATGGCCTAAGTCCCCCAAAATGCAATCAACACCTTCAAGGCTATAATAAGACCTCAACTTGAGTCCAACATTGCTAGTATGACAAATGCGCCGCAATATCTTTTCCGAAAGATAGATGCAAACAAAGCCGCCACACTGGAAAGATGTCTGGGAAATCCCCAAACCGCTTAAAATACGATCATATGGCCAAAATAGCTATATGGCGAAGTAATATTAATATGGCGAAGTAATATCAATATGGCGAAATAGTTATGGCAAAAGACCTCCTCTCCAAACCAAGATCCTACCTATTAACAGCTAAAGAAATACTAATAAAACTTACACAATAGAGACTTCAGAAAAGTTCTCACGGAAAGAATCAATTCGAACTACACCTTAATTCACAGGAAATTCGTTAATATATTCAACAATACCTGCTGGGGAGAGATTAACACAATCCCTAAAAACCTTTTCTTCCAACTCAACAACACTGACAACAACTTCGGTCATAGTATGCCCCTACTCGACCATAACGATCTCTTAAACTCCATACCTGCAATAGTAAACTCTTTCATGGAAACCCATGAAATCTTTTGCACTGACGTTACCAAAAACCCCCTTGGCACAGGATGCGCGATACATCACCTCAACACAGGAATGACTGAGCTATACAAAATCAACAACATCTCCTCAGTCAATAATGCAGAAATGATGGCAACATTCCTTGCCATCACAGAACACTCCACAAAGAGTAATAAAAATGTATTCATATTCACAGACTCACAGAACTGCATTCGGCAAGTAGCCTTCAATAAGAACATTAATAACATCCCCTCCAGAATGAGTAAATATTTCTACGAAAACAACAACAAATAATTCGTCTTCTACTGGACCCCAAGGAACTGTGAATGGACAACTTTCAAAATTACCGACACTGCGGCCATGACAGCTATTGATGATAACAATTAAGCATCCAACGACAGGGTGCGGCTCCAAAATCCGGACAAAATTCAATATAAATATCCCCCCATTCTATAAGGTTTCAAGAGGGTCGCGATTCGCGTACAAATAGTTTAACACATGTGTTGAACATTCATAACCTCGAAAAAGTCGCAATGTTGAAGGCAAGTGCAGAGTATAATCGAAGAGCCGTGATTATTGAAAGTGTTCGCGCTGGGCGCTCAGCTACAGAAATCATTCGATTCTTCGGCTACCCAAGATCGACTGTGTATGAAGTTATTGCGAAATAGAATGAATCGGAGAAGTCAGACAAAGGTTCCGCGACACCAGCAAGGAAACCCCACTCCAAAGAACGCGTAGTCAGGACCCCCGAAATCATTAAACGGGCTCAGGAATTGATTTTGGAGGATCCGAGAAGAAGATCTGTTACGAAAAAAGTTTATTTGCGTGTTCTGATGAATTTGGTGAAGCCCTGGATGGAAACGGTATCGAGTCACATCGAGTCACATATCGAGTCACATAGCACATCGTTCCAGTCACGGTGATAGGCAATAAAGTTTCCTATAGCCAGAAATGGGCCCTCAATGTTGAAGAGAGAGTCGAGATCTTATGCTTATTCATAGCTCTTTGGGCGATTGTTAAGGGAAACCACAGAGAACTCAAAGGGGCTCTTTTGCACTTTGATGGCTGTGGCTTCTGTTCTTGTTAATTGTGGTATTTAGATCTGGTGATGATTCACCTTTCTTTTTCCGACCACCCCCCTCCACCAGACAATAAGTCGTTTTTGTACTGAATGTAATTATGGAAGTGGATACGAATTCCTGGTTTCAAATGTGATTCATTAGATCCATTATTGTTTATTTGGGTTGTTGTTGGTTTTAATGTTTTGAGCCAACAATATGTCCTAACACAGCTTTGCCATGATATCTTGCATTATCACTTAAAACTGAAATTATATAGATGAGAAGAATTGTCTCATGTTTGGTACTGCGAGGGTGAGGGTTGTGACTTGTAGGATTGGTAATGGTTGAAGTATTTGTTTGCATGTTTGTGCTGTTTTGTGCAGCTATTTGTGCAAATGTCTTCTTGGTGTTCCTAGGATTTTCGGCACCATCTCGGTAGCTTGCCAGATGCTCACCATTACAACTGACGCACTATGTTGCTAGTTCCTTATTTTCACCATAATGATTGTGGTAATGAAGTCTATCACACTTGACACATCTTGCCTGTGCATGGTAATTGCGCGAGAAATTGCCAAGTTGTAGGCAGTTGTGGCACATTGCCAGACCATTTCGTGGTTTGAGCGACTCAACCTGACAGATTAAATAAATGGTAGACTGTAGTTATATTTAATATGTAAGTCTCTTCTCCTCAAAGAAGAACTTGGACCAGTTTAGTAGGCCCTAACTGTAATTTGATGAAAAAGACTTCAATAAGTTGAAAGCCTTGAGCCTTTAGGTTTTCTTTGTTTCCCATTTTTCACAGCTGAAACCATGAAGACCTCGCAGAACATTCATTTTCTTATCCTTGAGGAAGCAATACGTATGATATTGGGCTTTCTCTTGAGGCACAATCTTGATGATTTGTCTGTAGTCTTTTGTGGTTTCTTGTAGTATTTGTCTACTGAGGTATAACCTTTTTGCCGAAAGAAAGTTAGTTTTGAGTTGTTTCAGTATTTTTACAAGTCTTATCAACTTCTCGGCTTCTCGCAAGGTAATCGGCACAGTCCGTTTCTTATTGACTTCGTCTTGCTTTGCGTTGCTAGGAGATTTATATTTAGTAAGTTTGAAGGTTTACTGAACATAAATGGTTTTTGGGCAATCTTCATGTCCGAGAAACAGACAACTGATTTTGTGGGTGGGAGTGTTGGGAACTTATCCTCGGCTCTATCCTCCTCAGCCCTCTCCTCCCTTCACAGGCTTCTTATTCCTGAGTTTATCTGATATCATACTACGGTCTTTTTAATCCCTTGATGAGGAGGCCGACTCAACTGATGGTAAGGGATAGTTCCAGCTTTCATTTTTTGTTTGGTTTGTAATCGCTCTTTTTCGTTTAAATTGTTGACAGCAGTGAATGGTAGTTTTTTCTTTCTTCACGAATGTCTTCGTGAATGTCTTCATTGAGAGCGCAGCATTTGCTCTCGTGTATTGCAATACTTTTAGTACCTGGTCTAACTGGCTCTGCATGTGTTTTAATTGACTAGCCTGACTTTGTAGTGTTTTAAAGTGTTTGTTCGGGTCGTGTTCCGGCCACATCTTTCCTGCCATATTTTGAGATATTGCTCGAGGTTTCAAATGAATACTAATAATAATTTCCGACGTTTTACTTAGGCCAGGAAATAGAACGTCTGTTCGTCCGTTCCTAGTGAAACATAATTTACAGCAAGAAAAGATGTGGATTTACCCAGGAATATCTTCTCCTCGTTTTTCGGATCACTTGTCTCTTTCACCTATTGTGCGTATCACCTTTTTCACTGCACTTGCGATCATTTAAAGGTATTGTCAAACACAACTGAACATCGGAGGTATTTACTGACATATCATCGTATTCAGTCCAGGAGATGTGAAAACGTCTCATCAGTGAGTTGGAATTGTTGTTTGACCAAGTGCGTAGTGAGACAAAAAAGAAAAATTAACTTGATGACAAATCATCAGCTGGTGCTTGGATTATTATCGACGATTTGAAAAGTCCTGCTCTGATGGAAACTCACTAGAAATTCATCTAAGAAACTGAGAGAAGGACCCAAACACTTACTAGGATCGTTCAAAAGACATTTTGAAATTTCATGTCAAGTCTGAACGACCGATCTACTCTTTAATTCAGATGACCCATTTACTTATGACCTCATACCTAGCTTCTTGATTATTTTATTAAGTCTGGGGATTTTTGTCTTATGTTGTGGGGAAAATCCAACAAGAAACCAAGTTGAAAAGTTAGTTCGAGATGATAACAAATCAAACATTAATTCTGTACACCCAAATATTTCAGCGACGACTAGGAAAGACTGGAAAATGGTGTTCCAAATAAAGTTGGAAATTTATGTCATTTGAAAAATTTAACAATGTCACTGGTGAAGTTAGTTCATATTCCGTTTCACATAAATCTCATGTTAGATCTCATGTTTTTATCTGGATTAAGGTCTGTGCTATAATGAACATTCACAAGTTAGTATAAGTGAATCGTGAAAATTATTCGTGACGACTCGGCGGCTTTTTCACTCCAGATACAGTGATCAAGTACAAGTGCAACGTTAGGCTCTCACTAGAACATTCTCCTGATATGGTTGCTAGATCTGTTATAACCAGATTGCTCGTACAATGGACATGTTGCGAGTTCTCTAAAGGAAATTCTTCCTGCATTTGCGACATCTTATCTGAAATTCTTTCAAGGTGTCACTTGTCAGGTCACTTTTCACTTATGCAACACCCTTCTTCACTTAATACACGAGACTTCTCTTCACCGCTCGCTGTAGACGCTTTTATACATGTACAACCGATCCCGAATCATCCACGTGGATCATTCTCGAGTTTACGCGCTGAGTCATTTTCACACGTATTTGTTGTACTCAATGCACACAATGTGTTTACGATATGCTTATCTCCGCTTGGAGAATGATCGATGTATTTGTTTATGAATTAGCTCTAATTTTTTTCGCCCCGAAAAATGTCACATCAGCTGTCTCCACGTCTTTCTGCTGAGAGTATGGGGCAACGCGGTCCAGATGCATAATTTTCATTTTCGCCCTTGGTTTCTCGTGCTCTTGTATTCTTTATACCACGTTGTTGCTTCGGAGATCTGCCTATCCGACGTCGTGGGTTATATAGCCACACCAAGTCGTCCAGCTGGAATCCGGATGAGTTTGCCATTAAGTCATATCTCATCTGCATGCGGTCAGTGGTCGACTCGATTTGTTTCCGCACCAATTGGTGTATCTGATTTAGCCGTTGCCTTATGTCACTTGTATACTCCGAAATGGATTGGTGCTACTCAGGGGGTGTCCCAAACTTTACATCAGCCGGTAGCCGAATCATTTTTCTAAAGATGACTTTCGTTGGCGCTTCTCCTGCCAATGCCTGTTCTGCAGCTCGGTACGCCATCAAAAATAATGGGATGCGTCGATCCCAATCTCTCTGATTTTCATCAACCATCTTGGCCAAATGTTTATTAAGCATGTCATTGAACCGTTTGACCATTCCTTCGGAATGGGGGTGAAGTGGTGTTGTCCGTGCTTTCCATATTCCCAGCAGCTGATACGGCAAAAACTTGTGACTCGAAGTTTCTGCCATGGTCTGAATATAGTTAATGGGGTACGCCATATCTACTAACCCACTGTGAAACGATTTGCTCCGCTACAGCAGTTACCTCCTGGTTGGGAATCGGTTATACTTTTGGCCACTTACTGATGTAATCAGCTACAACAAGTAAATACCGATTACCTCATTCAGACTCGGGAAAGGGTCCTGTGATGTCCACAGCTATTCTTTCGAACGATACCCCCATTTTATAAGTCTGCATTTTCCCTCTCGTTCTTCGATTTGAGCCTTTAACGGAAGCACATATTGTGCATTTACGACACCAGTCAAGAACGTCCTCTCGAGTGTGGAGCCAGTAGAATCTTTCTTGCGCCTTTGTCAAGGTCTTGTTCACCCCAAGGTGACCTCCCAATGTACCTTCATGCATCTCCTTCAGTACTCCTTTGACCCAACTCTTAGGAAGAACAATTTGCATCCTATATGAGGTGCCGTCTGCCGTTTCTCATTTCCGTTCAGGACTTCATCTTCAAACTCAACAGAGTTCCATTGAGCCCAATAGCTTTTTAACACTGTGCTGCGTGCTGATATGTTCTTCCACTCGGGACGTCCTGTTGTCTCCTTCCATAACAACAATGTTCCAATATCGTCGTCGGCTAGCTGAGCGTTCCGGAGTTTGTTCTGCGTCCAAACCTCGTCGACTTCCGTTGTTACTACACGTATATCCACAACTTGTTCTTTTTCCTCAGACCAACGGCAATGTTTACAAGGCGTTGGACATGAGCGACGGGATAAAGCGTCGGTATTTCCATGCACTCCTCCCCTCCGATGGACGATTTCGTAATTATAGGACTGTAACCTTTCGATCCATCTGCCAACTTGCCCCTCTAGGTTTTTGAAATGAAGCAGCCATCTCAGGGAAGCATGATCTGTTCGAAGGACGAATTTCTGTTCATATAGGTACTTGTGGAACTGCTTTGTTGCTTCAATTATAGCCAGTAGTTCTTTCCTGCTTACGCAGTAGTTCCTTTCACTCTTCGACAGAGCTCGGCTGTAGTAGAAAATTACTCGCTCTTCACTGTCAAGTTGCTGTGACAATACGGCCCCAATTCCGTTTTACTCCCATAGGTATCAACTACGAATATTTTTCCTGGTTTGGCATATGCTCGAACCGACGATTCAAACAGCGATAATATGTCGATAATATGCGATAATTTGTCGCCAGTCCAAGGAAACTTCGAATTTGCCGTTTTTTATTAGGTTTCGGCCAACTTCTCACAGCTTCTATTTTCCGTTTCCACACCTTTTGCTAATACAACATGTCCTAGGTACTTTACTTCAGCTGCGAAAAGTGTGCACTTTTTTGGACTTAGCTTCAAGTTAGCCCGTCGTAGCATTGAGAACACTTCTCCCAAGTTGCACATATGTTCGTCGAACGTCCTGCCTATGACAATGATGTCATCCATTTACACTAAGCACGTTTTCCAGCTTAACCGGCGTAGTACACATTCCATGAGGCGTTCGAATGTTGCGGGAGCATTGCAAAGCCCAAATGGCATCACTACGAATTGCCACAATTCAGTACCCACTAAGAATTCAGTTTTCTCTCTGTCTTTCTTATCGATTTCAACCTGCCAGTATCCACTCTTTAAGTCGAGAGTAGAAAACCACTTCGAATCCGCCATTGTATCCATAATGTCGTCGATGCGCGGAAGTGGGTAGCTGTTTTTTTTCGTGACATCGTTGAGCTGCCTGTAGTCTTGGTGCTTGTTGAATTGGCTTAGCGTCTTGTGTGTCCATAACATGAGTCACCATACTCGTACGCCCTTGATCGTCGTGACCAGTTGAAGAAATATCACCATATTTATTCACCAATTCTGAGGCTTTCTTGAACTGCTCTGGTGATATCTTGGTTAGTTCCAATAAGGTCGACACAAACTCACGGGATTCCCCGGTATTTTGTTTCCTAGCTGAATGTCTCCCACTTCCAAAGATATTACAGTAGAGACAAGCTGACAGCTCCCGATAATATCTCCAGCTTTGATGTGTATTACTGAGTCCGAAGTGTTAAGGAATCTAACCGGCACGCATCCACTCTTATTTGTTTTACAAGTGTCCGTCTCAAAATTAAATTAGGCAGTGCCGGTATTTTTGTTGGCTCAATAAGGTAGGAGCTATGGTCTCCAGGATCACCTTCAAATTTGGCCCATACAATGCTCTCGGAGGATTTTGGTACGTCAGTGTCGGCACTTACCACCACTTTCCGTGTTGAGATGTTGTCGTAGTGATCTTCCATCAGGACCTCGACATTCCGCCATCCCAAGACTCGTCTACCCAAATCCAACGTGAACCCATGTGGTAGTAGGAAATCCATTCCCAGGATGCAGTCGTCTATTATATTGGCGACGAGAAACTCATGTCGACACAGCAAATCCCCCTTGTACTCGCCGAATACGGGAGCTGTTTTTCCTGTTGCTGTTCGTAGCAAAAGTGGTTTGCCTTCGGAGAGAAGAAACCCGCTCACCAGATCTGGTCGCAATATTGACCTTTTTGCACCAGTATCAATAGTGAGGGTGCAAGATTCACCGTCGACTGCGAGAGATTGACTGCGACTCGATGGGGATAGTTTGAAGTATTTCCGCAGCTGGACCTCTCACGGCAAGAAATAATGTTGTTACTTACTTCTATTCGTTCCAGTGATACGTTTGAGCGGCAGCTTCAAAGTAAGGTTTGTAAATGCTCCAAGCCGTTTGTTAATCAAAGGTTGATGCTTGTACATTCCTTGTTGAGATACTGGCGGTACTCACTATCGTGTTCAGGTTACTCGCTACCGTTACTTGGGCTTGCCTTATGTTTCCCGTCATTCTTTCAATCTCTCCTCGCACCGCTTCTACTTTGCTTACCCTTTCTTCTACTTTATCCATCATTACTTCGAAACCTTTAATTTGAAGGTTAAGCTTTCGACTTAGTTCACCTAAGCCTGTATTTAATTCAGTTGATTGCTTGTCGAATTTCTGGTTAAAGTCTGCTGATTGCTAGTCCAGTTTCTGATTCAAGTCTACTGATTGCTGGTTTAACGCTGTTGACTGCCGATCGAGCTTCTCGTTTAAGTCGTTTGACTGCTTCTGGATTACCATCAACATCCGCATTAGCCCTTTTGCAGTCAGAAATTGTTCCTCCTCCTCGCCTCCAGTGCAACTTTCATAATCGGGAAACTCAAACGACTCTGGATCCATCCCTTCCGCTGCCAGCGCCTCGTTCAACCGCGCGATTAGTCTAGCCTTGCTTCTTTCGCTAGAAATGTTCCACTTTTCGAATTCCTCCTTTAGTTCCGGCAAAGTAAGTGCGTCTTTAATGCAAAAGTTCACAAAAGTGCTCACAATAGTTCAGGTTTTTTTGTGTTTTTAGGTGTTCGATTTTGTTCACTTCACTATTACAAGAATTATCCCACTTTTGACACCAGTGTTGCGCTTTCTCAGGTGTGCGGAACATAAAACATGAACAAGTGACAAGATTCGACATTTTCATCTTGACGTTGTGCGTTACTAATCAAGTGTGGTGCACAGACGTGAAAAAGGTCACCCAATCATTTATTACGAATAAGACGCGGTGGATAGTTCGCGACTCAAAATACTTGAAAAATATAATCAATAAAACTAATTACAAAAATAACAAAAGCTCTTTCATTTTCTTACACACGAAGGGTAACAGTTGGCAGCACCCAGTATGTAGGATATATTAAACGAGAAAACGTCCGTTAGATTTAAGTTTCCTTAGTTTCTTCCTAAGCTTTTTTCCATCATATGTTGTTCATTCCAATACCTGAAATGTGCAAATTGCAACACCATCAAGAAAATTTGTATTTAACCTTTAACTGGTGACGTACGGTCTATCAGACCGCTCACTATGCGAGTAACTTTTTAATTTCCACTTCTACTCGTAATACAAGACATATATTCCTGGTATATATATATACATATATTTCTGGAGTGGTATATGTTGTGAAATATTGTGGAAATTTGGTCCGTCATTTTGTTTCAAAGTTCGAGAGCGGTCTGTGAGACCGCACATCACCATCTACGTAAGTTTTAGAAATTACTAGATTTTTTCTTTATTATTTCCAGTAGAAATAGTTAATTTTTTCCAATGATGCCTGGACCATCTGGTACAAAATTTAGAAAGATTCGGGGAAGTAGCAAAGACTTTGCTGATGTTATTTCATGATGGTTGGCGGAGGAAGAATCAGATTGCTCCGAAATTGAAATTAGCGGAGACGATTTTGATCCCGAAAAAATTGAGCACGAGACGAACACAAACGCAAGTGATATGAGCTTCAAACACTTCCAGATCAAGAAGAAGAACTCTCGTCCGTCGGAAATTATTATTATGGAAAAAATAAATACAAATTCGCAAAGAGCTCTCCAAACACAGTGGTACGAACTTCACATCACAATACAGTATTACGCTTGCCGTCTTCTAAGTTAACAAAAGAGGAAATAAAAGAACCGTTGGAAATTCGGAAGAAAATTATATGACAGGAAATATTATATGAAGTTCTGCTTTGGACCAACAAGGAAATGGTAATGTATAGAAAACAAATTTTCCATTGAAATTCGACCGAAGCTGCACGATGTCAATATGATTGAGCTTTTAGCTTTTTTTGACCTTCTTATGTATACAGTTTTTTTTAATCTACCCACGAAAATGTTGACTTTATTTTTGCTGCTGATGGTACAGGTGTTGAAATATTTAGGTTCGTCAAGTCAAAGACGCGATTTTTAAATGTGCTTTGCTGCTTACGATTCGACAATGGTTGTGACCGAGAAGAACGAAGAAAAACTGATAAATTGGCACCAATATCAAATATTTTCAACACATTTGTCTCTAATTGTCAGAGTTTATACAACATCGGAGTCTGTGCTACAGTAGATGAAATGTTGATTCCTTTTCGAGGCCCTTCTTATATTGTCATGTGCATGCCAAACAAAGCAGCAAAATATGGCATAAAATTAATGTCGTTATGTGATGCTAGAACAAGCTACTTCTACAATGGCTACATTTACTGCGATAGAGGTTCCGACGGTGAAATTTTGCCTACTGAAGAAAAGAAATGTTAGGTTCCAACTCAAGCTGTATTGAGATTGTCACAACCCTTAATTGGGAGCAACAGAAACATTACTTGCGACAACTGGTTTACGTGCATTGAATTGACTTACGCATTGAAGGTGCGAGGATTGACATGCATAGGAACGTTGAAAAAAAAAACAAAAGCGGGATCCCCAAAGAATTCGTGGAACCAAAAAAGATAATTTTAAGATCTTTACTTTACGGTTTTACTGGTCGAACAACTTTGTTATCCTACTACGCGAAGAGGGGAAAAACAGTTCTTTCACGGTTCCTCATTCTCAGTCGAATGATAATATTACTGGGCAGCGAGAAGTATTAGCACAAATAATAGCAAAATGCTCTGTATACTCTGTACGACGTTGGCCTATGGCCATATTTTATAGGTTGTTGGACATGAGTACAGTAAATTCACACGTCCTGTACGAATCTGATGGCCAAAAAATAATGGAAAGAAATATTTTCATCAAAACTTTGGCCAGAGATTTAGTACTTAGTCAAATGAAAAGAAGGTGTTACAATTTACGAATAGCGAGAGAAATAAGAACGACACTGACATGAATTTTTGGAAGCAGAATCGCCTATCATGACCCAAATAAAACAAGATGCTGAAAAAAAATGAAAAAAATGTATAACCTGTCCTCCAAAATTTAAGAGAAAATCATCCTATACTTGCTTATCCTGCCAAAGATACATTTGCTTGCAATGTACTAAACAAATATGTGCCGAATGTGAATAAACTTCTACTATTTTGAACTTTAGTAATTTTTTTCTGTTAAATTTTTAAGAAAACTTTTTTTGTTAAAATATGTATTAGACTTTACATTTAGACCTTATTTAAAAATTTTCCTCAAAACTCTTTTTTTTTGGTTTTTCTTAATATTAACTTTTAGGGCCCTTCAAATGAACTCTGGGTGGCTTGGGTCCGCCGGGCCTTGCTTTGTGGGTCTCGAGTTAATTGTCTCAACATTATCGCCTGGCTGGCTGTGTTGAAGTTCGTTTTGGTGTTGCCGCAGGCCAAAATTAACTCTGGGTGGCTTGGGTCCGCCGGGCCTTGCTTTGTGGGTCTCGAGACCCACAAACAAACGGACCCAAGCCACCCAGAGTTAATTTTGGCCTGCGGCAACACCAAAACGCCCTTCAAATGAATTTGCACCGTAGCATCAATGCACAAGATTTGCTAGAGCAGTTCGCTAGAGAAAAGAGGGCTGATCTACTGCTGCTGAGCGAACAACATCGAAACAAGACTTCACCAGCCTGCTTCTCCGATGACTCCCATACTCCTGCCGTTTGGGTTCGGAGCAGCATGCGACTCCAGATCCAGGGTCATGGCCGAGGAGATGGCTTTGTCTGGATTCGGTGCCCGGGTATAACGTTTTTCAGCGTATACTTAGCGCCGAATGAGCCAATGCCATCTTTTCAAACTAGACTGGACGCGCTAAAGGATGTTGTCCTGAATTTAGATGGCAAAGTTCTCGTAGCAGGAGACTCCAACGCCAGAGCCGTTGAGTAGCGCATGTCTCAAACCAGTTCCAGAGGGCAACGGATTCTGGACATGTCGGCAAGGACCAGGTTGGTGGTTGCTGGGGCTGCAAAGGAACAATCCCAGATGTGACATTCGCCTCGGAGTCCCTCTCTTGGACGACGCTGAACTGGAGAGTACTTGAGGATTATCCAGCGAGTGACCACCAATACATCGCGTTCGAGATCGGCAATATCACTCCTCGTTCGTCTCAACGATCTTTCACTCTCGGATGGAACGTCAGAAAAATGGACGTGAAGACTTTCGCCGATGTGATCCTGAAAGGCGGAATGACATCGGTGAGCCTTTCGGGGAAGGGAAGGGAAAGATATCGCAGACAAATGAGGTGAGTGTCACAGGCTTCAACGTGCAGCTCAGCGCTCGATAAACGAAGAGGAAGCATGCAATAGGACAGCAGCATACAGATCACCGAGGAAAGAACTCCGAAGGTTCATCAACGAGAGTAAGGCTTTATTCGAAAGCTCGAAAGGCACCAGGACCAGACGGCATTCCAACCAAGGTACTACAAATGGTCTTCCACGTTTGTCCTGATTTGCTGCTCAATGTGTTCAACGCACAAGGTTGGTAAATCACGGTCCCCAGACTGCATTTTCTGCCCCCGGGAAAGAGACGACGCATGTCACACCTTCTTCAATTGTAGAAGGTGGAACAGGATGCGGCAGGACTTGTGGGAGGTAATGGGAGAGGTTTTTCCAGACAATCTGGTCGAAGAAATGCTGAAAACTTTCGACAAATGGACCTGTGTGGCACATTTCTCTCGGGCAATACTTTCAGCGAAAAAAGGTATCATAGATTGCCTTTGAGCTCGGGGTCTGGGGAGTCTCCTTTTCAGCAGTCCTCCTCCATCCTGCGCCCTCCTGCCCGGGGAGATTTACTCTAGTCTGACGGCGCGTATGACGCGTATGACGAAGAAAAAAGAGTATTAGCCCGAAGTAATGTGTCAAACAGCTCCAGGCTAGGGTCTTTTGACAGGGGGAGGGGTGTTTAGTGGATAGCCTGGTAGCATGCGCTACAAGGAGCCCCACACTCCGAGCGTATTGCCTGGTGACATGCGGTCTAACAGACCGCATGTCACCAAATACGTTACAAAAATTCCACATCACCAGTTAAAGATTAAATCCAAGTGAAAAGAAAATCGTTACGGAATGTTGCAAAAGAAGTCTTTAAATGTCATAACACAGTGAAAAATGTTAAGACAAATTTTCAAAATTTAAGACGGTAAGTAATGGCTCTTCTTTAGGAAGTTCGACGATATTATCTGCAGATGAAGCGCGATTTATTGTCAAAATCCAGCAGCATATCTAACGAAAATCGCAGAAAATAAAATAGGAATTCCGGCATCAGAATCAGCATCATGGCTAGGACTGTCCGTCAAAGACTTAGCAATAATGGAATACTTGGCAAAGTAACTTGCAAGGAACATATATTTCTGGAAAGAAGCCGAAGCTGCGAGTGCTGTATGCAAAAAAGTTTAAAATCAACTTTTGGAATACGTACGCTTCTACAGGGAGAACGCAAATTTGAGATATTTGGCTCGAAAAAATTTATCAAAATATTGAGAAGTGGACACCGAATGTAAACGGAAGGACCTCAATTCATCCATGAACTATGATGCCGGTTCGATTATGATGTAGGCGTGTGTAGCGGGGTCGGGACTCGGGTCTTCATTACGCAACAATCAATAAAACTGATTACTTCGACACCCGACACCCAAGCAGCTGGATCATCTTCGGCGATCCCCTGACCTGAACCCCAAAGAGCGTTTGTGGAAGTATCTCTATAAGCATACACGAAAATGGAAAGCATGAAGCAAAAAGTCAATTGCCAAGACCATTAAAAGCTGTTTTAAAACTGGAAGGAAAGTAGACTTTATGGTTACTTTGAGTTGTTTACATCATTTGTTTGGGGTGGACATATTTTCATTAAAAATATGGAGTGCTTAATGTAATCATTCTTCTGTTATTATATTTTTTAGTTTAGGATAATAAAATAAAACCTTTAAATATTTGGAACATTAAACGTAGAATTCATACAAGCAGCTTTAAATAAATTACCAAATCGATGTGAACTCTCTTTTAACGTCCAAAGAAGTCTAATTTTTGTTGCAAGATTTGTTCCCATCTGTCCTATGCAATTTAAGGCCACCGGTTGGTTTCAAAGATAGATATTTCAGTGTATTGTCCTAGAACTTTGTGGAACAGTCACCGTTCTACTGAATTACACTAAGGACACTAAACTTTGCTAGACCGCAATAAGCACAAGGGTTCAAGGTAACGCCACGGGAAGGTAAAGAAAAAGAGTTGAAAGTGAGGAACGAGAGTCCCTCATGGTGCGGTCCTAAAGCATGGGAATTAGTAAACGACTTTTCTTTTAAGTATTTGAATTGAAATTTTTGTATTTTTTTCCCAAATTTTGAATATTTTAAATTATGCTTATTTCATTTTTCATTACTATCTAAGCCTCGATCGAAATCAGAATGTGAAAAAAGTCGACACCGTTGCGTCTGCAACGATGCAAGCTTCAGACACAGTTTTATAAACTTAGTTAAAACGTATCCAAAGAAAACACAGACTTAACAACATGTAAGTAATTAATTTAATGCTCCATTCTGTGCTTAATATTATACACAATACACGCTTTAAAAGTAATCCCAGCTAGTTACAGATTCCAAGGCATATATAGTTTCCATTTAGGAGAAATGTTTTAGCACTTCATGATTACATTCTGGGTAAAATGCTTTCAAAACAATGGATTGCACAAGAAAATGTTCGGACACAGGGTCCAATGGCGATCAAAATATGAAACCTTATTCCATAAATATATTCAATTCGAAATTTATTGTTCTTAATTTTTCTTTGTGGTGTGTTGTATGTGAATTATATATGTAACACGTTTGATTGATTTATATGAATGCTTTTGCCTTAACAAATTAGATTACAATTCTTTATTGAGTTTGGGAACATTAAAATGAAACTTAAGATCAACTATGGTCGCATGTACAAAGCGCAGCAAGAATTTATTCGATTCAAATTATAAAAGATATGCAAATTTCACGATGACTTAAAAAATACATAAAAATTTTAAATAATTTGAATTAGAAGTAAGCAAATCTTGTTTTTTATTTATGTGTTTCATTTATAAAAATAGAGTACAGGAATACCCGTTTTTGTTTGTGATAATATCAGATGACAAATAAATACATACAAAGTAAAATAAACGTTTGTTAACAATCGCTCCTTGTTAGAGCGCATATCTGAAAGAGATTCTTAGCTTGTTGGTGTTTTTTTATTTAGATTCAGTTAAAAATAAAAAAGGGTTAGTATAAAACAATTTTAGTATGGGTAGCTTCGATCTCGTCGCAATTCATTATCTAAATCAGCCAATTGTTGCAGAAAACCATCGTTGGGTCGGACATCTCGTCGCATTCGAACTGTTCGGATTGCTTCGACTGCCGTCATTTTTCTGCAAATCATCAAGTAGGCTAACACACATGTTGCTGATCTAGACATTCCAACAAGACAATGAACTAGAACTTTGCCTGAAAGATAAAGTAAAATGAAAAAATTTTGAAGTATTTTTTAATATTTTGAACTTTATATTATCAAACATTGAATCAAAAAAAGAGAAACAAAGCAAATCAAATGAGAAATTGTAGTATTTTTTTCAATTATTTAAAATTAAGAAAAATTTACTTTATAAATACTTAAGAAGAAGTACAGGGTGGGCCATTTAAAGTGGAAGCATCGGGCAACCCAATAACTTTTGACAGAATTGTCAGATCGACTGATGACATGGAAGCGTTGGAAGCGTTGGAAGCGTCATTCCAAGACAATTTTATCATGGAACAGTACACACCAAAAGAACGCGCTGGAATTGTTCAGCTTTACATTCAAAATAACTTTTCAATTGTGAAAACCAAACGTGCGTTTCGTTCGAAAAATAAAGTTAAAAGTGCTCCCGGTGATAACACTATAAGACGTTTATACGCATAATTTGTGAATTGTGGTAATGTTAGTAATGCCAGTCATGCATCCAGACAACGAAGAACGTTCCGAAGAAAATATCGAAGCCGTACGAGCCAGTGTTGAGGAGGAGCCGACAACATCGTCTCGTCGTCGTTCTCAGGAGTTGGGCATCGCTCTGACCACTCTCCGACGCATAATTCGTGTCGATTTGAAGATGTTTCCGTACAAAATGCAAATGGCACATAAACTGAACCACGGTGATTATCTGCGTCGCGTCGATTATGCCAAATAGATCATCGAAATGGCCGAGAACGAGGCCAACTTTTGGCGAAAAATCATCATGTCAGACGAGGCACATTTCACGTTAAATGGAAGCGTTAATAAGCAAAATTGTCGGTTCTATGCCACTGAAAACCCTCAATTAATTGAGGAACAGCCTCTATACGACCAAAAACTTACAGTTTGGTATGGTGTTTGTGGGTATGTGGTCATTGGTCCCTATTTTTTATCGTTATCGAGCCCTGATAAATGATTTTGTGATGCCCATCGTTCGTGAAAATGGTTTGAATGGCTTCTGGTTTCAACAAGACGGTGCAACATGCCATACAGGTCGACTAACAATCGATTTGTTACGACCATTGTTACCTGGACGAGATATATCGAAAAACGCTGATTTTGACTGGCCCCCGAGATCACCCGATTTGATGCCACCAGACTTTTTTTGTGGGGCTATTTGAAATTCAAGGTATCGCTGATAAGCCAAGGAACATAGCTCAATTTAAAGACAACATATGACGTAAAATCGGCGCCATATCAACCGATACATTGGCCAAAACGATGGAAAAAAGGGCACATTTTGTACTCAAGGCCAAAGGTGGCCATTTACGCGATATCATTTTCACCAAATAGCTGTAACATATCTCCTTGAACCAAAATAAATTATAATCGAAATAAAAATAAATAATATATCTATTCATATATTTTTTTCAGAAACAAATGCTTCCACTTTAAATGGCCCACCCTGTAGAAATACAAAGGATCCATCGTGAAGTAATCAGAAAATTAATCAGTGGGCCCACTCGCACTTTACTTTGCGTGTCAAAAGAACATTTGCTAAACGTAACTTGACTCCGAAATGTTGCAACAGGTCCAGCAATAATAGTGAGCCACTGTCGGCTGCGACTAAATTTTTCTTGAGATGTAAATAGTGCATTCCTCACTGATGATACCAGGATCGGTCAAACTGGGAGTGATTAAGGTTAGTATTATCATTCCCATAATGAGCAATATTCTGTGTGTCGTATCAATGCAACTGTAGCTTATAGAAGAGGATATGGAATGATCTGGGGAGGCATACCCTTAACGGCACGTACCATCGTTAGTTTTCATTGAAATCATCGCAGGATGTGGTACCTTACGCCAAATATATCGGGCAGGATCTTGCAGTTGGCTGGGAAGTGAAAGCTGTTTGAGAAACTTGGAGCAGAAGAGGAAAGGTACTGCACTACTATTCAAACACCCGCTATTAACCTGGAAGTAATTGTCACATTATATCGGATTTTGCCTCTTTTCTCGGCAGCTAGCGCCATAAGTTAGAGTTGCTTTAGGTGGAGGTTACTGCCAAGGTAAGTTTTGTTCCCTCTGCGTCAATCAGTAGGCAAAGAAACCTTTTTTCAGCAATAAAGAATCCTCTCTCAATCGTATATGGCTTCGTTTTCGTATCCTTTTTTGAACTTCTTGAGCAGTTTTTAAGTTATATTCTTTTCTTTTGAAGTTATATTCAGTCATCACATCCACCTGGCTTTCCGGAAAGATTTCACCAATTCTCTCACATTCTCTTAGAAAGAGCTTTTCCCCCACTCTCTGAATTTGAATAAGGTGTGACAAGTGTCGTTCCCAACTTCTGCCAATAAGACAGGCATCCCCATGCCCACCGAGCAGCTCAATCAGGTAGTTATCGGTCTTAATATGACAACGACGATGAAGTTCTGCCTCATGTGGGTAATGATTTACGACATCTACCACCAACCCATTTCATCCTCCCAGTTATTTTGCCTCAGAGTGAAAGTCCGTTTCCTTTCCTTACGAGCGATAATCTCTTTCTCCTGTTTATCCCTACGTTCTCCCGGTGGGAGGACGATAGACGCTATCCCCGCAATAACTGTACCTAACCCCGGCACCTTAGTTTCTGAGATGGTCCAATATGTTAATAAGATTTGTAAGGCTCCTATTGTCTACACTTGGATTGAACGTTTCCGGTACATTTGCTTGTTAGAGATGTCAGCCCAGACTTTGTATCAGAATAAAAGAATGAACATTCATTTGTTCATTTAAAGGCGTCTTTTATTTCAGTATGTTACATGAACCGACTGAGTACTGACACTGTTCACCGCAAATCCCCTTGAGCGCTGATTGTTAGTATGCGCCCTCCGAGCAGTTTTCATAACCTCCATGATAATGTCTATGGTGAACATTCCAGGGCCATACTGGCGCGGTACTAAAACGCCAGCGGCTCTGATTGCGTCTATGACTCTTCTATTGAAAAAAATGTTCAGCACTTTCCTAGCACAACATGCGCAGCGAGCGGTATAAGGATAGTTGTCCGGAATACCTCTTTCCTTTGTTAATTAATACCAGCCTTGCCTTCTCCCAACAAAGTAGGGAACACCCTCCGCCAACATGGAGGCTCGTTTGCAATACCTCTGCCTCGTGACCTTCCGCTAGTTCATCGACGCTATGTTAACGTCTAACTCTTATGCCGTAAAATGTGGGCAGTTAAGGAGTACCTCCTCGGGTGGTGCATCAATATGATGATTCTGAACCCGGAGTATTGTTCTCATGATTATCAATACGGAATAGTTATCTTGCGTTGCCCCCATAGTCTCTGGCTCAAGAATGCACGGAGCTTTCGCACGGTTGCCCAACTCCTGCCAACGGCGGGCTTTGCTGTCCCAAATCATTTTTAATACGTATCCTCTGCGAGAACGTTGACCCCAGACCTGATGACCTGAGACATATTCCAGGAACAGGGAAGTGCCGGGTCTTCAAAGAAGCCCTAACCAAAGCCAAAGCAGCTCTGCAATGACCCGTGTCCTGCAGGTAAACTTACATCGGAGCTACGGTTTCAGGACGTTCCACTATAGATGCAGTCGCGGAGGGCGCTGGACATAAAGAACGCATTCAACTCCGCTAGATGGATGGATATTCTGGAAGCCCTGGAAAACTCATTTCAAGTACCAGAATATCTGATGCGGATAGTTCGAAATTACCCGAAGGATTGTCGCCTGATCTACGACACGGCGCAAGGTTGACGGAGGATGCTTGTCTCATCAGGTGTGGCCAAGGCTCCATTCTCGGTCAGGACTTGTGGAACGTCTTTTCCGATGAACTGCTCAGACTTGAACTGCCGAAGAAGTCGCGACTGACCGGCTATGCAGATGATGTTTCGGCACTAGTGGCTAAATAAGTAAGGCTAAACGTGCTAATGCCCCAGTTAGGGAGCTGGATGACCACTTATGGGTTTAACATCGCGTTAGAGAAATCTGAACTGGTCTTCCTGACCAAGAAGAGGATTCCTAGACTAAGAATGGTTCGAGTCGGGGGCACATTAGTAGAATCGAAACTATCAGTTAAGTATCTGGGCATGCTGATAGACTCTAAGCTGAGTTTCTCGGCCGCAACAAAAAGGCCGATGAGTGTCGTACAATCTACGCTTTTATATGGAACAGAGATGTGGAGTGAAGCTCTCAACAAGGAACTGCACCGTAAACGGCTGGCACAGGTGCAGAGAGGAGAAGCATTGCGGAATGCATTAGCATACCGGACAGTCTCTGAGTCAGCGTTATTGGTAATTGCAGGGGTGATACCAATCGCTTTCCTTACTAGAGAGCGAAAAGAATCTACCTCCGAAGGCACGAGGGTAATAAAGAAAAAATTGCTCACGATTAAAGACTCTCTCAAGACTCTCAAGACAAGAAGACACTCTCGACAAATGGCACCAATCATGGGAACGTGAGTATAAAGGAAGATGGACTGCGCGGCTCATCAAAGATTTGAGATCGTGGCTCAGTCGAACGCATGGTGAGACTGACTTCTACTTGACCCAGCTACTGAGCGGACACTGTTGTTTTCAGTCTTACCTGCACAAGATTGGTAAGTCACGGTCTCCAGATTGCATATTCTGCATTAGTGTGTAGGATGAAGCCTGTCATACTTTCTTTTTATGCAGAGATGAGACAAACAGCGCAGTGATCTTACCGAAAAAGTGGGAAAGCTCCGTTCAGATAGCCTAATAGAAGAGATGCTGAAATCAGTTGACAAATGGAACTAGGAATGGTACATTACGCTCGGGCAATTCTAGCTACAAAAAAGGCATACATGATCGGCTGGAGGCGTCGAGAGTGGAGGGTTTCCTTCTCTAGCAATCCTCCTCCTCTTTCCCTCCCCGCTGGAGAAGAAATCCCTGTAAACCGAAGGCGCCAAAAGACGTAAAATTGAGAGGCCTAGCCCAGAAGCAATGTGTCAAACAGTTCCAGGCTAGGCGCTCAGGTTGACAGGGAAGATGTTTAGCCGGTAGTCCAGTAAGTCGGTTGTGCCACTGGCAGTTCAACACTCAGGGCGCAAAAAGCCTTCACCTCCCTATCCAAAAAAAAATAAAGTCGTACATAAGTACGCTCATATAAATAATAAATCAATAAAAAAAACTGACATTTTCTCCTCAAACTTTGAAAGAGGTAACCCATATGTTTAGAAAAAATCGGATTAGAACTTTAAGGTAGCGGACGACCTAGATTATTTGCCATCCAGTGTACTTTAAGGATCAAAAAGAAGCAATAAAATGTGGGAGCAGATTCCAGGGCTTTCGAATTTCGATCAATATTTACGTTATGTCTTTGAAATCGCTTATACATCAACGGGAGAATTAGTATATAAGTTACGTGTATGATATTCCATCCAGATATTGCAAGCGGCAATATAACAAAGTGAAAACGCTGAGAATAAGACATTCTCAAATTTCCGTTTGTTTAAATTTTGTAGGTAGTAACACTCGAATCTTATTATCTCAGGGGCGTCGGCAATGCATTCATCTCAAGAGAAAACTATAATTCCTTCAACCGATTGATGAGCCAGCAACCGAAAGTAATAAAAGAGCAAGAATATTAGAATTTAAGATAGTTCCAAGCATAGCATAAGCACTAACAACTGATAGGACTTAGACCAAACTCCCTATCCAACGATATACAAGTCCAAATTTTCAGATGCAATATTATTTGTAAGCTTATTAGAGATAGGACATAACGATTAAGCGGACTGAAAATGTTTTAGATATTTTTACGCAAATTCTCGAATAAAGTCAATAAATAAATAGTCATTTTTTCATGCTCTTATTTTTTATCTTTATAGTTACTATGGCAGCATCTCATAACTACTGGACAACATCAAAAATCTGTTTTCTCATTTGCTAGGCTAAATATCGGATGAAATTTCTTTTATCTGATTACCATTAATCACGGAGCATATAGGCACGGAACGAATCGAGTATGCAAAGGGTTTGGACTAATTTACGTATTATTACTAAAGTAGAACACATAACAAATGATTTTCGGAATCCTTTTTTTAGGAGTGTACAGTTCGTTGTGATCAGCTTGTTCATGTTGATTAGTTGTGTATCAATATATGGTATATTCTTGGCTACTATGAATAGGATAATTAAGCTCGTAACTATAACTTGCAGTAATTGCAAAGAAAACGTGTGCTTTCGAGCAATGTGAAATAGCGGTAATTATTCCAACAAACAATATTGGCAATAACTCCTCTCCTTCAACCTTCTAGCTCATCTCAACGCTCTTCCCATTGGATAATCTTTTGAAAAAACTGTGTCTCCAGATGGTAGACAATATGAGAAAGGACGATTGATTCTGGAGTATCGATTTGCATGTAAGGCAAAGCATTTAATGCATTTCTTTCAGGAAGATGTCGTGTTAGGCCTTAATTCAAGAAACGCTCCGACAGCAGCCTGTGCCCTCCATCTGACTAAGGCTTTCGACGGTGTTTAGCATAATGGTCGAATCTATAAATTAACGCACCTAGCGTTCCTCGATAAGCGGTTAGAATTGCCGCAAGGATCTTCTGTAACCGAAGCTTTTATGTCTCCGATCAACAAACAGCTAGGGTGCCAAAAGGTTCAGTGATAGGTCCGGAATTGTATAATGTACATACAGCAGATATTCCAATCCCATCAGTTGAGGAACAAAGCCAAATTATTCTATTTGAATATGGCATGACAATTGAATGGATGGATGGACAATTGTGAAACTCGCCTTCAGCACATTCTCTTGCAATCGGTTTTTACTCCACAATAAAGAAGAGTAACCAAACAAAGCAAAGTCAATTTTCTATAAACATTGATTCGATCCATTGTCATCTACGCTGCACCAATTTGATTGACATGTTATAAAATATCTATCGAAGAAGCCACAAAAATTAAGCGAAAAGTACTACGCGCTTTAACTGGGTTCTACTTTAATCCTCAAAAAACAAAAAAAAAAAAATCGCCGGTACAGCAACGAAGAACTTTATGAAGCGGAAAAGCTCGAAGAGCTCCCCAGCAGAATAAAATCTTGGTACAAGAATAGTCTTTAAGCATCTAAACGAACCAATACAAATACAAGGGTCATCCTGAAATTCACCGTGAATAGGTAGATTAGCAAACATGTAAGACAATGTTAACAAAATCTCTTTGTTTTTAAGTTTTATTAAATATAGTATTAAATTAAAAAAATTCTTGTTAGATTCCATTTTTAGGTTGATATTTTTATTTTGCAACAGACAGCTGTTTCGAGGCCGATATGGTCCCTTCTTCAGTGTTATGTCTATTAAAGTACAAGTGGGCGAATTAGTTTAAAAAAGATAATTCGTCCACTTGTACTTTAATAGACATAACACTGAAGAAGGGACCATATCGGCCTCGAAACAGCTGTCTGTTGCAAAATAAAAATATCAACCTAAAAATGGAATCTAACAAGAATTTTTTTAATTTTTTAGAAGGTTGCAAACATCCGAACCAACAATTGGAAAAATATAGTATGTTTTGCATTTATTTAGCTTTACAATAAGTATATTGAAGGGCGCGCACTTACTGTGAAATTAAATACTGAAAACAAAAACGATTTTTCGATATTCCAAACCTTCAAAAATAGCATACTAAAATACATGTCAACATAAATATAAAATAAAACATCATACAAGGAACATTCAAATGTAAACGAGCCCTCGTCAAAAATAAATATTTGTAACATTTGAGAACAAATACATTAGAGAACAAATACATTATGTAGTTATTTTTCTACATAGTTCCCGTCCTTAGTAATGCATTTCTCCCATCGAGCAAGTAGGTCTTTCATGCTGTTTTCGAAGAATGACTTTGGATCGATATTCAACGAAATGCGCAAAATCTGTGCAATATGGAAAACACATGGTCAAAGGTCGTGGCTTTAGAGAGAGTGGTCAAGCGAAGTTCATTGCATTTCAGCATATTTTTTGGTTGTTGGGGCTAAAGTTGGCGGTCTTACATTGTCATGAAGAAGCAAGACGTCTAGGATAGACTGGCAGCAAAGACCACAATACTAGACAGCGTTCATTGAGCGACGATAGTGATGAAGCTCCACTCTTTTTCACCACTCTATACTGGCCCTTTGCACCGTGGACGCAATTGACCCGGAATTTCAGCTTCGTTAGAAAGTTAATTATGTCGTGTTGAGCAACCGAAGGATGAACTTTTCTTTCGCTCATTTTGATTACAACTAAAGAAACTGGTCGAGCCCCCGGTTTTGCTTCGAGTCATCTAGAGAGAATCTCCCTAACCCTTTCCGACATTTCCCATATTTTAATCGCACTTTCATAGTCCTCAAAAGCCAAAAGCTCGTTTATGTTTGCATGCCCCTCGTATGAATGAATGTTTCGTAGGAATGAATAGGTTTCAGTTACAGCATTCTAAAGTTTAGCCGCTTAGAGATTGGAAAGTTGGCAGCTAGTAAACTCTTCTCCTCAGGCTCCGCTGAACTATTAAAATACGATATCTTTTTTTATTCTTGTCTTTCGAGTATGCAGAAATGTATCAATAGGTCTACCCTCTAGGTCTAGGTTTCATTTGCAACTATGTCAGATGTTCTCGGTCCCAGATTCATTCAGCTTTACTGTGACCACTATACTGAGGATTTCATATTTTAGTACAAAAAGAACGTCCGCTGAAAAACGTTTGCAAAATAAAGATGAAAATATTGTGATTAGTCCAAGCAATTTAGTAATAAAACTTAGAACAAAATGTGACTTTCAAAAGTCGGCGAGGTCTTGGCTTTAAAACTGCTGAGATGTGTGAATAGTGTGTATCATACATTAGTTCCGCACGTTTGATTGAAGATGCATTTGAAATACGTAGACGTTTAGTCGCTGTTACATATATTTTGGATATCGGAATAAACTAAATTAGTCTTTTTTTGCGGTTTAATGTATTTAGCTAGTAAATTTTAACATCAAACTTTCACTGGATGCTCCGTGAATCTGGACAGCAGCAGAATAAGTTGTTAAATCAGTGTGCAAGCGAATGCAGAAGAAGCAGACATTAGGGATAAAAATTCAAAGACAAATTTGACTCTTCCGGAAAATCACATCATTACGTTTTGAAGTTGTGATTTTTACAAGAAAATATAGTTAAAAAAATCATCGGTTTCAATGTAAAGTCTACTTACTTCCAGAATTGTGTCTTTTGGGAAAGTTGAATAGACCACAATCCTGAAGTTTCCAAGGAATGGCTCTGAAAGGTTCGGAAAGAAGATGATTGCGACTTAAATGATAAAATATATACTTAAAAAATGAAAATTAACATGGTGATAGATATGTTTGGATGCGCAAATTCGCAGTAGCTTGGTAACGCTGATAGTGCCACATAAAAGGAATAACTAAATTAGAATACATATGATATTCCTGTAGGAAAGCAAGAGTGTTATCTACATGTTAAATAAAGAATGGGATCACGATTCCACAGTTTGAAGAAAGCCGATAAGAGCTTATCAGTGAAAAGTAAAGCTACGCTAAAATTGACTGTCAACATAATTAATAAACTTCAAAAGCATTACAGCAATATCAAACCAATGTGAATGAAATGTATTAAGCAGTGTGGGTTATATTTTATCATTTGATTCGACTCTTAAGAATCCAAACCAAGGAAATTGTCGAGTAGGTTCAAAGAGATGGTGCGATGTAGCGGAAGGATTGAACTTGACTAAGTTCAAGTACGGTTATCACCCAATTAATCCGAATGTTGAAACAGCTCTAGAACCAATAAAATGGGTGTTTAAGAGAACATAAATGTAATTTGTTATTTATACAATCATCTTTAAAAGACTCAGTAATAATTATTTTGACAGACAGTCGCTGGGAAAATCCTAACACAATTATCCGATCATGATTAGTTCAATAAGCAAATCGTGTTACGACACCACGTGATGTTTCCCAATCCATTAGATCTTTAATAAGTGCAATAAAACCTACATCTTTATTGTATGCATATGCGTTACTAAGTATCAACAGTACCAACATACAGTCAAAGTACACATTCGGGTTGTGATACGCGTTGAGAGCACACGGGATGTAGGCGGTCAGAGAAGCCTTTTACAGATAGTGCAAATTTTGAATTTATTGTTGTAGAGTTATAGTGTCAAGAATATTATTGCAATTATAAAGTTCAATTTTTATAGAAAAATCCGTAAAGCATTGATACTGCGATTTTTAAAATTTTTTAATATCGATCGCGGCATTTGAGCCGGATATTTTGTGTAATAAAGGGCAATTCGAGTTTGACAAGAACTTTAACGTATAATAATTAAATAGAATAGTGCCAAAATAATCAACGCTGCAGAACCCGTTTAGCAATCAGAGGATCCAACGCAATGCATATCATCCACGCTATAGAGCCCATCCTGTTACGACTGGTTCCAGCCAAAACCTTGCCAGCAGCGCTACAGAGCCCAACAAGTACCAGAGGTTCTAGCTATCACCTTGCCAGTCAATGTAGTACATTTACTTCGGAGTGACATTCACTTCGGAGTGCCTAGTACAATCTGCTAAAAATTGGAGAGTGCTAAAGGATTACTCGGCCAGCGATCACCAGTACATAGCTCTAGAGATCTATCACGGTGCTTCCCGAAGACCACGCGCTTATTCTTCTGCGCTCCGGTGGAATACTTAGAAAACGGATACTGAGAAGTTTGTTGAAGTACTTATGGCATGATCACCGCTGTCAGAAGCATTGCTGGCGAGCGGACGATCTACGGAAAAAAATGTGGTGAACTCAACTATGAGAATTATTACATTCGCCTGCAGGTCTTCAATGTCCCTACGAAGACCCCGGCAACGCAAGCCCCCAGTATACTGTTGGTCACTTGAAATTGTCGAAAAACGAAGAGAGTGTCAGAAGCTACGATAAAAGGCATCGCGAGCGTGGACCTGGGAAGAGGCATGTATCCGATCAGCAGCTTACAAGTCATCTAGAAAATGCTTCCGTAGACTTATCAATAGCAGCAAGGCCAGTCGTTGGCAAAACCTGGTGGATGACGTGAACAGGGATCCATGGGGCCTAGGCTACATAGTAGTTATGCGGAAGCTCGGTGTTCAAAGGTCACCTAACTCATACGAGGCAGAAAAGATGGACGAAGTTATGCGGGGTCTCTTCCCTATCCATACCGTCATCGTTGAAGCCGTTCACTATAAAACACCAACGGAAATTCCATTTTTCACGAAGATGAAATCGTAGAAAGCAGTCTTGTCTATAAAGGCCAGAAAGGCTCCAGGACCAGATGGGATTCCAGTCGAGGTGCTACAAATGGCCTTCCGCTTTTCCTCTGACCTGCACCTCCGCATGTTCAACGCATGCCTGCGCGAAAGGTTGTTTCTAGAGGACTGGAAGGTGGTGAAACTTGTGCTCATTACTAAGGGGAAAGGGAACCCCGAAGAGTCAGCTGCAAACCGCCCACTGTGAATGCTAGACATGGCTGGAAAAGTTTTTGAAAAACTTATCAGGGGAATGCTCGCTGACGTGATTCGTGCTGCCGGGAATCTATCCTCACGATAGTATGGCTTCAAAGCAGGCCGCTCCACCATCCATGCAATCGGAGAAGTGGTGAGCGCGGTCCACCGTGCGGAGTCTCTAAGTATTTTAACACGACGGATCGTCCTGCTGGTTGCTCGGGATTTCTAAATAGCATTTAAATATGCTAGATGAGTGGATATTCTGGAAGCGCTTGAAAAGCGTTTTCAAGTACTAGTATATCTGATGCGGATTCTGAGGGATTATTTGAAGGACCGCAGACTACTCTACGACTCAAAGGAAGGTTGCTGAAAGACGATTCTTACTTCAGGTGTCACTCAGGGCTCTATCTTTGGCCCGGACCTGTGGAACATCTCTTACGATGGACTGTTGCGGCTTGAACTGTCGGATGAGTCACAATTGGTCGGCTGTGCGGACGATGCCGCGGCGCTAGTCACCGGACGCACAGTAGACTATGCGCAACTCAGACTCAATACTTTAATGCGAAGGGAAATTGACTGGATGGAACGTGGCACTGAAAAAATCCAAAGTGGTCATCCATGGCCACAAAGAAGAGAATCCTCAGAGTAAGGTCTATCAGTGTTGCGGTCGCGCTAGTTGAATCGAAATCAACAGTAAAGTACCCGAGCGTCCTGATAGACTCGAAGATGAGTTTTTCTCAACAAATTATGGCAACAAGCGACAAGGCTGCAGCGCGTGTAACGGCACTCACTCGATTAATGGCCAACATAGGGGGTCCACCACATCAAGGAGGCAACTCCTGATGAACGCAGAGATGAAGACAGAAGAGAAAAGATCACCAGAGAAGAGAAAAGTCGCTCTCTCAGCGATTGGCAACAGTCCTTGGGGCAAGACACAAGGGGAATGTGGACTGCACGTCTGATCCCTGACCTCAGGCCGTGGCTCAGTCGAGTGCATGGTAAGACCGATTTCTACTTGACCCAGCTCTTAAGCGGGCACGGTTGTTTACGATCCTACCTGCACAAGATTGGCAGAGCATGGTCCCCTAATGGTTTTTTTTGTGCAGGACAGTTGGATGACGCCTGTCACACATTCTTCTCTTGTAAAAGATGGAGCGAGCAGCGCGGGACCTCTTCAGCAAAATTGGAGAGCTCTGCCCGGAAACTATGAAATGCTGAAAACGGTTAACAATTATTAAATTAATATAATTAAATTTAACTACGTGTCTCAAGGACCTCATAAAACGTAAGCGTGTGAAAATGTTTAAACTAGATTGTTTATTGCATGGCCTGGAACACAGGGTACAAAAGGCTATACTTTCCGAATGCAATGTGAATAACATTTTGTGGAAATTTATTTTTATTGTGTTTAATTTTAATGGGAACCCCTATTATCCCAACATTTTTTTCGTTACATGCTGCAGTGATTGCAGCAGTGTAGCGGCCTTCTTTAGTGACTTGATTGATTGCGAGTAACTCGATGAAAATTAAATATTGTGATATGAAAAAATCAATACATATTCGTCAAATAGGTATAAATGCATCCTAAAAATTTTAAACATTTCATTTAGTTAGTCTTAATTATTTTAATTTTTATTATCAAATACCCCAAGAATCACCTTTCTTTAGGTATTTCACCTTAGGAATCACCTTAAGTATTTACATAGGTTTAAGATAAAATAAAGTCCGCGCGCAATGGAAGCGGATTTTTATAACTGCAGTAATTGATTGTCAGTAAAAATGCGACTGAAACTTTAATAATGCAATTCGATAACAGAAAATAGTCTATAGTAGCAACGTCAATTGAATGTAGATAAATTGTTCATTATTCATTCAAACATTCAGTTTGTATTATTAATTGTATATGTATTTTTATTCTAGGGCATCAATAAATGTAATCATATTTAACCATTCATATGTGAAGTTCAAAGGACCTAACAGATGTTAATGATTCGTATCTACTGTCCGTTTAATACAATGAATGTAGAATGAAACTACGAATTCGGTACGTTGGAGTCAAATAAAAGTTCAAATCTTTATCGTAATTGCTTTTCAAATAAAGTCTTTTCCAACTTATAGCATTTGGCCCAAAAAGGCGTGAATAACTTACCTCCACTATTCACTGCATTTTCGATAAATTTCGATGCTATGTAAAAATACCTTGAGATATCTGTCGTTGGTTGATCCAGCATTGGGAAACCCATATACCTGTTCATATATAAAAACAACAATCATAAACAAATTTCTTCCCTTTTATCAAAAAGAAAGCGACTTACCTGACACTTGGCATATCTCTGTAATATGAATGACCTGTGTCAACTTGACCATATCGTGATCCTTCTGCTGTGTTTAGAACATGTGTAATGCCCATCATCCTAAGAAATACTTTGTTTTTAGCTGACGCCCTGAAATGAGATGAAATTTAGCCGAATTCAATCCACGAAATACTTAATTTCTGGAAAACACTAACGCATCCCCAATGAAAATTCCTGGATAAACTTCATCACAGTCAACATCATGTATGGCACAATCTGCACGTCTAAATGTCGGTAGTGGACGACAAGCAGGTACTGAATAATGGAGAATTCGTTGCAATTGTCGGCCTGTTGTTTTGTCCGTGACAACCTCCCTAGTAGGATGCTGAAATATAAAAGTGAATTTTGTTTAGTTTACCACTATTAGCATTGTGAAAAAACTACGTCTAGCTCCAATATGTTGACAATATATCCTAATAAATAATTTTGCTTCAGGATATTTTCGATCAAATTTATTACAGTTAAGCAAATTATTATTTCAAATATGTACTCTGGGAAATAAGATCTAGTGCATTATTAATTTTTCACAAAGATACGAATATACTACTACTAAACATTATCATGTTTGGTGACGTAGAAGCTAAGTCGAAACAGGGTGGAATTTAAATTTCAATTACCTCAAACATTTTCCTGGTTTTAATATAACGCTCAACAGCAAATTGGAATTGAAATTTAAGCCAATAAATTTGAAGGATCTAAAATAATTTCTCTATTGACAATCACTCGTGTACCGACACTCAAACGACACTTATGACTATCACCAAGCTTAATTCCACGTACAATTAGTCGGTGAGAAGTCGTTATCAGTTATCAGGGAAAGATTAAATTTTCTTTTATTTTTCTTCCGAAAAAAAAGTTGCACGTCCCAGTACTTTAGACTATAGTTTATCGCCGTCCAGTTTGCAATCGCTACGAAAACTCCAAGCTTAGCAATGCTGAATCTCCTCTGCTAGACAGTTTAAGTGCTTCAGCCAATTGAGCGTTTACATGTTGCTACTTTGTATTCAAAATTTCCTAATTCAACATTTTCACGAATTCCTCGAAATGATAAGGGTCAAAGCTCCGTGGAATGTGTTGGAGATGCAGAAATTGCCGGGAGCATGAACTTTGATTTGAAATGGAGGTAAAAGCTGGGGGAAGTAGATTGCCTGTCTGGATTTTCACGTTATCGAGTCACGTTCGAAAGCAAAAGTCCTATTTTGGGTTTGATTTAGAGAGCATTGAACTGGAAATTGACTCGTTTTCCGGCATAGTCCTGTGAAGTGAACGTGGTCTGAAAATTACACCATACATTCGCTTCTATTGATGGGAAGTTGAAAACTTTTTCAAATACGTGACTCCGCACGCAACTACACAATTATTTAGGTTTATATCATATGGGAGATGTAAGTTTCAGTAATTGTCTTAGTTACGAGGTAATGAACGACGTAATTACGAGGCATCAGTGTAAATCTTTCAAATTTTGTATATGTTTGTATACCTTCTTGTTTATAATGTAAACTTCTTTCATCTTCATATTCCATTGATCCGATGGATGCATCAATGACTCATAGAATTATCCGTAAAGATCTCATAGCGTTTGGACGTATATCTTGAATCCGGTCGTGTCAACTTTTTGAAAAATTCCAAAATAAAATTAGCAAAAACGAACATTAAGAGCAAATAAGGCAGTGGACAACGAGACCCAAGGGGTTCACATCCAATAGGACATCCTTGAGAAACATTTCAGGGGCCACTGACAGCAAAATGATAGCAAGAACCCTGTTCAATCGACCCGGAAATTCAGAAAATCGAAGACAGAAAGAGAAATTTTCCGTTTCGTTGAGGCGGTCTTGCCGGTTGGAGGCAAATTTTTCAATTCTTGTTCATTGCCATTTTTTAACACAGGCTTGGCATACAATATGGAATCAGGAAGTGGTTATTGCCCTCAAAAAAATTGACTTATTCAAAATGACATCAGATGAAGTATTTGAGCTTTTAGACTCCATATCAGTAAACGAAGACACCACTGATGATGAAGATGATAAGTTGGGATGTGATTTTTAAGATGACCACCTGGATTTTCCTGTTTTAGCACACCAAATTGATCAATGTATTAGGTTGTTAGATGTACCAACTGAGGATGAAGTAGCTGAGACAAATTCCAATAAATCTGAAATCCCGAACAACATTGCTTTGACAGCGCCTATTTCCAATCTTTAAGTACCGATTTCAACGCAATGCATCGATGCGGAACCACCAACGGCGGCTTCACCTAAATCAACAGTAGCTTATGCTTCATGTTCGACACAAGCATCGCAAGCATTATTATCAACTTTATCTGCATCATCCATAATTTTCCAACGACGTATGAAACCTAACAAATGACCTCGTAGTCCTCTCTCAGAATTTGAAGAGGATGCTGATATTCCTGGAACCAATGCTGGAGGCTTTACTGGAATTGCGCATGGACTTACTGCACAATCAAATGAGTGTCAAACAATTTTATGGCGCAAAAAGCATTTACGGCTACATAAAAATGAAGTGGTGTTTCGTGGAAGTACAAATCTTCCATCAGGTTTTAACGATTTGGAAACACCTCACCAATGTTTCACGTGCTTTTGTACCCAGGAACTTCTCGACGAAATTGCAGATCAGACAAGCTTATATGCTCGGCAGCTTGTCATCCAAGCAACATTTTCAGTGGCTGCTTCAGATAGTCGCAAATATATTGGCATATTGATATTCATATCAATATATCGAAACCCAAGTGTTGCTGAACATTGGGGTCGGTATTCTTTTGAGCCGATTCGCACAGCAATGACATCCAAACAATTTTTTGGGATTCGAAAAAATCTCCACTTTAACGACAAGTCTATAGAAAAAAAAACAGGACCAACCTGGATTTGACCCATTATGCAAAGTTTCACCTTTGATGAAACATTTCAACGCACGATTTGAAACAGTCCCTAAATTACCTCAATTGTGTAGATGAGCAAATGTTCGCAACCAAAATGGTTTCTACTTTGCGACAGCTGATGCCAGCAAAACCCCATAGGTGGGGGTTCAAACTTTTCGTGCTCTGTGATACCAGTGGATTTTCCTATGGGTTTGAAATCTATACAAGTGCTAGTAGCAACACCATTTTGCCTAATATGCCAGGTTTAGGCCCAGCGGCTAATGTTTTTGTACGTTTGTCGCAAACCATCCCTAACTTCGTCAACCACGTACTTTATTTCGACAATTTTTATACCACATTTCCGCTGCTAATTTATCTCAAAAGTAGAGGTATTTACGCATTAGGGAAAATTCGCTCTGGTCGTATTTCTAATTGTAAGTTACCTAGCGAAAAAGGACTTTCAAAATAAGCGAAAGGTTTCTCTGTTGAATACGTTGCCAATGCACATGGCGTAGATTTGACGACTGTTTTCTCTTGAACTCCCGTTCAAGAGCACAAAGCATATGCAGACATCTAAAGCAACTCGATTTGATCGAGCTACAAAAAAAAGTAGAGATTGGTTGCCCGAGCATTATACGTGAGTGTAACCACCACATGGGTGGAGGCAATCTGATGGATGGTTTGCGTGGAAGGTACCACATACGTATGAAGACCCGTAAATTGGCTTTACGATTATTTTACCATTTCATTGATATGGCAATGGTAAATGCGTATTTATTACATTAGCGCATTCACGGTACATCACCTTCATTGCCAAATTTTTGAGCTTAAGTAGCTTCTCTACTTTGCGCAAATGAAGCTCCGAAAAAAGGACCCGGCAAACCATCACTAGCTTCACAACAAAACGAAATGCGAGAGGCAAAACCGAGCAAGAAAACATACACTCCAGAGCCAGATATTCGATTTGATGGTTTGAATCACATGCCAGATATTCTTGATAGAAGCGGTAAGCAAATGTGCAAAAATAAGGGTTGCAAATCCGAGACCCAGGTTTTTTGCTGTAAATTTTTGGTACCTTCAACGTAGTGCATTAATAATGCAGGTTTTTCGCAAGTCCAAATATGTTTATGTGCTAGAAATACACCCCTTAAAAAATTTTCCTGCTGAATAAAAATTGGCCTGTTCGAGGGTTAAGTCGAAACTAATTAGTTCTCAGAGATTAGGGGAATAATCTGAAATACGTAATTAAGAAGTTTCTTGATGTTCGGAATAATTACGCAAAAAAATACTTGGTAAAAAAACTCATCGATTCGGTAATTCTTCGTCTTCGATCGTTAGTTTAGTATTTTTTACATTGGCAACCCCATTGATAACATACGTAACACATCACCTGCCTTTTTCTAATTTAGTACATCATGGTCGAAGAAACTTAAGAAGAGGCTAAGCTTAATTTCGTTTTTCTTGTAGACTTTCAGCTTTCAAACCTAAAAGCTCAATTGTTTTTGACACAATAGTGTGTACCTACTACAATACTGTACGGATATTTTACACGTTAGGCTTAGATGCCGTCTAATAAATCGTCTGATACCTTATGCACAGCGAGTACTTATGTGTTGTGTTTTCATGCGTTTCGCAGGTTGTCGTTGCATGAAATTTTATTAACGTTGAGATGCGAAGGAGAATATGAAACCACTGAACATATTATTTATGTTGAGCCACCTATTGAAAGGAGCTGTCAGGCAACAGATGAGCATTGTGAAAAGTGGCTAGACGAACATGATGCCAACCCAAACCACCTAGGGCGCACGAGGCTTCAAACTCGATGAAAACTACGGCGTTTAAGGACAATCGTGTGACGATAGATGTACGAGGTAGATGTCAATTTCGCGGACATCAACCTCGAGTGATAAAAGCGATAATGAACCACTTTCTTGTCTGAAAGGTCGCACTAGTCGCCGAAAAGATTATAAAGCCAAGAAAGAGAGAACTACACTGTGGAGAAACGAATTACCATATTTAAGTTTACACAATAAAACATACAACCAACATGTGGAGAAAGTCAACATTGTCAGGATCCGTTAGAATATTTCAAGCTCTTTTTCCGAAAAAATTTAATGAGGCATATTGTAAAACAAATAAAAAAGACTCGTTTTTAATTGTCTTTGAAGATGAAATATATGTAATTCTGGGCGATTATTGTTTTCTGGACATACAAAGATACCAAATAAAATGCTATATTTCTCCAGAGGCAATGATTTGCACTTATCAGACAGTATCGGATGCAATAGATTCGAAACGATATCTCAATGTTTACACATAAATGACAATGCAAATTTATTGGCATCTTGTGACAGACTTTAAAAGATGCGCCCGCTATTAAAAAGTCTAAGTGAATCTATTAGGAAACAATATGGTCTCAATGAGTATACAGT
This sequence comes from Stratiomys singularior, assembly GCA_954870665.1. Classification (NCBI taxonomy): domain Eukaryota; kingdom Metazoa; phylum Arthropoda; class Insecta; order Diptera; family Stratiomyidae; genus Stratiomys; species Stratiomys singularior. The sequence continues at coordinate 60,044,418 of OX940879.1, read as the reverse complement.
GGCGCCAAAAAACATAATTCCAATGGGAAACATTTCGCCAAACATTTGCTTTTCAGAAACTTATCTTAAAATGGTATATGGTTCCATTGGGCATAACGACGGATATATCAGACGGGTCATAAAATGTTAACTTTTTATTGATGGTTCAGCTCTGTTTATTTTTTTTAGAATCTTTTGAAAGCGCACCACTGACTATTATTTTGCATAAATGACAAATTTATACCGTATAACTTTATGCAGTAATTGGGTAAGCAACAGCATGCGGAGCGAGAGTGAGTCAAGCAAAACAATCTGACAGAGAAGTTCGAATATAATTGTAGCGGAAAAGTGTGAGGCGCATAAACCCGATGGACAGTCCGCAAGTAGTAAATCAGACGCTGAAAGTGACGAAGAAAATATTAAAGCTAATCTTTTTGATAGCATTTTTTTATTATACATATCAGTGGTTTACTTTAACGAGAAGAGCTAAAGGCTGCGTACCTCATACACGCAACATTACATAAAAATGTCGAAATTTAAGGTAGTATGAAATACGATGCATAATAACAATGCAATAATAGTTAGAATATTTCGTTTTCAGTTTAATAGTCAAAGTATTATCTTTCAAAATTCTTCTTTTTTGACATGAAGCATGTACAAAAACTCCACACAAATGAAAGTTGGCTATACTTTTATGATGTGATTCATATAAAATTATTTATATTAAAATGAAATTTGTTCCGTAAATAACGATCGAATGAACGAATAAGAAAGGTATTCACTATATACTCTAGAAGAAAAGTTATTTTATTTTCCCGAGGAGATAAGCATGCCAATTTCAACAATCGTACTGCACATATCTATCAGCAAGAAGAATAATTCAGATATTTTGAGTTAAAAACTTGGACATCTTTCAAAATTCAAGGAACGATTGAAATGCCACAATTCACATACTTCTTAAGATTTGCATTGATCATATGTTGACTTTGGCAAACACCAAACACAAGGAAACAGCTATAATTTCTCTATCAGTTGTTGTCTTTGTCTTTGTCTTTCTTTGTCTGTGAATGGATTCAAAAGATTGTAATTGGCATTTCGGAGGTTTTAGAGGAATTTAGGAACTTTGATAGCAGTTAGCGGATAGTATTTTTGTTCACGCCAAATGTATGAGATTTCTTTTCACATTGTATCCTTTTTCACAGACAAAATATTTTATGGAGGTGGGAGCAATACTATCAATATTTATAGTAAAATAATTACATCAAATGACTCGCCAATTCAGAGCGCATTATGAAGAGTTTACAGAAGGACCGGAAGTTCTTTTATTGTTATCATATGCCAAAAGGGAATGATCAAGTTTTGGCAATTTAAAGTAGTTTATTTTGACAACTCTAAATGCAACTGTATAAAAGTAGATGGCGATAGGTAGAGGAGAGTACGAGGTGCTACCCCCGCGAAATATACAAAAGCGCCAAAGGATGAAAGCGTATTGCTTAGAATATTTTACCGAGCCAAACTTTTATGGGGAGGCAGCAGCAAAGAACACTACAGTGAGAATGGAAAGTAGTATCATTAAAAATTATTTTCTGTAAAAAAGAAAAAATGACTCCTAAGAAATGGGGAGCGTTAAATAAACATGTCAATGAAGTAAACTGCGTAATAATTTAGTTTCACACAAAAACCAGTACTTCAAACTTTGCGGTACGCTTTCCTTTTTTATAAATAACGAGAAACAATGTGTATTATTATTTTCGGGATTCATTGATGGGGTTCGGATACATACATCCTAGCTGTCCGCACATGAAAGGATGCCATTGGGAACCACTTAGCTGCTTAGAAAAACTTTTAAGTTTGAAAATTTGTTCATAAATAGCAATATATCGGATGTTAACAACACTAGCTTGGTCGCCAACACCAGAAGCGTCAATAAAAATATCAAACACCTAAGTTTATTTCTTATTTTGCCATTATACCTTTCAATTTTGCGCCCAGATTCTCTTAGCGACCATGAACGGGCATCATATTTTGTTAATTTTTGGCAAGAACCAAAAATTATTTTCTTTATTCATATTCCAAAAGTTATTCATATAAAACAAGAAGAAGTTTTTCCCGTACATGCTCCATGATATGGTTCATTTCGGCAGGTGTTATGACATTTGCGTCGAATTTTTACGTCTGTGTCTGGGTCTGTCTTCCGAACATATTTACGTAATGGCTGTTTCTAACTGTCACATTTTGGCTATTAGATAGTGGATGAAGTTAAATTCTCAGTCTATTGTATTCCAGTCAATTTTTGGTTTGTTAGGGCGTTTCATTTTCATACAGAAGCAAGACGTCTCGGAAAGGGTGGCGGTGTCTTTTCGACCGCTAGAACCTGGTCAATAAGACTATAATAGCATTGAGGGACGTTCGTGAAGAAAATCAATGAGTAAAACAGGTTTAGAGTCCCAAAACCCGTTGACATAACTCTCTCGGCCGATAACCGTTTTTTGGCTTTTGGCGGTCCTGGCACCCCTTTTTTCTCCACTATAAACTAGCCTTTTTCGATTCGGAAGTGTTGTGGTTAACCAACGTTTCGTCGCGTGTCACAATATGTTGCGAAAAAATTGCCCTTTATGTTGAAAACGGGCAAGAGATCTCTGACAAACTTCAACTGTCGCATTTTGTTTTCTTGGGCAAGCAGACAGTGAAACAACCTCGCCTTCGAGGAGATCTTTTGAAATTAAAGTTGACTTCGGACGATAGTGTGTACACTTCCAATACTGATTCCCGTTTCCTTATTGATTTTCGTTACAGTAACGCAACGACTTCTTCCAATAAGTTCACGAACAGAATTTGACAAAATCCCTAAATTGTTTTAAAATAAAATAAATAAAGTCTGACTTCTTTACGCAAAATAAATTAATCCTTAGCAGTTTCCATTACTGTTTTTTAGTTTTGACAAAAAACTGAAAATCTTATTCCCTGGATTAATTTGGTGCTTCCACTCCGAGGAAGCTTGAATGAGTAAATTCATGATTTCAATTGACATTTTACAACACGAGAGATAAAACGTCAAACTAACTAAAAAATATGCAAGTTACGACGAATTTACACATTTTACTAGGGTTAGGCACTAATGCTTGTTGACTTCGGGCATTTGTATTTTAGAAGAAGATTTTATTTTAGAAGAAGAAGAGAAGAGAAGTCTTACACAAAAAATACTAATTAAAACTTTAAAAGAAATTAAATGACGTAGGTGGGTAAAAGTTGACGATGGCTAAGTTTTTCAACCCTTTGCACACCAAGTTTTTCTTTAAACTAAGAGTGCAAAAACTCCGCAACATTTTTGCTTTGGGTCATATGAAAAAAAAAGGTTTTCTATAGAAACAATATCCCGTAATCCCGTATAATATCCCGTATGCATCAGGGACTTATTTGGATACTGTCACAATATTCGATCCTTTCATGTCCTCCGGATTAATTTTTTGCTTAGAACACATAACGCAATCCTTTTTTTGTATGGTTTTAGGTATCAATAAAGTAACAATCCTTTTATTCTTCCAGGCTAACAGTTTTTTACCTAATTTTCTTGAGAAACGGTGGTTCTGTTTAGCAAATTCGTTTTATTTGTAATTTATTTTATTTGTAATTAATTGTAACAGGAAGCCCTTTTCTATTGACGTGGATAGAACCGATTAGGTGGCAATTCATTTTCATCAATTCATTGACCAAAGGTAAGATGATGTAGTACCTGTCCGTCCACATGTGGTATTCCATTGGGGTAGGTAAATTGGCATTGTTTCCATATTGATAAAAACTCCAATGAAAGCCCAGAGTTCATTTCGTTACACATTTTTCCATGTTTGCCAGAGCGAACAGCAAAGCTGTTAGTTTACTTTACAATTCAACCAAATAGCTTGTAAAAATAATAAATAAAATTAAAAATGATTTGAAAAACTGCACAGGTCCAAACTGTACAACGCTTGAAGGAACTTATGGTCCCACAACATTTTAGATTTTTTTTTATGTACTATTACCTCGCTATCATGAGGTCTTGGGTCTTATTTCCAACTAAATTGTCTTCAAAATATTCAATATCAATTTCATATTCACTTTTTTTGTCACTGATCTCAAAAATTATCCAATTATCTTCTTTTTCCATGTTACTTACTCGTAAATGTATCTAACATAGAACGAAATTCACCAAGAGTGTACAGACACTTTGACCAGAGAATTTGCTCTTGAATATATCCTATCGTCAACCTGTTTGCAAATATAAGTTTTGATAAAATCATGTTGGATTTGAATCCTGTTAGACTGGAACTTTATTTGAAGTATTAACGCTTGTTCGTAGCTACGTTGTGGTATTGCTATCTTGCAAAAACAGAATGAACACTCCCGAGTGGTTTTTTGCAGAAAGAGAGAGAAAAGCAATGAGGAGATTCATGTGGAACCCTTGAGAGACGTTTTTCTTGTTTTAAGCAAAAATGAAGGCAAATTTGGCAATCACAATCAAATGCCATTTTTAATAATTGAATTCTTTTGGCTCGGAAGCATTTTTGACGTCATATAGCTGATTTTTGTAAGTTTTCACGATTCCTGTTCGTTTACAATTCAATACATAAAAAGGAGAAGATCTTCCAAAGAAGACAAGAAAACGAACTAATACTTTCAGTCAAAAGCGAATAAACTCAAAATGCATCTTATCGAGTAAAAAATTATTGCTTAAAAGGGGATCTTATCAGAACTACCATGAACCCGAATCAGTTTGTAAAAAACACATCTAAAAATCTTATATATCCTTAATATTATTACTTTTCTAACTTATCTTATCTCTTTTCGGCTATTATCTGGAGAGATTTTAAGTAGCCTAGAGTTCAACTTATAGACCATCCTCCACACATTTTTAAAAAAGTTTAATCTCGGTTAAATCCACGTAGTTCTGCAAGTGTACTTAACCTTCGCCCTTTACATTTTAAAAAGCAAATCCTCTAATTTCCAGCATTATATAAATATTCTTTAAGAAAAATCGAACAAAAGGAAAAATTTTACGACCACAACTTCAGTTGTAAGTGCTCAATTCTTATCAAAGTTAAGACTACGTAACTTTTTCATGTTCATTTCATTTTAGAATCAAGTCCTTGCTACTCTCACTTAATACATCGCTTTTGCAATACCAGAAAAACACATTTCATGCTACTATGCTATGCAATATCTACTTGTATATATAATTCTATTCCTTATTATCCTTCAACTACAAGCAGCTCTTGCAAGAACCTACAGGTTAATTGCGTTCGACATTGACCTAGTAACAGGCATGTAGAAGTTTCAATGGCCTAGGACGAAGCAACTTGCAATCTTTTCCCAGAGATTGAGATGTGCCTTTAAGTTATCGTAAGCAACTTTCAACAAGGGGAATGAATACAATTCATTCTACAGCAAAGAATGAAATCGATTGAAAATTTAAGAATGAATTTTATGCTCCCAGCTCTAAGGAAAATCGTTTCTGGAAACGCAGGATGAGATGGTTTTCTGCGGCATGCAAATGCAAATTTAATCTGAGATACATTAGCGGATCTCAGAAAGAAAGTTTTTTTCGTAGACTCCGCGGCTGTTCAATAAATTGAAATATAAAATGAATTTACTTTTGTTTTAAGGTAAATTCCTTTATCGGCATAAAATTTTTCAGACAGAATAATAAATGTTCAAGCGTTTACGAATTTGATTTCGTTCATGATGAATTATGCAACGAAAATTAAAACGAATTCTCAAGTAAAATGTATCCTGCCGAAAAGAATATTTTTTTTTGGTTATGATACGTAAGCAAAGGTATACAGAGTAGCAGATGCTACGAATATTTTTCCGGTATCTCTGTTTTTACAACCATTTTTCTCGCTTTTCCAAACTCAAAACTCACTTGAATTCCTAAAAAGTGTTGTGATTTCCTATTCATCTTTCTTTCATCCTTTTGTCGATTGTGACGACGAGCTGCACCGCAAATGAATCAGCTCTTTCGTAAGGGTATCTTTGAGTTCCATTTTAAAGATGGAGCGCAAGCTAAGTATGTGTGAGACATTAATTCGGGTCAAGTAAAGGGAGACGTGGAATACTTTGATTTTGTCTTTGATGGATTCTGTGGTTGCTAGTACCTGGTTTTAGAAGATTCCGATTTATTTTTTTTTCGGTAGGCGGTTGAAGGTCATTTACGCACGGAGTGTGGGACTCCTTGCAGCGCATGCTACCAGACTACCCACTAAACATCCCCCCCTGTCAAAAGACCCTAGCCTGGAACTGTTTGATACGTTACTTCGGGCTAGGCCTCTTTTTTCTTCGTCATAGGGCACCGTCAGCAAATCTCCCCAGTGGAAGGGGGCAAGATGGAGGAGGACTGCTGCAAAGAAGACCCCCAGACCCCGCGCCCCAAGGTTATCCATGGTCACTTTTTTTGCTGTAAGTATTGCCCGAGAGTAATGTGCCACACAGGTCCATTTGTCGAAAGTTTTCAGCATTTCTCCGACTAGATTGTCAGGAGAAAGCTCTCCCATTACCTCCCACAAGTCCTGCCGCATCCTGTTCCACTTTCTACAGTTGAAGAAGGTGTGACATGTGTCGTCTCCTTCCCCTTAAACAGGGCTTCCGTTGGGTACCGAGCTTGTGCCACACGACCTTATAGCCGAGCCCCCACGGATCCCAATTCACGTCATCCACAAGTAAACCCAATAAGATGAATAAAGAAGATCTTATTTTAAAAAAAAGTATTTGAACTTCTGAACCTGTCACTTCGGTATCCTTGGATTTGATTATTAAGCATATTTGCACATTTCGTACTGTTTGGATACATGAAAACCTGGTACAGTAGGCTACAATTAATAAGTTAAAAACGGCTGAAGAAAATAAATTCCACCAAAAACAATTTAGAAGTTAACAGAGTTAACATTTTTAAACAGAGCCAGTTAAAAACAACAATTAGAAAATACCAATCATGGAAATACAGCCTACAAATTTTTCCGAAATGCTGAAAATTCACCGGGAATCTGCTGTGTCAATTTTGAGCTTATCAAGCGCTTCCGTGCCGTTTGTCGTTGTTTTACATTGTTAAATTCAATGAAAAATGATTCCTATGAAAGTTAACAAGGAAGTTATACAGCAAGATCTATTCTTCTTAAGTGTGCCATAACCCCTTTTCACCAATATCTGAAAATTGACCTCATCAGATCAGCTCATGGCAAGATTGCGAGCTACTTCATAAACAACATGTAACAAAATTATTGGTAAAGCATGTGGCCTTTTGGGAAAAAGAGCTCTAGCAATCTTTGAAATGAAAATACTACTCAGACTTAATTCAGATAAAGAAGGAATAAACGAATGACGCAAAGAAATGATGAAAGTCTAAAAATAAAGAAAAAAATACTCAATTGCGGTAGTGCTTTAATTCCATTTATTAATGTTTATAATTAATGTATTCCCTTGCATTATCCTTGTGAAAATTTCAATATTATAATTTTAAATATTAGTCTTTCGTACTGAATTTTCGATAAATTTTTTATCATTTCGCTCGTTCAATTATTGTTTAGCTCACTTTGAAAGGTAGAAGTCCGATAGAACCATAAAACCATCATAGGATAATTCGATTAGGTTACGGTTGTAAAATAATAAGCTTATCTTAAAAAGTGCTCAATATTACGCACGAGAGTAGATTATTGTTAAGTCACTTTTGTCTCTTTCTTCCGATTACAATAATTACATAGGCCTACAATGGTTTTCTTCTTTGATTTTGCTAATTCCTTTGGAAAGATTTAATTCTAAACTAAGAACATTAAAAAAATTCCCCAATTTCAGGGTTTTCTTAGAATTTGCCAAATTACCTTGACCTTTCAGGATGAATTAAGGGAGCTTATGTCTCCCTTAATTCATACTTTATTTTAATCGATACATATTTAACAAAAAACACGCTGAATAGTTGCAGTAGATAAAAATGAATAAATTTTCAAAAATAATTAGTTAAATATAACATAATGAAATAAATCGCATACCGTTATCGAAAATAGGGTAGATTTTCAAGTCATTTGCCAAAGACTTTCTGCCAAAGATTTGTTTCATGATTCGTTTCCGGGGGAAAACCACACTAGGAAGAATCGGGTTTTCTATAAGGGGCTTTACACGTTCCTTGTCCACTGAACCACATGTGACTCAGGAAACGTGCATATGGATTGAACAACTACGTTCATGAGCCATATGTGGTTCAGCGGATACCTAAAACTTGTATTAAGAATTACTTCGGGAAACGTGGCAGGACGCGACTGTTTTTCTATGGGACTTTCTATGGGATCGGCCTGATGATCATATAGTAGAGAAAAACACTGGGACGTACGAGAATTTTCAACTTAATTACTTTTTGTGTTTATTCTGGAAACTAGACAAACAAAAGGTTTTTTTTTTGCATGGCGAGCACTCAGCACCTCTTTTTTTACTTTCTTAGCAGCTATTTTCCAGTTTATACCATCTTTTCGCAAGTTTTCATAACATCCGCTGCATCTTTTTCGAATAATTTTGCCATCATCTTTTCTTGGCATAATCGTCAAAAAGTATAGGCTATCGATGGAACTCGTAGATGGTTTCGAAAGCATTCCTGACATATTCACGCTAGCGGCTCCATCTGATTCATATAAAAAAGCTTTGATAATTTCTTGCTGCGCTTGTAATATGGTTTTCTTAGTTTCTGTTGGATGCAGCTTTTGATATAACAGCGTTGCGTTCGTGACTGATGCACAAATCAAAATATCCAGAGCCACTTTTTTATACCAAGTCAGCGACTTCCTTTTAGGATCATAGTAGCTTGAAAGTTGATCAGACACATCTATACCTTTCTGTCGAGCGTTATAATCCGGCACTGCTTTCGGTTTTAGTTTAGGCATGTAGCCTGCAGTCATTTCCATTGTAGCGTCATGGCAAGTAGAAATCATTGCGACGTCCCGTTTATCCTTCCACTTCATAACAGTTATGCGGTCTTTCTGACGAGCAACGTTTTTTCCTCTGTTTGGTCCTAACTTTTTAATTTTTGTTGCCCATGGTAGATCAACTCTATTCATTCGTAAAGTGCCACATAAATCAGTCTTCCGCTCCAATAAATATTTAGCTAATCGTACACTGTCGTAAATGTTATCGCACTCAATAATTCGTCCAGCGTCCAGCAAACAATCGCACAGCTGAACTATGACACTACCTGGCTTATCCAGATCAGCAATTTCTGGGTCGCGCCCTATGTAAATAACATAGTTCCAAACGTACCCTCCTTCCGTGCACAGTTTATTTATTTTCAAGCCATATTTGTGGGCTTTCGATGGGTTGTATCGGCGAAAAGATTTGTTCCCCCTGAATGGCATCATGAAGTCATCAATTACAACGCATTCTTCAGGTGTCAACAAGTTTTTCCAATTTTTACGACCAGGTCCAAAAGAGGCTTTATTTGTATAAACGCTAGAGGGGGTTACACAAGGGGTCTTTACACCCCTTACACTTAGGTGGTCTCTAGGAGCTTCATTGTCGACAAAGTGCCAACAACGTAGAATTGATGAGAGGCGATTCTATGACATATTCACATTATGGAATATTGGATGGTAATACATTTCATCCAGTTTCCAATGCGATACCAAAGTGGAAATGTTAGGCAATAAATTTTTGCATTTCCTCTCGCGTAACATCTGCCCACCGAATCATTCGGCTATGGGTTGGCACGTTTGGTTTACCTTTTATTTATTGTTAATTATTATTAAATTTTTTTGAGTGACCATTAGATCCCAAATTTCATCACCCAATATTTGCCGATAAATGGATGCAATAGATTGATCACCATGGATATGCATAGATGGACCTATCTCGTAAAACTGACGTGACAAGGGTAGTATTACCTCATCCCATCCATTTTTTTTATCAATTTCATCAATTGCTTGTGGGGTAAGTAGCATGTGCTCTCTAGTAGTCCATTTTCGGGATGTGGTTCACTGCAAACCACTTGGTTCTGGTTGAGTAAGATCTGGAATCACATCTAACGCCTCATCAATGGGCGAGTTTCTGCTGCACTCTCCAAAGGTAGCGTCGGTTGAACTATCTGCATCAGAAACATCATCAGGATCAAAGCCAGGATCATCAAAGTCATCATCACCGAAAATATTCGGCTCTTGGACATCTTCCTCAGAATCAGCCGAGTCTAGCACGATTTGCACACCACGTTTATTTTCGTTAGAATCCGATTCGTTATCACTAAATCCGAAGTCACTTTCTTCCAATAAACGTCGCACGTCTTCACTTGTAAGATTTTTTTTGTAAGCTGAGGGCCGTTTGGGAGGCATTTTCGAACAAAAACAATCAATAGCACTAGCAACAATGGCGGTTTTATGGAAACTGAAAGTGACCGATAACTGTTTATATGACAAGACAATGATGTTACGACATCCAAACTTGCCAGATCTAATAAATCATTTTCAGATGACAAAAATGAACGAATTGCGTTATAATGATATCAAATGTATTGTATATTATAAAAAATTACAATAAGTAAATACCTGACACACATATGGTTCATAAGCGTGCAGCGACTAAAAAGACTTTGTACGCTGCTGAACCATATGTGGTTCAGGTAAATATATAAATATAACCTTCTATTCCTTCTATAACCTTCCTCTATTTTTTTTTCAATGTTTTTCTATGCTTGGGGTTTTTATGTAATCAAATAAAACAAATTTTCATAAAAAAGTAATTTGAACTTGGGGAGCTATTTTATTGGTTTTGTTCAGGACAGGGAACGTGTTAAGAATTTCGTATCTTTACATAAACGCATCATCAAAAATTTTAATGAACTGTCAATGTCAAAATTTCTCCATATCTGTATGGAACAACACTTAAAGAAAGTATTTTGCTAGCGCGGATATAAGATAATTGACAAAAACAAAAGCTTTTGACGAAAAATTGAGTGAAATTAAATTAGAACCCTAGAAATCTTTTATGAAACTCATGAGTGCATTTTCCAGCAAACAATGAAATTCGAAATTCTGAGGAATTTTTCTTCCTCAATTTACATTAGGACGAATTTCTTGACAACTTGGGATGTGTCAGTGAAAAGCAAGGCGAACAATTTCACAAGGTTTTGAAAGAGATGGAACGTCTGTATCAGGTTAACTGGTTCAACTGGTTCATAGTTTAAGCAAAATAATCCAAGTCGGAATTTCAACCGAAAATCTCACAATCGGAACTTCGGTGAAAAAAGGCAACACACCAAAAAAGTATTTAATATTTTTAGTGTTCGTATCACTGTCTCTCAAATGTATTTTTAATGTTATAAAGTCATGTGGAAAAACTTGGAAAGATTGGCTTGGAATTCACTCAAAGGCATTTTTCAAAAAAACACGAGGTGATAAAAAAGTCCAAGAATGTATTTTTAATCAACACGTGAAAATACCGCTACATCAGCATTCAAATCCTTAAGGAGAAAATACGAGCAAATGTGTTATTTCGATTTTACCAGGTTACATATAATTGTGGTGATGTCTATGAAGTGTTAAAATTTCCGGTTCCAATGTTTGTTTCGCTAGTGAAAAAAATTTCAAAAAAGTTTTTTCAAGAAAATCTCCTTTTTTGGATGAAGTTTCCTCAAGGTCTCTCAAAAATCGTTCAGGAGTAGTCTGCCATCATCTTAGGTACCTATTATTCATAGTTTTGATATGTTGGTGGAGTTTTCCCGATATTTTGTCAAACGTCAAGATTTGCAGGGTACATGGACCGATAATATTGTAAAATAGATACGGATTTTATGTAACTAAGATGTAAAATATTGTATCTATTTCATTTTCCTGTGCAACCAACTAAGCATGGTCATTCACCGTATATTCCCAAGGACATTCTATGAGACCACTTCCAAAAATTTTCCACGACAACTGTTCGTTTTCATAAACGTTAAGAATTTTCCCGGATCAAATGAATTGAAACCATTAACCTCATATGTCTAGCGTTTTGAATATTTTATGAGCCCTCATTTTATGTGCAGGGATATGTGTAAGCATATATTTATGCATAGCACTAAAAATTCATTTATTACACCCTTTTGCCACTTGCTAAAGTTTCTTCAGCAGGACAATTTTTCGATGTCGAGTCAGTCAGCCAAAAGGTGATAATGACTGTCCCGGCGAGTAATAAGTACGGATACTTTGTACAACTGCTTTACTACCTTATTAAGAAGAAGAAATGAGTCACCTGTAATTCAACACACATCACCTACTTATTTCGCAATATTTTAGTTACTGTATTATTATTGTAATTTAATGAGATTTTTTCATGCAATTATGAAATGAAAACATGTTTATTACTATATCGTGAAACTGTAACTTCTAAAATCCTTATAATACTATAAAATAAATTCCGATCGTTGCATAATTTTTCAAGCACGTCAAAGTTACAAAGCTCATTACTTAGTTACAATGAACTTAAAAAATGAAACAGAAAATTATTGCTTATACTTTTTCCATTTGAGATATGTTTCCAACGAATATGATAAACCTTGTGAATACTGAATGAAATACGTCTAAAATACTTAATCCTTTTTTCTTTTCATCATTACACTGCTGTGCTAGTTTAGTGCTAGCTAATGTTTTAGTCATCTAAGGTATGCCTTAGTCATCATCTAAGGTATGGCCATCCTCTATAAATTTTCTGCGAGCTCGCTCCGTATATGCAGTTTCACAAGAGAGTATACATACCCCACGGAATTTTTCATTAATAATATATTGCGGAATAAAATCTCATAGACAAAATACATCCTTGGAGGATATATTTAAGAAAATATTTTATTTAATTGCTTGCTTATTTTACTAATGCAAATTATTATTATAGAAACTTTTTTTAACAACTCATCAAAAATTAAACATACGGCAACACAGAAAAGTGCAACAACTGATCAGAGTGTTATTCTAAGAATAAGTTTTTCTCTCTGTTTTGACAGATCAGTAGTCTTCGCATTGCACTTTAATAACATTATTTAAAAAATGAGTCCGAAAGTAAAGTAATTTTCATTTGAAATTCGTGAGCAAATAGTAAGATGGAGAAAAAATGAAAAATCATCACGTGGAATTGGTGCAATTGTGGATAAACCTAAAGCTAGTGTGCAGACGGTATTAAGAAATTTTGCAAAGACACCTAGAATTGGACAATAAAGATTATTTATCTCTAGGAAATGCGTGAAACGTGAAAAAAAAGCCTGTGAAGGACAGCTGTGGAAATGGTAAAAAAGGTAGCCATTTAAAGTGTCCATCTGGAAAAAAATCGAAATGTTTTGTAGTAAATATGAGGGCGGTGGAGGTTGGTAATTTGACATTGCAAGAGACAACTATGGATTGATTTAGCTACCTGAACAGGCTAAAGGATAATTTAAAGCGAAAAGAGAAATTTAACTGGTTTTAGTGATATTTCCAATAAGACCAAGATCTCAAACACACATCACGAAATGTAAAGGAGTGGTTGCTTTATATTGTCCAAAACCAACTTAATCCTCCCGGACAGTCACCCGACCCAAGTCCGATAGTACATTAATGGGATTTGTAGAACGTAGAATTTGAAGCCATGTGATAAGACGTAAGCAAGATCTCGAAAAAACCCTAATAGTTGAAGATTTCATCAGTAGTAACGAAAAATTGAGTGCTACCTATGCCCAATCGAATGCACACAGTTATTGAACATCAAAGCGTCCCGACAACATATCAGGATTTTAAACGTTGTACTCTTTTATATGTTTATACGAGTTTTTATTTATATTAATTTTGATTAATAAAAAAGCAAGAAGTTAAATTAATTACTTTCTTTAAACTGTTTTTAAACTATTTTTGTCTAAGGATTCTTTTTTATATACAAATTTATTCCACAAGGCTTTTTAGCAGTGACAAATAGAGAATTCTAGGGGGTATGTATACTTTTTTGGGAAACTATAAGGTAAAGTATGCAAGGCTGCATAATTCTTTACAATAAAGAAACAGCGATATGATGATACGATATGATGATTTTATGCAGAGGTTAAAACTGAAAACCACCATTTCGGTTCAATAGTCGAACTACGTAGAAGTCTGTCTCATCATGCTTTGGACTGACCCTAAGGCTTAAGTTGTTCACGAACCTCGCCGTGCATCCTTTCTTTAGTTTACGATCTCAAGTTGTTTCCATTCGTCGAGAATTCATTGTTACCTTCGTATCTTCAGAGTTAGATAAAGGGGCTCAAATCCAAATAAGCACAATCCGAAAGATTGCATTAAAGTAACATACACAACCAACTCAATGCTGAGAGCTTCAAACGTCTTCTTAATATTACTAAGCTTAAATGTGTTGAAGACACAACAATGCTCAGAAGGAACTGATCCCGCACAAGTTTCACCTCAGTTTTTCTCGTTATTCAAAATATCGTATCCGCTAAACCAAGTGCGCCAATTGGAAAACCTTGGCACGATTAATTGTCTAGAGTCAACGCTGGATCCTCGCCTACTGAAAGATAAAATCTTAACGAGGATGCGACACTGACGGACGTGAAAGCGATACTCCTTAAAATAGCTTGAAGGAATACCAGTCTCACCCAGCATTCGTCTGGGTGAAACGAAGATCATATTGGAGTATTTTACTTTGGATTAAATTCTTTTCAGCAGTATTATCAAAACTGTCATAGAAAGAAAAATTACATTTATGAGGCTTAGCTCTTAAGAGAGTTCGTGTATTCAGTCGAAAGAGTTTGGTCAAGGCTTTGGCCAGCTGACGCATGAGAAGAAAGCGTGATAAGCGGCACCTGTACATTATTCCTGGTAAAACAAACGATCAGATAACTTTGATTTTCATATCTCATACTTATACGGTCAAGACTGAAAATCACCGTGCTCACTAAGCAAATGCATTTGATAATGATCAGTCTCACCATGCCTTCAACTAAAGCATTATGCACACCCAAGGATAAGACTTGACGTCTGATTCACCGAACTAAATAGGAATTATTCAGGAGATGCGTGTCATGGTTAAAATGGAGCCTCAATTCTTCCCACCATCAGACTGAACCTACTAACACCTATGTACCTATACCATTTAGTAGACTTATCTCCAGCGGGTCAGTTCTCTCTCTCTGAAGAGCCTATTTAGCATCTGCTCAGCGGCGTTTAACAAACATATGACCGATATGCAGAAGGTAGTTTCGAGTTCAGTTTTAATTTGCTTATCAGCTCAAGCGCTGGCTCTTGCCAGTAATTTTGTAATTTTTCTTCCAGAAGGCAGAAGTTGAATGTGCAGCTGCATCTTAGAGCAATGATTTTAAGCTCGTTGCAGACCTTCTGAAAAAATTCGGCACATTCACTTCAATATTGTTTATGTTACTAAGAATGGACAAAAACTGTTATGAAATAAATCAAAAATTTGTGTTTTCCATGTGAGTTATTGGTGTGGAGTTTCAAGGTATAAAAATGTTTGTATCTTAAATGTTCATAATGGTAACCAAAGTTTTCTAAGAAGAATTAGAATTGATTGAAACACCTGTAAATAAAGCTGACTATTTGACAGTTTCTGGGGATTGTGCTTAGATGAACGTCTTTTCTTAGTGTTTTCTCAATTATAGTAATATAAATACAAATAAATAAATGCATAAATTGGAGTGTGTTCTCCATGTAGGTAAGCGGATGTCCGGTGAGAAGATGAAGCAAAAAAAAATATAATAACAATAACTTTACACAAAAAAGAAACATGACGAAGAAAAACATCACGAGGCTCGACACGAGTATTGCAAGAAAAATGGTGCAAATATTTGCAGTGTAAAGAAGGAAATAAGCAATCTAAGTCTGCGAGGGCAAGTTTTTGCAGTATTAACGTCGCTAAGTAGCGATGATATATTTAGTAGATATGTTGATAGAAATAAACAAAACAGTAACAAAAGTTAGAACAATGTCATCCAGAGAGCTCATTTTCTAGCAAAGAACTTGTGGAAATTGCATCTTGGCTAGTTGCATGTACCTTTAACGAAGTAGGAAGTACTTACCTTGCTAGTACTTAATTTGCTACACTTCTGGCTATGAATTTAGCAGAGATTTGCAATATTGCAAGCCAAAAGAATCGAAGAAGCACGGAATGCCCAAAAGAAGCTTGCATACAACAAAAGGCCTTGGAGCAAAGAATTTTACATCCCCTTGAAATTGAAGACCTACAGTATTAACGAAGAATGGCAGAATAAGGTATTAAGTCGAAATAATTATTTTAAATGTAAAATTTATCGAAAAAAATTTTAATATTCTATTTTCTGGAAACTACATTTTTTGAGCATGTCAGATACTTTCCTCAAATTCTAATGACTCAATATGAAAGAACCAAACTCCTTTTACAAGAATAGTTCACCTTAAAAAATCGTCGGTTTTTTTCAAATTTTTTGAAAATCTTCTATAAAGTAACGAAAAAATGCTAGGAAAATGTCTCACAAACACAACCCATTCTGAATTTCAACTTAATTTTTTTAGGAAATTTAAAAAATATCTGATCGAGGAAAACGTTTATATATATATATTTTGCCATTTTTCGATTGCATATTTCTTTTATTTAAAAAGTATTTTTTTAAGTTAAATATTATCCATTGTGGGAGGTAGGTAGGTGTGCAAGGAAGGATTGGTTAATTAACGATTGATGTCGCGGTTATTATTTAGTTTATTCCAAACTTAACTCTATGTACACTTGTGCGTCTGCTCAATGCATATCTGTATGTCAACTATGCCGGCTGGCTATTTCCGCTTACCGCGCCAAGCGCATGCATCTAGTCACGTCGTTGTATGTGTGTAGGTGTGCGTATTACCTCATATCCAACATCAATTATATATGACCTTATGCCATTTTTAGAGAGAGCTTTTATTCCATCTGTGCAGAACTTCTGTAGTTTATCAGCGTAAAACTTGGCCAAGTGATTTTCACGGTCCCTTCTTGAAGTGAATTTCTTTTCATTAAGGAGGTTTTGCAGAGACCGTAACAAATGACAGTCTGATTGTGCAAGGCCTTGACTAAACGGTGGATGCATCAAAACTTCCTAGCCAAACTGTGTCCCACCCAAGCAAAGATGTGTGTGGTTTGGGATTGCCATGATGGGAGACAATGCCCTTTCTATTGATCGATTCTGGCCGAACAGAGCCAAATTGGGTGTTTGGCCAGGTTCTAGCACCTCATGATAAACAATTCCCTTCCAATCCCACCATACACACAGCATGAGCTTATTTGGTGTCAATTTTAACTTTGAAGTCGTTTCTTATGATTTATCTTTTTTTGACCGTGATTTTTTCCAAACAAAATTCTCGTATCTCACCCAGTTTTCATCGCCCGTTATGATTTGCTTCGAAAATGCCACGATTACGTTGCGTTTTACTTCGCAAATGGAAATTCGGTAGATCAAATTTTGTTGTGTTAATTCGTAGGGCACCCAAACGTCGAGCTTCATTGTGTATCCAGCCTTACGCAGACGGTTCAAAACTGTTTGGTGAATGATATTCAGCTTCTTATCAATGTCACGGCTACTTATGTGTCGGTCTTCTTCAATTTTTTGTAAGATTTCATCGACTTTTTCAGTGATTGGTCGACCTGAGCGAGGTGCATTTTCGACATCAAAATTTCCTGACTAAAAGCGAGTGAACCATCTCTTGGCTGTGGCATTTAATAAAGTATCTTGCCCGTAGACACCACAAATTTGTTCACGAGCCCGCAATCCATTCTGACTTTGATCGTAGTGATATTGTAAAATATAACGATTTTCTTTTCAGAAATTTCACTCATTTTTCAATGAATACAACTTTTGACACGAATAACGAAATACAACGCTGCCCATTAGAAAATTATAGACAGAAATGTGACCTTTCAAACGCATATCAGTTTGACTCAATCTGATTAGTATTGCCCGATATATGACAACGAACACCATCTAGTGACAAAAGTAATTTTTAGACTATCTAATATATATATATATATACATATATACATATATAAAGAATCAAAAAACAGTTTTACAATACAAACAGTTGTCCTTTGCTGCACGAAAATGCACATCAGGTTTTCTATGTCGTGGTCTTCGGTGAGGAATATTTCTATATACAGCATTCATGATCAGACTCATGGTGTAGTTTATCATATTCTCGGCTAGGATTTATCTAGTTTATGAAGAAGCCTACGCTATGATTTCATTCTTGAAAAATCGCACCCTCGAAGAACTATTGGACCTCAATTTGCCAATAATGGTGTTGTTTTGTGGTTAAAAGGTGCACTCTTTTTATGCCCTAAATGTCGGACTCCCAGTGGCCCACAGCCGCTGCACTATCGATCGACACCTCCCTATTCACAACAAAAACGTAGCCTCGAACTAATTGTTATATTCTTCTTAAATCTAGCCCAGCGGTGCATTCATATCAAGGCAATACCTTTTCTAGCAGGGATAGATGAGATCCGGAAAAACAGGAATTCCTGTCAGAAAAACCCACCTTCCCTCTAAAAAGTTAATCGATCAATTAAGCCTTTCTTCATAAAAAGAACCGTCCAAACGTTATATGTGACACGCAGTTCGAATAGTTTTTAGATGTGAACATCTATCCCGTTATATTTTCTGGAGAGAGCACGCCTAGTTTTTCGGAGAGATATGAACTGCGCCTGGACCATCAACCGTTTGTGATAATTTTATGGCAGGCGTCATCTGTTGTCCGAATCGGCGTCATGTGTGGTGTCCGGGCCAAACAAGCAAATAAAGTGAATTTACATTTTATCCCTTACAGAAGTGTTGACACTATCTAACACATTATAGTACAACTGCAATTTTCTGTATCTAATCAAAATCTTAGCTGAATCAAAATTCAAAACTAAACTCTCACCTAAATGCATGCCTAAACAAGCAATAAATAAACATCAGATCAAATCAGATCATCCTGACAATCAAAGTCGCATGCAGAATACTAACGTGGAGAAGAGCGACAGAATCCATCCATATCTATATAAAGCCAAGAGGATATATCGTTATTCCCAGATTGTTTACAAGTATATTAATATCTTCGGGGAGACATTCGCTTTGAATAAAAAGAATTGAACATATTGAGTGGAAAAAGCTTTTCTACCAGCTGCAAAGCAAATCATTAATTCTTCATTCGATTTTGTTCGTGTACCACCATCATCGGTTTTTCGAATCGAATCTAAAGTCGAGAGTCAAGCGGAATCATTCCAATCGAGTGATGGTAAAAAAATTTCCAGGCGTAGTCTACGTAATCCTGACATTCTGTACTATAAATGAAATCTATATGACAGAAAAGATGAAATAAAAAGGGCTTCAATATTTAAGAGTTTCAATTCACTTCCCTAGTACTTTTTAGTGTTCAGGTTCCTATAAAACATAGCACGTTATTTACGATATTGTCATTTATAGATTTCCTAATAATTAAAGAAACTGTAAAAAGAATGAATAACTATTATTAGTTTAAATTGGAACGTCTATTCAATTTAATTGAATTTTTATTTCAATTATAAAAACTTTTTTATGTATACTGAAACCCGATATCGCGTTCAATTATCTCTGGTTTACTTTTGCATTGTCTTTTGCGTTTCGGCTTTCCCCCTGGGCATTTAGCTCTTTGGCAATGATGATCCGTCTTCCTTATCAGTTTTTATTGACATTGAAGCGTCAAAACATTGAGATTCTTATTAACTGTTGTCGCATAAATGCCAGCTGATTCAAATACGTCAACGTTGAAAAAAAACGTGAAGTTAACTGTAAAATAAATTGGGAATCAAATCAATTTCATGGAACTGACAAAAACAAGATTTATCATTGGCGATACCTCGATTATTGATACAGGAATCAATTAAAAACAAAAAGTGACATTATCTCCTATGGCCTGAATAAAAATACTGCAATAATGCAAGAACCATTTTACACCTATTTATCTGAATTTGGAACTAGCAAAAGAATTAAGTGTAACTTAATAGACGATACTAAAGCAAAATCACAGAAGTGATACTTACGCTTATTATTTAGGCCCGATGTTATTCGACAGCGTGATGTTTGTCAAATTACATTTGACAAACATCACGCACCTCGTAGCGAGGAATTTTCATTTTTCCGAATATTTCCCGCCTCGCATCGACGAATCGCAATCATTATACGATGTCGCATACAAATGCATGTTACGAAAACTGCTTGACATTTGCTCAGAGACTCTCGTCGCGCTCTCCGTATCGCACTATTGTATTTCGGCCTTTATTCGCAAGACACTATTAGATTGGAGGGAAAGTTCTGTCGTATTTTAAATAGGCAGGTAATTTTCCTTGTAAATAAAAAAAAACATCTGGCTAGTGAGCCATTCGGATTTTTTTTGGTTTTTCAGCTGGTGTATAAAATAAAAGGAGTCGTTTTTTACCGTTCATCATTTAATTGTGATATTTCAAGTGAAAAACATGTCAGTAGATAAAGTGCATTAACGACACTGCATTTTGTATGAATTTCAAAAAAGAAGCAACGCATCGGTGGCATGTCAAAATTTATGTGCGGTATTTGGAAAAGATATTTTAAATGTTCGTACTTGTCAAAGATGGCTTAACAAATTTCGTTCCGGGGATCTGAGCCTCCAAGAAAGTGTTCGATCTGGATGACCATTCAAGATCGATAATGATGTTTTGAGATCCATCTTGGAAAATGATCCACATTTAGCAAGTCGAGAAATGCAGAAGAGTTTGGCATTCATCATACAACTGTTGAAGATCACATTAAATCTCTTGGGTTTGTGTCAAAGTAATATGTTTGGGTTCCACATGAATTAACAAAAATTTGTCTGATCGTGTAAGATTGTGTTCATCACATCTGATCAGACATAATGTGGAGCCATTTTTGGACAAGTTGGTTACTGGAAATTAAAAGTGGATTCTTTACGAGAATATTAAACATCTTACTGCAAACCAGAAACATCATCAGCAACAGTTCCAAAACCAAGTATCCATCAACGAAAAGTACTACTTTGTTTATGGTGGGACAGGAAAGGTCCAGTGAACTACGAGTTACTGAAACAGGGAACAACAATTAACGAGAACTTATACTGCAATCAGCTGGATAAATTGAATGCAGCTATCAAAGAAAAAAGGCCTGCATTAGCGTTTAGAAAAGGAATAGTGTTCCACCACGATAATGCGCGACATACTGCAATGGTGATACAACAAAAACTGAATGCGTTAGGATGCGAAGTCCTTAGTCACCCAACGTATTCACCTGATATTGCACCATCTGATTATAACCTTTTCAGATCTCTGCAAAATTATCTAACGGGAAAAAATTCAAGCCTTTTGAACGTGTTTCTAAGGCAGCTGCTGACTAACTCCAAGGACGAGAATTTCTACAAAACAGGAATCCAACAGGTTGTAACAAATGACGGAGCATATATAATTGATTAATATTAAATACGTATTTGTATAAATTAATTCAAATATTTTCTTTAAAATACGACAGAACTTTATCTCTAACCTAGTAGTAATCTTCCAATCAAAAGCAATGGTATGTATTCCGATTTTACTGGTGTAAAATTGGTTTGAAGGATCATTATTGCACTTAGAAAAGAAACGAATAAGCCAAGGATAGACAATCTTAATAACATCTTTGAGTGCACTGTAGCTTCATCTCCATTAAATGCTGTTTGAACCGTTCGAAGCGTTGCGAACAGAAAAATTTGTAAAGAAATGTGGAAAGAGCTCAAGCTGGATTCTAACACGCGTCCCTGCCGCTTCTCATCAGGTGCCAACTCACAGGCTGGGACGCGTCGATTTGCACTACCAGCTTAGGTGGATGTCGACTGGTTATTTACTAGTTATGAATATTGCTCTACAGCTTTGAACCTATCGTATATTCCTAATATAGGAGAAAAATTTGCCGAGAATCGACCCACAGACATATAATTGGAGTTTGTAGCCTTCAAACAGTGACAATCGAAAATCAAAAGCGCCCCAATAGTTGCGCTAATAACAAACAACTCTTTATAGGCGCCATTTATTTCCAGCTACGAATTATTCACAAAAGATGCGCAGCATATCTTAACAGTCGCACCTTCGATGATATGGGCCACGGGTCAATCAAGAAAGAGCACGCAAAGAAGAGCGCGAAGTTCATATTCGTCAATCAAACAAAAATTAAGAGACTAAACAATAACTCAGACTTCAATCAATATTTCTCATAGTAGAGGGTGCATATTGATGGTGCAGATACTGAAAAAAACTAAACCTGATGCACAGGAAGTGCATTCCAACAAGGTTTTTTGCTTCTCATGCTCAAAAATAGAAACGTGCAATAAATGAGATTTAAATATACAAATGAATCAATAAACCTGCCCTCATGTGTAGGGACGAATCTTATAAACAAACAAGTGACAACCAAATTATTTTCGACCGAGTAAATCATGGAACAGAATTGACGCTTTGTTACAAAAAGGGGTAACACATAGAACACAACGTAACAATTTTAAGAAATTCTAATAAAACATGATTGGAACAATGCAGTCCTAGGTACAATACATATAGATATATGAAAAAATATACTATATTTAGGAATATATCAAGAGGAATACTTCATATATGCAGATATACATTTATTTTAACATTTAATAAGTGCTTTCTGTTCATATTGTTTTTTTTTTTTGGGTTGGGGGGTGAAGGCAATTTACGCCCGGAGTGTGGGACTCCTAGCAGCGCATGCTACCAGACTACCCACTAAACACCCCCCCTGTCAAGAGATCCTAGCCTGGAACCGTTTGACACATTACTTCGGGCTAGGCCTCTTTTTTACTTCGCGCTAGGGCGCCGTCAGTCTAGAGAAATCTCCCTCCAGCGGGAGGGGGCAGGATGGAGGAGGACTGCTGGAAAGGAGACCTCCCTAGACCCCGCGCCCAAGGTTATCTATCGAATATTTTTTGGCAATAAGTATTGCCCGAGAGTAATGTGCCACGCAGGTCCATTTGTCGAAACTTTTCAGCATTTCTCCGACCAGATTGTCTGGAGAAAGCTCTCCCATCACCTCCCACAAGTCCTGCCGCATCCTGTTCCACCTTCTACAGTTGAAGAAGGTGTGACATGCGTCATCCCTTTCCCCTGGGCAGAAAATGCAGTCTGGGGACCGTGATTTACCAATCTTGTGCAAGTAAGACTGAAAATACCCATGCCCGCTAAGAAGCTGGGTAAGGTAATAATCAGTCTCACCGTGCCTTCGATTTAGCCACGATCCCACGTCCCCTATAAGGCGGGCAGTCCAGCGGCCATTGGAGTCGCCTTCCCATGACTGTTGCCACTCGAGTATTGTGCGCTGCCTCTCTTCTCGGTTGACAGCATATCTTGAGCCCTCCACTTTACGGTCATAAATTCTCCGTCGTTCTCTAGCAAGGAGGGCGATGGGTATCACTCCTGCGATCACCAACACCGCCGACTCAGAGACAGTGCGGTATGCAGACGCAACCCGCAAAGCTCCTCGTCTCTGTACCTGGGCCAAGCGCTTTCGGTACAGCTCCTTACTGAGAGCTCCGGCCCAAACCTCAGAGCCGTACAGTAGCACTGACTGTACAGCACTCATGAGAAGTCGGCGTTTGCTCGGTGTGGGCCCACCGATGTTGCACATTAGTCGACTCAAAGCTGAGACGCCCATCGCGGCCTTTTTCGCCGTTGCCCTGATCTGTTCCGAAAAGCTCATTTTGGAATCGATCAATAGTCCCAAATATTTTAATGCGACTTTAGACTCAACAGTCGCATCTCCGATCTGCAAAGGAATTACAGTGGGAATTCTTTTCTTCGTGAGAATGACCACCTCGGTCTTCTCTAGTGCCAAACTGAACCCACGGGTGGTCATCCATTCCCTCACTTGACGCATTAGCACTCCCAGTCTCCGCTGCGCATGTTCGACTGTACGTCCGGCGACCAGTGCTGCTATATCATCTGCATAGCCGACTAAGCGCGACTCATCTGGCAGCTCAAGCCTCAATAGTCCGTCATATGTGGCGTTCCACAAGTCTGGTCCAAGTATGGAGCCTTGCGCTACACCAGACGTTATCTCCATACTGCGTCGCCCATCTTGTGTATCATAGAGCAGTCTGCGGTCCTTTAAATAATCCCTCA
This sequence comes from Stratiomys singularior, assembly GCA_954870665.1. Taxonomy (NCBI): domain Eukaryota; kingdom Metazoa; phylum Arthropoda; class Insecta; order Diptera; family Stratiomyidae; genus Stratiomys; species Stratiomys singularior. The sequence goes on along the minus strand of OX940879.1, from coordinate 60,020,310 downwards.
AAATCCGCATCAGATACCTTGGCAATCGGAAAAAATTTTCCAATGTGTCAAAAATATCCGACCATCTGGCGGAGTTGAAGGCATTTCTGACGTCAAGCGTCACTAGCAAGACAACTCGTTTTTCAGTTTTGTGCGCTTCGGCTCGACGGACTGCATTCACCACTTCCATGATGGCATCGGAAGTAGATCGCCCTGCTCTAAAGCCATACTGCCGGGGAGATAGGTCCCCTGCAGCACGAATTGCGTCTGTGAGTCTTCTTTTGATGAGCTTTTCGAAAACTTTTCCGGCTGTGTCCAGCATACAAAGCGGCCGGTATGTAGATGGCAGCCCGGGGTCCCCTTTTCCCTTGCTGATCAATGTGAGCCTCGCCACCTTCCAGCGAGATGGGAACACACCTTCTCTCAGGCAAGCGTTGAACACATTGAGCAGCAAGTCAGGACAAACGTGGAAGACCATTTGTAGCACCTCGGATGGAATGCCATCTGATCCTCGTGCCTTTCGAGCTTTCATAGAAAGCACCGCTTCCCCCAGCTAATTTTTAGTGAACGATGGACATTCGCCTGAGTCGACCTCGTGGGCAGCATCAACACGGACAGGGTGAGTTGGAAAAAGCGCCTGCACTATGCCGTCCATCTTATCTGCTTGAAGTAAATACGGCTTCCGTGAGGTACCGAGCTTGCGCCACACTACCTTGTAGCCGAGCCCCTATGGATCCCTGTTCACATCGTCCACAAGTTCTCGCCAGCAGCGTGCCTTGCTCTCGTTGATGAGTCTTCGGAGTTCTTTCCTTGCTGATCTGTATGCTGCTGTCCTATCGGATGCTTCCTTTACGTTTCTCGACCGCTGAGCTGCACGTCGAAGTCTGTGACACTCGCCTCGTTTGTCTACGATATCTTTTGACCACCAATGTACAGCAGGCCTGTCGTGTCGAGGCCTCCGTCGAGGCATAGATGAGCTACAGGCAGAAGTGATAAGGTTCATCGTTGACTCCGCCATTCCCTCGACTCCAGCCCTTCCGTTCCCCGAAGGGCATCCCGATGTCGTTCCGCCTTTTACAATCACATTTGCGAAAGTCTCCACGTCCATTTTTCCGATATTCCACCCGGGAGTGGATCTTTCACTCCGAGGTTGAGACGAGCGAGGAGTGGTATCGCCGATCTCAAACGCGATGTATTGGTGGTCACTCGCTGAGTAATCCTCGAGTACTCTCCAGTTCAACGTCCTCGAAGCGAGGGACTCCGAGGCGAATGTCACATCTGGGATTGTTCCTTCACAGCCCCAGCGCCGGAAGGTCGGTACATTACTGGTATTTAAAACTACCAACCCAGTCCTCGCAGACATGTCCAGAATGCGTTGCCCTCTGGAATCGGTTTGAGACATGCCCCACTCAACGGCTCTGGCGTTGAAGTCTCCTGCTACGAGTACTTTGCCATCTGTGTTCAGAACAGCATCCTCTAGCGCGTCCAGTCTATTTTGAAAAGATGGCATTGACTCATTCGGCGTCAGGTATACGCTGAAAATCGTTATAGCCGAGCACCGAATCCACACGAAACCGTCTCCTGGGCCGTGACCTTGGATCTGGAGTCGCATGGTGCCACGAACCCAAACGGCAGCAGTATGGGAGTCATCGGAGAACCAGGCTGGTGAGGCCTCATTTCGATGTTGTTCGCTCAGCAGCAGCAGATCAGCTCCCTTTTCTCTGGCGAACTGCTCTAACAGATCTTGTGCATTGACGCTACGGTGCAAGTTAATTTGAAGGGTCCTGATCATCACCTTAGAGCTGCTTTTACTTTTGCTAGTGCCTCTCTAAAGATTGGGCACGCGCCTGTTCTTGCAACGTGAAGGTGCTCTGTCGGTTGAGAGTTAAGATGATTACATAGCAAACAGCGCGGAGTCTCAACGCACTCTTTTTTCTTATGCCCAGGCGCTCCACACTTAAAGCAAAGCATACTACGGTCAGGGCCCTTGCAGTTCGAAGTGGTGTGCCCGTATCCAAGGCACCTGAAGCATCGTACTGGGATGGCGCGGCGGCGAATTCTGCACACCACCTAGCCGATTTTTATTTTTCCTTTTGCCAAGAGTTGTGTAGCATCTTTCTCCGTTACTTCGAGTATGGCCAGCCTTTGCCCTCGGCGATTCTCTGGAGAAAGCTTTACTTTTAATACAGTTATTCCAGGGAACTCTTCTTGAATGGCTTCTTCGACCTCAGCCGGATCGGCGATGCAGTCCAGGTCCCTTACTTCCAATGAAGCTCTTGGCTCCAAGGTAGAGACGGTGGCTTTTGAGCCAAGGACGTCCTTTATTTTGTCGCGGAATATCGATTTATCGGAGGAGTCCGCTCCAATCTCGACGAGTAGCCCTCCGGACCTCGTCGATCGTAGAGTTTTAATAATCGTCCCTGTTTTCTCCGGCTTGACGTTCTTGCGGATATCGCGTAGAACGTCGGAATAGCTCCTTCCGTCGGTGGGCTTCACAAGAATGGCGTCCCCGAGGGCTCTTCGCTTTTTTCATGCTGGTTTACCCACGGTCTTTGTCGTTGTTTGAACAGGCACTGTTTTTTGGCTAAGCCTATGTTCGCGTTTTGCAGATTTTTTTGCCGCCTTAGATATCACGAGTTGGAAAGCGTCTTTTCTTTGTGGCGTTTCTTTTTCTGGCTCAACGTTCTCTTTACGCCTTTTCTCCTGTTCGCTCTCGAGAGGGCTAGCAGCAGTCCTCTTGATACTGGGAAGGAAAGGTTGGGTGACTTTAACGGGCACCGTTTGATCTGGATGTTCTTCTTCCAACTTTTTCCAGAGTCTCCTGTAGTGGCAAACCCGATCCAAGAGGTCTTCGAGCTCAAACACTCCATTTTTTACATCTTTACTGATTGTTTTTTGGTTTATGCACGCTCCTTGCATACGTTTGAGTATCGCATAACATTTTTTAGTCAACCGTTCTTCCTCGGAACGGTTCTCCGCGATAACCTCCTTAAAAATCAGGTCTTTTTCGCCGACTTTCGCCTCCGGGGGCTTACGTTCTATGGTCTGCGTTCCTCCTACTGAGGTCGATTCAGCAGTAGCAATCTTAAGAGTGAGGTGGTCGTAAACCTCCGGAGCCGCATTTACTACCGGCCCATCACTGCTCCTTCCGCTTGGGGCTGAATGAGACCGTGGTGGTGAACGCAAGGTTTTTCCACTACGGGAAAACACGCCAAGATAATCGTTATGGTTGTCAGAATTATGTTCATCGGCTCGTTTGTTCGTCTCCTCTGCGTTATTCTGTTTATTGTTGTTGTTGTTGTTGGAAAAACACGATTGGAACAATGCAGTCCTAGGTACAATACATATAGATATATGAAAAAATATATTATATTTAGGAATATATCAAGAGGAATACTTCATATATGCAGATATACATTTATTTTAACATTTAATAAGTGCTTTCTGTTCATATTGTAATATGTTTCTGCTTGCTATTTCGGAAGTTTTTGACAATATATTTTAAAGATAATACTTAATACTAAAGTTAATACAAAGTATATAAAACACCATTTTTGTAAAAAAGTTGCGACCTAGTAGCGTATAATATTCATTGTGTCCAAACGTGTTCATGTTAGTATTGAGACAAATACAACCTTAATGTTTAGAAAAATATTTTAAAAAGTGTACATTTTGAATGATTTCTAGTTAAAAAGAAGACTCAAAAATAACGAAATAATATCTGACAATATACCTCATTTGAATTTCAGGGTACCTAAAGGAGTGACATGCAAGAATTTTTTTTTAAATTCTCTTTTTATATGAATTTGACTCAGTAAAATAACTATTAATAAATGTTTAGAATGTCCTAATAGTTTTGACATGTTTAATACAGCAGTTTTGAAAAGGTTTACATTCGAAATAAACAAAAAATAGAAAATTATTTTTTTTTGAAAATTTTCCCTTAAGTTTGTAAAGATTGCGTTCTACTTGTTCTTTTGCGTGATAACAAAAAATCCAGAACACTTCGGGGCGGCTTCTGGCTGAAAGAGATAGGACGATAAATTGTAAGTTTATATTTGTTTTGGTGTGGTCGTCGGTCATTCATTCATCAACTCAATTGTCGGTAGAGCACGCCGTCATGAGCTCGAAATCTTCTCTAAATCCCACCAACCACATATTGTCCTCCTATGTGATACCAAAACCTCACCACGGCACAGACCAAACTCCCCTCATTCAACCTCTTCCGAATTGATCGCCGAGACTCTCACGGTGCTGGCGGCACTGCAATCTTCGTCCACTCGAAATTTAAATCCACCCAGCTCTTCCCACCCTGCCGGGACGAATCTACCTTCGAATCCACCACAATTGCCATCGAAACCCGAAACACCGTACTCTTCTGTTCATCAATTTACTGTCCCGAGTCACAACTCGACGAAGCTGACCTCAATCACCTTTTAACTTTCATAAAGAACCACCCCATGACTGAGAATAAGAATTCTCATATTATTATAGGAGGCGACTTCAACGCGAGACATCCCCTATGGCTAAATCGCAGCACCAACTCCAACGGTACCACACTTCAGCGCTGGTATTCCAGGAACTCAATACCTCTTCAAGTCTCCCTACAAACACCTATCAGCCCAACCTATCCACAAGGAGAATCATACCTTGACCTTTTCTTAGTAAGCGACGATCTCCCAATCAAACGCCACCCAACCACACATCCCTTCCTTCCCACGATATCGGGCATTAGCGACCACGACGCCGTAGTCCTAGAAATCAAACTCCACGAACATCCACTCACAGAAAACCCTCCTTATGTCCTCGACTTCCACAATGTTAAATGGAAGAAACTAAACTGACACCTCTCCAGCAAACTTAAACCCATCATCCCACCTGATACCAATCCCATCACCAATCAATCAATTGACGGAACTGTATCCGCAAACACTACCCTCATCCACGAAATCACTGAGAATTTCATTCCAAAAAGAATCCTCAAATACAATTCCCTACTAACACTACCCCCTGAACTCATCGACGATATTCGACTCAAGAGAACCCTTCGAAGACGTCTATTCCGCAACCCATTTAACCCCAACAATACCTATACTCGCGACCAAATCCGACAGTTAGACTACCACATCCGTTCCAGTATTCAGCACCTCTATCATCAACATCTCACTTTACGCCTATCTAACATACAACTAAATCAAAATACCTTTCAAGAACTCCGAAAATCATGCCATCAACTCTCTAAACCCTCCCACCATCATACGCATATACTCCCTCAAAATGTATCGCCCACTCAAAACGCCGAAATGCTCGCCGATTATTTCCTCACCACACATCTCACCTCTGCTCACCTATCAGATCCCAACGTGGACTGTGCAATCAATGCCACCATCAACTCCCTACAATCCAACCCCACTTTTCATCAGCCCACGAACCCTCACATTTCCCTTTTGAATCATCCTCTTTCAAAACCAATTAACTTCATACCCAACTGTTAACCCATACACTTCACCAAACAAAAAATCAACAGGCCCCGACCAAATCTCAATCATTTTCCGCAAGAAGTCCGCTAAAACAATCAGCCCTTTTCTCTCCAGACTATGCAACCACTGCATCCTCAATGGATACTTCCCGCTTGCCCGGCGAAACGCCACAATCACACCGATCCTTAAAAAAGGCAAAAATCCACTAAAGACATCCAGCTTCCGACCCATTTCGCTGCCCTACACAACAAGTAGATCTTTGAAACCGTTATCAAAACGTTCATCGATCAACACCGCTCTTACTTCAACATAATCCCAAACTTCCAGTTCGCCAACCGACCCTCGCATTCAGTAGAACATGCACTACATACCCTGAAAACGCATATCCAGATTAGTGAAAACAAAAACCTCCCTACAGTTGCCTGCCTCATAGACATCCAGAAAGCCTTCGATTCCGTATGGCAAAACAGCCTCGTTACCAAACTTGTCAGCATCTTCAACTTCCGCCCGCACCTCAGCAAACTAATTTCGTCCTTCCTGACTGACAGGAAATTCCAAGTAAAACTCCCGAACGCTCACTCTCCCTGGTTATCAATGCCAGCAGGAATCCCACAAGGTTCAGTCATCTCAGCCACCCTCTTTTCAATTTATACTGCCGATATTCCACCTCCCACGCAGTCGCTATCACCTATCTACTTTCTGCAATATGCCGATGATATAATCATATATCACTCAGCATTGAGCATTCCTCAATGCCAGCAACGCCTCAATCACTACCTCAACACCCTCTACAATTATTTCATAAAATCGAAGCTGATCCCTAATCCCTCCAAGTGCGAGACTATAGTCATATATGGCAAAGCTCGACTAACCAAGAAAGCCCGATCGGACTCAACCAAAGTCCAATTACTCCTAAACGGAGGGAAAATCCCAACCAAACCACAAGTAACCTACCTGGGCATCCTCATCAATCAAAAACTCTCCCCAAACACCCGCATTACAACGGTCCTACAAAAAGCCACGTACGCGTTTAAAGCCCTGTCCACTCTCATGCACGTTCGCACCGCGCTCCCCAAAAAGGTGAAGCTCCTATGCTATAAATCCCTCATCCGACACCTAATCACCTTCGGTTTTGCCTTCTAGTGTGATCTACCCCCATCTCAGATGGAGAAGATTCGCCGCAAAGAGAGACAAATTCTCCGCCACTGCTGCGGAATCTTCAAACAGGAAGACGACCCCTAGAAGCACATATCAAACCAAACTCTTTATGAAACCGCGCAAATTCGTAGAATAGACGCAATCCTCATGGACCAACTCCTACGGTTTCTTGAAAAAGCGACCTATCATGCAAACCCTCCAATCACACAAATCATGAACACAGACCCTGACCTCACACTCCAGTTGACTGTTCGCCACCAAATACCTCAATCCCTCCGCCTACTCGCTGATCAAGGAAGAATCTTTGACCAAGCGAAACGAATATCCTGGTACAACAAATCATACTCCACATCTCAATACACACCAAACACCTATCCACTAAGTCCTCATTGAAGGAAAATTGTTTTATAGATAGAATTTATTTATTTCTTCACCACAGACACCAGTTTGGGGAGGTTTTGTTTGGCTTTCCTTACAATTTCAGATAATAATTAATTATAAATTGCAAATTTTAATAGATACACAACCAATAAAACTCTAGAATAAGTAAAGACTGTTAGAGTTAAGTTATTTTAAGAACTATTCTTGTTAGGATTAAGACAAATTATGTAATACCACCAATGAATAAAATGTTTTCGTCGGTCATTCGTGTTGTGACAGCAGTCTGACCAGCATCTTTTGACGAGCCAGATATAGAGTAAAATCCGAAGAGTTAATAGTTAAGAGATGTGCTCTGGCCATAACCGGGGGTGGAAATACGCTGTGCTTGGTTCAAACAAAAAATATCTCATTAAATATAAGGGTAGAAAGTGAAAAAACATAGTGAATCAAAGTTCGCATCTAGTGATGGATGGAAACGAGCTTTTTAGGATTAACAAAGAGTTACTAGGTTAAAATGTAAACTTAATGAACAAATTAAGAGAACTTGTTATGTATTTTATAAATTATAAATAATTATGGGGGCAACCACGTTTGGGCGCCGGGTTATGCGTTTTTTCAAATAAAACAAAACCGGGCAATCTTCTTTGTTGTCAATAACTAGCCATAAGAAAACGTGAATACAGTAAAGAATAAAGAAAAGAAGAAAAGTGAATAAAGATAAACTAAATATAGAAGAAGAAGAAAATGAATAGAGTAAATAAAAGTAGAGTATTCTAAAAAAAAGTATAGTATAAAAAAAGATTCAGAAAAAAAAATTTGAAATATGTGTAGATATATATATATATATATATATATATATATATATATATATATATATATATATATATATATATATATATATATATATATATATATATATATATATATAAAGTGTAAGAAAAAGTAAAAGGAAGAAAAACGGACCGTTGCGGTGAGTACAACTGTAATAAATTTTATCATACTGATCAGCGGATCACGGAACATTGAATACGAGCTTTTCGGAACCTCAATGGTGTCTGTTCGAAGAATCGAAGAATCGAAGAATCTTGACTGCTCTCAAAGACATTTGGATGAATATAAATTTCCACACCAAAGGATGAGATCGTTTCTGGCGGATGCCAGTAAGTTATATTCGAGGGAACACAATCCAATACCTTCGAATTCCAGACGAAGTTAGGGATATAGGGAAAGAAGACGGTCAGAGGAAGTCCCGAAATCAAGTTGAGTTAAAAACTCGTGTTTGAGGCAGCATAGGTGGCCAAAATCTACGCAGTAGGACTAATTCATGTAAACTGATTATATTTGTATTTGTATATAAAATTCGTTTCAAATGAAGCCTGAGATCCTTCTGTGTGTGTGATATGAAAGGATCAGGACCTGCATAATGTCGTAAAACTCCCACGCCCGCGCGGTGAGCTAGTCTTCCCTCGGCCGCTATTATGCGGCCTTTGTATTTTCAAATAACCCTGTCTTTCTAACCTTGTTGCTTCTTCGCTGCAGGTTCGACATATGGGCACCAATTATTTTATTATTTATTTACTTTGTAACTACGTTTTATTGTTTCGTTTGAAAATACATAACAAACTCAGTGAAAAATGTGGAAATAAATTTAGGGAATTTTATAATTTAGGGAAACAAAAGACTATTAAACGAAAGGGAAAAATAAAAAAAGAGACAGAGATTCACCAGGTGTCGAGTTTGTATACTTGAGTGAAGAATATTTCTGCTCTGGAATATCGTGCTCTGGAATATTTCAGGGTGGCGAGGTATCTGACGCGGATATTGACAGACTATCTCAAAAACCGAAAGCTCATCTATGACACATTGGGAGGCCGGCGAAAAATGGATTTGACATCAGGGGTGGCGCAAGGTTCCGTTCTTGGCCCGGACCTCTGGAATGTCTCGTACGATGAGCTTTTGAGTTTGCAGTTACCGGGGGAGTTGCGCCTGGTTGGCTACGCAGAATACGTAGCAGTACTAGTCGCCAGACGTACTGTTCGAGTATCAGCGGATAAGGCTACTGCGGGAGTATCGGCTTTCAGTCGCCTCATAGCCAACACACGGGGACCAGCCTCGAGCAAAAGACGTCTACTGATGAGTGCAATGGAGTCAGTGCTCTTGTATGGCTCCGAAGCCTGGGCTGACGCTCTTAGTAAAGAGTCGCACTGAGGGCGTCAGGCACAGGTGCAGAGGCAAGGAGCTTTGCGGATAGCCGCTGCATATCGCACTGTCTGTGTACCTGCAGTGCTGGTAATCTCGAGAGTGGTTCCTATTAAGTTACTTGCAGACGAACGGAAACGTGTATACTTACGTAGGGGAAGTCGGCGAGAGAAACCGTCAGCCGAGAGGAACGGAGAAGGACCCTTACCTTGTGACAGCAAATATGGGGAAACGAAACACGCGGCAGGTGCACCGTACGGCTGATAAGTGACTTGGGGCCGTGGTTCTACAGAATGCATAGTGAGACTGATTATTACCCGACGCAACTACTCAGTGGTCACGGGTATTTTCAGTTTTACCTGTATAAGATGGGAAAGTCACTATCCCCAGCTTGCGTGTTCTGCCCGGCGATGACGGATGACGCCTGCCACACGTTCTTTACGTGTGTGTGCTTTACCTAGGTGTGCTCTCCCCAGAAAATGTAATGGGAAAAATGATGCAATCAAAAGACAATTGGAATTGTGTGTCGCATTACGTACGGACAGTTCTTCTTATAAAGAAGGGCATGGTGGATCGTTTGGCGAGGGAGGAGGGATCCCTCTGACAGCAATTCTCTTCCTTCCTATCCATCCGTGCAGAAAGAGGAATTTCCCTTAACCTGAAGGCACCGCTAAGCGATGATTAATGAGGCCTAGTTCGAAGGAATGCGAGAAACAGTTCCAGGCTAAGTTCTCAGTGTGACAGGGGAGGTGTTTAGTCGGTAGTCCGGTAGCGGGAGTCCGACACTCAGGGCGTTAATAGCCTTCACCTCTCAAACAAAAAAAAAATATTTGTACTGGGGTCCACTTGCTGGAAATAGCATAGGCCAGCATTGGCCCTCAGCTCCCCATGTTTAGTACTCTTGTTTGCAAATGGTCCATCCTGTCGTTCCTCCAGCCCTGTGGTCGCCAAGTATTTCAATTCTGTTACGCCAGTACACCTTAGCCAAATAAGGCGTTTGTTGGCCAGACTCGGGCAATCTAGGAGGAAGTGTTCTGTACTTTCTTTCTCCTCGCCGCAAGCTCAGCAGGTGTCATCCGTTTGGATTCCTATTCCTTTGGCGTGTTGACCTAAAAGATTATGGCCCGTTAATACTGCCACCAATATTCTAACGCCATTTCTGTTTTTCCCCAGGAGTAGTTTTGTCCTCATTTTATTTTTATTTTGGTCATATATTAGTACATATTAGTAACTAGTTTGTTAAATGTGTATAATAAAATGAATTGCAGAATACCGTTAAAAAATTAATATTCTCCATTCGAATTTCTCATTGTTTCCATCAAATCTTGGAGGGTTAAAGGTATGACCAGGATTTGAAACGCATGGTATTGTGGTAACACGGGTATGTTTGAACTCATACCCGGAAAGAGTACTTGTTGGGATAAAATTACGTATATATTTTTTCAACCGTTAAGTTTAAACAAATAAACAGAAAAGTTTTAAGTGGGTACTTTAATTTTCTTAAAATTTGTAACATAGCGTTATGATGGTTAGTTCTTGTTAGATTCACAGTGCTCTTCGAACTCAAAATCAGGATTTTGCGGTTTTCCTCTATGATAGGGAACTAGCTTCCACTGATATAAATCCCTGCTCATAGGTTTGGTCATCTTTAAAAGTTAGAGTTTGGTAGAAATGCTTGTTTATAAAATGTATTTTAAGTTTTTAGTAATATGAAGTCCGAACAACACTCTAATATTTTCGACAAAGATATAAATTGCCTGGTTTGGCGCATGATAGGAACATTTTAGTCATTGCTACGGTTTCATTCGTATTACTTAGTGATAACGAGTAGATTTTGAAATCTCGTCCCATAGGAATCCCTACTCACGGAATCCTCTGTATATAGAAGACACATCCTTGATTCCCGAGTTATATTTGCATTATCACCACCTAGTGCTTGCGTCATGCTCTGGGCTCTGTCAAATATTTTCATATTCCGCTTTGTAGGATTGATTTTTCCATTGCTAGGATCAGCTTACGCTGTTTTGTGTTCTTAGCTCTTTTCAGAACTTGTTCCCGAATTTATCAGCAGCTCCTTAAACGATTTCAAGCGTTTTGATTTAAGCGTTTACTTTCGATATGATCTAATTTGCGATGTTTTATTATGTACATTTTATTGCAAATTTTTAAAACTTGAATTTTTTTAATTACAAAAGCTGCATAAGATATCTGCTCACTCTCGTGTTTCGCCTTCAATATTGTTTTACGCAAAATGTCGCCAAGCCTTTAAGCCGAATCATATTATAACTATCATTACTACTTATTGTCCTTGAAATGCTTTTAACATGGGGGCATAAATGAATTTGCCATTAAAAGTTAGTTTTCAATGGTATTCAACATGCGAGCTAAATCCCCGGAAAATTACATGGAGCAAAAGGCCATGTGCGATATTTTCTGGTAAACATACATATATATGCTTTTAATCATTTTTCATCTGACAACAACTACACTTCAAGGACTCTTACATTTTATTCGTCGTTATTTTTACGGTGTTGTTCTTTTCTCCTTCTTAGTAAAATTCACACGCAATCGCTCTCTGCCTTTTTTTTCTTCAGGTGTAATTGGAGTTCATGGGTTCAGCCTTGTCAAGGTTACTAAGGTTTGTACACTTTGGATTACTTAGAACAGACTATCACAGTAAGGGTTATCGATTTTTTTATTATGAAAATGCGTGTGTTGAGCTAGTGCTCAGGGATTCAGTATGTTTTTACTGAATACATTTTGATAGCTTATAAGCACTTGCACTTACTGACACTCATATATGAATACATAAGAGTACTGCGAACAAATTTGCCTTTCAAGCTCTTCAAAGCTTCAGCGTTCGAATTTCAGGCAATGGTTTCAACAAAGTGTTAATGAAAGTTGTATGTATGTACGCAATCGAAACAACGATTATGCCAAATTACAATAAAAACAGTTCACAATACATTTATATACATCTGCATACTTGAGTTGCTGATAGATCAACAACTTAAATATAAGTTTTTGTCAAACCTGCAAAGCAATTAAACTTACGTGCAACTTATTGACTCATGTTGAAGACGACTTAAGAATACGTCCTGTGGCTCAAATGCTGGCCAAGCTCTAATCTAATCCTATATGTTATTTTTTTCTTCTTATCTAACCTAGTTTTGTCTAAATATAATACGTGACTAAAACTACTCTTAATGAAGTTATTCAAAACTTAACCGGCTTTTCAAAAACTCAACCTCGAATTTATCGCAAAGGCCAGATACAACTATAGGCAATATAAGTGCTTGTTTCAGCTTAAAATCAACTTGCTCAAGGGTTTTTCGTTTGACAGAACCCCCACTGTGGTTTTTTCTTGTGCTAGGCTGCATCCGCATATCGTCATTCAGTCCCTTCCCCCTTGCACATAACCAGGTATGCTTACATACAAAGCATACCGGCTTGTGTACGGGATTAACTGGTTATCCTGCAAACCTACCGATCTATGCTAAGAATGGAACTCTGGGTATCTATCGTTTTATTTGTATCCTTTGCCGATATTTCTCCTTGTTGCACATCCATTAAAAATTTCTAGCAATAAAGTAGGGGCAAAGGTAGTAAGCCAATAGTAGGCTTCTTCGCCTTCCAAAAACTGGCTATTACAGTTCCTTTTGATTGAAAGGTGGGCTTTGCATTAACAGGCGGAGGACGAAATATATCGGAACAAGATCGCACACATTGTCGCTAATTCCTTTCCCAACGCGTAAAACCAAAGGAAGTCATATGACTGACTCCACAATACCTTGCAAATAGGATATTCTACTGCACTTTACCACAATCTGTATGCTGATAAGGTCGCCGTGGATAAGTTCAATATGGCTGTCGGTTAGTAATGTCGTTCATTACACGGCGAGTTTTTCAATGAGCTTCTCATCGTCCAATCTACCAAAATGAAAACGACGAAAACACATTGGCGTGAACCAAAAAAAAAAAAACACAACCCAGCTATCCCAATCTCTCACCTTCGACGCTGAATTTGGATGATACCACCACGTAACTAGATACACTACTATTACTCTCTGTTTACATCATTAAGACAGAGATAGAAAAGCATAAGTAAATTCATATTTGTATTAGGTTCTACGCTAAACGCTTTTGGTATATGCTTATTTGAAGCAAAATTAGAAGAAATTTGGCATAACGAATAAAATTCCGCTAACAGCGGTTGAATTCCAGACAGAAATTTGTTCCGAGTATTAGCGTTGTATGTGCTTTTGCAACGGTGCTTACTTGCATCAACTCGCTTTATTTTCTACATGGGGTGTTAGTATCTCATTTTTCGTCATGCATTTCATGAGTGTTCGCGCTGCTTTTTAATTATATTAATTAATATATATTAACGATATTAAATGGGCGTTAAGAAGTTCTATCATTGATGTCAAATGAGAATTACTCATGATAGCTTATGATCGGCATTCAAAGTCTTCTAGATGTGTAAACGTGTGTCAACAATTACTTCATGCATGATTCTTCAAAACGTGCTTGACACATCACGGAAGTCGTTCGTAGTATGTGGCCTAGAGGACTCCGCTCAGATTCAAATACCTACACTAAAGCATAAGTACGCTCGTCGCAAAAATGTTTATGGCAGTTTCACAATGCATGTTGCCACGCATGGCTAGTGCGAGATCCTCGAATAGCACGCGTTAAGGTGCTATTCGAAAAATACAATACCGCGAGACTGCGATACGAGAGCGCGACGAGAGTGTCACAGCAAATGTCAAGCACTTTTCGTAACATGTATTTGTATAGGACAATGTACAATGATTGCGATGCGTCAATGCGAGGCAAGAAATATCGCATCGCGTGCATTGTCAATTGAATGCGTTGCGCAACGATGAGTGAGAAAAGCATCGCGCTCACGCGTCGCAGTCTCGCAGTCTGGAACTGGGCCTCTAATCGCAAAAGGGTGTAAAGTGACCAAAGTGGGAGTTTCGAGATTATTCAAGTTTCACTCGAACTTATTTGCAATATTTTACAGTCGGTGACAAGTCCGGTTATAAAGAACAGACAATTTTGCATTTTTGTAACCATTTGATATCTACAGATAGGTTTCATTATAGAATGTTCTCAATCGATAATTCAGGCAACAGATCATTCCATAGGCAGCTTTAATGAACGTTTGCCGATTCTACTTCGACAGACTTTCCTTGTCAACAAGCAATAAAATATTTACGAGAGCTGCAAAACAATATGTTATTCGAAGAACTTATAGTTGTAGATTTATCTGAAGATTACTTGTTTGTAGAGAAGTTCAAGTATATCACGGAGCTAATTCTCAAGACACAATCCATCCTTCTATATTTTTTTCTATATCCTTTAACATTATTGTTAAAGTAAGATTTAGAACTCCAGCTCACTATCTTTATTGTAATTATTTCGGAAGTATTAATGTTCGCCTGTGAGCTGAAAAAAAAAATTTGATTTTTACGCGGTAAACCCTAATTTGTTGCTCCAACCGAAACCATTGTTAATGTCAACTGAGTCACTCACTCTGAATGGAAGTGTACTTAAATTAGGTTTCACGCTTTTCATTTATCGTTCGTTTAAGTAAGGAATTTCTATGTATTTATTTATTCGTAGTTTTTTTCCGATTTTGGTAGTTATTTCATTATGTTTTAAGCGGTAAAAAAAATATAATAACCAATTCTCGAGTGGCTTGAAGAGATAGCGTCCGATGCAAGTGATTCGGAAGATAATTTCGAGAAGAAGAGCACATCAGAAAATAGTGGACATGATATGAAAAACCCGGTTCATACGGATGAAGACAACGGAACTATAAGAAACAAGCTGTTGATAATCCTGAATCTTTTGAACATTTCAATTTACATATTTTAATGGTGATGCCATCAGAACCAGTTATAAGAAGGAGGAATAACATTGTTTGGAAGTCAACTTCTGTTCGAAGAATTTCGCAAAGAACCCCTGTTAGAAACGTCATTCACTTTGCACTTGGTCTGACAAGCAGTGACAATGATTGTATACTATATTCAAAAATTAGCCCTTATTCATCAGCGGACTTATGTTGATATTCGAATTTAAGTAGAAAAATAAAACGAGCTCAAAACTTCTCTTGGTATTCTGACATGAAAACTAAGCAATTACCTACCTCGGAGCTGTTTGACACAACTCTTTGTGAATGTTAATATTTTGCAACAACAAGCAAAGATCGTTTCGAATTTCTTCTAAAATGTCTACATTTCGGCGAGCGTTGCTCTCATGAAGCTAGGAAGAAATCGGATAAATTTGCCCCGATAGCACAAATTTGAGAGTTATTTTTAAGATGGTGCAGAATAATGCATAAACATGGATATTACGTTATGATAGATAGACAGTAACTTTCATTTCCTGTCCGCTGTGTTTTCCGGATTACATTCCAAAAAAAACTCGCTAAAGATGGGTCAAAATTGTGTCAATATGCGGCCAAAAAATAAAATTCATTTTAGATGCGGCTTCCTACCATGAGGGAAACCACCAAGTTTTAACAACGGGCTTTTGAACAGCAAGCAATAAACGAAAACAATTCATTAAACCAATCAAAACTTGGCAGTTAATAATTGATTTACTTCCGTGGCTTTAGCCAAAGAGGTACGTGGGGACCAACATAAATTGACTATGATTCACATAATCAGAAGTAACAAAAGAATTCCTGCAGATTTCAAATATATTTCATCATATTCGGTTGAGAAATCCATGTTTGGTTTCCATAAGAAACTCACATTAGTCAGTTATAAGCCGAAGTCTCATAAGGCGGTTCTTTTATTATCTACAAGACACGAAGAACCTTTGAAACCGAATTTTCGAAAGAAAGGTAATCCTGAAGGCGTACAATGAAACTACAGGAGCGGTGGACACTTTTTATCAAACTATTGCGGATTAAAACACGAGCCGCAAAACTAGACTTGACTACTTTGCATGTCATTTTTGGGAATTTCGAACACGCCAATTTTAAATAGCGATGTTTTTTGCACGTCTGATTAAGCCGCTTCTAATGTGACACCTTTAACCAGAAGAAACTACATGAAAGATTTACGCAAGAGTTTGTAGTATGCTCGACATGATTTTAAACCCAACCTTACATGTCCAAAAGACTTCACGATGCAATACAAGTGGAAAAAGGATGCACTGAAAAAAGCCCTTCTCGAACCAGCGGTAAAAAAGAAACAACACCCTTCTGAAATTTTTGTCCATCAAAAATAAAAACATTGAGTGTTTGCAAACATAACTTATGAAACAGAATATATAGTCTGGAACATCGTTTGTCAACGTGCTAGGAATGTCATGAAAAAAAATCTGTGAAAAAGAAAATCCTCAAGTTTAAAATAACCTACAAAATCAATCTTGAAGGGTGAGAAAATATTTCTTTTCATATTTGCAAATCATTTACATGCCTCCAAAAAAGAAGTCGAATAAAACTGAAAAAAAGTGAACTATTATATTTATATTTAAAAATTATCCTCATGAAAAAAGGTAGATTTCGTTAATTGGCCTGTTAAAAATAATGTGTACTACAATTTGAGCATATAATTTGAACATATTCATATGTTTTGCATTTAATTTCGTTAACATCACTGTATTATTTTAAGGTTAAAGTAGTTTTGCTGAACAAAGTAATACACATAAAATGAGAGTGTTTTAAAATAAAAGTGTTTTTAACCAAGTTACCTCACAGGTGAACATTGATATTAGAGACTGAAAAAGATATGCTTCTGGTTCAGTGTTAAGGATAATCTTTCCGCGAATTTCCACGAGGAGCCATTCAGCATCAAAGCTTAATGGATTTTTTTTGTTACTGCTCATGGAAAAATTCTTACAACCAGGTGGAAGATTCCCACGTCTGAGTACAAGACCTGATTGGCGAAAGCCGTGTTTGGAACAAATAACCACATTCACTCAGCTCCTTCAAATGAGCAGAACAGACCATCCAGAATATAAATTTAAAACACGAGTACATAGCTTCTACTATATACAAAGAAGAGGAAGGAGATGTGCAAAAAGAGATAGGTCACAACCGTCGGACAGATAGGTTGTGTTAGCTAGGAAAGTGATAGGGAAAATTTGTTTAGGGAAATTATTATCAGTGGTCAAACTGAGGCCTAAACCCTTAAATTCTTGCTGAGGCAGGCAAGGAGCTGATAATATCCGTTTATCCTGTTATTTTAGTTAGGTTATATAATTAGTTTAAGAATCATTAGGACAGTGGGCGAACCGAGGCCTAAGCAATTAATTTCTTACCTAGGCCGGTAAGTTGCTGAAACATATTTAAATATATAAATTTAGAATATAAGAAACTATTAATTAAATTGTCTGCAAGGGGCCCCTTTAATTTAACCCCGCATCCAACCTTCGTCTTGGAAATAGCGGGAATGGGTGACGCAGAAGCGGAGGGAGAGCTCTCCGCGGCAAAGGCTGCTTTCACGTGGAAAGCTAAGAAAAACCTGAAGAGATTTTGCCAGAAATTGCCAGATTTTGCCAGGGAAATATCAAGGAGAAGTTCTTGCTAGACCATATAGCAAGTTCAAACAAACTAGTACTATAGCAAACTTCAATTGCAAGTCCTTGCAGAAGATCTCCCTGTAGATGGGTTTACCACTACAGAAGGAGACACTCGGAGGGATTGTGACAGTGAGTCCGATCAAGAAGAGGCGATGGAGTGGTCCGGGATGAGGGTGGTCGGAAAAGGCCAATTGTGTCTCCAACCCAGAAGCCAACCTCAAAACGCTCAGTAAACCTGAGCGAACGGAGTTTTCCGCAGCTGCAGGCTGCAGTCTCGAAAGCTTCGGGAAGTATTACCAAAGCTGAAATCTCACCCTCCTCAGTGCGTAGAATAGATATCGGAGCTAAGGGAAAAATGACCAACATTGCTGCCACTAGGAAACAGAGGGTTCCACAAATGGAGTGCTATAGGCTTAACCTTGAGCCTTTTAGGGAGAGAATTCATCGAGCATGTGAAGAGAATCAGCTTGGTGCCCCAAAATTCGATGTAACCGTCAACAGTTCTACACGAACTTGTTACATCCTAAAACCATAGACGACCATAAAAGTCTCTTCGACTTTTTAAAATGGGACAAGGTGACATGCTACACCTATACACTCCCAATTGAGAAAAAACTGACTCAGTTGCTAAAGGGTGTGCACACTTCCTACGAAGCACAGCTGCACCTGAGCCTGTACAGCAACTCAAAGTAAATACTGATTTACAGCAGCAAAAAGACAGAAATACTGTCATTTCCAATGACTGCAAGCAATTCATCGGGTGTTCACTCTCATACGCAAAGTGGATTCATTCATTCCACAATACAAAAACTCAGTAATCTGAGTGAGAAAAAGGCGACGTACTTGGACTTCGCCTTCAAAATCTGCTGTCGCGATGAGCTCCATTAAATCCTCCATCGTCAAAATCTCAAAACCCAAAGACACTGTCTTCGAAGTCTAAAATGCGCAGACGTCATGATATTGAGCTCGTTCCTTATACATTTGCGTTTGTTGGAATATAAGTGAATAGCGGATATTCGGGAGGGGATCTCATTGAAGACTTGGAAACAGTCCTTATTTTGTGTGAAAAGTTTGATTTCTCTTATTTTTCTTATTTTCCTTATTTTCTTGGAAGTTACACCTTCCAATAATGTCCCTTAATAGAATGATTTCGAGTAGAACATCTGACTGCCAATGAGAGATTCGATCAGACGGTAGCAAACATCAGACCAGGTGCCTGTATGTTCCCCCAAATTAATAAAATAACTGGCCGGAAGTGCCTACCAGGAGTTCTCACCTATAACGGTTCCATGCTCATGGATGACAAGGCCGTTGCTGACTCCATCGCGAATCACTTTGCGACAGTTCTTCAAGGGGAGAAGGCAAGTGAGGACTCTGCTTTCCATTTACTAGTAACGAGAACAATATCAATATTCGACAAAGAACACAGGAACCTATGCTTGACTTTCGGATTCGAACCCCTCCAACGCACCTACTGGCAGTACCCTGTTTGTGAGCCCTGAAAGTCTCAGCATGCTTGCACTTGAGCAAAATTCCAAAACATCAGCTGCGGCTGATGGAATTTCAAATGTTTTCTTAAAAAAACTTCCCCACACGTATTTTTTTCTCCTCGCAGTCCTTTTAAATAACTGCATTAACATTTGCTGCTTCCCACAGCAATGGAAATGCGCCAAAATATTTGCTATCCCTAATAAATCCAATAACGTAGGCGTAGTCGACACTCGCCCAATATTTCTCTTGTCTACTGTGGGAAAGTTACTTGAGAGAATAATCCTCCAAAGCATCACACAGTTCTCTGAAGAGGCAGGAACTATGCCGGATTGACAATTTGGCTTCAAAAGAGGTCACTCAACGATAGACGCATTGGTTGTTTTCCAAGGCAGTATAAAACGGAACTAGCAGGAAAAAAAAGGTTGTTGCAGCGTGTCTCATCGACGTAGAAAAGCCTTTGATTCGATTGGGATCGACGGACTTATCCAACTGGGCTTTCCGGTTAATGTTACAAAAATCGTAGGTAGCTTCATGAGGGGACGAACTGCCTTTGCGGCGTCTGGTGGAGCTAGCTCTGAACCCTTTATCATTAATTCGGGGTCTCACACGGGTCCATTCTTGGTCCCGTTCTCTTCAATATATTTACGTCCGACATCCCAGGTGAATCTCTTCGCTGACGACTTACTGGTGTGGTCTTCTGAGTACAATCTCCGCTTCGCGAGGACGAGACTCCAAAGGTACCTGAACTCGTTAACTTGATATTATGAAAAGTGGGGGATGAGGGTTAACGCTAAGAAAAGCGAGCTGATTGTTTTCAACGACAAACATCAAAAATCTGGACGTCGGACGAGGAGTATCTGTGACACCAGAATAAAGCTGAACGGGCAGGTGGTGCACTGCTACAATCAAACAAAGTATCTGGGGGTACTTTTTGATAAGAACAACAACTTTGGTACGGACGTGGACGTTATATTGAAGAAAATTAGATATGCATACAACCTCCTTTTACCTCTTTTCAGGAAACAGTCATGTATGTATGCGGCCCTGATCTGGCAGGCAACAGCGACGTACAAATGGAGCAAGATAGAATTACTGGCTCGCAGAATCCTTCGGGCTTGTACTGGGTTGTGTAAACGGGAGGACGGACGGCCCTACCCGAACGGGCTACTTTACCGTCTATGCTAAGAGGTTGATCGAGCACGCATAATTGTAAAGAATTGTACAGAAACAAACAAAAATCCACCCAATAAATTATTGAAACTTGAAAAAAATTTGAAACTTGAGATAGGCAAAAGAATCAACCAATCTTAAGCCTGTACCATATACGAAAAACCGCGTGTCTCCAACTACCTATAGTTCAGTTACCAGTGAAGTATTTCTTTCTTCCTGCAGAAGGACTCACTTTAGATTTCAAGAATTATGAAATGTTGCAAAAAAAACATATAATCAAAGTCCTTAAAGCAAATAACATTTAACAGGTAGTCTGAAAATGCCTGTTAAAAGTTTTTACACATTTAGAAATTTAATTCATACATTACCTGGCTGGGCAAGTCTTTGAAGTCTCCCTTAGATTAACCTTTTCATGGACGCATGAGATTTAGGAATATCTTTCGGCCGATTAATAGATAAAATACGAAAATTTTTGAGGATTGTTTCCGAGATATTCAAAAACATTTTCATATATTTTTCAATCCTTTTTAGCTCTTTTAAAAATACTCCTCTGATTATTCCTTGAAAAAAAAAACCTTTTGTTTTTAAATGAGGAAAACAGCATTACGTTAAAACAAAAATTATCATTTCTGCGACTTTTAAAGGTAAACATTTTATCAAAAAAAGGAAATGTTTGAAACCCTTCAAAAGCTTAACGATGGCTGCCATCGTTAAACTATTAAAACTGAGTAATACTACGCAGCATAATTTTTGTGTACGAAATTTGAAAGAAATCAACGGAGGTTAGTTCTCACACCATGCCCGAAATTTCGTAGGATGACCGTAAACAATCGTAAGGATTTTTTTCTAAATATTAAATTATTTTATCAGTCTTTTAAACAAAGTGATTACTTTAATGTTGACACTGGAAAATGTTCAAGGTAAAAAATTATTAAGACCTGAGTAGGATTTAGAATTAATTTTAATTTGTAAGAACGGTTGAGATAGAATGCGTGACCGGCAAAACATCTGATCATGCATAATTTAAAGAAATTAATTGCGAAATTCGCTAACACGAATTATCCATTAAATTAAATGCTTTATAATGAATGTGACCTGTACTGCATTCTATTGAAAGCTAATAGGATCAAAATGTATTCTTTCCAGTTAGATTTTACGCGTTATTCACGGTACCTAACGCGTGCATTATATTTACACTGGATTACTTGTCATTGAAATAATATTTCGCTGAGTTACCTAAAGTGTAAAGTTTACATCTCTTGTAGAAATTGTTCTTTAGTTCCAGTAGGTAGTATTGTTAACGTAAGAAGTACATACCATCATCTGCAAAAGAAAATAAAAATTGTTAAGTGATGAATTAGCGAAATGTGAAAAATGCAAGGCAAATAAAAATTTAATTAATTGTTACAATAATTGGTGTGTCGAGTGTTGAAAACGGAAGTCAGCTATGAGAAAATTTCGTACGTTTTACATATTTTCTTTGATAAACTAGAACAATGCGGCTGATATTTTGGTCGCGATAGTGAAACAGCTAGCTAGTTACATATAAAAAACATTTCCATGCAACTGCAGAATCGTTTCTAGGAAATGCTAAGAAGCCAGACGCAGGTGTCAGCAATTAGGAGTTACATATAAAAAACATTTCCATGCACCTGCAGAATCGTTTCTAGGAAATGCAAAAAACCAAACGCAGGTGTCAGCAATTACGAAACTATAAATTTGCAATGAGGAGTAACCTTTCTCTCAGTTGTCGCGTAGCCCTAAGGTACAATACTAGTAATCGGTGTTAAAATAAAGAAAGCTAAATTTAATACAGTGGTTTTTATTTCCGGTGGAAATTTTTATTTTTTCGTCCGCTCGACCCTCGACGTCGTAATTAGCTAGCTGCAATTTTGCTTTTGTCGATCTCGTTCAGATATCTTCCATATTAGAGACACACTCTGAAGACTCGTCGTCAAAAATGTTGATAAAGTGTCAGAAATAATCAAAGTTGACCGGCACATAAGTAGTCGTAGCATTGCGCAGGAGCTAAAGATCGACAACAAAACAATTTTAAACCATTTGTAAAAAGCTGCATTCCAAAAAAAGTTCAATGTTTTGGTGCCACAACAATTACTACAAGGATTGAATTCCCATCTTCAAAGTCTTGGCAAAACTGAATGGAATCGATACATTTCATAAACAGGTGAAAATTGGGGATGAAAAATGCGTCACATATGACAACATTGTGCGAAAATTGCTTTGGTAAAAACAAGAAAAGACATAGCTGATGATATGATGATACACTTGTGGTGCTCGAATAATAGGTCATGGGAAAACACAGTGTGAAGGATGAATGAGGTTTTATGAGTTCGTTACGACCTTCAAAGCGTGGAGGGTCTGATTGACAGACTGCTCTTCTAAGCAAAGGACACTGACAATACAATATTCTAAGTGAAAATCCAAAAGTCTACAGCACCGGACGGCATTATAGCAAAAGTGCGGGAATTAGTCCGTCGTGTTCGCCCTGACATCTATCTTAGCACATTCAATTCAATGCTTGTGGGAGGGCTTTTTGTCAAAATACTCAAAGAAGGCGAGGCTTGTGCTGATTAAGAAACGTAAGAGAAAACCCTGGACTCCGCTTTAAGTAACGGAAAGCGTAAGATTTCTGCATGTAGTGCATGCTAAACACTGCTGTGACAGTGCTCGGAAGACTCACCTCACAATTTCAGTGAACGCAGTAAGGAGTAAGTCAGCACAAGGCCCTTTTACCAGCAAAAATTGATCGATTTTGAAACAGGATGAGTACAGGCGATAGACGGGCGACATGCGATGACGATATAGTCCACAAAAGACAGTAACAGTCTAGCTCCAAGAGACAAAAATCTTTTCTGTTCCTTCAAGACTTTTTGAATGGAAAAACCCTAAATTTTGAAGAGCTAGTCAGGCGGGCTGTCAAAACGTTTTTCCAGTCGAAATCAACCATCCAATTGGTAAAATCTCAGGAATATGGGAGAGGCTATAGATAATAGTGATGAATACAGAATATATTAATAAAATTTTGTCATTTAGTGATTTAGTGAAAAATCAGAAGACGAAGCCATATGAGAGGACCAGATTTTCGGGGAAAATTTTGATATTAAGTACAGTAGAAGGAAGATCGCATAGAAGGCATTGGTGACTTTACAAATATTACGAATGATTTGACGAATGCAAGGGGAAAGTAACGTCGGTTTCTACATTAAAAAAGGTTAGCGCTTTTTTCATGGAATATTGTTATTATTCAATTCCTATTCGGTTTAATTTCACGAAAACGGCAGCTTCTATTTTGGTTGGTAATCGACAACAATTGAGGTGGAGATTGAATTGAGTTTTGCGGAATTTAATCTTGCAAATGTAAGCAAATACTATGATTGCATCTATGTTTCGGAAGATTTTAATTTTGGGTGGGGAATATTGACTATTAGAGATAGACGAGTAGGAGTGATAAAACTTATCCTTATGATAAAGCCGGAATCAAGCGGAACTTGCCAGACATAGTTTCGCGGAGTTAGTTCAGTATTTCAATTTCAGAGGAAGCTCAGAAATACACACCATATATGCGGGTGTAAATTGATTGTATGGGATAGAGTGTGGATTAAGCGTTGACGACAAGAAGTGTCGAAGGCTTCCGATGGCTGTCGAACATCGCGAAAGCAGGCTGCAGTAGGAATTATTTTTTTATGTAGTGTATGGTTATGGATGACAATATGGGTTTGAAGGATGACAAGGCGCAGGAAAAAAGGCTTTATACCTGTATTAAAGGATCCCTGCCTGCTTGTGTAAACGATGCACCTATAACTAAGGACAACTTAGACTGCAGCTGTTTCCTGGAAATTTTGATGCAGGGATAGGACGATTATTGCAATCTGATTGGGAATGGTTAAGTCTACGTCATCTTTTAACAAGGCGTAACAACAGTTCACTAACATTCAGCGTTAACAAACGTCGAACAAACTTCCAATTTAACGGTAGTTGACTAAAATAAGTGGAACTTTATTTAGCTTTGTATATTCTTCATCTTTTTTTTTTGTGGGTGAATATGAGATACAAACATAATTCTTTTTGTAATTTTTCTATATCTTTTAGGGAAAAGCCGCCCAAGTGTGCTAGCGCTATATGTACTTACGCTATTGCGTTGCTACACAAAAGCGCTCATACCGCAGGCGAGTGTCACGAAGAAACCTCATATAGCAGAGTGAGCTTTACAACATAGAGAGCTTTAAAATGAACCAACGTGAACGAGTGGAGGTATTGCAGGCTATAGCTAGCTTGTATCAGTGAGCTGAACTAGTTTTTGTAAGTCGTTGTGCATGGATATAAAAGTTAAGAGAGCGTTAATGCGGATCCTCCGTACTTACGTCCCATCACCAACAAATTTTGCTTGCAAACAACATTGATCTTGAAAAAGGTTAGCCGCACACCGTTAAATTAGAAGTTTATAGAAAGTGTAGGCGTTTTTTAGTACTTAAGATATACTATTATCCTCCAAGTGCTAGGAAGGACCTTTAGTGGTGTAAATTGGGGATGCATTAGAAAAAGGTTACAAAGTTAATTGATCAGTAATTTGATGGATTTATGTAGATGGGCTAGTAGATTTGCCGAGAAATTGCGAAAATGTTTGGTCTTTTTGGAAGTTGGTTTCGAAGAGGTTAGCCTTTATTCGTGACATGGCATCAGTTTATAAAGAAAATTCCGAAAGTAAAACATACAGTATTATCTAAGGCTAGTATAAGTCGACAAATAGATAAGTAAGAGAACTTAAAAAAACTGACAAACACCTTTGTCATCCTGAAAATCTCAACAAAGCGAAATATATCAACTTATATATCAGTACTAAAATTACTAAACCAAAAAGAGCACACAAGCGTTCGAAATCAGCGTTGTCTAGACGCTAGATCCACAGCGAACTAAGCAACATTAACTCGAAATTTGTATCACTAGCTTCACTAGCATACTAGGGTATTCCTCCAACCAAGTGATATCCTAGTATCACTCGGTTGGAGTTAACCTCTACAGAATTTTGAAGTTTTCGCACGAAAAAGCCAGTTTCATTGTGTTGGAAAAATGAAATGTTGTAACGTGTAGTATTTAGGTCTTCGGTCGTTTGGCGACGAAAATTTATGATTACTATCTCACCTGCAATTAAAATTGTAGCGAGGTTTTGTCCCCAAATCTAGAAGATATTTACGGACATAAACATGTTTCAAAAAATAAATTAAACAAAAGAAGGAATCTGCAAAAAATGAATGAAGAGAAAATCACTCAGCCATACATGCAGGAGTAATGCAACAGGAGGAATAACAAGTACTCTTTCTCGCAGATATTCTACAGACTGCGGTCTGCGGGCGAAGTTAATAAGAGGAATATGATCAATATCTTATTACAGTATTGCTATGATGAATGAGTATTACTGTGTTGAATTACTTTTAACATAGTTCATCTATTTGGACATCATTATTCTCCATAAATGCTATATGAACGGTTACTGGGATTACTAGACTGGGTACCTTGGAAGAACGCGAGTTTTGGCAGCAGGAGATATTTTTTCGCTTCTGAGGAAACAATTGGACCATTTGAACATCTTTGGAACATTTATAAAGCCATACTTTAACTTTGACTTCCAAAATAGGCCGACGTTCCCTTCAGAATCACGTTATTAAATTGTTGTTTCCTTGCATTAAATTATGTTTTTATGATTGAATTACATGGTGATAGGCCATAAAAATATGCTTCTGGCCTACCGGAATTCTATTTAAGGAACCCATTGATGCCATACACGCTTAACAAAGCAGTCGCAAGTAAGATGGGAACCAATTATCACCCACGCAGAGGCGTTAAATTTAACAAATGGGCAATTAACAAACATTCTTACATTTCGTTGTTAATGCGCAATTATCATTCTAGTGCAAGGCATCTCGGCAAATGAAGCAGTGCTGGATCACATCTCAAATGCACACGTGAAGTTAATTTCTATTGAATAATCACCAACGATAATTGAATAAATATTCTTCTGACCTTCAGACCATCTCAAGTTAAGTCCAAATATGGACGAGTCACCTCTGCGTTGAATTAGTGCTAGCAAGCAGTTGTTGAATAAGTACACAGAATAAATAGCGAGAACTCGACAGCATGATAACGAGTCGATGCCAACTTTCATAGTGAATTATTTATAGGTGATGCACTTAGTTAATCCGAACACATGCTAAAGAAAGGAATTTAGTTAGGATCCCACAGGTTGCAACAGCTCATGCACCTCCAATGAATGGATTGTAGCATTGAACTATTCGCGTGCAGCTGTTTCATGTACTCAATGGGATTAATTGATGCAATCACCATAATTGCTAAATAATGGGCCAAAAAGCACAACCCAATTCAGGAATATCTGAGTTTCAGAGCGAAAAAGGAACCGTTTGCACTTGAAGCAAAAGCTTAGAATGTATCTAAAGCCATGGAATACATTTGGTTAATAAGATTTAAGGGGCCTGTGAGTCAGATGACGTACACATTTGCATTTATGTATGTGGATTTTGATGCAAATTTCCTTCGAGCTTCGGTGCCATAAAAACAATCGCAGAATAAAATTATTCATATTGATCGTTCAGCACCCACGCAAGGCGTCTGTTGGTTCCATGATAAAGAATTTCCTAGTAATGCCAAGTTTTTACCTTGCCAATAAAAAAAACCCAGCACATGTCGATGCCTCCGTATCACATTCCACCCAGTCAAATTTTCACGAGCTCCACGTGACACGTCCGGGGGGGGGGGGGGGTTCGCATCGCGTCGAGTAGAGTGGCGTCGTGTTTCCACAAATTTTCCTCCTAAAAATAATTTTTCATTGATGTTGGGGTTTGCCTGTCAACCACCCATTTTCACTACAAAAAACCACTTCCAAGGACGAGAAAAATCAAATCAGGCATGACTAAGAAGAGAATTACGAGGAGTATTAGAAAGCCATCAAGTTGTCTATCTTCGATGCTTGCAAGAGGAACGATTCCGCGATAAGCAGATGTGGAAAGCTGAGATGTTGGATGGTGAGATGGTGCTGAATGAATGTGAATGCATGTATGTTTATTCAGTGGAATCCTTGTAAGTGAAGAAGTACAAATGGGAAACATTGCTTACACATGAATAAAATACTGGGTTTTATGTTTAGAACAAAACCAAGAATTGAAGGACGCAAAATCGAAGGAACAAGCAATTTTTAAAATATTTCATCAATTTATATATTTCTATTTTTTTAAGTTTGATATATGTTCGCTAACCAACATAACGAGACAGTCACATTCCATTTATCTTCATTCACAACCGAAGACTGCTTTGTATCACTGAATCTGAAACGTCTCTTTTTTTGTCCCGCAATTCAATTGCAGGGACTTATAAATTCTTGAAGTAACGCCCGGCAGATTATAGAATTTAGTGGTAACAGGAGAGTCATGCTATATTTGTGAAAGAAGAGATCGAAGACCGCTTTAATTTATGATCTTTTGCGTTCTAAATGTAATTGCTGTTAGTGGAGAGTTGTTGAAATTTCGCAGCTTTATTTCATATACACAAGGATTTTTTACTCGTACTCATTACACCAGTTTTCACACAGTCTGTGTAGTAAACAGTCTTTGGTCAGTCTACATTCATAACATGTGGTTACGTGTTTCCATAAAACACCCATTGAAGCAATCCCGAATTTGTGCAAAAGAGGAGGATAACAACAAATGTACCTTATGATCAAAAAAGAACGGAAATTTAAAAAAGCGCAAATTTTTAATAAATTTCTTTATTATCGCCCTAATTATCCTTTATTATCCTGCGGCAATACATGCATGCCAACGTTTGATTCAATTTTCCATACACTTTTCATAGGCTGCCAAAAGTATAGCCTTCAGCTCACGCAGGGAATTCTCTTCTATGGCCTCTATGGTTTCAAAACGCGTTCGCCGTAATGGCGATTTGAGTTTGGTAAATAGAAAAAAGTCTCTCGGGGCCATGTCTGCATTATACGGTGCTTGGCTGATGACATTGGTCGAACGTTTGGCCACTAATTCCGAAATAATCAAGGCGGTAAGAGATGGCGCATTATCGTGGTGTAAAATCCATGAGTTGTTCTTCCTTAAATCGGGCCTTTTTTGTGAATGGTTTCACGCAAACGACGCATAACGTCTAAATAGTATTCTTCATTGACTGTTTGGCCCTCCGGAAGGAATTTGTAGTACATCACACCAACAATATCGAAGAAATCTGTCAGCAAAACTTTTTTAAATTTTTGACCAACTTTGGCGCTCTCTCCTCGGTTTTGGCTCATTTTCGAAGCACCATACGGACGATTGTTGTTCGGTCGACATATAAAATTCATAATCCCATATTTCGTCACCAGTAATGATGCATTCGATTAATTTTCGATCACTGTCTGCGTTGGAAGTCATCTCTTTGGCCACATCAGTACGACGCTATTTTTGAATGAAATGCAGTTTTTCTGGCACCAGCCGAGAGAGTACCAACCAACATATCAATTAAAATGTGTTGGGCTGATCCATATGAGATGCTCAACATCACACCAATCTCTCAAATCGACACACAACGATTTTCCAAGGGGATTTGCTTGGACAAATGGATTTTTCTTCGGTAACTGACATTGATGGCCGTTCAGGGATCTCTAGACTCTCTCGACCGCCTTGGAAACTTTTATATAATTCGTCTACTCGTGTTTTCGACATACATCCTTCCTTAACGCCTTTTGTAACATTTTTAATGAATCGGCACACGAAATTTCACTTTTAACACAAAATTTCAAGCACGCGCGTTGATTTAATTTTTCATCCATTATAAAAATTGCCATATAACAATTTTTCGACTTGCGAAAAATGCGTCAAAATTTGACAGAGGACCAATAAAAGTATTGTAAACGTTGAAAAAATAAAGATTTACCGATTGGGTCAGCGCGGCAATTCAAATTTATAAATTTCCGTTCTTTTTTTATCAAAAGGTATCTACAGCTCTCATAGACGCTCGAAATTTTTTTTTCTTGTTAACACATTGAACCTTGTATATTAATGCGACCCACCCCCCTCGAGTAATCTTTTATATCACATTCTCGAACTTTTTGGAGTTCACTTCTCACTTCCACATAAAATGTTCAATGGAAAAGTTAATTTGTAACATATATAAATGCGCGGGGAAGGTTGGGAGTCAACTCACTCAACATCTATATCTCTCCTTACCGCTGGTCATTTTTCACACGGAAGCATGAAACTACCGTCTGTTGAACTGAAGCAACAACTCGCGGCCTCTCCTCTCACATAGTAAAAGGTGTCAAATAACCCCAAACTACGATGGAACAGCATATGTCGAAGACAGTCTGACCAAGGGACTAGTTGGTTCCAAATATGTGAACCCTGAATACCGAACCCGCTTCTAGATTCAGATAAAACTCTTAGAAGGGTATGTCGGTATGTCAGAATGAAGTGACATTCCGATAATATCCGAAGCTGACAATTAAGTAAGGAATAAAGACGAGATAGTGAACTCTTTTAAGGGTCGTATCAAGCTGATACTAACACTACTAACTTCGGAAACAACACTCATTTGCGAATGACGATTCCTGGATGAAATGTTTTTTTTTTTAAACAGGAAGCTTAAGGGCCCAACATAAAACGAGGTGGAAGCGAAAGTGAAGGTTCAATTCACAGAAAAATGACAAAAATGAAGTCATCAACCCATAAAATACATCTCAATGTGAAAAGAGAACGGGGTAATTCGCTCCACAAAAGGACAAGAGGAACTACATCCTTTAACATAAATTTATCAAGGAGAAACGATACTTTCGGAGACGAAAAGGACCACCTGAAAGGGGTTCAGTGACATGGGCGTGACAGCCCTTGTCACAGTGACTTAAACCTGAAAAGTCCCAAAAGATGGTGACAGATCCTAAGCCAGGACAAGGAGAACGAAGAGCTCTTATTTCATCGGGATGGAACAGAAAACTTTTCATTCAATCAATTCAATCAAAGCAAAGGGTTGGGTAGGCGACATCTTTCCTGGCATACTAGAAATGGAAGCAAGCCAAAGACTCGATTAGCGCATAAGGTCAACAAATGAAACGATCAAAAGTACAGACAGGTAAAGAAAATAAGAGTGAATGAAGTATTCATTCAAGCTGGTTCCAATTACGGAAGGGCACACATACCACATAATTAAGGCGATCCTCAGTGAGTCCAATTTCTAGGCATACATCCTTAAGAAAATGGACAATTGCTGACCACTGCATTGCATCGTCATCAATTGCGCCAGGTTATTGATAAAATATCAACCAGCATCATCACTACCAAAACAACTCTCAAAGATATAGAGGAAATGTTTAGGGGCTGCAGCAAGTAGACGCAACATCTACGGGTTGAAATGAGAGAAGACTGTAAACGCAGGAAATCGAAGATTTTGTCTAACTCCCAGAAACAATAAATAATATAGATAAAGAAGGAATTGATATTTTCTTTACAATACTAGCACGGATGAAGTGAGGAGAGCGTCGGAGAAGGGGAAGCTGAATCCTTCATTTTCTGGTTAGCTCAATGTTTTCTCTTGTCAGTTCGGACGAACTGTTTAGTGTAAAGTAAGATCAATCACCGTCTACGTACATACAGACTGTGAATGTTCATAAGAAAATATTCTTCAACTCCTTCTATAGATTCTTGTGGCCAACGAAATGAAAACTAGAATGTCAAAAGCTTGAGTGGTATGCCACGCGTATACGGATGATATTTCAATTTTAATCACTGGATAATACGAA
Source organism: Stratiomys singularior (assembly GCA_954870665.1). Lineage (NCBI taxonomy): Eukaryota > Metazoa > Arthropoda > Insecta > Diptera > Stratiomyidae > Stratiomys > Stratiomys singularior. The sequence continues at coordinate 59,989,107 of OX940879.1, read as the reverse complement.
ATGTGACTATGTGATATTATCAAGGGAACGTCTCGTATCATGAAAATCTGGGGCCAGAAAAAGATTTAAGCCTCAATCCTTATGAAACAATAGAGGTGCCGACCACAAAAAGACGAAATACGGACTGACACAACAACATATATTTAGGTTTAATTCAAATGTTCCATATATATGGAACGGACATTGGCTTCAAAAATACAAATTCCAGTATGTTATTGGTTTTGATTCTACGAAAAACATAGTTTTTTTTCGCTTCAAAAATGCCGAAGTACGTGCCAGAAAAAGAGGTTTTGCGGGCAAGTCTAATAACCTTCTTTCATTGGAACAAAACGGCAACAGAAACTTATCGATTGTTAGTGGAAGCATATGGTGAATATGCCCCAGGCCAAGACACTTGTGAACGAAAAGTTGTGAAGTAAAAGTGGCGATTTCGATGTCAGCAACAAAGACCGTGGAAAACCACCAAAAAAATTCGAAGATACAGATTTGCAAGCATTATTGAATGAAGACAACACACAAACTGAAAAACAGGCAGAAGCGTTGGAACTTACTCAGGCAGTCATTTCACAACGTTTAAAAGCTGCGGGAAAGACCCAAAAAGCTGGAAAATGGGTGCCGTATCAATTGAAAGAAAGTCACATCGAAAGACGAAAAACCATTTGTGAAATTTTGCTTGCAAGACAGAAAAGAAAAGGTTTTTTGCATCGGATTGTTACTGGCAATGAAAAGTTGATTTATTTCGACAATTCCAGGCGGAAAAAATCATGAGTAGACCCAGGCCAGCCATCAACATCACAACCAGTCCGAAATATTCATGGAAAGAAGACTTTGTTGTGTGTTTGGTGGGATAGCAAGGGACCTTTGTATTACAAACTACTGAAACCTGGTGAGTCTGTCACTGGCGAACGTTACCGACAACAACTGATCAAATTGAACCACGCACTTAAGGAAAAACTACCAGAATTTCACCAAAGACATGATAAAGTCATTTTTCAACATGACAATGCTCGGCCGCATGTTGTAATACCTGTCCTGAACTACTCGGGAAGCATTAATTGGGAAGTTCTGCCCCACTCACATTATTCACCAGACTTGGCTCCTTCTGACTACTACTTGTTTCGATCGATGCAGCACGGACCTTCGGAACAGCACTTCCATTCTAACGAAGAAGTTAAAAATTGGCTTGATGAGTGGTTAGCCTCAAAAAATGAGAAGTGGTGCTGGGACGGAATCCATCAATTGACAGAAAGATGGGAAAAAGTCGTAGCTAACGATGGCCAATACTTTGATTATTGAATTCATTCGTTCTGTTATTCAAATAAATGCATATTTCAAGCAGCAAAAATCTGCGTTTCATAGTTATACACCTATTACAATCTCAGAAAGTCTTCCTGAAGAAATAGAAAAGAATGAACCGGGTACAAAAACCAAGTAAAACTAAACAAGGTGTCCAAATTCATAAATGCGCCAGCGGATCAGATGACGAGAGTATCCAACTTTCACATCAAATTTTGTGTATGTGCTGAGTTCCGGGAACTCCAAGGAATTTAGCATTGAACCTGACATGAACTTTATAAGATAGAGTACAATAACATGGTACACGGAGGATTTCAAGACATCTGAAGAATTAGGGCCTGGCACCGAAAATTCCTAACCTATGGGAAGTATGGGAAATATCCTTCTGGCTGTGGCGTCGCCATAAGCGCGCAACTCAGCATGAATACAGGATATAAAGGCAAACGGTGATTATTATATTGCAAGGTTAAGCTTTAAGCTTTAATCACCAGTGGTACAAGGCGATTTCAACAGGATTAATTCTAAATTTTTTACATGGTTCTCGTTTCTAGTGCCGCAATATCATACCCTCTCGTTTGCCGGGCCATGCACGTATCAATTGGCAGGTATCAAAAGAAGACTTTAGAGCAACTGAAATGAATTTGATTGACAGAAAAGCATAGGGAGGCAAGAAGACTTCCATGGGCTTCTAACGTCGGAAATTTTCATCCTCATGTATGACGCGCAGCAGTTTTACACGTGTATTGGAATGAAAATCCTTTAATGGGGTAGTCATATTAATTTTGCGAGCCTATCATGACTTATTCTCTCCCTCCACCTAAAACTACCACATCCGTACTGAATATACTATATCCTTAAACCAAAAGCTAGAAAAACTTTTGCTCATATTTGGAATTTATTTTCAGGGTTCATTGGAAGAAAGTATCATTTATCGTTACTACAACAGAATACTTCATTTCTTGTTGAGTTAAAATGATCCAAGTGTATCCAATTTTTTTTTGCTTACATACATAACAAAGCTAGTCGCTATTTGAAAATGTGGAACAAACGAGAAGTAATCGAAATCGATAAATATTTCAAATATAATAATAATAACTTTATATTCCAGCCCAGCGGCGCCTTCAGGTTGGGAGAATCCCTCTTTCAGCAAGACTGGATGGAAGGACTGACTGCTGTCAGAAAGACCGCCTGTTCCTCTGCGCCTCCAAGGGATCCATGAGTCCCTTCTCTAAAAGAAGAACCGTCCGCACTTAATGTAACACGAAGTTCCAATTTTTTCGTAGAGATCACGTCTATTTTTTCGGAAGATGGGAGAGGACCTGGCCTATCGTTCGCATGCAAAGGAGGTGTAGCAGGCGTCGTCTGTGGTCCCCGGGTATACCAAGCAAACAGAGAATGGTGACTTTAGAATATTATACAGCTCTGATTGAAAATATCCATACCCACTGGCTAGCTGCGTCAGGTAACAATAAGTCTCACCGTATGGCCCCAGGTCACTAATGAGTCTTGTTAAATATCGTCGAATATTGTCAAAACACATATACAAATAGAACCGCCAGGATCACTCCAGGTAATCTAATTTATTTAGCTTACAGGATGTGAATAAAATTTCAAGGCTGTTTTTTCCTGAGTAACAGAACACGCGGAGACCGGTTTCAACATCTGGGCTCGTTGATGGGAACTGTCGGCTCAGCGACCAAAGTATCCAAAGTAGATCGCAAGTCCAACAGGCGCTCACTGTATCTCCTGTTTCACAGCAAATTTCTCAGAGTGGTCTTCGATCACATTTTGTGTCAAATCCATAATCTGTCGTCGCAAAGTCGAAGTGGTAAACCTTAAAACGGCACGGAATGGATTCTCAAGGAATCTTTTTTGAAGACTGTTAGTTGGATATACGGAAGTTTTAAAGTAATTTTTTGTTCTGAGACTATTCTTGATATTTTGATTTACGCACCGTGTATCAAATTATACTGCCAAAAAAGTATGAAATGCATGGGATATCAACGAAGCCGGCTAAGTTAGACGGCTTTTGTGGCCATAGCTGGAAAGTACTGATTTCAACTTTAAATAGAGAACAAATGGATTCTCCGGGGTAGTTAATCGGAAAGACAACAAAATAATAAGTGTTCCTCGCTAGCAAATAGAAAGGTTTAGAGTTAAATGCCAGGAACTTAAGTCGTAACCAAAGCATAGGATATTTTCCCGCAGTGCTTGGAAATGTCGTAGCTGAAATTTTACTGGAATATATTACATTAACACATAGCAAAGACTCGGGAACTTTCATTAGTACATGTTTAGTTTTGTAGCCTTGCCTTTTTTTTATTTGACAACATTTTACAAATCTATTTCAGTCTCTCATATCTTAGCATTTTGTCTCTCATTCATATTTGAACTATTGACTTTATGTCTTGTATCATTCTTTAATTTTCAGCTCCAAATTTTATTAGCTCTTATTATTTTGCATAAGGAAACATCCAGGAATGAATATGCTTAGTTTAGTTTTAAGACGATGGATAATTGTTACTTTTATCACTAATTGTTCAGCGTGGAATTAATTTAGTCTGATAAATGGAAACGCTTCATTATGTTTTCCTTACTGCTTTCTTTTTCGATTCACCGAAGAAACAATGACACACTCTAGAGGCTTCCTAAAATCAACAGTTTATCAAATTTTCTGTCGTCGTATCCTTATGTCTGAGATTCTCTCTCGAGTGGCTAATTGAAGAAGAAAGAAATTCATCACAAATTATAGTGCGGGGCTATCATACTAGATCATTGGAGACATGCCAAGCGTTTTCGAAATTTCATCAACAGAAATATTTTCTAAAATTAAATTTATCAGTCACTTGGCTGAATACGAAACTGGCGTGGCATTGGAAATTACTTCATATGTGCGTGAAAGCGAAAATTTACGTTTTCATTTCAAGTTGGGTGTTTCGGCTACGGTCGGCCACATCGTATGTGGGTGTGAAATTCTCGCTAAAAATACGCCCAGACTAATTGCGAGAAGAATTCACGAGAGTAGAATTTAGGATGCTCAATTCTTCAATTTGCTCGGCCCTGACTCCTTAAGACTAATTACCTACATGCAATACTATGCAACGTGTCACCTCCTAGGTAGGTGAAAAGTATTGCTCAGAATCTTAATATAAATGCGACCTGATTGCGTTTCGTTCTAAATTTAAACAAAGGATTACTTAGTGACGCGAAATGTCGCGTGTAGTAGGGGATTGGTCATAGTATTGACTCTTAACATTCCACAGAAGTCTTTACCAAACCATCTCTATTTTTGGTGTTCAATGCCAAGGGCTACGCTACACACTGGAATGCACTAGCACTTGTTGTGAATGGTATTTGGCTTCGCATTTACGAGCACAAATGTTTACAAAAAGAAAACATCGAGAATGTTTCCAAAGACGGAAGTAGGTGAGAAATCCTTGTAATGTAAACACTTGATTCAACGCCTGCTCAATGTACTTTTCTCAAACAATAGTTTTATGCTTATTCAAATCAAATATTGATCTTTAAAATAATTGAAAAATAGGCAAACTAGAAATCAAAAAAAAATTATATACATATTACAGGTGATAAGAATGCCAAGATATAATGCGCGTAAACCTAGGTGCGCATGGCATAGCAACATAGATATTTATTTTAAATTAAAACAGTTTAAAATTATTAATCATAATGCATCGATTGGAAGTGGTGAAAATCTTATCAGGACCTAGACTGCTGGCTCCTAGGATCTCAATCAATTTTAACAAACCCTGTCACAAAGTACGAACATCGCAAATGTTAACCACTCGAATTCAAATTCAGAAGGTTTGCTAACTTCTTATCGGTGATCCCTCAGAATCAAAATATATCGATTCATGTCTGAGTACACTAACGATTCAGGACACCTGAAGAAAGTAATGAAGCAGACCTGAATCTACCAATTAAATGGCTGGAATCGTTACGAAGTACAGGGATAATCGCTTAGTGTCAAAAACTTTAAGTTATTTTTTCGCTCTCTTCGTTAATTGTCGTAATTTTTTAGGGATAAAAAGTTCTAGAAAGCTTCCTGTTAAGATATATTATGCTTACATTCAATTTAAAATTATAAAAATATTTATTGATGCTCTCCAAAGGGCCTAACCATGCCCATCACCAATTCAGGTAACGAAGGAGTTTTGAAGAATGCAAAATATGACTTTATGACTTCAAGATCCTATGTCATTTGAATTCACTCTGAACTACACAATGGCATGCAGTGATTTTCACTGATTTTTTTTTTAGGCGAACGCTGTTTTCCACTTTCAGTAAGGGACTTTCCCAGCGGTGAAAAAAACCTCATCTGACACACTGAAAATCGAACATTTGTCATATTACTTTCGACGAGGCTTCTTTTAGCTGAGTCAGGTAGTAACCGATCTCACAGCGTCTTCGTTGGACGTGAAATGCATCCAAGGGCTAGGGCGGCGATGGGGACAAACTCTGTGATAACCACCACTGCTGATTTTGATTCAATTTATAAAGCTTCAAAGTTTGTGATCTAGATTAAACGTCTCCGGTACGTTTGTTTGATGAAGATGTCAACCCAGACAAATCCGGATGAAATTGTAAACTCTATCGACCCATTAACAGGCGTATTTTTCTTTAGGATAGTCAGGCTATAGTGGCCATGAACCGGTTGAGTAATGATACTCTCGCTGCAGTTTTCTCTTCTGCCGTCGTTATTTGACCAAGAAAGCTCACCTTAGAATCTATTGTAAAGTCCAAGTGATTATAGTCTCTCCTTCTTGCAGAGCAAGACCTCGAGAGTCCCATTTTTTCATCAGAATGACGCATTCAGTTTTCTTCCATTGTCAGGCTGGTCCTCCACCCATCCCTTTAACACATCACACATGTAGCTGAGCTGCTCACGTCCAATGTCATCAGCAACCGAATCCCGGGTTAAGAATGTCAATTTGGAGAGCAGAGGTGCTTCCTTTCTCTGAATCGCATCCATCACCTCGTACATGGCACCAGACCTCCTTGGTCGGAAACCATACTGATATTGAGAAAAATTAAGCAGCAAATCGGGACAATGATGGTGGGTAATTGCACCAAACAAGCCGAAATGCGATCCCGTAGCCTTCCGCTTTTTCAGTGAGGCAATTGGCTTTGTCCGATTTTTTTGCAGTAAAATGTGGACCGTCAAAAAGGATTCTTAAGGTAGTGTATTTTAATGGAGAGGATGGGCCAGAAAAAGTGTTCTGATGATGCCCTCTATCATCTCTGGTCAAAGAATATACTTTTTCTAGCTCCTGCTAGAAGGAGTCATTTTTCCCTTGATAAATTTACTGAGTTTGCTAGAACAAGCCTTTTCGCGACTTATCGAACGGTAAGCTTCACGGTTAAGGTTTTGGCACTTTCTTTATTTTAAAGTGAGTACCTGTTAACCACTAGAAGATAACAGACTTATCATGCCATGGTTGTTGCCGGGGCATAGAAGAGCTGCAAACTTATGCTAGTGAGGCTAATAGCTAATAGTAGAGTTAACCACGTCTTCTGTTGCACTTCATCCGGTTTCCTGCGACACTTCCACGCCAAACAAAAATTGGACAATTGCCAACGCTCCTCACTACGAGCTGAGTTCTCGCCGCCGTATTTAGAATCTTGCCACCATTTTCAGGATCAGACTCCCTTTTGGGCCTGATTTAGACATGCTCCATTGAAGTTTTACGCTATGTGAGTTTTTCGAAAGCTGATCGAAATATATTATGCTTAGGTATAAACCAATACTGTCCTCTACAAGAGATATAAAAAAGTATGTATGCTGCAAACCACATACGCTCAGGACATGCCCTTAATGCCATAACAGCTGTTTACTGATCTCAATCTGGCGCCTGCATCCGTAACAGAGAGAGCGAATGCAAGAAGCACAACTGAGGAGAAGATCATTTGTACATTAAATGCCAAATGATAGAACGCCAGCAGAGACAACCATCATTTAACAGGACATCAAAAGCTAAGCAAGAATTAAGCAGGACAATGGTATTGAAATTAGGGATATTCAATATACATCGATGTATCGAATTCACTCGATGTTTATAGTTCGATGCATCGAAACGATTCGATGCTTTGAAAAGGTATTGATTAACTCGATGTATCGATGTTTTATCATAAAACATCGAATCAATGGTAACCAGCTAATCATTGTACATCTATTACTGTTCAGTAGCTCTGATTTAATAAAATTAAAACGTAAATCTTTTTTTTACTGGCGCTAGTTGGCTAATTTGGATATTGACATTGGCAATACTGCGCCAGAGAGAATTTAAAAAAAACTTCGTTTGTTTTGGTTCTGCGTGGGATTTATTGTGAGACAAAAACGTTAAATGTTTTTACTTGTGTCGTAAATGTGCATACTTAACAACATAAAATAGGATTGGATTTGGATATAATATACTCAGAGTAAAATTTCATCATTTCCTCATAAGTTCGATGGACAGGTAAATAAAGTAAGGTTAGGATAACTCACTTAATCTAACTTATGCAAAGCATTCATAATTTATTGGAATAAAAGATATTTTGTTATCTGTATTTCAGCGAGATCATTCGTCAAATTGTACAAATTAAATAGGTTAACAATTTGTCGAATCACTACGCTAAAATTAATACAATCAATACGTAATAACATCTGAATATCATTCAACATATTTTCAACATCTAATTATTTTGTGTCATTCTGTTAATATTACTCGTCAGTCTTGCCACTATTGTCACTCACAATTATTTACTTTTTTAGAAAGGGAGGATTCGTGATGTGATATTATCGATTGATAAATTTATTGACTTCTGCTAATTTACTGTATTTTTTTTTTAGGTTAAGTTGATTACACAAAACGATGGCACCTTCCAAGAAGAGTGGTGTGTGGCAATTTTATGGTAAACCTGAAAGAGATAGTAACTCTGCAAAATGTAGACTTTGTCAAAAAGCTATCAAATCTTGTGGCAATACAACCAACTTAATTGGTCATATAAAAAATATACGTAAGGGTGCTTTTCGGGAGTTCAATATTGGAAGTTCGAAAAAATCCAATATCGATAACGAAACTATACACAAAAAAAGACAATCAGTCCCTAAAGACGCTGACATGCTACCGTCAACGAGCTCAGCTGATATAATAGAATTGACTAAAGAAACTGATAAAATATCTGACTGTTCAAAAGACGACGAAGATCCTGTTCCTAAGGCGCCTAAACGTCAAAAGTCTATTATAACAAGTTTTGAAGAAATTCTCGCTTTTTCGGCGGGTGGTGATAAAACCTTAAAAATAAATAATGCCTTAATTTATATGATATGCAAGGACAATCAACCATTTACAATAGTTGAAAATGAAGTTTTTCGCAATTTGATTAAAGTTGTTGCGCCACATTATAAACTTCCCAATAAGACGACGTTGACTCGATGGGTTGATGATAATACGAAGCATTATCAACAGTCTTCAAAGAAAAGTTATCAAATATTGAAAGCTTTACTCTTACTACTGACATGTGGTCTGAAGCAATGAGCATGAGAAGTTTTTCAGGAATAACAGCACATTTCGGTGTTGGTAATCAATTATTTTCAATAACTCTTGGAGTGTACCAGTCAAGTGAACGTCATACTTCAGAACACATCGCTGAAATGTTGCTTCAAACTTGTACCGAATGGGGTATTGACAAAGATAAAGTTTCGGCTGGAGTGACTGACAACGCAGCCAACATGGTAAAGGCCGTCGATTTGGCTTTTGGAACAAAACACATACCATGTTTTGCACACACTCTGAATTTGGTGGCACAAAATTCTATGCAACAGTGTACTGAGCTGCGAAACTTGATAACTAAAGTCAAAGATATTGTGACATGGTTCAAACAGAGCAATATAGCCAGTAAGGAATTACGTAAAGCAACCCAGAAAGAAACTAAATTGATACAAGAGGCTCCGACCAGATGGAATAGTACATATTATATGATCGAAAGATTTTTGGAGCTTCACACTAATGTTAATAACATAATCATTCGGCATAAAAATGCACCACCGATGCTTACTGCGTCAGAACTATCAAAATTTTTGATCGGTTTTATAAGTTCTGCGACCGATCGAAACTGCAACTAAGGAAGTGTCAGGGATAAGTAATGCACTAGTAGCAACGTAATATCACTTATCCATTTTCTTCTTTTGAAAGTTACAACTCTCAGACTCGAAGAATCTCTTGCTAAAGAATTACAGTCATTGGTCCTTAAAGAGATTGACAAGAGAATGGGTGTTATAGAGAGAGTGACTCCTCTCGCCATAGCCACGATATTAGATCCGAGATTTTAAAAAATCCATTTTCCAGACTCACTTGCTTGCTCTTCAGCTGTGGCGAAAGTCAAAAAATTTGTGAAAACTACAATACAAAATGAGGACGCGGTGGAATCTGATTCTTCAGATCATTCTGACAAACCAGAAGATAACTTTTCTTTATGGTATGATCACCACAAATTGGTACACAAGAACTGGAAAACGGCGAAGTCTGACGATACTATTTCTGACGAGCTGTCTATTTACTTGCGTAGTCCAGTAGGAAAACTCAATGAGAACCCATTGGAAATTTGGAATGATCTGAAAATTCAGCTTCCTAAACTTCATAAAATTGCTTACAAATACTTGACTATGGTGGGAACAACAGTGCCGTCTGAGCGTTTATTTTCTAAAGCAGCACAAATCGTCAATCAGCAACGAAACAGACTGAAAGGGAAACGTTTAAATAAGCTTTTGTTTTTGCAAAGTCAAAAGAACATTGGTTACAAGTCTTATTGTCACACATTGGCATATTTTTTTTTTTTTTTTTTTGTAATAAATGACTACTGCATGATAAGTCTTTCTTTTTTATTTTAGTAACAAGGGTTCCTTAAACACACATACAAAAGGCAAAAAGAAAAGTGCTGTTGTAGGAGTAATCTATAATAAAAAATGTGTTCAGGAGGCCGACTACAGCTTGTGATGCAATGTTAGAAAAAGTACTCGATTTTGAGAAAACATCGATGTTTCTAACCGATGCATCGAACAATATCGATGCACAGCCGCGATGTATTGCATCGAAAAAAACATCGATGTATTTTTAAGTGGACACCCCTAATTGAAATTCAGGATACTATGAATACATCAATTCTCCAAGAAAATTCGACAGAGCGCGTAAAACCAGGAAGTCTGAAATTTTTACTGATACGCCAGAACAAGGAAAATATTAGAAAGCAATATGAGGGGTGTAGGCAAAACTATATACAATTTTGTGAAGGCAAATCTACAACAAATGACAGCAAAGGGAACATGAAAAAATTCAAAAGTAAATTTCATCAGAGAGGGACGAGTTCAACTGTCAAACTGTCTGTTTGCCATTATATGCTGGGAGACCCAGAGAAAAGTGCTACAAAGTGATACAAAGCATCAATTGTATGCTTGTAGACTGACGAAAAATAGGCAGAAGGAAACCACAACTCTAGGTTTTGGATTTATTGGGGAAATCGTTGGAAAACGAAACTTCGAAATGTGTTGTTTTAAGTACCGTTGAAGTACCGTTATTTTTGTAAATTGACTTTATTGTGAAACGCTGGTTGAAGGCTATTAATAAGATATTTGAAGACTGAGTAATGTTATCATACGGTGCCAGAATATTTATAGAAACACAATAAATATAAAACAAAATATGATTGATTGATAGACTGTCATCAGTGCTATGGGTCCTGACATAAACTATTAACGCTATATAATCATGGAATTAAGTTGAAGTTAAATATTTGTTTATTATTTCTCTTTTGTGTGCTACAATCAAGCTCATGTTTACGTGTTTGAACGCAATTCTATCATTCTGAAATCATATAAGCTAGTACGGCCATGTTAATTTTGTCTCTTAATCTACTTGAGAGTATCTGAAAAAGGGTTGTTGGCTGGATTTAATCTCAGTGGTAACGGCGATGGCTTTCAATCTTTACCACATATTTGCTAGACTGGTTATTAATAGGTTGGTAGCAACGCATGCCTTATCAATTAATTAAAATCCTGGGAGGATTTTTAAATGCTGGACATTTCGGGAAGCTGATTTAGTCGCACAGTCGAGAAGTAGGAAGCTTTATTGGGGTTAATTTTGAGGCGCCTGTTTTGCGCGGTTTGGAGGTTGCATTTCCTGAAATGAGCACATCAACACCAAACGGGGGCTTTTTGAATAAACGAGCCAAAATCACCATTTTTAAGACAGCAATTTTATTCTTACCATCAGACTTATGCTTCTGGTGTAACAAGGGTAAAAATAGTAAAAATTTCATGGGGACATTGAAGTAAGTTCCTTTGTTATTTTCGTTTTTTGTGTAGATTAGCAGGGTTTTAGAGAAGTTGATTTTGAATTTTGATTGATAGCAGTTTTGATACAAATTTCCTAGGTCTTTCTCGATATTTGCAATATATAAACAATATATTTTGACGCAGTATATAAACAGAAATCATCTGCAAATAAATAATAAAAAGAAGGCGGACTAAGGCAAGAACCCTGGATTGCACCGGCTTGTATGTTCCGACAGTAGAAAACGAATCCTGTATCTTGATCGAAAATTTTGCAATAATTCATGTAAGGGGTCATGATAATAATTATCATATATATTTATCAATATTGTTTGTTCGGGGAATCAAGTCGAGTCAGTTTGAAGCCTATACCATATAGAGTTAAATGACTTTTCAGTTTTTATAGAAATCACTCCATGAGAAATTTTCTTCTTGATTACGCTTCTTATATCTTTGGCGATAGGGCAGAGTCAGTCCCCAACCAAATATGTAAAACTGAAATCAAATTTGGATGTTAAGAAAGATGATTTGATTGTCTTCGAACTTATTTATCTGCTTGAATGATAGTTTTCCAGCAATTTATCAGACATCGGAAGGAAACTTATTAATCTATAGTGGCAAGGGACTTGTGTGGTTCTGACTGGTTTGTAGTTTGTTGCCAAAAAAATGATATGGGAGAAAAGAACGAAAGCTTTTTGGAAAGGGCTTCCATTGCTATGCCAGGCATATAAATTGGGCTTAGTGTTTTCAGTTTTTGAAGCCACTGGATTTGTTCTCTTGGGTTCTCTTGGCAGGTTAAAATTTGGTCTGTGTGAAATGGGTTTGCAAGTATTTCGGCTTTGCCTTGTGTAGAAAATTCGATGTAACCGCTGTGCTTCTTTAGTGGTGGCGGAACAGGGATTGCATTCGAGTTCACCGAGCATCGAAGTCTAAATCAGGTTGCCTGATTGGTAAATTATACGAAAAAAGCTGTTGTGAAACTGTCAAGATCAGTGTGTCTTTAATTTTTTAAACTTAAACTTTTTAAACTTTAGTGTCTCTAATTTTCTGCCATAGTCTCTTTAGATTCTTTCTCATTTTTATGTGCTCATAAGCATAAGCACCGAATTATATAATTTTGTACTGATATATTTAGGTGGGTGTCAACTCGCAATACTACGTCACCTTGTCATGTGTTGAGTTCCATGAAAGCTTGTATACGCATTGTGTTCAGGATACGGATTGATTGAGAAGAATTGTCATTAATATGTTTCACTCAGCGGATCACTTCTCTGGTAATCCACTCCCTCCCTTCTCACCAGAGTATTCACGAAAAAAATAATTTCCGTAAACCGCCCTATTAGTATCATTGAATGAGTATGTGCTCAGTAGTCGGTTTTCTATGTGTACGTTTGCTTTTATGGAGAATTTAACTGATGAGTAGGAGATGAATTTCCCATAATTTTGATGTCTAGCCAGTGCCTTTATTAGTGAAATATGCAAGCTCATTTGTGCAATTAAAGTAGATATTTCTCTCGATCATGGTGTTGAAAACAGCTCGGCCAATTTTGTTTAATTGTAAACAATTCCATCACTGATTCTTGGCATTTAAGTCATCAAAAGCTAATATCGTGGTCTGTTGGTAGCAAACATTTTGAGGTGTTTTTTTTTTAATTCAATCAAGTTTTCTTTCGCGAGGGTGGTACTTGGATAGTAAAGTGAGTACATTTTTCCGTTAATACCTACTATCATAACGCCTTTATTTCCAATGAAAGAAGATTCGAAAGAAGGTACTAAGTGGTGTTTTTTGAATTAGATGGCCAACGTAACAACGTAACACCAGTTTTACCAATCATATCATTTCTATATTTTATGTAACTTGTGTGAAAGCTTATCGCGCGTTCGTTGACAAAAATTCTTATTAATTGCAAATATATTTTTTTCTTCATTTTCGGTAAATTTGAATGCGTTTAAATGCTTATTCTTATGTTTTAAGTATTCTAAAAAATATTTTAAGATTTTTAAGAGTAAATAAAATTAAAAGCTAGCTTGACGCCTACATTGATTTGTTTCACTTTGGATTTACACTTCCAAAGATTTTCAATGAGCTTGTGAGAGAGTCTTAATTTCATCACGTTTGAAAGGCTTGAAAAACAAAACTATAAACGATACAACCCAAATCGTCGCCAAAATACCCAACCTACGCTACTTGCAAGGATACTTTGAGACGGACTTCCCCGCATTATTTTCAGGCACAACCCATCCTATTCTAGGGCCATTATCCTATTGATTCTTATAATGTCTTATTATCTTTCATGCATCAATTTATAACCCCGTTCCGATATAGCATCGCTTTATAAGCTTCGATTCAGCAGATACATGAAAAAGTCAATAGCTGCAATTATTCTCAATTATTCAATTATAGCAAGCCAAAGTCTGCCTGATTCTAACTAAACACACTGCGTAGATTCATTTAGAGCGTAGTAAGATGACATCAACTAACACCTAATTGATTTAGCATTGCAAAAAGTAATTCTTCAAATAAATAAACTGCGCTGAACATCAGAACCAAAACAATTCACAGCCATTTCCTTTGTCGCTTAGTTTCCGTTCATTGAACATCAGCTTCGAAAATTGGTAAATTATAGCGTTGCCGTCTGGCCATCATTGCCAAACTCGGTCAATTCGCAATGCCAGCGTCCAACGAAACTCATTGTTATTATGCTTGAATTTTTATAGATATTTATTAAGGTATTATCTGCGGATGGATAGGTAAAAGATACATATTCAGCATGTGAGAAGCGAACAGACACTGCTTCAAACAATGTTTAGTATGCGACCAGCTAGTGGTGGGATTGTTTGAAAAAATTTATATAATGAGTAGTCAGGTGCCAGATATGTCAGTCATGCAGGTTTATTGTCACATCCATTAGCATATTTTAATTCACGACTAGATTGAAAACATTAAAAATAGCTCCACAAATCCGTGTAACATTTCAGAATTCAGCAATGAGGTTGGTACACTTACGCTTGCACCTTGAAAGTTTTCTATCAACAAATGGCCATTGCCTGATCAAGAAACAATAGCGGAATTCACTCTGCATTGTTTGCTTTATATAATAATTAATTACCATTTGTTTATAGCGACAGAATCCGATTTGTAGTTTTTCATCTAGTTATGAATTGGTTCTTTGTTGATGTTGTTCTAGAGTGGGATGTATTCACCCAAATGTAAAAATTCTAATCCTCGACACCATGCCCAAAACTTAAGATTCGAAAAAAATCAACACCATCCTACTTTATCTTTGCTAGCTACTCAGTTTAATGGATCTCAATGATTTCAGGCAAGAATCTGGTAAACGCCTAAATACAGGTGAATTCTAAATAGACAGCCGGAAATCTTTTCTCCTGTTCTCGTAGCAAAGATATTTTGATCTTCTATTTAATAATAATTAATAATATATAATTAAAATAATTTATATTAATAATAGTTTTTCAATAATTAATAATAATAATTTTTTCAAAAATAAATTACAACGAATAAGCACTCAAGTATAAAGGCATTTACAAGGATAATTGTATTTGCAAAGTAAGGATAATCAACTATGTCTGCTTAGCTTTATTCGAAATTTGATTACGATAAATTGTGTAGGGTAGGGCAGGACTAGACGAGCAAAAAGGGAAATTCCAGTATTCCGTAGTATCCAAACTTAGCAAAAGAAAACTTCCACAGGTTCCTCAATCACTCAAGACTTAGATGATGTTGCAAGGCTGTCAAACACGAAGGAAAATATGTAAATTCTACCATCAAATAGTTAGGTCCCAAACGGATGGTTTGCTAAGATTTTTGCTAAAAATTAGAGTCTAAAATCGATAATTGATCAATGTGTTATGCAGTAATTATTTAAGTATCTTCATCTTCGCAAGAGGTTTGTTTAAAAAAAAAGACTTTTCAAAAATGGCATCTATTTTGTATGGATTTTCAAAAAAAAGACATTCGTTGTCTTAGTTACGAGTGTGCTATTGGCTCAGCATTAAAATTCAAATTTCCTGGTTCGCATGCACGATAGCGAGCTGGAAACGATTGGGTTACGATGTTATATACACAGTCGTGCCATAAGTTCTGTCCCTCTTATAAGGGCGTCATGAAAAAATATTTTAAGTAGTGCTGTTTAGTTTGTTTAGATGATAAAGCTGTAGAAATTCGTTGAGTATTACAAACAAGTCATTTCAACACAATACGTCTAACAGTAAACATGGAGTGGGGTATTAAAGAGAATCGTATTGCAGTGATCGCGTTACACAAGTGTAAGAAAACACCTAAGGAGATTTTCGACATCTTAAAACCTTTAAAAATAACTTCAAAATTTGTTTATCGCTCTATAAAGCGATACAATGAGACGTCCTCTTCCGATGACAGACCAAGAAGTGGTCGCCCACGTGTCACAAGAACGAAAGCAGCCATTAAAGCTGTAGCTGAGAGAATTCGCAGAAATCCTCTCCGCAAGCAAAAAATCATGGCACGGGAGATGAAAATCCCGCGACGGCCCATGTCTCGCATCATAAAGGAAGACCTTGGGCTTGGTGCTTATCGAAGAACTACCGGTCAGCGTTTGACAGCGGCTTTACGTCACATCAGGGCAACAAGATCAAAAAAGTTATTCGAACGACACGCAAGTGGTAGTTACCGCCAAATTCTGTTTACGGATGAAAAAATTTTCACTGTGGAAGAGAAATTTAATCGCCAAAATGACAGAGTTTACGCTCACAGCTCTCGAGAAGCTGCTTAGAAAATTTCAAAAGTAGAAAGAGGACATCACCCAGAATCTGTGATGCTTTGGTGGGGAGTGGCGTACGATGGCGTTACTCGCTTGCATTTCTGTGAACAGAGGGTCAAAACTCGGGCAGCTAATTACCAAAATGACATTTTAGAACAGGTAGTTAAGCCTTTAAGTGACACCATGTTCGCGAGAAAGCACTGGATATTTCAGCAAGATTTAGCACCCGCACACAAGGCTAAGACAACACAGAGCTGGCTGGCAGCTAATTTACCGGAGTTTATTGCTGCTGAAGATTGGCCTTCGGGAAGCCCAGACCTAAACCCTTTGGATTACCGTTTATGGAACATTTTAGAGGAGAGGGCCTGCGCTAAACCTCATCGAAATATTGAGGCATTTAAAACTGATTTCGTGAAAACAGCAGCCTCGATACCTTTAGAAGTGGTTCGTGCAGCGATAGACGAGTGGCCGGACCGTTTAAAAAAGTGTGTGAAAGCAAAAGGTGGACATTTTGAATAATTTTTATATTTTTACAATTGTTTAGTAATTGTTAAATAAAATCACCACACATCCTTGTATTTTATTCATTTTGCCTTTAAATTAGACGCATTTACATTAGGGACAGAATTTATGGCATGACTGTGTATACAAAAATTTAGACGAAGCTATCTTTTCGAATAACAGAAGCCACTCATTTTGGCAGAGCAAAAATTTGAAATTTTTTTTGACAAATTAGCTGAATTAATGGATAAATAATATGGATTCAGTGTGTCGGATATATGAAACGTATCGTCATGCCATGACTTCTGGAGGGCAAAGGACTAATGTTTCATTAGTCACTGCTGTATCAGCTGATGGAAACACAGTTCTCTTTAATTGTCTTTTCAAGGAATAAATGTATAAGCCTCTTTCTAAATGGCGATCCAACGGGTGCCAACGAACGAGTTCCAGAAAGAGAATTCTTTCTGTTTATGCAGCGTTTATAAAACATGGAAAACCGATCTGGAAGCACAGTTTTTTGCTAAGATCAAATCATCATTCATATAATTCAATCAGTTGCAGCCATTGAATTCATTGGACCATTCAAAAAGTATACGTATACAAAAGAAATATGGTGGCGCAATAACCCAGGCAATACTTTTCTGACAAAGAGAGGTATCGCTGATCATGACCGTTCGCTCAAAACAATAAGAATAAGAGGGTTGCTCAAATAACAGAGACATTTGGTAAAATATACTCTTAATTTATTTTAGGCTAATACTCCTTTCCTGCTACATCTCTTGATCTCTGAATGCTATCACTTCTTCCTCATCTGCAAAATTTTTGCATATAAAATATTCCTTTACGCGGGGAAATGAATAAAAATTCCTAGGTTGTCGACGATTTCGAAGTCAGCATCCCAGATTTCTAAGATAGCAACTGCAAACTAGTGTGCCGATGCGTTTTCTTCACGGAAAATGTGAGTTTAATATGAGTTTTTCTCTGCGTTTTTTTTAAATTTCCTGACTTACGTTTTTATTTATTCTGCGTACACACTAACTGTCATAGTCATCAAAGTAGCCAATGATCAAAGTATTCAATCATTACAACTCGTTGGCTGTCCCGAAAAAGTGCCAATGATCTTACCAGCAGACGATTTATACCTTGACTTTTTTTGGGATCCGAGATGACGGTTATTGCCATGGTACTCAATGTTCTTTTGTTTCAGGATAGTAATAGTGAATCCATGTTTCAGCTACTATCATAAATCGAGCTTAAAAGCGATCAGGATCCTGTTGAAACAATCCTCCTTTAAATCATAAGTTGCTCTCCATTCTCATTCCCAAATTACCATTATGTACACTTCCTATCGAAACCTTTAACTCTTCAGCAATAAAACACACTGTCACGCGACGACCTCCCAATAAAATTTTTCAAATGTTTTAACCATTTCTCACGGTCCTAAGAACGTGAGTATGTCACGGTTTTTAAAAATCAAAACGTTTGTAAAGAGATAAATTTCTTATCCATCATTATATCGCCATATAACGTATACATATCAAGCCAATAAAACTCATTGTTAAGAGTGTGTGATCGAACAAATAAAAAATTGCTCAACAAGCCGCACCCAATCATAATATTAAGATTGAATAATTAAGGGTGGCGAGGTAGAATGCAACAAAACAACGCACGCCGCAGTGTTTGTTTGAGAAACAGCTTGCATAAGTTAATACTTCATGTGTAAACCCATCACTGTGAAGATCCTTAAATTTTGAAAAATTCAAACATTACTCGCTGACATCATTTATTCTTTCGGAAAGTAGTTTCATATTTATTTGCTAGACACGACATTCAATGTTTCATTCAATCTTTCACATATACGAATTATCCTTGAGCGCCACAGACAAATCTTTACTGAAGTAGACTTGACTAAATGACCAAATTCACTTATTTGGCCCATCTAAGGTTCATTTAACTTATGACTAGGCACATCAATATCTTATTTCAATATCGAACATGAATTTTAAATTATAAGATTAAATTTTTGAATTCAATCGAAAATTTCAAAATAGTAATTTGACGAATCTAAAACTACTTCTAGTGCGTTTATCCTTGATTATTTCCAAGTTGATGATTATATATGGCACAATCGTTAAAGCAACTAGTACGTTTGAAGTAATATAGGGAATGGGAATAAGTTCCCGTCGTTTTTTCGACAAAATTATTAGTTTATTTCAACATGAATGAATATAGTCACATCATTCAAAGTATGCACCATTTGAAGCTATGACCCTCTCCCATCTTTCTGGTAGTAGATGGATTTCTTGGGGGAAATATCCCCATTCTTCGAATCGATCCAGCCATCGAGCCATTTTTGATGCCTTCATTGCATGGAGCGCCCATTGCATGGAGCGGAACAAATGGAAATCCGAAAGTGCAATATCTGATGAATACGGTGGCTGGGGCAAAATTTACCAATTCACCCCTTGCAAATATTTTTGACAGGCGTGACTACGTGTTGCCTTGCGCTGTCATGCAGCAAAATCAGCTTGTTATGTCTGTCATTTCATCCTGACCGTTTATACTTCAGAGCTCGATTCAGATGGACGAGGTGTCTACGGTACACATTCCCAGTGATTGTTTCACATGGTTTAAGGAGTTCATAATATATGATTGACATTTCTCATCCCCTGTCACAATTTGATGCATGAATTCCTTTCCTTTTTTGTAGTTGAAGAAGCATCTCGCACGTCACCATACGCCGTTCAACGTCCCTCTCTCTCTCTCTGTTGATGCGGCACCCAAGTTAAAGCTTTTTGAATCATTCCCATGGCATGAAAGCGCTTACTGATGGTAGATTTGTAAATATTTAACTCTTGCGACAATTCTTCTAGGCTTCGCAGTAGTGTAGTGTCAATAGTGTAGTGAATCTTCAAACTTTTTCGGTGCCCCCTCACGGTCTTTATCAGTCAAGTCAAAATGACCGTTTTTAAAACGCCGAAATCACTCCCTGCAAGTCGTCTCAGATGGAGCATGATCACCGTAAACATAAACATAATGAAATAATGAACTAAGAGATCCCGCAAATGCAGCGTTTTCGGGATGAAAGTCAAAATTTTAAACACGCGAATAAACGGTGTTCACGCTTTGAAGGAATGTTGACTACTCCGTTCGTGAGCTTACGCATACAAATTACAATTCGAAGAACACTACCACAGCAGACATTAAAATAGTATCTGTAAGGACATATGTCTACCAACGGCGGGAATTTATTCCCATACCCAATATTTATTTATCGCGAAGGCTTTCCAAAAAATATCGTTTCTAATATAAAAGACAACGGACGTTTACAATTATTACAAAAAAAGTATTAATTAAACAAAGAAGGTCCTGAATGATTCTTTTTCAACTCATAATCCCAGCAATGAGTCACAGTAAAAAAAATTCAGATTTCTGATAGAACGTTGACGATTTTGCTCCTTCTTCTCAGGAAATACTGGGAATTGAAGCAATTATTTCATATATAATAGTGATCCTTACTCGAATTCTGTGAGAATGAAATACCAATCTTTAGCAGCTCATATAACGATCCATTCTATAAAATTGACGTTTTATACTTAAAAGCCAAGTAGGATATGTTTCATGAGTTTCTCTAGCCGAGATCTAAGGATTCCCGAGGCATTATAAGAATGACTGTCTTTTATGTCTATCATAATATTTGCGTTCTATTAAATTCCTTGTAAATATATTATGGACCATCCAAGATCTTCTTGATCGCTCTATTTCAGAAAGAACGCTTTTTTGCTAATCAAGATTGTCTCTTAAAAAATGGAACCAGAAAATAACCATATAGGAATTCTGTTTTCGAAGCTAAGCTTTCCAGGAAGAGATTCCAGTTTTAATTTTTTGCAGGCCTGAGAATTGCATTTGACCGAAAACAAGGAGATTGAAATTCTCCGACCTTAACCTAGATACTTCAAGCGCTTTATTCGTAGCACTCCTTTAGTGAAATATCTTCATCAGGTAACACGGTAGTACCGTTATATCGGCAGTTAGTCGTTTGGCAAAGTTCTTCAATACAATGGAACTCGCTGGTGCTTCTTATTTAAGGATTCTATTGGCTGTTGCTGTTTCTTTTAGCTTTTCACGGAGAATAACTGCATGCTCCTCACAGTTCAGGATTTTTAATAGAAAGAACAAGATGTTTCTTTTGCGAAACGCGTAGGAAGTGAGACCAACCTAAAGAGCTTTCTGGGAATTTCAGAAATCGCATTGACTTGTTTTAATTTTTCTTGGAAGCGTATTTGTTAATTTGCTAACATGGTTTTTCTTTGTATCTAAATTTGAAACCAATCTTTAAAAATGTGTACTTCTGTTGTTTTACTTTGTTGTATAGTTTAATTGACTTGTTTCATTCCAAGACTCCACTCAACAATACGTAAAAATTTTCGCATGCATTAACGCAGTACATACTTAATATTTATTCGGTTGCTTCTGGTCGTGAAACGGACTTCTTTAGTTTCTCCTCTTACCTCTTTGTCATCAGTTACACCTCTTGAACTTCTTTTTTCGAAATTTTCGTGTCCATTTGTAGACAAGAGTTTTTAACAATGTCTTTCAAACAGAAAATTTCGTGTATAAACTCATTTTTCTTTTGTATTTTTCAAAAGATTGGTTTTTGGTCCTCAATTATTCATTCATTCGTTGAAAGGCGGTCCATCAACTAACTTTTTGACTGATATTTTAAGAGTTTATTTAATATTTTATTTAATCTAATATTAACCTGATTTTTGTTTAACGTGACTTCGATGCCCCGATCCTTTTAAGTTTAAATAGTTATAACTCATTAGTTTGGTCTGCCCCATGTGAACATTCTGTCCTTTTCGACCTGCTTTATTCAAAGGGCTAACTGGTCTTTTAAATAATTTAAATTTTACACGTTATTTAATTTATTCAATTTCTATATTTTGTCCATGTTAATAAAAAATTGCCGATCGGCTTATCCAGAATCTGTGACCACTTTGGAGTTCTCAAACAAGACAATTCGGAAAATCGTAGAATGAAAGTTTTCATATAAATATTCAAGCATTATCTTCTCCCTTTTCTTTCCCATTTTTGGTTTGTTAGTTATTAAAGACCAAGCAAGGTGGCTAAGTTTACATCGATACTTGAAACGTTGCCCTTCCGAGGAATAATGACATTTTAATCTATGGTTTTTATGTCAAATGTTCTTCAACATACCCAAAAACATGCAAAATTTTTCAGCTTTATCAAAGACAAGCAAGAACATGACATTATCCTTACAAGATTTTATAGACAGAACGCGTGATGAGAGAACGGAAAAATTCGAATACGTATAAATTTCCTAATAGTGTTATTTAAAGACTACATTCGCAGGTTACAGCGTTCAATACTGTGTTGCCCTAGCAGTTTAAGCAAGCAGTTGTCTTACGTTGATGGTTCAAGATATGTTGTTGTTTTCTCACTTTAGCGGTCAACTGTCAAGAATTTCAAATGTCATTATCATTGAGTATGTTGAATGATTTAAAGATTTGTGACAACCCGCTGCTTACGAATTCGACAGGGTACCTAATTTAAAGGACACTCAAATTGAGCCCATTTTTAGGGCTGAGCTCCCCTCATAAATGCCTAATTTTGCTCTAAATTTCCTCTTTAAGTAAACTTGTTTCGAAATTGGAGCTACAGGAATGAATACTTTGTACACCACACAATTTTCTGAAAACCATACCAACTAAATCGGAGCAGTAAGTTGAAAAATTTGAGTTGAATTTGATCCGCATTGCGGCATTCGGGGCACGCCTCCCATAAAAATGTAATTCAAAAAGTCTCAGTACATACCAGCCCAATTATATGGACTACTTTGTAGTCTAATTAATGGTAAAATTCACATAGAAATGGAACTTGATAGTTTCTATGATGTCTGCACTGTTTTTTTCGAGATACTAGAAGGTTTTACGAAAAGTATCATCGGTATTTTTAAATGTATTGTTATGGAACCGCAACAGTTCACTAGAAAGCTTGAGTTGTGAGGTGTGTTGGAGCCACTTTCTTAGTAAATTGGAGCCACAATTTACCAAGACTTAAGATGGACAAGAAGGAGATTTGGTTTCATCTACTCTTCACCTTGAGAATTTCCCCTTAGGTAACTATCATAGCTAGGCGATGCTCTGTCACTATCATCAGTGGAATTCAAACCGGGCACCAATTGCACCAAAGGTCAATACTTTTCCACACCATTCGGGCGATTTGCCTGACATCGGTTTTTCGAAATTGCATAACCTGAACTCAACGTTTTCAAGAATAAAGATTTATTTTGATTGACTTTCAGATTAGCGTGCTCCAGTTGAGAGTATAGGCAAGAAGTTTAGTCAGCACTCGTTTTCCACTTTTTCAGAATGATTTTCCAGTCATACATACTACGGTCATTAGTGGGACCTTAGCCCAGCTTTTGGTGCAGAGAGAGTGAATACACTTACAACTACACCATCCGAAAAGACAATGGTATAAGCATTTTTTCTTTCGTTTTAAATGTGCCGAACCAGCGACTAGTTGCAATGCTTTAAAAATAAAGGATTTCGAAAACCAACTTGAAAAATTTGAATGGGAAGTCCTGCCTGATCTGCCGTATTCACCAGACTTAGTGTCTCCCATATTAATAATACTGTTCGACGGCACATGATCTGGTTGAGCGACGCTCTAATTCTTATGAATATACAATACTATGGTTCGTTTTTAAGACGTGGGACTTATATGCAACTATAGAGATTGGAAAATGCAGTTGACGACAGGCAATAATTTTGCTGTCATGGATTTTACCACGGCAAATAAAGCGTGTGGTATCAAAACAAAAAACAACAAAACTCCCTATGCATATACACTGACTGAAAAAAGTATTGGCACAGCCTCTATGTTCAGGTACGAAATCCTCTAAAGCTAGTAAATGGATATATTTTAGCTCGAGTTTTCTTGATTTATTTTATTAGATTTATTGCGCATATTTTACAAAAAAAAAAATTATCTGGTATCGGTATTTTCATATGAAGGAAAATCGATTGTAGTTAAAAGCACCCGATTTTTCTTCGAAAAAAGTATTGGCACAACCCTTATATTTTATCCCTTACTTCCTCCATAATTATTAATCAAGGTTGCATTTGCTGTTAGAAAGAAGGTAATTCTTTATTTGACAGGTTAGTTAAAATTAAGCAGTTCAGTTAAAGTTAATTCTTTGCAAGTGCTGGTTAGCAAAACTAGTCATGGGGCGCAAAAATTATTCAAGCTTCAATTATTCAAAATTATTCAATTATTCAAGTATTCAAGCGGGAAATCCTTTAGTGAAATAGGCGAAATTGTTGACAGGAGCCGATTTACTGTTCGGAGTATTGTCAATCGCTTTCAAGGCGAGTTAACTTTTGCAAGTCGTGAACGAAGTGGACGACCGAGAAAACTTTTGGATAAGGAACGAAAAAGTGTTGTGAGACTTGTGAAGAAAAATCCGAAAATAACATCTTCAGAAATAGTCGCACCAGTCAAAGCTGATTTTAACAGAGATGTCACTTCCAGAACTATTCAAAATGTCCTTCATGAGTCTGGATACAAATCGAGAGTTCGAAGGAAAAAACCCTTCATAAATCACACCAACAGACGAATGAGAATTGAATTCGCAAAAGAATTTTTGAACCAGAATATGGAATTCTGGAATAAAGTGATATTTTCCGACGAAAGCGACATTTTTCAACATTCAAAATTTTTCGTTGTGACGGCTGAATATCAGTGTGGCGTAAGCCCAACACCAAATTCAATAAAGAAAACATGTTACCCACTGTAAAACATGGTGGTGGCGGGGTGATGGTGTAGGGTTGTATGGCAGGTAGTGGTACTGGAGAGCTTGTGTTTATTGACAGGATTTTAAAAAATAACCTCAATAAAAGCGCCCAAAAGTTGGGTCTTCAAGGTGATTTTTATTTTCAGCCCGACAATGACCCGAAACACACTGCCCACATAGTAAAAGAATGGGTTTTATACAATACTCCCCATACATTAAACACTCCTCCGCAATCCCCTGATTTGAATCCCATAGAGCACTTGTGGGATGAACTGAAAAAAGGAATTAGAAAGCACCATGTTACAAATAGGACTCAACTCAATAAAATAAGGCCAGAAGTCACATAAAATTTTGTATCATCAATGGCCAATAGACTAAAAGAGGTCATCAAACGTAAAGGTTTACCAACTCACTACTAAATTTCCTTAATAAAAAAAAAACACATTTAAGTGTTTGAAAATAATATAAATGCGCCAATAATTTTTTCTTTCAAAAAGTGGAGTATAATTAATTTTCATTATGTTTATATCATAATCATTGCAAAAGATGTCAAAAATTTATGTTATTAGTGAGATAATAAACTAGCATTTTGAAAGCGAATTGATTTTTTCATGGCGATTATCAAATTCCCGTTCTGGAAGCCTTTATTTATTGAAACACTAGCTGTGCCAATACTATTTTCGGATAGTGTATATTTTTTTCAATGTCCTGATTTAATCTCTAATGTACGCGATTCAAAAAAATATGATTACTTTGATATTTTAGGGCAAGAAATATGAGAAATTGTCCTAGTCCGTCAATCACAGTAATTATTAAAATACAACACGGGTGGAATTTTTTAAGAACAGGTTGCTGAATTCGGGATTCTTGATTTATTAAAAACGTATGAGGCTACGATTTCAGGAGCTGAGATAAAAGCTTTTTTGAAAGAACTAGAAAGAATTTTTTCGTAAAGTAGTGTTCAATATAAGAATTGCCGATTACAATAACTCCGATCATGGCCAATATTTGACTATTTTCCATTCTCGCCTTCATCCAAGATCTCGTGAATTTAATGATTTAATTTTAAAAATTATTCCTTCCTTCAATGCAAATGTTGAATATTGGGAATTTATATATTGGGTGTCAATCAAGTGAATTACCAATCCCAGTCCTAAAGTATATTGGGTACCACATGCGTCAACATTTTGTTGTCGAGAGAAGAGGATTTCGATTGAAAATTGGCATTGAATTCCTAATTGCAGTATATTTCCTTATTTACTCATTTGAAAAGAACTAGTATCTCGAAGGTAGATGGTCGAACGGAAGGATTAACAATAAATTTAGAAATTAACCAATGTCACAATCATGAAATAAAATTAATCGCCATAAAACGTATTGTATTACATTAAAAATAACGAAAATATATGAATAAAATATATAAAACTAAAAATTCAGTTTTTTTAAGACTTTAACTAATAATCATTCCTTAGTGATTGATTTATTTGATTGTAATGCACCTCAATAGCTTATCGATTAGACCAAGGACATTCGGAAGTACTAGTATGAATTATTGCTATGAATTATTATTATGAATTATTGCAAAGACTTTTTGGATGAACTTTGAAATAACTCTTTCACATTGTCGTACTACGTCAACTCAATAAATAGAAAGCAAGTACATTGGATAGCAAAGGATAAAAATTTCTATATTTTATATAATTTTGAATTTTAATTTTCTCATTAAAAAAACCTGCAAGTTTGTCACCGCTATATTCCAGTAATAACAAACATACTCCCATTGATTATCTTTCAGTACAACTATTAAGATAATACACCAAAGGCTAAAGTGTTGCGCTTCAAATGCTTTAAACAAATGCAAAGATACATTTCCATTTATAAAATTGAAATTCAATGGCATCCCTACGGGCTGCACTAATTATATTCGCACTACGCTCCCGCACTTTCCACTTCTGAATGCAAATTCTCCAAAACATTACATTAATAAAGTATTTTAAAAGTAACCTTCATCGTTCGTAGGGTGGTAGTTTCACCCTTTCTTATCTAGGTTACTAGAGCAAATATCCCTGGGCGAATACGTTATGTTCACTCATGTGAAAGGCTCTGCCATGCACAGACTCAACCGAATAAAACAGATGCAATGTCCTGATCATATGCTAGAGACAAAATTGTGTTAGAAAGAAAATAGTACTACCGCATATCTCCAAGACATCTTTTAAGGATTCCTGTTCCACGTCTGTCGCACGCTCTGATAATTGCACTTGGCTGTTTGTAAACAAGGATTAGCACAATGGATTTTCACACAAATCGACTCCCGTACGTATCACGTATTGTTCTTGGAATATCACAGATCAGTCCGCGTATACGATTTGATGTATGAAGATATGTGGAGATTCGCGTGCTAGTGAGACACGCTTTGTACTTTTCTGAAGATGGCAAATCACATCTAGAAGCAAGAAAAACAGAAATAAATTCTCCCAAGAACAACCCGCTTTCCCGAACCGTACGGTAGACAATTAGCGACTGTCGGCGAATTTCCCACTTGGTAGGTTGCTTCGATGAAAACGAAAAGTAAGTGGATATACATATGCATATTTACAAGTATTTTTTCGAATTTGATTCATACGAATAGTATTCGTGCGCAATTGTGTTGGTTGTTTCAGAAAGATTGAGCTGTTTCAGTAATCACACACGTCAGGGTTGCAGTAAAGCAAGGTATTAATCAGCTATTCGATATATGATTTCAGATATATGTTCGTGAGTAACGATTTTATAACCGGCAAACTAATCCCTAATGAAGTTTTCAAATTCTTAAATTGCTTTTGTATAGTTTTTCATTGTATCCTTTTTTGACATGTATTGTATGCATCATCCTTTTTGAACATTCGTTGGTATTCGTATGCCCACTATTATTTTCGATTATTTCAAAAATAAATGCCTGGAAAGAATAAGTATCAGAATTTTTAAATATCCTTCCTAGGGAAATTAAACTGTGTGGAAATAATTCCACGCAGTCAGATGGTGAGTTTAGCAAGCAGCAGTGTCATGTCAAAAACAGTCGGAAGACGACCCCTCCTCCTATCAGAGACGGGGATACATTGAGTTCGTGCAAACGTTTTCCTTGATTTTCCTTGACCTGTCAACCATAAATCCCTGGTCCCATTTCAGCAACAGGTAGCATTTTGGAAATCTCATTATTGTGACTATGAACACAGACTGCTTGCATTTGAATTGCATTTACATCTTAGGAAGCCCTTTCAATAATAATTAGCCATTGCATCAATGTTTGCTACTCTCCAGATGTATGAAAAGAAGTGGTAATAGTGACATTGCGAAAAAACGGAGATTTGCTACCAACCCAGCTTCCTGCAAGCCTATCCCTCTTTTATCTCAATCCATGCGACAGCAAAGAAGAAATTGGTATCGATAAGAGGCAATTTCGCCGATAACATCACTAGCTGAATACACCATATACTACATATGGGTTTCGCAAAAACACCACAACGACAACGGGTGCCATTGATCTACAAAAGCTTTTAACTCGATGTGAACGTCAAGGCTGATATATAAAATGACAAACCTAGGATATACACATAACATGTGTAGACTTTTAGTCAACTACCAAAGTGGAAGGAGGTTGAATACAACAACATACTTTCAGAAAACGTCAACCTAGAAGCCGGAGTACCATGGGGATCAATACTGGGTCCACTTCTTTTCAATGGATGACAAAGTTCCCAAACCACATGCATAGGAAAGTTAAAACTGTAATATATGCTGTTGACAGGGTGATGCACTCGCTTTCAACCAAAACGCAAGTAAGAAATATAAATGGTTTTCTCAAACTTGTAGCAAAAGTTTATAAAATATTGGTAACAATCACTACAACAAAGTTGAAAACAGTTAAAAGTATCAAACCACCTGAAATACTTGGCCAACATACTAACATACAAGTGGAGTCCTAGACAACATTAGACAGCCTAGTAAGGTGCGGGAAATTTCCCATGAGAAGAGTAGAATAAATCGTAAAAATCAGGGACCTTCCACGCAACGAAATTAATGTCTATGAACAGCTTATAAGTCCAATAGTGACATATGGGTATGAAGCTTGATGCAATACCGTGTCAAACCGAATGAACGCCCCATACATAATAATCCAAAGGATTAAGGTCTGGGGAGCTAGGTGGCCATAGGTTCGGTGTTATGTGGTCATGAAAATTTTCGGCCATCCAATCTTGTGTCGCCATCGTTTTATGTGAAGGAGCAGAGTCTTGTTGAAAAATGTATGGTCTGCCTCCACTTACATTGTCTATCCAGGGTTTCCCTACCACTACCACTACCACTACTCTCCAAAACCTCGATGTATGCAGCAGAGTTCACTCGAAGTCCTTGAGTAAAAAAGTGTGGTGGCATAACATGTCCTTCGTTACTGACAACGCCTAAAACCATAACAGTGGCTGGAAATTTTGTGTGCATAGCAACAGGAACCTCCGTAGAATTTGAACATAGCCATCTGTCATTTCTGCGATTGGTCTTTTGATCTTGGTCAAAATTTTTTTCGTCGGAAAAAAACCATAACATTTTCGGCGCCTCAGGATGTTTGATTTTGTTTAAAAGACGTTTTGATCGGAGAACTCTCTGCTCCCGTGTTCGTTCCGACATGAACTGTCCTCTACGCATCACGTAAGACTTATACCGAAGGTCTTCTTGGACAACTCTACGAATAAGGTGCTCAGAAACATGAAGCTCACTCGGAAGGACCCTCATTGACTTTGAAGGGTCCTCGTCTATGATCGTTTGCACTTGCTCTAAAAATTCTGCAGATCGGACAGTGTCAGAACGTTGTTCGTGATTTTTGCGTTTTGCAACCGATTCTGTATCACCTCCTGATGCTTCCAATTCACGGCGAACCTTATGCACGAATGAACGGGCGCAATTAAGAAAATTAGAGATCTCTAAATCTGTATGGTTCGCACATATAGCGACGATGACAGCATGTCTCTTCATTTCTTGAGTGATGTTGTAGTCCGCCATTTCTTATCTGAAAAGGAAAAAAAATAAAAAAAAAATTCGCGAAGTTATAGTCACATTTATGCATGTCCTTGAATACCGTACGCACCCTGTAGTATATACGTGTAGAAGAATAAAGACAACTATAAACAACTACTAAATTATAGATAGATATTGAGAGACAAAAGAAAAATATAAATATAAAGATATACATAACATCTCGTACGGCACCCAATTTCCTAGTTTCTGAATCATTCCCATGACTTTCAGGCGTTTTGAAATGGCTTGTTGCGTCACTCCTAATGATCCTACCAATTTTTGATGCGATTGCCACGAGTCTTGATCATGTAATGTCTCCAATTATGCATCAAAAATCTTCTCTCTTCCACAGCCATGCTGGTCTTCGACATCAAAATCACCGTTCTTGAAGCGTTGAAACCACTCACTTTCACTTATATACGTTGCTGTATTATATAGGGTTTTGAGAGCATTCAATTAGCCTCAGCCGCAGATTTCTTCATGATAAAGCAGAAAATTCAAACCTCCCGCTAATGACGAGAATTTGACTCGTAAGCTGACATGTTTAATCGAGAATAACTTTATGATGCAGAAACAAATCGACTAATATTTCGATGGCGTTATGTTTGCAAATACCTAAGCTTATTGTATGACATCTACGATCTATTTATTTCGACTACCATTTACCGCTACAGCCATCTATTGAAAAACGGCGGAAGTAAGGTTGTACACCTAATATATATACGAATTTCTCTTAAGAATCGCCTAAACTTAATTATTTTATTCGAAAATTTATTGTTTTTTTGAAGGGTGGAAGTAAGCTGATAAAGTGAATATTAGGCACTGTAGAGTGTACGACTGCACGATTTACAACAACGCACCACCATGCGGAGGCTTAACGGAATATAGGCGGAATTCGTCGAGAAAATATGCTAACAGAACGAGCATATCAACGGCGGTTTCGTAACGAAGAAAAGCAGTTTGTAGATCAGTCGCGATCAGGCCGGCCCAAGGAGGTGACAGATGCTGATCTATTGAAAATTATGCGAGGATGTGATGAGATGCACATAGTAGGATCACCGAATTGGTTCTAGGTGCAAAGAACTACTATAGAGAGAAGAACCCATGGGCTAGAATATGTGGTAAAGTTGGACGCTTGGGTACCCCACGACCATCCGCAAATAAGCAAGGAATGCAGGATTGCCCGCTGTGTTTCGGAACTTTCCCATCAAATTAATAAGAGTCGTTACTGGAAATTAGAAGTGGGATCTGTACAACCTGTATAACTTTTCTGTATAAGGTGAAAAGCCGGACACTTCAAAACCAGGCTTGCATTCGCGATCCTGGCTGCAGATCTTATTACTGTTCGGTGGCATTCAGGAGGAATCATTTATTGGGAGCTTCTGGAATGAAATTGAACGTTAAATGTGGACATGTACTGTCAGCAATTAGAGCGGTTTCAACAAGCAATGCGTGGTAAGCATCCTAAATTAATCAATCATTGTGAAGTCATCTTTCACCAGGATACTACGAGATCCCACACAGTTGCACGTACTCAGGGCGAATTGGAGACTGTTTGAGAACGTTTACCTCACCCACGATTTATTCTCCCGATCTTGCTTCAAGAGATTATCGATTTTTTCGGTTCCCATACAAATATCTGCAGGAAAGGGAATTCATTAACCAAGCAAAAGTTAGCTTTTGATCAAGAAAACATTTTGAAAAGGTTGACCTCCAGCAACTACTTTTTAACATCCCTGGTTTTCATATTTATGTGGCATTCTAGACACACGTGAAAACCATAAGATACTAACCTTTTTGAGTGTTATTAGTTGATTGAAAGCTATTTTAAAATACCAGGAAATATCAGGAACGAGCAGATTATCCCGTGCTAATTTGCTTTTAATTTAAAAAAAATAATTCTTGCCTTGCGGCTGAGCATTAAAACAAACCGATAGTAAAATAGTGAAGTCACCTTAGAAAGAGAATTTGGTAATTGGATACTTTAGAACCAAATAATGCATTTCGTTGGAGCCAGCGATAAGCACACAGGAGGTCCGACAACAATATTACCGAGCAGTTAACATTCCTTGGTTCCATTAGATCTATGGCGACCAAACGGAAGATCAGCTCGCAGTCAAGTGTACAAATTTTTAGGGTATAAAACTTTGAAATAAAATAAAATACGGATACATTGTTTTGATTGCCAGGAATTTTACTGGAAAGATAATTCATAATTTAATAATTATGAATTATGATAATTCATTATTTCAATGTGTTTTTGGGCATGTGAGCGTCATGATTGGCGCAGAAGAATTCCAAATGAAAGGTCCAATTTTCGACTACTCTATCCAATAATTGGGGTCATATTTCGCCAATATTGCGGCCAATGTTTATTTCCAAATGGTCAAAAATCTTGGGTTGGTCGGCGTAGACGATAGATTTGACGGTGTTCAATTTAATAATCTCTCGTTTTGGATATGGGAACTGGCTTGCAAAGTCGTGTGGGCTCGATCACCAATGTCTTTTTTAGTAAGTAGCTGTATGAGCTGTATGGAATCATTGAACTTGGCTCCATAGAAGCCATAATTGGCTGCAATGTTATTTGCAGCAGCATTTTTGAAGACATGTGGACTAATGATTCAACCGGCCCAAAGAGCATCCCAAACACTGACTTTCTCCGGATGAAGTGCAATGTTACACTTCAAACTCGGCAATTTTGTTTATTGACATAGCCATTGAACCAGAAATGAGTCTCATCGCTAAATAAATTTTTCTTATGAAATTCGGGATCTGCAGCAATTCTTATTCTCGGGTCCATACATGGAATTTACGCCGTGACCGATAGTCTTTTGGCTTTTGACGATCGAATACAATTTGCAGCAGAGCACTTTCCGGCCCCTAATAGTTTCTGAGATTATTTCTACAATTTGCCGAAGCAGCCTCTAGTTTTGACGACGGCCTATAGGTGACGGACGCCTCATGAGATTTTCAGGAATCTTTATGTCTTTATAAGATCGGATGTCTACTACACCCACCTCATGCACTTGAGGTACTTTATTTTGTGTCAATAAATGGAAAACTACCGACCACTGAAAATTCTAATGAAAATATAAAATTTTGCCTGGGCCTGGGGGGTCTCCTTTCCAGCAGTGCTCCTCCATCGTGCAGGGAGATTTTCTCTAGGCTGACGGCCCCCTAGGGGGAAGAAAAAAGAGGCCTAGCCCGAAGTAATCAGTCAAACAGTTCCAGGCTAAGGTCTCCTGACAAGGGGGCTGTTTAGAGGGTAGTCTGGTAGCATGCGCTACAAGGAGTCCCACACTCCAGGCGTGAATTGCCTTCACCCCCGAACCAAAAAAAAAATATTCCTGGGTATAAGGGAATAGGTGGCTTAGTTATGCAATTGGTAATGTTGGTAGTATCGTAGGAGCCCTCTCATGGTTGCCAATAAATTTATTCGTTTGCGCATAGACTCCTATAATTTTCAGCTATAATATACATTTGAACGGAGACTATTCGAGACTATTTCTAATAAAGATTTTAATTATTTTCCCAAACTTTCTCAAACGCGCTTGATAATCTTTCCTCTAAAATTCAATAATGTATAGATTATTTGTTCTTTGGTAGAAGTGTAAGTTTTACAGAAACACTAGGCAGATTCTGATAGCACTGCGTGCTCACTTAATCGATATATACTAGGCTACAATCTATTTTTCATGATTTCTACGTATTTTGACCGTGCTATCTAGGAGAAGTATTCTGACGACTACATGTGATGTAATGCGTCCCGAAACCATGAAATACAGAGGATGCGTAATTAGTTAGTATTTTACCGACGATTACATCGGAAAATATTTTTGCAATGTGTCCATTGTGCAGGTCCACTCTCTCGAAGAGTAGGTGGCTTAGCCTCCATTGGACTGTTTGAACGCTCATCCTCCTCCAAATGATTTCCTCGTATACATTTTTGATTTCATTTCATGCAGTTTTAGAAGGTACCTTTAAGCTGATGCGCTCAAGTTCATGTTCATCTCGGTCTAATATTACTATAAACTTACTACTTTTTTTCCGCGAGATAGACCAGTGTCGCAAAACGTTTTGAAATACTTGAAATTGTCGACTCGCTTCAATTTTTGCGCTATCTCGCGTATTAGCACATTTTCTAAACTCGGAAATGGTACTTTTTCCTGAAGTTTCCTTTAACTTTCAATATATTGTGCAAAGTCTACATCAATTGATCGTGTAAGATGCCACAACCTAGGGTTGTTTTATTGATTACAAACAAACTTGATGTAAAAGCACTGCTTCAAAAAAAAATTCTTTTCCAGTTATGGGACTAAATATAAACAAACCCCATGTCACGCTGAAAAAAATCCACATTGGAATTTAATTTTGACAAATAGATTGCGGCTGTTCCCAATTCCCACATTATGGGCGGGCATATTACAGAGCGTAATTTGAATCTTCTTTCCTGGTCAGCACGTTCCCGGCTCCCCTTTAGTTGTCAACTGCCGTCCATCAGTGCAAACTAGCAATCTTAGTTGACAACTGAAGAGTAAAAAACAGCGATAACCCTAGAAAGGGTGTAAATTTATCCTTTTTTGACGAAGAGATCCCCTAGAGTCTGGTCAATATTCATTCACAAGCACAGGATTTTAATCGTTAAAATATCTTGCGATACGCATAAGTTTACAATTATTTCTTCTTCTTGTTCAGAAATTTCAAAGTAAATTTCATAGTTTGGAAGTTTCTCAAGTTTAGTCATAGTGGAGATAACATAAGTGGAGATTTTTCAATTTAGTTCCCATGTCTTTTTTGCCACTAGATGGAGTAGGTTGTCACATACTAGTCAATACTAATCAGATTGAGTCAAACTGCGTTTGAAAGGTGACATTCTTGTCCACAATTTTCATACGGACAGTTTTGTATTTCGTCATTCGTGTCAAAAGTTGTATTCATTTAAAAATGAGTGAAATATCTGAAAAAATTCTTTATATTTTACAATATCACAACGATCAAGGTGAGAATGCATCGCGGGCTCGTGAAAAAATTTGTGGTGTCTACGGTCAAGATACTTTATCAAAAGCCACAACTAAGAGATGGTTCGCTCGCTTTTAGTCGGGAAATTTTGATGTCAAAGATGCACCTCGCTCAGGTCGACCAATCACAGAAAAAGTCGATGAAATCTTACAAAAAATTGAAGAATACCGACACATAAGCAGCCATGACATTGCTAAGGAACTGAATATCCATCACCAAACAGTTTTGAACCATTTGTTTAAGGCTGGATAGACAAAGAAGCTCGACGTTTGGGTGCCGCATGAATTAACACAATCAAATTTGATCAACCGAATTTCCATTTGCGAAATGCTAATAAAATACAACGAAAACAAGGCTTTTTTGAACCATATCATTACGGGCGATGAAAAATGGGTAAGATACGAGAATGTCGTTCGAAAAAGATCATGGTCAAAAAAAGATAAATCATCAATCACCGACTTCAAAACCAGGATTGACACCAAATAAGGTTATGCTGTGTGTATGGTGGGATTGGTAAGGAATTGTTTATCATAAGGTACTGGAACCTGTACTGTCAACAATTAACCAGATTGCAAGAAGCTATTCAAAACAAACCGGCCAGAATTGATCAATAGAAAGGGCGTTGTCTTCCATCATGACAAGCCAGACCACCACCATCTTTGATTACCCAGCAAAAATTGACAGAGCTTGGCTGGGAAGTTTTGGTGTATCTAACGTGTAGTAGACCCTGCACCATCAGACTATCATTTGTTTCGGTCTCTGTAAAACATCCTTAATGAAAAGAAATTCACTTCAAAAAGGGACTGTGAAAATCACTTTGCCCAGTTTTTCACCGATAAACCACAGAAGTTCTACACAGATGGAATAATGGCTCTACCCAAACAATGGTAAAAGGTCATAGATATTAATGTACAATTTGTACTTAAATAAAAACCATTTTAAATAACATTTAATAACAATAAATAATATTCAATCGAAAAATGACAAAAAAGACTCAATACTTTTTAGACTTACCAATATTTAGAGAGTGACTTACTCCGATAGTCGTGGGTGGAAAGAACTTCCCCATTGAGTATATATTTTTCATATATGCTTCCGAACGCTTGATTGTATTTGCTTTTCAACTGCAATTTGATTGATCTAAAGTTTATTTCAGTTAAATGAGATTTTAGCAAAATAACTTTGTCTGAAGTTTCTTAAATTTCCACTGACATCTTTTATAGGCTAAATTGTTACGGAACCGAGTACATCTTACCAATCATCAAAGACCGAGTTCCGAAAGCTTTGAAAGTCAATTCGATTTTATCGATTGGAAAATCCTGTCCGTATTTGCCCCTTTTTGTAAGCCATTGTGGAGACGAAAGATGGTGAAAACGAGTATTCCGCGCCTGAGAACAGTGTCAAAGTAATAACCACGCCGCCCGAATGGAGGTTGAGTGACGCGTTAATTTCCCATCCCTGTAAAACCCCTGAATTGTTGCGATACCTGCAGCAAAGCCTCGGAATGAATTGGACGTACGGCAATGACCTCGGAATTGAAAAAAGACTATGACATTGGATCCTGGAAAGCCAGATCACTGAATAACCCTGGCACGTTAAAGCCTTTTGCCACAGGCCAGCTAACATAAGTTAAACATACAGACAATCCAAGAAACAAACTGGACAAAAGTAGGAAGCCCACTGGAAAGCAAGAATTGAAGTAGCCTTCTGAAGAAACTCCTTGATCATCCACACCTTGAGAAGATTGGAACCTATAAATATAGATATTCTTGAAGAGCTTCCATTGGCCCCACTGAATTTGTGGTTGATAGTCTTTTCCGTCATTTTCAAAGCCCAAAAAAGTAATGAAGTACCGGGCATCGAAGAGATTCCAGAGGAGCACATTAAATATGATGACAGCAGTGTTTAGAAAGCCATTCACAAAATCATTCAGCACAATTGTCAACAAGAACGTATTAACGAACGAGTTAAGCCAATCAATTGTATTGCCTACCCGCTAAAAAGTAACAGGCTACAGTGCGAAAGCATTTATTTTGTAAAGATCTTAAATATTTTGCAAGATCTTAGAAAATACAACCAGATCATATGCCAACGCTATAACGAAGTATCAGGGAGTGTCAAGGTGACTTTTGAGCTAGCAAGTCGACAATATACCAGTTGTAAAATACTGGAAGATCAACGTAGACGTTTGCCAGATTTTCGTTGACTAAGCAAGCATACGACAGGGTTCGTAACATAAATTACCAAATAATCCACCGTTTTGGTACCCCGCCAAATCAGTCCGTCTTGCCAAACTGATATTGAGGTCGATAACCTCCCATGCCCGCATTTATGACGATCTCACCAGCGTGACAGAAATACCGGACTACTGCGAGACGGCGATGTGTGAGCGCGATGCGATTCTCGCTCGTCGTCGCACAAAGCATTCAATTTACACTGCACGCGATGGAGGAAGAATAATACTCATATGACAAATGTCAAATTCGTGACGTTTTAAGTGACATTTGTTTGCAATTGTTTTTGATTTGTTAAAAGTTTTGAATTTCGAATTTTCCTTCGTTTGGCGAATAATAGCCTCAACAAGGGTACGCGGATTTTCATTCCAAATTCATTCAGAATAACCCTAGTACTTAACAAGTAATTAAGGCGTTTGAATTAAAAATTTAATTTAGGCGCCATCGTCATGTCATAGCATCTGACAAACGTCAACGCACCTCGTTGTGAGGATTTTTAGATTTTCCGAGTATTTCTCGCCTCGCAAACGCATGTTACGAAAACGGGTTGACATTTGCTGCGAGACACTCGTCGCTCTCTCGTATCGCAGTCTCGAAGTATTGTATTTCGACCTTCAAATATCCAAAATATCACAGTTGAAAAAAAAAACAGCATCGAAAATGTGGGCAAAGTTGTGTAGCTAGGTGCCAAAGTAACAAGAACGGTGAGTGGCAGAGACGAAAAAAACTAACTAAACCTTTACAGAAAATAATGGTAGTATAATAAAAAATAATACAAGACACACACATGTAAGGAATATTTCTAGAAAAATGAACAAAACTTTGGTATGTAATAAATTATTAAGTAAATAATAATTGTAAGCAAACGCAAAAGGAGTATTAATAATACAGAACAAATAAAGAAAATTAAATTAGCGTTAAAGTAACCTACAGAATAGTCAACAAGGGTCTACACATTTGTATCTGTCGGCCCGTTAAGTATTTCGCATTTTTGCCGTTCCAAACGAAATGCAACGACTTTATCGACCGAACTGTCACGAAACAAGTTCGTACGTCAAGTTAGTGTCAAAACACAAGTGCTTTGATTGTTATCTTGCGACCAAATTGTTGTCAATGTTCAATTATACCCTTTTACACTGCAATATTTTAGCCGATTTTATAAAGATTGGGAACTGCATTATAAAGGAACTACAACACTACATAATTTTTAAACGTAATAAAACAATTACACAGTTTACTAACCATTTACTCATCCACATACCTCTCGAACTCCATAAGTTCTTCGCGACATAACCGAACACTAACACTATCTGTCTCTCAAACTATTTGTACCGAAGAATGGAGCTTGCTGAATCTAGGCATCTTACGCAAAACGAGCTTAAAGCTGACATATGCTGTTATGGTGCAGAAGATAGCGTTGGACTTTTGTTGTCGTTTTTTGTTTGATTAAGATATATCTTAATTTCCATTTCTGATTGGCGATTTCAACTTCCAAGCTCGCAATGCCGGTGGATAAGGTGAAGAAGAAATGTCGAATGTGCTACAAAATTAATCAAGATCAGTCCAACTCACTTAAGATTTTTTAGATCAATACAATATACTGCTTATCTTGCCGTCATCAGCGTTAAGATCAACACTATTTGGCAAAGAAATCAAATTTGCTGCATAAGATATGTAAAGTATAGGTGGGATGGATAAACCTTGCGGACCTCCAGCTTGAATTTGTCGTAGATCAGAAAAATGATTGTCTATTTGGACACGAAACGTTATGTGGTCCCGCATTTTTTAATTGATTTTAATTTGTCAGAATTTTTTCAACGGCTTTTTTACTCATCTTACACTCTTGACTTTTATCATGCATCCCCCTCGAATGTGTTGATGCATACAAATAAGCAGTTGTTTTTCCATAGGATGTGTTCCTTGGAAATCATATTTTGATAAAATCGATGATAAGTACCATCTCAATTTATTTCATTGTCTACTGAATTTTTCCGCCACTTAACTTAGACTAGTTTAAGTTCATGGCTTTCCGCATATTTTGATACAGTTGGGAGAATACAGACATGTCTGTTATTTCGCAGTGAAGTTTAATCTTTGATAAACAGAAATTTATTGATGTCGGTAATGTTCTGTATTAGGTTTTCTGGGCCAGTTTTCCATTGTACCATAGTGCTGGGGTTATGTTTGGCATATGGGGACCGTACCACATCTCTCTCTCTCTCTCTCTCTTTAAGTGCAATGTAAGATCACAACTACTCTTAACTTTTCTTTAAACTTAATTCTTCCGCTTTCATTGAAGGGTCATTTTCTTTTTTTTTTTGGTGAAGTTCATAGGGGCTTTGTAACTTTATCCATCCCATCCTTCGTCGGCTCATTTTTGATTGTAATTTCCTCGATTATCGATTTAATGCCTCTGACTGTGTTTGGATCTTGGATTCTTAGCCACAGCATTTTGGAGAGTTTGCCAGTTAATTTTCTTTCTTACATATATAGGCTCATCCATGAGGTTTATAATCTGGCAAGAGTTTTCCAAGAATGTTTATCCGTATGTTGCGATAGAAAATACAAGATGCATCAAAGTCTAGTATTTTGCCGTGTGTTAGACCAAAGTCTAGTAGTTTTTCGAAATGGTACAGGCTTATTTGGTCGTTTGTGATGAATCGGTTTAGCTCAGTCCCACCTTGCTTTGTATACTTAAAAGAGATCTTTTTCTTTAGATTTGATTTTTTGATTTGCCATTTCAAAATGCTTTGTTTTTCATTTTGACAGATATATATTCTGAGAGTAAGTTACTCCCTTCTTGAGTGTCAATTATTTTCTGATGTTAAATTTGAAGTATGGGTTACGGGGTTACTACGCACTCTTGCTCCATTCCTGTCTGTGAGTGTTAAACACTCACCATAACACAACAAAACACTATAATTTCTCGGTTACAAATTGCTTATTGATCTGAGGTTTGGGTATTTGCTGTGGCTTATTTCATCTGGGATTTTGAGGATTGCCATGGTTCTGTTTGGAATCTCGTCTATTCTGTCAAAGAGTTTCAGTGCTCCGTCTAGTATTTATCATCGACTGTGTCAATATGTAAGTCTTTATGTATATCCGTATTCCGAACAAACCATAGAATTCAGCAAATCCACCAGAAGACTCTATAATGTAGGGACTAGAGCGCTTTTTTGTGTGTTTCCGCTGTTTAACAGAAAGCGGTACTGCCGTATAGCAGTGTTGGTCTGATAATTTGTTTGTATATGAGGATTTTGTTTTTTTAGTTTAACCGGCCAGATGCAAGGAGAGGGTGTAAGGAGCTTAATATACCTATGCAAAGTGATCTTTTTTGTGTATGTGGGCTTTCCAAGTTATCCTTTCGTCGAGAGTGAGTCCTAAAAGTATTCTTGCATAATTTCAATTGAGTGCTGCAGTTTTGAAGAGAAGACTTCTTCTTGTCTTGTGGTATAGTATATGCAGGTGTCGTCCGCATATAATGAAACTTGAACTTTATTTGGGAAGGTTAGGGTGGCTGCGATTTACAGATTGTACAATACTGGTGAAATGGGTGATCTTTGTGGACCAACAGCTTGTATAGATTGCAGGCTCGAGAGATGATCTTTCACCGTGTCTCTAAAAGATCTGCCTTTTAGGAAGGTGTGTATAAGTTGAATGTACGGTAGGGGTAAGGAGAATTCATGCATTTTGAAGATGCATGCCAGACTTTGTCAAAGGCCTTCGCAATGTCAAACACAACTAGACCTGTTGACTTCCTGCGGGTAAATCCCTTTCTGATGTGCTGGGTAACCCTTACCAGTTGAACTTCCGTTGAATGCGCTTCTCTGAAACCATATTGTTCGTCCGGAATTATGCGTATTTCGGCTATCACTTCATTCAATCTGGTCAGTATTGCCTTTTCAGCTACTTTGGAGATTTACGAGAGAAGGCTTATGGGTCTCCAATTTCGGGGGAAAGCATGGTTTTCCCAGGTTTGGGTATGACTGTTATGATAGCCGATTTCCAGGTCCTAGTTAACCTACGCAAACGGAATGAAAGTATTGATTGTGTCTGTCAAGATGCGTAAGACGTTGTTTCGAAGCCACTTCAGCATTATGTTCGTATCTGCGTCGAGTCTTAGTGCTTTCCGTCTGACAATTCTTAGTATCAAGTCTTTCGTTTCCTGTGTGCCAAGTGGTCGTATCGCCTCTTGCGCTTGTGGTTAATTATCCAGCTTTCTTACTTGGTTTAGTATTGCGACTTCTTCGTCAAGATCCTCGTCCCAGGAGGTACTTTCGCGGAATTGAAGCTCCAGCGTATCTGCAAAGGCTTCTCCTTTACCGCTTTTGTCGTATTTTAATCCATTTGGGCCGTGTATTGGTGGTACAACTATCTTGCTCCGTGTCCGGAAGTATTTGGACATCCTCCAGAAGGCGTTCTCGACAGGCTCGAGGC
Source organism: Stratiomys singularior (assembly GCA_954870665.1). Classification (NCBI taxonomy): domain Eukaryota; kingdom Metazoa; phylum Arthropoda; class Insecta; order Diptera; family Stratiomyidae; genus Stratiomys; species Stratiomys singularior. The sequence continues at coordinate 59,947,665 of OX940879.1, read as the reverse complement.
TGTGTACGGTCTCGAATTTCGTTTGTCAACCGGTTAGCTTCCGTTCGTAACGTAGGATCACCCGTGCTCCTGACTCCTCTCCGATATTGATTTCTCCTCTTTATCTTAGTTTTGATTTAGCGCAGAAGTTCGTAGGGATTGTATTCCTTTATCGTAGTTATCACCGTATTGTCCTCTTTTGCCTGCTGGATAATGTTGGTTACTATCTCTATAGTTTTCTAAACATCGTCGGCTGCGGTTATGTTTTGGGTGAAACTTTCGTTAGCCAGATGGTCGTGGAAGGCTTTCCAGTCAGTTTTCTTTTCTTATGAGTTCATCTATATAGACATCTTCATAAGAAAGTGTAGCGGTTAGTGATCTGAGAAGAGTTCGTTAAGGACCTTTATTCGTGTATTTGCCTGGAATTCTCGGGATATCCAAAAGTCGAGGATATTTCCGCGTACTTGACCAAAATTTGTTGGCTCATTGGGTAGGTGCAGGCTTGCTTTATTGCTTGTGATGAATCTGTTAAGCTCAGTCCCAGCTTGGTTACTTCTCACAGCACCCCATTGCCTATGGTAGGCATTAAGATCTCCAATGACTAGAAGCGGCCCTTCTATTTCAAATAAGGCGTGTAAGCCTTGTTCGAAGTGCCTGTTTTTTGGTTGGTTGTACACCGAAATAAACATAAACTCAAAAGAATTCGTCTGCACTTTGATGGCTGTTGCTTCTGTTGTATGTAGCTGTGGGGTATGGATCAGTTGATGTCCCACGTTTCTCCTCACGAGAATTGCCGTTATTCCCCCTGCCTATCCATCTGTCATTTTGATGTTAAATGGCCTTTTTAAGGATATTTAACACAAAGTCCTAATTAGCTAAGGTCTAATTACTTAAGGCCTGATTGCCTAAGGTCTAATTACTATTGCATTTTATAGTTTGCATACCTATCTTTAATTTACTTATTCTTACTTAAGGTCTAATTACAATGGTGTTTTATTACCTGGGTACATATCTAAGTATTACTTTAATTATTTTTAATATTGCTTATTTGCTTTTTGAAAAAAGCGAAGAAACAGCGCTATTTCACCATATTCAGGAGGTCAGAGTATCCATTTCACATTTCATTGAGCCTTGTTTCGGTTGGGTGCCTCATAATCTATAATGATTTGTACACGTCCAGTTTTCAGATGTTTCTTACTTCTTTTCTACCTAGAGATCGTTCCATTCTATTTTATGACTTTCACAATTGTATTTCGCTACTGAGGTTTTTTACGATTCCTATCTTGTCGCTAATTGTGCCTTCTTTTTGTGTTCCTCTAATCTTATTTTAACCGTTCGTCTTGTTAGTCCAGTATATGCTTCATCACAGTGTTTGCATTTAATTTTGTAGATACCTTACTTCTCTTCTTTCTTCTTGCTGTCCTATATGTTTGTGAACCTACTCTTTAGTTGATACTGGAAACTGCTTTGAATAAGGTGAATGTTAACTTGTTTTAGCAATCTGATTAAGGCTCCAGTTAGATCTGAGTTTACGACCACTACCCTTTGTTGCTCTCTGTGTTGTTGGATCCTACTATGAGTGTAGAGTGTTGTAAAGCTATCTCGTGTTCTTCTTTCTCCAATTTTCTTCATGATTCTTGTATGATCTTATTCTTATTATCATTATGCTTTTTATTATTATATTCGCGATCTTGTTTCATCTGAGAATACACATAGTAACCACAACAATATGAAACGATCTCGTTTGCACTTTCACGTTCCTCTCACTAGGATGGGCGTACCACCTTTCCCCCAGGTCAACCGCCGTTAATTAATGCATTACAGTTGAGCACGCCGTTTCTGGTTCCTGGTTGCATCAGATTTGCATGGGATTGGTCAAGAAATTTGAATTCCATGTGAGGATTGAAACGTAATTTATTACCATTATTTTTTGTCATATGTTGGAGATGGTGTTATTCATCACAGTTTCATAATTTGTGAAAATTGATTTTTCATTTGGAATAAATTCATGTTTGGTGCCCTGTTGTTTGTATTGTATTTTGTTGGTTTTGGCGGGTGTTTGGATTTTTTAATACCTAGTTTTCGGTTGTCACTTATGCATCTGATAGATCCGTTTGCAATTCGCCCAGGTTACTTCCACATGGCAATCGATTGAAGAGTGTCTAAACTACTGGCAATTGTCACACATAATCTGTTGTTTCCGTGACTTTGACGTTTCTACCTTGTAGGTGAGATGACATATGGCTGAGATATGGTAGATATGTGCATGTATTAAAACTCGCACTAGTTTCGATAGATTTTTATTCCGACTAGAATTGGATGTCACAATCGACGAATCAAACACGATCGCTTATAATCTTGAATATCCGCTATGTGGGAGCAATAGACTATAACATAAACCGTCTTAAATACACATTATAAAAACACGTCAGGTGCCGTGGAGTCCATCAAAAGAAAAGTGTCAATTTCATCTATAAAATTTATGAACAGAAAGCGTCAGCATGTTCCATAAGCATCTGAGGATCGCCAGCTGGACGATTTTAAGTACCGGGAAAGCCTTTAGTTTGCAATATGATGCCCTTAAATTGTTAAACTACACGTAAAGTAGGAGAATATATTTAATTCATTTAATTTTACAAGAAGATTCAAAAATTAAATATTAATGGTCTAAAGCAGGAATACCGTTACCCAATTCCGACTCACCAACTCCTTAAAAACATTTTTTTCGTACATTGATGACCTAGTAATTTTTCAGAAATTTAATAACTCCGCATCAGTTATTTCGGTTCATAAATAAATGCTTGTTATTAAGGATTAAACCTAACGATTATTCATCACAGAAAAACAGATACGAGCACTCCGTACACTTGATAAAGTGAACTTTGCACGATAGAGAGCTTAGAAATTCAACGAAGTAGATAACTGGAGGAATGGTGATGATCAGCCTTCTGGGCCATTATGTGAGAATAATTTTTCCAGTGTAAACATGGTAGTCATTGTGTATTAATACACAATATATATTAAAATATAATATTATAGAATATAATATAATATACAAAATTTAACAGAATGTTAATGCGTATTCCTTCCGTATGGGAGAAAGATGGGTGTACAACTATATTAGGTGTACAACTTTGCTTCCACCGTTTTTTCCGAAATTCGAAGCTTTATTGTAAAAAACTGGTTATACATTTATGATTCAAAGTATTATCCATCGCTCGCCACTACTTTCTCCCATCTTTCAGGCAGCGTACGAATCCCGCGTTGAAAAAACTGATCAACTTTTGAAGCGATCCACGAATCGATCCAATTTTTTACTTCTTCATAAGAGTGGAGGTGATGGTCAGCCAGGGCGAGTGCCATTGATGGAAACAAGTGATATTCCGAGGGAGCAAGGTCTGGACAATACGGCGGGTGGGGTAGGACTTCCCATTTCAATGTTTCCAAGTATGTCTTGACCACTTTCGCGACATGGGGTCGAGCATTGTCATGCTGTAAAATCACTTTATCATGTCTCTGTTTGTATTGCGGCCGTTTGTCTTTCAATACTCGGCTCAAACGCATTAATTGCGTTTGATAACGATCGCCTGTAATTGTTTCAGTCAGTTTTTACAACTCATAATACACTACGCCGAGCTGGTCCCACCAAATACTGAGCATGACCTTGGAACCGTGAATATTCGGTTTTGCCGTCGACATGGAAGCATGGCCGGTATATCCCCATGATTTTCTGCGCTTGGGCTTATCGTAATGAACCCATTTTTCGTCCCCAGTCACAATGCGATGCAGAAATCCCTTCCTTCTTTGCCTTGCAAGCAGCTGTTCACACGCAAACAAACGCCGTTCAACATCTCTCGGCTTCAACTCGTACGGCACCCGATTTCCTTGTTTCTGAATCATTCCCATGACTTTCAGGCGTTTTGAAATGGGTTGTTGCGTCACTCCCTATGATCCTGCTAATTTTTGTAACGTTTAACACGAGTCTTGATCAAGTAATGCCTCCAATCCTGCATCGCAAACCTTCTCTCGTCCATAGCCATGCTGGTCTTCGACGTCAAAACCACCGTTTTTTAAGCGTTGAAACCACTCTCGGCACATTCTTTCACTAATAGCGGCCTCACCATAGTTATTTGAGAGCATTCGATGAGCCTCGGCCGCAGATTTCTTCATATTAAAGCAGAAAATTCAAACATCCCGCAAGAATTTGGCTCGTAAGCTGACATGTTTAATCGAGAATAACCTAATGATGCAGAAACAAATCGACTAATATATCGATGGCGTTATGTCTACAAATACCTAAGCTTATTGTATGACATCTACGATCTATTTATTTCGACTATCACTTACCGCTACAGTCATCTATTGCAAAATTGCGGAAGCAAAGTTGTACAGCTAATACATTGAATATTTTCTCTGAATAGTATGTGTACTAGTATACTATGTATACTACTTTGTACTAGAATACTATGCGGATACCGTTAGATTAGGCGCCGTTCGAAATGCAAGTGCTCTTTAGTTGTAGGTTACGCTTTGCATAAACTCGTTATCTTACGAGATTCGTTCAATATGAGTAGAGATATGTTTAAATTTGTAATTTGCGATAGACAAAGACTTCCCTCTTAAAGCTCTTGAGTTACAACATATGCACTGCTTTTCCTATCTCTGTCTGCATAAAACCACCCGGTTGCTGTTGTAGTATTCTGATGGTTTGTGACTTCAATATTATAGGAATAATCGCTGTTTGGAGCTAGTTAGATAGAACACTTTAACTCCATTCTTCTGTGTTCGCACTTCATGGCGCTCATCTTTAACGTAGCTTAACCAATACAAAAATTTAACGTAGCTTCACGTCATCGTTTATGTCAGTCTGTTATTTATATGAGATCTGAATACACCAATCTTACTCTTCTTTCTGGTATTTTAAGGAATTTTAAGGGAACTGTCCATCAATTTTGTCAAAGAGTTTAAGGCTTTGTCGCGTATGTGTTTTTGTATTGTATCAATCCGTAGGTTCTTGTGAAATCCCATATTTCTAATGAATCATGGCATTGAAAAGATCCGCTTTAAAGCTTTGTTTTTTATTTTTTAAAGAATTCTTCTTTTTCGCCTGATAAAGCCAGGAGTAGAGTAGCGGACTAGAGTAGCGAAGGTTGTCTAGTTTTTTTATTCCATATTAGTAGTTTGTTTTCTAGTTTAATTTACCGGATATGAGGAAGGGATGTGAGGATTAAGGATTAGGATACTAATGCACTGGTTTCCCATGTGCAATGTATTCTTTCCAAGTCATCGGTGTTCAAATCTTAGTCCTAAATATTTTGCAGTCTCCTCCCAATGAAGGTTTCTTGATTCTACTTTCAGAGATACTGGTCATTGCCATCTTCGGACGGCGTCATCCGTCATCCCCGGGCAGAACACGAGAGTTGGGGATGGTGACTTTCCTATCTTATACAGGTAAGACTGAAAATACTCGTGACCACTGAGTAGTTGCGTCAGGTAATAATTAGTCTCACTATGCATTCTGTAGAACCACGGCCCCAAGTCACTAATCAGCCGTGCATTTGACCTGCCTCGCGTTTCGTTTTCCCATATTTGCTGCCACAATGTTAGGATTCTTCTCCGTTCCTCTTGGCTGACGGTTTCTTTCGCCGACTCTCCCTACGTAAGTATACACGTTTCCGTTCGTCTGCAAGTAACTTAATAGGAACCACCCTCGAGATTACCAGCACTGCAGGTTCAGAGACAGTGCGATATGCAGACGCTATCCGCAAAGTTGCGGATAGCGCGTTGCGGATTAACGTTGTGACTTTTGCTTGTCGTGATATTTAAAAGACACACATTGTGTATAAAGTGTTGTTGGGCAGACGAAACAAGGCCGTAGTATACATGTTTTAGAGTGTCGGTGAGTTGGAGGATCCTTGTGGGACTCCAAATTGAATTGGTTGCAGTTTAGAGAAGTAGTTGCCAATTTTGACACGAATGATCTTGCCTAGTAGGAATGAGTATATGCGTTTTGATGATAACTCCAGGATGTCACACTTCGTGAAGGCATTCTCTATGCCAAACATTACAATGTCGGTTGACTTCCTGCCATTCATTCCATTCCTTGTTGAACCACCCTCATAAATTAGAGTTCTCTGGAGTGTGTTGTTCTGAAGATATATTGCTCATGCCGTACGTTTTTATATTATAATGCCGTACGTTTATCCTGGTCAGCAATGTTCTTTTCTGCTAATTTAACGAGGAAGACAAGAGAATGATGAGTATGGTAAGGTAATTGGGATAGATGGGTATGGTAATTGGTAAGCTTACCATAGCTTACCAATTCTATGGTAAGCTGTGATTCTTTCTGGCTTGGACATCACTTCAAACATGTGTTTGAAATACAGCAACAAATATTGTAATGCTTGTGACAATATTTCAGATGACGAAATTTTCGACCATTCCTTTATACCACCTCTGAGTATTGTTAAATAAATGTTGGTGAATGTGTGTAATTATCCGTAAATTTTGGTGATTCCGGACAAAAATGTGGGCGTAAGGCTTCTTTATATCTTATTCCTCTATGGTTTAGCCTTTTTTGTATTTGAAAAACTCGACTGTTGTTGTTAGCTCTTTTCAGTTATCAACCTGTTTAAAGCTTTGATATATTTGGGAGGATATTGGTATTGTGCAACCATGGTCCACCACAGCTTTTCAGAGAGTGTGCTTCTCTCACTTCTCAGGGTGCACACTTCTTCCGGTTTTTTTTCTTTTTTTGTGCCATTGTTCAGCTGCTTCCTTTTGAATAAAGGAGACCTCGTCGTCCAACTCGACATGAGTCTCGGTGAATCTATACCTTATGAAATCTTTCCGTACTTGTTGACCATCTCGTCTTGGGACCCATACGACAATGTAGGATAATTTTGAGTTTCTGTCTATGAACTCCCATTTGTCACAAACCATTCTTCTGTCTCTATGTTGCTGCCGTTGTTCTTGAGTACATAGTTACGCGTCTTTTATGGTATTTGCAGTCTTCTATGATATAATTTGTATGGTACCATAGTGCTTTAAAATTACGTAAAACTGTGCCCATACAATGGTCAACTGCTCTAAGATTTGCAGATATATATTTGTTATATTTTTTGAGGTTGATATGGCCCATAACGACGCCTAACTAATTCTTGGCTGCATCGGTGACCAGGGTTATAGCTTTTTCCTTGCGTCAGGGCTTCTATGTGTGCCTCGAATGAGGTTGATCTTTTCCACTTTTGGGTTTTAAGGTAAAGGACTTTCCCGATCAGTTCTTTGTTAGTTTAGGTTACTTAGTGGATTACGGTGGGTTAATCAGCTGAGAAGGCTCCCGAATTTATCCTGTACGTTATTATAGACACTTCTGTAGTATATCTCTCCTTCTATTTGTGTTGAGTCTACGTTCAGTTTATCATCTGCTTTCTAACCTCCCTGGCTGTCAGCACTCTATATGTTTCCTTCGATGTAAGTTCTGTTGCTATGTTGAAGGCGTAGAGGTTCGGTGGACTACGTGGATATCCTAAACAATGGTTAGGAGGTTTAAAAGATCTCAAACAATCATTGACTGGGAAGGGAGGCCATACTAGCAAGAACGAACCTTAAACACTTCCAAGCAAGTACATACAAGTGTAAACAAATTCATTCGAATTCATATTGATTTCCGTGTACAACCCCTTAAAGAATCCACTGTTCAAACCAGATCTTTAGCAACTATTTACAATAGAAAATTTCTTATTATTAATAGGGAACTTCGAGGGTTATAACGGAAGCTTCGGTCCTGAGAGAAGCCATCAAACTAAGACTGAGCTAAATAGATTTATCTTAAACAAATAAATAGGCGTATACCACCCCGAAGAACTAACAAACATTGGTAGAATACATGGCGATAGATTAAATTTGGCTATATTCCACGACTTCTACCACAGCATGCGGATAAGTGTCCTCGAGGAGTAATGTTCCCCAGAAAAAAATGTTGAGGTTAAACATTTTCAGTTTTTCACTGGCTTGATCAGCCGAAGACTTAAGTCTGATGATCAAATTTTGTTATGTCTTTCATTTTTTTTTAAGCTCAACATTATTACCGTAAACAAAACAAACTATGGGTGAAATTTGATTCTGTTACATCTAATGTAAATAACAATCTCTAATAAATAATTACACAGAAAAAGAAATTTTGTTTGATATTTATTAGTTTTATTTACCGTTATGTGAAAATAACAAGTAATGTCGCTGGAAAGGGATCTACGAGTCTTATATCTTCCATATTTCTTAGAAAATTCTAACATTCTCCCTTGTGTCTGATTATCATATTCTGATCCTTCAGTTTTTTGGTTTGAATGCACACATTTTGTGTCCCCAGGATCAGAGGGCCCATTTTCACCAGCTCTGGGTTTGAAATATTCACTTTTTATGGTTTATCCAGCCAAATTCCTTCAGCTGTAATTTGCCACCTCGCTCTCTCTCTATGCTGATAACGAAACGAAGAACTTAGTTTTATGCTTTTTTTTCTTGATCGTGCCAATTTATGTAGAAAAAAAGAGGTTCGTATTTTGCAAAGAATCCAATTCAAAATTCATATAGCGGCATATAGCGGTCACCTATTTAAACTAGATGTTTTCCATTTTCATCTTCTTGACTTAACCAGCTTTACTAATTTCCTGATAAACAAGAATTCATTATTCAGCAACAATGTTCACAACTTACCGTAACGGCGACTATTCTGCATTCCCAAAGAAATATATAATGACGTTAAAAAAAATTTAAAAAATATGACAATATTAACGTGAACACCATACCTTAAAGTGAATTGACATTGTCGATTACAATTGTGATGTAGCTTCGAGATATTGCTTCAGGTTTTCGCATTCATCAATATCTAGTTAACAAACAGCGAGCTTTATCACTGAACAAAGTTGTAAATTTAACAGTCCATTTCTGACTGTTAAAAGTCCCATCTGCGAACATAGGAACCAAACGAGATTCGTTGGCCTCTGATTTTTGAACTACAGGGTGGGCCATCTAACGTTTGCATTTTGAACTACTGTTTATTTAGAGAATGACAGCTCAAATGTCATTCAATTTTTGTTCATAATTTAGTTAAAGATTTGACATTTACGAAATGGGACGCTATACGCTTGAACAAAATTGGGAAATATTGAAAACTTACTTCCAAAGTGATGAGTCTTCAGTGCAAACTGTAAGAAAAAAAAATTCCATAAAAATGAGTGGCCTTCAAGGCAGTTTGTGGATCAATTTGTGAATCGTGTTCGAGAAACTGGATCGTTGGTGGACAAAACAACCCCTTCCTGTTCTCGTGCAGTGCGCACAGCCGAAAACATTGCTGCTGTAGCCGCTGTAGCTGCTGCTGTAGCCGAAAATGTCCGTGAACATCCATCAACTTCAACTCGTCATCGTTCTCACGAATTGAACATTTCACGCACCTCCCTGAGGAGAATTTTGCATAAAGACCTCGGTATGAAGGCTTACAAAGTTCAATTAGTCCAAGAACTTAAGCATAATGACCATCCGTTGCGTTTTCGGTTCGCCCAATGGGCAGAAGATCGTTTGGCCGAAGATGAGCATTTTCACCGAAAAATCGTCTTTTCAGATGAACCCCATTTTCACCTCGGAGGCTATGTCAATAGGCAAAATTGTTGCATCTGGGGGTCGGAAAATCCACACGTCATCATTGAGAAGCCAATGCACTCACAAAGAGTTACGGTTTGGTGTGGGTTTTGGTCCGGCGGCATCATTGGGCCATTTTTCTTCGAAAATGAGCAAGGAGCTGCCGTTACGGTCAATGGCGAGCGTTACCGTGCCATGCTCAACGAATTTTTGTTTCCAAAAGTTGAAGAGTATGACATGCACGACATTTGGTTTCAACAAGATGGCGCATCATGCCACACAGCCAACATGACAGTCGAACTTTTGCGCACCGTTTTCGAAAATCGAATAATCAGCCGAAATTCTGAAGTCAATTGGCCGCCTCGGAGCTGCGATTTAACCCCGTTGGACTATTTTTTGTGGGGAGCTGTCAAAAACAAGTGTTACGCTAATCATCCAGAGACGATTGATGCCTTGAAACACGATATCGAAGTTGCTATTAATGAAATTCGAGCCGAAACAATCGAAAAAGTGCTTGAAAATTGGGTTGACCGAATGGCGTACTATAAAGCCAGTCGTGGCAGTCATATGAACGATATCGTTTTTGATTCATAAATAACAAAGTTCAAACTTTCCAATAAAAAAAAAGTTTGGAAGAATAACTATTAGTCTTTTTTTTATAGCCGATTCAAAATGCAAACGTTATATGGCCCACCCTGTAATTGAATTTTACAGGTATGCCGTTAAGAATTTTTACGCAAAATGTTGCTTGTGATAGATGGACAAAGCCGAAGAGCTGCATAGTTTTCATGAATTGAGCTTTGACTTTGAAAACAAATTCTCACAATTTTCAAGCGTTATTTGTGTGTTCGGTGATTAATGAACTGAAGACTCCACTTTGAATAGTCGTAAGACTCGATTTTGTTGGTTAATTTGCCGAGCAAGCATTCTTAATTTTGATAGAATGCATTGCGTAGGTGGTTAGCCCAACCAATGAACTGATTATGAAAGTTTACCATTAAAAATGTCTAAAGCAAAGTTTTCACAAAGCGCTTTCATAACGCAAAACTTGTATAATATCCGGAGCTGAGATGTAGGAGGTGTATTCAAATAACAGAGACTCATCGTGGACCGAATCCGTTGAAGGTAATTTCCGAAGGTCTCCAGATGACACCAAGTTTGCAAGTTTTTTTTTTAATTTCATGTTTCCATTTATTTCTTATTCAATAATTGAATCAACTTCCTTTGTTTAATGAAATTTATTCATTTAGCAAATTGACCAGGTCATGCAGACTTAATTTGTTTTAATTCAACCGTTCAGAAGAAAAGATTCAAATGAGCTCAAGGACATAGATCCTACGAAGCACTTCTTATTAATGACGTCGGAGATTTTGATCCATTAATATTGGTCGCGAAAATTACTCACCCTACCGGAAGTGGCTGATGTATCAGTATCTATCCTTGCATATTATTCATTCAAGGATATTCACGTAGCACGCGGGTTCTGTTTCCGGTGACCCCACAAATTTCTGATAATATCCAACGACATCGCTTATCACATGCATAATACTAGCGCTATTCCGAGCACTTATTACATTCCATAAATCACACAAAGTTCAATGTCAACGGATTTAATTCAATTATGAATGCAAATTATTCGTTAAAGTGCAAAAGCTGGCACGTTACATCAAAAACGATGCCGGCGGACATGTCCTGTATATCGTATGGGCGAAAATAGATACTTGCACACAAGCTTGGTGTCCGAGAATGAAAGAGGAGCAACGTCAGTGGGCCAAGTGCACTATGTGCAGACGAATGGGTGCACAACGTGAACTTCAGAGTGCAGTCACAATGTCATCAAATATTTTATTAAAGGATTTGCTTTGGTTTAAGGAAATGCAAATGCGACTTACAAAGCAGCGCGAAATTCATGGTTGGCTCTCATTTTGATTGCAATGTGTTTGAAAAGAACCCTCAATTGTAAATACAGGATACACAAGTGATGGAAGCCATAACAAATTAAGTACTAAAACGTTTTTCCAATATTCATATATCACTTATGAATGAAAGTGTAATATATTGAATATGTAACTAGTGCTTATCCAGGCCATGTGCTCGTCATTAAGGGGCGGAATTTTATAAAGCGTACAATCGAAACTTTATATGGGTCAAACATAGTTATGGTTTGTTAAAGTTCAAGGTCAGATAACTGCAACAAATTCAGGGACACACAGAATTTTACTATTCTTTTGGGAGCCTTATCCTTTTTCCGTCTAGTAAGAATAGTGACTAGCGAACGATTTGTCTATAAAAGGTTGCCTAAGTTACAAGAAATTTAGTCAAAGGAATTTATACGTGGGGAACCCAAAAGAAACCGAGCTGATGTTCTGGTAGGCCGAGTTTTGTAGCACCGCGTATTTTCGCTAGGGGCGTTCAAAGTCAGGAATCTAAGAAAGTAATGATGGTCCGGTTTGGGTAAATTTCATATTGACAGTTCTTTAGTGTGCTCGTCGTTTTCGCAATGAACATTTCTCATTAACAGGGCGTGTCCATAAATTATTGCTTCTAACTGCAGAAGACTAGCATAGAAAATCCTAAAATGTTAAAAACAGCCCACAAGGGTTTAATTGGTTTTCTAATTTCAAAAATGTCAATTGACGATAAATTTCACTCTGGCCTGTCATCCACGGCCCGAACCTGCGTAAATTTTGAAAAAATTCGTGAAACCATCCTGACAGGTCGACAACGGACTATAGAAGAAATTGTATAACTGTCCGAGTTGACATGGAGTTCAGTTCGATGAATGTTAAGAGATAGTTTGAGGATAAAAAGATCAGTCGTATTCGTGCCTCGATGGCTGGCTGCTGAATAACAACAAGGCCACGTGGAAGCTTGCTTTGCTTTGAAAGAAGAGTTCTGAAATCCTCCAAATTTTTTTCGCAAAGTCATCGCAGGCGAAGAATCATGTTGCAACTGCTGCGATCCTGAAACGAAGCAACCATCAAGCCAGTGGAAGACTTGAAGTTCCCTTCGCCTCACAGAAGTGAAATAAGTCATTTCACTCGTCAAGTGAAATAACACGTCCGAACATCTGATTAATTTTTTCGATGTGAGAGGAGTCGTGCATTCAGAATTTTTTCCGCAGGATTAGACATTTTACGGCCAATGAGGCCTTTTTTGTGATAGTCGGGCGACACGATAAAGCCCCAGCTCCTACAGTCCTGTCTTTATGCCAATTTATCAACAAAAATGTCATGAACCCTATACCCCAACTGCCTCACTCACATGAGCTTGCCTGCTACCGGTTTTTTCTTTATTTTCCCGAATGAAAAAATAAGTTGAAGGATTCAAAGTTTAGCCGTTTAGAAATTACATACATATTGAATACATATATGGAAAAAATTAAGTTGGGCTTCTTTTGGTTACCGCTTCGTATATAAACAGGATGTCCCATGTCTAGTGGCACCCTGTTGTCCATGCACAGCTTAACTCTTTCTTTACCTAATTGAAAGAAATTTTAACAGGGTGTATCTAGTTATTTCTTTCAATATCTTTCAAATTTTAGTAAGCCTTAAGCAATGCATTTGGTCAATCTTTGTGTCCTATACACAAAAAAACGACACCGTAATAAATCGGCAGCTGTATAATCCCAAGAACGCGTGCGGTTTCAAATCGTTTGCGTGTTGATGCACAACGAGCAAGCGACATCTAGAGCTTGAAGGTGCTCAAAACTGAGGAAGGGCTCGAAGCTGTCACGTGTAGAAAAGGGGCACATCGACGCTGTTCAAATATCCGACATGTCAAATAAGCAAATCAATAGACAAATTATTGCCAAGCTAGGAGCCGTTTGAGCAATGGAATTGACAAGTGCGGCTCAGAGAACAACTCAACGCAAGGTCCAACTATGGAAAGAGCGGAACTGCTGACGGCGATTGAAGTGGGTAAACAGATACAAAATAGAAGACAAAAACAACTATAACTATATACTAAATGAGTACAGATGCCAGTTCAGCAAACCCAATGCATCCAACAAGTAAAACGCCTAACAACATACCTAATGCAGAAAATCATCCTTATCTTAAAACCTGTTCGAATTGAGCTCAAAATCACATATAAGATACTATTGAATGCAGCGATCCTTATCAGAGACGCGGCAAAAAACCACGTTGGAATTAGTACAAAACTGTAGTAATTTTTACAAACGCAAACATCGCAATGTATACCATAGATAAAAGCCTAGAAGAAAAGGTAACGGTAAAGGGAAAGGTAAAAAGTAACATGTAATATTTTTATTACTATAAACTTATATCCAGAGCTAACCTTCCGGGTTAACTGGGCCCCAAGACACGTGGGAATCCAACCACGTGATATATCTGACCCACATTCCAAAAAAGGCGTTACAAAACAACTGAAGCGCATTTTGGACTAGATGAGATAGTCGCCTTTATCAAGAATGAGGTTAGAGAACAATGGCAGACAAAAATGAGAGAAAAAATTAGCAATTACGACCCTTGCATCTCGAAACAGGCACAACACCTCAGCAACAGCAGTAAATCCTGGTTTTATAACAGTAATATACTCTCAAAACAGATTAGGACTATTAATAGACTTATGACTAACAGAGCCTACAATAAACTCAATCTATTTAGTTAGATTGTCTGGCCCGATAAAACGAAATTTAGATTATATGCCCCAGATAACTTTCGGTACTGTTAGCGTGGTTTTCGGAAACAAATTTCGGTTTATTTCAGGAGCAACGTTCCGTGACGAATATTGAAACGCGAGCAGGGCAACGAGATTCTACTTCAAGGAAGCGATAGAAGTAGCATGGGTCAATATTTAAAAACTAAACGACGCAATGCGGAAGCGGGTGAAAATTGAACTTCAAAATGATGACAGTTCCATACTTTACTAATGGTTTACTTGTAGTAATTTTCATTTCCCAAAATTCATCAACAGATCAAAAAGATAGGATACTTCCTTTTAGTTTTGTGAATTTTAAATTTACGGAATCAATTTTTGACCTTAATCGTTCGGTCTTTACAGCGACTTAATTTAATTTCTTTACACTTCATGCATAAGTTATAACAAGGAGACTCATATTAGTACGAGAATTAAGGCACGCCTAGGCGAAGCAGTAACAGCTAGAAAGAAGCGAAGAACATCCAACATCAAGTTCGCGGGACATATCATCACGAAAGGACATTAAATTACAATGAAATGAGCAACCCATGGAAAGCCTCGCAATCAGCTAGGAAGACAAGAAGCTGATGAACCAGGATGAAGGCAATTATATGTTATGGTTATTTTAACTAATGAGCTAATATCCTTTTAAAATATTGTTGAAGAATATGATACTCTGTTAATTATTTTTTATAGCTTTAATAATTACCTGTGGAAATTATGTTTTTTTTACATAGATTACACTGTTATAGATTAAGTATCCTGAGGCCAGTTGGTACTTAAGCAACTAATTGTAAAGAAAATAAATCAGGTCGCTGAAGAAGACCAACCGATTATGTTAGAAATTCGATTTTTTAAATAATAAGAAAGAAATAAAAATAAAAAATAACCTATCTTTTTGATTCGTAATGGTTTGTATTAATTGCTTGGATACATAAATAAAGGCACTAATTCAAAGAAAAGGGAAATTTTTCGGAAAAACGCTACATAGAGGTATGCATTGGATTAAGCACGCCAAGACCTAAAGAAAATATTTAATAATTACTAGGATTTCCTTTTTGGAATTTCGTTAAATTAGATGGCATCGAGCGAAATAGTGCACGAAGAACTGGTTGCCCTTATAAATGTGGGACACACTATCCTCTGTTCCGAGCCAAACTCACATGTCAGACCCGAATATTCAACAAATGCGTTTATACTTCCCATTTTCGGTCATATTACAGTGAAAACTCCCTTCACAAGCTTCTAAAATGTCTCGCTTGTCTCTTCAGTAATGAATTAACAATTATTTAATCTTAAAATTAGGGAAAAAATAACAATCAAAGTCACATTATTGGCTCCAATGTCGGACGATTCTTTTATCAAGCATTTTTTTAAATCCATTCTCAGCCGTAGAAACGCAGGCGATAAAGTTATGTCTCGTCAGATTATATTAAAATTTCTCAGTCGCAAATGACGCAATTTTTTTTTTTTTTGGCGAACTACAAGTCCTCAATGGAAGCATTGTTAATCGTAGTTCTACATTTCATTCCGACTTGTCGAAGAAGACTCCTGTCGCTTTTCTGACTGTTACCACTGACACATGCTATTGTTATGTCAATCACGTTCTAAAATACAATATGCCAACGACATTTGACTTTTTATTCATAGCTGGGTACTGCTTAAATTTTCATTGAGATGATTTGACTAGACATTGACATTCACTAGATGATCGTACTCTTGATTACATAATTTCTAGTGCTCCTTGAGATTACTTATGCAACATTTTATCTTCATGAATCATTTGGTTTACCTATTGTAGCATTCATGAATGAAAAACACTGAAATAAGAGGAAAAACTTGAGTTCTAGAATGAAACTATTAAACTGAGTATGCGAACATTTGGTTTATTTATCGAAAAACAGAAAATAATCGTGAATATCTGAGGGATTAGTTTTGCACTGAAAATGTTTATGAAATTTTGCCCAGTAGCTTACATTTGAGCGAAGTATAGGTTATCAGCTTCATCCGCTGCCGCAGAATTACCATCCTGGAGATCACTGGCTCGTAAAAAATTTGTCAATTCTAGTAATTGTACTAGATACACCATTGGTTAACAGAACCTCGTGAGCAAGTGTATAGATCATCTACAATATATTTCATTTCAAAGAGTAACGTACGGCTTTTATCAATAAGAGTTTTGTAAGCGTCCCACGCTGGGACCAACCCAACTTCGTACTTCAGCTCTTCCTTTGTGTCAAAAGCAAGAATGAAGAGTTTCACATATGGTAACATCGTGAGTGGTAGATTTAGTCAGACTCACATCCCACGTCCAATTTGAACGCGTTGTGCAATTATTTTAGTGTTGCAGTCTTCAGTCTGTTGTGCTGAATTTACTCCTCTGTCAAATCTTGGTTCTGATATGTTATGCCTACCTTTGCGTTACAGAAATCATTGCGTTGCGTGATCTTTTATTGAAAAACGTGCCAAATAAATGAAATGATAAATGCTTTCGGAACAATTTTTATGATAATACTTCCAGTTAGATCACATGCTCAGCCAATTTCCCTCATTTAATAATCAAATACTGTGAACGTTTGTCGCTATAAATCTGTTACCTCAAACATGAAAAGTAATTTAAGTTCTTTCTAATACAGTGAGCGATAGGCTTTAAATTCGTCCCCATTTGATCAAGCAACATGTATTCAGCGGTTATTTTACTTCTTAAAAAAGTCGAGGAAGTCAGCTTTCAGAATTACTTTCAGTACAATCATTGCATTAGTTTCAACCAGCTCTTTGTCATCGAACCGATGTCCTATGAGCAACATTTTTGTCGGGACTAGACGGGGTCAGGCAAGGCAGGAAGAGTTAATGCTTGGCCAAATTTTGCTGCACAAGGTTCAATGAGTGCTAATTGTCGTGGTGAAGCAGCGAATCACCGATGGACTCAAAAGTTGGCCGTTCTTGTCTTCTTCTGGCCTCTTCTTCTTGCATCATGCAATCTGTTGAATACTCGAATACGTTGAATACGCGAGCCTATTTGTGGTGAACTCTTCAAAACTTTCATAATCAATGAAATCGGTCAACATGGTCTAAACTTTGTTTCATCTTTGACGTGATTTTTTGCTCTTCGCGGTTCAGTACTCAGTAAGTTCGCACACACGCAAGATATTCCCGAATTTTCGGTTCAAATTTTCAAAACAGTAGTTTTTGGTGTTTCTACTTCTCTTTCTAGGTCGGGGATAATTAATCGACAATCTCCTTTAATCGTATGTCGCACACAACGTTTTTTTATGTTATTGCGTTATACGTACGGTCGTGTTTAAACCGCTTACGGGACTCTATTATTCTTGCTTTGTCCATCCATACACTCCTTTCCAAATGCTTTGATCATTATGTCAATTGAATTGATTACTTAGGGTCAGCAAAAATACTGTGGTACATTGGAACAATGTAGAACGATGCCAACGAAGGAAACGTCGGGGATGCAAAGAAGTTGTCAACCGTCGGCACTTTGAGTAGAAAGAAAAAGAAAATTCGAACACGGCTTCAAAATAGACCAAGAGTGGGATGCGAACATGAAATGACTCTCCGGAGCCCACTATAAACTTGTCGAGAGCCTATAAACAACGCAAGAAACCTCTTCTTCTCTCCCGAGAAGAATATTCGACCCCGGCTGAATTTCTGCCAAAATCTCCAAATCTTTGGATTTGATGATGACAATTCCCATAGTGAAAAGCTTTGTGCAAAATCCTTTAACAGACTGGATTCAACTACATCCCATTTAAGACAGAATAGGACACTGGGAACCCCGCAAATATACTTAAAATCCATGGTAGCTGGTGGCGTGAGCAGTCGCGGAATAAGCCAACTTCACTTTGTTCAACAAAGAGTGTTTTTGCTTTGTTCAGCAAAGAGTCTGTTAATGGAGAATATTACAGGGAAAATATTCTTCCTGTTTTTAATGCAATGCCTTACTAATCACTAACATTGCAGGTATATTAGTGAAAAAATTTTAATGTTAGGCGGTGTCAAGGGGCATACTGAAAATTTTTGAAAACTTTTGGGGCGAGTTATGAGCATGACTCTAATGTGTGGATTGATTGGCCTGGTAATCATCCCAAACTTTACCAGATCGAAAATATGTGGCCCAAACTTTAGAGTCTTTAGAGTTTAGTCTATAGAGATTCCTGACCAAAATAGGCAGAAGCTGATTCGACGAGTACAAGTTAAGTTTGACGCAACTTCTGTAGACTTTTCTGTTTCCGTTACATCTGGAGGAAGTCACTGTTTGGTGTGCTTTATGGGTCGGTGCAATCATTGGTCCAGATGTCTTCAGATGTGCTACTGGGAATAACACTACAATCAACCGTAACAGCTATAGAGTCATGATTGACGTTCTGATTGCACTCGTGCAACTATCGTGCAACTATGATTGGAAGAAGCATTTGGTGCGCATGATTTTTCGTTTTGGACCTGCAAACTGGCCTGCAAAATCTTGTGAGTTAACAGCCCTGGACTATTTCTTGGAAGGATACGTCAAATCACTCGTCTAACCGAAAAGCCCGAGACGCTTGACAATTTGGAAGACAACATTCGCTGCGTTATTGACGTGATACGACTCAAATAATTGGTTGAGTTGTCGAAAATTAGACCTCTCGTTTGGACTTCTTCCACGCCAGTCGATGAGCTTGCTTGACCGAGATCATATTCAAATAAAAATAGCAGAGAATTATCTTTTCGATAACAATATTTTCATGGCAATCAAAATAATTTATCCGTATTTTCTTTCATTTCAAAGTTCTATACCTCTAAAAAAACACACCTTTTATTATGGGTAGAAACCTTTATCAATGAAACCATAAAAGCTGGG
Source organism: Stratiomys singularior (assembly GCA_954870665.1). Lineage (NCBI taxonomy): Eukaryota > Metazoa > Arthropoda > Insecta > Diptera > Stratiomyidae > Stratiomys > Stratiomys singularior. The sequence continues at coordinate 59,928,539 of OX940879.1, read as the reverse complement.
TAGAAACCCTGTATTATGATCATATTTTCATAAGTCAGAGGGTGAAATAAATAGCGACGCTGTATTTAAAATAGATACCATGAATGAATTCGAACAATAAAGTACCTTGGATTTACTTCAGACAACCAACTAGACAAATATAAAACAAATAAAATCACTACTTTGAATTTCCATTTTGGTTGTCCCTAATAATAAGAAAAAACTACTTAAATATGTGAAGATAATGTAAAGATTTCTGCCGGACGACAAAGAGGCACAAAAAGTTTTCTGACTCATGCAAGCATGGAACAAATGTAAACTCTTAACCAGAAATTATTTGAAGGATCTGTTCAACATTATGATAGAATGACTAACGTTACTATCTGATAATATTGACATCTTTTTCAGATGACGAACAACAAAAAAGTACTTCATTTTTTGCAGAATTGGGCGGGCCCTTCAAACCCATTGCGTGTTACAAACAATGATATTTACAATGGGTTTGGGATCGAGACAATAGATAAAAACATATGCCATATATAAATGAAAACTTTCAAACAATAGATGAAAATATAATAGTAATCCTGATGACGGAAAATCCTGATGAAAAGACCAAACAGATTCATCCCATCTATTGACAATTCATTAATAAACTAACATTTCCTTGAATTGCTCCCAGGATATGTTACCAAAAAATTAGTCAGGCCGGAAATTAGTCATTTAGTCATGTTATAGTACCAGATAATTACGAAAAATTGATTGATATCAATATATTCAATTTAACTGATTTAAAAAAAAAACTTTTAAACTGATTTTACCCGTTTCATTTATTAGTATGTTTGTTACCATTCAAATGAATTGGTTGTTTATGTTTTTATAATAAACTTTGCTGGTGGGTACTGTAGATTTACATCATTTTTTTTTTTGTTTTTTTGTTCAGCAGATGGATTTCACTAATTATTACTTTTGAATAAAAACTAAATAAAAATTGTGCCTATTTGCTTACAACTCTAGAATAGGAGTATGGTCAAAGAAGCGGATTAACTAAATTAGAAAAACTTAAACCTCAAAGCAACAACACTTAAACAATAAATTTTTCCGATGATGCTCGCGGAGAAGAGTAGCAACGAGCTAAGCGCCACTATAATTCATTTGATGACAAGATATCTTAACTTGCCTGGCACACAATCCTGGCAACTCCAAAAAACATATTCTTCGACATGACGCATCGCACTGGAGCCATTAATCCCGCCCGCTCTTAACATTCTACGTATGTAAATGTGAGTAACATTATATTTGGTTTATTTACCATGCTTTAATGTTGAATTCGATGACTTGTAGTTTCGTTCCTTTATCGGACTTGCTTAAAACAGGACCACGCCAAAGGAGAACTTGCACGCTGCGTAAGGTAGGCACTATCTGATCACAAAACTTGCATGCTATCACACAGGACTCAGCACGTGTAAGTAACACGGGCGACACTAAATCACCGTCGTTCAAGACTGAATACAAATAATTTGATAACAAATTCTATAGCAACCAACAAAATAACAAACCGCGCAATCCTTTTTCGAACGTATATTGGAATGTTTTATAAACAACGCCGTCAGAAAGCTAATTTTAATTGGGAGTAGACACTAAATGCAAAGGACTTATTTTTAGTGGCGCAACGAATTTCAATTAAAGCGGATGACGACGCCGTGACTTTAGGGTGGATGATTCGACGAAGGCTTCCATTCACTATCCGAACGATGAATGTTGTAGCGTAGGAAATGGCGAAGAAACGAGAGCTTTACGCTCAACTCACCCTCCCTAAGTCGGAAGACAACAAAATTGGGCTTTTCGCGCTGGCACTTTTCCAAGCCCAAGAACATCCCCATGCCTTGAGGCTGACAGTGCTGGTCGTAAGATAGTACATACCGGAGAGTCAAGTGCAGGAGTGCTACTATCCTTCATACTACGCTGATTTACTTTTGAATATCAAAAAGGAAATTTTATTAAAATTATTTTTGGTTGAAGCTCAAATATTTTTTTTTCTACTCTTACATTACCTATGAATAACTTTGCCATTTTTAAGGCCTGATTTCTCAGATAACAAAATAAAGAACAATCAATGAAGTAAGCCCTTTTACATTCTGGTTATTCTTAGTAACCCATTTACCTAAATGGTAGAACGTTAACACGTTTCGGGTTCGACTTTGTGAAATATACCGCAAACAAGGATTAGAATATTAAATTACTTGTACGCACCTAGCTACGACGAAAGTTTTCTCCGTAAAACCCAGAACCTCTAGAGTGTCATTTTCTAAGCAACTTAGAAAAATGGGCTCCAGAGGAAATTCCGAATTGTTTAAGTTGCACATTGATTGTGTGTTCTTTTGTCGGTTTTGTGATTTCCTCGCATTTCGTCCAACCATCCCCGGGGCATGGTGAAGGATTTGAGTAGGTTTTACAAGGTCGCAGTTTGAGGAGGACCAAATTCCATACAACACATTACAGCTTTCACTTGAACGAGTTTGGGGGGTTGAAAGCTTTCAGATGGAAATACGTGTTGAAATACGAACGATTTTTGTAGGGTTGCTGTTTTGAAAATGCAAGTGCTTGAGTATTGAAAATATCGATGGAGTATACCATTGTTCATAGTTCTGTATTGCAAAGGTTAATAAGAGTTCGCACCTTCGCTTAATAAGCTTGAGGTTACCAATTTTTCGTTGTTTTCTAGCTTCATCTAGCTATCATCGTCGCGTTCTGACCTCCTTGAACTAATTACAACGCCACTTGCAGCTTCAGAAACAGAACAGTTTCTAACTTTATAAACAAAGATGTTTTTATTTCCAAAAAAATGTTTGTTTAGATGATTCGTAAGACAGATAAATTGTTTGATTGTCCTGATATTGAATGAAAATGGTTTCAATGGAAAGATAATTCTCTACCATTTTTATTTGAATACGGTTTCGGGCATGCCAACGCCACCGCTGGAGTGGGGGATGTCCAAACGAGAGGTTCAGTTTTCAATGACTCCAACCAATAACTGGGGCCTTATCTTGCCAATAACGCGGACAATGTCTTCTAAATGGTCAAGCATCTCGGCTCAGTCGGCGTAGACGAGTTATTTAACGTATCCCTAAAGCAAATAGTCCAGCGGTGCTAAATCACAAAATGTTGCAACTCAGTTCACAGAGCCAAAATGAGAAATTATGCACTCATCATGTGGTTCTTCCAATAAGTCAATAGTTGAAATCAGCAGGTCCCCAGCATTGCATTAAGTCGATTCCGGAACGAGAAAGTTATTGATATCGGCTGTATAGCGGTCACTATAATTTTATTCCCAGTTGCATTTCTAAAGATCTATTCCACCGGCTCATAAATCACGCCAAACTGTGACTTTCTCCTAATGTAAATGTGTAAGGGCGACCGCCTCTTGTTCCTAATCACACCAAATGCGGTGGTTTTATTTATTGACGTAGCTATTCAACGAGAAATAAGCCTTAACGCCATATAAATTAGGAATCTGCATCAAATTATTCTTGGGCCCCTACTTCGGATCTACGTCGTACCCGATGGTTGTTCGGCTTCATTCCCTGCACGAGTAAGCGTACAAGCGTACAAGTTCGCAAGCCTGCAAACCAAAATCCTTCACACCTTTCAATCTTCCATAATGTGGATAGGCACAGGTTTAATTGTTGAGCACGATTTTGAATGGACTAATTTGGATTTCTTCGAAACGTCTGACTGTTTGCGAATGGTCAGTGAGAGTAAACGTGATGCGAATGAATTGTTCTGATGGACGATTATGTCGGACATAATATTGACGAAGTGCGCGATGAGTTTCTCAAACAAAAACGTTTTTTGGAATGAATTTGCAGGTGTTGCTCAAGCGTCAAAATATTCATGATAAAATAGCGAACCAAACTTAGCATATAACGCATGACAGGTGTGAGTGACACAAAACATTACATTAAACTTATTAAAATTTTTACTATCATTGACATACTAAAATTTTCACAATGGTACATTTATTTTAGCAAATAATTAATTGAATTAATTGAAGTTCTTGAATAAAAAATAAAATCATTTTTGGATGGGTCCTTTTGCTCAAATAGACCGTGCTCACCGTGTTGGACGTTTGCTCAGAATTTCTGGCAACAATGCAGATGCAAGTGTTCGTGCGCTGACTTACACTTACTGATCATTTTCTGGGATTTGAAGATTGGCTATTTGTCATAATTATTGAATACCATTTATCGGCTCAAAAAATTATTGAGAATTGTTTAAAATCAATGAACAAATAATTCAGAAGATGTTATAGGCTCCTTTTAGCGTAGTGAAACTCTTTAAGCGTTGATAGAGCGTGTGCATGAGCATGTGCCGTTAAAATATATGATGGAAGTGAAAAAAGTGATGTGGAGATTCACAGAAACGATATTCCAATAAAAAATTAACAATCAGTGACTTATTGCAAGTGAAGTTGTGTGGCCCTGAGGGTCGCGGGAAGAAGTACGGGAGCTATTTCAAAATGCACAGTTACAAGTGCGACAATTAAACATTGCACTCGCAAAACAACACGAAAAAAACGACGAACTCGTTCCGAAACTACCGGCTAGAGCTAATCAAAAAATCCCAAGGGAAACCCCAAAAAGAGAAGATGAGCCCCTCGCCTCATCTTTCGTTAGGACTACTCCTCCATTAAAAGAAGACACCAAGGAAGGAATCGAAGAAAAGAAATGAAAGAAAGAAATTACAGAAAAAACAGAGCAAAACATCAGAGGGCATCAAGAATTTCCACCTTGCCCCTATCAAAACAATCTATGACTATAGACTGATATCCCGTATTATAGATATACATAGATATCCCGAACTATATCAACATACCACATAATGTACCAATCATTCAACGGAATACGGAAAAATGGACGAAGTTAGCAACGATCCTAAAGGAGAGGAAAACTAATTTCGTTTCAGCGAAACGTTTTTACTTCGGTGTGTAAATCATCCCTAGAACAGCATACGATCACCGAAATATAACAAATACCTACAGAACTCAAGTGGCCATATCATACATGCTCCCTTCGAGAAGAAAGGAACTTAAATGTGCATAGTTCTCCGAACGTTAGAAGGGCTTTCATGCGAGGAGACCAGAGTACTCACAATGTCAGGAATTCCACTCGACCGAAGTCTTCCACATTCAAGTCTAAACAAGACCGTCCAGATGAATAAAGGTTCTTCTCCCGAAAGAAAAAATCTCAATCTAAAATGTTAAGGCAGGATCTCATCCAGTCTGTCAATTCATACCCCTAACACCATACGCAGGATCAGATATGTGCTATAACTGGTAGCAATTTGGACATGCTTGATCCAGCTGTCATGCACAAGCTCGGTGTGTGAAGTGCGATGGGCCACACCAATTTTCACAATGAGAGGAGAGCATTCGGCTTGTTATAGTAGTTCTCCATAAATATAAATTTTTTGGGATTCGTATAAATCGCGCCAACTGCTCAAAACACATAAAAACAGCCACAAACATCTCCCCACTTTAGCCACTGATATGAATTCCGATCCAACAGATGCTGACTAGGATGATTGCAGGGTCTGGACGCTCTGTTCATCATTGCTGGGCCACTTTTGATTATATGCAACTTGTATCCTAAAGTCTTTCATCCCACAAAGGAGTGCAAGTCCGTGTATGCCTAACGAACAAACACATATGTTGCATGGCAACATTCTAGATTACGGAATCTCTTGATAATAAAAGAAAAGGATACGGAAGAGGAACAAAATGAGCTGGGAGCACGCGTGATCCCAGACTTAAATCGAATGAAAACGGGTTGATAGACAAAATACGCAATCAATTGCCCGAATTTGGGAAAAACCAATGGGAGAGCTTTTTACAGAACTTTTACAGAATATTAAATTCTGGAGATTATCGGAACACTTTTGTCTGAGAAATAAAAAAGCTGGCCAAAGAAAAGAATCTAAAATACTGAAAAATGGTTATGCCATGCATACTTTCTACTACGAGAAAAACTTAAATGTTGTTATTCATGACCTCTACACAGAAGACTTAGAGGACATCTTGACTTACCAGAAGTTTCAGGGCTTCCACTCGATTGAACTATTTCCATGAAAAATGCAAGCTGCGTAAAATAAACGTAAAATGTGAAGTTGTTCATGACTTCACCCAACGCAAAAAGCCTAAAGAACAAGTGGCCTAATGCGCTAACTGCGGGGGTTAACACCCTGCAATATGCCACAAAAATGGAGGCTGTCCTAGAAACTCCAAAAGCATCTACAGGACCAACACTGCTCAGAATAATCCAACCACACAATACAACATGTAATACGCAACACATAAACTCCTAATTTTGAGCAAACAAAAATAAATCATAAACAACTATAATACCAGATATGTGTCAATTATTCGCCGGCATACCATCTCAATTTCAACTGATGATGCAAGAAATGATGAATTTATTTATTTATCTTGAATTTATGGTTTTCTCGCTGTCCAATTCAACCTATAACAAGCGCCTAAATCACCTTCTTCCTCCATCGTTCGATATTGGAGGACCACTTCCGATCATAGGCGACGTCAATGCCCATCTTGAATCTGGGATGATGTGAGAAGGACCCGAGCACGGACTATTCTGCACAGATTCATCAGAAGTGAAGACGTAAGCCTTGCATGTACCCATTGAGCTCAGATTTTATGGACCTACACCCAAGAGCCGTTTTTAGAAAACTGTAGACTTCGGAATCTCTCGATAATTTTTTTTTTTTTTGGGTTGGGGGGTGAAGGCAATTTACGCCCGGAGTGTGGGACTCCTAGCAGCGCATGCTACCAGACTACCCACTAAACACCCCCCCTGTCAAGAGATCCTAGCCTGGAACCGTTTGACACATTACTTCGGGCTAGGCCTCTTTTTTACTACGCGCTAGGGCGCCGTCAGTCTAGAGAAATCTCCCTCCAGCGGGAGGGGGCAGGATGGAGGAGGACTGCTGGAAAGGAGACCTCCCTAGACCCCGCGCCCAAGGTTATCTATCGTATATTTTTTAGCAATAAGTATTGCCCGAGAGTAATGTGCCACGCAGGTCCATTTGTCAAAACTTTTCAGCATTTCTCCGACCAGATTGTCTGGAGAAAGCTCTCCCATCACCTCCCACAAGTCCTGCCGCATCCTGTTCCACCTTCTACAGTTGAAGAAGGTGTGACATGCGTCATCCTTTTCCCCTGGGCAGAAAATGCAGTCTGGGGACCGTGATTTACCAATCTTGTGCAAGTAAGACTGAAAATACCCATGCCCGCTAAGAAGCTGGGTAAGGTAATAATCAGTCTCACCGTGCCTTCGATTTAGCCACGATCCCACGTCCCCTATAAGGCGGGCAGTCCAGCGGCCATTGGAGTCGCCTTCCCATGACTGTTGCCACTCGAGTATTGTGCGCTGCCTCTCTTCTCGATTGACAGCATATCTTGAGCCCTCCACTTTACGGTCATAAATTCTCCGTCGTTCTCTAGCAAGGAGGGCGATGGGTATCACTCCTGCGATCACCAACACCGCCGACTCAGAGACAGTGCGGTATGCAGACGCAACCCGCAAAGCTCCTCGTCTCTGTACCTGGGCCAAGCGCTTTCGGTACAGCTCCTTACTGAGAGCTCCGGCCCAAACCTCAGAGCCGTACAGTAGCACTGACTGTACAGCACTCATGAGAAGTCGGCGTTTGCTCGGTGTGGGCCCACCGATGTTGCACATTAGTCGACTCAAAGCTGAGACGCCCATCGCGGCCTTTTTCGCCGTTGCCCTGATCTGTTCCGAAAAGCTCATTTTGGAATCGATCAATAGTCCCAAATATTTTATTGCGACTTTAGACTCAACAGTCGCATCTCCGATCTGCAAAGGAATTACAGTGGGAATTCTTTTCTTCGTGAGAATGGCCACCTCGGTTTTCTCTAGTGCCAAACTGAACCCACGGGTGGTCATCCATTCCCTCACTTGACGCATTAGCACTCCCAGTCTGCGCTGCGCATGTTCGACTGTACGTCCGGCGACCAGTGCTGCTATATCATCTGCATAGCCGACTAAGCGCGACTCATCTGGCAGCTCAAGCCTCAATAGTCCGTCATATGTGGCGTTCCACAAGTCTGGTCCCAGTATGGAGCCTTGCGCTACACCAGACGTTATCTCCATACTGCGTCGCCCATCTTGTGTGTCATAGAGCAGTTTGCGGTCCTTTAAATAATCCCTCAAAATCCGCATCAGATACCCTGGCAATCGGAAAAAATTTTCCAATGTTCCAAGAATATCCAACCATCTGGCGGAGTTGAAGGCATTTCTGACGTCAAGCGTCACTAGCAAGACAACTCGTTTTTCACTTTTGTGCGCTTCGGCTCGACGGACTGCATTCACCACTTCCATGATGGCATCGGAAGTAGATCGCCCTGCTCTAAAGCCATACTGCCGAGGAGATAGGTCCCCTGCAGCACGAATTGCGTCTGTGAGTCTTCTTTTGATGAGCTTTTCGAACACTTTCCCGGCTGTGTCCAGCATACAAAGCGGCCGGTATGTAGATGGCAGCCCGGGGTCCCCTTTTCCCTTGCTGATCAATGTGAGCCTCGCCACCTTCCAGCGAGATGGGAACACACCTTCTCTCAGGCAAGCGTTGAACACATTGAGCAGCAAGTCAGGACAAACGTGGAAGACCATTTGTAGCACCTCGGATGGAATGCCATCTGGTCCTGGTGCCTTTCGAGCTTTCATAGAAAGCACCGCTTCCCCCAGCTCGTTTTTAGTGAACGATGGACATTCACCTGAGTCGAACTCGTGGACAGCATCAACACGGACAGGGTGAGTTGGAAAAAGCGCCTGCACTATGCCGTCCATCTTATCTGCTTGAAGTAAATACGGCTTCCGTGAGGTACCGAGCTTGCGCCACACTAACTTGTAGCCGAGCCCCCATGGATCCCTGTTCACATCGTCCACAAGTTCTCGCCAGCAGCGTGCCTTGCTCTCGTTGATGAGTCTTCGGAGTTCTTTCCTTGCTGATCTGTATGCTGCTGTCCTATCGGATGCTTCCTCTACGTTTCTCGACCGCTGAGCTGCACGTCGAAGTCTGTGACACTCGCCTCGTTTGTCTGCGATATCTTTTGACCACCAATGTACAGCAGGCCTGTCGTGTCGAGGCCTCCGTCGAGGCATAGATGAGCTACAGGCAGAAGTGATAAGGTTCATCGTTGACTCCGCCATTCCCTCGACTCCAGCCCTTCCGTTCCCCGAAGGGCATCCCGATGTCGTTCCGCCTTTTAGAATCACATTGGCGAAAGTCTCCACGTCCATTTTTCCGATATTCCACCCGGGAGTGAAAGATCGTTGAGACGAGCGAGGAGTGGTATCGCCGATCTCAAACGCGATGTATTGGTGGTCACTCGCTGAGTAATCCTCGAGTACTCTCCAGTTCAACGTCGTCGAAGCGAGGGACTCCGAGGCGAATGTCACATCTGGGATTGTTCCTTCGCAGCCCCAGCGCCGGAAGGTCGGTACATTACTGGTATTTAAAACCACCAACCCAGTCCTCGCCGACATGTCCAGAATGCGTTGCCCTCTGGCTCTGGCGTTGAAGTCTCCTGCTACGAGTACTTTGCCATCTGTGTTCAGAACAGCCTCCTCTAGCGCGTCCAGTCTATTTTGAAAAGATGGCATTGACTCATTCGGCGTCAGGTATACGCTGAAAATCGTTATACCCGAGCACCGAATCCACACGAAACCGTCTCCTCGGCCGTGACCTTGGATCTGGAGTCGCATGCTGCCACGAACCCAAACGGCAGTAGTATGAGAGTCATCGGAGAACCAGGCTGGTGAGGCCTTATTTCGATGTTGTTCGCTCAGCAGCAGCAGATCAGCTCCCGTTTCTCTGGCGAACTGCTCTAACAGATCTTGTGCATTGACGCTACGGTGCAAGTTAATTTGAAGGGTCCTGATCATCACCTTAGAGCTGCTTTTACTTTTGCTAGTGCCTCTCTAAAGATTGGGCACGCGCCTGTTCCTGCAACGTGAAGGTGCTCTGTCGGTTGAGAGTTAAGATGATTACATAGCAAACAGCGCGGAGTCTCAACGCACTCTTTTTTCTTATGCCCAGGTGCTCCACACTTAAAGCAAAGCATACTACGGTCAGGGCCCTTGCAGTTCGAAGTGGTGTGCCCGTATCCAAGGCACCTGAAGCATCGTACTGGGATGGCGCGGCGGCGAATTCTGCACACCACCCAGCCGATTTTTATTTTTCCTTTGGCCAGGAGTTGTGTAGCATCTTTCTCCGTTACTTCGAGTATGGCCAGCCTTTGCCCTCGGCGATTCTCTGGAGAAAGCTTTACTTTTAATACAGTTAGTCCAGGGAACTCTTTTTGAATGGCTTCTTCGACCTCAGCCGGATCGGCGATGCAGTCCAGGTCCCTTACTTCCAATGAAGCTCTTGGCTCCAAGGTAGAGACGGTGGCTTTTGCCCCAAGGACGTCCTTTATTTTGTCGCGGAATATCGATTTATCGGAGGAGTCCGCTCCAAACTCGACGAGTAGCCCTCCGGACCTCGTCGATCGTAGAGTTTTAATAATCGTCCCTGTTTCCTCCGGCTTGACGTTCTTGCGGATATCGCGTAGAACGTCGGAATAGCTCCTTCCGTCGGTGGGCTTCACAAGAATGGCGTCCCCGAGGGCTCTTCGCTTTTTTCTTGCTGGTTTATCCACGGTCTTTGTCGTTGTTTGAACAGGCATTGTTTTTTGGCTAAGCCTATGTTCGCGTTTTGCAGATTTTTTCGCCGCCTTAGATATCACAAGTTGGAAAGCGTCTTTTCTTTGTGGCGTTTCTGTTTCTGGCTCAACGTTCTCTTTACGCCTTTTCTCCTGTTCGCTCTCAAGAGGGCTAGCAGCAGTCCTCTTGATACTGGGAAGGAAAGGTTGGGTGACTTTAACGGGCACCGTTTGATCTGGATGTTCTTCTTCCAACTTTTTCCAGAGTCTCCTGTAGTGGCAAACCCGATCCAAGAGGTCTTCGAGCTCAAACACTCCATTTTTTACATCTTTACTGATTGTTTTTTGGTTTATGCACGCTCCTTGCATACGTTTGAGTATCGCATAACATTTTTTAGTCAACCGTTCTTCCTCGGAACGGTTCTCCGCGATAACCTCCTTAACAATCAGGTCTTTTTCGCCGACTTTCTCCTCCGGGGGCTTTCGTTCTATGGTCTGCGTGTCTCCTACTGAGGTCGATTCAGCAGTAGCAATCTTAAGAGTGAGGTGGTCGTAAACCTCCGGAGCCGCATTTACTACCGGCCCATCACTGCTCCTTCCGCTTGGGGCTGAATGAGACCGTGGTGGTGAACGCAAGGTTTTTCCACTACGGGAAAACACGCCAAGATAATCGTTATGGTTGTCAGAATTATGTTCATCGGCTCGTTTGTTCGTCTCCTCTGCGTTATTCTGTTTATTGTTGTTGTTGTTGTTTTTCTTCATTTTGTTCTTAAGGGTCCCCCCTCAGAGCCGCTATCTCCGCTCGGATGTGTAGTCGCCTTAATGATCCCATGGTTATCTATGCAAGCAGGGAGGCCATGCGAGGGTTGGCACCAGCCCTTATGGAGTCAGGTGCTCAGAGCCAGATTAGCGTTAATCGGGAGTACGACTCAACCGAACCTACACCACCAACTCAATGGTGCGAGCTTTGAACGTACTCTGAGGCCTGCCAAGGTTTTATCGGGACGGAGACGGCGTGATATTAGCCTGGAGCCGTTCGCGCACGGGTTTCACCCCGGCGGTACCGCGCAGAAAGCGACTAGGTCCAGAATATCATGGCCGCCAGCCCACATGCGTCAAATAAAGTCGAGAGTCAAATCATAGTCCGGGTTCAGTGCTGTGTTCCCATTAGTCGCCTCTTACGACAAGTTGGGTTACTGTGGATGTATTCTAGCCTCCCCCATCCACAGGGGAAAAATCTCTCGATAATACAATTAATACAAATCAAATGCAAATCGACAATACAAATCAGAAAACACATCAAGTAGACAAAAAAGGAAAACTCAGTCAGAACTTCAGCAAACAATATAGCCCATATAAAGGAGGAAGAATCGATACTGGAGAAGAGTAATGGTGATCCTAGACTACAAAAGAAAGCCAACCAGTTGACCAACGAAATCAACAACAGAATGTATCAGTTTCGAACAGATCGATGGAAGAGTTTCTGGCAGAGCTTGGGACCTGGTGGGAATGCCTTTTGGAGGATTTTCAGATATTTTCGTTCAGGAATTAAAGCAATAATATTACCGATACACGGCTCAAATGGCATGAAAAACGACAAGGAGAGCAAAGTAGAAGCCTTAGTAGACGCACTGAAACAGCAGTTTGAAGAAAATATCTTTTCGGAGCATGACCTACACGAGGAGGCTGAAGTTCTGCACAAACTTATCAAATTGATGGATGCTGAGACCCAGGCTGATGTCATATTACGACCACTAAACGCACCGCAGACAAAAGCCCTAATACTTGGATTTAACATACGAAAAGCTTCCATTCGGGATATGGTCACAAACACTATGTGGAAATTGCTCCCAGACAATATCATTGAAAATCTGACAGACATCATTAAGTCAAATTTCGACCGTGAAGGTTTCTCGGAACATGGAAAGCGGCTATTATTACGGTCATATCTAAACACGGCTAAACACAAGCCTTCCTGGAAAATTGGAGACTTATATTAATTCTCAGACTAAACGAAGGATAGCCGGGAAACGCTATCCCTGATGAACAATTCGGATTAAGAGAAGCACGCTGTACTGAACTCGAATTAGTAACGATGATCCAACAAATCAGAAACTGATAAAATCCGTATAAAATCAACAAGCTTAGATAAGTTTGACATACCCGAAGCTTTCGACAATGTCTGACATGCAGGACGTATGTTCAAAACACATGAACTCTATGTGCTATAGAAGATCATCCTGCGATGACATTCTATCTAGGCGAAGATCAACCTGCGAATTATTAAAGATGGAGTTCCACAGAAATAAAACTCGTACCCCGCAGATATTCATTAAGGGATAGGATACGACCTTATCTTTTAAGGGATATCTGCAAGATAAGGACCAATCTGGAAGATAAGGACCTTGAACCAGAAATAATAGCAAATTTCAAACATGACAAAGCAGAAAAACTATTCGACAAAGTAGACAAGATTGCAAATGTTACCATAAAATTCCTGAAAATCCTGGCCACCGGAATTCGACAGGTTTACAATAGCCTCCGATGTATAACTACAGACATGAATAACTAAGTTCCTTCTGAAGTAACGGTGGGTGTTTGACACTTTGATAGAAATGGAGCAAGATTGCTTAACTACACTAGCTCCGAATAGACTGAATTTCTGTGTTTTCTTTTGTGGTGTCGAGAGTTTCTTGTCAACTGATCGAATATGTAAATTTGAACCCTTCGGTGTTATATATATTGTTTTAAATCTGTTGCAGACTTGCAGCGAGTCCAAGCTACTAATGAGCAAGCACACTTCCTTTCAACAATTAACGTGAATATGTTTTCAAGTAGATAATTATTCAGATTCCTTGAAGAGTTATTTGAACTCCGTGCAATAACGTGAAATGAAAACGGATAACAGACTCCGATGCCAGTTACTGTTCCTTCGAAATTTCAAAATACATACAGGGATCCAATCTTCATCTTTCAAAAGAAATGATGTCCCCTGCAAGATTATACTCATTATAGAGACGAGATATCTTTGGAAATGTCTGGCTGAAATCCAATCGGTTTGCTCGAAATCACCTCATATTGCTGGATGTTGTTTTTAATGATTGTTTGAGTTTAATTTTAAAAAGCAACTGACTTAATTTCGTTGTTCCAGGCACAGCAAGTTCCCTGAATTCTTTGAAACATAGTTTTGGTGCTATTTTGCTATGGTGGAGTAGTCTAGTAGTGAACGCGTATGAATGAACCCGCTGGAGTAAGACCACCGAATCTCGATGGCGGAATCACCACATTTGGAGTGATGAACAACCACAGGCGGATGTTCAAGCACCGTTACCATCCGGAGAAAGTCACTGTTTGCTGTGATTTATGGAATCATTGGCCTATATTTCTTTAAAAATTCTACTAGAAATACCATTGCAGTCAATGGTGACAGCTATAGAGCCATGATCAACGACTTTTTCGTTCCGGAATCAATTCACCCTAATGCTGGTGACCTCTGATTTCAACAGGATTTCACTAAATGGCAAACAGATCGCGCAACCATCTATTTATTGAAAGAAGCATTTTATGAGCTCATAATTATTCCTTTTGGACATACGTCAAATCGCTCGTCTACACCAACTTATAATATAAAATAATAATAAAAGAGACTAAGCGCTATTGGATGAAGATTATTTATTATGATCGAATGAAGTAATGGTAAAATTTTGATTTTTAAATTTGTAATCATATTTTTAAGTTATAAGAAAAGCATATATAATAAAATAGAACTAAGACTAGAATTAAAATGATATTTGTAATTAGATTAAGGTATTAAGCAATATCTCAGTAAAAATAAGATAGAAAAAAGTCTCAAAAAACAAAGTCTCAACAAAAAAAAAATCCCCTGTTAAAAAAAATCCCCTATTAAATTCTGGGAACTCCAAGTGAAAAGAAATGGTAATGAACCATCACCTATAAGAAGGTGAAGTTTATTGCGTCAATTAATAAAGTTGGAGAAAGGAGTTTATTGAATTTCAGTCGTTGCCTTTGATATTTGATTTATTTGAATTCCGATAAGCGAAACGCCACAAAGAAGTGTTATTTTATAGAGAGAAGAAGAATAAACAAAACAATGAAATCAAATATTATTAATATGAAGAAGGACAAGTGAAAAAGTGGAAATTGCGTTTCAAATACAAGAAGAAGAAAAAACTTATCCTTAGACAAGGGGAGAGTGCATCGTAGACAACCGACTAGCTCGACGTGGATGTAATGACGTCTGTGGAAAAGTCATCATCAATCAAGTCGTTACACTAGTAGACGTGCAATGTGCAAAATTACAATTGCATCGTTTCTCTGGACGTGATCGACAAAGGGGCCGTAGAAGTTTTCTCATCTCAGTGGTTTTGCGTCTTGTAGTAAAAAAGTTGGTTACATCTCTAAATTCCAATATTTAACAAAAATACGAAATTTGGGAAGTAGAAAAAATCGAATTTTGTTTTTATTCTTTATATGTGTCTGTATTTTTTTTTTTTATTAGGTGTATAAATATGAAATGCGGATTTTACTAACAGATGGCATAACCATTACATATGGTTTGTGTCGGGGATAACTAATATGGCATTTTGGAGGGTAAACATCTGTCAACAAATTGCAGTGTGTCATAGGTTTTGATTGTACAAACAACATAGTTTTTTTCGCTTCAAAAATGTCGAATTACGTGCCAGAAAAAGAAGTTTTGCGGGGAAGTCTAATAACCTTCTTTCATTTGAAGAAAACGGCAGCAGAAACGTATCGATTGTTAGTGGAAGCATATGGTGAACATACCCCAAGCCAAGACACTTGTGAACGATGGTTTAAAAGATTTAAAAGTGGCGATTTCGATGTCAGCAACAAAGACCGTGAAAAACCACCAAGACAATTCGAAGATACAGATTTGCAAGCATTATTGGATGAAGACAACACACAAACTGAAAAACAGGCAGAAGCGTTGGAACTTACTCAGGCAGCCATTTCACAACGTTTAAAAGCCATGGGAAAGATCCAACAAGTTGGAAAGTGGATGCCGTATCAATTGAATGAAAGAGACATCGAAAGGCGAAAATCCATTTGTGAAATTTTGCTTGCCCGACAGAAAAGAAAATGTTTTTTGCATCGGATTGTTACTGGCGATGAAAGTGGATTTATTTTGACAATCCCAAGCGGAAAAAATCATGGGTAGACCCAGGCCAGCCATCAACATCACAACCAGTCCGAAATATTCATGGAAAGAAGACTTTGATATGTATTTGGTGGGATAGTAAGAGACCTTTGTATTACGAACTGCTGTAACCTGGTGAGACTATTACTGGCAAACATTACCGACAACAACTGATCAAATTGAACCGCATACTTAAGGAAAAACGACCAAAATTTCACCGAAGACATGATAAAGTAATTTTTCAACATGACAATGCTCGGCCGCATGTTGTTATACCTGTCCTGAACTACTCGGGAAACATTAATTGGGAAGTTCTGCCCCACCCACCGCATTCACCAGACTTGGCTACTTCTGACTACTACTTGTTTCGATTGATGCAGCACGGACTTTCGGACAAGCACTTCCATTCTTACGAAGAAGTTAAAACTTGGCTTGATGAGTGGTTAGCCTCAAAAAATGAGAAGTGGTACTGGGATGGAATCCATCAATTGACAAAAAGATGGGAAAAAGTCGTAGCTAACGATGGGCAATACTTTGATTATTGAATTCATTCGTTCTGTTATTCAAATAAATGCATATTTCAAGCAGAAAAAATCCGCATTTCATATTTATACACCTAATATGAAAAAATAAGTTTATTTAATCTGTGTGTGTGCCTATGTAAGTGTCCTGAAAGTGTCAGGGCGTTCAGAATGTCCCCAACCCCCACGAAATGAGCTAACCGTAATTAACTTGCTTTGGCCACCATTATGCGGCCTTTATATTTTCAATAATAAAATTTTTCTCTTCTCAATCTATCGGCCGCGCCATTATTTATTTATTTTGTTAACTATATTTGTTTTGGTACTATTATTTTGAAAATAATCAACATAGCGCCCAACGTGGGCGCTATGTTGAGTATAGCACAAACTACAAACTAGCAAACTACAACTTAAATCTTCTCCTCTTCTCTAGTTTTATTGTAAATGTATCTATCTTTTGTAGCTCCACCTTTTGCCATTATCACAGCAGAAAGTCTTCTTGGCGTAGAGCTTAGAAGATTCTTGCATACTTCCGCAGTGATGACGTTCGACTCTTGACGGAGGCAACTATTGAGCTCTTCTTTCGAGTTGATTGTGTGACGCCGAACCTTACGCTTTAAGATCGCCCATAAATGTTCGATGGGATTCAGATCCGGCGACTGAGTGGGCGACTCCAAAGGATCGATAGAGTTTTCTCGAAACCATGTCATAATCCGTCTTGCTGGAATTGAGTCCCATTCTCATTCGTATCACCGTATCGTATCATTCAAAACGTTCGTTTTCTGCCCTATTCAGAAAAACAAGGTCTTGATGGATATTGTAAGACATTTATGTATTTTTGCGTTTTATTTTTCAATTCTATTTAGTCTTCCGCAGTGTAGCATTGGTACTTTAAGGCCCAATGATAGCGAGCCTTTTTTTGAGAGCAATGGCTTCTCCCTGGCTTTGCATGCTTTCAGGCCAGCTTCTTGAAGTCTTCGACGAATCGTTTTCCCAACGTCCACTGAGCACGCAGCAGCGAGCTCAGATGGATTTTGCTTCCTATTTTTCAGAGACTCTCTCACTATTTTTCGATCGTCTCGTCGATTTGTTATACATTTTCGACATGATCTAAGCAAAGGGATATGTGAAACAGTTGCGGCGAACCCTGTTAATGTCAGTTGTACTGTTCGACTTGAACATTTTACGGTATTTGATATTTCTACTTGAGATTTGCCTTGTTCGTGTAAAATTTGAACGTGTACACGTTTTTCAAGACACAGCTCGGCTATTTTAGGCATAGCTTACTGTAGCCTATACCACTTATCACAAAATAATGAAAAAAGTTCACTAGAACACAGTATTATAATGTATGATCAATTATGACATATTATCTTTCGGTACACAAAAAAGGTCAGGTACTAAAATTGTATTGAAATATACAAAACTAGGTAGAATTGAGATAAAATTAGACAAATTCGAGATTCTCAATTACTTTCCTAGAACCAGCATGGTGCACAATTAAGCATCAGAGATTATCAGTAATTATGACGCACATGAAAAATTTAAGGGGTGCTCTATACTTTTGGCCAAGGCTGTATAGATTAACTACGCAAACAAGACTCCCAAACAGTATATGTACAGGCTTAGAATGTCTGTCAGAATGTCAGAAATGAAAACTTCGTAGCACCGTCACTGTTCGAATGTCGTAAGTTTGAATACTGAAATGCAGATGATTTATGTAGCGCTGAAAGAAGTTTCTATCCTCTCATTTGCCAACATTACCCTTCTTACAGATTCTATAAACGCACTGCGCAATATTTAAGAAAATATCC
This sequence comes from Stratiomys singularior, assembly GCA_954870665.1. Taxonomy (NCBI): domain Eukaryota; kingdom Metazoa; phylum Arthropoda; class Insecta; order Diptera; family Stratiomyidae; genus Stratiomys; species Stratiomys singularior. The sequence continues at coordinate 59,910,314 of OX940879.1, read as the reverse complement.
ACAGAAAGAGTTGACTATGAAATATGGAACGATACAGAGGAAGGTCCAAATAAACTATTCTCTCTCAGATGGATACATGGTCACAAAGATGATTTCCTTGGATGAGATTGAACCGAGAGTAACGAAAAGTAGACGGTGAAGAGTGCGAAAGCAGCAAATGGCGTCGGAGTGAAAAAAAAAATATAAAAATCTTTTTCTAAAAATTCTTTACAAACAGTCAAAATATTTGGATACTGAACTTTAATTCTATCTGAAATCACTACGTCGGAAACAAAAGGCTTCTGCAATTCATCATTAAATCGAAGGATAAGGGTCAAGGCGAGCCAAATGGTCAAGAAATTGTATTCATAATTGTATTCATTATATCATGCATGTAAACCGTACCCGATCGGGTTAGGTGGTAATTTTTTTTTCATTTCAGTTTTTTTTTGTATCTTTTTGTCTTCACGGCTGGCAGACTCAATTTTTTCTTTCTTTCTTCTTTTCTATTTTTTTGTTTTTCTATTTATTTTTTTTTAGTATTTTTAGTATTTTCTAGTTCTTTTCTAGTATTAGCTTTTCTTTTTTTTGTATTATCTTATTTTTAACTTATTTTTGTGTCCAATTATTTTATTATTAATAACATGAAATCTATCTAAAACAAAACTGACTTTCATTTCTTGAAGCATCCCTCCTCCGCATCCTCTCCCTTTTCCCCAATAGTTAAATTATATGTTTTTGGTTTTGGTTTTGATTAAGGTCGCCCAGCACGGGCAGTGATCTTCCCCACAGAATCCCGACAGACTGAGGGCAGAAAGCCTCAGAGAGCCACATAGGGGACCCAAAGATTACTGCCACACAAATGTCTGCGACTGCGGCCACCGTGGTTGTTATAGAAACGAAACCAGGGAATTCCCCGTGTTACGCGATGACATATATAGATGCATATCAATGTTTTTAGATCTGATAATACTCGTAGTTCTACTTTAAGTTGTGATATGTGTAAAAATAAGTGCCGTTTTTTAAAATACTTTGTGTATTAGAACACATGATGACGCCCAAATTAGCGAATTCAATGCTGAGGAGAGGAAAGTTATGCTGCAACTTAAAAGAGAAGGAGAAACTTACCGCGGAATTGATGAACTAGTAGGCAGAACGCACTCCTTTCTCCAGTAAATGGTGAAAACATTTAATACAACTGGTTCGATTATGTCAAAGCCTCGTTGTGGTCGTCCTTCTATACTGACTGAACGTGAAAGGCGGTTAACAAGTATTCTCGAGTAACTGCTTCCCAAATAGTTGGCAAGACAGCAATAATAAAAAGCTTTTTTGACAAGGTTCTCCACGAAGATTCCATACGAAAAATACTAAAGAGAGGTGGATACCGCTCACGCTGAACAATAAGAAACGTGTGGATTTCGCAAAAAATATATAAAAAAACCACCAGAGTTTTGGGAACAGATCATATAAGGTAGTGTAGCGGAAGAGCGGTACTGCCCTCGAAATAGAAAATCTTGTACCAACTGTGAAACATGGTGGAGGTGGTGTGATGGTTCGGGGGGTGTATGGTGGCAGGAGAAGTTGGCCAACTTGTGTTTATAGAATCAACTATGGATCAATACGGTTACCTTAATATTTTGAAGGCGAATTTGAAGTAAAGCGTTCAACAGTTGAACCTTGCTGACAATTTCTGGTTCAAGCAAGATAATGATTCCGAGCACACAGCTCACAATGTGAAGCTATTGTTGCTATAAAACACAGAACATCAACTGTGTACGTCGCCCCATTCATCAGACCTTAATCCCATTGAGCATTTGTGGGACTTGTTGGAGCGCAGGATCCGTACCAGCACAGGATCCGGGTCAGCACAGCCTAACCCCGAAGGAAATGCTGAAAAACGTCATCGTCGATGAATGGACAAAATTCACAGGCAGGACAAAGCAATATTGGAAATCGACTTAAGGAGGTCCTTAAGAGAAAAGGTTATCCTACAAATTATTAGGCACTGATATGTAATAAAATATATGAATATTTCAAATTAATATTTTCGTGTACGGATACTTTTTTTTGGTTCGTTGAAGAAAAGCTTTTATGTTTTTATTTTGTAAAATCTAGTTTTTAAAGAAATACAACAGGAACAATTTATAGAAAAGATTTTTTCATTATTGAATAAATTTTGTTGCCGAAAGTTTTGAGCATTAATAAGTCTTGTTTTGAGCATGAATTTCCGAAAATGTTGCTTTCTTTTAGTGTTGTACGGATACTTTTTCTGGCAAGTGTATGTTAAAAAAAAAATAGATTTGCGTATTTTCTTTGGGAATTTAAAGAAATTGAATCTAGCAGCTGAACGTAATTCTTGAGAAAAGAAAGTCAAAGTTGCAATCATCCACAACTCAATATAGTTCATACAATCTAGAAATAGATCATTCTAACCAAAACAATATTCCCACTAACAACCAAACAAATATAAGACTAACAAACTCTCAAAGTCACCAAAATCGAATAGCCAGTCTAGTCTACAAGACCAATGGATCAGCTACGTGTCAAACCCAAGGAATAGCTTCAATCCGATTGTGCAATTTCATCTATTTGCGTTTTGTCCTGTCACATGGCAGCTTAAACACACAACCTAGATAAGAACCAATCGTGGGACAGATCGATGTCACATGAATTGTGTTACTGGTTTGGACCTATGAAATCCGTAGACAAATTTCTCATATTCAATCCAACGAGGCAACAGCTGTTCCAGCTTTCGCCCACGCGAAGCAATTGTGCGGGAATCTGTCAGAGGATGGTTGAGTGGTTCGCGTAAGAGTGGAGGAAGTTTGCGTTAGAGTTCGATGTGTTACGTTCGTGGGCCGATTGCTCAACAGTCAGATGCATAAACAGTTTGTTGCTAGTGGACAGAAAATTGGAGCCGGACCAGTGTTTTCCGCGAAACCATGAGGATCGGCTACCGGAAGATACGTAAGCTATGGCTCATCTACCTGTTCCTTTTATTTTTCGCGTTCTTCATGTTCGCGGTCAGCATAAACGTTTACTTGCAAAGTCTCAGCATTTCTGACATGAAGAAAAGGTTCGCCGACTCGAAATTGTGTGAAAATTGTCGCCTGAATAATTTACGCTTTGCAGGGAAGTTCAGTATCATCGCAAACTGCGGGAAAAGAGTCCTAAAAATGTCATCGTGGCACATTACATTGGCGCGGGGAACTTGCTCGGGAACATGACTAAAGGTTGAGTTTGTTTTTTTAACCTTGATAAGAATCCCTTGGGGCTACTTTGGTGAAGGATTTAGCTAGAATAGAAAGTATTTCCCGCAAACTAACAGTGTTGTGCTTTGGTAGAGCTGGGGATGCATTTGTGAGTGCGTCGCATACGATTCCACCTTTTTCCGTTACAGATGATTTCAACCAGAATAACTTTGCGCCCGTGGAAAGCGAGGGGGCAAATGGAAGGCCAGTGGTGATTCCGTCTCGGGAGAGCTTGATCATGCAGCGAATGTTCCAAGTGAATCGTTTCAATTTGCTTGCCAGCGATCGCATTCCACTGAATCGATCTCTGCCAGACTACAGGAAGAAAGAGTAAGACGCATCCTTCTGCCTAAATGTTCAGCGTTGTCTGAGCCAATCTAAATATCCTCCAGATGTGCTCTGAAAACGTTTCCCAGCAATCTTCCCACTACGTCGATTATAATTGTGTTCCATAACGAAGCCTGGTCGGTCCTCCTGAGGACAGTTTGGAGCGCCATCAATCGTTCTCCGAGGGATTTACTTAAGGAAATCATTTTAGTTGACGACGCCAGCGAAAGAGGTATGTCGACATGTTACCACTTTTAACTGTACTTTATCTTTTGAGTTAATGCGTCCAAAAGATGTATTTTTCATGTTTCTAACAAAAAGTTTTCTTATCGGAAGTGAAGATAAAATAATTGTTCCGCATGCTGCATCGAGCGTTCACAACTGCCTAGTGAATGATTAGATAGGTGGAAAATGTTTAGGAAATGGAAGCAAACAAAGCAGAAACATTTTATATTTTGCAACACGTGCACTTGCTTTGTATGCGAATGAATCTTTGGAGGCATTTTGATTTGAGAGTGAAACACTAAGGAAATTTTACGAACGCGTTTTTGACCCTGTTGCTATTTTTCGTTATTCTAGCGTAACAAATGAAGTCTACGGTTTGAATTCATGTTTACCAAATAGTACCATTGCCATAACAGAAACATAGAATGAGATTTGCGAAAAGGTAGTCAAGCATGCTATACAGATATGTGTACATGAAAATTTGGACAAGAAAAAGTAATTCCTTTCTACAGTGATATTTCTTACAAAAATTTATTTAATTCTCGACATTTTTCCTTTACCCCTTTTCATGTACAAACCCCACGTACTTATTTGTCAAAAATTAGCCATGTATGTTTATGTTGTGGCTGAGAAAGTCAAATGGAAACCTATTTTAGCTTTTAAAATGGAAGGTGATCTTGACAGCTATACGAAATTTATAAGGAGGTACCATTTGCTGGCAAGAGCTAGCTCTTGTAGCTTGAACTGGTCCCTATTCCAATGTTTAATATAATTAATTTGGGTGATTATTTAAATTTCTGCAATTGTTGTTAACGTAATACTAAGCCTACGAATCTCGCTACATAGCTATCTGATTTTTATCCTTGTCTACCTCTCCTTTAATCCTCACTTTAATTTCTTTAATCATATCGCATTGACTCATTTTTACACTTACACCCAAAGAATTACATTTCTGTATTTTTTGTTTGTTGTTCTCATTGGTTTTCTTGTTTTATTTAGTAATCTAAAACTTATATCCGAAAAAATGAGGAAACCCTTATCTACTACCTTTTACAAAATTTAAGCTTATCTGAAAATGGATCCGATGGCCCCTTCCATTGATAGATTGTTGGCCGCGTTGTTGCTTATGGTGGTCTTATGCTACGCCATCCTTTTTGCTGCACGCCAGTGAATCGGTTCCCGGTACATTAATCGTTTATGGTAGTGTCGTCCGTCCTCCCTCTTATATTGGGTGGTTGCATTAAAAGTGTCAGTTTAGAGATGACTCGTCTGTATACCTCTATATTCCAGAACGTCAGGTCATTTTCCCGCAATCCGTATACCTATCTGAAAAAGGATATCGGCGGCCATTATAGTGTGACATTATAAGTCGAGTGTGATTCAAATGTATTAAGTCTTTTGGAAAATATTGAAGTGTATAGATGGTCAGTAAAACTGTATGAGTAAGGTGTTCTCTCTACTACGAGTTCAAATTACGGACAAATGCAACAACGGCTACCCGCAGGATATGTGACGCATTTAGAGACGATATTATGTCAGAACGTACAGCTCAAAGATGGTTTGCCCGATTCCGCATCGATGATGACAGCCTTGAAGACGATGATCATCCTGGAGCGATGTTTCGGATAAATGATACGGAGCTTGTTTCCGACATAGAGGACAATTCTCGCCAAACTTTCCACGAATTAAGCTTAAAGTTCGACGTTGACAAAAGCACCATTAGTCGCCATCTTCGATGTCTGAGAAAGAAACGATGGCTTGATCAGTGGGTTCCTCATCAACTTACCGACAACAACGCAAGGCAGCGTAAAGGGATCTGTACTTCGCTGTTGTTGCGCAACGAACGGGAGGCATTTTTGAATCGAGTGATTACGCGCGATAAAAAATGGATTATGTATGACAAAAGCCGACGCACGTATCAGTGGTTATCGCCAGACGACCCTCCTGGAACTATCCCAAGGCCAAGCCTTCATCAGACCTTGTGTGTATGGTAGCGTCACACAGGCCTCGTATGGTATTAACTGTTAGAATCTGACCAAATTTACAGCTGAAGTGTACAGTCAGCAATTAGAAGAAGTTCATCAGGAATTGCGACGTACGCATGCAGCGCTCGTGAATAGGAGGGGAGTCTTCTGCTTCCAGGATAATGCACGACCACATACAGCGACATTCACCAGGGAGACCATGAAGGAAATTGGCTGGGAAACTTTACCACATCCACCATATTCTCCCGACATTTCATCATAAGATCTTCATACGAGGACGACAATTCAGCAACCGGGATGACTTAGAAATAGTATTACGAAATATCTTCGGTGGGCGAGATAGAGACTTTTATCAAACATGAATATGTTGTTTACCATCAAGTTGGCAACGAATCATAGATGCCAATGGTAACTATTTTCAAGATTAAATATATTTCCTTGTATTTAAAAAAATGTACATATTTTACTATGTCCAAAACCGACAATTTCAATGCAACAACCCAATTTAGACCACTAGTTATGTATGAGCGAGCCAAGCGGACTGAATAATAAATTTTTCTCACACCGAAAAATGTAAAAGAAACTACCATTTTAATTTTTTAACTAGCTTTTATTTAAAACTCCTTCAATTAAGGCGAAACTATCTGTTAACAATCAGAATAGAAATACGCGACAACTAAGCAAGAAGTTACATCTCACGTTTTTAAACCGCTGACACCGCGTCTGGCGTTTTAGCCTTTCTTTCTCCAGTTCTGTGGAAACGAATGGTCCTAGCAGCCAACTTCAATGCCTTGAGGTTGTGCTTCAGTCAGTCAATAGCAGTGCTTCAGTCACTAGATGACTGCTCAAGGTTTCAAGCTGGCATTAGAAAAAACCGAAGTGATCATTCTGACCTCAAAGTAAGGCCTATTAGTGTTGGGGCGGCGCTGGTTGAATCTAAATCAGCAGTAAAGTACCTGAGCGTCCTGATAGACTCGAAGATAAGTTTTTCCCAACAAATCAGGGCAACAGCTGACAAGGCTGCAGCGTGAGTTATGTGTTTTATTTATTATAGACTTAAAAAACACTATTTTTACCTCATTTAAAACTTCTTCTTCTTCTTCTACATTTTCTTCATTTTTTACCCATCAATTTACAACCGGTACGGACGAGAATACAATTCGCGGATTCTTGACCAACTGTCTGGAACACCAGAATGCTGACACTATGTCTGCAGTTTCCAATTTCGTGCAACACTAAAGTGCTATAATATGCAAATACTTTTGAAGGTGTTTTATTTCAACTGTCTTTACTTTGTTTGGTTTAAAAGAATTATTATGTCGCGGAAACTTGGAATTTACTTGACTTTCCTCGCCTTCAGAGAAGAATTCTCCTAAATTCTATTTTTTTTCATTGGTTTTAACATTGTTTACTAAGACTAGTAGTTTTTTATTATTTTATGAAAGTATAAGTATATAATGACTACTAATATACTAGCAATTACTGATAATGTAACTATATATGTTTCTGTATTCTGTGACGTATTCCGAGGTGTAGGCGACATTAAACAAACATTTAAATAATAAATGAATAAATTACGCACATTAAATTAAACACATGACATTAAATAATTGAATAAATAAATAAAATATCAATCAATTTTGAATATAACAATTAATTGTTTTGGTTAAGTTTTTAATATGTTCCAATATTTTTAAGTTAAAAGAAAATCATACGAGATGAAATAGAAGTAAGAATAAAATTAAAATAGAAACATTTGTAGTTAGATTTAGGTATCAAGTTAAATAATATTGATAGCAAAAAAAAAAAAAATAAATAAAAAAAGTCTCAGTAAAATTAAATGTCAGAAAAAATAATTCTCAAAAAAAAAAAAACCCAAAAAAAAAAAATTTCTTGGAAAATTACTTCCCAATCGTGCTACAGGAAGCACGATTGGGATCAGGGCAGCACAATTGACAGGTGGTCAGAATCAGCGCAGCACAATTCACATCTTTTGATTTTTGATCCTTTTATTTTAATCTAATATGAAGGAGTAAGATTGTTCTGTGTGTGTGATCAGAGTTTAAATAATGTCCTAACCCCCACGCCCACGCGGTGATCTAGTCGGTTAACAGTAACTTTCTTCGGCCGCCAGTATGCGGCCATTGTATTTTCAAATAACCCTGTCTCTTTAAACTTGTTCCTTTCTTTCGCTGCAGGTGCGACCGATCGGTTGCCCAAATATTTATTTTATAATTTATTATTAATTATATGTATTATTATTATTTTTTGAAAATACATAACATGGCGCCCAAATGTGTGCCCCAATATTTCTTTCATTCTTAATTATATATATTTATTATTTTATTATTTTTCTTTTCTTGAAAATACATAACAATTCTTAATATTTCAATACGTTCTAGGTTTTCCATATTTTTAACATATGTTCGAAATTCGGTTTTTATTAAAATTATATTTTTTTCATCTGTATGATAGAATCTATCCGTAAATTAATTTTTGCTATAGCTAATTGTTTCATTTAGAATTTGAATAGTACAATTATTTAAAGTGATTAGGTAATTTCCATTAAGTTAATTATAATAAGGCGATCATCACAAAAATTAACAATGCTTTCATTTTTTATGTTTTTATAGCTTTAATAGTACTTTGATCAATTGTTTCTATTTCTGATATTAAGTTGTGTTGTAATTTACCATTATTATGAGTAATACAATTTTCAAGTGGTTCTAATTCATTTTCATATTGAATTTCTTGGTTGTACATATATTTTGTGCCATTAAATTCTACTATAAACTGATCTTCCATGATAATTTCTGCATAACCATTATTTAGTATTAGTGTAATTAATGTTAGTGCTACGAGTTTATATGAGTAAGGTATTTGTATTGCCAAAGTGAGTAAGTTTTCATTGTATTTAAAGAGTCCTGTTTTAACGTTCTTCAGTTTATAAAAATCCCGTTTTTTGATAGCTAGTTCTGTTGATGTTAGTAAGCTAGGATGTATTATGTTGTGTTTTGCTAGGAATATAATGTCCATAATTTGGTTAATTTTCTCCGTTAACATTTATAATCTAATGATTTGGTCGAGCTTCAGTTGATTTAGGATGAATTTCTGTTCATTTGCTGTTACTTGTTCGAATGTTTGGGTGATTTGATTTCGGTCAGATTCTACTATTTTTTAAGATTAGTAAGTGACTCGTCATTCATTTGTATTGATTGGATATGATCTGCAATATCTTGCCGATCTTCATCACTCATTTTCCCAAAAAGCCATTTTTGAGCGCTACCTACAAAATCGAACAACCCTCTTTTTTGCCTAACTTTTGGTTAAATTGCTTTCAATATTTTCTATTTCTTTATTGATTAACGGATCGTTGGCCGCACCTAGTTTTTCTATGTTTTCTATGGTAGTCTTTATAGTTTGTCTAAGTTCCTTAAGGTCAATTATATGCAGTATCGTTTTACTGTCATTTAATATCTCAGTGGTTCCCATGTTAATTGTTGGGTACCCATTATTGCTTGTAATTGGTTGTATTGTCAAAGTTTCCAATACTGATTGCATAGTTAATGCCTTTAGCATTCGTGTAATTGGTTTCAATACCTGTAAGAAATACTAAGTATATTAGAACTCTCCAGATGTTAAGTGTATGTTTTAAAGAATAAGTAGTAATGCATATTAAGTATGTAAAATTTTCCCTTGTAACAATTCCACGAGCATTTTATCACGAAATTTGGCAATATATTTTTGTGTAAAATTGGGCACTTTCTTACGAGTGAAGTATTCTGCAAACATGCAACTGAATACTCCACAGTCATGTCCATTAGTTTGGAGAGGGCCATTTATAATACTTTCTTTAACCCATTTTGTGGTGTCCAAAGGAATCTTTCGTTTATCATTTGATTCATCTGTCAAATAGTTTTCTAATAAGAATAATACCGAATAACCTTTTCCTATTGGATGATTTTATTAGCTTTTAAATCTACTATGACCATACACCAATGTGAATTGTTAAGGTGAACTGGGATTAACATGATTGCACTATATCCTTTGGGGTAGTTTTCAGTATGTTTTTCCAAGCTTCGTTCTGCAAGGAGGTTCACGTAAAAATTTATTATTTGGTCATTCAAGCATTGCGATCCCAGTACCTCACCTCACGCAGTCACCTCGTGATATTTTGATTAAGTTTTGAGATTAATATTTCTTCCTGAGGTGCGTTCTTGGCTGTATTTTGGGCGGTCAATATTTGTTCATCTGTCATAACATCTCTCTGTACTTCTTCAGCACTTTGATAGTCTGTATACTTAAGTTTTCTCTTTATGTTTACCAAATGAATATTGTCCAATTTTGACTTTCTATATTTTGGTTGTTCTTTATGCCTTGTTGCTTTGTAGTTTTGAATAAAGTCTGTTGTTATTGTTTCTCGATAATCTTCTCATTTTTCATTGAGTTTCGCCAAATATTTCTTTTGTTTTTCGATTATATTGTTCCGTATTTTTTCTACATTTACCCTATGATTTTGTACATCTGCAGGAGAACACTTAATTGTAGAAAGATCTCGTTCATTATAGTTTCTGACTGTCCTTTGTATTAGTTGTCTAGCTGTTAGTTTGGAGTCATTAAGTAGATGAGCCATTTTTCTGCGATGGTGTTGTGCAACCGTTCCACATCAGCAATTCCTGTGTGGCTATTCGGCTTCGTTATGTGTAATGCTATTTTCTCTGTTTTCGGAAAATCTTTTATATTCAGTACATTTAACTCGTTCCCACTAACTATTTCACTCGGTTTTCCAAATTTGGCAAAATGATCTTCTAGAGTTTCTATTAGCGTTTCATGGGTTTCATTTCTTTATATGGGTTTCAGATTCATTTCCGTCACTTTGAATCAAATTATTTCCGTATATCGTGAGGTCCAATTCATCCTCACTATCCGAAAATCCACTCTTTTCGTAACTATTATTTCCTGCCATTTTATGGTAAAGAAATATTCTAGCGTCAACGATTTTGAAAATGAAGGATCGGTTTGGCACTGGGCAAACGTGTATCGCAGAGGAAACTTTTCAGAGATCTTAACACCACAAAATTTTTGGAGTAAGTGCCGTGGGGTCTGGTAAGAGACTGTAACGAATTTCAGTCCTCTTACCAGAAAATATACCTGGTTTCTCTATTCCGTGGCCAAATGTGTTAGCGTTCAGATAGTGAATTTTTAGGCAGGGCGACGTCGTACCGCTTTTCTAACGTCAACATGTGGACTAATAAACAAACAATGGGCGTCTTAGCCACTCGACAGATACGCTATTTTCGACCAGCAACCATCAATGGTTCAAGGCCTGGTCTGCGTCAAAGATTTAGCCTGTAGCGGACCGTCTTCCGGAGGACCCTACCATAAGTCAGTCTTAGGCTCAATAGCGCTGGCCTGATCGCTCTTCAACTTACGTTTTTCCGTGTTTTACGCTACAGACCAAAATACGATCGAAAGAAATGGAGCATGCTCGGTCACCAGACCGATCGAATTACACTAAGCGTGTGCCGAAACTACGAAAACGAAGTGCTTAGGGTTAAACTCCAACAGATGTGCAATATATGTGTCAGATATGTACTGTTACTGGTTACCGAGTGACTCCCAGTATTACAGATGAGCGTCTACGAATGGGGTAGCTTTCAATAAAAACGCGAGATTATTATTTGCAATGTCAATGACACACACTGCCATCAACACACAACAACCAAGTTACATTTATAGTATGTTCACACCAGCACAAGACTCAGCTATAACAACCAGAGCACAAGAGAAAATTTTCTAAGTACCGAGGTAGAATACTGACCAACTTAGAAATTCATATGCCTTGGAAGTGCTGATACTTGGGATGAAATTTCAAAAAACATCACATCGATAACAAGTTTATCAACATTCAAAACCAATTCTAGAAGACATCTCATCAGCCAAGAAACGAAGAAAGGTGGTGTTAAATAAGATGATCTTCAGAAAATTGAAATTAAAAAGTGTAGCTTTTCTCTTTGAAATTTAAATTTGATTTGATTCGAAAGAAAGCTCGTTGATGACGGTTGTGGATGTTGCCATGTACTTGACTGAAGTGCGTTGGCATATGCCACCTTGCATCTCTTTGTGTGATGAATCATATGGTACCCTTCCCTAATGTCGATAGTAAACATTGAAGGCGCCAATATTCAAATCTTCAATATTGAAAGAGCGTCCACATCTTGCGTGATGTGTTTGTTATGTAGAGGTTCCAATGAATGAGATGAACGAAAATCCCATAGAGCTGGTCTTAAATTTGATTCCTTGGGATTTAGCACGCTTAAGGTTCGTTTTTCGAATCAAACGGTTTGCTTAAATGATTTTTTGTCGAAGTTTTATAAGAATGACAACCCGGTTCCTTCGCCAGTCAATCTGTCATATCAATACAATTTGTCGTTGGGAATGTGAAAAAGAATTCCAGGCTTCAGGATGTTTTTTGGAGACGAACCATATTAAATGATCGTCCTGTTTAGAAATGCTTAAGCCTTTCAATCTTTTGAAACAAGGTTTTCGCCATCCATGTGAATATTGAAATTTGATCTAAGAGTTGCATCATTGGAGCGGAAAGTATTATCTGGAACCTCTTCGCCATCATCTGTTGCAGTTTTATTTTAAATTGATTTTGCATGCTGCTAAAGAATTGGTTCATATCAAGGATTTAAGACTGTTGGGGGTTGTTTGTGGCTGATTTTATGGGCCTTTAGCAGTTGGTCTTATTTTTCTGAATGTCTTTATTTTTTTAGGTTATTGGAGCTCCTTCCATACTTTGCTGGATACACATTTCTAGCACATAACTGGTCTTGCTAGAAGTTGAAGAGACTCGACTTGGCAGATTATAGCCCTTACTTATCTGGACGGTCCCGTTTGAAATTTGATGTGAAAGACTTCGCTGGGGTGATCGAATTCCTAGAATTTTATGTTCGTTTTATGTTTATTCATCGCACGAAAGCCTTTCCAACCATCTTCGAGATGGTAATATATATGGTATTGACATTTGAGTTCTATAATTCTGTTATGTGCTGATGATCTGGTGTTGTTGCAGGGATGATTTGTTTAAATTCGTTTGAATGTTCCCGGAGGCCAAAATTAGCTTGGCGTTGCTTAGGTCCGACCGGCCTTGCTTTCTCCATGTCGAGTACGCGTTTCGGCGGTATGCAGTCATCTTCAGCTCGTTTTGATGTCCATGTCGCGGTGTGCTTTTTTTTATAGGTGCAACTTTTACCGGAGGGATGGGTCGGGTTAATTAGACGTCAATGAGTGTTATTAAGTTTGCGTCTTTTCGGGGTGATTGGGATTAGGATTGCCGTTCTTGGGTTCGTCACGTTTTCTTTTCCATGGAAACATAATCAAAGAACAAATAATGACCAACTCCGATACAATATTTTCACTCCTCGACGCAATACTTATCAACAAAAAAAAATGTGGATGCATTGGGATTCTTGTTTTGGATCGACAAGGTTGGGCTTAGAACTTTTAACTTCGGATTGGTTTAAAGAGGTAAAAATTATTCATCGTCTAGAATTTTCCTCTGAATTTGCGGCAATTGATGGTCTGAGATTGCTTCTCTCTCTTCTTCCTAGGCGAGAAGTGGTCCTAACGGCAGACGGGGATAGCGGGAACACAGCTTCTTCTTTTGTAAATTTTCCGTTGTTAGTTGGATCCGAATACATTATGGAAGATTTTAAGAGGGCATCTTGATTTGCAGGCTTACAAAATCCAACTCGTAAATTCCTTTACGACCACCGTGACCAATGTGGTTTCGGTTTATGAACCCAAAAACAATTCGCTGCAGATCCCGAATTTTATTCCCATTTCAAGTGATGAGCACCTACAGGCGGTTGTCCAAAGACCGTTACATCCGGAGAAAGTCAGTGTTTGATGTGCTTGGGGTGGTGGAATCATTGGGCGAAATGTCTTCAAAAATACTGCTGGCAAAAAAATTTTAGTCAATGTTGACCGCTAGAGCGCAATAATAATAACTTTCTCGTTCTGGAATCGTTTCGCCGTAATGAAGGATTTGAAAAGGACGGCGCGACATCCCATACAGCTTCCAAAATCATCGACTTATTAAAAGAAGCATTTGATGAGCGCATAATTTTTCGTTTTGCACCTGTTAACTGGCCTACAAGATCGTGTGATTTAACAACACTGGTCTATTTTTTGTGGGGATATTGAAATCACTCGTCTTTACCGGAAAGCGCACGACGGTTGACCATTTGGAAGACAACATTGGCCGCTTTATTGCCAAGATACCCATTGCACCAATAATTTGGGCCAATTATAAAATAGTCGAAAGTGGACTTCTCGTTTGGAGCTCCTCGCGCCAGTCTGTATGCCGCTCTGAAGAGAGTGAGCGCGAGAGCGGCGCTCTCATGCCCAAAATCGTATTTAAATAAAAATGGCATAGAAATATCTATACGTCTTACAAACACCCTATACAATGCAGTTGACGGCGCAGTTTCAAAACCTGCATAAGATATGTGTTTAGAATTTAAGATAACGATGCAATTATTGCAAAAAAACAAAAGTTAAGTTTCGCAAGGATAAATTAGATTTCTGAAAATAGATCAGTCGCTTCCGGAAGACAACTCCGAATAATTTCAGAAAAACATAAACGTTCTTCCTAGTGCCCGCATTTGAAGGAAGCGAACACAACGGTTAATACTACACAATTGGAAAAGTTCTTACTGATAAAGTAAGTCTAAGTCACTCTTGCTAAGTCACATTTTACAGCAATCAAGTAATCCCCGTGCTTGAAAGCTACAATCCTGCAAAGAGGAAGTAATTCATTACGAACAACTCTTAATTTAGTATCTGTATAATAATAAAATGTGCAGTATTTGAAATATTCTGCATTTAAGTGAAAAATAAATAATTTATAAAAAATGTTTTTCGAATATGATGAGGTGCTCTTCGGGCTTCATAGGTACATATCTGACTTTTCAGCCCTGTTGGTCCTTTTGTCATATGGCATTTCATTTTTTCCTTAATTTCTTTTCTCATGTAGCTTTCTTGCTAATTAGTTTTTAAATTTCAGAGTTTTTAAAAAAAGATTTAGATGATTACGTTGCCACCCTGCCCGTTACAACGAAAATTTTACGCTTAACTGAAAGAAAGGGCCTAGTAAATGCACGTTTGCTTGGAGCAGACAAAGCCAAAGGCGAAGTTTGTCTATAGCTCATATGACTTTGAACTATTAAAACTATTGCGTAACATTTTAGGTATTAACATTCTTGGACGCCCATTGTGAATGTACTAAAGGTTGGTTGGAACCAATTTTGGCGCGAATCAAAGAAAACCGCAAAAGTATTGTTTGTCCTGTGATCGATATTATCTCTGATGATAACTTTGGATATCAAAAATCATTCGAGTATCATTGGGGTGCATTTAATTGGGAATTGCATTTTAGGTGATTGTTTGAATTCTTTGACATTATCTAAACTATCAAAAAAAAAATATTTAGGTGGTTTGTTCTAGGAAAAATGGAACTTGACAAAAAATTAACTGACCTAACTGCACCATTTACAACGCCAGGTATGGCTGGCGGGTTGTTTTCGATTGATAGAAGCTACTTTTATGAGGTTGGAGCTTACGACCCGAATATGAAGGTAAGTCAACATTTTGTTTCTTTTTAGAATTATCATAATAGTAAACAAGAGTTGTTCAATAAATTCGTGACAGGAAGTTTCTTTCCACTCTGGGAGAAAACCAACTAACATGAATGTGTTAAAGTTTCCTGCCAATATGTTGATTAGAGTTTAGGATTTCTTGGTCATTTGAATTTAATTTTACACTATTAAAAAAATAATGGGAAAAACTGAGTTTCACGTGCTTGTTAAATACTTTTTCCTACAGTGAAAATCAATTAACGAAACAAAATATGATTAGAAGTCAACTCTATCCCATTTAATGATTCATAAGGGTAAGGGCGCTCTTGCCGTTAACAAGAAAGGACTTCTAAAAAGCAAAAGATTAAATTCATGATGTTGTATTCAACGACCATGTATTGAATATCTATGAGATTAGTGAGTTTGCAAAAATTGTAACAGCAAGCCCATATCGTATTCTGCACGGCTTGAAAGCGAATACTGACCGCTATAATAACACAATTCGACAAAATAATAGCTTTGTTCTCCCACATAAGGAAAAAATTATATATTTAATCTTCGTAGCACGCCCGATAAATAAAAAGACGAAGTTAGCACTTGTTGTTTTTCAATAATTATATTCATGATTTTTAACAAAAACAATGAATTATAATATTTGCAATGATTAAAAAGATTCCAATCGCTTAGATCTTTTGGCTTTTCTGGTGTAGGACGACTCCGGTGTTTCTCTAACGATGAACCAACAATAATGGGCAAGCATAGAGGGGCTGCCATTTGTCTTCGTATCGTTTTTCACATGAGGTGAAGTCTCGGTGGAATCGCTCTCCGTGCTCGTCACTTACGGCTCCCAAATTTTGTGGAAAGAAATTATGATGTGATTGCGAAAAGTGTATTTTCAAGGAAATTTTACATCTCAGTTCATGATAAGCTTTTAACATCGTCTTGACGATATTTACATATAGCGGAGATTTTTGATTGCCAAGAAAACATTTGGTCATTTCTAAAATGGAGAACCAGGCTTCTTTTTCAAAGTCGTTTAATGCTGCCAGAAACTCTGAGTTCCTCATGACTTTCCTTACGTCAGGTCAAACAAATATGCTTTCTTTTATCTTGGCATCGCTAAGAGAAGGAAATTTATTTTTCATGTATTGAAACCCAGGACCATTTTTGTCCATCGCCTTAACGAAGTTTTTTATTATTCCCAACTTTATATGTGAAGTTGGCAATATTATTTTGGAACATTTGGAATGGAACATTTTTACATTTTTCTGGCCAGGCATATCAGCTGTTCTTTCAGGCTAGTGCTCTCGAGTGTAATTTTTGACCGTTCCCTACTATCCCAATCACACAAGAAACAGCAGAATTTGGTACAGCCAGTTTGGAGTCCTAAAAATAAAGCAACTACCTTTAAATCAGCTCAGATGGCCCACTGGAAGTCTTTGTAGTTTATTTTGTCTAAAATAAGTTTCATCACTTCATACGTTTCTTTTAAAGTAGTTCTGTACGCTACAGGAATGGGTGGAAGTTTGTTACCATTATCGAAGCACAGCTTTTAAACTAGTCTTAGAGGAGTCGATGAAAAGCCGCCATTCAGAATGAACATGCTTATGGCCTAATTTAACCAACAGACCGTTAACACCATTACAAAACACTAAGCTTTCTTCTTTCGAAAAAAAAATCAAGAACAAAACTGTCACGTTTGCGATATTTACATATGACGACTCCGGGTTCCAGCAAATTCCATTGTTTAAGTCGTGATCCTACAAGTTCGGCCTTTTTTTTCGGTAGATTCAGATCCTCAGGTAGATCATCGAGTCGTTCTTGGCTCACTAGGACTGGAGCATTGCTTGTTGAAGGTTCGCGAAACTCCGGATTCCGAGCTGTCTGATAATGTGTGATGTATAAGAAATATGATCTTTTGGTTCACGGCAAAAGACCGGTTTCGTAAGTATCTAAATTTTTTATGAGACCAATCGGTTAGGTTTTTGCAGCAAGTTGTACAGTAGATATGTGGTACCGAACATTTGTCTAAATTGGCGACTCTAATTTTAAAATAGATAAAATAACACTCTTCGATATACACAGTGATAGACATTTTTTGGCCATCAGTTGGAAACTTTCCACACACGTTACGAAACTGATCGGAAGAATTTATGCAACTGCATGGCATTTTTGAAGCTTACCCTCTTGCGGTTTAAACACGACTGAATTTGATGTTTGCAATATTTTGCTTATTCTATAAAATATCGTAAAGGATAAAAGTGTAAACATGGAGAATTCACGCAAGTCATTTATTTTGATAACGGCAGCTAAAAAATTGAAGTATTGTATTTTTGTGGTAAGGTGAAGGATACCTAACAAAAACAATATAAATTGTTTAGCTGGGAGAACCGTTGTTTGAAAGTGTAATCGCACACAGTTAGTGATCGCATACAAGAAGGAACTGTGCTGAGCAATCGGTTGCTTGCTTTGGTTGGTTATTGCTTTGTGAGCTTTTAGTAACCGTCGGAATTAAGGCCGAAATACAATATTGCGAGACTGCGATGCGAGAGCGCGACGAGAGTCTCACAGCAAATGTCAAGCAGTTTTCGTAACATGCATTTGTATACGACATCGTACAATGATTGCGATGCGTCGATGCCAGGCGAGAAATATTCGATGCTTGATATTAAATGCGTTGACGTTTGTCAGATGCTCGATGGCGCTTAAATGAAATTTGAAATTCAAACGCCTTAATAACTTTTTAAGTACTAGGTTTATTCTGAATGAATTTTGAATGAAAATTTCGTAATTCCTTGTTGAGACTATTATTTGCCAAACGAAGGCAAATTCCAAATTCAAAACTTAAAAAAAGGAAAAACAATTGCAAGCAAATTTCATTTAAAACATCACCAATTTGTCATATGAACATTATACTGGCTCGCATCGCGTGCATTGTAAATTGAATTGAGAATCGCATCGCCGTCTCACAGTATTGTATCTGGGCCTTTAGGGAATGCAAATCTCTCGAGATTGGAGCTCAAGCAAGATTCCGCGATTTTATGAATAACAATACTACGAGATCTCGCGAGATTGGCAGTTTTGTGTGTTTTTTTTTTGCAAACGTTTGACATATCTGTCTATAATTTTTTAATAAACTTCTAAGTAGTAAACTGTGACGTACGTATTTATCAAATAACAAATGAAAGAAATAACCAGTCTTCTCTTCTAATATCAAACAAATATCTTTTAGTAATAAAACAGTTCTTTTTTAACAAACAAAACAACGAGAAGTCAAAAAAAAAAAATGAAAATGAAACTTATTATCTAAGTTGAGTTGACTATTAAACTGAGATATTATTACCAATTAAATAAAACTATACCTACTCAGTAGCTCCATTAGATATTACAGATAAATTAACAAAATGTATACCAATCAAATGAAAGATTTGTTCATTTCAAATCACAAGCCATTATTACGAATTATTTTGGTAGTAGCTCCTTAAGAAGCACAAAGTCCCAAGAATCGTCTGCTAAACGGCTTCTTTTTTTGTTGGCCAGATAACCAGCCGCCAAGAAGGCCCTTCGTGGGAGCAACGCAGGAAGGGGGACAATGGCGAATTAGGTACAACCATGAGTTGTACGAACTCTTCGACGAGCCAGAAGTCTCCACTGTGATAAAACTGCGGAAGCTACAATGGGCTGGCCATGTGCAGCGAATGAATGAAGGTCGGATACCTAGAAAGGTATTTGTCGGAAAAACTGAGGGACGCAGACCAGTGGGAAAGCCAAGAAAGCGCTGGTCCGACTCTGTAGACGAAGATAGCAGCACGCTACGGTCGATGGACCGAGACAACTGGAGGCGACACCTACGGGAAGCCAAGGCCCGAAATGGGCTGTAGCGCTACAACGACGACGAAGAAGGCCCTTTCGGCTTCAACGCTAGTTGGAACCACAGATCTCGGGCAGTTATCCACGAACTGTAAAAGTTCGCCTTTTGACATGTTTTTAATTTCAGTTCGAATCATTTTTTTCGGAGAAAATTTAAATGTTTCGTCTTTCGCAAACTCTTCTTTATCTGCGTGGTATTTAGCTGGATCTCTAATACACACCAAGCATGCTGTAAAATTCGTCCGACGCTCAACAATGGGCTTTCTCAAAGAGCCAGCTAATTTTTCTGCCAACGGAGTTTTTAGCTCTTCCAGTTTGCGAATCATAAACCTAAGGGATGTTTCTGCGATAGCCAAGTCTGCATCTTAATCATCGTCTGCTAGTTTTACAGATTGAAATGGCTTGTCTAAGTTCGCTAATACCGCATGTACTTCCGCATTCAAAGAGTAGTTCGGATCAGCTTCCAGGCTGAGGTCGATCAATGCTTTGCTGACACAGTTTGATTCTAATAAATGTAGAAATCATGTGTGCTAGGCTCGACCATGAGTTTTACAATCAAGTTGTAACTTAATATCTCTTCCAAATTCTTCATTTACGTATATTTGCAGAGTATCATTTCTGTATGTAGGTCTGCTTCTATTCTGGGCATGGAGCAATGACAAACATCATCTTCTGAGTCTGAACTTGTGCTACAAATTTCAAAAATTTACAAAATTTTTTCTCCATAGAAGTATCTTCAACCGGGAGGAAATTATCAGTAATTTTTTGCCTCTTCTTTCTTGCTGGTGGCACTGGTGCAGACGATCTTGGACTAACATTCTACTAATTCCATGTTTTCATTAGTGGTAATATGACGGTGATAGTGATATATGCGGGGGTGATATAACATTCTTCGTTTTCGTGTCAATTTTATAAATCGGTTTTAAATGCACATGTAAGCCACGCGGAGATCGATCTTTGGATCAAGAAACTTCTTACAAAGTTTGCACTTAGCACTCAATCCATTTTCCGCTCTCATAAAGTATTTCCATACTTCCGACACAATCTCTCACACTATATTCGCCGACATCGTTCGTTATTCCACTCGTAAATCACATAAGAATTTTTTTTTTGCATAAATAACCAAAAAAATACTCGAATGTAATCAAACTCAATCACGTTAGCTAGCAAAAACTATTAGTAAACCTAACAAATGCGCGCTGATGACGCTGCACGCCGGCTCGATTTTCGACCAATCGCACGTACGAACGAATCTGAGAGACACCTCGTCCTGCGACCGCCACCTCAGGCCGCCGCCTCCCACGAACGGAACGAAACCGACAGATCGCAACTCCGTCCGTGTCAGTTCGCGCTTCGAATAAAACGTTTTTATGCTCGAGTGCAATCTCGTTAAACTCGAGAGATCTCGCCCTGATATGATATCCGTCTGTAGAAGCTATTAAATTTTTCTGGGGAATAAAATCAAATTATAACGAGTAGGAATATTAAGCGATATGGCTTAAAGAATAGGAAATTTTTAATGCGAAAGTGATGACTGCGTTGAATTGAGTTAATATGAACAGTAAGATGAAGAAGATTTGATAGTATTACTTTGTGCTCACATAATACCGATAAGGTAAGAGTTAGCTATTGCTATCATAGCAGTGCTGGTAGTGATGTAGCTGCACTCATTCAGAAACGTGTGCGACGACTAAGCAGCGACGAAGACATATAATTAACCTAAAATGAACTTTCAGAAAATGCAAGAATATTTCCGGACGAGTCAAGTCGGAAAAGGAGGATAATGTTCCAAAAATACACAAATTTTCGAGTGTAAATGCTACAGTTCATCGTAGGTTAGTTGAAAATGTCACCCATTTATGAGTATTAGAATATCAATAGAAATATCAAAAGAAACAAATCGGCATGCGGAACAAAAGATCAAAAATGATAAAATTGGTGAATATAAACAAAAACATAAAATTGGTGAAACGGTTTCCTGTTAACTTTGATGAACTAAAAAAATATTCTGCATTTAGTTTTATTATGTCACAAGTTAAAAACCGTTTGTTGAAATGAATTGGTAAAAAAGAATAATAGTAGAAATCCCAACATATGAAATTTATCTTTATCTCGTTTTCTGCATTTTAAATAGCACGCAGTGAATTATTTTAATTTCAAATTCCGTCAGATTTATATTCCCTGTAGCGATGCATCTCTAGCCGAATCGCTTATGAAATTTAAATGGAACTTAAGTTTATCACAATTAAAGAATTAAATTCTATAAATTGTGCGAGTCCAATTCAGGATATTTTGTTGACTTGAAAAAATGTGTCAGTCAAGACATATTGTCGGATATTAGTGTATCCGCATCTGAACGTATCGTATTAGAATAAGCGCAGGATCGTCTAGGAAAAGGATATATTTATACCTCGATAACTAGTAGTCCTCGCCAAATTTATATCTGAAATTGCTGGAAAGAGGTGTGAATGTTGTTGGAACAGTCAGAAAAAAACAGCAAAAATTTCCAAAAGTAATATCATCATTGATATTGGTAAAGGGGAAAGTTCGAACTCGCTCATTTTGGGACTTATTGGCACTGAGATGGTGCGATAAAAATGACATATTCATGCTAAAAACAAAACATTCGAATGCAAATGTGGTTGATACCGAGTTGGATTATTGACTATAATCAAGGAAAAGGAGGTGTGGAGATCCGCAAAGGATCCAAGAAGATAAAAAGGAAAACGCCTGGCATGTTTCCTTGTGATGCACAAATTTTTAAATGGATACAGGAAAGCATTCTTTTATATGTTGGATATGTCTCTCTTGAATGCTCGTATTTTACATCAAAAGATCAACAAAACAAAGAAAACCAAGTAAATCAGCGTTCGTCCGAACGTTGCAGAGGAGCTGCTAAAAAATGTCAATACCTGATTACCATTTACGTGGACTTCCTTCACATAGTGTTACAACACAATCCAAACGATGCC
Source organism: Stratiomys singularior (assembly GCA_954870665.1). NCBI lineage: Eukaryota > Metazoa > Arthropoda > Insecta > Diptera > Stratiomyidae > Stratiomys > Stratiomys singularior. The sequence goes on along the minus strand of OX940879.1, from coordinate 59,888,061 downwards.
ATATACCAATGGTTTGCACGATGTCAAATAGCACATCTTCCCGGTTGTTTTTGAGAGTGTTGAGTACCACACATGAGGTTTATTAGTAATTAAAATTAACCAGAATAAATTTAGAATACATACATATTAATATTGTTTATTACATTATTTTGAAACACGTACTTTTTTTCGTTTAAATACTATACAGAACTGTAATATGGTTGCTAAACATTACTAAATACATTAATTATCTTTGTTTAAAAAACATGTAAAATTCATTCAATCCTTAGCGCTAAAATGAAAAATAAAATAATCAGCATCCACATACAATTCACTCTTTGTGTTGACGACTCAACGCGCCACACGTGCGCTGGACCTTTTTTTTATTGCTGTCCTAATCCTTCCTACCTCCATGGCCACGCGTTTTTCCACGTTAAGTGAGCTATCTAAATAGCTCGGGGTTTTCCATTATTTTATTACTTTCAACTGTTAACATTACACTCATATAGTCTCTCTTGAGTCTTCCTCGATGTTACATTATCTCTGTGTTCTTTGTGCGAATCGGTCGTGTGTGCTGTGTAGAAAATAACAGTGTTCTGAGCTTTGCGCATCTCGAGGCTGTCTTGACACCTCAAGTAAGTTGAACCAACCTGGAGACTCTAGATCATCGTCGATCGAAGCATCGTTTTGTGGCTTCCACGTTCTGGTAGCCTTCCTCTTGCTGATACATATCACAAAGTTCAGGTGATTATCACAACGTATTTTTCTCACGATAAATACAAGGAAAGTTTCGTGATAATCACAAAGAAAATCATCTTTTACAGTCTCCATACAAGTTGATGCCACACAGATAATAATCCCATGTGATTATAAGATCGTTGCTGTGGTGTCAAACTTGTATGCGAGTTCGTTCATTAGAACAATCTAACCTGTTATCAGACTTGACTTTCTCGCTAAGACAGTTTCTGTAACATTTCTTTCTTTTCTTAATTCAGTTAGCCACCAGCTGCCAGACTATCTGTATTCCTGCTTTCTGGATACTCTCCCAGGATTCTCAGCGTACGTAGGCGATCATCATCACCTCGAGTTCCTGGTACAGGCTGATTGGGATTCTTCAACTCTGCTCAACACCATATTTCCAGTCCTTCCAACGTGAATAATTCCTGGCATATTCTTGAAAAGATTGTCAACGAATAATAATTTTATTCAACCTTAGACAGTCGATACTTTCTTTTCATACCACCTTATGCGTCCTAATCTCACTTCTACATTATTTTTTAACAATCTTCTTATATGTACATATAACAATAAAGATTCATATGAATGTGAAACAAATATTTTTGTTAGTAGCATCGCGCGAGCTTAATTTCTATGTAAATTTCTCATTTTTCAACTGTGAATTCACGGTCCTTTTCGTAAATTAGATTTTGCGCCGGCAATCTACTAGATAGACCTACTAGTTAGATCCAACAAACTGCTAAGAGTATCAAAATGGAGTAAGGCCTATAATTCAATGGGATGTGAGGATAGAACTTTTCTGTTGAACAATATTAGGTTTCAGATGGGGTATGTTTGTCCTCTGTCGCCCTGTTGCGACTGCGCTAGCCTGTATATAGCTTCTGAGGTTAAGTGGTGTAGCGGTAGTATTTTGGTGGTGTGTCTGACTTTAGTTGCTTTATTTCAGAAAACTTCTACCGTATTGTCTATAAAGTCCGATAAAACGGTAATCAGCAGCCGCGATTTTCTCGAAAAAATTTATTTATTAACATTGTTTATCAAGTTAGTGAGTGTGTTTGTGATTATTTTGTGTCAGAAAATAATTAACACTGAAGCAGAGAACAACTTATTCCCGAAATATATATCGTAAAATTAAAAATAAAATGTGGTTTGGAAAAGCTAAACACGAGAGAATACACTCCGTATCATGTATACAGATTGTACACAGACGCCGGAAAAAATAAGAAGGAAGTTGTCTGCACTTTAATGATTGCTCAAAACTTTCAAGGGCCTGAACGTTCAGGGTATTCATTACGTGATACTGCACACTCGTCTTCACGAGGATCGCTGTTCCCCCGCCTCTACCAGCCATCCTGTCGTTACGGTTCAGAATGTAGTTAATGCATTAGAGTTGAGTATCTAGCTTCTGGAATCTTTCTTGGAAAAAAATATATAATTCATGATCCAGCTTAGATTTCATTCCTTGTAAGAAGAGGAATATAAGCTCCATGCTCTGCATTATAATAGACACATTTTATTTTTTCTTTCTGCGGTTTTTTGCAGGTTAAGAAGAAATGAAATTCGTTCTTTTTTAACGTGCTGGCTGGCGCATGGCATTTTACGGCAGAGTGAGAAATTGCTGGCAGTTATGAATTGCAGATTTGCGTCTCTATCCTTGGTAGGAGCACCTTGACAAGTTCATAAGGACCATAGCTGAGCTTGACATAAAATATCTCAATTGGGTGGTAACCCTAGATCTTCAAGTCTTATTGTATTTCGGCCGGGGAAAGGCCATGTAGATTTCCGCAAAATAGAAAGTGTGGAACTATACATTAAGTTCCGAGAACTATCGATGTTTCTCGTGATTTTGGATTTTATTTGGATGCTTAGATAAACTCGTTTCGCAATCTCGTACAAAATGTTTCGTTTTTTTTTTGTTCGGTTGCGAGGCTCGTCCATTTTTCGGGCTCGCGAAATCCGGCAGCAATCTCTTTTTGCTTACTATCTTTTTTGTCTTATCTATTGGTTTGTCATTGTTCATATGCACTTTCATCCTACCAGACCACTCCTTTTTTCGTATAGTATAGTTATGCCAAATATCAATACATGTCGCAAGTGCACAAAATATTGAGTACTCACCCCTGAATTGGTTGATCACTTCTCCTTCCCTTGCACGCCTCTTCATTTATATTTAAATATATATAATTATATTGAAAGCTTATGCACCAATTTAGAGTATTTTCATAGTTTATTAAAAGTAAATGGATCATTTCATATGTTAGTTTCTTTAAATTGCGTGTTAAGTGTTATATTATGTTAGGCGTTTATCTTGAGTGTGTGCCTTTTTACATTTACACCAATCCAATGGTGTGGTCTCGTGAGTTGATGGCGTATTCGCAAGTACGTACATGTATAAACACTCGTACGTGAGTACTACGGCTGAAAAATTCTGGGTATATGAAAAAATGAACAATTTATCACTGAGTCTGGCACACTAGTGACTGCTGGCGAACTATGAAGTTTTCTCATTCGCATGAGAGAAGCGTTCGCGTGCAAATTGTTTAATCGATCAGTGTATTCCCATATGAGATCCTGAAAGTGCGGAGCAAATCGGTTCAGGAACCTAAAGTCGCGTATGAGAAGCGGTCGTGTGCGCACGAGTGCGAGTGTGTTCGCAATAAAGTGCCATAAATAAATAAAGTGGGAAACAAAAAAAAGGAATAGCAGAAAGAAGCTGAATTCACAAGGGTGCTCTAGATGAGTACATTATACCCTTCACGATAATTAGTATTATTTGGTGGATATAATAAAATCAGTGTCGCTCCTTTCTGGAGGAAAGGATGGCCATGGACGGCGGCAAGAAAGCCGCACCGAACTTTACAAAAGACGAACAGATCACGGCTCTGCTCGGTCAGCTAAAAAAATTACCACTAAATTGGAAATCGCGTTGGAGAAAATCAACATTTTATCCAATGAGCTGGTTAAGACAAATGCTGATCTGTCCGAGAAGAGGCGTCTTAACAAAGAACTGAACACGCGATTAGCAAGTAAGATCCTAACAACCGCGAAAAAAATTGAAAATACATACTTCCTCCTCCTCTGAAAAGACAAACGGAAGAAGGAAATGAATCTCGTATGGAATCAGCAAACTCGTGAGGCGAAATATGACTCACAATGTCATCAAGACCCCCCACCTACAACACATGGAAGCCACGGTTATCAAAGTGCGAACTGATTTCCTGGAATTTTTCGTGATTTTCACATATAATCCCCACAGAAATGGAAAATGATATTGAGACACTGATATCTTTCGATGGTGCAATATTCTTAGCCGGAGACCTTAACGCCAAACATCGCCTATGGGGAGCTGTGAGAAGCAACAAAGCCGTGGTCGGACTAAACAAGTGCTTCACAGATAATCAATTAACCCTGCACATCCTCAACGAACCAACCTATTACGGGATAACACATGGCCACGCAATAGACATCGCTGTATCACGTAATTTCGTAAATGAAGTTCGCCTAGACGTCCTCGACGAACTATCAGCAGACCTTTCGAATATGAAACACCTTCCAAGAAGCCCCCATACGAGAGAGAAGAATTACAGATTGGAAGGCAAATCAAACACCTGAATCGGTCGACGACATAGAGAAAACCATCGAATCTCTAACAAACAAGATCACGCAGGCAGAAAAGGACAACACGACCACAACTCCGAGAAGAGTAACGAATCCCTACGAACTCCCACAAAACAATAAAAAACTAATGCGGAGGAATAAAGTTCGGAGAAGAGCTAGGTCTACAGCTGATCCTACATTAAAAGTGATAGCCACGCGGCTAACAAACGAAATACGTGACAATATAAACAAATTTAGAAATGACCAATGGGAGAGCTTTCTACAAAGTTTTGACTCAGGTTCCGATGCCTTTTGGAGAGTTTCGAAATACTTTCGGCTTCAAGACAAAGCGCAAACACCACCAATCCATGGCCCAAACGGAATGCAATACGACAGCACAGGCAAAGCAGAAGCATTAGCGGAGTTCCTCGAAATGCAATTTAGGGAGAATCCATCTGATAAGCAGAAATTTGATTTTGCGGATAGAGTACTGAGCTCAGCAGGCAGGCCCTAAGAAGACAAATAAACAATGACTAAACAATACAGCCAACAGACATCCACGAAATTAAAGGAATAGTACAAGCACTAAGCAAACGCAAAGCACCGGGGCATGACGCAATAACAAACACAATGCTAACATGGCTACCAGATAACATACTACAAACACTAACGGACGTAATTACTGGAATCCTCCAGCTGCGAAAATATCCCAAACTATGGAAATCAGCTACAATAATTGTTTTTCCGAAGAAGACCCAAAATTTCCACAAAACTGGAGGCCCATTAGCCTTCTATCATCAATGGCAAAAATTGCAGAAAGGGTAATACTGCATCGCCTCAACATGGGATTATGTGACAGAAATATCATACCGGATGAGCAATTCGGCTTCAAAGCCAATCTTTCTACTGGACCCAGCTCGTAAGGGTGGTCCAACATATTAGAACAAGTCTAGAACCCAGAAAATCAACAGGGCTAGTTATATTTGACGTAGCCAAAGCCATTGATAAAGTCTGGCATGCAAGACTAATATTCATAATGCATGAACTCAACCTGCCTCTGCAGCTCACCCAAATCATAGGCTCATTCTTGGAGGGCAGAACATTCCGTGTCAAAATCGACAACCATCTATCAACCCTGCCTCCCTCCCATTGATGCTGGAATTCTTCAAGGATCACCCATCTCACCGGTCCTCTATAACATATACACAGCAGACCTGCCCCCAACAGTAAATATGTCACTGTATGCTGATGGCACCTGTATTTTCACTGCAAGTCAACAAGCAAAAGTCATATCTTCAAAATTGCAACGCTCAACAAACACTATATTGGAATATTTCCGCAGATGGAAAAGCAAAACTAACCCGGAAAAGACACAAGCTATATTCATATCCCGAAAGATACGACAAACCCTACAGACAATCTCAATCGACAATGAGCCCATACAATGGAAAAGTACGACTAAATACCGTGGACTTAGTCTGGACGACAGACTTACCTGGAGACAACACATACAAAACAAACGAGGACACTGCATAGGACTCGTATCCAAACTCTACCCTCTTCTCAAATTCAACGAAGTCATCTTGAAAAACCGGGTGCTAATATCCAAAGAGATCATACAGCCGACACTACTGTATGGTAGTCCCGCTTTCTACCAGACTACAAAGACCAACTAAATAGCGCTCCAGTCCTTCCAGAACCGAGTTATAAGAAGAATTTTGGGAACTTCATGGTATCCATGGTAAATATCCAAATATCCGCCAAATAATAAAGTAGAGTATAGAGTCCGTAACAATTTAAAACAGGCCGCGATATCGTGAGCGTGCATATAATGCTCACCGATAAGAGGGAGTCAAAATCCTAAATCGCACTAACTCCACATACCACATACTCCAGTGTAGTTTTCATTATTCAGTTTGTTTTTGACTGTGATGATGTCCAAAAGATAGCATACCCTCCGGATTCCATTGCACACATTTTGGGTTGGACACTATTTATGGAAAAACTTGGTTGTAAAGTATGTTGAAATTGATGGATCAGAGACGCAGAGATCTAAGTATTGTTAACTGAATGGCCAATTCCTCAGCAGTTTGCGTTACAGGTTTTTTCATTTTGTAGTAGCTCCATATTTCTATGTGTCATTGTTTTGTAATTTGTTGCATTTGTGTCATTAATAGAAAATGATAACGTTCGTCGTCGTATATGAGAATTGTGAACATTGTTAGGGTGTTTCTTTTTCTAAACAAGTCGTTGTAAGCGGAAAGTGCCTTAAGGCTCGTTGGTTTTCCCTGTTTTCTAACTAATAATAATTTTAATAGACATTAATTTATTCAGATAGGCTTATTTTTCCATGAGTGCTTTTTGCACTAGCAAGTTCTTTATTTAATTTTTTAATTTTAATATGAGTCAGATTTTCCATCACGATAGTAGCCGTTCCCTCTTCCGCTTCCATGTCACATACACACACACACACACACACACACACACACACACACACACAAAGAGCTTACTCTTTCGTATTAGACAAAATGAACAAAAAGAAATAATCAAATGAAAGTAAGTAAATATAAAATATTCAATTTACATGAATTGTGCTGCCCTGATTCTGACCACCTCTGCTTCCTCCAACGCGAATCTCCACCTCAACTTAGTTTCGGGACTTCAATGAAATTCTGCTGCACTACCTCTGACGACCATTGCTTGATTTCTGGACTTCAATGAATTCCACTGCGCTTCGTCCTGACCACTTATGCTGCCTGCTATCTTCTTGGCATCGATCTTAATCAAAATGTTATCTTGCGCTTTGTAATTCAAAGATTTCGCGACTCGAGGACTTCTGGGGCTAAATACTTTACACAGCTACTAAGACTTCTTGATTCTCTTTATTTTCCTCAATACTTTAGAATTCTGGGTCCTTACCCTCAATACTTAATTCACAATTTCTCTTTATTATCCTCAATAGGTACGTCACAATTTCTATATATCTATTATCTTTAACATTTCAGTATCCTTCTTGAAGGTATATGTTCACAACAAACAAGTGAATCATATTGAATGAAAATTTTGCTGAATAGCGTTCCAAGAATTTTTTTGTTTTTTTTTCTTCTGAGAATTTTTTTTGCTGAGACTTTTGTTTTTCTGACACATTTTTTACTGAGACTCTTTTATTTGATTTTATGCCACCTACACAACGGAATACGTAACATAATCTATCTTCTATTCGAGACGTGTACCATGCTTCATGAAGGTTTCCTAACTGAGAGTCATTTCAAGTTTGTTGTCGAGAATGAATTGTTTGAATCCACCAATTCATTGAAGCAAGAAATTGGCATTACACGTGAGTGTAAAGATGTGATTCAACTGATTCATTGATGACTTGTGCTGCAAACATGCCCTAGCCCATTTTTCCATCATATCTTGCATCAGTTGAAATTGGATGCTGGCGAAAAATTGTCCCATGCCTGGAGTCTGAACTTCAAATGAAATAAATTATAAACAAATGGTTTTAATTGTCATGAAATCGGTTTTTCTCTGTCATTTTCATAATATGGTTTCGGGCATGCAAGCGGCACCACTGAAGTGGAAGAAGTTCAAACGAGACGTCCATTTTCGACTACTCTAACCAAAAATTGGGGCCGTATCTCGTCAATAACGTCGCGAATGTTGTTTTCCAAATAGTCAAGCGTCTCGGGCTTTTCACCGTAGGCGAATGATTTAACGTATCTTCACAAGAAATAGTCTAGCATTGTTAAAGCACATGATCTTGTAGGCCAGTTGACACATCGAAAAAGGGATATTACGCACTCATTAAATGCTTCTTTCAATAACTCGATGGTAGCACGAGCGCAGACGTCACCCTATTCATTCGAAAAAAAGCAAACCAAACTTACTGACCAAACTGTCACACCATACGTCAGTATTAGTTATACTTTTTACAATAAGAATATTCCATCAATATGAAGTAAATGCTATCTCTGTCCTTTTTTTAAAACCTATTCATACCAAGTCAAATATAAACAAAATATACTTTTTCAGTATTGCAATATTCGTTGAATATCTGATATTCATAAAAATGTCTTCACTTCTAGATTTGGGGCGGAGAAAATGTTGAAATGTCGTTTCGTATTTGGCAATGTGGAGGATCTATTGAAATATCCCCTTGTTCACACGTTGGCCATCTCTTTCGGAAAAGTTCACCATATACATTTCCCGGTGGTGTTGGTCGCGTTCTAAGCGAAAACTTGGCACGCGCTGCTTTGGTTTGGATGGATGAGTGGGCACATTTTTATTTTCGTTACACATCGTTAGATGTTTCAATTAGACATTCATTGGTATAACAAAAATGTTTATTAACCTGATTTTACCGTATGAAGGTCATTTTTTTTCAGAATGTCACAGATCGCTTGGCGTTGCGAAAAAAACTTGAATGTAAACCTTTCAGCTGGTATCTAGAAAATATTTGGCCGGATAACTTCTTCCCGGGTTACAATAGATTTTTCGGCAAAATTGTTTCACTTGTAAAAAAAACTTCGATGACACACATGTACGACACGTATATTTTACAATTAGGTGCTAGAATTCGTCAGATCACTTGGGCGAATTTAATAGAGTTTTTGAAGCCAGTATCCAATAAGTTTAGGTCATCGTTAAACACTTCGAAGGACTTTTGTGTGCAAAAAACAACGAATGAATCGGCTTTAAGCAAAGCTGTCTCAGCTGCAGTGGTAGGTGATTGCGGTGTCGATCCAAGGCTGCAAAACATGTTTGTTATCACTCCGAAGGGACAGGTATTGTGAATTATAGGGAATACAGAAGTTTATTGTACAACTAACTTTTTCAGATTATGACAAACGAAGGCGTTTGCCTTGACTCATTCGACGTTCCTGCCGATATAACGGGTATTGTACGTTTAACGGAATGCCATAATACGCTACGGCAGCTGTGGGAGTACAACGTTATGGTAAGAATTACTGAAAGAATCGATTGATTTAAAAAATGATTCTATAATTCCACTCGTAGCTATAACATATATTGAAAACGAGAAAAATATTCCAATTTTTTATTGACCGTTATTTAAATTTGAATTCCAGACTCAACAAATCCAGCATAAGGGTTCGAGACTATGTCTGACTGCAACGGAATCAGGCGAACGAGACATAATGGTGGTGAAGTGCAATAATAAAGACAACCAACGATGGGGTTTCGTCCCACTGCCTTGGAAAGATTTAATCTAATATGCTTTACCTTAAAAATATGATCAGTGATTTTCATATTGGAACTAAAACAATTGTTAACGTAATTAAGTTATTTTATACTAAACTAAATACAAATATATTTTTTACAATACTGCAAATTTCAATTGGAATGCGGACAAATTCCTTAACATTTTTCACTTTGTTCCTTGAATCTAAAATTTTAAAGATTTTATAACGCAGATTTTAAGACCGCCCAGAATCCAAAATTTGTTTTTGTTATCAAAACCGCCTAGAAATAATTTGATTGATGTTTAAGTTGAAGATTATAACTGATTTCTTGATAATTCTAAGCGAAAATGTCACGTCCTGTTTCGGTAGGGATTTTAAGGATTGGTAGCCAAAGGGCTACCATGGGAAAATGAAAACACTTCTTTGTTTCGTTTATAAAATTTTGTTTCCAAATTAATTTTTGTTTACATTAATCATAAATAAACGATTACATTCATTTATGTGAAACACTTCTCTTCCCCAGAAGTGTTTGACATTATGAGTTGACGTGAAATTCGTAGAAGCAGTCTTTTGTGCAGTATTGCAGAATGTTCTTTGTCATTTAATCCTAGAGAAGCTTTACCGGCTCTTACGGTTCAAACATCGCTGTTTCTTCGATGTATGTTTTGGATGGTGGTAATTATAAGTACGTACAATGTTCACTGCCGAAGCTAAAATTCTTCGGCAAGCACTTAGACAGGATGATGGCCCAATGGATGATGAAGGGCTATGAGAGGGCTGGCCACGCATGGGAGGAAAAGAAGATTGCTGGGCACAATTAAAACGAGGGATTTTGGAACTAAATTTGATAAGCGTTGGAACTGGATAGTAAGTTTTTCTATTGTTTATGGGTATTCTTGGAAAGTAAATCAACAGGATTCAACTATAAAAGTACGATTATTTATTGGAAACAAAATAATAAAGACGTTAATACAAAAGTGTGAAAAACTGAAGTGAACAATAATAAGAATGAAAGCAAAACGAATGCTTTTAGTTAGATCGCATAGAGTGCGCTACGGGCGACTTCGCGTGTTGAGAAAATCATCCCAAACTAACTAAAGGCCCTATTTGCAACATTTTCTTATTTAAATTTTATCGTTAAACAAATTCCTGTACAATAAACAGGCATATTGACTCATTGTGGTACTATTTAACGGCTACAATGTTGCTTAACATTTCTACTCTCTGATCAAAAAGAACCTTTTCCTGTCTTCTTCAAAAACTAATCGGATACAAGCATGCATCCTTGTAAAGGGTTAGAACGAACTCACCCATTGGTAAGTATTCAATTTCCTTTTGTCTGCAAGTCAACTTTCAAGAACTGAATCAATTGCCTGTATAGATTTCAAAATTTATATGCTTGGGCAAAGTCTCATAAAGTTGAACAACGACGTCCCAACTAACACCAAGACTTGAAACGGCTTGATTAGAGTCTTCTACGATATATATTTTGAAAAGATACAGCCTGAAGTAAAGCCTCTAGCAGGCAAGTTTATACCCCACTTAAAAGGCTTGCTTTTAATGTGTACTGTATTGTGTTGCCTTAACTCTAAGAGCATTGTGGACGAAATGCAGAAACTTCCTTTTTGTCGGTTTTCAATGCTTTGTCGGCGTTTCGCTGAACTGCACATAAGTTGGATTGAAAAATAAACATTATCTGTAATTTCGTCGACAGTGACAATTTGAAAGACGAAAACGTAGAAATTTCAATTTCAACACATATATTATTTTCCACTGCTAGAGTTATAATTAGAATTAATTATAAATTAGAAATAACCAAAAATATTCCTTTTTTATTTTCCTTGTTTGGAATATTTTTGAAAACAAATTCTCTGCTAGGTCCGTCTACTCTGATGTCCTTACTAAGAATGACTGATTCTACCTGGAGACAGGGGTTGGCAACAAACAAAGTGTGTCGTTTAAAATAAAAAGGTTGGAAGTTCTAAAGGAACGAAGTACTTATACATATTTTAATTTGGTTACAATATGGCTACCATGGGAATAATGGGTTAGTTGGTTGTTGATTCTCATATCAGAGACTTAGTTGAAACCGATATAAATTTTATATTCAAATGTTTCCAACGTTTTTTCTAAGCATTTCGGTTGTAAACTATTCGCAGGACTATACGGCATATGATTCCGAACGACTTATAAATATACGTTTTGGGTTGGCGGATATAAAGTTTCAAGTTGGTTGCTTTGCACGGTAGCCGATAAAAAGCCGGTCGTGAAAGTGCGGTCGAAAAAATTAAAAAAGGTCCATCCAGAGGTTTTTGCTGCATTCGGACGCAACAAGACAATCGTGTGCATCTCAAAGCGGCAAGAAGAGCAGGAATGCGAAAGGGTTGAGAAACGCAATGAACGCAAAGAAGAAAAATTCCACGAGCGTCATCGATCATCCCGGATCGGCTAGAAGAAAAAAGGCTCTATCGTAAAGCTGAAAAATTTCTAGAGCGAATCATCGTCCCTGTGATGTGCATACGAGTCTCAGCAAAAATTGTTAAAATATCATTTCTGTAGTTGAATGATCACCTTGTCCAAATAAGTCACTACAGGCGTAGGTGGCTAGAGGCAGAAGAAGCCCAAAAGTCCTTTAACAGCGCCCTAGTTGCCACGATTCCTACAACCAGCAAAAGATTAGCTTGCAGTCTAATTAACGTGGATAAGCACAGAAAGGATGAGGACAGAAGAACGTAGGGTCAAATTGCAGCGGAGGAGGAGTTGCAGAGAGCATTGTCTAAGCCAAAAAAGTTACCATATCGTTAAAAATTGATTGACCTCCACATAAAATGAAACGCAAATAACTATTGAATGTGAGGAAAGAAATGTAGAATAAGGAGTCCCGTAAACTTATGGTCAAATTCACCAATATAAGATCACACGAGGATATCTTGAAAATCGGAAAAAAGACATCCAAACTGCAATGTAATTTATCGAATTCCGAACTGTGACGCAATCAAAAATGTCCTTAGGGAAAATGCAACCGTAGTCTCATTCGAGTCTATAGCCACGCTAGTTATTCGGGGCGTTGACTGGCTGACAGATATGCCTGAAATAAAACACGCTTTGAAACGCGGTTTCCTTGCACAAAGCGGGACGAAAATTGTAGTGATCAAACTTTATGTTGATAATGGACCTCACCGAGAACAGCTATGAAGAAGGCGAAAATCAAAAAAGGGTAGATTATTCGGTAGGTCAAAAAGAAATCTCTCTCCGGTGTTGTCAGTGCCTCGAGTACGGGTAGGCCGCATATGGATGTGAGTAGACCGAAAGTGATAGTGAGTAGACCGATAGAAGTTTATTTTGTTACAATAACGACAAGACAGGCATAACAGGAAAGGGCGTACAGAAGAGGAACTTTGTGTTCTTTGACAAGAGTCAGATCCGAAACCAGAAGATTTGCAACGTAACCCAAATACAAGGAATTGTCGCGTTTTAAAGGGTGCTCTAACCAAGGCTACAGCGCTACTGCAGTGGTCCATATCCTTTACAATCCAATCTACATTGGATTGTAAATGCCGAAGATGTGCTCAAATTGATTGCGTGAAATAGGTAAGTCGACCAGCTGCTGCGCAGCGAACACAACACAACTGAAGATCTCCATCATTCTACACTGACGAGTGGCGATGAATGGCGTGTTCTTGAGTGAGATGCTCTTGGCGAACGGATCCTGGACATGGTGGCCAGAACTGGATTCACCATATCGAAAACAGGCCACATCCATACTTTGTTCCGATGGGACTCCGTTGGAGCTATACCTGACGTGTCATTCACATTGGAGTCCTATGTATCAAAGCTTAAAGTTTGGAGAGTTTTATCTTTCACACTTCATACTTGAATGCTGACAGAGCAGATATTGAGAGGCCTGTTTAAGTGCTAATAGTAATCTCAGCAGCAGGCGGAAGCTTCGCCAGGGAGCAAAAGATCTAAAACTAAAGATATAGTGAACTTAACCGCGAGAATCATTGCGTCTGCCCGCAAATTTTTCATGTCCCTACGGAAATCTCGACATGGCATAGTCTTAGTGTACTAGTGATCATCTTAAATTGCTTAAAAGCGAAAGGAGTGACACAAACTTAGAAGAGAGGCGAGGTAATCATCTGGAGAGAGACAGTTGATAACGTGAACTGTAAACCATGCGCCCTAGGCTACACACAATTGACAAAGAAGGTCGGCACCCAAAGTCTAGCTCAAATGAGGAAAAAGGGAAATCTTGCATTCCATTTTTCGATCATGTAGTAGAGGCCGTTCAAGATGAAGTACCGTTGGAAAAGCCACTTTCCAGAAAGAGGGAAGTAGAGAAAACAGGGAAGTCTATGAAAACAAAAAAAAAAAACATCAAAGCGCGACGGGATGCTTTTTGAAGTGCTGCAGCTGGTATTTCATTTTTATCCCGAGGAACCTTTCCAGGTTGCTCGACTGTGTTGCTCGAAGTGACACGACTCGTGCTGGGAAAGACCGTGTACTCTTAACAAGACAGGAGACTATTATGAAAAACTCATCATGTGAAAACTCATTGACGCGATTCGTGCTGCCGTGGATCTATAGATGTAGAAATACGGCTTCAGAGCAGGTTGCTCCATCATCAATGCAATCGGGGTAGTGATGTTCACCGACCAGCGTTCAGAGGTATAAACTCGTTCCACACTTTGGATGTCAAAAATGTATTTAACTGTGCCACATGGGTGCACGTCCCGGAGTCGCTTGTAAATAATTTTCAAGTACTAGAATATCTGACATGAATTGTGAAAGAGCTATCTAAAGAACTGTAGCATACTCCACGGCAAGGAGAAAAGTAGCCGACGATGGTAGTCAAACCAGGTGCCGCGTAGATCTCCATCCTCGGCCGAATCTGTGGAACATATCTTATGAAGAACTACATAGGTTTGAGTTTTCAATTGATTCACGCTTTATCACCCAGGCTGACGATGTTGTGTCGCGAGCCATGGCTCTCACAGTCTGGTATGTGCAACTCAAATTAGACATGCTAGTGCAGCGACTGTAGAACTATTTATTGTTCTTGGGTTCAGCTGACACTACGAAAAAACCGAAGCGGTCATCTCAACAGGGAAGTGTCCCATTGGTCAGGTCTGTCAGTATTGGGAAGTGCTCGTCAAATTGAATCCACGAGTGTAATACATGGGCAGAATGGTTGAAAAATAGAATCGGCAGTCTTGAAAAGTAAAAAAGCAAATTGGAACGTCAGAAGGCGTCCAGAATGGAAGTATCTCTTTTCTAGTATTCCTTTTTTTCTCGCTAGAGAAAAAATCCCGAAATCTTATGGCGCATGCAGGTTTGGAAATGTGAGTTCTAGCCCGAAGTAACTGTGAAACGGATACAGGCTATCTTCTCTGGCAGATTGATGGTCGAGATGTTTAGTGGATAGCCGACTAGAAGGCATTGCTCATCTTGGAGTTCCACACTTTACACCTTTCACTTCACCTTCATAATGATTGTAGTGCATGAGGCTTGCCCGTAAATCTTTTGTCGCCTAGGCTGCCATTGGTTTTCCTCTTCATCATCTATATGCGGTGTTCATGCCATGAAGCATGAAGTGCTATGAAGATGTTCATGCTTCATTCCACTTCTGCGCCCATTGGCGAGGTACAAAATACAGGCAGCCTTTATAATATTTATTATAAAGTTCTTTCCGTCCTTTTAACAAATAAATTTACGTATGTCTACCATGTGGGCATTAATGAGTTAATTAATACCCATTTTCGCTGTTGTCTAGCTGATCAGGAGTATGAGTTACTTGGAACTAGTGCCATTCAACACTCTTGCTCCATTTCTATCAGTGAGTGTCAAATCGAAAACTTTCCATTACTTCAGAAGGAGCCAGTTGTCGTCTCTGTTGTTATAGATCAGAGGTATGCGTACACCTGTCAATTGTTTGTGGTCGGGATTTTCGGGAATTCCATCGTACGATTTAGAATATCGTCTACTTCATCGAAGGTTAGTCACCTATACATTTTGTTTTCCATTGTTTTTCGTTTAAGGCCTTGTATATGATCGTATTCCTTATGTACCACGCGATTTTAAAAATCCACCGTAAAACTCTATTTTGCAGGGCTTGAAGTGATTTTTTGTGCGTCTTGGCTGCATGGCCGAAGATGGTGATGCCGCAAAGTAGTGTCAGCTCAATCATTTGTTTATGCATAAGCGCATTTCTCTTTTTGTTGAGGCGGTCGGACTTAAGGAGAGCATTTGTAAAAGATAAGGCGCCTATGCAGTGAGCTTTTTTTGCTGGATGTGTTCTTCTCAGGACAGGACGTTTATGGACAGATCCTAAGAGTTTTAACTTTTCTGTTCCAGTGGGTGGTTATGGAGTCAATGACCGGTGGTGTTGATCGCAGTCTTCGATGTCTGCTAATGAAAATTACTTTTTCATGTCGTAATTTATCACAATTTTCCACATCTTAAACTATTCAATGATTGATTTGGTAGATTGTTGTTGTAGAGATGACTTTTACTTGTCTTGGTAAAAGTCTTGTCAGCTTCTATCAGTTTATTAGGTTAGGGATCCTTTTCATCAGTTCTGCTTCCAAAAGGTGTTTTCCAAATTACAGTTCCAGCGTGTCTGGGACATTCTTCGAGAGCTGGAAAAATGAATTGTACTGCCAAGGAACTAAGGAAGAACAAAATCAACTTTGTTTCAACTAAGAGTTTACCTTGGCATACAAAAAACTCCCAAAACGCCAAAAGACTAATGACGAATCTCAAAATTCAATACTACACTTATAACCTCCCTCAGGAGAACAAGTTGAATGGACTGAATGAAAAAATGAAAAAAGTCGAAAGACTTCACAGACGTAGCTGTGAGGAAATCAACGAAAACTTGGAAGCTCAGGGCTTCGATCCCACAGAAGTTTTCCCCATAAAACTCCAACCAGGATCCTTCAAACTTTTCAAGGTCCTTCTCCCAGGAAGGAAGAAACCTCGTTATTTCATATAACAGATGTGTGCTATCTAATATGCCAAGTTGAGGCCCTGAAGCCCCGGACTTGTCGATGTGCCAGAACTGTTAGCAATTTGGGCACTAATTGGGCAATTGCCATGCACATGCAAGATGTGTAAAGTATGACGGGCTCCACCACCATTAAGAGTGTACGAAGCCAAAAGAGCAAGCTCCAACATGTGTAAACTGCAAGGGCGACCCGAACCCGAAGAACGTTAAGAAGACGTTTTCACAAATAGCTGCACAAGATAATATATATACACAACCACAACACTCAACAGTAAACCTGTGAACAAACCACAAACACAATCTTCCTCCTCACTCACAACCCCATATATGGGACAATTCTTCGCATCTATGCAGAATCAGTTTCAACTGATGATGCACAATATGATGACGAAGACCTTACAGGGGACGTTAAGAGCCACAAACACTAACACAAACGTACATAAACACAAATAGATCTAGTTAGCCGCATTTCGATACTCCGCATTTCTTGTCTCAAAAGATTGGATAGTTTAAAAAATTTAGTTTAGATTATAAATTTGACATTATTCTCCACTAGGTAACCTTTCTGAAACCAGGTATCCGTCTTCATTTCCTTATCTACACTCTGTACAGAAACGACGGACTGTCTGGAAGAGGATGTGGAACAGTCACTCTCGTGAGGTGAAATGTCTCCTATCAGCAGATCATGACACTCTTGTTAATTAAACAGAAGCCACAGCTATTAAAGTGCAATCGAGCTCCTTTGAGTTGTCCGTGATTTTTTTTTTACAATCCCCCAAACAACAAGAAATCTGCACAAGACCTAGAAAATCTCTCCACCCTTGAAAGTTCAGGCGAATTTAACGCATACCACCACGATTAGGAAGCAGTGATAGTAACTGGATCTTATATTACGAGATCTCCCGAGAATTCCACCACAACATCAGAATCAGAGTCCTTAAAGAGCTCTCTTCTGATCATCAACCGGTCCATTTTCTTTTAGGGAACGTTTTCATAGATATAACGCTAAAAGTAAAGAAAATATCAAATTGGAAGACTTTACCAGACATTCTTGAAAATAAAAGTTTCACGTAAGAGTTAAAAAAAGCTAGGGATCTTGACCATAAAATAAAAGAAGTAACAGAGAAGATCAAACAAGCAAAGGAGAGCCACACGGCCACAACTTCGGCCAAGGAAAATAGTCCCTACGAGCAACCTCAGGACCTCGAAAACTTTATAAGGAGAAAATATCAAGTACGGAGTGCTAGGAGCACGGCTGATCCTAGACTGAAAGCGAAAGCCTGCCGATTGACCAACAAAGTCCGAAAACAAATAGTTGAGTTCCGAAATGATCTATGGGAAAGTTTCCTACAAAGCCTGGAGACTAGCGAGAATGCCTTCTGGAGGATATCCAAATAATTCCGAACAAAATATAAGACAGGTGTGCCACCTATCCACGGATAGAACGGACTCTAATACGACACTTTAGAGAAGGCGAATGCGTTTGCGGATACCTTAGAACAACAATTTCGTGAAAACCCCTTCTCGGAGGAGGACCCTGACGAGGAGGAAACAATTCTTTTAAAAGCAAGAAAATAATATCTTCACGGCAACATGAGGAGTACGAAATACGACCAATGGACCTCTATGAGACAAAGAATATTATACTGGGACTGAACAAACGAAAGACGCCTGGGCCAGACATGATCACCAATGCAATGCTTAAATGGTTTCCCGACAACATACTAGAGACAATAGCGAACATCATAAACAAAATTTTCCAATTGCGAAAATATCCACAAGCATGGAAACTAGCAACCGTAATAGCCATCGCTAAACTAGGCAAAGACCACCGATTCCCGCGAAATTGGAGACCAATTAGCCTCCTCTCTTTCATTTCCGAAATAGCTGAAAGGGCTATTCTCTATAGACTACAAGAAACTGTCAAAGATAAAAGCATCATCCCCGACGAACAATTCGGCTTCCATACAGAACATTCCACTGAACTCCAGCTCATCAGGGTGGTCCAATATATACGCAACGGGATGAATCGCACCAAATCGACAGGTCTCGTTATATTTGACATAGCAAAAGCCTTCGATAAAGTCTGGCATGAAGGAATAGTCTTCAAAATACATGAACTTATTATTATACTCCCAGTGATACAAATTATTCACTAGTTTCACAAATGCAGAACCGTTCGTGTCAGAATTGGCAATCACCTCTCAAGTATGCGATCAACCGAAGCTGGAGTTCCCCAAGGATCACCTATCTCACCGATTCTCTGTAGATGATACGTGTATATTCTGCACAGATCGATAAGAAGAAGTCATCACGTCAAAATGGCAAAGCTCCATCGATATTCTACTGGAATTTTTAAACAAATAGAAAATAACCATTAAAAAGGCCAAAACTCAGGCACTGTTTTTCACTAGAAACAAACAGCAACGCCCTCGCTTACTAAAAGTCGATGGCGAACAGATAACGTGGAACAGGACAGCAAAATATTCAGACTAAAGAACAGTTTTGAAAACAACATTTTTATTTTGGCTCAAAAACATCTCGGTAGTCTTAATTCGGATTTCGATTTCGATTAAAATTTCTTAACTCTAACAGTTTTACTTAATCTAGAGTCCTACATCTTGCTTAAACTAACATTATGATTTGTTGATTGTGATATTGAGTTACAATTGGAAGAAAAGCCAAACAAAACCTCCCCATATTGGTTTATGTAAGTGAAATAAATAAATAAATACTATATAGATATATACAAATCATCGTTTAGTGAGAATTTCGTGGATGGGTGTTTTTGGTGTATTGAGCGGCGGAGTATGATCTATTGTCCCACGCAATTCGTTTCGCTTGATCAAAGATTCTTCCTTGATCAACGAGTAGGCGAATAGATTGAGGTATTAGGTGACTTTCGTTTCAATGTAGCGCAAGGACTATGCCGGTGTTCATGATTTGTGGGAGTAATGGGTTCGGGTGGTGGGTCGCTTTTTCAAGGGTTTCATCGATTCTTCGGATTTGGGCAATGTCGTAAAAAGTTTGGTTCGAAATGTTTTCCTTGGATCCGCAGCAGTGGCGGAGTATTTGGCTCTCTTTTAGGCGAATCTTCTCCATCTGAGATGGGGATGGATCGAACCAGAAAGAGAAACCGAAAGTTATTAATGGGCGGATGAGGGATTTATAGCAGAGGAGTTTGACGTTTTGAGGGAGAGCGGTGCGTACATGAATGAGGTTGGAGAGGGCCTTGAACACGATTCAGACTAACAATTGACCAACACTTTGAATAGAATGACTACATACGACAAAAACGATTACACTGTATCCAAAATCCCCCATCCTTACAACCAATCGTCACATCCGGACTCCTAAACATGACCAACAAATGACTAATATACACACAAATAATACAACCAACTTTACTCTACGTCAACTTTGCATTTTACCAGACATCGAACACAAACAAAACAGCACTCCAGGCAATACAGAATAAGGCTCTGAGATGGATTGGATCAGTTCCATGGTACATTAGAAAAGTGGACATACATAAGGACTTCAGACTCGACACAATAGTAAATACATACGCGACAGAGAACTGAAACTATCCGACCAAATACACATAAACTCTAATAAAACCATGGAATTCCCGAAAAAAGACCAACAATAACTTATCCACTTTCATTTTTCCTCTGTCAGTTTTGGTATTATTTGCCTGTAGTCGTGTGAGGGATAATTTCACATCCAAGATTTTTTTTACCGTGAATTAATCAAGTAGTTCCGATCATTAAACAACTACACACCATATACGCTTTTCTAAAAAAACGAATATTTTTGCTCAGAAAGGTTTTTTGTTATGAGAGGATATCAAAAAGGAATCCATGAAATTTAAAAGTGTTTCTCATTTATTGGTCAGGGACTGTAGAGGAAAATTTAAGTTTCATTTTCAACGGAAACACTTTATAACTCTTGAATAAGTTAATGTGCTTTGCTAATTATTTCGATTAAGACAATCAGAGGCTTGATGTGCTATTTCATAGAGAGTAGAATTATAGTGAAATGAAATCATCTCGTTTCAATCAAACGTTTTCGTTTTTCTAAATCATCAAATTTCGTTTTACTGCTTATGGATGCAAAACAGTCTCAGGTAATTTCAGGTCAGTCTTGGAATCTTAAAATGATCTTACAACAAGTTAAGGTAGATATGCACGTAGTTACAACTGTGTCCTGTTCAGTAAAATTATAACCTAATCCCAAATACCCCACTCGCTTACTAAACAATCATTCCCAAAATTACAGCATCCTATGCAAATCTTAGAATTCACCAAAACTATCCATAATAGCCCTAAAGCGGCTCAATCTGCATGAGTTTCCGTGCTTGGAGATCATCAACAGTCAATTAATGTGCCAATACCATCTACAAAATCGTCAGAAAAATTAAAAAAGGATGTCAATGCAATCCCTCTTTTATGTCTCGTTTATTAGTCGCATGAGACATAAAGACAATAAATTGATGTCTGACATGAGATCGGTTTTTGTACGTAATACGAGGTTTGAGTCTATGAGCAGTTTAGTCACTAATTGCTACCAATCGGTGCAACGATGACTGACGCCTAATTTTAGGTATTTGCTATATTTAATTCATACGAGTTGTTTTTGTGACCGTTTGGAACTATTTAGTTTGTCTGCGCGTTTAATTTTGTAAAACGAAAGCTTCTATCAGTTAAGCTGTATTGCCCTTAATTAGTTTCGAACTATTGAACCCCCATGTGCAAAGGGCAATTATCAAAAGTCTTTGAAAAGAGGTAAACTGGCGTACCAAATGACAACCGTTGCAGACGAAAATAAATATCACTCTGGAGAATCGTCAATCAAGAACATTTCAGGAAGCAGAACAGTTATAAGAAGATTTATAAGAGTAATAAACATTATTGTCTTTTCACACGAATCTTATGCACGAATTTGATTTAACACGACTTTTGATTTAACACTGAGGAAGATTATTCTATAAGGATAAGGATATATAATATCAGGATCAGATTATTCGTCTAGCGTACGAAGCATTTAAATTAGTCTTAAGAAAAGAACGAGGTAAGGTAAATTGTTTAGGACTTCGAATATGAACGTTGTTTTTCTAATATTTGGAAGGTGAAGGCTATTTGCGCTTTGGTTGTCGGACTCCCGGTGGCAACCGGACTACCGACGAAACACCTCTCCTGTGATGAAACACCGATTCATGATGCCCTTCTTTATAAAAAGAACTGCCCGTACGTAATGCGACACGCAGTTCCAATTGTCTTCTGATTGCATCTTTTTTCCCGTTACGCTTTCTGGAGAGAGCAAGCTCATTTTCTCCGAGAGGTGCGAACGACGTCTTATCAATCTTGCACACGTAAACAACGTGTGGCAGGCGTCATCTGTCATACCCGGGCAGAACAAGCAAGCTAAGGACGGTGACTTTCCCATCTTATAAGACAGAAAATACCCGTGACCACTGTGTAGTTGCGTCAGGGAATAGTCAGTCTCACGATGCATTCTGTAGAACCACGGTTCGAAGTCTCTGATAAGCCGTGCGGCTCACCTGCCTCGCGTTTCGCTTACCAATAATTGCTGCCACAAAGTAAGGGTCCTTCTCCTTTCCTCTCGGCTGACGGCTTATTTCGTCGACTCCCCCCTACGTAAGTACATACGTTTCCGTTCTTCTGCAAGAAGTATAAAAGGAACCACCATTGAGATAACCAGTACTACCGGTGCAGAGACAGTGCGGTATGCAGCTGCAATCCGCAGAGCTCCTCGCCACTGTACCTGTGCGAGACGCCTTGGGTAGGACTCTTTGCTACGAGCGTTAGCGCAGACTTTGGATCCGTACAAGAGCACTGACTCCATTGCACTCATAAGTAGCCGTCTCTTACCCGAGGTTGGTCCCCCCGTGTTGGCCATAAGGCGACTGAGAGCTGACACTCCCGCAGCAGACTTATCTGCTGACACCCGAACCTGTTCGAAGAAGCTCATCTTCGAGTCAATCAGTAAGCCAAGGTATTTTATTGATTCCTTTTACTCGATGATTGTTTCTCTGACGCGAACGGAAATAACGCGAGGGTGGCGCTTCTTGATCAGTATGACAACCTCGGCCTTTTCAAGTGCTAGGATAAACCTACGGTCCGTCATCCACTCGCTCACTCGACGTATTATCACACTCAGTTTGAGTTGCGCCTGTTCGATAGTACGTCCGGCAACTAGTACTGCCACATCATCTGCGTCGCTAGTCAAACGTGACTCTTTCGGTAACTGCAACCCCAAATGCTCGTCATACGAGACATTCCATAGGTCCGGGCCAATAATGGAGCCTTTCGCCACCCCTGATGTCACTTCGACTCTTCGCCGACCCCTCAATGTGTCGTACGAGCTTCCGGTCTTTGATATAGTCCTTGAATATCCACGTCAAATACTTAGGCATCCATAAATATTCCAGAGCACCGAGAATATCTGCTCATCTAGCAGAATTGAAGGCATTTCTCACATCTAGTGTTATGAGCAGTACTATTCGCCTCGACTGGCTTGGGCTTCTACCCGCGGGACCGCATTCACCACCTCTGTTATTGCACCGATCGTGGATCGGCCAGCCCAAAAGCCGTACTGCTGTGGAGATAGATCTCCAGCACCTCGGATAGCCTCCCCAAGTCTCTCGTTGAAGAGTCTCTCGAGCACTTTTCCAGCGGCGTTATACATACATAGGGGCCGATATGATGATGGCCGCTCCGGATTCCCCTTCCCTTTGCTGATCAACACAAGTCTCGCCTCTTTTCAGCAATTTGGGAACACGCCCTGCTGCAGGTAGGCATTGAGTGTGCTAAGCATCATATCATAGCAAAGTTGATGTGTAAGCTGCACCACTTCCGCTGGGATACAATCTGGTTCCGTGGCCTTTTTCGTTTTTAAAGATTTCACCACCCCCTCCAGCGCGATTGCACTAAAAATGTTCGTGGGTATTCTGCCCGACTTTCTCCGTCTGAAACGTTAGGACGGACAGGATGCACAGGGAAAAGCGCTCGAACAACCTCGCCCATTTTTTTCACTTCAAGCACACAGGGCCTTCGTGTCGCTCCTAGTATCCACATGGCAAGCTTATAACCCAGGCCCCACGGGTCTCTGTTGATGTCCTCAGCAAGCTTGTCCCAGCAGCGAGCCTTGCTCTCGTTTATCGACCTACGGAAGAGTATCTTAGCCGACCTGTACGCTAGCATTCGGGAATGTGACTCGTCGTAATCCCTTAAATGTTGGGCTTCGCGGCGAAGTCTGTGACATTCTCTTCACTTTTCAGCTGACCACCAGTACACAGAAGGCTTATGGTTGAGTAAACCATGTTTTCAGTTGAGATTCCTCTCGTCTCAGTCATGGTTTAACCACTAATTTGGATTGCGGCAAACGCGTCAACATTCATTTTTAGCAATGCTCCATCCTATAGTTGAAGGTTGGGTTGCTACGCGTTCAGAAGAACGTTCACCAATTTCGAAAGCAATATGCTGGTGATCGCTCACCGAGTAGTCCTCCAGTACCCTCCATTTGTGTATACTGGGCACTAAGGACTTCGAAGCACGTCCGGGATGGTTCCCAAGCAGCCTCGCCGTTGAAAGGTTCGTGTCTTCTCAACGTTCATGATGACCAGTTCCGTCCTAGTCGCCATTTCTAGGATTTGCTTTCCTCTTGGATCTGGAGGAGCAATTCCCCATACTACCGCCTTAGCATTAGTCACCGCCCACAAGGATTCGGCCGTCTTTGCACGAGACATCTTCCTGCAGTTCTTCGAGCTTGCTCTGAAAGAATGAAATTGGCTCTTGTGGAATGAGATACACGCTTATATATGTCATATCCGCACACTCAATCAGCACAAACCCATCCCCCCCTAAGCAAGGCCGAGCTGAGAGTAGAGCACTATCCCGGATCGGTCGCAATACCAGCCAACCTTTTCTTTGCTGTGGTGTTGCTAAGATATCAGCGACAGGACGACTTTTTTCTCCCTCGCAACCTGGTCGAATAAGTCTTGTGCGGTTAAGCTACGGTGTACGTTGATCTGCAAGACTTGGATCATGTCGCTTTTCTCTTGCTATGTACCCCTTTGAACTCCAGGCACCTACCAGTTCCTGGAACATGAGCCAGGTCTTCAGGCTTCAATCCCTTAGCTTTGCACAAGACGGAGCTAGGTTTATTTGGGCACTCCTTTGCGTTATGGCCAGGACTACCACGCTTGTAGCACAGGTTGTTTCGATCTGGCCCCTTGCAGTTCCAGGAGATGTGTCCGTAACTGAGGCACTTTTAGCATCGAACTAGAACTACCTTCCGGCGTATGTAACACACGACCCACCCGGTTTTATTTTTTTCATTAGCCAGGCATTGCATTGCTTCGTTTTGCGCGATGTCTACTATTGCCACCCTTTGCCCTCTGGGATGGCTAGGCGTCAGCCTTACCCTAAAACTTACCCGTTAGGTATTTTTGAGTTCCATATTTTGCCTGATTTCCTTGAGGACCTCGGCGTAAGTCCTCCCTTCTGCAGTCTTGATTAGCAGACCATCCCATCGCTGCTTGCGTCTGGCCTTTTAAGCATTGCGCTGGGTTTTGTGCCTTCGTGATTTTGGGGTGGCTGTTCGATCAAATCTTTTCTTCGCAGCCTTCTGTTGCGATTTGGAGAGCACCAGTTGAATCTCTCAGCATCTCTGTCAGCATCTCGCCCCTCCCCTTTACTATTGTCTATTGCCACGCGCCTCTTTACCCTTTTCCTGCGATCAGGTTTTAGTGGGCTACATGCCGCTTTTTTGCCCTTCACGCAAGGAGAAATATTTTCGATGAAGAGGAGGGTTTGCTTTCAGACATTTTCTTGAGCTCATTCAACTCGCTCTCTGCCCTTAGCCATCTGCGGCGGTAGTGCAGATGTAGTGTATTTTCGTAGCCAACTCGTCCTCAGTGGACGCTTACGGTACTTTGTGAGTTGGAGTGTCTGGTAGCTGCTTAGCATCGTTTTTTTCACTTTCCACAGGGTCCAGTATTTGACTTGAGTATTTGACTTATTTGCTACCTCGTGTCGATGCAGCCTGGACAAGAGGAGTGGGTTGGGCAAGCGCCTTTGTCGCTACCGTAAAGCTACCAATGGAAGTTTGCTTCCCTGTTATATTCTCGCTGCTCTGGGCAAGCTTTGGTACACGTTTAGGCGGTGTCTTCAGCAGTTTTGGCCTGCGGGCGAACATGCCTGCCTCAGTGATCTGATCACTTGTGGCTTATGATTCTTCAGAAGCAAAAATGAAAAAATGCACTGGCGACTTATCCCCAGCCAGATTGCTGGGATAATTGACCCGCATGAGGACGAGGCTCCCTCACACGTCGAAGTGTGTATCTCCATCCCTAGTTGGTTACTTCTATCCCCTAGTTTTGATTGGGTACTTTTAGTGGGTTGGTCACGCATCTGGGTAACGGGCAACCTCGCTAAGCCCCACAGCACGGCAAGTTTGTACCCTTGAGGGGGGGGGGCGAATATGACCGTTGGATTCCCTAAATTATGCAAAGAGTAAAGACGTAATGTATTTTTTAAGTGATTTGGTTCAGCTACGACATTTGTAAGGAAATGACGTTTAGTTGACGTGGGTATTTAAAAAGCAATAAATAAAGTAAAGTTGGTACCCTGTACATTTATCGACTCAATATCTGGCAAGTTTTAGATAGATCGATGTACTTCAATAAGTGCGCCAAGATGTTTGAGCGTAGAAGTTTTGACATTCTACGTTGAGAGAAAGTCAATAACATTTAGCTAAAAGCATACTCGGAAGTGGAATATCTAGGCAGGGCACAAGGTATTTCCGTCATTATTCAGTGTAAGAAGAGCGAAAACGGCTTGCTATCGACCTGAGCAAAACTTTTTTGTAAATAAAGAGGGTGCTGAGATCAAGCTTCAAGCGGTTCAAGCAAAAACTGCTGAGCGTTTGGTCACAGCAGAGCAAACTGTTCTCGCCAATTTGCTACCCGTTTGTTCCTGTTTACTACCGAATGGGTCTGTGATGGAAGTTCTGGTCATAGTACATATCAACAAGAATTCACCGACTTGGATAAAACTGATTAGTTTTTGTTTGCCTTTCGTTCGTTCCTTTACAATTATGGGATGAGAGGGGCAATTTCCTTGCCAAAATCCTCGTCTGTTATCTACAATCTATTGCCGGTGAATCAAGTTTTTGTACACCAAAGAATTTACAGGGTCACCAAATCTTTAAACAAACAAAGTCTTAGAAGAGATTTAAAGTTAATTGACGTCTTTGTGCGAAGTTATGGTGCATCAGGTTTCCATTTAACATAAGAAGATTTTTACAATGGTCGATGGAAAAATACTAACTTGATCGAAAAGTTCCCAGAATTTATTCCGAAAAGTAAAAGTACAAAATTATGCATCAAAATCGATATTGTCCCCTTCAAAGTACTTCCCAACAATTGAAACGCACTTATGCCAGCGCTTGATCCAATCCTCGAAAATATTATCATATTCGGTTTGCGGTATATGCCATCAGAGTCATCTTCGATTTTTCCATGGTTTCATCTCGGGTGCTGAAACATGTTCGTGGATCAGTTTTTTGAGTCGACCGAATAGGAAAAAATCGCAGGGTGCCAATTTGTTTCGTTTTTAGCCTAATCTTCACGGATAACGATAGTATTGTGTGACGGTGTGTTATCTTGATACAAGATTCACGAATTGTTTACCCAGATATCCAGTCTTTTTTGGTGAATTGCTTCACACAAACATCACAAACGTAACGCCCAAATGGTACTCATTGTTGACAGTCTTGCTCTGTGAAAGCAATTCATGGGACAAAAAAACCCTTGTAATACATGAACACTATGAGCATCGCCTTCTTTTTTCGGTCGCGGCTCATTCGGTACACACCATTCACTTGCTTGATGCCTGGATTGTATGTCATACTCATTAATCCATGTCTCGTCTCCCGTAATGATCCGTTTGATGAATGTTTAGTTAGGCCTAGCCTTGGAAATCATGTCTTTCGCGACGCTAACTCGGAGTATTTTCGCACGAAATTCAGGTTATTTGGAATCAGCTTTGCAGTGACACGTCCGAAGCCCAAATCAGTAACCAAAATGCTTTGAATGGATTCAAAAGCAATGTCCAACTCCTTTGCCAACTCTCTTATGGTCAATTTGCAGCCTAGGGTCATCCATTCTTTAATTTTGTTGATGTTTTCGTCAGTATTCGATGTCGATTGCAAGCCACAATACAGCCACTTCTAAAACGTTCGTGCCACTGATAAACATCTGTTCCCTACAGAGTATCGTTGTCGACACATATTTCTAATATTTGAATTACCGTGGCAGCATTGAACCCGTTTCTAAAGCAACATTCAATACAAAAATGTTGTTGTGAATTCAATACGATTTTTAAAATTATACAAAATAGAAAACACGCACAATCGCAGATGTGCTCAATATGGCGTCACTTTTACAAATATCAAGCTATCATGCTGAAAATTTCATAGAATGTCAATGACAGATGTGGCAACCTAAGAAAAGAGAACTCAAATCGCGTGACTGTGAACGCTACATGGTGGTGATTCCAGGAACTTTTCAATCAAGGTAGTATGTAATGCTGTAACTGAAACTTCATTTTCACAGAAATGTTTGATTTGTGGAATAACCCCAAAAATGTAAACGATTTAAATAAAAGTTTGTCGTCGAGGAATATAATCTTGGGTTTACTTATCTACTTTACATGCGTGGATACCTACTTTTGAACTTCAGTTATCAGCTCGATGTAAAAAAAATTACAACTCAGAGATGGTACTGATTCAGCTCATGTTAAGCAACGTTCAACAACAATTTTAAATCGCTTCAACGCTTTATTTGGGTTGATAATAGATTTCCAGCTTACGGCCTTACAAATACGGCTTGCTTGTAGATTCTTGCGGGAATTCTGAACTGAGCGCTGGAAGCGACACTAATAAAAAAACTTTGCATTATTTTATGCACTGTATCGTCTGGGTATGATATTAACCTTGAGAAATGTTCTGACTTCGTTGCATAGACTAGAAAACTTTATTCGTGGTATTATATGCCCGCTACGGTTCACAAAAAACTTGTCCACAGTACTGATCTAATATAATCAGCCCTCTTATAAATAGGGCAGCTTTTGATTTCAAACAAAAAACTTGAAAAATAATTTTGTTCAGCTACCTCGTACTACACGAACCCCAATGGCAGCGCGAATCACGAAATCGTTTGGACACTAAAAAGAATCTTTCTGAACTGCCTAACTATTTCTTATATGTAGAACGGTCCATGAGTTCTTAACCCAACATAGAAAGAACTTTGATTATTTTTCAATGAATTCTCCCTTTATTTTCACACACTTGTCAGAACGTCTGACTAAAGCTTCTAAGCAACTATAAAATTATGATACATCTTTAAAGTCAAAATGGTGGTACATCGCCTGTCTAATCTCATCGTCGCTGTTAAATCTTCTACCCCTTAACTCGGCTTTCAGCTTTGAGAACGAAAATAGTCGGATGGGGCTAGATCAGGGCTATATGGTGGGTGTTTAATCTCTGTGAAGCCACATTCGCGAATAGTAGCCTTGGAAAGCGAAGCTGTGTGAACTGGAGCATTGTCATGAAGCAAGCGCACACTTCGAGTGATTTTTCAGCGCCGTTTCTGGATAATTTTTTGACGCAACTGCCTTAGGAAGTCAGAGTAATATGCCGCGTTCATAGTTGTATTTGATTCTTTAAAGTCAATCAAAAGGCATCCATCGCCCTCCCTCCCTCGCAAAAGATTGTAGCCATCACATTTTCGCGTTTTGAGTGACCTTTGTTTCTTGGCACGGGTTCTCTTTTCCGATGCCCCTCTATGGAATCTCTTTTGGATGTCAGATCAGAGTATAAGGCCATAGTTTTATCACCTGTTACGATTGATTGGATTAATCCTCGTTAGTCTTCGTGGCAAACCTTTGAAAATTGTTTACAACATTCTAATCGACCCTGCGCTGAGTATTCGAGGCACCCACCTTAGCACCAACAATTTTTCCCATATTTAAATTTTTAGGTAGGATCCTTAGAACACTTGTTTTGGAAATGCCAGTTTGTGCTGCAATTTCTTTTGTTTGTAGGCGTCGGTCTTGTGGAACGATTTCTTCCACTAATTTAATGTTTTCTGGAGAAGTCACTATCAAAGGGCCTTCTGCATGTGGGTCATCTTCTAATTATTCTCGTCTCCAGCGAAACAACGTAGAACAATTTCTTATTGTTGAAAATGATCGCCTTAAGTCACCATAAACAGCCTTCATTCTTTCTTTGATTTGTGTTGGTGTTAATCCTTCTACAGCCAAAAACTTTATAACAGCGCGAAACTCAGTTTGGAACATTTCTCAAAACAACTTGCCTTCGTGATAGTTTGAGCTCTACTGCAATTAAACGGATTGACGCAGCCAGTTGAAACTTTGTGTGAAGCTTTATGAGACTTGTCACTGACGATTGCATAAAAAATTTTACGAATGCAGTCTATTTACTATATATGTATATACTATATAAACCGTACTACGTAGGTTTATTCTGGAATTCTTATTATTATGAGCGTTGAG
The DNA here is from genome assembly GCA_954870665.1 of Stratiomys singularior. NCBI lineage: Eukaryota > Metazoa > Arthropoda > Insecta > Diptera > Stratiomyidae > Stratiomys > Stratiomys singularior. The sequence continues at coordinate 59,857,936 of OX940879.1, read as the reverse complement.
CGTTACAATGTATATGGTAAATATAAACAAATCAACTTACGTGTTGTTTTGATGAAACACTTTGACAAACCGTTCTGCATGTCAATTATATTTCGAAAGGACGTCCAAGTATAAGTGATAAAACTTACGTTCATTAAGTACTTCAAATTATGATCTTACACATTACTCATTTTTTAAATTGTAAATTCGGATAAAAAAAATATTTAATTAGATATGAGATTACCCCCGAGGAAATCAATACTCTAATCTATATTTATATTGTAATATATAAATAATCGACAATATCACGTTTAAACTTCTAATTTAATTGTTTTCATTAACGCAAAAACACGTATTTACTAATTTTTATTTTTTATGCTCCTTTGATCGCCATCAGTGCCGTTGAAAAATAAACAAAAGTGTTTTTTTTTATAGAAATCGTGTTTGATAGTTATAAATTTAAACAATCAAAAGTTTTTAACTTGCTTTTAAATACGTTGTTCATCATTTTTTGTTTATAAAAATATAAATTTAAAGTATGTGAAACTTGAAAAACACCTTTGGGGGTCCTTATTGAACGCTAATTACATACGTGTCTCTTAAGTTTGAAAAACATATTTTAGTGGCAATACAATCGAAGGCAGATACCTGAGAACCTATTTTTGTAAGTCATATCTCATAATTTTAGGGACTATCATGGAGGCTTCATAGGATACATGCGATCTTTGACTAAGGATCCCAGAGTCATAACACTGATAGTAATATCCACCTAATACTGCGTTTCCTCACCAACTTCACCGTAGATTCATATATACACGCCTCTCATAAGGTCTAAAACTCTTACAGTGCGCTACGCGAGAAAAATGGAAATGTCCTTGCAGTAGTTGGTTTTGTGGAGCCAGTGCGATTGAGCAATTTTGCTTTTGTCATTCTTGTCTGTGAGCATTCCTGCGCTCACTGCAGCCTGGAGTTTACACTAGTTTCTATCTGGTCTGCAATTGGTGTTAGAGTTGGGTATGTTTGAGATGATTTTTTATCTGGGATCTTGCGAATTTCCATGGTTTTGTTTGGGTATGTATTTTTCTACTGTTTAGAGTCTGAGGTCCTTGTGTATGTCCACGTTTCTGATACACCATGGAATTGATTCGACCCATTTCATAGCCTTATTCTGCAGTGTTTTGAGTGCTTTCTTTTTTGATTTTTATGTCTGGCAAAACGCAAGTCGGTGTTATTACCTGTTGGCAAATGAGAATTTTGTTAGTCAAGTTATGGCGGTTCGACTTAAGTATGGGTTGCAAGGAAGCAAGGACTCTTAAGCAATGCTTTTGTTTTTTTTTCATTTGTGTTCACCCCATGTCAGACGGTGATCAAATGTTAGTCTGAGGAATTTTGCAGTTCCGTTCCATGGTATCGGTTATTCGTCCATTTGTTGCGTTGGAGGATGTTGTGATCGATGCCTCGAGACAAATATTGCCTGTGTTTTGTCGTTGTTGATTTTTATTTTCCATTTGCGAATGTATAGAGCTTTGCAGTTTTGAAATGTGGGTATCTTGGGCGTAAGGTATAAGTATATGTTGATACGGACTAGGCAAATCCGCGGTGTGTACTCTGTATAAAATAGGTGAGATCGGTGATCCTTCTGGGACTCCAGCTTTGATCGCATGCTAGAGAGATTTCGCTATTCAAACTCGGAAGGTTCTGAGTTGGAGAAATGAATATATTATTTGTAAGATTGAATGTTGGATATGGAGTTCATGCATTTTGAATAATATTCCTGCATGCTAGACTTTGTCGAAGAATTTCGCTATGTGAAACATAACTAAGCCCGTGAATTTTCTGTAATGCATCCCAGTACGTGAGCTGGAGTTCGGTGGAATGAGTTGCTCAGAAGCCAAATTGTTCATCGAGGATTATATGTTTTTTCTATATAAAATCTAGTCTATATAAAATTACTCTTTCGGAAATTTTTGATAGACAAGAGAGGTGACTTATTGGTCTCCAATTTCGAAGAAAGGTATGATCTGTACCTTGTTTCTCAATGACAATTATAGTAGCAGATTTCCATGCCCTAGGGTATTTTCGTAGGCGAAAAATTGAGTCTGGAAGCCATTTTAGTATCATATTGGCTGTCAAGTCTGGATCAGGTGTTTTTCGTTTATTTCAACTCAATATATTGTCCTCTGTTTCGTGTAGGTCCATTCTTGTTCTTGTTTTTGTCTTGAAGATATTATTTCATTTGTATTCTCAGGATATTTTTCCCCTCATCAAAATCCTTCTCCTGAAAGTAGTTTTTGCGGATTTGAACTTTGAATGTGTCTGCAAAACCTTCCGCCTTACCTAAGCCTCATATCGAAGTCCGTTTTGATCGTGAGTTGATGGCACAACCGCCTTATTTTTAATACAGAAATATTTAGTTATTCTCCAGAAGGCATTCTCGCTAGGTTTTAAGCTTTGTGCGAAACCTTCCCTTTGATTGTTGCGAAAGTCTAAGATGTGTTCTGTTACTTTGTAAGTCAACCGGTGGGCTTTCGGTTGTAATTATATGATCACCCGTGTTTCTAGCTCTCCTCCGTGCTTGGTTCTTCCCTCTTGTCAGGTTTTTTAATTCTTGTGAGAATTTATAAGGCCTGGCCGGAGTTGTGGCTCTGTGACTTTTTTGCCTGCTTGACGTTGTTAGGCAATTCTTAATAATTTTCTCGACATCAAAAGCTGTTTTAACTCATGGTCGAAACTTTTAAGTTCTAGAGTGTCCTATAAAGCTTTTCAATCTGTTGTATTCTTTTCTTTTAGTGGCTCGCCGATTACGACGTCCTCTATCAAACAGTGAACCAGTTGGTGATCAGAAGAGGACTCGTTAAGGACTCTGATTCTTATATTATTGTGGAATTCGCGGGTGATTTCAAAGGCTAGGATGGTTGCTATATTTCGCCCGTGATGTGTTGGTTCATTTGGTAAGCGCAGGCTACCCTGTACGCTTGTGTTAAGCTCAGCCTCGGTTGTTTCTCAGAGCGCCCAGTTGCGGTGATAGGCATTAAAGTCTTCTATGACCAGAACGGTGCCCAGTAGGATCAATAGAGCGTCGAAATTTTGTAATGACAGAGAACTTAAAGAGCTCGTTTGCAGTTATGTGATTGTGGCTTCTGTTCTTGTTAATTGGTGTATTATTTGACGATTTCTCTTTACGAAAATGGCTGTTTCATCACCTCTATCAGTCAATCTCTCATTTCTATACAGAATGTAGTTAAGGAAGTGGATGTGAAGGAAGTGGATACGAATTCCCTGGCTCAAAAAGGTTTCCTGGTGAAGTATAGTATTATTTTATAATCTAATAACAATTGTCTATGAAATGATGACTCTAAACTGACTGATGACTCTAAAGTGAATCGCAGAATCAAAGAATCCTTAGAATAGAAAGATGTAGCTCTAGGTGCATTTTTTGATATTGCAGAGGTCTTCGACAATACCAGCCACGATGCTGTAAAAAGGGCGCTGATGAAAAGGGAGGTTAATCCTACCCTTATTCACTGGCTGTCTCAGTCACTGGCGGGCGAAATGAAGTATGCAAAGGATCAAGAACTATCAACGTACGTACGGACAGGGGATGCCCACAAGGAGGTGTTCTTTCACCACTACAATGAGCTCTTGTGGCAGATGAAGTCTTAGGCAGACTGTCGGAAGCTGGGGTGATATGTCATGCGTATGCGAATGATTTTGCAATAATAACCAGAGGAAAATACGAAGGGACACTGTGTGATATAATGCAGGGTGCACTTCGAATTGTGAACAGCTGGTGTTAGGTGATACGTTTAAGGCTTAAACCTGATAAGACCACACTGCTGCCGTTTACAAGAAGAAGAATATGGACCAACTCCACACCATATACCTACATGAGACGGAGATTGGTTATAGCAATGAAATAAAGTATCTCGGATTGCTGTTGGACGAGAAGCTCACGTGGAACACAGACATTAAGGCAGTGTCTGCAAAGACTGTCAGAACTCTGAAGGTGTGCTGGAACATGATAGGAATGTCCTGGGGTAACCCGAGAATCCTGCGGTGGATGTACACCATGATGGTGAGACCAATCATCACCTATGGAGCGGTTGTCTGGGCAGACAAAATCAATGAACGCACGACGAGGCTTGAACTCGATCGAGTTCAGCTTTTAGCATTTGTCTCTATCACCGGAGCTATAAAGCCATGTCCCACGGCAGCTCTCTAGAAAATCGTGCACCTATCGCTACTTCATTTGGTGATAGAAACAGCAGCGATATCTACAATGTCAAGAATCTTCCATGAAGGAAGAGAAAATGGTCTCAGAATGGGGCATAAGGACCAAGCTAAACTAGTGAAGGTAACCCAATTCATATATGCACCGTCGGATCGTATGACGTCGGCATTCAGCTTTCACAATAAATTTGGTGTAGTGCTGAGTGACAAAAGAGAACGGAGCGTTGGATCCAATTTGCATCTCATAAGACCGAATGCAATCAGGTGGTATACGAATGGCTCCAAGACATCTGAGGAAACAGGAATTGGAGAATTTAGGCCTGGCACCCAGTACTACCAATCGATGGGAAGTATGCCAAGTATTTTCTGGCTGACGTCTATGCCATCGCTGTAAGCGCACAACCCAGCATAGACAGAGGATACAAAGGCAAAACTAAAGCTATAATATCGGATAGCCAAGCAGCCTTAAAAGCACTAGAATCCCCAGTGATTACATTGAGAATGGTTCTAGATTGTTGCAATACACTCAACAAATAGAGTGCGGACAATAGGGTTACCCTATACTGGGTGCCGGGGCACGCAGGTGTCGAGGGCAATGAGCGGGCGGACCAACTGGCGAGGAAAGGAGCATCGACAGCGTTCATGGGTCCTGAACCCTTTAGCGCAACTGAAATGAGTTTCATTTACAGAACCTTAAAGGAAATTGAGGATAGAGAATGCAACAGGCTCTGGAATGGACTTCCAGGGCTTCGAATGTCGAAGCTTTTACAAATCAATCAATCAATCAACAATTGTATACGGTCCTACGAAACAAGGAGTTTGGGAATGGGAATCCAAAAATCTTGGATGCCCATGAGACAATCATTTGTTGCATCTCGGAGATAAGATTGAGAAAGCAACAGATATTAAGATTTACAGGGTATAACAAACTAAGAGATGACGCACTCAGTGGTACAGCTCTTTTAAAAAAAATCACTTGACCCTTGAGGAAGCTCCCATTGAAGGTCTCACCTGTTGCTCTACTGTTGCTGCTTTGATTAAACAGAGAACGCCAGGTCAATCCTGATCACCTCTATTTACACACCTGCCTCTGTCTCTGCAGGAAATTTGAATCCCGATCTTGCAGTGCTCCAAAACCTTACATTGGTGTAGAAAAATAAAATCATTCCTGGAGATCTCAACTGCAGGCACACCGAGTGGGGAGACTTGGTAGTAAACCCCAAAGGTAGAATCCTGTATAAATGGCTCCATTCAAGCAACCAACTAGCTGGATTTGAGCTTATCGTTCCGGACTCACCTACAAGATCCAGAAGTTCTTGAATTCTGGATTATTTTCTGACGTCGGAACATTTTTCTCCGTACCGAATGCTACTTGCACTACGCATACGGGTATGTCCGATCATTTCGCTATCCAGTTGACCATTAAACTCGTATCCATTGCGAAGCTTTTACAATCCACCCCAGCCAGCATTCCATCATTCAAGCATACGAATTGGTCTAAATTACAAGAACACATCAGGTTGAAGCTTGAACGTATCATCTTTCCTAAAGATAGAAATCTGAGCAATAGAGAAATTGACAGTCTTGTTAATATTTCTGCAATTCTCATACAGCAAGTAATTGACAAAAACTCTAAAATCGTCCACCCATCTAAATTCAGACACAATGTCCTCCCGGAAGATATTGTATTACACTTCTAGGCATCAATCGAGAGAACGATTAAAAATAATATACCAAAGGTATGGAAACAGGACAAATGCTGCTTATAAGAGTATTCTTTCGAGGATTAATGGCTTCAGCTATGTGATTAGAGAACTGGTCCATAGCTATCACAGCAAATGACTCATAGAACACCTACAAAACATAAAACCAGGTCCCAGCATGTTTAAAGAAATCAATATTCAATCGCTCTGCCGACAAGGTTATTAGTAATGGAAAGCAAGTTAACAAATCTCAAGCTAAGGGTGACATTTTCGCAGAAAATTTCCTTTACCAACTAAACGCTCAACCACCAAAACCCAACTCTACTCACTCTAAAACTGTCATTTTCCCGGTACAAGCAAGGCAATCCCTCAGTTTTCTCCGCAGACAACCCGGCAGACCACCCATGAGTCTAGTCTAGTGGGCCTGATAATATACCAAATATTGTTTTAAAACACCTTTCACCCTCCATGATTAAGCTCTTAACCATATTTTGCAACAATTGCATAAACAATAGTTACTTTCCTGATCAATGGAAAATGGCAAAAATAATTCCAATACACAAAGTTGGCAAAGATTTCTCTCCTTCCAACTTTCGGCCCATTTTCATGCTCTCCAACTTAGGAAAAATCTTTGAAAAAGTATGGCTCCAGATGTTAACAGGACACTGTGAACAAGAACGATTAATTCTAGAGCACCAATTCGGATTTAAGCCTAAACACGGCACATTAAATGTAATTTCTTGCCTTCATGAGGATGTCGTGTCAAATTCTAGAAACGTTCCCACAGCTGCTTGTGCTCCCGACTTAGAAAAGGCTTTCGATAGTGTTAGGCATGACGGACTAATCGTGAAATTGATACAACTAGGATTCCCCGATAAAGCGATTAGAATTGCCATTAGCTTCTTCTGTAATAGGACCTTCTATGTCTCCGTTCAGGAATAAAATTCACCGAAACGATCTGTTTCATCTGGTGTACCACAAGGTTCAGTGAATCGTCCTGTATTGTATAATATATACACAGCAGATATCCCGATTCCGTTAGTAGAGGAAAACACAAAAATCATCCAATTTGCTACAGTACTTCGTTAAATGGGGTATAAAGATAAATGCTCAAAAAACCCAATTGACGATATTCAAAAATCCTCAAAGCACTTTGGACACAATTTCATAAAACAAAAGTGTAAGAAATCCGCTTTAAAAATAGGTTAAGCAACCATTTGTCCTTCCGCCAGTCTAAAGTATCTAGGGGTAACCCTTAATGAAACGATCAGATTTGATCTCATCTTCCAAACAGCACCAAAAAAAGCAAGCCTACAGTGCATTCTTCCGCATTCGGTTTCTTCTCGGTAAGCAAGCAGGACTATCCACCAAAGCAAAGTCAACCCTATATGATATGAAACACTGATCAGACGCATTATCACCTACGGTGCACCAATTTGGTTGACATGTTCCAAAACAGCTATGGAAGAAGCCGCAAAGTTGGAGCGAAAATGACTACAAGCTTGTACTGGACTCTACTTCAATCCTCGAACAAAACGCCAATATCGCAGCGAAAAATGACACGAGGAAGCTAAGCTCGAGCAACTCCCCAGCAGAATAAAACACTTGGCATTTCGGTACTAGAACAGCCTTAGCGAGCGAGCATCCAAACGAACGGATGCAGAAAATATATCATATTCAACGGTGCAGCAACCCTACAACGGGGGAAATTCAACAAACAAGCCAAGCAGTATCATCAACCGAGAAGCGGATGAAATATTTAGAGAGCTGTACACTTAGAAAGGTCATCCGGAACTTTATCGAGGATAGTTAAATATGCAAAGATGTAAAAGGATAATAAGAAAATTGTTTAGTTTATTTTTTAAGCTTTATTGCATATAGTAGTTTAAGTATTTATTTAGGTTTATGATAAGTAGGTTAAGTATTTATTTAGGTTAAGACTAAACGAAGAAATGACAGCGCGAAATGCAAGCGCATTTGAATAATTACAGAAACTTTTTAACAGCTAAATGCGATCGAGAAAATATATTGTATAATTAGATAACACAATTAGATACACTTGTAAAAAACAAAAAATGTGTCCAGGGTGTAGAATTGATCAAGAATGACATGTGTTAATACTGTAAGGCATCAATAAATGTATTGTATTGTATTGTATTGTATTATCTGGACCTAGTGTGTTCGGTGTGAACACACATGGCTTCAATACTACTAAGTCAGCATTCAGAAAATAATAAAATTGTTTCTGTCGATATTGATAAATTGAAAGTCTTCATTTTTTGTGTGAGTTATTGCTATAATTAGCATAATTTTAAGTGTTCATGTATGATAACCAAAAAAGGAGCATGTGTTAGGTTCTACTTAATCAAACTACAGGTATGAATTCAGTCAATATGGGTATACATTCGCGCCAGTCAAGGATTAATCGCTTTCTTTCACTTGTTTTTAATCACGTCGTCCTAACCAGAAGATCCACACAACTATGTACGTGAAGAAATTAGCTTGTAAATAACCCGTCCCTGAGTTTTCAACGATGTCCAATTACTTATGCTAATTCTTTCTTTCATTTGCATCTCATGGCCGCGCAGACACCAGATACTGAGCCGTTCCGATCACCGCCCGCTCGCGATAAAGTTCAAAAGGCGCTCGATGGCGAATCTAATGGTTGCAACACCTCTGCAAGAAGTGTAGGTAACCCGTATTTTATGCAGGCTTCGATGCAGTCAATCACTTTGACAAATTTAATGCTACATCTTAGAATTAATTATGGCGATGGCAATTAGTTCGAAGAGAACGGAAAAGAATACGATCTGAATCTCCAACCACCCACAAATTATGATAAATAGTGCGATATCACGATTGGCGCCATCATAAAATCAGCAATTGCATGATTTCGATTCGTTATTACAGTGCAAGTGCAGTTTAAATAGAAACAATGCATCCCAACCAACCTACAACCGTTCTTGCATTTCGTGCTCTGCTCCTATGGCGAAGAAGTGAAAGAAATGCACAATATGAATTTGTGATTACATGTATCAGGTCCGGCTTTCGCGAATTTATGATGCAAATGCAAATACGTCGACCACACCCCAACATGCTCAATAAAATAGAAAAGTGTCGCATAAATTACGTGAAAATTAACTCGATTTCCGTAAACTGAAAACTCAGGCCATGAACAAAGCGCAAATGAATATGTTTGAAATGATTTTCCAATGCTCTCGGAAATTAATTCAATGAACATTATTTTATGGTCAAGTACCGACAATGTGAAGGTTGTCTTAATTAAAATTATTAAAATAAAATTTTATTGAATGGGGATATTTCATTGCTTTTTATCAACCTCCTAACGTTAGAGAGGTTTGCTTTCATGTTACCGATTCCAACCCATACTGAAATTTCAAATTTCCTACAGTATGCATTCCTAGAAGTAAGAATATTTGAAAACCGTAAGTTCTATATGATTCCACCATGACAACGGTTAAATACTCACCATCCTTCGCGAACTGAAGTGGTGAACTGGTTATGCATGTTTGCAATTTTCTTTTAGAATACGAATTATTAAATTATTGAAGACTGATACACTTTATTTGCACCTGCTATCGAGAGTAATTTGTTAGCTTAGTTATGATTAGGATGATTGCTTTTAAGATTCTAGTTGTGAGAATGTAATTGTGCAAGTGAGAGTGTTTTTTTTTTGTTTTCTGTTGATCTGATTGATATCAAATCTCAAAAAGGGCTCTGAAGACATTCCTTCAGGAAATGTAAAGTCATTTATATTTCTATGTGGAACCAAGTTTTATCTTTGACGGCACAGAGCTGCTAGAACCTTTTAAAACTAGGCCTCGTCAGAAGATATGATCATGTTCTTATTCTTATCACCAAGGAAAACGATTTTATAAAATTTATCGAAGATCCACACTCGTCCCTTGCTTTATGATAAATGGCCAACTGGCTGCTTACTAAAGAGAATGACGAAAAAAGGAAATACACCTTCTCTAAGGACCTAAAAAGACTTGTCGACTCAATGCCTACAAAGATATAAAACTATTTCTAGATGTAAGTAATGATATATAAGATCGGGTAACGCTCCGTATCTCACCATTATTATACAACCTGCGCAGACACCTCAATCTTACCAAACAATGCTCAAGTATTACTATATGCATACGACACTTGCATATACTATACTTCAAGGATCAAGATCGGTGACACCACGAGGTTATTCGAGTTTTTTTCTGAGATCAAAGAGATAGTTCACAACCGTCGGAGTGACAGGTTGTGCTAACTAGGAAAGTGATAGGCTTAGCTAGGAAATTATTATAGTGGTCAAACCGAGACCTAAGCCCTTAAAATCTTGGTTACAGCCAGTTACAGGCTGAATCTTAAGTCTTTCAGGGAAAGAGTTGAACGAGCGTGTCAAAAAACGAGCTCGAGACCCCAAAATTCGATGTAACGGTTAACAGTTCTACACGAACATCGTTACGCCCGAAAACGATAGAGGACTTTAAAAGCCTTTTTGATTTTTTTAAATGGGACAAGGTGGCGTGCTACACGTATACACTCCCAGCAGAAAAAAAGCTTACCCTGTTACTAAAGGGTGTGCACTCTTCCTACGAAGACAATGATGTCAAGGAAGAACTCCAAGCCATCCTTGGGAAAATGTTTTGGGAGCCAAAAGGTTCTCAACAGTGGCGCCAAGGAAGGAAAAGAAAACTCTTTCGTTCTTCCTTATTCAATTTAAGCCAGACTTTGACGTCAAAAAGGCTATGAGTGTAAAAACGTTCCTACACCAAAAGGTAGACTGGGAACGGTTAGCTAAAGCAAACATCTCGCAGTGTTTCAATCGCCAACGATTTGGTCATGTAGCTTCAATTTGCGGCATGGAACCTGGTTGGGTCAAGTGTGACAAACCACCAGTCCAAGGACTGTCCGATTGAAAAGCAAGAGGGTAAAGATGCCATTTTTTGCGTAAACTACAATAGTAAAGGCCACCCCGCGAGTTTCAGGAGGTAAATGGTAAATATCTGCCACAGCTGGAGGAGTTTTGAATGTGGAGTCATCGACGCCAATTCTGACCATCTTTTGGTAGAGCTGACAATAAGAATGAAAAAGGGTGTAAAGCTAGAGGTAACAGAACCTCAATTCTTCATCCTATACAAGCGTATCGACTGGGAAACAGTTAATGCTGACTTGAGTGGAAAACTTGTAAAACTTGACGATATTTCAATCAGCAGATCGAAAAATTTCACAACCATCGAAATCGAAGAGGGAGTCGCTTGCTTAAATTCAACCCTTAATACGGTCATCTCAAAGATCTCCATAAAAAACTCCTTCAGGATTTATCTTTATAGAGATTTACCACAGGACATTTTGGAGCTTCATCGCAAACGTAGCACCCTAAGAAAACTACTCTCAAGAATATACCACCGCAACTTAAATGTTGTTAACTGGGAGCACCAGAGGGTACACCTTCTCATACTCTCCCTAAATAGAATGGAATCGAGAAGAACATCTGGTTTTGCCAATGAAAGATTCGAACAGACCCTAGCAACAAATGAACAAAATAACTGGCCGTAAGCGCCCGCCATGCTCATTGATGACAATGCCGTTGCTGACTCCATTGCAAATCACTTTACGGCAGTTCTTCAAGGGGAGAAGGCATGTGACAACTCTGCTTTGAATTCGGTCACTATAAACTTTTTTTATAAAGTTATTTTAACTATTAAAATAACTATATTAACATTTGACAGCGACCATAAGAACCTGTGCTTGACTAGATTTTCCGATTCGAATCCGTCGGAAGCTCCTATTGGCAGTACCCTGTTTGTGAGCCCTGAGAGACTCAGGATGGTCGCAATTAAGCACAATTCCAAAAAATCGGCTGGCGCTGATGGAATTTTTAATTTTTTTTATCAAAAAACTTCCCCATAATTTTTGTTCTTCTCGCAATCCTTCTTAACAATTGCATGAAGATTTGCTACTTCCCTCAGCAATGGAAATGCGCCAAAATATTTGTCATTCCGAAAAAGTCCGACATTACTGTCGTCGTCGATATTCGTACGATATCTCTTCTGTCCAATGTAGGGAAGTTACTGGAAACAGTAATCCTTCAAGCCATCACACGTTGTGCGGTTTTTTCGATATTGGTTTTTAACGCGATCAAGAGTTGTGATTTGTGGCTTTTTCTTGATTTGGTTTTTATGCAACCAAGATTTATCCTTTGCGACTTCTTCTTGATTTGTCTCCCGACTGCGCCAGTTAAGTTTTAATTTGGTCGTGAATTTAAAAAACTCAATTTAGTGCATGTACTCGAAACATCGTGTAATTTTCCACATCTACAATCCAGAACCGGTGTTAGCTATTTTGTTGTTCGCGGATTCTCGACCAACTACCGGAACGACAGGTAAACTAAAATTAATATAATAAGAAAATGCTGGCGCTATGTCTGCTTTTTCCGTAATATTTTACAACATATACATATTTACAATATTCATTTATTTGTTTGAACTTGGTATGTGCATGACTCGTGTTGTGAATACAAATTAGTTAGTTAAGTGTTTTAGTGTCTGTTGCAGATGAAGGTGTCTTCAATTGTAATTTACCACCCTTTATAAAATGATTGTTTTCAAGCAAAATAGCAGATGAAAATTTTTTGTAAAAATCACGTTTTTCTGTTTTTGCCCTAGTCCAATTACGCACCACATTACCTCTAATATCTTCAAGAGAGACTTTCTTCCTACTTTGAATATTGCCAATGAAATATGTGCAGCCAATTCCGTAACTTTCCGTCCCACAAACGTATGTTTGGGAAAGATAGTACAGAGTGTTTTCTCCATCATCTTTACCGCACGTTTTACACTGTAATATACTCGCCAACGCCGAGAAAACGAGGGAAAACGACAAAACACAAAAAGAATGGCTATCGTCGAGTTTAACGTCAAAATAACTTGTCGACAATTTAGAGAATACTGTAATCGAGAATACTGTACTATGTTTAGCAGTAGGCTGATTCTCTTGAAATTTACATTTAAATAGATGTTCTCAGATTCTTTGCGTTTTTGCATAAGTTCCTTTTTTGCTTTTCCATACGGATTTTTGCTAATTTTGAATATATCGAACGTTTGTGTACACTTCCAAATATAAACTGAATATTTTTTTTAAAACGCCTTAATTACTTTTTAAGTAGGAGTTTTCCGAATAACCGGAATAATTTCGAATGAAAATTTCGTGCATCCTAGTTGAGGCTATTATTTGCTAAACGAAGGAAAATTCCAAATTCAAACTTTTAAAAAATCAAAAACCATTTTAATCAAATTTCATTTGGAACTTCCTCAATTTGACATTTGTCATATGAACATTATTCTTCCTCGCATCGCGTGCATTGTAAATTGAATGCGTTGCGCGACGACGAGCGAGAATCGTATCGCACTCTTGCATCGCCGTCTCGAAGTATTGTATTTTGGCCTTTTTTCCGAATATTTCTCGCCTCGCATCGACGCATCGCAATTATTGTACGAAGTTGTATACAAATGCATGTTACAAAAACTGCGTGCCATTTGCTGCGAGACTTTCGTCGCGCTCTCGCATCGCCGTCTCGCAGTGTTGTATTTCGGCCTTTAATAAAGTGATTCGCCTTAACAGAATTACAGTAACAACAAAAAATAAAGGGTTTTTACTTACACTTTGAAGAAAAAAACGAGCGCAATACTTGTTTGACGCTGAAAAAAGAAGCTGTAAAAGATTAAGCGCTTGACAGAATATATGATTGTAATAAAACAGGAGTTTCAGTGGAATGTTACACAATGTCAAGTATAATTGAAAATAATACTAAGCCACCATCAGTATTTTCTGTAGTCAGTCTTGAAAATGTGATGCCTTATCTTGCAACTCGCAAAATTAAACATGTGACAGAGAAATGAAGGAAAACTGCCATTTCAACATAAATTAGAAGAAACAATTGAAAAAAGGAAACTGGCAGAAAATAACAAGTAGGAAGAAGGGATGTGAAAGTACAAAAAAAGAAAAGAAAAGGATAAAGAATAGATAAAGATAGAGAATAAGAAGAATACCAACAGTAATCTAAATAACGATAAAGATAATATCCCTTCTTTTACAGCCATGGGAAATACTTGGATACAGATTAAGGATGGGCTGCCTGTTCTCTTTGAGAAGAGGGTACTCAGTAGGTGTGCTAGGATAGACGACGAGGATGACGAGGCTAGTTATGCAACCAAAAATAGAATATGTTTGTCATAACCTTCTTGTGGTACACTTTCTCTTCCCAGGAGGAAGGCAAGATGTGGTTGTTATTATCTTTTTCAATGAATCTAGAGTGTGTCAAGTTCATTTCTAAAAGAAGATAATGTAATTATAAATAAATAAGCATACAAAACGTGAAGGACCCCGTCTTGCCTACTCCTTCCCCTAATACACCAGTTTCAAAGTTTAGTTTTCTTCTGTATGTGAAAAAAAAAATCGTAGTTTTTAAATAAATCCTTTTGATAACGAACTCCTAAATCATTTCTTTTGGGTATGCTCGCGATTATTATGGTAATCCGAGGTCTTCCGAAAGTGTTCAAATTTTTCACATGGTCACGAGCACATAAAGTTCTTCTTTGAAATTTTCCCATGAAATTCATTTGGATTTGAAAAGAGATCTTGATTCAATTGATTGATTCAGAGTTATTTCCTTCAGTCTTAATTTGGCGATGAAATAGTTGGTTTAAAATGTTTTTCTCGAAAAAAAAGCGAAGCCGAAGATTAACTGCTAAATGTTCTCAATATAATAAATGCAAGAATGCAATTCACTTTAAGTTTTGCGTCAGATATGAGAACAGTTTTCTCCCAATCAACCCAGAAGTTTCCCATACCCGAAGAATCCGGGCTACAATATTTCACACGTTCAATTCTAAGTGCATTTCTCACGAGCTGCCACCATTCTGGGAACTACACATTGCCTCCAGACGCTAACGAACGCAAATTTTTGATATTAAGAAATCAACCAAGGAATTAGAATTTAGACTTCAAGAAGATCAGTTCAATTGCCATTTCAACATAAATTAGAAGAAACAATTGAAAAAAGGAAACTGGCAGAAAATAACAAGTAGGAAGAAGGGATGTGAAAGTACAAAAAAAGAAAAGAAAAGGATAAAGAATAGATAAAGATAGAGAATAAGAAGAATACCAACAGTAATCTAAATAACGATAAAGATAATATCCCTTCTTTTACAGCCATGGGAAATACTTGGATACAGATTAAGGATGGGCTGCCTGTTCTCTTTGAGAAGAGGGTACTCAGTAGGTGTGCTAGGATAGACGACGAGGATGACGAGGCTAGTTATGCAACCAAAAATAGAATATGTTTGTCATAACCTTCTTGTGGTACACTTTCTCTTCCCAGGAGGAAGGCAAGATGTGGTTGTTATTATCTTTTTCAATGAATCTAGAGTGTGTCAAGTTCATTTCTAAAAGAAGATAATGTAATTATAAATAAATAAGCATACAAAACGTGAAGGACCCCGTCTTGCCTACTCCTTCCCCTAATACACCAGTTTCAAAGTTTAGTTTTCTTCTGTATGTGAAAAAAAAAATCGTAGTTTTTAAATAAATCCTTTTGATAACGAACTCCTAAATCATTTCTTTTGGGTATGCTCGCGATTATTATGGTAATCCGAGGTCTTCCGAAAGTGTTCAAATTTTTCACATGGTCACGAGCACATAAAGTTCTTCTTTGAAATTTTCCCATGAAATTCATTTGGATTTGAAAAGAGATCTTGATTCAATTGATTGATTCAGAGTTATTTCCTTCAGTCTTAATTTGGCGATGAAATAGTTGGTTTAAAATGTTTTTCTCGAAAAAAAAGCGAAGCCGAAGATTAACTGCTAAATGTTCTCAATATAATAAATGCAAGAATGCAATTCACTTTAAGTTTTGCGTCAGATATGAGAACAGTTTTCACCCAATCAACCCAGAAGTTTCCCATACCCGAAGAATCCGGGCTACAATATTTCACACGTTCAATTCTAAGTGCATTTCTCACGAGCTGCCACCATTCTGGGAACTACACATTGCCTCCAGACGCTAACGAACGCAAATTTTTGATATTAAGAAATCAACCAAGGAATTAGAATTTAGACTTCAAGAAGATCAGTTCAATTGCCATTTCAACATAAATTAGAAGAAACAATTGAAAAAAGGAAACTGGCAGAAAATAACAAGTAGGAAGAAGGGATGTGAAAGTACAAAAAAAGAAAAGAAAAGGATAAAGAATAGATAAAGATAGAGAATAAGAAGAATACCAACAGTAATCTAAATAACGATAAAGATAATATCCCTTCTTTTACAGCCATGGGAAATACTTGGATACAGATTAAGGATGGGCTGCCTGTTCTCTTTGAGAAGAGGGTACTCAGTAGGTGTGCTAGGATAGACGACGAGGATGACGAGGCTAGTTATGCAACCAAAAATAGAATATGTTTGTCATAACCTTCTTGTGGTACACTTTCTCTTCCCAGGAGGAAGGCAAGATGTGGTTGTTATTATCTTTTTCAATGAATCTAGAGTGTGTCAAGTTCATTTCTAAAAGAAGATAATGTAATTATAAATAAATAAGCATACAAAACGTGAAGGACCCCGTCTTGCCTACTCCTTCCCCTAATACACCAGTTTCAAAGTTTAGTTTTCTTCTGTATGTGAAAAAAAAAATCGTAGTTTTTAAATAAATCCTTTTGATAACGAACTCCTAAATCATTTCTTTTGGGTATGCTCGCGATTATTATGGTAATCCGAGGTCTTCCGAAAGTGTTCAAATTTTTCACATGGTCACGAGCACATAAAGTTCTTCTTTGAAATTTTCCCATGAAATTCATTTGGATTTGAAAAGAGATCTTGATTCAATTGATTGATTCAGAGTTATTTCCTTCAGTCTTAATTTGGCGATGAAATAGTTGGTTTAAAATGTTTTTCTCGAAAAAAAAGCGAAGCCGAAGATTAACTGCTAAATGTTCTCAATATAATAAATGCAAGAATGCAATTCACTTTAAGTTTTGCGTCAGATATGAGAACAGTTTTCACCCAATCAACCCAGAAGTTTCCCATACCCGAAGAATCCGGGCTACAATATTTCACACGTTCAATTCTAAGGTAATTAAACATATGACAATGCATAAATTCAACAATTAACTTGCCAACATCTTATTCATCTTGAGAACTACATCGGCGGAATCTTCAGAATAGTATCGCAAATATAACGTAAAGCGTGAAATGAGATCAAACAACAACTCATCGAAAAATTTTGAGAATTTCTTTTCGAAACAATTTTGATTAATTCACACATCCCAGAATTATTTATGAGGTAGCCAAACGAGCCGGGAGCCGTAATTCAATTATCGGTGAGCAGATTTTCATGGTTTCTTAGACTCATCATACTTGGAACTGGATGGATTGATCCGCTGGGCCAATTGCTGTATAAGCAATTTATTAATCATATTAGAGAGTAATTGATTTGCTCGGGTTGCAATCCCGAACGAATGCTTGGAAAGTTGAAACAAGTGAGAGATGAAATTACTGAAGATTAATTTAATTAAATGGTAGTTGTGCTTCACAGGAGGTCTTTGATGAAGAAGCTGAGAATTGTGAAAATTGTGTATCATATGTTGTTGCTAGATGAAAAACTTTCTCGGTGATTTTGAAGAGAATGTTGTTTACAAGCCACAGGACTCAACCGAACCTCGCGTAACATTTGCAAGAATTTAACCATTTGAAAATTTCAATCACAGAACGTGTGGTAGTTCTTGAACGAATTCGTCTGCAATTTCGTAACTTATTTTCTCAAAGTCACTCAAGTTATAATACTTATTTGGAATGTTTTGTAATAAAGATTTTGGGAAAGTATCGAGAAACTATTTTCGCCAATTATATTGAGCTTGCAGCAGAAGTTAATGCTATTGAAATTTCAACTGAAGCCCCGTTTCTACAGTGAGAAGCCACTAAGTAACAAAGTAACAAGGACTCCTCTCCCATACAATGTGTGGTTAGTTTTAGCTCATTATATAATTGAATGTGCTCAACCATAGTTTTTTGTTCTTTGTATTAATAAATTAATTGTTTAGTAAAGATAAGATAAGTATATTTAGGATAACTTTTATGCGTTAATTTTTATGAAGGAATAGATACAATTGCTAAAAATAGATAATTAGGGTTAAAGATTGTGTGTAGCAAATGAGTTTGTTTACATAGCACAATAAAACTTAACAAGCGATCCAATAATCCACCGTTTATGAAAAAGCTTACAGTGCATTTCTCACGAGCTGCCACCATTCTGGGAACTACACATTGCCTCCAGACGCTAACGAACGCAAATTTTTGATATTAAGAAATCAACCAAGGAATTAGAATTTAGACTTCAAGAAGATCAGTTCAATTGCAGTTGTCGTCCAGTGTTGACGTAAAATAAATATATTTTATAAATCCATTCTCGCGATGGTTAATTAACTGGCGCCCAACGTGGGGCTGTACCCGGTCGTGTACAAGTGAACTAACTAATCTGGATAGACCATATTAAGCCAAAAGGTCGAACCTTCGCAGAGGCTGGCAGAGGATCAAATTTTCTTCTTTTAAAGTTTTCAGGTGGAAACCATTCTAATTCCGAAAAACTAGATCCATATCATAACCAAAAGTGGATGTCCTGGAAGAACTAAAAAGAAGCTTCAGATAATCTGAAGTCAATCAATCAACGACAACTTCAACCTGAAATTGCTATAGAGATCCTGCGACGCTGAAAGGAATAATTAAAGCGTCAAAAAAACAGAGAGCAAAACCGTGCCCGCTAATCAACCGGAGCCCTTAGTAATTCAAAGCCTACACAGTACGGACCAAAAGGAATATCCTCCGAAATCATTACCGAGCAGCCTAGAACTCACACCAATTGAACTCACAAATGCTAGGGAATCGAACAAATATCATGAATAGTATTACGTATATATTAATGTAAATTAATATCTTTTATTACCAACTATATATTGTATAAAAGGGAAGAATACGGACAAAACAAAATATTATGCATAATTAATATACACATTGTGCAAACAAGACATATGTTATAGAATGATTAAACACGAATAATTGAAGAAAGATTAGTGAAAATTCAAATTCAAAAATTGAAGAAAGAACTGAAATTTTATCTTTTATCAAATTGTGAAGCACTTAAAAATAACTGTAAGCAGTGTGAAGGAAAAAGAACACCCAATTTTGAATTATTGAAAGATAAAACAAATAATTAATTGTTTTAAGTACACACTCATGCAAATTTTGGTTTTTATTCAAATAATATTTTCCATATTGGCCGATATTTAAAAAGTGAAAAGTGCGTTACTTCTTATTGCGCATAAGAATGTTCACCGTTGGTCATTTCTGTTTTGTGTATAGTATAACAAAGTGAAAACAAAACGTGCATTACCCTTATGTCCAAATTTTTTTATCCCTGACTACTTTCAATTTAGCCCAATTTCATGTTATTTATCGTTTGTTGCTTCCGTTTTATATAAGAGAAGAATGAAAACAAACTAATTTTTTTTACCCACGCCCATATCAATACTCACTTTCTAAATTTCCACTAAAAATTTCTCAGGTACTTTGTGAATAAATACTTGGAACTAAAATTATCTAGCCGTCCAGCTACTAATCTGTTGAAAAATTGTGCGCGTATACGATTTTATTCAGCAATTTTAGAGTTTTCAACGAGGGTTTGTAATTGCTGGATTTACGAGATGTCTAACCCAAACAACTTTATAAGACCGTTTCGTTTAGTAGGTCCTAGTTGAGACCCACTAGCGGCCCTCGATGTCCCTCAAAATAATTCTCTTCCCGCGAATGCCACTTATAACGATAGAATGGAGATGGCGCAAATTATTTGACAGATCGTGACCGAAGCTTGGCGGACTCAAGGAAGGCAGTTATTCAACACCTTCATGAATCCCACTTCTGGTATTAACAACGATTGCGACGTACTAATCAATACTGGTAACGAGATTAATTGTTACACTTACCCAAATCGATCCCACAATATACAAATCACACACATTGAATTAATACAAACAAAGTAGACATAATTGTTTTGAATTAAAGTTTGTAAACAAAGTAGGCATTAATATTTTGAATTGAATTAAAGTAAACAAAGTAGGCATTGATATTTTGAATTGAATTAAATCAAACGATGTAAGCAATGAGTGATATAAATAGTAGTGAAATCATCTTAAAGAGGAAGAATTATTTCTTCGCGTCAAAAGGTACGGACAAGCCTGTGTTCCCTATCAGCCAATGTGAGGCTGCATTGGGGTGCCTTTTTGAATACCGGTTCACGTATACAATATAGATTGTATACCAAGAATATAATAAATATAAATTAATAAAGTTGGTGTTATTAAATGAAACAAGAGTTTTATTTATCTCTCCGTCTAAGAATCATAAATATTAATCTGGCAGACATGGACAAGATACGTGGTAAAAAGTCTAAGGACATTTTTTAGGGAACCCGGAGAATTCAGCTCTTGGAAGAAGAGCTTAGGGAATATTCTCAAAATATACGAACGTATCCGAGGAACTCTCAAGTACTATGGAATCCTATCCGTTATACAGAACAAAATTGTTGGCCACGTAGATATCGCGCTGGAGTCTAAATGTCTGACTCCGTATCCACTACGCAGATAAAAGGCTTCTTGGTACACTTGAGTATCAACTCACAACACTAGTCCAAGGATTAAAAATTGTGCCAGAATTCTCTCAAGCAGTATATCAACATTTGTCAGCAATTTTAAACAAGCTTTCCTCTATGGAGCTGAGTCAGGATTCCTCAAATATCATGACTCAATCATACCGCGATAAAGCTATTCATACGTTTGTGCGAGGATTGCATGGCAGTCTGCCAATGTTGCTTAGCATCCACGAGCCGGCAGACCTCCCTCAGGCATTACATCTTTGCCTGAAACTCCAAAATATAGATTACAGGATGCATCATACAAACAGCACGTTAGACAATTTCGGACGGGCTTATCTACAAGCCCTACCTCCTGTTCCGCCAAAAAGAATCAATATAGCCCCTCCAAGGCCTGCACCCGTCCCTCCTCCTTGGCAGCAATTCTTCCAAGAATTGGCACATTTTCCGCGACCACCGCAAACTCAAAAATTTCAATACCAAACGAGGTTCCCACACTATCACCAACTCTCTCCAAAGCTTAAATCAAGGCTCGAGCGCATGGGCATCGACCAATCTCTCAGGACAAATGCTTCGAACTATCAAAACAGACCTCGACTTCCACCGATCCCTATTAAACAAAACAAAAACCAATACGCTTCCGTTCCCCATAAATTACAACGCGTTTAATATACTGAACTGGACCAGGTAGACAACGTCACATTCCAAGAATACGGGCAAAGAGTAGATAAAGAAGATTAACAATAAAACCAAACTATAACCGACTATACAGACTCAGTCGAAAACCCAACTCGAGAAAACCCAGACCTCGAAGCCCCCGAGGAATTAGACAATGTCTATTTTTTAGACTAAAGCGCTCTGTACTCCCTTACGTCGAACATATTTCAAGGAGTAAAGAGATACAGAAATTTCTAATCGATACAGGATCTAACAAAAATTATGTCCAACCAAGTCATATCCGAAATCCAATTGCAAACAAACGAAATTTTTACGCGAATTCTGTTGGAGGTAATATCCTCATAATCCATCTCGGAAGCGTTAACCTATTTGGTCCCGAAAAGGAAAAATTTCAATTTTTCGTATTCCCAAGTCTTATCTCCTTCGATGGTATTATTGGATACGACACTCTAAAAAATTTAGGAGCCATAATTCACACGAAAGACAGTTATATGATTATTTATTCTAACCTGCACATTCCCCTGAAACAACACACTTCTGAAACCATCAATAATATTTCAATTAGAACCAATCATCGAAATGAGGAACAAGAATCAAAGCTCAAAAATCTCATTAGAAATCATCCCAGTCTACTCTGCGAACCCAATGAAAAACTAACGTACACTAAAAAAGTCAAGGGAGAAATTCGTACGACGACAAAAGAACCTGTTTAATCGCGATCTTATCCTTATTCCATGGCTCTGAAAGCAGATGTTGAAAAACAAATTAAAAAATTGCTTCAAGATGAAATTATTCGACCCTCAAAGTCTCCGTACAACTCCCCTGTCTGGATTGTTCTAAACAAATCAGACGCATCAGGAGAAAGGAAATATCGAATGGTTGTCGACTACAGGAATCTGAATTCCGTAACCATCCCTGATCGGTACCAAATCCCAGAAATCAACGAGGTGCTCGCAAATCTCGGAGAGAATAAGTGGTTCTCGGTGAAAGACCTAAAAAGTGGCTTTCATCAGATTCCCCTAAAGGAATTCGACATTGAAAAAACAGCGTTTCCCGTAAATAACGGAAAATTCGACACCCCCCCCCCCTTCGTCCGCTTCGAAACGCCTCCTTTATATTCCAAAGAGGACTTTATACATCCTTCGAGACCACATTGGAAAACGATGTAACGTGTAAAACAGAAAAGCGATTTAAAACAGGAAAGGAACATTTTCAGAACATCGCATATATCCTTGAAACAATGGAAAAAGCCAACATGAAATCCAGTTCAACTGGATTTCGAATTGGATGCCGATTTTTCTCCCCCAAAAACTTTAAAAGACTTTAAAAGACGCAAGACTCGCGGAGCTCTGACATCCCTTCTCCGAGGGGAAGATGAACGCGTTTTAAAGAACATTTCAAAAAAAAACCTATCGTTCCGAACAAAGAAGCTGTTGAAGCATTTAATAAGCTTAAAAATTCCCTTATTTCCAAAGAGGTAATTTTGTCATACTCTTGTTTCCAGAAAGAACTACTCGGACTACTGACGCGTCCGAATATGCCTTCGACGCAGTGCTCTCCCAAGATCAGAAACTAATAACTTTTCTCTCAAGGACTCTGTCCAAAACAGAAGAGCACTACGCCACAAATGAGAAGGAAGTGTTAGCCATCATATGGGCACTTCATTCTCTTTGAAACTTCCTATATGGGTCCCGAAAGGTTAAAATCTTTACGGACCAACAGCCACTTACGTATGCGCTCAGTCCTGAAAATAACAACAGTAAAATGAAGAGGTGGAAAGCCATCCTTGAAGAATACAACTATCAGCTGCAATATAAACCTGTGAAAGCTAAAGTAGTTGGAAACTCTCTCTCAAGACCTCCCCAGATATCTCAAATTAATTCCATGACCCCTACAATCCACAGCGCTGAAAGTTCATCCCATAATCTCATCCCAACCGTAGAAACACCAGTTAATGCTTTCAGAAATCAGCTACTGTTAAGGACAGGTAATGAAGACAGTTACGAAAACCTCTTTCCAAATTACACAAGGCACATTGTCATAAAACCACAATACTCAGAATAAGACTTCATAAATATTTTCAAAAGGTACCTTAACCCCAACATAGTAAACGGCCTCCATACTTCCGAGGAAAATATGCCAAGATACAGGAAATCTATCCAATACATTTTAAAGATTACAGCATATATACTCAAAAGATAATGGAAGATATTCCAGGCGAGGTGGAACAAGAAGAACAAATCTTACAAACCCATAGAAGAGCTCATCGCAATGCCAATGAAAACAGATAACAGCTATTGGAAAATTTTTGTTATCCCAAAATGTTAGCCATGATAAAGGCCCTGGTTAAGCATTGCATAATCTGCAGAGAGAATAAGTACGGCAGACATCCCGAGAAACTCCACATAAATTCGACTCCAATTCCTCGTTACTCTGGTCACACCGTACACATCGACCTGTTCTTCACAGAAGGACATCGTGTACTAACCGCAATAGATAAATTTCGTAAATTTGCTCAAGCCCATCAAGATCCATCGAAGACATGAAACAGCCGATGTTGGATATCCTCTTCTTTTTCTGCGTGCCAAAAAATGTTGTCATAGACAACGAGGGTGCACTTAGATTAGCTTTCCTAGCCTCCCTAAAGGAAGATGAACTCAAAATTAAGGTCTTTAGAACACCACCCCACAAAAGCGAGGTCAACGGCCAAGTTGAACGTTGGCACTCTACCATTACTGAGATCATGAGAAGCCTCCAAAAAGAGGGTCCAGCACGTCCCTTCGAGGAACTATTGCAGCGTGCTGTTAACGAATGTAATCATTCAATTCATCCAATAACTGGTAGAAAACCCGTTGAACTTTAATTTGGCCGTATTCCCAAAACAACCGCAAAAGATATTGAAAATATAAGACTTTTAAATATTGAGAAGCTTAAACAAAAACAATAATTAATTAAAAATTGACCCTCCATTTCAGACTCGTTTTTGATTTCGTCCTGCAAATATCGAAATCTTGGTTTATTCAAGTTCACAAATTGTCGCTTTCCACATGGGGCAAGCGCAAATCCAAAATGGAAATTACAAATAAATCCATGTATTTGAGCTCGACAAATACGAAAATGTTCTAAACCAAATAGAACCTATCTTCAACAATTCTGCAGTCCAACACAGTTTACTCAAGTTTCAAATTGTTTATTTGTCGTCAACTTAGTTTACAGATTGACAGTAAAAAGATACCATCCATTGAAGAAGTTTCTAACGGTAAAGTCCTCTTAAACCAATTTCAAGGCTCGCTTGTTGAAAGAAATACTTCGCATATCCTTAACGGAACATACTCAATGCAGTTCGTAAACTCTTCAAGTTCCCTAAACGGGAAAATCTTCATATCGCAAGAATTCTCCTCCATTCAACCGCTTCCTGCATTTTTACAACCATCCCCCCATCAAAATTCATTTGACTAAATATTATCCTTAGAGTTATTGAAAGATCTGAACATAAATAATACTCGCCAAATTAAACTTTTTTAAACTGAAAACAACTTTCGGAAAAACACCAACTATAGTCTTCTCTCAATTCTTCCTATACTTCTCCTAATAATTGGCTGCATAATTTTTATTATTTTGCTGCGTTTGTTTATTTAGGTTAGAAAAATAGAATTAAGTTGACGTGTTTCAGTTGTATTAGTTAAATATATATGCAGCTTTTTGTTATTTTATGAAAGTTAACACAAATGAAATTGTTTAGGATTAAGTTAGATTTTTTCTATAAAAGATAATTTTTGTAACTAAAGTCAGAGTAAAATCAGACAGCGAGTGCTTTACTTCGCTAGTCCTGTTTGGACACCACAAGAAAAAGGCTCGCAATTCCTGGATTAGTGCTGCCTAAGGCAGAGGAGATAAAAAGAGCACGCAAATTAGACCTACTACTAATTGGAGAACATGTGGCACTTGGATTAGAGCTTCCTAAGTCAGTTCACGTAGCGATCTAATACTAGTCAGATTGACAAGCGTTTATGTCGGGCCCGTTGGAAACATCAAATTCAATTCTGGCGTAAACACTAATGAAAATACGCTTCTCCTTAACGCTTAAGCTTCTCCTTAACGCAATAAACATATGATAGCATGCATATGTTTATTGCGCCAATGAAACCATACGCTCCAGAGGCGCACAATTCCTTAACGTTCCTATTTTTCACTAGTTTTTAAAATCTAGGCAAATATCCCTGAAATTCCGAAAGACCTGTTAATTTTTAACAGATCAATGCAATTTTATCTTAAATTGGTTTATTAAAATTGTTAAAAACCATACATCACAAGAACTTTTGTCAAAAATAAACAAAAATCAACATTCTTTTGCTAAAGGTAGTAAATATGTATTACTAAAACTTATCGAACATTGCAACGATTTTTTAAAAAATATTTTAAACTTCAGATAAAAAAACTTCTTTTTTCTTTTTAATTCGTTGGTTCAATTTTTATTGATTTTATAGTATATAAAATCATTTATATAGTATAATAAAATTTTATTTTATTATAGTGAAACCTAAACTAACTGTTGTGATGCACTTTTCAGCTGTGGCAATCCCAGCTCGATTGCATACTAGAGAGATCAAGTGCATTAAATTCACCTCGGCAGATGCGGCAATCCTAACAGGATTGCCCACGTGGAGAAAAAAAGAGCAGGGAGAGCTTGTCAAGCAGAGGACGGAAAAAAGAAAAACACGTGGTTGGGAAAACAAAAACAATAAAAAGAGAAAAAGGACAACAAGGTAGGCAAGGAAGGAGCCTTGTGCAGCGGAGGTCGGAGAACAACGCGAGTAAGGAAAAAAACAACAATGTTGAAATAGAAAAGAAGATTGTGGTCGGATTGCTGAAAGTGTACGGTATTTTTTTGTTTGATTTTTTTTGGAAATAAAAGAATGAATAAAAGGAAGGACTGAATTAATAAAAAAGCAAGCCACGATCTTTCCTTTCGCTTGCCGTTATACCTTTCAAGGAAGGGTGGCGGTACGCTGGTAAATATATCGTTATGTAGGGCATCAAGTGTTTCGTCGGGTTCGCGGTGCCATTGTTTGTGTATTGTCAAGTAATTTTTTTCGCTGCAAAAATGGTTATCGATAGTTTCATTAAAGTAGCTTGTTTTCTGTCACCGCGATGTTTCGGGTACGGATGCGCGATCGGTTTGGGTGATTCGAATAGAGTGAAACCTAAGAAGAAAAAGAGAAGTAAAGTAAAGTACAGGTATATTTGGAAATGTCACGGTAAATCGTGTTTTACGGTTGCTGGTTCACTAATGGAACCGGAGCGGAATTTACTAGGGTCCGAGCCACGTCCACATACCTCGCCGCACGGAGCTAATCCGCCAGCAGCCACTACCTTAGCGAACTTCCGGGCGGCGTGACTCCTGCGACTAAGTAACTATGCGCAAGAATTAATAAAGGGCCTAAACTTTGCTTTCAGAAGCGAAGCACCGATTGATGATATAATTGTGGATTTGGAAGCAACAATAACAACTCTCGACCAAGGAGATAAACAAAACATCCGAAGGACTATAGGTAAAGAAATAGGAATTACCAAGAAGGCAAAAATCGAAAAATATATAAGGAAAAAGAAATCTTGGACAAAAACGAGTACGATGGGTTGATGTATGAAAAACTGAAAACATGAAATTATGTGGAAGCGAAAAGAGAACCCTTACCGGAATCCATCAAAAGAGTCAATAAAGCACTGAAAGTAACGAACACGATCTTTGAAAATATAAAACACGTAAAGATGCCCAATCCGTCTTTACCACGAATAAGGGATCTAGCCAAAAATCCATAAAGAAGGGAGAGAAGAAAGAGAAATTATAGCCGATATGAATTCGCCTACCTATTGCATTGCAAAATGGCTAATCAAAAAAGTTGAGAATACGGGGATAAATTTTAGTAAAAGATCTGTAAAAAATACCACTTAGTTGATAGAAAAACTCAAAGTTGTTTATTTTGAGCGAGATGAGAAGTTAATTCTCATTCCATGTACAACAATTTTTCCTAAAATCCCGATTAAAGAAGCACTATGGATATTTGAAGAATGTATCAACGTTAGCCGTGAATGGAAAAAGAAAACAAGACGATAAACAAGATGAGCGACATTGTGCATGAACGAAAACTACTTCGTTGTTTTCTGGTACCCCTATGGGAAACTCCCTATCACCATTAATAAGTCAAGTATTTATGAGCTGTTTCGAAAAAAAAATTGCTTTAAAAATGAAATTTATGTGGTTGCGTTTAGTAGACATCTCCAATTAAAGTCGGTATTAGGAACAGCTAAAGAAAAAAAAACCAAAAATAAGGTGAGCGGAATTTATAAAATAAAAATGTATAAATCAAACGTTAATACAAAACTTATAAAGGACAAACTAGAAGGCTCATCGCTGCAAGACTAAAGAAACATCTGAACAAAGCGAAGGTAATAGCAAGAAAAAGAGTATAGGAGAGGTAAAATCAGCGGCAGCGAAGAACGTGTTAGAAGAAAACCACACGAACGGAAGAGACGATGTGGAGTTGGATGGAAGAAATCGGCAAATGGTACAGTCATCTTCGACATTCTTTTCTTTTGTGAGATGCTTTAACTACAGTAACGTTATGTTTTAGATGGCTGCTCCTCGTAGTTTTCTATTAAACGACTAACAATAATGTTAAGTATCCGTATCCGCATAAAAGATTGACGCGCCTAATATTCGTGATCGACTATTTTTCTAGTCCTCACGAATCTCTCCTGGACGTATTGGTACCTAGAAGCGTTAGCTTAAATGGTTCCTGAAAAAATAAATTTGCAAGTTGTACCGAGGTAAACCAATTGTCTGAAGTAATAATCCAATTTATCACATAAATTGGCCAGATACCTCTGTTATACAACATTATTTTTGAGTTAGTCCCTTAGTCAATTTCAGAAGTTTTTGGTAGATCAATTTTTCCATTTTCACTTACAACTTATAAGTGATTTATACCCTTGCTAAGCTAACTCAGCGAAGACTCATGGGTGCGGAAGTTCTGATCAAATGTTTCGAGTACCTCGATAGTGAATTTAATATTTATAAAGAATTGTGGAAAGAGCTCAAGCTGGTTTCGAACACGCTTGAGTCTTCGCTGAGTTAGCTTAGCAAGGGTATAAATCACTTATAAGTTGTAAGTGAAAATGGAAAAATTGATCTACCAAAAACTTCTGAAATTGATAAAGCCAGACCAAAGGCAATTTGGAATATAGGAAAAAGTTCAAAGCTGTAGAGCAATATTAATAACTAGTAAATAACCAGTCGACATCCACCTAAGCTGGTAGTGCCAATCGACGCGTCCCGGTCTGTGAGTTGGCACCTGATGAGAAGCGGCAGGGACGCGTGTTCGAAACCAGCTTGAGCTCTTTCCACAATTCTTTATAAATATTAGTCCCTTAGTGTTTGTCACTTTTCCAATAAATGATTTGCATTCACTTACTTTCACTGTTTTTGTACGATATTTGTTTATTTTACAATAAAATATGTTTATATCACAATTTTATTTGGGATATATATCCTGAATGGACATCTTCCTCGAAAGCTTCAATATTCTCATAAGTCATCAATAATAAGTCATAAATAAATCGTAACATGAAACGGGGTCATATACTTTTCGATACGTTCATGTAGGACCTCAGTATCGAACGAATAATGTTAACCATGTTTTCGAGCAAAGATGGGTCATGACCCAGACAAAACCACAACAACGACTATGCTTCAAGAGCATGCCAAACACATCCACCACATTCAGAGCTGGATAGAGCATGTTCTGAAGGAACTTAAGTTCACGAGAGAGCAGCTGTAAAGCTCCTCACTGCAATCACAAAAGGCTCAAGTAGAAATTCGTGCGCAAAGATAGAAAAATTAGGAACTATTCAAGAAAATAAACAGCTTAAAAAGCCTGAAAAGACTGACAAAAAACGCAAGTTTGCATACTCTCCCTCACTATCGGTGGAGTCAACCTCCTCGGGCGACGATAAAAAGAAAATGCAAGAGAAGAGAAACACATAAGAAAAGAGGAAACACGAAAAGGGCTGAAGAGGCCCGCGATGAGGGGTAGTACCCATTTCTCCCACCAACTCTGTATGGTACCGGCAATGGAAGCAATGTATGGTACCGGCCCTTCTCAGAGAACCGGAAAAACGGATCGCACTGGCCAAGAAACTGGGGAAATAATGGATTAACTTTGTTTCAGTTAAAAGGGTCTACCTTGGCACACAAAGTACCCCAGAAACGACAAAGGATTACAGACATATGACAAAACTAATGACGAATCAAAAATTACAATACCAGACTTAATACCTTCCCGAGGATAAGTTAAATGTTGTTCTGCGAGGACTTAACGCACTTAGCTGTGAGGAAACCAAGGAAGACTTGGAAACTCAGGGCTTCCACCCTTCAAGTTTATCAACATTTTTCTCCAAAAGGAAGATACATCAATATTCAATATTAAAGATGTTTGCCACCTTATATGCCAAGTTGAGTCGCCGAAACCCCAAAAAGCTTGTCGATGTACCATAACTGTCAGCGATTCGGACGCTCCCGTGCAAATTACCACGCGCAATCGAGATGCGTAAAGTGCGATGGGCTCCACTACCACAAAGACTGTGCAAAACCAAAAGATTCTGCTCTAAAATGTGTTAAGTGCAAGAGCGAACATCCGGCTAGTAACGGGGTTGTTCTTAGAACCCGACATACGTCAATAAGACGTTTGTACAAATAGCTGCACAAAATAAGAAACATTCACAAACAAACGCAACACCAAACCCTTGAACAAACAATAATCAGCCCGCACACTCCCAACACACGATATGGAACAATTCTTCACATCTATGCAGAAACAGTTTCAACTGATGATTCAAAATATGATGACGAAGATGCAACAAGGTGCACAAACACTAACGCAAACACACGAAAATGTTAATGGATCTGGGTAACCGCACTTCCATACTCCATGCAAATTCCTTGACTCAAAAAACTGTAGAGCTTGAACAATTTAAACTGGGTTACAAATTTTACATTATTCTCCTCGAGGAAACCTTCTTGAAACCAGGAATCCGTCTCCATTTCCCCAAAACTACACCCTACACAGAAATGGCAGACTTGCAGGTAGAGGAGGTGGAACAGCAATTCTCGTGAGACGAAATGTGTGCCATCACTAGATCATTACACCCCAGTTAACAAAAACGAAAGCCACAGCTATCAAAGATCAAACGAGTTCCTTTGAGTTCTTTTTGTTTGAATTTCCGTTGAATTGTTTGAATTTGCACAAGACCTACAAGCTCTCTTCGCCCTTGAAGTCCCACTAGTAATCATTGGTGACATCTACGCACATCGTCACGATTGGGGAGCAGTGAGAAGTTCATCACTAAATATGTTCATCACTAGCGGACAAGGCAACTTAAACATCTCAGAGGCGCCAACACACTTCGGAAGAAACTCAGAAACCACCATAAATTTCGGAATCTCTCGAGGATGCCACCAAAACGTGAGAACCAGAGTCCTCAACGAGCTCTCCTCTGACCATCAACCGGTCCCCTTTCTTTTAGAGGTCGTCTTCATAGAACTCTAGCAAATGAAAGTTTCGTCCAAGAGTTAATAACAGCTAGAGG
The DNA here is from genome assembly GCA_954870665.1 of Stratiomys singularior. Taxonomy (NCBI): domain Eukaryota; kingdom Metazoa; phylum Arthropoda; class Insecta; order Diptera; family Stratiomyidae; genus Stratiomys; species Stratiomys singularior. The sequence continues at coordinate 59,826,990 of OX940879.1, read as the reverse complement.
TCTCGGCAACAGAATTCAAGAAGAAACAGCGAAAATCAAACAGGCAAAGGAGGGCCATTCAGCCGTAACACCGGCGAGGGAACATAGTCGCTACGAACTCTCTCAGGAACACAAAAATCTGATAAGTAGGAAGAGTCCAGCCCGGAGGAGAGCTAGGACCACGGGTGATCCTAGACTTAAAACGAAAGCCTGCTGGTTGACCAATAAAGTCCGAAAACAAATAGTTGACTTCTGAAATGATCAATGGGAAAGATTCGTACAAAGCTACAACAAATCCAAATATTTTCGAACGAAAAACAAGACAGTTATGTCACATATTCATGGACAAAACGGACTCCAGTGCGACACTTTAGGAAAGGCGGAGGCGTTTGCGGAGAATAACAGTTTCGCGAAAATTCCTTCCCGGAGGAGGATCCCAACGAGGAAGAAGCAATCCTTATAAAATTCAGACAAAATAATATCCTCGCGACAGCATGAAGAGTACGCAATACGACCAATGGATCTCCAGGAAACAAAGAACATTATACTGGGGCTGAACAAACAGAAGAAGCCTGGCGCGGTAATGATTAAAAATACCAATAGTATCCGCAAGTGTGAAAACTAGCTACATTAATAGTCATCTCCTAACCAGGCAAAGATCACAGATTTCCAAAAATTGGAGATTCCTCTCCTCTATTTCCGAAAGTGTTGAATGGGCTATTCCATATAGACTGCAAGAAACGGTCGACGATAAAAACATCATTCCCGACGAAAAATTCGGCTTCCGTAGCGAACATTCCACTGAACTCCAACTCATCAGGGTGGTCCAACATATACGCAACGGGGTGAATCGCGCCAAATGGACAGGCCTCGTTATGTTTAACATAGCAAAAGCCTTCGATAAAATTTGGCATGAAGGACTAATCTTCAAAATGCATGAACTACATATTCCACTCCCAGTGATTCAAATTATTCACTCTTTTCTCAAAGGAAGAACTTTTCGTGTCTGGATTAACAACCACCTCTCAAGCATACGATCCATCAAAGCTGGAGTTCCGCAAAGCTCACCTTTCTCACCAATTCTCTACAGTCTATACACCGCTAGAAGATATATCAAACAGGGAGTCGTAGAGACGCAAATATAACTGTAATCAGAGTAATGATGAACTATGCGCAGACTCTTACTCGATAATATTAGGAGGACAGAATATCCAGATGTGCTCTTAAGTCTGAAGATAAAAATGGGAAATGCGATGCGTTACGCATTTAACGGAGAAGGATACAAGGAATGCAACAAAAATTACAACAGCTAGGCAAATCAAGCGATACGGCAATCAAAGCCATGAGCGAGGATAACGAGATAAAAATATCAATGCAGATAAGCTTGCAGAATTCGGGAATAACTTCTGAACAGTCATTGCAATGATTGCAGAATTGTAATCCCACATCTGCTCTTTCGAGGACAACAGTTTATCGGTGGTTTAGTGAATTTAAAATTAGTACGCACCTCGCTCTGGAAGGTCAGAAGAACATACGGATGCGCAAATCGTAAATCAATTGCATCGAATCGTAAAGTGTATTTTCGCGAGTCAGGTGAGGCCGTGGACACCTCAAAAGAACGGGCAGGATACGTTTTTCACGATATTTTGGGGATGAAAAGCCTATCGGTGCGATGCGTGCCTCGTTTGCTAATCATCGACCAAACACAGCAGCGTGTTGATGATTCAACAACCGGTTCCACATTGTTGCAGCATAATCGAGCGGACTTTTTTCGAGGTTTTGTGTTGATGGGTGAAGCATGGATCCATTGCTATACGCCTGAGTTCAGTAGGCAGTCTGCAGAATATCTGGAAAGCCACGAAAGCTGACAACATCGGCCCGAAAACCAACGCTCGGCCAGGAAAATTATGGCCTCCGTTTTTTAGGATCAGAAGGAAAGAATAGTCACAGGTGAGTGCTATAGAGCGTCATTGGGCAAACTGAACGATGAAATAAAAAAAACAGCCCCATATGGCGAAGAAAAAAGTTGTGTCCCATCACGATAACGCGCCGTCATACTCGTCCTTGAAAGCGATGGCCAAATTGGATCATTTACGATTCGAACTGGTTGCCAATTCACCGTATTCACCGACTTGGTCTCAGCGACTATTATCTGTTCCCAAACTTCAGCTTACTTGTGTAGTATACTTACAAGCTTGCAAAAGTATTTACAAGCTTATCACTTATATACTCGTGTAAGAATTTTTAATAAAAAGTAATTAGTTTGCTGTTAGATCAATATATTTATCTTTTTTATCCCACGACGCGTTTCACTGAACTAGTCAGCATTATCAAGTGCATTAACAAATTTGGACTTAAGCCTACCTTTTATATCCTATAAAATTATAAATGAAAAAAGTAATTATGCTAACGCATCAAAGAAGGTAGATTTAAATGTGTTGGTTTGGTCATTGAGGACAGTAAAATCATTAATTCTAAGGTGTTTATGAATTTCTAAAAATATTGAGTTTATGGGACTTAGATAAATTATGGAGGATCTGTAAATTTTCAATTGAAGGGAATTCAAGGTTGGTTTCTAGGAAGTGGTTTGCTACGTTAGAGTTGGAGTTTTGATGAATGTATAATTTTATAGACTCCGGATTTATTAAATTTGATCGTTCATTGTTTGGCATTGTAGAAAAGGGTGGAAATATTTTGGCTAGGGTTGAAGGCAATGTGAATATTTATCATTAGCTAAAATTTGAGAAATATTATCGGATATTACACCAAAATATGAAAGGAGTACAAATTTTCTGTGGATTGTTTCCTTTTTCTTCGGATAAATTTTATAAATTGTTTCTTCCTTTTGTTTTTTATTAATAAGATGATCAATTTGATTCTGATTCGAAAAACCGTTATTATTTGCTATTTCTTTGATGGTTGAAATTTCGGTATTTAGAAGTTTCTTAGAAAGAGGTATGGCTATGGTTAGCCTAACCTAATCAAATAAAGCCTAGCCAACACGAACTCTGAGTGAGGGACCAAGAGCGAATGAGTGCATTTATGATCCTCCGAAGACCAAGATATGTCTGGAGAAGATGAAGAAATCAATATGGCATTAGCAAAATTTGGTAGTCGGATAAGCAATAATACTTGGACGCTTATCAAAATGAGGGCATTAACTGTTGAATAGGTGTAGAAAAGAGGAGCACTGAGATAGATATCGTGTGATAAATATCGAAATGCATGCTTGGAAACGCCGTCCCATTAACTTTTGCCAACACGGGATTCGAGGGGACAGTTGCCCACAAGCAGGGATAGTACTTACTCAAAGATTGGCAGCAGTCTTGAGTGAATAGTTCGAGAGGGAAAGCGGACAGCGGTGCGCAGTCTAGATCTTAGACCATGGCTAAATCGATAAATAGTGAAAGTGACTTCTACCTGAACAAGCTTATGAGCGGTCATATGTGTTTTCAGTCTTAACTGTATAAGATTGATAACTCGCGAGAATTCCGTCTCCAGATTTTGCTCAGGAGAGAAAGCCGCAATTTGACACACATTTTTTGTATGCAGAAGTTTGTTTTATATTCCGATTAAGTGATTTAATTTGTCGTTTAAGTCCAGTTCTCCACCAATCCTGTGGTGTTTATTTTTTATTTATTTTTCTTTTGATGTGAGTTGATGCAAAATTAGTGAAACAAATTGTTATGGAAGAGTCATTTAAAAGTAGGCAATTTGAATGGTAGGTTTCATATATCTCCAAACTATAATTTAACATTTACCTGTTTTGATTGCTTCACTCAAGTGTTATCCCATGTGTACTCCCATAGCTAGGCGTACTCCTGTCTGTACTCCTCAAATTACAACGACATGTTTATTTTCAAAACGGACAAAAGGCTATGGTATTTTGATATCGTTCGATTTGCCTTCAAAATAGAACTCTCTGATGAAAGTTTAGGGATTTTAAAAAGAATATCTTTACGCGGAATATTCTTGGCTGAACATGCAAAACTTTGTGTTAAATACGAAAAATAAGGGAAAGAGAGGTTCGGAGTTTATCTGATATTAAGGACTAAAGCGCTGCATTCTCAACAGTACGAGTGGTTCGATTCATCCACTACAAAAACAGTTTGCTCAAAATGTTCAATGAAGTGATTGTAAAGCTTGTTCGCTTATGTGGAAAGCCTATTGCTCACAATGTATGACATGCTCGGCGAATCGAAAACACATTTTGATGATAAATTCTAATAATATCTACTTGTAGTTTAATTTGCGATCTTTCTTTAGTGAGATGGCAAAATGCATTCAGGAAACTAGACAGTTTTACTTTTTGATCAGTCTTGACATTGCGGCAAGAGCAAGAAGTTTCTTTCAAAATTTTGACAACCTTCATTGGACGAATGTTTGCAAAGGCAATAGTTCAGCCTGCTTGCTGTACTTCTTTCGTTGTAGTTTTTAGAGTAAGGTTGCAGCTTAACTGTTTTGAACAGTGCACTTACTCCCTTATATATGTTAAATTCCTTTTTTGAATGTCTGACGCTGTTTTTTCATTGCAAAACGTACCCTATCAGGTCGACAAGACAAAGGTTTCAGTTTGTAAATGACTAAAGACTGGACTTCTCCGGCCTTAGCTTCTCTACTTGATGTAGTTTGTTCTTATTCCTTGCCAGTATATTAATTTATATCCTGTTTCTTTATGTCAAATGAGCTTGTCTAGACAGATTATCTGATCGCGTGGTATGTTTCATCTTTAGCATGAAAATAATGCAAGAGAAGTCATCCTTATTCCATTGCAGGGTAGGCAATTTGAAGTAGATGGCTCATGGATCTTGTCCAGGTAGGACTCAACTGCTGGAGAAAACTATGGTTGTTGGCACCACTACCGAAGTGACTTAAGCATAAGACACAAATAAAGAAATCCCTGCGCGTGAGACACAGAGCAAAAAGCTAGCTTGCAGCCCCATCAAAGGGGATCGGGATAAACGGAAGAAGGACGACAAGAGGACGCCGAACGATCAAGTCGCAATGGAGGAGGGGTTTCAGGCGGCACTATCCAAAGCTGCAAACAAAGTAGCTAAAAAAGTGGCCCTAAAGTTGAAAATCGATAAGCCTACACGGGAACCGAAATGCAATGAATCAAAGATTAAGAAAATTCAAAAACTGTTGGGCTGGTTAAACCCACCGACTAAGTTATTTGTCGGACACGGCCAAGAGCCGTATTATTAGAATTTAGTATTAGTATTATTAGCCGTATTATAATTCCTCTCCGGCGTTTCAAGTGCCTTGCATGCGGCCATACTACATACCTTGTGCTACAATTGCGGCAAGAAAGAGCGAGTTACAGACGAGTTACGCCGTGGTCTTTGCCAGGGGTATGATCCGCGACCAGATGATTTGAAATACATTTCAGGCACAGTGAAGTGTCGGGTCTTCCAAATAGCCCTAACTAAGGCTAAAACGCTTCTGCAATGATTCGCATCTTTCAAATCAATCCACATCGAAGCATCATCACCGAAGACCTGCTCAACAGTTTGCGAGAGACAAGCAAGCTGACTTGCTGTTGCTGAGTGAGCAACATCACACCAGAAGTTCCTCAACATAGTATCCTCACGAATCAGGTACAGCCGCCATCTGGGTCGGAACCGTGCTCACCTCCAAGTGCAGGGTCGGGGGCGAGGAGATGGTTTCTTTGGGTTCGGTGTTCGGGAACTACACTCTTCAGTGTATACCTAAATCCAAACGAATCGTTGTCGTCCTTTCAACTTAGGCTCAATGCTTTGGAGGACGCTGTTTCGAGTATTGAGGGCCATGTACTTTTCGGAGACGACTTCAACCCTCAATGAGATGATCAGGGCAAACGGATCCTCGACATGGGAGCCAGAACTGGGTTCGTCGTATTGAACATAGGCCACACCCCACTTTCCATCGATGGGGTTGGATCGGAACCATACCTGATGCGACATTCTCTTCGGGTTGGCAAGAACATTCAGTTTAAAATTGGAGAGTGCTAGAGAATTAATCGGCCAGCGGTCACCAGTACATAGTGTTGGAGATACATGACGGTGCTTCCTGAAGACCACGCCGTTTTCCTGAAGACCACGCGCTCCGGTGGAATACTAAGAAGTATGTTGAAGTGCTAATGGGACGATCACCGCTGGGGAGCGGACTACCTGCGGCAAGAGATATGGTTAACTCAACTAAGAGAAGTATTACGTCCGCCTGTAGGTTTTCAAAGTGTCAACGAAGACTCCGGTCCGGTATGCCACCAGTATACTGGTGGACACCAGAATTTGTCGAAAAACGAAGGGAGTGTAACAAACTACGACGAAACGCACTGTGAGCTCGGACCTGGGAAGAGGCATGTATCCGATCAGCAGCATATAAATCAACTAGAAAATGTCATCTTAGACTTATCAACAGCAGGAAGACCAGTCGTTTGCAAAACCCAGTGGACGACGTGAACATGGATCTATGGGGCCTGTGCTACAAAATAGTGTTGCGGAAGCTCAGTGCCCAAAGGTCGCATCACTCATACGAGGCAGAAAAAATGGACGAAATTGTGTGGGCTCTTTTCTCTATCCATCCCGCCATCGTTGAAGCCGTTCACAATGAAAACCCAAGGCGAATTCCACTTTCCATGAAGATGGAATTGGAGAAAGCAGTCTTGTCTATGAAGGTCAGAAAAGCTCCAGGACCAGATGGGATTCCAGCTGAGTTGCTACAAATGGTCTATCACTTTTGCCCTGTCCTGACTTCCGCACGTTCAATGTATGCCTGTGCGAAGGGCTGTTCCCAGAGTGCTGGAAGATGGCGGGACTAGTGCTCATTGCTAAGGGGAAAGAGAAACCCGAGTTGCTAGTTGCATACCGCCCACTGTGAATGCTAGACACGGCCGGAAAAGTTTTTGAAACTTTTCAGCAGGAATCACGCTGCCGTGGTTACAACCAAGCCATACTACCGTGGGGACCTACCTCGACGATAGTATGGCTTCAAAGCAGGCTACTACACCATCGATGCAATCGGAGAAGTGATAAGCGTGGCCCAAAATGCAAAGTCACACAGTATTTTCGCACAAGGGGTCATCCTACTGGTTATTCTGGATGTCCGAAGTGCATTCAACTGCACTAGATGGAGGGATATTCTGGAAGCGCTTGAAAAATATTTGCAAGTACCAGTATTGCCCGTGCGAATTCTGAGGGACTATCTGAAGGACTGCAGTCTACTCTACTACTCAAAGGAAGGTAAATCAGCAGCATGAGTAAAGTACCTGGGGATCCTGATAGACTTGAATATCAATTTTTCCGAACAAATCAGGGGAACAGCTGACAAGTCTGCAGTGCGTGTAACGGCACTCACCCGATAAATGGCCAATATGGGGGGCCCACCACATCAAGGAGACGACTTCTAATGAGCGTAATGAGCTCTATGGATCAGAACTATGGAACAACGTTCTCTGCAAGGAGTTACACCGGAAGCAGTTAGCATATGTGCGGCGTTGTAAATAAGCAGCGTTGTAAATAAGGAGCGTTGTGAATCTCATGGCATTCCTAACAGGTGCCGGGGCAGCAGTACTGGTAATTGCAGGGGTGCGATTACCAATAGTGCTTGCGAGAGTACCTTGCAAGAGGGCGCAGGAGTATTTGCCTTTATTGGAGCGCTGGGAGGAGTCGGGAGTAGACAGATCTCTTTTCCAGCATTTCCTTCCTCTCCCTTCCTTTCCGTTGGAGAAGAGATTCTGATAGTTCGAAGGCGCCTCTAAGCGACGGAAAAGGAGGCTTGGCCCAAAAGTAATGTGTCAGTCAGTTCCAGGCTACGATCTCAGGTTGACATGAGAGGTCTTTAGTTGGTAGTCCAAAATTATTGGTAGTCCAATAAATTATTATTATAATTAATAACTATTCTTATGGTCAGGCTTGATTACCATTGTCCACAAAGTGGACCCAGTCACTCTATAACATATAAGTCGCACTTATCTGAGTTAGAAAAGGTGGCTTGACTTAGGCTTCGCCTTCAAATTATTCTGTTGCTATCAGCTTTTTTAAGTGCTCCATTGCACGCATTGACGCTACAAAAGGAAGGATGTCCAAGTTTAGTTGGATAAGCATAGAATATACTTCTTGTCTATCTCAGAAACAAACCTTAATGTTAGTTCAGAGGTCACTTGGAGAAGTATCATAAAACAAAGGATGAAGGCCCAGATAGAACCTGTAGGGAATCAATGATTTCAGAAAGTGAACCTAAATAAGCTGACTTCCAAGTGTGAAGATCGCAGGCATTATAACATTAAGCTCTGTTGTGGTAGGGTAGACCTTTGCTTTTGCTGATATAAACGTTGAACATGAATATTCGAGAAAGGATCTCATTAACAACTCGGATACATTTCTGACTTTGAACGACTCTATTCAACCCGGTTTAAGCGTATATGGTTTTCCGTTTGAAGGACCTGAACGAGCCCATCATTGAAAGAAGCTTGAAGAACATTGTTCTCCCTCGGTGAGTAGGACCATTTGTTTGGTAGAGCGTATCCTATAGTTATGTTGAATCTTAAATTAGAGATAGGAAACTCTCAAATTTTTATTTTACTCCAAAGAAACGCATTCACTGAGAAGAAGTTTTCGGTTGTGTAGGCGACATAAAGACGTAAAAACAAACAAAAACAAAATAAATAAATAAATAAAATAATGAATAAATTAAGAATTGAAGAGAGCAAGCGATATTCGATGAGGATTATTTGTTATGATCGAATGAAGTTTTGGTTAAATTTTAATTTGTACTCAAATTTTTAAGTTAAAAGAAAATCATACAAAATAAAATAGAACAAAGGCTCGAATTAAAATGAAATTTATAATTAAATTAGGGTTTTAAGTAATATTTAGGTAAATAATGTATGAAGAAAATAAGTCTCAGTAAAACTAAGATGGAAAAATAAGTCTCAAAAAAATTCGCCATTAAATTCTGGGAACTCTAACGGGAAACAAATTTTCCATGATTATACTTCGGGTGTTGGTAGTGAGCCACCTATAAGAAGGTGAAAATATTAAAGAAGAGAAAAAAGACCAAAAGTTAAGAAAAAGAATAAAGTAGAGAAGAAAAAAGAAAAGTGAATTAAATAAAAAGTTTAGGAAAAGAATTAATTGTGAAATATTTTTAAATTGGAAAATAATAAAGTTAAACAAAAAGTTGACAATAAAAATTTCCCGCTTTTTTGCACGACTCCTCTCGTGTCAATCGTTGTAGTATTTAGACTGAACTGATCTTCGAGTCGGACGCGAATGGGCTATCGTGCGATTCTCTATGAATTTCTGCCGGTTCATAATAATTCGTGTCGTTAATACATCGACGCGCTTCTCGAGAGCTTGGCCGCTTGATCGATGGCAAAATTTTTGAAAATTTCGATCTAGTGAAAAAAGTGCCAAGTTTCCATATGAAGGGAAAAACTTATCCTTGAGATTGAAAGGGATAACTGGAGAGTGCATCGTGGAAGATCGAGTAGCGCGACGTGGATGTGTTTGTGGATTTTGTATTTCCGGTGAAGAATGTAGGCGTCTGTGGAAACGTCATCATCAATCAAGTCGCAACACTAGAAGACGTTTGACGTGTAAAATTACAATTGCATCGCTTCTTTGGACGTGACCGACAAATGGGCCGTAGAAGTTTTCTCATCTCAGTGGTCTTGTGTCTTGTAGTAAAAAGGTTGATGACATTCATAAATTGTTATCTATAACAACAATTCAAAACTTACAAAGGAGAAAAAGTAAATCGATTTTTTTTATTTGCCTTTGTATTTTTTCTATAAAAGCGTAAGTTTCTTCTCTGTGTGTGTGTATGGGTCTTGAAAGGGTCAGGGCTTTCAGAATGTCCCACAGGCCCACGCGGTGAGTCGAAATTAACTTCTGGCTGCAATTATGCGGCCTTTGTATTTTCAAAAATAACCTGGTCCCTTCTTCGCTGTAACTGCAACCTATTGGCCGCCCCAATAATTATATATTTATTTATTATAACTACATTATTTTCTTGGTTATTTTATTTTGAAAATATTCAAAAACTTGAAAATTGTTCAATCAACAGATGGGAAATCACTTACCCTCCGTCATATCAGAGGGAATCGCTTGTATATATATTATTCCTTGGGAATTGCTTGTATAATAATACCAGTGTGTTTGAATGTACGTCACTTGGAGTATCAGTGGGACATCTGGCTTTGTCAATGAGGGATTGAACCAGACTAGCGGAGCATCAGACCCAAAGCTTGTGTGTTTCCTCGAATAAAGTGAAGTTTTAAGATAATCGTGTTTATTTATAAGAAAAACATTGCTGATTGCTTCCCAAATCAATTTGCCGTCGTTTTCAAGGGGAGAGAGCTAGTGAGTGACTCTCTAGCGACTCTGGTGTTCATTATTTTGGTGAAGTGAGCAATATAAACGATATACAGAGCCCGATCCCTGTCTATAGGAATACAATTTTTCCAGTTCTAACTACCGGAGCATAGATTTTGGCAGTATCCTGTTTGTAAGCCTTGACAATTTAAAGATGCTCGAACTGGAAGGAAAAATAAATAGATGTTTATTGGATTTCACACTTTTTCAATTAAAAAAAATCGAATCCAATTCTTTTCGCGGGGAAATTGCATAAAAATTCGCTATTTCCCTCCGCAATGGACACAGTCTAACCAGCCACGGTACAGTGAGGAGAGCGCTAATCAAAAGGAAAGTGAATCCTACTCTCATTCGCTGGTTAGATCAGTAATTTGCGGTTCGCCCAGCGTACGCATCTATCGTGGATATCTGCAAGAAGGTGTCTTTTCACCACCGTTATGGACTCTTCAGGCAAGTCATTGTTAGACTGGTAGAAGATGATGCGGATGATTCCGAAATTTTTGACCGGAGAAAAAGTCAAAAAACACTGCGTGATATAATGCACAGGACCTTGGTATTGAGAACAACTGGTGTCAGGAAATAAGTTGAAGGCTCTGTTATCATAAAACCACATTGGCGTAGTCCACAAAAAGCCGAAATATGAACTAACTTCGAACAATATATCTAGTTGGACGGAGATCGGATTCAAGAAATAAAGTTTGTAGAAGTGCTGATGGAATTCAGGCTTACTCCAGTATGTAGTGTAAGCCTTTTCGTTTACAACATATACTGGTAACCTATGAAGAATATGCCAAGTGGCTTAGGTCAGCATTTAAACAGGAAATAAACGATTTGTATCGTGTTTGATAGTCAAGTGGCTTTAAATAACTAGTGATGACATCAAGAATACTTGATTGTTTATATTTTCAGGGGTTCCTCTGTACTGGGGGGCGGGGCATGCAAGTATGAATTGGCGAAAGCCTTCAGTAAAACTGAAATAAATTTCATTCACAGGACAGTACAAATTAAAGATAGAGTATTGCATTCTCTGAACCAGTCTTCCAGGGCTCCCAACCAAAGATTTCTTCCACAATTTCTATGATGAGGAGAAGTTTTGAGCGTGCATTGAAAAAGACATAAGAAAGCTAAAGTTCCTCACTGAAATCTTCCTGGGGCATTAACCACTTATAAAATATCTCCAGAAAATAGGCCCGACTGTAAACAGATAGTTAAAGTTCTGCAACTTTGCGGTTGAGAACACAGCTCATCTGATAGGAGTAGATATATAGGAGCTAGATGGAGAAGAGATAATCTGTCCAAATACATATAAAATTCATTAGCAGGCTGAATAGCTCATGATAGTGTCCTTCAGTGATTTGGAGAAGGCTTTTTGTCTGATATTTTGGGCATGGGGGATGAGTTGAAATGTGGAGTCGAGGTGAATTTCTTCGCAACGACTACTCGGTGTGGTCATCGTAGCACAACCCCCTATGGAAAGCCAGCGGATAGCGTTAGCGCAGAGAAATGTGAGCTTTTGTGTCCAGGGACCTTCATCACGAATAATCACATCATATGGAGAGAAAAAGTGTTACCAGAACAAAGATGAGTGGGAAAGAGGTGCATTGCTCCAAGCTACAAAAGTATCTAAGTGATGATATCCATGCAAAAAACGCCTCCAGAACTCACGTTATGTCTGTTTGATATTCTGTGACTCTTTTCAAAGAGAAGATTACAGAAGATGTGAAGATAAAATTACACAAAGCTCTTATCAGGATGATACTCCTTTAGCCTGTGTTGATATAGTAGGTAGTACCAGGCTTTAAATAAGTTCAGATGGGGTTCCCGAGGCGGAAAATTCTTTGGAAAATTCCAAAGGTTGAACAAAGCGAGTCGTAGATGGAAATGCAGGATTCGCTTTATTTTATTACAATATTTAATTTGAATTGGAGTCACATTTCAATTCGTTGGAAGCTAGAAAGCAAGAATATTTTATGATTTTTTTGCTGGGTCAGGGTTGTTAGCAATAGGGTTGATATTGTATTTTTAATGATGACTTGCGTAACGAACCTAACAAAAATATTCAGATTGAAACCACTCCAGGAAAAAGAAAGTTTTCACAGTAAAACATTCATTTAATTCATATAAAATGTACAAAGTTTTTTTGGAAACTAGGAAAATCTAACGATACACTATCATTAGATAATTTTATAAATAAAAAAGATCTAATTTTCACTAACTATACAATACTTCGATTCAGGAGAATTCATTTCTAATTAATTACTATCTACGACTATATTTACAAGGGTTGATTATCATTTGCATTTGATTTAGGTGATGAAAAATTTTACACAATTCAATTTAAGTACGTCTTATAAAAATGGAACAATGACTTGCAAGGAACACACATAAATCAAAGTATTAAAGCATTAATCCATTGAGGATTAATGATTACAACAAAATATATTACAAACATATGAAATAAAATTATTAAAATAAGAACAGCGTTTCGTTTGGGTCGGAATGAAAATAGCACCTTCTTGCGTTTCAGAGCGCTGTTACTGTTTCAACTCAGTTTTCTTTCAAATGTGTTTCATTTGCTTCATTTCTTAACATCTAGAGAAAACTATCAAAAAAATGGTAACTAATTATTAAGAGTATTGATAATTTATCAATTTATTTAAAAGGCATTGATTTTATTTTAATTAGCACTTTTTCAATCGCTTTGGAGAAATGTTTCAATTTACAAAAACCTCGTTATGGCCGTTGATAAATTAATTTTGTTTCGAAGGGAAATTATCTATGAGTAAATGCTAAATCAAGTAATTAGAAGACAAATCTACGTTGACAGATAAGGGACTGCCTTTACACTCAAGGATGCATTACTTTTGAACCGAACTGTCACAGGTGGCGAAGTTGCGCTGATCCATCCGATTTTCAAAGTTTGCTTATTTTCCAAACTGAACGTTGTAAACAGTTCAAACGGCTCCATACGGACTCTCCATACGGATCAGGCAAATTAACGTCCAGGTTCGGCTTTCGCTTGACTAAATTCACTATTAGGAAGGATCCTTATTTTACTAGTAAAATTGTTGAAATTTTCTAAGGAAGTTTTTCAGATAGTTTGAACAGTTGGAAAGTTTATAAGGCTATTACAAGTGAAATGGTCACTAATAGGCGAACGACTTTGCCACGTCAGGCTATTAACGGTATTTGAAAATGTTTTTGAATCTCACCTAAGGACATAAACATTTACACTTAATTCACAACTTAATCTTAGTTACAATCAACATAAAAGTTATGGAAAGATTCGCACTTAAACGTATTTCTTAGGCTGTAGGAGTTACGAACTACTAAGTTTGGTCAGGTAACTTGAACACGATCTTCGTTGTTTTTGTTGTTGTTGCTGTCATTGTTACTGCTGCTTGCTAAATTCATTAGAGGGCTAGTTCTGTCAGCCATGCTGTCCTCATGGATTTGCAGGCTTTTGGGAGAGTTGGGTTCCGACCCGGGGGACGACGATGACAAAGATGCACTTCGCGGCGAGTTTAAGTCACTATTTGTGGATATCTGGGATCGCAAGGGAATCGGCAGCTGCGTGACCTTGCCCATGAACGATCGGATTTCTTCGAAATAGGACTCTTCGGTAATACCGCCGCGAGTGTTTCGCCGCATTCCGCGTATTCGTTCGTCGAAGCCAAGTCCTAGTGAAGCTGCGTCAGCCTCGTGTTTCTTCAAGTGACGATCGAGATTCGTTTGTTGGCCGAAGCATCTCTCACAAAGAGCGCACTTGAAAGGACGTTCCTTATTGTGGATGTTTCGAACGTGACGCTGAAGATTGCTTGATATGCTAAAGGAACGTTCACAGTATTTACATTTGTATGGCTGCTCTCCAGTATGCGTGCGCAGGTGACGAGTGAGATTTGCAGAGCGTGGGAATACCTTTCCGCAAAATTTGCATGCGTAACGATCCTTGTTTTTGATAGGAGCTGGACTAATGTTGGCATTCTGCATAGCTTCGTTGTTGTTATTATTGCTACTATTGACTAAAATACTGTTGGTACTGCTAGTATGGTGCGGTCGGTGGTGGTTAACAATTGACGATGCAAGTGAAGGTAACGATGAAAGGAGTTCCTGCTTCGGCCGCAGAAGATCGAACGCATTTGGTTGTGGTTGTGGAGGAGCTACGAACGGGTTCCGGTATGGTAACGGCAGGTGTGCGGCTTTAGCCATTGCTTCGAGCATTAGAGGATGAATGCCAGGAGGTGGAAAGAGACCCGCCCTGTGGCATCCAAGATTCGGGATTCGCAATTCTTCCTTGAAAGGGTTCACGCTCTCCCGAAATTTTTCATTATCGTCAAAGTTCGACATGTTATTATTTATATTAGTAATTGCAGATTTCGCAGAATTCATACTTTTCATGATAAAGTTGTTGGCAGGAGTGTGAGATCGATTGTGATCAATCATGATGATGTTGCTGTTTTCATCGGCTAGTCGATCATCGTTTGCGCTACAGCTGCTTCCTTCAGTGGTAGTTTTCTTATGATCTAAACGAAGATCTAGGGGTTGGTCTGCTACAGTGGGTCTTGTAAGGGTAGAACAACTACTTGTTTGACTTGCTGAGGATGTTCCAGATGTTGTTGACGTAGTCGTTACTGACGAGTTGGAATGCCGATTTGCTGGCGATAAGTCGTATGGTAGTTGGGATGCGTAGGATGCGGGGCTTTGACCTAAGGTTGGGTACACCGACCCTTGTTTCGGACTAGGAAGCATTTTTCGTGGAGAATGATCTTTCTCCCGCATTATTAAGTAGGCAGGCTGCCGAAATAAGAGTACCGGGCTTAGCGTTGTGATATCTTATTTAATTACGAGCGCCTTCATACATATTGTCTGGGACTTGCAATCTGCAAAGAAAAGAAAAATTTTGTTTTAGAATTTCAATCAAGTTTTATTCAAAATTTTTTTTTAACGTAATTAAATAGAATCAGAAAAGTGGTTCTAGGCTGTATCTATCCAATTCTACTTATGAGCTTGGTAATCCAAATCACAGTGATTCCAGCAATGCTTTGAGAAAAAAGTAATGCAGAAGATTTTTCTGAAATTTAGGACAGTGAACATTATAGTAAGCGGGAGAGTTATTCGGAGCAAGAAGAAGGAGACGTACGGACATCCACATCTAGTGACATCTAGCGTAGAGGATAAAGTACCTCAGCCTTGTAAAAATATTCAAAATCGTTAAAAATGCTCTAGGTGCGACTCTTGTTCATATCTACAAAAGGATGCGAGATCAATAGTTATGTTTTTCGCATTTGGTATGCGCCAGAAAAAAAAGGGAAGTCGTACGTTCGGTTTCCACAATGCATTATGATTTAAGAAAAATTTTGAATCGACCTTTGACGCGAAAAAATCCCGTATGATATGCATGTCGTTGACGAGTTATGTGGGACGTATTCAAATGTGTCACACATACCTAAAATGTGGTCAATAGTTCTATTCTTTGGTCTTATCATCGATAGTTTAAATGCATATTACATAGCAATTGGTTTACAGTTTACAACAATTGGCACTTTTTACCCGGAAGCGATTGTCCGTGTTCTATTATGGGTCGGGTCTCCCGCCGAGTTAAAAAAGTAACAAGTTAAAAGTCTTTTGAATGGGTAAAAGATTATGTCTTCGTCCTTATGTAGATTTATCTTGATTTTTTTCACAAAATCGTGATTGTATCAATTGAGGAGCATAATATAGGATAAGGATGTAAATATAAAATAATTTTAATAATTTTAGAGTTTGGCGAACTCGGTACCATTCCAAATTTTTCCAGGTTATCCTTTGGAATAAGTAGCATGGCCAAAGACTTAGTTAAGCTAAAAATTGTGTAGTAATTCATCAAGTACAAGAACACTGGTAAGGTTATTCGAGTGAACAATTGTCCCTAATCCAAATGGATGTCGTGCTGCATGCCAGCACGGCGAAAGATACAGACGATTTGTTGCAACGCTGACAGAACGATTGGAATAGCTCCAAACTTATTGCTAAATACACATATAATATTGCTAATTAA
This sequence comes from Stratiomys singularior, assembly GCA_954870665.1. Taxonomy (NCBI): domain Eukaryota; kingdom Metazoa; phylum Arthropoda; class Insecta; order Diptera; family Stratiomyidae; genus Stratiomys; species Stratiomys singularior. The sequence continues at coordinate 59,810,619 of OX940879.1, read as the reverse complement.
TTAACCAACACTGACCAACATGAAGTTAGACCAAGTTGAGCTAATCGCATGATCATGCAACGTTGGATGCCGATCTGCACTGCTATCCTTAAGACAGCCATAAATCTTTGGCCAAGAGAAATAATAAAAGTTCGCAACACTAGTTTCTAATATTACGTTTCAAATTAATTACGTCGGTGCTGCACAGAAAGGTACCAGCCTAGGCACTTTGGAAAAGTCAAGAAATCGACTAGCCGATTAACATGAAGGAAACATTTACGAAAAGTTTTTGACATGCGCGGCACTTAAAAGACGAATTTCGATCCCAAGATGGAGCATTGCGATGCCAACGAAAATGGTGAGGCTTGCAAATGAAAAAGGAGCCAGCATTGAGTTTGTGATATCGGCGGAACTATTCCAAGCCTTGATATTCAGATTTGGCGAGGGGGTTTGTGGTTGGTTATTGTACATGAAGTGGAATAGTCTGCAATGCAGGTGCACTACATTTATCAAAACTGACAACAGCTCTAAAATAAATGTCCGCGAAAGGAAATGCAATAACTGGACATAACTCAAATTTTCTTTGATTTTCTTTAACAAATGAAGACATGGGGGGAATTCCGATGATAATCCTTCTCAGAAAACAAATTCTATGCAGTTCAAGTCAACTACACGTTAATTGTTATCTATTCCCGACCCTAAAAACAAGCTTCCTTGAATGCTGTATGCCTAACTAGGACGTAAATTCTTGTCAGTGCACGTTGCCTTAAGACAACTGAAATGTGTGTCAACAACAACGAAAAACCTTCAGCAGGAAATTTCTTTTCTTAGCCAAAGAAACATAATCTTAAGGAAAAACGTATGAGCAAGCTTAAGCGTAACATTTTCGTCATCTTGTCGAGCGACGAATGCATTCACTCGCCGTAAACGTTTTGCATGTACTGCTCTCAATTTGGATGATAAAATCTTAATTGATATATCATGTACAGTTTAAGTTGATTAACTAGAAGGCGAATGGTGAATTTAGATTGCACGGGGCGATGGAGGCCTAAACTGTCGACATATAAACTCAAAATCTGTCCCAAGACTTTCATATGTAAATAAATCACTTGACTCCCGGAGACGATAACATCAAAACGTTCACCTGTCGGCTTAAAGAAGGAAATTCAGTGAGTGGAAGAGCCAGGATGAAGATAGTGCTTAGTGTTATCCTAACGATAGATGGTACCAATGAGTTGAAAGTAATTTCGCATGAACTATTCAACATCTGGGAAAGTATCGGCTCAAAAGGGAAGCCAGACTTTCACTTCGTTGAATTAATCGTAAGAACAAATAATTGCTTAGTATTTATGCTAATTGATATTTAAATTTTTGTTGATACGAATTTTTGCAAAATTTCCATGAAATTAATATTTTTTCCAGTTTCCACTTTCAGGTTTTTCAGGTTATTTTGGAACAAACAGCTGTTTCGGTATCTCCGCAATCCACTTATTTACGGCACATTTTACGTCAGTTAATTTTTAATATCGAATACTATCTAAGGGTTTTTTTTCAAATCTGGGAACCGATGATAATCACTGGGTGCGAAATCCGGGGAATAAGATGGATGCGGTTTTCTTGCGATGTGCAGTCTTGCATTATCCTGTTGCAATGAGGGACGCTTATACAACTACAGGCCGTTTACTGACAAGCACCCGTCACATCAATTTTTGTACCGTTCGCCATTAAAATATTCGCTTCGGAATCCCCGAATATAATAAGCATTATCTTTCCAACAGACGGCACTGCACGTGCCATAAGTGGAGGCCTTCTGAAGGAATAAAATAAGGAATCAACGTTTCGTCAGTGGTTATCATTCGTTGCAGAAATTCTTCATTGTAACGGGCTAACAGCTCTTGAATTTTGCAATATGTACCAGCCTTGGCACCCAGCGTGCCGAAACCATGCTAAGGCCCAAAAAAATCATGTGAGATGTCAGGAATTTGTCATGTTCCTATCCCTAGGCGCATACTAATTTTACGAATAGTCAATAAATAATCTCTCATCTTCAAGCAGGTCGACGCTGCTTCGAGCTGTTTCGACGACAGCAATGTTTCTTCGATTTACCGTCTCAGTGTATTTTCATTTGTCGTTTCTTTCATTTACCGGGTCGTCTCCTAGTGATGTTTGACTGATTTTGAAACGATCTATGCACCATTAAACAGTACTTTTAGGTTCTGCAGACTTCGCTAATATTTTTAGCAGATGCTGAATAATTTTTGAAGTTTTCTTTCCATAAAAAAAGTTATTGCTCTTTGTAATTTTGCTGCTTTTTCCATGGCTAAAGAAACAGTGCTATAAAAATGCGTCCGTATCTGTCGAACATCTAAATCAGATTTAAAAATATTACACTATATAGGTCCATAAACATGTCAAGACTTGTCTGGAACCAATGATATTGCTTATGAGTTCTACGTAATTTAGTTATAGCACAATTCCCAGAACTTTGCAAACATCCCTCGTATATTTGTATTGAGATTTCACAAATATATTGCCGTTCATTTTGGAGGAATACCGTTAGATCGAGACTTTGTTTGAAGTGTTAGCACTGTTTTTACAAACGCTATGGCGTAACTCCTGATCAGTTCTTACACTTCGAAGGGGCTTCAGAAAATTGGAATTTAGAATACATGTAACAAAAAGAGCGACTCAATTTCAGAAGTTTTTGGTAGATCAATTCAATAGCAATATTCATAACTAGTAAATAACCAGTCGACATCCACCTAAGCTGGTAGTGCCAATCGACGCGTTCCAGCCTGTGAGTTGGCACCTGATGAGAAGCGGCAGGGACGCGTGTTCGAAACCAGCTTGAGCTCTTTCCCCAATTCTTTATAAATATTAAAAAGAGCGAGGTTTACTAGATGGAGAGGTTTTAAATTAAACGCGGCGTGTGATGGGGTAGCGTTGTAAACTTAATTGTACTTGAAAAAAAATTTTCCCTGTAAAAGTATTTATGAGTTGTTGTGGATGAATGAGGGATTTAATGCCATGCCTAGATTGTTTTTGTTCCCTCTCCAACTATTTGTGGTTATAAATACTAATACACCTAGGAAATCGCTGTTGAATACCGTTAGATTGGAATTTGGTTCTAAGTGTTAATGCTTGTTAGCAATTAGGTTATGGTAAGCTGTTGTTAGTAGTTACGCTGTGCTTTTGATTGTCGTGAAAAAGTTTTTTTTAGTCATTTTAGAATGAAGGAGGGAGAAAAGATGCGAGATAACTGTTTGTCAAAGGTCCTCTACAAGTGGCTTAGGGTAGTCATTGCATGTGACTGTGGTTCTCATTGGTTGTATTACAAAGAAATCGTTTATCCTCAACTGTTTTGCAATGTCGCATACAATATCGTTGAAAATAAATTTTCCCGCCCTTTTTTCCGGCAATCATTCACACACTGTCTATTGATATGGCACTCTATTTTACGAATTCTTCCATTCGGATCTTATCAACCGCTAAATCAGTCTGCAATAATGTAGAGTGACGAAGTGATAGATTGGAATATGAAATCCCCATTCACCAACGGGTACAGGGATGTGAAAGAATTTTTCCTCTTTGCGAGCGTTCTATTTTTTAATTCTCAAAGATATTAACTGGGTTTTCATGGAAATATTTGAATTTTTTAGGCCTAGACTTTTGTTAGGGAAAAGTTTGAGTTAGACACATACGTGCTTTGATGAGAAGCGTCTCGGACTAACTCGTGATAAGAGGACAAAGTGAGTTTGAATTATGAAAGATCAATTTGCAGAAGTTTCTCTAGAATTTGAATATCTTAAAAGTTTCTCTTTGGCAAATTGGATTAACATTTATGGAAATAAGAAACTTTGAGTGGTGACGTCTCTCAAATGTTATGGTATGGAGGAAGTGGCAGGGGTGCGCTCGATTAGCTAAGGAGCTCCTGTGCAGTTTGTTATCTTTTTTTTTTGTAATTTATGTAATATTATATTATATCATATTATATAATAATCTTATTATATTTTTTATATTATTTAAGTATACGTATAATATACTTATGCTTTAAATAGTAAATAATTAAGCAGTTGGTTGTCAATAAGTGCATGAGCGGTTTGAAACAGATCTTCAGGTGTGAAGATCTTCGTTTGTGCCATTATGTAGCAGTTTAGATGAAATTGGCTATGATCCTGGGTTAAATAATGAGATTTTCACCTAAGTATTTATTACCAATGATTCTAGTTCGTTCGTTTTCACTCGTCACTATTCAATTCAACGGTCTTTCCAAAGTTCGATGTTTGAATCACCTATAAATAAATTGAACTATAATATTGATTCTTTACTTTGCAATACAGTTCTCTTTGAATATTCTTAGTCCAAGGAAACTACTTTATTGAATTTAACAAATATGTATGAAATTATTTGCATTGATATATGGTTTTTTGATGTAAAGACAAGTCTGCATTCGAACTTAACCGGCGAGCATCAAGCGTATCAAGCACGTTTGTAAATAAGGGTTCAATGAGATTCTTGTCGAAAAATGAGCCAATATTTAGAGAAATACTTCAAATGAATCTTTTTATAGTTTCATAGTCTTATGATTTCTCAACATGGTGATTTTTCGGAAATCAGTCCAACTTTTTTGCTTTCGAAAAACTCATTTTCAACTGAAAATCATTCTCGTTTCGAATAATTTTATATTCAAAATTTAGTTCAGTTTTTCTTCATAGGATTTCTATTACTGTTACCATTCTCTCTTGAATTTTATCTTTAAGATGCTTGAATAGGTCTTTATCGAATTGTTTTCAGTAGTAAGTATGCTCTCCTTTTTGGAATCTGCTTGTAAAACGATACATTCCCCGAATATACACTTTTAAGAATAAAATTAAGCCTCATTGATAAATCATTACGAGTCGAGTAAAATCCTATGTCAGTTACGTGGAGCGTTCGGCAAAAGGGCAGTTAAGTATTAGATATGTAGATCTACTGCAAAACTCCAATGAAAAACTGTCGTGGTGCAAGCATTTGTAACGGGAGCTCATTGTTAATTTGCAAAAAACAATCAACTATTCTGTACTTAACCTAAACCACACTGTCAATCATCATGTCACTTAAAGAAGACATTGGTCATCTCCAACTGGGTGAAGTCGGTAAGAGTTTCATTGAGCAGCAGCGAAAAACACGCGCACAAACCAAAGATAAATTCAGAAAAGTATGCGGAGGATAAAAAACGAGAAAACTTCAGTGCTTTTGCATAAGAAGTAGAAACAAATACAAAATTGTAATTGTTGTCTACTTATGAGTAGGAGATACTCAAATGTGGTTTAAGAGTGACGCTATAATGTATCTGCAGCTACTTACTGCTTGGCAGTTTGTTGAGAAAAGACGGTTTTTCTTGCGACACATAATATTGAAGATGAAAAGCGTGCTACTTACCACAGCGATAAAATATCATGTAAGCCACCATTGAATTCAATAAGCAGGAAAATAGAATTTCGACGATGTCTGTTTAGTAACTAAAATATTGATGTTTACACAGGGTGATGATTAGATTTCGGGGTCATTTTTGCTTGCAGAAAGTTTGTACTCTAACTTGAACAGTATAGATTTTCTATACAAAACAGTTTGAGGAAACTTAATTTGATTCAAGTTCCTTCAAGTTGCTCCTGCTAATTAGCAAGTGAAAAGTGAATTTAAATTTAAAGCATTCAGAAAAAACCTTACGAGCGTTTATGGTGAAAGTTTATAGTAAACTGTCTTGGGGCAATGACAATAGTAAACTGTCTTGGGGGAAATGAGTACGAATTTTTTCGACCGACTAAAGCTTCCTATGTGTTGAAAAATCGTGCGCTCTTACAACCAATTGAAAACGATCTACTATATAACATCAAATGTATAATTTCCAGGAATACAAATAGTAACAATGATAATATAGACATTTTTCTAAGGATTCCCAGCAAAAATAATCACCTTCTCTGTTTCTGTTGGTCAGGGAGCCTATTCTATGGCTAATTGTCTCATTTTATCGAGTCATACGTCAGTTTTTTGCCGGACAGCGTCTGCACATTAGGCAGGTCCCATTTTTAGTTAGAAGGGTTGGGTGGGATAGAAATGACATAAAAATAAGCTGCCTTTTCGCGCTAACAAGTAATGGAGGATGTTGCTCTTCATAAAGAAATGTCCGATAATATTCAACAATTTTCCAAGCTCTCTTGTCCCATTTTACCCCCCGAAGAAATTCATTTTGCTTGTTTTTAAATTAGGGGAAAAATGTCACTGGGAGCAAGGTTTGCTGGATAGGCATACTTTTCCATCGTAACCACGCGAATGATGTTGTTTGTACCGATCCTTTTCCAAAAAAAGCAAGATTTTGGTAACAACTTTTGCATAACCATAACCATACTAATCAAAAACTGGTTTTTTACATTTACTCTATCGATTCACTTTAAATATTCATTCAGCAATAATTGCTACAACTTCAATGTCCTACCTGGCCGACAACTTTAAGTCATCATTTTTTTATAGTTTTTTTTAGTTTTAGTTTCTGACTTCCTTGACAAGATTTTCCTTTGTCAGACTCTGGAGTAAATCGCTTTTACGAGCCTCAACATTTTATGTTGATGGCATTTTATGTTAACAAGTTGGTGTTGTATTACCGATCGATAATTTTACGTTTTTCAAAGTCGTCTTTGAAGATTGTACCTTGGCTGTTGCAAAACACTGTTAGTGTCACATTTTCTGTAGAAAAATCACCTGCATTTTCTTTGGAACCAGTTATAGCCCCCGCACTCGCCACCTCTTCCCTGCTATCCACTGCTTCGACTTTTGTTTGATCTCAGAACAACGATAATAGACTCATAGTTCAGGGAAAATTATCAAGCGCTAAAAAAATTTGTAGATCGAATTTGAAAAAGGCAGAGATACCCGTGCATCTTCTCTCCTTACGCACTTTTGATCGATAGTAAATGAAAGTGCCAATAACCACTCACCGGGCATTGGTTTTGTGGCAGGCATTACAAAAGAAAACCATTACAAAAGAGCTAGAGAAAATCCAACGAATGGCCTGCCTTGGCATCACAGGTGCCGTTAGGACTCCGCCAACTGCTGCAATGGAGATAATGCTCAATCTCATGCCACTCGACAAATTCATCTTCAGAGTGGCATCACTTGCAAGCATCAGATTAAATTCCACATATGGGTTATCTAACCACACATACAAAATGTGTTTTCCACACAATTTTGGAAAAAATGGAGAGAATGGCCCCATCAAGTAAAAGGGAGCTGCATAGAATTCAACCGATAGTGGACACAACAATTCCATACAAGATCAGCATTCCAGCCAGAGAAGCGTGGAAAACGGTGCAGGATTTCACATCTGAAAGTGAGATTATGATATTCACCGATGGTTCCAAAACGGATGAGGGAAGCGGCGCTGGAATCTTTTTCAAGATCACCCGCAACTCAACGGAAGTTATAAACTGGAAAGCCACACAACAGTTTTCCAGTCAGAAGTGTTTGCAATAAAAGCGGCTATAGAAGCGGAAGCAAACAACCTTAATGGAAGAATACTCTCGGACAGAAAGTCGGCACTGCAGGCGCTTGCCTCCAACCGCGTAGTTTCACAACTGGTGCAGGATTGTAGGCAGTTTCTCAAAGCCGCAACAACCCGAGTAAATGTACAACTGACATGGATCCCTGGACACAGGGGTGTAGAGAGAAACGAAAGACCGAATGAGCTAGCGAGAGCTGGATCAGCCGACCAAAATGTCACTAGAATAGACACAATTAAAGTGCCACTAGCAACGGTAAAAAGGGAACTAGACGAAATCCTCTGAAAAGAGACAGATACGACTTGGAATGACAGGAACGACTGCAGGATAAGCCGAGCTCTTTGGCCTTTGTCATAATCAAAACAACAACAACAAAACAACTCCTGGGGAAAAAACCGAAATGGTGTTAGAACATTGGTGGCAGTATTAACGGGCCATAATCTTTTAGGTCAACACGCCAAACGAATAGGAATCCAAACGGATGACACCTGCCGAGCTTGCGGCAAGGAGGAAGAACCTACAGAACACTTCCTCCTAGATTGCCCGAGTCTGGCCAACAAACGCCTTACTTGGCTGAGGTGTACTGGCGTAACGGAATTGGAACACTTGGTGACCACAGAACTGGGGGAACTTCTTGGCTTCTGTACTACACATGAGGAGCTAAGGGCCGATTTTGGCCTATGCTATTTTCCAGCAAGTGGACCCCAGTGCAAATAATAATAACAAAAATTAAATATTAAAACTCAAAACAAAGCTAAAATTATATTCACTCTTCTTCTCCTTCACAAACACTTCTACGTTTATACTTGGTAACTCTACTTTTGATGAGCGCTAAAAATGGAGCTCCATTACCGTGAGCGAGGTCAAAGTCGTTCTTTATTTCATGAGTCTTTTCTCATTTTAAATTCAGGAGCTTGATGACTTTCCCGCAGGTGAACCTGATAATATATATATTCACTGGACTAAAGTTGTGTCAATAATGCGTCACTGTCGCCAAGCATTAATAAACTTGTTGTCTACCTGCTCATATCCGGTCATGAACAGAGCTGGTAAACCAGTATCACAAGCTCAATGACAGCATCGTAAGCAGAGCCCCTCCTTCACATAGTGTCTCTCCTCTGCAATGTCATTATTCTTATCTCGAACCTTTCCTTACTTTGAGCACAGCTCAGCTCCTTACCAGCGTCAACACTTCACATGAACTTCAAACGGTAACGCTATTAACTCAAATTTTATTTGTATTGGTATTTTTTTTCTCTTTCGTTTTACAAGTATAACTCTCTATTAGCTCTTCAGTAAAAATTCTCTATTTGCTGTTAATTGTTCTTGTTTATATTATCTCTTTCTGCTAGGAGTCATCCGGGAATCTTCTTGCTGCTTATACTAAAGCTTTTCTGATAACTTTTGCAATAGAGCATCAGTATAAAAATAAATAAGTCACCAAAAGTTTCTATACTACGGACACCAATATGACAATTGAAAAGCAATGAAAAAAAAGTTGCAATATAAGGTACTACCCGGTTACAAAGGGAATTATTCTGTACAGATACATACAAACAATAAGAAATTTGATTAAGGGAAAGATCGAAATAGATATATAACGGATACAAGCAAATGGACTAGAATAATTTGCAAAACCATAGAGTTTGAGCGCAGGATGTGAGCAGGGCTCATCATCATGATATGAAAAAAGCATATAAAAGGGCCTAGATAATCCTGGCCTGGACCATCAAACTCCGGAATGCCCTACAAATTTTTCATTACTTTATTTTTAGTTATTATTAATTAATATTTTGGATATACTTTCTTATTTGGAACCCAGATGAAAATCTCTAGAAGAGTCAGATAAGAATGGACACCAAGACCGATCAAATCATATCACTTGATAGTGTTTCTGTTACTGACAGTTTTTCTGCTTATGTCCCCTTCTCAAATAAAATACGTTTACCTTCGAATTCAGGTGGTTCATTTAGATAAAAGTAATCACGTCTCTCCAGGATCGAACCAGTTTTTGGTGGATACCACCTAAAGTCGGTAATGCAAGCATTCATCTGAGAGTCAATAAAAAGATTTTTAAAAAATCATATAGGCAGGCTTCCTGCACTAGGCCAAGGCAGAGAGCGAGGAGCTTGCCCTGAGAAGGAAAATGCCCTGTATCAAACGCAAGTTTTGGTGTTTTTTTTATGATAGTAGATTGATTGATGAGGGATTGACTTCATTAGAGCCTTATTTTGCTGAAAAGATTGCCCGAAACACTGGTCCGAGGAAGCTAATGACATTATCCTGAAGTCCTTAAAAATGATGTTCTCGGTGTCTTCGGAGATATAGGCGTATTCTATTAACCTGGGACTTGTCACGATATCGTTAGGGATAATAGAAGGCGATATTCATTAGCCCCCTAAACCCCAGTGTTCCACATAGCATCGTTGGATTTGTTTGTAAAGCTGCTGACCAGTTATTTAAGTATCTTTAAGACTTTTTAAAGTGTATTTTGTATTTTTATTTATTATATATTTCTTAAGCGGCTCAAATTTTGACGCAAATAAGGTACCTGTCTGTTGCCATATGGTAAACTTGGCTTTTAAAGGCACATTATTTCCTTCAAAATAATTTCTGCTGTTTTCAGTTGTAAAGGATAACAGATTTATTCATTTTGAGCCCACTGAAGATGCAGACCTTAAAGATGAAGACTCCACCAATGTCTTCATTGGTTCTAATGAATTTTTGATCCTTGGTCTTCGTCCTTTAGTAAGAGACGAGAATGTAGATTAATACCGAACGGATTGAATGTCGATAGATAGATAGATGAAGATGAATACCATTCCAGGATCATATGTAAAGTATGGAGGAGTTAGTAAACTTCGACAAATCAGGTTTCTAAAGAATTCACACTGACGAAAGGCGAAGTAATGAAAAAAATTCAAAAATCATTATGTAAATGATAGAATATACGGTCTGATCAATAGAATTGGCACATCAATATTCCAGGACAAAACTTAAAAGGTGAAAATATCCAGACAGAATGTATTATTTTTTTTTTGTAATTTATTACTAAGACATGGGAAGTGGAGATTTTATGGATGCTCACATAAACGCACAGGATTGGCATTCAGGATAAACGTTGGTGACCCTTTTCAAATGGCCACAGTCGATCTTGAAATAATTCCTGGAGTCTACTGCGAAATTCAGGAAATGATACTTTGCAGATAAATTTTCATCGCAAACTACTGCAGACCTATTTGAAAAAATACATCATTTAAGGAAGAGGAAAAAAACCGCAGGTCGAACCTCTGCGTCCATTTATCGGATCTAGAATTTCGCAATTGTTGGAGATAAGAGCGTCTCAAAATCGGTTGAAAAGAAATGCGGATGTGCTGGAGCTGATTGCAAAACTATTAGGAAGATCATTTTTTTCACAAGAGATGGGGGTTGCTTGAAGCTATAGTTGTCTGTGTTGCTTCACTTATAGCTTCTAGAACTACTGATACCCAGATTTAGCAATTTGTTGAATTGGTGATCTGTTCAATCTATTAATTTTTGTGGTGGTATGACCGTTTGTCTGATTCGACTTGTCTAGAATCTCAGGATATCCAAGGTAGAGGTATTGTAATAGTTCTATTTTGTCGAAGAGCTCAATGGTCCTGCCCTCTTTGTGTTTGTTGACTTTTATTGTCTTATCTATTTAATTTTTTTAAGAGTAGAAAGGATTTATGAATGCCAGAAACTAGTCTCCATTTTGTTTATATATGCTCCGTCTAACTAAGTCTATTTTTCAGCTTTTATCCCATGTACTTATTTGTCCTCTTTCAGTGTATTTGCTCATCTTTTATTATTAAGATTATTGGTTTTGATTTCTTCTTCGTCTAATGATAATTGTCTCGCTTTTGTTCGGGTTGCTTTATCTTTTCGAAAGTATTTTAAAAGAACGCAAAAACAGACAGGTAGAAACAGCCTACAGGAATGCTTTGACGATTGCGGCTGGTTGTGGTTCATCCACCGTTTAGATGTTATAAAGAATTAATGACAGTGATAATTCTTCTGAGATTTGAGCTTCAATTAGTCACAGATCGGAGGTGTCTGGGGAGATCGGAGACGTCACAGATTTCTTACGCTAAAGGTCCTGCCTTTGAGGAAAGAGCCTTTTGTTAAATCAATTGCAAGGGCTATGTCTATAGAGTGCATGCATAGTCAATATCAGTCCAGCATGTTAGACTTGATTGAATGCTTTTAGTACGTCGAATATAACAAGATCGGTGAACTTCCTATTGTTGAGGCCATTATGCACGCGTTTCACTTGTTTTGTTAGTAGAAACTCTGTGAAGTGCTGGGCATGAAGTCAAATTGTTTCCTGGAGAAAATTTTGATTGTCAAAACAACTGTCAATCTTTAGATTTTTGCCTTTCCTATCATTTTGTCTAACGAGGATAAAAAAACTTATGGATCACTGATTTTAAGGAAATGTGAGTTCTTCTTGATTATTTATAGAGCTTAGATGTTTCCTTATTTTTTCATATTATTGGTACCTTCGCAATTAAAAAAAAATGTCACTTAGGTATTTAGGTTTTGTATCAAATGGTCGGGAAATTTCTATAGAGCAGTATTTGTGAGCATTTCATAGCCGGGAGATTTGATGCCAGGTCATGACACGCGTTTTTACGGTTTGTATAATTTTTTTCATTTTAACCAAGTCAATGATCACTAATGTCCCCCTCTGATGAAAAAAATTCATTGCATTGCATTTCAAGTGTATCTGCGAAAGCATCCGCCTTCTCAACCTTTCTGAACGTAATGCTGTTTAGAACGTGGATTGGAAGGATTAAGGTCTTTCCCTTGCTGCAAAATTATTTGGCTACGCTTCGGTTCCAGACTTCATAAAAAAATTCTCTCAATACTCCCAAGACGAATAAGCTGATCAGATTCTGAATGGACTTTGTGAACCGGTTACTTAGCCTTCCAGTGCTGGGATCAAATGTGTTCCTAGCTCTTCTTCGGGCTGATAATTTCCTCTGTATCAGTCTTTTAATTTACTAGAAAGAGTTCATGAGGGGGTTGTCTTAGGAGTTCATGAGGGATTGTGATTTCGTTGTCCTCATTAGCCTGAATGATTTTGTTTATTATGATTTCTCCTGTCTTTATTACTACTTCAAGGTTGCTGCTCGTCTCAGTTGTTTGCATGAAACTTTTATTGGCCGGTGCATCTTTGAAGGCTTCCCAGTAATTTTTTGTCTTCGTTTTTATAGAAGCTTCAATGTAGATATCTTCTATTAACAGCAGTACCAATCGATTGGGAGCCCGTCCAGAAGGTTTGACCCTACGTTCTCATTGAAAGCGCAAGGTATCGCAATGCGCAGTTGTTCCTTGTATAATAATGCTTGGGTGCATTGGGGATACGCAGGCTCCCAGGTTTCTATGTGATAAGCCGTCTGAGTTCAACTCCAGCTTGGTTGCTTCTCATAACTTCCCAAACAGATCAAATATTCGAAATGCTTATTCAGTATAAAATGTATTCAAAGAAATAAAAAGGACAAAACAGAACGATTCTTTTCTTTTCCCTAGAAAATTTTTCGTCAAGGTAATGCACAGTATTTATTGTACTAGTATCCATAACAGTACAATACTTAACTTCAACATGGTTGATATTCGGTTGATTTTCTTCTATGAATGGACGTGATACGCGAAAACTGAAGTACACATCAAAACTATTGTAGAAACATTTTCGGAAATTCCGTCTCTAATGGGTTCCTTTTCCCCCTTTCTAACGCGAATTGTTAGGCGCATAGCGTAGGTGAAAACAATGCTAACACCTCAAACAAACTTCCGATCTAACGGTATTCAATAAGAATAATATCCATTTTATATGAAATAGTAAATTGTCTCCTATTTGCGTAAATTGTTCTCCTATACCGCTCTTAAAGCTTTAGTGCAAGACAAACGCGATGCAATGATTGTGTTTTTCTATCTCTGTCTAAGAGCAGCCGTTCGAGAGTATGAGTGCTGTACTCGTACGTAACTATGCTATGGTTGGGCATACGAACAAGGAGGCTGTTAGACGCGTAACCAATCGTAGTACTAACAAAGCTTTCTTTGGGTAGGTACCTTTGACCATGTCGTTTCGATTGCAAAAAGAAAATTGGGTCAGATTTTTGATTTGTCTGAGAAAATGTTTTGGTTCTGGGGTAACGAACTGAGGAACGGATAAACAAATCCGGAATCACTGAGCCCCTCCGTCAGAATTCAATTGATGAAACGCAATAATCGTTATTGACAAATGTTTTAGTATCGATTTTTAAATTCCTCAGTATAGAAACCAGCAATGTTGGTTGTATTTGAAAATTAAATGATGAAACTTGTTAATTGTAGGCGACTTAAGTGATCCGACTTTCAAAGGACAATACGTTTTTGCGCAACGTCGCATCGATTTAATGTCTTTATTGTTAACTGCCTTCAGCCCCAGATTCACCCTGTACCAACATATGTAGCAACGTTTAAAATCTCTGACGTTGCACTCATTGTTAACTTACCATTCCGTTGCAGAGGCCTAAGCATATGCCTATTATGAGTAGAAAATGGCTCATTAAAATGCTAGATATTTCGCTTAACAACGTCTTGGAGACTGAACTTGAAAGTCGTCTCCTCGCGCCCGTCCCGCCATCTTGTCGGCTGCTTGCCTGTCTGTCTGCCTGTGTGAGTCGGATGTCTTCAAGATCGCCATAACTGACAAATGATACTCAAGAAGCACTTAAGCACGCGCATAAGAATACCACAAATGGGGCTCTATGGTGAAGTGATGGGAGCACTCATTTTGAGCGCTTCCTCGCTTATTGGGCTCGTGTACTCGCAATCATTACCTCCAATGCTGAATTTAGTGAATAGACCACGCAGGCATATGTGCGCGTAAACTCGCGATGTACCTCAACTCGTCAATGATTGTTGCATATTAGTGGAATATGTTTTGCGTGGAGAATGTTGAATTGAAAAATAGCCGTTTAAAATGCATTTAACACACAGTTAATTTGTGACATTTGTGTCATGTCATTTTAATGATATTAATCTGCTAATTGATGAATTGATTGGATTAAATTATGGAAATCAGATAATCTAATAAATTGGAGGATTTCAGCTTGTATAACTGGCACATACGGTTGGCTACTTCGTTGGGTAATAAAGTCTCCTTAAGCCGAGGCTTAGGACGATATTGGAACTTTGTATGAAAGACAAGAACTGCGGTACCACGTTAAAACCTCGTCAGTAAAGCTAAATAACGTTGCATAGGCTGTTATACTGGCATCCATGCTCCTTTTAATTGAATTTTACTATCGTTGCTGATTGATGTCTAGGTAACGCAACGAAAGTAATGGGTGTGTAGCCAATTTCGAGTAGATAATTTTTCTCTTCAAACTTTATTATGTCCGTCTCGCCAGTGTGCTATTACTCCACTATTTATTCATGGTAACCATCACTCAAAACAGCTACACCTCCTAGGCCAACCGGCATCAGATAGTGACAAAGTCCGTAGTTGTGTGTTATAGTAACTCCACGCTAGAATACTTTCAATTTTTAATTGGAAACTGATTAAATCTCTCGCACATTCAGTTTTTTGCTCTCGTTATTGCGTAACACGAACTGAAGAAGTAAGGCAGTGGTTGCAGGTATTTTCAGAAAAAAAGAAAAAGAATTTCTGCACCTTCGATCGGTGTATTATCTGTGGTCGGGCTAATAAGAGGGAATATATTTTCCGACGCACGCAGCCGCTCGTTTGATGGAGTCTTTAATAAAGTATGCATGGAACCAGTATGGGGAGTAGCATTAAGACTTCTCCACAAAGTCTCCACGACGATAACAACGATGTCAACTGGTGAAGCAAGAAAAACCCTTCGAGAGTGAGGCAGTTCTCTTTTTTTTTTCTCATATCAACAGGAGTGTTCGATATTGAATAGCTACTGTGCGTTTCCTTGCATAGCGTGGTCGGATGGAACCTGTTTTAATACGCTGCTCCTTATGCAACATGTTATTGGATTTAATTAGTAAAGATGTTCATTTTAATTTGCTTCTGGTCTCCTGTGAAGTTTTCGCGATGTGTCGTATGATGATCAAACCGCGGAAAACTTGTTAAGGCATGTATTAATTATATTTGACTGCTTAATTAGTCTGTCGTACGTACGGGTTGGGTGCGAAAAAGAATTAATTATTGGTCGAGCGAAATTTTTCGAGTGAAATGTAAATTTTTCATTGAAGTAAAAGTGATTCGAAGTCAGCCTACTGGTTGCATTGAAATCTTTCCTTTTCTAAACGAGGGTGCTTTCATTTTCATTAGCATAATTAAAACGTTCTGATATAAAAAATTTCGTGAAATTTGCCTTTAAGTTTTTAAGAGCAAGCATTGGAAAAATTCATACACCAAAGTTGTGCACTAAATTTGAAGAGAGCTCGAATCACACGAGTCAGATCTTAAAGGATATCTGCTTTGTAGTTCTCTCACATATGTATTTCCTAGTACGCAGCTCACTAATTTTGGGTACGCATTCTGTGCAAAATTATAAGTACAGTCAACATAATATAGAACGTCTAATGCTACAACATAGTTTATTCACAACTCAAAGAATTGAAATGATCCCTTTTGCGGATTTTGTTGATCAATAAGTTAAAATACTTCTTGGCTTGATTGGTTGATTCAGTTCGATGCGCTGTCATTATCTATTTCGAACTGTGGGACTGCCCACAGCTTAATTCGGTTGCAGTATTATTAACATGTTACCCGATTACATTAATCCAAAATCCTAAGCTGTATCCATGTTTTTCTCTAAAATATCTGGAATCCAAAATTTTAATAATTCCTTAATATTTCACGAATTACTTTCTCTCGTTTTGCGCAGCTAAATCATTTCCAGTTATTATAATAAGTAATCTAATAAAAACTCAACTGTTTGAATGGAGCGTGTAGGTTTCATTATATGTTATTACCGTGGGGTCTACTGTTTGTAATAAGCTTCTCGCGTGCGAGATTTTTCTTGAAAGATAGTCTTAGATGTCGAACCAGGAACCAAATGAACCAAGAGGGTTCTATACTTCCGTGGGTACCAAGTGTTTCAGTTTTGTTGCACTAGGGCATAACCCGGAAAAAAAGTGTTCCACACTTTCTTCTTCTTCCCGGCAGATGTCATCCGTTTGGATTCCTATTGTTTGGCGTTACGACCCAGAAGAAAATGAGGTTTTACTACTGTTACCAATGTTCCTACGCGATTTCTGTTTTGCCTCGGAAGTTGGACCTGATATTGTTTAGGTATGGCCAAATCAGCTTATCTTCTAGGCTTCTATGTTTTTATAAGCCGTATCTATTTCTTTTAAGAGATACATCAATTAGCTTCCATTTTAATGTTGCAAGTGACATTTTGATTGTGTCTATTATATCTGCATTTTCGTTGGCTCAACAAGCTTTTCGTAGCTCATCTGTCTTTTCGGTACCCTTCAAACTTTTGTGTCCAAGGACTCCTGCTAACTTTCGCATTCAGAGTTTGGGTTGTTTCTGCTTTTGGAGTCTACAATCCTGCACTACTTTAAAAACTACGGGGTTGGTCCGTAAAGTACCGATTTGTTGCCTGAAAGTATTTGTATTCTTACTCCGAACGAACCCAATCAGTTTTCCACTTGAATCATAATACTTCCGGCTGAAAAACTGAAAGAATGTTTCAAATATGTAGCTTCGTTTCAGTTGTGGATAATTTTGTAAGGTGTTTCTGTCACAGCTTTCGTCATACGTTTTGGAAACATCTGCGTATACCATGGATTTGCTTGACGTGAATTCCTGCAGCGTTACCCACTCTTCTCTGGTTGGGTATTTAGCGTTAATTGTACATATGTTACGTTGTTTAAAAAATTGAAATATGGTTTCCATAAGCTGCTAGGGGTGAACTTTTTTTTTCAGTTTTCAGCGCCTGACGTTCAACTTACAATAAAATCAGTGATGCCATAATCCGTCGCTAGCCTGATATGGTATCTCGGACAATAATATCAGCGTATCCTGTCATTCGCAAACCGCTTTTGTCTAGGTCTTCAAGTATTTGGTTGCGCTGTCAACATGGCTGCTACGTTGCTATATTTTTGAGGGCTTCCTTGACATCAATGTTTAATCTTTGGTGACAAGGTTTCTCTTTGTTCCGTTTACTATATCAGCTAGGTCCCTTTCTGTTGAGCTTCCTAGAAGGTATGCATGTTGATTGGAATTAAGCCCTCTTATATTCACCGAGCTTTTTTATACGTAGTCCAAAGAGATATATGATCTTATTCATGTATGTCCTAGTCATCAACCGTTCCAGGGCTTTCAGCTCAAAAGATGTTAAGCTGATTGATTAGTAATCTTTTGTCTTGTGATGATTGGCTTTTGCCGGATTTGGTATGAAACAGCATGGGTATGGGTGGAGCAAGGTATTGCGCAGAGTATCGACCCTGCATTCCAAAAAATAATTCCTTAAAAATGAATTGTTTTATAATTTGAATTTGTGGTATATTCCGAGGATGTTGTATGTTGATAATATTGTTATTTGGAGTGATATATTATACAAATATTATGCTATCCTTAGGTTCATCTGCTGTGGTGTCAGTGAGTTTCAAAAGTAAGATCGAAATAAGATATTAACATTAAAAATAAGATTGCTAGGAAAGCAATAATCAAAAAAATACTGAATTTGACTTAAAAATATAATAATAGCCAATTAATATTTTCTTAGATCTGTTCAACAGCTAGCGATCATCGCATTGCAAAAGGATTTCTAAAGACATTCAGCAGTAATTAAATATTCAGTTATAACCATTATTCGATTGAAGCTACTATTTATTCCTTCAGAAAGGCCAAAGAAATTTGTATTTGTGATTAAGAAGTTAGAGATTTATAATTGAAAAAGATCAAAGATTTTCGCAAAACAGGGTTTCTGCAAAAATGTTTCGGTAGACAAGATACCACCCAGGGAAGAATCCTCAAATAGGTGTACATATTGTATTACACAGGTGTAATACAATATTTTGCATTTTATCCGAAGTTTTTGGACATTTGCAACGGCTCAAGCGATTTTAAAACAATTCCACCAGAGATTATTTTTAGCCAAGAAGGAAACATTCAAACATTTGTATTAAGAAATCCTTGTCATAATTATTGGTAATTCTTTGAAGGAACTGTGTACCTGCATATGAACTTTGGTTTAAGGTGGTAGATCAGCTGTGTGGTAGATCAAAATAATGCTTCAATACTTTTGAATGTGGAAAAAACCCAGGCTGCATGAATCATCTCCCGCAGAAAGCCATAGATGAATGCTTCTACACATAGACTCTGAAACAATGAAACCGAGCAGAAAAGTAAAATATCTTGTACCCATACTGGCTGAACAAGGAAGAAAACACATTTAGAAAAAAGAAACATCCTGCATAGGCGTCTTTTCTTACTAAATCCTCCCCTTTAAAACAACTAGTTAGTTAGTTGGGGGCAGAATTGCCTTCTGTTAGAAGGGTAAAATAGAGCATCACGGAGGATTATCAAAATTCCATGGTTGATTATTAACACAGGCATACACAAAATTTTTTGAGTAGAAAAAGTGGATGAATACATTAAACACGACTCACTTAAATTTTTCTGTATTGAGTGAGAGACTAAGGGTGGTAGTGTTACGCTGTCGTATTATCATGTGTCGTGCGATGTAACCAAAATGAAATGACAGGTCAATTTTTGCAAAAATTTCCTTCTGTAAATCATTTTATTTCAATTCCGAAGAAAAATACTATAACAGTCAAAATGGCAGTAAAAAGTCGAAAGAACCATGCATTGACACTCTATGTAATGGAAAGATAAAGCATCTCAAGTATTTTTGAATGCCGATAACAATAAGCGACCTTTAGATTTGAACTAAATCTCCTAATTTTCCTTTTCTGATTCGGATCATTATTCTGTTTACTATGATCCTACCCTGCTACATATTGTATATAATTCTCTTCTTTATAGGCATAAAATCAAAATGCGGGTATAAAACAAAATCGAGTTACTGGCTTAAGTCTTTTGTTTTCATAGCTTCGAATTCAAACATCGTTTTCATTGATGACGGACGAGCCGAAGTTATGGTTTAACCTGGAGAAAAAGAAGGCATAGAAGGAAAAAAATTTTTTAATTGCAATACGAAATTTCAGTGCATCAGCTGCTATTAATTCGAATGCCCGTAGTAAGAATCAAAAATCAAATAAACTGAAAAGCAGAATTAAGTCTTAAAAACTAACAAAACGAAAAACATTAAAATAGAAGCAGCTGCTATTCTGCATACATACAGCCTGCACTCAATATATCTCGCACAGCGCTTCCAATAATTTATAAGTTTATTCTGTAGACATATTCATTGTCCTATAAAACCTTTTACACCCTCCTTGCCAATTACACGTTAAAAATTATTATTTCACTTGATTGTATGACGGGTAATTTGTCGTAACGTACCAAGTGAGTGGTTTTTATTGGAACATGTTGGAACACAGTTGTACTGCAAGAAGTGTTTTCTCTCCACTAACAGTTTGCTTCGATAAAAGCCCTAGACTGCATATTTTTTTGGAACTCTTTCAACTAAGATAGTGAACTGCTTGGACCAGCAGAGTGACCTCCTTTCTCTGCTTTTGTTGCATCGAATGCATGTCGCTAAGCTGTAATGCACTTAAATGCATTCTGTAGTTTTTAATTGTCAAGCAACGCGGTTGTTAACATGGGCAATAAAAAACAATGTTTGTTATGATCTTCACGGTTGTTATTTGTTATGAACTATTTTCTGATAATTTGCGGTGTTCTTCTTGAGTGTTTCTCTAGGGCATGACCATTGGCTCAGTACTAATGACTGAATCTTGTGGCAATTTCTTTGCTTTCCAACAAAGAAAGTTGTGAGCAAAACTCAACAAAGCTACAATTAATGTATGGTCCTGCTTTCAGGGGTTTCCGAATTACTGCAATCTGCTAGGTCGTCAGAATAATGCAATAATGCTCTACATCCTGCAATCGGCTGCAAAAGTGAAATTTAGTGAAACTCAAAGACCCCGGAAAATCAGATTTTCTTATTATATATTTTAAAACTATGGCACATCTTCAGCTACGCAAGCAAGAGAATTTCCATGATGTAAGACATTGATTAAAAATGTTTGAACAGTATTTTCAATATCCATTCGCTAATTAGACTGACAAAAACACATACTTACCGTTTAAGGCATTGGGTAAAAAGTAATTACTGCAACACCCTCATACATTGGCAAGGTAGCTCTGGCTGAGCACGAGTCTTGATTTTTGTGCCGATTTGTCCCCGATGATGTGACGCTGCACTCCTATGTCCTGATAACAAGATAGGGTTGTTAATACGAGCAGGAATCAATGGAAGTAGATTGGTTCCGCATTTTGTGATGGTTGAAATCAGCCCAACTTGAATCATTTGGATCTTTGATGATTGATGCTCAAATGGGTGAATAACTTCGTGATGCAGAGAGAGGAGTGGAAGAGATAGAGGTGCAAAAATCTGTGGCTATCTATCAAACGGTAACCCAACCTTACCGAGCGTGCCCCGGTTGAAAAATCACTAAATGCTTAAGTTGCAGGCCAGGAATCTATTTGAGCCGTTTTTGTTGCAAGTTGGCTTGCTGCTGCCTCCTGTTGCTGCTTCACTCAACTTCTTGTAGTGCACAAACAAATCTCGAGCAAATGGCAAAAGATAATCAGCGCTGCTCGAACGGTGCCTATTGTGCGGTAAAGAATGTCCGCTAATGACTCGGATGGCGGCAGTAATGATGGGCACGAGTAGGTGGATATGTTTTTGCTGTCACGGAGTCTCATATATAACAACAAAAAGGCCCGATCTCGAAAGATACGATGTTCGCCTAGCCGGCTTGCAAGCGTTACTGTTTTCCACACGGCCATGCTATGTCATACATGCAAACTCCGTTTACTCCACTTGGTCCAAACATATTGTTTGAAAGAGCAGACAGTAAGCAAGTTTCGCTTATTAGAACCTGAACAAAAATGAATGCAAGAAATATTGGAAAATGGAAATGGGCAAAAAAGGAATAATGGTAAACAAAAATCCATTACGTTCAACTTAAGTATGATGATGACTGTGCAGAGTATCTGACTGCGCGCTTGCCGTAGTTCTCCTCGCTTTCTTCGTTCGCTCGTTGTTAACGTGTGGTTTTTGATGAGTTCATAAATTTCTACTGTCGCAACCAACGCTTCCGGATAATTTCAGATAATAACTATTTGAATGGACTACTTGTAGTCTTAAGCGATGAGTATTGTTTAGAAAAATGTATCAAGCTAGGCGAGCAGAGGTCATCATTAGAAATTTTACGTATTTAGCTTCAGAAAATTAACAAATTTTTGTCAGATTTAAAACATGGGTCTGGTTTGATTGCTAATTTGTTTTAAGTTTTTGGCAGTTCTCTGTAACCAGTGTTTGCTTTGTGTGCAGCACTCACTGTTGTTCTGATTTATTGTAAAAGTCTTCGTAGTCCTTGGCTTTTCAATCACTTGTACAAAATTTCGTGAAATACCTCAATTAAAGTTTTTTGTAGATTAAACTTCCCTAATTCAAAAACTGTCGTACCAATGATTAGCCATCTTACAGTTTCATAACATTTCGATACCAACCATAATCGCGTTCAAATTTAAACTATTTTTAGACATTGCGTAGGATAACAATGTCTTAATTAGCAGACTTTTCTGGATAAGTTAGCCTGGGAAGTTTATTTTTTCAGGTAGATCCAATGCACAATTAAAAATAATCCTTATTCGTTGAAAGTCAATTTAGTGAAACTCGTGTTACTGGCTTAAGTCTTTCGTTTTCTTTGCTTCAATTTCAAGAAAGAAACCAATGGAAATAATCAGAAAGAAAGTTGTATAAATGATTTAATTGGCCATCTGCTTTTTAACCAGTTGGACTAGCTAAAAAGTATAAGACAAATTTAGTTTTAATTCATTTCAAAATAAATTTAATTTGATGATACCTTGATTGCACCAAATGTAAAATTTCTTCAAACGTTTTTGATTCAGAAAATGATAATTTACTCTGTGCCCTATTATTGAATACAAATTTCTATTCGTATTGAATATATGAGATGCCCCATATAACTTCCAACGAAAAAGTAAATTAAACAAGTTACATATAAATGAAAATACATATATTATTATATATTTGCAGAGAGTATTATCTGCAAGTTATCGGAAAAATTGGGTAATGGCAAAGAGTGTCTTGCAAACGACCACCCTCACTGAGACGACCTGTGTTAACGTGCTTGATGAGATTGTTCAAAAAGGGTCATATATGTCTTTTGTGACGTATAACGCGTACAATCTTCGCATTTAGTTGCTTAATGGTAAATGGTTTGTTAGCGTAGACTCGAGACTTCACATAACCCCGGAAAAAAATCAAACGAAAGAGATAAGGTCGTAGGACTTGGCAGCTCTCCTCTAGCAATCACATTGTGAAATAACTCGTTCTGAGAATTTTTGTGACAATTTTGACTGTTTCACGCGAGGAGTGGTATGTTGCACTATTCTGTTACAACAATTGACTAAACAATAACTATAGTCTGGAGGAAGGTCAAACTCAGCTGGTTCATATCTGGCAATGAAGATCTCCATTGAGTGCAACCGAAACTCATTCGTCATCACCGGTACTAGGCCCAAAGGATAATGTCAAAATATACATGGGGCCACAAATGATGTTTGTGGGGCATTAATGGATTTTGATTCCCCCAAATCCTGCAGTTTTGTTTATCGAAAAATCCACTTAGTTGGAAGCGAGTCTGGTCATAAAGAATGTGTCTTGTTTGAGTATTCGCTACCGGGTCTTCTTCGATTTCTGCCACCAATTTTGTCTCAAAATCACTTTTTTTTCGATGGTCCACAGGTTTGACTTGCTGCAATTGTTGGAAGTTTTATGCACACAAGTGAAGGTCCTTTCTCATAGTTCCTTACAACGTACTGCGTGAAATGTACAACCACTATGGCTGACGGTGAATTGATTTTCGTGGACCAACTGTTACACAACGGAGATTTTTTGAAGATTGCATTGAGAGCGATAACGCTTACATGATTTTGCAGACCCAATTGTTTTGAACTTCTTTGTCATAACTTTATATTTGTCGACTGATTCGTTTCAGCCAAAACCCGCTTGAAGTTGTCATATAGTTTCGACACTACATTAAAATGTCCCCCGATAAAAATGCGTTGCTCATCTGTAGGCCGGTTCACTTCAACAAATGCAAGAACAAAGAAAACCACAACAGCTGGTCAAATCGTTGTATAGTAGGTGCTAGGAATCACCAGTACAAGTCACAAATAAACAAAAAAATTTTGTCATGTGTCGAGATTTTCCCTTGTTCACATAATAAAGCATAAGATACACCAAAATATCATAAAATACAAATGGTCATGAAATGTGCTATATGTGCACAATACTCATTATTTACTAAGGAGCTAAAGATTAAGGCAATAAACTTAATCCATTGAAATAACATAACAATCACGTTCATGTGAGTTCACGCGCACATACTAAACGTCACTATCTCTATTCTCTGAAAAATAAAAGAAATACCTTCTTTTTAAAGTTGCGTGTAAAATTTTTTAATCACTCTGTTGTAGTTCGGACCTCCACTGCTGCTTCTGAGAAAAAAGGAAGGACAAGTAAAAAAAATGAACAGGGACCACCAGGAAATGAGCAGGGAAAAATTAGCTCAAGCCTTCGAAGTTCTAGAAACCACTTGTTCGCTCTGGTTAGTAAACCATAAACATCACATTGAATATTACTAAAGGGCTTGCCATTCCTCGTTTTATAAGTCGAAAGTCAAATCCTTTTTGCAAGAGGTTAAGGCTCTTAACTTTTTTGTTGTTCATAATCTTCACTAAAGGGCCGTGAAGTGCTTTGACCAGAGGAATCAGCTCAAAGCTCTTGTGAGGAACAGACCTCTAATTACGGCAAATTGTGGTAAGTAACATGTTAAAATCGTATTCGGCTATCTCTTATGGTTTTCAGGTGATGTCCTGAAAGTAAACCCTTTTTGCGACGGTCACAGGAGCACAATCATTAAATTGTGGTGATCCTCACATTTGTACAATGTATAACGAAATGTTTCAGGGCGGTCACCGAGAATCTCACTCCTAAGCGATCGACACGAGGCCTTGGTAATTATCTCATGGTATTCACTTTCATAAAGAAAATTTCGTCTTGATTCCTGGTTCTTCGGATCCCTTAACGAGTATCGTTTAGTTTCTGTGGTTAAGTCAAGATAAAATTAAAGATTTACTCTTATTGGATTTAGAACATACTCCATAATTCTCATCAAATATCAGAGATGCCAACAGCGTTCAAAAAATGCATTCTGCACCTCATGGGACACGCTTTATTATTACTGGTCAGTTGGTTTAGTTAGAAAATTTGTTCGTGTTCTTCACATTTTTCAAGCATGTGATGAATAGTGACATTCACTTCACCATACATTGGTTCGCCCAGGTCTGAGGCCAGGTCAATGGAAGTAACTTTTGTCAACTGTTTTTTTTTGCATTTGAGAAGGTATTCATGTTATTTTTCCACTTCATTTGTGTGAATCCCTAATAACCTTGCGTTTTTCTGGTGTTTCGAGACCGTTGAGAATTTTCAGATTATCTGTTGCATCATTCCAGTACCTAATAATTACCCTTTTCAAATATTTTATGAGATTAAATTATGACGCTTTCAAAATAACTATTTGACCCTTTGATGCTGTTTAATTGACATAAAAGTTCACCTGCTCATTTGCAAAAATTCCTAAGTAGAGGCCAGGATATCATTGATATTTATACCGTTTAGGACAATCAATTTGTATGATTGTCATTCTAGAGCATCTGTTGCGCTTCAGTCGAGCAATATTTTCAAATCACAATTTTTCTATCTGATCTTTCTTCCGTTTCTAGTAAGGCACTCTCTTCTGCGGTGCTCTTAATCGTTTTTATATGTCAACTTTGCATACACGTGTTAACTGTGTCCACCTGCTGGGGACTATTAGACAGGACCGTTTCTATCGCGCATGTTAGACCCTCAAGTAAGTATCTATTTATAGATACTTACTTAAACTAGTTACTTAAAACTAAGGCAGATGCGCTATTTAGATTCATTGAAAAGTTTCTTGGGTAGGACTTACTAAACATCCTTATTGCCTAGCCTGAAATTTTTGGCAAACCACACGAAATTCCGCCTTTTTTTGCTTGACCGTGTTTTTGTTGTGCTACGAATCAATTTGATTTGCAGTTCACCTGTCTTACGCTTTAGTCTGTCAATCTATCTGCCGTAGAGCCAGAGCGATACTCTTAATACTAGAAAAGAAACCTTTCTACGTTGTCCACCCGTTAACAATTAGATCCTCCTTCGCTCTTTTGAAGGGAGTGCTTTGGATAGCGTTACCAGGTTGGAGACGGCTGACTGCTAGACCTGTATCTGTAACCTTCTAATCCTACAATTTCAGGACTCTTAATGAGAAGTCGTACCGATAAACAAATGCACTATGCGCGTTGCGTCTGCATACCAAACTACCTCTAAAGTGTCGTCCCTAGTCATTGAGAGAGCTGCGCTCCACTAGCTCTTACTGAAGAATGTAGGAGGATCTTTTCATGCATTTTTAGTCGTGTTAATGAAAAAAAGTGGCCTTAAGTCCCGACCGACGTAATCAATACTAAATCATTGTAAAATTCTTCCTCATTCAATCCTGGTAAAGAATTAGATCCTGTTTTTTTGTAGCTTTTCCATTTTTAAAAATGCTATGTTTGTTAATTTTTCACAAATATATATTTCGGGAGTGAGTTGCTCCCTTCTTCAGTGTCAGTTATTTTCAGTCAGAAGAAAATAACTGACACTGAAGAAGGGAGCAACTCACTCCCGAAATATATATTTGTGAAAAATTAAAAAACATAGCATTTTTAAAAATGGAAAAGCTACAAAAAACAGGATCTAATCTAGAAGTGCTAAACACGGGACAACACACACAGTACTGGTAAAGAAACTGTAATCAAACCAGGATTATTTTTGTTTTTTTTTTATCTGAAATCTCACTAAAATGTCACTTCATTGGGCTACTACTTGCACCAACCTATTCCTTAAGGTATTTCTGTAAATCATTTATTGATATTTTTCCAAGGAACAGTCTTCACCTACCGAAAACAGGTTTCATACACTGAACCCGTTTGGGTTTAAACCAAACAAATTTTTCAATGAGGATATTATGGTGAAAGTATTAACACAATATGTTTTTATAACTTGTTTTGAATTGGAGACTTTTAAACTCAACAAAGATAAATGCTAATAAACTAACGTAACGCGTGTATTATCTCATCATCAGCATACGTAGCAAGTGCTATCTCAATCGGGCCAGTAATCCTTGATCTATCGTCGATCAAACATCTCGTTCTGAACGAGCTGAAGATGGAGACCCACAAAGCAAGGCCCGGCGGACCCAAGCCACCCAGAGTTAACTTTAAATTATAGAAATATGGAGTGCCGTGCCATCATTAATTTCCTTAACAAGCGTTGAAACCTTACTGAAACAGGTGACTTACGTTTACGGTGACTCTTGTGTCAGTAAAGTCATGATTTATAATTGGCACTGTCTCTGTAAACAAGACAGGGAAGTAAGTTCAAGTAAGTCCCTGCCTTGCGTTTAGGCTCCTATTCAAGTGAGTCCTTGCCTTGTTTAAAGGGACAGCCACTGCCAGGAATGACGATCGAAGTACCTGTTCCATAAATGATTCAAAAAAAAAAAAGTATTATTGTAAGATGTGAGGCAAAAGAAAAAACTGTGTCGTATACGACCGTTTTTAAAAGTTTTCACGACCCTCTAGGCATGAGAAAGATCAAGGTTTACGCCGTTTTCGTAAAGTTTACGCCGCTTCAGAGACATAACGTGTGTGGTCTTGGACACACACTCTATGTCTCCGAGGAGGCGCAAAAAGTCTCTAAATTTTTGGACCCCTGCAGTGAAAACGAGGCTGGACTTTTGAATAGAATTGTTACTGACGACGAAACTCGGGTTCATCATTAGGATCCTGACAGACAAGGCGACAGACCTGCTGGACTCAGAAGAGATCATGTTGACAGATTAATAAAATAAAGGCGTCACCATAACCGGAGAATGTGATGAATGTGATGTGTATCAAAGAAAAAGAAGAGAACAATTGATCTTCAACGCTCCTGTTCTGAAGTGCCGTGTTGCGTTACCTGCTCTGCATGAAGTAGCCTTCGATATAGTAGCATCACCCCACATTGGTTATGATTGATTATAATCTGATTATTTCTGTTTTTAAGCGACAAAGAAGTGAAAGACAAAGTTTCACCTTGTTTAGAGGACA
The DNA here is from genome assembly GCA_954870665.1 of Stratiomys singularior. Lineage (NCBI taxonomy): Eukaryota > Metazoa > Arthropoda > Insecta > Diptera > Stratiomyidae > Stratiomys > Stratiomys singularior. The sequence goes on along the minus strand of OX940879.1, from coordinate 59,782,734 downwards.
AAGACAAAACTTTTTTTTTTTTGAAAGCAGACACAACCTCAATCATGGATCTGTTGTATCTGATTATATTTAAAAACAAAAAAAAACAAATTTAAATGCAGTGTTACAGCATAACAAAAAAAAATTTCACTCAGTGTCATTTGCTGATGGTTCTGATATGAGAGGGACGAAAGTATAAGACAAAATATATATCTTATATGAAATTATAAGATTTTTTCTTGAAAAAATTGAATACAGTAAACACGCTCGGAAAATTTATGGTGACTTTGAGTCATTGCGCTCTTGCTTGGACTACAGCTTGGTTATAGGTAGAAAATTTTGCTGTTTTAATTGCGAATGGGACACTAGAGACCCAAAAGAAAGTCTGACCCAAGCGTCAATCACTTACTCCAGAGTATAAAAATGTTAAAAATAATGCTTCTGTGAGCCTTGAAGACATATTTTCATCATTTTTGCACGGAATGGTCGACCTGATAAAAAAATCCATACTTAAAGCTGGCAGTGGATTTTTATGATTGAAGGACAAATTGTCCTAATGCAGCGAGGTAAAATGTCTGGTTCACAAATACGGCAGCAGATGAAGGATAAGAGCTTTGAAAGAAAACTGAATGATCAAGCCTGAAAATGTTTTGAGAATGTTGCCCAAAAAAAATCTTGGAAACCATACAGCGGTAAATAAAAATGACTTAATAAATGAACTCATAATGTCATATATACGTCATGGGTGTAATGTCTTTGAGGTGTAATGTGTCCTGAGAAATACATATGCTGGACTCTCATCTGAATTTCTTTGCAACAAATTTGGGTTCCATCAGAAAATTTCCTTAATGGAGAAGTGCGATCACGGGAAATGAAAAACAGGGATGCTCGGTGCTTATTGTTGGAGTTTCAAGAAGACAAATATTCACGAAAATGTTAAACATTGTTGTTTTTTTACGAAAATGTCTGGTTTGATATCGCAAACCTGATGTATAATTTTTTAAGGATTTAGAAGTACTGTTGGTGGCCCATAGTACATTTAAAATTTGATATGTTTTCATGTGACAAAAACTAAATATTGTTAACCAAGGGAATATACGTAATTATTTATTTTTATTCACTTAATTAAAAGGATCAATTAATTATTGATTAATTGATTCAAACCTAACAATGATACTGTTGAAAATCTCATGCTTTCTTACTGCTTGCTAGAACATTCTCACCAAATGGTTGGGATATTGTAGAAATTTTCATAGTGCATTTCATTTACTTACTGAAGTATGAAAGAGAATTTATTAGAAACGGTATTTGCCTTGCGATAACGTTACACATTGAAACGTCAAATTATTTGCGACAAAAACTGTATACGCCAAAAGCTGATAAACCCGTGAATTGTAAAGTATTATTTAAAATTTTCTATGACTTCGAGTCACCAGGAAAAATAAGATTTCTAGAATAACAGTGAAAGACATTTTGGAAGGAACTGTAAATGATGTAAACAGTGATCCGTACTTGCTAAATAGTTCAGTATGATATGAACTTGCGATGTGAGCCGAATGTTGATGGCTGAAGCAAATTATTGAAATTTATCGTTAAATACGTGAAATTAAAGTGTATTTCTTGAGTAACTGTTGGAGAGTAAGCAAAGGTTATTAGCTAATGACATAACTGTTCTAATTGGTACAATCCAGTAGGGCGGATCCGAAGCAAAAGTCAAACAGTAGTATAACTAGTTAAATTGAGTAAAAAGACAGTATCTTTACTCAAGATACGACTAAATGGGATCCATTTTCTATTCAGAAAAATATATTTTTAGTATAATACAAAAATTCGGAGAGCGATTGCAATATGCGAATTAATTTATTGCTATGCACTCTGCTGCAAAACCTGCTGACCAACCCTCTTTTCATGAAAAGTAAGAACGGAAAAAGAATGATCTCTAGGCCTATGCCATAATATTAGGTTTATGACTACCGCCTTGCTTAAGAGGTCTAATGTAGATAAAAGATAATAATTTGCCATAATATAATGTGAAATGCCACGCAACAGTTATGAATATCAACAGTTAGTGTTAATTAATAGGGTGTTTAATAAATTTTACTTAACCAATAACTTGGATAGCATATTACTGAGTTTCATTTAGTAATAAGTTTAATGCCAGTATTAATTTAACATAACAAATATGAATTTATTGTATGCATTTTATTTGGCGGTTATAAGGTATTGGCTGTTTTTCTTACATGAAGTAAATCTCATTTGATTTTATAGCAATTATGTAATAAAATGCTAAGGTGAATTGCTTTTATTGTGGTATTGCTCATTCTGGGGGATTATTTAGTTTTGATCCATATGAAATTAAAAGCAAATTAATAACGCCACAAACATGATAACATATTAAATGGAGTCAGAGTGTCGCAGTAGTTAAAACAAAGAAGAAATGATGTAATTCATTAAAATTTTCAAATGTTTCGCATGAAATGACAAGCCTAGAAAGAAGTCGATTGAGATCTTTTTGAAGGAATTCGGTATAGGACGAAAAGCTATAAGGTCATATGTGTTAATATTGAGGTAGCTTATATAGTTTGGATCTAAGGTTCAAAAATCGTATGCAAATATTGGTATAGAAATAAATATTTTCTGTTTAAAGATTTGTTTTTAAATTTAAAAGAAAAAGTTAAAAGATTCTTTTTCGAAAAAATGTGCCTAAAATAACGACACGGAAAAGTTATAAATACAAATGATATTTGATTGATTTGATTGACAAATGATTTAGAAAAAACTTAAAGATTTTACCAGTTATTTAATTCATCTAAAATCAAATAATTGTTAGATTTAAGAAATTTTAGCAAATGAAAAGTTTTCTTTTACATGAAAGATTTTAGAGGAAATAAAATTTTTTCTACTGATCATATTATTAGTAAAGCTGTGGACCTTCGCCCCTAATGATAATTGCATTGAAAAATTCTTCACATGCAGAATAAGTTGAGTTTGTTAGTAAATAATTTTTCAGTACATTCTATACGCCCAAGGCGAAACCAAAGATGAAAAATTATTCTTTGCATTGATTTGATTATGTGGGCAGAAATCAGTAGCACAAAACAAATTAATGTTCCCGGAGACTTATGCAACAAAGTCTAATTAACGATGAAGTTTTATTGTTAGCCGCCCAAAGAAACACTTTGCATTCACGTTAAAATTTGCTGAAAGAAACCATTAGTCAAAAAATAAATTAATTATCTATTGTTTATGATTTAACAACAAGAAAACTACATGACCTTAACTTTTGTGAAAATGGCTTGTTACTTGCTAATCAGCCAAAATGATAATATGCTGGCGGAAAACCTCGTCCTTGTCACTAGAAATAAAACATGTTCAATGCAAGTTCGAGTCCACTGGGTCTGGGAAAAAAAACAAGATGCAAGAAAATGCTTAATGTTTCTTTCTTTTGATCTCCACCCAGAATGTGCACTCATGAATGCCACTCTATGCAATAGTGGAACTATTATATGAATAAATAACAAACAATATGCGCATGAGACAAAATTAAATAAATTAAACAAATTAAATTAATAAGAAAACTGAATCAATGATGTTAGCTCCTCGACCCCAAGGCAATCGACTTTGGGGAGCATGCAATGATTCAACATCGTGATTTTCGTTTGAATGTGCGCGAGTTAAGTCATAATGCTAAATAGCGAGTAGCCCTCATTGTTAATATATAGGTGGAAGGTTGGTTTGAGACGGACACATCAACGTGTCGTAATGGCCGTATGGGTTCGACAAGTGAGTAGAAGTTTGATTGCCTACCTACAATTTATTTCACTTTGCTTTTCGTTTTATATTTGCTCAGAAACTCAGTTACAAGTAATATATCGTGTCAAAATTCAATACGGACTACTTTAATCCGGTGTTGCCATGGTATTTGATTTAACATATGCAGAAGAATTAAGCATCGGAGTAGTTGTTACAGTAGATTGCTCGTCTTCGTGACAGGCGGTTAGATCAAACCCTTAAAATTGTGGCGACCGGGAAGCATTCCGAAGAGAACTCGGTCTTATTTCAGTGAGAATTCCAGAGGCTTCCAAGGATATCTTTTGAGTGTATCGTTTGTTGTTATCATCCCTGGCCTTAGTCCTGGTCTGGCATATCTGGCATATGGGCATGCGAACGAGGGAAAAACATTGAAACAATATTTACGCTAAATTATCTTCAGACGCGATGAAAACCTTCATCGATGGTTTTTTATCTATTCTTTAGATATTTTCAATTAGCAACGTTTTATACGACCTGTTTCCTTTCCGATTTTCTTCCTCCGTTCCTAAAAAGAAGGTGAGGTTGTCGACCTTTATAAAAGGGAGTTAACATTCTCCTCAAAATAGAGAAACCGCTTCCAAACTATCTGAAACTGAAATGTTCTTTTTTTGGCAGCCATTCTTTTATTCTTTTGGGAAATTATTTTGCCCTTTTTAATTAGTGCTATAGCTAAGTTCTACTTTAGTGCAAGGAGATGTAGCACTAACAAATCGATCAAATACTCGGTCTAAAGATATTCGACCAAAAGAAGTAAAATCAAATTTGGGATAATAAATTTTTTCTCCTTTTTTCTCAAAATAAAGAAACCACTCTCCAAGATTTCACATGAAAATTCAACACAAGAATGAACCCCCTTGTGGTTTTTCTATCTTTGTCTGTGAGAAGCCAACCGAGAGTTTCCTTGTCATATATATTTACGCTATGCCGCCACGTATTGTAATAGAGAGCATCAACAGGTTTAAATGGTTTTCTTTTGCTCTTTTTGCAGGCAACAAAATTTACGAGTTGTATACCACGAATCCCTACTAGTAAACCTATGAGTCTTGTTCGAAGATGTAAGAACAAGACAGTCGGATTGAAGAGGACTATACTAAAGAAACTTTTCCGTATGAATTTCAACAGAGAATTAGAAACATGAATAAGAAAGCAAATATAAGGAGAGAGTTCCATCTCCGGCAGATCGAAGCTGCTAATGAGCGTTGGTGCTGTATATAAAAGCTAAAGTCCTGCTTTAACGGTAAGGCGTCAATTTGCTTTCCCGCTTTTAGTGGATCACAACCCATATTTAGTGGATTTTGATGGTTTCCCTGCCACATTTTTGTTGCAGCTTCTCTCTAGACTATAATCATCAATTCCTGGTGTACTTGTATTTATCCCAAAAGTCCTTTGAGTCCGAAAGAGCAGTGAGGAACTTTTTAGGAACTTTAAAATTTATTCTTAATGAAAAATAAATCTTAAAAATAAATTTACAATAAATGAAATTCATTCATTGTTAGTCTCTAGCTCGTTTGAGTTGCCTAAGTTTCAAAGCCACAATCAACGGCGGTAATTTGCTTGACTCGAGCTCTCAAAGTTTTTTCCTGTAAAATGTGTTCAGTGTTTGACACTGGTAAACTGACTTTACGGGTAGTTTTTATTTTCATTTATTGGGTTTGTATTCAAAAATCTGTTATACAAGCAAACAGCCTTAATAGAGAGCTCACAAATCTGCTAATAGAATGGTTGCTTATCACTCTGTTCCTTCCATTTAAGGCTTCCCAGTTTAACACAGTTTGTACCATTTCTCAGATGTCTGTTTTGTTCGTTTTCTCGGCATGAAATTTGTTTTTCTCATAAAAAATATTTGAGTCTCTTTTATCCTAAATTCTCTCAATTAAATATATGATGGCCTTTTTTCACCTCTTTTATGATTTAAATTTTCATATAATTTTTTCTAAAATAGTTAAAATAAAATTTTCTTAGACAATTTAATTTAAAAAATATTTGAATAATCAATATCAACAAGTATTTAAATATTGTTCATATCATACAAAAATTAGTAATATCCCATTGAAATACAGGGTGGTGAAAGATCATCGTTATATTTTGAATTTCTTGTAAGTTTTACTTCATTTAATTTTTTTTTCGGGTGTTTCGTAGACTTTCTAAAAAAACAGAAATGTGGAGTTTCCAATGAAGCGGTACACAGTTGAACATTACACAAATTTTATTTAATTTTATCTATGAAAACTAATGTCCTTTCTTTTTGATTCAATGAGGGTACTATCGATAGTCCAGCGTGCGAATCAGACCAGACAACCAATGATAGAAGAACCAATAATTGACGGTAAATTTTAAATTTAAAACTACAAAGGACGATAAGGAGTCTTTCTGGTGCTTGAGAATGCTCTGCGGTGCACATTTAGGGGAGCAACGATTGAGAACCGGAGAGAATATGTAAACTTTTTCCCTGTAACAGTAATAAGAAAACATTCAAGCACTTGATTATAACGGTAAATTGCTGAGAACTTTTGGCCAACAGTTTGGCATCGATAATAATTGAAATCAACAGACTTCTAACAATGATTTTGCCATGATTAGGTCATTTGTTCCTCCAAACTTTATTCCTTATTTAAGAAACATGAGCGACAAGTCCAGTTTCAACTAAACGTCTTCATAAACAACGTAAAATCTAGAATATGAATTTCAGGCAACCTAAGAGCAGCTTGTAAAAGAGTATCCACAAATAAAAGAAAAATACAAATGTAAAGTTTAATTCTGCTTAAAAGGAAAGTTTTTATCTTATCGATAATATTTTCGAAAACTATGATGACAGGACAGCATTCACCTGGTGCTGAAACAAAAGAATAGTTTTCAAAACCGAGGATGCAAAACGAGCGGATCAAATAGTTTTAACAGAATGAAACCTCTATGAACGAGCTATGTTAAAGGATTCTTAGTTACTTTAACATAGCTGAAGCACTGTTTATCTTTTTTGAAAGATCCCTGTGGTGAGCTCATTCCTGCAGAAGTTATGTCAAGTAGTTTTCTCGTTCAAATGGTTTAATCGTATCTGAGTTTTTTTTTAAGACATTCAAAAAAACACTGCAATCCCAGAATCATTATCGGACTAAACAACAATTATTCCAATGAAATCAAAGCAATAACAAACAAATCTTGCAGGAGACCTCTTACAGGGTGGGGCAAATATTTCATTTCGTCGGGCGGGCCATGCCGTTATTTGTCATTATAATGGTTTGGTCTGATGAAAAACGGGGCTTCACCATTCGTACGTTTTTTGAAAATGGACAATCTTTCATCGCAACTCAGTGAGCTTTCCGGCTGTAGTTTAACTTTGCGCGCCATGATACCGTCCTTCACCGCAATGTAATTGCGAATTGGGTGAGTACATCTGAAGAAACTGGTTCTACCCTGAAACCTAGGGGTTCAGGAAGACCCAAACCGGCAAGAACACCCGAATATTTGACGAGAGTGGGAGAAGCTATTGTGCAGTCGCCTGCGAGTTTTGCTCGGAAGCATTCAATCGCATTGGGCATTTCTAACCGCTCAGTAAGGAGGATTTTGCATCAAGACTTGTTCTTCCACCCATACAAGGTTATGATTGTCCAAGAGTTGAGTTCACTCGACTATGAAAATCGCATGAATTGCTCACAGAAAAAACAGAAACAGGAACAGGATCCATGTGAGATCAAAATTTTTCAGTAGTGACGAGGCACACTTTCATCTCATTTGCTCAGTGGAGCAACGAATAAACAAAATTTTCGCTATTGGACAGAAAATAATCCACGGCAAATTGACGAGAGACCTTTTTTGAACTTCAATTGGAAGAGCTAATGGAAGAAACAGATATGGGAGACATCTGGTTCCAACAGGACGGGGTTACGGCACAAGCTGCGCGTTCCAATGGCGAAGCTGCGACAGATATTCCCTACGCACCTTATCTCTTTATAGGGTGATGTGAGGTGGCCCGCGCACTCACCGCACTTGAGTATTTGTTAGCTTTTCTTGTGGGGCTATCTGAAGGAAACGGGTTTTTAAACATCGGCCTCACACCGTGGAAGAACTCAACGAGTGAACTAGGGAGGAACTTGGCGCTATATTAGTCGAAATGTTTAAAAATGCGACAGAAAACCTCAGAAATCGCCTTTATCAATGTAACGCTGCTGGCGGCCATCATCTTTTTGGTGGCACTTTTAGAATCTGATACATAAAACGGCATGATGTACTGAATAAAATTACTTAAATATAATTTCTGTAAGTTGCGTAGTTTTTTTAAATAGCCTTTCAAAACTGCACTGTCTGTTTCGCCCCACCCTGTACAATGTTCTGAAAAGTCAACCAGAGTGTAAAACAGTGGAAACTATTACATATGTTACATCGTTTTTCCTAATTAGCCGTCAAACACACCAATCTTGCTGTACACCAACGCCCAAAAAAGTTATATGTACCCAAAAATATACGTGGTTCACAATTGTTATTGTAGCTCATAACTCAAAAATCTATAACCAAAACTCAAATAAAATTTCGCAAACATACGCATTTCAAATGGTTTATTACTGAATTTCAATTTATTGATCAAAAAAAATTTAAATAATGTTTTTTGATAAATAAATTCAAATTGATGAAATTTACCAAATTTTTTATTTTGTATTAAAAAAAACATAACAGCATATCATAGATGCTACCTCGCAATTTGTGTAGGAAGTAAGTGTGGAAAAGTAAAGGAAAGATCAGCAAAATTGTATAGCACAAAAAAATTTGTAGAATGCAATTAAAAATTTTGTGTTATGTTTATTTTCAGTGAATTTGGAATAATAAAATTTGCTGAGTCACTTTTTGAAAATATTACCCGGCACGAACCTTCATCAACACGCTTATATCAGTCCATTCGGGTGAAATTAATTCAATTTTTGATTGGCTTTGAATTACACGAGAGTATCATATTTTTTGGCATCTTAATTTTCAAAAATTTCCAGAAGAAATGAAGTTATGTCAGCAGATCGTGGGGGCCATTTTGGATCGAAACATTTTTTCCAAAAACAATGTTTTGGGGAACATTTGTTTCAATAAATTCATTGTTTCACCAGCAGTATTGCACTGCTTGGTGAAACCAGAATGTCTTTAAAATCATTTCATCAGTTAGCTCATTTGCGTTAAAAATTGTATATCATAGGTCAGGATATTTCATTTCTATTCGCCGATACCGTCGTATCATTTTCGTTTCCAAAACAGTGAGGCAATATAACTCATTTTGTCCACACAGCGTAGTAACACAGCATGGTGAAATCAGCGATAATTTGTATATTTGCGAAAATAAGCACTTTATTGACACTTTCATCAAGCGTGCAATGTTTGTCGTCAAACATAATGAAATGACTCCAGCAATTTGGTTCCTGATTCAACATGTTTTGCAAATTTTTATTCATTATTCGAAAAAATTAATAAAATGCAATAAATTTGTTTGTATTTTGCTAATTTTGATAAATTTGGACGTTCAAAATGTGTTTAGCTACGTTTTGAAATTTTTTTTGAATATAACAGCATCAAGGAATATGTCCGTGTCAGCACTTTTTCCATATTCTCCATTGCTGTTATGAAAACTTCAGGTAAAGTTTTTGCATTTTTCGGCGTATATTAACTTTAAGTGAAGAACGATGATTAGTTGTTGATTTATACCAACAAAGAAAAAGACAAAAAGTCTCGCGAGAAACCGCTAAGCGCGTTGACAACATGATGTGTTTCGGATTTCATCAACATCGGCTCTCTTGATTCCCATGAATTCCACTTACACGTGAAATAATTTTCGTTTTGGCTTTAATCTTCTAAAAGAATTATTGTCATTCTATTTAGCCACTAGACGTCAAATTGCCTTCGGCGTTGGTACATTTCAACTGAGATATTTAGGTTTATCTGCACGTTGTGTTAAAGTAACTGAAGAGTTATTTTGAAAATAAAATTTCACGATTACAAACCGTTCTTAAGGTGCCATGTTAAGCGACGTTCCATGTTAAATTGACGTTTCCAACCCCTGCTGATGAAGTCGATTTCACAACTGACTGCCAAGTTATAAGTCCTAACATCGTGAACACACAAAAATAAAATATCAAGAGCAACCTACAGTTGTCGTTGCATCAAGATGTAATAGCAGTATCAGTCCCTAAATTAAGAATGCTCTCGTTTCTACTCCATTTTTACATTATTTTAAGTTTTCGCCAAATAATATAAAAAACAATAAAGCTTACTTTGTTAGAACTTACTTTGCTCAATTCTAAGTTTTGCACACTGGCCTGCAGTTTAGTGATAAATATAAGATTTCAAGAATTGAAAATAAATACGAACAAATTTACTCTGATGTGGAATCCTGTGAATCCCTTCTTCGAAAAGAAAGCCAGTTTATCGCTTTTTTAAAATCAATTTTAAGAGAAATTTATACCATTGCAATCGCACTGCTTTCTACTCTAATCTGTAATAAAATTGTCAGGACATGGTTCCTTAGGTTTGAGCAAACGCGTGTGTTAACCGCAGTGTTATTCAATTATTCCCTTCCTTAGAATCAACGCACCTTAAAACTCAGAAATGTCTTTATGGAATTGTTGGCGTCCAAACAAAAGCTCCACAATTTTCTTTTTTATAATAGCGTAATGCATAGATAAACATCAATGAAAGTAATATAAAAACTACTACGACTATGTGAATTGGGAAAATTCTTTAAAAAGGATCGAAAAATCGAAATGATGATCGGAGTACTGCACTGTACAAAATCAGTGATTTCGAATTTTTGGCAAATTGCAGAGAAAATATTTTAATGATTTTTCGTTAGAGTGAGTCTTACTTGGACTTTCCGTTCAAATATTTTCCACTCGCGACGTCAATTGGTAAATGGCAACTCTATGCATTTTCTGGCAAGCGTTCAAAGATCCAATCATTGTACCTTGCACACGCTTACAACCAATGTAAATACCAGCACGAGCCCCGAATGCGCCATAAATTTTCATCATTGTTCAATTAAAACTATAATTTTCATTCAGTCCGGAGTTTTTGTTGCGTGTGCCGCTGAAATGAGCCTTTTTGTCCACATTGGTTCGATACACGATGGACGATCCCAGTGGCTCGGGGACCATATGCAAAGCCAAGCAAATCAAAGTATGCCCAGGTAAGGCCTCGCTCACCTGAGCGAAGCTTCTATCGCAGCCACCAGCCCAACGGATTGCAACAACAATAACAACAACGACAACGCCACCTTGTCATAAGATAAATAATAGATGTTCGAAGCAGATACTAGAGAAAATTTTCTTGAACGAAAAAATAAGATCGAACACTGCCCTGGGGGCAGTTTCGCCAGCCGTGGAGCGTTCGAAGCCAATAAGTGGGCGGACCGTAGTCGTTTCAAGTGTGCGATTAGAAAACCTTTTTTCAATGCAAAATCCTCTTAATTTGTCACCTTCGATTTGACGCAGTTGTCGACTCAAGTGAGTATCGATAGGCGGTTTGATTGCCTTTTAGGGGGCTCCGCGTGGAAATGGCCCGGATGGCTTTAAGGGATTGTGCGAAAGTGAAATCATCTTATATAGATTTTCCAGTTTGGAGCTCGATAGTGGCATGCATGGCTCCAATCGAAGGTGTTGCGAATTCGATTGCAAGAACTATGCAACCTATTTGATACAGATATCCACTTTGTCCCATGCAAATACATGCAAACGCGAAAAGTCCAGACGACGGGGAGGAAAGCCCCTTAAGTTTTACAAGGTGGCGACTTGGCGCTGATTATGCAATATTTTGGTTTCCTCATCGACGAACGCCATCGAACGTATGTGAGTTTGTCTGTTCGTACTTGCTGGTATGTATCTTTCACCTTTATGGCTTACACATGCTCTGGTTTCACAATATTATCGTTTTCAGTTTTCATCTTGCTTGTAATTAAATGTCTTCAATTCTGTTTATGGTGCGGGGTCTAATCTTTGTGATGATGGCGAATATTTCGATCAACTTATGAGATAATCAGCCACAAGGATTGTGGATTTGGAGCAACTTGAACAACACGCTCCTCAGCAATAATCGCTTTAAATTATGATGACAGGATTGAAGTAATAGATGCAAGTATATGAATCAATTACAGGCACGAATCGTGTACGTATGCAAGTTTAGAAATTGAAAGCGAAATATCAATGTAAATCAATTTGAAATTGGATAATAATATGTGTGTCGTGAACTTTGGATAGCTTAATGATTTCGGCTTTGGTATTTTTGAAATGAGGCTCGGAGGAAATTCATTTCCAAGCCGGCTGGGTCCAAGGGACTTGGCTGCAATGAAATTTAATGACTTGTGGTACAACGAGACCCGGCTCGTCGACCATTTCATCAAGATTGTTCAGCTATTGTTTGCAAAGTTGCAAATGACATCAATCAACATTAACATCATACAAGATTTTCCGAGTATGCAATTTTCATGCCGGCATACGAGCACCCTCTTCTCTATCCTCAATTCTTCGCTAGGCGTAAGGGCTAATAGGGTTCCAACATATATATTAAATCGAGCATTGAATATAACAATTGATGAGCGTTGCAGTAGAGTGTACATTTTCTAGGCGATAAAAAGGATTCATTTTGATCATGATCAAATTTAAACACGGACACAATAATTTTGTTTCTCTGCCTAGAAGTGAGCACCTAAAACAGTGAGCACCTTATTTACGCGTGTTACAGTATTTCAATATATCAAAATAATTATTATAATTCTTCCGATAGTGCCTGACAATTTTTTCTTTTATACCTCCTTTTTGGGAGAATGCATAAGCTCAGCATTCAATAACGTCCTATTTTGTTGAGCCAAGGATGATGGAGGACATCATTAGATCACTGTTCTTGGCCCATCCACTTCATTATGATACGTCACTCGAGGAAGTAATGCTTTAGCACACAATAGTGCCTGCAGTGGAACTCGACCGATTCATGGTGTGGAAATAGTTAAAGCCTACGGGACGGGATGGCATTCCCACTGAAGTATTAGAACTGATCGTTAGCCTGTTTTCTTACTTTGCATTTTAAACGCCAGCGTGGAGGAGGATGTTTCTCCAATACGTAGAAAACAGGCAGAGTTAGTGTTTATTAACATAGGGAAGGAAGACGCTGAGCTAAAATTCGCATGTCGTCCGCTCTGAGCGGTAGATGTAGCTGGAATGGTGTTGGAGAGGTCTACCAAGAGAAAACTCGCCTTCGCAATCCGAGCCTTTGATGAATTCCAATATGGATGGATTGGATGCATCGCTACCATGGATATTGTGAGCGCGGTTCGGAAAGCCGTAGCTCAGCACTCTCAAAGCGAATTGTGCTGGGGGTGACATTGGTGAGGAGTATTTTCAACTCTGCAAACGGACGTCATTGTGACGTTGAACATGTCTTAAGAATACCTGAATATCTGAAGAGACAGCTAGTTATTGCATGACACATAAGGAGAGTGAAGAATGATGCACCTAACATCAGGGATCGCACAAGGCGGGTCAAAATCTGGGTCCTGACTTATGAAACGCCTCCTCTAACGAGTTGTTGAGGCATCGACAGTCGGAAAGGGCACAACTGATTGGTTACCAAGACAACTTCGACCGCAGGTCAGTCGAATAGATGCAACTTACACTGAGTGCCGAAAGTCGAAGTGCTAATTTTGACGAAAAACGAGTCCCTAGAGTTTCGGTGTAGAACAGGAGCGCCCTTTCTCGGGATCAGGAACCCAGTGAAGAATTTGGACTTGATATTGGATAATCTTTGGAAAATTTACGGTGGCGACAGACAAGGCTGCAGTGTGGGTACCATTACTCACCTGACCATTTTACAAAGCCTGTTAATAAACACTAGAATCCATACTTTTGCGCCTTTTGGAAGTTTATGTTGACGTCCTTCGGAAACCAATGGACTGGAAAAATTTAAGTGGCCACAGAGGCGTGAATTCTGACAAAGCCCTTAAACATATGGCATCGTCTCATATACAGCGGCGCTGCTTATCGCCGAAGTTTCATCTATCATCCTCCTAGCAAGAACAAGTCAAAGAATTTATCTTAGGAGTGATGAACAGGAGATTGAGGCTACCTCACGTGTTGAAAGGGAATGGACACTCGTCTTGAATGAATAACTGGAACGTGAGACACAGTGTACGTCGACGCCAAGTCCCATCGGCAATGTGAGGATATGGCTTAGTCGAAGAAACGTTAAGAATAACAATCACTTGGCTCAGTTCCTAACTTGTCATAGATATTTCCTGTCTTACCTGCATATGATGAAAAAGTCACGGTCCTTCCACCGCTTGTTCTGTTTAAGGCGCTTGTATGACTCTTACTAATCACTTCGTGAGTTTAGACATTGGGCAAAAGGGTGCTCTTTCCTGTGCAAGGCAGTTGAACCTCACAGTCCCCTTAAACATGAACTTAAACTTAAACTTGTGTTTTGTCAACTACTGTCCTCCATAACCTCGTGATAAGGAGCCAGTTTACATTGAAGTTAATTTTTAAACTAAAAGGTCTTCTGTTTTAATCACGAAATTCAAATTGATGGAATAATATTTTTTGCATAAAAAAAACCCTCCAATTTTCAGACGCTGGCTATGAAAAAAATGTGAAAATTTGCGACGCTCAAATAATTTTCACTTTCTCTCCGAATTGATTTCCAGATTTCAAGTTCATATTTTGATATTTGACTGGCTAGCAGCAAAAAATCGAGGAATGATGCGTTGTTTCACTTTATTTTGGATGAATTTGGTGTTGAGTTTGTTTGGGTTAAGGATTCGAAAATTCTCAGAGAGAGTTTGTATTAAAATTCAGGAAAAGTGGTTAAAATAAGGAAGGTACAAAGAAAGTTTCTTGTAGGCACAAGTAAATACTTTATTCAGTGATAATTCGTGGTCAATATTCTGAAACGTAAACTAATGATGTTCAGTGATGTGTTCACTGAACGTGGAAAACAACGAACATATTGTGTAGACAACCTTCATCGTCTTCTATCTTCTACAAGATATCGTCGCCCTATTTAGTTTGTATTTGCCAATACAACAGCAACTGTGATTGATTAATTTAAAACTGAAGTAGCATTTCTAGTTCCTACCGAGATTATAGCAAGTTATAAGGGAGTGCATGTATATCCAACATTAATATTCTGCATAATTGACGGGAAAATTTTTAATGCAGTACAAGGGTGGTCTGACAAGTTTCCAACCACAACACAAAGATGGCACTCGTCAATTTAAGTTAGGCAATGTAGTTGTGCATCTTTCATGAGTTACTCTCCAAAGTTTCAGCCATTCTGGACGAGCAGTTTTAGTTGGTAGTCGTTCGAGTGAGTCGATGTGAGTATTTTTGGTAAGAAATGGAAAAACTTGAGTATAGAGCTGTTATTGAATATTTGTTTTTTTGATAGGCAATACGCCCACGCAAATCAAAGATAAGTTGGATTCTGTATACGGGCTCTCTGCACCATCATTTACCGCAGTGAAATTTCCGACAGCTGAATTCAAACGTGGCCGTGAGAGCTTGGGAGATGATGACCGTTCGTGACGTTTAAAAACCGCCACTACCGACGATAACATTGCTTAAGTGGTGTTAGACGATCGCCAAATAAGCGTGAAAGAGAGATTTTTTACATTTTAAATCAACATTTAGACATGAGAAAGCTTTGCGTCTCGTGAGTGCCGCGTTTGTTCACGTCAGACCAAAAACGTGTTCTAATGAACATTTCCAAGGTTCTATTCACGCACTTTAGGAACATTAAACCCGAGTTTTTGCACAGATTAATTACTGTAGATGAATCTTGGGTACACCATTATGCCCTCGAAACAAAAATACAGTCAAAACAATGGACTGGAAAGGAGGAACCACCTCCAAAAAAGCAAAAACTCTTTTTTTTCGGCTGGCGAAAATCCACCGAATTCCGGTTTGAACTGCTTGACTATTCGCCTTACTCACCAGATCCAGCCACAAATGAGTTCTTTTTGTGCCTTCATATTAAAGCTGCTCTCGTAGGATATACGTTTTCGTCAAATGAGGAGACAATCACCTTTCAACAATTATTTTGCAGAGAAAAACGCCGAGTACTATTTGGAACGGGCAAAGAGATGGGATCATCGATGGGAGAACTCATCGCCAAGAAACAAAAAAAAAACGATTGAGAAAAAATATGTCTTTTATCATTGTTAGTTCGGAAACTTTTCAGACCACCCTCGTATCTCCATGCCTACCACACAGACTTGCTATTTCTGTGATGGTGAGATGGATAATGATGAGCTTGTTGCAAAAACTTCTAAAAGTCAATTTTATTCTTCGCCCTGTCACCTCTGACACTTGAAAAGTGACTGGAAAATGACATTTTTCCACAAAAAGTTACGAGCGAATCGGATTTTTTAGTAGATATGGCAAAACATCAAACGTGAAATACACATGATGGAAATACAGCCCATGAAAGTTTCCGTTTGAGTTTGAGTACTACTTCAAAAACAACGCGCTTCAAAATGAGAAATGAGAGCTTCAAAAACCTTTGCAACTAGAATATTACTATGATGCAATTCAGATGGTTTTGAGAAAAACCAGAAGAAAGCGACACTAGTGAAAGTTCCAAAAGCAATAACAGTAATTCTGATGGTAATTCAGAAGGGTTTGGTATATATTATAATTTATCTTAATTACCCTAATTCTGCTTATGTATGTCTTTTTTCTTTCTTTTTAATTTCATATGTATTATTTTTGAGTGAATACTTTAAATTTTAAAAATAAATAAACGTATAATATTTAAAGCCTTCAGAGCAATTTTTTTTGTGGTTTATTACAGAACAAAACACGAAATCGAGGAAAAAATTTGCATCCCGCTTGATGCAAAATAATATCAAAATGTGCGCTGCTATTCTCTATTTAGTATTCTCAAGAAGGTGGCCCACCCGTACCGATGGGGGCTCATAAGTTGCACCTGGCCCCTGAATATGATGCCAGTGTTGGGATTTGCCGAATGAGTTGGAAGAATACTCCATAGAGTAATCTTTCGCTAGCTGAGCCACTATGCTTTGAAGTAAGATCCTAGTTATAGTGTTTTCATAAAGCGTCAAGGACCTGCGTATGCGCCAACGACTGTCAGGATCTCTGGAATCGTAAATTGAACCCAGCAAAGTTTCTTTCAACAAGATCCGCCCACCATGCAGGTGAATTCAAATTGACAAATGGAAAGGTGTGGTATAAAGTATAGTGGGGTCAGTTCTATAACATCCTTTGCTCTCTTCGTTCTCTCCGAATAAAGATGTGGTTGATTTCTCCCGAGTTGCTAACTGACGAGAACATAAGAACATAGACTGAAAAAATGTGCCAAAGAGGTCGAGTTTGGGTTCTCAGTGTGGCTGGGAAGGTGTTTGGAAGATATTTTAACGGCCTTCTGATGCTGAGAGTTCCTCATAACCTTAAACGCAGTTCGTTTCAGCAACATCAAACTTTGAATAATCATCGGCGAACGTCTGAATCTGCAAATTTCAGTAAATGTTGTACTACTATTGTCTGCTTATATTGAAATCCTATTATTTTTCTTTACGGTAAAGCCAAGATGGCAATAATAGGATGAGTTTTCAACAAAAGAGAAGGAAATAAAATTCCAAATGGTGGTAGTATTCACAAAAGATAATCTCATCTCATCTCTGATAGGAACTAAATCATTTTTAAAGGATCGGTTCAACTAAAGTATTTGAAACAATTTTTTTGTTATCTTCTTCTCTATCACCAAAAGAAGCAAATTTTCTTCATTTATTATCGCAGAGTATCTTATTTCTGACATCACCTTCGGAAGAGTGCCTTTTGATAAAATGTAGTCCTGTGCAGCGCAAGTACTGTTTGATACTTTTTGTTTATTATTTGGCAAGTCCTTAAAAGAATCAAGGTGCCTAAACGAGGAATTTTAAAATGTGCCGGAAGTTAAGCGATTAACGATTGTGAAATTGAATGAGAAACTTCATTTTTGACCTTAATATTTCACTCGTAGACATATTTGCTGTTAGAAAAAACAAAAAGCACTTATAAATTTTCGCAATAGTAGTTCTCTGTGTTGGTCACGAAAACAAAAGCCCGCCAACGTTTCCAATTCCAAATGATGTATTGATCTATAACCTTGTCCATCATAAAACGACAAGTAGCAAAATCAATAAAGATGTTGAATTAAATTTGAAATTTATTATTGCAACCTTGCCGAGGAATTAAAAATCAAAAGTTTACTTAAATAAATAAAATAGCTTCAATTTAAAGCACGTAGCGTCAATGCAGCGAGATCAATATCGTAACCTTGTTGACTTACCATTACTGTCAGTATTCAATCAAAAGACGCTTCAATCAGATTCGATGATGGCGCTATATGGTTGCCTCTTCTGCAAATTAAGTCCAATTACGCTGTCCTTCCTGGGTCAAAGTTGTGTAAGCAATCCCACTTAGAGATTAGTAGCGTTTTTCGAAAGGTTTTAGGCAGTTTGGGAGTCGCCAACCTGTTGGCTGCTCCTTTGTTGTTTTCGGTATGGTGAAGAACTAGTTTACCATTTTGTCAGAATCTAAACATTGAGCTCATCTTCAGTGAGTTATTTCTTGCCACTCCTCATAGCTCTGCCCGCGTTTCCTCGTTTACGCTAACCGTGGAGGCTTAAAACGCTATCGAGCCACCTTCTAAATCTTCAGATCGGATGTTAATATTAGTCTTATGTTAATAATAATATCTGAATCTTCAGATCATATATTGCCTGTGGTCATACCAGATTAACTCTTCAAGTTTTCATTCAAATTTTAAGGGGGTCCGCCAAACAGCCGCAGCAATCCCGCTTTGTATTGGCTTTTTGCCGAGAGAGGTCATAAAATGTGAAACATTGGAAACGATCAATCATAACGTGATCACGAACACACTATTTGCAATCGCGATAAAATGTATTGTGCATTGTATGCTTTTGTTCAATACATGCTGGCATAAAAGATCTGGATTCACGTCGGAAGGCCAAGATAAGATCGGCTAATCTATTAATTTTTATTGATTGCATTTCTTGCCGTCTCACATGAATGTTTTGCGCGTTTCATTTGAGAGAAAAGTGCAAGTTTGAGTGTTAACCCTATGGAAGGTTGAAAGGTTATTTAAACTTTTTTTCTGGCACTAATTTTTGTGCTCTTTAAAACTTTCTCACCCAAAAAATTACAATTTTCGCCCATGCAGGGTAAATAAAATACGTAGTGTTACATTATGACAGAAAAACTTAGATAATTTCCAGCCACATATTAAGTCTGTGGAATTTAGAAGGTGATCGCAAGAGGAGACAGCAAGTAGATATTTCCGTGTGACAATGCGCGATAGGCACCCCAGTTCATCGCTATTGCGGAAAATATGGAAGAAAATTGGGCCACCATCGGATCCACTTCAGCCATAACGTCAGCAAACAAAAGACATACATCGACTTTAATCAGGTGGAAATGGTTGATGTCAGTTACGACTCATCATTCGTTACACAATAATACATCTTCTTATACTTTTTCTGTCTGTTTCTAATCGAAGGCTACCGGGGGTGTTCTCACTATTTGTCCTTACGTTTAAGCAAGCGCATATCCAACAGAAGTATTTCTTCATTTTAAATTGCTTATACCACGCACATATTTTCCAGCTTGCTAAAATATTATATTTCAACTTTTTTGCCTGTTTAGAATCTGCGGAGATTTTTTGTTCTGATTTGATTAGGTCTTATCATCTTTATCTAAAGGAATAACTAATCGTGGAAGCCGCTACCAGCTTTTAGGAGTTAGATTTTGCATTAATTTCAATTCTTTCGCTGCGTAGGAATCCGTTTGTACAGGTAAGAAAGAATTTGATTGCTTATTCCTTCTATACTCATATTTACTTTTCAGTGATATTCGTAGATCGTTTCTTAAACGCTTGAATTGTATGTTCTTATAGTTGTCGTTTTTCTGCACTATTTTCTTTTTGAATGGTTTGTTTTCTAGTATACTGATATCATCACCTAAGCAGAAAAATACAAGAACACTTCAAACATACTCCCGTTTTAACGGGATTTAACCAAAATAAGTAAAATTCGATTTGGATTGGTAGACTGTATCTCATTGCTGCTTAAAAAAAGAATGACCCTCCCATAACTTTTTGCGTAAAAATAAAATTCAGATAAAATTCTACAGATACTAGGTAGGACCATGAAACACTTCAATGACAGATTCTCTTTTGTACCACAGTCCCATGGAAATGTAGGGTACATCTCTTCGGCAATATTGGCCAAGCAAGCTTATTAAGTTGGGGATCAAATTTTTGAACTTTATCATTTCATATGACTCTCATATGAGTGTGAAACTTACATAGGAGCACGCGATAACATTATACCTGGAAGTGCCCCAGATCTTAGTGCCCTAGATCTTAGTGCCCCATCAAATATTAGTTTATATAATAAAATCACAATAAATCACATCCCATAACTTAATTATGCAAATCTAGCCTTGTTAATCTAGCTACGAAGCGAAGGTTTATATGTTTGAAGTTTTGTGTTAACAAAGTGAAAAACGTCATGCCGTGAAGTGATGAAGAGCTCACAAAGAAAAAGAGATCCCGTAGATATTCAGAAGAATGTGTAGCAAGGACATTTGAATACAATAACATTTCATCAGTAGAATGGAGTGAAACAAAACCAGTGACGATACTTTACTTGCGTAGGGATGCCACTATTCGTCAACAAAAAATCCATCGAATCGAATCGAAATTGAATCGAACCGGTGCCGAAATTTTAAATATGAGACAAGGAGAGAAAACGCACGGATGTCTATTGCCCTTAAAAACTGCAAACGCCATACGGCAGATGGTAATTTGATGCATTAACTTGAAAGCTGGAACGATTTCCGGATGAAAACTGAAAAATTAACAAAGATTTTAGTCAATCGTCCGTTGAACGTTACGATGGTGAATACCTTTATATTGTAAGACGGAGTCCACCGACAATGTAGAGCGCGCAGAACTTTCAAAATTTCATTCTGAAAGTACCGAATAATTCTGCGGTATAGATCCGTGCCTGACAATGGAAATGTCTATATTCTTCCTTCAAATCATTCCCCCTAGCCCTTCAAAAAGAGTTATCTTCCGACTTTCGAATAAAGTATTGGGGCATTTATCGTGAAAGATCATGGGCAAGCAATGAAAATTCGTCGACTACACAACTGAAAAGAAAGCATATCGAACGAAATGTTAAACGTGAGGCTCTGCGATTCAGCTAACAACCTATTTATTGATTTTCACTACACAAAGTGAATGACTGAAAAGTAACATTGAATTTGTGTTTATTGCAAGCTTCCTCCTTCATGCAGAGTCCTGTTTAGACCAGAAAAATGAAGAGATGTGCATCAAATATGGTATTTTATTGGCAAAGTGATAATTTGGGAGTTACTAGAAAAGATTGCAAAATTTTCCTCTCAGAAAATCTTTCAGTGCTACCGAGTTCAGTAGGCAGCCCAATTGGCTCTGGTTTCAGTTCTGGAAAATTCTGAACAACCTTTAAACTAAATATAACTTGAAAAATGTACAATTTCTGCGTTAATCGATAGTGGAATCCTTTAAACAAATAACACTATCTCAAGATCTAATTACTTCTCTAGAAAATAAATGAAATTCTCTTATCTGTCAGTGAACATGGGTTAACAATATCTACAAATCCATAATCCTACCTATGCGCATTTTCACCTGTGTTTTCCGAGCAGCACATATGAAACGTCTTCCCGTAAATCTTCCGTTTGCCATTCAGATGCAATAGCAATGATTGGCGGCTGCTGGTCTGGCAACAAGTTGCTGATTACCAGTCGTTGGCCTAACCTCCTGCCATACTTCTCCGCGATAATGGTAATAGGATATGATGTTTCAGTCGAGCCTTTCCAGTGTTTCCTGCTATCTGACAACAACAATTCGATAAATCAGATCATCTCTGGAAAATATGAAAAGCGAAGAAGCCAACAGCTGGTGTGCTGTGCAGCGCGAGTGTGAATGCCTCATACGCTGGATTGTTTTCCAGCAGCGATACTTATCACAAAGGCTCCGTGCTCAAATGAGTGCATGGCGCATTTCGACGTCGTTATCGGTCGGTAATATCTAGGATAATGCGCTGCATCTATGCTTCGCTTCATTAGAAAAATTACAATAATTTGAGCCTCGATCCATGATCGGGATGCTAGTTGTACGAGAGAGAGAAGAAAAAACCATCTAACGGTGAAATTAAAGATGGTAATCTCATTTGACATGAACATCAACGTGTGCGCTGAAGATGCCTCGCGGTGCTTCTTTGCTGCTGCGGAGTGGAAGCATTTATGTGGCGCAAAGATGCGAGTGGACTAAGAATGAGTGTGATGTCATGCATAAGGAGGTGCTTCGATTTCACGGATTTGAATAGTTTCACGCCAATTTTCGGGAAGTGGGTCGAAGTGGCAATAAAATAATTGTTATTTCCTCGTGTTTCCATTCGAATTATGTTATTTGTGTGAAGTTTCACATGTGGGTTCGCATATCGCAAGAGAATATGTGTTACAACTCGTAAGAATTTGTGGGCAACTTCTGCAATTCTTGGATACCCTGATAAATCAATCAATTGCGCAAGTGATCTGCTTTCAATCAGGAACAGGTCGAAGAAATCTTAGGCTACAAAGCAACGCCATCACACTCTTGTACTTTCTATTTTGGTGTATTCCGTTCCATCTCGAGCTCCAATCTCCATTGGAAGACGACAAATGTATCGCTCGGACATAAAACCTTTTTCGATTCCACCGTAGCCAAACGTATGTGACAGAGGTTACGGACAATTATGAATGGATACTTAGTACTGGAGAATTTGTTAGATCGGATTTGGTTTGATTGCCGATATCAAAACATTTGAATGGAAGAACTGGAGGACCCATGCATACTCATAACAAGATACTCCGGCGTTCGCATGCACGAATTGTGTGAGTGAATGCTCTAATTGATATTATGCTCGAGGAAGATACAAGTTTCCAATTAAGTGGTGGAAAAAGGTTCGAGCTGATGGAGGTGAAGATGTGAGTGAGTGGCATAAAAACTTTACACATGATTGCTATTTCTGTTTTGTATTTAATTAATTAATGCATATACATATACTTAAGAGTTTGTGATTGATTCGGATGTAGTTCATTGACTCGTCTTAGTTCGAAAGGAGGAAGCTTAACACAGTCTTAAGGTTGGGTGTGTTTGCCTGAAGATTTCCAAGAACGTTTGATACCGCCGAATCTTCTTGTTTGGTTGATGATTGAAGGGAACTTAATCCGGCTTTAAGGTGTTAGACGTGGTGTCAATGTGATGGCAGCAGTGATGATTCGAAATACTTTAAACAACGACAGAGAAAGGTTTTGGAAGTGTTCATCGCTAATGAAATGGGATTAGGGTTGATTAAACCTTTTATTTTACTCATCAGTTTAATAGCGGAAAAGTACGGCGATTGCTCACAGGTTCTGTCTTGATTTTAAGATAAATCATTCCGTGAAATCAGCTATGGTGCTATGGTGATTTTTAATGGTCACCATTTAACAGCACTCACAACTCTTCTCTTTAATTCAAGAAGGTATTTATAGGAAAACACATCTTCCAGTCTATAGTCATATCTTTCCTTGAAGTACAATGTCCTCCGAAGTAAAATACCTTCAGGCATAAAACGATTATAGATTTGAAAATATCAGAAAAAAAGTTATTATTTTTCATATATTTATTCCACAAATGGGTTAATACTGTTATCCAAAATGTCGAATTCCATAAGATTTAACCCATAAAGATGGGACGATGTTGGAATAAGGTGTGTATTGGGAATTCCTTTTTGTTTTTTGAAAGACTCAACTGTGCCATAAACCATGGGTTAAACATTGCTAAAATCGTTACGGCACTTTCTCTTGATGATACGGATTCTAGTGGTCCCATTTGCACTACTCTGTCCTATAAATTCAATGAAATTGAGCAAGGACGTTCCTACTACTACTGCATTGTTCAATTCGGGTCAAAAAACTATAGTTACCATGGTTTTGACCTCATCAACGTAATTTTTGAAAATGTACGGGCCAATTAGTCCGCTACCCCAAATTTCCGCACTAACTTTTTGTGGAATCCTTCCCAGCTGATAAATCACATGTGAGATGGCGTCATTGCATCTACGGTAACTGTGCTTGTTAACACAACCATTTTGGTCTAAATTAGGGTCTTCTTCCAAAAGCTTCAAAGCCAGGTGAATTAACAAAGGGCGTTGTCTCTGGTTATTCACGTTTAGCTCGTGAATCAGTTGATGCAAAATGCCTCTCGTTTTTCTGTACACTTTCACGGATAGTGACACTGTTCTCTGCAAACTTGGTATTTCTTTGACGTTTCGCTCTAGGCCACCAAGCTCTGAAAAGTTGACTTTGGGTCGAAGATGGGTGGTCGATGGAAAGCTTTTCCTTCGCCCCAATGCAGGGTCAAAAGATACACTGCTATTTTCAGAGGAGTAGACTCCACCTTTGGAGAAAAGGAGTTAAAATGGGATATTAAAGATCAATGTCCCGGCATAATTTGAGGTCTAACGTTCACAACATTTGCACTAAAGAACGCCAATTTTGATAATAAGACTTTACCGATTAAATGCTCCTCGGTGGTACTTGCCATGGTGATTTGGCATCAGTGACTGAGTAATAAACAACACATAAGACAGGGGCCACTACAACATGATGGCTGCTACAGGCTGCTGAAATCCACCAATTCCAATTGATAAACATGTTGTATAAGCATTTTTTACAGACTGAAGACTGGTATGTGTTTTCATCAGAATATGTTGTTCTTAGGTTAGTAGTTACTTAGTATAAGCAGTCGTTAATTTTAGCAAGAGTAAATTAACGCTGTGTTTGTGATATGTTCCAAAAGGAGAAATCAGAATTTCTCAGTGTGAACCAGTTAATTGCTCAGTCTAGAGAAACATCTTATTTAGGATACTGCTTCCAGAAACTATTAAAAAATTGGAATCAATCAACAACTTTTTGAATTAAAAAAAAAAACTTCTATGGTCATAATTGCAAAAGATAACATACGATCTCCACATTTGCCTTTCCTTTCTTTATTTCCTGGAAAGGCTTGTATTCCGAAGTGTTAGTCAAGTTGGCTTATAACTTTGGTAACAGTGCAAATGAATTCTTCAAAGTGAAAATCGTTGGATATTTTGGAAGAGGAAGTTATAACAAACTGTGCAAGGTGTTATAGGACATTTCAAAAGGAACACAGAATACTCCCCGGAGCAAGAAGTGATCTACTCTAGTTTTGTTAGAAAATTCCAATATAAAATCAGAGGTCATCGCTGGACAAGTGAACATTTCTAGAAGAAAATTCATTATTCAACTCCGGAGCCCTACCTAAAGCAGGCTATAGATCACAACAAGAAGATACGCGTTTGTGGCAGAAACAACCAAGTGAAAACGGTTAGCGTTCACAAAAGGATACGTTTATATGGGTATGTAGATCTGGCGTCAAGCTGTTTTCTCTGGTGAGGTGAAAAATAATTTTATTGATAACAATGAGATGAAATTGGTGTGGAGAAAGAAAAAAGAGGGTTATAAGCCAAAAGACTTATGCTTTACAGTAAGGCCACGACCTGCACGGTGGGGTTGCAAGTCAGCAGCTGGAGTAGGACTTTGACAGTTTCTTAAAACTTCAATGAACCAATAATAGTTTAATATATAAAAGTCACGGTAGTACGCTGAAAAAATTAACCTTAGCGACACGAATAACTTCCAGCAGGATAATGTTCAAAAGCACATAGCCAACTGCATGCGAATGTGGATTGTTCATAATGTGCTTTATATGCTGGACAACTATCTTCAATCATCTGACCCTTACGAAAAAAAGGAAGATCAAGCAACAAAGAAATCATTCAAAATACGATTCGGAGGAAATAACTCGCTGGGAATAAACTAAGCCATCAACAGATTTTATTAAAAATTTAGTTTCGGCAATGCCAAGGCGTCTTGAAGGAGTATAAAAGAAAAAAGGATTCCCTACAAAATATTCAAAATGATTTTTTCTTATTATATAGATCGATATTATACATGTATCGTACGTTAATTTTTGAAATTATTTAATACCGTTTTAACACGTTCCCTGTCCACTGAATCACATGAGGCTCAGGAAACGTGCATGTGAATTGCGCAACTACGTTCATGAGCCATATGTGGTTCAGCGGATACCTAAAGCTTGTATTAAGAATTACTTCGGGAAACGTGGCCGGACGCGACTGTTTTTCTATGGGACGTATCAGGCCGATCATATAGTAGAGAAAAACACTGGGACGTACGAGAATTTTCAAACAAGACACACAAAAGGTTTTTTTTTGCATGGCGAGCACTCAGTATCCACTTTTCTTACTTTCTTGCCCGCTAATTTGAAGTTGATACCATCTTTTCGCAATTTTTCATAACATCCGCTGCACATTTTTTGAATAATTTCTCTGAACTTGTAGATGGTCTCAAAAGAATTCCTGACATATTCGCGCTAGTGGCTCCATCTGATTCATATAAAAAAGGTTTGATAATTCCTTCCTGTGCTTGTAATATGGTTTTCTTAGTTTCTGTTGGATGCAGCTTTTGATATAACAGCGTTGCATTCGTGACTGATGCACAAATCAAAATATTCAGAGCTTCTTTTTTATACCAAGTCAGCGACTTCCTTTTAGGGTCATAGTAACTTGAAAGTTGATCAGACACATCTATACCTTTCTTTCGAGCGTTATAATCCAGCACTGCTTTCGGTTTTAGTTTAGGCATGTAGCCTGCAGACATTTCTATTGTAGCGTCATGGCAAGTAGAAATCATTGCGACGTCCCGTTTATCCTTCCACTTCATAACAGTTATGCGGTCTTTCTGACGAGCAACTTATTTTCCTCTGTTTGGTCCTAACTTTTTAATTTTTATTGCCCATGGTAGATCAACTTTACATCCGTAAAGTGCCACATAAATCAGTCTTCCGCTCCAATAAATATTTTGCTGATCGTACACTGTTGTAAAAGTTATCGCACACAATAATTCTTCCAGCGTCTAGTAAACCATCGCACAGCTGAACTACGACACTACCTGGCTTATCCAGATTAGCAATTTCTGGGTCGCGCCCTATGTAAATAACATAGTTCCAAACGTACCCTCCTTCCGTGCACAGTTTATTTATTTTCAAGCCATATTTGTGGGCTTTCGATGGGTTGTATCGGCGAAAAGATTTTTTCCCCCTGAATGGCATCATGAAGTCATCAATTACAACGCATTCTTCAGGTGTCAACAAGTTTTTCCAATTTTTACGACCGGGTCCAAAAGAGGCTTTATTTGTATAAACGCTAGAGGGGGTTACACAAGGGGTCTTTACACCCCTTACACTTAGGTGGTCTCTAGGAGCTTCATTGTCGACAAAGTGCCAACAACGTAGAATTGATGAGAAGCGATTATACGACATATTCACAGTATGGAATATTGGATGGAAATAAATTTCATCCAGTTTCTAATGCGATTCTAAAGTGGGAAATGTTAGGTAATAAATTTTTGCATTTCCTCTCGCGTAACATCTGCCCACCGATTCATTCGGCTATGGGTTGGCACGTTTGGCATACGTTTTATTTGGGATGCATACAAATTCGTTTGAGTGACCATTAGATCCAAAATTTCATCACCCAATATTTGCCGATAAATGGATGCAATAGATTGATCACCATGGATATGCATAGATGGACCTACGTCGTAAAACTGAAGTGATAAGGGTAGTATTACCTGATCCCATCCATTTTTTTAATCGATTTTATCAATTGCTTGTGGGGTAAGTTGTATGACCGCTCCAGTAGTCCATTTTTGGGATGTAGTTCGCTGCAAACCACTTGGTTCTGGTTGAGAAAGATCTGGAATCACATCTAACGGCTCATCAATGGGCGAGTTTCTGCTGCACTCTCCAAAGGTAGCTTCGGTTGAACTATCTGCATCAGAAACATCATCAGGATCAAAGTCAGGATCATCAAAGTCATCATCACTGAAAATACTCGGCTCTTGGACATCTTCCTCAGAATCACCCGGGTCTAGCACGATTTGCACACCACGTTTATTTTCGTTAGAATCCGATTCTTTATCACTAAATCTGAAGTCACTTTCTTCCAATAAACGTCGCACGTCTTCACTTGTAAGATTTTTTTTTGTAAGATGAGGGCCGTTTGGGAGGCATTAAAAAAAAACAATCAATTCTAGCAACAATCGCGGTTTCATGGAAACTGAGAGTGACCGACAACTGTTTATGTGACAAGGCAATGATCTTACGGCATCTAAACTTGCCAGATCTAAAATATTATTTTCAAATGACAAAAATCAACGAATTTCGTTATAATGATATCAAATGTATTGTATATTATAAAAAATTACAATAAATAAATACCTGAGACACATATGGTTCATGAGCGTGCAGCGACTAAAAAGACTCTGTATGCTTCTAAACCATATGTGGTTCAGGTAAATATATATAAATATAACCTACCTCTATTTTTTTATCAATGTTTTTCTATGCTTGGGGTTCTTATGCAATCAAATGAAACCAATTTTCATCACAAAGTAATTTGATTGTATTACTCGGAATGGTATTGCTTTCCAGCTCAAGAAATTTGTTGAATTAAACAGCTCCCTTTTTTGTTCATATCTGTTTTCATATTATAAAGTCAGAACTTGAGTTCTATTTCGTCAATCAGCATTTACTATTCAAGAGCTCTGCTTTTTTGAAATCTGATTAATACTTCTATAAAAATTTCGTCTATTATTATTTTTTTATCGATTGGAGTTCGTGTATAGTGTCGTTTCAAAAGAACGTTTGAAACTGTTTTGAATACTTTCCTTGCGTTAACTTCAGCATTTATCTAGCGGGTAACATTTCTTTACGAAAAATGGGTAAATGCTGACCCTGGCTTATCAGGCTTCCATTCACTTCCCTTGAATAGATAACTAGCAAAAAATTACCACATTTGGAGAAGAAAAAGTGGTTTTCGATCAGGAGAATACATCTGTCACACTTCGCTACTGTAATGACTAAAATTCATTTTTTTCACTTTAAGTTGGTAGACGATATATTGCATTGTCCAATTTTGTTTGCTCAGTGATTTTTTCCTGTTTTCTAACTTAAAAATTCGGCTTGGAGGACCGAGATTTTCCTCGAAGAAGGAAATAATAGCATACATGAATGCTTAATTTTAAAGAGAAACGCAGAAACTATTATTTAGAAGGTTTAAAATACTTGGATCATCGCAAGGAAAAAATGCATTGACTAAATGAAGAAGACCGTATTGAAAAACAAATCTAAATTTTAAGGAAAACGGCTTTTTTGATTTTTGCTTGAGATAAACTTTGAGTGTGCAATGCCCCAGAGACATTGCTTCAGTGTTTAAGCTTAAGCTAGAAGTCATAGTCAAGAGTTCTCCTTGAAGAGGATTCTTAGCTAACTCTTGTCCATTCTGATGCAATTTCAAACCTTCTTCTCGTCATAGACGCCGAGAATGAGCTCTGATATTTGCTGGCATATAGGTTTCCTCCTTCCTTATTTGCCTTAAGGGGCACCGCAAATGAAATTCATTACAGTTGTGCTGCAAGGATCGGATCCAATGATACCGTCGAAGCTCCTTATCACTTTCTCATTAGTCTAGTTATCTTCATGACCCAGCACACAGTGTAGGGTAACCCTGTTATCCACCCTTAATTTGTTAAGTGTATTCAGTAATATAAAAGCATTCTCGATACTATCTCTGCCGACTTGAACGTTTATTTTATTTTTAAACCTTTCATTTCACTTATTCACAACTAACTGGTTTGTGCTTTGGTTCTCAGTACATTCGTTTCGTCCCTGAGGACAACACCCTCCAAAGATGGTAATTTCATTTGCATGAAAAAAAAGGACGATTTGTTACCCTTTCATAATTTGCATTGGTTAAAATTATATAATTAATATAATTCTTGAAAAAAAAGAATCTGAAAAGAATAACTTGTGGCCATCAATGATTCATACGTGCGTCGATGTTGCTTGATCTCACTTCACATAGGACGGTTGACCGGGTTAGTATTGAGGCTGGAATTCACGTCCCTTTTCACCAGTTGCAACTCTTTGCTACTCTTGTCTATGGCCTCTGCAACTTCTTTATGTTCTAAAAATTTTCCAGTCACATGGAATAAGTCGGAATTTCTTGATTTTATCGTTCTGAATACATATTAATTAGGATGATTTTTTTCGTACTTTTGATCCTTAATTTGATATGGTGAAGTAGTAGTTGAATCTAGCTGAATAATTAGCACGAACATATTTTTTTGTGTATAAATTAACTTGCTAACTTTTGAAGAGTGCAATAGTTATTTAATTTCTAGTTCTCATTTGACAATTTAGTGTTTTATTTGGAGTTTTAATTCCAAGTTTAAAATTGGGTAACTATCAACATTCATATCAATATCACCATAATACCATGGATAGTATGGTATCCATACTATCATACTATCATACTATCATACTATCATACTATCCTACCATACTATCAACATAACATACCATACGCAGATTATAGTCCTAGCGGTCGCAATTGGTCTTTTTCGAAAGAATTTCAACGTGAATCAAAATTATTTAAAATTATTGCTTGAATATTTTGTGGTTTTTGAGGTTGATCTTAGAATAAGGGATTTTAATCTCCAAGGATTGATTTAAACTCATAGATTTTTATTTTATAATAGAAATTGTTATAACAGAAAAATTATAAAAAAATAAAAAAATTTCCTGAAATTCCGGGAAAATTCTTTCCGAAAACGGATGTTGTTACCATATTAAAACTAAAGATATTTCTGGTTTTCGACTTAAAATCTAATGAAATTATTTTTCTATACCATATTCTCAAGACATTGAAAATATTTCACAAATTAAAGCTCATGCTGTTGTACCAGCAACAAAAGGTCGTTTTTCACTTTTTTCAAGATACAATACAGATAAATTTAATGACATTTATCATCCACAAAATTATCGTATTACATTGCTTCATATGTGCGCGATATTATTGTGGGCTAATTTCGCTAATAGCTTACGGTTGTTCGTCCATTCCTTGGATGTTTCGTGACATGATCGAGATAATTATTTAATCGAGTGAAAGTCCATACAAATCGCTGACTGACTTCAATTTAGGTCCACCAAATAAAACAAATCCACGTAGCTAAGACGATATGTATGTGTACATACATGATGCAAAACTGAAGAATGTTAATTATAGTTGAAACAACTAAGGTCACTTTGTTACACAAAACAGATGGTACACGAGTAGCTTAACCCTTACGACCCGCAAACTCATTCATCTTCATTGTTATTTCGGACCAACACTTTGTATTCGGGTATCTGTGTCTGCCGTGGTCTGTTTTTGTTTTTTTTGGACTCATGACAAAGCCCTCGCTGGAGATAAATTGATAGCGTATCCAAAACAAAAGTTTGAAGCAGTCGAAGATTGGTAAGTTTCTAATGGTACGTCGGGGATATGTGCTGAAATTGTTTATTTTCTCAGAAGATATAAGTTTGGTGAAACGGTGTTTGAAGATGTACGATTTGATACAGCTGACACATTAGTTAAAATAATGAACACAGATTACCAGCCAGAAGTGTCGCGAATAAGAAATGAGGTCAGCGTATTGGCGACAACTATCTATCAGTTTCCCGACACTAAGATTTGACTTGATTAATGAATTTGCTAGTTATTCGTGGAATGCCAGCAGTCTTTTTGGAAGTTCACGGTTGTTGATTTCGAAGAAGGAATCTTTCAGAAGCGAACAAAATTTTCCGTAGTTGTAGTAGTTTTTTCACCATAAGTTGGCATAAATCACGTGCTATAATTGCAAACCGACCCTGTCGTTTTTGTTGATGTGATCTTAGTGGTCCGCACGGTGGTATTTTGAGGAACAAATTAATAGTAATTAATAGTCCAAGCCATTCATTATCGAATGCACGATTTCCAAAAAGATTTCTCCACTACCTTATTTATACCATTCATATTTGGGTTTAACGCTTCAATGTGGTCTAAATTAAGGTATGCACGTTTGTGACTTTTTATAAAACTAATATCTTTGTTATCACATTAGGATTATCCATTGCAAAAAATTGCTTCTGGGTATACCGAACTCCTGATTGTTTGTTCATACTTCATATACAATCCATTTGGTCTTAGCTTGAGCTGCTTTTTTATCTAAAGGCAGGGTTCACTTTGTAACGCGGCCATTGTAATTTAGATGCAGTCAGAAAATTAGCTGTGTCATGAAATGGTCCTGTTTTCTTAAGAAATATCAATTTTATCAAGCTCAAGCTTTAGATATGATACTACACGTCCGAAAATTACAATAATGTATAGTCAAAAATGTTTAAATAAAGTTTGAAGACATTCCCAGTGTGGGGTAGTTGGAGCTTTCGACAAAATTGGCAGTTTTCGGCGGGACGCTCTAGTGAGAGCATCGCGAATGCTGCAAGTGTCTTCTTCAATACGTATTGGAGAAATTGCAGCGTCCTTAACTCAGCACCTTTTGGAGGAGCTTAACTGAAAAAGACCGGTACAAAACACTTTAAATCGATTCAAGAGGTCTAGAATGAAGGCACCATGTCACCTGCTATGGTTTCCACATGGGATAAGGAATTGAAAGAAGACCGCGAAGACATGGAGGACAAATCATTCTCATTACTTTCCTTGACATGAAAGGATTCGGCACCTAATGGACCGCTCGTCAATTGTCAGTTTTTCGCTGAATCGGTCCGTTGTTTGACCAATCAAGACCTTGGCGTCAAACCGGAGAAGAAATATGACTGGGTGCTCCACCACAAAAATATGACCTTTCGCATCTGGTTCGCCCTCACTGAAGTTTTTACATGACAATGCAGCCGAAATCACTTGACAGCCCTGACATAGGCTCCAGAGAATTTTTTGTTTAATCTTAATAATGAGGAAAGATCTGAAAGAAAAGCGATTTGACAGCGTTGCGGCGGTCAAAAACTCTTACACGAGGGTTTTAGGCTACATTCTTGCCGAGGTTGTCTAGGAGCTTAACAGCATTAAAAATTCCAGTGAGAGCAGCCTGAGACCAGTCCTGGAACGTTATTTACGCAACCTTTAGGTTTGTCCTGACTCAAAAGGTTTCAATGTCAGATACACATGGATATCATCTGCTTGCGATTAAAGTAAATCGGGTAGAGTTCAACTTTGATTTAGTAACAGAAGGGAAATAAGGTGTTGAAAATTTATCAGGATGATATTTTGTTGAAATTGATCTTTGCTATAATTTAGGAGAGGTGCTCTGTAGAATTTATATTTTTTGAAAACAAATTCATGTATTTTGAATTTTGTCCACGAATGCCAAACTACGTTCGTAGCAATCATAACTAAGACAATCGATTTTGGTTTTTGCACCCTATTACTAAAACTCTAGACCCCCATGTTTAGCATGGATTTGACGAGAACTTGTACTTAAGGCAATCGAAGGACCTCAGGCTTGAGTTAATTAACAAAATACATTATGGTGGAGTTCTTAAACTAGATAAATTGATAGGGCAGCGAAATAACTTAAGAAAAGGATAGATAAACTCAAAAATAGATGAATTGTAGACCGATTAACAAACTCCCTATCATTTACATATAACACTTATGGTAATGTCTATCCTTAGATAAAAGCAAAGTTAAAGAAATTGTGCAAACGGCAATATATATATTATACTTGCTTGGATTTATTTATATTTTAAATTTACTTCGAGCTGTTTTTTGTTTTTTTTTGGTTATTTTATTAAATATTATTTAAATAGATTATTGGAAAAATTCACTTTTACCATCAAAGAACATCAACAAAAATAAAGTTGGCACCAATGCTTTCTGATCATTGATTGAGTTCTACCCAGAAAATTTAGAAGGATATGTGGAAAATATTTTTAAGAATATCCTGGAGTCAACAGGACTTTCGAATCAAAACTATCGTCAAAACTCAGAGTTAACACTAAGTTGTTTATTATAATTCGCCAAGCATGAACTTAGAAACCCTAATAGGATTAAGAAAAGGCAACCACCTTCATGTTCAGCAGGTCCCAGAAGGTATCTGGAGTTTTTATGATTGTAAACGTAGCGGCCTCAATTTTTCTTAATTTTGTCGATAGTTAAACTGAAATAAAAAACCTGACGAGTGTCAAAAATGCAATGATGCGAAAAAAAATTTTGATAAGTTTTAGTCTTATTATTCAAAAAACTATCAAATAACTATTAAAAATGAAAATTTGACGGGACCACGGTGACGGGAACTTCGGATACTCTATGACGAAGAACTTGTCACTAGTTTTTAGAAAATGCATGAAACAGTATTACTTCTCAGTGCAGTTTATTAGACTATACAAACCTAATACGTTATAATTTCAAATTATTGGTGCAATAAAGAAATCGAGCTGAAACACTAGGACCCAAAGCTTGGTAGCTACTGGTCGACAGAGTCGATCGTTAGCGAAAATTGAACTATACGAGCTTGGTAATGGCTTGTATTCCGACCAAAAATTGACCTCAAAAATCATATTAACTTTTTCTCGTTGAGAAGTAAAGACCATTTACGCTCTGAACTTAAGGCCCCCGGTGGCACAAAACTACTACAAAACTAGCCTAACATCTCTCTGATGTATCTAAAACCTTGCGTGGCACTACCAAAAATTCGACTGTCGGCTCTCTTTACTCTTCGGGTGGTGCTTTGGAGTTAAAGAGGTCCTTCTCCCAGTACGCTTGAACGCAAAGGTGAGGGATAGCGAAAAAGCTTGAATCGCTTCCTTTTTTCTTTAGGAAATATACCAAAAACGTCCTTTTTCATGAGAATATAATTACGCTACAGGGTACAGATAATTCGATACGTAGCGGCATTACATTCTCATAAAGGATATTTTTTATCACTTTTTGACAAAAAGGATGAGGGTTTGTAGCCCCCATATAAGAAAAAAAAAACATATTTTTATCATTTTTTTCCAAACGGAATAAGTAAAAATTGGTCCGTACAATAACTAGGAAATATGGCATGTGAAGTAGGACTTCCCGGATGGGAGTTTGCAAGTAGGTTTGTACAGGTTTGTATTAAGTACGCAAAAGTTGTCATACCGCCGAAATACTTTTTCTCGGCTCGTATTGTGCCCATTTTTCATTCGCATCAATTGAAATCAATATCATATAGATATGATATAGAGATGATTTCAGAAGCTCATAATAAAAAATATCGACTTGGTCTTTCGATTTGGTATCTACACAATATTGCTGTGTTTTTATAGAAAATAACCCTCGCAGCGCGGATAATCAGCCTAGGTGAAGACGGAGAAGCATGTTCGGGCAGTTTCCAAGATTTTCTTTTGGAGTAGCTATAAGGAGTCTATTTTCTATAAAAACCTTTCGATTATACTATTACAAAAATATGCTTCACATTTTTCGGCTGTAAATTATCAGGAACCCAAATCCTTTGATTTTCCTTGCTTTATAAATGGCTTGTAATGTACATCTTAGTACTGGAGTAGGCTCTTCTGATTTTGACACGAATCATCATCGAGGGATGCCTCTGATGAAACGTTTTCGAAGGATTTTGGCATTCCTTCACGTTGACAATCGTCAACGTCAAAATCATCATTGTCTTTGATCAATGCAGCCAAAAACGGGACGTTGTTTCACTAAGAGTAGCTCCTTCTCAATCTTTTTGGGGTCCATTTCCTTGAAATCTAATTAGAAAAGGAACACTTCCTGCTAATGGCAATTATTTACGAAATTTGGCATATTCAAACGGCCAATAGTATATCGTTAATCCAGGACTGTCTGTTGGTACCTAATGTTGGGCCCTGATGCAAGAACATCATAATTCAATTTCTTTCCAAACGTTGACATAGGCTTGAAAAATCTCGATGTGACCATGATGAAACGGACAAACAAAAGATAAAGAGGTTGTAAAAAATACTTTTGTTTGTTTGCTGAAACTTTGAATTATCGGTGTCCTCTATTTCGTAAATTGTTGCTGAAAAATGTCGTCATATTAATATAATTACATCCTATTGATTGACCCAAGAAATTGATGAACATTGTTCAAAAAATGTTATATTTTCTATCAGACGTCAACTCCATTCATTTTTCGTTTCGTCTTTTTTTTGTGAAGGAAAAGTTCTGATTATGACACTGCGCGGGTGAGTGCCACGACTAGCGCGTTGGAAGTCCAAACGAATGGTTCAATTTTTGTCTACTCTATCCAATAATTGGGGCTTTTTATCGCTCATAACGCGGCAAATGTTGCCTTTCTAGTGGTCAAGCATCTTGGACTTGTTAGCGTGGATGAAGTGAAATCTACAAGAAATAGTCTAGCGGTGTTAAATCACAAGATCTTGAAGGACAGTTTACAGGTCCAAAAAGAGAAATTATGCATTCGCCAAATACTTCTTTCAATATATCTGTGGTTACACGAGTTGCATGGCATTTCGCGCCATCCTGTTGAAATCAGATGTCTCCTGTGTTGGGGCGAGTCAATTCCGAAACAAGAAAGTCATTGATCATGCCTTTATAGCGGTCACCATTGACTTTAGTGTTATTTCCAGCAGTATTTGTGAAGAAATATGGGTCAATGATTCCACAAGTTCATAAAGCACACTAAACAGTGACATTCTCCGGATGTAACGGTGTTTGAATAACCACCTATCGTTATTTATCACTCATAATGCGGAGGGCCTGTGCGGAGAGTGAAAATGAGCCTGATCGTTAAACAACATTTTCTCATGAAACTCGATATCTGCAGCAACTTGTTCTTGGCCTCATACACCGAATCTATGCCATTCCCGACGATCGATGGGCTTCAATTCTTGCAAACCGAGATCTTTGCATAAAATCTTCCATAATGAGGGTGGGCACAGGCTGAATTGTTTAGCGAGATGCCGAATAGACTCACTTGGACTCACGCTGTACAGCTGCTATGGTTTCTTCGTTACGCCCTATACGACGTTTTGACGTGTTGTGAAAACGATCTATGGTTTATCGAAATAAATGTTCTGATGGAAGCTTATGTTGGTCACGAAATTAACGGAGTTTCTTGTACAGAACCATTTTTATCGACATAAGGCGTTAACCTATTTAAGATAAAAGGGCAGACTAACTTTACTATAAAAAAAAAAAAGAAAATATTGAAGAAACGCTTTTGTTTCGGAGTTTCATTTTGTCTTTTATTCAAAATTGGTTACGTCAGATTGCTTTATTATTTTATTTCATTTATGTTTCGTTGGTTAACGATTCGATTCACGTTTCAATTATTAGTATGTTTTCAATGATATCGTTAGTTATTAACTTTTGTAATTTAGTACAAGGTTCATTTATTTCTTAGATTTCCATCAATTCGCCAAAAGACGATGTAGTTTTCCAAAAAAGCCATAAAAATTCACAAATCTCAGTTCCTTTAAAAAATTTTGAATTTTTTGGGGAATTTCGAATTGAATGAACTTACTAGCCAGATAGTCCTGCTCAACAAAAATCAGTGCTTAAAAGTGAGAAATGGTACTGCGTGGCCACCAGGTGTTTGGTATGGTCAAAAAATTACTTTTAAGCATTTTGTACTTTTTATTCAATGTGTTAAAATTGCAAAATTTTAGCCAGACTATCTTTTTATTTAAAGCAGATCGATCAGTTTGGAGTACTATTAGGGTGAAATCAAAAAAAACTCTCACCATGCGGCATCCAGAGATTTGAAATCTTTAAGCGATATCATTCCATCTAAGTGATGTACGTACTTCTTGTTTGATGGTAATAAAAAACTCTCATGTGAAGGAGAGGTTACCTGATAACTTTATACACATGTTTTTTTTTTAACGAAAGGGTCAACATATTGATAAAATGAAGGTCTCAGGTCTCAGATCCAACTAACGCCAAGTCCGTTTGAACGGTCTACAGAATGCAAATCCATTAAAGTTCGGAGCTATCTATCTGCGTTTCATTTATAATGTTTGAAGTGCAGGAAGGTGGGCATTGAAGAATGTGGTGCAATTGAGGGCACTGAAAACATGAACTCATTACTATGGATAAAGGGCCACAATTTTGAAACACATGCAGATCATAATTGATTGATTCCGTCGATACTTTTTTGTTTTTCAAAGTAAACGTTAAGCCTAGGTTGGTTACCATCCAAGTAACGAACCTATGACAGCCATTGCCCTTTACATTATCCAAACGGATGGTCTCAAAAAATTGATTGATTATAAGTAAACATACGATAGTCTTAAACAAAAAATAAGGTTCGAATATGTGACCTAGAATTAACGTCGCACTGGATAATGTGGTTTGATTAGGTATGTGGATTGCATTCCTTGTTCAGGTTCGCATTTATATTTTATTTGGTCAAAAAGTGATTTTAAAACGTCAATCACATAATTACAAAGATGTATTTTGTTTTAGAGCATTATCATTTTAAGAGTATACAAAGCAATTAATTCAATGAAAATCTCAAATATTTGGTGTCTTGTAAACCGCGTTAGCAAGCACTTCCATCTGATACTGAGTACCAAAGAAAAAGTTTGTTTCCAGCAATCAGATGGCGTTTCCAACTTCATGAAATTACTTCGAACAATTGAACCAATTGCCCGTCATCAGTACTAACCACCGTACTATGCAAAACGTGTTGAAATCATAATGAACTGATTGCAGGCTTTCAATTTCGATACATATAATTAATAACCGAACTCGAGCGAGTTCAACGTCTAGGAGCAGATCGAATCTGTTGCAACAGATTGCATTCTATGCATTTCAATATGCCCTGGTGCGGTCAATTCAACCTAAGTCTTGGGTTTGTTCTTCTTTTATGAGATGACCTTCCCTAGATGGAGATCATTTCAATGAGGGGCTTTGATGTGGAAGTAGGTTGGTAGCAATTGCTAAAGAAATGTTTTCATTACCGTCTACCAGTCTAACACCATTTAAAAGTTGAGTCGATTGAGGATATTGTTAGTGGACAGCACCCGTTTGTTGCAGTGACGGAATGACTGATGGGTCTATAATTTTGCTGGAATTTATCTATTTGCTTTTCATTGATGTGGGCAAATAATTACAACAGCGGCAGAATTAAATTATAAATTTTAAATTCGTCATCATAGTAGTATTCATACAGGGAATGTTTAATATTCTATGGAAGACATAAATTTTAGTAGTTGCAGCTCTTACCATTAGATTCGAATAAATTACTTAAAATTATTTTCCAATCGTTGACCCCACCTGCAATGAAAAAAAAAACAACCGTTAGAAAAAGTTAAATTGAAACAGCAACAGAAATCATTTCGAATTATGTACTAAGTTTCGACTTTTAAATATTTAGAAGACACATCAATCTAAAATAAATGGGTTACTGGCTTAAGTCTTTTGTTTGGTTCTTCCCAGAATCCTCTTCATGCTACCACATTCCACGATTTCTTCCAAAAAAATGGCATCCTATTGAGAAAATTATTAGCAGTTCAAGAAGCCTTCCTTTTTGTTCTAACGAAAATTGCGCTATTTATCGCCAAACTAAAAAATAGACCAAATACTGAGCTTGACCACTCGGCATGGTCAATAGCCAAAGAAGTAAACTTTCTACTTGTCAAACCCATAAAGTAAATGACTTACGATACCGGCTACAATGAAGAGTCTCATTTGACCTCCCACATGTGAAGATATTTAAAGACCTGCCGGAGTGTTGTTGCTGTCAAGAAGTGTATGGTAGCAAGATTCAAGACCTTATTTTCTGTAATAAAACTATTGTGTAGTACCCCAGAAGAGCTGTAATTCAACGAGTGAGCTAACTATCACAAAAAAGGGCAGTAACAAAACCAAAATATTTGTATCGCTTAAAGTGCGGCAAAAAACTGGATCATGTGTATGACGGAGTGCATCGTTAAAGGGAAAGAAGATACATGAATTTTACTAAAGGTTCTTAATTTTTTATCGCTCTACACTTGAAGCGATTTAATTTGTTGAACGTGACATGCATGGAACGAATGATCGACGTCCCTCGTTTGCTTTGGTTGTTTTTTTTTTTTTTTGACGAGGTTCTGTATTACTACTGCCTCCGCCATAACGATTTGACCCGCCTTTCAAATGCGATTTGGTCATCACGACTACTTGCTGTGGCTCATGCACTTGATATATTCCTCCAGATGAATCGAGATACAATAATCGCACAATCATAGTAGACAAGAGATCTTTTGAGCTTTGAAGTATTTAGAACAGTTTTTATGGTGAGTTTATGAGTGTATATCTTATCAATCATGTGTGGTCATGAAAAATAAAATAAAAAATAAAAACGCGCGTCTTCGTGCAGCCAACTTTCTTTGGACGGTACTTTGCAATTTTGTTTTTGCTTCGATTTTTCGTGTCTTTTTTGTAGCAAACCAAGAATCGATCGGTTTCAAGGATATTCTTCCTGTTTAACTGTAAACTAAAACGAAAAAAATAATCAGTTGTGAGCAGGACTCTGTTTCCATTGCATTAAAAAAATTTATTTTTTTATATCGATAAGAAACTAATATGCGCCAAAACTAAAATGCAATAGAGCAACTGCTGAAAGAATGGAGAAGCCTCGCAAATTTTTGACAAGCAGGCTAGAAAAATAAGGTAACAAATTGAGAAAACAATGATATGACTCGGTGGAAGTTGACCAAGTGAATCTAAATAATGTCTCAATAAATTAAAGAACACGGTCCAGGTATCAGGATGCCAGGAAGCGATCAAGAAAGCAAAGACAGAATTTTGCCCTATTATTGTTTTTGATCCAGTTTGTGAACCGAAATTCGTCCAGTTTACCTACCTAGCTTGGCCATATTTGTAAACTGACATATTGCAAACTTCAAGTCAATGTCTTATACATCACCCTGTTTTTGAGTTTTAACTTCTTTGAAATATCAGTATTTCAAAGTTATCATAATCGAGTATAAGGGACAGGATTAGAGAATGGGTACTGAATAACATTATGTCTATGAAGTCTTAGTGTCATGATACTG
Organism: Stratiomys singularior; assembly: GCA_954870665.1. Lineage (NCBI taxonomy): Eukaryota > Metazoa > Arthropoda > Insecta > Diptera > Stratiomyidae > Stratiomys > Stratiomys singularior. Next base: position 59,741,910 of record OX940879.1, on the reverse strand, counting down.
TGAGACTGAAAAGTTGATGCGCAGTGTAAGGTAGAAATCTATATTGGATTGATTCTCGGTCCATTCAGAAAATTACAATGGAATTCAATGGCAATGAGCACTTTCAAAGAGAGCTTTTGTTGCTAAAAAATTTGATGGATGAAGCAATATTTGCTTGGCAAATGAAGAATGGCACATGGGCTTTAAATGTTTTTCTAAATTTCCTCCGTAAATAAGTTGCGTCAAATTGTTAGAGTGTGTCGAACGTATATAGATCTATTTTATAAGACATTCAGAATCACCTTGTTTACTGTCAAATTAAATTAATGCCGGTTTGTCGATCCCGAGATCTTTCGAAACGTTCGTTGCACGAATGGTTTTCGAAAGGAGTATCTTTTACCAGTTTCATACCATGAAGTAATCAAACATCCCAATTCAAATTTATCTGCCAAAAAAATCAGAATATAGGCAGGCAACAGTACAACTATGTGAAGATTGTAAAATACATACATATTTTCCATTGATCATCAAAATGATTCTGTGTTCAATATCATAATAAATGGCTTGATTGAATATTTTGGCTAACAGAATAAAACAAGTTTGACAAGACCCGTCAAACTCGAAGACTCCTGTTCAGAATGTTTTTTTAGCAGATGGGCACGAATTCCATACATATCGGACTAATTAGATCCTAAAGGAAGTAAACAAGGTCGACCTATCAAAAGCAAGAGTTCCTCTGTATTTGGAGAACGCAAAGATGTTTTTTATATCAAATATATTATATTAAAAATAAAAGAATTATCATAGTGTTTGCAAGCTCAAAATTCTTCGAAACATCACGTGACTTCGTCCTAAGCATTCTTGTAATCTATCAAGCTTTAACCTATTTGTAACTTGTAACAAGGTTGCTACCAACCTAGTAATCGAGGTATCGAAAAGGAAGAAGCAGTAAGAAGCAGCATATGGTGGTAAACGTGAGTCTTGGTGGACTTCACCGATATTTTAGAAGCCTTTGAAGACAAAAAATCTAGCAGTGGATATCAAAAGATGTTAAACCGATCTATAAGTTGTCAAATGCATGACTCATTTACTTATAAGGCATCAGAATATGAAACTGGCGTTACTTAAATGAAATGAATAATTGTGGGTACACCGACGATTGGTATTGTATCACCATTAGCTTGATTACTCCCATTCGAACAAACAGGTACGAACCTGAACAGAAAGGATTTCAGAACGATAGTTAGCTCGGATGATATTGTAATACTGTTCAGTGGATCGTTTTCAGGAACAATTACAGACCTAATGCATATCCTACTCTCACTTTTTTAAAGGTGTCGAAAGATAAGTAGACTCGATACTAATGCGAACAAAATGGAGCTTATACTTCGTTCAAAATGTTGTTTTATTACCAGTATTTTCATTTTACAAGAGTCCACTGTTTTTCTTTTTGCTCATCATAGAAATCACAACGAGAGCAATAGTTGTGTTATATACAATGAAAGCACTGGTTTTGGAGACTTCTAGGTCAAATTAACAGACTGGATCTAAGAAACCAGAGCCAAGACCAATACCTACGAAAGAAGCAGTTCATCATGGCGGAAAGATTTCCTTCATAAAGAACTCCATGGGAACTGATCTGAAAGATCATCCTCAACTTCATACCATTCCGTTGATAAATTAAGAGAAAAATCAAATTTATCAAAATAAGCCTCAGACAGATAGTAGTCACAGAGATCACTCATAAGGTCAACATACCGCTAATTAAGAACGAGAAACATGGCGGAGATTCTCGGCTCTAGAAAGTATCAGCCAAGTATCCATAATCGAGAGCTTCAGTGATTCAACCTAAGCTAAATGCTCGAGTAGTATACAAAAGTCTTACAGTGGATACTCTTTAACCACTAAAAAACCACAAAATCATTACTAAAGTCTAATTTATTGAAGGATACATATACCTTCAAACAACCAGATAACGCTGTAGACATCTGTTCAATTTGAAAGGAGTAGGATGACGCTGAAGGGGCTTATCACACTTTCAGAATTAGTGAGGAATTGTACGCAGAGGATTCAAATTAGATTCAACATTCCAGTGGGTTATCTGCAGTTCATATTGGGGCAGATCTAACGAAGGAATATCAAGGAGTATGTATAAGGGCACGAGCAATGAATGGAGAATTGACAGAATTAAATCTAGCAGCTGTGAAATGGGAACTCGAGAATATTCTCTGGGAATTGGTGAGTAGAGATTGGAATTTCAATGTTATATATCTCTTGGTATAACTCAACGAAAAATGAAAATAAAACTACACCTGGGGGTATTATTTTTTGTGAGATCTATTACGCAGCAGTTTGCATCTCTTTTCTCAAGAAACATCTTCGGGACAAGAAGGATGGAATTATAGCGAAGTAATGCTTTGAAAGAGTTAAGGGGAACTTTTTTCCCAACGTTATCCTGAGTTTAGAAAACATACATAATAAGCACACTGAATTATTAGGACTATGTTGTATGTTGTTGTGGTTTTTTTTTATTCATTTTTGAGATACTTCGTGTATTGTCCGACAGGGATCTTAACGTTTGTTCCTTTGTTCTCAGTATGATTTCTTGTATCGCCGGTGTAGGCACCTTCAAACAGGAGGATCACTTCTCTACTGGAAAGGGAGGAAAGAAGAGGGATAACCAGAGAAGTGATCCCCCAGCCTCAGCACCCTCGCTTGCTGTGAGTCCATTAGTTCCATTTATAAACCCATCCAAGCATCCCAGTGATAAGATTATTTGGGGTGAGCTCTACTGTTTCCCTGTATAGGTCCTGCCGCAGCCTGTGTCATCTTTTGCATGCAAATTATATGTGGCAAGCGTCATCTGTGTCTCCCGGCCTAAATCTACATTCGCGGGTTGGTGATTTACTGACCATCTGACCAGTATGAGCATGGCCGAAAAGATGTATCTATAATTGGTTGTCTATAATTGGTTGTAAATGGTCAATTTTGACGTGGAAAGCTCTGCCCACCAGAAACAAAAAAACAATTTGAGTGATCTGTGATCGGTTTTTAAGATAATACATACGTGAATAAGTTTTTTCAATTCTGTCCTACTCTTTCAACCACATTCTCAGAAGTTTGCTGACTAAGCCTATGATTCCTCGCAGGACCCAAATTTATAAGTTGTGCAGAGAAGGCCAATCTTTCGTCAAACAAGAAGATTTTACTGTAGAATATTGACTACATTTGCTTACTTGTTTCCATGCAGTGAATTCGACCAACCTCAAAAAGAATGAACCCAAGAAGCGACGAGAAATACAAAGTGTACGAAAGTTTTATATCCTTTACAGGTCAGTGTTAATATTTAATTTACTTAGAATACCTGACATTTCCAGAATACAATCCTTTTAGCACGGACAAAAAAAACAAATTTTTAAAAATCTCTAATGCGCAAAGTTTTGTGTAAATGATGAAAAGTCTCATAGCAAGCTTGATTAAATTTGCGATCGCAAGTATGATTAGTCAGATTTGTCAAAAATATATCATGATTGTAATAGTCTACCAAAGAGCATTTGAGCAAAAATAATCATTGAATGAATCTAAGCAGGTCATTTTTGAAGTGATTCGATACTTTCTTTCGAATCAAGCATTCAAAATTACTGGTTAGAATAAAGAATATCGCTATATCAAATATTGTATGCCGATTTTTAACTTGTTACTACTTATTTAATTGTATTAGGTAACTGCAAAGTAAATTATCATAATGATAAATGGCTTTCATTGCAACAAACAATAACGAGAAGAAAATTATTCAGATCTTGTTTTTGTTTTGGCGCAGCAGCTGACAACAGAACTAGACTAGAGGTGTAAGAGAAAGGAATCAAGTCTAAGTCATCTATGTCTCTGATAGTTCATCCCATCATAGATAGATGAGCTAATTCATATTCCAATACCAGAACAAAATGAAAACATCACTCACGAAGTTAGGCCAAATTTCAACATTTGTGGCATCGAACGGAGCACACTCAGTGCTGAATTATCCGGAGTTTTTTTCAGACCACATCGCTTGAATAGAGTATTCGAAAATCCAAACGCTTGCAGCTCAGATAGGACCCAATTTTCATTGCAAGTTAATAGTTTTAGAATACGGGGACAGAAATTTGTCGAAGATGCACCACAAGATGTCTAATAAAATTAAACAAAATTATCTAAAATATTGCTGGGTTATCAAGCCAGAGCAAATAATGCCCTGTATCTTAAAAGTATCCTTTTTTGGAACCGAAATGGCTTTGACATATCCAAACGGTTAGGTTCCAAAACATGGAGTGTTGGACAATCGACTGTAATTAAGGCAATCTTACAACGATGTGTGTTATGTGTGGCTATCAACTAACACATGAGTGCCGATTCTTCAATCTTAATATGTGTAATTGATTCAGCCGTGACCAAAGGCTGTAGCTTCCAGGTTCTTGATTTTTTCCTGTCAGAAAGCAATCAGTGTCGCTGATGATTGAAATTGCAGCGATTGGTATGAACACACAAACACAAATGTGCTAACCACATAACGGTAGTCCAATTACATTAAATTAATTCAAAATCAATCTTTGTATCGGTTGCGTGGTAAAGGCCTTTCCAACTAAACATCTTCATTCTTCTCTCCTGAAATTTTTGCGTAAAAAACCAATTAATCCGCCTATGTACAACATATCAAATCGGTACCCACGAAAAAGCTGCTGCCACTGTTCGTGATGGCAACAAATCCATTTGGTAAAACGTCAATCAAAATATTTTGACCTGATTTCGTGTGTTACTGACAAAGACAATGTCAAGCTTTGGAATAGAATTAAAGGTGGAATTATCGTCCATCGAGGGCTTAAAGACGCTTTTCCTGTCCGGAGCGGCCGTGCGTGAGCAGCTCTCGATTACTCGCTCATAGCGAAATATACAAGGATAAATTCGCGCTGCTTATTTCGCCTTTGTGTCGATCACAAATATCAGACATCGTCTTAAATCTTCGCAAACACTGTCTTACATTCATATGTGCATTCATCTTATAATCATTCGCTACACCGGGTTCAAGCCCCGCAGCGTGAGAATTATTAGCTGGACTCAATTATTTGGAGTGAGAAAATTGCCGGATCGAAAAATGTTATAGATATTGTTATTTCTCGGTATTTTTCATTTGATGAACTTTGTTGTTAAGAAAGTGATTAGGCTACTTGCTGGAGGTCTGCACGTTTGATTGTGCATGCGAGTCTCGAAGAATCGATTTGGTAACCCACCTCGCAGCGGAACATCTTAAGGTTTGACTAAGTGAATCCGAAATTGTAGTTTAACCTGTAATCTAGGCTAAAGCCACCACGTCCATAGATGCGAGTCTATTTAGCTAAAATCGAGATTAACAATAACTGTTTGTTATTGATTTCATGTTGGGAAGCCTTAAATGGTAATTTGCAACTGTAGGAACGCTATGTTGGCTGATTGGATTAAAAGAAGGATTACCCATTCATGTATCGATGGTATTTATTCCGTGGCAGTAATTTCGCGATTTCTCCTTTGGTGGTCCATTTCGAAGATGCTATTTGCGCGGATTCAATGATTTCGATATTACCTACCAGACTTAGTTTGGAGTAAATTTTGCACGGCGATGTATACTTACTTTGTATGTGATTTCGAGAAAGTAAGATTTAATTTTAACGCAAGCCTGGTCAATATTTCACGGGGATTATTTTCAAGTCAATCGAATTTACTAGTTTTTATGTACAATGAGAAAGCAAATTGTTGCTACGGTTCATAGTTGAAAGTGATTGCGACATTGTTAAATCCAAAAGATTAAATGAAAGAAAATCATCAAGTGGTTTCGATTTCAAAAGCTTCCATTCATTTTCTCCAAAAGGAGTCCTTGCTGATTTGAGAGCATGAAGGCGGCAATGAGATTGAGCATTGCTTTCATTGCACTCGTGTTCAATTTTGATAATGAGTCACTTTGAAAAATATTGCTTTTCGAAGTTCTAAAATAATTCTAATCGTTTAAGAGGGATCGTAATTGGCACCATGTCTTTTTAGTTTAAAAGAACATAGAAACTTGCAGAGACAAAAGCCGCGTGCCACAATCTGCTCGGAAAAGCTGAGCAATATCATTGAAATGCATTAGATTTCCACTTATCATGAAGGTTTTTTCACAGTGATTTCGCATTTTCCAAGACAGCGTTATCACAGCGCAGCTACATATATCAATTACATTCTGGAGTGACTTCTCTCAGACAGAGATAGAAGAGCAAAAGTAGATTTATATTTTAAGTTTGATTTTTGACTAAAGCTTTGGGAAGGGTAATCCGCTGATTTTGGTGGGAATTCACTAGATTAAGAGTTTGATTGCTTTGTATTCTTTTGCCGTAGCGTAACTTCTCATCAGTATTAACACTTCGGAACCTGTGAGCATCATATAATCTCTCACGATACAACGGCCTGTTTGTTGTATACTCTGTACTCCACCATGTTATTTGGAGGATATTTGGGTATCTGGAGATATCTTCATTTCGGAGGTGTGTTAGAAACGCCAAGGTACTGTTTATCTGGTTGTCAATTGTGTCGATAAGCTGTAGTGCCTCATCCCGTACGTATGTTTCTATTGTTTCTATTTTGACGCCTTTGTGTATGACTGTGTTTCTGATGTACCATGGACTTCCCAAGATTCTTCTTATCTTTCGGTTCTGGAAGGACTGGAGCGCTATTGGAGCGGGACTACCGAATAGTAGTGTCGGTTGTTTGATCTGTTTGTAGCATATCACCCGGTATCTCAAGCTGAGTTTTTTGGATTTGAGAAGTGGATAGAGCTTGAATAGGACACCTATGTAGTGTCCTCGGTTGTTTCAATGGGCTGTCTCCACGTAAGTCTGTCGTCCAGAATAAGTCCAAGGTGTTTAGCAGTACTTTTCCATTGTACGGGCTCGTTATCAATTGTGGTTGTCTGTGGACTTAGTCGTATCTTCCGGGTTATGAATATGGCTTGTGTCTTTTTCGGGTCACTTTTGATTTTCCATCTGCGAAATTAGTCCAAGATTGTTTGTTAAGCGTTGAAATTTTAAAGACATGACTTTTGCTTGTCGACTTGTAGTGAAAATACAGGTGTTATCAGCATACAGTGACATATTTACTGCTGGGGGCAGATTATAAAGGTCTGCTGTGTATGTGTTATAGAGGACCGGTGAGATGCTTGAGGAACTCCAGCTGCATTGGGTCGCATCAGATGTTTGTTACGGTTTTGACACGATATTTTCTGCCCTCTAGGAATGAGCCTATGATTTGAGTGAGCTGTAGAAGCAAGTTAAGTTCATGCATTTTGAATATAAGTCCTGCATCGCTGATTTGATCAAAGTCTTTGACTATGCCAAACATAACTAGCCCTGTTAATTTTCTGTTCTCCACACTTCTTATGGTATGATATCATATTTCTTTCATAAAATTCCATGTTGAGACGATTCAGCATTACCCTTTTTGTAATTTTCGCCATTGATGATAGAAAGCTAATGGGCCTTCAATTTTGTGGAATGGCTAGAGCTTCTTTTCTGGCTTCGGAAAAACAATAATCGTCGCTGATTTCCATAGTTTGGGGTATTTTCGCAACTAGAGGATTGCATTTATTACGTCCCTTAGTGTTTGTAGTATGTTATCTGGTAGCCATGTTAGCAATATGTTTGTTATTGCGTCATGCCCTGATGCTTGGAATTTGCTTAGTACTTGTACTAGTCCTTTAATTACGTGAATGTCTGTCAACTGTACTGTGTGATCATTGCTTACTTGTGTTCTAAGGAGCTTGCCTGCTTAGCTCAGTTCGCTATCAGCAAATTCAAAGTTCTGGTCGTCAGATAGATTTTTCCTGAATTGCATTTCGAGAGAGTCCGCGAATGATCCGTTTACCTTCTCGGAATTGTGATCGTGTTGTCCTGTTTTGCCTGCGTGATCTTGTTTGTTAGAGATTCGATAGTTTTCTCTATGTTGTCGGCCGTTTCAGATGTTTGATGTGTGTCTTCGGCCTATGCGACTTGGAAAGCTTTCCAATCTGTAATTTTTCTCTCTCGTAAGTGGTCCTATTTGAAAGAGAATCGGCTTAAGGTCTGATGATAGTTCGCCAAGAACTTCTAAGCGAACTTCATTTACGAAATTACGTGATATGGCGATGTATATCGCGTGACCACGTGTTATCCCGTAATGGCTTGGTTCGTTGGGTATGTGCAGGCTTAATTGATTTGCTGTGATGCACTACTTAAGCCCGACCACGGCTTGGTTGCTTCTTACAGCTCCCCATAGGCGGTGTTTGGGGTTAAGATGTCCTATGAATAGCGTTCTAAATAGTGGAACACCGAAAGTTATCAGTGGTTCAAAATCATTGGCATGGAAGTAGTTTTCATTTGTGTGGGGATTATATGTGGAGATCAGGAAAAATTTCAAGAAACCTTTGGTTATGCACCACGCATAACGAGGAGGTGTGGGCGTTGGGAACATTTTGAGTCACATTTCGCCTCAAGAAAATGGCTTTGCCGCCTCCTATACCCGTTATTCTATTTTTTGTATATAAAATCTAGTTAGTTATACTAAATCGGTTTCAAGAATGTCTCTTGGGTGAGTATAATGTCGAATTTATATTCGAATACGAACTTTTTCAACTAATAAGAATTTCAAGCAGGGAATTCACATTCCACGTGAGTATGGAGATGTGACCCATTGATATCATCATTGCTTTTCTTGCAGCGTTTTTTTGTGGCGGTGAACATGATTTGGATCATGTTTGCCAGCATTTCCTTCATCATGCGTTGGAATTGAGTTTGCACTTTCGCAAACATTAATCCCAGATCTAAAGTCTTTGTATGAGGTACTGATTTTGCGGGGAAAAGGGAGGGATTATTTAGATGTTTTGGTGGTTGTTTGTTGCTCGTTTACTAGTACGAACGATTTTCTGAGATTTTTCGGATTTCTGGTGCGGCCCCCAGAAATTTCTGGGCGGCCCCAGCTCCCTCCTGGGGAGCTGGTCGCATTTGATGCACCGTGACTGTTCATGACTTGCTGAAGCAGAATGCCCGAGCTGCTGACAGTCATGACACATGGCTTCACCGATGGGTGAGCGTTGCGCCTCAACGGTGCAGGTTAGCTGGCAAATGGCGTTGATATTGAAAATATCGATCTCAGTTTTTGGACGGAGAACCATGACCAGTTTAGATGGACCTTTTCCCATTTTTGGGAAGAATGCTTCGGTTGCGTTGAATCCCTGGGCTTTCAAGTCTTCAACAATTTCCTCTATCTCTAGTCCGTGTAATTACAATGTTTAACTGTCTGTCTTCAGGTAAAATGTAAGTGTGATATTATATTTTCTGTCCTGTCAGTGACTTTGTGAGTTGTCTGTGGTCAGTCGGAGTGTTGGGTACTATTTGAATGCCAAGATAGACCCTTTTTTGCTAAGGTGTAGGATATGTTGTTCTTCTTCATTATATGCAGTACTTCGGACCACTTGCTTGGTTCTCTGATTATTAATGATGTAATGTAAGTAATGTAGTAAAAGTAATGTTTTGGGGGTGGTTTTCGGGGTTGGTTGCTTCGTGGGACAACGGCCATCTCCTGGTAGGATACCGTGGGTTAGGGGTTGGTTGGACTAGAAACATGTCTACCTAAGCCTCTTCTTTCTTTTCTTCTTCTCCTCAAAAATTATTCGGTTCTATACTGGAAACATTGCTTTGCTCTGTTTCTGTCTTTTCAGAGGGGGAAGAAGAAGCTTGCATTTTTCACGTTTTTTGTGTAATTTTTTCGAGGATTTGAATTTTTTATCACAATGTCTGGTTTTTTGAGGTAATATGTATCAGGGATTGAATTTTTGGCTGTAAAAGTATATGTGAATCATTGCGTATGAATACAAAATTTAATTTTTTTCCCAGCGGGAATTGCGGGAATTTTCCTGCGGTTCAAACTTTACGTGCTATTTTCAACAAAATTTTCCATACAAATACCATTGGATTTGGTAAATTTCGGTCGAATACCATCGCATCGGAAGTTTGTTGAAAGTTTTGGCGAGTACTCGTGGTTTCGCTGTGCTTCACTTCATATTAAGAGCAACGTTTTCTGCGCGAGTTCATTCGTGATTTTTTGATGGTTCGTTGGAGCCGATTTTGTCTGATAATTTTTTAATGGGCTATAAGGAAAGGCTTGTGGAGGCTTAGGTTTTCATTGAAAAGAAAATCAATTTCATCATAGTGAAATCAATCAATAGTCGCATAGCCACTTTGAATGTTTTGTAATTCAGTCTTTTCGCAACCCATCCGCTAACCAATCTATTACAATTCAGGTCAAGGTGTATTCAAATATAGATTAATTCTTCATCCGCAACAGTCTTCATTCTTTCCAACCAATTGCATCCTCAACAAAAAATTTTTCCCACGATATTTAAAATTGAAATTATTGTCTAACTACTCGTCAACAAAACACCAGCAACTCATCAATCCCTTTCGGCTGGCAGTTACCGACTTGGTAATGAAATGTTGTGCAACCAACACTTTGATGCATTTTTCAAGTGTGTCTACCAATTGTTTGAAATTTTTCTATAGGTGAGAAATGGAGCAGTCTACAGGTGGCATAGCATAAAATCACACTGTGTGCCGCGCCGGCGACACAGGAGCAAAATGCAAATGAGTTAATTTAAGATGAATCTAGCACTTAACAAATATTCACTTCATTTACCGTCGTATCTCAGGTTAGCATCGTCTTAAGCGCTTGTGAGGAGCGTGTGCCAATACCACGTACCCCGTACAGTATGGAAGTACTGAAATCGAACATGCCTTGCTTGGACGTTTTAAAAAGTGGACACTCCTTCAGTTTTCGCAGGATCATAAGGAAATTTCTAGCGTTTTACAAAGAAAAGAGCCTTTTTGGAACATGAAGCGGAATTTTCGGATATTAGCATAAATCTGTACTTTGAATACTTGCATCCGTTGTAACGCACTGTTAAGTGGAACATGCGAGTTTCTGCCATGCGTTCGGCGGATGCCCTCCTGCATGTCTTCGCATATTCTCAACAATTTTTTCTCCCTTTTTGCAGGTTGATGCATTGCCTCCTTACTATGCCATCAAATTCGCACATAATACGAATACAATATCCAATACCCGCCTAAGAAGTACTTTTTGCTCGAAATCCACATTTCATAATAGGCAAATTAACTTAGGGAGCGAATTGAAATGTATGTAGGATCTCAAGTTGAAGATTAGAGTTTGGCGGAGTACAAGAAAATAAAGACCGCCGTGAGAAGTGTAATCAGTCACTCAACCTGGGAAAGTTGGCAAACTATCGTAATGATTGCATACTTGGACTTCTTGTGGAGCGTCGCGTTCGGGAAATGGAAATCCATTGTTTGTTTTGACTTAAAAATATAATACACCTGGTTGCCAACCATTTTTGTAGGCACTTTGTAATCTTCTAGGTCTCATGTGTGTCGCAATAACTACGTGATGTCTCTTCTTATTCTGATGTTGGATAAATCTAATGGATCCCATTATTAACTTATGAAATAGCAACGGCCATGGCTAAAATGAAATTGGATTCACTTCAATTGTTCACTTAGGTATGCCATTATTTGAAGTTGTTAGAAATTTAGAGATTTACAAGTAATTACGAGACTTTATCAATAAAATGGACAATTTTTGATTATTTTTGTAAGTGACTCAAAACAAAAACGTAATGAGTTAAATTTATACAAATAGAATACAAAATAAATAATTTTCAATTTAGATTGATTCAATATAATTTAATTACATTTAATTCAATTTAAGTTAGAATTTTTATTTCTTATTTTTATATTCATTATTTATTTGCTTATATTCTTAACATATACATCTTTCTGGGGTTGGTGGCTACGTTCGTTGGAGTCAGTTGTTTTCTTTTAATATTTTAATTCAAACGATTCAGCTTACCTACTTTCCACACAGAAAGTTTTCCTTATCCTTTCCAATCCTTTCCTTTTTCTGTCCTTAGCAATCTTATTTCGGAGTAACAAATGAAATGCCTTAAACGGTTGTATAGTCACAACTTTAGTACTGAGATTTTTCGGAAGTGTTTTTGAGATTACCCGTACAAAAAAAGGCTCATATAGTAAATCAAAAGAACTGTCCAGGCCCGCTTTTTGGAATGCATTGTATATTTGTTTGAAATATTGCATTACGAATTCATTCTATCTTTCATGGGTATCGCAGACAAATATTCAAACCATAGGTCCGATTTTCGACTTGTCTAACCAATAACTGAGGCTGTGCGTTACCAATAACGTGGCCGATGTTGACTTCCAAAAAGTCAAGTGTTTCGGACTTGTCTGCGTAGAGGAGTTATTTGACGCATTCCCACAAGGAATAGTTCAGGCATGTTGAACAACAAGGTCTTGCAGGTCAGTTCACAAGTCCGAAACGAGAAATCGCTCATCAAATGCTTCTTTAAACAAATGTATGGTTCCACGAGCTGTATAGCATTTTGCGCCATCCTGTTGCTATTTTGCATTACTGCGAGTCAATTTCAGGACGATACAATTATTAATAATGTCTCCGTACCAACATTGACTGTAATGTTATTCCCAATAGTATTTTAAAAGATATATGACCCAATGATTCCACCGGCAGCAGACCGAACAGTGACTTTCTCTCGATGTAACGCTGTTAGGAAAACCGTCTGTGTTTTTTTATTTCTACAAGTGCGGCAGGTTCGTTAAATGGCGCAGCCAATCAACCAGAAATGAGCCTCATCGCGAAAAAAATTGTCTTGTGAAATTTGGGATTGTTATCAATTTGTTCTTGGACCCAAACACCGAACCTACGCCATGCTCGGTCTTCGTTCTGCTTCGATTCCTGCAAGAGCTGGATTTGGTAAGCCCACAAAACAATATCCTTCCTTGTGATCACTGGTTTAATTCTGGAGTACACTGTCGAATGGCCTCACTTGCGTCTTCATCGATACTATGCTCTGCATCTGCTATAGTTTTTCATTACGCTGTGAAACCCCTGTACGCCTGGATGAATGCGTATTATCAGTGAGAGTAAAAATGGTGCACCAATGGTGCATCGAGCATCGAAGAACAGTTTTTTCTAAATAATTTTGCATAATTCGCAGGCTTTGCTCAAGCGCGAACCTATTTTTGATAAAATGCAATACCAAACTAACTATAAAACGCATAACAGCTGTCACACCAAACGAAACATTAAAAACTGTTGCCAACTTAAAGGCTTATCCCACTAAAAAGGACTCTTTACGTGGGTGTAACACTGAGTTAACATTTATTCAAATGCTCTATATCAAATGGTCATAGCTTTTTCTGTGTAGATCGAAATTCGTGCCTTCTTTATTTGCACTTTTTCCTTACAAGTTTGTTCGAATCGTTGCTCTGTTCATTTTAAACGCCTCTTTTTTAATCTTCAGTGAGATGTTTCGGTCATTCGCAATGAAATTACATATATTTTCGATAGTTTCGAATTTTCAAACTGAAATAAACCCTCCTGTGCATATTTTATCTTCCAGCGTCTTTCTACTTTCCAGAAAATGCTATTGCCACAGGAGAAGTTTTGATTTGATTCCTCCTAAAAGTGTCAATCCTACCTTAATATTTATTATAACACGCACCCGCGTTATTCTTAATCACCCATCGCATTACCTCATTGAAAGTAGTCTTCATTTGATTGAACAACTCCCAGCGGTGTTCAAACTTCCTGAAACAGTCGTGGAAATGAGTTTTTGGAATTGCTTTCAGTGCATTCGTTACATTAGTTTCAACTGCTTCTTCGTCAAACCGGTGGTAGTTTTCGCAATTTCTTTATAGAAATCATCGCCTTTGAGCATCAATTTTATTGGGGTAAGGAGCCAAACATCATAAAGGGCTATTTCGGAACAATTTACATGCAGGTGGAACTGTACGTTTTAATGGGTCGCTATATGCATTGACGAATTGATGTTCTAACTCACCGTTTGACAAGTCGTGTCGAGTCGTTTCACATTTCTCTTTGGAAATCCTTCAAGGTTCTTTCTTGATATTTCAAGATCAATTTCTAGTTCAGATATAGTCGTCGGATGTTCTTTTTCATTCGCAATTCACATACGCTTGACATTTTTTTGTGTTATTGCGCTCGATAGTCCATCAGAGCGAGAATCAAGGCCGAAATACAATACTACGAGACGGCGATGCAAGAGTGCGACGAGAGTTTCGCAGTTTTGTATACGACATCGTACAATGATTGCGAAGCGAGGCGAGAAATATTCGGAATGACAAAAATTCCTCGCAGCGAGGTGCGTGACGTTTGTCTGATGCTTGATGGTGGTTAATTGAAATTTGACTTTGAAAACTCTGAATGAGTTTTCAATTAAAATTTCGTGCATCCTTGTTGATGCTCTTATTTGCCAAACGAAGGAAAATTCCAAATTATAAAATTTTGAAAAATCAAGAATAATTTTATTCAAATTTCATTCAAAACGTCACCAATTTGACATTTGTCATATGAACATAATTCTTCCTGGATTCCGTGTCATCACGTGCATTGGAAATTGAGTGCGTTGCGGGACGAAGAGCGAGAATCGCATCGCGCTCTTAAAAACTGCGGCGTCGAGAGTGTTCCTGAAGAGATGTTGTTTATATTGATACCCGGTAGAAGGCATTTGAACGTTGTGGCGAGCAGATATGAGATAGACTCGATATTTTTTGAGCAATCCTCGTATAATTTCTGCACCAACTGGAATGTTTCTTATGTACTTTTATCCCATGTTAATATTTTAACATTGATTCAAAAGTTCTCTGTGATGAGCTTTTATCGTTCCTTATTTATTTTCATCTGGGTTTTCATCACCTAATCTGCATGAAATTTGAGTGCGTAGTAATAAAAAAAATCAAGCTTTAAAACCCAGAACTGAATACTAAGATGGCGTCATTGAACTTAGAATTATGACGCAAAACTTAAAATGATTCATCGAATTGTGTAATCTTTTAAACCTCTATTGTAGAATGCCTTATTTTAACTTACATCAGGGGAATGTGAAAAAAAATATTTTTGTGCAATTTTTAGTACACTACAATGAAGTTTCCGCAACTGCCAGTACATTAAAAAGCCCTCAACGTATAAAAGGTATAAATTAATAAATTAAACGTTTATATATACTTTAATCAGGAAACGCGAAATGCTCCATACTTTTTGCTAATGAGTTAGTTCCCTATTTTAAAGAAGGTTATATTTTCTTACATTTTACATTCAGTCTAAATATAGAATAAATAAAGTCTAAACTTAAACAAATTTTTAATTCAAATAAATGAAATATTAATTATTCGTCAAATGGCTTCTTTTAAATTTTTTTTCTCTTCCTCTGACTGATACCACGTTGATATAGCTGGAAAGGTTAGGACTACTACACCATGGCTGGTTAGGCTGGAAAGGTTGAAGAATATTAAGAAGTACATCGAACCTGGATGTTTAGGCACAAAACATTATGAGCCATAAAAGTATGTGGTGCTGAATGAGTTTCGGTGAATGTCGAGCTAGGGAGGAGGGGTCTTGGAGATAAACAACGAATACTGAATCAAGGTAAAACTACGAACAGTAAACTGCAGAGATTGTAAATTTGAACCCATGTGATAGAGATGATCAAAATGTGTTCGTTGCAAAAGGCACAGGATCTGTTGTTTGCAAGTGCTATAAATGCGTTACTTTCGGCCACCTTAACTCACAAAGAGACACACGAAGCAGCCGGCCCTTTAAAACGCGGAGCTCACGGCCATGAAGCAATGGAATTCACAGCGAGTTTTTTAAAACAGCAGTTGTGAACACTGAAAATGTGAGCAAAGCCTTAGGCTCTGAAGAGTGTTTGTTCTTGTGAGAGGCGCTCAGCAAGGCAAAACTTAGATGATGCGAGTGCTACAGGTAAATCTGCACAGAAATGTAATCGCTTAGGATTCGTAAAACTTACTTCAGACTGCCTCCTGTCCGATAACGAGCCAGCGCCTATGACGTCTATGACACCAGAGCCATTGTGCACTCACATTCAGTGTCAACACTCCCAACAAATTACCAATCTAATGATATTAGACCAAAATAAGTGGAATTGTATTTGCTTTGCTAAATTTCCTCTCATTTTTGCGTAAAATAATAATATCCCTTAAGAAGCTTGAATGAAAGATTGCATTATGAGTATAAACCTACCTGTTTACTTTTGTGACTGACAGCGCTGACAGTGACGGCTGATAGTGCTAACAGTGGTTGAGAGCGCTAACGACACCACCGGTGTTAGCGCTGCATGTACTTATGCTTTGTCAAACTCATGACGGGGAGTCAATACTACAGACGGTTTGCTAAATTGAATCATTAGGACAAATTCTTAAGACTCGTCCAAAAGGCTTAATAAACTAATTTGACATCTCCGCAAACGTCACGATGACAGCTTGTTGTGCTGTGTAGACATTTAATGAAGCATCTAAAAGTTTATTTGAAAACATGATGACAATGGGAAGAAGCGCCGGTACGAATGCAATTGATTATAAGCAAGAACCGGCGATAGAAACCGAATTTATTTGTAAACCGTCGTAGATTTGATAGTTCAAAGATTTGCAAAACTAAACCCTGGGAAGTAATATCGTACGCAAATCGTTTTTTTAAGGATCGAAAGACAGTGAATGAAGCAGGATGTGTTGTTTTTTATCAAATTTACGCATAAGTGAGCAATTGATCATGAGATGTGTGCCTAAAAATTTTATGATACAATTTTAGAACTAAAAAACTTTAACACTCTTCTGTACGAATGACGTGTTTCTACCTACCCGAAAGGATTTTGGAAATTGAATGTTAACGCTTGCGCTGAAATTTTTACATAAGCATATTGCATCATGTTCCTTGGTGTAACATATCAACTTCTATCTGATTCGAATTTTTTTGTAAGTTTTTAACAATTTTACTCTGATAATTCCCTAAATTTAGTTTTCAAAAACCAATCAAGAACAGAAACGTTCGTAATTTTCTTTGAATTCAAAGGATTTTTTTTGTGGCTAGGGAAGTTGAAGGCTTTTTATGCCCTGAGTGACTACCCACCAAACGTAAAGTCTAAGTGAGTCTAAAAAATATTGAGCTTTTTTCTGTAATTTTTTGATTGAAAATTTCTTTTATTTAAAATGGATTTATTTAAGTATAATTGTCCATTATTATCTATAACCTTTTGCCATTTTTAGGGTAGAGCCCTTATTCCATGTGTGTAGAATTTCTGTGGTTCATCGGCGAAAAACTTGGCCGAGTGATTTTTACAGTCCCTTTTTGAAGTGAATTTTTTTAATTAAGGAACTTTTGCAGAGACCGAAACAAATTGTTGTCTGATGGTGGATGTATCAAAACTCCTAGCCAAGCTCTGTCAATTTTAGCCGGTTCATCAAAGATGTGTGTGGTCTGGCATCGTCATGATAGAAGACAACACCTTTTCTATTGCTCAATTTTGCGGTTTTTTTTGGAGAGTTTGTTGCAACCTGGGTAATTACTGACAATACAGAACCAAGTTGAGTGTTTTGTCAGTTTCTAGCACCTCATGATAAACAATCCCTTCCAATCCCACTATGCACACAGCATAAGCTTATTTGGTGTCAATCCTGGCTTTGAAGTCGTTTGTTCACCTTTTTTGACCATGATCTTATTCGAACGATATTCTCGTATCTTACCCATTTTTTATCGCTAGTAATGATTTGCTTGAAAAATGGCTCGATTTCGTTGCGTTGTATTAGCATTTCATAAATGGAAAATCGATCGATCGAATTTGTTTGTGTTAATTCATGCGGCACCCAAACGTCGAGTTTCTTTGTGTATCTAGCCTTACACAAATGGTTGAAAACTGTTTGGTGATGAATATTCAGTTCCTTAGCAATGTCATGGCTGCTTATGTGTCGGTCTTCTTCAGTTTTTTATAAGAGTTGATCCACATTTTCAGTGATTGGTCGACCTGAGCGACGTGCATCTTTGACATCACAATTTCCTGAATGAGCGAGCGAACCATCCCTTGGCTGTGGTTTTTGATAAAGTATCTTGACTGTAGACACCAAAAAATTTTTCACGAGCCTGCGATGCATTCTCACCTTGATCGTAGTAATATTGTAAAAAATAACGAATTTTTTCAGAAATTTCACTAATTTTTAAATAAATACAACTTTTGACACGAATGACGAAATACAAAACTGTCCATAGGAAAATTGTAGACTGGAATGTTACGAACACATGTCAGTTTGTCTCAATCTGATTAGTATTGCCCTATATATGACAACGAACACCATCTAGTGACAAAAAAGGCTCAATACTTTTTAGACTATCCAATATTTCCACTCGGATTTTTTTTGAGGCGTTACAGCCTTTATATTTCATCACGTCCAGTTTATCGGATTTTATATTTTCCTCCACTATTACCTCCGATTTCTCGATAACAATGAAGAAACAATTTATTAAACAAAGGTGAACATTTATATTTCAATAGACAACGATTTTATAATATTTCAATTAATACTTATGGTAAAAAAAAACAAATTAAAATGCGTTACATACGGCCCAGCCGGAATCCTTATGCCCTTATCATTGAAAGTTTTGCTAAATTGTATATTCTAAGGCAGCTTCGATTTCATTTATCATTTGGGGAAATTTTAAAGATAGCGGGCACTGTTAGTGTGCATTGTGTTAAACTACATCAAAAGTTATCAAACATTGTAATATTGTCCAATATATTGAGGTAGTTGTCACTGTACGTTCTGGCCAAAATAAGTATATAGAATAGATATGGTAATAAAATAGTACTAAATACTTGCAATATATGAAATTAAAATATTAAATTATTTATATGATATTGTAATGCAGTTATGACATAGTCAGAAATTATCCCCTTGAATTCCCCATGAACTCCCTTGAATTGTTCATTTAAATATGTAGATACCTTTGAAATATTATAAGACTTCTTTCGAACAGTTCGTATGGAGTAATGAATCTTTCATAACAATATTTTGAATTGTCCTTTTGAAAGGTTAGTTGTCAAATGCCAAGGCCTGGTAGTGCAAGGACAAGTAAAAAAATTGTATTGCATAGAAAAATGCTAATCACTATCAATCTCCTACGAAAAAAAGAGAAGAAAATCCAACAGTGTACAGAAATGAACGATTTGCTTAGGATTTTTTCTATGCTGCGAATAAATTAAACATCATTAAATCAAATTATTGCATTAAAAATTGCTCCCAATCAATCATTGGATCATAATAAAACTTACACAGCCATTGTGCTTGTTAAAAAACGTCTGACCATGCTTAATACTTGCAATACGAATGGCAATCGCATGCACATATTTAACATCCGAACCGCTCCCAAGAGTAGGAAGTTACCATGGACTGAGTGCTCCTTAATTGCTCTTGTAACAATGGTAAATTATAGTCCACCAATAAATTCTGCTATAATTAAAAATGATCTTTGAGTGATTCGAATCATGAAAAAATGGTTTGATTTTTTTGAATTTAAATGTTGCATAACGCTTAAAGTGTCCGTACTTAGGAGTTTTTGTGTAACCTTACCTTTTAATTGTATTTTTGAACACGATTTTAATGGAGCTTAGCAAAGAAACCGATATTAAAAAGGCGTTGTTTGAAGGAAATTTATCGAATTCGACCCATCACTCGCTGACTATGGACTTCAGCGAGAAGGTTCCAAAAGTTTTTATGACAGCGGATCGTTTTGAAATATTTTCAATATTATGTGTGCAATGCGCATTGACTTCCTCGTTTATTTTATATTTCCTTCTTGCTCGGCTTGAGTGTGTTGAAGCTGGGTCTCAAATTTCTAATAGACTGCAAGATTATGCATAACCGTGTCCGCCAACACACAGCAAAATCCTCTCGCTCAGCGAAATCGCGTCCACGTAGACATAATTTATGGTCAACTTTAGTAGTACAAAGTTCGGACCCGTGTCATCGTTAAAGCAGAATTGCGACATTGCCCATATCTGATCCTCCGAAGCTCCTATAACCATCACGTATAAGATAATCCATTTCTAAACTGATTCATTGAAGATCTTCACTCCATCGCCAGCGAGACTCAAGGAAAACATTTGAATACACATCGACTACATAATTTATCGGGTTTTAATCGATTTTCATTTGGCTCAAGATATGTTTGGAGTTTAAGATAGATGTTATAATATCGCTAGTAGAAGTGTAATATCTTAAAAGTCAACCCGTTGCAGTGCCTTGTACATTTACCGAGTCTTTGCTGTTAAGATACGAGCATGTACCCCCTTATGAATGCTTAGATTGGGAGTATGCGAACATGTCTGGCCAAGAATAAACTTTTCCTGTATATCGCTGACCTGTTGTATATAAATCTCCATATCTCGTACATTGAATTAAGGAACGGTAATAAAATTTAACTTAATTTTTATATGACTCGCACCAGGATCACATGCCTCGTTGTTGGGCTAGAAAGACGAGAGTGACTGAGTTAACGTACGTGGAAAGTAAGTCATGATAGGATACTGTTTGGGAAATTACCTCGTGAATGTTGCAATTTAGCATTTAGATAAGATTTCAAGGTGAAAATTATAATTTTTGATAGCAATTCAGCACAGACATGCAGAAATTTTATTAATTAGGAAAGATAATGTAATCGGTATAAGCTATCATTTTCTTGCATTCACTCTAATCGAGAAATGTAAAATAGGGTTTTAGATCAATTTATAAAATTATTTTGTGGAAAATGTGCATATCCTGTCCAGATAATGAAAATGAGTGAAAGTGCGGCATATACCCGATTGACTTTGAATATTAGGACTTCGGAAAATCGTGAAAGTTTTACGATCAGTTGAATAGCACAACAGCGCTGTGAAGCGCTCAATGGATTGATCGGTGAACAGCGGTGGTAGCAGCCTGGCACTGGAAAAACCGAAGTAGCCACTTTGATGAAAAAACGGATCTTAATAATTCTTGCTCTTGATTGGATCCAAGAACACTGTGATGTGGTTTGACTTGATAATAGGTTTTAACGTGGGTATTCTTGTGACACAAAAAACGGCGGTGGCAGACGAGACCGCAACGGGTGTGCCATCATTCAGCTGACTCGTTGCCAAGAGATATAGGTGGGCTATTCTCAGGTAAAAGCCTCCTTATAAAGAACATGACTAGGGATTTCTGGTCCTGGTGTTCCAGGCTAGGTTTTCAGGTATACAGAAGAGGTGTTCAGTGGATAGTCCAGAAGCGCGTCGGGAAGTCCTACACACAGGGCGTAAACAGCCTTCAGTACCCTGCAACAACAAAAGTCCATACTTTTAACGGAACCAAAGTGTAGGTTACCGACCACAACAACGGAAAGATAACACAGAAAATTGCTTAGTTGACGTATAATTCGAAGATACTTATGAAAAGCATCGGCAGATTTATAAGATCTAGTCTCAGAACTAGCGAAGATAGTAATAGTGACGGCAGGACTCGCCTTCCTCTCAGCGATACAAAGCAAGGGGATACATTCTCGAAGTGTCAGGGAAGGGCGGACACGTGAGAGGGCGATGCGACGCTAAGCACAGACTTTTCGCTCTGTGCTAAAAAAACTGGAAGCATGAGACGCGGATATGTGGAAAGCGGGATCTATTAATAAAGTGAGGCGATGGTTTAGTTAGACATATGGCGAAATCGATTAAGAATTGGCACAGCTTCTCTGTAGGAATGGATATTTTCTCAATTGGCTCATCTTCTCTGTAGGAATGAATATTTTCTGTCTTATCTGGTGAAGGGATGTAGGCCCAGTCAAAAGTGGGTGGATAGTTAGAGGGAAAAGCCTTCCACTGCTAGCGCTTCATCTACCAGGATGTAAAGAGTCTTCACCTTAGAACCAGCAAAAGGATCCAATTTAACATATAGGCAGATTATCAATCTCGCATGATAGAATTTTTCTGTTTTTCCTTCAAAAAAATTTTGGTCAACGTGTTCTCCAGTTCTATTTAACTGAAAGAATTCTAATAGGTTTTTCATTTTGTCGACAAAACTGAAAAATTTATTTTTTTCAGTGTGTTGTAAACAGACTCTCTTAAATGATTGAATGAATACCTTCTTAAGTACCGAATGTTCACATCTTTATTGTAAGGATTACATTATTATGGGCACCAAAACGGGGTGTCCGGCTTGTGAAATGAGTTAAAGAGATTGCGTTGACCTTGTTTTAAACGAATTTATGGAATTCTACCCCCAGTTCATAAGTGTTTGAGTTTCATAAGTGATCCCTTTTCTGAAAGTTTATCAGCATCAAATCTTTTCAGGGATGCACATATTCAAAATTTTTTCTCTCATATATGAATCTGAGTTTAAGTGCCATGAAAACTGGAGAGCTAATATAACATGTCAATTAATTTTAAGGGCTTTTCAATGATTCTTTCACGTTTTCCATTCTCACATATAATCGTGTAAGTGAATTATACTTTTGTCGAAACCAAGTTATTTATCAAAATTTTTGTTGCATTCACACGAAAAGTAATCCTTACTGGAAAGGAAAGTGGAAGAGTTTAATTTGGTTTTGAAACTTCCGTCCTTGCCGATTCGCAACAAGTGATAACTCATTGACCACATGGTAGATGTAACAGGCCATCGAAGGATAAATATAAAGTAAAGAGCGTAGATTTGCGAAAAGCATGAAAACAGGAATCATCGGAACGCCCGTTGGCTTGTATTGTTGGAATTCAACCCAGCAGGAGTTTAGAATTTCGGATTGGAAGCATTTCTCAAAGCTCCATAGCTCATAGTTGATCGAAATGCAAATTATTTACGGCAAAAGAATTAGATACACTTTTTCTTGAGTGTCTTTGGTGTGTCCGTATGTAAGGAGAAAACCCCCAAATGAAATTCAATATCATCTGATGTCTGCGGGTAGATTTGGAATTGGGTCTAGTTAAAGTGAAATTGATAACCGATTTTGAAAGGATTGAGAATTTCGTGCGGCCCATGCACAGACCACTTTTGTTTGCTCGCGTTTCCCGAAAAAATAGCGCAAAGTATGCTTGCGCGAAAGCCGCAAAGTGATGCGATCAGGATGTTTTTATGGCAGGGTGATTACCTGCCCAATATAAATAAATATGCCAATCTCATGTGAACCAAAGCATAACGACTAGCACGCGTCAACACTCACCAATTGAACCAATCAGACTCCACCTATCCAGATGCATTAGTATTTGTAAAATTGTGGGGGATATCACATATCTGCATAAATATTCTCTTTTATTGGGTATTTAAACACTATCACCCATGTATACTTTTCAACCGGAAAAAAGTATCTCATATAATCAAAGAAAAGCTAGCCAAGTCGTTTAATTTACAAGCTCCCTATGTTGCAAAGCTCGCTTTATTTGCTACCTGTATTATCTTTATTTCTTTCTTTGTAATGCTTGTGGGAAGTGTGAGAAATTTTCAGCAATTGTACTCTGATGTGAGCTATGTCTCAATTGACGTCTAAACTCGAAAGGTATCTTTCTTTGTTGTCTCAAAATCCAAAGTGTTCTTCCGTTTTTAAGTGCAACAAACAGAGCAGCAGGCACTGCATATCCACAATGTTAGAGGGAGTGGCAAAACACATAGTCCAGATTTTCAACGGCCGAAGAATCTGAATGTGATTGTGAAGAAAAACAGATGACTCCACTTGAGAGCGTAGTCATAATTATAATTTGCCATAGCGAGGATGTGATATTCACGTTTGACATCTCCAAACTTGGACTAAAGAAACAAATAGAAGAGAGGAAAGCTAGTCAATTAATGCCAGAGAATTTAGAATATATTTATGTAAGTTTTAATTTAGTTTCGTCGTCAAAACATTCAAAGAAAATTAAAAAAGAAAAGACACAGATCTTCGCAGCGTTACATTGGTCTCTTGATAGATATAAAATTTATGATACGGTCAGGAGCACAAAAGGGTTAAATTGAAAGAAGTTTATTCTTAAAAGGTATTTATTTCGAATCAATTGTAATATCCCCTAGGTTATGAACAACCTTTTGCCATCGAATGTTAAAACTTTCGATTCCGGATTGATAAAAATCGGTTGCTGTACATGATTCAAATTTTTGAGTTTTTCGCAGTATAAAAATGTAAGGATCGGTATAAATCGAAATCCGAAGATTGTCAAGTTTTTTCAGTGTTCACCTTGCTCAGTGCAATTTTCTCTCGGCATATTACAGAATGACATCCTTCCTGGTCACAATCGTTTAGTCGTTTTAGTTCACAATCTATCACAGTATTTACAGAGAAGGTCATAAAAGAACAGGCCACAAAACTCCCCCGAACACTCAGAAATGGCCCTTTGAAATGCAAACTTGGCTTTGCAATACTTAGTATTGATTCGCTTTTCGCGAGGGGCTGCCTTTTGCATTTTGAATTATCAGAACGGACCCAGTTTTTGAGTGAAGTGATCAAACTATCAAAAATGGTTCTGAATTGTGCCTTTGGAGCAATACGTTGCATGCCATCGATTGGTTGAGTTTATCCTCTTCGGACTGATTATGTGGTACCCAAACACTTACTCTGCTCATTTTCCATTCAACTGTGAATGTTCCTAGAGAGTTTGCCAAGTAAAACTTTGGGTGTTTTACAGTGCATCAATTGTTCGACGTGTGTATGCTTCCACTTCTGCCCTTTCGGTGTCTGATGCTGTTGGTTTTCGTAACCGATAGCATCCAAAGAGATCAAAACTACCAGATGTGAACTTGAAAATCGATATTTGGCATTAACGGGCGTCTAATGCACTTCAGCATATATCGCAAATGTTTTAGGGAAGATAAATGGTACGTTGATAAATGACAATCAAACATCGAAATCTTTTGAGGCTGTGTGATTACAGCCCAAAAAACCCAGGACCTACTTAGAATATTTATGAAAACGTCCAGTGGCCAAGATTTTTGGGTTTGGTTTCAGATAAGCCCATTTGCCATTCTTCTTATGGCTCTTGGTGTGTAATTAGCTCGTCTCTGGTGAAATACTTCACATTTAACGTCATTTCAACAAATTCTGCATCTTTGACGAGCCAAAAAAAGTGTATCGTGGTTTTTTAATTTTAGTTAAAAGGCTTCCCATTAGTCGCGCAAATTTGAATAGCTCGTCATTTATGCAATGAAGTGTTATCTGAAAAAAAATGTAAAAGCATGGTAGCTGAAAGTTTGGCATTTGAATTTGGAAATTGAATTTGGGGTTTAGAGTATCTACGAATGATTGTCGAGAAACACATGCATCCCCAAGGTATCACTTTTTGGTACGGATTTTGAGCTGAAGGCATTATCAAAACATTTTTTTTTTTAAATTTCCTGGTCGTGTAATTTCTCACTTTTGTAATATCGATTGGCCGCCGAGATTATGTGATTTGAGGCTCTTGGACGTTTTCTTTTGGGGTTTTTGATGCATAGGGTCTGTGCCAATAAACAAACGAAAACCCAGTCTTCTCATAAAAAGAAAATTTAGCGCAATATTTACTTAATTCAAACACAGTAATGCAACACTATCATGGTAAATTTCAATAAAAGAGTGCATATGGTAGAAAAAGCCATTTACTCGATACTCTGTTTTAATAAACAAAATTCATAAACATTAATATAGTGTCACTTTATAGATTATCAACAAGATAAATAATGATTTTAAGTAAAAAGCTGCTTTTTATATCACAATTACTTCTTGAGTTAATTGTGGACCACCTTTGTTTCATAATAAAGGACCAAAGTATTCACCTCGGTTGCTCATAATTTATTTGAAAAAAAAATATTTTACCTTCCATTAGAGTCAATTCGTAGTTTTAATTAACTCATAAAGCGGAATAGTTACGTGGGGTCATTGCAATGATAAATAGAACTCCACGTTTCCACAGTTTACAAAATCGTGAGCAAGGAAATGTTAAAAACCATGGAAACCCCGAAAAGGTTGTTTTAAAATTTATTTCTTTTGATAAAATATTTTATTTTTATTATTTATTTATTTATTTAAATTTATTTTATTCAAATTTAGTGAAACGGCATTAGATTAGTTGAAAATAGTGTTATTTGGAAATGAACTGCTGCAAAAATATTTTAATTGCTGAAGCTGTTACGCCCAGAATAATTTATAATTTCTTAAACATGAAAGCGAATACTGCTTTCATACATAGGTGCATTGTTTCATAATTGAAAGAAATTTGGGTTTGCATGTCTCATTTGAATGCGGACCATGCCTCATTTATTAGAAATCGAAACACAATCCTATTTACCCTGAATCGTTTCGACTTTCATCCTCTTTTTACGGAAGGCTACCGTGCTTGCTGGAACTAGTATCATCCATTCCCATGAAAGAATCAACAAAAGCTAACTGCTCACTATTATTACCATATGAAAGAGTTTCACTCAAGCTTACATCATCTCCGTTTCGAGAGTCGAGTCCTATACAATTTGACAAAAATTAGGTACCCACTATATCAATCGCCAATAAAATCCATTCAGAATTCGCCCCGCCATCGTCAAACATCTTCATCATCTTCAAGTTTTATGAATGAAAAGTGAAAATAATTGAACCGACGAGAATTTGCACTATTGAAAATAACACGAACAACATCACTGGTCAGGTGTATAAAAGAAATGCGTGCCTGAAGCCAGGTGTGTTACGGACGTACTTTCAATCTAAGAATTCTATTCTTCTGCAAAACCGATTATTCGCTTCGCTGCCCAACGGATCGAACATTTGACGGGCAGAAAATAATTGTTGGCGAAAAATTAATTGTGCTATTGACATATTGCATTGACATAATTATGGATTCATGCTTTTGATGCGGTTTAGAAAGTTGCCATTTTTTTCGGGCAGGTGGAAATATTTTCATTGTCAACTTTGGGTTCGGGATGAAAAGCTTAAGCGATATTTCCTTGGGTTGGGCTAGTAATTAAATGTATGCACGCGCTTGCCAAGTTGGTCGGTGGAAACAGCCCATTGGGAAGCAGTAACTGCAAAGATTTATATATTCAGTATTTTGCGCAGATGTTAAAGGAAAAGGTGTCTGTCGATGAAACCACGCTTTCAATACGACATTTGAACCGAATCTTTCATCGCTTCTTTATTGAAACTGCATTGATTTTAGGCTTCGAAGAATATTTAAATAGAGGATATCCTTCATTTTCGTACACACTTTGATTCTTGATGGTCAAACCATCCAACATCTGCTCACCAAAGCTTTTGGAGCGGAAGAAGTCACCGAAGTATTTCAGGACTTAGCCCACTATTTTCGCACTTATTTGAAAGCAGATGGGACAGAGACTTAAGCAGTTGATTTTTGCATTATTTCAACAGCCTATTCCTACCCTCTGAAGAACCGCCAAATTAATGTGTCCACATCACTCCTCGGGTACACTAGCTCCAACGACTGCAGCAGTGCGCATGGATTGAGCCTTCGTTAAAGAATTAATTTCCTATTAGAGGCGAACATCTTTCTGCATACATTTCATTCGCATTGTAAGGACGCCCCCACACAAGATGCGTTTTGTTTTATTTCCAGCCATTTGTAAAACAAGTCCTATTAATGCACAAACTATTAGTTAACAACAATGAACGTGGATAATTCAAGTTTATGCAAATTTTCTGCACTGAACTATGAACTGATTTGCAAAGTAGGCACATCTAAGCGTTATTGCATCGCGGCGCATATTTTGCAAAAAGGCAGACCCACACGTAAATCTTTTCGATTTTCCGCGATTTCGCAGCAAGGAGGAAACAAAGTGATTTCCTATGCGAACACCAGATGGATCGATGCCACGGATGATGGAAAATGAACAACAAAACATCCTTTTTTGTGCGTAGCAAGCAAAGATGGTATAAACCAGGCACTGATACACAAATCGTTTGTTTTAGATCGTTCCAGACTCGCTCGATCACCTTTTGTGCATGGCAAATTTATTGGAAAATGGGTTAGCATGGACATATTACCTAGGCTAGATTGCGGCTCATGTTCTCCCTAGCACGATATTAATCCGGCCAGAGCTCGTATGAGCGGAGTCACATGTAAATCCCGATGCGTACTTCATATATTCACTAGTTCCATCAATTTGAATTTCTAATTGAATGCAAAGTTTTGTGAAGATCAGCTCAAGAGTTCTGCGGAATAGTTGAAAATCAAACAGTGAAACAGTGGGGTCTTGTTAGATAGGCAAATAGCTGGTATTTGCATATGCACTTCAGGGAAAACAGCGAAATAACGAACGCATAAAAATATTAGCAGAAATGAAAATATTTGCAAAATGTTGCAATTTGTGCTTTGTTGTGCATATGGTTGTAAAAAAATAACTTGCATTTAGGTTTTGAGGTGAATTGGTTGATTTGTGAGGCACTACTTTGAAAAGCAAATCAGGTTCGAAAGCCGAAATGAATAGTAAACTCCACGTTAAGAAAGATCCAATCGAACGAGCAAAGACCAAATCTTTTAATTTTTTCGAAAAATCCGACATATTTAAAGTTCTTTTAAACAATTAAAGTAACCATTAAATGTAAAATTTTGTTTTGGAAAAAAACGGAAAAAAATAAATTTTATAGTAAATATTTGAAGAAAAGTAAGGAAATTTTCAAACCATCTTTTGGCAAAAAGCACATAATAGCAAGCTAAATCTTTATTTCACTCTGCGTTTCGATCCGCATTACAAACTAGAGTCAAATATCCAAATTTTGTAAGTACGTAAACTTTTGCTGTATTTTATTTTAGAAAACAGTTTTCAAAAAAACAAATTCCTGTGATAAATACGAATGTTAAATATTTACTTACACTAAATATTTATTTACATATTTTCAGTAGAACAATAACAATCGTGTGAATTGTAGTAGAAAAAGAATCAAAAGTTTTCTTTTGTGGGATATGATTCTGCCCATAGCCCGCAATTGCACCATAGACACATATAACAACTTTCCTTCCTTTTTTATTTGAATTGATTAGGTATTAAAATGTTCATCTGGATGATCAACACCTCTCATTGTTTCGTTACACCATGTGTATTCATAAGTTTTCTCTGATTTTACTAAGAGATGGGGCAAGCCAAAAGTACGCAGAGTATTCATTTGACACATCGCCATTATGATCGTCTGTCATTTAGCTGCAAGCGCATACAATGTGAGTCCGCCAAAACTAGGCTGTTTGTTTTATCGAGTTGATCAATCATGTTGAATTGTGTGTCTGCAAGAAAGCATCTACGGTACGCATTGTTGAAAGACAATAAGCGCTCTGATAGACCCCACAAATGCGAATAGGAGGAATCACAAGAGTTGTTGGATGGGGGCCCAACTCAAACTCAACGGGAATCGGCAAAAGTATTAAATGTGTCACAGGAAACGATAAGCAGATGTTTACAAGCAATGAGTAAGATAAACTAACTCGGTGAATGGGTCCCACACGAATTGAATGAACGTCAAATGATAAACTGCCAAATCACTTGTGAAAAGCTGCTTTGGCGCCACGAAAGGAAATTATTTTTGCATCGAAATGTGACGGTAAATTGATTTTTTTTTGTTTTGAAAATACGAAAATACGGGAAAAATCGTGGCTTCCACAGGGCGAAGCCGGTCCTTAAGCACCAAGGCCAAATCGCTTGGGCAAGTAGACCCTTCTCTGTGTCTGGTGGGATCAAAGCGGTATTGCCCTACAAAACCGTTAAACCACAACGTTATCGGGAACAAATGATAAATGTAAACTGGCGCATTAATCGAAAACCGACTGAAATGGGCAAAGAGACTTGAAAAAGGACACCGCGCTGTACAAATTGACTCGCAGAATCAAAGAATCCTTAGAATATAAAGAGGTAGCACTAGTTGCATTTCTTGATATTGAAGGGGCCTTTGAATATATCAGCCACGATGCGGCAAAGAGGGCGCTGATGAAAACGGAGGTTAATCCTACCCTTATTCGCTGGCTGAGCTCAGTCACTGGCGGGGCGAACCATTGTATGTAAAGTGGGATCAAGCACCATCAACTTACGTACGGGGGGCGTACGTGCCGGGGCACGCAGGTATCGAGGGCAATGAACAGGCGTACCAACTGGCGAGGAAAAGAGCATTGACAGCATTCATGGGTCCTGAACCCTTTCGCACAACTGCAATGAAACTGCGGATAGGCTCTGGAATGGACTTCCAGGACTTCGAATGTCGAAGCTGTTCCTCGACGTTTATGACGGGAAGAAGTTTCGAGTGCCCATCGGAATGAATAAAACAAAGCTAAGAATCCTGACTGTGATCTTCACAGGGCATTGCACACTTGGAGGGCATCTCAAAAGGATGAGCTTGGCAACGAATGACGAGTGCAGATTTCGTAATCTTGCGTAGGAGACACCAGTGGATCTGCTGGCACACTGCGACGCACTGTCCCGCAGGAGAAGAGACCGTTTAGGAAGCTTCTTCCCTGTTGATGAGGAATTGGGACGCCTGAGGTCGAAGCAGATCATCAACTTTCTCAGAAAGATTGATATGCTTGAGGCGCTTTAGGCGTACCGAACGCGGGGGCACAACAAACCTGTAATGGTTGACGTGCACCATTCCCGAAGGCAAATCAATCAATCAATCTATGGTTCTGTCGGAATCTTATCTTTCTTGTCAAATAGTTTCAGTGCTCTGCCCTCAATGTATTTGTTAAAAAATATACTCTTTTTCTTCTTGTGTCTCTATGAGTCCGTGTTCTGAACATGCCAACTAATTCCGAAAAGCCATTCTTAGGCTCCTTTTTGCGGAGAGTGGAATTTTTTTTATAGGTTTCGCAATCCGACCAAAGGCAGTAGTGCCGTACGGTAGTGTCGGTTAGATTATCCGTTTGTAGATAAGAACCTTATCTATGAAGTTCAAGCGACTAAATTTGAGGAAAGGGTATAGGAAGAAAAGAATGCCTAGACAATGTGCTCATTTCTTTAGTATGTAGTATACCTCAGTCATCCTGTGGCCAAGTATGAGTATGAAGTATTAGTTGTTATCTTACATGGCATTGTGTCATGGTTTGTGGCATTGTGCACGGATCTTGGCTTTGCTGATCCTCCATGAAAATCAGCTTTGATTTTCCATTTGCTTAAGCCTTTTTCAATTGAGTCCTGCAGTTTTAAACCGACGTCTCCTGCTTGTTGTAAAGCAGAGTATATGGAAGAGCCGTCCACATATAATTCAACTTGGGCATTATTTGGCAAAATTGGAACAGATTAATAAAGATTGTACAATATTATTAAAAAGTCTGATCCTTGTGGAACTCCAGTTTTTTCGTTTATCTTTTAAACTAACTCCAGTAGATCAACCTGTTAGGAATATGTATATAAGTTGATTGTATGGTAGACAGATATACGATTTATGCCTTTTGAATGTGACCCCTGCATGCCAGATCTTGTCAATGGCTTTGACTATGTCAAACATAATTAGATCTGCCAACTTTCTTTTGTTCAGGCCGTTATCCCATATCCATATTTTTCGACTCAAATAACATGTTTTCGGCTATGACTTCATTAAATCTATCAGTTACACCTTTTCAGCTATTTTGGAGGTCGACAAGAGACAACATATGGGTCTTTTGGGCTTATTTAAAACTGTTATAATGCTTTGTTGAACCTTGTCAAGCGAAAAATTGGGTTGATTGTGCCCGTCCAAATGTTTATGACGTTTTCTTGAAGTCACTTCATTTATGCGTTTGTCATTGTGTCGGGGCCGGATGCTTTCCATTTATCAAGTCTTAGTGTTAAGTCGGTTTTTTCCTAAGACAATGAGACACTTCCTTCACCTGGGGAAAATTTTTCATGCGCTCTTTCCCCTTTTGTGATATTTCGTTCTCTTTCTCAAAGCCCTCATCCCAAAATGTATTTTCACGTAAACAGAGCTCCAGCGTTTCTGCGAAGATTTCCGCTATTCTGGTTTGAACCATATTTAGATAGCACAACTACCTTATTCCGTATGCGGAATTATCTTCACATTCTACAGAAGGAATTCTTGCCTGTCTCCAGGCTTTGCAGGAAGCTTTCCTATTGTTTGCTATGGAACAACTAAATACGGTCTCAATTGGTTGATTGGTTGCTTAGATTCGTTCGTATTGTCTTCCCTTGTTCAAGTTGTGACTGTATTTTCCTCTTTTGTTGGCTTAATATGATTTGTCAGCTTTTCCATAGTATTTTTGATGATCTCGGCTGTTTTTACTTGTTGGGTGGATCTTTCATTAGCTAGATGGTAATATGGCCCTACTTCTTACAGGTTCGTCTGTATAGATGTCCTCTCTTAAGAGGTGTACCGAAAAATCATATTATGAGAGCTCGTTGAGGATGATTATGCTTAAATTTACTCGGGATTCTAGGAAAATTCCAAAATCGAGGATGATAGAAAAAAAGTCTCAAATCAACAAAAGCGGCACTTCTATGATATTTTGATTACGGGGGGGGGGGGGGATGGAATACATCTGTTTGAATTTCAGTCAACTCATTTTTATCATTTTTCTAAAGTTGATAAATCGTCTGTGAGTTAATAATTCCTTATCAAACATTCCACGCGATCCATATGCGTAATCTATTTTTTGTGCTATTTTTTCGCTGTGCTTCTATTCTTATACTTCTATATCGATGTCAAACTTAACCTGACGTTGCAGAAAATAATTATTGCAATTTTTTACAAGTCGTCTTTTTCGTTAGTTTTTGTTCGTGCTCTTAAGTTACTATTAAATATCTTGGGAAAGAATAGTTAAATTACTCTCCGAAAACAAAAGGCAGGATCCAAAGCGTTCTGTGCTATATATCGTGAGAGAAAATTCAATAATAATTTTGCTACCGATGTTTAAACTAAACTTTAACAAAAGACATTTAAATTAATCATCTCTGGAACAATTTCACATTAGATGAAATTATGGCATGCACGTATATAGGCTAACATGGTGGCGCACACCATGTGTGTCTGAGCACGCAAGTTAGTAAATGAATGTACAAGTGCATTACCTACATAAAACATCTCGTAATTGTTAACAATTACTGATGAGTATGCTGCAGAATCTCTCAATTCAGTGGGTAATTTCTTTCATTCGGGTTCCAAACAACAGGGGACAATTGAATTTTTCGACAATGCATGAAAGATGATCATACATATGTGGATTGTTGTACGCTGTTTCGCATGACATGTAACGTAACGCATGGGGACATCAAAAAGTCAAAACAATTTCACAATACAAAAAACTTTAAATGCTGTCTGCTGCCACTGCTTGTACTATTTGTTTTGGGAAAAGAAAGAAAATTCAAGATAACCGAAAAAAATTCCCATCGTAACTCCAATTGATGAATGTGACACATGGTTTGAAGGAATAATTCTTAAGGGGCACTTTCCTACGTACTGTAAAGGGCGAATTTTAATTTAACGTTTTGTTTGAAAGCATTGAATGAGCGGATCTTTTGAAAGTAACAGGAAGGAAACATTAAATTATTAAAAATGTATAACATTGGTTACTTCCAGGTCAGGTTACTTTCAGGTCAGGTTACTTCCAGGTTGACCACTATTGACTCTGCACACGCATGAGAATGCATTTAATTGGGTTTTCTTCTCCATAATTCATAAATGCATCATGACTTTTCCATAATCCATCATAATAGTATCTGTACTATTTCCCAGCCCGAATATAAACGCAAAATGATAGGTAGTATAATGATCGTTCACTTTCACTATGAGTCCTACAGCACGCTAACAACCAGCTGAACACCTCATCAACTTCTTTGAATTAACAGATCAGATATCAAAATTCCAAAATAGTTCGATTCCCTATTAAGATTTAATCTGAAATAAACAACGCAACAACGTTTACACTGTCGATCACTCTGCAGAGTTTTGATTTGTGGCCGAAGTAAAAAGTTATGCGATCGAGACATGCCTTTAACATTCTTCTTTAATGAAACGCATAAAGTGGACTCAAAAATTTTTGCTAACAGGCTCTTTGACAGCATGTTTCAGTGTTTCGCGAGAAAGCGCGGAGTTAAAAACCATACGTGCTGAGTGTGATGTTGGCAATTGCAAATGAGGTGTTGAAAACATTCATTTATAAATAGCGATTTCTTGTTCTCCACAAGTGTTTTGCTTTTGACCGACCGACTCCAGTCTGAGTAGAGTTGAAGAAATTTAAGTGTTAACAAATTATCCTTAATGATATTTCATGGAATGTAAGCAGGGGTGAGGTTGGGGTTCTTTTGAATGAAAGAAATTTTGAATTTAGAGAAATTCACAAGCTGTCAACTGTATTTCTCATTGTGTTGTTCTTTATTCTAACAATAATTGTTGTTGGTTGCTTATTCGCGAATTTCATAGATAAACCTAGTTTCCTGCCACCAATTTTCCAAATATCTAGACTGTGACTTAGTTTCCGTACACGTAATGTGGGGTTTGTAAACGGAGTAGCTAAGAAAATGCTAATTTCTTGATTTTTATCTATTTTTATTCTTCAGGAATTCGATATCAAATCTTCGTTCCATAGGTCTTCAAAATTTATTCCACAACTTTTGAATCTTCTTGGGTGCAACAACAACAAAGATTTAGTTTTCTTGTAATTCAAGGGATCATCAATACCAAAGCATTTCCAACAACGACGATAGGATTGTAGATTTAAACAAAACACAGATGATTCGGTTGAATACTGTATCTGTCGGTACTGGCGGTATACCACTAAAATTGTCAAGCTTGAAGATCATATGATAACACAAAGTATTGTTTCTGTTTATTCTAGTCAGTAATAAGCGTTAATCATTTATCTAACGTAAATCAAAATGGAAATTATGCAATTAGAGATTTTGCATTCTTAATTTTTTTAGTGGTTGGAAGGTAAAGGCTGTTAACACCATGAGTTTGGGTCTCCTATGCATGCAATCAATCTACACCCTGGAGCTGTTAAACACATAATTTGGGCTAAGGCTGATGTTCCTATATGGGAATCTCATACTTAGCGTACAACAAGGGATGTGAAGGAAGTGCCAGCAAAACGATTTTCGACATTTCGCACCTTGAATTTTCTAAGAGATTTCGCCCCTTGACATACGGGGGTGTCCTTTTTAACTGTCAGAACTGCCCGAGCATAATGTCCCACAAGTAAATCGCTCAAAATATTTTTCTGAGGATCTTTTCCGAGGGAAGCTCTCCAGCTTGGTTTAAGAGGTGACCAAGCTTCGAACACAACCTTTTGCAAACAATAAAAATGTGACACGAGTCATCCAACAACTCTATGCAAAAGATGCAGTTGGGGGTCTTGAACTATCAATACTATGTAGATTAGACCAGAGTATCAGATCAAGTAGAAATCAATCTCATCATGCACTTGATTGTGCTTTTGCCTCAAATCAGGGATCGGATGTGCAGTCTTCCTTTTTTTTGTGACGCGCTGTCGTGATTTTCGAAACCTCCTGAGAGAGATTTTCGAAAACCTCTCCCCGAGCGACCTGTTCTCTGTTGTCTTCCCTTCTGCATCGGTAAGTATTTTTGAACTCTCTAGGAAACTGTGCGAGTAGGTTTTAGGTAATCATGTTTTTTATGCTGTTCTTGCTTTGACTTTGGCTGGCCATGAGAAGAGTTTAAGCTCAGAGATCATTATCATACTATTTTCTTTTATTTTTCAGAAAATCCTGCTATTTTCTCTTCGTTTTTATATATGTTTATAAAATTTAGAACGTTTCTATTTCTTATTCTTTTATTTGAGTATTATTTGTGTGGTCCGTATTATTATTGTTTGAGCTTAGTTTCCTAAGCTCAAACCTTTGGAAAAGAACAGAAACAGAGAACAGAAACAGAATCTTCTCCAGCAGCAGTCAAAAAAAGAGGTATGAAAAGTCGTTTTGTGAAAAATCGATACATGCACGAACAGACAGCTGAGATCATTGGCACATCCGCGTAAAATTTTAAGTTATCAAACAATATTTATGACTAAGACCACGATAGCACCATTGGGTATCGTATTCCTTGCTTTGCAGCAGTGTTCTTTGCATATCCTAAAACGTTTGCCTGTTATAAGTGACATAAGCTAGTGAAATTCACAGAAGCCAGTTATAAGTCGGCGCCAAAAACTCTTCACAAGTTGTGGGAGCCAAGCATCAGCGTTTATGATTTTTGATTTATTATTTATTATGCAGAATGAAGAAATTGGTGTAAACAGACGAATCATTTTTGTGGTGTACTTATTCGGAAATACACAACAATATAAAAAAAACTTTTGTTATAACAAACAAAAAATCAAAAATCGGGATTATGGTATAAAAAAATTTTGTGCATGTAGGGATTGCAGGGATCTTTTTTCCTGTAAACCATTGCACAAATTGTAAAACCTATACATTATATAGCAACAGTTTGCTTTTTCTGATGAAAAATGCCACACAAGAAGGAACAAGAGAATCAGCTTAAAACTATGAGAAAGATGTTGCCATTCTCTGGAGACGGGTTTTAGCTTCAGGATGCTTTCTCATCAATTTTGTTTGCACACATTTCTTTTCCTAAATGGGAATGTAACTGGCTTTGTGGTCTAAAGTCAGTTTTGTAAATCATGTTTATTCTGGAAAAATAAGGAAAAGCCTATTGACTACGCAGGCCACAAAGAGTCTCAGAAGAAAAAGTGTGAGGCAAACCATCTGAGGTTGACTGGGGAGGCGAATGAGGAATTGATTACATAGGTGTTGGTGATTTCAAACATTTAAAGATTGCATCGATCACGTATAAAATGCAATAGGCAACCTCCTCAGCATTTTGTAGGGCAAACGGAAGACGGCTTGCGCGGCAGTTGATTATAGATCGCCAAATAAGTTGAAGAATGACAATTTATTACGGATATCGATACGAAGCCTAATAGGATACGGAATTCATTTGAGCAACTGTCACAAAAGCAATAAAAAGCCCCAACACAACACATGCCTTGAAGGCCAGGAGTCATGACTTGGACTTAGCAGTTACACAAGGCAACTGGACAGAGAGGAAGAAGCCACAAAAATAATCCTCAGATGCCAAAAGACATTTTCAAAACGATCAAATAGATTTATGAAGAAGCATAGTGATAAACTGCTGACAGGTTATCGCTGTTTGGGTACGATCACTGGAAACTCGAACGACAGCTTTAATGCAATAGTGTGGTGCATAGTTCAGAAAATTGTTTCCAGTGCCAAGAATGTTCTAGGAATTGCAGTCGTTCTTGCAGTTTGCATTTTCAAAGATGGATTTAATGCAATCATGAAAGCCATGAAAAAATTAGGCTTAGTAATTGGTCACAATAGCTACAACTTCTGGTCAGAAGCCGATGTACGCGCATGGCGCATTCTGGACAGTCCCTCTTTGCTTGATCCCTTTCTACAAGGAAAGATCAAGAGCAAGAAAGTATTTAATTATAAGTTCTATTCTACGGTGCAATCATCGCGGATTAAAGGTGAATGGAGAATATCAGTCCGAATCAAGTGCATGTAATCAAAAAAAAATTGTTTTTTATTGGAACTATGTTTTGTTAGCTTACCAGAAAACTAGCAACTGCAGTATTTACTGATTGGCATAGAATTTAAAATGTCGCCTGATAACGATAAATTAAAATTTATCTATTTTATAATCGATTTCCGTTCAATATTTCCGTCAAAAACATATTTTTATATTATAATTGATGCTTTAATCGAAAAAGAAAGTTTTCTGAATGACGATTTATGACGTCTTGAATGACGATTTATGACCTTTCACAATTTTTTTTGAAGCGGGAGAACTGCGACCGCCAACCGGCTGACTGTGAACGTTTTACAATGATAATTGATATTTTTGTAAAAGATCATATGCGCCCTTAAAAATCGTAAATTTTTCTTTTACAATTTTTGGAGCCAATGTTGTATTTTCCAAAAGATTTTAATTTCCTCCTAAACATTTTCATTAATTCCAATTTTTCTTAAGTAGTAAAACTTGTTGAAACGTAAAGAGCCGAATATTATTATCCAATTTTCGTGAATGACCTCGATTAAATGGCATTTCATTTGGTGATGACAAAGTGAGGAAACATAAGATATGCACCATATTATGCACCGTAGTCCTTTTCAGAAAATGCGGTTGAGTATTTCAGATGCTAAAGCACGTACTCGTATAACAGTTGTATGTTGGTCTTTGGTAAGTTTAAGCAACAAAATAGGACAGGCAATGGTCCAATGGTGTTAAATTATAGAATCCTTAGCATCACGTACTCCACGTATTCCAGCACGAGAACAACCATTCGTCATATTCATCCTGTAACAAACTCACCATAATGGTCATTGTATAGTAACTTTCTCCCACTTCATCGAAAAAACACCATCAAATCAATTTCATTTATTCTCAGAAATGAAAGTCTGTCAAGAATGGCATAATACTGGTCGCATAATACATACACATTCGCAGGAATGGCTTTCGACCCTAGATAATGGACTTGCCCGGGTGTAATTAGGACCCAAGAACGGTTCAATACGAGGGATACATTTTGATAGTCCTTTTTAGTATAGCGAAATGAATAAGTGGTTCAACATCATGTTTGCTGCTTTTCATTTCCAAATTATTTAGAAGAGGAAGAAATTATTTTTCTCGGTAGCAAAATAAGCAATGATTCTTCGAGTGACATGTATATTGTGCTCTTTAAGCTTGACTGCTGTAAGCTTTGTAACATAACCTTTGACAAGGTAGAGTTTCCAAGCATTGCTGATGCATCTTTATCTAAAAAACTGCTCTGAGAATTTGCCTGACAAAGTCTATCGACGAGAAAACAATAAGGTTCATTTGATGGTACGGCATTCAGCTATCATTTGACAATTTCAAAAAGTAAGTAATGATATTATGCAGAGATGGCGTGCATTCTGTTCAATTTTTACTTGTTTGTAAACTAAAGCAGGGACGAGGCACATTATCTTTTTCGGAAAGTAAGCAAATTCTGTATGAATTTTGTATTCAAAATATATCCCAACGAAAATTGTACAAAGTAAACTCAGATGTTTTCTCTACCTTTTATTTCATTTGTGACTTCATGAACGTTTTTAAGTTTAAAATCAGTGCACAGATAAAACTGCAGCAGAAGAAAAAAGAGCTACAAGACAAGGAATAAACATTGTAGAAACATAATAAGGCTTGTCAACATAGGATGGAATAATCGAAAACATTTTCACGAAATGTCTACAAATTATCAAAGGATCAAAGAACTTCAAAACAAGCACGGGTCGTTTTAATACCTCCATTAATGCCCTACAAACTAATTCTGCTTATTTCCGACAGATGTCTCAGTCTAGTATCAATGATCAACAGTGACAGCAAATTTTGATAGTTTCAGAGGAGGTGAACATCTGTCATTAGAATAAAATCTGTAAAATTTTGAATGTAATAAAAATTTTGCATTTTAACAATGTAGAATCTATCAAATTTTGTTAGAGCTTCCAAGGACTTGCTCCTGCATAGGTCATTTCGCTTTTTCTGCTCAAATTATAAGAAAAAAGTAGCTAAAGCGCATTTAGAACTTGTGAACCACATAGATAATGATCAGGCATTGTGACTAAAAAGTGCGCTTTAAAATTGAGTAAATCACCAGCAGGTCAAAGAAGATTTTCCGAAATGAACTAACAACACCCACATTGGAATTAAAACGGAGAATTCAACAGGTCATGGGGTTCATTTTATATGTTTCAACATCATTTCATATCCTCTATTCCACATCATCTGGTACCTACTAGTATTCCATCACTTTTCTTTGTACTAAGGTTTTCATGTTTGAATCCAAGTAACTTATCTCCTGTTAGAAGCTCCTCCACAGACTCCCTCGAAAGGCCACATCGTGCATTTCAAAGATACGTTAAATATGCACCTATGAATTGAAACTTGAACAACTGCTCATTGGACTTAAATTTACAACAGTTCCTTCGGAAAAATGCTTATAACGTTTGACAAATGGAATCGAGTGTGACATTATGTTCGGGTACTAGAAGTACTAGAAGTTGTTGAATTGTTAGGATTATCTGCTGTAGTACACTCTCTCCTTATTTTCTCTTGCCAGGGATCGGATTCACGTTATCATAGGAATAGACATAAGAATACGAGACCTTGCTGAGGTAATGTATCAATGACTCTAGACTAGGTTTTGAAAGTTGGCAGGGATAGCGTTCATTAATCGATGTGTGGGAGTCCCACACCAAGAGCACAGGTATCCTTCATTTTGTCCCAAAAAACATCAGAAGTACCAAATATTTATAAAGTACTATTTTCGATATACAATCAAATAGATGATTGAATAAAAATAAATTACATGACTGATCCCAAATTTTTCTAGCAATAAAAAGAATATAAACTTCGAACCAGAACAGTTGTGCATTGAAGCCATATTGAAACGTATTGGTGTGGCTATTGATTTGATAGACTTGCTTATATTTATCAATATTTATGATCGTCAAAAGGATGGTTTAACTGATGATCGTGCTCTTGATTGAATCATTGATTTTTTTGAAAGACATGACAACAAACAACTAAATCATATCGATCACATGGTTTATAGTCCTGATCTCACCCCACCTTATATTTACCGAGCTTATGAAACCCCATTGTTATGCAAATTTAAAGGAGCTTTGGAGAGAAGTGGCCTCACAAATTTGGAAACCAAATATAAACAAGTCACCGGGCACGATACAAGTACAGCAACGTCGCTGATAAGTGTGTATGAATTAGTTCAGGCGAGGGAGGGGGTGTAGAGAACTTTTTATCTTCTTCAAAAAATGATTTCCTTATTTAAATTAATGTTGGGAAAGCAATCACTTTTTGGAATGGGTCTTTCAGACTGTTATATAAGGTTCAAATCACAATTTCTTAGTCCTTACGAAACTGATCGACAATGCACGATAGAACATTTATTGATACTATCAAAAGCATGGTATTCATTTGTTTTGCCAGCTTCCAGATTCGCTTTAATAAATAAACAAGGGAAAATTATGAATTTTTTTTCGCATTTTTATTCTTTGAGGTTTATCTTTATTATCTTTCGTAAAGATGAGCATCAGATAATCGGGCATCCATCGAAGCTACATGTAAGCTGAAAGACCACATAACTAACCTTGAACCAGCTCACAACTTATCTTTAACAAAAACAAATGTATCTTTGTGATTTAATTTTCCTGAAAATGTATGTTTTGAAAGTTTTGACTTATTTTGACTCACCAATTATTGCTAAAGGATGTGAATTATGTTCCTTCATTCTATATCTCCTCATTGCCATTAGAAGAGGATTGAGCTCCTTATAGGTTGCCCGATGATGTAGAGAAGAAAGCCAAAACAATTTACTAGATGAACTAAATGTGATAAAAAGGGGTTGGAATCCTTTTGAAATTTTAATCTAT
Organism: Stratiomys singularior; assembly: GCA_954870665.1. NCBI lineage: Eukaryota > Metazoa > Arthropoda > Insecta > Diptera > Stratiomyidae > Stratiomys > Stratiomys singularior. The sequence goes on along the minus strand of OX940879.1, from coordinate 59,700,619 downwards.
ATTATGACTTCTAGTTTTATCCTTATTTTTTCTGGTAAAGAGTGGCAAATTAACCGACCTCAATTAAATCTAGTTGAAAGGACAAACAACCTAGAAAATTCATTGCCACATCGTTATGTACTTCAGAGGATGCTTCATGTGTTCACCACTAAATTCCTTATATTAACAGTATTTTGATTGGTGTTTACAACCCCGCCTTAGAGCATATATTACCTAATACTTTGAACCACTAAGAATTAACCTTTCAATACGTACGCATGGATTACGAATAATACTTTGCGAAAGCAGTTGAATATGAGTAGAATATTAACACAAACTTTTTACAGAGAATAGACCAGATTGCAAGCATTTGTGACCTTTATTCACTTATCTGTTATTAACAAGAAGTAACAGATTATTGCTCAATTAAATGTTAGAATTCATTATCTACACCTCCTGGTAACATGTTCGACGTGAAAATGCATAACTTTTCTATGTGGATAGTAATAGTGTCTAAATCAGTAGGACTTTACTTTACCTAATTATTTATCTAATAGGAATCCTTATTAGATATAGTTAATATATCTAATAACTTAGTCATATGTGAAAATTATTCACGAAATAGTGCTAAACTTGGTTTTGCGTGGTTTGAGCTATTGTTTAACATTCAAATCTCTTTCATTCTTTCGTGATGTCGGGACGGTTATTACTTTCTTCCTCAGTCCTAATTAGCGCGCCCAATTTATTGGTACAACAATGTACGCATATATAGTACTCCCTAACAATATTATATATTGCTTATCAAAAGAATCTCACATTTGCATACGTTCTTCGAGCGTCGATCAAACCACTTCCCAACAGTATCAGTTTTCCCTGTAGCGAAGCCTGAGATTCCGAATAAACCGATCGGATGCACTGATCCAGAACGTAATTGAAAAGATTGGACGGGTCGAAGGAGGAGCCTGTTTTGTTAACATTATTTTTGATCGAGATCTAAGTTTTTTCATCCATTCAACGTGAATATTTGGATAATATATGCTTTGCGCCAGCACATGTGTATATGTAGCAATACAGAACGTAAAGATCAAACAAGTCATGTGTTTATTGAAGATGTTAATCGGGAACGACATTTTTTCAAAGAATATCAGAATCTTCAGATTCCATCAATAATATGTTGTATGTCTTGGGTGGTCGCGCAAGTGCTCCACTAAGTGATGTTATTAGCCCTGACATGAAGGAAAAAGTGATTACAGCGTATGGGTATAAGTTTAATAACATAATAACTGCAATTATCGAAGCTTAAGTGATTTATCTAAGCTTGCAGTTGAGTTGCCAGTCCCACATGAGTAAAATGAGTTTTCTGATGTTTTCGGATGTTGCAGTTTCACATTCATTTTCATCCACGTCTCGAGCAATGGCGAGAAGCCATCGAAAAAGCTTGGTCAGGTTCAATGACGGCGCCATTTGCGGATGGCATATCGATGGATCTGCAAAAAGTTGCTTCTTTTTGCCTATAGACGCGTTAATGAACCGTTTCGCTGGATATTTTTCTCTCGCCTGTCCAGCATTGATACGAGTATCTAGGAAAAAGGCACTCATCATTAGTTGCCTTGCTGCCTGCTCGGCATTCCGCTCGAGTGCTCATAACCGCTTAATGATTTAACAGGAAACACAGAAGTGTTGTAATAGAGCGATTCCTAATTAATCACCATCGGAGCTGACAAACGTTTCTGCTCGGCTCTCTTGAATCCGAGATAAATCTTTCTTGAGAAAACAGCGATTTTCCTCAGCAGCTTGGCCATCTTGTGCCTTGTGCCGCCAATCTTTAGTGTTTCATAATAAAAATTAACGTTGCTACAAGCATTAACAAAAGATGACTAATTGAATTCAAGTATCTGCTGATTAATTCCAGGCACTTGAATTTTATGAGACGGCGAATCACATCACCGCCATCGTCATCAGCCATTGAAATCGATCCGGCAATCTATCTGATAGATATCTCGATCTTCTGCCTGTCTATTGTGCAACGATGAAACGTGCCGTCTCTGCGTCAAGGCGTTAAGGCTCCCCGCGCTGCGTCACCTATAATCCAGATCAACACCTGAGTATATATATCCATTCTACATAATTTTTTGTTTTTCTTTCTATTGCCATTGCATAAGGCCGAGGTAATACAAACACAAATGCTGAAGGAATTTTGAAGAGTACTCAATGTTTGCGTCAATTCTTGTAAAGTCGATCACTTACCCGTGTATCTCGATGTTTGCTTGGCTAAGATATCAAATGGAACTGAGAAAAAATATTACAACAACTTCTTCTTACCCCGGGTCGACACGTGTTGCACAGAAAAATTTAATATTTTGTGTTAACAGGTGCGGATCATTTGGATTATTTGATGTCAAACAGGGTCGAAAGATCTATTTCGGTGCGTAATCAAACAAATTGTTTAGAAACAAGTCGATCATGTTTGTGATCTAATTATAAGTGAAAAGGGGGCGTGTGATTCACAGATTCATCATATTTCACAAGGCAAATATGTACAAACAACGAAAAAACAATCGGTTTTTCTATGGAACAGGACTTGATTTAACTTCCTCAAACAAATTCAGTGGGTGTCGAACCTAATATGTATTAATTTTATCGAATTGCCAACTAGTTTCTTGTACTTACAATCATGGAAGATACATTTTACGCTTAAGAATTTCTTTTAAAAAAAGTAAGAATTTTCTAAGAACAGACTTATCTTTTACTGTTGATCATTTGTCACACGCTTGGTGTCTGAATGTGATTGGAGGCCTATGACTTTCTGGAATCGCTTGAGGCGTCACAGTACCCTGGCTTACACGATGACGTTCAATCACTAGTTCCATCAAATTTTTCGAAAAATAAGCCTACATACGAATCCACTATTTCCTTTCCACGGCTCAAAATAATGACCACAGAGTACTTATTCAATCATTGATTTTTGTCAAGTTGAAGGATTCCTATCCTTGGTCACATTTATGTGAGAAATCCCCTGATATACTCGAAAGCCTTTAGGAAATGACTGATTGAGCAGAATGAAGGTACTGCAGGATACCATGAGACCGTGCGTCAACTAGGGTGAGGAGCGGGAGGGCGTTGAATAATTCAATCATTAGTATCTTATCCAATAAATAAATTGAAATTAAAATTTATATTTCCATCACAACATTCGATTTTCGGAAATTTCACTTAGAAAATTTGTTTACAATATATTGGGCATACCCTAAGTGAAAACAGTGGAAACACTCTCCAATGACTTCTCTCAGTCAGAGATAATATTAATATTTAAGTTTGTGTTGCTGCTTCCTGCAATAGCTTTCAGGAGGAATTGATTTGTGGGTATTGTTTAGAAACAAGTCGATCATGTCTCTAATTTTATGTAAAAATTTTAAAACGGAGCATTTAATTCACAGATTCATCAAATTTTGTAAGCGCTTAGAGCAAATTTAGTTAAATCACAACTGGAACACTTGTCGGTCTTTTCAGGATAGACGACTTCAATAGGGTTCTCTAAGCAAATTCAGTTTATGTAGGACAAAACACCCATTAATTTTGTTGAATCCCTATCAAGTGATCTGCACTTGCAATTATTTAAGATAAATTTTCCAGATGTGATTTTTTATCCCATCAGGATCGGAACGTCACTTTTTGAAATATATATTGAGAAGATTTCAACAACAAAAAAAAAAAAACAGCGAAAAATGGTTTTGGCTCCTTCCGAAAATGCTTCCATCTGATTCAACCTACAGTAGACCAACAGTATCCATCGGTCCAATTTGGGTTTCAGAAACCTTAATCGATTTTTTTAAACGTTTTAAATCTTTGGAGCAATCGCTCACCATATTTATTACTGATACTCCCAGAATGGTTCGGAAAAAATTCTAACTGGTATTGCAAGAAATGATTATTTAGTAACATATTGACACCCGTGTATACATATTGACAAGTATACGTCAATTCGCCACTAAAATTCAACTTTTCTCTTGTCTGAAATCTTTTTAAGACACATTTGAAAAGAAGCCTGGCTACATTTTCTCTTGAAAGCTCTTGAATATCGTCCAATATTTTCGAATATCTCTCCGATATCTCGAATATCGTCCAATAAATTCCTGATTTGAATACCCTCAAATCTTTTTTGATCTGTTTTGTTGCAGACCGTTTCGTCAATATAGAGCAAAGGCATTGAAACGCAGCTTGTGAACTTACGCAAAGGTTTGTTACCATCTTTCCTCAAGATCAAATCAGTAATGTTACTAGAAGGATTAGAGGGTTACTAGCGGGGATGATAATTTGGTTCTTTTTTTTTTGCTTCCCATTTTGTTTTTCTTCATTTTCATTTCTTCTTCTGCGGCGTTTATACAAACAAATATCGTGCAGGTTAAGGCCAGGTTACCCCAAACAATTTTGAAAAAATCGAAATTTTTTTTTTTTCATAAATTGCTACAGTATACTCGTAGAAATAGTATAGAACTAGTCCCGAAGGTCAGCAAGACCGAGAAGCAGGTATAAAAGAGTGGGGAGCGCTGCGGTAAATCCGGCCGCTCGAGCGCCTTCCGTAGCGGCAGCTGCTGCGTGCCTTCGGATCGTTTTATTGTTTTGTTCCCTTCTATATTTCTCGAAAATATTCTGTCCTTTACAGTTAGAGAGCGTCCTTCGAATATAATATACGGCAGTACAAGTAAAGTTTTCGTTGGTGATGGTTATTCTGTTCAGTCCTCGCACGCGTCGGTAAATTTTTCGTTTGTGAGCTCTCAAAATTTATCATGGACAAAAAAAGAAGTGGTGTCCCACATAGGTCAGGAAGAAGGAGTTTTTTGGGTAACCAACATAGTTCCAATGATGATACAGAGCAAACCAGTGCTGCTGCAAAAAAACTAAAAAACGCCGATCCTCAACTTGAAGTGAAAATCCATCCGTTGCTGACTTACGTGATCGTTCAGTGGTCTGTATTTGCTACATTGCAACAGAGAGTTGTTTGTGCAAAGTGTAATAAAAAAGTGGAATTTGCAAAAAGTGTCGAAAAAGGATTAGGTTTTGAGTTACAAATTATCTGTGGTTGTGAGGAGAGTGAACCAATCCCTTCATCTCCAAAAATAAAAAATGGTTATGAAATAAACAGAAGAATAGTTTATGCAATGCGCTTGTTAGGAGTTGGATTGTATGGCTTATTGAATTTTTGTGGAGTGATGGATGTCTCAGCAACTGCATTCAGTATAAATGGCTATTATAAATGCATAATGCAAGTTCATATTGCATTGAAGGCTGTTAGTGAAATGGTTTTCAAAAAAGCTGCTAAAGAAGAGCAAGAAAAAAATAAAGAGAGAGGATTACCCGAAGATAGGCTTACGGTTTCGGGCGATGGTTCCTGGCCAAAAAGAGGATTCACAGCTTTACTCGGTATTGTTAGTTTGATCGGCAAGTACACGAACAAAGTCATAGATGTCATAGTAAAATCGAAGATTTGCCAAGCATGCAGTAACTATTCAAAAAAATTCCCCGAAGATACGCCAGAGTTCGATGCTTGGTTTACCGAACATTGTGAAGAAGGCAAATGCACAAGGGATCATGATGGTAGTGCCGGTCTCATAGAAGTTGAAGGAGTGCAAGAGATGTTTCGGAGGTCTGTGGAGCAGTACGGTGTTATGTATGAATATTATGTCGGCGACGGTGACTCTAAAACTTTCAAGAGACTCGAAGAATCTGAACCGTACGGCGAGGCTGTCAAAATAAAGAAAAAAGCATGTGTTTTACACGTAGGCAAGAGTATATATAGACGTGGTAAAGAAGGCAAAAAAAACCATGCAAAAATAAAGAAAGCTCTGGAAGCGCAAAAAAAAGACAGGCAATAGAAAGAGGTGAAGAAGTACCCAAAAAGAAGAAGGCTCAAAAAAGCAAACAACCTGTCGTAAAATCTTTAAAATTTACTGAACCGCAACTGTCGCTCTTATCTAGCTATTTTAAAAAAGCTGTGCTTAGTCATCCCGATTCTGTGCCAGACATGAAGAATGCAATTCTAGCCACATTGTATCACAAGTGTTCCACCGATGCTAAGCCACAACACCAGTATTGTCCAGCCGGAGCAGATTCATGGTGCGCTTATCAAAAGGCAGTAGCTACAAAACAGAATTACAACCATCCTCCAGCTTTCGATCAGGAAATTCAAGATCTTTTACAGCCAATTTATGAAGAACTAACCGACGACAAGTTGCTCGAGAGATGTTTAGGGGCTAACACGCAAAACAATAACGAAAGTTACAACTCATGTGTTTGGAACATAGCCCCTAAACATAAGTTTGTTGGAAAAAAAACGCTTGAAATTGCTGCTCTCAGTGCTGCTTGCATTTTCAATGAAGGGTTTTTACCCATATTAAAAGTAATGGAAGTTATGGGTGTAAGAATCGGCCCGGAAGCAAGGCACTTTGTTTATAGGGCCAACAGCAGACGTGTTGATCGAGCTGAGCTAGAAGCTACTGAAGCGTCTAAAGAACATAGAACTTCTTTAAGAAATGCAAGAATTCTTGAGAATGATGCCTACGAAGACCAGGAAGGAGCTGTGTATGAAGCTGGAATGGATATGTGAGTAAAATTCATTTTTTTTACGATTTTTTACGAATAAAAACTTTGAACTGATTTTTCTCCGAACCACGTTTTTTCGCATGGATGACACTCTCATTTCAAAACTATTGCACTTATCGATATGAACCAAACGGCATTTTACTCTTTGGATGTCTGGCTATGGCCTCAAGCAGAACCAGAAATATTCATTATTATTTAAAAAAGTTATAAGCAATTAAAAGTGAAAAAAAATGTTAAAAAAATTCAAAAGTCCGCCATTTTGTTTTTTTTCATTGAAAATATTTCATTCTGCTTGAGGCCATAGCCAATTCGATACAGAACATGAAACCATTTTGTTTTTTGCTTTCAGATAATTCTTTTCCAAGAAATGATGTCATCCATCTGTGAATCAGATGAGTTTCAGCAGCCATTTTCAGGACCGCCATTTCGAAAAAAAAAAAAAAATTATTTCAAGTAAATTTATATATGTGCTTTCATATGTAAAAAAATTGATTACTCAACATGTTTCGTACTATGAATAAAATGTATTGAAAAAAATTACGTTTATTGGGGTAACCTGGCCTTAAATTCTCTTTTCATAATGATCTCAGTTTACTCTTGAGTACCAAAGCAAAACAAATAATTTGGACGATGTCTCATGCGTTCATTTGTTAATGAGTGTTCTTAACCGCAGGACCTACAGAAATAAAGCTTTCCTTCGGCGAAGCTATCGAAAAACGCGATTGTTTTTAGTGGTTATGTCGTCATAATCTCTACCAAGTGAGATGAAGTGATGTGTCAAACGGTTCCTAGGACCAAAACGGTCCTATCTAAAATGCTCGGTAGGTAGGCAATTCATTGCGTGACTGCAAATCCCCAATTCATAACATAAATAACCTTCATTTCCCGCCAGAAGAAATCGTTGTTTCATTACTTAAAAATACCCTTGACATTATTATATATATATAGTATATATAATTTTTTTTGTAAAAAATTCAGCATACTGCTTACTTATAGAGTGATTAATATTGCTACCAGGATTAAGCAAATTTCAGCCTTGCAGGTTGTGGACAATTAACTTATTTTTTGTCTAAGACAATCGCAAATCTCTTATGAGATCGTTGATTTCAGACTGGGTTGTCAAATGGAAGCTAGCTAGCTAGCTTCATTATTCACTCCTGGTTTATTTTAATGCTGTTCATTGTTTTTTGTGTTTTGTGAGTCTTGTGACTTTTGCTAATTTTTAAATCCTCCGAATGAAGAAGCGGATTGGACACTGAGGACTGGGCCGAAGTGTCAAACGTAACAAACGTGTCCTTCAATGATATAACGTCTGCATAATTAGAACTATTTTTTTGACTAAAAATTTTTGTTAAAAAAAGTAACAATCGGGTATTTACCTCGTTTGCTCTCTATGTTTCATAGTTTTAAATAATTTTATTGATCTATTTTTTCTTGAAGAAATTGGAAATTACTTAGGAACCTAATTTTTATCTCCATTTGAAAGTAGAAATCTCAAATCGAATTACAAAGTTAATCACGAAGTTTAAAGACAAACGTTTTCAAATAACGGAAATACGGGTAGATCGGAAACAAAAACCTTTGTATTTCAATATTGTGTCCCAAAAAATAATAACAAAATTTTAATTTCTGTTGACAGCTATTAGAAATGACACATATTAGCACACTTTTTTTATTAACTAATGGATCCTACTATAAACCAACTTTACCGTTTAGGCATAGCATTACATACAAGTCTTAACACTCTTGTTGGTCATCATGAAGAAAGAGAAAGAGCAAGAAATAATAGATTTGTTGTTGTATCATCTTTTTACTCAAACGTTTATCCGAAACCAAATCAAAAGAATGGTCAACGAGTCCTGATTGATTGCTCGTTTGGAAGTTCAAAATCCATAACAAAAAGCCTTCACTTCCGTTCCACAAAAAGGGACTGCATGTGTTAAACACGTTGGTTGGGTGCGAAAAAAAGTTAGACTGTACTAGAACATCGAGTGTACAGAAGATAGTGTCGTTTCTGAACGAACACCATTGATGGAACACCATTGAAAGAAAAGAACCTACAGTACCTTCTGATTAGTTGGTTGCATGTGGAGTTGGAGCTATTCAAATTATGTCCGTGTTAGTCCAATGATGCATGTCTCTGGATAACACATATTGTGTTATATTGTACAGAGAGAGCATCTTCGAAACTATTGTCATCAATACTACAATCAAACTGGTAACTGGAGTCTAGTTTTAATCATTCGTTTAATATTAAAGTGGAGGAGTACGACGTCACTTAAGATTCTCTGGAGTAGTATGATCAAAATAACAATTGGTGACGAGGTTCTATTAAGCCTAAAATTATGATAGTTTAAGTGAAGTAAAGGTGATAGACTGACTTGATCATGAGAATGATGCTCCTTGCTAGTTTTGCTGACTTCATTTTCGATTATATATTATAAGTTTATAGGCTTTTTTGAACCAAAGGCGCCATAAGGTTTGCGTTAGTAAAAGTTACCCCAAGGCATTGTGTCTAATGATTCTAGGCTACGTTCACTAGTTGACAGGGTAGTGTTTACTCGATAGTCCTACAAGCTTGTGCTACTCATAGTTTAACAATCTGTGCGGAAATTCCTTTCACTTTCGTTCCCGAAAAAAAGGCAAACAAAATTGTTATCTTATTTACTTGATGAAACTCTTGTTGCAGTTGAGCAGTTGATTGGGTCTAATCAATCGTTGAAATGACCAACGAAGAACACCTTAAGGGAAATTCGATTAAAGAAACCTCGATTAAAGTACTTTTTTAAAACGTATTTCGACGGTATATCGGTCATGTTAAAATGGGGCAGCCAAATGTATTTCTCGCGTGTTGTAGACGTGTTTCTAATTTTGAGGACTTTTTGTTACGTAGCATGCTGCTCAATTTAAAGTATTAGCATGTTTTTAAGAATTTTTTGACAAGCGACTGACGAAAAGTGTTTAAAAACTAAATTAGAAGTCGAAAGATTGGTAATCTCAGAAGTGCACAACGGCGTTTAATAAAGCATGAAATGGTCTTCTTTTACAATGTGTTTTCCGATTCCCTTTATGCGATTTTCAGATCCATCGTGAAACTCTTTTAATACCGTCAACAAAATTTCTCTATTGAGCACCACATTGTATGAATTGATCTTCAGGTAGACATTATAAGCGGGTAGTTTTTTGCAGTTTTTTGAAAAAAAGCGGCGTGTGTTTGATGCAACCATTTGAAACTTTATAGGTAAGTAGATGTTGGAGCAACATAGCTCATGAGCAAGTTGCCTGGCACAAGGGGAACGCCTCTGGTCAATTTATCTGTTTTATGATGTTTCGTGATGCATTTTGTGCAGTACGGTAACAAAGTGACACTCCCTTATAAAAGTACCGCCTTTTTCACATTTGACCAAAAGGCGTATTCTGTATCAAGAATATCAAACTCGAATCCTAACACGGGCCTAGCAAAATTTAAAGTTTTATGGAGGCCACATAATACCGTTACCGCTTTAATCCTGTAAAATACCACATGAGCAACCGTTTAAATCATTGACTGAGGTTCATAGTGGTGTTAACAAAGTTCATCTTCAGGACCACTTCGTGTCAAAACGTCTGCGTTAAACTCGTCACATTGCTGCGAAACGCGGCGAGAATTTAAATTCTATGCGTAACGTTCCTGTCAAACCTAAAGAAAAGCTGCTGATGTTTAAATTTTCTTTTTATGATGCTTCGAATATTGGTATGAACGGTTTCTTCTTGAAATGCTGGTCTTCCGAGATATATATTTCTACATTTTCGGCCTTATTTAGATAATACGCCAATGACATAAGCAAGTAGAGGTCAGACGAAACACGAACTATATCGTTGCGAGCAGTCTTCGATGGAGTCTTGTAATGTTTTGACCCGAAGACCTGAAGTTTAGGAACTAACCGTCGGATGATATCAGTTCTTTTCCATTGAGATTGATGTAATTTCTACTGGCATAGCTCCTTGCTAACAATTGACCCAATTTAGTTGAAAACTGACATATGTAGCAAATTTAATGACTCAACAAGTGACCGTTACCCAATTAACGGTTTTCCCATTTCCTTTTCTTTTCCCCCATTTCCTTTTCATCCCCCCCATTTCCAAGAAAATGTTGCACTCTCACGATCATTTAAAGTGTTTCCGCCTAAAAATTCGTAATTGTTTGAAATTTGAGTAACTATTTGGTATTTATTTCGTGTTATATTCAAAATGGCGTATAAAACATTCACAGTATGCACGAATCCTTTAAATGTGTCAACTGATCGCAATTTGAATACAAATTAAGAAGATCTACATCTATGAGATTGAACTCTAGGCAAGGTGAGTGTGTAACTTGATTACGTTCGAATGTTATTTCGTAACAAGGATATTCAGTGAGCATAAGTTTTGATTTATCTAGAACCATATCTCCAAATAGTTTTTACTAGTGTTATATTGAGATCAAGGATAATTACCGCCTACTGAGACCAGATCTATTATGCAAGGTTTTCGTAAACGAGTAGTTAAATTGTAATATGACTTTCGCGATAATCTTCGGAAGAAACCATTCCCTCAGACTCATGCACATGAATGTCTAACTGTGTTGAAAATCGGTCAGGACTCTAAAGTTTCTTTCATCTTAATCTCCTCAATAAATCATTGGCGTATTTATCATTCCAGTTCATCGGTTTGATCTCATTTGTATGTGTAGTATACTTGAAAAATACAAACAGCTACTTAGCATAGGCTGCAAGGAGCTCCAAATTACCGCAAATTGGTATCGTTAAGACAAATTACGCGATAACAGTTTATAAGCGGTTGTGTTTAAAAAATCATAAATATTGTCGTTGTGTCGTGAGTTCCTGCTATTCATATTACGAATGAATGTATAACTAAGGGCAAAATATTCGGAGCGTTTGCAGATGGTGGTTTAGCGCAGTAGTTGTGGTGGTTCTGACGGTGAAGGTACAGCAAACCTGGCGCATCCGCCTAAGGAGCTAAGTCGCTTGCGTCACCCAAAGCATATTGAGAAGAGATCTTGAGATTGTATCTAACGTATTCATAAATGCCCTTTGAGTGGCTGTATCTGCCTACTCATTCGACATGATCCTACCTTAAGCCGAGTCCTAGCCTGACCTGAACCGTTTTTGCGCGGCACAAAGCAACACAAATCTCTTATATCTAACAACCAAACTTCCTCTATGCTTCTACCTTCCAAGTAAACATACACATGTAATCTCCAATGAAATATCAACTTAATAATATTTTCCTTGCAAATCGTCGTTTCTTCTTCGTTTCTTTTTTTCCATAAAGCGTTTATGCAAATTTTATGAACGAGAAAAGGTCTTATCATCGACAACTCCAACTTTACTGTGGCAAGGAAGAAGTGCAACTCAGGCTCCTACCGATGCAGCTGCACCGGCGATGGTGGTTGAATGGCAGGTACGAGGCAGCAGCCAACGATGCAGTTTTCGCGATCATTGCTTGGCGGCAAGCAGTTTTGAAAAGTCTTTCCGGATGAACAACGGCCTCAGTGCGCGCACTAAACCGATTAAAATCTCGAGCAATGGTGAAACAACTTGTTAAATGTTTATTTCTCAGGTTGGTCAGAATATGAAGATGTGCAGAAGCGGAAAACATGTAACAGCAATGTCTTTTGTCTGTTCATCTATTTGTTTACCTGTCGCGCACCATTCGTGGATTCTTTTAAACGCTTAAAATATCGGAGCCTAAACGAATAAGGAGCACAATTCTGGACCACATGCGGAAGTAATGGGTTCGTCAACTTAAGCGTACGAATCTAGGTCGATCATATAATGGCATGTCGATTGCCCATAGACCAAAGAAAGGAATGCTTAGGATAATCTCGTTACGATAATTTACATTTTAATTAAATTGCATGTTCTATTTGCTTGCACTGTGCAAGGATGAGTACCTCATATGACTCATTATTATTTGTATGATTGGATTGAATGAAATTTTATGTTTTCTTGGAAGAGAGTTGCTTAGTGTGATACGCGGTTAGCACTGGATTGTTTCATTATAAAGTCTTCGCATACAAATGTTCAGATGCTAAAGTTCGGTCCAGAAGAAAACAAGGCTTTGTTTCGAAATTACATACATTAATTATTACATGTTTGTACAGATTTCACATTTCGTTTCACAAAAAAAGACCTTGCATTGTTATGATATCAAATAGGGTTGGATGTTGGTTGGGTTCTCAGACAATCGTTCTTATCGCGACAATTTCCAAATTTTCTTTTTGACCGCTGTGGAATATACACGTGTCGCTTCCATAAAATACAGACATTGTGTTCAAAAATCGCATCGTACTCATGTTTATAATTTAACATTATTGTGTTGAGTCAATCAATTGAAGGGGTGAAGGGTTTCAAATTTCCTTATATTTAACGATGAAATATTGACTTTTGGTCGAATAAGACAGAGACCGTTTTTTCACCAGAATCTTATGATACTCTGAATAAGACAGCCGCAGCTAAGAATATAATAAGAGTCTGACCGACATCCAAGAGAATTTCACTACCAGCAGGAGGTTCAAACCATCGCGCTCATCTAACCAGAATATATTTTCATCGTTAATATACGTTTTTCCCATTTTATATTCTTCATATATTATATTCTTCATATGCCAGCATCGCGTTCATGTGAAGCATGCCAACTAGGTGATTTTCACATGAATATTTTGTTACAGGAGCTTAGATGACAAGGAGGAAGATGTTTAGTGAATGGTTCCATTTATTTTACTTTCTTTCACTTTTCTTTGCTTTGTTTCAATCTTTTTGCCATTTTCTTTAACTTTTTTGACCATGAAATAGTAACCATCCGTTTTTGCTTGACTTTAGAAGAGTTGCACTTTGTAGTTTGCCACTTTTAATTCATTTTTTCGGGTGTTTCACAATTTAATAATTTTTTCAGAAATTCAAAAAATATGCCTCTGGAAAATCACCATAAAATTTTAATCGTTCCACAAATCACTACGTAATTTTTTGTATATAAGTTACGTATATCCTTGGGCAGGGAAGTTATAATACCGAAGTTATAAACTGGAGGGCCACACCACTGTTTTCCAGTCGGAAGTGCTTGCATTAAAAGCGGCTATAGAAGCGGCAACAAACAACCTTAATGGAAGAATACAAATACACTCGGACAGTAAGTCGGCACTGCAGGCGCTTGCCTCTAACCGTGTAGTTTCACAACTGGTGCAGGATTGTAGGCAGGCTCTCAAAACCGCAACAACCCGAGTATATGTAAAACTTACATGGGTCCCTGGACACAGCGGTGTAGAGGGAAACGAAAGAGCGGATGAGCTAGCGAGAGCTGGATCAGCCGACCAAAACGCCACTAGAATAGACACAATTAAAGTGCCATTAGCAACGGTAAAAAGGAAATTAGACGAAATCCTCTGCAAGGAGACAGATACGGCTTGGAATGAGAGGAACGACTGCAGGATAAGCCGAGCTCTTTGGCCTTTGTTCTAATCAAACGAGGACAAAACAACTACTGGGGAAAGCAGAAATGGCGTTAGAACATTGGTGGCAGTATTAACGGGCTATAATCTTCTAGGTCTTCACGCTAAACGAATAGGGGTCCAAACGGATGACACCTGCCGAGCTTAGGGCAAGGAGGAAGAAAGTACAGAACACTTCCTCCTAGACTGCCCGAGTCTAGCCAACAAACACCTTACTTGGCTGAGGTGTACTGGTGCAACCGAATTGGAACACTTGGCGACCACAGAGCTGGGAGAACCTTGGCTTCTGTAGGACGACAAGATGGACCATCTGTAAACTATAGTACTACACATGGGGAGCTAAGGCCCGAGTTCTGGCCTATGCTAATTTCCAGCAAGTGGTCCCAGTACAATAATAATAATAATACATATATGCTTCATCTTTTAAGGGTGTAAAACTGTCTTGGTATGTTTTAATCCAGCAAAAAGTTGGGGGCGAAAATAACCCCGAAATGCAAATCAACCTCACTTGTATCCTGCAGCATAATGTGCTGAAGTGAAGTGTTCTTAGCTCGATTCACCTCGAGCAGTGAAGCACAATGCTTCATTTGTCTTGTTGGAATTTACACGAGCAAAGATTCTCGCGATCATGCTACATTCAATACTTTCAACTTTTCTTATAATTTCAGGTAAAGCTTAAAAAGATTTCATCTTTTCGAGTCTAGGAATAAGTAAACTTCAGATAAAAAAATAATGAATGGATTATAGAATAAGCAGCTTAAGATAGTATCCTAAGTACAGCCATTAGAGAAATTGGTAAACTAAGTATTAAGTTAAAAATTACTGTAAATTATCGCTAATATTGTAAGTTATGCACTAGGGCTCTACTGAGAAGAAAACTTTGAAAAAACCCGCCAAGCCACAGTGTTTGAGTATCATTCAATTGGAAACCCTCAAAAAATTGTACAAGTAATTCTTTGGTACCCAAACCGTATTATCGAAGTCCCCAGTTAGTTTTCGCGTACTCAAACAATATTTTGGACAAGATATTGTTTTTTTTCTTGTACCTGACATGGATTTGCCACAGAGGAACTGGTAGTATTGAATGCTCGAAAGATTTCACTCTACATTTCAACAGGAATGTGTGCCATGTATCCATCACCGAATCCTGCCCAATAAGTCCAATGGTTCTGTACTTACTCGGATATATTTTCATTTGTAATAATGTCCTGTCTACTTGTGCTTCGCTGCAGATATCTGTACTTAAGAGTTGAGCGGTAAAAAGGATGAATTCCACAAATATCTGTGTACATCATTGAAAAAGATATTGGAAACTGCAAGGAATTTTGGCAAATATCAACCTTTCACCTAGCCAGAGTTGTAAAAGTAATAGAAAATGCTCAATACTGTGAAATAAATACCAAAGGCTTACAATTATTCTCACACACACCTTTTGAAATTTTCTCCCTGCATATAATTTCATTGAATTGGAGATTGAAGTCCTTTTGCTAAACTAAGTACAATATCTTGCCAATGTTGATAAGACATTTGAACGGCAAAGGCATTGGAACCAAAGATGAACGCATGTCTTCGATTATATTTGGGTGCTAGGGCACACAAATGCTGATATTGCTAAGAGAGAGAGAGAGAAAAAGAGAGGGTACGTAAATGCAACAAAATATGATGTTTCATTTTTCTTGTGATTGTCTAAATTATGGCATACCAGGATTTTTTTTCAGGCGTTTACAACATTAGGTTAGCAACACTTTTTAATGATACCTACGGTGTGACAGCTGTTATAACGTTTATGGTGAGCTTCGTTTGCCATTTTATCATGAGTATGGTGAGCTTAGTTTGCCATTTTATCACGAGTTGACGCTTGAGCAACGCCTGCTAATTGTGCAAGTTTATTTTTTAAATACGGTCCTGTTCGAGAATTTTATTACCCACTCCGTCATTTTATGGTCGACATAACCGTCAATCAGAACAAGCATGGATCCATTCTATTAAGCATGGATCATTTCCGATTACTAAGTTAACTCTCACTGGTAAAACGCATTCATCCACAAGTCGTGCGGTATATAATGAAGAGTCTATAGGCAGCTGTAGAATCGATGAAGACCCAAGTAAGTAAATTCGAAATCGTGCTCAACAATCAAACCTCTGTACTTCCACGTTATGGAAGATTTGACGGAATAATCTTAGTTTGAGGGCTTACCAAATTCAACTTGTGCAGAAATTCCAGCCGAACGACCACCCGGAATAGCGTAGATTCGGTGTATGGGCCCGAGAACAAATTTCTTCAGGTCCTGAAATTGATCAGAAAATTTTGTTTTGCTATGGGGTTAATTTCTGGTTCCTTACAAAAATATAAACAAAACTGCCGTATTTGGAGTGAAAAGCTGCCACCGATGGTTGTTCAAACATCGTTACATCCAAAGAAAGTCACTGTTTGGTGTATTGTATCATTGGCCCATATTTTTTTAAAAATACGACTGGGAAGAACATTTGAGTCATTGGTGACCAGGACATAGCCATAATCAATGACTTTCCTGAAATTCAGTAATGCAGGGGATCTCTGGTTTGAACAGGATACCGCGGAATACCATACAGCTCGTGCAATCATCGCCTGATAGAAAGATACATTGGATAAGTGCACAATATCTCGTTGTTGACATGTGAGCTAGCCTGCAAGATCTTGTGAATTAACACCGCTAGACTATTTGGAACACCACATTCACCGCGTTATTGGCGAAGTTATGGGCTCGAAGAATTGGTTAGAATAGTCGAAAATTGGACCAGTGGTTTGGATTTCATCTGCGCCAGTTGTGGCGCTCACATGCCCAAAATCAAAATCAATTTGAAGGCAATCAAAATAATTTATTTGGGTTTCTTTTCATCAAAAATTTGTATTTCTTTTAAAGAACAAAATTTAGAAGAGTGTTGAGAGAAAAAAAAAATTGCTAGATTAATTCTTAACAATGAAAAGCATTCGAGAATGTGTTTTTTTCGTTATTGAATGTTTTGAGTTTTTATTGTTAAGTTAAGGTTGCTTAGAATCCTGTTGAAGAAGGTAACCTGCGGTAGTTATAGAATGTCAATGGTTTTCATTAAACGCAGGATCAAGGATTGGTTTTCAATTCTTCTAAGTTATAAAAGTCAATAAAAAATTAAATTACTTTTCCGAAAAGTTGACACTAAGAGGAAAAAAAATTGCTGCGGATTAGCCCGCAGAAAATGATTGGTTTATGATTTATAAGAAATAAAGCAATAAACATGTGATGTGTACGCGCCAAAATCTGTTCACGCGGAAACGGAATTTGTTGCGAGGAAACACCAATCATGCATGATTATGCAACAATATTTGCCCGTTTTTTCATCCGAATACTTCCTTTTCAATGCTAAATTTAGTCCTTGTAAAATGAGCCATGAAAAAAGTAGAAAAGTTACCTTTCGTTTGCCTTTTGCAACGCATTCATTTGTTGCAATTTGATTGATTTTAAAGGTACTGCTGGACCAACTATCATGGAAGGGTGAAAATAATGGGGTTGGTGACCCAATTTGACAAGCCGATTTTCAATAAGTGAAAATTTTCGCATGTGACTTTCCATCTATAGGAGTATGAATTCTGCGAAAATAAACGGAATTTTTTGAAAAAGATTGACCAAAATTTCCGTTGAAAGTTGAAATACTTGGAGCCATGGAAGTGCAAAGTTATTGTTACGAAGTTACACTGCAGAATAGCCTGCAATGGATACAATGGTCACATAATTGCCTGGACAATGCAATTATGTGACAGATCGCTATTCAATTTTGTTAAAAGTTGTGCGAAGCGTGTGGAAAAGTCTTCAATTAACAATTGGATGCACGATGCTGGGGAACAAAAGTTGGTCCATAGTGTCGATAAAAACGAATGATGCCACGAGTTTTTTTTAAATAAAATCGAATCGAAATTGCAAAGAATAGAATGCATATTTGCAAAGATATTTGACATGCTTTTTGCTACGGCAGTCGTAGTTTTATCAATTGTGTTTACCTACAATTTACTTGCGACCTGACCACACTAACTCATCTGGAACAGAGCATGCAGGCAATACAGGTACAACATGTGCAAAATTCCTTTGTTTTACAGCTTTATGGTAATAATGACATGAAAACAATCTTGCAATTATCTCCAGATTATAAATATCACCAGAAGAGTTATTGAAGCGGCCAACGCAATTGGGAAGATTTTCAAATTGTGTCTACACCATCCCCGCCTACGTATCCAGCTAACAGATGTACCAAACCAATCGAAGAAGAATGCAGTTATTTGCATAGATTAATTCAATCTGAAAGACCTATATGAGTACAAAAGGCAACCTTTGTTATAAACATATTCAGTAATTTTAAACATCTCTCGTTGTTTTTACAGGTCTTGAGCAACTCATGCATGAAAATGAAAACGTATGAGTTGCCTGAGACATGATAGTTAACCTGACTGAAGTTCATAACTCCTTCAGCACCTTAATCGCGAATTTGATAGCAACAACGTAGAATTCGCTTCGCCAATATTGACGCTAAGACTAATTTTCTGTTAATTGATTCGTCTTCGCGATATCGTGATGGGAAGAAGGAGGTTTGATGCTGAAAGTATAATAGGAGTTAACCTGAACCAAATTGAGGAGACAATCTAAAGCGTTTTGCGTGGTGGTTGCTTTGTATGCCTTTAGGGGTGTAAGTGTGTTGGTAATTTTCATTTAACATTTTGCAGAGCTCTAGGTTGGCTTTTTTGAATGCAAGCCGTAGAGGATTCCTGAAATTGCCCAGATAATTCTGGGCAGGCGTTGATTAATTGTAGATTCAATTATCTGCGAACCTCATGTTTAATACAATTACATGAGCATGAATTTCACATCATATTTCCAAAGTCTGTAGATTATTGGAAAGCCCCTTCGATGATTTCATGTAGACTGTTCCATAAAGAATATGCGATGTGAACATATTAGATTTTTTTTTCTGAAATGTAAGTACGTACGGAAAAGTTTCCGGAGTTTTCACGTTGAACCATAAAAGCCTTGAATAAGTTTTCTCGATATTTTAGCTATGAATTATAGCTTTGACCTGGGTACCTAGGATGACAGAGCAAGATTTTGCAGGGTAGGCTGGTATCCCTCTGCTGCTTACTAAGTCTTCAACCAGAAAAAAATCCATTTCACTGTTCAAAACTCCACGTTTGACGCTTTTCAAAAATTGTCCATTAAATTGATTATAATTTTAATTTTTTTAATTTGCAGACACTAACTTTTGCTTTCAAAAATAAATTGAATAATTTTGAAAAAAATGTCCAAACCGGGTATTTGGACATTATGAATATTATTATGTATGAGATTTTTTCTGAATATTTTGAGTGCATTGGATGATTTAACTAGCACCATCAATTCACCTTTGATTTTATTTTACCTATTTATTACCAACCATTTTCCTTCTCAACCCACCTTCTTCCCTTCTCTACGCAATTTTATCAAACGTTTATGAAACGGAATCTATCACAACTTTAAGGCTGATATTTTTTCCCTACGTTTGTCACTAACACTTGGCATTAAATGGGACAAGCAAAAGGGTTTGGCTATGACCAACATTAAAAGAATATATTTTCCATGGCTTGTGGATCAGACCTAGATCGATTTAGTACAAATAGAAAAAATGAGTACAGCCGGTTTGGATGGAATAGTCCTCCCTCGTCTCGATAATCTTGAAAATATCCAGTTTCGAGATTAATTCTCATCGGCTTCTTCGGTGCAATTGAAAAACTGTCAAGTATTTGGTAACTCTGGTTACCAAATTATTATTTATAAAAAGTTACCTATTAGCTTTGTGGTGTTTTATTAGAATCTTCGGTTTGCATTGGGTCTGTGGTAGCCCTGCCGAATACATGAGTCAGCTTATGGAAATCATTGGTATCTATAACACATAAATTTGCATTATATAACATGCACTCTTTGGGATATTTACTTTAGGGAAATAACTCATTATCTCAACCAATATAAGGCGTCAATAGATTTGATACTGACAAGTAGTCCTTTCAGCCTGACATCACTGGAAGAAATAAATTTCACCACCAAAAGCCAAAATATTAATAAAGCACCAGTAACAGATGGGATTCCATCAGAACTTATAAAATATATTGGCAGCTTTCGTAAAAGTACCATCCATTAGTTGATCCATTGCATCTCGGATCATCAGTAAATGTCGAAGCAGTTATTCTTGTAAATTTTAATCCAATATACAAAAAAGGAGACAATGTAAAGTGTGCAAAATACAAAGGGATATCACAACTCTACATCAACATACAAAGTATTTTCTAAGCACCTCGAATGAAAAATCACCTCTAACATCGAACGTAGCATTGGAGAATTGGGCTGGAGGAGTTCTTGAGCTGGAAGATCAACCATTGATCAACTATTCACAGTAGAGCAAGCTCTCGAGAAATGCTTTGAGTTATGAAAGTATAAAGAATGCTCGAAACTGTGGATGTGAGCCATAATTTTGAGAATTTCAAACAAGCGGTAGTATCGGCAGTTATATACAGCAGAAAACCAAGTTTAAGCTCGAAATCCTAGCAAAACGAGACCACCCGAATTAAATGACATTAATGTCAATAATATCAAAATCTCGGAAATCAAGTAGCAGACTCACACCTTTGACACGAATCTTAAGGGGGAGATGAGTGGAGTCACCAGCGGCTTGACCTTGTTGTAGAGTATGTGAAAAAGAAGCTCCCATCAGTTCAAGATGTACGCTGCTTTATACAAACCAAGTTGTACAGTACGCAGATGGCATTAGCATCCGGTTTAGGTCTTTTAGATCTGCTGGAGAAATTAAGCTAGAAACTATCAAAGCCAAAACAGAGCCCATATAAAAGGAAAAAATCTACACCAAACCGAACTAGTTTTGATTATTCGAAGACATCAAACCGTGATTATTTCATTGATCTTGTGGAACACCGTAACAAATCAATTGTTAAAAATGATAATAGTAAGAGGTATAGAGAAATATAGATGAGGGATGAGGGATATGACAAACTTTCAGCAGCATACACAGGAAACGGAAGCACTAAATACAAAATAATCTACAGACCAATGATAATGCCTTTGTTATGACATGATTGTGAGACATGGACCTTACGCAAACATTTGGGACTAAAAAAGATGCATTTGACAGGCGTTTTCTAAGGAAAAGTACAGAAACCGAACAAACAAGTGGGAGATCTGCAACAACAAACTGTAGGAACTTTTCAACTACCCTTTGTAACCTGTAATTGTTAAACTTCAGAAGCAGCTAAAAACTAGACATGTGCAACAGACAAATAACAAGTAAATTCCTAAAGCATGCAAGGACTTTTCCAGTCGATTAAAGATCTATTATGTCATTTTCGATTTTTTACTATTGTTATATTTTTTTGAAACATTTTTTTTGCTTCTTTGATGGTTTTGTGCCGTTTTGAATAGTTTTTGGTATTTTCCAGAAGGTTTTGAGTTTTGTTTTGAGATATGCACTATCATGCTTGACAGCGACCTGCGAAAATGTACAACGACTTTGCTTTGAATGGGACCTAATAGGACCCGAAACGATTTTATGTACAATGAAATGTTGATATTTTTCTAAGCTGAATGGATTTTCCAAAAATACTTGATCGAAAATTGTACTAAAAAGTTTCATCTTATTCTCATCCAGGTTGGATATACAACCATCGATCCGAAGAAATCAATAAAAAAACGTTGGCTAAATGATTGACTCAACGAGCTTCTTTGATTAAGTCTGGGCGTCGGCAGGACAAGGTTCCTGCCGAATTATCGGCTCTCAGTCACCTTATGACAAATACTGGGGGATTAACCCGTAGTGGAGTAATGGCTCGTACATGCAATCGAGTAAGTACTATTGCACATCTCCAAAGTTTTGGCTGACATTCTTAGTAACGAAGGCGTCTCACGCAGGCGGATTGCAAGTGGCATCCAACTGTATTTGGACTGGTGTTGTTGGTTATTATGAGAGTGTTTTCCATAGTGCTGATTGCCGAAGAGCGAAGAGGAGTCTAGAGAAACTGTCAGCCGAGAGGAAAGACGATGGAACCTAGCTTTGTGGTAGGAAATTTTTGCACACACGATTTTACAGAGGGCATGGTGAGAGTAATGAATGCCTCACGAAATTTCTTAGTGGATAGGGAGATCCATCAATTTCTCACCATCATCAAATTCCCCTGATTGCTTGCTTACACAAATGCAACTGCGTGTCAAATTACGCGCAGAAGTTCCTTGTTATGAAGAATGACATCATGGATTGAATCACAGTGCAGAGAGGAGAAGGGACTCACTGAAAATATTCCCTGCTCTTCTAGCTTTTCTTGCTGAAAGAAGCGTTTCTTTAGCCTGAAGATGCTATTAGCCTGAAGATGCTACTCCAAAATAATGTGACAAACAGCTCAATCTTAGTTTTGCGGTATGACATGCGAGGTATTTAGTCAATAGTTCAGTTGCTGTTCTGCCACGAGAAGTCTGACACTCCGGGTCTGAAAAGGCTTCAGCTCTCCACCGCAAAATAATATTATTAGTATATTCCATTGATTTTTCTCCCCTTGCCACGAGAAATGATGCAATTTCTATTTCTTGATCAACAAGATTATTATAATTTTTGATTTTCTCTATGGGTTGTAATATTATTTGTTTCTTCTTCGAACGAAATTTCTTTGCTCCCCGTCAATTTTCTTATAACATTCACGTACGAAACTAGGTTGTATGCCATCGTCGATGCCTGGTTTGTTTCGACGTTTATCGGTTTTAAATGCTCTTATTTTATAGGTTTGTTGTTTACAGAAGCAAGTCGGGCTCCTTTTGTGAACGTGGAAGAAAGTTCTTATTTTTTTCGTATTTTCGATGATTCCTTTGATTTGGGCCGGAGTTCCGGTATCCGGTGTTTACTGTCATTTGCAGGCCCAGTGTTTGCTGTCATTGCGCAATATTGTTTTTCCTTTTGGCAAGTTATTTTAACGGCTCCAAGGTTATGTCTAAATGGAAGCTTGTCCGTGCTGTGGTCTCCTCGGTTGAATTTTTTGTTTCTATAATTCCATATTTAAAATTACGTTCAAAAGTCGTTCTTTATGTTGAACACGTAACACTTATACTGTTTTCGTAACGTGAGTATTTATTGTTAATCATGTGGTTAGCAAAATGGGACTCTGTTGTTAAGTTTGCCTTCTGTAACCGTTTGTTGTAGTCGCCTATGTGCTCAGGAAATTTGACTCTTTACTTTATTCTAATCGACCGATGTAACTTTATTGGCATGCATACTTTAATTTATATTTATTCTGTTAGTACAGTGTGTTTTTAATGCTTGCCCAAACTGTTTCTTTTCTTAAAGGCTGTGTTGAAGTTGTATTTTTTGAAAAGTTTTGTTAATTTGTATGTTGCTTTCCCGGTGGATGTTAATTTCCATGGTTTCATGACCCTTTCTGTTTTTCTTCTTTGGTTTTTTGGAGGGTTTTGAAGTTCCTTCTTATCTTGTCCACGCGGTCTTTTTTATATCCATTGTTTTCTGTGATAGTGTATACTGTACTTACCTCTTTCCTGTAGGCTTCATCTGTTATAGGTATATGCTCTAGTCTTGTTATCAGTTGCTTTATTCTTACTTTTTTATGCGGTTGGGGGTAGTTGGACGAGTTCTGTAAGATCGTGTTTGTGGCAGTGGGTTTCCTTTATATCTCATACCCGAATTTGTTTGAAATTTTGCTGTTCTTTATTTCCGCTGTTCTTTAGGTCAAGGTCTTCTATTCTTCCTTCATTTTCTGTTGACAGTAAATTATAGATTCAAGTGCGGTTTTTTGAAATATTCCAGTATATGTGCTTCATTTTCGGTCATCATTCATGTTATGTCATCCACAAATCTTTTATAAAATGTAACTTCCAAGCTAGATGGTAGTTCCTTCCTGAATACTTGTTTTCGCTTGTTTTTAAATTATTTTGTCCTGTTTTGTAAGGATGACGACAAAAAGATCTACAATCAACCATCGAAAACAAAAATATGGCTTGCGTTTGTTTCACTTTTATGTTAGTTTGCTAAATAAAGTCGAAATTCTTCATATCAATTGCGGAAAAGTCATATTTATCTATCTTCGTTTTGTAGAAATAAGTCCTTCGTATGGAAGAAATACTCGTGATTTACTGCATCAAAGTGACACATTTCCAATGCTGATTGAGAACTTGACAACGATTAAGCAACGTTATTTTTAATATTCAGTAAAAACGCCGAATTATCTCTCAGGCCGAATTCTTTGAAGATTACAAACTAAGACAAAAACACTCTAGAAATCGATCGGAGCTAAACCAAGAAAAAATTGTTGAAAACTTGTCGAAACCTTAATTTGATAGAATCAGGTCAATTTGAAAAACCATGAACCACATCAAATTATACGCCCAAAAACTGTGCCGAAATTCAATCAAAAAATTTCTTTTTACCGAATGCCACAATCTCCTTTTTTCCCATTGTCCTACCCCAAAGCCCAACGAATTGCAAAATCTATCGGATAATCCCATAATAATTATAATTATCTATAATCTCTATTTCGATTGCATTAATTGGATTCTGATTGAACGCCACAAAATAGTATCAGCTATTAAAGCCAATGGATATCTTTCCCGAGAGCATCTACAAGAAAAGGTCCGCCAAAGACAGTGTTGAAGCCGCGGAGACGTCAATGACGACCACAAAACCAAAACAAAACTCGAAAATTGCACAGCACGAGCACACCAAGGAGGCACCAGCCCAAAAAGTTTATTACAAGCCATATAATTACCTCTTCATCTTCTGCAGCAGTTACAGCAAATGTAACAGCATGGCAGGCACCACCAAGCCAGAAAAAATCGCGAGTGAATGAATGGGTTGCAACGCGGTGGTGTTGTATTTTTATTGAGATTTAAGATAAATTTATGGATGATGTCGTATTTGATTTCCCCTTGTGAGTGATTATGAGGTAATCCTTTGACAAGTTTGGTGTTTCTTTTGGCTTGTTTGATTTCGGTGCGATTTTCCAAGTCATTACATGAGAGCCTCTGTCGCGTAAATCATTTACTTTGATTGAGTCCTTCTCCTCTTGCATAATTTTGTGGCTGCCATAGGAAAAAGACTCATAGTTGCACTTCATAGATCGTCATCGTGTGAGCTGAAAGGATCGACAATTTAAACTTAACTCCACCAAGCTTGGAACTTCAAGTGTTAAGAATCTATGGACAACGCTCTGTAATTGTTTTGGGTTTCTTTTTGGACATGTTCATCTGGAGGCTGAGAACTAGTTCCGCTGACACTATGATGAGGATCAACAGCCAAGTGCCCCAGATACTGGCACAATAATGCTTCAGGTTACATCATAGCGCAGATATTTCCAACATATCTAAGTTAGCAATGGTCCTGAGGATGACGAGTGGTGTGTAAGTGACCAGTTGTGTGTTACGCCCGTTATTAAGGGGCAATTCCAAATTATTTTTCGATATCAGCTTCGATCAAGCAACAATGCACTCTTGATTGATGATCTTTCGGTTGGTCAAGGCTGGGTGTGGTGCGAAGCAGCCGAAATAAATTCCCATTAGGCAAAGAATGCTTTCCAGTGTACTACGGCTAATCTTTGTAATCAATGTTGCGAAGGGCGTAGCTTGACAGTGCAACCTTCATCTCGGTAATTGTGGATGAGTAACGATGTGAAATGTTGCTAATACAATCAATAACCGAATGCTCCTCAAGGAATTACCTTGATTAGTATCAATTAAGTGTTTCAACAATTGACCGTGTAATGGGAGAGACTTGCTTAAGCGGCGAAGAAAAATCAAGTTTTCTTGCCCCGACTTATTTCTTGCTTGAGGACTAGTAAAAAGGTACTTATCGCAATATCTTCCCATTTCAACTAGCGAAACGGTTGCACTGAAATACTCTTCCTGCTTCCTCTTTCAAAATTATTGTTAATTTTTAGTAAAAATGTAAATATTTCAACCAACAAATGTCTCCTACCTTGAATATATAATCAAAACAAGTGCTCAGATAGTTACCAGTGAAGGTTCTTCCTGCGCTTGAAAAAAAAACTGACCATGCTGCATAACATTTTCCACTTCAAAGATCAATTTGCACGAAACAGGCACCACGATTTGAGTGAAATTGAAATATCAAAAGCAATTCAATTTGCCTTCATTCAACCAATTTATGTTAAAAGGGGTTTGCACGCTGGACACTAAATAGTGGGTCAGCATAAATATCTGAAGACCGTACCAGTCGCTATTGCCAAATTGGGCTGGTTATATGTTAGTTCCTTCGAGCCAAAGTTTGACAGGTTCATTTATCTCGAACTACAATTCTTGAGTTACGAAATAGGCGAACGTCGTTTGCCAAAAGACAAATTGCTAACAATTAACAACGCTATTGACGTCATAATTCCCATAATCCACAATTAAAAACTTAATTGCGTCTAATTTTCTGACATGCTCATTACTGGGACCATTTTTTGCACGCTCTCATTTTGCCAAAAATCGATCTTACCTCTGACCTCGAATACGTTAAACGTATTAATAGCATCCATTTGCATTGAGACTTGACTGATTTCACTTTCATTTTTTGGTTCCGGTTCGGGCCATGATCGTGTAATGCCTCCTCAATTTGACAAAAAAGAAAAATGAGCGCCGTCATGTAAAATATGAGTCCCAATACAAATGTAAACATAGGTGACTTTCAAATTGACGACAACAAAAAAAAAATCATGTGCATAGTTACGAAAAAAATCACACGATCGCTGTAATGGCATTGTGTGATTGAAGCTCTATGAATTTTATTCGAAAGCTTGAGGAAATTGACATGGATCTTGCTTCGCAATCGACTTTTTGCTATTGCTGGCCAAGGGACTTTTTTGCTGGCTGAAGATGAACGAAATTCAAAGTTAAGATAAACATTCAAGAGGGTACTCCTCTAAGTCAACATCGCGAATGTAGCGCATCATCAATAACATTCCCGTCGTCCTCAAGTTGATATCTGGCTTTTTTGCGGAAAAACTAAATAGTGGCGACCAACGAAAATTACTTATGCTAATCACAACCATCTTGGCTGAAGTGGCCGAAAGCAGCGGTGATGAGTTGCCTATGAGGGCATCATTTTACTTCCTTGCTGTCGGTACTCACTTATGAAAACATGACTTGGTATGAAAAGAAGATGCTTCCATTCTTTTTCTTTAAATATGAATCAAAATTAGAACGTTTGTTCTTCACACTTCATAACGTTTAAAGTGAGCACACATGAGGAGGATTCATGCAGATACGAATGGTTGCTACTGGATTTTAAAGTGAGGTTTCGATTTTTCGTGGGTTCTTTATGTACACGCGAGCCAGTCCATAGTAACCATTGAAGGTATAGAGGAAATGTTTGTTGGAAAATTATGATTGTATTCTCATTTGTTTGAGATTATCATTGAATTTTAATTTGTTTAAAGTATAAATAAAGAGTGTAAATAAACGAGCGTAACAAATAAATATTGCTGTACCACATTTTTGAAAGAATTCGAACCCACTATGTCATTTGTAACTTCCAAAATTGTTCACTGTATGTCAAATTCTAAAGAGAATACTTCATTAGAAGCATGGAGCGTAATGCTGGGTAGGTGGATACTACGTTTTGTACTACGTAATTTTTGATTTAAAAGCATGGCTCCATCGGTGCTAAGCGATTCTACCATTTCCCCCATCATTTCTTCGTCTTCCTCGCTTATCCTTTGTACAAATTTAGAAAATGTATTTCATTTGTGGTTCTTCTTACCTCATTAGGTGGATTCACAGCATCATGATCATGTCGTTTGGATCCTCTGTTTATGGAACAGAGGATCCAATTTCACCAGAGGGCATTATTTCGCCTCGTTTTTTTCTGCCTGCGGTGCTAGAAACTTTTTTCTTCATTTTAATAGTAGCTCAAATGTACGTACTTTCCGGAAAAGTTCCTTGGCCATATTCCTCGGTAAACATTATCCGTTCTTCGAGTAATAAATCCACACTCAATTTCATGACTAGATTTTCTGAATGTGCTAAGTTCTCACTTCATCCTTCCCGGAATAAATGTAAAGGCTGTACGTTCAAACTTCCGGAAGAAACAGTTTGTGTACAATAGTTTTTTACTTTTTTTGTGTTGCTTGCCTGTCATAAATTGATGACTGAGGTATCGGCTCCTTGGAAGCATGCATCGTCGATTGCTATGTTTTAACAGGGGTTGGCGGTATTTTTGAAATTGTGAAACTTGAAATTTTGAAATTGTCAATCATTTTGTTAAATGTATACAAGTGAACCTCGGTCCTAGCAGAAGCATTGTCAGCCAAATGCAAATATTTTAATATTAATATAAGCCGATCGCGTTTTATTGCTTTCTTCTTCTTTGTGAAGTACTTAGTGAAATACCAATTAAAGTATTCACTTAACCTTACGAATTGGGCTTGCAGGCTTCTTTATGCATTCTGCTAGCAGATGTCACATTTAATGTGCATTGCATTGGCATTGCATTGGCATTGCATATATATTTGATTGTCCAAGGACCATCCCCCTTATCTTATCGGTGAAGAATAGTCTGTATAATGCCAGGATTCATCTCTTCAATCAAAAACTATCCTTTCTCCGAATACTCTTCCTGCGCTGTAGTCTTTTTTC
This sequence comes from Stratiomys singularior, assembly GCA_954870665.1. Taxonomy (NCBI): domain Eukaryota; kingdom Metazoa; phylum Arthropoda; class Insecta; order Diptera; family Stratiomyidae; genus Stratiomys; species Stratiomys singularior. The sequence continues at coordinate 59,671,879 of OX940879.1, read as the reverse complement.
TTATTTTTTTACTATCCCGCATCGTGACTTTGTCCTTACTACCAGTCCTACCATTTTCCTCCTGCAAGATATTTCCATGTTTTGACGTGTGTGGCGATGTTGAAAGTATTCTCAAATTTCTTGCGTTTCTTCTGATTCAACTCTTGTTTCTTCTGGCCCAACCCTAGTCGTCAACTCTAAACTCATTAAATCTTACATCGTTGTTTAAATGGTCAAGAACGGTTGTTGTTGCTAGTCGCACAAAAGAAGTGTCGTCTGGGGCGTATTCCTTCTCCAAAAAGTCACCGACTTTCTCCACAATATCTTGGCGGCGCTGTATTTGTAATTCTGCCACCAAGGATCTAGAGACGGGTGGAGGTTCGCCTTACTAAATTTCATCTGTAGCTTCGGCCGGGTTTACGGAAACCTTGTAACGGCCCTCGGCCACTTAGCCCAACAATAAATCTTTTATCAGTAACCCAGAAAACCGAATTATTTTATAACCTTGAGTAACTCTCCGCCTGGAAATCTTCACTCGAAGGTTCCTTGAAATTGCCACTCGCGCACAATAATTCACGTTAAATGCTTGCCCTACGTTTTGAAACCTTTTTCCACCATGCATATTTCTTATATACACCACCCTTCTCCATCAAAAATGCACGGCTATTTCTTTTTCCTGTATTAAATTGAAAAATTATTTTATTCTTCCCTTACAAAAGGCCAGATTTGCACCGATAAAACATATTCACCTTGCGACGAACCCTCCAATCCTTTTTTTTTCGTATGTTGGTCTTGGGACCAGAGAAATTGGCTGTGGCTCTAATTGAACTAAATGACGATCGAATTGACCAGCACTAAACGATCTTGTATAACCCTAGTCGTAATGCACGCTCTACTGTCACTGTCAGTTTTTCAAGGAGTAAGTCTCTTAATTAATAAGTTAATGTAGTAATGGAGAAAACGTACAAAACTCTACTATTGTATTTGGTTCATTGAATTATTTGGTTATCCATGATGATCTTGATGTTGCAGAAGTTCCATTTGTTGGAGGTAGCCTGCTTGATTTAGAAGAGGTGGAAATTCTGGTAGATCTGTTAGTTAATGATCTTGATGCATTGTGGAAGAAGTTTACTATCTTCTTTGGGGTTATGTATACAACTCTTAACTTGGCTGAACGTTTAGCAACTATTTCAAAGGTATCGTAGCTTTAACCTTGTCTTGTTTTGAAAGAATTATCCTGTGGCATGGGCAAAAGTAGTGGTATTGTTTTCTAGTTTTGACCAGATGAGAGATTTATGTAAGGCAAGCGCCAGTGTAGGCTTTAAAGGAGTTAGTGGGCCTACTTAAAAATTTAATATCGGTCCCCAGTTATTGATGAAACCAGTTCTGTTAATGGCTCTGTCTAGATATTTGATATGACTTCACCAGCTGATGGGAGTGTTCTTTAGATGTAACCTATTGTTGGGTTTTGTAGTGCTGAAGAACTTAATGGCTTACACTTTATAAGGGCCTACGGGTAGTTTCGGCTCTTTACCAATTTGAACAAATTGATTCATCAGGTGGCTACTTTCCATCACCAACCGAAATTTGTCTGAATGTTGTATGATACTATTATTTTAATCGGCAAAGGCATGTAATCTTATGGAAAAGATGCTTAAGTGGATAGACTTAGCACATCTCCCTGTGGTATACCATTTGTGATCTCTGTCTTAGTCTTGTCTAGATGTTCGCCTCTGCGGCTGTATGGATTCCGGAGCCAGTGGACGTAAGTGCTGGGTAAGTTGAGATTTATCCGGATGGACCAGGTGATCCAGATCGAAGTTTTCATAGGCATTAGTGATGTTAATTTTGGTAGCAACTTTGAAGGGATTTGACGTTCTGTTGGCCATTTGCTAGAAGAGTACGTGAAGGTGGTTTTTGGTTGATTTTTTTTTAGTGTAACCGATGAAATGGAAGGCAAAAACGTTTTTGCCCTATATGAGTTACCAGGCTCCGTTTTGTATTAGGTTGTTAATTATCTCTATTAGAAGTTTGACTGATGTAAATTTGCCGAGGCCAAAAAGACATCTATTCCGTTTGGGAATGGGTAATATCCTGTTGTGTTTACCTGCTTTGGGGATCTGACCTCTAGTTACAGGATCATGAACGCCATCAAGCAGGCTGTCCTGATGGTGTTGGATAAGGGACTTCATCAATTACAACTATTTTTGTTGACAGCTCATGTTATAACTCTTCGTATTATTATTGATAGCTCCAGGACCCTTGATCTTGATTAACCAGTATTCATTCAAACTCCACTTACCTTAATACTTGAGCATTTTTGAGGGACGTAATGGGGTGTAATTTCAATCTTTTGAAATAAAGGCAAATCTTTAGTACACATTGTAATTTTGCATGCCTACTTGGCCCTTCTGTTCTCCTAAACCAAACAAAATGCGTTGATGTGGTTGTGAAATTCACTTACTTTTTCACTTGCTCAATTCATAATTTTCATGAAAGTTTCTAAACTCCCTCATTTTGTGATTACAGTAGCCAATTGAATCTTTGCGGTTTTATTAAATTTCATGCTAGAATAGGCAATAAAATACCTGTTTTTCCATCACTGATTTCAACCTGAATTTGCTCATTTCTTTTCCAGGTTTTTTTGGATCCAATTTTGACATTCTCGTTCCAAAAAAAAAAATTGCAATGTTAAACTTTGGATCTTGATAATTGTTAGCCTAATTTATAGTTTCCGTTCAGAATAAGGCCGTAAATACATATGAGGGTGAACTTGCCCTATTACAATCACTAACTTCTCTGATGATCGCCATATGGAAGACTTCAAGGACATGATACTTCTCATGTGTATAATATTATACAAGTACATGGTAACACACATAATACATAAAAAAGAAAGTTTTTGCAGATAGTTTTGAAATCGTATCACAAAGAATCCTCCAGGGAGACTAGCGAGATAAGTCATTCCATCTTCAGAGTCTGCAGCAAATAAAATCATGTACATAAAACGTAGTCTAAACTTCTTCTTGGAACAAGAAAGATAACTCCCATAAGACATAGTTGCTCCCAAAATATTACGGACTACTTACCATAGTCTTCTATGCGTAGGTAAAACTTTACGTTCCTAGTGTGAAATATTCTAATAATGTCACGCGCTACTGTAGTCGTCTTAAGAGAAAATTCGTAAACAAGTATCAATAACCAATACCATTCGATCATTCTCGAAGAGAAAACAAGCATTATAACGAGTACGACAATACTTGTGCAAATGACTCAGTGCGTAAACTCGCGAATAATCCACGTGGAAGATTCGGGATCGGATGGTACTTGTATAAAAACAACTACAGCGGGCGGCAAAGGGAGTCTTGCAGATTAATTGGATGAAGCGAAGTTGAATAAGCGAAACGCGACAGTGCGTTAAAGGTAGTGCGGTAATCAAGAAGTGTTTAAAGTGAAGTAAAATCGTATGCGAATTTTAAATAGCGAGTAAAAGTGATTGTCATTAGCGATTAATTAATTAATGTGAAATTGATAACTCGTAAAAGTGAATAAGTGAAATAGTAAATAAGTGAGGCAATTGTAAAGTGTTACTAAAATTTATTAACAGAATAAATTCTCAACAACTAATTTTAAATTAGTTAGGTGTGTTTAATTCACAATTGCAAACAGGTCGCGCACCTGACAAAGCGCAACAATAGTAATAGCATACCAAGGGACAAACCTCCGTGGTAGAACCCATAGGTAAAACTATACTATAAAAGGAAGGAAAAGCAAAAACTACCCCTATTTTAGCAATGATTTGTAAAGTGTTTTTCTGCTAGAAAACTAAATAACAAACTAAGAACATTATTAACTAAAGTAGACGTCAGTAGGTATAGATAGCCATATCTTAGATTAAGAATGAAATTGAAGAGGATTGTGAGCAACTTTAATAGATAAAAGGAGTTGTTAGCTGCAAGTGATTAGACGTCTCCTAACGAAGACCAACGAAATAATAATAAAATGGGGCTGAATCCTGGAGGTCGAAGAAAAGGCGCATGAACGTAAAGGGTATAGCTGTTAAGTATGTTTTTACCCGGACGTAAGCTTTTTACGACTCTTGAACAGTAGTCACTTGTCATCACGAGCGGTGGCGCACATTTCCTTTTTTTTACAATTCCACACACATCAAATTAATCAAATAAATTATGCAAGGTGAACAACGTGATGTTGAATATCATACTGAAAACTCTTACTTGTTTAGAAATACGCATCATCACGCAACTGAAATTTGCCAAGTAAATGGTAAAAAGTAAATGGAAACACATTGAAAATAAGTGGCTCATGCCACCTGGCACTTCTTCCATTTCGCCTAATCAACTGAAAGCTAAAGCGAAACATTTTGACATCTCAAGAAAATATGGATACAGCGGATCCCTGAAACTCTCCGCATCCACTGTCATTTGAAAGTTTTGCCAGAGGATTTTGACGGAATTACGTTGTTGCAGAGGGCCAAGTTCTGATGACTCACTGGCTTGCCAATACTGACCGTCATGTTAATATTGATCGTTTCATCTTGAGGTAGGAGCTCGTTGCATGCTTTACATTTTCAGCCCCATCAAAAGCACAAAAGAACCATCTTCGAATGAAGTTTAGGATTCGTAAAAGTTGAACAGGCTCAGACAGGGCCCGTCTCAAGACGCATGACTCTTAAAAAAAAGTATTCATGTCAATACGCTGAAGAAACAAATCGCACGTAGAGATACAAATCATAAGCTTGGTCTCCATTTATAGTTGTATTACCCAAAGTATAGATCGTTTTGCGTATCCCATCTTGATAAAATGCTTATGCTCCGTTGTCTTGAGAATGTTAGTGGTATCCACCATCATAAACACACTATATTGCAAATTTTCAGCGAACATAGTCTTTATAAGGTCCATATCAGTAGCTGGGTGGCCGCTCGAATTTTCATCTTCCAATTCAGGATTGCCAACTCTAAATTTTATTGAACTAATTGTGGATGGTCTCTTCAGTCGTATTACCACTCCCGCAAACGATGCAAGTCTCGTCTGCAGTGCCTCTTGCAATTAGTGCCTTTTTTAATGCAAGGAAGCAAAACATCTAGCAGTCCATATTTAACGCTGCAGAAAATCTTAGGAAGGTATTTTGAAACATATTTTGAAAGAGCTCTGGACGACTGAAATCAATACCAGAAAGGCCTTAAAATACAAGCCTTTATGCTTACATAAACATTACATGGCGCGGAAGAAACTTATGCGGCAATCTGATGCTCTCCAATACGGTTGATTCTCCTATCCTAATTTCTGGCAAGATGCATTGCATGCAATTCGTTTACCTTGGAATTCAGTTCATTAACATTGTTTTGATGCGACCAATATCAATCTATTGAGAAGAGAGCTTTGACCAAATGGAAAAAGAACTCTCTCTCTCTCTCTCTCTATGTAATCTCTTTCTTCCCCATCCTTTCCGCTTGACAGAGCTTTATTTTTGAGTCTAGAGTCTGGAGTCTCCCTGACAGTAGAAGTAGTTAGCCCAGTTTCCTGCCGTCATAACGTAAATTTTCAGCCTTCACCTCTCAGTACATATTACTTCAATAAAAGAAATTTTGTTGAAATTAAATTTTCATCGTTAGAATAAATCATATTGCAATGAAAAGATTATGAAATGGGTTTGAAAATCTAAATTTGGTTACTATTCTCTGGTATACAGCGCCATGATCCGGTATCGGTTCTTGGTCTCCATTAGAGTTCGCCTTCATATGTGTCCCCTCCACTGGTCTTGATCTTTTGACTGTGTCCTCTAATTTCAAAACCGAGAGACAAAGTATTGACAACTGAATTTTTACATTGGTAGCTCGGTTGCCTGGAGTTACCTTATCATGTACACTTTCCAGCAAAATATGTTGTGACTTATTTGTATCCTTGAGATTATTATTAGAATGGCTTACACATAATCGTTTATTAAGCTTTGCGTAGACAATGGTTTCTGATTCGTCATAACTAAGTGTGGTCCTTTTATGCACATTTTCATTTTTTCGTTTTAGTCAGGCCAGATTAAATGTCTTATTCGAAATAATAAATCCTCCTTTGGTTTCGTCTCTGTGAAGATTATAATCATTTAAGTTAGTTTTTGCCCTTTCTTTGCTTAATTGGTAACTAAACTGTCTTCGCTGCAACGTCAAGATAATTTAACAATCCTCGGGATTTTCATTGCGTGTTAAGAGCATTGGATCCTTTCCGTTTGCGAGAATTTGATAGCTTGGCACAGTAATTATAAAATGAAGTTCGTCTCATTGTTTCCACAGGTCAACATTTTTTGTAGTTTTTGAAAGTCCGCCTCGCTTTGTTTGAGTTTATGTAGGACGTTCTCGCACAATTTCTTCTCGAGTGACATATTCCACGACGAGCTGTTGGCTTAACTTAACCCAAACGCGTCTCCATGCAATATTCCAAAACCCATAAATTTCCCTACCCCACTGGGGAGGCAGATCTGGTTGAAAGCAACTTACCCCTGATTGATTTAAATTACGATTCCAGTGAACTCAACGTTCCCTGAAGAGTTCGTAAAACACTAAACATCGTTCTTGCGTCGAAATTTGTGAACATTTATTAGGCTTTTAGTTTAGAATCTGTTAGGATATCTCAATTCTCTGCACTGGCAAATATTTGACAGCTATATGCTGCTACTAAATTTGACAGTGTTGGTGCCAGCCCGGAACCTTGTTTCAGACCGGGACTTGTTGTCAAATTTGTATTTTGACGATGTGATTACATGCATACCTTATAAGATTATTACAATACCATTCAAATTATATAATTTAAAAATTTTTTTAATGACTTATTTAGTTCAAATTTAACAAATTTAGTAGATGTTTAGAACGGAAAATGCAAGACATAATTTACCCTTGGTTTTGGAGAAAGCGGGTTTCAATGGGATGCAAAATACCGAACGAGAAACTTTGGATTGGATGTTTATTTGTGCAGTTTTCTTTTCGCAACGTCTTCCTCGCCGTCACATTTGCTCTTTTGTCCCAGGAAACAATTATTTAGTCAAAAATCAAAAGCTTCATAAAATAAAATAATGATTATTTTGTCAGAACGAGGCGCGAAATGCTCTTCGATTCATGATTTTATTGAAAATTGTCATCTTGAGTGCAGTTTTAATGAATGAAATTTTAAAAAGTGTTATGTCTGTTGAGGAATCCTTCCGAGTTGAATTTCGATTAATTTATCTTCGCGTATTGGGCAAGTTGACTTCAAGTAGTTTTCAATTGTAGCAAACAATGCGCATCAGCTTAGAAAGTGACTCAAAATGAAACCCAAACAAAAAACTACCATGTCCTATTTAATGACTGCCCAATGACAACGAAATACTTGCATTGTTTTTCTAATGAATCAATCATCTGACATGTCCTCTTTCAAAGTACTGTTATTAAAAGTCGACGAAGAAATAGATCATCATTGATGAGGAAAACAAATCGATGACAAAAAAGATGAATACATTATAGAGAAATTCACTAAAGCGCTTAATAATGCCAGCCACCAACAAATCAATGATTGTTTTTGTTTTCACGCTGCGTTTTTTCACCTGAGAATAATGTTGCAACTACCATAGAAAGGAATGCCCTGATAGGCTTCAATGTATTGCCCACAACCCATTTTCGTTAGCGCTTCAGATACGAACGAAAGGCTTAAAGAAATGCTTAAGATGATAACGATCGCAATGTTGTTCGTCTTCGGTCAAGCAGTGCTGAAATTGCATTGACTGAAATGTGTTGAGGCATTATATATGCATGAATGCCTAAGAAAGGCCAGTGTTGTCATTCTGTCCAAGCTAAAAGACTCATTCTAACTAAAAAAGCCAACCCTCTTGGTTACGCTTTGAGAAAAAAGACTTTCTCAGAATTCAAATAAAATACTTCAATTTTAATGTCCTCGACTCAAAGCGTTACATGAAAATGTAGGAAAATGTAGGAAAATGTAGGTTTTGATTCCTTTTGCTTAAAACGTAACACAATTCGTCATTGGAAACCCTGAGTTGGCTGTTTACTAGTACCTTACCGCAGGTGAAGTTAACAGATTTGTTGGTAATTGAAGGAATCGAAGCATTACCTTCATGGCTTGACTGATCATTTCACTGCAAGAAAAACCGATTAATTTCACTTATTGCCGCCACTGATCCACATTCGAACTATGAGCTTGGTTTCAAGCCAGTTTTTAACTCTAGTTTTTAGAAAAGCAGTTGATATCCACACCGGATGTATGGCTGCGTGGATCGGAGATCAGAGTCCATCAGCATCTGCAATTGGTTTCTTTCACCCTCGAGACATCCGCTTTTTTGCGCGATAGATCATAGACGTATCCAACGAGGCACTACTCTTTTTATTGTGACCATTGAGGAAGTTGCATGCAGATGCTTTTCTATCAAAGCTGTGAATTCCGAGTTCAAACTAGTTTTGTTTTCGGTTTAGTTTGCATTTGCGAAAGCAACGCCGCCTTTTAGACCAGATTGGGCCCAGCCCGAGATTTTCGAAAAAGTCAGTTTCTGAGAAACTTCCACTGTTTAGCTAGATATGATGAGAAAATGCTATAATATGTTCATTCCTTACCTGGTTTTTGAGTACGAAGGCTACTATAACAAGAATGTCAATCTGAAACAAAAATGGAAAATTTTAGCGCATTTATTTACTAATGTCACTTTCTTAGAATTAATTGAAACGAATGGATTTTGAATAAGTATTCCTTAATAATCCATAATATATTCACTATAGCCATTAACAACTTCTTGTTATTTAGTGTGAAGATCAATCACGTAGTTTGATAAAAATCAATTGGTTTTGGGATAAACCTGACCTGACATTTTGGACATCATCCAAATTTTCAAATTTTTCGCCACTAAGAAAATATAACAGGGATCGTAATAAATGGAAATCTGGGGTTCCGATATCGGGTGAGTATTGTTTATAAGACAGTGCCTCCCACTCCAATTGATTGATCTCTCCAGTGTTCGCTTCGCATAAAGTTGTCTTGCATTGTCGTGTTAAATGACGCCCTTCCTGTTTATAATCGCTGGATATATTTCGATTAAAGATTGGTTCACTTGATCCAATTTTTCATAATAACAACTGTCGACATTGACAGTTTGTTCAGAGTCAAGTACTTCAAAAGGAAAAGTTCCGCGAATACTCCAACAATTATCGTAAAGAATTCATTTTTCGTCTTCAGTGATTAAACGAGAAAAAATGATTGCTGAAGCAAAGCGTTACATGTGAGGAATTGGTTGGCTTTCTTCCCTTCTGACAGATTATGGGATACCCGGAAACCTGCTTATTTGTCCAATCGACCAAGGTTGGCGAAGTATGTTTGACAATTCATCAATTGTTTGACATGGATTTCCTTCTATTTTTGCCCTTCGCATGTCTTTTTCTAGTGGTTGGTCTTCCTGATCGGTATGATTCAGCGAGACTCAAATTACCGTATGTGATCTTGGAAAACCATCTTTGGTATTTACGACCGTCTTATGCACTTGAGTAAACATTCCAAAGGTTTTTGATCACGACAGTTTCAAAAAAGAAACAGAACATGCCGCATATGGTGTCCTGGTATTTAAAAATGTTTAATATGGAATTATGTTTATTGTCATTGACTTTGGCGTGCCTTTAAGATGTAAAATGAGCTGAAAAGTGACAAATTAATATCTACTTGCGGGAAAACGACAATACTTTTCCCTCCCTTTAATATAAAACTTTATAAATTTCTGAATAATATATAGGGTAAGTGCTATAGTTATTGGCCGCCATACAGTTATTGGCCATTTTGACTTTGATCATTAATAACAAGCAACTCTTTATGCCTAATGTTTATAAAATAGAATATTATGGTAACCCTATACATATTGATGCACACGTGCAGCGGATAGTCACTAGGTGTTTTTTTATTTTATTTTATTGCACTTTTTTTTGAGCTTGTGATGGAAATTGCTAGTTTTCTGAAGAAAAACTTAAGCTATGGCTTGATTTCATTTCGTATTTCCTGACGTGTCAGTTCGAAGTTTCGGTGAAATCAATCCTTGAACAAGTGGAATTTGATTAATATTTAGTGCTTCAGATCTTAGAACCATAATTTGCTTGAGAATCCTTAAAATATTGTTGTGGCTAATTACTGCAGCACCAACATAAGTAAAAGACAGTTATTGGCCTCCAATGCCAATTACTATATTTATATATTTAGTAGGCAAAAATCGTTTAAGGTGTTGTAAATATTTTTACTTTACGTAAAAAATCAGGTATTCAATTTTTGAGAATTTCTAAACAATTTAGACAGTTATTGGCCATGGCCATGTTATATTTTCTATGCAGCATATTTTTGCAAGCATGGTTGATGATAAGAATTTTTTCCTTTCCATCTGAGGAAAGTGTTTACAAGAATGCCAAAAGTTCCGAAATATTCGAAAGAGGCACTTACCAAAGCCTTAGAAGAAACTAAAAATGGAACTTCTTTGAGAGCAGTTTCAAAAAAATTTGGTATTCCAAGAGCAACATTGCAATTCAAGCTCATAAAACCCATCAACTAGAGACGAATTCGGACCAACTCCTTATTTAACAAGTCAGGAAGAAAACTTTATTAAGGAATGGCTAATTGAAATGTCCCGCAAGGGGTTTCCAAGAAAACCGGATGATATCCTCGATACTGTCCAAAAATTTCTGACCGATAATCCAAGATGTACTCCTTTTGTGAACAACAGGCCAGGAAAAGGATGGCTTAAAGCTTTTTTGAGACGACATCCAAGCTTGAGTTACCGAACTAGTGAGGGAGTTACAAAAGCTAGTGCATGCGTTTCCGAAGCTAATGTAAAAAAATGGTTTGGCGAAATCAGGAACTATCTAGCCGAAGAGAACTTACTAGATGCCATTCATGATCCGGAGCGTGTTTTCAATGCGGACGAAACGGGATTTCAGACCTGCCCATCTACCGGTCGTGTTCTTGCCCCAAAAGGGGATAAAAATGTTTATTCAATTGAGCAAGGCAATCCTAAAGAAAATATTACTGTATTATTTACGTTTTCTGCAGCTGGGAAGACATGTCCTCCACTTATAGTTTATCCATATAAGCGGTTACCTGATAAAATAGCGAATTCAGTACCACCAAAATGGGGAATCGCTCACAGCGAAACAGGATGGATGACAGCCGATATTTTCTACCAGTTTATCACCGAACTATTTGAACCGTATCTCACAGAAAACAATATTAAAAAACCAGTTCTGTTATTTGTTGATGGTCACAAAAGTCATATTAGCTTACAAATTAGTTTGACCTGCAAGGACCTTGGAATTGAACTTATTTCTCTGTACCCTAACACCACGTGCATCACACAGCCAGCTGAGGTCTCTATTTTTGCTCCCTTAAAAAAAATGTATAAAAAAGTCGTACACAAATTTCAAATGGAAAACGTGGGAGAAGTTATAACGAAAACGAATATCGCAGCTATCCTAAGCAACGTCGTTACTAACATAGATGCTCACTATATTATCAATGGTTTTAGAGTATGTGGACTGCATCCATTCGACGAAAATGCAGTAGACTATACAAAATGTCTAGCAACAAAAAATACAGAAGAAACGGATGTGCCCGAAAAACTCATGTCTCAAAAGGATTTCGAAAATATTGTTGGGGAAATTCTTGTGCAACAAATCATAGAATTTCAACGTTCAGATGATCAAACGAACCATCAACTTGCTGCTTTGCACAAACTTTTCTGCTTTTTCCAAGAGGAATCAAATTATAGTGAATCAAGAGTTTCAAACGATGTTATCAGTATAGATAATCCTGAAAAAAGTAATACAATAAATGAAGTGAGTCAAACTCCTCACCACAATAATGATGTGAATGTTGATGTTTCCAAAGTGGCACTTAGCAAACTTAATTATTACTTAAAGGATCCGCCGGAGATAAGAAAAAAATTAATCAGAAACGTAGAGAAGATACCACACGTTGTAACTTCCGCAGATTTCAGGGCCATGGTTGAAAGGAAAGAAAGAGAAAAGGAACAAAAAGAAAATGCACGAATTGACCGGAAAAGGAAAAGAGATGAGATGCAAGCTGTGCGGGAGCAAATAGCTATGGAAAAGGCGAAATACAAAACAAACAAGAAGAAAACCAAGGGAAATACCAAAGTAGTTGATGAAAACGATAAACTTGAGGTAGAAAAAAAACGTCAAGTCAATAATTCGAAGACTAAAACTCAAAAACATTAGCCGATAAACCAAACAAAATGTAAACTTAAATTTTTAGGGAGCCTTTTAAAAATATGTTTTTTGTTATTTGTAAAATTTATTTGCTTTGAAAAGTATTTACGTTTGCAATTTAGATTCAAAAAGTCAAATCTTACACTATTAATTATTAGAATAAAAAAATCTTTTTCAATATATGAAACATTTTGGGGCTAAAGGGGGCGGGTGTTTGTAAATAAAATAATGTAAAATTAGCTTCTTTTAAAATAAACAGTTATATTTCAAACGAGGGTTTCGGATTTTACCATTATTTCCTCATGGCCAATAACTGTAACATTCTATGGCCAATAACTGTGTCAATGTGGCCAATTGCTATGTATCTCGTAATTACACTTTAAAAGTGACTGCATGTCGTTGTTCAACCAAAAACAAAGCCTACAAAAGACCTTTTTCAATAAAAACATTCCTATGATTCAATTTTCCAACATTTTCACCTTAATTGCCCCAGCCCATTTTTTTTAGCTTTAAATAAGCAAACAAAGGTAGCCTATCTGGCCAATAACTATAGCACTTACCCTACATGTTTTGAGAATATAAAGAAAATTTGGCAAATTTTTCTAGGTTTTATTGCAATTCATTTTTGTATCTACCCCACATTTGCGTGAGTTACACTCAAGATACCAAATATCTTGTTACGTATAGACCGAGTGTTATCAGGTGCAAACATTGGGGTTGATGTGACTAACGAACAAAAATATTACCTTAACATTGCATATGAGACCGTTATTTGCTTGTGCAAACTATAAAATCTAAAATTTTGCAACAGTTTTAAAGCCGAGACCTTATAGACTTATGCTTTTGGAACCAAGACGACTTTGGTAGGCTGACAATCTTAGGCTTCATTCTGATCTTGCTTTTTGGGGTGTACTGCCTCCACTAACCCAAATCGGTGAGGCATAATTATCTGTCCTGCGTTCCTGGAGGAAAACTTGAGACTTTTTCTCGGATCGTAAAACAACACAGCTAGACAAAAAGTTTTCTGGGCCAAACGGCGGGGGAAGCGTCCATTACAGGTCGTTGTCATTCCTAAACATGGTGAGTAGCCTTGCCTGCCCAACACGGGTGTTATGGCTTCAAATGCAGGACAGTAGAAGAAATCGGGTATTTCAGATAGCTCCGAAAAATTTGGACCCATGACTGAAGCATTGTTTCAGCTTATGGAGGCGTTGGTTGCCTCATAGATCTACCCTGTCTATTAAGATCGTAAGGTGAGACCTTACGGTGGCAGATACTCACGTTAAAAACTTTGTCTTATGTGTATAACTAGCCACAGGGCGGATAGGACTGATTTTCAGAAACTAACTTCCTATTGCTGAGTTTAAATCACGTATTGTAATAAACCAAACGCACCTTGACGCTTTGGTAGTCCCTAAACGTTCAACTAAAATGCTAGGCCTAGGTTCTTAGTTCGAAGCATACTGGCCGAGTTTTCTGGATACTGTAGGGTAGAGTACTCATTATGGGAAGGAAAGTAGATGAAGAAACTCAACCCTTGTCATGATGATGAGTTTTTGAGAGCAATTTTATAAAGGAATTCGTAGAGTTTAGGACAGACTTGAATGCCTTAGCATGTATGTGGTTGATGTGGTTGTTAAATGTAAGCTTTTGATGGAATTGTAGACCTAAACAGGTCAGATCTTTGGACAAAGAAATCATTTCACCTAAGAAGTTTATGAACCTGTTAGGTAATATATTAGACTGTTGCTTCCCTTCAGTTTGAGTTGGTGCTGATCAGGTTTCATTTTGCGGGCAGAAGTGTAGAATGTGGCGCAGCCCGTAAATGCTGTTTGTTGCTATTTTTGCCTTGTGGATAACTCAGATATGTCTGTTAGAAATGGTGGGAATGAGACACAAGCCTTGTTGGGAACAGGCTGGAGTATTTCATTAGTTGATGTTGACTCTTGAACTTTACACTAGTCTGTTCCATCTCTCATGGAGGATGAAATCAGATTTGTCAAGTATTTCCTTGAGCTTAAGGATTTTGCCCTCATTCCAAATGGTATCAAATACTTCAATCTTAATGGTCACAATGCCCACCAATTTTTTTGTACTAAATACTTTTCCAACGTGTAAAGAAGAACGTAATAGCTGGTGCCATCTTGAGTTGAGTTGTCTACAGCCGTACTGAAAATTATGGATGATTTAATTTTTTTTCGTAGTAAGTCAAACTTTTCAGGTGGGAGGTGTTGAACACAATTAATTTTTTCGATTTGGATTTAAAGGTAGCGATATTTGGTATTTCGATGAGCATAGAAGCTTTTCTACTTGTAAGCTCCGTAATTACCTCAATTATTTGTTTGGTTTTCGGTTGTGTATAATACGATTTGCAACTAGCTAACTACAATTATTCTGTGGACATCATTCCTCTTCTTGTTGCTCATACGAATATTTTGATAGCATTGTTATTTCACAATGACAATTCCACCATTTTCTAAAAAAATAGTTGAGGAGGTAGTGGGTTTTGGGTTGCGATGGTAAATGAAGCCTGATGAACATGATTTTCCTTGATTTTACTCGTGAGGTGCATTTCAACATTTCGAAAGGAATGATCAATATAAAATTTCGTTTTGTGGGACTTTGGGCGGTGCATGCGTAGAGTTTTGTACTTTGTTTCTTCAAAACTCAAGTAGAATTTTTCAAAATTAAAGACGAATTTACTGTGGCTGAATAAACAGCGTTACTCAGCTTTGGCCAATGACTTTCCAACTAAGTTTTTGTTAGAAAATTTTTATTAAGGCTTTGATAGTTGTTGAGGAATTTTTACAGCACCATATTTCTTTTAAATATACATTGACAAATATTAATGTTTTTTTTTAATAAATATTAATACGAATAATATGCCAATTGTTTCATGTAGCTAAATATGTTCATTAATTTTCTGAAATCAATAAGTTTTCCTTCGCTTCATAATTTTTTATCAAGGAATAAATGATCGGTGATCGTGAAAAATCATTAAAAATTTCCCAGTTTGTTAGTTTCTATCGGTCCAGCTGAGAAACCTCGCAAATCTCGATGTAATTTTGAATCATGCTAATATTTACTGGCAAAACAGGATCTACCTTACCAAATTAAAAACTGATGATACAAAAGCTACTTTTACACACACATTTTATCGATTTTGATGAGAAGGTACATATAGATTTCAGTTAAAAATAAAATGCCATGTTTTCTCTGATTCAATTGGCCTAACCCAAAAGGCTCTCTAACAAGCCCTTCTGTTCTGGGTTCTTCGTATTAAATTAAATTTTAAATTTTAAAAAATTATTGAATTTTATAAAATCTATTAATTTATAATTCGAGTACTGGTATTAAATTGCTATGTAAATTGTTAATTGGTATTAACAACAAAACTCCTCCTACTAAATGAGACTCATAATCTGCCAATTATTACGAAATTTAACGTCAAGAGCAATTTCATTTTTTTACTCGCCAAATCAATAAAGATTAATGTATTCGTAGTTTGGTAATCTTCGTTATTTATCGGACACTATTTATACGTGATGGAGTAGATTCGAAACATCTTAAAAAATTATCACTTCGGAACAACGTTTCCACTCATTAAGTCATCAAAGTATTTTATTTGATTCGATTATCATCTCATTTGAATCTTCTTCAAAGAAAAAAAAAACATACGAAACAACGCATTAACATTTCTTCAGCTAGTTCCGAGAAATTCCCACGGCATAAATTCATTCACGCTAGAGGGTCTCCTCGGAAAAAAGGAATAACATCTTAATTCATGATAGAGGCAAAGTGTCAATGCAAACATTAACATATAATTCAAAGCTACTGTCCAGATATCAACATGTGAATTTTATTCGAATTCATTTCGAATGCCACTCATCGATTTAGTGCGTTTTCGTTATGGATGAGCTACACATTAAATGTGTGTGAGTCTGCATGTTTATACCTCGGAAAATGCTGTTAACGGGAAGATGCTTGCGCCGGTGATGCATGCATGATACATCCGCGACTATCATGTTTGATTGCTTTGCAGACTAACGCGAGTGTTCAACGGTTAACTCATTGGTTTTAATTTCAAGCCATTTAAATAATTAATTTACCTACTTGGGATTATGAAAAGTGTGTGTTGTGTATGAATAATTGCCATAAATTTTTTTGTATTTATGGGAACTCTCAATGGTGGAATTTCTCTTCTACTATCTAAGAAGAGATCAACCTCAAAATAGGGCAGAACAGAAGTTGAATAATAAATAATCGATTCCGGTGACTTTTGATTAAAACTCTTTTATTGAGAGTATTTCCCGCTGAAAGTATCTTGCTCTCCATTGTCAACGGTCATATGTCAATCTATATTAATATCATTATATAGTTAACATGATATCCTAAAATTGAAAACGCAACTAGGAAATATTACCAGGAGAAAATGTAAGTGGCTTAGTTTATCACATCGCCATCATGTTGCCTGCAGACCAAATCAGAGGTAGTCTGGAACTTGAAACGTACTGAATCATTTCGGGTTGGATCACTTCTCAAATTTGACTCCTTGATAATGGTTAGCTCTGTGGTAGTGAAGTTATTACTGTTTGCTTGCAAATTATAACTAATGCTTGGGTGCGAGTGATACTTGTTCCAACCATATTGTAATTACTAACAAGCGCAAAGACTCCCGGGGCCATCACGCAGAAAGAGGATATCCTATGCAGCAATTAACACATACTCAGGCTGCCTGAGTATGAGCTAAGTCATGCCTGAGTCAGGCATGACTTAGAGCATAAAAATTGACGAAAATTAGTGGAGAAACCACTTTTTTAATGCAGATGGGACGAACTCTCCGGTGTAATTGTATATGTAAGACACTGGGTATGAATAAAAGGTTCGACATCATCTGATCACATCACATTTTACCTTCATCTTTCCTCGCTGGGCAAGCAAATTTGGTTTATAGAAGTTTTCTGGCTGGGCTTAGATTATGATTCCAGTGAACCTTATAAGAGTTTACGTTCGCACGATCCTTTGACGCTTAGTAAATTTCACCACCCACAAATCAGTGGTTTCGGTACATATAATCCAAGGCAGCAAGGCGACGTATATGACGGTAGAGGAAACTGTCTCCATATTTGGCACAAAGACCAAGTGAATCGAACCAAGGCGTCCTAATTCATGTGTACACTGTCGGATCCCATGCCGGTAATGTGCAGCTTTCACAATAAATGTCCTGAGTAACATGAACGAATGGAGGGTTGAATCCAACATGCACTACATAAGATGGAATGCGATAATATTGTTTGTGAATCGAAAAGACAAAACAAATATAATTTTTTGGGTGTGGTACCAAGTATTCCCAACTAATGAGAAGTATACCAAATATCCTTTAAGATAGATTTCATGCACAGCTAAAATTTTAACTATCCTAGTTGATCGCCAAGATTTCAACGTTGCTGTTATACATGCAACTAGTTGCATGCGGACGATTGGGTTAATGAGCAAGTGGATCAGTTTTGACAGCATTAATCGGCTCTGAACTTCCGAGTGCAAATGAAATCTAATCTCAATTTCGCAAGAGATTCTGTTATAGACTTCGAGGGTTTAAATTGTCGAGGCTTCTGCTCACTGAAGGAGAAAGTCCACCACATTATGTCTTCATAACGAGAAGCTATATCGAGTGTACATCGGAATGGGCAAGAAATAACTAAGAGTTCTCCCTGGGATCTGCAAGAGGCATTGCACACCCGGAGGACATATTCTGAAAATGATTCTGTCCCCCTTCTTAGAAAATCATGTTCATGAAGAAAATCCAATCACTTGACCAGATATATTTTTAACGAGTTTTGAGTTTCATTGCCGTTACAACAATTTCTAGGACCATTCTCTTCTTCGCAATGCTAGTGGGGCACTAAAATAGCAGAAGCCCAGCCAAAACCAAGGCAATAGCACAGTTTGTCGACAGTTTTGGTAAGCGTACTTTATAAAAGAAGAAAACCTGCTATCTCATACAATCACCAATAGAGAATTTAGTCCTCTCATTATTTATTTGTTGCAGGATTTGTTGAGAAGATAGCGTTGCACTTCAGAGCTATTAGAGCCAGAATTCTTTAAATAAAGAAGCACTATCTGTTTTCTGTTTCACAAAAAGCATCCAGTGGCCCAGTTTCGAAGACGAACGAAAAAGTTGTGTTGCGAAGTATGTGGGAACACCCAACCTCTTATGTGCAACCCTTTCAGTTGGTAAAACCAAAATGGTTTTATTTTTGACTTGAATCATATCAAAACTTCAATTATTATTCATTTTTTTTAGGGTTGTGCCGGAACTTGATTACGAATTTTGCGCTTGGTGTAGGAGGAATAATATGAAAATGATATTGCGGATAAACTTTATCATTTTTACCACAGAGAAAATGGAATCCGTGCTGCATCGTAGATGTATACTTGCATGAAAATTAGATTTGTTTGTGTCGCTGAGCTCTACCGAAAAGGGGGTTTTAGTGATTATTTAGCGATCATAGCCTATTTCTTACTTTATGCGTTCATCTAGCGTATATTACTTTAAAAGTAATGAAATGATTGAAATCTTGGATGCAATTTGGACAGCGTTCGTTAGTGAACCTTAAACTGTTGAGTAGTGTGTCATTTTGATTGAAGACAGTGTGAAGTGGTCTTGAACTTGGAGAAGTGATTACCGAACTCCTAATTGAAGAAACTAACGGATCCTGACCTAACATCTTTGCCCAGCAGAACAAATCGGGAGTCCTGCTAATGATTTCATCCGTTTGTGGAAGATGTCTTCCAATCTTAAGCATCCAAGATGAATATTACTTCACCAAACGCTGCAATAAATTAATATTCACTGCCTGACTCTAGCTCGTGCCACGCATTCTTCTTCGTTCAAGTTCAAAATAACTTTTACCTACTTTGTTTTGTTCTGTGGTCTGTATTAATAGATGAGATCCTGTATATTACTTTGCGAGGCTTAGTAAGGCGCAAATGTTTCTTCCTGTTGTAGTTATTTGGCCATTGGCTTTCTTGATTAGCGCAACACATCTTCAGTTCATTCATTACGAAAGCAATGTAAGACGATTGCTTCCTTCACGACTTCTAATGAGAGAAGTGCTTAAGAGTTATATTTGGATGCATTTTTAAATTAAATTTCCTTAGTTGTTTTATATTTGCCGTCTACTAGAGTAAAACCATTGCTTTTAAGTCTGTTGTCATTTGATTTCATAGAAAACCTTTATCTTTATACCTTTATACCTTTATACTTTTATACCTTTATACCTTTATACCTTTATCTTTAAATATTTCGGTTTATCGAACCTGTGCAGACTCGCAAATAGGAAAGACGTATTGTCAGCTCATACCGAATTAGATCCATGTTTTTCCTTAACTTTTTTCAGGGTTATAATACAGAGATTAACAAACAAACAAATTTTTAACAAACAAACAAATTTGTTATTGGCATTTAAACTTTAAGCCTAGTTTACAATAGTAGTATTATTTCCTTGATATCTATAGTTAAACATTAACAATTACTTTACCTCTAATGTTTGATATAATGTAGTTTTAAAAGAATGTTAATTGACATGAAATATTTTATATGTATGATATAAATCAAGAGGAAAGCCAGAGAAAACCCCCTGTAACATGAACTCTTCTTATGAACTAAAAATATTTACAATTAAAGATCAGTTGGGTGAGGAGGTGAAATTTTAGTGTCTTTGTGGTCTTGTGGGTTTGGTATATTGTGCGTTAGAGAAGCGGGAGGCTTGGTTTTTATTAAAATAGATAATTTTTCCTTGGTTATTGAAAACTTTGTTTTGTTGATTGTGGAATTTTATGGTTTTGGGGTAGGGGTATCTATTTAGTGGACATGTGGCTACGGATTCGTCAATGTTTCCTAATTCATTGATTAATGGGTTTGCGTGATCTGTTGTTTTAGATAATGTTTTAAGAAGTAGGGTGGTAAGGAAATTATCTATTCAGATGCACTTGGCATCGTCATATAGGGTTTGGTTACAAAAATATTTGTGGGAATGCGGTCTACGGAACAGGTTGACAGCATGTCGAAGAAATTGCCTCTCGTTACATCTTATTCGTT
Source organism: Stratiomys singularior (assembly GCA_954870665.1). NCBI lineage: Eukaryota > Metazoa > Arthropoda > Insecta > Diptera > Stratiomyidae > Stratiomys > Stratiomys singularior. The sequence goes on along the minus strand of OX940879.1, from coordinate 59,651,554 downwards.
CCATTTGGGTTGGGGTTATGTCACACCAAAATATTAATCCAAAACAGAGGATGGGTCTAATGAGTGACTTGTAGCAGAAAATTTTGGTTTTACTAGGAAGACGTGAGTTGTACTTTAGGATGGGATATAGGGCACGGAAACACTTATTGATTTGTCTAACGTTTTATTGATATGTGGGGTTGGAGACAATGTTTATTATTATTCCGAGGTATGTTATTCCGAGGTATTGTTATTCCGAGGTATGTTACTTGGGAGCGTGTGGGTATAGTGGAGTTGTTTAGGTTTAAGACGAGATTCTTGCCATCATTTTTTGTTTTGCTAGTGAGGGGAGCTAGTGAGCCTTCCCTTTTATGAATATGCTTTCGCATTTCGCAGGGTTTATAACAAGCTTCCAGAGCTCGAAGTATGAGTGGAGTTGGTGTAGATAAGAGTTAAGTTTCGACTGTAAGCGCCTTACGTTTAGTGATGACGAGAATATAACTATGTCATCGGCGTATTGCAGCATTTGGATGTGCGGTCTTGTTGGTTCGGGTGCTGGGATATCAGCTACGTATAGTGAGAAGAGGGTGGCTGACAGAACGGATCCTTGTGGGACTCCGGCAGTGTTATCATAGCTTTTATAGGTCATTGTGCCGACCTTCACCATAGAAGACCTGTTTGTCAGGAAGCTTAAAATTAGTTTGCATATATGGGGGTGCAAATGATACATTTGGAGCAACTTGTGTACAAGTGCATGTTGCCATACGCAGTCGAAGGCTTTGCTGATATCTAACAAGCATGTAACAGTGGGAGCATTCTTATTGAGGTGTTGGCATAAATGAGGTACAGAGATTAATACCTCCAACGTTATCCAAATTCTTTAATGACATTTCCAATGTAACCTATACATTGAAAATCATTATTATTACCGATATACCTTCTCTTTACATAAGCTTCATCAATTAAATGGAAACGTTTTTGTCATGATAAAAGCAAAAAGAGCAAAATAAAAGTCCATAAAAACCTCATACAAAAAGTCAACTCAAATTTCCAAAATCAAAGAAATCGTATTTGCATTCCAACAATTTAATTTCAGACAAACATGAAAACAAGTTACTCGCTTGAGTCTTTTGTTTCAAATTTATAGAAAGCAGCTCATCGATAGACGTATTGGTGGCGCATTAGACAAGTCAATGAACAAACTCTAAGACTGTTGCTGTCTCTTTGTTCAGGTTTTAGACCGATTATAGGGATTCCGGGATTCTAGACAATTAATACTAGATATGAAAAGAACTGCTTAAATTGCGTAATTCAACTTCGGTGCTCAAACTATCTCTCTGTTTATGAAATTCCTTCAAACTATAACAATATCAATAAATTTAGTTATTTATTGAGCTTGTAATGCAGTGCGAGAGTCGTTATGTTCTGTTGTGGTTTCGGCAAGCAATAAATTATTTTTCAAAGTAGGAGTTAGCTTAATACGTCAATTTTTACAAAAATTATTTGTCCACCGAGTAAACTACGCTTACGCCTATCCTGTTTTGTGTAACGATTTAGATCTATACAAGAGGTATTCTGACAATAACCGTCTTTTAGTAAAGCATTATCTAAACATGACACATATAAATATAACTTAAATGTTTTTCATTTTTTCAGTCTTTCAGTCATCATTTGACCCTCCTCACTCATTTTTTTTCTATTGACACGTAAGATATTATGAAATTAAATCATATCGTTTATACCGATACAGAATGCCTTCAGGATTACACGTTCCTCGCGTTATAGGGCAAGTGGATTCTGACAATTCTACATTGAAATCTTCCTTTTTGAGAATTCTTTAAAATCATATTTTCGTACTATCTGCAGAATTGCATTGCTTTTATCATAACAGGAGTGAATTTGCTACGTACTGTAAGTGTAGGACCTCACCAATTGTTCTGTTTTGGAATGTTCTACACGCTTGCGGATTTTTTTTTTCTTTTTCATTTCTTAGGTATGCATTGGATACCAAAATTCAAAAACTTGATAATATTTAAACTTTCGAAAACAATTGATAAGCTCAGAAGCTAATCGGAACTCCAACTTTCTCAAACTAAAATAATTCTAGAGAGATGGTAAGAAACAAGAAACATATTTTAAGTAATTAAAGGTTGGCTGTTGTTTTAAGGCGATTTCAATGTCTACAATATGATGAACCGAATCTTTATCGAAGTTCTACTGTTTTAATACTACGTTTCAATTATTTAGCATTGAGACAGGCTGATTGGAAATATCACAACCTAAAATATCCTAAATTTATTTGCTTAAAAATTCTTCTTGTCTTGGTAATGACTAAATCAATTTTTTTATTCGTTGCCAAATATTTTATTCTCCTTGCAAAATAATAATGGAAGAGAAATTATACAGGGTTTATCAATAGTAACATTTTGATTCCGTTGAAGGTAATTATGACCTAAAAGACAAAATCAAAATTTGGCCCCTACTATCTGACATTACTATCTGACAAATGCTCATAGAAAGGTCTCTGACTCAAAAACCCTTTAAATATAGTCGAGTACTCAATTGAAATAGGGTTTCAGCTCATCTGGAGTTTCCTGCATTAAAGTAATGTACCATTCCGATTTTACTAAGCGGCTCTAATTTTTCTCGCCGCTATGAATATTTTGATAAAATAGTTAAAGATAAAAATAGTTGCTCATTACAGCAGCGCATATCACAACTGTTGGCTAGTGTGTGGGAGTAAATTCGAATCCCCCTGTTTTTATTGTTTGTACAAACGTATTGAGGTAATACCGTGGCGACTTTTTGACTCCCAACTGACTCAGGAAGCTGCAGAACAGATTTCGAATCATTTTTTTTTGAATCGGGACTCAGGAACCGATTTTCTGGGTTACATTCAGAGTAAAAAATAATTTGCTCGGATAACGAACATCTCTAACTCATAGGATGCGTTAATGAGCCAAACTGCAAGATTCAAACCAGGTAAAGTCCCTTTTTGGTATGGTCTTTGAACTCAGACCGTGATCTTAAATTTTTTTATGGTAGGATGGAAATTGCGTAACGTTAAATGAATAACTCTAGAGTAATTTGTCTAGAGAACATTTGCGGTCCAAACCAGGGCAATTTGAATCCAAAGATTGTTTAAATTGAACAAAACGGTGAGAGTTATCCGAGATTCCTCCAATTTATAGAGTTGTTACGAGAAAAAATTTCTGGGCGAATTGTTTCCAGAAATAGTAATAGAAGAAATAGTTCCTGTACATTTACACCTTTTCGAATGATAGTTTTTGGTATCATTTGTCTACAGGAATAAGCCAAGAATAATTCGCGTGCTTACACGCCCTAAACACCCAAGGTAGGATATGCAGCAAAAAGGAATTTCAGTGATTCGCAATCATTGCAAGCAACTATCTTCTGCAAGATGGATAGTTTAGCTCTTTACTTCGAGTAAAATTTAAAACTTACAACTAGAAAACTTTTGCAACATAAACAACATTTTGTTGCAAATTTCAATATCCATGGATAAATGCGTCTTTGAAAGAAGAAAGAAACATTTTGTTGCAAATTTCAATATCCATGGATAAATGTGTCTTTGAAAGAAGAAAGATTTAAGCGCTGCCTAAAATTGTAAGTGTATGATTTACGCAAAAAGACAACTCATCAACTAAAAAGCAAATACGGGATTGAGCAAGCGTCATTCACATTTTTGGTGCTCATATTTCTAGACCACTATCAATATTTTTTTGAAGACAATTTTCAGATCCTAATTTTACATTTTCTTTATTTTTGTTTATATATAACAACCGTTTCATCCGATATAGAAGGTGCTGACAATTTCCTTCAGCTTCTAGTGCCTACTGGAATAAAGTGTCCGACCTGAGGCCAATTTCAGAGAGCTCACCTAAATATATACATTTTGCATCCGGTCATAATCAATATTTGCTGAATTTCATTTTTGAAGCTCGTGAGACGGTTGAAGACGGTTAATAAGACAGAATAAATGCAGATCACTCTTGGTTGAACAATACGCGAATAGTTTTTGATACACATTGTGTTAGTAATGCGATTGTTGAGTAAGACGTATAATTATATCATGTTTCCAGACTAATTCGAGATACTTGTAGTTCCGTTACAAATTTTGCTTGAAATGGAAACCATTATTGAAATTAAGAGATGCATTCGAATTGGCAAATAATATTTGCTTATGCGAAATCAACTTTCAATTACTGATTAGTAAATTTTTGGCATCGCATTAGTTTCAAAATAGAAACAGTCATTCAAATTCCATAATCATCATACATTCATACAAACTTTGGTTTGGATGATGATAAGTTGAAGGTTTTATCATAAACGACTTAAGAAAATATCAGGTGTAATGATGGTGAGTATCCTTTAGTTACTTTACTCTTAATTTTCAGTTGTCTTTACTTAAGTATAACGCTGAGTGACAGATTTCGTCTCAACTCTTTTATTCCGAATGGAAAAAATATAACGGTATCGATATTAAATATACTTTCCAAAAGGAGATCTAAGCTAAATCAAATGGCTACGTTTAGACCTAACATCAAAATCTTGAGTCACTTCTAATGACTAATGTCCAATTCAAAACTGAGTTTTGCCGCGGCAGCTATTCGAAATGAGATGAAAGCAACACCAGGATTCTTGGAGAACCACTCAAATATGTTTGTCTCACAACTCCGAAATCAAATAAATCTTTTTTAACATGCTAATAATTCAATTAAAAACAAATCTGAAAAACAAGTTACTCGCTTGAGTCTTTTGTTTCGTTGAAAGCGGGTTGGTCGACAGAGAGACGTATTGGTCGCGTATTGGACAAGTCACGAAAAAGACTCCAGTATCAATTATGATTGGGGAGGCGTTGTCATTTGCACACCGAGATATTAAATTAAGCTTTTAGTGAAGGTGTGCGACTGGTGGTTGACTTATTGCTTGCAACGAAGGCGCTCGCTTAACGTCTGCTCTCTGACACGAAAAGCAAAGACCACGTAAAATTGCAATGGGAAATGGCTGATGGCGATCATTCTATACTCACTGTGTCTATTTCATGATATGGAAATCGGCTATCTATCGTCCAATCGCTTAACAAGAAACCTCAATAATTAATAAACGGCGTGGCAGGCTAGCCTCCATTGAAGTTATGCAAAATAGGCCTTACGACGAACGTTCCATTGCTTTTTGGAATGTACTTATATTCATGGTCTATTCGCTACAGTTGCAAATAGATTATCAGATGTGAATGCGAATGCAAAGTAGTGACCGTCGAATGTTAACGTGTATAACGCCTAGTGGCGCACCACATTCGGCCTGAGCACTCATATTGGTGCTAGTAGTTGGCCTTTGCCAGCACTCCACCGTGTCATTGCAGATAGCGTCTAGTGTGGTGTACTTTTTTCATCACAGCCATCGCTGAAGCTTGTTGTTCGCTCGGTTTTTGCAATCAATTAGCTTCGATTTTATTAGTTGTTTAGAAATTGCAAGTTCACTGAATTTGAATTCGCGTCGCAGCATGCTGTCCGCAGAAACGACAGGAAAGTTTGCCTTATCGGTGAAAACGATTTTCGTTGATTGGATGTCGTTTTTCACTTGTTTGCAAGTTAGAAAAATATGAGGTTAATTTTTGTTTCGAATCGAATAAGAGAAGAAAAAGACTTAGCATCCTGGAGGGTCTTGAAATCGGTTAATAAATCGGTTCATAAAACATAAGATAAAACTCTATTTAGAATCCAATGCTCATATTATACACAAAGTGCAAGCATTAGGCTCAATGCCCTCTAAAATGTAATATAGATATCAAAGATTTGTTGTAAAAGTTGTTTATGTCCCCAAAATAAATAAACAGCCTTTGATCATTACCAATAGAGCTTTATTTCGCGTTGTTGTTGTTTTCAAGTGTATTTGTACATAGTCTATTCCAAGTGCATTCAAAAGCACGTGCGGTGGGTGGTCGCGTCATTCTTTTACCAAACACTTTTTCACTGGAGTGCCTCTTCTGCCAACTACTCTTCGTTCCGACCTAAAAAAAATCTCCAAAGCGCAGAGATTGAAGAATAGCAGCTACCACATTTCTTCCAACTCAAGGTAGCACAGAAGAGCATGCTGATTACTATTCAATTTCCCCAAACCTCCAGTTACGTGTTCAATGGGCGCTGCATGTCTTGAGATTGCTTCTATTGTTACCAAATACTCGATTTGATTTGATTACATTTTTCGACAGAACCTACAACATATGTGGTTGATATGCTTGATACTATTCAAGCGGGTACCCAGAGTAATTGACTTGAATTATGTAATGTAAGTAACGACGAAGATACGATCAATTAATTGATTTTCTATTGATACTTTTTATTTACCATAAGCGTCATTTAATTTCTCAACAATAGGCCTTTTGTGATGAAACTCATTCGTAATATGTGGTACGAAAGAATAACGTACGCATCATGTGATGGTCTAACTTTGGAAATCCGAAGAACATTTTAACAAGATACTTTCATAACTATTAGCAGTAGTAATTCTTACATGGGACATTATTTGGTATCATAAATTTGTAAATTAAATTAAGTCAAATTTTTCAGATGCTGAAATCAGCACCTTCATCATGAGTGTGACTACAATGAGAGAATCATGAGTGTAACTAGAAGGAGAATTTAAGAAGTTGCTACCTGTTTTTCATTCTAAGCAGCTTTATAATTAAGAATTTTCAGAAAAAAGATGAATGTTCTATAAGAAAATTTTATGGTATATATATATATACATCATAAGGACTCATAGCCATCGTTTTTGAGTCGGTTTTTTTTGTTCCTGACAAAGGTGACATTAATACGAAACCAGTGATTTATTATTACTTTTTTCCATTGAATAATTGTCATACAATTAGTAACAAAAAATCGTGCATTCCCGTTAATATCAGGAAAAATAAATAAAACTCTTTATTTTAACTTAAAATTTCAACAAAACTAGGGTACTATGTTTTTGACGTTTCGCAACTAAGGCCGGCATGTTTCTGCCTACCATTTTTACTCGGCCAGCTTTTCTTTCCATCAGTTTTTAAGCCACAGAATGTGTCAAAACAAAAAGAAATATTAATACCACGAAGAAATTAAACTAAGATTAGATATAATTAAGCGAGCCACACACACACTATTATATAATGGGACTACGATTCTCTGTACTTCAAACTGGCTGAAGACAGGTCTGAACAGCATTCTTCGTTGAAAGAACTCTCGGTGACAAAAATTTTATCACCACAATGATTGATCTATGAATACTCAAACAGACACTGCCATGGGCTCGTTTTTAACACCTGGTAACACCGTTTTGGAAACACAAGAATCCAGCAGCTCTATTGTCTATGTCATATACTTCACGCTTACAATGGGGTCAAAATACCAAAACGTACTTCTTTAGTAAATTTTTCTGCACGAAGTAATCTAGAAAACTTTCACATACTGTAATATGATAGAATGGACCAAGCCCTAGGTTCACAAACAACGGTCAAGCGTTTATGGTGGATTAGGACTAGGACTAACAGCATTTCTGAGAATTATTTGGCGTAGCTTTCTCAAGATCTGTATGTTGATAGGGGAGTAAAATACCATCAAAGTCTAAGATTCGCTAAAAAAATAACTTCTGAAAAATTACAATAACTTCTTTTGAATGATACTCATTTTACCAGAATTGAAAAGGAGATTCTTCAATATTTTGAAGGATGTACAGCTTGTCAAACAAACATCAATAATAGTATTCAAGCCGCGACCGATGAGCTCCAAGTCAAGGAAATTTAGCACTTTCCCCATATGAAGTTAAAGACAACAGACGAGATGGCACAGTTGAACAAATTAGCATCCCGACCTAAATACTGTCTTTACAGTAAAAACGCCATAAGAAAAAGTTCTTGAAATTGCTGTATCCCAATCTTGCCTGCGAAATAGTTTTCTAGTACTGTACGACGATGCTCTTCAGTGTTGTATTTCCTTCCCTGCAGAAATTTGTCTAAAGACCGAAACAAGTGACAGTCCGTTGAAGCATGATCGGGAAGATTTGGTGGGCGGGGTACAAGTTCATAGCCGATCTCCCTCTATTTGCGCTGGGTGACTGCAACTGCATGTCATCTCGCTTTGTTTTGGTTAAAGGTGACTTCGTAGTGATTGGTTAATACAGGACGCTTGTCAGGCATTGCTAGTTGAAGCCGCTCCAATTCTTGAGAGTGCAGGTCCACATCTAACATTTTCAACGCCAATTTTTAATGCATCTATGTTTTTGTTCCGGAAGCTCGCAATAAATCAATCGATAATAAAACTGACAATATGATCTTCCGTGGATGATTGTGATTCACATGTCTCGCTAACTAATCGAAGTCGATATTGTATAGGACCTAATTTTCTTTCGTAATAACGCAGTAACCTCGGAGAAATCCTTCATACATATAACGAACGAATAGGGGCAGTGCAACGATTTTCAAAGTAAAGGTATTTGACTTCTATTTTCCAGTTGCAACAGTATTTGTAAATAAAACTGTTGGGTCATAGGACACAAAGACAAAAGTCCGTGGTTACTGGCATTGAAATTCTATTAAATTTTAAATTGTAATGTTAACATGTGTAATAAATCGCGTATGCTAATATGCATACGCTGACAACATTATTTTGACATGCATTAGAGCTCAGAAAGATTACAATCACGATTTCTTCACTCTCCTACGCCATTTGATTTTCAAGCTCTCTATAATGCAAAGCTCACTTTTTTGTTATATATCTCTTAACCTTTGATGCGGACGGTCAGCGTGTTTTAATAGTCACACTTAATTTAAAAAAAAACAATCTAACGGTATCCCTCCGAAAATAGGGGTTCTATATATGTTTAAGTGAATTTCCTTCCATTTTTGCATAAAACAGAATAACCTCTCGCAGAGCTTTTGTGTCAAAGCTCAAAGCCTTCATAAAATGACTTGTGTTTTTCCTATCTCTGTCTGAGAGAAGTCGCTTGGAAGTGTGTACGCTGTATAGCGTAGCGTTACAGATTTTACGCTTTATACAGCTACGCTGTGGCTGAATTTCATAACTGGAAGAGAAGGAGCGTGGTGTGTATCCGTAACATACAGAAAGTAAAACATAAATTACGGAATTTTAGCGGACAGGAGCAAGCATGTAAGGGGAACGAGTAGCTTAAACTGGTGATTTCCTTGTGAAATTCGAAAACATGCATACTTACAAATACTATAGAGGCTGTGCTCTGTACATAAAAAGTCCATAAAGCTGTCGCAATTGCGATGGACGCTTGGGTCGTTTACTTTGTACAGAATAATACAAAATTCCTTATTAGGGATAACAATGAAATCAATTCGCTGACCTTGAAGTCCAAGGTGGCTCTCACTCTGTGTTTTGGGTGAAGTCCAAAGCCTCAAGAGCTGGTCATAATATTCAAATGGGCTTAAAGCAGAACCAAATTGAAGCTATTATTCAGCTACTACGGATCAACCTGCATTACGATATAATTGAACTTGACCGGTTGTAAAACCGAAGTCGCGAGAAGTTGGCATGCTGTCAATATGTAATTGATACCTCGAAGATACTGATTCGGATGCGGAGCTGTTTTTGGTTTTCACCACTCAGAAGTTGCTTGGAGGGTGATCATTTCGGAACATTTCTATCCCAGGTGGCACCGGCAAGTGATGAATATCCCAAAAAAACATTTTGAAGACAAGACATCCTCTTTTTCACAAAATATAAGAGGAGAAAAAACTGTGTAAGTAACACTAACAAAACGTAGTCACAAACAGTGCTTAAAGTCTCGGGCTTCTTCTCTCAGACAGAGATTTAGAAAATACCAGTAGATTTGCATTTTTCTAACGTTTTGACATAAAACCTTCGGGAGGGATGTACTTGTTTTACGAGAAAATTAAAGTAGATTCACCAATCCAAATGAAGTCCTAATTATGTTGGTTGAATATTGTTGGATCGGGAATTTTTCGGAAGTGCTAGCACTTCACATGCTTACGCAATGACACTAGCTTCGAAATGTCCTGTGATTAAAGGGTGCTAGAGGATAACTCCGTGCACTCCTCGTTCAAATTGGAATCCTGAATGTCTAATCCAAACTATAGAAAACTTAAGCATGTTCTTTGACTCGAAGATGGGCTGTTTCAATCAAATCCCAATGAAGGAGGGCAAACCCACAGGAGTAGTATTGGTTCATTGTTACCTTAAAGTCAACTCTTTGGGATGAATCTTGAACGACAGGTGACCAATTGACTTGGTGCTCTTGTGTTACCCGGATTTAGCAGAATCCATTGATCTCAGCTGTCGTAGAAGGTTGATGGAAAAGAGTTTGCTCCCAGACAGGCAAAAAAGAAGATGCCGTGCTTATAAGGGCAAGTGAACAAAATTCTAGCCAGGTGAACTGGACATTAATTCCTGACCAGAAACCGTGGATCAAACGGACATTACGCGATCGGCAACTCCACGTGGCTGCTCACCAGATATACTGTTTGCGAAAATTTGGGAAACCAAGGTTATTTTACTGTTTTTTTAGTCCAGCAATCGTGGAAAATGCCTGCCACACCTTCTACACAAGTTGGAGTGGCCCCAATCATACTCTGCCGAGGAGTCTTGGTTTACCACAACCATCGGGTTGTTGTCTCCACTGAAGCTCATCCGTACAGTGTATTAAGGTTTTAAGATTCTGGTCATGAGTTTTTTTCAAATTCGTTTTGAAACTTTGAATGCACTTTCTCCTAAAAGAACGCATCCAACTCATCTGAAGACCTCAAGCAGGATTCCAATTTATTAATTTACTAAATCGAATTGCTTAAAACTTACTTTGTTCATTTATCTTGTATATGGTTATTTAATTTTATTTTTATATTCTAGGACATTTTGATGAATTCTATCTAATATTAGTGCATTATTTTTTGCTCCGTGAGTATTTAGGCTTTGAGCAATACAGTTTTTGAGTATAGTAAGCATTAATTTGGGCCAATCTGTTCCAATATCATTTAAATCAATGCTTGGTGATGTATTTTGGGTTGTTCAAAGGTCACATCATTTATTTTAAAATTGCTCCTACAGCCCGTTCGTGATCCGAAAAATGTTGAAGCGCTGAAGGAGATAGCAAAACAAGTCTCCCTTTTTGAGCTGTTACATTGAGGGTATGTTTTGTGAACGTAACTTCTCCTTCGACTTCTTCATCTGCCGAAATGGCTCAGAGTTAACGCTGGTTACATGACCATTCGGTCGACCCAGATTGAGTTATCATCTATTACACAAACTCACTCCCAAGTACTTGAACTTATTGGAAATTGAAACAACATTAGCAAACTTATGTGATCTTCTTCAAACTTCAGCAATTTGTTGCGTTTTGTTTCTCTTTAACCTCCTTGAGGCGAAGTTCAAATCGTTACCCTCAGATATCCAAACATCACTCAAACTCAATAACACGGCAATTATGATTCTTCAAAAACTTCTTAAGACATCTATTTAAACATTTTTGAGTTTTAGCGAAAATGTTGCAATGTTTCAAGCACGTGTTCCTCGGGGAGTTGGTTTTAATGTATTCAAATTGTCTGCAGCAAATCATCTCATTGTTGTTGAAAATTCAAATTAACTCAGGAAAAAAACCGACAAGTCGTTGGTCAGTAGGTTGCCTTGCATTGTTACACTTGACTTAACTGAATTACATTTAAACAAATTTACCAAATTGAAACAAAATTAACATGGTTCGCTGCTACATTGACCTAAATTTTGGTTCAATTGTATTTGAAATAAATAAAATATTGTTCTGTGGTTTATTTCGCCCGAACAATAAAACCGCGACTAATTCAGCGAGTCGATCAACTGAAGATTTACCAAGATTTCGGTCTTATTTTTTCTCATCGAGATTTTCCCACTGAAAAGTGAGTTTCGAAGACGATGGAGACTCAATTTAGGGTTGATTTAGAAATTTTGTTTCTCTGGTTATTTGCGAAGTCTCGGGTGGAAGACTTTTGCTTTCCGTGTGGCTCACGGAGGATTCGACATTGCGCAATGGCCAGCCGAAAATTCGAATCGAAGAGGAACCCCGGGCGTTTACTTTGTTTGCAGACCAGAAACGCTAGCGATAACAACTTCAGGCGAAAACACGTCAAGGTAAGCTTTGACTGCCAATTAAATAAGTTGTGTTTCAAGGTCTTCTGCAAGAGTAAGTGTAATCCTTTGGAATAATATCGTCTCCGCGGTGGAGGGCTCCCAACCGAAAGTCATGTTTATTTATCCGGCGAAAATAAATCGTAAAACTAATGCAATTACCAGCAAAGTTCGATGTCAAGCACAATCGAAGTGGATTGTGGGTCCAACGCGTGGAGAGCCAAGGTATGGAATGTTCACCTGAGGGTCTTTAGTGTTGTTGGTTTTCGGTACATTGCCTTGCAGACGTTGGAGTTGAAAATGAGAGGATGGACTTTTCCGAAGAAACCGAGAAAAGAAACTGCAGTGTCGCTAACACAGCTCGGGGTACTATCGATTCGCAATTGAAAAAATTCGTTCAATTCTTAATTACGCTATTTGCGTTCCGGGCCCCCTGATTATTTTATTTTCTTTCTGTCTTTATCGTACTAATATTTCTCAAGTGGCATTTTTCGAATAATTCACCTAATAATATGTTGATTGGAGACACGAGTGACTCTTGCTGTCGCGGGCAAGTGCTTCAAGGAGGCACTGCACAAATAAAAGCACGATCTCGATTTCAATGACGAAATAATTTCAATTCGCTGGACATGGAGTGCTCCAGCGATGTCTTTGGGAAGCCCATTTCGAATCTTTCGGTTGATTTATGCAGAACCAAAGGCAAACGTATTGTGGACGAAGCAGTTTATGCAACAATTGAATTCGTTACATCGCGAATGGAACTATTAGCGACATAATGCAGAACATCGGGTGTGGTAGATTTCGTTGCTGCCGTCCATTACAATTGTTATGTCTCCTTTTGCGCAAGCCTGTCACACTTTTGCTTTCTGTTATGTTCAGTAAGTCTTTGAGCAATAGAAATAATGCAAATGGTTTTCTGTGATCTAATGAGTGCTCAGTCTACTTTGGCATCACAATTCCAGTCGGGAGTATTGCAATAACTATTTATACAAAACTTACATTAGTTACATTTACAAAACGTTGAAGAAAGAGCCAAGAAATCACATTTTTGAATAAATTTCAAAAAAGTTTGCTATAGTTTCGTTCGATTCTGTCAAGATTGTACAAAGATGCATTCTCACTCAAATTTCAAGCTTAGAAGTTTTTATTTTATTTTTTTGCCGATAAATGTTCATGTCTAAAGATCGAAATGAAATTTTAGAGTATTCGAAGCTTATTCAACTCGGTGTCATGGAAATTAAGCCATAATGACCCAGTGAGTTTCAAAATGCTAATATTTTTACGTACGTGCGCGACGTCGCCATTCTTCTCGGTATCTGCAATATAGGCCATAGCCTACGCTATACTCTAAATGTTTTTGTAAAGATCTCAATCAAGAACTAACCGCAAAGGGAGCAGAACGCACGTGTTTGTCAAAAGAGTAAATATGACCCATCCTAACAATCAATGTAACAATGCAGCCCCTTATTTTGGCACCCACTTTTAGTCTGAAATAAAACGAATGCTAGCCTGATTAAAATTATATGAAAAAAGAGGTTCACGTGAGTGTTTGCAGTTAAGTGTAAAGCGATGCGCAACTAGATTGCTCAGACAGTGATGTCGATAATGTCTCTCCACATGAAATTAGAACGCAGTTGCAAAACAGAGCAAATTTTTCAACGCTGCCACAACAAGAGAGTCCTCTTTCTCGAGAATTATCTTCACAACATGAGGTTCATCTACGCTCCTCATATATAACCTAACATTATACCTATATAATTTTTATAAGGACCAAACAATTGCCAGGCGTGCCACAAAAGTCGAAATCTGCAGCTTTTCAGTTAGATAGCAGCAATTTGTTTTTCAATAATGATAAGTTACAAAAAGTTTTGACGTACATAAATGCACGCAAAGAACGTGAAATTGTTTCATGCCCAGATATGTCGAAGCACACTTATATTAGGATCTCAAACTTCAGGCTTAATTCATTCAGGAAGAAAGAATTTTAGTGACTCATGAACATCTTAACGCAGGAAATAGAGTAAACATATGTAGGTCTGTGTTGTCTGAACAACATTTCCATTTTTACAAAGCTGTCTGCACCATCATGAGGAGACCTTTTGCGAAAAAAAGGAAGAAAAATGACAGAGAACTATTCGATTTTTTTTTTGAATATTGCAAAACTGTATATATCCTCCTCAGTCCTTATTTCACGGTTGATGAAATGCTGACAGGTTCTCGTCGCCGGTGCCGATAGCACCAATACAAACCATTAAAAACTTAAGTATGACATCAAGATAATAGCTTTGGTGGATGCTAAATGTTAATGTATTTCGAATCTTGAAATATATGTCGCAAAACCAACCCATGGTCCATTTGTTGCAAGTAATGAACCGTAAGATATTGTGAATCGCATTCTGCTACCAATTTCAAAATCCAACCGCAAAATAACATTTGGCAACTGATTCTCATGTTACAACCTAGTCTAGCATCTGCTTAAAGGACACATTCTAACGTCAATTAGAACCTGGCGTTAAAGCAAAGGGCAAATACCTCCTGAATACACTTAAACTGGTAACGCTGTTTAAGTACTGTTACTGTTTCAATTCCGATTTGGCTTACAAAACGATCTTACTCTTTTACCTCGTACCCGCAAGAAAGATAAAGTGATTTCGGCGATGTAGAATTTTCATCAGAATGATCAAATTCGCGATTTATCTCCGGTTGAATATACGAAAACCCAAAATTACCAGCCTCTACAATTCAATCATACATCTTATTGTTGTTCTGACAGATGACAGTAGTATCCATTCATTTTTGTGAAAGGAAAGCAGAATTGCTTGCTAATAAGTTCCACGATTATCACTAAATCTCCCATAGAATGAGTAACAACATCACAGAAATGTAGGGAGCCAGCTCAGTGTAAACTGACGCAAACACTGTTTATTTACCTGGAGTTCTTATTAAAACAAAAAGCGCTTGGTTTCGGTGGAACAGAAATGTATCCATCGAATACTGTTGAAAAAAATCATCGAATCATCGAAAAATGTTCAATTTGTCGACTGACGGAATTTGCCCATACTCTTCTCACAGCAACCCTAATCTGATCATCTCCAACCTAGAGGAAACACTGAAAAATTTTACCATTAATCCTACAGATGGGGAATTAAAATCAACGTTAAGAAAACAATGGTTACATTCTTCAGCAGAAAACATTAGCCCACCGTACTGCCTAAAAGATTCATAAACTTCCTAGACCAAATTATTCTTTAGTCTGAAGAACTGAGCGTTTAGGTCAAAAATTCGATTGAAAGGTTGCACTCAAAAACCATACTGTGTAGATACATAATTACTAACACATTCAAATCTGTGCTATCTTTGGCTCATTATTTAATCAAAAGAAACTCATTAATCTTCAAAATAAAATACTCATCTTAAAACGAGTATTCAGTCTATAATAATCTACAGAGCCCCACGTGGAACACATTTATAACATATAAGCTCAATTTTAACATTTTTAAAAATAAAGAAGTTCAAAAAAACAAGATGACAAACCTTTATTACAGTGAAAATTCAGATCACTCGAAATTAAACGTGCAAACTTTTTTGAAAATTTTGAAAAATTGAATAAAATTTTTTATAGTTAATGTTATAGTAACAGGCCATAGATTCGGTGTCTGGACCCAAGGACAAATTGCTGCACATCCCGAATTTCATAAGATAATTTTGTTCAGCGATGAGGCTCATTTCTAGTTGAATGGCAGCGTCGACAAATAAAATTAACGCATTTAGAGTGATAGGCGTTTGTCCAAACACCGTTATATTCGGAGAAAGTCATTGTTTGGTGGGCTTTATAGGCAAATGGAATCATTGGTCCATGTTATGTAACAGTTAATGGTGAGCGCTAAAGAGACATGATGAATGGATATCTCATTCCAGAATTGATTCGTCGGAATCAACAGGATGGCGTAACATGCCATATAGCTCGTGCAATTATCGACTTACCAAAAGAAGTATTTGATGAACGCATAATTTCTCGTTTTTGACCTGTGAACTTGCCCGCTAGATCTTGTGATTTAACAACGCTGGACACATCTATTCTGACCATTAAGAAGACAATATTGGCCGCGTTGTTGACGGATATGGCCCCAATTATTCAAAAAAAATGTATAAAATAACAAAAAATTATATTGCCAATAAGCCCTATCTCGTGGCAATACGAGAAATAAAAAATATAAAACACAAAATATAAATATAAAATACAAACAAAAACAATTTATTTGTATTTTATTTTATTTCAAAGTTCTTTACCTGTAAAAATGACCGCTTACACAAGTGTAAGCTCTTTAATGCCGTACCCTATGTTGACCGTCCTCAAATAATAAAAAAATTTAAATTCTTATTTTTGATTTCTTGTTTTATAAATTTTTGGATTTGTGCATGTGTTTGACGAGATTGAAGTTACAAAAGATTTGAATATTATAGTTCTATGGTTGAAAAAACTCTGATCTACATTAACTATGATAGTAATTTTTTTCTAATGAAAAAACATGGTCCATTACGGATAATGGACCGTGTTTTTTGATCATTAAAACACATATTGTTCAAGACTCGATCGTTTTATGCAAGTGTTTCTGGCAGTTGCATAATTTAAATAATAATAATTTAAAATAATTAAAAAAATAATAATAATTTAATTGGAATTTTCGACGGATATTTCAAGGATGTTAGAAATTTCTGCACGCTGCTCGTCAACCTTACTCATGTCTCTAACAGAATGTTCATCAAAATTGAGTCGTGTCACAACAAAGACTATCACTTCAAAGGTAGAAAAAAGTTTATCTCGTCCTGTGCCATATGCTGAAATAAATGACCCTAAAAATAATTTATTATTTGATTTGAAAATGACAGTCACACACAGAACTCTCAAAATTGCTTTCAAATAGGCACTGGACAGGTTTTTTTTTGTATATACTGCTCGATCTAAAACTGGATCATGACGTTTGCTGTCTTGTCTATAGCTTGGGTCGCAATTTTATTCAAAGAATGACTTTTCTCTATAAACGTTACCAAGAGCTTAGGTAAGACCAATTTTTTCATAGATGTGTCATATCAAATTGAGTTCTCTAGTTCCAGAAGTAACGCTTCCCGCTCAAAAAATCGGTTATGTTATTATTAATGTGGCGTGTAACTTCACTAAAGAGCTGCGGCCATGAAGCGTATCAGATCCACCTTACTTCAAGATCAAAGGTATCCGAGTAGGTGTTTTTGTTAAAATCACGCATGCTCGTATGGAATTGCCCTATTGTACCAACCGTAGCTAGGCGGGCTGATCCACTTATCACAGAAACACAAATTGTGGATTTCGTACCCAGTTTCTGTTACGAAGAAGGTGAGTACTCTAACGACTACATTTTCCGGAATACAACAAATCCATTGTTCTCAAAATATTTGCCAAAACCTCTTTTGCCCCTGTTGGTAAGTTAGCGATCAGACGAACTTTGAAGTTTCTACATTCGGGAGAAATGGAAATTAAATTAGAGTTGAGAAACTACTAGCGCAAGGAGTAACAAGGTTTTCAGTATCCGCATTTTCATATTCTGATTTTGAGTCATGATCACTTCATTTTGAATCAGCTTCTGTGTCGCTGCCATCACTTCAGCGACCCTCAACAACAACCCTCATAGGAAATTATTTTAAAACCATTCTAACACATAAGCCAACACGATGATCAAAAAATAATGAAATGTTATTGCAAAGAAAAAAATTATATAAAAAATATAAATTTAAATGTCGATTATGGTAAAAGTCAATCCTAATGTTCATTAAATTCAATCTAATGGAGACCTGGCGATAAAGATGAAAAGATCAGTGATCCAAGCCAAATTTATAAGTCCTCCTCACAGGCGTTTTATTTGTGATTCCGATTTTTGCCAGTTTGGAAAATTCTGTACAGTCTCACCAATGCTTGTGTAAGTGATTCGTTATTAAATGTTTCCTTTTTGTTCTTTTGACAGAGAGTTGAAGACTTTTTGTGCTCTGAGTGTGTGACTCCGAGACGTGCAATACTTCTCGATTTCACACACAACACGTTTCCTGTCAACTTAATGTTTGTCAAATATATATGTCAAACTTAGCCTGAAACTGGTTGACATATTTCTCATTATTTCTATGCCTAGAGGCGTCTTAATATTACGGGAATTTTATGTGTTAATAGAGGAATTCCTTTTTAATTCTCGACAACGAAGAGGTATCCAACGCATATTAACTCTCCAGCATTCCTTGTTTAATAAGTCAGGACTACCGAGCATAGGTGCCACGTCATTCTATTCGTCACTCCTTGCAAGCGTTGCCTCGACTGCAATTTCCAGGAAGGGTTCTTTAATCCCGCTGAAGATGTGGTAACGCTTAGTTATTTTATCTTAACCTCTAAACCGAGTAGAGGAGCAGCGTGACCTATAGTAAGTAAACTGCTAAATACAGTGAAAATCAAAGTAGCGAATAGTGTTCGAATATTGTCAGCTATCCATACTCGACTGATGAAAAGGCAGTCGATCCCGCGCATAGGCAATTTCAACACTCAATGGCAGATGAAGAATGGCCAGTTCGGCCAGGTTATGATTAATTCATGTTCCAGACAAGGGATAATATTGAATAATTAACAGACCTCACCAACCAGGATGAACCTGTGCAAAAATCATGAATAGATAATAAAGCAGAAGAACAGCACTCAAGCCTAAATTGTTAAGCCCACAATATAGCGATATCGAGTCTTTGTTCCTCTAACTACGACAAAATTATAACATTGCCTTCGATACTATGAATGTTGAGTTCTTCGCCGCCATTCAGTATTCTATTTCCTGGGAAAATGGAATCGATGAACGATTTTTGGGTTGTGAAGTGCCTTGTGATGAATGAAGGATGGTGAAGGAACATATGGTTGCGATTGTATTAGAAGAGAAACTTTTTATCATCCTGCTACAGCGAAAGTGTGATGGTGGAATCATAAACAAGGTAGCGCAAACAATGACAGATACCCTAGTATATAAGCATCTGCATCTAAATCCTTTTCAGATTGAATTTGACTATGATTGAATCCAATTAAAGTTTTTCTGTAAAAGACAGTTAAACATTGGTTTCATTGAAGTACAGCAATACAATTTACTGATCATAGCATTTGTAAGGTAGTTTCAGGACAAAATGTGTTAGCCTCGTTGATTTGGGTGTATGCAGGTTAAGTAAATCTATGGAACGATATGAGGTAGCTCCATGTCGTGACACGGTGTACTATGGTGCGGCTGAAATCGTCTACATCCTAGGAAACGATGGCGAATGAAATGAAGAATAAAGTCTTGGGCACGCGTTAACGGCATTTCACCTGCAACGGTAAACTCCAAGAAATCAAACTATTCCATTCGCCTGCCCTGTCCGTGTGTGTGCTCGCCTTAATTAGCGGCGAA
Source organism: Stratiomys singularior (assembly GCA_954870665.1). Classification (NCBI taxonomy): domain Eukaryota; kingdom Metazoa; phylum Arthropoda; class Insecta; order Diptera; family Stratiomyidae; genus Stratiomys; species Stratiomys singularior. Next base: position 59,631,999 of record OX940879.1, on the reverse strand, counting down.
TTGTTAATGATCACGAGGAGAATTTTATTGATTATTATCAGCATAAAATTCATTTCCAACATAGACCACCTCCTGGAGCAGCAATGGTCCATTGGACAACGAGCGCATCCATCTGCTGCCTAAGACATTATTCTCTTCGCGAGACAGTACCTGTGATGAAGATATTTTATGGAACGTGCCCTACATCTGTCCAATGGTGAACAAGCAAAAACTCTTAATAGGTTCGTTGTTCGAAATTAATGATAGTGATTTAGTAGTTCATATAATGTTAATTTTTTTTCGGAAGTCTTGAGCGTTTGCTCATTCATGGGCTGAATGATTGACGTCTTGTTGAAGAATGTGTCAGGTTAGGACTATCTAGTTATGAACCTAGAATTTAGTGATCATGTTGTGGATGGATAATGAGCAATGCGGAATTGATTTTATGCCGGCTGAAGACAACATGGGCACGAACGGGCTGATGGTGGCAATGTGGATGATATTTTAATTTATCTTGTTACAAGCCCTCCCATAGTATCAATTAATCAGTATAATATTGGTTGAAAAACGCATTTGGAAAGTTGGAATTTTCGAAACGCTGCGCTGCTAGGCCGATGCCTGCGACTGTAGTTGCGACAGGACTATTTATATTCATTAGCCGCAAGTTGCTTGGCAATGAGGGCGACAGCGAAATCGAAAGCGTTGGTAGCAGCCAAAGAGGTCATCGAAATGAACGCCAACTCCCGCAACTTTCCACGATTATAAGCAATGAAGTCCTACTTTGCTCTTTCGTCCTTACAATTGGGCATAAATAAATTGTTAAAAAAAGCAGATTTGATTATGTATACGTGTGAAAATTACAAAAGAACAAAATATTCTTCGTCCTTTTTCCCATCGAAATTTCCATGCACACATTAATTGCATTCAAGATAATTCACCTAGCCCTCTTCAGTTCGTTTCCAGATGCTGTTTCGCTTCTCGTAGGAAATAAAACTTGCAAGAGCTGTTGATCGGGTGAGTTTGTGAAATCTTGCTGAGATCAGGTAATTCACACTTGACAGGATATCGTCCTCAAACGACAAACTTATTGAGGTAATTCGATATGCAGCGAAGGAAAAGTAAAGCAAGTTTAATAAGCTGCTGACTGCCTGACAGCAAATATGCAAGTATGATCATCAATTGATTTCTTAGCGCCGATCTCGCGGATCGCGGACCAATTCAAAAGTGTAATAATTGCCTGCCGAGCAAACGACGGCTGGTATGGTATACCAGTACGGACGTGTGTATGAATAGATGCACTTATTTCGCGAAAACGCGCGCGAATCGCATGTTCGGTTCATTAGTTCCGAAAATTAGATGCATCTTGTTGCATGGTATTAGCATTACAACAGTGTAACGGAATCGGCATCAACATCATTGGAATAACATAACGAGCCATCAGCAACAAACGCAGTACCTGCATTCGTTGCATTTTATTGATGATGATAACAACGACAAGAAGACGACGAAGAAGAAGAACAGCAGCTGTAACAACTCAACAACAACTCTAACAACAGTAACCGTAACAACAAATAGGAGCAAACTTAACCGCATAAGTGAAAGTTGCATCTTGTCCGCAAGGAATTACAGCGATGCGTTTGATGCGGTCGATCTGCGCGAATCAAGTTGTGCATTCAAGAAGAAATGTGTAACAAAAAGATGCGATTTCTATATTTGCTTTGATTCACTTCAGGACGGGACTGCATTCCAACGTTTATTTGGTTTTCTTGGCTTTGTGTCTTTTTCGCATCAATGATTCTGCATTCTGATAAAACTGACTCTTGCAGTAACTTTTCACAGTGGCGATGAAATTGTCGATATGGTAATTGATAAAAATGGCGCTGGTGATACCGCGAAACACTTCCGTGTTGAAGCAATTGGGGAGGTGTGAAGAATGAGATTGCATCAAATTACTGATTTATCGGTCGACATAGCCACTTTGGTCCGGCAGACCAGATGGATTTTCCCCGTTTTATTGCTAGAATTACGTTAGAGTTTGCTCTAAGGAAATATTTATCCTCAACAAAAGGATATGCTATGTATCAGATCAAAACTGGCTGCCTAAGTAAGTTCTGTTTTTTTTTTTTTATCCATACTTTGTTATTTAGTTAATAAGACATTGAATTTTAATAAAAGGGCAAAAATGATTTCGGTGATAATAGTAATAAATTCACGCGTCTTGCTTCCTAAAACAGGTGCTTTCCTATTCAAAAATTGTACCAAATGATTACTGGGAATTAAAGTTTAACATTGTCGAGAAGACAACATGAGTGTGAAAAAATGCAGCTCTAATGTTCCCCCAGGAAAATGAAACACATCCTGCCAACTCTAATGGCTTGCATATGTGTCTACAAATTTATATTTGAACTTCCTGATAAAAAAATTTAGGAGCACTTTAAGTTATGCAAAACATTCCGCTTTTTCGCCTGAATACTTTTTATTAAGAGACAAAAATTGTAAAGAAACGTTGTAATATTCCTTGACACTGATGTCCTGGAATTACGCTATTAGTGGCACCAAGCGATACCCGTAAAAGTCGAACTCGGGTAAACCGGGGTTCAATTTTGCATGTAAATATATATAAAGAATGTTTAATCGGGACCAAAGTCTGACTAGAAGAATGTTTAATAGATAATTGTTCAATTCACATTGTTATGAATAAAATTACTAAAGCCGAAGTTATTTTGCTGTCGAAAGCTATATATAGCTTATATATATATCATATATTGGTAAGTAAAAAGTAATGAGCCTTTTCTGTCATTTTTCTACAGAATATTTCCTTCATTTAAAATGGATTTCATTTAAAAACATATTGTCCATTATTATCTATGACCTTTTGCCATTTTTTGGGTAGTAACATTATTCCATCTGTGTAGAACTTCTGTGGTTTATCGGCGAAAAACTTGGAAAAGTGATTTTTACAGTCCCTTTGTGAAATGAACTACTGTCCGTTAAGGAAGTTTTGCAGAGACCGAAACAAATAGTAGTCTCATGGCGCAAAATCTGGTCTATACGGTCTATATGGTCTATACTATAATTTTTGCCGGGTCGTCAAAAATGTGTGTAGTCTGGCATTTTCATGATGGGACACAACGTCCTTCCTATTGATCAATTCTGGCCGATTTTTTGTCTTGTTTGTTGCAATCTGGTTAATTGCTGACAGTACAGAGCCGAATTGAGGGTTTGGCCAGGTTCTAGCCCCTAATGATAAAACATTCTCTTTCAATCCCACCAAACACACAGCATAAGCTTATTTGGTGTCAATTCTGGGTTTGAAGTCGTTTGTGATGACTCGCCTTTTTTGACTCGCCAACCATGATCTGTTTCGAACGAAATTCTCGTATTTTACCTATTTTTATCGCCCGTAATGATTTTTTTCAAAAATGGCACTATTTCGTTGTGTTTTATTAGCGTTTCGCAAATAAAATTCGGTCGATCAGTTTTTTTGCGTTAATTCATGCGGCACCCAAACGTCGAGCTTCTTTACGTATCCAGCCTTATGCAAATGGTTCAAAACTGTTTTGTGATGGATATTCAGTTCCTTAGCAATGTAATGGCTGATTATGTGTTGGTCTTCTTCAATTTTTTGTAAGATTTCATCGACTTTTTCGGTGATTGGTCCACCCGAGCGAGATGCATCTTTAACATCAAAATTTCCCGAACAAAAGCGAGCGAACTGTCTCTTGGCTGTGACTTTTGATTAAGTATCTTGACCGTAGACACGAAAAAATTTTTACGAGCCTGCGATGCATTCTCACCTTGATCGTAGTGATATTATTAAATATAACGAATTTTTTTCAGAAATTTCACTCATTTTAAATCAATACAGCTTTTCACATGAATGACGAAATACAAAACTGTCCATATGAAAATTTTAGACTTGAGTATCACCATTCAAACGCAAACTCAATGAACTCAAACTCGTGTTTGACTCAATCTGATTAGTATTGCCCGATATATGACAACGAACACCATCTAGTGACAAAAAAGTATACAAATATCAAAACTGTCGCCTGAAAAGTTAAGTTTTTCTTCTTCACACGGGAAACTTCCTTGTAACTATTTATTCGCAGTTTTTTAGTAGAAACGGGCTCTTCTTTGAAGTTTATTGTTTCGAAATTGTGTGAGCCCTTTTCGATTGAAATGAGGCCTTCCGTTAAGTTTGCAATCATCATTTCATTTTCCAATTAACCTGGGTGCTGAAAATCAGTTTCTCCATGTCTTGCTCATGTTCTCGCATTTCTATAAGCTCGCAAGTTGTTGGTTTTTGATTGTGTGAATCCATCAACTCTATAACTTCATCACCATCCACCTCTACATTTAATTGCTTTACAAATTCACCACTTCTTCGATACTCCTGTCGATTTGATCTGTTATCTGATATCAAGCTCTGAGGCTGATTCTTCTTGAGCTACAGTGGTGTAAAAATATACACAGTTTGTTAAATGGACTTTCTTTCAATTGTCAAAAACGTTCTACTTCAGTAATCAAATGATGACCAAACCAAGCTTCAAAAATTAAAAGCGGTCACCATAGCTTATCCTTTAGACATAAAAATTACGGGCAACCTTATTTTATCTTTAAGGCTCTTGGATTTTTTGAGCAATAAAGTAAGGAAAGTTTCAATTTACAATCACCAGCTGTGTTCGCACTAACCAATGCAGTTAATCGATCCTGCATGGCTTTAAAACCTTAAAAAAGTCTTCTCTGCACGCGCAATAATGCAAATTATAAATTTTCTTGCGAAAAGATTGGAAAATGACGTTTGACAAAGGAAAATGAGGCCCAGTTGTTTCGAAGAGCCCATTCGTAATATCGTAGAAAAAACTCTTACAACTAGAAAAAGTTCATTGAAACAGTTCACGGATTTCTAGAGTTTTCTGCGTGACTTATTCTTATGTTTTGACTAATTTACTACAAGAAATTTACAAGCCTTGCATCAAAAGAAATTCAAAGTTCAAATTTATTCACAAATAATTTTATCAAAAAGGATATAAGTGATTGTAGGCCTTCAATATGGTCCCCTTGCTTCTATATCTATGTACAATTGCCAGTGGTCTGGGTTAAGGATCCCTTACGGTATTACGTTCCCAGTTAAACACCAAAATCAATTTTTCGGAGCTCTTTCAGCGGCAGAAATTCTACCAAATCTAACGCTATATAGCGCTTTTGTATTAGTAAAAAATCAAGAAAATGTCAAAACCAAGATGATGCCAGCTTCTACTGGAGAAAAATCACAATCGCGGCTAGAATTTTCATATGAGCGTTCAGAAGAAGAAGAATAATTTGAGAAATCTCAAAATCAACATGTTTTTGTCAGGATATTAACATAGTAATACAGTCTATTTTGCAGAAGTGTTTTCAGTAGTTTCCGGGAATAGTAAGAAATAGGGCGCTTTATGTGTTTTACAATTTTTTTTATATTCACTCGTCAACATATTATCCCCACCTTTACACACATCAGGGAATGATCGTGTCGTCTTTTTTGGAACTTTAACTGCCGCATGTTGTCAAGGACTACACACATTTTGTTAAATTGTCTTCACATCTTCAAAATACCCTCCCTTGAGATCGGCTTCAATACGGTGACTGTTAGAGTACTATATGAGTATTTTGATGAAAACTAGAATCCCTCACTATGCTTAAAACTGGCGAACAGGAACGTATGTGGAATTTTTTGGAGAAGACCAGTTCCTGGTTCATACATTTCGCCTTAGAAATGACGAACCCTTGCGAGCAACCGTTCCAGAACTTCGAATTAGACAAAGTCGTTATTAGTTTGTATGTACAAATTCCTGGTGAATAATTTCTTCGGCATCGAAGAATTCGACGAGCAATACCTTCTCATTTGATTTCCATGCACACTTTTGTCGGATTACACTCTTTAGGACCCAATTTTTGAGAGGTTTGTCTTTAATGAACTAGGTCAAACTGAACGCACCATGTTCTTTGGGTTATAATAATGTTTCAAATGAAGCCAATATCCATATTGGCTCTTCCATAATTGTTATATGCAAACACGTTGCTGTCAGACACCGGGAATTACAATTCTCACACACATTCTGTAGGCCCGATTTATTGTGCACGATCATATGCACAGTCGTCATCTCAGTTTCTGTTTCACTTACTGTTTACTATTGCGTGCTACTTTTTGTTTCTGCTCCCCGGTTTCTTCATCCCGACTGCTAAGTGGCCTTCCAAAATGTTCATCGTCTTTCAAAGATTCTCGGTCCTTAAAAAAGCGAAAATCATTCGAATAACTACTTCTATACGAGTTTTGCATCGTTTCGTTATCATAAGTTACGCTTCTCTCCATGATTAACAGACTGACCAGACTTCAAAAGGACACAACGCATTTCAGATATGAGCGCATTTTTTAGAAGGAAGTCTTCAATAGAGTAGCTAGAAGAGGGAATTGACTGGTAAAAACTTAAATTGTGTAGAATAATAAAGAGAGAAACGCAGCTGAAAATTCTCTTGGTGACGAGTCTCAAGTTTGATCAAAATTAAGAAATTAACAACGATCGAAAAAACTAATAATAAATGCATAAAGAAATCAATAAACTGTAGAACATTCATTAAAATCATCATCAAAAACTGAGGTTCCGCTCTGTTAGGTTCCCAAAAAGAGAGGCAAAGATCTTTGTAAATATATAAATATTTGATAATTTGAATGCGTTCGATAACTTTTAATTAGCAAACATTATCAGTTTTTTCTCAATATGGTGTGTTAGTTTTGAAGTATCGTAATGAAGATTTATCGTAAATCTAGCAGTTCAATCAGAAAGAAAGCATGAAATATGGAAAGGATTGAATACCGCCTCACCACAAAATTGATTACCAGGCATGGAAAAGCAGTTAAACCCACACTTGAAGAGATGGCATCCCTTAACTGAAGCTGTTTGACTAATAAAACTCTGATTAATAAGTGGCACATTCTCTTCAAACAAGGAACGGACTCACTTGAAGAAAATTCAGACAGCCCGTTGGAATGCACATTTGAAATTGTTGAAAAGTTAGTGCGGTTACAAGAAGGACTCAAGTGAAAACAGCTGGGCAAAAAGATAGGATTTAGTGTACGAGTCCTTTTAAAGTTATTCATGGTTAGTATGACATCTTTGCTATTATCAGCACCACTTATACAAAGACTATCAGGTACGCTGATTCAATCCACACATGTTACAGCTATTTTTCGTAATGATCCCTTCAGAACGAAGCTAAGAACCCATCAACAAGTACATGTACTAAGATGAAGGAGGCGACTCTATCAATGCATCTCCGACACTAAGTGGCCGAAACTAAGTGGCTAAAACTAAGTGGCTTTTGCGTTCCCCTTCTTTGTCAAGATAACCACTTCAGTTCTCTCTTATGCTAAGTTTACGAATAGTCACCTAGCTGCCTTCTTGGCATGTAAGGATATTAAACTATCCAAACACGACTTCAAATCTGAGCAAACCGCTGAACCGTCGAACGCTGTATAACATCGTTTTTCAAACTTCCTTCTTTTCGTAGATCAGACTGCGATCCTTTAAGCATTTCGGAATATCCGCATCAAATATGGAGGTACTTAGAATGAGTTTTCAAAGCCATCCGGAATATCTATTCGTCAAGTAGTTGTCTCTGTATTTCTAATGCTCAGCGTCACTGAGAGAAGCATCCGTCGATTGGGTAAAATACATGCCTCGATCTCTTCAACTGCGTCCGTAGTATGAGCAATTGCTTATATAGAGAAAAATCCTGCCCTGAAGCCCTTTTGTCGTGGAGTAACATCGGCATTGCAGTGATGCCGGCAGTAAGTCTTCCCTTTATGCCCAGGCTCTATTGAACGTCGATCGATTCTTCTATCGAGTTCTATTGATCAGTTCACAATTGAATTTCCTTGCTGACAAATAAAACCCCGTTCTGGTTCCTGCCTTGCGCTGGTACCAATCCTGATGGGTTTCTCACTGATGTTGTTGACACTTACTCTAATTTTTCCAGTATGCTTTATAAACGAGAAATGTCGAATATATGGGCCTTTAGAAGCATTGTCGCGGATCCCAAAACCTATGTGCTTTTAATCTTTTATTTAATGGTCTTTAAGAACGCTTCGATTTTATGTCTACTATAAGGAAGACGACGAGACTGGAATAGGTATTGTGTTCATTAGGTCAAGGATTAGTGTTCTCGGTTGCAAAACACCTCTTTCGTGCATTCTTTTCTTTTATGCACTACTTTGAAGAGCTTATCGCCCAAAGAAAGGCCTCCGTAATATCGATTATGCAGTCAATGTCCTTAATTTCGAATTTGGTCACTGTTTCAAGTGAGGTTATTGTTGCCATGTGTCTGCGTTAATCTGTTGCCGTTATTAATCTTTTTTTTGATTATTTTTTGGAATATTCCTCATTAGCAAAGGTAATGTGTTTGTTTTATCCTTGAACTGAAATTTAAATAAAATTTACATTTAACATTTTCTGTAAACAATAGGTCTCTGGTGCTCAGTACAAAGTGTAGCTTTACATTAATTTTTAAAAGTTTATATCATAAGCTGAAATCATTAAGAATAAACAAGTATATTACCATATATTCAAATTTGTCGGATTGTTGTCAGCCAGAAGACTGAAAACCAAAGGGTATTTGAGGCTACTTATATACGTTTTGTGTCTAATATATATTTTTAGACTTCGTTTTATTGAGTTTCAAGGGCCATCGATTGTACAACATGCTTCTTTTATACTTTGGAAAAGGTCTGTTTCAGTGAAAGACGTTGAGGGCTTCTTAATGATCAAATATGATTGAGATAGGGATAGGGAGGTTAATTAAAATATTACTCCGATTCGGGAAATTTCACTCCAATTGCAAACATTACAAATTAAACATGTGATGCGCCATAAATTACTGAGGCTTTCAAATTTTTTTCGTGTTCAAAATATGCTTTGTAGTTGGAGGTTTATCAAAGGTCATTCTTAAAAAGTTCTTTGATTTCAATCGGAAAAAAGCTCTGTCAAAGGTTCCTTGGCTTTTGGATCAGCAGCGTATTACCACATTAACATACCAATGGTTCAGGTGTCCTTGATTACTTACTTGTTTTACAAACGGATAATAATTTATGGGGTTGCAAGGTTAACACAATTTACGCCTTCAGTGGAAGAATCTCAGCGGTCAAATCAACTAGGCATACGATTAAACGACTTTTCAATCAACCAAAGAGTCTAGTTATTGCTTTGAGGTTTGCCTTCGTATTCTATGCAGCAAGGCACTTTTTAGTCATAAAACTCCCAAGCGGAAAGGAATTGGGAGGGAAGAATTGCTGGGAAAGAGATCACTTTAACTTGAATTCCTTCGGAAGATTCAGTATGCCCTTTTATGTTGTCATAATTACCCGAGAGTCCATGTACCATATAAACCAATTTACAGCAAATTTCAGCATATTTTTGCTCTGGATAGCCGGAAGGAGGATTCTTAATTGTTCACTAAGATCATAGCGCTTTGATCCTTTCTTCTGTATGAAACGAAATTATGACAGCTGTCATACTTCTGTCCAGTGCAAAATTTGGAATTCGAAGACCGTGACTTCCCGAGGTTATACGGGTAAGACTGAACACCATTTTCATTGCGCAATGGCTGGGTCCGATCGAACTACGTCTCTTTTGCATTCCAAAGAAGAAAATGGTCTGAAGTCGTTGCGAATCCACACGTACTTCTTTCGCTTCCAAAACTGTTACAACTCGTTGAGAGTGCGACGCTTTACATTGTTAGCATCGGCTTCTTTCTTACTCTCGTGTTTTCTGAAGTAGAATCTTGGATGCTCACTGGAATGGAGGACGATGGTTTTCATCCTTGCGAGTAATAAAACCACGTACTTTGAGACTGTCCGGCATGTTGCTATACTTTTCAATGCTTTCTGTAACCTTGCATACCAGTTATCAACTGTTTAGAGCGGATTCATTGTTGAAAACGAAGAGAAGGAAGAAGCAAATGAGGTCTCTTTAGGGCTGTGCTTTAAAGCAAGTAGTAAAATCATGAATATGTACGCCAGAATAAACAATGCACTCGAATTCTAGTATTTGGACAAATTGCAATTATTGGTACCAATTGTTCATCAATCTTTTGTTTCTTACACTCAAACTACTCATCTGAAATTTTCAATGAAATTCCGACCCATTGTTATTGTTGCAAGCCAAAGACGAGTAAGGGATACTGGGTCATTCAAATTAAAGAAAATAATATAATAATAATAGAAGTGATTGTGATTGGATAAATATTTGGCAAACTCATCAGATATGCACTCAAACACTTGGTTTTATAATGCATTTAATTGACTAAACAGCAGCAACTAAACTTTTCATTGCGGCACTTGAAGTTGAATATTTTCAATGAATTTTTATACTTTCATTAAGCTGAATCTTTTTTCCTGCCGCATACTTCAGACTGGATTTGGTCTCTTTCTTCGGAGCTCAGCGTTTTTATGAACTTGTTCTCCATTCAAAATCCATTCACACAGACGCAGCCACAAAAGCGCATTGATGAGCAACATGCCCAATATTTGACATCATAATCTAATAACTCCCTATTCATCATCATTCATTTTACTTTCGTAAACTCCGGCCATTATTATCACAACTAATTGCACAGCATTATTTTCTAGTGCGAATTTTTCAAACAAATGCCCACAATCACAAACAAGCATGTACTCCATGGTCCAAATAAGGTGGCGAGCAACAACAAATATTTTCATCTTCATCTCATGAAGAAGCAAATCTAATTTAGTTGCACCTACGCAAATCGATCTAAAGTGTTCCAAGCTCGTCCTGAACGTGACAATCTAAGTTAATCAGACAAGAAGTAAAACGTTTGGCATGCTTTCTTTTCCAGCATCTTCTTTTTGTCCCGGGGACCCCATTAGGCTTCATGGTAGGTAATGCACTTGAGATCCTCCATATTTGGACATGAGGTGGTTAACTGTTCACGATCAATATTCCGAGATACATTTTTTCTTGCGTCGAAAATGTAACAAGTGTTAGTCTAAGTACGAAACTGAAGATCACTTGATAGACAATGTAACTAAGTTGAAGCAGGTTGTGGGTGGTGGTGTGGTACGGATGGATCTGGCCGGATGACGTGCGGTTGACATTTCGGAATTCGAAATTAGGATTGGCAAGTCCTCAGAATAATGGGCAGAGCCTCCATTGTTTCTGTGCGCTATAGTTGTCGGCGATTGTATAACAGTGGAGGCGCAAGACGAATGTGTGAATGATCACTTTCACCAAATGTGCACACGCAGTTCGAATCATTTGGAGAACACTATGAGGACCCACAATTTGATCTACGAAAAAGTGCCAACTAGCTCGCAAACTTCGTCAACTTCAACAACTTTCTATTTCTACATCAACCCAAGCCAGTGCATCACAATAAACAAAAAAATTGGATGCTGCCAATCACACAAAAAATAGTTTTTCCATACTTTACGGTGCAGCCTCCTATGAAAATAAAACTGTGAAGTGATCAAAGAGCTCGCGGATTCTTCCATTCTTTTTGAATCAGTTTTTCGAAGGAGTTCAGCAGGGCTCAGCAAAATTCAAAGAATTTCACTTTGAAATCCAATGAAAACCAGAAGAAATTGCAGAATGTTGATTTTATTCTACTAAAGTTTAAATTTCGTCCAGGATTCCATAGTGCGCTCATAGACTAAATGTTAACATGGTCTTTCAGGAAGGTAGGGTACAGTTGAATGTGGTAAGATTTTATGTACAGTGATTCTAAGTTGATTCGTGAGTCATATCTTTGGAGTCCCGGTTAACTTATGAGAGTAGTTAAAGGTCTATCGACCTCTATGATAACAAATAAGGAGAGAAAATTTTGTACTTTCCCTTAATAAGCTCTGAAAACATGATGTTTGAAAGTATCAAGTATACAAAAAAATGCACGTGCTTTCTTCTACAATGGCGCTGCACGCCGGGAAAAGGAGCACCTGGCGAATGGTTCGTTCGGAAAGCCACTGCATGATGTCCAGCTCACTAGCAACCTATGTTTCAAAATCACACGATACACATTAGACACCACGAACTTTGCATACATTGATGTCAAACTTTCCAATATGAATTTCCTAGTCAATTAGTTTTAATCTCCTGCATTCCGAAAACTAATAAATATCTGGAGCGCTTTCATGTCGGCTCTTATTCTTCTCGTGTTAGCCTGTTGTCTGTGCAATTAAACCCTAACGTGCGACGCTAGCGGATAATACTTATATAGGAAGATATAAGGCGAATGAAGCAGCGCAGGTCTCGCGTTAGAAAGATATGGAGCGGCCAAGAAAACGATGGCGCTCTAAGTAATTTTATCCTCAAAGTCGTCGCTGCTGCGCGGATCTCGCATTTAAGTACTTCATTTATTATTCACATATATCAATCGGCTGTGTTTTTGAAAACAATTTCTCTTCTTCTTTTCAACGCAATAACTTTTGATTACCTATCGCGCTAACATGCCTGGACAAGTCGTCGTAATGCAATATGTATAAGACAGAAGGCATAACATGTAGAGCACTTTCACTTCACATTTATGCAGTGGTTACAATAATTTCATCTTTCCCTAGCTGTTTTGCTGCTTGCGGCCGCATCTGCAACACCATCCGACTATTAGCTGGCCACATTCTATTCGCATCTTTAGCTTGAACGCTGCAGCTAATCTCAAAGATACTACTTCCATTCGAATGTTGCAGGTCCACAAAAATGTGCACTCGGAAATGGTCGCTTTGTACAATTTTCCGTTTATCCAAATATGCTTCCGATATCTGATCGTGAAACGCGACGAAATAATTTGATCACATTTTCTGACATCAATTGTGGTATTGTTTTCCACATACTATGATTTGAAAATTTTGCCAGTTTCCTCTTTGAGCGCCAGTTTTGTCTTCGAGTGCTTCCAAAGGATTCATAACATAAATGACGGAGATCTTAATTTCTGAGGAACAGGCCAATTAATTCGCGACCATTAACTTAGTCACAGTCTGAACAAATAAGAAGAAAGAAACTAATGACAAAAATTGTGAGAAGTTTTTCTTTCTATTAAAACGGAAAGGCTGCAAAACCTTTGACAAATGAAGCCAATTTGCTGTTGAATTTATCATTCAGCAAGTTAGTTGCATTTCCGCGAACATAAGGAACTTCTTCAACTATTTCACAGTCGTTATCCAGGTGTCTTAACAAACTGCATAACTTCTTATTATCATTGACACCTTTCCTTTTGAGTCTCATTATACGTACACATTACTTTCGAGCACCCAATTTTAATAATTCAAGGATGGTCTATAATTGAGAAAAACCAGCTTATCCCTCAAGGAACTCGTAAGTTATGTATGCGGCAGTATACAGCAGTAATAAAACGATGCCACAAGCGGCTGGATCAAAACTCTTAAAAACAGTAGCGCCAGATGAAACAAAAAACGAAACTATCTGGAATGATATTGCCGCGGGTCTCAAAATATGCGAAAATCAGATGCTTTGTCAGCGGTTTTGAGAACAACTAAATCGTGAAAATTGTTACTTTTCCTCTCAACTGAAGTAAAGATTTTCAACGTGAGGTTTTCTGAATGAAGAACCCTTTTAACATTCAATAAGTTATTTCTATGAATTGCCATGCGCCAAAAACACTTGCCTGTATCTATTTATTTCCCCTCAAATCTGGACCACGTATCGTTTATTTTAAATTAATTTTAAGTAAATTAAATAAATTTATAATAACTTTAATTAATTAAATTAAATTAACATTATATTAAATTTTTTTGAAGGATATCATTAAATATAAAAATACAGCTGTTTTAGCCCGCGTGCATTGTTGATTTCAAAAACACCGAAAAGTTAAAATTAAAAACTTTTTTGACACCGAGAAAATTTCAAAAAATGCTTTTCTTGCGAAATTTTGTTTTGAAGCATCACAAACATTTCAACATGACGAATGTTCTTGAAAACTCGTAAATTTTTATGTGAGAAACCTATCTTCTTAGCATGCTCCTTGGATTTATTGCTTCAACCGTGGCACAATGCGTCAATTCATTTTTGGGCGACAACTTTCAGTGGCCTCTATTTATATAAAAAAGTAAGAAACATTCTTTTCTTTGCATTCAAATATTCATTCAAAATAGTATCAAGCTTCATACAGCATAAATGTTTATAACAAATTCCATATACAATAATGTCATACGTAATTAAATAGCCGAGAAAAAAAAACATTTGCATTTTGTTCTGTTTTCCATCCTTTTAAACAATTTTTTAATAAAATATTTTTAACAAAGAGGAAGAAAAAACATAAATTGCTTGTAAATGTCAAGAACTCTTTCAATGTCTAGGATATTTGGAATTTTATCAGGTTCTTCAAAAAATGTTCTCAAAAACGTAAAATGTCAAAATTACTTTTTCCTCCAAATTTTTTATGCGAATTCATACAAAACTACTATGTCAAAACTACTATGTGTGTCACAAAAAAACAGAAAACCGATATTATCATGGTATTTCAGAACCTTTCAGAATTGATACTAATTTGTTTTAATATATGATATTTGAACGCTTTAGAGTTTTTTAATGTTCTTTGCAAAAAGAAAGGTCTTTCAACATTTAGTTTGACATTTATATCCTCGAATGTCAACATCTGCAAGGAAGAAGCCTTCTTCTTCTGATCCCTCCATGCAAGGCCCTTTGAGTCTCATTTTAATGGTTTCATTATTTTATAGTTGATATTTCAAAGTAAACACAAATTTTGTGTCCTTTTGTTCCTTTCGTTCCCGCCTAAAAACACAATTAATGCGGAGACAGGAAATAACTTGAATTTCTCAACTTGGCAAACTTCTTACTCTAGAAATTCACCTTATAAAAATTAGAATCAAAAGCGCCACAATAGTACAGGAGCAAAGTAAATAACGAAAATGTAAAGAGAAAAAATTGCGGTCTCTACAAGTTAATAAGCCTTTATTTCATTGTATGAGTGAAGTCCAACGTTTCATTGGAGAGAAGGGTTGTGAATGTGAACTCATTTGAAATTGATTGAAGTTCCACTTACGGTCTTCAAATTATTTGAGACTCATACAAGGGGATCACAGCTTTCCATGGCAGATCTTTATACATAATGCCACAGGACTACAATCGTTATCGCTGCAGCTCACAAATGCCGGAATAATATAAAGACGACATTGTAAGATAGGCTGGCGTAAGAATTAGGACAATAAAGGAAATGGTAACTTATGCGTTATTTATAATCCGTTCCAACTTTTCCCTTTGAAATTGGTAAGAAGCCAGTTGTCGATTTTGTGGCGCATCGATCCACTCCAGAACATGAAGTCAAGGAGCCATCTCATTACAAAACCGTGGCTTTGGTTTTTAGAGAAGAAATATATGGTCAGAATAACCTTTGCAATTTCCCGAAAGGCACCTACCATTACTAGATATGCTGATACTCTTACAATCCAGAGAATAAAGTCAATGCATATAAACTGCAAAACATAGACCTTAATATCTTGAGTAGCACATAGTAGACTGCCTGGGTCAATCTTCGCTTTGAATCAGTCTAAAATTTATGTGGTTTATCTTTCTGTCTCTGTCTCTCTGCAACTACCTTTGTGGATAACCCTCCTATACTTTTTAAAAATCAAACTGGTACTACAACAGAGCTCTAGGAATACCAAAATATAATATTAATGAATGAATGAATGAGATAAGAAACCTGAGATATCAAAACAGAAAGTCAATTTACACCAAAAACAAAAAAATTGCCCTAATTAGAGTCGTTGAATATCTTGATATGAATCTAAATAAGCTGATCTGGTAAATATAAATTCAGAGTAAACGAAATCTGTTGGAAGTTTGTTTCTAAAGTTAGAAAGTAAGAAAAGTGCGTCAATATACACATCCTTTGCTTTCCCGTGCATCATCAGTGTGGTTTATTTATAAACAAGAAAAATTGGCAATAGAGAGAACTGTGTGTTTGTTAAACTCAGCAATATTGAATCTGTTTAGATCGAAAGACCACATTTATTGTTAACCAGCATCGCAAAAGATCATGAGTATTCCAGTCATATAATGATCTCAAATAAGAGATTGTTAGGAAAAAACGTCAAAAAGGTCTAACTGCTATTGACCAGAGCTTGGTTGTGGATGTCGACCATCAGACTCTCAGTTTTAGATCCTTTGCGAGAATAATTAAAAAAAAAACATTTGCACCAATTAGATTGACCTGAGCCACTGCGAAATAAGGAAATAAATTTTAATTTTATGAAACAAAAGTCATGGTAACTTAACAGTAACTGTAAAGGAGTACACTCTACTGCTGATAGAATCGCATTTGCCGGATAGCGTTATAACGAATGAAAGAACTGATGAGATGGTCTAAGAAATGAATGGCCAAAAAGCTTGAAACGGAAGCATGATCACAACCTGCTCTGTGTTGGACCCTTCTAGAGTGTATCCAGCTTTTATTCAGAATGCCGGAAATCTGCCAAGGATATAGATTTCATCATAGAAATCTAATTTATCCCAAGGCTTCGGTCAATATTCAAATTTATTGTTAAGGCGTGGGACTATTATATAAGAACAAAAAGGAAAAAAATATCCAACACATACTTATCAATACGTATTCAGGAAAAGCAAATCAACAGACTCTGCAAATAAAACGAAGTGCACTTCTTGATTTGGGAACGGGTTTTGGCAATACCTTTCGCGATGCGAAAGTGGTTCATCATCAATCCCTAGTCAGAGGAACCGTCGTTTAACACTATTTACACACGTAGGCAACACAAGTAGATGTCGACCGTTGCTAGTATGGACTATCCTGGCTGACGAACGTATTGTGAGATTGACAAGAGCTAGTGTGATACATCACGATTATGCGGGTAATATTTCAATGTTCATCAGGGGAAGTACGAAGGGACGCTGAGTGATATAATACTGAATCATTTCCGAATCGGGAAACATGGGAGGGTAGGAAAACAAGTTATCAAACGACTTTGGCGCATATGTCTAAATTGGATGGTATTGGACCTAAAAATTCAATAAATTATTTTACCATCATAATAACGTCCTACACTGAATGTATATACTAATGGTGTGGCTAATCTTCTCCTGCGGAGCAATGACTTCGGCATACAATTTCCAAAAACACAAGATAAAGCTTTCACATGGCAGCCGTCAGGCAAATTTCAAATCTGTCTTTACTACTTGTGGTGATGCAAACAGCAGAGGCATTTACAATTTGAAGAATCTTCCATGAACAAAAACCATCGATTGAAGCAACCGATACTGTATGGCGGCATACGGCATACAAAAAATTTCATATAGTGCTGTTTGAAGAGTGAAATGGAGGAAAGAAGGATGCAACAGAGGATGCGATAAGGTGGTTTGAGGACAGTTTCAAGATATTTGAGGAAACAATAATTGGAATGTTACTTAAGTATTCTCCAACGATGTGAAGTATGACAAGCCTATTCCTGTATGAGTTTTCTGCCATCGCTGAAAGAGTGTAACTCCATATCAACGAGGATACGAAAGCAATACTATCAACAATAGCTCTAGGTTATTAGAAGGTACTCAATAAAGTAACTATAGCCAACAAAATTACTCGAGCAAGCTTATCGGCTTACAAAGAAGGGATATTCCACGGCATTCATCGTTGCTGAGTCTTTCAAGTCAACAGAAATGAGTTTCATTTATTCGTGACTATGTGATATAAAGGATTAAAAAAGCAATGAACTATGGAAAAAATCTTGAGCTTGAAACATAGAAGATTTACCTCGACATCTATGTCGAGGAGAAGTGTCAAGCGTGGATACTTAATTTAATTTAAAAGGAGCATGTAGACTACGGGGAAGGAGGAAAAAAGAGTTGAAAGTGAACGGCGAGAGCAGAATCTCCAATCTAGCTGAGGTGACACAAGTTCATCTACTGTCACGATGCTGCAGGAGAAGGGAATTCGGGGTGATTCTTTAGTCATCAACTTTCTTAGAATGATCTACGTGCTTGAGGGGCACTGGACACTGGGGCATACGAAGTCGTTGAATGTTATGCACCTCTATGTTATTAATCCAAGAGATAAACAGCTACAAAGGACAAATAATAACAAATATTTGTCAAATAATAAAATACATGACTACAGTCTTTGTTGTAATTGGAAGAAATATAAGATACTAGACTAATTCCCAAACACGGCTCCAGTCATCCTAAGAAACCAGCCTGGAACTGTATGTTATATATTAGGTGTATAAATATGAAATGTGGATTTTACTAACAGATGGCATAACCCTTACATATGGTTTGTGTCGGGGATAACTAATATGGCATTTTGGAGGGTAAATATCTGTCAACAAATTCCAGTATGTCAGAGGTTTTGATTGAAGAAACAACATAGTTTTTTTTTCGCTTCAAACTTGTCGAATTACGTGGCAGAAAAAGAGGTTTTGCGGGGAAGTCTAATAACCTTCTTTCATTTGAAGAAAACGGCAGCAGAAACTTATCGATTATTAGTGGAAGCATATGGTGAACATGTCCCAAGCCAAGACACTTGTGAACGATGGTTTAAAAGATTTGAAAGTGGCGATTTCGATGTCAGCGACAAAGACCGTGGAAAACCGCCGAAAAAATTCGAAGATACAGATTCCCAAGCATTATTGGATGAAGACAACACACAAACTGAAAAACAGTTGGCAGAAGCGTTGGAAGTTACTCAGGCAGCCATTTCACAACGTTTAAAAGCCATGGGAAAGATCCAAAAACCAGGAAAATGGGTGCCGTATCAATTGAAAGGAAGAGACATAGAAAGGCGAAAAACCATTTGTGAAATTTTGCTTGCCAGACAGAAAAGAAAAGGTTTTTGCATCGGATTGTTACTGGCGATGAAAAATGGATTTATTTTGACAATCCGAAGCGGAAAAAATCATAGGTAGACCCAGGCTAGCCATCAATATCACAACCAGTCCGAAATATTCATGGAAAGAAGACTTTTCTGTGTATTTCACTACCTGGTAACTACCTGAAACCTGGTTAGACTATTACTGGGAAACGTTACCAACAACAATTGATCAAATTGAACCGCGTACTTAAGGAAAAACGACCAGAATTTCACCAAAGACATGATAAAGTCATTTTTCAACTTGACAATGCTCGGCCGCATGTTGCAATACCTGTCCAGAACTACTTGTTAAACATTAATTGGGAAGTTCTGCTCCACCGGCCGTATTCACCAGACTTGGCTCCTTCTGACTACTACTTGTTTCGATCGATGTTTCGATCGTTTTCGACTTTCGGAACAGCACTTAAATTCTTACGAAGAAGTTAAAAATTGCCTTGTAAGTGATTAGCCTCAAAAAATGAGAAGATTAGCCTCAAAAAATGAGACGGAGTCCATAAATGGACAGAAATATGGGAAAAAGTCGTAGCTAACGATGGCCAATACTTTGATTATTGAATTCATTCGTTCTGTTATTCAAATAAATGCATATTTCAAGGAGAAAAAAATCCGGATTTCATATTTATACATCTACTAACATTACATAACAGGCCTATATTACCTGGTTGATTGGCAACTTCGGCAAGCGCAGTCTTTAACAGTCGGAGGGAGCGCAAATACTATAGGCTACTGCAAAAGCAATCCCTCTTCTCTCTGCCCCAAACCATCCTTGCAAGAATTTTATCAGTTCTCTCGCAACGGATAGGGGGATGGTTCACCTGCCGTTTGCTCTTGAAAAAGGTGTGGTAAACATAAAAAGTTGTTGTAGGCGTTATGAGAAGATCGCAATATAATTACTGACTTGGAACTAACACCAAATCCAATTTGTGAAATAAATTTGCAGAACATGTATCGTAGTTTTTAATTTTTGTAAATGACTTAAACAATTCTTTCCATCAATATTTACCCAACTCATAATAAAGCATGTTATGTTTACAATTATGTTTAAAACATTTGCATTGAAACGCGCTTTGCTTTGAATAAATTAACATTTTCATATTCATCTTCTATGGAACAAATATTGACAAGTCTCACTGTAAAGTTTAAGTAATAGTAATCCCGCCAGACTCAGCATTTGTTTTCACATTGCAACGTATTGTAAATACATCCTACATCCACAACATACGAGTCACTTACACTCCAAATCACTCCACAAGAGTAGAAATCTTTAAACTTGGAATCGTATAACCAGGAAGCAAATCGACGTCCAACATTCCGCGCTGTCACTGCTCTGATTCCGAATTTTATATTGTAATTGCAAATTGAAATGTATAAACATATCAGTGCAATCAAATCGCTGAAATAGTTCCTGTGAATTATTGCATTCAGCTTGATCATCATTATGTGCATACATACTGCACTATCGCATTGCATGCCAATCGTGCCCGACCAAGTTTCTGGCTTAAATCTTTCGTTTTACGCTCGACCATACTCTGATTACCAATCACATAAAATCATAAGTAAACGCATGCCATCATAAACTTTATGGACAAACATTTTCAATCTTAATATCAAATTTAGTGATTTGACGTGGACACAACAAGCTTGTTAGTAGCACGGCTTTGACTTGAGTTCAAGAGGAGACCGTGCACGATCGCAAATCACATGAAAATTAGAAAAATATGCAATGGATAATCCACGGCAAATAAGATAAAAGGAAGCACCGTCTTGGTAGCTGAGAAGAAATTTCGCATCCAGGTGTATCTGTTAATACACATAATAGGTGCCGTTTGGTTTAATTTGGTTGGCTTATGACATTTTCCAGTATTTCACGCATAACATTCAAATTCCAGGGTTACACAAATGAAACAGATAGCTTGGGAATAAAGTTAATGGTCGAGTACGTAATATTGTTTGGAATTTAATTAGTTTTATGCGTTGTTTATTCAACCCAGACAATTCGCAATCAATTTTGCTGCATACGTCATGCGAATGACTGACAATTATATTTGTGTAATGTTCTAATGAGGCTTCAAGCCTCATTTGTGCATGCGAAATTTACAACCGAACTAGGATATTAAAACGCTTCGCTGGTATGAATTACAAATAAGATTCCAATCCATCTGCCCCTAATCACAATTCGAATTACGAAGGCTCCTTAGATTGTTGCAAATATTTAATTTAAATTGATATTTATCACACATGCAAAAGATATATGTCTTGCTCGAAACCGAACACTGGAAAGTTGAAATTTATAGTCAACTTTGACGAAGGCAGGGTCAAATTTCAATTGTTTCTAGCATCATCTCCGGGATATTGCTTGCTTTTTGGGATTTTCGGAGAAGATTCAAAACAGCAATAATGACTTCTGTACATTCATCACAGAGCATATAAAAAAGGTTTTTCAGTGAAATATGTGTTAGCCATTGATCATAAAAATCGCTTTCCAGCATGGTACCTACTGTCTATGAAAGTTTGGGTCCGCAGAGATTTATCTTGCCGTTAATTTAGGCAAAGATGTTACTGGAAAATTTATTGAGGTTAATCAGGTACCGTGGTTGTCGCCATTAAACATCCAAAGTTAACAACAACATGCAAATCAAACAAGCAACGATATACCTGATTGTCGGTTGAATTTAATACTTGAAGAGTAATTTTCACGCAAGGAGTCCTCTTTATTTTTGATTAATTAGTGTGATAAGCTGGCAAACGGAAACAAGTTGGCATTAAAGACAATGAATCATGATCTCATCATAATGTTACTACTATTTCACATAAAAATTGTTGTGTGTCTTGTCGCTTTAAAATGCACCTATCTAGTAATAAAATTAGAAATTAATCAATGGTAGTAACTCCTCTATACACATGATCCCATTGAAAATTTGCAACTGATGAAATTATTTAAGGCTATTGAAGAAACAAAATTCAGAGACTCATTCACTGGGGGTGGCATTATAAATACAGGCTCAATTGGCTATGTGGAATAGGGGCTTTGTTATTCATCTGATTTTATCAATGAAAAAGATAATCATAAACATGGATCTTTTTAGATAAATTATAGTAGCGTTACCTCTCAAAGACTTCAAACTTCCAACACAGTTTATGATTTCTCACAATGACAAAGTTATGTCATCAAAGAGTTCAAGGAATCCTGAGTTTGTAAAAACAGAATTGCCCTTCGGCTAATTCTGTCTATTTATAAAAGCTGATTTATGTTTTACCTTGTATTCTGAATTCAAACAAACACTTTGAATTGAAGTTCCGATTCCCAGTTTCTATAAACAAGACTCGCTGAGACACATGAGCGAAATTCGCGTGACTCATATATCGAATTAAACTGATCGAATATTACAATACGGCTCAAAACCCGCCAGAATTACAATGAATGCTTTGTATCATTGCAATTTACTGAAGTTTTATGAATTTATTTATTTTAATGAAACTTTGTTGTCTATAATTGCTCACTGAACATGATTATTATCAAAATTGAAATGTATCAGAAAAAGAAGACAAAAAGAAATAGCACCACAAAATTATTTGACCTGTCTTTGCTATTCCGCAGTTACATTATTTTGGCCATTTCGGCCCATGCATTCATTTCATTGTTGTTGTTATATAAGAAGTGTTAGGACGTTGTCATTTAAAGACCGAAATTCAAGAAGTGACTTCCCAAGAAAATGATCTGGTGAGAAGCACGTCTCATCTAAATCGATTTTCCAAAGATAGTTACTTCAAGATTCTCATAGCATCTGGTCAATCCCAAGGCACCGTGCAAGTATACTCGCCATTCGTCAACACTTATATAGATCTCACTTTAGAATTCCTGAAATCCACGGTCATCAGCATATGTGATCAAACCATTTCAAATAGAACTCTAGATTACTGCTCTCAAAATTCCCTTCCTCATATTATTATACAATCTTCCAATTAAAACGAAACGAAGACGCTGCTGCCAATTTTTCGGAAACTATTAAGCCCCAACCTGAATACGTTGAAGACGGTATTGACAATCTAACTATCTCAATTCGTTATTTGGTTTTTGATATTTATGCCCGCTTTCATCTCTATGTTCTTATACCTTGAAAAAAAAACCCGTAAAACTTATCCCAAATTCGGTGAAAGTACCAAAACACCTACCCACACAGTTGTTCTCTGACCAATACACAAATCACTCAACACAGCTTACAGTCATCCACTCAATCAAGAAACCAGCGTGTTGCCCTTCTTTCCAAACGGAGTCCTGTTACTTTGAAAACGCCTTTAAAACATCACTATATCCGCACTCCAACTTCTTTTTTTCTGTGCTCCAATCAATTGCGTATCCAAAAAAACACTATTTGGAATATCTTACGGTCTGCAACTAACAACAGCTTCTGTCCAAACTTTCTTCTGCCTTACCGTAGAATTAAAAGTGAAAATTTTCCACATTTTCAGTTTGCAAGCCCCTCCTTCTATTCGATTTCATAGAAAACTCCTCATCTTCAAAACAAGCGTGTAAAAAAATTGATACCATCCAATAAAATCCAATGGAAATGGTCGTCTCTCAAAACAAATCTAAAATAAAACCCATATCTCACCCTTAAAAGCAAAGGACTCCACTATGCCATTTCCAAAATAGGGAACCTACTTTGGAACCACCATTAATTATCAGCCGCCCCACGTCCCCCACCTCAAAAAAACCCCATGCAAGTATTCAGAACTCTTTTTCTGTTTATGCACAAAAGGTCATGCATGTTACATCACACGAGTCAGCGCTATCCTTAGCTTCGGTTTCCCTTTTTGATTAAATATATCACAAGCTCGAACGGAATGCCTCTGCGTTAAGGCAAGTTCCATATTTTTCGCAGACATGAAGACTACTACCGCTTCCTCGACAACAAATTGCTCTACAATCAAGATGCAATCCTTGGATTGACCAATTCTTCATAACACACCTCCTCAAAACGTTAGTGGATGCATCAACCCTAAAGATCATATGAAATTGTCAGCCCTACGACAAACACCATTTGCCCCAACTGTTCTGAGTACTCAACTCTAATACTGGCCTACTCTGATTCCCGATACATTCAACGAAATCAAAACTCGACCAATTCATGCTTTGTCATCTGTGAGCTCCACTTCTTTGCTACTCATGGTACCTTTTTTCTCTTTCTACATACCGATCCCGAAGACTTTTAGCGCTGGTTCAAAGTTGATGTAGGAATAATGTCCTTCAACTCATCTGGTCTCTTCTTTAAATTTGATAAAAGTTGCCTTGTCTTGACAAAGAACCTCTGTCACGCAGGAAGGATGCTTGAGGCTTGATAAGGAA
The DNA here is from genome assembly GCA_954870665.1 of Stratiomys singularior. Taxonomy (NCBI): domain Eukaryota; kingdom Metazoa; phylum Arthropoda; class Insecta; order Diptera; family Stratiomyidae; genus Stratiomys; species Stratiomys singularior. The sequence continues at coordinate 59,607,767 of OX940879.1, read as the reverse complement.
AGTTGGAAATTTGTATTCATTAAGCTTATAAAGGGGTCCTTCATTCCAAACCAAAAGCTCATTCCTACCGAGTATTTTGACATAGTTTGAGTCAAGTGTTGAATACTATTGAATACAAGGTGTTAGCTTCGTTTAAGGTAACCGTCGCAAATGGTCGCAATAGTTTCCGAGTATCAATTCTTGGCCACCTGCTGTTATTCAGAATACTCTCACTCCAATGAACAGGAATAATTTTCGGCCAATAGGGCGAAGACTATTTAGGTTTCGACTGTCTCGTGATAATTGGGCCTGCTGTCGTTGGAAAACACGTGTTACATATTCTGATAAGGAGACAAAAAAACAAACAAAAAATTAAAAAAAGTCTAAAAACAAAGATCAGAGAAAAAATGCTAAATAAAACAAAAAAAAATGGGAAAAATTTTCAATCAATATGATTCACTTGTTTGTTGTGAACATATAGCTATAAGAAGGATAGTAAAATTTTGATTAGATAACTGTATTAATTATACATAATTGATAATTGAATTGTGAATTAAGTATTGAGGATAATATATAGAAATTGTGAATCAAGTATTGAGGATAATAATCCAGTATCAAGTTTTGAGGATAAGGACCCAGAATTCTAAAGTATTGAGGATAATTAAGAGAACCAAGAAGTATTTGCAGTTGTGTGAAAGATTTTGCCCCAGAAGTCCTTCATCTTTGAATTAAAAGGCCCAAGAGAATATTTTGTTCAAGATCAATGCCAAGAAGATAGTAAGCAGACAGCAGAGGTGGAGATTCATGTTGGACGCAGCGCAGCACAATTGATGTAAATTGAATATTTGATATTTACTCACTTTCATTTGATTATTTCTATTTTTTTTTTTTGTCCCAAATGAAAGAGTAAGCTCTGGCTGTGTGTTTGTGCATGTGACATGGAAGCATCAGGGATTAAATAATGTCCTAAAACCCCTACGCCCGCGCGATGAGTCAGTTAAAAGTAACTTCCTTCGGCCGCCATCTTGCGGCCTTTGTGTTTTCAAGAAACTCTGTCTATTTAACCTTGTTCCTTTTTTTATCGCTGCAGGTGCGACCTATGGGTTGCCCCGACAATTAAATAATTATTAATTATTTATACCATTGTTTTTTTGAAAATGCATCACACACCCTCCCTTACTCCTGCTTCTTGCCAACTGTCAACTTCCTAGCAAAACGTCTCACTTTATATTTTATTGTTAGTAATGACGTCATTTTGGTATTTGACGTGGTTGATTGTTAACAGTTTTGACTCCGTACCGTGTCCTGACCATATTATATCCCAATTTGACCATGATTGTGATGCCACAAAGTAGTCTGGTGGTGGCGGAGTTTTGATTGCTGTGTGTAAAACACTTAGTAGCTCTGCTTGTAATAATATCTGTTGGTATTTTTTTTTCTGCTTGTATTGCATTCTTATTTCTCTTATTTCTCTTTGTATTTTTACCTAAGCTGTTTAGATAAAGTTCTTAAATGTCTTATTGTTAAAATATCACTCCCCCAGCAAAACTCTGTAATAGTTTCTTGCATCTATATCATTTAGATCAACTTTAAGCTTGAATGAAAAGTTCTTCATACTTTACTAAATACTATCCACATTCTCTAATAGTATAAGGTGGTGATATTAATCTTCCCTTTGTAGAACGACCATACTCATTCATACAAGGATCTATTCAACAGGACTCCTTTTAATGTGTTATTCATCTTGCCTTACCCATTTTTGATGTCAGAGTTTGGTCGACAAAGTACCTAATAACTCTTTTACTTGATTTCGTTTTGCAAAATGGTTCATATCAGCACTGTGTCTCTCCTGAACCTTTCCACCCACCATTATCCCTTGACCAAGTCATAGCGTGTTTTGCATCCGTCAAAGCTGTATCGTCTTCTTAGCTCACTTTTTGCAAGCCAATTTATGAGGAATAAGTTTCCAAAACTGAACTTCACTCGACTGATTGTATTGTGTTCTTTAGTAATCTAGGTCTTGAATAAGCGTCATTCTAATTTTTTGGGTACCTTATCAATCTTATTAGACGTTTGAAACTCTTAAAACATCTGGCAAAGCATAAACGTTGGATTATTTAGTGTGTACTCAGTACACTATACTCTGAAAGCAAAATATAAGACTTGCTGTTATTTTAAACCGTCCGGTATGGATGAATAAAGGACTCATTTCTGTTGGGTCCGTTCAATAGCGCATCATCAATCGTTTTGGATGTGTAGTCTCTACGGCTTATCTTCGACTCCTTTTTGTTCTTCACCTAATTTTTCAAAGGTACTATCATGGGAATTCATCTCTTCTCTTAGTTTAATAAATAACCTTACCTGTGTGGTCTGCTCTCCTTACTTTCTTTTTGTCGGTTATTCAACAATTTGCCGCTCGTTTTGATTCATGTTTTGGTCAGGAGTATCAGCTTGTACAAGTTGACTTATCTTCTCTCTCTTATCATTACCTCGTTAAAAATATCGTTAATGCTGTTTTGTTTTCAACCCAAATTTTTCGGGTGAACAGCCTTCCTCTCTATTATTACCACTTTTTAAGACCTAGTATTTATTTTTGACCAAAACTCAAATCTTTGTTAAGTCTATGTAATCTACTTAATTTTTAATTCTATTTAATAATTGGACAAACCTGTTAAATAGAGTATAAATAAATAAATAAACAATCAATATTAGATATAAGGAACCACTGCTTTCCTTGGAGGATATCCTATTGCAATGTTTAGCATTCCATCGAACTCAGGAGCGTTGATAGGTTTCAAATGCTTCAGTATCCTTGTAAACTTTTGCTGGTTTGGTTGTTTCTCAGTTTGCTACGTTCGCCTTCGAAATTGTTTGATTGAAAGAAGTCGAGACTATGTTTCCAGTTTTAACCTTACCCGTTCCTTTGGTAAGAGATTGGAAAGGGTGAAGTTATTAGGAGTATCTGATTTTGTACTGGTAACAAATATTACACTTTAGCTTCGAGGGACATGAAATGCTGTGCTGCTTTCTCTTAAATTTTATTATAAGTTATAAGTGTCATTTATTTCCGAAGTGATAGTTCAGGTTCAGAGGCATGGTATTCCATCTGTGGTTCTGTATTGTTATCATGAGCCTTAACACGAATTTCTTATAGCAGGATCGCTAGTTCTTTACCACCCACGGTGCTGATGAGGTTTAACGTTTCAGTAGCAACCAAAAAACCTGCGTGGTTTTTCTTTCCATTTGATCTTTTTGCAGGTTTGAAGGACTGCATCTGCGCTTCAGTAGAGTACAGATTTTCCATTTAAATTTTTTGAAGGACTCAAAAAGCAAAAAGTAGCTTTCATTTCTTCAGACACTATTGCATGTTCTCAAGGGATACTGTGAAAGAAAATCACATGTTTTCAGCACAAATTCACGTGTCTCTTATGAGTTACAGCCTCCATCTTGATGCTTTCGATGATTTCATCTTGAATTATTTTAGCGCTTCATTATTTCCCTTGAGACCGAATCGTTCACAAACTAGACCCAGTGATTTTTTGAGATGATAAAATCAATGAGGCAAGTAAATCAAATAGGTTTTACTTCGCGCTGTACTGGACAGCCAACAAAACAATATATGTTAACAATACATGCCATGCTTCGTTATGAACTTGAATTCTTTCAAGACAAGTGAGGGTTTTGCTCTTCGTTACCTGTAACTTGTTCGGCCGTCCAAGCCTCAAACGGAAAAGCACTTGAATCCCAAAATAGTCTGGCTCTTCGGCTGCCGGACAGGTACGCACAATATGCTTTATATTTTCGCCCTTCACACAACAGCCTTCCTTTCATAACCTGCCATCAAGAGGGCACTCTAATTGCATTCAATGCGCAAATTTTTACCCAAATTGTAAACATATGAAAAAGTCATGCATTCCTACGTCCGCCAAGGCTCGGCCGAGTTGAGAAATTTTGAAAAAACGAACGCAGTCGTCGAGAGTGCACTAATCTGATTACACAGTCAGCATATAGGACCATGCCGTTATTTGCTTGGATATCATCTTAACGCATCCTACGCGCTCCGAACAAACACAAACGTTAGTCTTGAGGAAAATTACTCAACCCGGCCTCGTCCGTTTCGACTGATTTATATCGAACGAAAATACTTAATTGGATTTTTCGGATTTGATTTTGTACCAAAGTATATTTTTTTCTAACACTTAAGTTCAATATTTGTATTGCACTTGATCCAAATTCACTTCATGAATTAATAAATTAGTTGTAAAAACGGTGCGCTAGAAAATACGGGTTTGGAGTATGTTAATTTCAAGATTTAATATGGAAGGTGAAAGTAGGCATGGACACATGGATGGATAGTGTGCAGTTCGTGTAAGACACATAGTGCCATGGCTCGCCCGTCGACGCGTGCAAATCGAAAGGCATAGGTGGAGAGCCTGCGGCAAGGATTCGCTTAAGTAACATTTCAACTTGCTAGTTTTGTTTTATTATTGCTACTATTATTGCTTATTAGCTGTTAGATAACCGTTTGAAATTTGGTTGTTTTGTAAGTCATGCTTTAATTTATTGTCGACCATTTTAAGTAACTCGACAACCGGTCGAAATCGATTGTTGATTTAGTGGACTGATTTGCAAAAAAGCTCTGCTCAAAACTGACAATACTCGTTCAATTTCCAGTAAATGCGAGTTTTTCAGCGTGGAGTTACATCCTGATTTGCATACAAGTGAATGGTTCATTTTTTTTGTTGACAAATCTGAACCTGGATGATATGTCTCGTACTTGAAATGAACAAGATATTTGTTTTTCACTTGCTTCGGTTTTTTTCCTGTTTGAATGTCATGTCGGGACTGAAGAAATTATTACCTATTAACAAGGTTGAAAACTTAATTCATCAATGTAAGCTAAATGCTGCGTATAAATAAATGTACTTGTTTGGTTGCTGGATCGAATGCTTCTATTATAACATCAATTTGAAATGGTTATTTTTTAACTAGTCTTTCAAGACATGAGTTTTGAAAATCATATTTAAATACGACCACACTTCCAAAGCGTATATTTGTAATTGATTCAGGGATAATTTTGGTAAGCTTTTGACCACCTACTAATGTGTTATCTTAGTATCTTAACGCCAACAAGTGGTACAAAAAGTAAATGGGTGCGTTAATAGAAAAATATATCAATAAATCTCAGGAGGTTAACACAAAACAATACAAACAAAGCAAGAGAAACACAGAATACCAATGCAATACAACGAAGTCACGAAAAAACTTAATAGGAGGATTCAGGTCGGGGCAATAGATGATTTATCTACGAATTTGGACTTCGTGAACCACAGTGTGATACCTACCACAGGCGGATCGTTCCCCACTTCCGCAAGTTCAGCTACTTGCTATGGGCTCAAAGAAGTCCCTTTATGAGTACGCCTTAAGGTACACTAAGCGGCTTCAGGAGCAAACTCTTAGCCAAATCAGACTGGTCAAGAGAGTGACTCAATCAAGTCAACAGAGAGCTTTAAAGCCACCTAAATGGCCCGCCTCCACCACAAAAAATTTTCTTTGGCAAGTACCAAAACTAACATTTATCCCATTTATCAATAAACAATCAAAATATCAGCGTACCAACTAATCAATTTTCTTATTGTGCATCGTTCCTCCTTCCTCCTCCTCCTTCCATTGTAATTATATCCAATGTCATCTTTCCGTTTACAACCGTATACTGCTTCGTCTTCAAAATTTCGGTGTATAAGTTAACACATTTCCCATAGCCATGTTTTTCGACGTTAAGCCACTACCTCCCAGGATTCCAATTAAAGAGGCACTAAACGCTCTGGAGAATTGGTTGCTTCAACAAGAGAATGACTCGAGCAACAAGAAAACCCGAGCATATACTAGCACGATTATGCATGGAGGAGAACTACTTTGTCTTCAGAGGGGAACATTATAAACAAGCAGGAGGGGAACCAATTGATATTCCATTATCTTTATTTGTCAGCGACATTTTCATGAACGCGATCGAAAGCAAGCTGAAGGAAGAAGGTAATCTGCCAAGACACTGGTGACGTAGACGATTGCTTTGCGATTATCACAAAGGACGAAATACACAGAACACTGCAAGACCTGAACGCAGCGCACAAGAAGAAACAGTTCACATATGAGGTGGAAAAGGATGGGAAACTACAATTTTTGGATATATTTGTCAGAAGGTAAGACATCAGTTAAGTCGAAATAAACCGGAAACCAATGGACACAACGCGGATCATACCTAACACACCAAATCACAGCGATCAAAACAAAATGGCAGCGTTCAATCACAGCTCACAGGATGTTTACGCTGCGGGTACGAAACGGGTGCGTAAACATAAAAGTAGATCAATTAATCAGGAAAAGGCAGTGGAGCACTAATCGATACAACCCTAGCAAGAGAAATTGAAAAAAAACGGATTAAAACGAAAAAGGGTTAAAACGGCGGAAATTGTGTTTAGCAACAGAAAGAACCAGTTGAAAATCAAATTTGGAATAACAAAGGACAGTAAAAATTAAATTGAGAAAAGTAGAATACACGAAATCAGCTGCAAGGGTTAGAACAAAAAGTACATCGAGTAGACAAAACCTTCAGTGAGGAAGATAAGGGCTACAGAACACATCAGCGAGGCCAAAAGAGCGAAGGAAATCATTAAAGCAGGTAAGCTAGCAGAAATCAAGCCGAAACTAACTGAGCACATAATAGCGGAGATCCACAGGATCGACGTAGGAGATGCGAAAATCATACGCAGCACAAGGGATGTCAGGAAACTAGACGTAGAAGAGAGTATAGAGGCCTACAAAAACTGAGGAGAGGATTTGCTCAACGCGGACGAAGGAAACGTGTATACCTGGCTGAAAAAAAATGAGGATCATTTTTTAGTTGGGTACTCATTGGAGAAAGCTGCAAGTCGCAGCCGAAATATATATTTGTATAAAAATAAAATAAAATAACTAGCTTATAGAAAGTTTTCAACGTCTTTCCATTGATTTTAATAACATTAGCTAGAAAGCTCGACGAATAAAAGTTAACACAGCAAATTATTTAGATCCGTGAATTCACTGTACTCCTTTTTAAATTTAAGAGGACATTCGTCTTTGAAATTTTCAAAAAAAATTGATTTTGATATTTACGTTATATATACATATACGATATACGTTCAAAAGTCGCCTCTGAAAATGTCATCAAGAAACAGCTATATTTGAGTTACAGCTATATTTGTAGCAGCGTATGCCCATGAGTAAAAACCGGTTTCTATTCGTGCGTGTAGCGCGGGTGCATTCGCTTCTTCTCCTGGTGTCAACATCTTTGGTATACATATATGCGATATTATACTGCTCGGCAGTTGCTCTGTGTTATTCTTTGAGCAAGCACGTGTTTTATTTTTTAAATTCGTTAAAAATTGGCTAAAAAGTTGTAAAAAATGTCTACACCTGTTGGTCATTTCAAACGTAATCGGAGTAATCCTCGTCTTAGACGTAAAAACAAAAAAGGAACATTTAGTGGCAATCAGTTTACAGCAGAAAAAATCCTGATTTACCAAGTTCCTCTACTTAAAAAGAATAAAAACATGTAGTGAATTGCAAAATTCTACGCGCAGGCCTATCCAGTATGTGATTTTGTGCTTTAATTTAGGCTTTTCGGCTCTTTCTCAATATATAAAGTGCAAAGAATGTAATGGTCAAATTTCATTTACCCAACAAAAAGTAGAGGCCTTGGATTTAAAATCTGTGTAGAATGTTCGTGTGGTAGAAAATTCATTGAATCTTCCCCATCTTTAACCCGAAATTTGGACGAAATAAATCAGAGACTCATATTTGTCTTGAAAGTTTTCGGCGTAGGCCATAATAGCGTGAATATGTTTTTGAGTTTGATGGATATTCATGCAAAATTTTCGAACTCGCTTTATTATACTGCAATGTCAAGAATACATAAAGCTTGTAAACAATGTTTTGATTTTTTTACTAAAAAATCAGAAAATCAGTCAAAGAAGAAGTGCAATTAAATGAGGAGGCTGGCAATAGAGCTAAGGTTTTGACTATATCAGACGACGGTACTTGGGCTAAGAGAGGTTTTACATCATTGATGGGTGTTTTTTCAGTCATAGGAAAATTTACAGGCAACATTTTGAATGTGGAGATTAAATCGTCATTTTGTCAACCGTGTAATATAAATAAATCTCAGCTACGTGGTTCAGACTTTGCCATGTGTTACGAGGAATATAAATCTTAATGCTCAGCTAATGATAAAGGATCTGCTGGAAAAATGGAAACTGACTCAACCGTAAGCATTTTTCATAGATCAAACGAACTGTATGATCTCTTTTACGGTAATTATTTAGCGACGGTAACAGCAAAACTTACACGAATGTGGTAGACAGCAAACCTTATGGAGATGATATCCCCATAAATAAATTAGAGTACCATCGTTTCGTAGAAGTAAAAAAAATTTGACAATTTTAGAGAAAAAAGAGAGAAAAAGAGAAGGAGAAGAAGAAAAAATCCAAAAAAGTGAGTAAAACGAGGTAGAAAATCAAAAACTGGAATCGAAAATTCCGCACCTGTACAACCCATCCCCAAACCTAAAACGGCTAAATTGATTCGAGAATTGTCTGTGTTTTATAGTCTTGCAATTTAGAGATATCCCGATTCCATCGAGAACATGAAAAAAGAAATTCTTGCCGTCTATCATCACAAAATTTCGACAGATGCAGAACTTCGTTACGAGTACTGCAATAAGGATTTGTGTAAACTTTTGCAAAGCGAGGAAAAACATGAGCCTTTTACTCATAACCCACCACTAGATCCAAGCATTTGTGGCTAAATTTTGCTAGTTTACGAATCACTTAGTAGTGATGAGTTGCTGCAAAGATGTTTTGGCAAAAATACTCAAAATAGTAACGAAAGTTACAACAATTTTATTTGGAACATTTCTCCGAATAGCGAGTTTTGTGGCAAAGATGTGACTGAAATTGCAGTGTGGATCGCAGTATCCATTTTCATCGAAGGCTCGAGAACTAACCTAGCTATTGTAGATCTCATGGGCATCAACGGCTTTTGCGCAAAAAGTTGACGAAGACCGTTTCTCTGAAGCCAATAGGAGGAGCAGTGAACAGTTAAAAGAAGGTCGAGTTAAGAAGAAAAAAGCTTTGGCCAGCCATTTACATCAATTACTAGATAACGAGGGTCCTCCCTATTCACCAGGGATGACCGATTAAAGTTAAAAAAAAAGTTATGGTAAAAAAAACTTTAAACGCGTTTTCCTCGAAACTACCTCTTTCAAACTGGTAGAACATTTTTCTCCGAATCTACTCGACCGATTTTAAAAAAACCAAAGAGCATTCGATTACTTATTGAAAATAGTAAACAATAAGCCTCTAAAAGTTTAAAAAATACCCCCTTCCCTCTTTTATTTTCCGAAATATACATACAAAAACTTCAAAATATGAAAAAGTATGAGTTTCAAGGGCTTATATTAGGGCAACATATTATATGTTGCCCATATTAGGGCAACATATTATATTGAACTTCCAATATCCATAATTATTTTTAAAATTCAATGAATTAACTCCTTGCGTTCCTGATGACAAGAAAATTTTTGATTATAATATTAATTATAAAATTACTGATACAGTGTTTTGAAACTAATAGTTCATAAATAATAGTGCAGTGTTCAACAAGGTAAATCGTTGACATATTTTTGAGTGTTGATGAAAATAGAATTAAAGCTAGAATCCGTGCACTCAAAAAATATTTGGGCCTGATAATTTTTTCTATCAAATAAGTTTTCAAGCATTATGAAGAAACATTAGGAGAAGATGCTCTGCCATGTTCTACAGTGAATTCAAGATGGTGCTCACTCGGGCTGCCCCTTGATGTCTGTTGTCCAAGAAATGCTTAGAAAAGTTGAAAAAAAGGATTGGGTGATCTTCGTGTGACAGCAAGTTTCGACAGGAAGTGCACATAATGTATGAAATGATTATTTTAAAATGAGAAAGGTATTCGCACGTTGGAATTCCCAGAATGCTAACGGGCTTACAAAAGCTGGTGCGGCTCAAGATTTCGAAGAGTTCATTGGAATGATTTCAACAAGATTCTGTTTGCTTTTTAACTCGATTCATAATAGTTGGTAAGACACAGCTTCACCATTCAGATCCTGAAGTAGAACGACAATCGATGACTTGGAAAAGACCGTCATCTCTAACCCATAAGAAATTTCAAACAAAAACGTCTGCTAATAAAATCATGGGTACTATTTTAGGACAGCTGAGGATTTGTTATGATCGAAAACCTTGATCATAACGCAGAGGAAAACTCACATCAGAGGTTTTCTCCATCAAGAAAATCTACCAATGCACAAGGCTACAGTTGCCATAGTAACAATCCAAGATGCAGCTTCGAAAATCCTCGAGCTTCCCCCATATTTATCAGACTTAGCTCTTAGTGATTTTGCTTATTTTCGGTAAAGGAATATTTAAGATCCGAAAAATTTGAATATGATGAAGAAGTGAAAGCAGCTGTAAGAGACTTTGTAAGTGGCCAAGAATAAAATCTTTTCGAAAAGGTAATAAGCTCTGGAAAAAATATATTTGAAATATATTAACCTGAATGGCGATTATGTGGAAAAATAAAACGATATTGTACCTAACTTTCCAGTAACATAATCAACATAATTTTCGTGCGATAATAACAAAAACAACCGATTTTGCAGAACACATTGAAGCCGTCAGAAAGTTGATTAAAAATATTGTCATGTGGCATACCATGAGATCGGAGCATTCCACGACAGTAGTTCCACCAGCAAACATAAGATATTATATGAGCATTTGGCCAAGAAAAAAATCGTAGTCCAAATCGCTCGTAAAAATACTCGTGCCTATTGGTGTCAAGAAATTTTCAAAAACATCCCATCTCGGTACTTCAAAGGACATTTAGAAAGATAATGACAGGTGAAGGATCATTGTTGATGTTGATGCGTATAAGTCCGAAATAAAACATAAGTTGACTACGTGGGACTTCCAAGATTAGTCCATCCCGATAAAAGTTAAACGTGCAAGAAATACTGCGAAGCAAATGGTCGCTTATTTTTAACAAACTGGTCATGGGGCAACACGTACTCTAGAACAATGTTGAACGGTCGATTCTGAATGGCAAAGAACCAGTTATTTATCCGAAGTGCTTTGGGAAATGAAAAAACAAAAAACCGGCGTGGAATAATTATTCACCAAGATAATCCGAGTTTTCACTCATCTCGTCAAACATCTGACTTTGATAGGTTGAACCATCGAATTCTCAGATCATCTGCAGTACAGTCCTGTTTGGGACAAACAGACTTCTTCTTGTTCCTTTACATTAAAAATTAACAGTGTAGCTGCGATTGAAAATGTTTCGAAAATTAGTTTGAACGCATGCAAACGTTTTTTGATTCTTCACGTATAATATTTCGAAAAACCATATTCCAATTTTCATTGCTAAATTATTATCTATTCATTTTACGACAGAAACGTAAACAGTATTCCGCGTATTCATTGAATATAATTTTATGAAAATCTAATATTCTCTTGGAGCTCTCGGAGTCAATGCTAACAGTGACAGTTGGCTTCATGATAGTAGCTTTGCATGATGTATTCGTCATAACCATCAAGGATTGTTTGGATTCTCTAGCTGTTAGTTTTGAAAATGAACTTCCCTCTTTCCCCGTCTTTATTCTTCTTTCAACATGGTACGCTTCCTCTTTCTTCACTGTGGTTTTTCTTTCTGAGCTTGCCACTGTTCAATGTCCTTATTGATAGGTATGTCACATCTGCAATCAGGTAAAGGTCATTTTACGCAGGTAAGAAAACATTGTTTTTTTTAATTATACCAGAGCTTAATGCTTTGATCTCGTGTTTCTTTACCTGCTGATGTAAGTACCTTTAATTTTTGTTAAGATGTTTCAGCAGTTCTAAGATTTTATCCAAACTTGATTTCTTGTCATTTATGATCCTTCCATCAAATATTATTTGTTTGTATATTTCCATAGTTTTAAAAACGTTCAAACGTCATCCTTCACATTGAACATGTAGCAAAATCTCTGTTTCCTTAGCGTGATCAGACATTTGTTGTTAGTCATTTGGCTTGTAAAGTAAGGCTCCGCTGTTACATTGAACTTCGCATCCTTTGTCTGGTGTCTGGTATCTAATATCCTCGCGAAACCTTGTTGATGTTACGGCCTCTCATTGACAAATGGATTATGCAGGATAATATATAATAACTCTTGTTTATTTATTGCCTGACATTTGTCCTCAAGCATGTGAATATTGCTCAAGTTCTTATCGCTTTGTTTTTTATTCTGTTTTTAAAGCTGTTTTGAGTTTCTTTCTTGCATTCGCCACCAAGTCGTTTTTGTACTCATGCTTTTCCACATTCGGATATTTTGTGATATGTATTACATTAGAGGTGTCAACCCTTGCCTTGTTACTACTTGCCTGTTTTTCTGTATTTATGTATTTTGGGAGAAGGTAGGACGATTTCTGTATTATTGTGTCTTTTTTCTAGATATTTATCTTTTGAATTGGTTTAATGGTTTGTTTTTAATTATTGTTAAGGCAAGTTTGCCAGTTCCCCATTCTTTTTCAGCCGCAATGGTATATTTGAGAGTTGTAGTCCTGTTTTGTGCTTTTTGGTTTATTTGAATTAAAATGACACTTTCATGTCCTAATATCCATGTTTAAAATTCGGAATTTGCTTTTAAAGAGTCATTTAAAATTTTTTGAAGTTTTATGAAGAAAATCGCCGTACCGAATATTATGGTGGACGGAAACTATTCCTTTTCTTTCAGTAAAATCATAATTAACGACCTGGAGCTAGAGCATACCGATAATACCGAACACAAAAAACTAGAGGTATCAAAAATCGTTTTTATTTTAAGGTTAAATATTAAATTGCTACACATATCAATAAAAACAATTATAAAAGAACAGCAATGAAAATAGGTCGAAAGTTAACCGGAGTTTAATTGTATCGCTAAGATACTAAGTGCAACAGGTGACTGGGGAGATTCGATTATGGCTTTGAACCGTCTTTCTTTGGTGAGTAGAGCCTCATCTGAGCAATCTGAACCATAATTTAGTTTTTGAAGATAATTGTATTAATCTAGCGGTATCCTTACTAAACGCATAGCACTGTTGGGACATAGCACAAACACTCGTGGGCGGCTTCTTACAGAAAGAGATAGAGCAATTGCATTTGTATTTATTGTGCTTTCAGTTAAGCATGTTAATCGTGTTTCTCTTGATAAGAGAAAAAAAAAAGATTTGGTTGAATTAAGTCAAAGCAGGAGATTCTTTGAAATATTCTCACTTTTTTGTGGTTGTGCAATGATTTGGCAAACAATTCACTCAATTTTTGGAGTGGGTAAAGTTTTTTCAGCACGGGTTGGAGGTATAACATGGAAAAATATATCCATTCAGAGCGAAGGAAACTTTTGAATAAAAAACTAACGAATGGGAAGGTTGATGAAAAGGAATACACAAGAAACATTTGACAAATGCTTGTGTCATTTGCTTTCCTTTTCAGTTTTCCTGAGATACAAGAGCGAGTATCTCAACTTGTATCTCAAGTTTGAGAGATACTGATACAATACCCTCAAACCATTTCTCATACACCCAGATTCGTTTTCTATTAGAGCCCTTTTACATTTAGTGATCATCGAAGGTATTTTAAGGCTCTCGTCTCTCATGAGAGATTGTTAAATAAAATAAAATAAGCTAAACTTTTTCCACTAAGCAATGATTTCGAATTTAAAGATTTGATGGAATCGTCGATAGCTTTTCGAAATCATGTTTGTATTCAATTTTTAGATATTTGCCATTATGAAAGGATTTTATTCGAGGTATCAAAATTTTGGGTGATTATACGAAATAAATCATACCAGCATGTGATTAAAGTTAATAGCAGCAGAAGGGCACTGTTTTGCTTCAATACTTTTAAATTCATCCAGATATCCATACAAGAAATTCATAAAATGCTCATTTCATCTATAACTATGCCGTTTTATTAAGATTTGTAACGAGTTGGGCAGTAAAATATAAAATAAAAGACAAACTAACATACTTAAATCAGAATAAAAAACAAATTATACAAATATGGTTGAGGTATACATCCCATGACGTTTAGGAAACTTATCTCATTTTTTATTAAGAGTTTAAAATCTTAAACGTGACAATATTTACGTATTGTCATTGATATATGTACATCACTTACACTGAAAAATTAGCAGATGAACCGAAAGGATACGGAACACCTAGCGTAAATGAAAAAGGCTGATCAAAAATTAACGATATTGTAAAATTTATCATCTGAATCTTATTTTTGTATAGTTATTTACTTGGGGCCTATTTAAGGCTTCTTGAGGCCAGGATTGGCTTTGCTTGGACAATTAAAAAGGAAGTGTTCTGTGACATCTGATATGAACGTTAGTCTAAATAAAAACTCTTTCTTCTTTTACTTCTAGAAAACATCACATAGGTATGACATTTTATGTTTCAAAAACACCTCATAAAACAAAAGCGGCCTCTATAAATAAGAAACTACAAAGAATTAAAGGTTTTTTCATAAAAATCTTAAACATATCAAAAATAGTCGCATAAAACGCATGAAAAAAAGCCACCCCCTTCGAAAACAATATTCCAAAGTAAACTAAATAAAAACTGTCACTGTTTTCGTGTTTCATTTTTACTGTCAGCAACCACTTCAACTTGGACTCTTACCCTTCCCTTCCCTCTTCGAAATCAGCCTCTCCTGATGACCGAGCAAATAACGATGAAGATGTTTGAAGGATAGTTGCCAATAATTAGAGAGTTGGCAAACTTCATTTCCAAAGTAACGTGGAATACGAACCCCTTCTTTCAAAAGAGTGAAGAATTCTAGCAATTTTCGACCGATCTTTATTTCCAGGTGGATTTCATCCAACAATTTTCCTTAAGCCTACGTTTATCTCCACTTTCTTAAACGAAAAGTGCTCAGGAATGACAGATAGAATGGAAATGGTATGGCTCATTTGGACATATTAAACCTGAACAACCACCTGATCACAACAACACAACTTCAAAGAGGTGAACGAAAACTACCAAAGTCAAAACCAGTTCAGTCGCGTTATATAGATCCCACGATGCTATATGAAATCAAGGGGCGACTTTTGGTCATGTGTGATTCAAACGCCTAATACTGACATTGAGGCTACGTGAAAAGCAATCAAGCAGGATCTGTATTGAACATAAAGAAATACCAGTCTGATTCCGGAAAAGTCTTTCTTCTCCTCAGTGTACCCTTTACGTCTGGTGGTAGTTCAAAGTGATTAGTTTCCATTCTGGAATTGATGTTGAAACCATGTTGAACTCATTTGCTTGCTCTGTTTGTTATGTTAAAGGTTGTTTCACTTGTGTGGTAAGCCGTTTCTAGTGTGTTATAATGATTCCATTGGCCAACTCGACCTGGGAAACCTTTCCAATTTGTTCTCCTCTGCTTTGTAGTGGTATAGATTTGACTGGTGAGCGGCATTTAGATCTTCAGCTAACAAAAGAAAAACTTCACTGTCAAGGATAGTGAACAGGTCTTTCATGGGTTTGCAAATGTTTGGGAGATTGCACCCCAAACGATTGAGACTTGCATATAAATCCTTCTTCTCTGTGTTGCCAATTCTTCAGGCTCATACAACAGCAGGCTCCAAAAACAAAAACTAGTAGTAAGCACCGTGTTATGCTATGGTTATGGAGCATAACGCAAGTAACCGCAACAAATCCATTGAAAAAGGACGTGCTAAGGTTCATTCTAACAGCGAAACGGGATGCAGATCAATGGAAATAAGGTAAAACAACGATCTGCACAGCAGATGAGTTTATGGCCACAAAAATTGTAAGCCTGCGTAAGCCGAAACGGATGCATAAGAATATATTCGTGAGCGAAATTGAGGAGGTAGGACTAGAGATAAAACCTTGAAATCACTGGTCAGACTTGATTGACAGGCATAGCGAAGCGTTATTCTTACTTAAGAATTTGAGTTTGCAGATGGATGAGACCGTTGGAGGCATCATCACGCAGTCGCATTTTTGCGAATGCGAATTCGCATTTCGAATTATATTCGAAAGCATACACGAAAGTGTATGCTTTCATAATGTTGACTGACAAATAAACGAAGGATTGTAGCGTAAGGTATTTCGTATAGAATCCTGGGCCCAATCGTTAAGCAACACCTGCAGGCTAAATAAAGGGTTTAATAATAAATGTTAATCTTTATTTTATATAATTTTTCCAAAAATTGCCCAAAATTAATTAATTTTTAATTGAATTCAAAAATTATTGGGGCAAATAATTAATGAGAAAATTATAAGAGAATTATTTCGCATGCAAAGACTCCGTCTGCAACATTTATTTGAGGTGGCATGAGCGGTACTAGTGGGTAATATTAAAGGAAAAACCTAAATTTTTTACAAAAATCGTAGAAAATTTAAGGTAAAGTAGTTTTTATCTAATGATTTGAGTTGTCATACTTCCGAAAAATTGTCGCAATAAGTTGTCTGCATACGATTGCATTCTTGTTACAGGAATGTTCAGAGCATACGTTAGATATGTGAAAGTTGGAGGATTAACTAATATATGTAATAACATGGCTTTCATATTTTTCATCAGCAATAATCCAACAGAATACTTTGGTCTTAGGCTTTCTGAAAAAGTTTCCTTCACTCATCCAAGGCTTCCGAACTTATCATCGAGTTTGAGATGGTTAGCAAGGACATGCTATCATTTGAAACTTCGTTCTCCCATCGTTTTTTTTTTCGTAATTTCCCTCAGAAGGACTTCAATGGCAGCGATCAATTGAAAGTTTTGTTTTCACTTGTTTCAGTTGACCAAATCAGAGAAACCAGACGGAAATCATGCAGCCAAGACAAAGAAATATTTGCCTTCTTATATACAGTGTCACTGATTTCTTCGATAAAAAGTAAGCGACAATGTGAATTTCAAAAAATTTGGACTTGTGAAATGGTTGATATTTCATGTATTCGTGTCTTATTCGATCATTCGTTTATTGTATAGCTTGTTTCAAAGTATATTATATGTAAATATATTTTTGTTGAGAAAGGGCGTGTACGCTATTACCCGAAGTCGGTTGATAAGGCAAGTCCTGAACATTTTCCACTAAATTCAGTAAATTTCCCTATAGCGTGTTAGTGAAAAAAATTCAGTCTATGTAGATCTTTTGTGACAGAAACACTGCAACATCTATGAGTAAAGTTCACTAAAAACATTCAGAAGTTGTGTTTCTTTGCACGCTTCCAAATAAACCCAAAAACGTCTTTGACGGCAAAGTACACGAAAAAAAGTTGAGAACGATGATGAACTGCTCCAATATAAGACGTTTTCTCTGCATTGCCAATTCTTTAGGTTTGCTGTATCAATTGGTTAGAAAAGCTAGAATATAGGCAGTAGGATAAGAACAGCAAGGATAAGCATCACTTTATTCTATGGTTGTAAATCGTATCGCAAATATCCACAGTCCAAACAAATATATTTAAACAATGGATTCTAGGCACATTATAGGAGCAACATCTATAGGAGATACATGACGAATTATATTCTCGAAAAATATTTTCAAACAAGGTTGCGAGAAGAGGACCAGTGTGGAAACCTTAGAGGGCCTGATTAAATTAGAAACTAGCTCTTACGAGCGACAAATGTTGGGGACTGTTAGGATGAAAAAGTGACTTTGAAATTGCTTTTACGGAACCCTTGTATGTTCTTCAGTAAAGGGTAAGCAAACTTGATGCCAAAAAGACTCCAACTATTGCGCATTTGAGAGCATTTGGTGATAAATTACTTGAAGTGGTGGAGTATATTGAAGAAATCCCAGCTGGCTGGAAAAAACTCGCCAAGGGTCATGAAAACATTGATCGTGTCTGGAGCAACAAAGTTTTTTCCCGATTCAACTTGTGTTTAAAGTTCTAATGTCATTTGACAGACATGATGTTCTAGCCCAAAGAAAATTGTCCAGCGAACAGTCAAACGTTCAATCAAGGTACATCTATGAGGCTGCTTTTCAATATTCTTTATCTAAAAATCCAATGCTCCTAAGAAAATCGAAATTTACAATGAAGTCTTGTTATCCACTACTAAAAGGCCATTCATCACAAAAAATACGGCCTGGATTTTGCGGGAGGATAAGTTCCAAAACACAGGAGACTCAGCGCTGACTGGGAACAGCAAAATAATCCATCGAATATGTCTATGTCTGCATCAAGCAGAAACTTTGAAACTATTCTTTCCGGAAATTCGATGGTTGGGAAAGCACTACCCCGTGAATACGCCTAAAATTTAGTGAATAATTGTTTCGGTTTAAGTTCGTACTGATGCTGGTGATCATCTGTTAACCTCCGAACATGCCTAAAGCATTCAATTTCAACAAAATTCTTTTAAATAAATGTTTTATTGATAGAGCCGAACAAAGCAAAGCAAATATCGAAGGGATAGCAGCATTAACAAAAAGAAACATACTTCAGATCATTAGGGCTTAGGCATTCTTTATAAAACATATCCAATTAGATATTTTTCCGAAAGCGTAAAGCCAATTGTCAATTGTTTTGTGTATAGTTAACAAAATTTTTGAATTTTTTCCGCTAGTAGTCTTCATCAGAGGCCTAACCACATGATCCTAGCAACACGATTGAAAAACGTCCCCCACTTCAGCTCTTATATGGATAGGAAAAATACCAAACATAAATTGTCAAGGTGGTAAAATACTCGCGGTGCCAAGTGGTTCATGATTTTTCAAAGATACGGAGGCTTGTTGAACAATAAATACCTTATTAGACTATTTAAAACTGTACAATAAGGTAGACATGTAAAAAGCTCGTGGTTCGTCAAAAAACCACGCACCAGGTAACGCTTGATTGAATTATTCGTTTATTAGCCTTTAAAGCAAGGTTGACAATCATCTTTTAGACTGTTAAAAGAATTCGGGAAATTTGTTCGTGTGATGAGAATACGACTCGCAGAAACGAGCTATTAATAACACAAGTCTTGAAATGAGTCAAAGGTTTTGGATGTCCTAAACCAATCCCTTAAACTAGGCTCATTTCTTTGGTACCTAACGCATTTTAGGCTAATTTTCCAAAATTTGTTTTGAATCATCTCCAAGATTCTGAGATCCTTGAAGCTATGTGCACCTTTTTACAGGCAGAAATATTTTTTTAGGTAGTACGGAGGGATACTTTAGTTTAATTAAGCCACACCTGCCATTTTCGTTATAGAGTTTTTCATGGTTTCAGTGGTTTTAGTCATATTTGGGTTCATGTCCTTTTCTTTTCCAGGTATGGATCGGGTAATGTTTTCAAGAAAAACGTTCTAGATCGAACATGAAAGCACAATATGGAACATAAGTAAGAAAACCCGACAGCAGCCAACGCCGAAAACGAACACACAAAAGCAATAATGAAGACAGTAAACGACATTCAAAAAACAGAGAAATTCATTCATTCCAACGGGCAAACCAGAATAACCAGAGACGCCACAACCAGATAACAAACGGCTTTATCAGATGCAATCTCGCAAGCACCTCGACTCATCCCCAAGGCACTAATTGCCAATACGTACAATACAACACTTCAAACGCTATTATGGATTTGCTTAGGATAATAAGCCTCTCGTAGGGATTCTGAGACTTTATAAATACACAATTTGACAATTCAAACGGTTTTGAAAATCTTTTAGCGATCAGTGCTGACAAATGTGGAGAACCATAAGCTGTATGTCAGATGCACTCGCACAATAGCAAAAAAGCAAGAGATAGAAATATGATTATTTTGAAAAAAAAACTGCTTTTATTAATCGCTTCAACAAAGAAACAATAAGTTGCTCTTTGAGATGCTCATAGAGATATTTTGGTCATTGCCGAACATAAAGCCGAAACCAATTGCTATTTTATTAGGTACGTATTCTAAAGGATATAAAGAAATATAACCATAAAAACCTGAAAAATTAACCCATATTTTTCCGAAATCACCCAGACATTGGCGTTGGCACTAGCAAGAATTGAAGATGCTTAAAATATAAATTGATATTTGGAATAGAATCCTTGAAATTAAGTGTTCCACCCAAAATGGGCACTCCGGAAAGCGTTGAATATTCCTTTTGGCTCCCCAATGTTTATATATACCAAAAGTCATATTAACTCCTGGGGAGGAGTTCCAACCAGCTCGCCAAGACCGTGATTTCCTTAAAGGTTTAAGAAAAAGGTTTTTTAGCCCACAAGCTATGCAAGAGTATTTTAACCCATTAAGTTTAGTGTGCTTGTTCCGAGGGCTAACAGATAAGCACATCCTTCTTTGGACTAACTGAAATTGAAATTTTTATACAGGATGGTTGCGGTATTTGAGAACATGCATAAATGTGACTATAACTTCGCGAATTTTTTTTCCTTTTCAGATAAGAAATGGCAGACTTCAACATCACTCAAGATATAAAGAGACATGCTGTCATTGTCGCTATATGTGCGAATCATACAGATTTAGAGATCTCTAATTTTCTCAATTGCGCCCGTTCATTCGTGTATAAGGTTCGCCGGGAATTGGAAGCATCAGGAGGCGATACAGAATCGGTTGCAAAATGGAAAAAGCACGAACAACGTTCTGACACTGTCCGACTTGCAGAATTTTTAGAGCAAGTGCAAGCGATCATTGACGAGGACCGTTCAAAATCAATGAGGGTCCTTGCGAGTGAGCTTCATGTTTCTGAGCGACTTATTCGTAGAGTTGTCCACGAAGACCTTCTGTATAAGTCTAACGTGGTGCGCAGAGGACAGTTCATGTCGGAACGAACACGGAAACAGAGAGTTCTCCGATCAAAACGTCTTTTAAACAAAATCAAACACCCTGAGGCGCCTAAAATGTTATGGTTTTTTTCCGACGAAAAAAATTTGACCATTATCAAAAGACCAATCGCAGAAATGACAGATGGCTATGTTCAAATCCTACGGAGGTTCCTGTTGTTATGCACACTAAATTTTCAGCCACTGTTATGGTTTTAGGTGTTGTCAGCAACGAAGGACATGTTATGCCACCACACTTTCTTACTCAAGGACTTCGAGTGAACTCTGCTGCATACATCGAGGGTTTGGAGTGAAACCCTGGATAGACAATGTAAGCGGAGGCAGACCATACATTTTTCAACAAGACTCTGCTCCTTCACATAAAGCGATGGCGACACAAGATTGGATGGCCGAAAATTTTCATGACCACATAACACAGAACCTATGGACACCTAGCTCCCCAGAGCTTAATCCTTTGGATTATTACGTATGGGGCGTAGTTGAGCGTGAGACCAATAAGCGTCCTCATAATATCACTTATTCGCTGAAGACTGCTATTAATGCCGTTATGGTCAATATGAGCATTTGATTCGGGCATGTAATCGTTTCCGGACCCGGATCGCAGAGGTTATTGCTGCTAATGGCGATTTTATTGAATAACTTTATAGCCATATATTAATTTAACGTTGTATAAAAAAAACCTTAAATTTCATTAAATTTTGTTTAAAATACAAGCTAATTAATTTTACTCTCAAGTTGTCCTCAAATGCCGTACGCACCCTGTACTTTTCATTTTATTAAATTTGATTATTTAAATGTTTTCACTTGTTAAAACCATTACATTGATTCCATTGGTGTTTGAAACTGCCTTTGAAATTATTCAAATCAAGAACAAGGACTAAGCCATGGAGAGACGATTGGGCAATAATGACACTTTTGCCAGCTATTCATATGCTGCTATAAGAAACAACGCCACCCTTGCACACTAATAGTCACCACAATACTTTTTGAAGGACTATTCATAGAAAGAAAGACTAAGCTGGTTCATCCATACAAATGCGGACTTCCCAGCTAGCCATGGAAGCATAAGTCCAATGGTGTAATAAGTGCATTGTAGGATGTTGCAGAGATGACACATAGATATTGAGATAATGCCTTTAGTATTGCAGTGGACTTGATTGGGTCATTTCTAGAAGAGGTTTCTAGAAGTCTTGATGAGGAATTCCAGTCGCCTTTCGAGATCGATTTTTTTTTGTTTTCGTTATTTATCTTTTTTGTTCATAAATTCAGGATCTATTGAACGTCAATCCGTACAAGAAAACTGTCAAATGCCTGGGATTATCTAATTCATATATTCATTGTAAAATAATCAGCAGTAGGCACAATTCGAACTTGAAACGTTATACCACAGAAAGTGGTAGATATTCCCGGCCCAATAAGTAACATGTCATTGAATCCAGGAATAAATTATATTGGGAAGGTTTGTATATTCTACTGCTTCAAATTTCCAACAAAATTCCATCTCTTCAGACTTATTGACTTATGATGTTGACTTTAAGCGTTTATGTTATAAGCATTTGATTTACTATAGTAATTAACACTTGAAAAAAAATCTTTTGTTAAAACTGTCGAAATTGTTACCGACTCTGTTCTTAGATTTAACATTTTCTAAGACTGAAGTTAGTTCAAATTTATTGGACAGGATATGAACCTAAGATTGTTTAGCCGGTAATATACATAGATGGGCCAGTTTAATGAGTTACGTCATATCAAGGAGTATCCTGGAGGCTAGTTGCGTAAATGTCAGAAGAATGCGGACACCGTACCTACCAGCATATAAATGAGAGAGAGAGTCCTGTGAATTCATAGTTCATTGCAAAGTTATGAGGGGTGCAAGTTGCCGAATCTTAATTCTTGTCTTAGGAGGCTGCGACGTTAGGCTTAATCAAGGCAGACAATCACATGCAAAATTCCGACTTAATGTCCTATATAGTACTAGCTTCAATCAACATTCTAATACTGAAATCACGTTCACGTCAACTGCCTTGGCATTATTTTGGGGTAAAAGAAAAACCTTAAATGAGTCATAAGACGTAATGACTTTCGAGCAAGCTATCCGACGGAACTTGCATATAGTTAAGTACAAAATATCTTAATTAGATATGAGCCAACAAAACTTAATATTTATTCTCAAACTAACTCTTTAACTGTCTTTGTTTAATGGTTGTTTATAAACATTTTAGAAATAACATTTCACGATGAGCAACAATATTGAAATTGTTAGCACTTCTTTTTTATACAAATTATGAAAACACTTCCGCGGAAGATTTTTCATAAGAATTCGGTATTGTTGATGGTGAAATGAAATAATATCACACAAATTTTTGATGGCTGCGCTAATATATGAGCATGCGTTAAATAAGAAGCATGTCAAGGGGCCTCATGGAAAGTCAAGCAACCCAAAAAACTTGTTAATTCCATTAAAAGAAGAGTACACATTTTCGCATGATTTCGAATTATTGCACGAAATTCACTCACTTTTTTGCACGACTTCATTTCGTCGTAGTGAAGGCCTTTTTATCTCACTTTTTACAAGGAAGAAAGATAGACTTCGAATACACGTAATGCACCAAAATGTTGCCCGAAATCAATATTATTAGTGATGATTTTTAATCTGGACAGTGAAAATAGTGTTGGATAATTACTAAGTTGCTAACAAATTTTTATTTGAGAAGTGACAAAATTTCATTTTCATATCTCATGAAAGCACTTAATCCGTTTTTGTCAATTTACAATTTAATTGTAAATTTGATTCAAAACAGCTCCAAAATCCAAACAGAAAATGCAAGAAACTTGTTTTCAAAAATCAATGCTCAGTTTCCACTGACCTCGATGGCTTCGAAGCCATCAAACCCAACCGTCACTACGATTACAATGAGAAAATGTTGCCAAAAAACATGAACATCTGACTACACTTTAAATTTTTCACCTGAGCCTTTAATTCCCGAGAACGCCTCACATGCAACGTCACGAGAAAAGTTAATAATTGATCTATTCACACACAATAATTAACCTCACATTTTGCATCGCAATTCACCACATCCAAACTCATGCGCATTGGTCATTGCGATGAAAATTTCGGTGAATTTGCGGATTAATTTGGAAGATGTATCGACTTTACGCGCCAAACAACTTCTCAGTTTCACTTTCTTTTGAAGGTGAAATGCACTATTTATAACCGATGCGTTAACTCTATGATACCAAAAGACACAGATCAAAAAGATACATTGCGTTAGTGCAGAAGTATGATTTGGTGCATCAGCAATAATTCAGTTAGGCAAATCCGAAGATGTTGATCATCAGCCCCAAAAATTCAATTCAGTTAACTTGTGTCTGTTTCACATGAACATGGTTTATTCAATGAGATATATGTAACTTTTTGTCGATTTCCGTGGCAAGTAAAATGAAATTGTCAACAAAAGGATGCACCACATACCTGTGATATTGTGTTGGACCTCAATCGAAGATGCGTTGGACATTCATCAATAAACACTTATTTCGAGAATGGGATTGCACTTAGCGTTGCACAGAACTAAGGTATTACTTTTGACCATTCAACATTCAAAATTGCCAGCTATTCCACTACACTTAAGAATCAAAGGACTCCACTGTTAGGGCTTGTATCTCGATTTCAAGGGATTGTACAAATATCGTGTTTTCATTAGCGCGTTCATCGAAACTTCAACATCGCTTGTTCACACTGAAGAGTCAATGTTAAGGGATCAGTGAGAAGTTGGTATCCTTGGGGGTTGGTTATGTCATCTTGGTGGCTTCTACACGTTATTGAATTCATGAACAACTACTGATGTCACCACTGAGCAAACTTTCAAATTTCAGAAAACTTTAGTACACCATTTCCATGAGGCAGAATTTCGCCGCAATCAACTAAGCATAATCCTTTTTGGGTATCCTTGTCACAAAGTGCTCATATCCTTCAAAATACACCGCAATTCGCTGGTCGGAAGCTTGATTATTTTTTTTGAAATAACATTCACTGAATTTCTTGACGATAACTTATGATTCACTCAGTATTTAGGTTTCAGCTGCGTAAACTTTAGCGCAACTCCTAATAACACATGATGACACAATCTTAAATAATTGAACTTAAAACAAAACAGTTGGTGCTATTTGAAGCCAGGCCGGACAACTATCTGGGATGGTTCGAAAATTAAAAATAAAAACAATAAATGCAGAAACAAAATCTTTAGTCCGTTTGCAGATTTTTTCAAAAAATCGAAACCGATGCACCACGATAGTAATAAAAACGGTCAATAAACGAACGAATACGAGACAACGGCCCAAAAAATCTTTCCGACTCGAAGACATGAATCCGAGTCGTTATTACAAGTACCAAGTACTAGATACCAACTGAAACTGTATTAACTTTTTAGCATACTTGAGCAGTGAAGTTGAGTTGCGGGCAGTTTGTTATAATGCGATCGCAGTTAAAACTCGACCAAGAAGGAATGCTTTCTTACGTACTGCAACCCAGAGTCAAAGTATAATGGTATAGACATGAGATGTACCTACGACATACCGCGTCGCGGCTGCTGTACCACCGTCGCTCAGTACCTACCAATCTTTTGGAGCGCACAGCATAAATTCAAAATTACATACATCTCTTAAAATGCGCCGCCAATGTTGAGGAAAATAAGATCGAAGCTGGGTTTCGGAAACATCCATAAAAAGTTCGCTCTACGCCAGCGTTGCTTCAGATCGGATGAGGTATGTCAGCGAATACCACGGAGATCGCCAATCCAAAGTGTATCAATCGAGAGGAGCTTCCAACCGTTTCAGGTAAGCCAGCGTTCATTACGCAATAAGAAGAGCAACTACCGCCGCAATAACGGCTAATCCACATATACCAGCTCCGCGCTTCGATTCTCTTCGGCGCGGCCACGTGATCTCGAAGGAATTTTGCGCGCGTAATTACCCATCTACCGGCATGACCTGAGCTTTTAGCCGAAACCCACTCGCGAAGGCTGCGCCGAAGAGAAGATACAATTATCTTATCCCCAGATACGAAGCTTCCACCACACACCAAATTAAGAGTCTAGGCAAGAGCGGCTTCCTAGAACGGAATTGGACGGGCAGCCTTGGAACCTCATCTTCTAGGCGAGACAACCTTCTCAGCTTCACTGTCCATCGGCTTGCCTGCATCTGCTAGCGCTAGGCTCGCGCTGCACTAGTTACCTTAACACACCCAAACCTCCACGGACATCGGTGGATGCAAGCTCCGGTTGATAGCGCGGTTACGGTACAGTTAATGTATCCAGGTAGCGAGAGTAATTTCAATTGAAGACTTGCTCTGGTTTTGCTCCCACTCACAGTATCAACTGCTTTTGGTTGTTTTTGCTCTCGCATTTCATTTTCAACCTGAGAAGCCTTCAAGGCATCGAGCTGAGACCGAGGCAGGCCAGCTTGATGTCTGCACCTTTGAACCAAACACATTACCTGCATTCGTACGTACTATCTCGCGATAGCGAAAAGTTACCTTGGCGGCAATTCATCAGTACATGCTTGGGCGTTGCTTGTATGGTCGTACTGGAAATGTCTTAAGCGAATCGAGTATTATAATTTTATTCAGGTGGGAATCTTGTGGGTCTTCGTCTCAAGCGATGTTAGTTGGAGATTGTTTGTGGACGTGCAAAGATCTTCTGGTCATTTGTCTAAGGTTCACCAGGCTTTTTGTCTTTTCTATCTAAATGGGATTAAAAAAATACTTATGCTTGTACTTATATGATTTTTTGTTGCATTCTGTAGTAACTTGGCCTGAGATTGAAATGAAGTACATTTTGTTGAAAACATGGATGGATCTTTCAATAATACATACCAGCGGAAATAATTTCACTTTATTGGTACATGTGTACATCTTAGTTTCCTGATCATGTCTGAATAATTTTGCTTTTGTTTATTGAAAACAAGGTTTTCTGCAAATCTCGTCAAACGGATGCACAGGGTTTTGGAGATTTTAAATACATCTTACTTTCCAGAATATTATCAAAAATATTTTCTACAAACTAAAGGAAAAAGAAAACCAGTTAGTTAAAAAAATCTGCTTTATCCTAATAGTCAAACTTGGTGCTCAAATCTTAGCCATTCTCATTCTTACTCGATGAGTTCGGCATCCACCATCTTACTTGTTTTTACATTTATGATCAAATTTAGGAAGAAAATTCAAATATTTACAAGCCTGAAAATTTTACTTAATCGCTATTTTAAAACCAGGGTGATTCCATGGAAAATTAACTTATTTAAACCTATAATAATAATTTTCAAAGAAGAAAAAACAAAAATTTTCTATATTACTACATTACTTTCTACATAAATTGAATTGATCTGAAATTTTTCTCTTTAACCAAACCAAAATAGCAAGAACAGAGGTCATAGCCGCAGAGTTGGGGAGAAAAAGGCCCCTGATAAGATTTACGCGCCATGGTCCAGCGGGGTCGAAAGTACTAGTCTCTACTCGAGAGAGATTTTGAAAGAATTGAGACTCCTTCAGGGGCATTATCGATGAAACCAAGTAACTTAATCAGCTTTTCAACCAATGCGTGAAAATTTCCGCTTGAAGGAGACAATTGCAGAACAAAATGACCGGAACAGTAACCCATTAAAAATCTACTGAACGCCAACAGTTGCGATTATTCTGTATTTGTCGGACAGACAGTCTTTATTAAATAGGACAAAAACACAGAACAAAATCAAGACAGCTTCAGATAGAAATGACAAAATGAGTTTTCTTACTAGCCAGATAATACCTGAGACAACCCACGCTTCACAAGAATACTCATTATAAAAAGGTACTTTTTAAAAAATATCACAAAAGGTAATTTTTCTTTCCCCTTGGCGTAATAACCAAGGGGAAAGAAACCTCAATATTATCATCCCTGTCTTACATGGGCATGATTTACAAGACATTAAAATCACCTTAGAGTCCCAGGGCTTTACTCTTTCTGGGTCCATTTCAAGGTCCACCTTCTAAAGGAGGAAGTAGCCATATTCAACATATGTATGCTATCTCGTGTGCAAGGGTATCTCTTTATACTTGCATGGAATCCTTGTTCCTTGCTCAACTGATTGGTGAATTCAAAAAATTTATTCTAGACAAGGCCCAGACCATGAACCTGTAAGGAATAAGAAACGGCCGTTCTCGTGCTGGGAAATGAGAGCAATCATCTGATTCTCACACTACGACTACATACAAAAGATGTAACAGCCATCAAAGTACTGACGAATTCGTTTGAATTTGTGGTTATTTCGGTGTACGATTTACACCAACCTACACTGATCTAGTGCCTCTACGCTGTTCGAAAGGAATAGAAGGGCCACTTTGGTCATTGGAGACATCGATGACTTTCACTAGCCTTGGGGTACTGTGAGATATAATCAAGATGGGATTGAGATAAATAGATTTATCACAAGCAAGAATGCAAGCCCACTCCTATCCAATGAGTTAACGCATATTGGTCAGACACGTGGAAATATCCTTGACTTGGGAATGTTATGGTAACATACGAATTAACGTAAGACTACATAATAGGGGACGTCTATATAGACGAAACTGTAAGCACTAGAAAGAAATCGTATATGCACGCTTTCCACGAGCATCTATCTAATGAAAGTACTACATAAAAACAGACACTGCCGATGAGATCGAAAAAACTATAGAAATAGTAACAAACCATATCAAGTAGGCAAGAGAGGACAATACGGTCACAGGTCCTATTTGGGAATGCCATCCCTTTGAACTGTCGCGCGAAAACAACATCATTATAAGGAAAACGAAGCAATTTCAGAGAATATTAATAAGCAAAGGTGATTTTGCGGTACGAACGAAAACCAACCAGTTGAAAAGTGAAATACGAGACCGCATTTATTTGTCCCTAAAGAAACAGTGGAAGAGTTTCTGCGGAGCATTGTGTCACGTGAAGATGCATTCTGGAGGATTTCAAAACAGTTTCGCATACGAATCAAGCGAGTTTTGTCATCCATATACGCTTCAAACTGCAGAGTTGACAAACACGGAAAAGCGGAAGCCTTTGTTGACACGCTAGAGCTTTAATTTGACGAAAATTTACTTTAAGAAAAGATCTTGACAATGAAAGCAAAATATTAAATAAAGTAAGAGAGTTTCGAAAAAAATTGGTGGGAGATGATACGGCCATTTGATAAACAGGAAATGAAAAACTTAACACTAATACTTGAAAAAAAGAAAGCACCGGGGTCCAATGCAGTGACTGAAACAAAGCTGAAGTGGCTCCGGAAACATCTTGAAGACCTTGGTGGATACAATAAACACAAATTTTCGTTATTGGAGGTTCCCTAAGGCATGAGAATTGGTTATCATTACAGGGCTACTTAAGTCGAATTGGTGACCCAATTTGAATCTTTTCTTGAAGGTCTCCAAAAAATCTGAAAAGGCGTTGTTGACTAGATTGAATGATATGGTAAAAACGAAAAATACATAGTTCCAGGCAAACAGAGAAGCACCCTTGACGGAACTTCGACCAGTAAAGGTAGCTCAGTACATTAAAAATGGCATGAACCACATGAAGTCAACAGGTTTACTTGTGTTTGACATAGCAACAGTCTTTTCTAAAGCCTGACATGTGGGACTCATCTCCAAATGCATGAATTAAGATACATTCAACTGATACATACCTTCCAAAAGGTTTGATATTTTAAAGTAATGGTAGATCTACTTTAGCTGGAATTCTAATTTGTAGATATGCCAACCTTATCACTACCTGCGGACTACACTTGCATAGATTATACTTCAAGACAACAAAAAGTCATCACTTTAAAATTGCAACACTCAATTGAAATAATACAAGTATATTTCGGTGAATGGAAAGTAAAGATAAACGAAAACAAGACCCAAGCCATATTCATCACATACATCGCATACACAGTTAAGTACTTAGAAATCATACCAAACTACAGGATCACTTAGAAAGCTCACAAACAAAAGAAAACTCATACTCTATTCTCTACACCTTCTCCTTAGATCCAGTCACTTAAACTTGAAAATAAGGTTCTCATCTAAAAGTAGATTGTCAGACCGACGCTACTATACCGCAGTACCGCTTTCTGTCAGACAGCGAAAACCTACAAAAAAGCACTCCAATCCCTGCAAACTGCAGCACTGCAGTCCCGTGGTATATTCGGAACACGGCTAACAGAAAGACGTACGTGTTGACATAGTCGATGTACATTTGACAATATAGAAAAAATTCTGAACAGAGCCATGAAAATCCTGTTAATCAGAGATAAAAAAAATCGAAAACTCACTGAAAAGTAAAGAACAAAATTGCCGAATGCTACTCGCTCCACGGAACACACTCTCCAAGGTGTTTTATCCTTGAATATTTCAAAATGAATCTCTTCAATTTCTTCACTTTTTTAGGTATTGTTAACAGTTTTACAAAAAAATTTCAAAACGCAGTTCTCAAAAGTACAGTCGGAAAAATGTTTAAAGACATGGAATACTGTAACTGATAAAAAAATTTCTGCAAAATAGTCCTGACGCAAGATGAAACAATATAGGGTTCGAAACAACTTAATATTTTAGAAAAGTTCTAAAAAAACTATGAAATACTAGTTATTTACTTTAAAATAAAGTAAGCGAATACATTTTCATTTTAAACTAAAGGAATACATATCCTTATATTAGGCGAACTGTAAAGTTAGCACGTAGACAAATATTTATAAAATAGGGTGATGTTTTGAATAATTATATTTCAACTTAATGACATTTTCATTCAAGTGTGAAGATACAAAGTGAGATCCCCGTTTCGCTGAATTGTTTTCCTTTGACGGGGATGTAATTATTTTTTGTCTTCGGGACGTTCCATCGTTCCCCATAGCTTTCTGCGTTCCGTCCAAAGACGCGTTTTGGCGGTGCGTCATCTTCATTGTGATGTTCCATTCGGAACATCAAAACGATTTTCAGTTCTCCCAATGAACACCTGCTCGAATTTGCGTTTCTCGTCCATACGATTCTAGCTCCTCAAAAATTTCATACAGCTCATGGTTTTATCGAATTTCCTATTGCTCCCCGTCTTTCTTCGCTGCATTCATATAAGGCGGTCAATGGCTCAATACAGTACATGGTGAGACCGATTTCTACTTGATCAGCTCTTAAGCTGGCATGGATGTTTTGATCTTATCTGCAAAAGATTGACAGGTCTCACTGTCCTAATTGCGTATTTTGAACAAGAGAGGTGGGTTACGACTGTCACACATTCTTCTCTTGCACAAGATGCAGTAAGCAGCGCGGGAATTCGTCAGCGTAATGGAAGAGCTCTGTCCGGAAACTATGGTCGGAGAAATGCAAAAAACGGTTGACAAATGGAAACGTGAGGCACAATATGTTCGGACAGTACTGATCCTAAAAAATCCATACTGGAGGGAATGGAAGAATCTATTTTCTAGCACTTTCCTACTATCCTTTTTTTCCGCTGGAGATGAGAAGCCCATAATCTGAAGGCGTCTCTATTCGTTGGAACACGAGGCCTAGTCTAAAGTCAAACGGTTCCAGGCTAGATTCCCAATATGATAGTGAAGAAGTAGTGATAGAAGCTTTTTGTTTTTTGGAATGTTCGATTTCCGTAGGTGAATAAATATTCAATGCATGAAACTCTCAAATCTCTGTTACATTCCAGAAACAGAATGTCAAGTTTATAAAATGTATCTTACCTCAGTGCAAAACCTTCTAAACTAAGGCGTCACCAGACCAATTTTGCGTTGGGTTTTTAATTAAGACGTTTGGGATCAGTTGCTGGACTCTTAAGAGTTCCGAGACATCTTCGGATGTTACTAATCAATCTATTTTCGATGCAGTCGGTGTGAAAATTATAAACCTGTACAGCCTGCAAGTGTATCCCATCAAATCATTGATGAAATATGAATATCAGGAACCTCATTTTGCCTGGTTTATTAAATTTCGGAATTTGGGAAACAAATAATTTCCGATT
Organism: Stratiomys singularior; assembly: GCA_954870665.1. Classification (NCBI taxonomy): domain Eukaryota; kingdom Metazoa; phylum Arthropoda; class Insecta; order Diptera; family Stratiomyidae; genus Stratiomys; species Stratiomys singularior. The sequence goes on along the minus strand of OX940879.1, from coordinate 59,575,892 downwards.
ATCTTCCCAACAGCCACCACTACCAAGATGAGAACCAATGGATACCAGTTCTGGTTCTACTTATCTTCGTGACAAGCAGCCACAGTATCAACAACCTCAAAATAGTAGCTTTTTCCGCTCTTCAGGACATCCAAAGTTTACAGTTAAGGGATCACACAACGTTTGTGAAACGCAAATATGTCCTACAGATTATGATGCCTCATATTTCCAGCCAGCCCAGAACGAAAATTAAAGACAGGACTAAGAAAATTACTATTATCATGAATAAGGTAACACAACTAAAAGCTTTCAAGAAAGTGATACCAATCACGGAAAAAAAAACGGTATACTAACAGGTTGAACAGTTTCCTTTTTGCTCGAAACGTTACCCTGACACACAAGAAGAAACCAATTACTAGATTGAGGACGGAAATTTTCAATCACACGTCATGACGTTTCAACTTGATATACTCTCCATATGTAAAAATATCCTTATCTTTTGGCCATGGCCTAAATTTTTAATTGATACGGGGCCTGTACAACTCTTATAAACCTCGAATCCACCCATTCTAATGACAAACATGAAAATGGGATCTATAGGTATTAACACAGTGCTGAATCAGCACATACTGAATGTGTATTACATACAATTGTCTAGTCTTAATACATCTCCAACACTTCATTCGCAGGACCTTGAATTCTGTTTTGTATTGCGTGAGGCAATACTCCGTTGAATACAGGCGATGATGGGGTGGTAAGTGAAAGAATATTTTCCATATTTTTAAAGAAGTCTCCAGAGAGCCTAGGTTTACTTTTAAGTTATGGAAAGTTCTGTACTGCGTCAGGGAGTCGAGAGAGTTTTAAATATTCGCGGCAGTAGCCATTGTTGGATGAATTTGCACTTTTGAAGTAATTAAGGCCGTTCCGATAGCTCACTTACTCTATTTTGTCAACTTCTGTGAGCACTTAAATCACTTGCCAAAGCTTTGGTTAGAATCATAGTCCTTCCTATATAAAATTAAATTTTTAGCTTTGTGTCCCTTTTAAATTTTCTAAACAATATGCAGTTCAACTTCGCTGTGTTGATTTCACTTCCAATGTCCACTTTTTCACTTCCAATATTTTAAGAAGTGAGCTACTGTGGACAGAAAACCATGAATTCCATTTATTAGAAGTTTTGACGATAGCCCAGTGGAATTCATTATTGTGTCATCTGCAGATAATACGTTTTTGATTCAACCTTCCTTCATTAAATAGGATTGGTCGAAGCACAGATCTTTATGGAACTCCTGCATGTATACTTATATTTTGCGATAGAACATTATTGTATTTAATACGTATGTTCCTTTGGGTTAGGTATTGCAGTGTGGGATGACCAAATTTTTCATTTTTGTCATTTTATAAATAATCCCAGCTATCCAAACTGCGTCGAATGCTTTTTAAATGTCAGTTGAACAGCAAGTGTAGTAAAATTTTTCCTGAACCCAGTGTTAATGTCCTCAGCTAAAGTTATAAGTGGACTTGTTTTTACAGATTTCAAATTGGCGATCACTAAAAATATTTTCATCTTCGCAGTGATTCAGTATTTTCTCCTTAATGACAAACCCAAACATTTTGCTATCAAACGGCAGTAAAGATGGAGGCCTATATGGCGAGGTGATAGCCGCACTATTGTTGGTTTTGGCAACAGGGATCACAGTCGCTTCTTTCCAGAGAATGGGAAACTAGCATAAGTTCATGCAGTTATTTATTAGTACCGTTAGACATTTGGCATAGACGTCAGGAAGTTTTTTGAGTACTTTGTTACGTATACCATTGTAGCCTGAGGAAGCTTTTGACCGATATAAATTGGGAGTATTCATGCGGTAGTTCGGAGCTTGACCATCAGACGTGAGTGTGCTTGAAAATTGAAAAAAATATTATTTAATAATATTTAATATTTTCTGAATTGTTTTTAAAATTAATTCTTTCTAATTCTGCAATTCGGGCATCTAGTTTTTCATTGATACATACTAACAACTGCTTCAGGTTTTCCACCTCTGTGGAAGGTTCTTCTGACTTTTTTTTAATTCTAATGATTTGAATCTCTTTACTTTGGAAAATATTTGTTCATTACCTCAAATATGTAAGTATTCATTTTATAGATGGTTTCATCTATTTCTTCAATAAACGAGCTTTTATCTGCTGGCGGCAGGGTAGATGTGATACTGGTTCGAGCTTCTTTCCTGAAATTTTTCCAATCAGGATTCCTATAGTTGAAAATATAGCTCGGCAATTTGCATGGAAGAGGGCAAGGGTTGATTTGCTGCTCAAATGCGATATGATCCGATTCAAAATCAATTGTGTTCAATAGGGAGTTTATATTTAGTTGAGGGGCTATGAGGTCTTCTTCTGATATAATGAAAAAATCAATATATGTAGAAGATCTCATATCCAGCTTTCTAGGAGACTTATAGTAAAGTTAACTTCTGTTGTATATAGATTGAGTCTCTGAATGACAGCCCTTCATCCTTATTCCATTGTTTCTGTTGGTGTAATTACTCCAGCTTACGCGCTTTTCTTTAGGGTCCTGTCCCAAGATGACTGTTATATTATGTCTATAAAGATTGTCAGGCATTTCAGTAGTGAACTCATTTTCACGGTAATATATCAAAGCAAGCAGAAGCCATTTATCTTCCACCTTCAAATCTATTATGGATATGTCTTTATCTACAGTGTGGGGCATATGCTTTTATTTGTATTGGAAACAGCTTCTTACTAGAATTGATGCTCCATCGCTTCCTTTATCCGTTCTTATTAGTTCATAATCTTTGAAGAACACCTTATTTCTCTTTCCAGTCGTGTCTCTTGAAGTAACACTATATCTGGCTTTTGGGTTTTTAATAAAGATTCAAACTCTAACTTTTTCCTGTGGCCGACTATTGACCGCTCATAAAGGGTAATCATTTTGAGCTAATTTCATATAAGGGTGCTTCTTGGAGTTGAATTTAACAACTTCTTCTAAACCGTTACATCCTATTTCACCTAGCGCACTTAAAAATTTCTTCCGTGGAGTAGCCTTCACATATATTCTTTAACAATAAATTAATTGTTTTATCTGTCTTGGAGGCGTTAGTGAAATAATTGACGTTCGGAAACATTCAATTTACTTGGCTTTTGTATATAAAACTATAGACTTCATTCCGATTAGGGATGCTAAACGACGATCCTTTGATAGTAGGCCCGTTGCATAGCGATTGATTGAATCTACAGCTGCATCTCGGTACAGTAATCGTTTGGGATTGGGCCGTCCGTCCTCTATTTTGTACAAGCCAGTGCAAGCCCGAAGGATTTTTCGCTCCAATAACCCTATCTTGCTCCACTTGTACTGCCATATCTGAACCGCATACATGAGTATGGGCCTGCTCAGTGACTTAAAGGCAAGTATCTTAGCCCGCTTGTTCGTCGCTGACTGTTTCCTGAAAAGAGGCATAAGAAGATGATATGCATAAATGGATTTCTTCCAAATAGAGTCTACGTGAGCACTGACGATATTTTTCAGAGAAATCATAAATCACAAAATCAGATACTTGCCCACCTGCCTGTTCAACTTTACTCTAGTATAACAGATGTTCTTCGTTCGATCTCCATATTTTTGATGTGGGTCCTTGAATACTATCAGTTTGCTTTTCCTGGTGTTAACCCTCATTCCCCACTTTCTATAGTATGCAGTTTGAGGTATCCAGCTACCTTTGAAGTCTCAATCGCGCAAAGCGAAGATTGTGCTCAGATGACCATGCCAATAAGTCGTCTGCGAAGAGATTCACCTCGATTCCGAGTTTAAATTCATCTCTTGTACCGGGAATATGAGACGTGAATATATTAAATAGAAAGGGGCCTAGAATAGACCCCTGAGGGTCCCCTGAATCGATACCAAAAGGTTCGGAACTTTGAAGCCAAATTGTCTTTCCGGTACACTGTGTGATGCCTTTGAGGATTACTCTTTCCACGATTACGACTAGGTAAGCACTGTTGGACTCTTTCGGAATGATAAATATTTTGGCGCATTTCCATTGCTGAGGAAAGTAGCAAATGTTTATGCAATTGTTAAGAAGGATTGCGAGTAGAACAAAATAAGTATTCAAAAAATTGAAATTCCATCAGCCCCAGCCGATTTTTTGGAATTTAACTTAAGTGCGAGCATCCTGACTCTCTCAGGGCTCACAAACAGGGTACTGCCAATAGGAGCGTCCGACGGCTTCAAATCGGAAAATCTAGTCAAGCACAGGTTCTTGTGGTCAAATGTTGATATTGTTTTTCTAACCAACGAATTGAAAGTAGAGTCCTCATTTGCCTTCTCCCTTTGAAGAACTGTCGCAAAGTGATTTGCGATGGAGTCAGCAACGGCCTTGTTATCCATGAGCATGGAACGGTTCTAAGTGAGATCTCCGGCAGATCTCTCGAGCTCATTCTATTAAGGGAGAGTATAAGAAGGTGGACCCTGTGGTACTCCCAGTTAAATACACTCAAGTTGCGGTGTTGTATTCTTGAGAGTAGTTTTCTTAGGGTGCTACGTTTGCTATGAATCTTCGAAATATCCTGTGGTAAACCAGTATAAAGATAATTCCTGGAGCTTTTTATGGAGATCGTTGAGATGACCGTACTAAGGGTTGAACTTAAGCAAGCAATTCCCTCTTCGATGTCGGTGGTTGTGAGACTTTTCGCTCTGCTGATTGGAGTATTGTCAAGTTTACCACTCAATTCAGCACTAACTGCTTCCCAATTGATAAGCTTATATGGGGTAAAGATTGAGTTTCTGCTACCTCCAGTTTTACATCCATTTTCACTCTTATAGTCAGCTCTACCAAAAGATGGTCAAACTCGGCGACGATGACTCCATACCTAAAATTACTCCAGCTGTGGGAGATATTTACCAGGCTGGCAGACACAATAAGAAAATCAATGGTTGACGAGCTTCTTCGGAAATTGGGCTAAAGTCCGAAATGAGGTCAATTTTTGCTTGCACCCAGTTAAGCAAAACCGTTCCATATCCAACCGATACGTGATGATCCCATGAAAAATGTCTTGCGTTGAAATCACCCCCAATCACAAAGAAATCAAACTTTTATCACAAAGAAATCAAAATCTTCCTTTTCAATGGGTTAGTCTTTGGATTGGTGGAGTTTTTCACACTTGATGCAACGAGATTCCATTCCGCAAATTGAAGCTACATGACCAAATCGTTGGCAATTGAAACACTGCGAGGTGTTTGATTTAACCAATTTTTCCCATTCTACCTTTTGGTGTGGGAGCGTTCTTACATTCATAGCCTTTTTGACGTCATAGCCTCTTTGACGAGCATATACTCTAGAAAAATGTTATTTATTTATCCATTTATCCTTTTGACTGCGAATCATGTGCTTCAGTTCTCCAAAGATTATTCAGGACTTTTTTTATTCAGGACGTAGCCTGCGAAAATTCAAAATTCGCAATACTTTTTGAACAAACCTCGTACATGTTACATGATTGTATAATTTTGCTAGTAAGTTTTTTTTTTGAAAAGTGGGACAACTATCGGTTTTTAAAGAAAACCAGCTCATTTTAAATCAAATTGTTAAATAGAAGGGTTTATTTCACAATCCTTTCACATCAGAAGTACTTGTAAGTCCTGATCGAAAAAAAGAGGTCTTATTCCTTAATGTCCCAATAAATTATATTATTTCAGTTTTATAATGGCACTAAGCTTTAAACAGAATAGATGTTCACACAAAGCGAACACCTTAAAAATTAGTGTTTTCAATTAACCCCATAAATCTTTCACCCTGGGGGTAATCGGAAACAACTTAGCAATTACCCTTTGCGTAACGATAAACCACTCATTTAGTTGTAAACTATAGTTTTTGTATGTGTTATGCCTTAATATTGCATGTCTTAGTGGGATTTTTTCTCAGTAAATATTTTTTGATAACGTTTGGGCGATAGTTGATTTACAAAATCTTTACAGGATATCTTTACAAAGAAAAACTACCTCCACCTTATACAACGGATAGTTTAGGAGCAGCTGTGTTTGATGTGACGAACGGGAAGAAGTTTACCGGGTGATTTACAATCGAATTAAAGGTCGAAAGACTGATATTAATAATTTGGAGCAAGCCATTCATCTAAATTATCGAAGGAGGACGAGGAATTTCTTCTTAAATGCCTGATTGCCCATTGACAGATCGAGTTTCCTTGCAACAAGGATGAACTAAAAATTTTGTTCGAGAATTTATCAAGAGTAACGACTTTCAAACAAGGCTTCGAAATGGTCGCGCTGGTAAAGATTTGTATCTTGCCTTTATTGGCAGGAATACTTCGATCTCTTTCGAAAAGCCTGAACACTTACAAAACGCAAGTAAACATGTGCGGGATCCCTTTATATTGTTGCCGTTTTTGATACCATCAAGAGTTATGTCGCAACTATCGAACTGACAGGGTGTGTTAGCTAGGAAAGTGCTAGCTAGGAAGGTGTTAGGAAAAAATTGTTTAGAGAATAAATTACCAGAGGTCGAACTGAGGCCTAAGCCTTTCAACTCTTGCTGAGGCTGGCAAGAAGCTGAAACATTTATAAATATATATAATTCGAATATAAGAAATAATTGAATTGTCCGCAAGAGGTCCCCTTAATTCAATCCCCGCATCCAAGCTCGGTCTTGGAAATTGCGGGAATGGGTGACGTGGAAGCGGAGCTCTTTGCGGCGAAGGCTGCTTTCACGTGGAAAGCTAAGAAAAACCTATAGAGGTTTCGTGACAAGTTTTGAGGGAATGTAAGGGAGGAGTTCTTGCTAGACTTACTAGCAAGTTGCAAGTTCCAACTACAAATTCCTTCAGAGGGTGTACGAGTAGAGAAGGAGGATTTTCCCAGTGCCGAAGGGGACACACCAGCTGATTGTAACAGCGGGTCCGAGCAAGAGGAGCCGATGGAGATCGTCCCGGAAGACCATTTTAAATGGAGAAGACCAACTGCATCTGCAACCCTGGAGCCTACTTCTAAGCGCTCCGCAAACTTGGGTTAAAAACCCTTTCCGAACTTCACGTTGTCGATTTCAAGGCTTAGGGAAGCGTAAAAAAAGATGAAGTTGCACCCGCCGCAGTGCGTAGGATAGGTGACGGACCTACAAAAGATCCACCCAGCGTTCCAGCAACTAGGAAGTATATTCAATCATATGCTATAGCGTGAATCTTAATCCTTTCAGGGAGAGCGATGCACGGGCATGTCAGGAAAACCAACTTCATTCCCCGAAATTTGATGTGACGGTGTAAAGTTCTACACGAACCTCGTTACACCCAAAAACGAAAGAAGACCATTAAAGTCTTTTTGACTTTATAAAATGGGACAGAGTGGCGTGCTACACCTACATACTCCTAAAAGAGAATAAGCTGAAACTGTTACTAAAGGGCATCCTACGAGAACAGTGATGTCAAGGATGAACTCCAAGCCATCCTAGGGGAGGTTGTTTTTGGAGCCATAAGGTTCTCGACTGTGGCCTCAAAGAAGGGAAAGACCCTTCTATCCTTCCTTATTCAATTCGAGCCAGGCTTTAACGTCAAAAAGGCTATGAACGTAAGACCGCTCCTGTACCAAAAGGTACAGTGGGAGCGTTTGGCTAAATCAAGCAACTCGCAGTGTTTCAATTGCCAACGATTTGAACATGTAGCTTCGAATTGCGGAATGGAACTTCGCTGCGTCAAGTGTGACAAACACCACCACTCAAAAGACTATCTCATTGAAAGGATGAGGAAAAGATGCAATTTTCAGCATAAATTGCAACAGTAAAGGCCACCCAGCGAGTTTCGCCTGTCCGAAGGCCAAGGAGGCTGAAAAAACGAGACGGAATCTCCAAAAGAAGAAGGAAGAAAGGAGGGACTTTCACCATTCAACACAATTCAAAATTTTAACTCATTCGCTAGTATAGCAAGGAGTTTATTCGAACCAGCTGCAACTCAGTCTGTATGTCAAACTAAAGTAAACAGCAATCGCTATTTACGGCAGCAAAAACACAGAAATACTGTCATGTACAATGACTGCAAACAATTCTTCGGGTGTGACTGTTTGTTTCTCATCGGCAAAGTCGACTAATGCATTCCCAAATACCAAAAAAACTCACTAATCTGAGTGCGAAAAAGGCGGCGTACTTGGACTTCGGCTTCTGTGTCACAATGAGCTCCATTACACCCTCCATCGTCAACATTTGTTCGCTAGCTCCACATTTTAAAGGGAAATCTGTCCAAGAATACATGAACGTGCATAGACTTGATTTCTTGTTCATTTCAAAAACAAGACTGAGAAGCAAACACGAAGTTCACTTGGGGAAATATAAAGTCATAAGGGACGACGACCCAGATGGAATCCTTCAAGTAGCTTTGGCTTTCAAGGAGCATCTGAAAATTCAAAGACAAGGTCTTCCAAGTCTGAAGTGTACTGATGTCATGATTTTAAGCTCAGTTCTGGGAGGGTACACCTTTGCATTTGTTGGAATATACGTTGAACATGGTTATTCGGGAGGGCAATCACTGAAGACTTTCAAAAAGTATCGACTTTGTGCGAAAATTTTGATTTCTTTGTGATGGGGGGTGATTTCAACGCAAGATATCCTTTATGAGAAAATCACGTAACCATTGTTGTTGCAACAGCTCCGCTCAACTGGGTACAAGCAAATATGGAGCTCATTTTGATTGCCCCGAACGCGCCAGCCTTTCGAAGAAGCTCGTCAACCATTGATTATTTCATTGTGTCTGCCAACCTGGTAAATATCTCCCACAGCTGGAGGAATTTCAGGTGTGGAGTCATCGTCGCCGAGTCTGACAATCTTTTGGTAGAGCTGACCATAAGAGTGAAAAAGGGTGTAAAACTGGAGGTAGCAGAACCTCAATTCTTTATCCCATACAAACTTATCAGCTGGGAAGCAGTTAGTGCTGAATCGAGTGGGAAACTTGACAATACTCCAATCAGCAGATCGAAAAATCTCACAACCACCGACATCGAAGAGGGAATTGCTTGCTTAAGTTCAACCCTTAGTACGGTCATCTCAACGATCTCCATAAAAAACTCTACCACAGGACATTTTGGAGCTTCATCGCAAACGTAGCACCTTAAGAAAACTACTCTACTCAAGAATATACTTGCAACTTGAATGTACTAAACTGGGAAATCCAGAGGGTTCACTTTCTTATACTCTCCCTTAATAGAATAATGTCGAGAAGAACATCTGACTTTGCAAATGAGAAATTCGAACTGACGCTAGCAAACAACAGACCTGGTGCCTGGATGTTTCTCCAAATAAACAAAACCTCTTGCAGGGGCAAGAATTGGCTACGGATGTTCTCAAAAAGAATACAGTTACTTCTGCAAGCCCTGTCGAGAATGTGGGACCAGGAACACGCTAGAAACCGCACATGTGCATACTTTTGATGGAGTCATTGATAGGTTGAAGGAAGCTGAGAAGAATAAAAAGACGGAAAGGCCAACAAAAAGGAAAAATGCAAAGAAAAGCACGAATATAAAAAGGATGATGGGCAAAAGAAAGTGAAGCAGTCGACGGATAAAGAAAAGGAAACGGGAAATGATAGTGGCAGCGAATAGGAACAGCTAGATCCGAGAAGCCTGGCACCGGACAATGACGAAGACTTTGATGCTTTTCTTGAAGATCTTGAAAGCCAACAGTTGGGAGAAGTGGCCTATATAGATTCCGCTAACGCTAACAACCAACCTGAAATGTCTCTTTTAGTTGAATTAATTGGAGGTGTCCGACAATATTTGGGTCCAATATGTGTGTCGGGTTGATGAAGTATCCCAGTCGAGTGACATTGAAGCAACCGGTCTGAAAAGCGTGAATATAAGGAAATTTTAATTTATTTCTGTGGAGAGCTGTTTCCCTTTCTCCATGACTATCGGAATGAAGTCACTATTTCCATTAACCTCTTAGTCTCAGGGGAAATTGAAAACATACTGGGTAAATGAAAACAGGAAGAGAATGGCAATTTTTTATCGCCATTATTCAGGTATATTGTTATTTTGACCAAATTTCATCTTGAAAATCAACAAAGGAGTATGAAACGAAATCAGTGCAAAACATTGGAGTTTTGTTCCCAATTACGCCAGCTGACACTGTTAAGTTTTTTGCCGTATCTGTAAAAAACTTTAGTGTGTAGATAAGTCCTTTCGAAAAGACACTCCTCATTTATCATAAGCTAATTCAAAAAGCAGAACCCTTCCTTTGTTTATTACTATTAAATTAAGGTCAATATAAATAAGAGTCATCAATACGCTTCCTCGCAACCATGAAGAAATATCAAAAAAGAAGTTCAAATTGAATCATGCAATTATTGTTGAAATATGAAGGCCTCAATATGAAATTCATTCAAATGTTATTTGCATAACTAAAATGGGGGTTGAATGAATAGCGAACGCTCTATCAATAATTTTCAACAAATGCTCACCTATCCTTCGACGGAAACATTCCAAAGTTCACTTAATCTGGAATTCGCAGTAGGGTATTAGCGTTTTTGTTTGCAGTTCTTAATTTCTATTCAATACCCAATGTATGACAGAAGCTCGTCCCATTTCAAAGATCTACAAAGTATCTGAAGTCAATACCCTAACGAACCTATTGACTTAGGCAGCACGAGTTTTCTCAACCGCAACGTATTCAAATGAACAAATAGCTCATGTGTGGTGTTGCTGGCTAGGCGGTAACGAAATTGAAAAGCGAGGAGAAATGAAAAGAGATATCGGCAGCGAGCGGAAAACCATTCGAAAACTACAAAACGGCCCGACGTATGTTTCACAAATCACGTACATCTAATCAGCATAAAGATGATGATTGGTTAAGTAGGAGTAAGGTGGAGGCTACCTACCAAAGCGGCAATTATAGTCGACGGCTCATCACAACCACCAGGTGAAACGAAGCCGAAATGCAAGCAACGGCCGCTAACTGGCAGGTGATATATGAGCCATGCTCAGGCCGCGCTGTTCGCGGCGTATCTGTAGACCAATTACAAAACGTATCCAATAATACATAGCGTCAATGTTATCTGTTATCTTCTTCACATATTCGGCGATAGAACTTTAAAAGAAAACGAAACCAATGCACGCAAGTTCCACACTGCGAGTGTCGTTCATTTTCTTCAAAGTTAACATTTACACTGGCGTTGTTTGTATTGCGCAACGAATCGGCGCGAAAAATAAAGTACTTTGAAGCAGATACCATTTTAAATAAGGATAAGTCTAACCAAATCTTCGATTGTTCTCGGGAGAACACAATTATTTGTTATTTAACCCATTCGAGACCGAGTGCACACCGTGTGTGCAATTGCTTTCCGAGGCTAAAAGACGGCCTGCACGCTGTATGAAATAACAGTAATGTGTAATTATCAGTTATCCAGAGTAAACCGACTAGCAACGACAACGTGTAATAGATCAGTCTTACAGAAAAATTCCCAAGCGATAGACAGTTGTATACTTAGCCCCTAAACTGTCAGATCCTAAGGCAGGAACATCACGAATGCAAGAAGCAACCAGTGATAATGAAGGTGATGATTTCATATTTGCAAGAAATAAAAAGAAGAATTGATGTTTTGTTATCATGGATAGTGATAGTGATTTAGAAAATGAGGAAAACATAAATGTGAATATTGGATGAGGTTTTTGAAGAAAATGATTGGGACGATTGCACTGACATTGAAAGCGAAATTGACCAAAGTGAGCTTATTGAAGATATAGAAACGTGGGAAGATGATGGTTCTCTTTCAAAAATTTCTTTTGTGTGTAAACCAGGTCTCCAAAAGTTAGCAAGCGGAGGTTGTCCGTACGATTTTTTTGAATTTGTATTTGTTCTATCAAATGTCCTATCAAAATCTATCAAAAGTCTAAGAATTGATAATTATTGGAATAAAAGCGAACAAATTAGTTTTCAGTATTTTTCCCGACACATGACTAGAGAAAGATTTCAAAATGTCTTACGATCACTTCATTTCTCGTCTGATAATGAAAGATATTAGTGCCAACGGAGGCGAGGTTGCCCGTCATCCAGACGTGTGATCAAGTCACTGAAAGTACCCACCAAAAAATTCTATAATGATTGAAAATAAAAACAATAAATTAGGGGTGGGTATATACACCCCGACGTGTGAGGGAGCCTCGACCTCATGCGGGCTTCTCCCCAGAATGAATGCTGAAGAATCAAAAATCACAAGTGAAAAAATCAACGACGCAAGCATGTTCGCCCGAAGACCAAAACTACTGCGAACTCCGCCTCAAAGAGTAGCCAAGCCTAAACAAGGCAGCGAGAAAACATCGTGCAAGCAAACCTCCATCGAACGCTTTGCAACAGCGAAAAAGGTGCTCGTCCACAACATTCCTCCTTCACAAGGCGATGAAGCGAACGATATAAGAAGCGTAGTGGAGGCTTTGGGCACTGGAGCCATCGATCCGAAGTGCCATTCTCCGGGAGGTCATCGAAAGTCAGAAACCGAACAACGTGGAAACCGAAAACAATGATGCTCAACAGCAACAAGACCCTCCTGCACACAGTATACCGAAAACCTTACCTGAGGATGACCTGATCACGAAAATAGCCGTTGACAGAAGTGAGGAAGAGCGGCTAGCAAGTAACATAAGCGCTATACTAAACGTGATGAGAAATTCAACGAATGTCCAAAAAAATTTCAGCAAGGACATCAAAACTGGGATTGACGAATTGGAGGACCTCGTTGATAGGATCCAGCACTATCGCCGCAGGTGGCTACGGGCGGAGAGTGAATTGAAAGAGCTTAAGGAAGTTCCAGAACATAAAACTCCATTCACCAAAAGTGCTACTCCTCTCGTAAAAGGCTCCAGGCTGGCATGTAGCCCGCTTAACCCTGACCGTAGGAAAAGGGCAAAGGGGCCGATACCAGTCGAGACAGGAGGCATCAGTCAAGGGTAGGAGAGAGATGTTGAGTTTCAACTGGTGCGCTCTAAATCGCAGCAGAAAGCTGCGAAGAAGATACACCGCGTGACAGCAAAAGATTCGAAAGAGGCGCCCGAAAAGCAACAAGGCACGAAACACGGCGCAATGCCTGAAAAGACCAAGAGCAAGCACCACAGGGGTGCTCTACTCATCAAGCCTGCAGACGAGAGAACTTACGCCGATGTCCTCATGTAAATCAGGCAAAATGTCGAACCCGAAAAAAAACAGTGTTTGTATACGAAAGGTAAGAGCCACCAGAGCAGGCAGTCTCCTCGTAGAACACGGAGCGGAATCAACCGACAAGGGCCTGTTTGAGAGCGCTTTCAAGGACCCTCTTGGCTCTAAAGCTGTTATCTCGACATCACAGCCAATGGCCTCTTTGGAAATAAAAGACCTTGACTGCATTGCGGATGCCAAAGAAGTAGAAGATTTCATTAAGCTAATTCTTCCTACGGCAGAATGCTTTAGGGTAAGGCTAACGCCAACCAATCCTAGAGGACAAAGGGCGGCAATAATAGACATCCCAGAGAAAGACGCTGTGTCAATGAGAAAATTAAAGTCGGCTGGGTTGTGTGCAGGATACGTCGGACGGTAGTCCTAACTCGATGCTACAAGTGCCTTAACTTTGGACACATCTCCTTGAACTGCAAGGGGCCAGATCGAAGCAAACTGTGATTCAAGTGTGGCACTTCTGGCCATAAGGCGAAAGACTTCCCAAACGAACCCAGTTGCATCTTGTGCAAAGATAAGGGACAGAAGTCTGAAGATCTGGCTCATATTCCAGGAAGTGGTAGGTGCTCACTCATGCTCACTCACTCGCACCCTGCTCTGCGAGTGAGTGTCCCATTGATGCGAAAAGGTGATAGTCGGACTGGATGAGGTCCGGACAGTACGGCGGATGCAATAATATTTCCCAATTCAATGCTCTTAGACTTAGACTTTAGCGGTATGAGACGGTGCGTTGTCATCTTGTAGGATAACTTTGCAATGTCTTCGGGCCCATTACAGCCGTTTTTCGATCAACACATAATTCAAATTGATAATTTGTTGTCGGTAGTGATCCGTATTTACCGTCTCACCAGGTTTTAATAAATCAAAGTACGCCACATCACTCTGGTCCTACCAAACACAGAGCATTCGATAGCCCGGCCTCACAGCCATAAATTTTTCCGCTTCGGGTTCTCAAAGTAAATTCATTTTTTGTCCCCCATGACAATTCAATACATAAAAGATTTTCTTTCAAACCTTTGAAGCAGAATTTCACAAATAGTTTTTCGATTTTCCATTCGTCAATCGTTCAGTTGGTGTGGCACCCATTTTCCACAGTTTTGGATCTTTCAATGGCTTTTAAACGTTGGCGAATTGCTCCTCGGGTCATATGTAGTGTTTGTGCCAATTGTTGCTGTGATTGTTTTGGGTTACATCCAATAACGCCAGCAATTCCTCGTCTGCGAACTTTGTCGCTGTACCAGGATGTTCATTGTCTGTTAATTCGAAATCTCCACTTTAAAATTGACGGAACCATGTCTCACATGTTCCAAATACTGGAGCATGTTCATCATAAGTATCAGCAACCGATGAGCTTCAACTGCTTTTTTCTTTTGATGAAATGAGAAAAGCGACGATTTACTTGGAACGAAACTCGACATATTCACTGAAGTAAACACCTATAACGCTACTATTTTGGCAGATTGTAACTTGTGTATTTTTTAAGGTTAATGTCAATAGAAAAATATGACATAGATGCCAAATCATAGAAATATACACATATCTTTCAGTGACATCTATATGAGTAAAACCGGAAAATTTCAACTAACATCCCTGGTAAGAATATTTTCAATACTTTTATTAATTTCAAACCGTTTAATGATGTCATGAACTGTCGAATGGCTTCTAACGATGATTTCCTCAATTTCTCGTACATACAGTCCGTTTTTGTGATGTTTGATGTGGTAAGTAGTTGTAAGTAGTTTCTTTAGTACAGTTTTATAGTGTATAGCTAGTTTTGTATAAGTATTCACTTCAAAAGTTTCTCAATTCCTTTCATTCGTTTACACTTTGACGATCTCAAATTTGATCTATCTCAAATGTCAAAAGAAAACTAGCGGTACTTAGTGTCCGAATATTTGATTGATCATTGTGATCAATATGGTCATTGTGATCATAGCGAAATTGATCATTGTGAATGCACATGTTAAACGGTAGTCAGGAATATTGTGTTCTTGATTGCAATTGATAATGATACTCAACAACTGATTGTTTTCGTTCCTACCTACTCAAAATTTATAATTCAACTGCATGTTTTCCATAGATATTAGATGTTTTATATATATATTTTTTATTTATATATTTTTTATTTATATATATTTTGTCATCAAAAGATGGAATCCGCAGCATTGGAAACTTTTCATGGAAATTGAAAGATCGTCACTTAAATTGTATTTGGAGAAATGCTTACAATAATTCACAAATGGACTCGATTGGAACATTTTGCTCAGGCAGTCTCGATCCTTGATGCAGTCACAGAAGGTTTCGGCAATGACATTCCAGTTTCTAGTATTCTTTTCCCTTGCCCTCTGGATGCCTCTACGCATATAAATACTAGTGCGATAAAATCGTCAAACGATTACAATCTTAGTTCGCAGTTTGGCAAGGAGTTACATATAAATTTAAATGATGATTTTCATACATAATATTGAAGGTTTCCTCATGTGAGGAAAGCATGTAAAATAGAAGTGTGCAAAGTTAGCAGCAACATCCACAATTTTAGCTCAACCTGGCAATTCTTTCGGATTTATCTTTCTTTTTCGGATTTATGTAATTTGATTTGAGGTTTGATTGTTATTTTGTGCGAAGCCACCCAAATCTACAGAAATAGATTTAATGGGTTTTCAACGGATTCGTTGCAATGATAACGTATGACTAACCCGTCTACTGAGACCATTTCATGTGTTTGTTAATTTTGAAAGTTGTTCCCATGCTTTTCAGAATGGGCCAAATTCATTTCTTTTTATTAACATAAGGATTAGCAGCTACAAGATGGTTCCTGTAAAAGACCCCATTTTTTTGAAGTGATCTTATCAACACCTGTTTCAAAGAATGAATTTCATGAATTTAATGATTAACAAAGCATATTCTCTCGTTTTCTGCTTGGGTCATATGTTACTTTCGTGACTGGAAGAGGAAAATCAAAACTCCACTAAATTTCTTGCACCCCTCTGAACCAATCCCAAGCAACCTCACGCCGATTTACTTCATACTTTTAACCTATGTACGGACATGATGGTGATGAATTTGTTACTCCACATAATCAAAGTTTACTAGAATTTTGGAACCGAACCTTCAAGTGTTTTTCGTTTGGAAAATCGAATTTCCTGCGCATATTTCGCACTTCACATAATCGGAAAATATCCAAAACACGGTTGCAAAGTTCAAAATTGGACAGTCTTTATTATTACTTCTGGAATATGTGGAATTCCTTTCGATGCGTTTATGATGCGCTTGAAGTTCTTTTCCACAATTTCATGTCTGTTTAAAAGATTAAATCCTACTGTGCATATATTTCCTCAAATTTTCTGATCGATGTTCCATACGTGATCCTTTAGATCTATTCATTTTCCAATTCAAAATCACATTGATTATCTTCACATTTATTTCACCACCCGATGTGGATGCGCACAGTTTTAAATTAAAAACTATCCGGAATACGCTAAAGTATGAATCCTTCTTATAAAATTATCGCATGCTTTTTTTGTTTAACCCGCAGCAGAAGCACTCAGGGCAACAGCTGACAAGGATGCAGCGCGTGTGACGGCACTCACCCGATTAATGGCCAACATAGGGGTCCACCACATCAAGAAGACGACTCTTAATGAGTGTTGTGCAGTTACTTCTACTCTACGGATCGGAACTGTGGGGCGATGCTGTCAGCAAGGAGTTACACCGGAAGCGGTTGGCACAGGTGCAGAGACAAGAAGCATTGCGAATCGCATGCGCATACTGAACGGTCTCGGGGGCGTCACCCTCCTTGCGAGAGAGTGCAGAAGTATTATCCTACGCAGAGGCGAAGACCGAAGAGAAGAAATCACCAGGAAAGAGTTCTGGGAGCAACAGTTCTGGGAGCAAGAAATATGGTGAAGGTGGACTGCACGTTTGATCCCTGACCTGAGGCCGTGGTTCAGTCAAGTGCATGGTGAGACCGATTACTACTTGACCCAGCTCTTAAGCAGGCACGGTTGTTTTCGGTCCTACCTGTACAAAATTGACAGAGCACGGTCTCTTAACTGTGTGTTTTGTGCAGGGGAACAGGATGACCCCTGTCACACATTCTTCTACTGCAAAAGGTGGAGCCAGCAGCGAGGGGCCTTACTTAGCGAAATCGGAGAGCTCTGTCCGGAAACTATCGTCGAAGTAATGCTTAAAACGGTTGACAATTGGAATCGCGTGGCGCAATATGCTCGGGCAGTGCTGATATTGAAAAAAACTTTTTTGGAGCGCTGGGAGGCATCGGGGATGGATCTCTTTTTTGCACTTCCTCCCGTTAGAGAAGAGATTCCCATAATCCGAAGACGTTTCTAGGCGTAGGAATGTATCAAACTGTTCCAGGTTAGGTTCTCAGGTTGACAGGGTAGGTGTTTAGTGGGTAGTTGAAAAGTATTATGCGTCTGTGAGTCCCACACTCAGGGTGTAAACAGCCTTCACCCACCTACCACAAAAAAAACCAGCAGAAACACTGGGTATGAGCATCCTGGGTATAAGTAAATCTGGGTATTGTATATGGGTATAAGTTTTTTGACTTTTTTTACAGGGCGCTAAATTGTTGTCCCTTATAAATTGTTGTATTGATAAGATGACTTTTTACGGAGGAAAAACGCTGGCCTTTTTACTACAGATCCCTCACTATAGCCTGCTTCAGAAGTGATTAGTAACTGAAATATACTCGGCTGTACTCACTGTATGGATATATGCCACCTAGTGCTGTTGTAACGTCAGTATTTCGTCATTTCATATGATATATTTTTGCACAAATAGTGTGACTATGTTCTTCTATTTTGTATTTGTATCATTATAATGCAAAAATAACGATACATTACAATAAATAAATTTCTTAAACTTAAAATAAATAAGCTTATCAGTAATTAAACTTACAAAGAATTCACTTATAAATGCCGTCAGAAGTAGGTTTTATGAGTTAATTTCACCTGTATCTAGGTGCATTCCGAAGCGAAATTCCTTGATTTAATAGTTTTTATGATATAAGGATAACAATCATCCTTATCAACATTCTATCGGCATATCTGCATTATCGGTATTCTGCACTGTCACGGTTTTCTGCACACGGTATTCTGTCACTGTTTACAATGAAATCGTGACATTGGATCATTTAATTGAAAAAAATTCATAGCCAAAGGAGTACGGGTATGACACCCCCATCTGATTTTGATTCGGACAGCTTTAAAGTGCTTCTCTTGAGGGTTAATTTCCTTTCTAGCAACGTTTCTAACTTTCGAACAAGGAAACAATTATCTATAGCTAGATTTTAAAGGGAGATTTTAAAGGGATTTTAAAGGTATGTATGAGAAAAGTTGTCGTTTAAAAATTTATTTCTGAGAATTTCCTAAAAAAACTTGTAGGATAATAAAGACCCTTTAAAACAATAAAAATATGAAATTCTGTGAAAGACTTCGTTCTAGGAATAAAAGATTCTATGGTTGTAGGTATATCTAACCCCTTAAGTTGGAAGTCCAGAAGAATATGTCATCTGGGGGTACCAGATTCAAGGCGCAAATAACATTTTTTCCAAGTTTTCCCATACAGGAAATAATTAAGCGACGTCGACATTCAATGATTCAACAATTATCTAGAATCAAGTGAAAATACCAGCCTATAATTAGTTTACAAAGTTGATTCTAACTGAAAAAGTTAAGTACCATAAGCTTTTCTTCGTTAGTGCAGCCAGGAAAAACATGGAGCAGCTGCCACCAATATTGGTAAAAATCAAAGGACGAAAACAATATGCTGTGCACATTGGTTTCAATAAAAGGAGAGATAAAGTTTTGATGTTGGTGATGATAGAAGGAAATCATCCCTATCGCTTCTCAAATAGCGTAAGTGCGTGACCTGAACAGCTGAAAATTCTATAAGCAGACTTACCAAGACCAAATACTTTCATTGTGAAATCCATATCTGTCTGTACTACGCTATCTACGTCTACTGTGAGGAATTGAGGCAGCTGGAGCATTCGAATTTGAGATGAATTGAAAACATCTGTAACTAGTGGTTGTACCTGACTGTTTCTTGAAATTTCCAACACGTATTCATTGATATTTAAACAATATTTTGAAATTTCTATAACGAAGGATTAAAATTCTGAAGTTTTATTTTTTATGTGCTGATACTAATAAAACAATTTCTTTGCAGATTAGTTTTCTTTCCATAGGCACAAGGTACCGGATAACCAACTGAACACCTTTCCTGTCAACCTGAGAACCTGGACCCGTTTGACACACTACATGCCAAGTTTCGCTTTGCCGAAACGCCGTCAAGCTCCTTCAAGCAGGGGGATCAGTCCACTAGCAGGAAGGAAAGGAAGAAGAGGGATTACCACAGAAGTGATCCCCAACCCCGAAGCCCACGGCTGTTGTTTGTCCGTTTTATTTTTCACGACTGTGTTAACATTTTGTGCAACAAAGTCCCATTTGTCAACTGATCAAAGCATCCCAGCGATAAGATTATCCCAGGTGAGCTCTCCTTTTTCCCTGGATAGAGTTCCATCATTTGCATTCACAAATGTGTTGCAAACGTCATTCTACACTACTGGGTAAAATCTACAGTCGGTGGTGAGTTCTTTACAGATCTTG
Organism: Stratiomys singularior; assembly: GCA_954870665.1. NCBI lineage: Eukaryota > Metazoa > Arthropoda > Insecta > Diptera > Stratiomyidae > Stratiomys > Stratiomys singularior. Next base: position 59,556,085 of record OX940879.1, on the reverse strand, counting down.
TGCAGGTTAGACTGAAACCACCCATGTCTCGTCAATAGCTGGTTCCGGTATAAGTCAATTTCACTATGTCGTCGATTCAGTCACGGGCTCATATCCGGGATGAGCGCGTAGTCTACCTTTATTTCGGACAATTCACCCAAGACTGCTGCCGATCGTTGAGAGAGCATTGTCTCTCCCGGTGGGCTAATGTCTCCCGTGAATCTTCGGTTCTGCGCGGGTTAATGGCGTGGTGCTGCACAGCGAGGAAGGCAATAGGCATCACATATGCAATGACTCTTGCTGCCGATTCAGAAGATGCTGGATATGATAATGCAATCCTCAGAGCTCCTCTTCTCTGCACCTTTGCCAGGCGCTATCGGTATGTCTCCTTACTGCTTGCGTGGCCTCATATTTCTGGTCCATGAAGTCATCCATAGACGTCTTCTTGAAGGGTTCAGCCCCTCCATATTGGCCAAAAGTCAACTCAGAGCGGATATGCCCGAAGCAGCTTTCTCTATCGTTGAGCTGAATCGATCAGACAAACTCATTCTCGAGTCGATCAATAGCCCAAAGTACTTCACACCTCGCTTCGATTCAACTATTATAACGCCAACACTGACCATGCTTTTTCTAGGGACTATTTGACCTATCTATGATATCTAAGATGACCCCTTCATTTTTCTCCAGCGCTAAACTGAACATCTACATAGTCACAGGTAGTCCCTCAGAAGTTGCTGAAGATATTCCAGAGTTTGAAAAAAGTTTTTCATCGTATCCAGAATATCCACTCATCTAGCGGGAGAACCCGTCGCTTAGTGCGGCTATATTGCTCTGCCTTTTAGGCCACGTTTTCCACTTCTGCAATCGCATCGTTGGTGGAACGACCTGCATTAAGAACGTACCGCCGAGGAGATTAGCCCCCATTGGCACGAATCGCGTCAGTGAGTCTTCCGTTTCTAGTTTCTTCCGTTCTAGTTTCCCTAGCACGTTTCCAGCCGTGTTTCGCATGTATACCAAACGGTATGCAGATGCCAATTCGAGACTTTCCTTCCCCTTTCTAATCAGCACAAACTTTGCCAGTTTTCAGTGTTCTGGGAAAAGCCATGTGCTCAGCAGCAAGTCAATACAATGGTGATACAAGAGCTGTAACATCTCAGTGGGAACACTGTCGGGGCCTGCAGTCTTTCGCGTTTTCAATTAAAGCGGCTCTGTGAAGATTGGTACATCGATTACTATTTCACCGTGGGCAGCATCAGCGACAGGTTGGGCGGGGAAAAGTGACCGGACTATCTAATCCATCTTTTTCTCTTCATGTATGCAAGGCTTACGTAGGGCAACAAGCTTCCGCATAACTGTAGGCAACGATCCACGCATACTTTTTCACATTGTCCAAGAGCCTTGCTGTGCTTGATCAGTTCGCGAACTCATTTTCTAGCTAACTTATATGCATGCCTCGTCACGGTTCTGGCCCCGTTAAGAACAGTAATACTCTCTTTATATAGATCCTTAAAACGTCAGTGCAAAGGGGAAATATGCAACTTTGAGTGGGATGTAAGTTTTAGCAATCAAAAATTGTGTGTTTGCTTGGCTCGATGTGACTGATCTCAGGTGTTAAGCTCTTGCGACCAATGAAGAGCTAATGATAAGTGAATTTTCAACAATCTTCTAAAGAATAGACAGAAGAAATTGAACGTTCCTCCTCTTCTCCCTCCCCCTCCTCTGAGTTTGTTGCTAGCTGCTACCATTTCTTAGGAGCGAAACATTCGCGCATAAATTGTATGTTCTTTTTCTAGTAACGCTTGACCGTTCACAGATTTTTATTGTAATTCTCAGATAATTCAATAAGGGACTTAACATGATTTTTGTCAGTTATTTGAATAAGGATGAGGTTAATCCAGAAGAAACAGTTCTATATCATATGTTTGAATGTCTCCCATGCGTTCAGTGAGGAACTTAACTTCTCAGCATTTGCGGACACCAAACATTTACCTAGTGAGCCGATTGTTGCATATTCCACAACATCAATAGGAAATTGCTTTTATCCCGAATATTTTCCAAATGAATTAACTTCTGCTATATTCTCTAAATTTTTCTAGAGCAAGTTCCAGAAAAAATCTGTTTACCTCTGCCAAGGTATGAAGGTCTACTCAAATTTTGAGTCTGATTCGAAGAAGCAAAGTGTTATTGTTTCAAATGTAGTGCGCAGCAAGCTATCGATTCCGAACATTACTTCCTATTGGTCTAGGCTCTGTTTTGCGTTCGGGATTTCAAATTATACGTAGCTTTTGATCCTTTGTAACCATGCAGTGCCATTTTATCGCGAATAAATGAACAACGACCAATGTAAAGCTATTCCATTTGTCCATTAGATTATGCACACAATCAGCGTGCCGAACAAAGCGGTCGCCACATTGGGTAGTCAGTTATTTCCCATGTCGAACATATTCACATATGTCACCTGTGATACCTGTACCAACTGTTGAATGACTTCACGGTTTATGGATTGATGGCCAACATTAGTGTGTGGCATTTGTAGAAGCTTACAAACCGTGTAAAATTGCTCGAATGCCATTGGCAGTAGCCTCCTCGATAGGTGGTTTTATGTTAAACAAAAGTTAATATATGCGTGTTTTCAGTGATTCTAATGTTTTTAATAGGCGGGAAAGCAATGTTATCGACTTGAACGCAGACAAGGAGGAATGTCGTTATGTCATTACTATGTACGCTTGACATGATGACTACACACGATGTCACTTATTTGCTCTATAAATGGAAAAGAGGTGGAAAGTTTTGAGTTTCAAATTCAGTACATTTGTATCATGGCTCTGTACCATGTTCGAATAAATATTAATAATAATTTTTCTGGAAATTTTATTTCATCTCATAAATATCATTTAAATTTTTGAGATGGCTATCATCAAATTCAGTGTTTCTCTATGCTTAGTCTTTGTTGTGTTAAAAAGTCTCGTTGTAGTTTGGGACGATTTTTTTTAAATAGTGTAAACTACTTTATTCATCAAGAAGTAAGCAATTAATCTCCTATGATACAACAAAAGCAATACAACCAAATAACACACATTTTGAAAAAAGCGAGTCGGTTTGCTTCTAGCCTGTCTTGAAATCTCCAGACATTGATTCATATCACTAAGACAAGAACAATAAAACATATTCCCGTATCAAGGAATTGTCATGAAAGTCCCAATATAGTCTCGTATAACTTCATGAAATTGTTTTTCTATACATCATTTGACACTAGTCAACAAGTTCTGGGCAAGTGCTCTTTTTGTCAAGAACCTTTCTAGTATTTTCAAAGACTGAATCAGATAATATGAAATTAGTTTCAGTTGTCAGAAATTATATTATTTTTAAATAAAAGATATCATTATTTCTTCTTATCAGCATCAAAATGGGGATGTTAATTTATTGTTATCTCATTATAGGCTTCTGTTGTAACGAATCAGCAAACAAAGCAGCAATGATTCACCTACGTTCCCAGCAAATAGAACGATCAGGCATATCGGGCTAATCCTTAACTAATGGTTAGTATAACCCTTAGCTAAGCCTTATTCTAATGATTATACTAGTTTTGAACTGTTTCTTTCAAATATTCTGTCTTCATTGGCATTTCAATGAAAAAGTCCGTTTCAAGATGTAAAGGTCACTGTCAAAATGTGTCAATAGGAATGTGAGTGTAGGCCGCCAAGGATTATCAATGTATGTGCGAATTGTACTGGGACGGTGAAAGTGAAGTGTTGTATAGTGAAAAATGAGTGACAACTACCTCGAGTGAGTGATAATTCTTGGGTAAGTGCATTTCGCGCAGTGCAATCACCACTTCTATTATGTCATTATCTATGCCTTATCATAGCTGTAAACCTGATTGCCTATGACATGACCCATGTTAAATTCAGGGATAAAATAAGGTAAAGTATATACAAACTGTTTTTCCTTTCAATTGATAGGTCTTATGCACTAAGAACTAAACTAAAACCGAAAAAAGCCTTATAAAATGATTATAGTGTTTGCTGGGTTAATATGTTCCAATCGGTGTTGAAACCAATGTTTTTCATATGGTGGAAGGGTGGGCAAAGTGGCCATGCTATGGAATATTTTTTTTTATCCTGGAGAAAATAAATAAGTAATAAACTATATATTAACATACGATTCGTTCTGGTGAGATACCAGTGTATAATTGGCCCTGGCTGCTTAGGCCAGCATTTTCAATCCTGTGGTTGCGGTCTCACAAGTCAGTTTGTATGTTTATTATATTTGAGGATTAGCTTCCGTTAAGAAAGCTCCGAAGTTGTTTAGTAATAGGTGTATAAATATGAAATGCGGATTTTTCCCAGTTGAAAAATGCATTTATTTGAATAACAAAACGAATGAATTCAATAATCGAAGTATTGGCCATCGTTAGCTACGACTTTTTCCCATCTTTCTGTCGATGGATTCCGTCCCAGTACCACTTCTCATTTTTTGAGGCTAACCACTCATCAAGCCAATTTTTAACTTCTTCGTAAGAATAGAAGTGCTGTTCCGAAAGTCCGTGCTGCATCGATCGAAACCAGTAGTAGTCAGAAGGAGCCAAGTCTGGTGAATACGGCCGGTGGAGCAGAACTTCCCAATTAATGTTTCCCAAGTAGTTCTGGACAGGTATTACAACATGCGGCCGAGCATTGTCATGTTGAAAAATGACTTTATCATGTCTTTGGTGAAATTCTGGTCGTTTTTCCTTAAGTACGCGGTTCAATTTGATCAATTGTTGTCGGTAACGTTTGCCAGTAATAGTCTCACCAGGTTTCAGGTAGTTACCAGGTAGTCAAATACACAGCAAAGTCTTCTTTCCATGAATATTTCGGACTGGTTGTGATGCTGATGGCTAGCCTGGGTCTACCCATGATTTTTTCCGCTTGGGATCGAAACAAATCCACTTTTCATCGTCAGAAACAATCCGATGCAAAAAACCTTTTCTTTTTTGTCTGGCAAGCAAAATTTCACAAATGGTTTTTCGCCTTTCGATGTCTCTTTCTTTCAGTTGATATGACACCCACTTTCCAGCTTTTTGGATCTTTCCCATGGCTTTTAAACGTGGTGAAATGGTTGCCTGAGTAACTTCCAACGCTTCTGCCAACTGTTTTTCAGTTTGTGTGTTGTCTTCATCCAATAATGCTTGCAAATCTGTATCTTCGATTTTTTTTGGTGGTTTTCTACGGTCTTTGTTGCTGACATCGAAATCGCCACTTTAAAATCTTTTAAATCATCGTTTACAAGTGTCTTGGCTTGGAGCATGTCCACCATATGTTTCCACTAACAATCGAGAAGTTCCTGCTGCCGTTTTCTTCAAATGAAAGAAGGTTATTAGACTTCTCCGCAAAACCTCTTTTTCTGGCACGTAATTCGACATTTTTGAAGCGAACAAAAACTATGTTGTTTGTGCAATCGAAACCTATAACATACTGGAATTTATTGACAGATGTTCACCCTCCAAAATACCATATTAGTTATCCGCGACACAAACCATATGTAAGGGTTATGCCATCTGCTAGTAAAATCCGTATTTCATATTTATACACCTAAAAGATTGCCATAATTTTGAAGAATTAAGTCTTTAATATTGTTGAAGTTTTGAAAGCATTTGTACTTTACCCTGATCCCTTCATATTTGGTTCATTTAAACAATTGGTGATCTATTGTGTCTGTTGTACAGGGTGGGGCGAAACAGACAATGCAGTTTTGAAAGGCGAACAAAAAAAAATCTAATCAACTTACAGAAATTATATTTATTCAATTTTATTCAGCACACCATGCCATTTTATGCATCAAGTTCTAAAAGTAACATAGCTAGCAGCTAGCTAGCTAGCAGACTAATGAATACTCAGACTAAATACTTTAGGGCAAAGAAAATCAATTTTTCATCAGCAATTCAAATAGCGAAGAAAAAACTTCAAACGGGTTTTGCTCAATATGAATTTTTTCGACAATGTCCAAGAAGGTATTTATTTATTTATTTCATTGTTTTTGTTTATTTACATTTAATGCTTACGTTTAGTGTTCTGAATTATTATTCATTTCATCTATAGTTATCCTTTGATTTGTTTTATACAGATGAGCATTAGTTTTTAATGATGAGTTTGGTGTAAGATGAGACTTATATAAAAACCTCTTCTAAATTTCGACCTAAATTAAATTAATTGCCTTAAATCTATCTACAAGCTATCTTAAAATTAACTTACCTTTACACAATATCACACAATATATCATATGAATTCTGTTAGTCCAATAGCATCCGTATGTAAGGATTTGATGGATTTCTGGCTCTGTAGTTTAAATATCCTTTTGCGAGTTAGCAAGTTGATTTTTTTGATTTGATTTGCTCCGAGAATTTTGTGTAGTTCCTGTAAAGAGAAATAAAATCGCTTATAAAGTACCATTTTGAGGTGTCTGTTTTGTGTGACCTGGAGCTTATTTTTTAAGTATTTGGCACCTTGCTTCCAGCTAGGAAGAGTTCCTTTTTAAGCCCAACTGCGATCTTTTGGATAACAGTGGGTACAACGGTAGAACCGCATTTGCGTTGAACCGGCCTTCGCGCTGATGTGCTCAATATGCTTCCTAAATGTTAACTTGTGGTCTAGTATCCGTCCAAGGTACGATAATTCTTCAGACCACGTGATGTTTTGTCAATTAAAATCTTGTGGTTTACTCGCGAGCAGTGTAGGTTTTCGTTTTCCGCTGAATTATATGCGTTTCGTTTTGCTGACGTTTATTTGGATCTTCCACTTATGTTAAATCTGAAATAGTTTTTCCAAAGTTTGTTTCAAATTTCGAACTATGTTGTTGGGGTTAACGTCAGCTTTGTATATACGTGTGTGGTCAGCAAACGTTGCTATTTGGCAGTTGGCCTTAGTAGAGATGTCAGAGTTGTAGGCGAGGATGTTGAATAAGATGGGGCACAGACAAGGACCTTAATGGATACCTGCAGATATATTTTTCATAGAAGAGATGCATCCTCAAACCAGTTACTAGAGATTGACCAGATATAAACGACTTTGTTAATCAATCATTTTGTAGAGTATCAATCAATCAGTTTTGTCGAGTTTGTAGTTTCCAGTTTGGTTTCAGAAATGGATATTCGACTGAGAAGCAACTTAATCGCATAACGCAATATATGAAAACTGCTTTTAAGGACAAATCATCCTTCGCGCCAGATGGTATCAAAGGCTTTCTCTATATCTAGTGCTACAGTACCGACGGATGATGTTTCCTTGAAAACAATTTTTATATATTCCGTTATGCGATAAAGTTGCTTCTCAGTCGAATATCCATTTCTAAAACCAAACTGGAAATGCGGCAGAATGTTGCATCCTTCCACAAAGCTAACCAGTCTTTTGTGTATTAATCCATCGATAAGTTTTCTAAGAGCTGGGTGGATAGTAGACTGATCAGTCCATAGTTCTGGGCATGATGGGATCTGTACCGGTTTAAGAATTGGTAAAACGACTACATGTTTCCAAACAGTAAGAATTGCGAGACTTTTAAGCATGCACTTTTTTTTGTTGTTATTTCTGTTTGGGAGGTGAAGGCTATTTACGCCCTGAGTGTCGGACTCTCCCGCTACCGGAGTACCTCCCCTGTCACACCGAGAACCTAGCCTGGAAATGTTTGTCACATTACTTCGGACTAGGCCTCATTAATCATCGCTTAGTGCCTTCAGGTTAAGAGAAATCTCTGTTTCTCCCCGGATGGATAGGAAGGAAGGAATTGCGGCCTCGCCAAGCGATCCATCATGCCCTTCTTTATAATAAGTACTGTCCGTACGTAATGCGACACAGTTCCAATTGTCCTTTGATTGCATCATTTTTCCAGTTATATTTTCTGGGAAAATTACGCCAATTTTCTCCAAGGGATGCGAACGGAGTCTTGTGAATCTATTACACGTAAAGAACGTATGGCAGGCGTCATCCGTCGTCCCCGGGCAGAACGCGCAAGTTGGAGACGGTGACTTTCCCATTTTATACAGATAAGACTGAAAATATCCGTGACCACTGAGTAGTTGTCAGGTAATAATGAGTCTCACCATGCATTCTGTAGAACCACGGCCCCGAATCACTTATCAGCCGTGCGGCCCACCTGCCTCGCGTTTCGTTTTCCCATGTTTGCTGCCACAAGGTTACGGTCCTTCTCCGTTCCTCTTGGATGACGGTTTCTCTCGCCGACTCCCCCCTACGTAAGTATACACGTTTCCGTTCGTCTGCAAGTAACTTAATAGGAACCACCCTCGAGATTACCAGCACTGCAGGTTCAGAGATAGTGCGGTATGCAGCTGCTATTCGCAAAGCTCCTTGCATCCACCGGTGCCACCGGTGCCAGACGCCTTCGGTGCGTCTCTTTACTAAGAGTGTCAGCCCAAAACTCGGAGCCATACAAGAGCACTGGCTCCATTGCACTCATCAGTAGACGTCTTTTGCTCGAGGTTGGCCCCTGCGTGTCGGCCATAATGCGATTGAGCGCCGATACTAGCACGGAAGCCTTATCCTCTGACGCTCGAAACTGCTCGAAAAAACTCATCTTCGAGTCAATCATCAAGCCAAGGTGTCTGATTGATTCTTTTGACTCGATGATCATTTCCCTCACCCGAACGAGGATACCACGAGGGATCCGCGGCTTCCCAGCTGCGTTCAGCATACATAGGAGCCAATATGAAGATGGTTGCTCCGCGTTCCCCTTCCTCTTGAGGATCAGCACGAGCCTTGCCTCTTTCCAGCAATTTGGAAACACGCCCTCCTGCAAACAGGAATTGAAAGTGGTGAGCAGCTTATCAGGACAAAGTTGATGTGCAAGCTGTTTCACTTCCGCTGGTGTACCGTCTGGCCCTGGGGCCATTTTCGATTTTAAAGCTTTCACCGCATTATCCAGCTCGACGGCGGCAAAAAGTGGGCATTCTCCGATACATTCAACATCCGCATCGTCGGGACGAATAGGATACATAGGGACGAGCGCTCTAACAATCTGGTTCATTTTTTCCGTTTCAATGACACAGGGCCTCCTTGCAGCTCCTAGTTTCCGCATGGCAAGCCTGTAACCCAGCCCTCACGGGTCTCTGTCGATGTCCTCAACTAGCTTGCGCCAGCAGCGCAACCTAGAGGAGGCACCGCCAACAAGGTTTCGGCCTTCCGTGCTCGAGACAGCTTCCTCCATTTCATCGAGCCTGCTTTGAAAAGATGAAATTGAATAATTCGGCGTGAAATAGACGCTTATGGATGTCAAATCGGTGCACTCAATGAGCACGAATCCATTTCGGCTGGAGCAAGTCTGAGCTGTGGGTAGAGCCCTATTACGTACCCAGATAGTGGCGGTGCCGGATCGATCACAATACTATCCAGCTTCCTCTTTGTTTTGGTGTTGCTCAGATATCAGCAACAAGTCGACTTTTTTCTCCCTCGCAACCTAGTCTAGTAAGTCTTGTGCGATTGAGCTACGGTGTAGGTTGATTTTCAGGACTTGGATCATGTCTTTGCTCTTTTCTTGCTTAGTGCCTCTTTGAACTCCTGGCACCTACCACTTCCTGGAACATGAGTCAGATCTTCAGACTTCCATCCCTTATCTTTGCACAAGATGCAACTGGGTTCGTTTGGGCAGTCTTTCGCCTTATGGCCGGAAGTGCCACACTTGTAGCACAGTTTGCTTCGATCTGGCCCCTTGCAGTTCAAGGAGATGTGTCCAAAGTTAAGGCACTTGTAGCATCGAGTTAGGACTACCGTCCGACGTATCCTGCACACAACCCAGCCGATTTTAATTTTCTCCTTGGCCAGGAGTTGCACAGCGTCTTTCTCTGGGATGTCTATTATTGCCGCCCTTTGTCCTCTCGGGTTAGTAGTTAGTAGGTTACCCTAAAGCTCTCTGCCGTAGGAAGAATTTGCCTAATGGAATCTTCTACTTCTTTGGCATCCGCAATGCAGTCAAGGTCGCTTATTTCCAAAGAGGCCATTGGCTGCAAAGTCGAGATAACAGCTTTAGAGCCCAGGAGGTCCTTGACAGCGCTCTCGAACCGTCCCTTGTCGATGGATTCCGCTCCGAGTTCTACGAGGAGACCTCCTGTTTTGGTCCCTCATACTGTTCGTATACAGACACCGTTTTTTTCGGGTTCCACATTGTGCCTGATTTCCTTGAGGACATCGGCGTAAGTTCTCTCGTCTGCAGGCTTGATGAGTAGAGCACCCCTGTGGTGCTTGCTCTTGGTCTTTTCAGGCATTGCGCCGTGTTTCGTGCCTTGTTGCTTTTCGGGCGCCTCTTTCGAATCTTTTGCTGTCACGCGGTGTATCTTCTTCGCAGCTTTCTGCTGCGATTTAGAGCGCACCAGTTGAAACTCAACATCTCTCTCCTACCCTTGACTGATGCCTCCTGTCTCGACTGGTATCGGCCCCTTTGCCCTTTTCCTACGGTCAGGGTTAAGCGGGCTACATGCCAGCCTGGAGCCTTTTACGAGAGGAGTAGCACTTTTGGTGAATGGAGTTTTATGTTCTGGAACTTCCTTAAGCTCTTTCAATTCACTCTCCGCCCGTAGCCACCTGCGGCGATAGTGCTGGATCCTATCAACGAGGTCCTCCAATTCGTCAATCCCAGTTTTGATGTCCTTGCTGAAATTTTTTTGGACATTCGTTGAATTTCTCATCTTTTTTATTAAGGCGCTTATGTTCCTTGTTAAACGCTCTTCCTCACTTCTGTCAGCGGCTGTTTTCGTTATCAGGTCGTCCTCAGGTGAAGTTCTCGTAATACTGTCAGCAGGAGGGTCTTGTAGTTGTTGAGCATCATTGTTTTCGGTTTCCCCGTTGTTCAGTATATGACTTTTGATGGCCCCCGGAGAATGGCACTTCGGATCGATGACTCCACTGCCCGAAGCCTCCACTACGCTTCTGGTATCGTTCGCTCCATCGCCTTGTGTAGGAGGAATGTTGTGGACGAGCACCTTTTTCGCTGTTGCAAAGCGTTCGATGGAGGTTTGCTTGCACGATGTTTTCTCGCTGCCTTGGTTAGGCTTGGCTACTCTTTGAGGCGGAGTTCGCAGTAAGAGAAGCCCGCATGAGGTCGAGGTTCCTTCACACGTCGGAGTGTATATCCCCAGCCCTAATGTATTATTTTTGTTAACACTCATCATATATTTTTTATGTACATTTATATTTCATATAAAGTACATTTGGGTACTTTTAGTGACTTGATCACGCGTCTGGATGACGGGCAACCTCGTCAAGCCCCCCCCCCCACCACGCCAAGGTAGTACCCATGGGGGTGGAGCATGCAAGGTAGTACCCATGGGGGGAAGCATGCATTAAAAAGGAAGATTAATCGTTTTCTTGGAAAGTTGTTTAGTACTTCGCTAGGCACTCCCTCATTACCGCGGCTTTTCTGTTCTTCACTTTCTTAAGTAAGCATGTTATCTCACATGGTTTAGTTAGAGCCTTACGGCGTGTGCTTGAAAGATTTGTGACTGTTTTTCGGGAGTTGGCTACTAATATTTGGGTTGGATCGTCAGGCATTCTGAGATTATGTCTCAAATTGTAAAAGTCTAGTTTTTCACCCCTTTTTATCTCAGGGTCTCAAGTTCTCTGCCATTGTTGACGCAACACGTTTCGTTTTCTGATTAGATTGTAGGATTACGTACGATTTACTTAGTACCGGTGGTGAGCTCCTGCGTGAGGAACCTTCCCTTCCTTAAACCTCATTGGCTTTTTTTCAGACGCGCTAATTCGAAGGTTATCTGTCAGCCATTTGAAAAGTGGTCTTTAAAAAATAGCAATTAAAAGACAAAAAAAAACAGGATCTAAAAGACACAATTTTTGTGTACTGCTAATGAGTAAAGTCATGTTTTGTAAAAAGTTTTATATTAATATGTAATAAAGATGACGAGAAAAATATTGCCTAACTTCATTTCTTTTTTGGATTTGTTATTCACGTTATGTTATTAACTAGTATCTCAAGAAAATTTCTGAAAATTTGCTGTTGATTTGCTCATGAGCATGAGCCGTAGACGCCGTATGAGAAAAAAATAAAGATAAAAACACGCGCATAGGTATTTCTGCCACGAGATCACACACTCGTCAAGAGGTTTCAACCGTCGGAGTGACAGGTTGTGTTAGCTAGGAAAGTGTTTTAGCTAGAAAAGTGATATTATTTAGCTACGAAATTATTATCAGTGGTCAAACCGAGGCCTAAGCCCTTAAATTCTTGCTGAGGCTGGCAAGGAGCTGATAATATCCATTCATTCGTTTATTATAGTTTCATAATTAGGTTAATTATTATTAGGACAGTGGGCGAACCGAGGCCTAAGCCCTTAATTTCCTGCCGAGGCCGGTAGGTTGCTGAACATAACATAATTTTCCATTAATTAGTATATCATTAAGTGTCAATTAAGCTGCCTTGAAGCGGTCCCTTTCTCGATTTTATAATTAGTTTAAATAAAAGGACAGTGGGTGAACCGAGGCCTAAACCCTTAATTTCTTGCCGAGGCCGGCAAGTTGCTGAACATTAACTGTTAATTAAAATATCGTTACATATTAATCAAATTGTCTGGAAGGGGTCCCTTTAATTTAACCCCGCATCCAAGCTCTGTCTTGGAAATAGCGGGAATGGGTGACTCAGAAGCGGATGGGGAGCTTACCGCGGCAAAGGCTGCTTTCACGCGGAAAGCTAAGAAAAACCTAAAGAGGTTTTGCCAGAAATTTGGGGGAAATATAAAAGAGGAGTTCTTGCTAGACCTCATAGCAAGTTGCAAACTGCAATTGCAAGTCCCAGCAGAAGATCTGGCTGTAGATGGGTGTACCACTACAGAAGGAGACGCTCTGACGGATTGTGACAGTGAGTCTGATCAGGAAGAGTCAATGGAAGTGGTCCGGGAGGAGGGTGGTCGGAAAAGGCCAATTGTGTCTCCAAATCCGGAGCCAACCTCAGAACGCTCGGTTATCGCGAGTGAAAGGAGTTTCCCGCAGCTTCAGGCTGCGGTCTCAAAAGCTTCAGCTATCACTAAATCTGAAGTCGCACCACCAGGGCGTAGAATAGCTATCGGAGCTAAGGGAAACCCAACTAACATTGCTGCCCCTAAGAAACAGAGGGTTCTACCAATAGTGTGCTATAGGCTTAATCTTAAGCCTTTTAGGGAGAGAATCCATCAAGCATGTGAGAAAAATCAGCTTGATGCTCCAAAATTTGATGTAACCGTCAACAGTTCTACACGAACATCGTTTCATCCTAAAACTATAGATGACCATAAAAGTCTTTTTGACTTCTTAAAATGGGACAAGGTGGCATGCTACACCTATACGCTCCCAACTGAGAAAAAGCTGACCCTGTTGCTAAAGGGTGTACACACTTCCTACGAAGACAATGATGTCAAGGAAGAACTCCAAGCCATCCTAGGGGAGGATATTTTGGGAGCCAAAAGGTTCTCAACAGTAACGTCAAGGAAAGAAAAGAAAACTCTTTCGTCCTTCCTTATTCAATTCAAGCCTGACTTCGACGTTAAAAGGGCTATGAATGTTAAAACGCTCCTACACCAAAAGGTGTATTGGGAGCGTTTGACAAAATCAAACACATCGCAGTGTTTTAACTGCCAAAGATTTGGACATGTTGCCTCGAACTGTGGGATGGAGTCCCGGTGCGTCAAGTGCGACAAACACCACCAATCACAAGACTGCTCAATTGAAAAGCTAGAGGAAAAAGATGCAATCTTCTGTGTGAATTGCAATAGTAAGGGCCACCCCGCGAGTTTCAGGGGATGTCCCAAGGCCAAGGAGGCTGAAGAGAGGAGACGGAATCTCCAAAAGAAGAAGGAAGAAAGGAGGGACTTCGTCACTTCTTCCTTAAAAAACACCATTCAAAGTGGTGTCTCATTCGCTACTATAGCTAGGGGTTCATCCAAGCCAGCTGCAACTCAGCCTGTACGGCAACCAAAAGTAAATACTGACTTACAGCAGCAAAAAGACAGAAATACTATCATGTCCAATGACTGCAAACAATTCTTCGGGTGTGACTTGTTCACTCTCATCCGCAAAGTGGCTTCATTCATTCCACAATACAAAAAACTCACGAATCTGAGTGAGAAAAAGGCGGCGTACTTAGACTTCGACTTCAATATCTGTTGTCGCGATGAGCTCCATTAAGCTCTCCATCGTCAACATTTGTTCGCTAGCTCCACATTTTAAAAGAAACTCTGTCCAAGAATACTTGGACACGCATAGACCAGATTTCTTGTTCATCTCAGAAACAAGACTGAAAAGTAAACACAAAGTTCAATTAGGGAAATATAAAGTCATAAGGGATGACGATCCAGATGGAATCCTTGGAGTAGCTATGGCTTTCAAGGAACATCTCAAAATTCAAAGACACTGTCTTCCAAGTCTAAAATGTGCAGACGTCATGATATTTAGCTCGTTCCTGGGGGGTTACACATTTGCATTTGTTGGAATATACGTGAAACACGGATATTCGGGTAGGGATCTCATTGAAGACTTGGAAACAGTCCATACTTTGTGTGAAAAGTTCGATTTCTTTGCGATAGGGGGTGATTTGAACGCAAGACATCCTTCCTGGGGCAATACCGTATCTAATGGATATGGAACGGCTCTGTTCAATTGGGTGCAAGCCAATATGGATCTCATATTGGTTGCACCAAACGAGCCCACTTTCCGAAGAAGCTCGTCAACGATCGATTTCTTCATTGTGTCTGCTAATTTGGTGAATATCTCTCACAGCTGGAGGAATTTTGAATGTAAAGCCCTTGACGCTGAATCTGACCATCTTTTCGTCGAACTCGCATTAAGAGTTAAAAAGGGTGTAAAGCTGGAAGCAGCAGCCCCACAGCTCTTTATCCCATACAAGCGCATAGACTGGGAAGCAGTTAATGCTGACCTGAGTAGAAGGATTGAAGGAATCTCGATCAACAGATCGAGAAACCTATCACCCACAGAGATTGAAGAAGGCATTGCTTGTTTGAACTCGACCCTTGCTACGGTCATTTCAAATATATCCATAAAAAATTCCTCCAGAAATTATCTTTATAGAGACTTACCGGAAGACATCCTGAAGCTACATCGTAGACGTAGCACCCTCAGGAAACTGCTTTCAAGGATATACCATCGCAACCTGAATATAGTTAACTGGGAGAATCAGCGGGTACACCTTTTAATAATGTCCCTTAATAGAATGATTTCGAGAAGAACATCTGAATTTGCCAATGAGAGATTCGAACAGACCCTAGCAAACATTCAACCAGGTGCCAGTATGTTCCCCCAAATTAATAAAATAACTGGTCGGAAGCGCCTGCCAGGAGTCCTCACTTATAACGGATCCATGCTCATGGATGAAAAGGCCGTTGCGGACTCCATCGCAAACCACTTTGCGACTGTTCTTCAAGAGGAGAAAGCAAGTGAGGACTCTGCTTTCAATTCATTAGTAAAGAGAACAATATCAACGTTCGACAAAGACCACAAGAACCTGTGCTTGACTAGATTTTCAGATTCGAATCCCTCCGACGCACCTATTGGCAGCACCCTGTTTGTGAGCCCTGAAAGTCTCAGCATGCTTGCACTTGAGCAAAATTCCAAAAAATCGGCTAGGCCTGATGGAATTTCAAATTTTTTCTTAAAAAAACTTCCGCACACGTATTTTGTTCTCCTCGCAATCCTTCTAAATAACTGCATTAACATTTGCTACTTCCCACAGCAATGGAAATGCGCAAAAATATTTGCCATCCCGAAACAATCCAATAGCGTAGACGTAGTCGACACTCGCCCAATATCTCTCTTGTCTAATGTGGGAAAGTTGCTTGAGAGAATCATCCTCCAAAACATCACACAGTTCTCTGAAGCGGAAGGAACTGTGCCGGAAAGACAATTTGGCTTCAAAAGAGGTCACTCAACGATAGACGCATTGGCGGTTTTCCAAGCCAGTATACAACGGAACTGGCAGGAAAAAAAGGTTGTTGCAGCGTGTCTCATCGACGTAGAGAAAGCCTTTGATTCAGTTTGGATCGACGGACTTATCTACAAACTTATCCAACTGGACTTTCGCACAAGGAGTATCTGTGACACAAGAATAAAGCTAAACGGACAGGTGGTGCACTGTTCGAAGCAAACCAAGTATTTGGGGGTAATTTTTGATAGGAACCACAACTTAAGTGCCCACGTAGACGCAGTATTGAAGAAAACAAGATACGCATACCATCTCCTTTTACCTCTTTTCAGGAAACAGTCATCAGCTAGCAAGCGGGTGAAGCTACTCGCGTACAAATCACTGATCAGGCCCATACTATTATATGCGGTGCTGATCTGGCAGGCTACAGCGACATACAAATGGAGCAAGATAGGGTTACTGGAACGCAGAATCCTTCGAGCTTGCATTGGGTTTTATAAACGGGAGGACGGACGGCCCTACCCCAACCGACAACTGTACCGGGATGCAGCCTTGGAACCAATCAACCTCTACGCCAAGAGGTTGATCGAGCGAGCGGCGAAACGAATGGTGGAGCATGAGACCACCACGATCAGCAATGCGGCAGACAATCGAGCGATGGAAGCAGCCAACAGTTAGCAATAAGTAGTATATAAGGAATTTAAAAATAAAAAAAAAACAAACAAAATCATTATAGAGTATAAGGAATTAGAATATATGTATATTTTGTTACGTTAAGCTAAAATAAGGAATATTCAAGGCCACACTTAGGTTGTATGTGTAGAAATTAAGAAGAAATTTAATATATAACAGCTTAAGTCGAAGAACAATTAAATTCTAGTTAGTGCTGAATTCTGGGTACAGCCATTAGGCAAAACCCGTAGGTTAAGTGATAGGTTAAAATTTATTGTAAATAATTGTACATAACACATAAAATCACCCAATAAATTATTGAAACTTGAACTTGAAACTTTCTGCCACGAGTTTTGGTTGAAGATAGTCCTGTGAGTCAAGTAGCCACAATTGGATCACTTAGCGGTTTCAGGGCCAGCATCAAACGAAGATTCAATTTCATCACCTTCAACTTTTAGTACATTCCTCTCCTGTTCGCATTTCCTGATGTTTTCTTTTAACGTTAATTAGTTCATCTGCTTGCAGTTCAAGCCAGATGCACTATCAGTGGCTCGTGTTCGGCTTCAGATATGAAGATCGAGTGTCAAATGAACTGCTCCAGAGAAATTCTAGTGAAATCGAGTCATTTAATAAATTATAATTACAAATGAGTGCAAAATGCAACGTGCAAGAGTCGCTAAAACGACGGAAATTTCACAGATGCATTGGCGCTGAATGCATGGACAATTAATGCTAAACAATCGCAGATAGTCCGAGTCCGGCCAATAATGGGAACGACTCATTGGGGGAAAACGGATTTATCGACAGAATTTTCCTCGGATTTTCGTTTTCCTGTTGTGAC
Source organism: Stratiomys singularior (assembly GCA_954870665.1). Taxonomy (NCBI): domain Eukaryota; kingdom Metazoa; phylum Arthropoda; class Insecta; order Diptera; family Stratiomyidae; genus Stratiomys; species Stratiomys singularior. The sequence continues at coordinate 59,538,693 of OX940879.1, read as the reverse complement.
AAACCATGGCAACAGTCCACTCGATTTTCATGCGGTGCGGTCAGTGCGGTCATTGGAGTAATTTGCAAATGATCTAAATGCATCGATTGTCCCCTGCATCGCTGGTGTTGTCAATGCCTTATGCTGAAAAACCGAATCGAATGCATAATGAGAAATTACTTTGGAGTATGCGGTTAACACATGCCTCGCAGTAGCTGTCAATGGAACACAAAAGATCTATGATGGTGCTTAGAAAGTCGCAATCAATATCATTCAATTTCAGTGGAATGCACGGATCGGAATACGAGAGCGGTAATTGGAACCATAAATCAATTGAAGGTGGCAACTCGTGGCGATGGACAATTGCATCGCGAAGGCGGATAAGCTCCACTTAATATCCACGATTAGAAATTATGAAGAGAACGAGGAAATGCAGTGCAGTAACAGTGCAAAACGCAGCAGCAGATGAAGGTGAGTTGCTTGCGTTGTCGCTGCATCAGGAAGCTCTTTCGAGCGGCGAAATTACCAACAACGCTTAATTATATTGCAGCCGTCGATAATTTTTCAGAAGGCAAAATCACTTTATGTACTGAACGCCCATGTAAATGATTGTAATTTATTGTGAACTCGAGGAGGTAAATTACTACCATCGACTACCACCGATTCCACACTGTTAAACGTTGTACGGCATATATAGAGTTTTGTGGAATTTGCGAATTTAAAACTAACTTGAAATGAAAATCGCATATCAGCATTGATAATTTCGACGCATTTGTTAGCTTTCCGAGGACTCTTTGATGAGATTTCTTCGTATCTTTCTAAAACCGAAAATGAATAAGGTGAGGAACACTGTTATATGAGCTAAACAGATACGGTGGTAGAATCTTCGTTTTGTCATTCAATCATCATCTTAGTCGTCTTCCAACAATTGTCATTGTCACACTTTGTACCGCGGTATATAGATAACAAACAACCTACGAATTTGTGTGATGAAACGCAGGAAAAGCACCTGTAAAGGTTTTTTTTCAATTTTGAAGTATTATGCAGTGGCCTCATCGCATAATCAGACAATTTCTTTTTGAATATTTGAGTGAGTTTAAATTATGTAGAAATAGAGTTCTTATGCTTTTTTCGCATTTGTATATATTTTCGGTATTTACATATCTTAGTATGAAAAAACAAAACATTTAAATTCAAGTATTATAAAACAAGAATAAAAACAAAAATAAGTCAATTTGTGGCGCACAACGAATAATCAGACAAAGCAAAACACCGATGGAAGAGTTCCGTTGTTTTGCAAGTTTCTACCTGGAACTTGGATTATGTCTGTCGTTATGAGTTGTGGTTAGTCTTTTCAGTGCAACACATTAGAAAGTTCATTAAAATGTCTCCCAACGGAAAGCAAACTACGGTGAAAATAGGACAACTTATAGTCAGGCTGAATTTTGAAGGATGAAACTGTCCGAGAAATTGCTGAACTGGTCGGTAGAGGCAAATCAACTGTACAAGATATTATTAAACGATTTCGTGATGAGTTCAGGATAGAAAACAAGAGTCGAGAAGGGCAAGCCACTATATTAAAAGAGCGAGGAGAGCGAATTATAGTAAGAGAAGTTCAACAAAATCCTTTCAAAACGGCGAAAGAATGAAAAATAGCCTTGAAGGACTGCATTGGAAATGACGTGTGCTTAAATACTGTGCGAAACACGTTGTATAATTATTACTACCATGGAAGAGTTGCCAGAAAAAAACCATTTATAAGTCCTAAGAACAAAAACTTTAGAGCGCGATTTGCCAAGGAGTACCTGTTAAAAGCAGCAGATTTTTTGAATCAAGTAATTTTCTGGAATATGAATATAAAATCAACATTTTTTAATAGTTTGCAATATTTTCAGGTTTTGTTCACTGATGAAAGCAAATTTAATTTGCATGGGTCGGATGGTATTGTATTTGTGGCGTACGCCAAACACAGAATTTGATCAAGAAAACACTAAGCCGACCATAAAGCACGGAGGGGGCTCTGTCATGGTATGGGGCTGTATGTCTAGCGATGGAGCAGGCAATTTACATTTTATAGATGGTAAAATGGATAGATTTGTCTACCTTCACATCTAAAAAAAAGTTAAGCAAAGTACAGAGAAATTGGGTATCGCCAGCCACTTTGCTTTCTACCAAGACAATGATCCTAAACACACTTCCAGTGTAGCTTTGGCTAAACTGCCCACGCCTCATTCAACCACCTGCCCAGAGCCCCGACCTCAATGTTATTGAACATCTTTGGAAAGAATTGGCCAGGAGAGTCTACAAAAATAAATATAATACAATAGACCAACTAAAAGTTGCATTAGTCGAAGCCTGGAACTCCATTGAGCCGGAAGTGTGCCAAAACTTGGTAAAATCGGTGCCAAGGCACTTGCAAGCTGTTTTGGCAAGCGAGGGGCTTGCAACCAAATATTAATGGTTTTTTGATAAATTTTTTGATTAATTAAGGCGCTGTCCGATTATTCGTTGCGCGCCGGAAATGGACTTATTTTTGCTTTTCTTCCTGTATTATATTAATTGAAGATAAATGTTTTGTTTTAAAACTAAGTTAGGTGAATAACAAAAATTATTTAAACGTGAAAAGAATTATTAAAAGTCTTTTCTACTTAGTTTAAACTCACTCAAACATTCAAAAAAAAAGAGCTTGTTCGATTATGCCATGAGGCCACTGTATATAGATATGTGAGTTCATTGAGTACTCTACATGTTAAGTTTCAAATTATCCCTAAGATTTTTTTTAACCTCGTCTTACAACGTGGGGTTATTTTGACCCCAAGACTTTCAAAATGCGTTTAATTTTATGTAAAACAACCAAATTTATTAAATTTTACATTTGGTGGAGGTTGAAGGAGGCTAAGAAGGTCGCATCAATTGACAGTTTTAATGCTACTAGCAATGTTGCGGTGTAGGCACTCGCAATAATTAGGTTGTGGGTATTTTTGGGCTCATGTTGCACGGGACGTGGCAAAAAAGAGTCAGATCAGTCATAAAGTGTCATTAGAGTGAGATATTGAAGCAATTGAATAGTTTAGATTCTTCTCCTTCCGTAATTCTATCATCCATAAAGTGCAATGAGATATCCTTTTTTTATTGCTTTATGGGGTTGTTTTTGTCTCAAATGTCCTGTAAGGATCTGGGGTAAAGTCTACATTAATAATTTTATACTACATAGGATTATAACAGATTGTATTTTGTAGTGATTAACGTTTCTAAAGAAATATTTAGGGGATAAGAAAAGTATTTGAGCTTGAGCAAAAGATTCCAAAGTATTATTTGAAAAATGTAGATTTTGTTGAAATTTGAAGTAATTTGAGCGAAAAGTATACCTTGATTTATGTGTTTACTCGTTAGTTGCACTATTATCGTCATTTTTGTGACATAGTTTTTTTTGTAACCAAAGGTACCTTGTATTGAAAATGGCTAGGAATTCTTCGAATGAGCAAATTTTACCGGAAGATTTGGATTACGCGCCATCAACGTCGCAACCGTTTTTTCTTGGCAAAGATGGGAAAAGAAATGGTTTAAGTCGCAACCAAGGACCAATGTACGGATAAGATAGGGAAGACATAATAACATAACATAATAATAACATTTGCCTGGATGTAAAAGCTTTTCCTGAGGCACAATCTCAACTCGTTGGACTATTGTTTAGTGTTTAGGTCATTATACGGTCCGGCAGCAAAGTGCATCCGATTTTTGGACTCACGACGGTACTGAAGTCGGAATATTTAGATAAACGATTCCCACATAATGATTTTCATCCTTGGTCTACAGTTTGAGATTTGACGATGCATCAACTCGAACGGCAAGTGTTATGATGGATCGCTTGGTACCAGTTCGACATAATTTCGTTTTGTTCATTAAAACCTGCCTGGAAGCCTATACACCGTCCGAATATTCCACGATTGATGAAGAACTAGTAAGTTTTCGAGGAAAATGCTCTTTTCGTCAATATATTCCTTCCAAACCGGCAAAATATGGGTTAACAATTTATGCTCTTGCAGAAGCGACTACGTTTTATACGTAGAATTTGAAAATTTACTGAGGGAAAAAGCCTGACGATGGTCCATATGCAGTTAGTAATATGGCGTTTGATGTATTAGATCGTTTTGTGAGATGGATACCTACTCCATGAGCTATGAAGTTGCTGGAAACTTGCTCCAGAGCCACAAATTAACGACTGCTGGTACTCTAAGACCAAAGAAAGCGTACCTTCTACCTCAATTCGAAGCTGAGCCCGAAGAAAAATCCTCCCCTTTTTGCATTTCAAAAAGATATTAGCATTGTTTCTTAGGCACCAAAGCCACGAAAGTGCGTCAATATGATGTCTTCCTCACATCATGATAACGAGGTAGATCCAGGAAGTGGTGACCAAAGTAAGCCGGCTTTCAGAGAATTTTATAACTCGTCAAAGAGAGGCATTGATGTTGTCGATAAGTTGGCGAGAACGTCTGATGTTTCCCGTAACAGTAAACGCTGGCCTCTAACGGTTTGTTTTTTCAATATTAAACCATCTTAGTATAAACTCCTTCATCGTGTATCAAACAAACAACGGTATTGAGAAGAATAAGACCAACCTTCGAAAGGAATTTATCAAGCGGTTGGGACTTTCATTTCCATTTCAGGAAAAGGAAAGAAGATCCAAATATTGCACGAGATACAAGAAAACACGTGCATGAAATTTGGAATGAAGAAGTCCCAGGACTGGCACGGAAGCAGCCAAGAAGATCACAAAGATGTTTATTCTGTCTAAGGAATAAAGACAGGAAGACTTACGATGGCTGCTTCAGCTGTAATGCACCTATATGTAAAGAACATGCGAAACTGTTGTGCCAAAATTTTGTATTAATTTAAGGAACAAGTAGGCTTTGTGTTATTGGCGTGAAGATCTGGTAGTACTTTTTTCAATAGAGCTAAGCATGTGTGATATTATATTAAGAAATGAAAGTTCTTACATACAAAAAATATTTGATTTTTCCGAGACGAGAATAAAACACACAAACCTTTCAATAAATCAACTTAATGATTTATTGAAAGGTTTGTGTGTTTTATTTTCATCTAATGCTGATTAAAAGCATTTTTTTTTTCAGTTTTTTCATAAGTTTATAAATACAGAGAACAAAGAAACTATGGTTGAGCACGTTCTATTCAAGATATGCACAGAGCAGAAACAATATTTTATGGGGTTATTCTAATCCCACATTGTACGGGTAAGGAGTTATTTCACGTTCTATGCCGAAAGTTAAAGAATCGAAAAGACACATTTGATTATTTCAATTCGTCTCACTTGGTATGTATTGTAGCTAGATATCAAAGTGGTGGCAAATTCCAACAGGAAGACCGATCACGGTCCTCATATTAAAAGAAAATTTGAGAGGAGAAATTTTGATGGCGGAAATTGGAATAAATCTTTGTAAACCAGTAAATGCATAGAGTGTAAATTTCATTTCGCAAGTCGGACGCATGTAACTTACTCCAAATTATGCTTAAAGGATCTTTTCAATGCTGATCAAGAAAAAAATACTTCGTTAATTTGAAGAAAGAAGTACGGCGAAACTCTAGCTTCTCAGACGGTAGCAAAGTTTACTGCTTTCAAGAAACTCAAGTAACTTCTATTCAAAAGCTGAGAAGAATAATGAACGCTGTAAATAAGTAGCTATGCTCAACAGGTGGATGAATTGTGAATTGTGTTCTAATGGTGCGAAACATTTGATTAAGGCAATAAAACCTTAACCCTATGTTACTGGTTGTTGATAGTCACGACCGTCACCTGACATCCGCTGTATTGCATTCCGCAAAAGATAGGTAGGGGTGACCCTACTAAATCCACCACTGCAGACTTACGAGAACGCAGCTGTTGATTCATGGTTAATACCACTTCCCAGTAAGACGATGTTGCTGTATTGTTAGGTCAAGTTTTTGACCGAGCCATTGCACCAACAAATATTATTTCGAAAAATTGCAGTACATTCGTATGAAGGTATTTTTTCACGGATTGATGCCCTCTGAGCCTGGTCTTTGAAGTTCAACAAGCTTTTTCTTTTGCCTGCCTGTTGTCCAGTCAACAGATACTTTGGTTATTATCAGTATCACCAAAAAGTTCATTGTGATAGTGCTACGAGGTCAAGTTAATCCAGGGACTCTACCAGCTGATGTCACGGACGCTGGATTATACGCATCTTCGACATTTCAGATGTCAGCTGCAAACAGGCATTCTGAATCCTTTAGCACAACTTTGCTTGCGGAAGAATGTTCTCAGACTTGCAAGATAAAACCTCAGTAACTCTTACAGGCTGTCAAGATGACATCTACGCCGTGGTAGAAAGAACTACAAAGCTTCATTCCCACTGATACGATGATTTTTGATGAAATTAAAAAGAAGCCTTGAATGAAACAAATAGACTGTGACACAAAAAAAAAACTTTAATGGCCTGCGTTCAGCCAAGTAACTTCGTTCAGAACTCAAATTGCCACGCAAAAAATCATGAGCTTGGTACTTGACGAATCTGATAACTGCGCTACATGAATTCGAAACAGTAACTGTCTCAGGGTTTATACTTCCACAGAAGATCATTATCTTGTTGTGGATACCATTCTATTCATTTCATTCGTCAAGATGTCCCTCTTCTCAAGAACATACAAGTAGAAAGTTCTAACTTTAATTGTATCATTAGTAAACAGCATTTGGGAACATGCAAGAATTTGCTGACATGCTCTCAATATATTCACCGCAGTTTGACGTCTCACGGGAAACAGGGATCCGTAGGGCTCAACTTCCAAGCTAAGCTCAAGGCTATACAAGTGCGAACAAGATGGATTGAAGTGCAGGTCCCTGCCCTACTCATGCTGTCCTCGGTAGAGCGAACCTTATGAAACCAATTTACTGTCAGATTTTCACGAGTCAAAAACTGGAATCAGCAGTTCTCCCTATTAAGCCAATGAAGGCTCCTAGATCAGACAGTATACCAAGCGAGATATCACAGTTGTTATATGATGTTTATGTTTGCCCTACTTGCTGCTCAGAACTTTTCATTACTTCTTGCTAGAAGGCGATTTCTCCGAGAGTTGGGAGATGACCAGCCAGAAAGAGAAAACGAAGTCACGAGTATCTGTCAGCATACCCCAAGTATGTTTGCTAAATACAGCCAGGAAACAGTTCGAGGCACTGATAAAGGGAAGACTCACTGTCGTAATACGTGCCCCTGAGGATAATGTTTTACGACAGTAAAGCTTTGAAACTTAACTTTCTAGTCAAGAAAGTACAGTTGCAATTTATAACTGCACGCCAACAAGTGAACGAATGGAGTTTGTCCATATGACGGGTCAATGAAGATATAAACCAGGGATATGTGCGATGAAGGAAAAATAGTAACGCTGATAATACAGATCCCGGAGGGATGCTAGGACGTAGAGAGAAAGTTTGGAAAGTGGTATTTGTAAGCTTATACAGACTTGGGACTTGAAGACAGCGCGAAGTTAATAGATTAGTTTTAATGTTGGTAATTGATTTCATCTTCGCAAAATATTTCTGAAAAATAAATGAAAAAAGAAAGACCTTCATTTTAATTTTGCGTTTTAAATTTTTATTTATCTTCCTCAGCAATTGTTTTATTTAACCTAGAAATTCTACTTATATACTAAGTCCTTAATTACATTGAGGGGTGTTTCAACAACAAGGTAATTAAATTTATTGGAATTCTTATTCTTATTACATTTGGGGAAATTACTTAACTAATCAACTTAAAGAGCGAGGATTTGCAATTACCTGCGTCGTTGTTCATTAGCACGGCTTTTTCTCTGAAAATGGCGAGACTTTCCATTGCATCCAATTCTCTCATATCTTTTGCTTCTCGTATTGGCGTTACGTCTTCCATTGTGATTTGGTGACCTTTAGTTATGATATGTTCCGCTACTGCTGATCGAAAGTTATTCTTCTTTCCTTTCGTCTTCGCTGTATTTGCTTCGCTTCAATGTTCTCGCACCCTGGTGTTGATACTTCTTCTTGTTTTTCCAATGTAAACTTTGTGACAGTCGGCATTCGATCCGGTATATGCCTGATTTTTCATGTGGTTGCCGTTTGTCCTTAGTTGATCCGAAGATGTTTTTCAGCTGGTTTTTGCTACAAGACTCAATTATGCGTATGGACTCGTAACGTTTTAGCCTCCTTTTCAATTTATCGTTGACACCTTCGTGATAACTAACTGCCTTCCAGTACGCATTTTCAGAATTGTCGTGTTCTTTTAATTTTATCCGCAATTCTCCATTCAACTTTGCAGTGTCGAGAATGTACTGCATTTCCTTCTCCCTGGCTGCCGTATTTCGAGGTAGATCGTACATCCTGTGAATCATTGCTCGGTAATGAGAAACTTTTCCTTGTTGCGTGTGGTTCGATGTGTTCGGAATCGTCCGTTGTGTGTGTGTTGCCTTTCTGTAGATTTCGAAACTGATGTCGCCACTCGTTCTTGATACCAATGTGTCCAGGAAAGCCAACTTTCCATCTTTTTCTTACTCCACCGTGAAAATTGATGTTCTTGTACGCATTGTTCAGTTCCACCTGGATTTGTGACAGATCTCCATTCTTGACTTAAGCGAAAATATCATCCACATACCTAATCCAGCATCTCGGTAATTGGTGCTTTGCTTTAAGTCCATCCTCTAGTCGTGTCATGAACATTTCACTAAATAATGGTGATAGTGGATTTCCCATAGCTGCTCCTCCTTTAGTTTTATAAATTTTTTTTTTGAACGTAAAATAGCTCTCTGTTATACACAGCTATGCTAACTGGAGGTACTGTCTCATTTTCGCCTTCCATGCCATAGAATTGTCCTGTTTGAGTAACCACTCCTCGATGTACCCAAGTGTGTCCATCACTGGTATGCTGGGAAAGAGAGCTTTCACGTCAAACGATACCATCAGTTCGTCTTTTGCTGGCGGGCCGTATGTTAACAGCTTTTCCGTGAATTCTTTGGTGTTATTGACGGAATTGCTTTCTACCGGTTGCATCTGTATAAATTCCTCAACTAGCCATCTTGCTAGTTTTTGTGTTGGAGCGTTCACAGCTGATATGATTTCTCGCATCTCATTTCCCTCCTTGTGAATCTTGGGCAAACATTTGATCCTTGGTAGGGTCGGGTTCGTCAGTTCCTCACTCTCACTTTCGTCAGTTCCCCGATTAATGACTCGCAGCTTTTGATCGTCCTCTCAAATCGTTTGATAGAATCCTCCAAAGGGTTTCGGCGAAGTTCGAAAAAATTGCCATTGTTTAGTTTTTGAGTAGCCGCTTCCTCGTATTTGCCTTTGTCCATAATAACAACTGTGTTTCTTTTGTCCGCTTTGATGAAATAAATCGGTTTTTTCTTCAATTCAGGGGCTATGGCTGCTACCGGGTTCGTCGTTGACTTTTGGGCTCCCACTATTGCTGTTGCTATTTCCTTCCTCGCTGATGGCTGCTTCCATCTCCACGATTATGTCTTCCTTCGTTCTTCCTTCATTTTTTAGATTAGTTGCCAAACGGTATCGAAGGGTTTTGCATTATTTGGTTTATGGTATTCGTGGAAATTTTTTTTGTTTATGTGGATTTTGTGCCCGTGTTTTTGGTGTTCGACACAAAACACGTGTTTTTGGCGAATTGAAAATCGAGAATAATTGTATTTGTAGTTAAATGGTTGTCAATAATATACTTGGTGAGGATTTCTGAGATTTTTTCTGCGGTAGATAGGAGCGAAATAGGTTCGTAGTTATTTGGGGCAAGAGCATTTTTGTTTTTCTCTGGGATCGATCAGATGACAGATGTATGCATGCAAGGGGGAAGTATGAACAATGAGACAGTCATTAAAAAGATGTGATAGGAAAGAACAAGTGGGGTTCATACCATTTTTCGAAGAAAGCAGCTCGTATGACTTAATTTCTTCGGGATATTGTGTTGGGCAAGGGGGGTGAAAGATTCTATTGTAGATAATGTGGAGAGCGTTGCATTGTTGTGTAGGGTATGGTCTATGTGGCCTTGGGTTTTGTTTCAGATCAGTGAGACCTTACCGTTAGGGGGTTTGTGATTGGAGGATGGGATCAGCTTATTTATTATTTTATTCACTCAACATTTTGTTCGGGGCAGGGTGAGCTGTTATTGAGTGGGATGGGTACGTGTTGTCTCTTGGAGTCCAGAAAGATGCCGTGGTAAGTATTGGAATGAGATACTCGACAAGTTTCTTAGGGCCGGCCAGCTTTTTCGAATGTACTGAATATGTTGGCAATATGGGTATAAGAATTGATCTTTAGAGTGCCCTCGTATAGAAAATCGGTTCCCGATCGTATTGACGCAGTTACTTGGCTGACTTTGGGTTAGAGGTAGTTTTGTGACGGGATGTATTCATTTTCGCAAAGTCCACTTCGAGATTCCTTCTTAAGCCGGATTGCCGCATTGTGAGCTGCGGTCAGATAGAGAGAGTGAGACTGGCCTGTTTTGGGCATTAATTATTATACAGTCTCTTCCAGGGGCTTGTTGGTAGACTGTAATTTGCTTTTCAGCAAATCTACGCAATGGTTGTTAGTGACAGCTAAAGCCAATGTGTGGAGAATAAGTCCGCCAAAGGCGGCCCTTGATGAGTATCGCAAAATAAACGAGTTCTTCACAGAGTTATGGTATGAAGCGAAACTCAACAAGTAGCTGCAACGAAAATAGATGGCACAGGAGAAGAGACAAGATAAAGCTAGCATCGATAGCAAAACACGGAAAATTGAATAATGCATAATAAACAATAAATGAGTCAGCAAAATACCATACCATTCGCACTGCACACCAGAGGTAACTTACCTCTGAAAACATGTGTTATTAACGAAGCTGTCACCAACTGTGAGGGATATAGAATATGGACCACGTGGCTTATTAACATTCTGAAATCTTTGATTAATTGGAGGCAGAGTAAAACTTAGTTTTAATGATCCGGGTATTCAGTGAAAACGGTTGTTTGCAGTCGAACCTAAATAAGACCACACAGTCCGCGAAGCTCCAAGCTACGGCATGATAAGCTTATAATCCAAGCCGCAGGAACCTTTTTGATGCCCTAAATAAGTGGTTACCAGCAGCGAGCCTTGCTTTCGTTATTCAGCTTGCGATAAAGATTCTTAGCCGACCTATATGCCTAATTGGGGCATTCTCTTTGCTGTTCATTCATTTCTCCCGATCACTAGTACACAGCACATTTAACATGTCGCGGTAGTCTCTGAGAAATGTAGTGGTCACAGGTGGACGTGAAAAGGCTAAATTTGGGGCTTCTCACGTTTTTGGCTGAGAACTCGTCAGTTAACGTCATGACTCCACCACTAGTGTCTAGGCTAACGAACTTCTTGAAATGCACTCTGGCGAAATTTTAAACCACGGTTGAAGTTGCTGCGTGTGCGAAGCATACTTGCCAATTTCGAAAGCAATATACTGATGACCTCTTGCCGCACCCATCCAGCTCCCTTCATTTGCATTGCCTAATCACAGAGGACTCCGAAGCTGGCGTCATATCTAGGATGATGGATGCCAAAGTTTAAGACGATAAGTAAAATATAGGTAGTTTACATCTGACATCTGGGTGAGACAATCCCCACTCAACCGCTTTGATATTTAGGTCTTCGGCAACAAGGAACTGTCCTGCTGTGCTCGTAACAGTTTCCTCTAGTTCATCGCAATTATTTCTTTCTCGGCAAGAAGTTGTGATGTTGGTGGGATGTCCACCATTGCCACCCTTTTCTCTCTAGGGTTGCGAGGCACCAACTTTGCCAGGAAGCTGCCTGCCGTAGTAACAGTTTGTCTAATGGCCTCTTCTATTCATAAGGTCAACAACATGTTCAGTATCGCAAGTCCTTATCTGTGGACTTCATCTCGCGATCTCGAGGAGCCTATCTGTGATTGTTTGCTCAAACTGTTCGTACATAGTCTCCGGTGCCTTTGAGAGGCTTATTTTCTTTTTTTTGAGGACATCGATTTAGATCCTCGCATGTGTCGGTGCTGAGTTCTGTACTTGTTCAGCGCGGCTACAATCACTGCTTTAACCCTCACATTATGAGCTTCCGGTTGTATTCTGGCTTACGTTTAGCGTTAGCAGCTCCTTGCTCTGTGGCGTGCTGTGGTTTCCTAACTTTTAATTTAAGTAATTTGTTACCGATGATTCATTAACTAAAAGAAAAAATTCCGGAGGCTACCTAAGTTTAGTTCAAGCGCAAAAATTTAAGTTAGTTTTAATTGATATAATAAAATAAACGAAATGAAATTTTACCAGATTGCGTTAAACGTGGATTAATTGACCATTATGTACATATCCCTGGTACTTACAATAAAGGAGATTGATAGCAACGTTGTTCCGAAAAAATGTCACCTCCTCTTTTTTCGGTTTCGAGACGAGACAACTTGCTCTAACTTAGAGGGTGCAACAAATTAATTCATCTCATTCTTGGTCTTTCTTTTGCAAATCCTAGCTGAGGCCAATGCAAATGTATTGGACTTAAGCCCACAAACGAGCAGATTATGCTGGGAATGGAACCAAATACATTTGCAACTACTTAATTTCGTGATTTTCTCGTCTAGTCCAAAGTCGCAGAAGCCAACTGATAAGCTCGAATGGTTCGAAGCTCATCTTAATGGAAAAGTGTTTCCTGCTATCTCAACTAGGCATACAAACATTTTTCATCCCATCTGGACGCCTCGCCTAGTATGAATTTGAATATGGTCTTGCATTAGGCAAATGTTTTGACATCGCTCTCCCGCGCTAAGTGCGTTGCTGTTAAGATGATGACCTTCACTTTATCTCGGACCAGTCAATAAGTAATGTGAAAATAATAAATAAGAATTGATGGAACAATATTGTCCAAATGGGATGATATTGAAGTGAAGATCGAAAGTGATTTCTACTAGATGACGTGAGTTTTCAGGTATGCTAATGTTGCACACGCGATTGAGTTTGGACGGAAGTTAACGCGGAGTTTCTGGTGAATGATGGCAAAGATACAAAGTTGGTATCTTGGGTAGGAAGTCATTGAGTAGCTTAAGTGGCACAAAGTGGGAAAAGTGACGATTAGGCCACACTTTCATTGTGAACTGTATCAAGTGTGTGCTGCCTTTTAGGGAACTACCCTAACGCGATCCAAGAATCCCACGCATGACAATTGCTTCTTTGACGAATGCATGACGCACTCAAGCAAGCAAATTGTGGCAAGAGTCAACTTCCGAATGGAAGGCAACAAACGTATTGAATAGTTTGAATGAATTTACATAAATATATTTGTTTAGTGTATCCAACTCGATTGATGAAGACTAAATGATGTGTTTGACATGTGTTTATGGATTTTGTGGGAGGCCTCACACCTTTCTTGGCATGATCACTGAACTGTGTTAAGTGTTCAAATCATTTGGAAACGAAATGCAATTCTCCGATGATTACGAATAAAATGATTTGATGTTGCTCTCAGTTGGACTTCTGATAGTGGATGGTAAAATCAAACAACCAAAGTACTCAAATACTTTAAAATGCATGACCAATGTTTCTCACATTGAATCTATCACGATTTATAGCGTCAAAGCAAACCAGGGAAGAAGATCGTTATCCAACAAATACTTAGAGAAATCATGATAAAAATGGTGAAATTATTTTTAGGAAAAAGCTTATGATGTTTTATAAGAAACTTCAGTTCACATATCGACTCAAAATTTTTTTTTTGTAAATCATATAAGATCTCGCAATCTTTATCAAAATCACATTTAAAAACCCAAAAAAGGAAAAAGGTACCAACCATTACCATTTCGTGAGGATTACTGTGTGGACGCAAACACCGAACTTCTTTGTTGGGTTCTTCACTGAAACGTATGTGTCAGACCTAAATAATTATAACAGATCAACTTCTGACCAAATATAAGTCCTAAGAATTTATCGTCCAGCTCCACTGTGTAACGTCTGAATTGACAGGTGTCGTGTATTTTTCATTATTGCATCATAATATTGCAGTTGTGAAGCCTGGACTTCAGCTTGTCGTTTGATCAATACGCAAAGTTGCACCTAGATTTCTGCCAAAGTATGTGAGAGAAAAACATTAGGCAAATACCCAAGCCGAACCAATTCCACCTTATGAAATTTGTACAGCATCCGCAAAATAGGTGATTTTTTGTCCTCGGTGCATTCCGTCATTCCCCTTTAATTCCATTGTTTCGTCGGCCGACGTATTTCGGTGGGGCGCCACCTTCGGGGTACATAATGTTCCATCCCCATCGAAACCTTTCATTTTCAACATTTTGTTATGTATGTTCAAAAAAAATGATAAAATAATAAATATTTATAATTAAAAATAATGAAATAAATATTGGGCAACCGATCGGACGTACCTGCAGTGAAAGAAAGGAACAAGTTTAAAGAGACAGGGTTATTTAAAAATACAAAGGCCGCATAATGGCGGCCGAAGAAAGTTACTTTAAACCGACTAGCTCACCGCGTGGGCGTGGGGGTTAGGACATTACTCAAGCCCTGATCCTTCCATGTTACATACACACACACACACAGAAGAAAAGTTTACTCCTTCATATTAGTTTAAAATAAATAGATCAAAAATCAAAAGATGTTAATTGAGAATTGTGCACCTGTGAATTTTGCTACGCTGATTCTGACCACCTGTCAATTGTGCTGCGCTGACTTTGTACACCTTTGAATTGTGCTGTTCTGAATCTGACAACCTGTCAATTGTGCTGCGCTGACTCTGCACACCTGTCAATTGTGTCGCGCTGACTCTAATCGTGCTTCCTGTGGCACGAACCTCCACTTCAGCTGGTTTCGGGCCTTCACTTGTTCTGCTGCGCTGCCTCTAATCGTGCTTCCAGTAGCACGAATCTGCACCTTAACTTTTTTCCTCGGATCGTGCTTCCTGTAGCACAATCTGCACCGTAACTGGTTTCAGGATTCACCTGTTCTGCAGCGCTTCCTCGGATCGTGCTTCCTCTAGCACGACTCTGTACCTCAGCTGGTTTCATGATTCCCCGGTTTTGCTGCGCTACCTTGGATCGAGCTCCCTCTATTGATTGATAGTCCTATTGGTTGATTCTTCAATTGGTCGATAGTTCTATTTAAACTCCGATTGATACTTTATTTGTACTTCCTCTATTGATCTCTATGTGTATTATACTGATTCCTCCATTGGTTGTATGTCTCGATACTTTACTCGAAATTGAATTGATTCTGCTTTTGGCTATCTGTCTCGATACTTTTATTTATACTTGAATTGATTCCGCTATTGGTTCTTTGTCTCGATACTTTTATTTATTCTTGAATTGGTTCCGCTATTGGTTATCTCGTACCTCACAATTTCTATTCTATTCATACTGATACGTAAACAACTACCTAGTGAATCAAATCCATAGAAAACTTATCGCAAATTACTTCCAAGAATTTTTTTTTTGTTTTTATTTGCGACTGAGAATATTTTTTTTTTGTTTTGAGACTTTTTTTGGACATTTAATTTGACTGAGACTTTTTTTTTATTTTTTTTTGTTTGTTATCAATATTATTTAACTTAATACCTAAATTTAACTATAAATGTTCCTATTTTAATTTTATTCTTACTTCTCTTTCATCTCGTATGATTTTCTCTTCACTTAAACATATGGGTACATATAAAAAACTTAACCAAAACAATTAATTGTTATATTCAAAATTAATTGTTATTTTGGTTATTTATTCATTTATTTAATGTCGTGTGTTTAATGTTATGTGTGTAATTTATTCATTTATTATTTAAATATTTGTTTAATGTCGCCTACTACTCGGAATACGTAACAATTTCCTAACTTGAAATCAAAATCTCAATGTTTAATTGGAAGGATTTATCTGTATTGAGTAAGTGGCGATTTTTATACATGAATTTGGCAGACGGATTCCATACACTTAATACGAATTCCATATAAATTTATCTTTGATACCATACTTTATCAAAGTCCTTCACTGCATCAGAAGTAATTAATCACACTCATTGTCTTCTATTTATCCAATAACGAAAATCCTGTTCCACCTTAACAAATTGTAGTCCTGTTAAGTTATGTATGCAAGAGAAAAGATTTTACCGAACTTTTATTTAGAATCGATTGAGCAATTGCAAAACAATCTGCTCTTTGCCTAAATATATAGTAAATACTATGGTGGACTCCCAAAGCTTTTTGCATTTAGTTGTATCGAAGCAAAGAATCCACCTTTCCTTGTTAAATTCTTTGATAAGGTTTTTGATTGGTCGATGTCACCACACTACACTTCACTCCAGCTCCGAGTTTCTGCATTCTATATTCTATAGGTATGTCTCATTCAAACAAGAACTTCTGACTCATGATGAACATGAGGCTCACGATGGTGTTCACCACGTTTAAGGTTGAGATTTATCCCGTCTTCGTCCTGGTCCTCGTCTTGGCTTCACTCCAATTATCATCCGACATTCATTTTTCAACGTTCCAACTTATGGCTGAAGGCTGAGTTGCTGCCACTTTAAGTGAATTGTACTGGCGATCATTCACCAACTAGTCCTCCAGTACCCTCCATTTGTCTATAATAGGCAGTAACAAACGAGTGGAAGACACGTTCGGGATGGTTCCCATGCAGCCCCTCTGGCCAAAGGTTGTTTCCAGCGTTTATCACGTCTCATTTCATTTGCCTCAGGAGTCCCGATGGGGCGTTTCCCTTCCATCGCCTTGCGTAGAAATCACTGCCAGAAAAAATTCGCTCTTTCGTGTTCACATTAGCTTCCTCCAGTTCATCGAGCTTGCTTTGATAGGATGACATTGGCTAATTTGGCGTGTGATCGACACTGATAAATATTATACCCATGGAGCTTATCGGCATAAAGCCATCCCTCAGAAGCAGCTCTCAACTGGGGGCAGAACACTATATAACACCCAGACAGTGGGGGTACTATCTGCGTATTATCGGATCTGTAGCCAGATTGAACACTGTACCATCCAATCATCCCTGCGATGGAGCTATTCAGAGGCAAAAGCTGGTCAGCCTCTTATTCCTCCGCAATGTTATCAAGCAAGTTATGTACGCTTGCGCTATGATGCATGTCGATTTGGAGGACTTGAATCATAGATTGCCTTGTCTCCTGCTGAATGCACCTTTGAAATTTGTGCCTGGTATTCAGGATCCACGCTCTTGGTTTTGCACAAGATACAGCTTAGTTTATTTGAGCACTCGCTCGTCTAGTGGCCGGGAGTTGTAGCTCACTTGTAGCACAAGTTGCTTCAATCTGGCTTCTTATGGTTCGAAGAAATGTATCCGAAGCAAACGTTCATAGCAATGAGTTAACTTCCCGATATTGATTTTCTCCTTGCCTAAAATTTTGGCACGGTCTTTTTCAGTAATTTGCGCTATAAAGCCTTTTGTCCTCTAGAGTTAATACCCATCAACCTAACCCTAAAGCTGTCTACCGGCGGGAAGGAAGGTGGACTGCACGTCTGATTCCTAACCTGAGGTCACTGCTCAGTCGAGTGCATGGTAGGCCCGATTCCTACTTGACCCAGCTCTTAAGCGGACACGGTTGTTTTCGGTCGTAACTACACAAGATTGGCAGATCACGGTCTCCCAACTGCATATTTTGTGCAGAGCGTTGAATGATGCCAGTCACACATTCTTCTCTTGCAAAAGGTAGGGTAATCAGCGACGGGACCTTTTCAGCGAAATTGGAGAGCTCTGTCTGGAAACTAAGGTTGGAGGAATGTTGACGATTGACAAATGGAATTTCGCGGCACAATATGCTCGGGCAGTACTGGCATTGAAAAGGTCCATATTGGAACGTTGAAAGGCGTCGGGGATGGGGGATCTCTTTTCTAGCACTTCCTTCCTGTCTCTTTTTTCGCACAGGAGAAGAGATTCCTATAACCTGAAGGCACCTCTAGGCACAGGGACACAGGGCTTGCCCAAAGTAATGTGTCAAACGGTTCCAGTCTATGGTCCCAGGTTGACCTAAGTTGACAGGAGGGATATTTAGTGGATAGTCCAGAAGCATTGAGCGTCTGGGAGTCTCACACTCAGAGCGTAAAGAACCTTCAAATTTCTACTGCTGAAAAACAAAAAACAAAACTGTCTACCGTAGGAAGAATTAGTCTTATGGACTCTTCTACTTAATTGATAAGCTCAGCGCAATCATTGCTTGTTATTTCTGCAGATAATGAGAGAAGATGAGGAGGTAATTTCGTGATAACAGCTTCAGAGCCAAGGAGTTACTTGACGGTATTTCGCATCCATAGCGCCATAATCAGCGTATTATTGATTTTGATGGTATTCGAATCGTTTTTTAGTCCACATTGCTTCACAAGAATTTATAAGAATTACAAGAAGTAAATGAATAATCAAATTTTTGTATTTTTAATAAATAATTCTTTCTAAGTTTTTCTTCAAAACTGTACTGTTTCCAGAAGGTGATAGTGAGTTTGGGGTGATTTAGATTTTTCTAAATCATTCATGTATAGGCATTAATCAACAATTGATAATTTTTAAATTAATTTCCTAGTCGGTTGACAGAGAGTGCAGCCAAACGCATCAAACAAACTGAAGATAAAGGATTATCTAAATTTAATTTTTGCTATCTGTCCGACGATACAGAAAATAATATTTGTGGGCCGTTTCCATTGGATAACAACACCAACTAAAGGCAGGGCAGTAGACAAAGGCACGTTGTGAAACCTTTTGTTGTAAAGTAAAGTAAAGTTTTCTCAAAGTAAAGTCCGCCTTAAAATGTTGAATTCCCGATGAATTTATTTCGTGTATAAAATGATCAGCTTGTGTGTGCCAAGCAAAGTTTCTACAATTTTTCAAACCGAATAAATTAAACACATTTGATTTGTCGCTTGGCGGACGAACCGAAAAAGCAATAAATCAAAACAATTTTGTCCTAAATTGGAAGTGTCTTCATTCATATGCGAATGGCAGCGTATTAATCTCATACATTACAAACCATGCGATAGAAACTTATTTTGTAATTTTGCCGAACTATCAAAGAACTGGAAGAGGGAACAACCAAATGCTGCAAAATGTGAAGATAGACCTCACATGAGCATCTAAGATGTATGTTCTAAATCCGATCATAATTTGCATGCTTTTTGCTAATGCTCGCTTTTTTCTTATCCCCGTGAAATCGTCCGGAGATCCAGTTTATTGGTTCGATAAAATATTAGCATCATCAAAATCTTAACTCGACCTCAAAAAACTAATTACCGGATTTGTAAGATGCAACTTGTAAGATGGATGTGGACCAATTTATTTTGATGATATATTTGGATAAATAATTTAATATCATATTTAGGAGCTTTGTTTCGATTCGCCATTTAATTTGGCTAATGGATTTTTTGCCTGGTAAGCTGGCGATGATCTGAATAAATATTTGCCTGAAATTAATCTGGTTTTATTATTTATAATAGGTTTCAGCCGATTGCAGTGCTATAGGTCGACTCGCGAGCTGTGTTGAAATAAGATATTTATGGAAAAAGGAATTTATGTTTTTAATTAAAGAAAATACTCGATGGCAAAATAACTTTGCCTTGATATAATGCATCTCTGCGAATGTAGCAGAGAGCCTCAGTGGTGGTGTTGGTGCATGCAGTTGCATAGCAGTGAGCGCGGTCGCGACGGCGAACTAGGAACTGCAAATGCAAGACATCTAACAAGACCGCTCTATCAATTTTCCTATATATAGAAGATTAGAGTGGAGTGGAAGAGACTGGACGTGGACCGTATCGGATGCTTTAGAAATATGAAAGTAGTTTCAATGAGGCCACACCTTGGCCCCAGGGCATGCAAACGCCAACTACCATTGCAACAAAAACAGTGGCATGCATTTTGGTGCCTCACCGCCCGCTGCTACAATTTAAGATTCCGACAACGCTCGCTTCATTCTAAAGAGGTGCATACATGCTCTAAATCGTTTATAGTGGTCTAATTGATTTTAAGGACACAAACAAGAGACGATGCCTACAATGTCTATAAAGCCTGGGAAATTCCAAAAATAAGCAAAAGCGTGCTGAATTACTGCTTGAAGTTGTTAAATTTTCACTGTTCGCAGCAGTTATTGGATCGCTTGCCTGCTAAATAAAGGCTTTTGAAGAAAATTTCAAAATCTTGGAGTATTCATTTTCCAGGATATGACGTTGAGAATAATCATTTTCAAAAGACTAATCTCAACGAAAGGTACGGAATTAAGGTATTTTGCAATTCGTACTTCTTAGAATGCAGGTTTAACTTACAGGCTCTCTACAAGATCAACTTGACGCCATTTATGTTAGATATAATGTGCTAAGTCAAATTAAGTCTACCAGGGAAACTTGTGGAACAAGTGGTGAGAATTATAATTCATATGTGTAAACGAAACACAGTTATGGTGAGAAAGGTTCCTTGCCTTTAATACATGAAATTCGAATCAAACTATTCCTTTCCTTAAGTTGTAGTTTTTCAACGTTGTATGCTGTTTCATCTATTCATTATGGTATTCGAAGTGAATGGCATTCCGAAAAGCTGAAAAAATTGCACAGGGAGCGTAAGATGCACATTTGTATATGCTAAACAAAGAAATTTTGTCAAATAATACTTCGAAAATAACTGAATACTGCTGAGAGGTCCGAGTTACTTGCCTCCATTGTGATCCTCTGAACCTTCCTTGAAAAAAATTTAGGGATACATCGTATTATCGAGAATAGAAGAGAGAATGGTCAGACAGAATTTGAAATAAATCCTCACAGAAGGCTCGCTTATTCACAATATCCCACCACATGAAAGATAACTCTTTAATTCTTTAAGGAGAGTGAGGAGTCAATGTTTTTATCTTATGCCGCAAAAGGAATTCACACCGTACAGAGGGATTTTTTTTTTGTCACAGGGAGTTGAAGTATCATTTACGCTATGTGCTTGGCCTTTCCGATTCGCAAATCTGTTTCCATTATCTGGAATACATGAGCATAATATGCGGCGTGATTCTATTTGTCCAGTCGTCATCTTCGCGATGGGCAAGCAGATATTTTATGGAGTGAATATTGTTACTTGCAAAATTGTTACTCGGTTACCCGCAAAATTTAAGCTTGAAGTCTATCAAAACGGCTTTTATGTTATCCTCCATATAATATGTTCCACCGACCCAGGTAGATGGTTGAAACTTGTGCAGGTATTAGATAGTGCAGACCAGTGCATACGTATGAGATAGTCCCTGAAATTTCGCATCAAATATTATGATCCTTAGAAACGTTTCACAAATGCTTCTAAGATGTTCGCTTATCTAGCGCAGTTATTTCCAGAAAAAAGTAGCAGGATAACGATAAAGTATGAAACACATACGCAGTTCCGCAAGTTGAACCACCTTAAAATAGTTTTTATACCGAAGCTGGCAAAAGCCAGCCACTACAAAGCAACGGATTACCGACCTATCAGCTTAACGTCTTTCAAGTTGAAAAGCCTGGAACGCCTGGTGGATGGGTACATAAAAAGCATCGTGAACATAACGCAGCTTTGCCCCAACCAACGCGCATACCTCCCATGGCGCTCAACAGAGACGGCATTTAACGAAGTCGTAAGCAGAATAGACAGGAACCTTGCCATTAAAGATTACAATATGGCGGCCATCATTGATATCGAAGGAGCCTTCGATAATGTGAAAACTGAAAGCATAGTAGTAGCCATTCAAAGATATGGAATCGACCCATATCTAACTAAATGGATGACGGAACTATTAGCTAAAAGGAAGATTACAGCCGAAGAAAACGTCATTACGTTCAATAAATGGACTAACAATGGTACACCACAAGGTGGCATAGTATCACCACTTGCTTCCGTACTCACAGTTAACCAAATAGTGGAAGACCTCAACGGGAAGGGTTTCAAAACGATAGCGTACGCTGACGGCGCTCTTCACAATGAAAAGACTAGTGGGGGAAACCTGGGGAATAAAACCCGAAATTGCCCACTGGATTCACATAACAGTAGTGAGGCCAATAACCACTTACGGGACATTGGTTTGTTGGCAGGCATTACGAACAAGAACCATTGCAAAAGAGCCAGAGAAGACCCAGCGATTGGCCTGCCTTGGCATTACAGGTGCCATTAGGACTACGCCAAATGCTGCAATGGAGAAAATGGTCAATCTCATGCCATTAGGTGATCCAGGCATCACTTGCGAGCATCAGGTTTTAATCTACACATGGGATATCTAACCACCCACAAACGGAGCACTAATGCATTTTGGAAAAAATATTGAGAATCGGCCCGTCAAGTAAAAGAGAGCTGGATAGAATTCATCCAACAGTGGACACAACGATTCCATACAAGATCAGCATACCGACCAGAGAAGCGTGGGAAACGGTGCAGGATTCCACATCTGGAAGTGAAATTATGATCTACACCGTTGGTTCCAAAACGGATGAGGGAAGCGGCGCCGGAATCTTTTTCCCAGATCATCCGCAACTCAGCTGAATTCATAAACTGGAGAGCCACACCACAGTTTTCCAGTCGGAAGTGTTTGTAATAAAAGCGGCTATAGAAGCGGCAACAAACAACCTTAATGGAAGAAGACAAATACTTTAGGACAGTAAGTCGGCACTGCAGGCGCTTGCCTCTAACCGCGTAGTTTCACAACGATGTGGAGAATTGTAGGCAGTTTCTCAAAGCCGGAACAACCCGAGTAAATGTAAAACTGACATGGGAAAAAAAATAAAACTGGACACAGCGGTGTTGATGGAAACGAAAGAGCAAATGAGCTAGCGAGAGCTGGCACACCAAAATGCCACTAGAATAGACACAATTAAAATAACACTAGCAACGGTAAAAAGGGTACTAAACGAAATCCTCTGGAAAGAGACCGATACAGCTTGGAATGTAATGAACGACTGCAAGATAGGCCGAGCTCTTTGGCCCCACCCAAATAAAACGAGGACAAAACATTTCCTGGGGAAAAACAGAAATGGCGTTATGGCGAAATGATGGCAGTATTAACGGGCCATAATCTCCTAGGTCAACACGCCAAACGAATGGGAATCCGAACGGCTGATACCTGCCGAGCTTGCGGCGAGAAGGAAGATAGTGCAGAACTCTTCCTCCTAGATTGCCCGAGTCTGGCCAACGAACGCCTTATTTGGTTGAGGTGTACTGGCGTAACAAAAGTGGAACACTTGGCGACCACAGTGCTGGGTCAAGTTCTTTTCCGTAGGACGGCAGGATGGACTATCTGCAAACAATAGTATTACACATGGGGAGCTAAGCGCCGATGCTGACCTATGCAATTTCCATTAAATGGACCTCAGTACAAATAATAATAATAATTGTTGTCCAGTCACCATGGACTCCTTTTTATGTCGTTCACCAGGTTTTGCTATTAGATATAATTACTGCTGCCAATGAGTCTCTAAATAAATTTCTTACCTTACATTTAAGCTACTGATCATGTGGAATAATCTCCTGGTTCCATGCTCGCTGGGCAGATTCGGTGTTAGATTTTCGATAGCGAATGTGATGGAAAGCTAATTGATTATGAAGCCATGCACAAATGAGTTAGGCACCGCAATTATCCTACACTATATCGAAATATGTAACAAGGATTTTTGTTACTCTTTCATAATTGCAGCGGTGGCAGGCTCACTCGAAAAATAATTCGGAATAGACTGTATGTGTTATGGTACTGCACATTTTTTATCTTTTGTTTTGTTTGTGATTTGAACATTTAGTATTTTGCCAGTGCTCGTAGGAAGAACATCTGTATCTTTGTTACTAACAGCAACGGTATTTTGTAAGCCTATATATTTTTCCATTGAGAATGCCTTAAAAAATCTGAACTGAGTGTAGAAAAGTCATTTAGAACAAAAGTGCTAGCTAAACAAGGAATTTTGCAAGCGAAAATAAACCCGGAAGTGAAATGCATATTTAAAATGAACTGAAAAAAAATAAAGCAGGTGATTTATGCTATTAGATTTGGAGAAATTAATTTACAACTTAACTTAAAAATTCCTATTGACAGAGCACGGTCTCTTAACTGTGTGTTTTGTGCAGGAGAGTTGGATGACGCCTGTCACACATTCTTCTACTGCAAAAGGTGGAGCCAGCAGCGAGGGGTCCTACTCAGCGAAATCGGGGAGCTCTGTCCGGAAACTATCGTCGGAGTAATGCTGAAAACAGTTGACAATTGGAATCGCGTGGCGCAATATGCTCGGGCAGTGCTTACGGTTCCAGGCTAGGTTCTCAGGTTGACAGAGGAGGTGTTTAGTGGGTAGTCCAAATGCATTTTGCTTCTGGGAGTCCCACACTCAGGGCGTAAACAGCCTTCACCTCCCTACCACAAAAAAAAAAAACTTAAAAATTCCTAACACGTCGTTAATTCCTTACACGGAAATTCCTAACACCAAATTCCTAACACGTTTCGAAAGTTAACTTCGAAACTGATGTCCCCACTTGATACCAATGAGTTATGGAAAAAAATCACTGGTTAAAACTCCATAATTAAAATAGGAGAAAACTCACAAGAAGAATGCTTC
Organism: Stratiomys singularior; assembly: GCA_954870665.1. Classification (NCBI taxonomy): domain Eukaryota; kingdom Metazoa; phylum Arthropoda; class Insecta; order Diptera; family Stratiomyidae; genus Stratiomys; species Stratiomys singularior. Next base: position 59,514,166 of record OX940879.1, on the reverse strand, counting down.
AGGCTGGGCATCGTTGCTTAAAAGGGTTGCTGGCGACATATAGTCTAAAGGTGGACGTACAAAACATTGGAAATAATATAAACGCATTGATCAAAAGTTTTAAACTGGTTTCCTTTTTGTCATCGTCTAATCACCAGTAATCTTCTTTCTTACATGTTTCGTTAATGATGCCCATGATGGTCAATGATGGTGGAAATAAGTTATAACCTCCAAACTCTTAGGACCACCATCAAACTTCATGAAAATTAGAGGATTATCTTAGAGGATAAATATCAAAAATGACATAGTACGTAAAATAAAAGCATAGGAACATATGCTTTTAGCCTGAGGATGGATGAAAATTACCCCCTTCCTCTCAAAGGTAGAATTTTCATTGCCAAAAATTATTCCAGGAATTGATAGATAAACAAATTATAGGCATTTCTTTACAGGTATTTTTTTTAAAGTCGATGGTTTTTGAGTAAGTGATCGATGAATGGCGTAGCTTTTATTGCTCACATTTTATTTCCGTCCCATCTTATTACCATCTCTTATTGCTCAGTTTTAATGTTTTAGACCCCGTTTGAAGCTCTTCCTGAAAGAGTTTTGAAATTCTTTCGGAAGTTTTCTGTAAATATTTTCAGGGAAATGTTTCCCTGTTCACGGTCTCCCTATTTATCCTCGGATAATTGGATTTGAGTATTCTCAAAAAAGAGGTTTAACTATGGTAGTTTCGTTTTGCCACTCTCTAAGACCCTTGCTTTCAGTAGATGTTAATGAAGATTGTCTTCACTACTCTTGAAGCTGATTCTTACTATTGAAAGGATACAAGGACTCACGAAAATATGGCTGCACTCAATAAATTCATTTAACGCATGCAAGAATGCCTGCATCTGCTCAAAGAACAAGTGTATTTTCATAGGCTGAATGTCCTTAATAATTGCCCGTTTAGCAAAGACACAAAATTTCGAGGTGATCAATAAAATGAAACTAAATGAGAATTCCATTGCTTTAAACTGTTCACAATTCTTTCAGAATTCATGAGAAGATCCGTGCAAGAGAATCTTCCATCAGGAAGAGGTTATTTTTGATGTTGATAGATTTTCTTCGTTTAGGATGCCTCTACTAAGAATATAACACGTCCACTAAAGCTTCATGAATAAAAACAAGGGATAAGTCTTCAATACATTAAGATCACTCAATTGCTTGATATAAGACAAACAAGAAATTCTTAATCAATGTATCGACAGTTAGGAACTCCAAAGGGATGAAGTCAGCCCGCGTAAAAAACATCCCAAAATCTAATAAGTATCATAAAATTACCCAAAATTGTTAACATATAGGTCATCTCTCATTGCTCTCGAAAATCGTGTTAAAGATTCCTCCAGATACGATATAATAGCGCACCGAAAAAAAGCAAAAACTACATACTCCCCTGAGCTCAATTTTGCGGGGATGCCTTAATTGTCTACAATAAGTTGATTCGTAACGTATCCATGTGGTTTTTTGAGCTTGAATCCATCGGAAAAGCCATTGGAAAACGTTTCGTATATATATATCTCATATCTATGAGTACCACCTCCATTCGATTAAAAATTGAAAAAAGGATCATGCTAAAGATTAACAAGAATTATCAAACTCTCTGTCGTAGTGACTTGAATGAGCGCAATCGACTAACTCCGTGTGTACCTGACTTCAATAAGAATTTTGTAAATGGTCTTGCTGATAATATTCAGAACTCCTAGCTTGAGAAAGATCCAGTCTCATTCGATTGTTGGTAAGTTTGTTAGTTTTTGTTATCGGCATCATATTATAGGACTTGCAATGACTTTATAACACTTGTCATTAACAAAAGTATTTCAGTAGAGGATCAGTGAATTTTTGCAGTTTTTATCTGATAACTTCTGCATATTTAAAAAATCTAGTTTCATGTGGTTTCTATTTAGAAGTGCTAAACACGGGAAAACACACACATCAGTGTCATGTTCTTGCATCGGGACTTGCATCAGGACGCCGGCAATGGTAACAATAATGTTCCGTAATCCTGGTTTCTGAGACATAGACAGTTAAATTGAGCCAGTTAGAGACGCATTTGGCTGAAAGAGAAGGTCCGAGAAGGACTACATTAATAAGAAGAAGACGAAGAAGAAGATGAAGAAGAATAAAAGGAAGAAGAAGAATTCTCGTTTCACCCTTTGATAGGCACAGCCATGATCGTGCTGTAAGCAATGTTTTCGTGACACTCTTCAAAGCTGACAGGATTCATTCTGCCATTATCGAAGCACATTTTTTTCATATGATCAATTTAGAAAGCTGCCTGAAGTATAGCAGATCCGCCTCCCTGAACTTTTCTTAGCATGATTCTCTTAGCCTTCTGATCGAGCCAGTAGTACTTAAAGCCATCCAGTCTATCGATATTGATGCGTCACTACAACCAGAGCAAGTGGCATCTGGAAATGTTAGCGCTGATAAAGTGCATAGAAGCCATTGTTTACTATACGAGCTTGATCTTCGACTTGTGGTTCATCTGAATTTAAGAATGATTTGTGTGGATATCGTGATAACAGAACGAGAATGTCAACAATCGTTTCAGCGCTTCCGTCGTGGAGAACAAAAGTTTAGGGATCAGTCATGATCAAGACAGCCCGGATAGTGATTTATTAGAGGGCATATGAGGAGGTGAAAAGTTGACCATTGAAGAATTATTAGAAAAGTTCACGTCTACAGAAGCTCTATAGAGAGAAAAATTCATGCGCTGGGATACATGCCCACGAAATTCTGCAAAGACATAAGGAAGACAGAATTACCTGTTGTGTTTCCCATATTCCTCGTAAAACTCATATATGACTTTTTTACGGATGGTTAGAGGGAATGAAAAAACGGACTTGTACAATAACGTGTAATTTGCCAAGAGGAGTGAAGAAGAATCTTCGCCGCAATTCCTCCAGAGGCAGCATTCTTCAGTAGTAGTAAGTGAACCGGCGAGGTACTCACGAGTAGTCACTTATCGGGAGTTTCTGAAACGAAAACAAATCATAGTGCCGACTTGTACTGTCAGAAATTAGACTAACTTTAACGAGCAATGCACGATATGCGTCCTGTACTAGTCAATTTTTGTGGGGTCACCTTTCACAATGAAAATGCGACACCGCATACAGCTGCATCCATTCCGTGCAAATTAACGGAGATTGCTGGTAGCTTTTATCGCAACCGTCATGTTCTACCGATCTTGCTCCAAAGAATTTTCACTTCTTTCGGTCCCTTGTATCGAAGGGAATACAATTCTGAAGAGTATCTTCACACAGTACTAGCAAACTTTTATGAGGGTGTGCGATATGATTTCTACTGGAGAAGGATAAAGCAACTAATAGAACGTTGGAGATAAGTCATGGATAATAATGAAGAAAGTACTGATACCACTTTCGCTGATTCGAACAATCCGTTTGCAGGGTGCGGTTAATTGCACGAAACTGTTGGAAGCGTTGGAACTGTTGGGAGGCCAGGCCACTGGAGGTTGTATTGCCACTATGAGAGAGACTGCGTTACCAGTTACTCCGAAAAGATTGATTTTTTGCTTGGCTCAAGATCATTATAAGATCAGTAAAACCCCATATCCTTGGTATTCGCAGGAACGAAAAATTTCATAAATTCAACGTGAAATTGTTGGTGAGAAGTAATTTGAATTGCAAGTATTAAGTAATATGGCAAACTTATAGAGCGGGCAGAATCGAATAAATAAGCAATGAGTTCGGATAAGACTGCAACGGGCGCATTGGCACTAAGTTAAGTTAAGGCCGTTAACGGTGATCACAGCTCAATAAAGACACAATGGCTCAAGACAATTGGTCACCAGGCGGCTGAGCGGAAGAAAGTTAGAGCGCAAGACAATCTGCAAAGAACTGAACTCGGCATGATGGATTCTATACACTATAATTTTTGTTGTCTTAGAAGGCCATGTAGTATGACAGACAGTTCCATTAGTCCTTAAAATCCAACGATTAAATCAATCATATTTAGTCCTTTAAGAAGTTTGGCAAGAGGGCTTGCTTATCCTGGCTGATTGGGTTCTTATTCTGGTCTATTGAACTTGGAAGAGAATCAACTGCTGGATTTTTGGTGCATGAGAAGAGCTTGTGACTTACGTCACCTATCATCAAGCGAATTTTTTTTTGAATATTGTGCAGGTAAGACTATAAATATAAGTATCCGCGGAGAAGTGCCACCAGGAAGAATTCAGTCTTGTAATGCCATCGGATAACCACTGGCATTACGTTTTTACAGAAGAGAGTTTTGAGAGTTTCTCTGTTGCTAATACCAATACCTATAAAATTGATGAAACTTATTTTGGTTGAATTGTGTTCTTTCCTCTTCTCTCGAGGCTCAGATATTCTATTCAGTTTCTAGACCTAGATGATTGGACCTCTTTTCACCCCTCAACTATTGGAATAACTTTCGCGATTAAAAATCACAGTTCGCGTGCAGCTGCAAACTTCAAAAGATTGTGAGGCTACACAAAGAAAGATATACAAATACTCCACGTAGCTAATGAACGAACTTTTGAAGATAGAGACGTTGTAAATAAACTGACGTAGATGAGAAGAGGTAATTCCAAGGCTAACTTTCTAAGCTTAAGTGTATGTGTGAATGATTTTTCCAGTATAAATGTATATCTGAGTGATTTTGTAAATACAACATTTGGGAGAATGTTAATGCGTGTCTTTCCACATCGTCTTTCTTTCCCTTTCTTCTTCTACGCTTATACATATGAATGCATCTTGAAAAAAAATCGAATACCATTATATTGATTTTTTCAAAGTTATACAGGAGCCTAGATTATTTCGTATTTTTTAGTAAACTCTTGAATCGAAATCGGTTTTTGGTTAGAGTGAAACTATCAAGAAGTTGTAAAAAACTCTCGGGAGCTACACGATGTTACATATATAACTCAAAGGACACCAATCAAGATACCACCTGCATACACCTGTATACCGTATATTAAATGGGAACGTACGTTCTCCGGATTGCGTCGAATTTCGGCTTGTGGTAGAATCTGTGTGGTTATCATTCCGTTTCGACAACACATGCTGACAACCAGTAGTGTTACTACGTTAAAATACACACTAGTTTTTCCATGTCATACATTCTGTCTAATAAACTCACATTCAGATTCTGATAATTGACATAGCAATAATATTATAAATATTGATTATCGAAGGATAATAGAAAAGCCAAATATAATAAAGAACTAAATAATCGTGGCATTGCTTTCACAAAGAGTTCAACAAGGAAACATTGACGAATCTTAGTACTGACTGAATAGCAGTTGGGAGAAACCGGTATCAAACTTAGAAAGCAGTAGCAACAGTGGACGAAGATCCATAAGAATACCAGAAAATGTTGATCTATTGAGAGATGTATCGTTCTGCTTGAAGACATGGTGTTTCATTGTAAGCTTTAGATCGCAGACTGGAATTTTCATCTTTTGAAAACAATCATGGTTCGAGAGCTGAAGACAGCAGACTATGCTAACCGCCAAAATCTGTGTGTGGAAATCCTCGCAGCGATTCCTCCAGAAGCAGCATTCTTCAGTAGCAGCGAGACCCATTTTCACGTAAGCGAAAAACAAACTTTTCGTCATTGAGTTGAAAACAACCCCGAATTGTTGACGAAAGACTAGTTTTACAGCACAAGTTAATTTCTGGGAAATTAACTGTGTGCTGTGCTGTATGACAATGGGCGTTATATGGTATGACCATGACCGTGAATTCTAGGTGTTATATTTCAATGTTTGACAACTTTTATGAAGAAGAGGAGTTAGGGGGCCTTTGCTTCAAACAAGATGGACCTATAACACACACAAGCCAAAATTCTCTAAATGCCGAATTTTCTGGATGAAAGACCGATAAATCGTAAAACTAAAGGAAAAAGGGCAAAACGTTGAGTTCACACATAGAGAAAAAACAATTAACTTGAAAACTAATATTCACAGATGGTTGAGTGACGATTAAAGTTCCCGCAGGTCGCAAGTAATGAAGTTAACGTTCCGCTGCTATTACTGTCAACAGATTCTCCGACTGTTCCTAGTCTTGGTTCTTTTTGCTCCCATGGAACTCACATACCATAGATATGATGTTTTGATACAACCTTTGTTGGTTTTTCATGTTTGGAAGCAAGCGTTCTTCTGCGGACGAGAAGGATCGGCCGAATGTATTTTTTTTTCTAGAAAGAAGAACCAACTTTTTATTTTTTCTAGGGAATAAAGGGAAACAACCGTTCAAAAAACAATGCTTTTCTTTGTTTGAATGCTTACGGTTGCGTAAGTTTTTCTCAAAAAGTCCTTTGGTTTTCCATTAAAAAACTTCTTCAAATGGGTTTTTATTCCTTATTAAACTTTTTGCCTCTCGATGCACGTTGTCGCAATCTGAAAAAGAGATAATCAAACGACATAAGATCAGGTGAATAGGGTGGATAAGGTATAAATAAAAATCATACACATCCTTTAGACTTGTTGGTCATTATACCAAATTACTTTTAAGGTCTCGATTAAGGAATTCTTCGTTAAGATTGTACGTTGCCTACATACGTTCGGGACTGTTTCCTCGTCATGAAAATTCATTTTACAATCTATAAGCCTAAGAAATTGAAAACCTTTTTAGCCTCGTGACAAGGCTCCTGCATCGAAATACAATCCCGATCCGGGGATGAGTTTCGAAATTTTGGAAACAAATGGTGTTTCAATGCTGTTAAGTAATGGTCATGGCCGAGGTATTATGATTTCTTTTGTGGTAAGGGAGTGAAGGCTGTTTACACCCTGGTAGTGGGACTCCCAGACGCGCAATGCTTTTGGACTACCCGCTAAACATCTCTACTGTTAACCTAAGAACCTAGCCTGGAACCGTTTGACACATTACTTCGGGCTAGACCTCGTGTTCCTACGCCAAGAGGCGCCTTCGGATTATGGGAATCTTTTCTCCAACGGGAAGGAAGGGAGAGGAAGGATGTGCTAGAAAAGAGATCCCCCGTCATGCGCATCTTTCCGATGCCCTTTGATTGGGCCGCAGGCCAGCCTTTTTCTGGCAATAGAAATCAGGACGACTACTCCTTTGCCGAAGGAATTAACCTGTTACTCTTCCTTTGCCGGCAGTCACCTGCATATATAGTGACCGATTCGGGTTAGGACGTCTTCCAACTCCAGGACTCCGTTTTAAACCTCCTTGCTAGGGTTCGTTTGTGCATTGCATATGGCAGTGATGGGTTTCATAACCCTATCTGCTTCACGGTAGAGCCGCTCTTCCTCTGCACGATCGAAGGTAATCGAAGTGAAGTAGTGAAGTAAAGTGAAGAAGAGCAGGAATTTCTTTATTTGTGTCCCATGCTTCAGTCACTTCGGTGGTGGTGGCAACAGGAGCTGGTTTCTCAAGCGTTTCGCTTTTCTCTCCCGTGTGTTCATCTTTCTCAGGTTGCGGGAGTCTCTGTTCTTCTATTGTTGATGGCTCCGGTGTGCACATGGTTTTCCTGCTGCGCCCTTATGCAGTAAGAATCTCTGGTTGTACCGGATTTACTACTTTTTGTCCATCCATTTATGAATATTTCTGTTCCGCTGAGATATTTTCTGTTGTATATAATTTGTTTGCTTTCATTTCTTATGGGTCCCCCTCGAAGCCGTTTTCTCCGGACGTGTGTGTAGTTGCCTTAATGGTCTCATGGTTATCTTTGCTAAGCAGGGACGCCATACGAAGGTTGGCACCAGCCCTTGTGGGGACAGGAGCGCATGGCCAGACCGGACCTTATCAGGAGTTCGTGTCAACCGTTCATGTACACCACCAACTCAATGGTGCGAACTTCGATCGTACTCCGAGGCTTGCCAAGGTTTTACCGAGGCGGAGACGGTATGATCATTAGATTGGAGCTGTTCGCACTCGAGTGTCACCTCGGTCCGAACGTGCGACGCAACTAAGTCCAACACATTATTCAACAATTTCGTCAATTTCGGTTAATCAGTCGAATCGTAGTCCATAATTCGTTCAGGGTCATATTCCTTGAAGTCCTCCGTTTCTTCGGGTACGTGGGGGCGGCACTCCCCGAAAAATACTAGCTTTCAAGAAAACTCCTGGTAATCACTATTCCCCCCTTCGGCTGAGGCATTATGCTTAACAGTTTGTTGTTTTTTTGGTGAAAGGTTTTACTTGCCTTCCTTCTTACATACTTTGCACTTTTTCCGCCTATAGTGAAAATGCTTGCATCGCTAAAGCATACGTTAAGTAAAAGGAAACAGATATTTCAGACAGAAGCGAAAACGAAACAGCTAATGCAAAATATCAGTGACGGTCTTGAAAACGAGATGCAACACGTTAAATGTCCAAAAAATGTGAATGAGGTCTTTCAAAGTGGGATACGTTAACTCTGGTAGACTTGGTAGATAGGACCCAGTACTATTGCCACCAATGGTTGAGGCCGAAAAAACCGAAAGAGCTCAACAAACTAGCAACCAATGTTGACTGGATTCTTCCTGGCACAACGGCAAAAACTGGCTTGTAGAGGCCTGTTGAGCCGAATCAATGTAAAGAAACAAAACGGCTTGAGCGTAAAGCTTCTATTGAACAGTGCGGGAAATTAGCTGGTTTTCATGTCCACGAAGTACATCAAATACAATTCAATGGGAAAATCCCACAGAATGAATTGAACACACTCTCAAAAACTCAAAGCAGCTGAATTGAAACCACCGACAAAAAGACCAAACACAAAACGCAAAACAGATTTATGTTAACGTACTCCAAGATGTGTTTAAGGCCCTCAAAGGAAGAATGAGGAGACTGATTAAACAGAAAACATTGCAAGGACATAAGCATAAGGGACATAATATAGATTTAAGTGACATAAACTAGAGGCCTTCTAGTAAAACCTGGAGAAGATTCTACAAATAAGAGCCTGTTTGCAGATGCCGCCAGAAATGTTATCGCGTGTAATGCCGAGCTCTAGACTCAAGACCAATAAAGTCTGTGGAATAAAATGACACCGAGTGTAATGCGGAGGCTTCAAAAGATGAAGTTATAATAAAACAAGCAATATCCGACCGAAGCAATTTTTCAGAGCAAGGTTGTCCCGGAAGACAAAAAGTCGCATGCTTTGAACCTCCCTGACACAGACGCTGCAAAACTCTTGGCTAAGGCGAAAATTGAAATCTGTTGGCTAGTCTTCTGAATTTGCCGAAGAATGGTCCTTGCTCGATGTTTTACTCGGAGAAACATAGCTTTCAAACATATCACCACTAATCGCAATTTTCCCGGGAAGACAACATAACACAACATAAGACAACTTTCTGGCTTATTTCCCAGGAAGTGAACGTTGTCTTATGTTCCAAAGCACTAAGCAAGGCGAAAGGCAAGCTATAATCTGAGTCCAACCTACCAACCTGCTCTGTAGCTCAACCATACTTACGAAGGTAAGGAGACTCAAAATTCTAAATAGCATCATAACAGGGAAGAGGTAGGTTGGTATTGACAACTGCCACTCTCATTGAGACATGTATATCAAGAACGACGGCTTTTTGATGATCAGGTGTGTTGATATGAAATTTTTCGGAGCATATTTTACTTCAGGATATTCAATTTCATCTTCTCAGAACAAGCTTGATGAACAGCAATAAGCTGTTGCAAACACGTGTGGGCGATTCATAGTTTGCAGTGACTGCAATGCTAAGGCGGTTGAAGGATGTGCCACCCCGTTGCCCAAGGGGTTAAGGCAAATGAATCCTGAAGGAGCCTATGAAGCGTGGATAAGGAAACAGAAATTAATTCATGAAACGAAGGACCCTCCCTTTTTTGTAGCAAGGTAAGATGCATGAAAAACCTAGCTAATGGACTCCGCGCTTAATTATTTGAGCCGTGGCTAAACCAAAGCCCTGAAGCGACTGATAATGAACAGATGCATCTTATCAGCGGTCACGGGTATTTTCTCCCCAAATACTTCAACCACCTTTCATATTTCTACAAATATGAAAGGTGGTTGAAGCACCTTTTGAGTTGTATAGACAGAATATGCCAGCCCTATTCAGACATCTTCGTGGAAAAGATGTTGGAATCAAACGATTCATAGAGAAATGATAGAATACTATGAACCAAAAATCTTAATCGAAATGATACAACATACAACAGAGTACTGATCATAATAGTGGCTGGGTTTTCTAATGGAACACTAGTGGCTCGATTCACTAGTGCTTCACTAGTGGTTCATATCTTTTCGTCGATGCTGAATCGGCACGTCAAAGATGCAATGCTCTAGTCAGGGTTAATAATTAAGAATTGATTGCTGATTTTAAAAGTCCAGAAAACGCCGAATTGAAAAATATCTAATAGATATGTGACTTGCACTCAAAATTTTTAATGGATCAACCCTTTACCTAGACCTGTTTAATTTGCTCGGTGCAAGTACTTTCATGCAATACTTTAAATTCCTAAATGTTCCTAAATGTTAACATTGCGTGTTTATAAACTAAATTTAAAATCACTCATTTATAAACTTCATACGGAAGGTTAAAGCCAATTCAGACAGTTTTAAAACGTAAGAGTTTGAAAAATACTAAAAATCGAATGAAGGACATCAGATGACTCTAAAATAACCATTCAGTCCTTTCAGAGCGGAATTGACCAAAATTGAAGAATTTTATATAAGCTTGGACACTTTTGTTGCACTTTGACCCGATGCAGAGTAGTCCCAATATTTCCTTGGTAAGGTAAGTCTTCTTTCCTTAACACTTTCATTTACGATGTCTAATTTATTGGACATTGAAATTCCCCATTTGGTTTCAATTTTCGCATGGTTCTTTTATCTTATGTAGTTAAAAAATGGAAAAAAATATATTACTTTCGCTACTACGCCGTGAAAAAGTCCTTTCCAAAATATTGGACATTCATACCCGACGGTCATTAAAAAGCAACCTGATGTCGGCCAGTAGCTCAGTGGTAATTTGACTATCATTGGATCTACTGTCAAAAGCCCTTTAGTCTTAGTGTGAAAACATTCACCATAAGCCTGCCCTGTTTCCTGTTTTTTTCGAAGTCACAATAAATCACTCATGAGGCCCTGACGAAGAAAACAAAAACTTTGTTAGCTCGACAGAGTGTGTTTCCTCGGCGGTGAGTGGGCTGGTACAGGGATTAGCAGAAACCGAACGTAGTAGACATTCGTGCTCCTGATCAGTTGGATCCTGCAGTTCATGGACGTTGCTTTGCCATAGATTCATTTGAAAATGAGCCCGAGGAAAATGAATTTAAAGTTCCAGCTTTGCATTTGCAAAAAATTGGTGCCGATTTGAATGAGATACCCGAATGTCTCAAACCTTTTGGATTAAAAGGGAGGCATCAAATGGGGAAAGCAACCAGCTTACGAAATTGTTTAAGTGCAATTAAGAGCACCAGTATCGGACCGCCCGCTTCATTTTTCAGACAAGAAAATTTTTAATAAGATAGCTTTCTACAGCGACTTGTATACTGTTCAGCAAAGTTTATTTATTATATCTAATTTGCCTTTGATTTCAATAAACTCACACCATGCGATTCCATAAGGTCAAATCTTTCTTCGTTCTGCAAAATGTTTTTAAGCCTTTTGGACTTTCTATTTCCAGCGGTATGGATTTCCAAGGCTCGACATGCAAGGACAATTTGTTTAAGGTTCGACCAATAGTGGGCTGAATTTGAAGTGAACTCCTTGAATTACATCTTGAAGAAAATCCCTCTGTTGATGAACAAATTTTTCTCGTCAAAGCAAAGTTTATTGCAAAACAATACTTCAATGGGAAGCCTTGCCCCTGAAAGTGTATTTCCGCCACGGAAAGAGTTGTGTGTTTCCTTGTCCACCAAGCCCCAACACCAATGAAAATGGTGAAAACGATTGGCTCTACAATCGTCCTTGAACCAGCGGAACGGATTCCAGAAATGTGGGAAGAGAAATGCGATTCACAAGTTGTTTTTAGATAACTATTTTACGTAGTTCCAAGTTAAATAAATCGGCTTCTTATTTTGCTGAAATCAGCGTCGAAGAAAAACTATGGGACAAACTTACGTTTGGATACATCGGAGTCAATCGTTCTGGGGCAGTTCGTTTGTACAACGAGAGTATGGCTGGGGTCAATTTACTCGATCAAGTGATCCAATACTATCGAATCAACATATGAACAATTTCCGACAAAGTTGAACGTGGATATGGACTCTGCAAGTGATTGTTCCTTTTTTCAATCTGCTTATCATAGACTCTTAGATAGAGTGCAGAATTGATTGCAATAAGGATTTTTTTATTCAGCAAGCTTAGTTTGGATTTGATAGTATTTCGCATAGATGTGGCCAATGCCTTCATCAAGCGGAAAACCAACGCACGCAGCAAAGATGAACCACAACAGCGCCGCTCTTGTCATCCTACTTCCCCAGCGAGTTCTTCAACTTCTTCATTAGCAAATACGCCTCGTCGGAGGAGGGCTCAAGTGAGGTCAGTGATTTTCCGTGCTCCTCGCCGTTTAGAAAGAAAAAAAAAACGCATCATACATGCCAGAGGAAGAATTAGAAGAGACTGCCGCTTCCCATATTTGTCGAAACCAAGAATACGAAGAATTGTGAAAATAATGAATGTGGCTGCAATCCTTCGACATTAATAACAAGTACAAGATCACACTTTGCTTGAAGAAGAATAAAATTGTCTTGATGACTCTTTTTTTGACATATTACGATTCAACTAACTTTTAGTAATTTGGTTGAATAAAAAAATAGAAATCGCTAAAGATGTGAAATAAATGTTTTTTGATTCGAAGGAAGTGTTCAGGTAAAAATGGAAAAAATCAGATCATTGGATACGTATGTCCAATATATTGGACATGGAGAGCATGCTAGATGTGTCAACCCAACCCAGCGTTTTGACCTCATATCAGTCTACTTAAAAATTAGTCACAAATCTGTGACGGCTAGAAATAACTGGTGAACGAAAAGGTTAAGAGTCATATATTTGCGAATATGAGTCGAATTATTGGTTGATAATGAAAACTTTAGAAATACTACTCCTACCAATCCATACTTCGAAGCATCAATTTTGAATTCATGCCTCATAGCTTATATTCTGGTCGTCAAGGGACTTGTGTGATCCTTGAATCCTCATTTTTTCTTCACGCGAGACACTTTGGCAATCCCTGGTTCGTAACGCATTTCGTTCCATAAAGATCGCAGAATATGTTACATATGAGTCGCACTTTAGTTGATTGACCGAAACCACCCACCTCCTTCCAGCCTAAACATGCATGACTGCGAAATCGAAGAACAGAGAAAGCGTGCAATTCTCGCGGATCCAGATAAAATTGCTTTCACCACCATCGATTCCTTCAAAAATCCGTGAAACTCTTATAAATAACAAAGAAATTAACACGTTTATGATACCTTCTAATCTCCAAGATTCAGTCGGACAACCTTACTACGTTGTTGCACCGATGTTGCTCCAGCGTGGCCGCCGTTAGATCCAACTTGAGGCCACATTCGTCGCGAATAGAGCGGCCGCGACTCTGGCCAGTGCAATGTGGTGCAGTGCATGATGCGATGCATATTGGCCGCAATTATGCACTCAATTGCACTCACCTTTATCACGAATGTGGCCGGCTCGATGCACTCGTGTCTGCGCTGTTTCTTTCCTTGCGACTCAGGACCCGCGCTCGAGTTTCCTATTGCTGCTATAGATAACCACTTGCGATGACATTGCTAATTAATGGACCACTGTCAACTGCTGTGCAAGTAATTTTCCTTCAGGGAACATGTTGCAGTTTTTGCGTGTGTTGCGCGAATAGAAAAAGTAATGCCGGTTGTCAATTTGCTGCAAATGCTTTTTTGCTTAATTAGATCAATTTTGGAATTTTCGTGTAAAAATCTACTTAGCGAGACAAGTGATATTCATCACTATATAATGGCGATCAAGTGGCTTTTGTTGGTCCGACATATGAAAGTGGATTCATATTATCGTTGGTCACTCGACTGACGATCGAACCATTTACAAGTGCTGTGACCAACAAAGAAGTCTTCGGATTTTCTTGCTTATGTGAAGATATATCCTAATCGACAACAGTTTCCATTGTACTTATCAAAATTGTACTTAGAGAACGAGTTCAAACTTTCAATTAAATTTTAACATTAAAGATTTTCTGCAGTTTTAAGGAGCCATGGCAAATTGATGAAAGAGAATAAATAAGCCATAAATCTTTTTTTTTCCATGCAATAAAAAATGTCCCTGCGTCACAAGCAATATATTCTGAAAAATGACATGTGAAGAAACGTACCTAAATATACATACATATGTAAATAAATCCTACTTTTTCAACATTTTAACTATGGTAAGTTCTGTTTTCACCAATTTTTCGAACGAATATTAACAGATTCACTGTCTGCGCTCTGGAGGGAAATTGTTTCATATATATTGTCCAGTTATGTGTTTATTCTGAATCAATATATTTCAGGTTGAAATGTTTAATTATATATTATAAAATATTTATTCTCGATTGAAAGGCTCTATTAATAGCGCATCCAGGAGTGTCAAATCATCTCATGAGCCCATCGACCATATGTGGTCTATTTGCACTTTCATCTTCATTTCGTTTTTCTTCCTTTGACAAGACAAAAAATCAAGTGGCATTGACAGATGATAATATTTGACATGATGTGATTGACATTTGAGGTATGAATTTAAAAGCATTCACTCGTTTACTCATTGGATTTTGCAAAATTGTTGGTTGTTACGATATCTTTTCCTTTTGTGTGCACAACGAATCGTAAACAAGCATAAACTGAAGATCAGTTGTGAAAAAATATAGAAGAAAGTGACTATAAAGATGAAACAATTTCTTCGGATGATCTGTTACTATTGCATGTTGACGAGAGGCTGGCACATCCTGATTTTTACTAAGTGAAACTGATATGTTATCTTCAGTAGTCATCGGGTGCCAAACAACCAGGCAAACGCGAATGAAATTTTAAATGAAGACAGTGGAAACATTAAGAACATGTACTGTTTAAATTCATAATATATATCTTAACAAGTCTCCATTAAATATGAAACCATACGTCCTCTGGCCACAGACCTATTATAAAACAGGCCATATATAATCTGTGCTTTAAAAGCATGAATGAACGAAAATTCAACTTTAATTGCGTATATTTCACAGTATTTATAGTTTCTAAGCTTGTGTTAAAAGAAGCCAAAGAAACTGGTTAACAACTGGCTAGCCAAAAAGGTCGTGTCAGAATGCCTCATTGATTTAGAAATACACTTGACTCGGACTCCATTTGGATTGGTTTATCTACATACTGACTAAATGGGATTTTCAGATCATGTTATAAGATAGTACGATTTTCATTCGGGGGATTATTGCCATTGCGATGCCTTGTCACCTAAGCACCCTAAGGGTTTTTTATTAGACCCCATCTAAGAATCATCTCTTAGAGGATTTATTGGTGTGGTCATCTGACATTGGTGTGGTGATCTGAGCTTTGCAAGGAGACACTCCAAAGGTACCTGAACTCGTTGATTTGTTACTAACAAAAGTGGTGGTTGAGAGTTACAAGTGAGCTGAATGTGTTCAAGGATCGACATCAAAAATATGGACGACGAACGAAGATTATCTGTGATACTGTGTTGGTGCAATACACCAAATAAAAAAAAACATGTTTTTCGAAAGGAAAAACACCTTCAATACTCACATGGGTTAGGTGGGAAGAAAACAACTAATGCAGAT
Organism: Stratiomys singularior; assembly: GCA_954870665.1. Classification (NCBI taxonomy): domain Eukaryota; kingdom Metazoa; phylum Arthropoda; class Insecta; order Diptera; family Stratiomyidae; genus Stratiomys; species Stratiomys singularior. The sequence continues at coordinate 59,498,433 of OX940879.1, read as the reverse complement.
AATCTTCTAATGTGTAATGGAAGAAAACTACTCATGCAAGTAGAGATGGCAATAACTGCTATTTTTGCATCACAGTGATTTGCTGCGATTGCTCATTTGATATATCTGTGAAAAAGAGCTGCTCTTTAATCACAGTGATATTTTGCGTGTGTTGAGGTAAAATCAATTTCGATGCTAAGTATATGAAAAATACTCTTTTGCTAATTGTATGAAAAAACTCAGTTTTATTAACGTTTTATTAAGTACGTGAAGTACTTAAATATATATACAAAAAGAATAAGATTATACCTTAATTCTAGTTTTAGCAAATGCATTCCTTAACCTAAATGTAAACAATATAAATACATTCACACATTGCGATAAAAATTAAAGAAAAATTCAATCAAAAAATCCAATTCAGAGTCCACTTAAAGCTAAAACGATTTCTTAAAATCTGTAGAACAAGAGATGCTAGATAGCAGTCTCTTTTATTAGTCGCAAATTTTGATTTAAAAATTAAATTTTCTCCACTTTATGTGACTGCTGTCTCGTTCTGCCAGATACCTAGCTTTAGAAAAAAGGCGCTCACAAGGTACCGAAGTAGCTATCGTGCATAGAATTTCCCTAGCTAGCTGACTAAGATAGGGATAGTTATGTTTGTTGTCTTGCCACCATTTCAAAGGACTTTCATTTTTCGGAATGATACTCTCTTCTAAGTATCTTTCCACTTCAACACGCGCCCTGGAGGAAGCATTATAAGCACTCCAGACTGACATTTCATCATTTGAAACATCATTGTCAGTTATAGTGTGCGGGTTTTCAGTCGAACGTGAATTTCCACTGCTACTCGCAATTCTTGCTGTGATTCCTTCGATGATGCTGTTTTTCGTCTGATCGGCGGTAAATTCTCCTTTGAAGGCAATGTTCATAAATCTTGGATCTAAAAATGTCGCTATACAAAATGTGTCATTTGATTCAAGATCATCAAATTTAGAATCAATCCCAGATTTCAACAAAGAAACCATTGACACAACACTAGGATGAAAGTTCATTTTCAAAAGCTGATCAACCACATTTTTTAAACCAGAGATAAGTACAATCACGAGTGATGCCGTTAAATAATTTTTTCCGCTAGTAATTTTCGTGATCGCCTCAAAAGGTTTTAGGACTTTAATAGCCTGAGTTATAATTATCCATTCATCAACAGACAAAATCGGAAGGTTTTTGTCGATGAGAGCTATTGTAGCTTTGACTGCTTCTTGTAGTTCAATCATCCTTTCCAACATATAGAATATGGAATTCCATCGAGTTGAAACATCCAGAACTAATTTTTTGGGTTCATTTCCTTTATTTTGTTGGTACTGCAAGAATTTCTGATTCGAAGCTGTGCTTCTTTTAAAATGCACAACAACTTTACGGACTTTGCCAAGTATTAATGCCAAAGGCTTGAGACCATCTTGGGTGATTAAATTAATGCTGTGTGCCAAGCATCCATAATGCTTCCAACTTATATATTTTTTTAAGTTGATTTAATATTTGCAGCATTGTCAGATACTGCAAAAGAAATTTTTGCGGAGAGACCCCATTCATCTGTCACGGATTTCATTTTGTTTGCTAAATTAAGAGCGGTGTGTCTATCGTTATAGCTCACACAACTTAGTAAGGCTGATTTAAAAACGAAATTTTCGTCTACATAATGAATGATCAGTCCTATAAAGCTTTCATTATTTACAGAAGTCCAACAGTCTGTTGTTAGACTACATTTTATAACTGAGCCCATAAGAAGTTTAACTTCATGCAACACTTTTTCGTAAGTCGCAGGAAGCATAGTGTCCGAAATGTGGCGCCGATTTGGTAAAACGTAGAAACTATTTAAGGATTTTACTAGTCGGCGGAATCCATAGTCTTCCAAAATGCTGAAAGGTTGAAAATCGACTGTAAAAAGGAGCATCAAGTCTTCGTCAATTTTTTGCTTCGCGGTTATCGTTAATTTTCGAGGAACAAAATCGTTAATTGTCCCTAATACCAATGACGATCGCTTAATGGATCTGGGTTTTCGATTTTGATACATTTTGACCCGCACTTGTACTTGGCTGCGGATCCACACTTACCCCAGTTGAATTGGTGCTTCCAGTAGTTTCATTCTAAAAAGCAATTTTACAAAAAGAATGGATATGAGCATGTGCATGGACAGATTCTTTTGATTCGAATCGATTGATAGACTCTGGAGCTGACAAGGTATGTTGGAATATACGTAACAAGGTAGTTGAAGGTTTGTTTTTTACAATCAGGTATGACGCAACTTTTGAACTACAGGAAGGATATATACGACACATTGCTAAAATTACTCACGGAAATACTCCTTGCACTGCTTTTCATTATAAATTTACCAACGGGAATTTTTACAGATGGATGCTTCAATATGGCATGCCGCTTAAGATTAGTCACTGACGTCTTATACGACAACTTTGCCTTGCAAATATCGCATTTAGCAACACAGTTGTCAACCGCGGTAAAAAAGTCCCAGATTGGACTATTTTTTTCGATTTGAAATCCATCAAACTGAAAAGATGGCATATTTAAAAATGCATGGCATGGTAACACATTATAAGAGAATACGGCTAAATCAAATTGAAATTTGTAAGGCTATTCATTTATTTTTTGAAGCATTTTCGATATAACTTCAGTAATCATTAGCTAAGAAAGTGAAAAAAAAAAATGAAAATAATATCTACTATATTATGCTTTTGTTACGCGTTTGGCCCTATATAGCCATTATCAAGCTGTTATTTAATAATTGATTAGTAGTGTGATAATGATTTGTAGGAAAAAACCCGTCGCGTAAAAAGAACATAAAAAGATATTTTAAATTAACTAGTTTTAAATTTGTTTTATAATAAGCAAATTTAAGTGTTATCCAAACTCAGTTAAGTACTGTTATTTCTAATTGAAAGTCCTTCCTGTGTTAAGTAAGAGTCCGGGAAGCAGCGTTGAAAATGACAGTCATTTCGGCCGATTGGTTTCAGGTTTTTTTTGTTTGATTGTATCAAAAAAGAAATGCGATTTTAGGCCGCTTGAAAATTCGCACACAAATCGTCAGCATTATGTAAACCTGTATTATGAATGTTTCTGACTATTTTAATAATTTTCATCATCCTTGAAACTATTTGTGCGCACATTTCAAACGGCCTGAAAGCACTTTTTTTTTAAAGATACTCTCCACAGCCCTTTCGCCCCGGTCGCGGATACTGACTTTTATTTTTGTTCATGTCTGAACAATGGGTTATACTTGAAATCAATCGGCCTGCAATGACAATGTCATTTACAACGCTGCCTCCAGGGCAATAAGCCAAACACAAATGGAAAGGTATATTTTTAGTATTTTGATGGGAATGTATGCCTTCAAATATTTCTTATTAAAGATCATGAGTTTCCAACGGAAGATATGAAATCCTTGTTTATATGCAAATCAAATTTATTAGTGAATAAATGCAGAATAGTCTATCAGTAATTCAAAATTTTGTTTGAAAGTCTATGACTTTTTACAGAATGATTGGTTTTGATTCGGTAAAAGATTAGATTAAAAAACAGAACTAAGCTTCAAAAATAAAATTCAAAAATATTCTGGCCCATTATTATTTTCAAATAATACATTTTCTGTGGAAAAGAAGCCCAGAGAACAGTACATATTTAGTTAACAAATTAATAACGAAGTAAAACTAAGGAAAAATTTTTAAGTAACTTAAAGCTAAAAACTACTACTTACTTCGCAAATTTATTTAATATGCTTAAAACTGATCAAGCACACCCTCAAACACTTTAACCAATCCGCAATCATGCACCACTTAAAATGCAATGACTTTAAGCTGCTAATTAAGACAAACAAAAGATTTCCATGTTCGGTATTTTTATCCTAGATCCTCTCATATGCACTATGCGAACAATAAATCATTCAGGACGTGTCGTAGTGCTAGGCATATACATATGTAGCAACCAAACCGCCGAGCGGACATCAATATCAAACATTTTCATTCCGAGCAGTGACCAATTCGTCATACACATTTTGAAATCAAATAGCAGTCTCGGCCGAGATTGCTCATTTTCATTCAAATGGCAAAATCACACAAAAAGCTATTCTTATGAGCAACATACAACTGCTACACGTTGCTTACGAAAATACTGCAGTCGACATGAGCAGAGATGACAAATGAGCAGTGTTTGACTGCGATATTCTAATCGTCTTCTAGCGCTGTGTTTTCGGTCGCTGGTGGCAGCTGCTATTGATGAGTCTGCTCATTTTTTTAGCAGTGATTTTTCAAATTCTATCGCAACCTGCGATTGCTCTTTTCGTATCACTGTGAAAAAATCGCAGGTTGCGAAAAAGCATACCAACTCTACATGCAAGCCATCTTCTAATGTCTAGTGTCCAGGAAGCAGGCAGCGACCAGCAAGAGGGTGAAAATTATTGCTTTTGTTAAGATTTGGTTTATTCTATAATAATATATGTTTTACAAATATCGATATAAAATGCATTTTAATACTATATGATGTGACGATGAGCACTGAGAGGCGATTAACTGCTTGCTTGACAGCTCAGAAGTTAGGGCTTGTTTACATAAGCTTCATTAAGGGCCGATTATACAATTTTAAATTTATGACTATTCTTAACAGCTTTTAAGGCCTTTATCAGGCCCATAATCCTTTAAGCTGTGCTGAGTTGTCAGACAGAACGAAGTTACAATTAAGGCAAATATTTTTGGAGCAAAATAATCATTTGAGCAACAACGGAACTATACAAGAGGGACAACGTCAGTCTGATCCCACCTGATTTATGCACCAGGAGTTAGCTATGAAGCAGATTCATCGCTATGCCAAGAGGTTGAATAATCGTGCAGTGAAACGGATGGTGAGGCACGAGACCTCCATAAGGCGGCTGACAATCCGGGAATGAAAGCAGTCATCGGTTAAATCAATAAGTTCGTTATTTTGTTTTAGGACATAAATACTAAACTAGGTAGGATATAAGTGTAAGGATAAGTATATTAAAATCAGAAAAGTACAAAAGAGCAAAAAGATCATAATAAAAGAAGACATCACACTTTTGATCTAAGAGTAGTAATAAATAAAGTTTAGGTAATAAAATAAAGTAAGGCTTATAGGATGGGTAGGCTAAGAAAAAATTAAACACAAGACAAGACAGCGTTTTCGAAACCAAAGTCTCTGGGACGTTAAGGCACAGCAAAAAAACGGTGAGAATTAAAAAGGAGCAGGTAATTCCGCAGCACACGCTAGATAACCGTGAAACTGACGAAAGCAAGAACGCCGAGACTTCGACGATCACTGTGGTGATCGCGACCGAAGAAGTAACCAGACATACATGGAGCCTGTGGGTGATACCACGAACCCCTCCATAAATGCGGCTGAAAAACTGCACTTAATAACCGAAGACAATAATCTCTCCCAAGACATTGTACAGAATACAATTACAGTTGAGCGAAATTAAACAGAAAGACTGATTTGGAAAGTGAGAGACATTGTCAAAAAAATTAATACAATACTGCGACTCATCAAAAACAAATAAAGGTTTTAAGAGCTGGCTCCCTGCACTTGGGGAATTCCTAGGCTTTGCAAGGTATATGTAATATGGATTTATTAGTTGCTGAAGAGGACCAGAAGCCCAAAGAACAGCAGAAGGCGAAGAAAGTACAGTCGGCTAAAACAGCAGAACAAGCACAGCTTGTTCGGTAATCAAAAATCAATTAATAAAAAACAATTCATCGAGCTGAATCGAGGGAGAGCTGGATAAAAAAAGGAAGGAGGCGTCTCTCGGTAAGAATGCAACCTTGGCCCAGGGATTTCCGACAGTTCTAACAAAATGGGCGAAGAAAGCCCTTAAAAAATTCTACAAACCGAAAATAAAGTTTACAACGTGACAAAGGAGGGTGCACGACGAAAATTTCGGCAACAGGCACTGCCCATGAACCTTCATGATGTCTGATCCCGCGCTACCGGGATATTAGGGGAAATTTAAAGCCCGAGGACACGAAAATTGCCATTTAGAGCCAAATAAGAAGAGAGTGGCTTTTTCTGTGTGCAGCGAAGTTTAGCACCTCTGCAATGTGTTAAATGCTTTGGCTTTTGTCGCACCACACAGGGTTGCAAACGTCCCGGTTGGAGTTCCCTATACTACAAATGTTGAGAAACAGAACATTAAAAAAAAGAGTGTACGAAGTTGACACATTGTCTTCATCACATAGACACAGACCCTAAACGGATCTTGTACAAATTCTCAGATCACACATATTTCAAGTCTTCCAGGAAGCTCTTGTCAAAGTTAGCACAGATCCGCGCGGAACTGAGTTCTAGGAATGGCAGCCAGAACAATGGTTGACATGCTACTCTGAAAACACGCAAAATTTCCAACGAAATGGCTGCAAAGACATCGGATGTGACATGCGCCGAGGAGTCGTTAGTACGCAAGCTGCACAATTGTAGAGTATTAAAGGACTACTTAGCAAGCGGGCATCAGTACACTCTGTTTGAGATCCGAGATAGTAGTGTCTGAAATCAGTGTCACAAACTTCGACACAAAGCTCAACGGACACGGAACTCTGACGAGGTATGCAACCGAGTAGAAGCATATATGTCGACCAGGGAATGTCATGCATGTAAAGTAATCAACAACAGAAAGGTTCACTGCTGCATCGCCATTTGAATATCGTCCGTTGTGTTTCATACACTCGGCTGGGAAAATCCTGGAGGATTAAGGGAAGATACGCTGACAAAATTCGTCCTGCTGTAGACCTGCCTCCTCTGTAGAACGAATTTAGAGTAAGTTTGTGGAATTGGAATTGTGCACTATCAATGCGCTTGTAAAGGTTTTGAGCATGGTCCAATAAGGAGAGGCATATACCCGTACTGGCCGAGTGTTCTTTAGGGGACGTTGGACGTTAGGAACGCCTCCCTTAGGAACGCTCAGCTAGACGGGTGGATACTCTTATGTTACGTTTTAAAATTTCTTTTCAATTTCCAGAATATATAATACGACTTCTGAAACAACCCCTCAAGGACCTTATTTTGATCCCTGCAATCTCAGTTAAAGGGAAACCTCTTTTTAAGCATTCAGATACGTAGCGCTGTCATTGTTCCAAATTTCCAATTTAACCGTTGCTTTTCCCCAAGTGCTGTATAGTTAAAAAAGAAGCTCACCAACATGGTACCCTGACGAACCCGGTACAGCCGCCATCTGGGTTCGGAACAGCGCTCACCTCCAAGTGGAGGGTCAGAGGCGAGGAGATGGTTTCGCTCAGGTTCACTGTTCGGGAAGTACACTCTTTAATGTACGTGGTCTTCCTTTCAACTTAGGCTCAATGCTTTGGAAGACACTGTTGTGAGTATTTAGGGCCATGTGATGTGACTTCAACGCAAGAGGAATTGATTGGAAATGCTTAAATCAGATGCTCGGGGCAAACGGATCCTGCACATGGCAGCCAGAACTGGGCTCGTCTTACTGAACTCAGGCCACATCCCGACTTTCCGTCAGTTGGTTTGCGTCGGAACCATACTCGATGTGACATTCGCTTCGGAGTGTCTAGTGCATGAAGTTGAAAATTGGAGAGTGCTAGAGGATTGCTCGGCCAGCAATCACCAGTACATAGTTCTGGAGATCCATCACGGTGCTTCCCGAAGACCATGCGCTTGTTGTTCTGCGCTCCGGTGGAATACTTAGGAAGCGGATACTGAGAAGTCTATTGAAGTGCTTCTTGCACGATCACCGCTATCGGAAGCAATGCTGGGGAGTGGACGACCTGCGGCAAAAGATGTGTTTAACTCAACTATGAGAATCATTACATCCGCCTGTAGGTCTCCAATGTGCTTACGAATAGCCCGGCACAGCAAGCCCCCAGCACACTGGTGGTCACCTGAAATTGCCGAAAAACGAAGGGATTGTCACAAACTACGACGAACCGCACAGTCAGCTCAGACCAGGGAAGAGGCATGTATCCGATCAGCAGCTTACAAGTTATCTAGAAAATGCCTGCACAGACTAAACAACAACAGCAAGGCCAACCATTGGCAAAACCTGGTGGGCGACGTGAACAGGGATCTATGAGGTCTGGACTACAAAAGAGTGATGCGGTAGCTCGGCGTCCAAACGTCACCTCACTCATACGAGGCAGAAAAGATGGACGAAATTGTCCGGGCTCTCTTCGCTATCCGTCCCACCATCGTGTAAGCCGTTCACTATGAAACACCAACATAAATCCCATTTTTCACGAAGCTGGAATTGGAGAAAGCAGTCTTGTCTGTTAAGGCCAGAAAGGCTCCAGGACCAGATGGTATTCTAGCTGAGGTGCTACAAATGGTCTTTCCCTCCTGCCATGACCTGCTCCTTCCCATGTTCAACGCATGCCTGCGCGAAGGGTTGTTCCCAGAGTGCTGGAAGGTGGCGAGATGTGAGCTGATTACTAAGGGGAAATGAAATCCCGAGTCGCCAGCTGGATACCACCTACTGCGTGTGGTGTACGTGGCCGGAAAAGTTTCTGAAAAATTTATCAGGGGAAGATTCGCTGACGTGATTCATGCTGCCGGGGACCTATCCCTATGGCAGTATGGTTTCAAAGCAGACCGCTCCACCATCGATTTGAAATGCATTTAACTGCGCTAGATTTGTGGATATTTTGGAAGCGCTAGAAAAGCGTTTTCAAGTACCAGTATATCTGATGCGGATTCTGAGGGACTATTTGAAGGACCGCAGCCTACTTACGACTCGAAAGAAGGTGGATAAAGGACAATCCTTACTTCGCTCAGGGCTCTATCCTTGGCCCGGGCATGTGGAAGATCATCGACGATCGACTGCTGTGGCTTGAACTGCCGGATGAGTCACGCTTGATTGGCTATGCGGACGATGTCACGGCGCTGGTCACTGGACGCACAGTAGACTATGCCCAACTCAGACTCAATATGTTAATGCGAAGGGTAATGGACTGGATGACCGCTCACGGTTTCAAGCTGGCCCTGGTAAAAACCGAAGCGGTCATTCGGACAAAGAAGAAAATCCCCAGAGTAAGGCCTATCAGTGTTGGGGATGAGCTGGTTTAATCGGAATCAGCGGTAAAGTACCATGACATCCTGATAGACTCGAAGATGAGTTTTTCCCAACAAATCAGGGCAGCAGCTGACAAAGCTGCTGCGCGTGTGATGGCACTCACCCGTATAATGGCCAACTTAGGAGGGCCCACCACATCAAGGAGATGACTTCTAATGAGCGTTGTGCAGTCGCTTCTATTCTATGGGTCAGAACTGTGGGAAGGAGTTACACCCAAAACGGTTGGCACAGGGGCAGAGACAAGAAGCATTGCGAATCTCGTGCGCATATCTGAATGAATGTCGTGCAATCTACGCTTCTATATGGAACAGTGATATGGAGTGAAGCTCTCAACGAGGAACTGCACCGAAAACGGCTGGCACAGGTGGAGAGACGAGGAGCAGTGCGGATTGCATCAGCATACCGTACAGTCTCTGAGTCAGCGGTGTTGGTAATTACAGCGTTGATACCCATCGCCCTCCTTGCGAGAGAGCCCAGAAATATTTACCTACGCACAGGTGAAGGCCAAAGAGAAGAGATCACCAGGGAAAGACCCAGCAGACAGAATAACTCTCGCAGCGATTGGCAACAGTCCTCGGAGGAAAACACAAGGGGAAGGTGGACTGCATGTCTGATCCCTGACCTGACGCCGTGGCTCAGTCGATTGCATAGCATAGTGAGACCGATTTCTACTTGATTCAGCTCTTAAGCGGGCATGGTTGTTTTCGGTACTACCTGCACAAGATTGACAAAGCACGGTCTCCTAACTGTGTGTTTTGTGCAGGAGAGTTGAATGACACCTGTCAAACATTAGCTTAGCTTAGCCATCAGCGCGGAGATCTCTTCAGCGAAATTGGAGAGCTCCGTCCGAAAACTATGGTCGGAGAAATGTTGAAAACGGTTGACAATTGCAGTGCTGATGCCGAAAAAAGTTTTATTGGAGCGCTGGCAGGGCATCGTGGATAGAACGATCTCTTCTGTAGCACTTCCTCTCGCTTCCTTCCCGTTGGCGAAAAGATTCCCATAATCCGAAGACGCCTCTATGCGTAGAAATACTAGGCCTAGTCCAAAGTCATGTATAAAACGGTTCGAAGCTCTGTTCTCAGGTTAGTAGGGGAAGTGTTTGTAGTGGGTAGTCTAGAAGCATCGATCGTCTGGGAGTCTCACACTAGGGTGTAAGCAGCGTTCACCTCCCTTTCACAAAAAAAAATTTGCAATTTTACAGGATGTCTCCGAGGTGAGTACCAACGTTACGATCCATTCTCATGATTTTTGCAATATCGTAGAAAATATCAGTGCGTTTATACAAATCGTCTTGCAAAAATGTATTGATAAACTCTCTAAGGATTTCTCGTTTTTGTAAAGTCTTTTAAAAGTTAACAGTCCTGGAAAACGTATAGTTAATTTGCCGGAGAAGGCTTGAATTTTACCCGGTATTTTCGCCCTGTTGGGCTATTTTTCACACATGTGAATGTTTTTTTCATATGGAGAATAGGGGAAAGGGTGTAATTTAATAAGATTCCTATGCATATGGTTTTGAATTTTATGGGAATATTTCAATTTTTAAATAAAAAAACTAGTTTAAGGAAAATTCCTAGTTACATGAGTGTTGAGGAGAATTGTTCCCAATTTATTGGTGTTTTTGAGTACTAATTCAATTTTGACATAGTCTGCCATTGGGTCAAGCGTCCTACAATCGTTGCAATAGTTTATTGGATGTTAAATGAGGCAACAAAAGTTATGATATCGCCGTTGTGTGAAGTTTGTGTTGCATTCTCTAGGGAAGTCAACTGTGAAAATTTCGAACAGTGTCGTTAAAAGAACTTAGAACTGCAATTAGATTTCAAATAATTGGGCGTGGGTGGCTGTCTGACAAGTGCAGTACGTTTGCATAGGAAGCTGTGGAGGAATCTCATGATGTTTCAATTTTCATTTTTCCAAACAGAATGATTTTCAATCATTTTTCCAAACAGATTCAAGGACATGTAGTGTAGGTTGATGCTGGTTTGCATTCACGCAGATGTTTAATCTGAGACAAAGTAAGATATGGCCAGTTTCAAGAAAGGAGCGTCATGCTAATCAAAACTTTGGGACTAAATTAAATGCATTAAAGTGTAAGTTCATGGAATCTTCGACGGATATTTTAAAAGATTTTTCCGCAAATTTACTTAATACGTTTCAAATGCAGGTTGATTCTCCCTATTGAAGTCAACGTATCCTGAACAAATGGTTAATCTGATTTTCTTTGTCGCATTGGCAGCTAAGGGTTCTACGTTTGATTTTTCAATCCATACAGGATAAATGTCCTAGAGCCCATATAGAACGTGGGTTTTTGAATAAAATTGGATTGTCCGAATTAGAATTATAAGAAATTATGGTAGATTATTCCTAAATACTTGTAGTGCTACTTGCAATAGGATTTTATCAGCCAAAATCAAACAGGGAATCGGACTGTTTTGTTTGATATGTTTAGCATATGGAACGGTCTCATAAAATAGAAGCGTCCCATATTGTAAGCATGCGTTCGTCTTGTAGTTCGAGTAAGTCAACTTGAATTTTCCGTTGAAAAAGGTGCAGAGCGCTATTTCATCGAATTTCTAAATATTGCAAATATTTACCTATAAAAAATGAATAAAATGAAAAAAAAACTTTCTTTCATTAACTTTCCAATACGCTATATTTGACCTGAAAATGGTACCTACACTGGGATAATTTATTCACCTGGATACGGGTCTGCGATCTTTCAGAACATCTGCAATCAGTTCTTTCCACTTTGTTTCAGTTAACGATACCCTGTTTTATTGCTTGTACATATCTGCTACAGTTCAGGTTAATCTGCAAACATATTGGCCTGATAAGCATAAACTAGCGCTTCTTACTAACATGAAAAGATTCCAATCATTCTCTTAATTTGGACTAAATCAGCAAATCCAGAACACTTGGAACAATATTCAAAACTGACTTACAAGACGGGCGGCTACAGAACGTTTAACGCAGTCACTTTTGCACTTAACTGGTATTTCTGCATTAGAATTCCTTTGGAGCTTACATTCGGGTTTTTGTGCTTTTTAACGGCTCATTTAATATGGATATTTGCAAACAGCGTTTCCTCTTAAGTGGTCGTTAAATCACCGGTCCAGACGTTGTCTGAATAATTTCGAATTTCGATCAATCAACGTTCGCGCTAGCCAACCGCTCCTCTCCTCTCCTCCTTAATCTGAGATGGCCGTTTGCTCGAATTTTTTACTGCTGTTGGAATTAAGAGTTTTTCACCAATTGCAGATTCTAGTTTTGCTCAACTGCATACGAGATGTGGCTGTTGCACCTAATTAGTACGGTCTGCTTGCAATTAACAGCTTCTTAAGCCTGAAAAGTGAAACGCGAGAATTCGCAATGCACTTTTTGCTCAAATTATCCTTAGGCTTGCACTATTACTCTTGTTGCAGGGTACGGCACTACCTTAAAGTGCAACAATCGGGTAGTGGTAACATCTTTATGAAAAGAACTAGCGTTTCATCTGGTTAACAGGTGAGATTGACACGACCAAACGCAATTCATCTCTGCAATCTGGTAGCGAAGTAACATGAATAGGCTTCAGTTCAACTCCCGACAAAGTCAGCGTGGTAAACCTTTAACGTTTTCCACCCGACAATGAGGTAGTTGGGTAGCACCAAGTACGGAAAGCGACTTCGTATAATTTTGTCATTAAATACAGATTGTTGCAGATAATAATGTCTGTATTAATTTGTGGACGAATTTTTTAGTCTCTTGATTGCGAGAACCCACAAAAGAGAACTAGTTTCAAATACTTCAATAATGCACCTTTAAAGGCACGCAACAATTATAGATACATTGTGGATTCATAACGCAATATCTGCACACGTACGAAGAAACTTAAAAAGTTCACATGATTTATTGCTGAACAGAATTAGAACAAGAAACAATCGTGTTTCTGATAGGGCGAAAGTCTTAATTTTGTGGTCGGTTAAAAAATATCCAAAGCCTGCCTCCTTTTAGTAATCCTTAACTAAGAAGCAAGAAAAGAGGAATTGGTGTAATTGTTAAAATTGTCTTTAGTTGTTGCCAGTTTTTTATTTTATGCTTGGCCCTTATGTCAGCACCCGGGTACCCGGTTGCCCAACGGGATATTTTCATGAATTTTTTATTATTTTTTATAACGTGTAAACTTGCTCCTTCAAGCTCATCGTAATATACCCAATGAGGTAATATACTAATAACGACCGATCAATGTTGTTCTTTTTTTCCATTTTTTATCTTACGTGGAAAATTGTTGGAATTCAATTTAAGACGCCGCACAAACGAGGTTTGTTAAAAAAGTATCGAGAATTTCATGTTTTTTCAAGAATTATTTATTTATTCATGAATATCTTTTTTGTTCCCTTCAAAGTTATCCCCGTCAGACATTATTCACTTGTGATAAGGTTTCTTCCAATCCTCGGAGCATTTCGAAAAATCATTTTATGTGATCTTGTTCAGCTCCTCCTTCGATGCCGCCTATATCTCCTCGATCGTGGCGTAGCGTTGGGCTTCTTCAGGGTCATGGGCCTCTTCAGCTTCGCGAACAAGAAAAAGTCACAGCGGGCCAGGTGTGGGGAATACGGTGGCTGTGACATTATTAGAGTTTTGTTTTTGGCCAAAAATTCGCGCACAAGTAACGATGTGTGAGCAGGGGCGTTATCATGGTACAAAAGCCAATTTTTGTTCTTCCACAAGTTTCTGGCGGATTGCTTCTCGCAAATTGCGCATTACTTGAATGTAATATTCCTTATTGACCGTTCTACCCGGCGGCAAGAACTCATAATGCACCACAACCCTGGAAAACCACCACAACCCAACAAAAGAAAACTGTCAGCAAAACCTTCACATTCGACCGAACCTGGCGTGCTTTTTTCGGTCCCTCTGAGAACATTTTGTACCACCGATAAACGTTGCTTTTGTCCAAAGTAGCTTCGCCGCATGCAACAGTCAACATTCTGAACGCATCCGCGCACTTTAAGTTGTTCTTGATAAAAAATTTTATACAAATCCTTTGATCCATTTGTGGGGATAGACGAAAATCGAAGACAAGTTAAAACACGTCCACGCACAATAACTGTCAGAAACTGACTGGAAATTCAAAATGGCCGGAATTGTCTGCATAAGTGAGAGTCATGAGTACCAACATAACGCCACCAAAAGATCAAAAATCTCACATATGTACCCCGCGAAAATTCAAAATTCGCGATACTTTTTGAACAGACCTCGTAGATGTATTTTGCTCATGTAGTCGGTCATAAACCAATTTATAAGAAGTTTTCGCAGGTATAAAACGACTGGTTCCTATAGTTATCGAATGACTAGAGAACAAGAGATAACTCGTCCCAGTCTCTTATCGGATGCATCTACGCGCTTGTTTTGTTGGAAGTTAGTCAACGGTTCAACTACACGTATCTTATCGTTTTCTAAGTGTGATGGTATCTGAAAAAAAGTTAAATATTTTCGTGACTACTGACTTCTTTTAAAATATTGTTACGGATATGGATCAAGGAGGTAAGAACCCATATTGTTAAAATATTATGCTGTATTTTTTTGATAGGATATTGTTATTTGACGTTTGAAAATATGGTTTAAAATTCTTTAAATTACCAACCTAATTTTAAATTTAAAAAGATTTTTGTTGTATTTCCGGTTTCATCCCGATTATAATGTTAATTGATAACGAAAGGTTATGTGTGAAATAGTGTGTATAAAATGTTTATGGCATACCCGCCAAGACAGTGAAGAAGATATACAAAAATTTTGTTTCGGAATATACACTATGTTAACTTGGTAATTATTTGGTTTCAGGGTCACCTGGTCACTCAGGTGTTATTAAAAAATTAAATTTCTTGGAAAATTGGATTTTGTCCAGCAAAAACTATTCTGAAGATGAAATAAAGGCATTGAAGCACAAGTTTTCGCATATTAAGTCGAAATTTAAACAAAGGGCAAAAGAGCTGATAAAACGGAAGCTAGATTTCTTCATACTAATAACGAATGGCAAAAAAATACATTCGAAATACCAAGAGCGCAGCGTAAAAGTTCGGGTCGACCATCAAAACCATTTAATGAGCTAAGCGAAAGAAGTAAGAGAAGGAAAACTGAAACCTTACGTATTACAGCGGATAATGATATATACATACATGTTGCACAAACAAATTTTCAAACATCTGGAAAAAAGATGCTTCAAGTATACTTAAGCAGATTATGAATTCTCCAACGAGAGCTACAAAGTTTAAAAATGCATCTAAAACAGTATGAGATGACAACGAAAAACAGCTAACACCTTTATCGGCACTTTCTGTATTCGTGGGAGCTGATCTCACTCGGCGACAATATGAAATAATAAGAAGTGCCAGTAAAAAGTTCTTTCCTAGTTACAGCATCCTACAAAAAACCAAAAGTGACTGCTATTCACCCAAAGAGTCATACGAATTGACTGCAATATGCAGACAAGTGAATATTTCAAGATGTATTATACTATACGAGGTCTGGCTATTAAATAATGAGACTGCGCGCCTAGAGGGAGCCGTAGAGGAGTGGGGAAAAACGGGTAGTGCGTTGGGTATCTGGATATCATGTCTATGCACGTACCAAAGCACGTTCTCGTCACTATTATTGTATTTGTGCAGTAGCGGTTTGAAACGAGCGTGTTTTTATTCTCGTGCCGAAAACCATGTGTGACGAAAAACAGGAGCAACGTATCAATCTCAAATTTTTCGTTAAATTGAAAAAAACTCCGACTAAGTGCTATAAATTATTGCAAAAGGCCTATGGGGACAATTCTCTATCTCATGCGCGTGTTTTTGAGTGGCGTAAGCGCTTCAGTGACGGCCGAGAGAGCACTGAAGATGACCAACGCCCAGGTCGCCCTGTCACTGTTTCAACTCCGGAAACAGTGACCAAAATCAACCAAATTGTGCGTGCAGATCGTCGAATGAGCATCCGGATGATTGCCGAGGCTGCAAATGCCGATAAAGAAACGGTTAGACAAATTTTACACGAGGAATTACACATGACAAAAGTCTGTGCGAAGTTGGTGCCAAAAAACCTGACTCCTGACGAAAAGCTTTTGCGTCAACATGTCTGCTCAGATTTCCTTGAAAGGTTAAAAAAAGATTCCGGACTGATGAAAATATTATTACTTGCGACGAAACGTGGATTTTTCAATACGATGTTGAAACAAAGCGGCAATCGATGCATTGGAAGACGCCTAAATCGCCCAGAATCAAAAAAGCAAGGATGTCCAAATCAAAATTCAAGGCAATGTTGATCGTTTTTTTCAACATTAACGGTATCGTAATGACTGAATGGGTTCCAGAGGGTTGGACTGTCAACCAGACTTACTATTTGTCGGTTTTGGCAACACTGCGGGAAACGCAAGAAACGGCCCGAGTTGTGGATGAGCAACTCGTGGATTTTGCACCAGGACAACGCACCTGCCCATAACGCGCTATCTGTGAAGCAGTATTTGGCCGGTAAGCGATCTCCAGTTCTCGGACACTTGCCAGATTTGGTACCACGCGACTTTTTTTTTGTTTCTGAAGATAAAATCTGCTTTGAAAGGGACCTGATTTGAGTCGATGGAAGCGGTAAAGCAAAAAACGGCAGAGCTCCTAAAGGCCCTCACCAAGGAAGACTTCCAGCACTGCTTTGATTAATGGAAAAAACGTATGGAGAGGTGTGTGGCGAGGAAAGGGGAGTATATTGAAGGGGAGCATTCGAATGTAGAATAATTTTTATAATAAAACCCTTTTTCGTAACCAGTCTCGTTATTTAATAGTCAGACCTCGTATTGCAACAAGATTACTGACGTATTTGAAGGAAGTTCTACGTGATCCAAAACCAGATGAATCTGACTCATTAGACCTGTTTTGCAAGTAGGGCTGTGATGGATCACAACAGGCACAATTCAAACAAAAGATGGAAAATTACGCTACAGATAGTAACATTTTTCAGAGAAGCTTTGTACCACTTCGTTTGATATGTGGTACCAAAACAGTATGGTAATCTAACCCCATCCTCACCGTGATATTGTCGTTCTATAAGAATCAGATACGTTAAAGAAACTGTGGATATAACCCAAGAAGAAATCGAGTATGTGGAAAATGTCATTAACACCCTACAAAAAACAACATTTTTACTAGAGGAAAAGTCATGTTCTGTAAAACATACAATGATGTTTACAATGGAAGACGCAAAAGTATAAAATGCTGCCACACAGACCACGTCAACAATGAGGTGCTACATTTGTGGAGCACCATCGAAAGAACTCAACGATTTAACTATCAAAATCGGATTATCCACTTTGCACGCCAGAATTCTTCTGTTTGGGAGCATATTGCACCTCTCATACAAACTCGCTGTAAAAAAGTGACAGATCTAACGTTGACAAAGCTATTGTTAAGGAGAGGAAAAAATCATTCCAGAGATATTTAGACGTGAAACTGGTCTAATAGTGGATGTACCGAAAGCTGGGTTTGGAAATACAAGTAGGAGATTTTTTCCAATCCTGACTTAGCTGCAGAAATAACTAGAGTTGATTTTAATTTCACTTACCGACTCAAAGTCATCCTTGAAGTCCTATCAAGTGGTCCCAAAGTCCATTTGGACAAGTTTGAAGGTTATTGCATGGACAATATCCGTGGCATCCTATGACACAAGCTTTTGGTGCATGGAGGTACTATCATAGACAATGGCCTCCCTCGAAATCAGGGGCATTGACTGCGTTACGGACAAGACGGAGGTGTAAGAGTGCCTCAAAAGGGTTTCACCCGAATTAACTGTGATCAAATTACGACTAACCCCTGAAAATAATAGAGGGCAGCGCATGGCCATATTCGTCTTAACCGAGAAACATGCCGAAAAACTCCTCTGCATGGGCAAAATAAAAATAGGTTGGGTGGTCTGCAGAATACGGTGAAGAGCAGTTCCTCTCCGCTGTTTCAAATGCCTAAGCTACGGTCGTACAGCACAAGGCTTCAAAGGGCCTGATAGGAGCTCCTTGTGCTATAAATGCGGCAACGCAGGACACAAAAGAACAGAATGCATGGGAGAGGCGCACTGTATCCTCTGCGAGAACGCTGATCCCAGACCTGATGACCTGAGACAATTTCCAGGGACAGGGAAGTGCCGGGTATTCAAAGAAGCCCGAACCAAAGCCAAAGCAGCGCTGCAATGACCCGTGTCTGACAGACAAACTCACATCGGAGCTCAAACGCCCAAGACCTGCTTGACCAATTCACGAATGATATGAAAGCCGATCTATTGCTGCTTAGCGAACAACACCGAGATAAAAATTCATCAACATGGTACCCTGATGAATCTGGTACGTGTGCCATATGGGTCCGAAACAGCACACAACTGAGAGTTCAGGACCATGAGCGAAAAGATGGTTTCGTGTAGGCCCGTTGCCCAGGAATAACATTCTTTAGTGTGTACTTGACACCGAACGCACCAATAACATATTTCCAGGTGAAGCTCAACACTTTGTAGGACACCGTCTTGAGCGAAGGCCATTGAATGGGGCATGCCTAAGTCAGATCCCAGGGGGAATCGAATCCTGGAGATGGCAGACAGAGTAGGGCTAGCCGTGGTGAACACTGGTAACACTCCCACTTTCCACCGCTTGGGCTGCGTGGGCACCATCCCGGACGTGACATTCGCCTCAAAGTCCTTCTCCTCTATGACACACAATTGGAGAGTTCTAGAGGACTATTGGGCCAGTGATCATCAGTACATAGCATTCGAGATCCGCGACAAAGTTCCTCAGCGCTCCGCCTTCGTGTGGAATACTGAGAGGATTGACGTGGAGAAGTTTGTCGACACGCTCATGACATGCTTACCATCGCTTGGTTCATCGCCGGGAAGCAGAGAACTGACTGCTAAAGACATGGTGAACTCCACAATGAGTACCATCGTCTCCGCTTGTAAGTCATCTATGCCCCGCAGGAGACCTAGACACGGAAAGCCTCCAGTGTATTAGTGGTTCACTGAAATAGCTGAGCAATGAAGGGAGTGTCACAAACTCCGGCAAGAAGCTCAAAGAGCGCGAAGCCAGGACGAGGCATGCACCAGAATGGCAGTATATCGGCCGGCCAGAAAATGCCTTCGCAAACTGATTAACAGGAGTAAGGCCCGTTGCTGGCACAACCTCGTCAAAGACGTGAACAGGGACCATCACCTTGCAAGCCAACCTTGAAAGCCAACACCTTGAGTTCCATTACTGGAACGACAAAATCAATTTGATCGACGTTAGCTTGTCCTCCGCAGACGTATTCAAAGCAATCACTGCCTTAATAAGTCCGCTAACATTATTTCTACGAGCAGAAGGTGGATTCAGATTAGGCTGTTAGTGCGGATTCACCGTTTCAGCATCGAACCCTCTTGCAATTGCTGCGAAGCTTACACCCGGTTTAATCACGTGCTGAACTGGCTGCCAAGCTGGGTGCCTTGTTACTGTTGTAGTGTCATGGACCGGTTTATTTGGCGAGCCTGCATTTCTTTTCATGCTGGGTACTCGCGGTAGTTAGCAGGGTGCCTTTCTTGTCCACAGTCGCAGCACATAGGTGCTTCGGTTTGAGACTTTGGACATTTTCCCCTATCATGAGAGGAGGTACATTTAACTCACCTGTGGATGATAGTGCAATTTTCGGCAACATGACCAAAATTTTGACAGTTGAAGCACTGCACCATTTCTCTGTTATGAATCCTTTCCCACTGGATCCGTTGCCTCAGGATATATTTAATTTTGTGGACATGTTCCATGTCCTGGTAAGGTCCGAAATGAACCATGAAAAGATTGGATTGGGTGACTTTTGCGTTCTCATCGCTTTCGCGGAGCGATTTTCTTTCTCTTCGTGGAAGAAAATGCGAAACGGATTTCACTTCTACTGAGCTTACTTCTGATAGCTCATCTAAGATGTCACGGGGCTGAGTATTTCGGTGCAGCCCTCTAATTAAAAGAGTTTTCGGACTAACACTGACCGGCATGGTGGTCGAGGCATGAATTTCCTGACTTCGAATGAAGTCAAACGTTTGTACGTGTTCTTTGATGAATGCACAGAGCACGAGCGATTTATCACTGCTCGTATTTTTCACGTTTTCACTCAATCCCTCCTTTAAAAGATCCTTTATGAGATTGGAGATATTAGCTCCATAGCACGTAATCGGTGCAACTTTTCTTATTTTTCAACCGATGAGGAAGATTGGGGACTAGCACTTTTGTTGGGGACACTGACTGAACCATTCACCACTACACCAAATTTAGTTTTTGAAATGCCACTTACCTTTGGCTTACGTTGCACGAAGTTGAACGTATTCACAGTTGAGTGCTGCTCTAAATTTTTCCTTGCGTCGTCCGTTTGAACATTCGTTCCACTCACTTTGTTTTTGTCTTCTACATCCTTGGATTCTCGTGTATCCTTTTTTGTTCCTTCTTCGTTCACATCGTCATCTTCGTCGTCCATACCAATCTGCAGGAGATCGTAAGGGTTCACTGATGCCGCTGCAACTTCCAACGATGATGCCTTTTTCTTCTATTTGCGTTTTCGCTTCTCCTTGTCCCCATCAAGCCGTTCCTGCAACTGGATGACCAGCAGCTCCATCTTCGCATATGTCAACGCGAGCTCATTTGCACCGGCCGCCTGACCACACTCCATTTAACGCTTTGAGAAACTGTAAGAGATTTTTTATTACGATTAGTATTATCAGCTCTTTGCCAGCCTCGGCAATGAATTAAGAGATTAGGCCCTTGTTCGCTAACTGAAGTTGGCCGCCGTCGATTGACCGAGCAAAGTGGTCGCAAATGAGATTGCCAACGACTATGGTCCTATGGTAATCGTCTTTGGTATCCTCGATGTTGCTTCCTCGACGTCCGCAACTCTTTAGCTCTATCTATCCACGAACATGGCGAAATATGAACTTACTTATAAGCAGAAAAGGGTTAGAAAACTATCCATCAGACGATTAAATAAAGGTTCGATAGTGACCACCGGAGAGCGCGCATCATATTCGCATGTGTACCCGAGGGAGTGTTAAACAGTTATTATACAATTAACGAGTACGAGACCGTATATCTGAATTTAATAACTGTCAATGGGGGAGTTTCTTGCAAAGTCTAAAGCCCGGAGATGAGCCCTTCTGGAAAATTGCCAAATACTTCAGAGTAAAAAACAAAGCAGTCATGCCACCAATTCACGGTCCAAATGGACTGCAATTTGACAACGAAGGTAAAGCTGAAGCCTTTGCCGACACTCTGTAGATGCAATTTCGTGAAAATTATACCGAAGAGGAGAGCTTTCACTACGAGGACTAGGTAGAAAATGCAGTGAGGCGGATATTGCACTCAAGACTGGTAGAGGAAGGAGATGTGATACGACCAATAGACCAGACAGAGACCAAAGACAAGATACAAGGACTAAACAAAAACAAAGCACCAGGATACGACACACTCACAAATACAATGTTACGATGGCTTCCTGACAAGCTGATACAGAACATCACGGACATCATAAATGTTATCCCCTCCCCGGGGGATAAGGACATGATAACACCTTGCTGCTGGCTTAATCTAATACGCCGAACATTGTCGGAGTAGAATGCTAGGATTAAATCTCACAGTTCACTTTGATGTAGGGATTCTCGTATTCATTCTTGGGTAGTTTCTTTTCCAATGGATTTATCCTCGTTGTTCGAGATGAATACCGCCTTGGGCCGTTGAACCGAAGTTTCTTGCTCATTCTTATTTTTGTCTCTGATAAAAGTGCATTTTTTCGACGAATCACATTAAATGGTTGGTTGTAATGTGAACGTGGACCATGGAAACGTGAACATCATCAGTGCATAAATTTAAAAAAAAAGAGGCAAGCATCGAGGCTTGTTTGAAGAAATCTTTTGGTTTTGTTAGCATGATTTGAATCAGATTAGATTTTCAATTCATGGATATTTACCTTCAGATGAACTCACTCTCCTGTTCGCTGGTTTGGTCCTTGGAAAATTCTCCAGGAAGTCATTGTAACGTTCCGCAGACAAGCTCAGCTGTTGTGGTTTGAAAATTTCTTTGAATGCGGAGCGAAATCGGAAGAGAATAGTCGTTGACAAATCGATCCAATAATAAGATTTATAACATTTGATTAAGGTCTAGTTTATCCCGTGTTAGTAACAAATATTCATTATCCTTAACACATGTGACATTCATGAGATAAGATTCGGAGAAGAATAAATGAAACAAAACCATTAATCCTTTAAAACAATACCCTGTTCCTAATCTTTCTCGTGATGGCCTTCATGATACTCTCCTAAGAGGTGTGAAAATCTAAGAACATTAAAGTAAGTGTAATACTAGAAATTTTATCATAATAGTAAAGTGTTTTTATACATTTGCCGTACATATGTTTGTAAAAAGGACTGTTTATAAGATATTATATTTTAGTCAATTTGTTGCTGATCGCACACGAGAAAAGTCTTGTTGTAAAGTAAAAAGTTATAAGAATTATAAAAGGGTAGTTTAAATCTAAAATTGTGAATAGTAAAATGTTGTTCGGGACTTGATCTCGAGGGTTTTGGTCAATTCGTTGAATAAGGAAAGACACCAAAACGAAAAATCCAACAACGAGCAAATATTTCAGTCATGTTGTCATCAATCGGAACATCTCGAGTCACCAAGTGAATCTGTCTCCGCAAATAGTGAATCTGGCGTAGCAAAAGTTGCTCGCCAAGAACAAAAAACTCTGCAAAAGGTGGCGTGTTGTGACATTGTATTTTGTATCTCTCCATAACGCTTTTTGACTGAAAGCCAGAAAAAATGATCGGTTATCATTATCGGTGAGGCGAAACTTCTCGAAAGGCAATGAATACAATCAAAAGTGGCTTCTTGTAAATCCTTGATGATGAACGGACGCATAGGATGGATTGGATTGGTATATCTACACTTAAGGTGCGATGACGAATCGGGTTCCTAGTTCATGAACTTCTTGTCGCGTCGTCTCCTGTTGTTTCTTCAGATGTTCCTTGTCTCTAGATTGCTTTAAAAATGACTCCACTCTTGACAGGATATCTGCAGTGACATTTTCGAAGCCAGCAACGCGTGGGAAGCCTATTGAGAATTGATCGTTTTATTTAATTTGGCGATGTTGTCGAGGCAAAGCTATTTCTGGATTCTTCGTGAAGATGCGCACCAATAGAAAACTTTATCTTTGAAGAAATGTGAAAAAGAGTCACACCTTTTACAAATACCCATAAAGTCACAAATTAATTTTCCCGGGAGAATCAATATAACCTAAAGATTTGACTTAATTGCGGAGGTTCACAGATATTAATTATTATTTATTATTATTATTCTAAACTCTCCCCAAAACTTTGGAGCGCTACATCCTTCAATGGAATTCAGAGTTAATGGGAAAACAATGGTTATTATCTGCAAATTAAATCCTTAATTAGAAAACCTATTTAATTATGAAAAACCATCTGTTAATATTAAATATTTAAGATGAAGGACTTTTGATACATTGATGCGTGAAATAAGTTTCGGTCCATTGAATAATTGCACTCCAATAATATGCGCGGAAAGCTTGCTAATGTCCTGCCGTGAGCTCTCACTTGTTTCCGGTAAGACAATTATGCAAAAGATTTTGTGTTACGTGGCGCAACTAAAGCGGATGGTGTATGCATAATCTAGTCTGTAAATAATCAATACCTATCTAACAATTTGGTCAAGATGTTTTTTTAAAGTTTGCCAACGTATTGAAGATAAGTTTCATATGCTTGACTTGTCAATCCTATTCAACAGCGTTTTAACTTTCTGAATTTCGTCGTATCTAGGAAAAGATAAATAATGAGATTTAAATTTCTGCTGACGGAGATGCAGTTCACTGCTCCTTTTTAACTCTCCTTAGGTTTGGGTTCCGTAATCACTAAATATTCATGCTTCTATTGAATTCAAAGTGAAACGAAGACATTCCCGTATAACTGCATACGCCAATATATTGATGGACATATGCAAAAGTGAAATTGGCATTCTAATCCCTGAAATGAAATGAAGTAAACTGAACAACTGACATCGAACAAGTCCGCTCTAAATATGCATTAGATTGGCATTCGATCTAATTGGATGGACTTAGATACTTTACACAGCCGTGTATGTTTAATTACGCTTGCAACTTATCTGGAGGTCTAGTAGGCGCTCTTTTACTTTTACGGATCTGCAATTGAAAATCTGCATCCAGACGGTACGATGTTCGCTTACATAAACGATAGGATTTCAATTAGAATATTTCATCAACTAACCAGAAATGTTGCTGACAACTTAATATGATTTGGATTGCCGATACATGCAAGCTTGATGATACATCTAAAAATCCTGCACCTGTCCGGCTATAGGATTGTGGTTACATTGCATTATATGAATTTAAATTGTCAGGATCTCCGTACCAATCTGGCGTTCAGTAATAATTTCTTTCGAACTATGCAAAACTAACAGATAATTATAAATATTTTTCAAGTCCTCAAATTTTTCCTACGCATGGTGCAATTAATCAATGACAAATTTACTAGTCCATAATTTCTATGATAATTGTTGCAGTGTACATCCTTGGTGCCGAAAATCTACTGCAGTACTGGTTAAACACTCCTCCCTCCCCCTGTCCTACCGCGGACCTAAAATGGAGCTCTCCACCATTTAAATTCGGGCTAGTTCACTGTAGTCTCAGCCAGTGGTTGCTTTGGGTTGGAGATATCTCCTTTCCAGCACAGAGAGTCGAAAAGGAAAGGCAGTTTTAAACATCATGCAACACAACTGCCAATTATCTTCATTAAATCCCTGATCTATTATTTTCCGAGGGTGTCAGTATTTACAGGGAAATGGTAAAAAAAGATTTATATACGTAATTCATCTAGCGACCCTCCTCATTAAACCTTAAAAGTCCATTTACGTGTATTTGACGTACTCTATAACGCGTTTCCGCTCTTTCATCCACACGCTTTACAAAATAAAAAATATCGTTTATAAATAATGAATAATAAAATAAATATTGGGGCAACCGATATGTTGCACCTGCAGCGAAAATAGGAACAGGGTTAAATAGACAAAGTTATTTGAATGTACAAAGGCCACATAATGGCAGCGGAAGGAAGTTACTTTTAACCGACTAGCTCACCACGCGGGCGTGAGGGCTTTGGGACATTATTTAACCCCTGATCGTTCCATGTCACATACACACACAAACACACAGAAAGAGCTTACTCTTTCATATTAGAAAAAAATATATAGACAAATAAAAATGATCAAATAAATAAGTAAGTAAATATAAAATATTTAATTTACATGAATTGTGCTGCGCTGATTCTGACCACCTCTGCTTGATTCAGGACTTTACTTGCTTTTGCTGCGCTGATTCTGATCACCTCTGCTTCCTCTAACACGAATCTCCACCTCAACTTGATTTCGGGACTTCAATGAATTCCGCTCCGCTTCCTCTGACCACCTCTGCTTAATTGCGGGGCTTCTTGGCCTCGATCGTAATCAAAATGTTCTGGGAGTCAAACACTTCAAACAGCTGCGGATACTTCTGATTCTCTTTATTATTCTCAATAATTGAATTCACAATTTATATCCTTTATTTTTGATCACTTGATACTGGATTTCTATACTTTATTTTCCATCACTGGATACTGAATTTCTGTACTTTATTTTCCATTCTTAAGTCGCAATTTGTATCCTTCATACTTATCATACTACTCCTAATCATTTCAATGGAAAATTTCTTCCCACAAAACTTATAAGAAATTTTTTTGTTTTTTTTATCTACTGGGAATATTTTTTTTCTGAGACTTTTTTTTGACATTTTTTTTAACTGAGATTTCTGAAATTTGGGCTGTTGATAATTATTAAATGCTTTCACAAAATGATGCAATTTCGATAAGATGAGAAGCTGATGATAATTTGGTGGCAACCGAGACAGATTCCTAAGAATAACATTGTGTAACTCATAATGTGGTTAGAAGTGACATTGAAAATAACAAGATAAATAACATTGAAACAAATAAGCTGCCCAGAAGGACGTTGGAATTCCAGGCCCCGTCCAATCTTGAGATATTCAACAGTAATACAATTGTGTACAATAGGAAAATCTTCATTGAAAATGAGAATATTTCATTTGATGCAAGAGAAGTAACATAAATAAAAAGAATTAGTAATCCACCTAAGAAGATCAAAAAAACCACATATGAGTATCAGAATGAATTGAATATTAGGCCCGTAATTTCTTTTTGTTTTTTTTTTGTTTTTTGGTGGTTGGGAGGTGGAGGCTATTTACGACCTCAGTGTCGGACTCTCAGTGGCACACAGCAACTGAACACAGCGACTACACACCTCCCCTGTCACACCGAGACCTAGCCTGGAGCTGTTTTTCACATTACTTCGGACTAGGCCTCTTAATTCTCGCCTAGCGGCACGTTCGGATTAGAGAGATCCCTCCCTCAGCAGGGATAGACAGAAAGGAGAGGGATTACTGAGAGAGTGAGCCATCTTCCCTCTGCGCCGACAAGCAATAGACGATGTCTTTCTTCATAGTGAGAACCACCCGAGCATAGTGCGACACAAAGTTCCGTTTGTCCTTAGATATCAGCATCTTTTCCACCAGGGTATCAGGAGAGATGTACACGTTGTCACACCCACCGTTCGCATGTGAAGAAGGTGTGGCAAGAATCATCCGCAATCCCTGGGCAAAACAGTCTGTCTGGGGACCGTGACTTTCCCATTTTGTGCTGGTAAGACTGAAAATATCCGTGTCCGCTGAGAAGCTGTGTCGGGTAGCAATCAGTTTTGCCATGCTTTCGGTTGAGCCACGACTCCAGGTCCCTGATTAGGCGGTCAATCACCTGCCCCGTGTTTCATTTACCGACCCTTCCTACCACAGAGCGAGAGTCCTTCTTCTCTCCTCGCGTGAAGGAGCCTCTCCGCCACCTTCTCCCCTGTACAAGTAGATCCTCCTCCGTTCTTTAGCAAGGAGCACAATAGGTGTCGTACCTGGAATGACCAGCACGGCAGGCTCAGAGGCAGTGCGGTATGCATATGCAACCTGCAAAGCGCCTCGTATTTGCACCTGCATCAGTCCCTTCCGGTATGAATCCTTACTGAGAGCTTCAGCCCAAACCTCGGAGCCGTATAGCATCACCGACTCCACTGTGCTCATCAGTAGGTGTCTCCTGGTCGCGACGGATCCCCCAATGTTAGCCATTAGACGGATGAGTGCCGATACTCCATCTGCGGCCTTGTTCGCTGACGCTCTGATTTGATCGAAGAAGCTCATCTTCGAGTCAATCATCATGCCAAGGTATTTGATCGTCTTCTTGGACTCTATGGTCTCTTCGCCAATCCGGATGGGTGTAACTCTGGGGATCTGCTTTTTGGTCAGAATGACGACCTCGCTTTTTTCCAGCGCTAAGCTGAACCCACGGTCTGTCATCCACTCGCTCATTCGACGCATTATCGTACGTAGTCTGATTTGCGCTTGCTCGACAGTTCGTCCGGCGACTAATGCCGCTACGTCGTCAGCATAGCCGATCAAACACGACTCATCCGTAAAACGCAGTTTTAATAGCCCGTCGTTCGAGACATTCCATAGGTCTGGGCCAAGAATGCAACCTTGCGCTACCCCGGATGTTACGCCCATTCTTCGCCGACCCCCAATGTGTCATAGACGAGCTTGGGGTCTTTGAGGTAGTCCCTCAATATCCGCATTAGATACCTCGGCACTCTGAAAGACTCCAGAGCACTGAGAATATCTATCCACCTAGCGGAATTGAAGGCGTTTCTTACGTCAAGCGTCACGAGCGCATAGTATTACGCTTTGAGTAGTGATCGTTGGCTTCTGCCCGCTGGACCGCATTCACCACTTCTACAATCACGCCAATCGTGGGTCGCCCAGCCCTGAAGCCGTATTGCTGAGGAGACAGATCCCCTGTGGCTCGAATGGCCTCCCTGAGAATTTCTCTGATGAGCTTCTCGAGCACTTTCCCAGCTACGTTCAGCATACATAAGGGCCCATATGCAGATGCTGGCTCTTGATTCCCCTTCCCCATGCTGATCAGCACAAGCCTCGCCTCCTTCCACCATTTTGGGAATACATCCTCCTGCAGGCAGGCGTTGAATATGCTGAGAAAGGCCCCACGGGTCACGATTGATTTCCTCGATGAAGTTTTGCCAACAGCGAGCCTTGCTTTCATTGATTAACTTGCGAAGGAGTTTCCTAACCGACCAATATGCCATCATTCGCGAATGTGACTCATCAAGATCGCTTGAGCGTTGGGCTTTGCGGCAGAGTCTGTGACATTCTTTTCGCTTTTCAGCGATATCTGTTGACCACCAGTACGCATCAGGCTTATGGTGTCATGGCCGCCACCGGGGCATAGAGACGTCGCATGCAGATGTGATGAGTTTCATAGTAGAGTTCAACACGTTTCCGGCTGAAACTCCCCTGGTCCCGTCATGATTTCACTTACCATGAGAGCTCCGGCGAACTCCTCGACATCCATTTTGGCGATGTTCCAACCTACGACGGAAGGTCGGGTTGCTGCGCGTCGAGGAGCACGCTCACCAATTTCGAATGCAATATACTGGTGATCACTCGCCGAGTAGTCCTCCAGTACCCTCCATTTGCGTATCACAGGCGCAAAGGACTCCGAAGTGAACGTCACAACCGGGATGGTTCACGAGTAGCCTCTCCGACAAAAGGTTGGTGTGTTCCCAACGTTCATGACGACAAGTCCAGTCCTAGCCGCCATTTCTAAGATTCGTTTCCCTCTGGAGTCTGGATGAGGCATTCCCCATTTAACCGCCTTGGCATTAAGCATAAGCATTAAGCATAAGCATTAAGCATAAAATAAATTATTGAATTAATAATTTAAGTCCTATAGCTAATGGGTGATTTATTCAAGCAGAATTATAATATTGTCATAACGTTCGTTGCGTGGGGAAAAACCATAAGTGGTCAGTAAAATAGGGTGGATCTTACGGCAACCTCTCTTATATAATTATACTACGTGTGAAAGGTGAACCTATCCGAGCATGCAAGGATATAATTTTCAAGTTTTCAATTGTCGCGATTATCAGTAAAAAAACGTACATATTTGAAAAAAAAAATATCAACAAATTTAAGTGATACGAAAGAAAATGAGATCGGGGCTCTAATTGGAACCGCCGTTATGGAAAACAACCATTTGTTCGTGCCAGCGACATTGGCTGTCTTGTGCGGAAAATATGGGAGCTTTTCATCAATACATAGCAAATCCTATAACTCGGACGCATTTGACATTAGATGAATAGTTGTTGGGCTTTCGTGGACGGTGTCTGTTCCGAATGTACATCCAAAACAAAACTGATAAGTATGGGATCAGGTTTGCCTTGTTGTGTGGTACTTCAGCCAAGTACATGGTAGATTCTATACCAAAATTATGTCCTAGTACGAAAATTAATGGTCAACCGAATTCGAAGAAATGACAGAAACTGTGCATGGAACCACAGAAATATCACATGCGACAATTGGTTCACGTCTGTACCTCTGGCAAAATGTTTATTAAGAGATCTAACAAACTGACATTAGCAGGTACAATAAGATCAAACAAAAGGCGAATTACTGACGATTCCGCTAGAGTTCTATGAGTCATTTAAGAAAATCTACATACTGTCATAATGTAACTAAGACGCCCTGATCAATAAAAGCAATGGAAAGCTCGACATCATTTTGTTTTATAAAAGCTGAAATTTTAATTTCTCATGTCATTTCGACGTATGATTGGGGTTTACGGTCACAAAAATATGATTGGGCTTCTAGGGTTTAACGCGTTTTCATTATTTTATGTCAGTGTTGAAAATTCCATGCAGAGCTAAGATTAGGACCAGACAAATTATTTGCACTCGACTTTTACAAGTGTAGAATATATGGCATCAAATGTGTTCTGCGAGGAGAGCAGGCCATTAGAAGTTCATGACGTTCCCATATTTTGAATGAAGGACTAAAAGTACTTGTGCCCATCATTTCTTCACCACGCGAAATGACGTTTTATATATAATAGGTAAAGCGATATATCCGAATCCGATTTCTTAGCATTTCTGTATTTCAGTTCAGCAGACATTATCATTGGTTCAAATTCTCTGATAAACTTCTTATCTAACGATTCGAGTTTGAAATGAAAAATAAATCTGCATCCATCGATTGTAACAACAGCGTCTTAACTTACAAAATCTATTAACGCTTCAAATTCTTTTTCATTTCAAAGGACTTGGTGGCAATTTTTAGCATTCTTAGTGCGTCCCTACTTAATCTTCTCAATATTTTACATATTCTTTTATTGGAGTGTTTTGAAATAATTACAATTTGTTTTGTCTTTTGTTATTTGTTATATAATCGTACATTATTTATGTGATATTGTAATTTGCCATTTTATTTTCAAACAATTATTTAACCATGGATAGCTAACGTAACTGAACTAACTTGACAAGGTATCCAATCGACTTATTGATGATGCAGCATTTTTAAGGGGAATAGAACTTTAAGTTGGCCACCCTTTTCAGCGGGACCAACTTAAAGTGGTGTCTGACAGCTGTCATACGTTTTATCGTTAACTTTGTTTGCCATTCATGATAAATATGTTGACGCATGAACCACGCCTGCTAAAAAAAGTAGGGTTTCTGTTCGACAAACTCCTCACGCTCTCCGTGGCCGATATAATCGTTCATCAAGGCAATTAATTCGATTAACCATAGATCATTTATAAAACACGTTTACTCTCACTGATAAAACACACCCATCCAGAAGTCGAACAATCTGTAATGAGGAAACCAGGGCAGCTGTAGAGCGTACAATACAATAAATACATTTTTTGATGCCTTACAGTATTAATACTATCATTCTTATTCAATTCTACACTCTGAACACATGTTGTTTTTTTTTTGGCAAGTGACTTCGCTCGTTAGGACTAAATTTTTTTCTTATCTAATTATACATTATATTTTCTTAAACGCATTTCGATATTCAAAAGTTTCTGTAATTATTCATAAACGCTTGCATCACGCGCTGTCATGTCTTCATTTATATTAGTCTTTACCTAAATAAATACTTAACCTACTAGTCATAAACCTAAATCAATACTTACCCTACTCTATACAATAAAGTTTAAAAAATAAACTAAACGATTTTCTTATTATCCTTTTACATCTTCGCATATTTAAATATCCTCGATGAAGTTCAGGATGACTTTTGTAAGTGTACAGCTCTTCAAATATTTCATCTGCTTCTCGGTTGATGATACCGCTTGGCCTGATGAATTTCCCCCGTTGTAGGATTGCTGCATCGTTGAGTTACATCATGCACCACATCTGCCGACCATCCTCAATAAACAATAATCCTATTTCCCTTTTTTATGACACTGTCGGTATTTCAAGAACAACCAGACTAATAATGTCTGGAAATAATTATGTTTTATTGAGGGTCATAGAGATAAACAAAAGAAAATGTAAAATGTGTGAATTCTTAGAATCTAAGTTATCCATATCCTTGTAATAGATTTTAAGTATAAATAGAGATACATTTTGTATAGCTAGTCAGTAAGTATCACTCCATTAAAGGAGAAACTTATCCTTAGTAAATAAAAATAATTTACAGAAAAAACTTCTCTTTTTACTTTTAAAAAATTAGAAGTGCATGTATGCACACCTAAAGTGCACACACGTAATTGTTGAATATTTTCTGCATTGTTCGTTTGGGTGCTCGCTAAGGCTGTTGTAGTACTTAGTTTCCTCCTATAATTTTTCGCTCGAGGATTGAAGCAGAGTCCAGTACAAGCTCGTAGAACTTTCGCTCCAACTTTGCGGCTTCTCCCATAGCTGTTTTGGAACATGTCAACCAAATTGATGCAGCGTAGGTGATAACGGGTCTGATCAGTGTTTCATATAAGGTTGACTTTACTTTCCGCTTGCTTATCGAGAAGAAACCGAATGCGGAAGGATGCACTGTAGGCTTTTTTGGTGCTGTTTGGAAGGTGAGGATCAAATCTGAACGTTTCATTAAGGGTTACCACTAGATACTTTAAATTGGGGGAAAGACAAATGATTGCTTCATCTATTTTTAAAGTGGATTTCTTGCACTTTTGTTTTATGAAATTGTGCCTAAAGTGTTTGTGAGGATTTTCAATATAGTCAATTGGGTTTTATGAGCATTTATATTTATACCCCATTTAACGACGTACTTTTGTAGCTTCACTATGTAATTTTCAATTGATTGAACGGCTTTTGATGGGTTAATTGGAACGAGTAAATTAAGTGTCGTCAGCAAATTGGATGTTATAGGTGTTTTCCTCTGTTGACGCAATTGGGATATCTGCTGTGTAAATATTATACAATACAGGACCTGTCACTGAACCTTGCGGCACACCACATGAAACAGATTGTTTCAGTGAATGTTTTTCCTGAATGGTGACATGGAATGGAAAGATTAGTCCGTTATGCCTAACACTATCGAAAGCTTTTTCTAAGTCGAGAGCACAAGCAGCTGTGGGAACGTTTCTAGAATTGAGATTTGACACGACATCCTCATGAAGGCAAGAAATTACATTTAATGTGCCGTGTTTAGGCTTAAATCCGAGTTGGTCTCTGGGATAAATCGTTCTTGTTCACAGTTTCCTGTTAACATCTGGAGCCATACTTTTTCAAATATTTTTCCTAAGTTGAAGAGCATGGAAATGGGCCGACGGTTTGAAGGAGAGAAATCTTTGCCAACTTTTTGCATTGGAATGATTTTTGCATTTTTCCATTGATCAGGAAAGTAACCATTGTTTATGCAATCGTTGCAAAATATGGTTAAGAGCTTAACTATCGTGTTTTAAAACAACATCTGGCATATTATCAGGCCCACTAGACTTTTTAGTATTTAGTGTTAGAATTAGCTGTGTCAACAGTTCTGAACTGATGAATTGTGATTGATCTCATGAGTGGTCTGACTTGTACTGGGAAACTGACTTCAGTACAGTTTAGGAGTGAGTAGAGTTGGGTTCCGGTGGCCGAGAGTTTAGTTGGTAACAGAAATATTCAGCGAAAATTTCAGCCTTAGCATGAGACGTGTTAACTTGCTTTTCATTAATTAATAACCTTGTCGGCAGAGCGATTAAATTTTCCAGGTAGAATATTGATTTCTTTAAACATGCTGGGGCCTGGTTTTTGTTATGTTTTGTAGTCATGGGGCAGTTCTCTAATCACATAGCTGACCCCGTTAATCATGGAAAGAATGTTCTTATAAGTAGCATTTGTCTTATTCCCATACTTATGGTATATTCTTTTTAATTTTTCTCTCCATTGATGCCTAGCTTTTATGTGTATTACAATGTCTTCAGGGAGGACATTGTGTCTGAATTTAAATGGGTGGGCGATTTTGGAGTTTCTGCCAATTGCTTGCTGTATGAAAATTGCAGAAATGTTAACAAGACTTTCAATTTCACTATTGCTCAGATTTCTGTCTTTGAGAAAGAAGATACGTTTAAGCTTCAACCTCATGTCTTCCTTCAATTTAGACCAATTCGTACGCTTGAATGATAGAAAGCTGGTAAAAGCTTCGCAAAGGATACGAGTTTGATGCTCAGCTGAATCGCAAAATGATCGGACATACCCAGGTGCGTAGTGCAAGTAGCATACTATGCGGAGTAAAAAATGTTTCGACATCAGAAAATAATCTAGTACTGAAGATCTTATGGGTCTTATAGATGAGTCCAGAACGATAGGCTCAAATCCAGCTAGTTGGTTCCTTGAATGGAGCCAGTTATACAGGATACTACCTTTGGGGTTTACTACCGAGTCTCACCGCTCTGTGTGCCTGCAGTTGAGATCTCCGGCAATGATTATATTTTTCTACACCAATGTAAGGTTTTGGAGCACTGGAAGATCGGGTTTCAAATTTTGTGCAGAGACAGAGGCAGGCATGTAAATAGAGATGATGAGGATTGTTTTAAGAGCAACAGGTGAAGCCTTTAATGGGAACTTCTTCAAGGGCCAAGTGATTTTTTATTAAAAGAGCTGCACCACTAAGTGCGATATCTCTTAGTATGTTATACTCTGTAAATCTTTAATTGTGTTGCTTTCTCAATCTTGATTTCGAGATGCAACAAAAAGTTGCCCCATCGGAATCCAGGAATTTATATGCCGTTGCTCTCTGGTCCTGAGGGACTTATGAGCGAGCGTTGAAAGCCAACACCTTCAGTTCTAAAACTGGAGCAACAAAATCAATTTGAATGACGTTAGCTTGTCCTCCGCAGACGTATTCAAGGCAACCACTGACTTAATAAGTTCGCTAACTTGATTTCTGCGAGCAGAAGGTGGACTGAGATTAGGTAGTTGGTTTGGATTCACCGTTTCAGGATTTATCCCTCTTGCGATTGGTGCGAAGCTTACACCTGGCTTAATCACGTGCTGAGCTGGCTGCCAAGATTAGCGCCTGGGTGCTATTGTAGTGGCATGGACCGGTTTATTTTGGTGAGCCTGTATTTCTTTATATGCTGGGCACCCGCGGTAGTTATCAGGGTGTCCTTCTTGTCCGCAGTTGCAGCACACAGATGCTTCGGTTTGAGGCTTTGGACATTTACCCCTACAGTGAGAGAAGGTGCATTCAACAAACCTGTGGATGATAGTGCAATTTTGTGCAACATGACCAACATTTTGACAGTTGAAGTACTCAACCATTTCTCTCTTACGAATCTTTTCCCACTGGATCCGTTGCCTTAGTATATATTTAATTTTGTGGACATGTTCCATGTCCTGGTAAGGTCCGAAATGAACCATGAAAAGATTGGATTCAGTGACTATTGCATTCTCATCGCTTTTGCGGAGCAGGTTTCTTTCTGTTGGTGGAAGAAAATGCTATTGATCTCACTTCTGAGAGCTCATCTAAGATGTCACTCAACCCCTCCCTTGAATGATCTTTTATGATGTTCGAGATATTAGCTCCATAGCAAATAATCGGTGGAACCTTTTCTGTTTTTTCAACCGATGGGAAAGGTTGGGGACTAGCATTTTTGTTTGGAATCTAACTGCACCGTTCACCACTACACCAAATTTAGTTTTTGAAATACCACTTACCTTTGGCTTACGCTGCACGAAGTTGTTGTATCCACATGCTGCCCTAAATTTTTCGTTGCATCGACCTTTTGTCCATTCTCTCCGCTCTCGTTTTGTCTTCTAAATTCACAGTTGAGTGCTGTCCTAAATTTTTCTTTGCATCGACCTTTTGTACATTCTCTCCGCTCTCTTTTTTGTCTTCTAAATCCTTAGATGATTCCACTCGTGTATCCGTTTGTTTTTTTCTTTCTTTGTTGACGTCGTCATCTTCGTCGTCCATATCAATCTGCTGTAGATCATATGGGTTCTCTGAGGAATTAAGTGCTTAGACCTCGGTTGGTTCACTGATGTTGTCCTCCGTCGATTGACTGAGGCGAATATTTGCAAATCAGATTGCCACCCACCCATTCTACATCGTGCCACCCACACTATGGAAGATTATCGGCGCGAAGCATCTCAGTGGTTTCAGACACAAAATTTGCGTGTGGGAAACCTTCTTTTGGATGTTTCGATTGGAAGAATCAGTAATACTCAGAAACTGACTGAAAACAAACTTTTTAAACCCCACGTTGGGCGCCATTGTAACGGATTTAGAAGTCGGAGTCGTCACGGTGATGTCTCTACGATGAGTTGGCCTGGCACGGACATCAGAAAGTGAAGCCAAAAGAGTGTGGTAACAATCTGTACCGTTTGGGTTAACTGTTCGGTCACTCGATAGTCCACTAAGTTTGTGGCTGCTCGTGAACTAGCCTTGTTTGGTTAGGTATGTAGACGTAGGTCAAACCACAAACGGCCCTTTGGAGTCAGTTCTAAATGGATGTATTCCAATTAGGCACATTTGTCACTTATGAATTGTCTTATACTCACTTTTTGCAGCTTTATCCTTTAATTAATTTTTAATGAAATTTCAGAGGGACAATTTTTTGGTTTATATATGAGCTGATACAGCGCCTTAGGATCCAGGGACGCGTCTAGTTTATTTGAAAACTTAAGCCCTCAGCCTTGCATGTATAGGGTGATGTTTATGGGTCATAACGTATAACGTTTGTTTTTTATAACAGCAAGTTGCCATATCCAAATGTGTCAACATATGCTGAATACGTTAGTTCAGTACAATTTTTACCATAGAACATAACAGATTCAAAGAACGCGCTGATATTTGAGAACTTTATTTTCAGAATAACATCTCAGCGATCGTAACACATTGTGTGTAAAAAGTGAATGTTTGAGAAATTAGACATACTCTATGTAGATCCTTAGATTCAAATTCATTACAACAGTGTGAAGCGTTTCTTTTATGGCTGGTTTCAGGATGCTGTAGATTTGGACAGTACTTTGTCAGATAAAACAAAGAAGATGTTATATAACAGAGAAAGAAGTGAAAATTGTAAAACACTTCACGCTTTCTTGGAATGTCAAAACGCAAAATATTCGTTATCTGGACCCTGCAAATCCACAAATGGTTTTTGTAGAGTATTTCGATTGGCCAAAACGTACTGGATAGACCAGCGTAACGTGAGAAGAGTATTTGGGCCATTGGTTTTTTGTTTTAAAATTTTTATTTTCCTGTCCTGGTCCTGGCATAACGGTGTTAGTTCCCATATTGCTGGTCAAACGAGCGATTTATTGAAACAAATTTTCACCCCAAGACTGATTTCAAAATGTGGTGAATACGATTGGTCACCTTGATCGCCAGATTCGAATGCAACAGACTTGCATTATGTCGGGTTGTTTGAAAGTTAAGGTTTCCACTAGAAAACCTGTCACTTTCTTACAACTATTACGTCCGTGTACGCGAAGAAATTACTGAAATTATACCCGAAATGCTTCAAAAAGTGAAAAAAAGCGCGAAGCAAAGCCCGATATTACACTGCTGGAAGGAAGAAAAATATTGAAATGAATGGTATCAAATGAGAATTTGATTTTCAGCATCCTCATTTTATAAGCTGATGCAATATACTTACTGATTTTTTTGATCTGAAACACAATCCTTAAACATTTCTCTGAATATTTTTGTGTTGTTGGTTCTAAAGCAGAAAATAATTGATATTTTTTTCGAAAAAATTGCTAAAAAATGTAATAGTAAAGAGATGTTGAAAATTAAAAAATCACAAAAATATTGCATTTTATAATTTGATTAAAAGAAGGAAGAAGGAACAAATAACAACTTCAAGATCCTGAGATTTCCAGCAACAAAGTCCAGCAAGTTACCAGTTAGAGGGCTTTTAAGAGTTATAAAAAGAAACTAAGGTATATATATATATACATGAAACTTTATTGATTATATATAATTATGTTACAAACATTGCCATTACATTTAAGAGTTCTGAATAAAATATTCATTTCCACTACACTTGTGATTAATAAGTGAAACTGATGTCTGTTTTGTTCATAGGAACTTAAAGCGATGCATTGAAGGAAAAAATAGTACAAAAAACCTTACATGAACCTAAACTAGTTAAAACTACGAAGTGACCTAAATACTACCTTAAACTAAATAAATACTATCCTTTTATGAGGAAATATGAGAAATGTGTTCAAGTACTTCACTATTAACAAAGGGTAGGCAGGGCTGAGGCAAAACGAATGACCTAGCATACTCATGTCAAGTGCAAAGCGCGGCTATCAGGGGGTTTGAAAAGCTAATAGCTTGAGCCAACAATCTGTCTTTTTGTCCAATACTAGCCCAAGATATGTCAGCTCATTGGACCATGGGATCTCTAGGCCAAGGAAATTAATTTTCGTGTCTGGAAGCCGGCTTTGTTTATGTTTTTGCTAAAAAATATTGCTTTGGTTTTGTTCATATTTATTTTGATTTTCCATTTGTGGAAATATTCATAGATACGCTCTAGTGCCTTTTCTAAGTTGTGAATGATAGTTTGTGGGTCTTCTCCCACAGCATAAAGGCATGTGTCGTCTGCGAATGTTGCGATTTGATAATTAAGGTTTGATGGGAGGTCAGATTTATACATATTATACAAAGTAGGGCTTAGACAAGAGCCTTGGGGAACGCC
Organism: Stratiomys singularior; assembly: GCA_954870665.1. Taxonomy (NCBI): domain Eukaryota; kingdom Metazoa; phylum Arthropoda; class Insecta; order Diptera; family Stratiomyidae; genus Stratiomys; species Stratiomys singularior. The sequence continues at coordinate 59,460,215 of OX940879.1, read as the reverse complement.
AGCAGTGATATTTTTAACTGTTAAAGAACATCTCCGCACTTTGACATGAAATTTCCTGTCGTGTAGGAAGGACGCTATTCGCGTTGTTAAATAAGTTGGGAATTCATACTCCTGCAACTTATGTAGGACCTCTTTGTGCCACACGGTGTCGAAGGCCTTTTCTATATCCAGAGTCACCATGCCTATTGAAAATTATTTATTTAATGCAGTTTTGATGTCTTTTTTAACACGTAACAATTGTTGTTCTATTGAAAAACAACGCCTGAAGGCAAATTGGAGGTGAGAAAATATATTTTGACAGTTCGCAATTTCGGGAATTCTTTTCAAATTCAGTTTTTTGAAAAGTTTCGCTAACGCTGATATTAGACTTATTGGCCTATAGCTGTCGGGTAGGTGCGGATCTTTTCTTGGTTTCAGGATCGGGATTATTATAGCATGTTTCCATTCAAAAAGTGACTCAGCTTAAGACATGTATTAAAAATTAAACATATGAAGACTATTGCTTTCCTTGGGAGGTTCTTTAAAGCTATGTTTGGTATACCGTCCTTACCAGGAGCTTTATTGTTTTTCATATTTTTTAGCTCAAGTGCTATTTCCGCTGGCTTGATTAAGAATCGACTTGGTACACTCGAGGAAGAAGGCATTTGTTCAAGGGTATTCTACACTATATTTTCGGTGGTAAAATTACGTGTTCCTTGCGTGAGGGTATGAAATGAGTGGAACTTCTCGGCAAGGATTTCAGCTTTTTCTGTATTTGAGAATGCTACACTTCCGTTTCCAGCATTCAAGGGATAAGGAACACTGCGTTGTTTTCTCTTGAACATAAGGGTAAGTTTTCATACCTTTCGAGAATGAAAGTCCAAATTTTTTAGCATATTGCTCCATCTGTTGTTCCGGAGCAGCGTTTTTTTTTCCGGATTGCTAAAGTGAGGTTGTTTACACTGTTTTTTATATAAGGATCTCGAGTTCTTTGCCATTCTCTCCGTAAGGTTTTCTTAACCCTGATAAAGTTGTGAGCCTCATTATCTAACTCGAAACATTTATGTTCCTGCTTTGTGTTAGGAACACTTAATAGTATAGCTTCCCATATCATATTTTGGAATCTTTCAATACTTGCATCTATCGCTTCGATAGAGTTGAAAGATTCGAAAATCAATCTGTTTAGTGTTAACTTTCCATTTATCATCTCTTTGTATTTAGGCTACAAAGCTTTTTTAAAAACGACAAATTGATGATTATCACCGCGGGAGCGGGGCTAAATGTGGAGATGATAAGGCTTGTAGGACATTTAGTTCTGATATGTCAATGTTTTCATCGCTAAGTACTATATCCAAGGCAGATCCAGCTCCTCTTGATGAGTAAAATATTGGCTCTTCAGGTGAATGAATAAATATATTGCTTTCGCTGGAAAGCTTATGGAGTATTCTCTCTGTTCGATTTGATCGTACGCAGTTCCATTGCCAATGTCGGACATCAAAGTCACCACAAAGTAGATACCTATGGCTGTGTTGACTAAACCGTTTTATGTTTTTCTCAAAATGCATAAGTTTGTCTTGAGTGAGTTTGGTTCCCGGGAAATATACTCCGTATATTTTAAGATTGCAGTTTTCAACGAGAATTCCAATGTTTTCGATGACAGTTGAATCTATATTGGGTAAGAGGGAATGTCGAATGGACTTTTTAATGGCTATAGCTACTCAACATTCTATTCTGTATACCAAAAAGAGGATGTTTTATTTGGTCTTCTGCTCTCAGCCATGTCTCAGGAATGATACAGACATCTATTTTATGAATCACTTAAAAGTCAAACATTTCTATACACTTATTACGAATGCTTTGTGCATTCCAAAACAAAATTTTAATTTTTTCCTCCATATAAGACTTTAATAGATAGGTTGATAATAATGTTGAATTGATCCTGTTTGGTTTTGCAACCTGCTAGGCTTTGAATGACTTCCTGTGCTATCTGTAACAATTCGGCAGGAAAAAGATCCCCATTATTTAAGCTGGTTTCAAGATGAGAGCTTTTTAAATCAAACGATGTACGTGGCACGCAATAAGTTTAGGCTGCTGCATACGGTTTGACGTGACGGAAGATTTGGAATATTTATCTCAGTGATATTGAAAGCGTTTTGTTTATTTGTAGTAGTCACTCTCTGCTTTTTGTTCTGATTCGACATTTTCTCTTTGATTGAAATGTATTCTGATCTGCTCTTGCATTCTGGATAGTTAGAAAAGTGGGCACGTTTACAATTACAGCATATGATTTTATCTCTCTGTGCAGTAGTAATGTTGCATTGGCTAGAGCCGTGTCCATATCGTTGAAATTCTTAAATTGTGTTGAATTATTTGTGTATATTTCTTTTAATGAAAACACAAGTCTTCAACAAAGATTTGAATTTTATTTTTAGACGTTCAAAATCTTACTGACTAATGACATTCGGTTCTTAAACTATTTATACAAATGTCATCTTTAACCTTTTTCTATTTATTTTTGGATTTTCCTATACATCCACGCATTTCCTAAAATATAAAATATGTCAAAAAGGATCGATCTTGTGCCAACAACTCATGAAATAATTTTGGAACGAAAAACGAATGCAGAATGCAACGAAAATTCCAAGCAATAAAAAGGGGATAAAGGGCCATAAAACAAGGATCGTTAAGGGATCTGTTGTGACTCGTCCCCCATTAAATAGGATCGCGTCCTCGCGATTCGAGGTAAGATTTATTGTTTGTAGTCATTTGATGAGGTCTCACATTTTTGTTAAAATTTTCTTGTGAACGAATTGTATGTGTCAGTTTAGTATGTTTTTATACAAAATGAAATATTTTTTTAACTAACTACTATTTTCCTTCCTTTTCTTATAAAATTAAATTTGTTCTTAATTCATGATTATGTGTCGTTTTCAGAAATTTCCGCTCTTAAAGATTTGAAATAAATAAAAAAACCTAATTTTTTTTTATGCGTTATTTCATTAACAGTAACCATAAGAGAGTTGTTTTCAGTAGGCAAAATGAAGGTGTTAAGATAATCTTTCGCTTTTTGCGATTTCATGAAAATTGATGTTGCAACGAAACATAGGGCAAGGACAAAGATTGTTCTTGAGGCGTTACTTTATAATGTTGAAAATTCTTATGTCGTTTGAGTAGTTTTTTATTAATATGTTATCTTTCATTGTTTATCTTGAATTTTGGGTCATGTTTTGTTTTAGCCTGTGAATTTATTACATATTTCGGGTTATACTCGCAATCTTTTTAATTTTTATTATAGTTCTCCAGTCTTTTGCTCTGTATGTTTAAAATCCTGTTTCTACTATCTTCATATTTCGTTGGTAAAATAGTGCCATTTTTCAAATCTATTGGTCGTTCATTAGTTGTGCTATTAATAGAATTGTTAAAGAATTTAACCTCTTCGCGAACAAAAATGGAATTCGTTTTATCCTGTTTGTTTATTTCAGTCATAATTCTCAAATGCTCGTTAAGCGTATTATGAAATCTATAGATACCACTATTTCCAGTTTTTATATTTGGTGTACAAAAGTGAAGTTGAACTCCTTCATTTTGTAGAAAAAACTGCGAATTATTTCGGTAGGCTGATTCATTATCCGTAATTATTTTTTTCGGTTTGTCATCAACAGCGAAAATTTCATTTAGAGCCCTTCTCAGCTCTGGCCAAGTTCTAAATTTTATTGGAGTAATGTGTGTAAATTTACTGAACTTATGAACGTCAAAAACATTGAATTTTTATTTTGGAACCAAATATCCATATGTACAATTTCGTTTGGTTTCTCGGGAATTTCGGTTTTGTAGAAGGGCGGTTTAGGAGGATTTCTTTATTTTGCGATATTGCAAATGTTACAGTTATTAATTAATTTTGTGATTTCTGTTTTCAAATTAGGATAGTAAAATTTAGTTTTTAAATTTTTGTAGACCTCTTCAATTCCTCTGTGGTTGTTTTTAAAAGTTTCCCTATTTATTTCCTCGTGAATATATCCTTGTTCGTCACAGTCAAATAGAAGATAGGGATATTTTATTAGCTTTATTGGGTTATGCGCGGTAGTCCATTTCAAATAAGCATTTTGAAATTCATTGAACAATGTTTCGTTTGGGATGTAGACACCTACTAACCGTTTTGGTGGTGAATGATTTTTCAAGATGAAGTGAAAAAATTTCTCGGTAGGTTCTTTAGAGATTATTTTCCTAGTTCTTTTGGAATGTTTTTCCACTTTTTTGGAACTCTGATGTCCCTGTTTGATAATTAGTTGAGTTCTAAAAATATTTAGAGGTTTCTCACTTATCTGTATGCAGTTAGAGTTGTCCTCGTCAGCACTATAACATGTAGCCCCCGTTGAAGAGTTTTCATTATTTTCGTCTATCATGTTTATGACTGGACGTGAAAAGTAGTTTGCAACAAAATTTTCCTTTCCTTTGATGAATTCTATATCGTAGTTATACTCCCCCAATTCCATCTTCCATCTTTGAAGCTCAGGATCGGGTTCTTTTAAATTGGCAAGCCACGTTAAAGTCTTATGGTCAGTTTTTATAGTGAATTTGCAACTATAAATGCAAGGCCTGAAATATTTTACTGCCCAAAAAATAGAAAGTAATTCTTTTTCTATAGTTGCGTATTTTGTTTCGTGATTATTTAAAGTCCTACTGGCGTGACAAATTGGATGTCCATCTTGAGACAATAATGCTCCAATTGCGTAATCAGATGCATCGGCAGTGACAACAAATTTTTTTGCGAAGTCTTGATATTTCAGTATTGGATCGCTCCTAACTAGAACTTTCAAATATTCGAAACTATCGTTATAGTCTAAATCATTAATATTTATTTCCATATCGTTTTTCAGCCTCAGAGTTAAAGGTTTTGCGATTTTTGAAAAATCTCGAATAAATTTTCTGTAGTATCCCACCATTCCCAAAAATTGTTTAATTTGTTTCTTATTTTTGGGAATTTTCGTTTTTGATATTGCTTCTATTTTATTGGGATTTGGTTCAACTCCTTCTGGAGTGAAAAAATGTCCCGAAAATTCCGTTTCATGCCGTAAAAACTCAGATTTGTCAAATTGCATCTGCAAGTTTGCTTCATTCAACTTCTTGAAAACCTTCTTTAGAGAAGCAATATGTTCTTGTAGAGAAGTGCTGAAGATTATTACATCATCCATATAAACTAAACAACTTGATCCGATCAGATCGCGTAGAACGAAATTCATAAGCCTTTGAAATGTGGCGGATGCATTTTTAAGACCGAATGGCATTCTTGTGAATTCGTAATGACCAAAATCCGCAGAGAATGCGGTTTTTGGTATATCGCTTTCTTTGATTTCGATCTGATGGAACCCTTTGGCTAAATCCAATTTTGTGAAATACATTGATTTTCCTAGCTTGTCCAGTATGTCATTTATATTAGGTATAGGGAATCGGTCATCTATTGTGATTTCATTGAGCTTGCGGTAATCTACCACAATTCTCCATTTAGCTTTTCCAGCTTTTCCAGAGGCATCAGGTGTTTCTGGAACCACCCAAATAGGAGGTGAATATGGAGAGCAGCTATGCCTGCTAATGCCTTGGTTTAATAAGTCCTGGATCTGGCTGTGGACTTCTTTTTTATGAGCTTCCGGGTACCTGTAAGTCTTGGTGTAAATAGACTCATGCTTTGTTTTTATTTCATGTTTAATTACATGGATAAGATTTAGTTTTTGTCCCTCCTGGTAGAAAGAATCACGGTATTTTCTGATAACTGGCAACAACATCTCTTCCTCTTCATCATTCAGATGATCTACTCTAATTTCGTCAACAATGTATTTTGCTGGTTTTCTTTCGTCGAAAAATGTCATAATTTCATTGCAGGAAATCTTAAAATAGTTTTCTAAATTAGAACCAATCTCCGGAAAGGTAATTGTACTCGAAACAACGTAATTGTACTCGTATTCAGAGTTAATAGTAAATACTTTGGTTCTTGGAAGGTATTTCCTTAACCTAATTCCTTAATCACAGTTATGTATTCTAACATGTAAAATTCGGGAAAAATAATGAAAAAAATCAATTATGTCCTAATGTCCTGAAAATTCGATTTTTCCTGTATGTATCAGAAATGATACTTTGGCGTTTGGGGGTAGTATTAAAAATAGAAAGTTGAAGTCAATTTATGCAGTACAGTTTATTTTTTTTGGTATTGACAAAAGTAATTCAGTTCTTTTTCTCTAGTAATAAGTATCGCAACATTTATTATAATCTTAATTCAATTATGAAAAAATAAATAAATCATTAGTTATGTTCTAACATTGTAAATAAAAAACTCAAATTTAGGCCTTCTTAGTGGGGCAATAAAAATTTATTGGTGGAAATCTTTAAAACAATTGTTTCCTTTATTGAAACAAAGTGCAACTCCTCACTTTTGACAAATTACATATGTAACCTTTTTGTACCCTGGCATTTTGCATCTGTTTCTACTTTCGGTGTAATGGCTCCAATGTCCTATATTATCAGTACGTATTGGTTTCGGGGGGATATAGCTCGTTGGTCCTCTCAATTTTTTCGCCTGAATTTCATTCTCGATATTAACCAGACTTGGTCTACCTCGTTTAGGTGTAACTACGCAGTCAGATTTGCACAAGCATTCTGCAACTTCAAATCAAAATTCCGCCAAGTTCAAAAAATTTTCCTTCTTGATAATGCAAGCTTTTCTATATAGCAACCAGCTATTCACAAGGGTAAGGTCAAGTAAATGATAAAATATTCGTAAGTACCACTTTCACGTTCGAATCATTATTTTATATCTTCCGATCAAACTGTCTAGAAGATCAACACCACCCATGTGTCGGTTGTATTCTTTGACAATCGAAGGACATGAAATTTCTACAACTTTTTTTGTTTTTTGTCGAATCTTTGAATTTTTGCTAAAGGTAATGCGCCGACAAAATTCGACACCAATGTGACAAGTTTATTGTCCTTCCACGAAACAGTTGTAATATCTGTGCCATTTACATTAGAAACGAATTCATAAATACTGCCTCTTGGATCCTTTTTTGTGTCAGTGTCAGTAGGCAATTTCCAATTAGGAATTCTATTCCTTCTTATTGTCCGTAAAGAAAATATACCCATGGAAGATAAGTAGGAAATCAAAGGTATCGTCGAATAAAAGTTATCAAAGAAAATTCGAAAAGTTTGGTTTTGTGGGATGTTTCGAAGAAGCCGGACTACAACATTAGCACAATATCCCAAGTCTGGCTCTGTTGGTAATGTCTTTATATTGGATCCCGTATATATTTCAAAGTTATAAGCATATTCACTGACGCCGCTCAAAACTAAAAATTTGAAACCCCATTTATGGGGCTTCATCGGCAAATATTGTTTGAGATAGTGCTTCGTTTTTGTTGAACATATTTGCTCGTCGACACACAAACATTGTTCGCATGGTATGCTTGCAGATTTAGCGTTTAAATAATCCAAAACTGGCTGAAGTTTAAACAATCGATCAAAATCGTCATTATCCTTAGGTTGCATTTTTGAATTATTGTTGAAATGTACGAATTTCTTCACATTCTCGAAATGCTTTAGGCTCATCGTTTCTTTGATATGTGGCACTCCAAGCTTTGTAGTCCAATAGCATCTTATATTGGGTAAGTGTATAACAGACATGAATATACATACCCCCAAATATTTTTTTACATCTGCAGCCTTGAAATGGTTTGTAGTACCTATATCTTTCTGTTTTGCATATACGTTGGACTCTTGTACAATTGAGTTGATCAATTCATCATCAAAGAAGTATCGGAAATAATCGTAGGGACTTTCTAATGTCGATACCGATAAAGGCAGATTACTGTCTCCTCTGAACTGCTTTTGCTCTTCATTTAATATAAGTTTTTTTTTCTTGCAAATTATATTTTTGAAAGAATCTTTATAATTTTGCAATTCACGTTCATCATATTCTTGATTTAGACGTTCATTTTCAGCCACATTTACTTCCTCTTCTAATTCATAATCAAAAACAATTAGAATGTTTTCGATATCAAAGTTTTCTTCATCTTCAGAATGATCGAATTCATCTTCGCTAACATCCCCATTGTCAATTATAAACTGCAGCTCATGCGGATTCAGGGGCCTTTCGTTTTCACCTGGGTTCATTCTAAATATAATGCAAAGACCACTGTAACATATTTGATACATACCACAAAATTCCGACTTACATCAAAAGCACTGCTTTTTTTCTTATGGAAGCACCACTGACACAACCGGGAGATATTCACAAATATTATTAATTTTTTTCTAAACTTAGGGTCGATTACGAACACCAAAACAAAATCAAACAAGCACGATCAAAACCACTGATGAGCTCGTAAGTGTCACTTCTTCGCAAAATCAGAAGTATCGTTATCATTGACGCATTTCTCTTTACAGTCTGATGCAAAATGGTTGGAGCGCTTTGTTACAAATATGATGAAATTAGTGTTGTGATGAAAGTGATATTCTATGCCGATTAATATTGATTTTTCCAGTATGTATCATTTATGATACAAAATGCATTTTAGGGTTAACTTGGGGTCACATAGCCCAGGGCGAATGGCACTAATTGTTGCACCAGTATCTATCAAAAACCTTAATGGAGATCCGTTTATATGGTAAGTTTGACCTGAACCTGAAGCTTCTTGCTGAAAATTTAGATTTGTTTCGTCTATTTCCATAGGTTTTGGATAGTCATATTGATTAGTTCTTGTTTGAGTTGTTATGATGACTGAAGCGATTACTTTGGTAATTGTTTGAAAATTGTGGATTTTGCCTATTATTATAGTTAGTTCGCAATTGTTGCAAGTAATTCGTTGTTTTCGAAGGTATTATTCTGTTCACGACCGGGATTTCATGTTTATGGGTGGAATTATTTGGCTTACGTGTTTTATAGTGTAAGTAATCAACCTCTGTCAAAATTATCAGCGCTTCTTCTAAAGTAGTAAGATCTCTACTGAACAAATACTATGAACTGGCTCTATAATTTTGCATAGGAGAACATGTAGGGCAATTTTTTTTTCAAACTTTGATGGATTCATTTCCAATGTTTTTAAAGCTGCGGCTGCAGTTGACGCTCCGAATGATGGTTCAGCATTGATTTGAGGCTCGTTGAATGATTCTAACATTCGTTGGTCGTAATTTTGATTCGCCATTGTTGTGGTGGCTCCGTCCTTAATGCATGTAGCAACCAGACACACTGCACTATTTGGGGGTCACTTTTAAATCGGAGTATTATGCACTTGGAGATAAGCAGTTGAAACAATGCACTTTTTAAAAAAAAATTTGGTGGCAGATAGCTTCCACTTCCGAACGCACTTTCGTACTTTTAAAAAAGTTTCACCTAATGCAATTTGCATTTAGCGGTGCTATATCTTGGTTCGATTTTTGTCGTGTACTCGGAGGACCGACTGCGCTAATTATTTGTGTATATTTCTTTTAATGAAAACACAAGTCTTCAACAAAGATATGAATTTTATTTTTAGACATGCAAAATCATACTGACTAATTACATTCGGTTCTGAAACTATTTATACAAATTTCATTTTATACCTTTTTCAATTTTTTTTTTGGATTTTCCTATATTTACCCGTAATTCCTAAAATCATAAAATATGTCAAAAAGGATCGATCTTGTGCCAACAACCTCATGAAATAATTTTGGAACGAAAAACGGATTCAGAATGCAACGAAAATTCCAAGCAATAAAAAGGGGATAAAGAGCCATAAAACAAGGATCGTTAAGGGATGTAAAGGGTTTTGTGTCGGGATCTGTTGTAACTGTTGGTCCTTTGCGTCTGTGGGTATAGAAATTCCACTGTACGACGGTATGCATGATTGCACGTATGATACGCAAATCTTGCATCTTTACGCCTCGCTGTAAGTAAAGGAGGTAACTCCGAAATACAATACCGCGAGACGATGATACGTGAGCGCGACGAGATTTTCGCTCGTTGTCAAGCAACGCATTTAATTTACAATGCACGCGATGCGAGGAACAATAATGTTCATATGACAAATGTCAAATAGGTGACGTTTCAAATGAAATTGTTTTTGATTTTTTAAAAGTTTTGAATTTGGATTTTTCCTTCGTCTAGCAAATAATAGCCTTAACTAGGATGCATGAAATTTTCATTCAAAATTCATTTGAAATAACCATAGTACTTAGAAATTTATTAAGGCGTTTGAATTTCAAATTTTATTTAAGCGCCATATTGCATTTGACAAACGTCACGCACCTCGTTGCGATGAATTTTCGTTTTCCCGAATATTGCCCGCCTCGCATCGACGCATCGCAATCATTGTACGATGTCGCATACAAATGAATGTTACGAAAACTGCTTGACATTTGCTGCGATACTGTCGTCCCGCTCTCGTATCGCGGTCTCGCGCTATTGTAGTTCAGCCTATAATGGACACTGTCACGCTCTCCTACTTTGCTGGTGAATTTTTTCATATCAAAAGCATTCAGCTTATCCGCATACAAAAGCTTTTTAAGATCATCATTAAGAAGTGCAACTTTCATCGGACGCAATTCAGGCCGTTGGAAAGTAAAATAATTCACTTTTTTACTTCTGAGGAAATTTTCCATCTTGTGAAAAAAAATTTTGCCCATTGACATTAACTTTATGGAGTTACTTTCGATTTTTAACTCCTTCAATATTGCATGGATTGTTTCCCGGGGTAAATCGGTGAAAGTAATTGGCAGGATTCTCACCTTAGTTTTCGTTCCGTTACCAGTGTCATTGCTGGAGTCAGTGTGCTCGATATCCGCTAGTGGCTGGAACCTGTTGGCTGATGAAGCGTTTGCTATACTTCGCGGCATTTTAAACTGGTCCCTGAGGAGATTGCTAACCGGCGATGGATCCCGGTTTCTTTTCCTGCTTTGTCCAGGACTGTCGGCTGTGGTCAGGTTCACATTCACTTTAAATTTTAGTTAGTGTAACCGCAATACTCAATATATAATACAAGTACTAAAGTCTGAAGTTCAAATTATTTAGATACTAGGAATTACGTTTGCACTACTCGAAAGTCAATCAAACAATGAAACTAGGGTATATATTAAACAAATGTTATTATTTCTGACTTATTATATTGTACTCATTAATTTTAACAAATAATGTTCTTAGCTGCAATACGTTGCTGGAGCTGATTTCAGAAGTTTGAGGGGTAACGCGTCCACTTCTAAAACATTTCGCTGCCTTAGGTCTGGTAGGTTTAAAAGCGACGTTGAAACACAATTCCTTAAGATATTCGCAAAGAAAGACGTGACATATTCGTAAATTCGTATTTTGAACATTATAATAATCTTATTCTTAACCTTTCGAAGACACTAGAGGCCTGAGAAACATTTCTCTAAAGCACTTAAAGAATTTCAAACTTGTTCAGGACTTCATTCTAGTTGGTTTCAAAAGTCACCAATTTGTTGAAAAATTTCAACAAGTACTTCCAACAACATAATGCCAGGAATTCACGGTCAAAGACACGCCACCCTATTCAAAGAAGTACGGAGCAATAACGTCCGATTATGATATGGAAAGCCACATTTTTTGTTTCGTATTTAAGCGGTCTTTTGTGAAGATTTAGGGAGTTGTTATTACCCTGGTAGGGAAAAGTCAATTGACAATCCTGCATTGGTGAAAATGTGCATTGTTGCTTCTGATGAATACAGCCTCAGGGGGAGTCATTGCGAAGATTTCCATAATCAGTCTTGGCGTAGTCTGCGGGGAATAAATCTGAACTATCATTATTTTGAAGGGACGGAAATTGCGGCCTGAAACGTTCAATATAATTCCGTGCCTTCGAGTAGATCATCTTGACGATTGATCGACTTCTGCTCTCCCTTCCATCACTATTCTTGGTTTTCTGATGAACCTTCGTCGGCCATGTGTACATACTCTTAGCCTGCTACCAGTTTCATCCAATTGCTGAATCCAGGACTGAATTGACAAAAAACTTTATTACAAGTGGAGTTTGCACCGTCGGCTCAAAGCTCTTCACGTCACAATCACAGATTGGTTGTTTTCATTAAACGCACGCACAGCGAAGCCACTCCAGTCTAAATGATGAGGAGTACTGAAAAAGGAAACTTCCAGCATCACGTAAACATCTTCCCCTACGAACTGTTCAATTTGTTTCGTCGCACCTTGTAATTGTCAAGAATCCTGATGTACCATGGGATTCCGCTGCCCTAACGATCCTTTTGTGCGAGGGTTGAAGTGAAGTGATTGAAGGCAGCAGGGAAAACTACGACAAACTGATCTTAAACAGAACTTTATTATATTTTTTCGCTATAATATGAGAAGTAACATTTGTTTCTATCTTGTGCATGTTCTCTCGGTTTCTGGCCATTTCTTCATCAGGACTCGCTGTTGCTTATAATCCTTGTGTTATTCATGCAGTTATTGATTCTAGGGATTTAGATATCTCTTAATTGATTTGCAAGAAACTAGAAAGCGCTCTCTTTTTACGATTTTATTTCTCGACCGAATATGCGCGGGAGTTCATATGTTCATCGATCTATAACTTCAGAGGTGATTCCAAATAAAGATATCTTTATTGACCTATTGTTTTCCTATTTCCAATTAGGATTGAAAAAAAATTATTGCTAGCTTATTTGGACTTTTTATCGTGGTCAGATTATTCTACAAACACATTTATTCTTTTATTATAATCTTTGAGTTTTCTGGTCGCTGCCTTGCCTACCATCCATTCGAATATACAAATAACCTCAAAAAAATAATCGCAGAACAGAAGCGTTGAATTCAATTTTATATAAGTCTCGTGAATCATCCATTAGTTTCTTGGCTACCGCTTTGCTTAATGTAATTTGCAGGAACTGATGCGATTCGCTTCGCTTTTTTGACAGGAATTCGAACAAACATTAGGTTCAATTGAGTTGATTCGGTAAGTGATACGCCTCTCGGATTTGTTACAAACTGAAAGTAAGCCGAATCAATTTTCTCGGAAAAGGCACAGCAACGTATGGCGGGCAGAGAGGCTGAAGATGGCTTAGCAGGAAAAATTGAGCTCATTGATTTGGCAGCGATTCAATTTCGAATATTTGGCAATTTTCTTTGTGGCAGAGTTAGAGCTTAAGACAAAGGTGGCTTAATTGATTTTGATTTGGCATCAACTTTCACCGGACTGGTAACATGGGTTACGAGCGACAGGAAGATGGGACAATAGAATCAACACTAAGGGCTTGCGAAACTTGCACTACTAGCTCAAACGGTTACCAGCATAAGAAAATAATCTTAAAATAATAGTGGCCCACAAAAATATCCTACGTGCATTACAAAGCGCGACTTGAGCCGCGTTTCTTTCGAAATTCAAACCCAGACAAGACAGCAAAGGCGTAAGATCGCCAGTGGACAGTTACAGAAACTCAAAACTAGTTCAATAACACTCAATTAAGAGTGGAGTGCAGATCTTGTAATCGAAGCATCTTTTTGTTGGCGCTTGGGACATACATAGGTATTCATGTTGCAGTGTCTCGACCAAGCAGCAATAACTTATTTTTATCGATTGATTTACTGATTTCTATAGAGTAACCAAAATATAACACGGCTCCAAGCCGGGGCATTACCTCATTGTCCAACCTGAAGATCATTTTCACGTCGTGGTGCATTCTTCGTTTGTTGGTGTTATCGTTTTCAAGGTCTGCTTGAGGGTATTACCGAAAAGTGGACGAAACCGAGTCATTGTCTTGCTCAATACAGACACCATCACAAATTGGTAATCCATCGCTTACGCACTGTCCACTCTTCGCTCGTTTCATGTCCTTCTAGTCTTACTTGGTACGTTGGATGTTAGCAAGCATGTAACTGAGCCGCGCCTTTTTATGGTTGCTTGCTCGCGGCAAAAACGAAAGCACTTCAATGTTACCGAGCTGATTTCAGGTTGGCGTAATCTTTGACCAGCGTCGGCAAAGAACCAAGAAACAATATATTATTCTTTGGTAAGATCATTATTACTGTTGCGATCATACACGATGAACACCAAAGTCTTTCCTGGGGATTTATGTGCGAAAATGTCGAATTGGGAGGGTAAATTTGGGAATCAATAAATGGAATCCATTCAATTAGATTCTGGACCCTCCGGCTAATTGATTGACTACGATAAGTCTAGTTGGTAGCTTAGGTGCGTGTGTGAATAATCCTTGGTGATTATCAGCTGTTCCTATTGCTTATGTGAGTATAACAGTCAGAATCGGAAGGAATAAAATCATATATTTAATATATCCCAAGGCAAGTGTTTCAAGATGATGAAATTAGTGTTGAGAGGCGTATACATAATTATTTTGAATGTGAACATTTCATGCACATTTAAGATATTTCAATTTGATTAGATTACCCACTTCGTATGGAAAAAGACGCTCCCTAGTACAATTGCCGAAAGCCAAATCTATTGAAAATATAACAATTAAAATAATTAACAAAACTTTTTTCTATAATTGAAAAATGAAGTTATCTGCACAACACTGCCCTTCGCAAATTTTTATTGAAAAGGAAACTTCATAAGATATCCGCCTTCAGTTTAATTCCCTCCTTGGTTTCGCCTGAACATGATAAACACATTTAATTGCCCGTAACAACTCCGAAAGAGTACAAACAACTCCCAAAGTGAACATCTCATGAAATTAGTTTTTAGTTTTCACATATGTCTAGTTCAAAAATTGAAAACAAAATCAAAAAGGCTAGAAAATACGAGGCCAGTTCAATAAGTACCCGTGTTTGACGACAGATAGCCTTCCTGAGAGAAGTTGGTATTATCATCGTGTGCTGCCGTCTATCAAACGAATATGAGACAAATTTCAGACTGGTTGACAGGTAAGATTGGATTTGGCAGCTATTCGAGTAAGACGTGTTTCGTGATTTTCGCTAACATTGAAAAAGAGCAATATCGTTTGGTTATTCGCTTTTTGTGTCTGCATGGAAAAAATTGCCAGGAGATGAAAGCGAAATTAGATGCTATTTAAGGGAACACTTCGCCATCTATGATCACAATTAGATATTGGTTAACCAAATTAAAAGGTGGGGATCATCCATTTTTTATAAGGTGCCAAAACGATGCCCGGCAGGCGTGGTTACTGAGGAAAGCATTCAAAAAGTCTGCGACCAGATTCTCGCTGATCGATGAACGAAAGTTCGCGAAGTAGCAGAGGCCGTAGGTGTGTCGACCTGAACGGCAATCAATATTTTACATGATAAGTTGGCGATGAAAAAATTGCCCGCCCGATGGGTGCCGCGATTGCTCTGGGTGGATAACATGCGCATGCGGCTGTAAACTTCGAAGCAGTGTTTGGAGCAGTTTAAGCGAGATGGGAAGGAGTTTTTCCGTCAAGTTGTCACCGTTGATGAAACTTTACTCACCAGAAACTAAGCAACAGTCAAAGCAACGGATTTCTCCCGTAAAACCTGCTCCAAAAAAGCCTGAGACGGTCGCATCGGCAGAAAAAGTCATGCCGACAATTTTACGGCATGCAAACGGCGACACCCTCATGGGTTTTTTAGAATAATCAGTAGATAATGCTACAATGAACTATCAAAACGCTTCGGCATAAAGTTGAAGGATACATGGTCACATTTGGCGAAAAGCAGATGCTGTTTCCCCATGATTAAGTACCGGTACATTGTTTCGGAGCTGTCGCCGCCAAACTGCATGAATTGCCTTACGAATTCCTCCCCCACCCATTTTGGCTCCCTGCGACGTTTTCTTATTCTCTTACATGAAGAAATTGCTCGCGCGAAAAAAGTTCAGCTGAAACGAGGAATTCATCGCCGAGATAGAAGCGTATTTCGGAGAGTTCAACCAATCCGATTTTTTGGAGCAGCCAAAACAAATGGCAGGAACGTAGGAAAATGTGAAAACAGGACTATGTTGAAAAACAAAAACAATTTTTTTGAAAAAATGTTGTCTTAATTTTAAACATGGGTACTTATTGAACCGCCCGCGTATGTCTTTTCTTGAATTTCACAAACTTCAGAATACCATTTTCCATTAAATGTACTGCGATAAGAGCTGTATGGCCAACTCGGTCATGGGATCTACTTGCTGAGTTCGGACCAGATGCAAATAATAAAGACTCGTTCCGTGATGCAGCCAAAAGAGTCCTCGGAGAAAAGGCAACTGTAGCCTCACTCGAGCCTAAAGCCACCCTCGTAATTAGAAACATTAACTGCAGTAAGGATCTATCCAAAAAAGAAGACGCCTTAATGTTGATTTTCCCGTACTAGGTGAGACGAAGGTCAGGCTGGTCAAACCAAGCAACAGGGGTCAACGCATGGCCATAGTTGACCTCACAGAGAGGGAACTAGAACAGCTTTTGAGGCAGGGAAAAATTAAAAAAGGTAGTTTTTAATATTTAAAAAGAATTGTGGAAAGAGCTCAAGCTGGTTTCGAACACGCGTCCCTGCCACTTCTCATCAGGTGCCAACTCACAGGCTGGGACGCGTCGATTGGCACTACCAGCTTAGGTGGATGTCGACTGGTTATTTATTAGTTATGAATATTGTTCTACAGCTTTGAACTTTTTCCTTTATTCCAAATTGCCTTTGGTGTGGCTTTATCAATTTCAGAAGTTTTTGGTAGATCAATTTTTCCATTTTCACTTACAACTTATAAGTCACTTCTCATCAGGTGCCAACTCACAGGCGGCACCTGATGAGAAGTGGCAGGGACGCGTGTTCGAAACCAGCTTGAGCTCTTTCCACAATTCTTTATAAATATTAAAAAATTCACTATCGAAGTACTCGAAACATTTGATCAGAACTTCCGCACCCATGAGTCTTCGCTGAGTTAGCTTAGCAAGGGTATAAATCACGTATAAGTTGTAAGTGAAAATGGAAAAATTGATCTACCAAAAACTTCTGAAATTAAAATAGGGAGGTTATTTGTCAGACACGGCGAAGAACGATTCTTCTCCAGTGTTTCAAGTACCTTGGATATGGTCATACCGCACAGGCATGTAATGGAACTGACCGGAGCTCCTTGTGCTACAAATGCGACAAGAAAAGCCATAAAAAGGGGGGCAAAGCCGAGTCATTCTGTGTTCTTTGCCAGGAGCAAGACCCGAGGCCAGATGATTTGAAACACATTCCAGGCACAGGGAAATGTCGGGTCTTCCAAGAAGCCCTAACTGAGGGTAAGGCCTTCTGCAATGATTCGCATCCTCCAAATCAATCTGCATCGAAGCATCATCACCGAAGATCTGCTCGAACAGTCTTCGAGAGACAGTCAAGCTGACTTACTGCTGCTGAGTGGGCAGCATCACACCAGAAGTCCACCAACATGGTATCCTGACGAATCAGGTATAGCCGCTACCTGGGTTCGGAACAATGCTCACTTCCAAGTACAGGGTCGGGGGCGAGGAAATGGTTTCGTTTGCGTTCGGTTTTCGGGAACTACACTCTTTAGCGTATATCTAACTCCGAACGAATCGTTGCAGTCCTTTAAACTTACGCTCAATGCTTTTAAGGACGCTGTTTCGTGTATTGAGGGATATGTGCTCGTCGGAGGTGACTTCAACGCGAGAGGAATCGATTGGGGCAAGCCTCAATCCAATCCGCAATGCTCAGAGCAAACGGATCCTGGACATGGTAGCACGAACTGGGCTCGTCGTACTGAACATAGGCCACACCCCTACTTTCCGTCGGTGGGGTTGCGTTGGAACCATATCTGATGTGACATTTGCTTCGGAGTGCCTACTACAATCATTAAAAATTGTTGGCCAGCGATCACCAGTACATAGTTCTGGAGATCCATCACCGAGCTTCTCGGAGACAATGCGCTGGTTTTTCTGCACTCCGGTGGACTACTGAGAAAGCGGATACTGAAAAATTTATTGAAGTGTTGATGGCACGATCACCGCTATCGGAAGCAACGCTGAGGAGCAGATGACCTGTGGCAAGAGATGTATTTAACTCAACTATGGGAATCAATACATCGACCTATAGGTCTTCAATGTCCCTATGAATACCCCGGTACAGCGTTCTCTATGAAACGCCAATATAAATCCCGTTTTTAACGAAGATAGAATTGGAGAAAGGGGATGAGATGGGAAGTCCTCATACCTGGTCGTATTTTCCGCTGGCTCTTCTGCAGTTGATTCCTAGATCTTCTCGTTCGTCTTCTCTTTTCTTCAATTTTTTTCTTTTTCTTCATCGTCTTGAGACATAGAAATGCTTTTAACTGAAGATAAGAAAGAACCTGGATTTCTCTTGAATTTTCCTTTGGGTTTTGATGGCTGGTCATTCATTTTTTAGTCCGTCATTTTTAATAAGATCGTTGTTCTTCTTCTGTTGTTCTGCGAGTGTAGCGTTTAATTTTTGGATTTGCAGCTGTGAACTTCACCGGAGTACTAGTGCTTGCTGGAGTTCTTGTGGAACTTGATTTAGTGGCTTATGGATGTTGTTTGCTTCGCCTGCCGAATCGATAGCTCAATTTGTTGGTTCGGGGTCATGTCCTGCTTCCTCCGTTCCTCCTAGTTTTTTTGAGGAGTCTTATTTTAACTTTCGTAGGAAAGCCCAAGTAAGCCAGATTTAAATTTAATAAACGTAATATTGATTTGATTTTTATCAAATTAGAAAATTGAATAGAACTTTCTGTTCTGTAAGTCCATTTTCGTGCAAGGCGCTCTTTGCTTAAGATGATTTTCATCCAATTATTTGTGTGTTTGTTTCATTAATCCACTTCATTTGCAAAGTCAATTTTCATTCATTGTTATTTCCCTTTTTCTCCCGCTTTTTCAATTTTTGCTCGGGACGATCGGTCATTATCAAATAATTGTGACTGCAAATATCTTCACTGCTGCTATCAGCTTTCATCCGCTTTCACGTTTTATTTACTTTACTATTTATGTTTAAAGTTAATTTATGTTTAAACTTATTAAAAAGAGAGGAACTCTTCTTTCTGACAGCTCATTGTTTTCACAGCGCGTAGTTTAAGCTACGCATTCTTTTTTTTCCTTCTGCGTCGACCAATCACCATCTGCAGAATTTTTGCGACCACCATTCTGTGACACGCGTTCTAGTACTACGGACATGATTTTACTTGAGATGTCAGTTTAGATTTTAACGGAAGGAAAAATTCACTTCCGCAAACACAAAAAGGCCAAATGTCAATGTTTGTCACTCAAAAATTTTCTTATAAGCTAACAAGTTCGACTGTCGAGTTACGTTGAATCATCCAATATATAGAAGAAATATGATGCCACAAATTCTATCGCGAACGTACCAATAACTTATAACGAAGATCTTTCATGTAAAGCGCAAATTTAAGCATTTAATATAATAATTTTCAAACGGCATTTAGAGAATATGAAATTTATGTGAAACTCCTCGCCGGCATTATTTTAAGTAAAATGCACTTTTAGTTTTGCAAATTGTTTGTAAGGTTTTAAGTCGACAAATAAGGTTTGAGGGATTTACAAAAGATAACTTATACATTCATGTTAAAATGTGACCGTTTTCCTCTTAAAATGAGTGTCATTTCGTTAAAGTGTAAACAATACGCATTTTTTGTCCTCCAACTTGTCAGCTTTTGTGCCAACGAAACAACGTTTGTGGGAAGCGCTGCTTTTTTGCTTCAACTTGAAGAAAAGTGCAGCTGCAGGACATCGAGTGCTATGTGAAGCATATGGAGAACATACTATATCAATAAAAATATCTGACTATTGTTTCGAAGCTTGCTAAAAAGAAGCTTGCTAAAACCTTGACGGTGACTCAGCAAGTGATTTCAAACCATCTCAAGGCTATGTTTATGGTACAAAAAATATTATATTGGGTTCCGCATGAACTCCAGTCAAGAGACGTCGAACGCGGTTTTTCACGTACGAAAAACTATTACAAAGGCAAAGTAGTGCGAAAACGCACGAAAACGCTCGGCACCTGTTGCTAAGTTGTCAAGGAGAAAGCACTGAGTATTTTAACTTACCTGACGTATATGCCGGATTTTGCTGCTTGGTCCATTTCTGATCGTTGTGCTGAGTGCTTGTTCAATATTAGACGTCGTTCTAAGTGATGGTGGATGTTATCTTTTAGAATTTTCAGATCTCGAAACCTTGTCCTCACCACATTTGCTCGCTAATTTTTCAATTAAAACAGACGATAGATACTCGGAACATTCCAGATCCGATGAGAACAAAATCCCAGATTGATAAGCAAATTGAGAATTTTAATGATACTATGTGGAAAGCAATCCATCGCTGCACACCCAAAAAGAATCCTGACTTCATAGTTCTGGAACGTACCAACTTATCCGTAAGAGACTCTGTCTAAGAAGGCGCTGGCACAGAACCAGAGACATACAACTGAAAGTGGGAATTAATAGCTTAGCAACTGCTATTCGTATCAAAGTCGTCAAACTCTGCAACCGGAATTGGAATCGCTTCCAATATTCAACTGGAATACAATTCTCGCAAAATCTGGCGAAAAATAAAATACTCAAAAAAATCAATTTCTTGATCCCCCACCGCTTGTGGGAAGCAATGGTGTAAAAGAATTTTCAAATCAAGGCAAAACCGAGGTCCTTGCTGAAACATTTGTTAAACGTCACCGCAACGTCACCCAAAATATGAAAAACCAGCCCAATGAGCTGATGATGATTTGAGCTCCACACGCAGTCCCATCAACTGCGTCTGTTCCCATGAACGATCGAATCAAGCCAGGGGAAGTGTATAAAATTATTAATAAATTAAAAAACAATAAATCACCAGGCCATGATAGGATACCGAATATAGTATAAGTGTATAAAATTATCAATAAATTAAAAAACAGCAATGGCCAGGCCATGGTAGAATACCGAATATAGTTCTAAGAATCTCCCTAGAAAAGCGGTTATGCTACTACACTACATCTTTAATGCCTGCCTCAACATTGGCTTCTTCAGCTCTATAAGAAGGAATGCTATAGTTGTTTCACATCACCTCCCAAAAAACTATAGGCCAATAAGCATCTTAGCATCACTCGGCAAACAGCTGGAAAAATGAATTCTCGACCGGTTTTGTCGAGTTTGAAAATAATAATCTGTTGAAAATTATGAAATTCTCCCTAATTTTCAATTTGGTTTTAGACATGGGCATTCAACCGAGCAACAATTATACCGTATCACTCAGGACATTAAACATGCCTTGAAAAAAAAAGGAGTCTACAGTGATGATATCACTTGATATCGAAAAGGCATTTGATGCAGTATGGCATAATGGCCTCCTCTACAAGTTGGTTCAACTTAAATTCCCTCCATACTTAGTTAACATAATCAGCTCCTTCTTAAAAGACCGGAAATATTCCGTTAAAATTCAAGACCCCTTATCCCACTCTCATAGTATACCTGCAGAAGTTCCCCAAGGCTCATGTCTAAGCCCACTACTTTTCAACATATATACCTCGGACACGCCTGTCCTAGATACATGCAAACGAGCTTCTGTTGCGGATGACACGTGCTTTTATACATCTTCATCTTCCAATAAAATAATTAAAAGCTTAGAAACATTTTTTGAAAAAATGTATCAATATTACCATCGGTGGAAAATTAAAGTCAATATCTCCATAACCAATGCAATGTTTTTTTACGAAGAAAAGAAAACTGAACCTTCTGCCTAACCGGAACATCAATTTTTTAGGTCAGGAAATAGTATGGTCAAATGAAATTTCATACCTTGGGCTTACTTTTGACAAAAAACTGACATTCAAAAGCCATATTGAATCGATTATGACTAAAGGATCCAAGGCAATATCAGCACTTTATCCTCGGATGAACCGCAAATCACTGCTCAACCCAAGAAACAAGATCCTTATCGTCAAAATGGTGATTATGCCCATTATGTTGCATGGAGCTCCTGCCTGGAGCTCATGTGCAAAATACCTAAAAGCTCAACTTCAAGTTTCGCAAAATCGATGCCTGAAAATGGCTCTCAACACACCTTTCTATTTCTCCACTGAAAAGCTACATAAAATTGCTGGAACACAAAGTATTGAACAACTCGTATTTAAAAGTCGAAGTAAAATGTTGACCAGGGCTATTTACTCCCCCAATCCATTGATTTCGGCATTTCTTAATATTAGCACACTATAGCCATCATGCTTTCTTAGTCTTTAGCTTATTTAATCTTAGGCTTATGTGTTTAGATATAAGTAATTTTAAGGTAGGCTAGGGTAGTTGTAAGCTGAAGTAAGGTTTTTTTAGTTTATTGCTTTTTTTTCCTTCAAAATTTCAATTTAACAACACTCAATGAAGAAAAATACACACAAGCTATGCTAAATTTTTATAGAAATAAGGTCGCAATGAAGTAAATTCAGATCTCCAAACTAAATTTCAAATTAAAAACACAGAGAAATATAAATAAAATAGTTTTGAAATTGCAATATGGGCAAAGGTAGTAGATAGCGACGGGCAATATTTCGCATGTTATACATTGTGCCAGTTTTGATATGTTTGAGTATGTGTGAAACTTCAAAAATTAAAAATCAAAAAAAAAAAAAAACAAAAGACTGGGAACTTATTTGAACACATAATATTTCATAAGTTTTGCGTAAATGTTAGATCACTGGAAAGAAATCAATTTTAAGTCTCCATACATACTATGACTCCGAAGAGTTTCTTGATATGGATAATAAACGCTGTATTATTAATGAAGAAATAACGAGTTGCTTTTTTCGGAGTTAACTAAAGTTCATTTAACTTCTTCATTTAATGTGTCAAACGGTTCCAATTAAGGCGCTCTGGTTGACCGGGGAGGTGTTTAGTCGATAGTCGAGTAGGTCCACTGGGAGTCCGACACTCAGGGTGTAATTAGCCTTCACCTCCCTACCCAAAACAAAAAACCTTCTGTGGGAACTCGGTTCCGAAGAACATAGTTCGAACTTAATTTTGAAAGTCGAACAACATTAAATGGAATAATTCGCCTCACAAGTACGAGCCATCATTGTTTCCTTGTAATTTGAAAATCTATTAGCAAAACTCGTTTTGGATCAATATTTCAAAAATTTTTTTGATGATAAAAACGTTAAAAATTTTGTTTTTAAAAAAAAAACCTTAAAAAAATGAAACTTCCCCTTTGAATTCGATTAACACTTTGTTCACTGGTGATTCGCCTTCTTGAGCATTATTGGAGTAACTTGAATCAAAGGAAGTATAATTTACTATTTTGGGCATAAAGATCATGGTTTGCTGGTCAATTCAAGCCAGAAGTTTGTTGCTTCCGTAAAGAATTCTTTCAGTTCTCTGGTGCCACATTCAGGGTCTCTGGCTGTCTTTTATTTGTTCGACGTCTTCCAAAAACCGTGACTTGCAAAATGTTCTGAAATGAATGCAGTAGCGAGTACACCGTATATTGCTTTCAAATTGAAAATAAAAAAAAAGCACTTAAACTTGACATTGCATTGATCTTTTGATTACAGGCAAAAATTTTCCTCAAAGCACTTTTCGATTGCTGCCAATCCAAGATTCCTTCTAATTCATAGGCAACAAAGACCTGCAACACCGGTGTCTAAATCTGTTAACATCTCAAGAGAATTACCCTTCAGTGATAAAAGAAAAGCTTGTGCAACGCTTATCCTCGTTAAATCTCTGATATTATGTTTACTCGAGGTAAGACCTGTCCACTATTCACCGATTCACTTTCTAAATTTGTTCGTTTCGAAAGCCGCTAAATAGGAAATTGCTCCGGTTTAAGGACAGAAAGGTGTTGGTTGTTAACTCTAAATGATCCATCTATGCATGGATGACATGTTAAGGCAAGTTATACAGTCAATTCGTCACAGCATAATCTGTTGGAGGCTGTCACGCCACAATTGAAATTTTCTTTTCTATTGCGTTCGCGATATTGATCGCGATCGCCATATCGATTGCATCCATTCAGTTATTCATGGGTTGTCATTGGGCGGCGTAATGGCTATGTGAGACTCGAAGTAATTTACACGCTTAGCGAGTTCGACATTGTAGATAAGTTCAAGACGGTTGGGTCAAAAGTTCAATAATGTTAACGCGGTACAATATGAGCCGCTGCTCCGCGAAAGTATTGAGTAAATTATATAATGGCCGCACGGGCGATTAGAGTTGGAGCCACACCTCAATTGAAGCTGAAACTAAAAAGTAATTTCAATGGAAGTGAAGCTGATCCAAGTCTCAAAATCTTTCCACGCAATAGTTCAGTGCGCGTTCAGTCAGTCTGGACATGCGATTCTCCCTGATATTGAATGGATATTATAGTAAATGCATCATATGTGGAGAGCACTAGTCCATCACTTGCTTGATAATGTTTCGAGCTAGAAAAATAAAAATGCGTAGACGTCACAGCACATTGAGATTGCGATGGAAATGAAGAAAAGATACTTCGTAATTGCGATGAGAATTACGTTTACTCGGTTCCAATTGTAGGAACTCATGGTCTTGATCTTGACGTCCATTTTAGCTATTTTTGTGAAAACAGAGTAACTTCAGCTCGCCCTTCCTTTTATCTCTGCCCCCGCTTGGTACCTTCTCGAGCATTCCGTCAAAAATGTTGAGGCTGGAAGTTTCCTTTTACCGAGCAACGCTCAACTTTGCACTCATGCGGCTTGGTTTAAAGTCAGTTTTTCTACTACAAAAGGATGCAATCAAAGGAAGTTATGCTGTGCAAACTATCGAATTCGGTTTCAGCTTTTTCGGTCAAATCCGATTCCATCCATTTGCTCAACAGGTTTTCGACCCGATTAGAGGAAAGGTGTAGACACCCTGCAAGTCATCTGCTTATCATTTTGTTGCATCCTTCGTGTCTGTATGGCTAAACAGCCCATTTCATTGGGCTATCAAGACGCCTGATAACCTATTTTTTCGATTCGGTCTTTTGGAACAGACTTGCAAAAACCGCCATGCTTTGAATCCGTTGAAAGCTCCAAGTCGTATAACAGATTTGATTACACGGAGCTTCATTTTTTAGTGTGTGCAGGCGAATTTTCAAATTATGTGGTTTGAATAAAATGTTCTTTTTGCTAAAACTAAAGTCCGTCTTATCTCTCCGTATGCCGAACGACTAACTACAGATGTTCAACATTGGTGTCTTACAGAAAGGAAGGAAGTCCTCTAGCTCAGTCATCGCCGAATGTTCTAGTTTTGTTGCAGAAGGCGTGAGCCAAGCGATGCGCAGCGTCTGCAAAGAAGTGTTGTGTAATTTCTTCCATTTAAATTCACGATCGTTTATCGTGTTGACCGGAAAGATTATGCCCCGTTAATCTGGAGTATGTGTGATTTAGTAGTTTTACTCGCTCTTATCTGTGAGCACTATATGCTCACTCACATTTGCACGACCTGTTTGGCCCTGTTAAGGACTTTCAGTTTTAAGCTATTATTTGGCGGATAATATGATAAGAGGGATTCAGATGATTCCAAAGGATTCCTAGGAACGCCGAGACAAGGTTTTCTTGGTTGCTTATTGTATAAAAGAGCTTCTGAACCTTGGCTCCTAAGAACTCTTCTGTTAACTCTATTTTGATCTCTTTGTATATGTCCAATACTCTTTTCATTACTCCGGCTTGGAAGGGCAGAAATCCTTTTTGTTTGTGTTTTTGTCGTCTGGTAGAAACCTAAATTACCGTTAAGAAGCATCGGTCGTATTCACATAATATAGATCAGCATTGTGTTACCCAGGCTCAGCCTTTATTCAAAAAGAGAGTAGAGTGTAGATAAGAGGTCTATGCAGTCCTTCGTTTATTTTGTGTATGCAGCTTCCAAGTAAGACTGTCGTCATGGGTGAGTCCAAGATATTTTGCTGTTATTTTCCATTTAATTCGTTGATTGTCAATGTTGTTTGTGAGATGTTTGGGCTTATGAAAGTGACTTGCATCTTTTCTTAATTGATCTTAATCTTTTACCTGCGAAAATATTCCAAGAGAATGTTATGATTCTTATGATATGGCGACACTTACCTGTCATTCTGTAGTGAAAATACAGTTGTCGTCAGCGTGCAATGATAGTTTTCTTACTTAGGGCAGGTTGGGCACCTTAGCTGTGGAAGTATTGTAAAAATGAGATGGGTGATCCTTGAAGAGCTCCAGCTTCAGAGGGTTAAAACGTTGAAAAGTTGTTATGCTTTTGACGCAGAAAATTCTGCACTTTAGAAAATAAACAATACCTTGGGTGAGCTACAGAGGCAGGTTGACAAGCTATGCAAAGCTAAGCCAAACTTTATCAAAGGCCTTAGGCACGTTGAACACATCCAGTCCAGCTAACTTCATGTGTTCTAGACGTTTTTAAATGCTGGACCACCTTTACAAGCTAGAGCTTTGTGGAGTGATTGGCTTTGAAGCCGAATTGTTCTTCCTATACAATAATATGTATAGTTCTACTGCAGGCAAAGCTGAAGCATTTACAGACTTCCTCGAAATGCAATTCAATGAAAACTCTTCCGAAGAGAAGGCCAATGACTTTGCGGAAGGCATACCTCACTCAGTTGATAGACTCGTGAGAACACATGACAAGAACTAGACAATATCACTGGCAGATATATACCAAATTCATGGACTGATAAAAGCGCTAAATGAACGCAAACAACAGGAAATGATCCTTTAACGAACACAATGTTGACATGGTTACCAGACAATATACTGCAAGCACTCAGGGACGTGTAAAATGCAATTTTCCAGCTGCGAAGATTTTCCAAAGAAGATATCCCAAAGTCCGGCCTCGGTTTTTATGTTTTTAGTGTTTTTCCTTCAGAGTCGTTTTCTCCCCGTGATTTTCGGGGAAGCTAAATAGTTCTGCTTGTTTTGCAATCATTTCTGTTGTTTCAAGCCGTATTTTTATCTCTTTATCTTTGCTGATGTTTCTTCTTTACCTAGTTGCATTTAATGCGGTACGTCAAGCCCTTCACTAAGGTTGTTTGTTGTCGGTTTTGTTCCCGCTTTTATTGCAAACAATCTTAACTTTGAATCGAAAGTATGGCTTTCAAATTCGTACCCTTGGATGAGATGCAAATTTTCTGGGGGAAAGATTCCGCTGCTACTTCATTCATTCGTTTTCAAACCATCGACATATATTTTTAATCTACTTTCAAAATTGAAGCCTTGCACCGCTTTCTTCACTTCTATTTGCGTTATGTTAATCAGGTGTGAGGTTGTTGTATCCAGTACCAATAAACTACCTACCACCTTTCTTCTACTTGATGGGACATTAACGGTTATTTGGTACTCATAAATAACATAGCTACTCACTTGTTTCGTAACATTTGATGCCTCTTAAAATGTCATGATGCGTATTTGCATTGCATCTGATTTTCCCTTGTATATTAGGCCCAAAAGTTCGGTCCCTGTTGTTTTGGAGTTCACCTGTAGGAAGTCAAAATTAATCATCCGTTTATGCCCTACTCATGTCAATGATTTCCTCTTGCATAGTACCAGCACTATGTCGTTGTCAAAGACTTAATTCTACGCGTTGAGGTCCCAACTTCTTATTTGGTACTTTGAGCTCGAGACTCCCCAAGGAATCTTTCACTGCCTGGTATTAATATCTTGACGTTTAAACTACCATTCCGTCAATGATTATGTGTAAGAAATCGGATACGCATTCCGGACTACAGAAAAGTATCTTAGAGAATCGAAATGTCAAATTTCTGGTCCATTATAAATTGTTTAAGCTCTTCAGCCTTTTGAAGCAAGGAATATAAATTCCACGTGAGTGAGGAAGCATGGCCAAATTCAGATTCAGCGGATTCATGATGTAGACCTTTTTGATTTTCGCATCAAGTCTGGGCATAGCAATTGCAATGGTTGTGTCACTTGGCTTAGCCTTTTTGCGGTTTCATCGCTACCGTCTTGCACATAAGATGACATGCCGCAGTGCCGTACAGAAACATTGGGATTTCCTTCCTTGTTTTTAGAAAGATATCAACGATTTGAAATTTCCTCTTTTCAGAATATAACAGCAGATTGGTTTTTTCACACTCAGACAACTTTTAATGCTCTAGATCTATATTTAATGCAAATGATCTTTTGTCTAGACGGTCTTTTGCCTCTCTTTTGTGCACGGTTCTCAGGGTCAGGGCATCCATTCGTACGAGCCCTTTTCAACACAACACATTCCATGATTCTCACTACGAAACGCTCATAAAATTCTTTTTGGCACGCTTACAAAATTCTCGATTTTTACTCTTGTATTTTAGATATTTGAACTCCTATCATCCAGGTTTGCGACATTTGATTTCTTTTTTTGTTCGATATTTAACTTCCTATCATCTAGATTTGAGATATATCCTGGAGTACCGCAAGTCTCAATCTTATAGCCAATTTTACTTAATATGTATAGTGTAAACTTTCCAAAAGACTCGAATAATCAAGTGAAAATTATCTTGTATGTGAATGATATCCGTTTGTATTCCACAGGAAAATCCATTTAACGTATGACACAGTGAATAAAATCTTTATTCGCTGCCATTAAAATAAAACTCGAAAATTGGATTAATATATGCTTCAGGGGAATTTGACAAACAGAGGAACCCCAATCAATTCAAATACTTTAGTTTCATCAACATATTAATGAGTCATAGCCATTTGGAAGTTGTTGATAATCCTAAATATTTAGAAGTTATTGAAAAACTTTTTTTTTATTGGAAAAAAGTGCAATACAATAAATCTTGTTTAAAATACCCTTAAATCAGTTAATATATCATAATAAGCAAAACATCAGCGCTGAAGAGATAGGTCACAGCCATCGGACTGATAGGTTGTGTTCGCTTAAAAAAAGTGTTAGCTAGAAAAGTGTTGTCTAGAAAGTGTTAGCTAGAAAACATTTGTTTAGGGAATGTATTATCAGTGGTCGAACACAGACCGAAGCCCTTAACTTCTAGTCGAGGCAAGTCGCTGAAACATAGAAATATATATCTATAATAATTAGAATATTAGAAATAATTAAATTGTCTACAAGGAGTCCCCTTAATTAAAGCCAGCATCGAAGCTCTGTCCTGGAAATAGCGGGAATGGGTGACAAAAGTGCAAAAGGAAGCTTTCCGCAGCTTTGAAGGGAATGCAAGAAGGGAATGCAACTTTGAAGGGAATGCAACTTTGAAGGGAATGCAAGGGGAGAGTTTTTGCTAGACTTACTAGCAAGTTGCATGCTCGAACTACAGCTTCCTTCAGAGGAATAACGAGGAGAGGTGCAGAATTTTTCCACAAAGAGGACGCCTCAGCTAATTGTTACAGCGTGTTCGAGCAAGAAGAGCCGATGAAAATGGCTCGGTAAGACGATACTCATCGGAAAAGGCTAATTGTGTCTACAATCCCGGAGCTCACTTTTAAACGTTCAGTAAACCTGGGTGGAAGAGGCTTTCCCTAACTTCACGCTGCCGTTTCCAAGGCTTCGGCAAGCGTAAGAAAAGAGTATTCACCTCAGTGCGTAGAATAGCTGTCGGAGCTAAGAGAAGTCCACCTAGCGTGGCAGCAACAAGGCAAAGGATTCTTCCAAATGCATGCTTCATGCTGAATCTTGAGCCTTTCAGGGAAAGAGTTAAACGGGCATATCAGGAAAACAAGCTCAATGCCTCAACGTAATGTCATGATGTAACGGCGAACAATTTCGTTACACCGCAAAAGCATAGAAGACCATAAACGTCGTTTTATTAAAAGTCTTAAAAGTCTTAAAAGTACTTAAAAGTATTTATTTTAAATGGGACAAATTAGTGTTCACTTAAATACTCCCAACAGAGCAAAAGCTGACCCTGTTACTAAAGGGTGCGCAGGCTTACTACAAAGACAATGAGTTTCTCAACGGTGGCCACAAGGAAGGAAAAGAAAACACTTTCGTCTTTCCATGTTCAATTTAAGGTAGACCTTGACGTCAAAAAGGCTATGAACGTATAACACCTCGCAGTGTTTTAACTGCCAAGATTAGAACATGTTGCCTCTAAATGTGGAATGGAACCCCGGTGCGTTTAGTGTGACAAAAACCCCACCAGTCAAAAGAAAATTTTCTGTGTGAATCGCAATAGAATAAGCTACCCCGCATGTTTCAGGGGCTGACACGCAATTTCCAAAAGAAGAAGGAAGAAAAGAGAGACTTTGTCAGTGCCTCCTTAAAAAATACCATTCAAAATGGGGTCTCATTCGCTAGTATAGCTAAGCCAAATGCAGCTGAACCTGTACGGCAAACTATATAGTGATACAGCAGCAAAAAGACAGACATACTGTTATGTCTAATAACAGCAAACAATTCTTCGAGTGTGACTTTTCTACTCTCATCCGCGGTATATTTGGACTTCGCCTTCATAATCTGATGTCGCGATGTGCTCAATTAAGTTCTCTATCGTCAACTCACTAGCTCCACATTTCAAAAAGTACTCTGTGCAAAAGTATTTGGACATGCATAGACCTGACTTCGTGTTTATTTCAGAAACAAGACTGAAAAGTAAACATAAAGTTCACTTGGAAAATATAAAGTTATAAGGGATGCCGACCCAGATGGAATCCTTCGAGTAGCTATGGCTTTGAAGGAGCATCTCAAAACTCAAGGACACTGTCTTGTTATGTATTTTCAAAAAACTAATGAATATATAATTAAGAATAAATAAATTAAATATAGGGCAACCGATCGGTCGCACCTGCAGCGAAAGAAAGGAACAGGTTTAAAGAGACAGGGTTATTTGAAAATACAAAGGCCGCATAATGGCGGCCGAAGAAAGTTACTTTTAACCGACTAGCTCACCGCGTGGGCGTGGGTTTTTTTTGCGGGCATGGGCGTGGGTTTTTTTGGGCGTGAGGTTTTTTTTGCAACTGGGACTATTTTTTTGAGACTTTTTTTCTGACATTTAATTTTACTAAGACTTTTTTTTATTTATTTTTTTTTGTTTGTTATCAATATTAATTAACTTAATACCTAAATCTAACTATAAATGTTTCTATTTTAATTTTATTCTTACTTATATTTCATCTCGGATCATTTTCTTTTAACTCAAAAATGTTGGTACATATAAAAAACTTCACCAAAACAATTAATTGTTATATTCAAAATTAATTGTTATTTTATTTATTTATTCTTTTATAAATATATATATGTATATATATTTGGTTTGTTAAATGTCGCCTACACCTCTGTAATGTAAAGTCTGTAATGCGCAGACGTCATGGTATTGAGCTCCTTCCTGGGGGTACACATTTGCATTTGTAGGAATATTCTTGAAACACAGATATCCGCACGAAAATCTCATTGAAGACTTGGAAACAGTTCTTACTTTGTGTGAAAAAGTTACTTTCTTTACGATAGGGGGTTATATGTGCGCATGATATCCTTCTTGCCAAAATCCCATATCTGGATATGGAATGGTTCTGTTCAACTGGGTGCAGGCAAATATCGACCTTATTTCATTGCGCTGAACGAGCCCACCATCGTGTCTGCTAATCTGGTGAATATCGCTTACCACTGGAGGAATTTTTAATGCAGAATTCTTGACACTAAGTTTTACCATCTTTTGGTAGTACTCACTTGAAGAGTTAAAAAGGATGTAAAGCTGGAAGTAGTACACACACAGCTCTTTATCCCAGACAAGCGTATGGATTGGGCAGCTGTTAATGCTGACCTGAGTGGAAGGCTTGAGGATATCTCGATAAACTGATTTGGAAATCTCTCAACTACCGAGATCAAAGCTGGTATTGCTTGTTTGAATTCAACCCTTTGTACGGTCATCTCAAAGACATCCATAAAACAATCCACCAGAAATTATCTTCATCGAGATTTACCACAGGTCATCCTGAAGCTACATCGTAAACGAAGCATCCTCAGGACATTGCTTTCAAAGATTTACCGCGGCAACTTGAGTATGGTTTACTGGGTGTATTAGCGCGTGCATCTTCTTTCTTCACCACGTTTCGAGAAGAAACTCTTGCTATGGGAATGAGAGGTTCGAACAGAGCCCAGCAATACCCGACCAGGTGCTTGTATGTTCCTTCAAATTAATAAAATTCTTTTCCGGAAGCGCCTGCAAAGAGTTCTCACCTATAACGGTTACATTGTCATGGATGAACAGGATGTCGCTGACTCCATCGCAAATCACTTCGTCAAGGGTAGAAAGCAAGTGCGGACTCTGCTTTCAATTCATTAGTCGACAACCATAAGAACCTGTACTTGACTAGATTTTCAGATCCGAATCCCATCGACACACCTATTGACAGTACCCTTTTTGTAAGCCCTGAAAGTCTCAGGATATTTGAACTTGAGCAAAATTCCAACATTGCCTGGGACTGATGGATTTTCAAATTTTTTCTTTAAAAACTTTCCGAAACGTATTTTTTCCTCCTTGCAATCCATCTATAAAACTATATAAATATTTGCTGAAATGCGCTAAAATATTTGCTATTCCGAAGCAATCCACTAGCACAGACGTAGTTGATTCGCGCCCAATATCTCTCTTATCTAATATCGAAAAGTTAATTGAGAGAGCAATCCTCCAAAGTATCGCACAATTCTCTGAAGAGGCAGGAACTGAGCCCGAGAGTCAATTTAGCTTCAAAAGAGGTCATTCAACGATTGACGCGTTGGCTGTTTTCCATGCCAGTATAAAACGAAACTGGCAGGCTGGAAAGGTCGTCACAGCGTGTCACATCGACGTAAAAAAAGGTTTTGATTCGGTTTGGATGGACGGATATATCTACAAACTGATCCAAGTTGGCTTTCCAGTGAATGTTACGAGAATTGTAGGCAGCTTCATGAAGGGACGAACTACCTTAGTGGTGTCTGGTGGAACTTGCTTTGAACTCGTTATCATCAGTTCGGGCCCGTTCTCTTTAATATATTTACGTCGGGCATTCCAGGGATCAGGGATGAATTTCAACCTGGAATAGAGATAAATCTCTTCGCTGACGACTGGAGTTGTCTTCTGAGTAAAATTTCTGCTTTGCAAGAACGAGACTCTATAGACTCTATAGAGACTTTATGGAGACCCTCGGTAACTTTATATTATCAAATGTGGGAAAATGAGCGTTAACGCTGACAAAAGCGAGCTGATTGTTTTCAAGGACCCACATTAAAAATTTGGAAGTCGCATGAGGAGTATCTGTGGCACCAGAATAAAGTCGAAAGGGCCGGTGGTGCACTGCTTAAAGCAAACAAAGTATCTGGGGGTAATTTTTGATAGGAACAACAACTTTAGTGCTCACGTGGACGCTGTATTGAAGAAAACTTGATACGCATACCATTTCCTTTTACCTTTCTTTTTAGGAAGCAGTCAACAACCAACACGCGGGTGAAGTTTCTTGCCTACAAGTCACTTATCAGGTTTATATTCATGTATGCGGTTCCGATATGACGGGCAACAGCGAAGTACAAATGGAGCAAGATAGGGTTACTGGAGCGCAAAATCCTTCGAGCTTGCCCGGGTTTGTTCAAAAGGGAGGACGGACAGCCCTACCCCAACTGATTACTGTACCGAGATGCAACCGTGGAACCAATCAATATGCTAAGAGGTTGATCGAGTGAGTGGCGAAACGAATGGCGGAGCATGAGACCACTACGATTAGAAACGCGGCAGAGATTAGGACCATAGAGGCAGCCAACGGTAAGGGATAAGTAGTTAGGAAGAAGGCGAAAGAATGTAGCTAAACATTTCTTAAGAGTATAAGTAAATTATAATATTTAAAAAAAATATTATTTAAATATAAATGAAAATATGGATGTGAAAGGCCACACTTAAGTTGTAAGTGTAATTAGTAATTAATGTTAGTAAGAAAACTAATTTAAGGACTCAAAACAAAAGTTTGTATTGAGCTCTGTGTACTGCCATTAGGCAAAACCCGTAGGTTAAGCATTAGGTTAAGAAAGTAAGTTGCAAATAATTGTACATAAAATAATCAAAATCAGCCAATAAAATAACTTGAAATCTTGAAAAACTTTGAAAACAACGCAGATGTATCCTACTTTTATCAAATGTTGCATGATGTTAATTGATGAAGATCGTCGTACTGAATATTAGACAATCTTCTGCCTAAATAAATTTGTTTGTCAGAATGTTGCTTATATGTCTTGAACAACCTTGCTTTTACTTAAATTTTTAACTCTTTATTTGGTAAAGGACGTCTCAACTCTTTGCAGATTTTTTCTCGTTAGAAAAGCTGTATCGCCTCGGAGGGTGGCACGCACTTTCAAAAAACTGCGTTAGGTAGGTTCCCATGTACAAATACAGCCCACGAAGCCCATCGAATAAGGACCAAGACGATTTTTCGCATTTTTTTTCAAGATATAAAACGAACAAATAGACTCAAGTTCTCAAATTCAACTCAAGTTTTGAAATTTTCCTTGAAGTTTTGATGTCCTTATCGTTTGGACAACATGAAAAATATCATAGCTTTTCGGAAGAAATTTGCGCCCCAGTGTTTGTGCTGCCGTTTCTCAAAAACTAATTAGTTTCTAGCATAGACTCACCCTTAAAGAGTACAACAGGACTCTATGAGTAAAAACAGCTCACCAATTTCATGCGAAAAACAAGTGAAGCAATTATATATTTTCTCCTATTTTAAAGGGAGAAAAAAAGAAAGAAGGTTCAGTAATTAGTAAACTGATTAGCCCTCAACCTTTACCTTCTGATTAGGTTTGAGGGTTAATCAGAAGAAAATAGTCCTGATTTACAAAGCTCATCTGAGAAAAATTAAAATCAAGTAATGACATTCAACGTTCAACAAATAACATTATTAATTATGTGATCTTGAGCTTCAATTAGGTGTTCTCGACTCTCTCCACTTATATAAAATGTAAAAAGTGTGATGGTGATATT
Source organism: Stratiomys singularior (assembly GCA_954870665.1). Taxonomy (NCBI): domain Eukaryota; kingdom Metazoa; phylum Arthropoda; class Insecta; order Diptera; family Stratiomyidae; genus Stratiomys; species Stratiomys singularior. Next base: position 59,425,478 of record OX940879.1, on the reverse strand, counting down.
TCATTTTATCAGCAAACGGACAGAGGACTTGTCTTTAAAATTTGTGTTGAGTGTTCCTGTCGAAGGACATATATCGAACCTTCGCCACTTATAACTAAAAATATGTACGAATTCAATCAAAGAATAGTTTTTTTGATGAGAATTCTCAGTTTAGGGTATAATGGACTAAAAAAGTTAATAAGGTTGATGGATATTTCGTCATATTTCATGCTCAATCTTTATTATGGTGCAATATCCAAAGTTGCATACGGCCTTTGAAGAAGTTTATGATTTTGGTGCTAAAAAAAGTGGTCAAAGAAGGGATTGAATTGAATACAGAAGCTGGTAATGAATCTAATTTTTTGACTGTATTTGAGGACGGTACATGGATGAAAATGGGTTTCACATCATTGATGGATGTCTTTTCAATCATTGGAAAATTTACTGGGAATGATTTGGACTTAGATGTGAAAATTTTAAGTTTGTAATGCCTGTAATGTTCAAAAAGCACGACTGAATGAAGTACTAGATATGCAACTGTGCTTCCACCGTTTTTTTCCGAAATTCGAGGCTTTATAATAAAAAACTGGTTATACATTTATGATTCAAAGTATTGTCCATCGCTGGCCACTACCTTCTACCATCTTCCGGGCAGCGCACGAATCTCGCGTTGAAAAAATTTATCATCTTTTGAAGCGATCCACGAATCCACCCAATTTTCTACTTCTTCATAAGACCGGAAGTGCTGGTCAGCCAGGCCGTGTGCCATTGATCGAAACAAGTGAAAGTTCGAGGGAGCAATGTCTGAAGAATACGGCGGGTGGGGTAGGACTTCCCATTTCAACGTTTCGAAGCATGTCTTGACCACTTTCGCAACATGGTGTCGAGCATTGTCACGCTGTAAAATCACTTTATCATGTCTCTGGTTGTATTGCGGCCGTTTGTCTTTCAATGCTCGGCTCAAACGCATTAAATGCGTTCGAAAACGATCGTCTATGATTGTTTCAGTCGGTTTTAACAACTCATATACACTACGCCGAGCTGGTCCCACCAAATACTGAGCATGACCTTGGAACCGGGAATATTTGGTTTGGACGTCGACGTGGAAGTATGGCCGGGATATCCCCATGCTTTTCTGCGCTTGAAATTATTGTAATGAAACCATGTTTCGTCCACAGTCACAATGCCATGCAGAAATCTCTTCCGTCTTTGCCTTGCAAGCAGCTGTTCGCAACCAAACAAATGCCGTTCAACATCTCTCGGCTTCAGCTCGTACGGCACCCAATTTCCTTGTTTCTGAATCATTCCCATGACTTTCAGGCGTTTTGAAATGGCTTGTTGCGTCACTCCCAATGATCCTGACAATTCTTCTTGCGTTTGTCACGAGTCAAGTAATGCTTCCGATTCTGCATCTTCGAAAACCTTTTCTCTTCCAACGCCATGCTGGTCTTCGACGTCAAAATCACCGTTCTTGAAGCGTTGAAACCACTCACTTTCACTAATATACATTTCTGTATTATATACCAATATAATACAGCCTCGTCATAGGTATTCATCATCCGGCTCGTAAGCTGACATGTTTAATCGAGAATAACTTTATGATGTAGACACAAATCGACTAATATTTTGATGACGTTATGTTTACAAATACCTTAGCTTGTTGTATGACATCTACGGTCTATTTATTTCGACTACCACTTTTTCTAAAACTATCTCTGACGCAAAATCGCAACGAGAGTTATAACGATTTGATTTAGCAAATAGCACAAAAATCAAAATTTGCTCGCAAAGACGTCGTCAAATTGCATCTTTGATAGCAGCATGAGTTTTAATGAAGTTCCAAACACATACTTGAGCACTATATACCTAATAGATATCCAAATCGGAGAAACTGCAACTAGTTGGTCAAAAAATATCGACGAGATTCGTATATCTCAAGCCAACAGGAGAAGCACGGAGGAGTCAAAAGAGGGTCGAATCACAAAAAAAAATATATAAGATCAGAACGTTTACAGTTACTAACCGATAATGAGGACCTGCAGTATGCTCCCGGAATGGCTGATTAGAGATGCTAACAAAACTATGTTGCGATATTGAGTAAAAAACCTTTAACCGCGTATTTCTCGAAACTATGTTTTTTTAAAATTTGCTCGACACTTTTTTCAAAATCTACTCAATGGATTTGAATAAATCAAAGTTTATTTTATTCACTATTTTAATTAAAAACAATAAAACTTTAACCAGTCATAAAATTTCTCCCTCCGTTTATTTAAATACGGAAAAAGTTTCCCAAAAATGCATTATTTGTGGAATTTGTAAAAACATGTATAAAATGATTAAAACATATAAAAATAAATCATGATCCAAATTGACTAGTTCTGGATCTCAGAAATAGAACTTCGTTTTAATTATCACTCTGTATGTTACTGGAGGCCCAGAGACTGTCTTGTCGTTTAAAAAACATCACTTTTGTGCCACGCCCTCTATAGTGGCCTTGGTGCATACAAATTTTTGATATCGTATAATTAATAAAAATTTTTGATATCGCTTAAACAAATTATGAAAGATTTTATGCATAAAACTTTAGCAGTTATTTTGAAATAAAGAATTGAAAACATCAACCTTTTTCTTTCTTGGATGAGAAGATCCCCTTAAAAATTCACCTTTTTAAGGTTCACGGTTGTAGACTAGTCCACGCGAGCTTTTCGCGCCATGGTCTACAACATTCTATGGTGCTTATCGGGATATCCTTAGAAAATTTATAGCCTAACCGAAATTTAGTGCCCGGAAGGTTACGAATTATCATGAAAACAAACACCTTCAGTTAATCAAAAAGTATTTTAAGGTACATGAAAGCCATCCATACTTTTGGAGTGAGCCCAGCAAACAATTTGTCGGAATTTCGCTTATGCGAACTAAATTACGATCGCCTATTCTTCGCCAGAACGAACAAAAGTCGGAAAATTGCATATGGGGCGCCTAAAGCAATGAACAGAGCGAACAAGATAACATTTCTTTTTCCTGTTTTCTGGATCCAAATTTAATTTTATGGGTTGTTGATCAGTTTGCTCTTGTCAGTCTCAGCTTAGAATTCTAAGTGACGTTTTTGGTTATCCGTTTTCGGAGATTATACTCTCGTTTTAAATTACTAATTTGCATCGCGAAATTTTGCGATAATTTTCTCGATCACGCATGACATTGTGCAGCATTTTCACAATAGGTTATTTATGCGATCAAAAGTAATCATTTGTGCGTTCGTTTTGATTAGTTTTATAAGCAACCAAATTTTATCCCTTTCGGCTTCTTGATTTGTTTTCAGACGGCGCGAGTTATTATTATTATACTTATTGTTATTGATTGAATGATGTGTTTAAAAAAACAATTCAGTTTAATGTTTCGAAGGAGTGGTAGTTTAGCACTCTTTTGATTCCGAACCTTTATGAGCATTTCGCTATTCACGAATTCTCGACCAACTGTCGGAACGCCAGGTAAACTACAAACAATAAACTTTTTAAATGCCGAAGCTTTGTCCCCCTTTTTACAGTATTTTACAGCAAATTGGTTAGTTAAGTGTTTTTAAGATAGTGTGATCCTACGTGAATTTCATTCAAATAAATAAATATTTTTTTATGTATTCCGATATCAACCATTCTTGCATGTTGAATGTATGAACTTTCCACATGTCAAAGCCGCTGATATCAATTGTAAAATCTATCACACTATGGATACATGGATTCTCGGTGCTTTACTGTTAGGGCATGTAGTCAAGGGTACATTGGACAACAAAAGGATCAGCTGTTATGATGATTAGGAAATTGAATAAATTAATAATAAGAATTACAGCTGGTTTTGTTGTGTGACATATAAATCATTGAGATCTCATAATATCACTAATATTGGCATCACTGCAAGAAAATGGCGACCATTTAAACTGACATCACGTTGGAGCTTCCCATTGGTGGACTACATATCATCAAAGTCCCTCTGACAGAAACGTTGGGCTGTGTACTCGACTGATTTATATCCTACTAAGAAGAAGTCATCTCTTTTGACTTGTTTACAGTATTTCAAGATTGGAGCATCCGCAATTACTGAGAAAACATGAGAAACGAGTGGATAGACAAGAAGCCGTGCTGACTGATAGGTAGGTCGCCAAACTAGTAGAATATTGTAAATCATTTTTATGAACTCCTAAATATGCTGTGCTTCAATTTTCTGTAAATTTCAGCGAGTTTTGCGTTTATGCGTATTGCAATTATCCGATCTGTACTGTCTCTCAATTTTATTGATAAACTGCAGATTTTTAGGGCATGTCAGTTTTCCTTTTCCTTTTTTTATTGAGACGTGCAAGATATTTATTTTTTTACATAAGCTTGATTGGATTCTCTATGTTTCGATGGTTTACAGACTCTCTGCGGTTTTATATAAACAGAATTAATTCTACTATTCAATTTCTTTCATGAAAAAAAGACTTACCTTACAGACTGTTTGTATTCCTATTTTGTTAACGTGGAGTTTGTGAGAATTTTCTAGATTCCTTTTTAAAAAACAATAATCTAATCTAGTATTTACGAAAGCTCGAGACGATAATAATTATGTGTAATCAATGATTTTTCTATAATATAATATTTTTATAATATGAATTATAAAAAAATAATTATTAAATAATTATTAATAATTATAAAAAAAAATTACAAAAATATAATATAAAATATAAATATAAAATTATAATAAAAATAAATGTTTCCGATTCTTGTAGTGAAAAATAAAAGAAACCAAGCAGCCTCTCTATCCACAATAATGTTTATTTTTCGTATATACGCGTATTTAAGTATCCCCATGTCTGAACATTTTTATAAAACGAAAACCTTCCTGAAACAGTTCAATATCCGCATCGTAGCATCAAGCCGAGGCACCACGCTCAAAAATCGATTAGGAAGTGACAAGGACCCACTGCAGTCAAGGCCCAGATACAATATTGCGTGACGGCGATGCGAGAGCGCGATGTGATTCTCGCTCGTTGTCGCGCAACGCTTTCAATTTACAATGCACGCGATGCGAGGAAGAATAACGTTCAAATGACAAATGTCAAATTGGTGACGCTTCCACTGAAAGTTCATTAAAATTAATATTGAGAAAGGTGGAAAGAGCTCAAGCTGGTTTCGAACATGCGTCCCTGCGCTTCTCGTCAGGTGCCAACTCACAGGCCGGGACGCATCGATTGGCACCTGATGAGAAGCGGCAGGGACGCGTGTTCGAAACCAGCTTGAGCTCTTTCCACCTTTCTCAATATTAATTCACTTTCGATATATTCGACAAATTTGATCAGAACTTCCGCACCCATGAGTCTTCGCTGAGTTAGCTTAGCAAGGGTATAAATCACTTACAATGTTGTAAGTGAAAATGGAAAAATTGATCTACCAAAAAACTTCTGAAATTGATTAAATTTGTTATTGATTTTTTTAAAATTTGAATTTTCCTTCGTTTGACGAATAATAGCCTCAACAAGGATGCACGAAATTTTCATTCAAAATTCATTCCGAATAACTCTCGTAATAAAGACGTTTGAATTTCAAATTTCATTTACGCGCCATAGTCACGCACCTCGTTGTGAGGAATTTTCGTTTTTCCGAATATTTCTCGCCTCGCATCCACATCATTGTACGTTGTCGTATACAAATCCATGTTACAAAAACTGCTTGACTTTTGCTGCGAGACTCTCGTCGCACTCTCGCAGTATTGTATTTCAGCCTTTATGCGAAAAAAAGGGGAGTGTATAAAATCAGCTGTCAGAATTGCAACCAATGTTACACCAGCCAGACAAAAAGACTTCTGACAGGCCGATTCAACGAGCATAGCAAAGAAATAAGCAACGGGGAAAAACGAGGACTCAACATGCTTCGATCCGCACTTGCTTTACACATGATTGAAAAAGGTCATCAAGTTGACAATAGAAATTTAACATTAGCCAAATATACAAACAAATGCCACACTCTGGATGCGTGGGAGAGCCTATTCATAATACGACAAAACCCGGCAACACGAATAAACGCTGACGAAGGAAACTGCGCTTCTAAACTAATTAAGTTATTGGCTAAAAATATCCATATGTAAGGAGTAGCATTTTGCTAATGACTATTTGATTAGGTTTACCCATGAAATTATGTATATGTATACCTTAGTCTTAAGTTCAAGTACTATTTAAGCAGTTCAAATATTGTCAATGATTTAGTAGCTAAGTAGTGAAGACGGGAGTAAGTCGCTCCCGAAATATGCGTATAGACGAAAAATAAACATTATTGTAGAAGGAGAGGCTGCTTGGTTTCTTTCATGTTATGAATTATTTGACGATTGACTTCAGGTCCTCTCCTTCCGATTTGACATTCCGTAATAGTTATGCCGACATTACGTTCGATAACGTTTCATATATATATAAGTTGTAAAGATTTAAGTTAGGGACTGAATAATACATATTTCAGTCCCATATGTATTATTCAGTCCCATGAAATATGTATTATTCAGTCCCATCAACTTATATTCTTATAGTTCAAAGTAATGTTGAAAGTACGATTAAAAATAATATTGTTTCCGAATTGGCAGAGTGAGCTGCAAAATATTTAATAAATAATTCGACACTGAATGAAGTGTTGAAATTTCTCGGGCACTGCATTTAAGACGTCCCAAGGGACTTATGTAGTTTAGAAAGCACTCCCATTAATCACATCACATTATATTACGTTTAAATTCAACAACATAAATATCCTATCAGACTCAAATCCAACTACCGACTTTAAATACGATTTTACTTTAAAAACAAAACCGCCTTTAAATGCGCTAAATATGATAAAACTAATTTTAAAGAATCAATGCCAATTTTTTTTCCCAAATTCACTTACGAAAGTTACAAAACGGAGAAACTGATTTCGCAAAATTAATTTCATAAATTTTGGGCCATTTTCAAGTCACTTTTTTTTCTGAATACTTTTTTTATTTAATGGATTTTTCAGGCAATATTAAGTTTCACGAAATAACCTGGAAAACTTTTATTTCAGAAAATACAGCAAGCAAAACGATTGCCGACGATGTGAATTTGTATAGCAATTTCGAATAATTTCAACAGTGAACTGAAGTACTGCGGCACATCAAAACAAATCGCCACGTCGGATTATTAACACATTGCCGGGGCAGTTCACTCATAAATCGCCATGGCCATTCGTTTGCGATACGCGGCCGCGATTTGTCTGCAAGGTGACATATTGTTTGCAGACGAGTTCGCCGGCGAACTCGTTTTCCGACACGGCGATACGAATTCGTACCGACAGCGATTCGTTTTGTCTGCTGGGAGGTTATCTTCACATATGACTGTAAATTTAACGTTTTCGGGAAGGATGTCAGGATCAAAATATGACGTAGTCACAATGAAAAATGGAAAGTGAAAAACATGCTTCCTACTTTCTAGCATGGAGCTGACTCTGTTATTATTTGAAGATGGTAGGCTGCATTCCATCATGTGTATCATGGATCTGTATGTTTACATTAATATGTTAAAAAATAGCATCGATGAATCAGGATTGAGTTTTGTGATCACACTCACAAGCATACTTCTGGAACCATGAGGAAATGACTTCCTTACAACGTTAGGATCCCAAAGAATCACAAAGAAAATCTATGAGATAAACGGAAACAACGAGTCCATAAACTGAGATAACGCACTAAGGATGAGCTCAAAGAATTACGGTAGGAAAAATACGCGAAAATTCAACCAGAAATTACTGCAAAAATTAATTTTAATGTCATTGAATTATAATGGCATTAAAATGCCATAATTATGCCATTGAAATGAAAGTTGCTTAGATGCTAACAATTCCCAATTGAAGCAGTCGTGCATAGACTCCTCTTGTTGCAATAACTTTTGAGTATGAGTTTTTATCGTTGAATGCATTTAAATATCAATTAAAGGAAAGCATTTATGTTTTATAAGAACTTTGATGAAAGACCAATAAAGTTTTCAGTTGCTTTTACCCGAATTGTACCCATTCTATGGAAATGCTGAATGCACTGGGTGTAGATGAGAGTATCGTGATCAACAAAGACACAGGAGAGGATCTGCTAAATTCGAACTGAAGAAACGGGTAGACCTGGACAGTGTAAGTATTGAAAATATCATAAGAATAAGAAGAGTTCTTTAAATGTTTACGCTCTGAAAAAGGTAGTTAAAATCATCTATAAAAATAAGATGAAAAACTAGCGAATAGAAAGTTTTAATAAAAGTCCAAATAATCATACAAGAAAATATACAAGGATAACGCATTTAATTTTAGTTTTAGTTTGTTTGATTTCCCATCTTCTTTGATAATTTCCTAATTTATGCTTCATTGATTTCGAATTTGTTTTAATAATTTGTTCAATACAATTTTATTGTTCGTTCAGCATAAGAAAATTATGGATCCTTTTAACGTGTTCAACATTTTTGTTGATTTGGGGTAAGGAAAAGAGAAAGAAAAGTTCAAAGACAACAGAGTTGAAAGATATTAAGCATGTATTAACATGCGCCTAAGCAGTTATATGTCGTGAATCAAACAAATCGAATGGTTCATCTCATCAAGGGGAGGAAACAGTTACTCGAAAGCCATTTTCCTTCGATACACTTATGACTGCCATTAAAGCGGAAGTAGGCGATTAATTATTCAGAAATTACTCCTCTGACCAGCCCCGTAGCCAAAGCACTTGGGCTGGTAATCCAAAAGGTCAACATCTTGCATTTACATAGATATATGTATCCATGCGAACGAGAGTTGCGCTCATTATTAATTTATGCGCGACGAATAAAAACTATATCAAAGACCAATGATTGGCGTGCTTTGAAAGAAGCAAATAAGTTCCTCATTTATAATTATTATGGCTGGAGATGGTTTGAGGTCAGATTAGAACACGGTCTTCGCGATGACCATCCGCGAAATTGGATTGTTGTCTTGTTTTTGACAAAATCCCGCTTGAGCCCCGTACAATTTGGCTACTTTTTACTGCGACCATGTCTTACAACAACCTCCGCTCGGGCCACGACATGATCGCGGCATGACCGCCAATTTATGATTGCTAATGGCCATTTATATCCTTCAAAATAACATCTACCGAAATAATCTATTAGTTGTACCTGTTTATCTTCTATCTTGATATAACGGTACTCAAAGAAATCGTGCAAATATTTCGGTAATCAACGTCTTGAAGAAAACCAGCGCTTGATGTGAAAAAAGCTGATTGTGACTGTTGGTGAACAGCGAATTGAAATTGGGTTGTCATTTGGTGAGCGCGGTCCTTCAATTGGCGTCTACTGTGAGCCATGGACCGCGCCGAGCTGCAATGTGTGTCAGGAAACCACGCGGTGCTTGAAACCCGTCTTGCAGGCTTCTTTGCTTCTGGTACCGCCATCGAGCGCTAACACGAACCGCGGATAGTGTTAGGGTGGCTACAGAACGCGTCTTGCAAGAACGCACCGGTCTATCCGGTCGAGAATCGAAAAAAAGCAGAACTGCTCCACACACATAACATAGAGGCGTCTTATGCAATATGTCAGTTTTACTTTCAATTAATGGGAGCACTTTTTCTCATAAAATTCCAATGGAACGATTTGTGGTCGAAGTATTCTGTGGAGTATCATACATTGAAGCGAAGGTGCGGGATTCAACAGTGGTAAGTAGTGTTACCGACTCGCTTAGTGCTACGCAAAGTCGGAAATTGCACTAAAAAGGATCTATATTCTGCTGGTTGGCTCGTAAGGTGCCGTTGGAGATCCTGCTTCAGACCAAGACCATGAAACCGCGATAGAAATTAAATTTTATATAGAAACAAGATTCAGTAAAGTGGCTGAGCTAAAAGAGCTTCCACATGTGTGATACACCTTCGAATCATTTATTTATCATTGCGTTAGCGAGCATTCATGAAAACCTCAAGAATTTATTTTCAATATTATCTGTGCATTGCAAATTAAACTACATTAAAATCAATCAGATTTGATTTCCGTGGGAGGTTGGAATAGAAATAGTAGAGTAAGAAGTAGTAAGTTGTAGAAAGTGGTAAAGGTCCCTATGTAGAAACCATAACATTTTCGTAGGGGGACAAGTACAGTAAATTCAACTCGCTGTTAATATGAGTATCTAAATGCTTTTCAAATTACCTGTTCCAATTCCTGTGATTATAATTGCAAGTTAACATAGCACATATTAATATGTTCTTAGAATAGCAATTTCTAACAAGCTCGAAAAAATCGCGATCATACAGTATAAACGTTTATAACGAGTTCAGATATTGTGACGGAACTTCTAAAGCGACGGAAACTTAAAAAAAGAGCTGGTTAACTTTGGGCCCTATATCGACAGGCTCGCGAATACAGCAAGAACACTCCCAGGAATCATGAAAATAAACGTGACAAAACACATACAGTCAGTTCAGTGGTTTGGTGAGTGGAAGTTTCTTAGTTTCATATCAAATATCCAATATGTAACAGGTTAAAAAACGTCGACACGAAAAGTGGACGAAAAGAAAATCGTTCGCAATCGCTGAAAAAGCACCAACTATTGGCAAGTCTAAAAAGTATTGAGCCCTTTTTTTGTAATTTTTCGATTGAATATTTCTTTTAATTAAAATGGATTTTATTAAAGTACATACAGTCCATTATTATCTATGACCTTAGGTCATTTTTTGGGTAGAGCCATTATTTCATCTGTGTGATCTTCTGTGGTTTATCGGCGAAAAACTTGGCCAAGTGATTTTCGCAGTCCCTTTTTGAAGTGAATTTCTTTTCATTCAAGCAGTTTCGCAGAGACCAAAACAAATGGTTGTCTGATGGTGCAAAGTCTGGTCTATACGGTGAATGTATCAAAACTACCCAGCCAAGCTCAATTTTTTCCGGGTCATCAAAGACACGTGTGGTCTGGCATTGTCATGATGGAAGACAACGCCCTTTCTATTGATCAATTCTGCTCGGTTTTTTTGAATTCCTTGTTGCAAATCTGGTTAATTGCTGACAGTACTGAGCCGAATTGAGTCTTTGGCCAGGTTCTGGCACCTTATGATAAACAATTCCCTTCCAATCCCACCATACACACAGCATAACTTTATTTGGTGTAAATTCTGACTTTGAATTCGTTTGTGATGATTCACCTTTTTTGACCATGATCTTTTTCGAACGACATTCTCCTATCTTAACCATTTGTCATCGCGCGTAATGATTTGCTTCAAAAATGGCTTGATTTCGTTGTGTTTTGTTAGCATGTCGCAATGCATTCGGTCGATCAAATTTTTTGTGTTAATTCATGCGGCACCTAAAAGTTGAGCTTCTTTGTGTAACCAGCCTTACGCAAATGTTTCGAAACTGTTTGGTGATGGATATTCAATTCCTTAGCAATGTCATCGCTGCTAATACGTCGGTCTTCTTCAATGTTTTGTAAAATTTCATCGACTTTTTCAGTGATTGGTCGACCTGAGCGAGGTGCACCTTCGACATCAGAATTTTCCGAATGAAAGCGAGTGAACCATCCCTAGGCTGTGGCTTTTGATAAAGTGTCGTGACCGTAGACACGACAAATTTTTTCACGAGTCTGCGATGCATTCTCAACTTGATCGTTGTGATAGTGTAAAATAAAAAGAATTTTTTCAGAAATTTCACTCATTTTTAAATGAATGCAACTTTTGACACAAATGACGAAATACAAAACTGTCCAGATAAAAATTAAAGCCTAAAGTGTCACCTTTCAAATGCATGTAAATTTGACTCAATGTGATTAGTATTGCCCGATATATGACAACGAACACCAAGACAAAAAAGGCTCAATACTTTTTAGACTATCCAATATTTACCGTCTGCGAGCTGGAGAATCAAATGTCTGAATTCTCAAGGAATTTGATGTAAGGTCGAAACAAATATGCAGTTTGGAAAAATACTGAATGTTATTTCAACTCGAGTGGCACATTTAACAATTTCCACGATGTGAAAAAGTTGCGACGAAATACGGAGTGTACATGAGTGCAGCTTTAAATCAGTAACATTAAAAACGGTTAGGTCTTATTACTAATCTGTAGTAGACGATGCATTATTTGAACAGTTCAAAATTCATAGAAGTTGCAACATTTCCATCAGCTACCCTTTTTTACAAGTAAAACGGACGATATTGCAAAACAACTTGGAATAAAAGATTTTAAATGCACAGCGGGATGGATCCAAAGTTTAGCAAAAGGCACAACATTATTTTGGTAAACTAAGTCGAGAAGCGGCAGATGTACCGGAAGGGATATGTAACGATTGGATTACAAAACTATATTATCAAGTTTAAGAAAAATATATAAAGACGAAGAAATTTTCAACACAAATGAAACCGGTATGTTTTTTGAATGATGCTGGATAAACCGAAGAGTTCAAAGTAGAAATGTTTGTTGGAGGTTAACTTTCCAAAGAAAAGCGAATTTTCTTGTAGCAACAGATATGACTGGCTTGGAAAAATTAAAACTAGTGGTTATTGACAAAACTAAATGGTCTCTTTGTTTTAAAAATGTTTAATCACTACCTGTGGAATATGAAAATAGCCCAAGAGCCTCGATGATGTGGATGATGTGTGAATTTGTTTGTGAAGGGACAACAGGCTCTTTATTGCTTTAATTTTTTCGACAAGAAAGAAAATATGGACAACCATTTAACCGAATATTCAAAACTTTAAAACAATAAAATCAGTCTTGTTTCCTGCAAACACTACGGCAGTTTGCAAACCATTGAATCAGGCCGAAATAATGTCACTGAAAACATATTTAAAAAAATTTCAAATCTGATGTGCCTCAAAAATTACATATGGATGCAGCCATTTTCCTGATTTCAAAAGCCTGGGACTGTGTTTCTAGTCGCAAAATAACCTGTTGTTTTGCACTTGCAGAATTATATTTAAACTCAACAGAAAACTCTTTTGACCAAGATGATTCACTACCCCTAGCGGAATGGCGAAGACTGGAAAATGATCGAAATGAAGTTCCTCAGAAATGAGGCTAATCTACCTTTGGCTCAACGCGTCTGCTCTTTGGCTGTAGATGACTTGGCATCACAAGAATGTTGGGAACATTTTCCAAGCATTGATGACGAGCTTAAATCGGCGGAGGACCAACTTACTTAAATTCAGATTTGGAGTCGGAAGTTTGGAGTCGATAGATTTCCAACCACCGACAAAAGATAATTTCAGCGATTCAAACGATACAACGTTTCCACATTTTATGAGAATTCAAAAGAGGCGAAAACAGATTTTGCTCTACTACACTCGGAAAACAAGTTGAAAGTCACTTTTTACAAAACAGAAAATCACAAAAATGAATTAAAATGACGAATTTTTTTTTTAAATTAAATTAAATCTGGCTAAACTAAGTTTTTGTGTCAAATAAAGAGTGGCCTACGGTTATAACGACCGAACTTCACCGGTCCCTTCAACATCGTTATAAGAAGTATAAATTGTTTTCTTATATTGCATGGCAGTTTGACTCAATTATTTAATATTCTCCCATTTTTCATAGTAAGAAAAAGAAAAATAATCTGTACTACAACATGTAACAAGCTGAACCAAGACATGCCGTCCTGATAACACCGTTACATAAATCAAAGGACAAGAAAGACGGAGACCGACAAACAACGATACAGCTAGTGCCAACGATGCTGCATCGTGCCCATCAGAATCGGAGGCATATGAGACGTGGGAAGGACACCCTCCTGATGAGCTCTGAATCACCAACCGATGTTCTTCAAAAACATATCGACTATCTGAAGCGTGATAATACAAGATTAAATGAGCAAGATAAAATAATGCAACATAAAAACAAACCAACCAAATTGCTTCCAGCCAAAAAGTAAGCCGAAAAAAAAATATAAAATCATAAAATATCTGTCTTAAAATTGTCCTTGCCAATAAGGAAGCACTTAAAATTAAAAGACGTCAATTTTGAAAAAGTTTCACAAAATGTCATCCCTTAAAAATGATTGCTACAACATCCACTATAGTTGTTTAAAACTCAAAATAACTTTGAGGCCGGAAGTCTAAAACTTATAAGAGAATAATTCTTACAACTAAGCCTGCACATCTTGAGAAAAACCCTTTTTTTGAATGTCCGTCAAATCGTTTTATTTTCTCTAATCATTATCATAAACGGCCTCCTTTAAAATTGCCTGTTCACAGAAACCTAATCTTTGCCCAGACCCATGGCTCATTGAACAATGCTTTGACCCCCAAAAATGTGAAAAAATTTAGACTGACTTCAGTAAAAAGTGTTCAACTGTGTAAAAGCTAGAGGTCAAGCCACTCTGTCCGTTGTTGCCAGGTTCTTTCCTGCTGCGAAGGGTGAAAGGCGCTCCACGAACATAGGATTTAACTGCTGTTATTTCAAATACTTTGCAGACTACCAACACTGCATGACCTTCCGCAAACACCGACTTGAGCACCCACAGAAAAGGTAGGAAAAACCCGCATCTTTCCTCAAAACGATTACCAGTAGCCTGTCGGCTTCTCAAACGATTACAATTAGGTCGCTTGCCCCAAAAAGACATCACCATTGGTCCAGTACAGTACCTAGCACCACTAATAGATACGTAGCCGGCTCTACCTCCACGAACAATTCTTTGAAATTTTCCTCATTCTCTGAATTATCCACGTTCTCTGGAAAGGAAATCTATTGCCTCGTTTAAATAATAATTCAAAAATATACGTCCGAATGAAATCAGTGACCTCATTGCAAACGAAACGATAACGCTCTTCCTGCTTACCTTTTATCGAAAAAATATACATACCAGTAATATTATTTAATTGAATTAGTGAATGCATCCTCTTTTGTAACTACTCACTACGATCTAATCAATTTCAAAATGTTTGAAAACTATTTCCAATTACTCTGACTTGACGAAAATCCAGGTCGAAACGATATGATTACTTTACCATAATCAACATGTTGAGAAACTGGCAGTCATTGTCATCAAAGATTTTAAAGATAGAGATTTGGTTAAGCATGATGGCATAGCATATTTTCTATCCGCAAGCCACTCTCAATTTAACTGACCTAGCTCCAAATAATCTTTTGCAACATTCTGCATCAAAACTCACCTTCGAATGACACTAGCATATCTCACCTCAATTGGTAAGGCCTTCGTAATGTCACCTCACTGTGCATAAAGTAATTCATTATTTCCTTATCGTGCGAACACTTCCAGTCGAATATTATGAATATCTGTCTCGTAAGTGTTTGAACTCTTTCAGAATTCCTCGAAGTCCTGTTCTTTCTTCTTCTTTCTCCTGTTCTCAATGGATACTGCTAGTATTATCCGCTAACATAAGGCAATCCATGCCACCCAAAATCCATACCAAACAGAGTACTCCTCTCAAAGCTTTTGCATAAAATCCAACACAAATAGACTACTAGCTTTACTATTGCTTTTAAGTAGAAGTCACCCGACCTACGCCGATGTCAGGGATAGGTCTGGTGATGTTTCAACAAAAGCCCCCTTCTACCCGTAAAATTAAAGAATTCCGCAATCTCATTTTCAAAACACGTAACGTAGGTTCGAATTCCTATAAACAAACAAATTTCTCATTTCAAAAAAGCTCGTGTTTGGCTCCCAAATATCAAAATTGTGGGGTATGTCATATGTCGAATCCGCAGTTCGGTTTCCTTATTATCACCAACTTATGTGAAGCGTCCCTGCAATAAGGAATTGTAGGCTATTCTTAGAACTGTAGGCTATTTCTTTACATGCAAGCAAATATTCCTCGCATTGAAGATGACCTCGTCACACACCTCCTCAAAACTTTGACATAATGCATTCACTATCAAAATCTCAATGATACCAGCCTTAAAATCCTAGATGAAGTTACTGGAGACTTAATTTGCGATTAAATGATCTCATAAGGGTTCAAGGAAGGGTTTCAACGTAGTGAATAAAAAAAGGTTGAAGGTTATGGTTGGCATCCCACTCAATTGCAGGCTCTGATGTGAGACACAATGCCCAGATAGTTAATTACCCTGGTTGGCTTGTTTCGTCTTAATTTCCATCGGTAAGCAATGACTTTCGTCCATCTTTCTAGTGCACAATTGTATCCACATCTCACGTATTCCTCCTATCGTTTATCTATACGAAGACTTATTACTAATCAGATTATGATCAGATTATGTTTCTTCCTGAGTGGTCTATATTCGGTAAGGTAGTCTGCCTTGTACTCTTTGAAACGCCCTTCGCCTTCCAGGAATTTCAAGTGAGCACCAGTAAACTAGGACTTGCGGTGCCAAATTTTTAGTGAGAGAGTGACAGCCTTGCAGGGAGAAGTATATTAGATTATATTTCAAGTCTATAACTGCTGTAGTAAAGTCTATAACTGCTACTCCAATTATTAATCTTCAGTTTTTTTTGTACATTCGATCAATGATCAAATAACAGGGGTGACGCCTTTGTTTAATATGACCAATAAAATTCTAGCAACCATGCCGAGGATCCACATTAGGATCCACGGTCCTCCAAAGAAACCATCTCCACTCGTTGAAATTAACCCAGAAACGAGCATTGTATCGAACCCAGGTGGTAATTTCCCATGATACGTCAGAATACTGTCTTTTCGAAATTCAGTTGTGATGTTGCTTGTAGAGTTGCGGGAAATTGATTTGCAAGGTTTTCGAGCGCAAGTCATGTATATGCCGACTCCAATTTCTCATAAAAATAACTTTTCCCACGTTGACCAATTACTGCAATCGTTGCATTTACCTATATGCAACGAATCAGCCACGGCTATGAACCATGTCTAGACAACAAGGCAGCATTTTTTATTGGTGTCACATGGCCAGTAACAAGTAGAATGTAATTTAAGTTTTGGGAAAACAATTTTGATTGGTAAGCAATATTTTTGAATGAATAGAGGCATATACATGAACCCTCGATGAGTTAGCGAATAGAATCGTAAGAGGTTACTCTGTCTGTCACTAAAAGTAGTGTTTTAAATAAATTGATTTTTTATATACACGAAAAAGTCCGTGTTTTGATTAGGTGCGCGGAGCACTTTAATTTTTTTTGGAAGTTCGATCACGAGGATACAAAACAGTGCAGGGGATAATGCTCTAGTGAAGGTTGATTTGATGTATACATATAATAATTATGCAAGCTCCTTGAAACTCGTTAGAGCTTCTTTGAAATCTTGGAGTTTCCCTGCACCTTGGATGTACTTCAATTAATTCGACCTTGGATCTACCTACTAGCTGGAGACTCAAAGTGCCTATTTTTTGGCTTTTTAGTTATGTCCTTCATTGTTATGCAAGCAGCTCCAATAATTCTCCTAATATTTTGTAAAGGTATGCTCATTGATACTTGCTCCTAGCTTTATTTTTTACTAACGTTGGCTTGACCAGGTATGATTGGCCAAAATGTATATTATGATTCTTATTTATTGAATTGTATCCAATAGTTCTATGCATTCTAGTTTCTTTATAGATTACATTGAAAACCTTTCAGCGTGCCTATGGTTTTATTGTTGGACTCGAATAGCTCCATTAGCCTTACCGGATTTTTGCTTTTATTTCCAGTATCCAAAGTTATTGCTCCGTCAACGCCTTAAGCTTAAGTTGTAAGAAATAATGCCTTATGGGTACTCATTTGGATCTGCTTCCTTTGTTCCTTTGTATAGTCGCATTGATGATCGCATGGTTTTTTTGAGAACTGGAAAACCTGGCGCTTACGAGTGCAAGCGCTTAGATTCTGACCCGCACTAATCCTTCACTTCAACTAAACGTTCACTACCAACTCAATGCTGCGGACTTCCATGTTATCCACGGACTGCAAAAATGTTATCGGTATACGTGTCAGCACTGGTATTGAATTATTCGGTCTTACGCTGAACAGCTTTATATGCTATTATCTCCAAAAGAGTGAAGTAGTCACATTTTACTTTTGGTATGAAGACGCGTTTTAACGTCTTAGAGTCGCTCTTAAGTTCTAGAGAACTACCTGAAGATGGTAAGGAGAACCTTATTTGCGTTCTCACAAAAAACAGTATGGCCTGTGGGTCTTGAAAAAAAAGTGGATTGAAAAACGAATTGGCAAACATCCTAAGGTCTAAGGATTAAAGAGCAGAAAGGGATGGACTGACATATGAAACGTATTATAACATAAGGAGAAACAAGTTGAGGAGAGACATATTTGATACTTACTCTAAATATGAAACTGCGGTATGGATATTTGATTTTTGGTTGAGTTGTTGTATCATCCATGCCTTACCTGGAAAAATATACTGTAGAATACTCGTTTTAATTTCAAATCAAAAATGCTTGCGTGGCACGCAATACAGTTGCCAGAGGAGAAAGCAGGAATCATTTGTTACCTTGAGATGATCTGTAGTCCTTTGCAAAAAGGACTAAAATTATCGGAAACACGTTATTGTCATGGCAACACCTGCTAACTAAGTTGAGTTTTTAATTCGAGTGACAAGACAGGGAGTGAAAACAGTAAAAAAGAGAAGACTTGCGATGTTCGAACAAAGTTGCTACGTAGCTATCTAAGATCAAGACCCAAGACCGAGACTCGCGGCTGCACCGTAACTGCTTAAGCCGCATCCAGCAGGCCGCAATATGCAGTTCCACTTCGCGGTGGTGCTGTTAGAAAGAGGTCCAAGATTTCAGCCAGGCTCTAGATTTCTTTGTCGCGATAATTCACTAACATACTACGATGTCGATTATTGAGTGTTTCAGGTAATGGAGTGCGCGGGTGTGGTCGCCGCCGCCACAAGACTAGCGGTACTCAAGGTTGTGTACTACGTGTTGCGAGCCGCGGCACAATGAGCTTGGAGGCTATCGCAACATTACGAAACCGGGTCTTGGTGGAATTTCTTTGTTGGTGCTGGCTGCAGAACTCTGCACCATTGCACTCGATACGGCACTAGCTCAAAGAATCGCCCTGGTAGGATCTATCTGGATTGCATGATCACAGAGTGCTGCGGAAAATGTGTCTTCCGCTGCAGCTTTGCAGATAGGTGGAAACGTACGTACTCAAAAGCTGAAGATGACACTTCTTACAGCGTCCTCTTTTGGAAGATCCGGGATGAAGCCTTCTCTAAAGCAAGGACTAACGCGTAAATGTCCTTGAAATTGGGAAGAGCTGTTGGCAGCTAGATGTCCGCTAGAGTGAACCCCTACGCCACCCTGTAGTTGGCAAGAGGATCCATCGTATCGGGCTTGGCGTATCAACAGCCGATGAAGTTGCGGTGAATATTGCAAAATGCTGGAGTTATTAGACGCCAGCAAATTTATACCGACATCGGCAAAAGCTGATTGTGGTTAATGTTCAGATACAGCTGAAGAATGAACGGAAAATTGCGCGAGCAACGCTCTTAACAGATGTGTCATACGTTTATTCAAATCTTGGGGCTCTTTCTTTGGGTCGCCTTTCCGGGACTATTTGTACTAGTACATGACTGGCTTGGCACAAGACATAATGGATTAGATGCAGGCATGCAAGAAATTTCATAAAGTTTCATCACCATCCTACAACTTTCGCAAATTTTCACTGCAAATTAATCTATTTAACTTCTTGCTCTTATACATTTATGGCTACGAAAATGAGAACATGCACAGTGGTAGCTCTCAAGTAATTTCAAAGCTGCTGTTGGGGAGGAAATGCAATTAAATTCATTTCACCACTTTCAGATAGCAGGAGAATGTTTGATTGTATTTGGTAGTTTGTAAAATTTTCATTGAATCACTTGTGTACGTTACACGTTAGAAATAATCTCGTACGGAGAACCCACTAAATTATTTCAGTGCATAGGAATTAA
The DNA here is from genome assembly GCA_954870665.1 of Stratiomys singularior. NCBI lineage: Eukaryota > Metazoa > Arthropoda > Insecta > Diptera > Stratiomyidae > Stratiomys > Stratiomys singularior. The sequence goes on along the minus strand of OX940879.1, from coordinate 59,405,676 downwards.
ATTTGAAAACTTCACAGATTTAAGTCAAACAAATTGTATCATCTTTATCGTGGATTGCCACACAGGCGTTAAATCACGGTTACAGCGAATCCGATGAGACATAGTGTTCCTGCGGTCGTTTAACGCTTGGTAAAAGCACTTCAACTAGGATCCTGATTCAGAACACAGCGACAGAGTTTGCTAGATACTACTCTTGGGAGCAGCCGTGTTATCCTTCCACGAATTTCAATTCTAGAGGACTACCGTGGTAGGTAGTTGTATGTGAAGTTCATTTTTAGCCTAACATCGTCAGGAATATACGACCAACAGAAAATTTGAGACCACCCAGTATTCCCTGTATTTTACGGTTCCCAATTATATAAAACCAAGACATTATAAAAAAATGGAGATATAGAGATAAGAGATATGTAGATAAAGATTGAATTTAACTTTTGGTTGCTTTAGAAGTTTACAGCTAAAGTCAGTCAAATTCAAAATCTAGAACTAAATTAGGGAAATTTATTTATACAATGGAGTTTGTTTTTTTTTTTTTTTGTTTGGGAGGTGAAGGCTATTTACGCCCTGAGTGTCGGACTCCTCCCCTGTCACGCACAGAACCTAGCCTGGAACTGTTTATCACATTACTTCAGACTAGGCCTCATTTATCATCGCTTAGCGGTGCCTTCAGGTTAACGAAAATCACTCTTTCTGCACGGATGGACAGGAAGGAAGAGAATTGCTGTTACAGAAATCCCTCCTCCCTCACCAAGCGATTTATCATTCCCTTCTTTACAAGAAGTACTGTCCGTCCGTAATGCGACACACAGTTCCAATTGTCTTTTGATTGCATCATTTTGATACACATCAAACGTCATTTGATACACATAAAGAACGTGTGGCAGGCGTCGTCCGTCATCCCCAGGCAGAACACGCAAGTTCAGGAGTGAGAAAGAGTAACAATGATAAGTGTGAAAGAGTGACAAAGATAAATTCCTTTTTAATCCTTAAGATAAAGGGTTATGATTTTTTTTTTTTGGGAAGGGAGGTGAAGGCTATTTACGCACTGAATGTCGGACTCCCAGTGGACCTACTCGACTACCGACTAAACACCGCCCCTGTCAACCGGAGAGCCTAGCCTGGAACCGTTTGACACATTACTTCGGGCTAGGCCTCCCAATTTTACGTCTTTTGGCGCCTTCCGGTTACAGGGATTCCGTCTCCAGTCGGATGGAAAAGAAGAGGAGGATTGTTAGAGAAGGAAACGCCCCACCCTCGATGCCTCCAGCCGATCAAGTATGCCTTTTTTCATTACTAAGATTGCCCGAGCGTAATATGCCACGTGATTCCATTTGTCAAATGATTTCAGCATCTCTTCGATAAGGCTATCTGGATGGAGCTTTTTCTTTTTTGGCAAGATCACCTCGGCCTTTGTCCCACCTTCTGCATAAAAAGAAAGTATGACAGGCGTCATTCTTCACCAATCCAGAATATGCAACCTGGAGACCGTGACTTACCTATCTTGTGCAGGTAAGACTGAAAACAACCGTGTCCATTCAGAAGCTGAGTTGGGAAGAAGTCAGTCTCACCATGCGTTCGACTGAGCCACGATCTCAAGTCTTTGATGAGCCGCGCGGAAGATGGACCTCCTGTTCCTCACGTTCCCATGATTGTTGTCATTCGTCGAGAGTTCATCGTCTTTCATCGCGAGTAACTTTTTCTTTATGGCCTTGGGAGGTAGACTCTATTGCGCTCTCTAGCAAGGAGGCTCAATAACTAACACTGCTGACTCAGAGACTGTACGGTATGCTGATGCAATCCGCAGTGCTCCACGTCTCTGTACCAGTGCCAGCCGTTTTCGGTGCAGTTCCTTGTTGAGAGCTTCACTCCATATCTCTGCTCCATGGAGAAGCGTAGATTGCACCACACTCATTAACAGACGCCTTTTTGTTGGCCTTGGTCCCCCATGATTGGCCATTAGTCAACTAATTGCCGAGACCCCTGCTGCGGCCTTGTTTGTTGTTAACTTAATTTGCTCCGAGAAACTCAGCTTAGAGTCTATCAGCAAGCCCAGATACTTGACTGATAGTTCTGACTCTACTAATGCGTCCCCGACTCGGACCAGTCTTACTCTGGGGATCCTCTTCTTGGTCAGGATGACCAATTCGGTTTTCTGTAACGGAAGGTTAAACCCGTGAGTGGTAATCCAGCTCCCCACCCGGCGCATTAATACATTCAGCCTTAATTGCGCTTGATCGAACGTGTACCCAGCCTCTTGTGCTGCAACGTCATCAGCATAGCCGATCAGTTGCGACTCTTCCGGCAGTTCAAGTCTGAGCAGTCCGTCGTAGGAGACGTTCCATTAGTCCGTACCGAGGATGGAGCCGTGGGCCACACCTGATGTGACTAGCATACTCCGACGACCTTGCACCGTGTTGTAGATCAGGCTGCGATCCTTCAAGTAGTTTCGGACTATCCGCATCAGATATTCTGGAACTTGGAAAGATTTTTCCAGGCCTTCCACAATATCCGTCCATATAGCGGAGTTGAAAGCATTCTTTATGTCCAGCGTTACTAGAAGGACTACCCGACGGTTGGATCAACTGCGTGCCTCCGTCTGTTAGACCGCACTTACAACTTCCGCGACTGCATCTATAGTGGAACGTCCCGGTCTGAAACTATGCTACCTTGAGGAAAGATCCCCAGTGGCGTGGATAACGTTAGCGAGTCTTCTCTTTCTAAGTTTCTCGAGCATTTCCCGGCCGTGTCTAGCATGCATAACGGTCGGTATGCTGACGGCGACTCGGAGTTTCCGTTCCCCTTGCTGATCAGCACAAGTTTTGCCGTCTTCCAACGCTCAGGGAAAACGCCTTCCCGCAAGCAGGTATTTAACACACTGAGTGATAGACCAGTTGCAGTACCTCGGCTGGAATACCGTCTCGACCCTGAGCCTTCTTCGCCGTCATGGAAATAACTACTAGTTCAAGCTCGTTCCTCGTGAAGAGCCGACAGTTTGATGTTGTTTTCCTGTGGGCGGCATCAACACGGACGGGATGTTGGAGAATAAGTGCCCCTACTATCTGGTCCATCATGTACGCTTCAAGTACGCAGGGCGTCCTTAGAGCGCCCAGCTTCCGCATTACTAGTTTATATTCCAAGCCCCACGGGTCCCTGTTCACGTCTCTTACGAGGTTCTGCCAGCAACGGGCCTTACTCCTGTTGATCAGTTCGCGAAGGTATTTTCTGGCCGTTCGATATACTGCCATTCTGGTGCATGCCTCGTCCTGGCTTCGCGCTCGTTGAGCTTCTCGGCGGAGTTTGTGAAACTCCCTTCGCTGTTCAACTATTTGAGTGGACCACAAATACACCGCAGGCGTTCCGTTTCTAGGTCTCCGGTGGGGCATAGATAACTCATAAACACAGTTGATGGTACTCATTGTGGAGTTCATCATGTTTTCAGGAGTCAGTCCTCTGGTCCCTTGCGATGAGCAAAATGGTGGTGAGCATCTCATGAGCATGTCGACAAACTTCTCCACGTCCACCCTCTCAGTATTTCACACGAAGGCGGAGCGCTGAGTGTCTGGGAGTTTACTAACGTTGTGGTGGATGTCGATTGCTATGTACTGATGATCACTGGCCGAAAAGTCCTCTAGAACTCTCCAATTGTGTGTCATAGAGGAGAGGAACTCCGAGGCGAATGTCACGTCCGGGAGGGTGCCCACGCAGCCCAAGCGGCGGAAAGTGGGAGTGTTACCAGTGTTCACCACGGCTAGCCCTACTCTGTCTGCCATCTCCAGGATTCGATTTGCCTGGGATCTGACTTATCTGGCATGGCCCATTCAATGGCCTTGGCGTTAAAGTGTCCCTCCATAAGAACATGACCTTCTGTGCTCAAGATGGTATCCTCCAAAGTGTTGAGCTTCGCCTGGAAAGATGTTATTGGTTCGTTCGGTGTCAAGTTCACACTAAAGAATGTTATTTCTGGGCAACGGACTCACACGAAACCATCTTTTCGCCCATGGTCAGTTGTGTGCTGTTTCGAACCCATATGGCACAAGTTCCAGATTCATCAGGTTACCATGCTGATGAATTTTTATCTCGATGTTGTTCGCTGAGCAGCAATAGATCGGCTTTCATATCCTTCGCGAATTAGTCAAGCAGATCGTGGGCGTTTGAGCTCCGATGTAAATTTATCTGTAGGACACGGGTCATTCTTTTCGGCTTCGGCTTCTTTGAATACCCGGCACTTCCCTGTCCCTGGAATATGTCTCAGGTCATCAGGTCTGGGATCAGCGTTTCGCAGATGATACAGTGCGCCTCTCCCGTGCATTCTGTTTTTTTATGTCATGCGTTTCCGCATTTATAGCACAAGGAGCTCCTATCAGGCCCTTTGCAGCCTTGTGCTGTATGACCGTAGCTTAGGCATTTGAAACAGCGGAAAGGAACTGCTCTTCGCCGTATTCTGCAGACCACCCAACCTATTTTTATTTTGCCCATGCAGAGGAGTTTTTCGGCATGTTTCTCGGTTAAGTCGACTATGGCCATGCGCTGCCCTGTATTATTTTCAGGGACTAGTCGAAATTTGATCCCAGTTAATTCGGGTGAAACCCTTTTGAGGCACTCTTCCACCTCCGTCTTGTCCGTAATGCAGTCAATGTCCCTGATTTCGATGGTGGCCATTGGTTCAAGTGAAGCTACTGTTGCTTTTTGCCCTCGAGCCTTTTTGACTGCATCAGGGAATGAGTCGTTATTTGTTGTCTCAGGTCCAAATTCTACAAGGAGGCCACCAGATTTGCTTGCTCGGACGGTTCTGATGGCAGTTTGATTGTCATTGGGTCTTAAAGTTGCCTTGATTTCCCGCAAAACTTCTGCGTAAGTTTTCCCATCCGTCAGTTTGACCAGCAGAGCATGCCTTAGGGTTTTGCGGCGTGGCTTGCTTCGTGGTTCTTGTTTCTTGTTTGGGGTATCTTTTCCTTTGTCTCCAGGAAGGAGCTTATCATTGGTGACTTTTTCAAGGAGGAGCCTTCTGCACGCTTTTTTGGTGGCCTGGTTGACACCACCTGGAATCCATCATTCGACGTAATCTGTCTGTTCGCTGCGTCGTCCTTCCTCCTTTTGTCTCGGTCCCCTTGGATTGGGCTACTGGCAACTCTTTTGGTAGCGCTATGCGTGGGAATAACTTGCGTTTCGACCGAGGTACTGACTTTTCGCTCTTCCTCCGCTTTTAACCATTTGCGTTTGTAGTGCCCGATACGGTCTAAGAGCTCTTCAAGCTCTAAAATACCGTCCCTAATGTCCTTGCTTATGTTTTTCTGGGTATTGCAGGAAGCTTTGATCTTTTTGACTATGTTCCCTGCCTTACGCATGAGACACTCTTCTTCGTGCCGAACTAATACAATGCGATTTTCCTGCGCCTGGTTTTGAGGCAGGCTTTCTTTGTTTGCGTTAGGATCTAGAGCTCTGATGGCATTAGAAGCAGTGTCAGTGGCAGCATCGCGTCGAATCATGATCTGAATGTCGTCGGTGGTTTCTCCCTCCGTGTGTTTCCCAGGTATTATTTGTTCATGCTTTTCCCCTTGTCTTACTGGACGTTCCGGGGTGCGTATTGTTTTTTTGCTGCGTCCGAATGCCGCCAGTATTTCTGGTTGGTAGAGGCTCTCTGCCTTTTTGTGTTCGTTCGTCCGTTTATCGTCTGGGTTTGGTTGTTTGCTCGATGTTTTGATTTTTTTTCGGTTGGTAATAATTTGTAAGGCATCATGCTAAAATGCATCCCCCCTCGGAGCCGCTATCTCGACTCGTATGTGTAGTTGCCTCAATGGTCCCATGGGTGTCTGTGCAAAGGAGTGAGGCCATGCAAGTGTTGGCATCAGCCCTTATGGGAACAGGTGCTCAGTGCCAGACCAGTGCGTATCGGGAGTTCGTCTCAACCGAACCTACACCACCAACTTAATGGTGCTAGCTTCGAACGTACTCCGACGCCTGCCAAGGTTTCACCACGACGGAGATTGTACGATATTTATATTGGAGCCGTTCGCGCACGAGTTTTACCTCGGTGGTACTTGGTCCAAAATATCGTGTCCGCCAGCCCAAGTGCGCCAATTGGAATTCCTTGGTCAGTTCGTTTTTCCAGAGTCGTTGCAGGGTCGTTTTCCACTGGAGAGGGCTTGCAGTCACCTCCAGGTCCTCAGGTACGTGGGGACGACACTCCCCAAAGAATACTGGCTTCTAGGAGTACTCCTGTGGACCAGCGTTCCCCCTGCGGAAAGGGTTATGATAATCGGTAAATAGGGGACATAGACAATTTGAGAAAATGATGTTCGATTCTAAGGCTGCAAGGACTATGCTCCTGGATAACCAGTGCCTATTTGGAGTAATTTGAAAATATAAGAAAATTTTAATGCGTAGAAATGAATAGAGGTTATAGTTTCCCACGTGCAATATCGTGCTTATCGACTGTGTTTCAGAAATAAGTATGATCCTCACGTGATTTGGAAATGGAAAGCAGAGGCCCGTAGCAAAAAATTATATCATTGATCTGTAAACCGGCTTTTTATATAAAAATAGAACTAAGGGAGAAATACAGATACTTGTTGAAGGATTTGACAAAATTGTATACAAGCCTGTGTGCTTGCACTGCTCAAGCTCTTTGGGCAATGTCCGCCAATAATTTATTTTTACTACATTAACTATTGTCAGAATTTTTTATATTTTATTGGTGTCTTTTTCATGTTTTTTTTTGTTCCTAATATATTTTATCGTAAGCTGAAAATGTTTAGTTTGTTATACGAGTATAAATAGCATTAGATTTTCTTACTTGCTTAAAATTAAAACTAGGAGAAACTTCCTAAAGAGTTTCATAGTTGTTGATTTCTCCATTACTTTTTTTTTCTCATTACAATCCTTTATGTTTTACTAGACAACATTTTGAAGCATTGCTAAGCCATTCGTTCAAAAAAGTTTGATATCTACATTAGATGCCTGTGAAAATACACATAAAGTTTAGTGTTCCTTCAAAAAAAAAAGATAAATCAATGGCGCTTTGAACGCTGGTGCTAAATGAACGTGTTTTGCAGGAAAAAGGGTGCCAAAAAACTCGTCCATTTATTGGGCCTGAAGTACACAAGACGTCGATGAGGCTCTGAACTTATGCACTAGACGCTCATAACAATCCAAGCCCCACGGGTCGCTGTTAATGTGCAACGAGGTTTTGACAGCATCGAGCCTCACTTTCGCTGAGTTACCTACGGTGGAATTCTCTAGTCGACCTAGCGTATAAATATCAGTCTAATTAGAATTGAAAAGAAAAAAATTAAAAACATAAGAATAACATTACAAAATTGTTCGACCTTATCGCTTCCAAAATTTTGCTTTCTTATCGATTTAATTATTCGGGTACCTAGAGTTTGGTTTCTAGCGCAGGGTTCTTATGAACGCCATGGTACTGTTTTCATGGTTGTCTATTGTGTCGTACGTTTTTTTCAACTGTCTCTATTTTGATGTCTTTGCACATGTCCGAGTTTCTGACGTACCTTGAAGGTCCAAAGACATTCCTTATCACTCGATTTTAGAAGGACTGGAGCGCTTTTTTGTTTGTTTTTGTCGTCTGGTAGAAAGCTGAACTACCGTAGAGTAGCGCCGGTCACATAATCTGTTTGTAGATTAGCACTCTGTTTTTAAAACTGAGTTTTTTCGATGCCAGAAGAGGGCGGAGTGTGGATATGAGGCCTATGCCATGTCCTCGTTTGTTATGTATGTACTGTTTCCAAGTATTTCTGTCGTCCAATGTAAGTCCGAGATATTTTGCCGTTCTGTTCCATTTTATGGGTTCATTGTCGATTATGATTTTCTGTGGATTTTGTCGCAACTTCCTGGTTATAAATATGACTTTTATCTTGTCAGAATGTTCTGTCTTCTAAGAAGGAGCCAAGGATTTGGGTGAGTTGAAGTGGCAAGTTAATCATGCATTTTGACCAGACTTTGTTGAAGGCTTTGGCTATGTCAAATATAACCAGTCATGTTGACTTCCTGCGTTCTAACCCTGTCTTATATGCTGGACCACCCTTACGAGCTGGAGCTCTGTGGAATGATTTGCTTTCAAGCCGAATTGTTCTTCCAATATGATATTTCTCTCATATAATGCCTCCGTAAGACGATGAAAAATCACCCTTTCTCTAATTTGCCATCAACGAAAGGAGGCTGATTGGCCTCCAATTTTGGCGAAACGTTGGATCCTTTTAAGGCTTTGAAAACAATAATTGTCGCTGATTTCCATGCTTTGAGATACTTTCACAGCTGGAATGTTGCGTTTATTATGTCCGTCAGTGATTGTAGTATATTTTCTGGTAGCCATGTTAGTATTGTGTTTGTTATTTATCATGCCCTGGTGCTTAACGTTTATTTACCGACGAGTTTTCTTTGACTTGCATTTCAAGGCAGTCCGCAAATGCTTCGGCCTTACTTGCTCTCTCGTATTGTATTCCGTTTGGGCCATGTAATGGCGATACTTGTTTTCTGTCTGGCAGCCGAAAATATTTGGACACTCTCCAGAGGTCGTCGGAATTGCTCATTTGTGAATTCACTTATTTTATCGCGTATTTCGATTGTTAGCCGCGTAACGTTCTCTCTCAGTTCAGGATCACCTTTTTACCTGGCTCTTCTCTGAACTTTATTCCTTCTCCTTATGAGATTTTTGATAGTTTTTGGGAGTTCGCAGGGATTCGTTTCCCTTTTCGGAGTTGTGATCATGTTTTTCTCTTTTGCCTGCGTGATATCATCTGTTAGAGTTACTATTGCTTTCTCTATTTCGTCAGCCGTTTCAGGTGTTTGGTAGCTTGTTTCTTTGGGAAGTGTGACTTGGAAAAGTTTCGACTTGAAAAAGTGACTTGGAAAAGATAGTTCGTCGAGTTGAATTAGTCCATCGTTTGTGAAATTACGTGGTATAGCGATGTCTTGTGCGTGACCGTGTATTCCCCCGTAATGGGTTGGTTCGTTGAGGATATGCAGCCTTAGTTGATCTGCTGTGCTGAACTTATACAGCCAGATCCCAGCCTTGTTGCTTCTCACAGCTCCCCAGAGGCGATGCGTGGGGTTAAAGTCACCGGCGATGAATGCGGCAAGGGAGTGGCATTCAGTTCTGATGGAATTATAAGTTGAAATCACGAAAAATTCCAGAAAGTCAGTTCGCAGCTTTATAACCGTGGCTGCCATATGTTGGAGGAGTACTGTGTTGATGACATTGTGGATCACATTTTGCCTCAGGAGAATGGCCGTGCCACCTGCTTTGCCCGTTAAGCTATCATTTCTGTATAGAATGTAGTAGGAATACGGAATAGGGATACGAAATACGGTTTCCTGGCTTTAGGAAAGTCGCTTGGATGAAAATGATATCAAATTTATGATCGAATATAAATTAATTCAACTCATCACAGTTCCAAAGCAGGGAATCAATTTTTTTTTCTTTGCCGTTTTTTGTGTGGCGGTGAACATATTTTGGATCATGTTTGCCATCATTTCCTGTATCGTACTTTGGAACTGTGTGTGAATTTAAGCAAACATTAGTCCCAAATCAGAGGTATTAATGTTTGGATCAGGATTTGTTTTTTGTGGATACGGATCAACCTTCTTTATAGCAACCGGATTCCACGGAATCCACGTACTAATTGGAACAACGTTCCTGACAGTGTGTTTATTCCGACACATACGACAACATTTTTCTAAAACCCACCACTTCGGCTTCGGTTATGTGGTGGCGGATTGTTTTGTTGGTGGAGCGCCAAATTGCAGATTAGCTGGCAAATGGCTTTAATATTGTATATTTCTGTCTCTTTTATCGGGAGAATGACTTTGACCAGTGTGGATGGCCCGTCACGTGCTTTTAGAAACTATGCCTCAGTTTGATTGGATTCCTGGGCTATTAAATCTTCTTTGATTTCTTCTTTTTCTAGGCCGTGCAGACTTCTAATAACCACGTTTAGTTGTCGGTACTTTGTTGTAGTAAATATTTACATTGGTGAAAAAGTTCGCAATAACTTTAAGAGTGGCAGAGACTGTAAATCTTCTAATGTAACCGAAATAAGAGCTTTGTTTGAACTTCTTTTCTATATTGGAAAGTGAAGAGGAGCACACTTGAATACAAAGGATTTGTGGAGCACCGATGGCACAGGCTGTGATATCTGAATAGCAGCTATGTCATGATTCATATTTAACTTTTTACTCAATTGCTTGGGTTTTGCTGATGTAAGGACTAGAAACCGATAAATTCGAGAGGTTTTCGAGCTATTTCTGTCTGGAGAGCATATCACTGTAGACAGAATACTTTTATACTATAATTTATAAAACACTTTTATACTATAAACCGCCCTCGTTCCCTGGGCGGCGTCCATTCCCAAAATATCTTCTCAGCAAACCAGCTAAATTCGGATTGAAGATATTTACAGCCTGTGATGCAAACACTTACGATACATCAAATCTTGAATTTAATGCGGGTAAGCAAAACGACGGTCCATATCAGGTTAGGAACTCTCCAATCGATGTGATAAAAAGACTGTTGCCCCCAATAAGAGGTTCTGATCGCAATGTCGCAATGGACAACGTGTTCAAGAGTGTTTCATTGATGGTAGATCTATTAGGTGATTTTGGCTTGACATGCTTAGGAACAATACACTTTTAAGAAGAGGTAGATCAGTTCATTAGAACATCACTAGAATTGACATGAACAAATTGACACATGCAGAGGTACATAGGGGATCCTCGAAAAAAAAGCAAATAAAATTTGGAATGAGAAGAACGACTTCAGGATGAGCCGAACTCTTCAGCGTGAAAACTCCAAGTGAAAAACAGAAATCGTATAAAAACATTGATGAAAACTTTAACAGTACATAATATCTTAAGTCAACATGTCAAACGTATAGGGATCATAAAGGATGACATCCGCCGAGTTTGTTACGAGGAATATAAAAGTTCGGAGTTTTTCGTTTTAAATTATCCGAGCTGAATTTCTTATTTCGAAAATCTGAAGTAATCTTACGACGAAACCACTTTCACTATACACGAATTACTTTAGTATGACTGTAAGGAAAAAAGAGGAAAGATTCGTTGAAATTTACGAAAACCAAAAATTTAAGAAAACCAATACCTTATATTAAGGTATTTCCACGTCAGCAAGCACGTCACGTTTTACCAGTGAACAATTCTTAGAGGAAATGCCTTGAGTGGACCACTCATATTTGAAGCATGGCAAAGTCTTCCGGAGTGCTACAATGAGGTGAAGAAGTTGGACGTCTGAGAGCTGATGTTCTTTGGGCTAAACTATTCCCGTGAGAATGTTTTCTCTTGCATGAATATAATGAAAAATAGAGCCAACTAACAAATGAAAACGTAAGAGTAAGCTTGAAAATGGAAAAAAAAGTTATCAGTAAATTTAAAACAAGAGTTGTGTTATTTGATCATCAATTTTGTTACCCAAGCTGAGCTAGCTGAGGTAATTTCATAGGTTTTATTCATTAACACTGCCATACCTGAGTATGCGAAACATTTGATTGTTTTTATTATATAAATTTTATGTCGCCTATAAGCATTTTTATTTCATTTTAAAATGAAATTTATAAGACTAACTACGATCAACGACTACAATATTGAAAAAAATGTTACATTAAAATTTAACGAATTTTTTGAAATTTGAATTTTAATAATTTTGTAAATTGTAACTTACCTTCTCACTAACTCCTCCACCTCATAAACGTATTTACACCTGTGCAATTCACAGTAAAAGATAAAATATTGAAGCTCATGAACTACCCCCAATGAGTTCAAGGCGTTCAAGACAAATTTATTCCTTCTGATTTTTTGTTGTGTTCCCATGAAAGTTATCAAAACTACCAGTCCAAAGGTGAATTGTAATTAATTTGTAAAAATCGAAAAAAACATTGATTATGTTTTTCTTATCCTTTTTGGCTTTTGCTCAATCGAAAACCACCTTGAAGCTCTAATTTCCTTTAATTGGTATTGAATGGCAGATATTTTTAACTTAAAACGTAATTGACTATAGAATCGATATTCCTATTAAAACTACTGAGTGCAAACCATTTCAGACTATCAAAATCGATGAGAACCATTCTGAGATAATCAATCTTCGGAAGCATAAAGCTGTCAATTAAAATTAAACAGAGTTACGATAAAGACATCGAAAATCTGATCATTTTTTTCGGACTACAAATTCAAAAAACAAAACGCCTTACAATGCATCCTACCTCTGAGAAAGAAGTGAAAAATAAAGGTCACAGAAGCGTTACTCTAGCAGAACATGCAAAGCAGGAGTAAATCGTTGGTCATCATTTAGAGAACAACTTCCTTATTGCAATCATCGTCATTCCTGCTAATTAAATCTTAGCCATGTTGGGAGTTACTCATTCGTTTGCAAGTAATGAATAGCTTTCCACTGCGCCAATCGACGGCTGAAAAAGCGTGCTCGCGGTTTTTTCATGACCCGCTAATTATTTCTCGTAAACCTTGACATTAACTCTTATTTTATGAGATTGAAATAATCGGCAGTCTTCATCTAATTTGTAATGATAGCCCAGCCCAAGTCCGCGCCGTTGTTTATTTACTTGTACTTGATATTGTCGAACATCGGTACCAACCTCAAGCGATGTCATAATTTTCATTTTCTTTGCCGATTGCAGAAGATTCCGTGCGAAGAGCGATTTGTTAAAAAAAATGAATGAATGGATACTATTAAAAACCAACAACAGCTGCAGCAGCAGTCAAATCCCCCGAGGAGCATTACTTAAGCTCCATAAGTATCTTCTCCGCCCAAAGTCTTCATAACACGATAATTTGGCGGAACAATGCAATCAGAGGTTTCGAAGCTGAAGCAGCGGCAGAGGTGCAAGAGGTTGCTGTTTTTTTCTCTTTTTTATGGTTATTATGGCAACTGTTCGCCACCAAGGCCATCCATACCAACCCATTTATTTAATCATTGAACGATTGCCGAGCAGCATTTTGGTCGACAAAATTTACCTTAAGATATTACCAATTGGCCTCCATCCGCGCAACTGTAGCAAAATATCTTCAACAAAGTAGCTAAGACGGTAGGGCACTAGTAGCCCCGCAGATTGGGACAATACCTAGATGCAGTTGCTTAACTAAATTAGTTTTAACAGCCCGTTCCAGCGGTCTTGCTCGACTGCATTCAAATTCGTTGTGCTGGACCGTCTCTTCAGCAGCTATAACGCGATAGCTTGCTTCGATTATGATTGCAACAATAGTGAATTCCAAAGCACGCAGACCCTGCTGTCAGCGAAGTTGCTGCGATCTCTGCAGGATAATTTTATTTGAGTTCAAGCAGAAAAGGAATCGACAATAATTTTTATTAGACTTTTATCGCGATTCTTTAATTTTTTCCACAATGAAGCAAGAGAATGCCAAAATACAGAAGTTTTCTCACACTTGATTAAGGTAAATGTTACTCAGAAACAGTAACTAAACCATCTTGAACTTCAACCATCTGTTGTCAATTGGGAGGGATTGGGAAACCAGCAGCTACGCATCGATAAAAAGTATGATTAATATATCCTCGAGACAAAAAATGTACCAATTAGTGTATTTGCAGAAGATATAATTTAATCCTGATGCAATATGTTGTATTTTATAACATGTTATTGCATCCTATAAATAGTATAGAATTACGATGGAAACGTATACGAAACATTCCACAGAAATATCCTTGAGGCTTTAGTTTGAACAAATCAAGTTCATTCAAATCAACTATACATGCGAGACTACAATAATCCCGAATTTGGTGACCTGGAATCAGCATGATATCGCATTCTATCTGCAAATTAAAAGATTAATAAGTTCCACGGCTTTCCAAACAGAAATAAGGATTTCTGTTCATCTTGCAGACATTCTTGTTCTTCCAAACGGTGTCCAGCTCATTTCTCGAGGGACTTTCATTGAATCCATTGAATTGAATTTTTCAGTTTCGTTCACTTTTTGATGTTCCTCGACCCCTTTGATGATACATCCATCCTAGAAAATATATAAAACATTCACAAACACAAACACATAAACACAACCCATGGAACTGAGTCAACTGGATCCATTAGAACATCATATTTTATTCCAAGCCGATTAAATTGATTGTCATGTATATTTTCCAGTAAATATTATAAGTGTATTAGAAGAGAAAACTTCAATCAAATGCTCTTATCAATTGCTACTACTTTAAGATGAAACCAATTCCGAAATTGTCATTCAAATGTTTCCATGGTTTTATGACAAGATGATTGTATTTTTCAAGAAAGGGTAGGGTAGAGGGTAGTTCAAATTTAACCCGGAATTTTGTAATATACAATTTCATTATTGAATTACGTAGCTACAATTTACTACAGTTTTTTAGGTAGTCTCCCTTGCAATTAGAGGATTCGATCCCGATCGATTTTTCTCATCCCCGGATTATCTACAGTTAATCTCGAGATCTCGGGGTAGTCCCTGGATTGTATTGGTAATAGAAAATGGTAACAGAAAGACAGTAAAACATATCAAAATTAACTTTTTATTTTAAAGCTTTAGTTAAATGAAGTTCGTTTGGTTGCTGCTGCAGGCCAAAATTAATACTGTGTTGCTTGGTTCCGCCGGGCCTTGCTTTGTTGGCTTTGATACTGTCTTCAAAAAACAAAACAAAATTATACTTTCTTCTGATAAAATAAACAAACTAGGCACTCCCGTAAATAATTTATGAAATAGTTTCTTAAATTATATACAGAATTGCCTAGTTTGTTTATTTCATTTCACAAAAAACTTACAAAAATCACCTTCTTAAGACTTGTTTAGATATACTATAAAAAAGATTATATGCTAAAGAGATCAATGTTTGTAGGTACTCATATTTTAGATTAAATAGACCATGTCTTTAAAAATTTATAAACTTTATAAATTATTTATTTAAGCCACGAAAATAAAATCTAAGGAACAACAATGCATCCAACGTCTCATCCGAAAGCATACTTCTCAATTAGTTGCACAAATAGGAAGAGGCGGAAAAAGCGCGTTCAGGCTCGATGGAAGTTGGAGAAATTGTCACTAAATTTTTATAAGTCCTCTCCAAATTATAATCTCGTGTGGTACTAGCCTCATAAATATTCATTTCTTGTTTAATGATCTTAGAAAGATCAGTTTCTATACATGCTTCAGGATTTATAGATTTCATGCTGTTTTCTATTTCGTTTTGAAGCTTTTCTTTCAATGTTAAATCAGTTTTACTAGTTGTATACGTAGGTTCAATTTCATTTTCTTCATTATCATTGTTTTCCATCCTTTCAGTTAACGAAATAATCTGTTTTTTTATTGCCATCTTGCTTGGGCTTGAAAATAACTCTTTTACATCACAATCAGTATCCAAATTGCTACTCTCAGTCATCTTAGTATGAGGATTTTGTAGATAGTTTAATACTCCACTTAACACATTTCGCTGACGATCTTTCATGCGGCTCAATAAATGTGTCTTCAATTTAGAAGCCAAAATTGAGTCATTGTCACGCAATTGTTGAAAAAGAAACTTGAGTGTCGCATCAGCCGTGCACAAATTGGCATCAGAACGACAAAGCGCTTGTACGGATAATTTAACTGGCGCCAAGACCTTGATTATCTCATTAATGAGTAGAAAATCTGATTCCTCAAATTGTACAGGATTATTTAAGGTCAATAAGTGCCTTTTGTACGCTATTTTTCAAATGATCAAACCGCTCCAGCATTGTAAAGAGACTATTTCACTGTGTTTTACAATCTAGCAGTAAATTGAGCTCTCTTCCATGTTCTTTTTTAACATATTTTTGAAGTATTGTATCATTTTTCAAGGATGCTCTTTTGAAAATAAGAACCACTTTATGAACTTTCTTTACTACTTCATTAGTATTTCGATCATTCGTCAAATCCCGACCATTTCCAGTTTCAATGCCTAGTCCTGAGTCTAGTTCTTCATTATCATCATCCGAGTCATCATTACCATTTGCAGGTGTTTTTTTTTATACATTAAATCACAAATGGTTAAACAAACTTGGTGTTCTGCATTAACATGTTTTCCAACCTTTAGCATTACATTTGGACCATCAGTCACTATTGCCACAATATCGCTATCTAATGAGATATGGAACTCCAAAAGCCGCTTTCTTAAAGTATGAACACAAGTTTCCGCTGTCAGCGATTTATTTATTTGAATAAGTCCCAAATTCCAATTTTCTTTGACTGAATGAATATTTAAATTCATATATCTCTTATTAGAGCTAGACGTCCATTCATCAAAACTGTTCATAGTTCAGCTGGCATTTGTTTTTTTATTTTTCGACTGTAGTCTACTACTCTGTTGCGGATTGTTGAAGTAGACTTAGGTAAGTTTGAATATCCTTTTGCTAATAGTAACGATCTTTTTGATCGTTACTATTCGTTTGATGTCACAAATACGCTAAAAGGAAAACCATTTAGCGCAGTCATACGGGTCAAAACATCGTCAAGAGTATCAGATTTCACAAAATAGTCGGCGACTGACGTAATTTTTCTTTTCAAAGGTTGTCCTTTATTATTTTCGCCCGTTGATTAAGATGCCTTAGCAGAATCTACTTTCACGGAATGTTTTGAATATAGATGAGTATGTAGGCCTTTGATCGATCCTCCTAAGGTCTTTAAAATAGGTAAGCAACGCTTACATTGTGCTGAGCTACCCGCTTTATCGACTAAAAAATGACTCCACACTGACGGAGCATCTTCATCTTTTTTATGCTTGACATAAAAATTGTCTTTGGATAATGACATTGTTTACTCCTTTAACATAAACAAAATGAAAAGAACATTTAAATCAATGCACAACATAAACAAAATGTTGGAAGGTAAGGATAGTTTTGGGCGGGTTTGCTTTAAATCATTTCACACACGTACACAAATTTTGGTTTAATATAAGTTCTCTAATAGCACTCTTTATTTATTTTAAATCACAATCTATCTGTCTTTAATTAACGTGTTATATATTAATGTAATCACACAAAGTAACAAAAACTGTCATCTTGGATACTCAGCAACAAGTAGTGCGCTCGGTGTGTGACATGCCTGTGAGCGCGATCCGTAGAGACAGCAGCGCTGCGGAAGCGCAGTGTATTACGTTGGCGCCAAGTATGAAGCGCTATCTTTTCCTGTACGAGGACCGACAATGTCCGTACCTCTTAGACATAATCTCTTAGAGCTACAGAAAATAACACTCGTTGTTTTTCCGTCATCTATATTTGATCAGACACATCAATGCATTGTTGTTTTTTAATAAATTTATTGATTATTACTAATTAACAAAAAAATATCAATACTTACACGACGTGAGGCGGAATTTCACACACTTTTACACATAATCCGGTACCGGTCGTTAGCAAAAATAAATGCTGTGTAGTGTAAAGTCAGCTGTGTAAACAAGATGGCTGTCAAAACGTCAAATGAAAGTAAGTGCGTTTCGTTTCACGCACATTTTTATTAACTTATATAAAAAATAAATCAATCCCGAAAATCCCGGGGTTCATTACATTTAATCCCGAAAATTTCGGGACTAAAATATAACCGGGATCCCGGGATCGAATCCTCTACTTGCAATGTATGCATTTTTGACACGTCTCGAGTAACCTTCGTGTTCTTTTTTCGTAAAAATTTCTCGGCTTTTCATGTAGCCATTTGCCCACAAATGATTTCGCTTCATCATTGCTTTGGTAATGTTATTCGCCGATTGTCTATTTCAATGGATCAAATTAATAATAATCACAGGGTAATAAGTCTGGAGTGTATTCCAGTATTTCCCATCCCAATTCATTCAATGTATCAATTCTAAGCCGAGCTGTATGCGGTCGAGCGTTGTCTAGCAGCAATATCGCACTACGGATTGGAATATTGCGTCGTTCCGATTTGTGGCTTAACGGTGCTTTTTTTAGGAGGACACTTTAATACTGCGTTCACAGTTTGTTGTGCAATGAGTAAATTAAGCGCGATTATCTCTCGTGTCCTAAATCACGGTACACATTACCTTCTCAGCTGACGCCGTGACCATCGCTTTAACAGGCGCTCCTACGTCTTTCTTCCTCCATTCCATGTATGCGCGTTTAATCTCCGGCGTATAGTAGTATACCCATGTCTCTTCTGTGGTGAATATTGAGTCAACAAATTCTCTGCTCCTTCTTCAAACCGCTGCAGGAGACACGTACAAAGATCTCAGTGCGTGAATTTCTGTTAAAATTAAGAAGTTTTGGTACCCATCTGGCTGAGATTTTCCGGTAACCCAACCGTTCATGAATTATTGACGCATTCCTACCTGCTCGGGTGCCTAATTCCTAAGCCATATCACGAACATTTCTGCATCGGTCACCAAAAATGTAGTTTTTTTCAGCAGTTTTTACGTTTTCATCAGTGACACTGACCCTAGGATGCAGTGCTTGTAACAAGTTTCCCACCACTTCCCCCGCTTTTCCCAAAGCGGAACACCATTCATACAATTGAGTAAATACATTTTCGCTCATGGCTATAACTACTCTTGAAGTGATGTTTCACAGTTCCAGCTGTTCTCCACGTTTCATCACAGACTATTCTAACAACCAATGCAGCCATCGATACTCATTTTTTCGTGCCTTTATTCAAAATTTTCAGGTTATATTTGAACCGCCTTCGTATATTTACATTTGTTATAATTATTTCCATAATTGTGTGCTACCCTACAGAAGAGAAGAAGAGCTACCAGTTTCGTATTGAATGGATAAGGCCAAAGAGGTCTGATTAGCCTGGAGTCAATCTTGGCTTTTAAAACAAAGTTTATTACGTCCAACTTCCTTTTCACTATCGCTAGTAGCGTTTTCAATGATTTCGCTTTTGCTGCGTTTTGATCGGATGACGTTCCTGCGAATTCGTCTTTTCTTTTCCTCTATACTTCTGAATCCAGGAATCCATGTTAGTTTCATTTATCTCCGGTTAGCAACAGTATTTAATATTTGCCTGAAGTCCTTTATTAGCTATGAGGCTTTGCAAGTGTCTACAGTGCTGATGTTTCTAAGAGAGAGAGAGAGAGAGAGAGAGAGAGAGAGTGGTTTGCTTTTAAGGTTATTTTCACCTTTTCTGCAGTTGTTTCAGTTGCAAAAATTTCTGAATTTAAAACCGTATTATGGCTCTCTTACTGGTTGATTCGGCTTTTCTGTTTGAAATATTGACTCTGTAAGTATTAATCCCTGATTTAGGGACATTCTTTCTTACTTGATTGGATCACTCTATCATTATCGAGCATCAGGTGGGGCATTATTTCCAACGTGGCTATTTGCGTAGTTTCTAGTGTATCAGTCATGCCTGACCCTACTTTTCTCATTTGCACAACTTTGCTAACTGTTGCCACTTTGAAAGTCCTGCACGATATTATGCATGTTTTCAGAACCCAGCTTCGGAACGTTCTCGGTGCTCTTTTCCAGCGACCCTTCGAGGTCCAGATCCAGCAGACTTTCGAGGATTCAAAGGCGTAAAGCATTTTATGCTAGATATAACAGCAGGGTTTGGTTTTCCAGACTCTGTTTCTGTTCTTCGTTGGGGAAAAAAATTATTTCTGCATGCTTTCAAATCAATGTAGTTTATATCTTTAGTTTGCAAGTGTAATATTCTTTCTTTACCAAGATCCGTATTATGGTGATATCCATTTCGATAATATGATCTGACTTGATTCCTTGGCTGCAGATTATTTGCATGTGTCGAACTTGTTGATCCATATGTGGTGGTCCATATGTGGTGGTCTTTTAAGGGTCCTAGCCTGGATATCTAACTAACCACATCAATATTGCTTCAGATGCGATTTTACGATTTTATATTCTTCCGCTCAGGGCTGAACTCATGATATCTAGTCTCCGCTGATAGTCTTCTGATAAGGGCAAGTCTCAGTAGCGTCAATGTTTCTTCTTAACAGCTGTTGTCTTCTCCATCTCCTTTTGATTCTTATTTCATCAAATTACCAAATTATGTTCGATGGCAGTGCGCCTGCAGTGAGAGAATCTGCGCTACTCAGTATAAGACTCTGAATTTGATGTTCACAGTAAATATATTCCAAACAAGTTTCTGTGGTTTGTGATATACTAATCAGGCCACCTCTCCTGGTGCCACTTCAAATGAGATGCATTGATAGTCCGACTCGTGGTTTTGAGACTCCTGTAAGTCATCTAGTGCCTTTGCTATAATTCGAATGATGTTTATAACCTCCGGTCTAATTCTGGGTGTTACCTTTCTTTACTGTATCGAAACATCAGGATTATAAGGGGAGTTATGAGTGCTGTCTGTTGTTCTTTATGTGTGTCCTGGCTCATGTCGCCGAGGTATGTCATAGATGCTGTTTTTCAAGTTTTAAGCATTTTAGTGCTTTTTTTTTCTTAATTTTGAATTGTGAAAGTTTGCATGGTCCATTGCAATTCCAACAGCCTTTCTGAACAAGGCAATTTGAGGCATTTCAGAATCACTTGTAGTTGTAGCATGTAGTTTGACCTGTTCTTTACACACTCCCCTTGTATAGCAAATGGAAGTTTCTTATTCTGACAGAGGAATCTTCACCGACCTGGGCAGTCTTGTTTGTAGTCTGAAGTGGTGGCATTTGATCAGATGAAATCCTTCATTCTAGCCACTTAATTGTTTGGATATAATTTAAGGGATATGAGCGCTACGGCTGGTAAGGAGGATCTCGAAACGAGAGGTCCAATTTTCCACTAATCTTAACAATAATCCACTAGTCAAACGTCGCGGGCTTGTAGGTGTAGACGAAACATTGACCGTACCCCCACAAGAAATAGTCCAGCGGTGTATAATCACAAGATTCAAAAGGCAAGTTCACAGGTCCAAAATAAGAAATTATGCGCTCATCATATGCTTCTTTCAATAAGTCGATGGTTGCACGAGCTGTATTACAAACCTTTCTATCCTTTCGGAACCAAAGGCCCCTAGATTACGCCGACTTGATGCCGGAACGAGAAAATCATTGCAGCTGAACGAGTTAGATTTTGTATATCTGGAAACGAAGATGGTTCCGTAAAATATTCCATAATGTGGATCGGGCAAGGTTTTAATTGTTTAGCACGATTTACTTTAGCATCAGTTTACTAGCAGCTCTTCAGCTGCCATGGATTGCTGCGAAGCCTGAATGGATGCGTATTATTAGTGGGGGTAAACGTGCATGGGAACGGTTCATCGAATTAATTGTTCTGATGAATTATTATGATGGATTTTTAGCGTCTATCATAAATAGACGGAGGTTGCGATGAGTTTCTCGAACAGATCCGTTTTTTTCAGGTGTAAGTCTGTACGATATGAAGACGTCGAGCATAAACCTATTTATGGTAAAATGGCAAACGAAACTAACCACAAAACGCATGACAGCTGTCGCACCATAGGTATGATGAGAAGGTGTAAGAGTTCTGAAATCAACTTAATTGTCTATGCCTCTACAAAACACGCTTTATCATTGGTACGTTGCGTACACTCAAATAAGCGAGAAACTTCTCGGGCGGCAGAAAGAGAAGAGATTAAATTGATTGGATATTTCTTATATTATCCCAGGCTATTTTCACCCTGATTTTTTCTTTTAAAAGGAAAAAACAACTCATTTTCAGAATGATGAATTCCTTCTTCTAAGCATCCCTCTTCAAAGATGGAAGATTTAATTTAATTTTTAGATATTTCAATTCAACTATAATACGTTTACCTTGCCGTAGAACGTTTTTAGATAGTTCGTTTATATTCAATAATTTTGAACAAAATGATAGAAGTTAAACTATTTTGAGTTACTACCCCTTTCAATCTTAGGACATAGTATTTGTAAAAATATTTGTATTATTTTCCAAGTCGTTCAAAAAGAGGCTTACATAATCGGATTAGGTTTGGCAAATGCCCTCTTGCACGACACCCAGTGAGTTTGTCGTGCCTACAAAATATTTTCTGAGGAAAGCTAGAATTATTACAATTGCTCAGAACCTGATTCAATTATTTTGGCTAGGGAAAAAAGTGTCAAAGGATATAAAGATGTTTTTTATTTATTATTATTTTTATTGTCCAGTATATGCAGATTGATAAATACAACCATATACAATATCAAGGCATTGTATAAATGACTTATGCCATGTCTTCAGGACTCAATAAACTAGAACTAGAATATATATCTGAATTGATCACTATATTGAATGCATTTCATAAGTGTTGTTAGGTTGTGAGGTGTTGTCATTGTTGTTGTTGTTGTAACACTTAACAAAAAGTTGTAGAGCCACACTTTCGTGCTTTTACTCGAACTGTGATTATTTTTCACGCAAGGCTCGGCTTAGTTATAGTTTTGCTGATTGGAGCAGTTCAAAATAAACAAAACTGATCTGGTAGCATAGATTTAGTAGTAAAGTATCTTTGTAGAATAGATTTTCGATCAAGCCCATGATGAAGAAGCATGGCCGGGAACTTCCTGTAACCTTCTTTTATTTGTGTGGCTGTAATTATTTAATTTTTAATCATCGTTCACAACGTTGGTCTTGGAGCTAGCGCAGTCGTTTTCACGTGAGAAAACGAAGCTTAACGTCTGCTTCTTGGCTTCAAATCATAAGGAATCGAAGTTCCTTGCTTTGTGGGTAGCTCTTTCAGGAGTTGGTGCGAATTCTTCGATTAATTGTTATTCAAGGTCTTAAAAAGTTGTTGGTCTTCGCGGAAACGCTCATTAACATCAAAATCACATTTCGGTTAAAGCAGCGTATCTGTATGGTGTTTTGGGCTCTCGATAAGCCTCAACTTTTCATCGACTGAAGAAGGAAAATCAAGATTACCGTAACTGACGATTATGTGGACTTTGTCATAGAACCAAAAGTAGTGGAAGCAGAAAAAAAAACACGAATGAATGGAAGCGGATTGTTTTCTGTAGGTTTAAGTTTATTTCGTGACATTTAAGGTATGTCAAAATGACCAACATTGGTCATTTTGACATACGTCATTTTGAGATACATTTATTTTGACATTTTGACATACTGGTCTTTGAAAATGCCTCTTACTATCTCTTCAATTTCGCCCACCTCGCAGATCTTCGGGTTGCTGTCCACATCTTTGACGGTTCTGCCAATGTCGGGCCTTACTACTGTTGATGAGACCACGGAAACATTTCCCTGCCGACCTATGTACTACCATTCTGATGCTTACCTGATGATGACTTCGTGCCCGATGGGCTCCTCGCTGGGGCTTATTGACACTCGAAATTAATATTGCGCATTGAAATCCGCATCTAATTATTCTGGACTTCTCAACTTCAGAACCCCAAAGTCTGCGGCGGTAAAAGACACAATTCTAATTACAGTGTTGCAGTCTAGGCACTACGAAATTTTGAATACCGGTGCGGATAATATTTACTACCTTATCAAAACTCAGAATTGAAGAACTTCATATCTCATAATACCTAATTTGGTTTCCGGTTGACTTATCGCGTTCAAATACACATTAAAAATACCGCATGTATGCCTGAGTTTCTTCCGTTTTTAAAGTAAAAAATTACGTAATTTTTTAGGGAAGAAACTTTCATTATATTCAAAATATTGCCCATCAACTTCTACACATGTTGCCCATCTTTCAACTAATTTATTAAAACCGTGCCCGAAAGAATACTCGTATTTTATGGTAAACCATTTGTCGAGCCACTTTTCAACTTTTTCCAAATTGCTGCAGTGGTGCTCTGCGAGCGGTTACCCGATTGATGCGAAAAGGTGATAGTCATATGGCGCCAAGTCTGGAAAGTACGGCGGATGCAGAAGGATGTCCCATCCAAGCGATTTCACTGTGTCTTTCATTGGTTTATCGGCTAACAAATTCATTTTGCCATGTCTTATGGCCCATTTCGGTCGTTTCCGATTATTGCGTGGTTTGAATTTATCATATGTTGACCAAAGCATTGTGTATTAACGGTTTCGCCGGGCTACAATTCGTAGTTTCTAACCTATCTTATAATTCAAGAGTTCCTATACACAATGCCAATCTGGTTCCACCAGACATAGAGCATGGTCATCTTGCCCAAGCGATTTGGCCTTGGTATTGAAAAGACTGGCTTCGCCAGGTGAAGCCCACGAATTTTTCCGTTTTGGGTTTTCAAAGTATTACGTTAGAGGGAAAGTTCTGTTGCCTTTTAAAGAAAATATTTGAGTTCATTTTAAAAATACGTGTTTAATATTAATCAAGTACATATGCTCCGTTTTTTGTTTGTTGCCTTCTTTCAGGTAACCTGTGAATTCCCGTTTTGTAGAAGTTCTTGTCCTTGGAGTTAAAATAGTCAGCAACTACCTTAGAAACACTTTCAAAATACTTGATGTTTTTTCCCCTTAGATAATTTTGCAGAAATCTGAACAGGTAATAATCAGATGGTGCAATGTCAGGTTTATACGGTGGGTGACTAAAGACTGCCCATCCTAACGCATTCAGTTTTTGTTGTGTCTCCACTGCAGTATGCGGTTGCGCATTATTGTTGTGGAACACTATTCCTTTTCTACACGCTAGTGCAGGCCTTCTCCTTTGATAGCTGCATTCAATTTATCCCGCTGATTACAGTGCAGATCCACGTACATGGTTTTTCCCTGTTTCAGCAACTATCCTGTTCCACCACAAACAAAGTAGTACTATCGTTGATGGATACTTGGTTTTGGAACTGTTGCTGTTGATGTTCCTGGTTTGCAATAAAATTTTTTTTCTCTTAAGATTTTCGTAAGGAATAAGCATTTCATCTGCAGTAACCAGCTTGTCCAAAAACAGCTCCACATTATGTCTAATGAGATGTGATGAACACATCCTTACACGATTAGAAAAATTCTTCTCCGTTAATTCATGTGGAACCCAAACACCTTGTTTAAGACAACCCCAAGAGATTTAATGGGATCTCCAACAGTTGTATGACGAATGTCAAACTCTTCTGCAGTTTCTCGACTTGTTAAATATGGATTATTTTCCGATCGATCACTTTCTTGGAAGCTCAGATCCGCGGAACGAAATTTGCTAAATTATCTTTGACAAGTACGAACAGTTACAATATCCTTTCATAGTACCGGACATAAATTTTTACATGCAACTGATGCGTTGCTTCTTTTTTGGAATTCATACAAAATGCAGTGTCGTAAATGCACTTTATCTACTGATATGTTTTTCAGTTTCAATATCACAATTAAATGATGAAAGGTAAAAAAGGACTTCTTTTATATTATACAGCAGCAGAAAAAACAAAAAAAAATCTGAACGGCTCACAAGCCAAATGCTTTTTTTATTTACAAGAAAAATTATCTTCCTATTTAAAATACAACTGACTTTTCCCTCCAACATAATAAGTCTATTTTTCGTCACCCGTCCCAATTTGATGCGGAAAAGTTTTCTTTTCGTGGAGGACTAATTGTGGCAGACTCAATTTGTGTGTTTGTAGCTAAATGTCAGACGAAATTTTGCTAATTTTTCAGATTAATATAGTACTTGAGCATATCAGTTCTCAATAGATTTTGCAAAACACACGTTTACTTTAGTGAAGTTACAAACATGCTACTTTAAAATACCGATACTTAATCTCGGGGGTGGCTCTTATTTTATTTTCCCTTGACAAATTTTTTTAAATTTTTTTTTTTTCGGGTACCCCAAAGTTGGGGAAAGATAAGAATCGCCACCACGATTCGAGCCACGACGCTGGAAGCAGTGTAAGTAAGAAGAATTCAAATATTAATATAAGATTGGATTGTAATTAGTTAAGGTAGTGTTAAGGTAACAGCGAGTATTATGGAAAGTTTGTAGAAGAATTCAACAAGCGAAAATGGCAAGATCGAGTAACTCAAGACCCCGGGCAATTGATCAATCTGTGACTAAATAATAAATAGGGCATAACTTACCCTTCGCAACTTCCACACACCCATCACTTGTCACTTACATTGTTTTGTAAACATGGGAAACTGTCACCGTCGGGGCGAATGGAGGATAAAGCAGTTCGCGACGAAAGAAACTGCGGCGACCTCTGGCGAATTTACCGATTAGATCAATTAGACCCCGGGCAATTGATCAATCTGTGACTAAATAATAAATAGGGCATAACTTACCCTTCGCAACTTCCACACATACATCACTTGTCACTTACATTGTTTTGTAAACATGGGAAACTGGCACCGTCGGGGCGAATGGAGGATAAAGCAGTTCGTGACGAAAGAAAATGCGGCGACCTCCGGCAAATTTACATGTACAGCGGTTGCAAGTGAAGCAGCAAAAAAAAGGTTATCGTCCTAGGAGCGGAATGTTTGGTTGGCCGTTAGGGATTGTGGCAATATAAGGGGGAAGCTTGATAGCGGTCTCTCTCTTTTTTTGTCTGAGTCTGGAAAAGGACTAAGGGTGCGAGACGCGGAGTTGAGACGAGATGAAAATTAGTGCGAACAAAATGAATAGAACAAGAAGTGGATAGTGGTAAAAGAAAGGTGAAGTGACGGTTTAAGTAAAAGAACAGTGAAAGTGAAGGAGGTATTTAAAAAGGACTACAGAACAAAGAAAACAAAGAAAAGACTACTAAAGACTAAAATTATAGTGTGCAGGGTGTCGGTTTAAGTAAACGAACAGTGAAAGTGAAGGAGGTGTTTAAAAGGGACTAAAGGACAAAGAAAAAAAGAAAAGACTACTAAAGACTAAAATTATAGTGTGCAGGGGGCCCGTAGCGTAAGTAGGTTAAGCAGTAGTTCTAAGTTCATACAAGTGTGTTTTCTTCAGAGAAAGAAAAAGGGTGTTTCCGCTCTACTTCGTTGTTTGTTTTTTTCTCTCTCTTCCAGGTGGTAAGTGGCGGCGAGGAGTGGTGCGCTTGAGAGGTGGAGAGCGCGCGTTGAATTGGTCGGTGGTTCCACGGAGGAGGCTACCTGGGGTGGTTGGTGTTTCTCTTGTTTTTCCTTTATTTTATGTTTCGTGGAGTGACGATTCCCCTCCTTTTCTTTGGTTCTGTTTTGGGTTTTCAGAGGTGCGATCCGGCGAGTCACATTCTCGCTTGGCGGTTCCTTGAGGCTTATCAGGGTAAGCGAGTGGCGCCCCCGACCGTCTTCGGCGAGCTTTCGGAGCCCACAGCCTCAACCGGGGAAGCGACAACCCATGGCAGGTGAAACCCTGGCTATCGGTAAATTTTGTAACAAAGCTTACATGCTATTCACAATAAACGATCTTGATGTCACCTACTTCCCATAATAAAGCGATCATCCGCTTTATTTCATCTTCACTGAATGCAAGAAAACATTTGAAAGTGAAATTCTCCACATGGAGATTCCATTTTCATTTTTTCTGGATGGCTTTTGTTCGCCGTGTGCATCTCATACACCAACTCGGTATTTCAATTTATTAAATAATTTTTTTCCTCCAATGATATGGTTTTGTCTGTCGTTTTCTTCCTCTTCTTGTAGGACTTGAAATATGCAACGTTTCTTACAAACTTGAAAAAGAGCTGCTGTCATTTGCATTATTTGACAAGAAAATCGAATTTCCAGCAGCTTGCTCTGAACCGACGTTATATTTTGTCAACTATTTCGAAAAGACGATAAGCACTGCTTTGTAGACGACACTATTGAAACTTTCATTGTAGAAATTCTCAACGGGAATGAATTATAGACCTTCGATAATTCGTAGGAACGTCATGTTGTATTTTGTGCTCACTATCGCTGTCACCATTGTTATCTATGTGTGGAAGGTATGTCTTATCGTGAATGGGATCGTCAGAATCCTCCAAAAATGATGGCAATGAGAAACCTTCTCAAGTAAAAAATTTTCATGGTATTACATTCCCGAAAAACTTTAAAAAATTCGAAGTTATCAAAGTAAATGTTACATTTTTCAATACCAATCAAAGATTATTAATTTATAATGATTGCAGCAATATATATTTGCAATAAGAACGTCTCAAATTAGATTATTGACAATTCACTTTTCAAACTGTAAAAGAAAAGTTAAAACAGACGATCCGGGAAAAAGGTGTTATACTTCAAACATCCTTTGTCTTGTTAGCCAGTCTTTTTTTTAATAATGTCGCAAAACGTATTGAATCCAGGAAAGAAACATTTGTGGAATGTAGAATGTAGAAATTCAAAAACACATTTACGATATAACACCTTATTTTTTTTGGAAACCGAAAAATGAAAAACACTGCCTGAATTTTTCAAAAATACAAGCGTACCTCAAAATAAGCCAATACTTGTGAAATAACTTTGATCTTCCCGTGCTGGCTGATAATTCACAACTACGATGTAAAGTTAATACAATTAACCCAATTACTACGTGTAGCGCCTGCATAACGGCATATATTGCATAAACAGTTAGAATAAAAGAGCTTCACGAGCGAGCCTTTTTCACAAGGTAAAGCAAACTAACGGGAATATTTCTGCTCTTTTTCGGTTCCTTAATATGGAATTTCTTTATACTATAAACAATAAATCCATGATCTCCTTTCGTGGGCAGGTAGTATTTTGGAAATATCATTATCGCGAAGATAAAATTACTGTTGCGTAGGCATTTGAGTGTTCAAGCAAAAGCGATAAGATTAATATGGATGCTGATAATAAGATTATCAGTACATTATCATCTAATAGATTTCATGTCGAAAAAGCCACTTTAGAGAGAGGAATCCACTTTTGCCCCACCCAACATATTCACTTGATCTTGCTCCAACGAATGGCCTTTGTTTTGGTCCCTGGACAACTACCCGCAGGGAAGGGAATATAACACTGGAGAGGATTTTTATAGAAGTTTAGCCAAAATTTTGAAAATTTACAAAAGAAAGAAAGAAAAGAAAGCGGGAGGGTTTCTACAGTTGAGAGATACAGCAACTTCCAGAATGTTGAAGTCATAAAAACATACATGAAATATGTGATCAAGAAACTTACTGAATTGGGAATGTTAAATAGTCAAATTATGAAATCCTTTTTTTATTAGGCCTATTAGGCTGCTAGTTAAATGGCATGTATATTTATCTGATTTCACTTTTCAAATCAGGTCCTGTTGCATTATAATTTTAGTTGGCTTCATGGTAGTTTAAACCATCCAATCCACTCAAATCCACCTTTCTGAACTAGATACGACTAACTACTTTCTAGTTCATGCCTCGGTGAATGCATGAAGATTACATTAGTTGATACCTTTGATAAACACTTCAGATGCATCTCAAGAGGAAATTAATCCAAATAAACGCTTTAAATTAAATTAAAACGACCGAGCAATGGTGTTGAGAGCTTGCATAATTTCAACCTGTCAAAGAGTTTGCTCCACCAAAATTCGACTTGTGTATTATTCAATTTAACATTACAAAAATTTAATATAATAATCAAGTAATGATATGACCTTCACCCAAATCAATTTGTCGATAGAGCAAGCATTTTTTCCTTCGCAAAGAATGTATTGATCTGAGCACAATAAGTATACATTGAACAATAAAAGATCTTCTGTTCCGAAGTCGATCTTCGTAAAAATACCAATATTAGAAAATTTCAAGGTGCATTGCAGAGACTCTATCTTGGGACCTTAAGACGCCAAAACTAAAGCTCAAAGAATGCCAAAGAGATTGAATAAAAAGTAAACAAAAAAAGAAAACATCGGTCAAAAAATTACAGTCAGATGGTAAGTGAGCTAGCCAGTAAGCTCGCGATCCGTAGCTGATCCGCTCGTGCCACCCAGGCGATTTTGCAATCGATATAATGCGCTTCATTCAGTTCGTGGTCGATACAACTCCCAGAGGTCTCAGTTAACCCTTTCAAGCAGAGATATCCTTCGTGTTGAATGAGAAAAGATCGGAGTGCTATATTTTGTAAATATTAATGTACTTCTACCCAATGAAAGTTGTTTGAATGTCATCCAACAATAATATTTCGTGACAATGAAGGACAATCATTGAATCAAATACAAGCAAACCGACTTTACAGAAGGCTCCTCGCGTTGGTTCATGTTGACAATACGTGTCTGAGGCTAACGCTTGGGACCTTATGTCCACCACTCTTGGAGAAGGTGCTGCGTGGACCTAGGTTGATTGAGCACTCTTCCTCCATTCCATTCAGTGAGTGCCATCATGCCCACTTATTTATCAGAAATGAAAAACAATTCTGCTTATTTTTTCCGCCGGTCTGGTTTTCTTATCTCCCTGCCTGAGCGGTTCCAGTGCACTACAAGGATGTATGAACACTTTGTCAAACAGTTCATAAGTATTTTTCAATTGTTTTGACCCTGAGATCTTTGCAAAACCCAAGATTCTTGGATTTCTATGAACCATGAAATTGAGTAGATAGCTCTTATGGTTCTGCTCTGCCGAAATTGAAGTGATTTTCTGTGTGTCCTAGGTGTCTAACAGAATCATACCTTTTTGTATAACAATAATATTTATTAGGCGATCCTTGTGGTACTCCAGTTTGAATCAGGCTTAGATTAATCTACTTTTCTGCCATTGATATGGGTATTTTGAATTGATGCAAGTTGAAAATGAGTCCCCCATGTCAGGAATTTTCAATGTCTCTTGCTAGATCGAATACTAATCGATTTGTTAGTTTGCCTCTATCTCCATAGTAACGAATATATTGGGCTACCTTGAATAGTTGAAGTTCAGCGAATGATCTAACCTGAAAATAAGTTATTCCTCTGGGAAAATGCGTTTTGTATAGAGGATTTCTCAAATCTAACCAGAAAAGTTTTTCTGATAATTTGGGTATGACTGAGAGAAGGGGCTGTTCCTTCCCAGATTATGGGTTTGGGATATTTTCCGAGGTGTTAGATCGTGTTGATTATATTCGCAATGGTCTGTAATGGGCCATGTATAAGCCAGAATAGCATTGGCTTTGTCAGTGAGTCATAGCAAAGGGTTTTTGATTATGTTCGGCCTCACCGATTATATTCGTTCATTTGCGAGCATTCGCTGAAGGCTTGAAAATTGATTTTCTACAGTGTTTATGAGGAAGGGAAGATTTTTCTAGTTCCCTAGATATGACAGGTGCTTTCCTTATTGCTTATGTGTCATTTCCTTCAATTGTCATACTTTGTTCGGGTTGAAAAGGGTTTAGGCGTAAGTTTTTAATTAGATTTAATTGCCATTTCTGGCGATGCTATCGATTGCTTCTGTGGAAGACGAGGTAGGAGCTTCCAAGCAACTTCAATATTTTCCTCTGAAGCTCGCCTCCTTTGCAAGGGCAGCATTATTGCTTTCCCTTATTTTCTCCTCCATCAAACAGGAAGCAAATTTCGCTGAAGATGATGAAGAGAATACCATCATCTTTTTTGTGACAAACTGGCTCTTTTTTGATTTCTTTTTCTTCAATTAGGTCCAGATTAACGCGAAACTATTCGGCCAACAACACCTAATATATCCTCACGTGATACGATTACGTCTTGTTACGTTTTAAACTTCTGGGCGTTACTCAGCTGGGAAATCAGCATCGCAACCTACATTTCGTGATTTTCATCCTTGTGAACAGAGAATCAAGGCAGGATACTATGTATAATAATTCATTCCGAAACCGCCGACGTTTTAAATTATTTCATTTTTAAATATTGTATAAAAAAATGTTTGCTCCAAAATTAAATAACACAAAAAGACACACACCCAGAAATCATTTTCCTTTTGGGTTTTCCTCTCTCTTTTTCTCTTTTAATCTCCTTAAAACATAAACTATATGCTTGACACTTTTGTTTTGGATTTTAACCAATCCGACAAAGAAATGTAACAAATGTTGTCTCGTCAAATACTTTTCATAACAATTTTCAATACCTTGTGTTCTAGGAACTTGATAAGAGAATTACAGAGTCCGATAAATAAACCACCAGTGCCACCAATTAAGAGTTGACTTGGAGCCAGAGCGACTTTTTGCTCCACTTTCCATTAGACGCATATCCTGACGCATATCCTGGACAACCGTTATATTTTTCAACAGATAAAAGGTCAGAGGTTAGAATTATTTTTCTGGCGCCTCTGAAAGGGTTGAACTGCGACTTCAAAGTTTCGAATCAAACGGATTCTTGTAGTGCGAATAGTCTGCAAGAATTGAAATTATCGTTCATCTGGTTTGATAGGACATAAACCGCTCCCATCGTGGAATCGGTTGACTATCAGTTTGTATATCAATGCCTTGTATTTGATGAAGAGTAGATCTGATTTTTGGAAAGGATGTAGGGATCTAAATATTTTTTTTCGATTAGATATCTCCAGTTAAGTATGTGGTCAAAATTGGGTCCTAGGCAGTTTAATATCCAGCTTCAATGTAAAAAGGTTTCCGAAAAATATAAAATATTGGGAATCCCATGTTTTTGTCTTGTACAAATGCCATTTTTGAGTCTGTGAACAAAGCAAAGTAAATAAAAATGGGCTAAATGGAAATTTCCATTCTGTTGGAAACAATTAAATACATTAGTAGAACAATCAATACTTGTCAAGCTTGTTATCAATAGACGATCAAACTACTATCAATTTATAGAAGACGACCTCTGAAAATTTTAAAATCTTGGCACGAATTTCCTAAGCAATCATTAATTAATTGTTACTAGTTTTGTGACGACGAACCCTAAAAAAACTATCCTGCAACCCTGATTACAAATTTTCAACCACCTTGAGACCTAACGAAATTAACCTGACCTACACCTGCCACATCATATATCATATTGCTTCAGAAATTTTTAAACCGTATGTGGTTGACTCCATATTGCGTCAATATCTACTTGGGTATTCTCTGTGGTTCATTCAAACATTCTGTGAGCGAGAGAATATTACTTCTATTATACTCTCCCTTCACTGACACTTAGCCTTCTCTCTGAGTATCTGAGTCAATTCCTAAAAATACCGGGCATGGATTGCACGATTTGCGAAAAAATTGCTCGTCCATATTGTCCTAGTTTGTACGTTTGGCATTGGGTGAAATCTTATCAACGATTCGTTCAAAAACAAGAAGCTGTAGAATGTTACTAGTTTCGTTTATCGGTTAAAAAACCAGAGTGACATAATAAATAAAGAGTGAGAAATTATTCCCACACCCGTTCGGAGCAAATTTAAGTAGGAAAACTTATTTGACGGTTACAGCTTTGAATATTTTGATTTCCTTTTTAGATTATGTAGTAGTAAGTACGAATCCCTAGACAGCTTCGTCTTCTGATTAGCGAAGATGAAATGAAAAAGCATTCAGGGTCACCCTGAATGCTTTGTCACCCTGAATGGTTTGATTTGTTTTATTTAGGGGTGTGTACAACACTGACTGGGATGTAAATAGCACGTAAATGTCAACTATATACATGAACTTTGGTTTTCTTTTCGAAAGGGCAATATTAATATTTGATATAACTGGCTAAACACACATTATTTTATCTACCTATCCCAGCGTCCTCGTTCTCTACAATTTTGCAAGATGACACTCGAGTCAGTTTTTGTCTTTCAAAATACTTCTGCTCACTTTTTCTGCATGTCATTCTTCATTTGAAGCTGCTGAAACCTCGTGCCGTCATTTAATATTACTCATTACGAAGGAAAAGCATAAATACATTTCATCAGCTCGGGAAGCGCTTATGTGTGCCCAAATTCTAAGTCATCTACGGCATGTTTAGTAATATCATCTGTCAAGCTTTCTGAAGAGCTATTAACAAAACATTAACAGACTTTGTGGAAACAGACAACATACTTCCGAACATTGAGTTTCATTTAAGGACCGTAAATTCACCGTTACTGCGAAATCAATATGTTGAAATGCTCTTCTGACATTGACAAAGCATTGGATAATGTGTGCCTGTACGGTATATTGTATGATCTCCAAGAGTATCAGCCTTCAACTGGCTCACTAAATTTCGAAGTAGTACATTTTTCAAGGAAAGAATCCTCGCTGGCAAATCTGAAGTTCTGTCTTCTGTCACAAAGATTTTGAAAAGGTCGCTTGCTTCAAACTCAGTTTGCTTTAAATTCTCTCGAAGCAAGCACTGTCAAAATTCAATCTTTGTAACGAATCCGGTTTTTACTCTTTTTAATAATAATATAAAAAATATAGTCAAGAAAAAATAGGAACGCTTGAAAACGTGTGTTAGTTCTTATCAGCTCAAAAATTTCACAGTTAGTAGCACTAGGGGAATATATTTTAGTTAAAAACTTAAACGATCTTTATTACCTAATTCGATGATAGATTCTTTGGGACTAACTCTACAATGGTTTGAAAACTTGCCGTGCTCTGATCTTTGATAAGAAACTCATATTCAAAGACCATACATAGTACCAAGTAGGCATTGAGGTCCAAAATATTATTAAAGCATATTTTAACATAGGTTTTAGTAAAGGTTTGAATTGAATTTCAGTAAAGGTTTGCTTTAAAAGATTTTTTTGTCACATTTAACCAATAGAAACGATTTATGGGTAACAGAAACATCTGTTTAACTTAAAATAAAGGAGTGTAATAGGGACTTGAGCTTGTCTTTTTCTCGTGAAAGGATACAAATCCTTTAAATCATCTTTGAATCCCTCCAGTACGTTCTTATTTTTTCACGCGCATCCTATAATGCAATGAACAATCGCTGAACATTGAATTCTCAATAGCTGGAAGTAAGCTGCCTAAAGCTAGTGTAGCTCAAATAATTATTCCTCCTCATAACATACAGAAGAAAAAACTTCAAATGAAATTAGATTTCTTCCTTCCTGTATGTTTTCGAGCTCTTTGATGTTTAGCAATGAGATTGTCTTTTCATCTTACAAAAAAAAGAACCATAAATGCTGAAAAAGAAAGGAAAATAGTTGAAGTACGAGATCTGTTCAAAAATTACCCAAAACTTTTAAATTTCGCGGGTGTGGAGAGTCCAATTGTCAAAAGTGTTTTGACATGCCCCTACAGTATGATAAAATTTTCAGCCATATTCACTGTTTACTTTGTCTGTGGTAGTCGCTAAGGTTCGACGTGTTTTTATGAGCTCGGCGATTTTTGTTTGTTTAAACAATGGAAGAATTGAAAAGTCAAAGAATTTGTATTAAATTTTGCGTAAAAAATGAAATAATGTATAACAAAGTGCGTGAAATGTTACAAAAAGCCTATGGTGAATCTACTTTGAAAAAAAACACAAGTGTTTACGAGTCGTATAAGCGTTTCCAAGATGGCCGCGAATACGTTGAAAATGACGTACGCTCCGGTCGACCCAGCACGTCAATAATCGATGAAAATGTGGAAAAAATGGTTATAAATGATCGCCGAATAACAATGAGAGATGTTGCTGATGAAGTTGGCATATCAATTGGCTCATGTCATAACATTTTTTCAAAAGTTTTGGGCATGAAACGAGTGGCTGCAAAATTCATTCCAAAACTGCTGAATTGTGACCAAAAAAACAATCGCATGAACATCGCTCA
Organism: Stratiomys singularior; assembly: GCA_954870665.1. Lineage (NCBI taxonomy): Eukaryota > Metazoa > Arthropoda > Insecta > Diptera > Stratiomyidae > Stratiomys > Stratiomys singularior. Next base: position 59,370,332 of record OX940879.1, on the reverse strand, counting down.
GGAGCTGTTAAATGACGTCAACGACGATCCAAGTTTGCTTGAAAGGGTCATAACTGGTGATGAAACATGGGTGTACGGTTATGATGTCGAAACCAAAGCACAATCATCCACCTGGAAGCATTTAACGTCACCAAGACCGAAAAAAGCACGTCAAGTTCGATCAAATGTCAAGGTTTCACTTACTGTTTTCTTCGATTATAATGGCATAGTGCATCAAGAGTTCTTACCACAACGTCGTGCGGTTAATAAGGAGTATTACCGTACGGCTAATAAGTTATGCGACGTTTGCGTGAAGCAATCCGAAAAAAAACACCGCGATTTATGGAAAAAGAATTCATGGCTTTTGCACCACGACAACGCGCCTGCTCACTCGTCGTTGCTTGTTCGTAATTTCTTGGCCAAAAACAATACCGTAGTCATGCCTCGACCTCCATATTCACCAGATATGGCTCCGTGTGACTTTTTCCTGTTCCCAAAGTTGAAGAGACCCATGAAAGGACGGCGTTTTTCCTCGATTAAAGAAATAGAGGCCGAATCGCTGGGAGTGCTCAAGGACATACCAAAAAGTGAATATCAAAAGTGCTTCGAAGATTGGAAAAAACGCTGGCATAAGTGTATTATATCTGGGGGGGACTACTTTGAAGGGGACCACATTGATGTAGACGAATAAATAAATATCTTTTTGAAAAAACGAAAATTCCGGGTACTTTTTGAACAGACCTCGTATGAAGCACATTCTCAAATCCTGGGGACCAACTGTAGAAACAGAACTATAGAAATCAGAATGTACTGTCAATATATCTCCATTATTAATCCAAGGCGATAGATTTCAATTGCCTCTATGGGGCTAAAACTAAAGGAAAGAAAAAGTTCGGGCCAACAACAAAGTCCAACATCACAATTTTACAATTGTGAGATGTGATTTGCAGATGTGACATTCGCCTCGGAGTCCCTCGCTTCGACAACGTTAAACTAGAGAATACTCGAGGACTTTTCAGCGAGTGACCGCCAATACATCGCGTTCGAGATAGGCGATACCACTCCTCGCTCGTCTCAACGAACTTTCACTCCCGGCTGGAACATCAGAAAAATGGACGTGGAGACTTTCGCCGATGTGGTTCTGAATGGCGCAACGACATCGGAGAGCCCTTCGGGGAAAGGAAGGGCTCCAATCGAAAGAATGGTGGAGACAACGATGAGCTTCATCACTTCTGCCTGTAGCTCATCCATGTCTCGACGGATTGCCTCGACATGATAGGCCTGCTGTACATTGGTGGTCAGAAGATATCGCAGACAAACGAGGTGAGTGTCACAGACTTCAACGCGTAGCTCAGTGTTCGAGTAGCGTAGAGGAAGCATCCAATTGGACGGCAGCATACAGGAAAAAGAGCGAGAAAAGAACTCCGAAGACTCATCAATGAGAGTAAGGCACGCTATTGGCGAAAACTTGTGGACGACGTGAACAGAGATCCATGGGGGTTCGGCTACAAGGTATTGTGGCGCAAGCTCGGTACTTTACGGAAACCGTGTTTACTTCAAGCAGACAAGATGAACGGCATAGTGCAGGCGCTTTTCCCAACTCATCCTGTCGGTGATGATGCTGCCCTCGAAGTTGATTTAGTGGAAGGTTCATTGTTCACAAAAGATAAGCTGGAGAATGCGATCAAAAGTCACCAGGACCGGACGGCATTCCTATTGAGGTGCTACAAATGGTCTTCCACGTTTGTCCTGACTTGCTACTTAATGTGTTTAACGCTTGCCCGAAAGAAGATGTATTTCCATCCCACTGGAAGGTAGCGTGGCTCGTATTGATCAGCAAGGGGAAAGGGGACCCCGGGGTGCCTTCTACATACCGTCCGCTTTGTATGCTGGACACAGCCGGGAAAGTGTTCGAAAAGCGCATTAAGGGAAAACTGACTGACGCAATTCGTGCTGCAGGGGACCCTTCTCTTCGGTAGTATGGCCGAAGTGATAGAGCAGAGTGATCCACTTCCGATGCCATCATGGAAGTGGTGAATGCAGTCCGTCAAGCCGAAGTGCACAAAACTGACTCCAAACGAGTTGTCTTGCTAGTGACGCTTGACGTCAGGAATGCCTTCAACTCCGCTAGATGGTCGGATATTCTTGGCACATTGGAAAATTTTTTCCGATTGCCAGGGTATCTGGCACGGATTTAGAGGGATTTATTATAGTACTGCAGTCTACTCTATGAAAATAAGATGGGCGGCGCAGTATGGAGATAACGTCTGGTGTAGCGCAAGGCTCCATACTTGGACCAGACTTGTGAAACGCCACAAATGACGGACTATTGAGGCTTGAGCTGCCAGATGAGTCGCGCTTGGTTGGCTATGCAGATGATATAGCAGCTTTGGTCGCCGGGCGCACAATCGAACATGCGCAGCGCAGACTGGGAATGCTAATGCGTCGAGTGGAGGAGTGAATGACCACCCGCGGGTTCAGGTTGGCACTAGAGAAAACCTAGGTGGTCATTCTCACGAAGAAAAGAATTCCCACGATAATTCCTTTGCAGATAATAATTATAGAGATGCGACTGTCGAGTCTAAACTTGCAATAAAATATTTGGGACTATTGATCGATTCCAAAATGAGCTTTTCGGAACAGATCAGGGCAATGGCGAAAAAGGCTGCGATAGGCGTCTCAGCTCTAAGTCGGCTAATGTGCAACATCGGTGGGCCCACACCGAGCAAACGCCGAGTCCTCATGAGTGCTGTACAGTCAGTGCTACTGTACGGCTCTTAGGTCTGGGCCGGAGCTCTCAATAAGGAGCTGTACCGAAAGCGCTTGGCGCAGGTACAGAGACGAGAAGCCTTGCGGATTGTGTCTGCATACCGCACTGTCTCTGAGTTGGCGGTGCTGGTGATCGCAGGAGTGATACCCATCGCCCTCCTTGCTAGAGTATGACGGAGAATTTATGAACGAAAAGTGGAGGGCTCAAGATATACTGTCAACCGAGAGGAGAGGCAGCGCACAATACTCGAGTGGCAACAGTCCTGGGAAGGCAACTTTAATGGCCGCTGCACTGCCCGCCTTATAGGGGACGTGGGATCGTGGCTAAATCGAAGGCACGGTGAGACTGATTATTACCTTACCCAGCTTCTTAGCGGGCATGGGTATTTTCAGTCTTACATACACAAGATTGGTAAATCACGGTCCCCGGACTGCATATTCTGCCTAAGGGAAAGGGACGACGCATGTCACACCTTCTTCAACTGTAGAAGTTGGAACAGGATTCGGCAGGACTTGTGGGAGGTAATGGGAGAGCTTTCTCCAGACAATCTGGTCGGAGAAATGCTGAAAACTTTCGACAAATGGACCTGTGTGGCACATTACTCTCGGGCAATACTAACAGCAAAAAAAGGTACTATTTAACCTAGTAACCTTGGGCGCGGGGGCTAGGGGGTCTAGGGGGTCTCCTTTCCAGTAACCCTCCTCCATTCTGGCCCCTCCCGATGGGGGGAGATTCTGCCCCCTCTACGCTGACGGCGCCCTAGGGCGAAGTAAAAAAGAGGCCTAGCCCGAAGTAATGTGCCAAACAGGCTAGTGTTTGTTAACAAGGGGGGGGGGGGGGGGGTGTTTAGTGGGTAATCTGGTAACATGCGCTCCTAGGAGTCCCACACTCCGGGCGTAAATTGCCTTCATCCCCCAACCAAAAAAAAACATCACAGTTCAGAGTATTAACAAGAAACGCAAAGTAACTACGCTTAAGGACATATACAGAACAGAAAACATTAAACGCAGGACTTAAAAAGACACAGACAACCTCGATTCGGAACTAATCCTTCAGCCCCCAAAATAATTTGTCCAAAACTTAAAGCAAATCACGATAGCTGCAATCAAAATAACGAGACTCAACCCTAAAACTCCCTCAGACTTACCTGCTTGTATAATATACGTTTCTATAAATAAGGACATTTAAGAGCGGCGACAGAAAAATTATGTAGGGTGACGGCATATTGGTCCGCAGACAAAAAAATCGTAATGAGTTTTATCATTTACCGGAGCTGTCATCTAATTGGAACGGATTTGTTAATGGCTACGACCAGTCGACCACGTATATCCTTCCAAATTTTGTTGGATCGTTAGTAGATGGAGGTTAACTTTTGCATGAAGAATGATCCATTTAGTGTAATTATCACGACTTGAATGCTTCAGTTAGCATTCAGAGGTATTGAGAAGCAATTATTGCTGGAATTCAAAGGAGTCCTTAAAACTTGAGTTCGAGGGTTTTCAGCGGTTAGAGGACGGTTTTTGAACTACTCTGATACTGTTATGAGAGTATATATTAAAAGTATGAAGAATGCACGCAGCATTTTCACTGCCTGTCAACTTGTTATTTTTAAGTTTATTGTAGTTTGGAATGTAAGAACGAGTTCCTATTTTCAAAATGTTCCTTAATTGAACGAGTCGCATTATCAGTCAAATGAGAGATTGTATTGCTGAAAAATTACCTTAAACAATGTAGGCATTTATGACGATTTTTTGGTTGAAACAGTCTGTTGAACATCAATTATTACGACCTCCCATATAATTTCAGATCCATTTTTTTGGCTAAAATAAGTTACGATTTCCGAACCAAACGATTACAGAACTTGCATCGAAACAAATGACTCGGATCCAACTTAGAGTGCAATGTCATCATTGGCGATGATCCCCAGTTTAAACAAAAAGGGGAGTCACTGTACTCAGGTTAAAAATTCCAATACAATTTATCGATGAAAATTTGGATATCATATCTCAGTTGTGGTGAGATTTCGCGGCCTTTTGTCATAAAGTTTTTTGCATTTGCTCAAGTTACACTGATCTGGAGGAAGCTGTAAGGTTCGAAAGAACGTCAATTAAAAAGATAGGAATTTAACTGAACTCAAGAAAAGACGAAATGTCTGAAATTCTCAGGGCATCTTGCCACTAGTTTGGTGGTGATAATAATAACCTGGCTGACAAACGTAAAGAAAGTAAATCTATCTTTGAAGACGTAGACTTGGTAGAGTTTTTAAATGTCCTGTATTGTTACAAACTGACTTTTTAATAGAATTTTGCAGCTACATTTTAATTAAGCATTTTTTCTATTGTACTCCGTCCCTTGTCTTGGTTATTCTTTATTTATTTAACACGGTTTTTCAAATAATCGACAAAAATACTTGAATGTTACAAATCAGACCTAACGATTCCTTGTTCTTCTTCACAAAATTTCTGCGCTCACTTTTACAAAGATCACGCCGAAAAACCAAGTAGGTGAGTTTTTTGCAAGAAATATGTGAGAACGTTTGTTCGTAGAGCCGTTTGTTGCTGATATCACCAAAATCAAGCAGCATAGCTTATTGGGAGCATGGAGGGTGAGAGTCCATCATTGCTCAGGAGTGGAAGATTTTGTACCGATAGAGGAGACAAAGCTGAGTCATGCTCACATTATTTGCATTAATTACAGTTATAGCACATCGCGTCAGCTTTTTTTCAGTCTGAGATATAACAAGCACAAGTAGACTTATGTTTCTACTGTGTTTTATTCGGATAATCATTCAGAGGAATGTTCTTCTTTTAGGCAATAATTCTAGAATATTTGCCAATACAAAAAAATATCCACTGAATTTGGTTGAATACCGTTAGATTGATAGTTTATTCGAAGTGTTAGCGTTGACAGGAAGAAACTGCGCAATGGTTTTAGCAAAAATTGTGGCAACAAAATGACAAGCCGAATTGCGCTGTGATCTTAGCAAAGATTGTGGCAACAAAATGAGAAGAAAAAAAAAAGATGACCCTGCGTTCATCTGCTACATACTAGCATGAGCCAACTGTACGAAAATCTTCTCGTTAAGATAATAACTATTTGTATATAAGTTTTTATATAAAATGTAAACAAGATGTTCAAGTAATTTCCACCACGATTGTTATTGTTATATTCATTATTATCATTTATTAACTTTCTTATTATTCATACATATTTTTCTTATTTCTTCACAATACTTCACAACTTCTTCACAAAAAAATGAAAAAAGTAACTTTAAACAAAACCTCAGCTTATTTCGTCAAATTTACAAATTCATTATTTTGTAATTCGATTTGTAGCACACATTTCATTTTTACAATTACAACAATTAATTCAATATTTACTACGACCGCCCTCAGTCTCTTAGACATGGGATCGAACAGATTTTGTCTGATGTCTGGAGTAATTTTGGCCCATTCTTTCATTGTGAGGCAACATCAGAGCCAAAAATATTAAATTTAGATTCGGCGGCGGAAAGTCTAGAATCATCGCACCAATTTTTCTGCGTGAATAACCATTTTTAAAGTGACTGAGAACAAGTTCCCGTTATTGAAGAGTCACGCGTGGTCCCTTCCCTCAAAACTTTTATTCTGCACGATTTTTTTTGGAAAAAGTAGAAAGACTGACTTTAGTCACTTTACAAAAATGACGATCTACCTCCACATAAAAAAATAACAGTTGCATATACACATAACGGTTTAATGCACAACTGCAAACAATTTGGGCGAAATATTGTTTGCATTGTTTTTGAGTGTGTTTTCATTGTTTATTTGTTTTGAAATACTTAGAAAAGGTGAAAAAATAAAATAAAAAACATCAAAACTTAAATAAAATCGTATCTGATCAGTTTAAGCATTAGCCTGGTTAACTGCGATTAAATAATCTTGATAATTTGTTCATTTTGGGTTTTTTTATAAACTAAAGGTTTATATGCTATGTGCTTGTGGGAATAAGCTGTGAGCCACATACGACGAAGATTTAATATAATTGATATTCGATTACGATTTTTACGTGGCACTGAAAATGAAATTTTTCAGGAACCTAAAAACCGTCCTTATTCTCATTATTGATATTCTAAATTGAATCTAGAAGTAAGAGAAACCTTGCTTTCTACCTCGGCTCTAAGATAAAAAATAAACGCATTCAAGCGTTGACGTGAAGTAGAACGTGCAATTTTTAATATAGGTTCGATTAAGCCTGCGCATTTTATCATTAGGAGTCTATTTTTTTTTTTGTTTGATTTTGTCTATTTCCTATCTAGTCAATTTACCATTCCGTCTTGGTGCATAACATTAATTACCGGATTACTCTCCAAAATATAAAGAATCAACCTTGTCGCTTCGACATCTTGATTTTTAATACCCTTTTCTGTTTTTAAAAGGATATTCGATCAAAGGAAGTCTCCTCTTATGGCCAAGAAGTGCCTTCTTAAAAAATATTTGATTACTCCAAGAAAACATTTTTTTAACGAAAAACTAAAATCCAAACGAATAATCGGAAACCTTGCGGAATTGGAAAATTATTTTCAAAATTATTTGGGAAAATTGTCTTCAATGGTTTATCCGCCAAAAAGAATACATCTCTGAAATACCCCTCTTTTAATTTTTTGCCAAATTAAGCGGAAACTGCGTTGTTCTCAACGCAATTGAGACCCAATTTTCATATTTTTACATAATCGAAAAGGATATTTGATGTGGTTGTTTCTGACATGTTTTCTATCTTGTTCGCTGGTTTCACATTATTTCCAACCGAGTGCATTCCCCGCGTAAGAGGTTATACCACTTACAAACAATGCTTTGGCCGGAGCAGGAGCAGAAAATTTTCCAAAAACATGCCTACGATTGATGGCGGACGTGATTTCTCGAGTTTGGGTCATCTGAGAAAAACCAGAAAGGCGAAATTAATGCTTGTTTAAGTGACTATGGAACTAGTGAACAAGAATAATTTTTTCTAGGCCGAAAAAATAACATGACGGCCATGTGAAATACCATCCGTTTTTAGGTTGGGAAATCGGGTGAAAATCGGAAAATTTATTTCGATCAACATAATTCAGTTTATCAGATTTGATCACAAAATAGCCAGACATGTTACCAAAAACATATTCAAAATTCAGAGTGATCGGCTAAATAATTTTTTAATCGCATGAGCGAACTCAAAAAACGTGATTTTGAAAATTAACGTATAAAGTTCGGTTTTTTTGAGTTTTCGCGCACTTTTCTATAGAATTTTTATGTAAAATATGTAATATATATAACATAATCCAAGTTTAAATTGAGGGGAGCCGAGGGCAGAAAAGCGCTGAAGTGTTTGATAACTGCCCAATCGCCGCGTTTCGTCTTAGGCGCGTACCAACGGCATTAACATTTTGTTATCGCTCTAAAACGTTTTGCATCGTTTTTATTTTTTTGTGTATTTTTCTCGTATTGTATATTTATTTTATTGAAACGAAACGCTTAAAAAAGATTTTAAATTTTTCGAGAATTTGTAATCTTAAAGCAACCTAACCTTAAGCCCACAGCTAATGCTGTGGGAAAATCACCCTTCCCGTACTTCATCTCCAGTCCGCACGATATTCCAGCCGACTCGCAATTTCAAGAAAAATCAAAAAGTTGTTTTAAATCCGTTGTTGTTTGTACATTTTAGGGTCTGAAAATTATCCTTTTATATTGTATTATTCCTATTTATGTAGGAATTGACTTCCAGTTTGCGTTTCCGTTTTCGTTTATTGTAGTGAACAAATTTGAGATCATGTTTGACTCCAGGGAGGATACTGTCTCACGAAGTTCAATATCATAAATCTCTTAAAAAGACACCTGATAGTTACTATCTTGTTGATGAACTTGGTGGATATTTTCTTACTCTTGTTGATGGTTCGCGGGGTATGAAAGGGTTAACCAATTTGACAATCATCTGCGTCTTAAGTGCGCTGGAATCGTGTTTCGTGAGTCTCAAGAACACAAGATGGACAGATAGGATTGTTAAGAAATTTCCGTATCGATCAGAAGTCAACAGAAGTCTTGCAGCGAAATATCTTCAGCTTAACCTCGACTGACATGCCGAAGAATTATGGCGTATTACGCCCGTTTCCATCGTCGTACGAGTAACTTACACAGCTTGCGCGCATCAAAGACCTAGAGAGTTAGTTCGTCCCATCATTATCCGCTATATGGAAATAATAGCGATAATAAAATAATTTCAAAATTGGCGCAAGGGTTCGGCACTCTCGTGTTGAGTGGAGTCTTGTGATGTGTTCCGATAGGTTATGCAATAGCAATTGAATCCGTAGTCAATTCGTCGGCGACTTTGCCATTGGCATCCCCAAATGGGAAGACATTAACAATCTGGTCCAATTAACACCTCGACCAATATCAGATACGCTTAATATCAAAGTACCTTTGAAATGCAATAAACTTCCATCCGTAAATTGGAGTTTGCTGAAGTGTTTCATATTTGGCCAGTCGCAGCATGTGTACCGAGCCTAGAGTATGAGTGAACACCTCAAACACTTCAATCATTCATGATGCTTTCCCAAGGACTCGTTCATGCGAAGCGAAATCGGAGTTATTGTTGAGAGTTAATAGTTTTCACATTGATATTGGGTTCGGTTAGTTATTAACTACACTACCTACTGCTCATTCAAACTCAATGGCTGCTTTAATTTTTCAACAATACACTATTGAAAGTACAGAATACACGTAATATAATGAAATATGAGGGCGCGAAAAATGTTAAGAAAACATCTTGCTATTCCCAAAAAAAAAAAAATGCTTTCAATGCGATTTTGCCCAGGACCGATATTTCGAACAAATTTATTAGCTTCGATTCCGCAATGCAACTTCGGTACAATATTTTACTTTTTTGCTAAAAATTGTTCCAAAATGAATTCCACGAAACGAGAAAATATTTGCTGAGGCCAACTTAGACTTAATTTTTGTGAATTCAAGAGAACATTTCCTGAAGCTCAAGAGTTCTTTTTAATTTTAATCTAATTTCATCTAATAAAAACCTAAAATTCTTGGTATCAGATAATAATTCCAAAATAATCAAAGAAGTTTTTAAAGAGCTAAAGAATAAAATTCGTAATTTTGCTCGCAAGGCAGGTCTGACATCCTCTATATGAATCATCTTTTCAATCCTTCCTTTCATCTTTAATCGAAGATATTCTGAAATCGCGTGACAGGTGGTACATTACACAAGGGAGAACTTATCTACAAAAAAGACACAATAGATTCACAGAAGACGTTTATGATGGGAGGGGACCCTAGCAACTTTCCTTTGATTTCGTTTTCCACGAAAGAATATATTCTTATGTTTAATAAAGCGTAAGGGAGGCAGGCCTGTCCCGAAGTAGAGTATCTAAGGGTTCTAGGCTCTGCGTGACATGGGAAGTGTTCAGTCTTTATCCGAAAGATTTTACTACTGGGAGTTCCTATCTCAAGGCGTGAACAGCTTTCGTCTCTCTACCCCAAAAAAAATTTATAAGTGGCCAACTGTCATAACATATTTTTCCAAAACAGATATACACCATGGTGTATCCCAGGCTCACATAGTACCATGGTATAATTTCAATTCTTGTATTCCCTCTGCACCGCCTGATATACTTAAACAAAGTATAATACACTTCGTTTTGCTATGTATGATACTTTAAAGAAGTGAATCGGAACCTTTTATCAACGTCTAAACCAATGCTAGAGTCTAAATGAAAACTGTATCTTGTACACTTTTCCTTTATTGACCCTGACTGCCATAATTTTCACGTATAAAATTTATACTCACAATTGAGTTCGGTGATTCCCATTCACATAATCTTGTACGTCTGCAAAATCAGAATACGTGTCCCCCCACTAGAACGCCAAGAGCACTGCCTATCGTCGAATCCTCTTATATACCATGTACGATCAACATTATCCTCAAAAATTACCAACCTTCAAAATATTAAGAAACTCATCTGATGATCTGATCTGAAACAAGATCTGCGAATAGAAATAATCACATACCCGTTGGCTCATTTGTTTCAAAAAAAGACGCAACATATGTCACACACTTAAAAAAGCTGTCAAACTTCATTACCAGGTTTTGTTCCAAAACTGCTTCAAAAAACTTCGATAAATTTTCAAAATGTGTGACACATTAAAGTTCCCGAAAGTCCCATATTTCAATGAGTTCGCCAAATAAGTCAAAAATTTTATTCTCGCCAATTTCGTAAAGGAACTTGCCTTTCGTCTACGCATTCCAATAATTTAGATTGTTCATAGTCGGAAAAATCCCGAAAATCAAAAAAACTTTGGTCAATTGTTTTTGGGTTATTGAGTAACTTAAAATTGAAGGGTTTTAATGAAAGCAATAGAAGTAACTCTTTGTACGATCTGGGCTCCTATATGAGTTATTTTTCAATTCCTTTATTTACAACAACCACAAGTGGCGCTTCTTCTTCTACTGTGCAGCGTTATAATTAAAACGAAAAAAAGGTATATTTTAGCAAATTGCATCCTTCTACAAAATGAAGTCAGATTATGCTCTATCTACTAATAACGTGCTGGCTATCTTGTAAACCAGATATCATAATGATGTCAAATCCTGAAAAAGAAGCAATCATACATATTCAATGCACCAAATAGATTTTTTCACCAATAAGAATAAGAACTTTTCAGATAATAAACTGGTATTCAGAACAGTCTTAACCGTATTATTTCAAAAATCGAAAGAGCTTCATGTTGGGACCTGTCATCTCCCTATTATCTCAAGAACCTTTTTTCGCGCACTCGTAGAAGCAATGCTGCGCCCTTCCTTCGCGCCCTTACAAAAGGCCATTCAATCAAAAATATAGTTATGAACGGATTTCATTTGCAAAATCACAACGCATGCTACAATATGCAAAAAAGCGTGAACACAGTGAAATGGTCTTGTGTGGAGGGCCTTCGAAATCAAAAACACCTTGAGAATTCTAAATTTTGATAAAAAAACAGCATTTTACAAAATTTGCAAACATCAGACAACCATCAAATTAATACCTCCCTCGGCCGGCATACGTTCAAAGAACTCCAGAAAATCTGTCCTCCACTCGGAAAAAATATTGAAAGATCAGATCATTGAAGATAATGAGTCAAAACATTTTTCGTTCAATAAAGCTAACTCCTTAGCTGACCACTTTGTGAATTCGCAATTAACACTTAACCACAGTCACCCACTCAATCCAGAACGTAATGAGTTTGACTTCGTTCGTTCCTTCGTTTTTACTTCGGAGTCCTACAACCCTGAAATACCTTGCAATTCTCCATTGCACCCTCACATCATCACCACATGCGAGCCAATTGATTTTATAACCAATAAAAACCTATGCGATATCATATGTTCCCGTCCCAATAAAAAATTTCATTTACTCTTCTCCTCACTAAGCTTGTCAATCACTGCATCTTACATGCTTATTTTCCTCGATCTCAGAGTCGCGCCCCGTTACTAGCTATCAGTTACCGGGGGGTCTTCCTCTTGTATTGGCTGAGCAAGATCTTCAAAATTGACATCAAAGACTTTGTTGATTATCACATATCAATAAATGAGATCATCCTTTATTACCGATTCATGAGTCGTCCCCTCCACTCAATAGATCAATCCCTCCTCATCCTCGAAACAAACCTTTTTAACAACTTACATAACAATTCAACTTATGACAAAACAACGATATGACAAAACGGCGTTATTCATGAAATAACCGATACCTTCCACTTCCATCCTTACCTCTGTAAACTAACTCACTCTTCCTGTTCTGAAGGCATGCTCTCAGCCAAAATCGATGACACGCTGTCTTTTTCTTTCAAACTCATCTAGGATCCCACAAGGGTCTGTCTGGGTCGAGGGACCCACAACGCATTCAGAATCCTTTTCCTGCTAATGAGCAGGAACTCGACCCTTGCCCCCAAGATCAAAATAGTGTGTTACCTCACACTCATCTACCTCATTCCTCAGCTTTCCCTTCTGGTGTGACGTATCGCAAGCACAAACGGAACGCCTCCGTTTCAACCACGCAAATAGCATTGTTGCTAACCTCAACCTCTCGGACGAAATCGCAACCATTATGCCACCGAACGAACCCGCTTTCCCCCAACTCTCCAGAGTGCTCCTATCTAGAGCTGGTCTCTTCAACCGTAACAATCAAATCCTGCACTACAACTTGACCCGTAACTTCACTAACTTCTACTCTGACTCTCAGTACGCATTTTTCTTCATTTTATTGGTTTTCCTCTTGAAATAACTTGGAATAATAAGACCAACTCATATGATGTAATTTTTTTCCATTTGAAAAGCCAAAAATCTCTACAGCTTTGCTTATTACTCCAAACCGTGTTAAAGTCTGTGTAATAACTCTCCTCAATATATTACCAAGTGTAAGAAGAAGGAAAATAGCCTATAAGATTGAAATGATCTCTTATCCCAATAATAACCTTACGCGATACAATAACCTTAGCACACTTAAAGTCAGCTGTAAAGGAATCAAGCCGTAAATACTTACTCAAGAAAAACTCTATGTAGTCTGGCACAACCTTCCAGATGCACTTAAGCATCTCGCTTTTTGTGCCATCCCATTACGACTGCGTAATCTCTTAACACTCGCATCTACCTTCGAACGCGTCAAGGACATAGATAATCTTTTCCTATTAGCATCGTGATGATGACACAGATGCGATGTTGGACCCTTTGCCCAAAAGAAGAAATCCAGAAGTAATGTCTCGGTACATTTTGAACATGTCGGAGTAATATCCTGACAAACACAGGAGACTTAGTTCTTCTTTTTTCTATAGTTTATTTTTTATTCGAAAATATCCTTTTTTTATATATTCCCTTAGTTTGCTGTGTCTAGTAGTACTTGAGTCCAAGTGGAAGTGATGCTTTAACCCTAGAAATAAACTTGTGAGTTTTATATATGGAAGCAGAAAATAAAGTGTATAAATTTAGGAGAAATGTCCTGCATACCAGACATTGCCTTCACGCGAGGAGAGAAGAAGGACTCTCGGTTAGTGGCAGGAAGAATGGATAAATGCAACACGAGCAGGTGGCCGCACCACCTCGAATCGAAAGCATGGCGCGACTGATTGCTATCTGACACAGCTCTCAGCGGACACGGATGTTTTCAGTCTTACCTGCACAAAATGGGAAAGTCGCGGTCCCCAGACAGCCTGTTTTGCCCGGGGATTGCGGATGATACTTGCCACACCTTCATCACATGCTAACGGTGGGTGAGACAACGTGTTCATCTCAGGGAGAGAATAATGGAGATCTCTCCTGATACCCTGGTGGAGAAGATGCTGGTGTCTAAAGACAAATGGAACTGTGTGTCGCACTACGCTCGGGCGGTTGAAGGTATGAAGAAGGACATCGTCTATCGCCTGTCGGCGCAGAGAGAAGATGGCTCACTCTCTCAGTAATCCCTCTCCTTTCTGTCCATCCCTGCTGAGGGAGTGATCTCTCCAATCCGAAGGTGCCGGTAGGCGAGACGTAAGAGGCTTAGTCCGATGTAATGTGACAAACGGTTCCAGGCTAGGTTCTCGGTGTGACAGGGGAGGTGTTTAGTCGGTAGTTCAGTTGCTGTTTGCCACTGGGAGTCCGACACTCAGGGCGTAAATAGCCTTCACCTTCCAACCAAAAAATAAATACCAGACATTGCCGAAGGCGTTCGCTATGTCAAACATAACTATTTCGCCGGACTACCTGCTATTGCTTGCTGTTATGTGTTGAACCACCTATGCAAATTGAGTTTCTTTAGAATGTCCTGTTCTGAAACCATTTTGTCCTTGCTGATTACATGCCGTGTGTTCATGAGTTCTTTTATCTAGGGGAGCAATGCCTTTTCTGCTTACTCAGCGAAGGGAGACAGGGATTAATGTGTTGAATGGTGTTGCATAAATTTTTTAAAAGGTGTGATCTTTTCCTTACTAATGATTGATGATTTCCATATCTTTGGATACTCCTGTTAACAGAAAATAGCGTTAAAAATATTTGTAATTATTTGCATAAAGTTATGTTGTAGTCGTACTCATGCTGTATTTACTATATCTTAAAAACTGGGTGGCTCACGTTTGCTCAGTTCTTGTATGCCGTCTTGTATTACCTGGATCATATCCCTCATTCTTGTTCAGTTCCAAAGCGTGTCAACACATTAAATTTTATTAATATTCCATCTTCCTCGTCAAGGCTCCTTTCGGGAAAAGTGTTTTCCTGGACTCCGTGTTTTAGTGAATCTGCAAAGGCTTTAACTTTGCCTTCACTACCGAACTCGAGTCCATTAGGCCCATTTATAGGTAAAACAACAATTATGTTACGTGTGCGAAAGTATTTAGATAGCGTCCGGTAGCTCTAATCCTGTTGATTACTTTTGGATTCTTGCTTTGTCGGTGCCTACGTCTTCTATATATTTAAGCAGACTGACTGTTGCCGCTCCTAGTGACGCAGTATGATTGAGGATGATTAACGCTGAAAATGAATGCTTTATGGTAAGGACACAATGACAACAAACTCAATATCATTAAACTATGTGGCGATTTCTAGACAGTTGTAAAGAAGACTTGCGAAAATAAGGGACGATTTGGTTTGATAAAATATAATAAACAACAGTAGTTAGATTTAATGTCTGTGTTCTAGTCTGGGCGGGATGCTAAGATGGCACGCTACTTCTTCGCGAACCCAATTCACAAAATGTGAACTATTTCCTATCGTTGATTTGGTTGCATACACATAGAAAAGAAAACAAATACGAGGAAAAGACCAGAAAGTAATTAGGTTTGTAAATAATAGTTTGTAAATAATAACTTAGATTTCAATGACTTCAAAATAAAATTCTTGATTATAAGTAGAAAGCTGAGTGGGAAATTGAAGATTATGCAGATGAAAATGAGTGGAAAAGACCGTTGGTAGTCGGCAACGAAAAAAGGCAAGAAGTCAGCCTTAACTCTAGAGAAACTTTTTGGAATCTAATACAGATCCTTAGCTGAATATCAAGTTTGGCAGATTTTGTGCCATCACTACGAATACTTTTCCTAATTTGAGGCTTCCGTTTGTATGTTTTCGAAACGATCGATCGCTTGTTCTGGGAAGTCAGTTAAAGCTTAGTACGTTTGCTTTGCTGGTAAAAGTTCTTTTACTGAACTGGAGCTCCAATATATGACAATCGCGAGCAGAAGATATAGTCAACAAATGACGCAGGTTGTTATATTTCATGTCGCGTATCACTTAACGTTTTAATTTTTGGTTAGAAAAAATTTGAGCTAACGATAAAATTGCTATTAAACTTTTTATCAATATACTCGTACCCTCAGACCAAAATTTACTGGAGCAAAGGTAGTATCGTCAAATAAACGCCTAAGACACACTGGACCACATTTAAATATCTCAGTGAAGATTTATTGGCGGACGTACGCCCTGTCACGAATTTCGCGCGTGCTGCACATTACCAAGTTTGCCAGTGTCGAGTATTTACCACTTATGTTAGGTTTCCTGCGACGATTACAGCTCACCTCGAACCTACATCTCCAAATTGCCAATTCACTCTTTAAAAGGAACGTCTTGTCGTCGTTCTGAAAATGTCGAACAGTAATAAGCCCAAACAGATACCTGTAATTGCTTCAAACGATCTCGCTTGGATCGAAGAAATAGGACAAACCGACTTATCGCTGGTAATATGGCGAAATAAATAATATGTATCAAACAGAACACTGTTTCTAAATAAATTTTCTGGTATGTCGTAACTTTATTTATTAAGAGATATGCATGGTGCAATATTGGCAGCATGGATATATGCTGAGGACAGCGGGCTTTATACATTAATTTTGTTAAATAAAATGGCGTCCAAGGCACTCTAGCTCATATGCATTTAAGTAAACAGGAGCAAACTTTGGATAACGATTTAATTACTATGGTACCGTACTGACAAGGTTGATAGGAGAGTTGAAGAGTACCGGAACTTAGTAGCCCAAAACCAAAAACGAATTATTGATCCTTTGCAATTGGAGAAAATGATTTTTCCGCCAAATTTTTTTGAAAAAAAGACAAATATTTCAACTGCAGGATTTTTTTTTAAGATCAACGGCAGGAAAGTTTATTTTTTCGAATTTGACATTGACAGATTAAATTTTTTTTTCGAAACTGTTGCAGAGAAAATTAAGACAATTACGATCGAATTTGGTACAAGTCTTCAAATCAAAGTAGCAACATATAGTAAATTTTCCTAGTTTTTCGAAATTTACATCCATTGGGATGTATTTTTGTTTTATCTTGCACAAAAGCTTGTTGGTTATTACTGGTTTATCTTGCGCCTCGATAATTTTTTTGTGCTAAGAATATTTCCTTTACTTGTAACGCGGAGTCTCAGCGTTCTTTTCATATTTTGCAAATCAAACGAAAAAGAGCATTTATAAAATATATTCACCACCGGAGACAACGTTCAATTGCTAATTAGATCCAAAACAGTGGAAGGACGATAAGGTATCAGACGAGAAAAGAGTTTCGTATTACCTCGCGTCGTTGTCAGGACGCTGCAGTTCCCCTCGTGACTTCAATCATTGTTAACAATGTTTTCTCTCTTTTCTTAATCGTAGGGTCAGTGTTTCAAATGGATCCACTTGGTCGCAGATGTTTGCGTCTGGGTCCACATCTCAAAAATTTAGCACAACACAGGCTTCACTACCGGCTTTATATTTGCAGCTTTGTTCACTGTGTATGCAGTCCGTTTTAAGGACTGGCAAAACCGTGGATACAGCAAAGGACCGGATCAAAGAGAGTGCATTTTAACGAATAATACCGATTGATCAAGATTAAGAATTCCAGCCGAAACCCTTTTCTTGCTACGACAAAAACGGTACACCGAAAAAAATTTATGGCCTGACAATGCGCTACAACTTCACACTATTGATAGTGTTCGGATGAACTCCACACTCATCTTATCAGGATTGACTAGCCTTTTCCTTACTACAAATTTACTCAGCAGCCTTTTAATTTGATAGCTACAGAACGTATTTGTAATAAATAATTTGCGGTGTGAACCAAACTAAGGAAGTTTCTTGGCATTACAATCACAAGTGATTACAAAAGTTTGCCTTATTATAAACTTTACATATTCTTTGATCTTGCTTTCAAAGCTGAACTTGCTGACCAGTGGAGAGAAAACATTGAGCGAGAAAATTAAAGATTTAGAGAGAAGGAGCGACAAGAAACGAGGGATTGCGAACTCCTCGTTTTCTTCCAAGAATTCTGCCTGCTCGACTGATTCAGGCTCCTCTTCTGAGCGAGAAGTAGAATAGAAAGAGATAGAAGAAGCAGCAGAAGTAGAAGTTGAGGAAGATATGAAGATGCATTTTGGGGCCAGATGGCTCCCAACCCTACTGGCCCCAAAACCTGCTGTAATAATCCCAAAGCCAACAACAATTTTAAAACCAAAAACCAAATACCTCAGCCCATATCTACCTCAAAATCATCACCCAACACAACTTGAACAGACAACACCCAACTAAACTACTAAATAACGGACAGTACTAATTATCCTACGCGGGACGAACAAATGGACTACTGAACAGACTGATTACTTAGAACAATCTTTCCGCAAAAAGAGTTTATCAAGGCGTGAAGATAATCCCTGAGACAACACAGGATCACCTAAAAATCACAAAAATATTGACTGAGAATAAGTGGCAGTATCACACTTATTACCTCCTGAAGAAAGAAACCTTAATATTGTTATTCGGGCGTCCATGGCCTAGGATATCAAAATACTCCTAGAATGCCAGGACTTCCATCATCTGGAAGTATTCTCGTTCAAGATCCAAACTTGGCCCTCCAAACTGGTCAAGGTTCTCCTCCTAAAGGAGGAGACAGCCATTTACAATACAAAAGCTATATGCAATCTAATCTGCAAGGAGGAGGCCATCAAACCACGTAACGGACAGCCAATATGCTACAGTTGCTAACAATTTGGACATTCCTCGAGCAAATGTCATGCTCAGGCTCGTTGTGTAACCTGTAACGGCTTGCATCACTTCACACAATGCAAGCAAACAACTGAAGAAAAGCCAAAACGCTTTAACTGCGGAGGAGAACATCCTGCAAGCTATGGAGGCTGACCGTAAAACCCTGAAAATGTCAAGAAGATCTTGATAGCGATCAGAAGATCGCTGCATAAAACAAACAGCCCACATAAACAACAACACTGACCATCAGCACTCCACAAACACACAAAACCAACCAAACATAAAATCACACACAAACATTTACACCTCTAGACATGGGACAATTATTTGCCAGCATGCAATCACAGTTCGAACTGATGATGTAAGAAATGATGGTAAAAATGGTCCAGGGCATATTTACAGCAAATTTACCACACTTAAACACGAATGAGCCAGTTGAATCGCGACTCGATCCCCACGTGGAATGCTATTTCTTTGCTTCAACGAACTGGAGAGTTTAGACAATTTGTTCTCAACAATAAATTCGAAACTTTCTTGAAGCCCGGAACGCGCCTCCATTTTCCTAACAACAATCTGTACAGAAATGACAGATTGACAGGGAGGAGAGGAGAAACGACCATTCTTGTGAGGAAAAACGTAAGACATCAACTGATCCATATTCCACAGTTACATACAAAAGAAGTAACAGCGATCAAAGTGTAGACAAATTCTTTAGATTATGTGGTTTTTTTGGTGTACAGTCTCCCAAACAACAAACACTTTGTACAAGACATGCACATTTTTGGTCATTGGAGAGTTCCATGCCTTTCACAGGCAGCGAGGTGCTCTGAGAAGAAATAAAGCTGTTACTGAGCTAAACAGATTCATCAAAAGCAATAACGCAAGACTGCACCTACCCAATGAGCCAAAACATTTTGGTCAGATACCCGAAAATATCCTCGACTTTGGCGACGAGACGAGACCGTCTCTACCAGTTTTGAAATGAACAATGGGAGAGTTTCATGCAAAGCCTCGAGCCTAGCCAGAATGTCTTCTGGAGGATGTTCAAATACTTCTGGACACGGAACAAGGAAGTTGTGCCACCAATACACGGCCCAAATGAAATAAAGTACGACAAAAGCGGTAAAGCAGAAAGAAGCCTTTCAGGAGCTGGAGCTTCAATTCCGCGAAAATACCTCCTGGGATGAGGATCTTGACAAAGCGGACGCAAAATTAAACAAAGTTAGAAAGCTTCTCAAAAATGTACCACGAGCGGGAGAGGTGAAACGGCCACTGGACATACAGAACACAAAAGCGTTAATACTAAGACTTGACAAACGAACAGCACGAGGACCCGACGCAGTCACTAATATAGTGTTGAAGTGGCTCCCAGACAAAGTCTTGAGTATCTTTACGGACACAATCAAACCTTTTTTCCGTTTGTGTAGGTTCCCTGTGGCCTGTAAATCGGCTTTCATAAAAGTCATACCAAGCCCTGAAAAAACCATGCCTTCCCTCAAAATTGGAGACCCATAAATCTTCTCTCGTCAATCTATTAAGTAGCGGAAAAGGCATTACTGACGAGACTGAATGAAGTGATAATACGTGAAACGTAATAAATGAAAAGTAATAACTGAAACGAGGAAGTGAAACACATAATACCAGACGATTATTATAAATTCAGAGAAGCACATTCGACGGAACTCCAACTAGTCAGCGTGCCCCAGCATATCAGTGATGCATTTCACGGCAGGAAGTCAACAGGTCTTGTTATGTGTGACATAGCGAAAGGCTTCGACAAAGTCTGGCATGCAGAACTTACCTTCAAAATGCATGAATTCTCTATCTCTCTACCGTAAATTCAACTCATACAAACCTTCCTAAAAAAACAGATCCTTTAGAGTTACGGTGGAAGAGTAGAAGAAGAAGAAGTCTTGAGCCTGCGAACAAATCAAGCTGAAGATCGTCAAAGATCACCAAATTGACCAATATTCTACAATCTGTGGAAAAATCAAGAATCAAATGGAAAACCAAGACCACCAAGGACAAGACGCAAGAAATATTTTTCACAAGACGCGGAGCACTACAACCAAAGACTCTATTCGTAGACTCCGACACAATACCATGGAACAGAACAGCTAAATACTTATGAATCATACTCGACGTAAGAATGACTTTGAAAGCCTACATACACAAAAAAATAACACTTTGCATACGTCTCCTCTTTACACCTTCTCCTCGCATCCGGTCGATTAAATTTAAAAAAACAAGATCCTCATTTACAAACAGCTTAGCAGACTGACACTACTTTTCGGCAGTACCGCTTTCTGTCAAACAGGGAAAACATACAAAAAGGCGCTCCAGTCCTTGCAAAATATAGCCTTACGGTGGTTTCGACGAATTTCATGGTATGCTCGTAACATGCACATACACAAAGACTTACTTATTGACACAGTCGAAAAATTGTGTCAAATAGTTCAGTAAACGTAAACTATTTGACAGAATATACGAGATTCCGAAAAAAAACCATGGAAATCCACAAAATCCCAGATGAAACGAGCAACAGAAACCCGAGCCTCACATCAATAACCAATTAGAAACCTAGAAAAGGTAGAGTGTTGTATTAGGTTATGGTGAGTGCTTAACGCACATACACAGGAATGGAGCAACAGTACTGATTCGCACTAGCTACCCGTAACCCATGCTCTAAGCTTTCGAAGCTGACGAAAAAACCTCCAACAAGCCAAGCAAAGGTTTTGGGATATCTACTTCGGCTGTGCGAGTAACATAAAATTTAAATAATAATAACCCTCTCATGGTTACCCGCCTTGACGTGGCGAGGGGGCCCACTAACTCTAATGAACCCAGCGGCTATACTGCAGGCGACCTTCGGATCCAACCTAGCAGGTAGGCAAAGGGTGAGAAGTGAAACAAAGAGGTAACCAAATTTAAAAAAATATCGAAGTACAACAAAAAGAAGTACCCTCAGTACCCGGCTTACGAAGGGGAGATATCTCCGGGGATCAGAAAAACAAAACAAGCGCAATGGCAGCTATGGCACCCACTGGAAAGACGGGAGCATCAGCCAGAACGCTAAGAAGAAAGGCGCAAAGGAAACTGAAGCGTCAAAACACAATCGGGGAGAAGCGTTTCCCAACGAACCCTGGCACCAGCCAAAAAGCAGTAGCCAACCAAGGGAAACCTGGGAAATTGGCTACTGCTGCTAAGGAAGCTGTACCACCAACCGCAAAGGAAAAAGGTAAAACCGGACCTAAGTGGATGAGATCGGATGACACGAACCAAGGCACTGGTAAAAATGAACGGAGGGTAAGCCCCGAACCCCAAACTCTGGCGAGGAAGTCCTATCGGGACGCCGCAACCGACGCACTAACGGTTGCGGTGATAGACTACCTTAATGAAACTGGTACGATCCAAGAGGATCAACTCGTGAAGCTGCAAACCGCCCTGAAGAAGGACCTCTTCGAGCACTTATGCAGCAAACCAGAAAAAATCCCAACATTCAGGGGAATGAAACTGACAGTGGGCAATCTGACTGTAATCTGTAGCGACGAGCAGTCTCTAGAATATCTAAAGACTGCAGTTGCCAAGGTAAACACCACCCTGAACAAGGAGTTTAGAGTCGTCCCCATAAAGGAGGTACCGCAGTTATGCACCGTCAAGGTATTTGTACCCAAAACGGAGCAGACACCGCAGGAAGCCTTCGAGACGCTTAAACTACAAAACACGGGGTATGAAGCAGAAAGGTGGCATCTCTTCGCGGAGAAGAAAGTCATCAACAAAGGCATGGTCCTGGTACTGGGCATGCGAAAAGAAGACGTCAACACTCTAAGGGACCAAAATTGGCGACTGAGTTTTGGCTTCACCCAGATGACTGCCAAAGCAAAGGCGACCGAGCCCTTGGAGGAAAAGCGAAAAATCAATGCGGGTGACCCAAGCAAATCTGCACCACAGCAGGGCTGCAACAGCAAACCTGCTTAAACATCTAGCAGATGGGAACACTGACATAGCACTGATACAAGAGCCTTACCAACTTAATGGAAAGATATTTGGAATCAGTGCAAAACAATTTAAAATCTTTGCCACAAGCGGGGAAAATAAAATTCGTAGCTGCATTATATGTCGGAAGGAAATTAATTTCATTTTTCTACTGCAGTTCAGCAACAAAGACCTTACTTCAGCAGTGTTCGACGGAAGGGACGGGCAGGTAACGCTGGCCTCGGCATACCTACCGTTTGACGCTCCGATGCTAACCACCAAATTCCGCACCCTATCGGAGCATATACGGGGGAAGCGGGCCATCATCGGATGCGACGCGAACGCGCAAGCATCCTGGGGAAGCATCAAGTGCAACGAAACAGGTGACTCACCTAGCCTGTCGGACCACCAATGGATCACCTTTCAAGTGAGAAGAGGCGGGAAGACCCCATTGGTCTTCTGCAATACTAGGAAAGCGTACTGGAACGGCTACACATACGCTACTGAAAGATATATAGATTCACACCAGTCGAACCCATTGAGATGTCGAAAGGACATCGATATTGAAGTGAGATATATCACAATTATACTGGTCAATAGTTTCAGTGAAATGTGTCCAACCACTACCGTCAAACAAAAAAAGATAAGTTGGTAAGCAAAAAGAACTGGAAGAGATCAGAAAAAATACTCAAAGATTATTCAGAATAGCTCGCCTCACAAATCGAGATACGGATTGGGAGGACTATAAGCGAAATCTGAAAATATTTAAAACAGCTGTGAGAAGAGAGAAAAGGAAATCCTGGAATATTTTTTGCAGCAATATTGAGGGAGGAAACGCGAAACCTAGGCTAAGCAGGGCTCTGAAAAGAGAACCACATGTGGATACGATGCTCCAAAATGAAGACGGATCGTGAACAAGAAAAAGCATAGACCGTCTCAAGCTCCTGCTATACCAACACTTTCCGGGCTCAACGGATGAGGAGACAGACCAATTAAAAAACGTGACGCCATAACGTGGCCTCCCCCTAAAAGAAATCGTAAGCGAAGAAATGGTCGTTTGGGCCATTAATACCTTCGAACCTTACAAATCACCAGGAACCGACAAAGTGTATCCGATCATGCTTATGAAAGTGGATATCAAAATAATACGGATTTTGATGAAAATATATAGAGCCTCCATATCCAAAGGCTATATTCCTCTGGACTGGAGAGAAGAGAGAAAGGCTATATTCCTCTGGACTGGAGAGAAGCCAAAGTAGTTTTCATACCCAAGCCGGCAAAAGCCAGCCACTAAAAAGCAACGGATTACCGACCTATCAGCTTAACGTCTTTCATGCTGAAAACCCTGAAACACCTGGTGGATGGATACATAAAAAGCACAGTGAACATAACGGAGCTTTGCCCCAACCAACACGCATACCTCACAGGGCTCTCAACAGAGACGGCATTACACGAAGTAGTAAGCAGAATAGATAGGAACCTTGCCATCAAAGATTACACCTTGGCGGCCTTCATTGATATCGAGGGAGCCTTGAACAATGTTAAAACTGAGAGCATAGTAGCAGCCATGCAAAGATATGCAATAGACCCATATCTTACTAAACGGATGACGGAACTAGTAGCTAAAAAGAAGATTACAGCCGAGAAAAACGGCGTAACCCTGAATAAATGGACTAACAGGGGTACACCACAAGGCGGCATAGTATCACCACTTGTCTGGGTACTCACAGCTAACCAAATAGTGGAAGATTTCAACGGGAAGGGTTTCAAAACGATAGCGTACGCTGCCGATATCGTTCTACTGACAAGTGGAAAGTTCATGGAAACCATGTCGGAATTGATGCAGACCGCACTCTCACATCTTTTTGTGTGTGCGAAACTAAACGCACTGCGCATCAATGCCGACAAAACGTTGCTTATGTTTTACACAAAGCGCCGTAAACCGGAGGCATTTACATCCCCGACCATTGACGGAAAGCATGTCAGTTTAGTAAACAAGGTGAAATACTTAGGAGTAACCTTGGATAGTAAACTAACTTGGACTCCACACATAGGAGCAGTCAGACGGAGAGCTACAGCGGCGCTCTTCACAATGAAAAGACCTGTAGGGAAAACCTGGGGAATAAAACCAAAAATTGCCCACTGGATCTACACAACAGTAGTGAGGCCTATAACCACCTACGGGGCATTGGTTTGGTGGCAGGCACCACAAAAGAAAACCATTGCAAAAGAGCTAGAGAAGATCCAGCGAAAGCCCTGCCTTGGCATTACAGGTTCCATTTGGACTACGCCAACTGCTGCGATGGAGATAATGCTCAATCTCATGCCACTCGACAAATTCATCTTCAGAGAGGCATCACTTGCGAGCATCAGATTAAAATCCACATATGGGTTACTAACCACACTCAAACGGAGCACGTATGCATTTTGAAAAAAATGGAGAGAATGGCCCCGTCAAGTAAAAAGGGGCTGGATAGAATTCAACCAATATTGGACACAATAATTCCACACAAAATCAACATTCCGACCAGAGAAGCGTGGAAAACGGTGCAAGATCCCACATCTGGAAGTGAGATTATGATCTACACCAGTGGTTCCAAAATGGATGAGGGAAGCGGCGCCGGGATATTTTTCCCAGATCACCCGCAACTCAACCGAAGTTATAAACTAGAGAGCCACACCACTGTTTTCCAGTCGGAAGTGTTTGCAATAAAAGCGACTATAGAAGCGGCAACAAACAACCTTAATGGAAGTATACAAATATTTTCGGACAGTAAGTCGACACTGCAGGCACTTGCCTCTAGTCGCGTAGTTTCACAACTGGTGGAGGATTGTAGGCAGGCTCTCAAAACCGCAACAACCCGAGTAAATGTAAAACTCACATGGGTTGCTGGACACAGTTGCGTAGAGGGAAACGAAAGAGCGGATGAGCTAGCGAGAGCTGGATCAGCTCAGAATAGAATAGATCAGAATAGACACAATTAAAGTGCCACTAGCAACGGTAAAAAAATGGCACTTTTTACCGCTGCAACGCTAAAAAAACAACCGAAATGGCGTTTGAACATTGTTGGCAGTATTAACGGGCCATAATCTTCTAGGTCAACATGCCAAACGAAGAGGAATCCAAACGGATGACACCTGCTGAGCTTGCGGCGAGGAGGAAGAAAGTACAGAACACTTCCTTCTAGACTGCCCGAGTTTGGCCAACAAACGCCTTACTTGGCTGAGGTGTACTGACGCAACAGAATCGGAACACTTGTCACCAAAGAGCTGAGGCAACTGTAGGACGACAGGATGGACCATCTGTAAACAATAGTACTACACATGGGGAGCTAAGGGACGAGTTCTGGCCTATGCTAATTTCTAGTAAGTGGACGCCAGTACAATAATAATAATAATAATAATAATAATAATAATAATAATAATAATAATAATAATAATAATAATAACAATAATAATAATAATAAATCAAAATAAAAAGCGCCATTTTTTAATGTCAATTTATAAACATTGAAGAATTAAGAAACTGATTTCTATGTTTAAGTTGTATTATTTAAGTTGTTCATTTGCTGTATATTTGGACTCGACTCGGATTTTAACTCAACTCGGTCGGCTTGGTAGTGGTTTTGACAGAAATATTTGCCTTAACCCCGTCAATAGTTTGAAGATTGCTAGGGTGAAGTTTGTTTTCCAAACAACTCTTTAGAACTCCCAAGAATTTGAATCTGGAGATCTAAGTGGCCAGGCAATGACTACAGAAATGTAAATTTTGATTCAGAGTACCCCTTGTTTGAACCAGTAACATTCAAGGCCTTCAAGACCAAGAAACTTTATTCGCACAAAGATATAGTGGTCCCGGATCAGCCTGTATTAATTTCCATAAACTGATGCGTTTTCTTTGGACACATCAGTTCACTTTCTTTTCTTCTGCTTCGAACACCCAAATTTTGTCAGTCGAACACGGACTAGGGTCCGCTCAAAAGAGCACTTTTTCTAATGTTATAGCGAATTGAGAGTTCCTGTGGGACTCTCAAGTCCTCATTCGCGAAAGATTTTGTTACCAACCAGAAAGTTAAGCCAGGAACTCAAGCCTGAAAGCTTGAAAGTGTAAATAATTCTCATAGGTCATAAAAAATTGTTTCCGAAAAATTCGATTTAGAATTAAGCGACCGTAGTGTCAGCGACAGGGAAACCTCTTGTCAATTTTCTTGCCTTAATTCCACTTTCTACAGAAAAGAATTCAAATTATTCTTCAAAAGTCAGTGGGACCACTAATGCAAGAATGCTGAACTCGGTGACGGTATGACTCTTTTAAGTTCTGTGCACCATTCTCTTTAACCGCTTCGACCAGTTTATTGCAACGCTTTATTCGTCAATAAATGACATGATCACGATCTCTCACCGTCTGTAATGACATATAGTGTGGTTGGACGGTGCATCTTCATGAAAGTACTTTCAGCAATATGCACTTTTAATCAAAACAACTGAACGACTTTTTTCGATGTAGAGCGGCACTATTTTGGCGCGCTATTGGTCAGTGATGAGGTTTATGATTAAAACTGTACTCAGATTGACATTTCGAAAACATGTCAGATCAAGTTATTCGGTTGGAAAAGTGAAGGCAATTTTAAAATTAGCTATAAAAAATGGCCTACCCTGCATATTCTGAAGGAAATGGTGACATGGTTACAAATTACAGGAGCAAAAGTGGTAACGATTTTGCCAAAAAAAATTAATATGGATGTCATATAATGATTTTATTTTGTGATGATGAAAAAGACATAAATTTCAGAAAGAATATGGACTTGGTATGGGTTAGGGGGAGCTAGTGTGGTAAAGTACTCTTGCTCCTTTCCTGTCTGCGAGTGTTGAACACTTGCCACAACCAACACATCTAGTCACTCTAGTCATATAGTAACACTCTAGTCGGTTCTGTCACGGCTTATTGATCTCAGACTTGGATGAATGTCAATATTTTCTTCACCGCGGATTTTCATGGTTCTGTTCAAAATCTCGTCTTTTTTGTCAAATAGTTTCAGTGCTCTGTCTCGTATGTATTTTTCCAATGTGTCAAGACGGAAGTCTTCGTGTATGTCACTGTTACGAACATACCGTGGAATCCGAGGGCTTTTTTGCATGTCTCCGTGGTTTGACAATAAGCGGTACTGCCGTGTGATATTGTGGGTGTGATTATCTGTTTGTAGATGGTAATCTTGTTTTTTAAGCGACTAGGTACGAGGAGGGAGGGGAGTATGGGAAAGGAGCCTATGCCGTATGTTCATTTATTATAGGGGGGGGGGGTGTGGTGGTGTAGGAAGTATTGGGGTGGAGCCTATGCTGTATGTTCATTTGTTTTTTAATCTGGGCTTGCCAAGCCACCCTTTTGTGGAGAGTATTAGTAGTAAATACTTAGCTGTTCTGTTGCCTCGCAGTCAACGAGTGGAGTAGTTGGTTTGGCTCTGCGTGTTGTGAAGAAAATAGCTATGGTCTTGTCTTTATTTGCCTTAATTTTCCATTTACGGAAGTATTTGCGCGTATGACGTGTTGCAGTTTTGAAGTCATGTCTTCTAATTGTCTTGAAGTATAGTATATGCAGGTGCCGTCCGCATATAATGATACTTGAACATTAATTGGGAGGGTTGGGATGTCTGCGGTGTACAGATTGTACAATACTGGTGAAATGGGTGATCCTTGTGGAACTCCGGCTTGAATGCTCCCCAGGCTCGAGAGATGATCTTCCACCCTTACTCTGAAAGATCTGCCTTTTAGAAAGGTGTGTATAAGTTGAGTATATGGTAGAGAGATAGAGAATTCATGACTTTTGAAGATAAGTCCTACATGCCAGACTTTGTCAAATTCCTTCGCTATGTCAAACATAACTAAACCTGTTGACCTGTCCTGCGAGTAAATCCATTTCTGATGTGCTGGGCCACCCTTACCAGTTGGAGTTCCGTCGAATGTGCTTCTCTGAAGCTATCGCTTCATTTGATCTGGTTAGTAATGTCTTTTCGGCTACATTTGAGATTGAGGAGAGAAGGCTTATGGGTCTCCAGTTTTGGGGAAAGATTTTTCCCAGGTTTGGGCATGACTGTTATGATAGCCGATTTCCAGGCCGTAAGAAACCTACACGAACGGAAAATAGTGTTGATTGTGTCAGTCAAGATGCTTAAAAAGTTGTCAGGGAGCTACTTCAAGATTATGTTCGTAACTGCGTCGCATCCTGGTGCTTTTCATTTGTCAAGTCTTAGTATGAAGTCTTTCGTTTCCTGTGTCTCAAGTGGTCGTATCGCCTCTTCCGCTTGTGGTAAATTTTTGAGAAGCTTTACTACATGTTTTAATATTGCATCCTCTTCGTCTCTTTAATATTGCATCCCAGAGATATTTTCGAATTGAAGCTCCAGCGTATCTGATCAGGCTTCCGTTTTACCACTTTTTTCATATTCTAATCCATCTAGGCCGTGTTTTGGTGGCACAACTACCTTGTTCCGTGTCCGGAAGTATTTGGATATCATCGAGAAGGCATTCTCGCCAGGCTCGAGGCTCTGCATGAAACTCTCCCATCGTTCACTTCGCAACCGGTGGATACGGTCTCGAATTTCGTTTGTCAACCAATTAGCTATCGTTCGTAACCTAGTATCACCCGTGCTCCTGACTCCTCTCCGATATTGATTTCTCCTCCTTATCTTAGTTTTAATTTGGCGCGGGAGTTCGTAGGGATTGTATTCCCTTATCGTAGTTATCGCCGTATTGTCCTCTTTTGACTGCTGGATAATGTTGGTTACTATCTCTATAGTTTTCTAAACATCGTCGGCTATGATCCTCGGGCTTTCATTTTGTAAAGTCTTAGTTTTAAGCCTTTCGTTATCGGTGTGGAAAGGGAGCGTTTCATCTCTTCCACTTGTGGCACATTTTTCAGAAGCTCTCTAGTTCTATTAATTGTCCCGTCCTCCTAATTGAGATCCTCATTCCCAAGAGTATTTTCGCGAAATTGAAGCTGCAGCTTGTCTGCGAAGGCTTCCGCTTCTCCGAATTCGTCAAAATTGATGTCGTTTTGGCCGTTTATTGGTGGTATAAGTATTATGACATTCTCCAGCAGGCACTCTCACCAGTCTCGAGACTAGAAGAAACTTTTCTTGTTGCTAATTTTTAAAGTGACGAACAAAGTCCCGGATTTTGTTTCACAACTGTTCAGCTTCCGTTTGCAGTCTGGAATCACTCGTGCTTCTAGCTCTTCTTCGATATTGATCCGATAATGATTTGTGCAATAGTTTTTTTTAACTGCTTTTTGGTTTTTTTGAGCAGCCTCCATAGCTTGCTCTCCGCCGTAGTGAATACATTTTGGCTATTCTTCAGTTGTTTCTTTAACATTCCCGTCCCATTTCACAAAGCGAGCCTGAGCATGGCAGTTGCCCGAGGAGTTTCGAAATTTTTGGCAGTAGTAGAACATCAGCTGTACGTTACGTTGTTTAATGGCTTCTACTTGAAGATAAGATGTTAAACTGCTGTTACGTTGAATATGACTGCTTCGTCCTTTGAATAAACTCGGTTTAGGATCGATTTGAGTCTTGAATAAGAATAATTTCGATGGTTCGAAGCCCTGGTACTCCGAATTTATTTTCATATCTTTTAGTTCAAGCCCGTGTAGGCCACGAATAATAACAGTGTTGTATCTTTCCTCCGAAAGGTAATAAGTGTGATATTGTCACTTTTACTCAGTTACTGTGGTCATGTGATGTCTCAGGTAACATCTGGATATGAAAATGAACACTTTAAGCCGAACTGTGTTTTTTCTGCGTGATTAATCGATTTGGTAATGTCCATTTGTTTCCAGAACGCAGGATAACCGGTTTTGTTTGTTGTCAGGTAGGCTTTGTCATGGTATCTGTTCCGACAGTGTTTCTAAATGGTTTGGTGGTAGACGGAGTGGGTTATGGAAGAGTTTTTTGCTTTTGGGTTATTTTCGGCTGTGCGAGTACCACCACGAGTTCTTGGGCTAGTTGGGATGGGAACCCCTTCCCTCCTTTCATCTTTTCCTTAACTTCTTCTTCCATTCTTTTTTCTATAGCTTCTTCTACTAATCTCTGAAAAGAAGACTGTATTATGAGAGCAGGGTGCATAACCGAAGGAGGACAAGGAGTTTACGATTCTCAATTTCTTGTTTTTGTTATGAACCCAGGAATATTCCACGATTCTTGCGTTTTTTTTGTCTGTTTTCTTTTCAAAGCGTTCTTTTTGGTAATCACCCTTGCAGGATCCTTCAGTTATTTCCTGCAGCACCGTACTTCTTTGTTCTGACTTTGTACTCACTACACTCGAATGTATATTCAACTGATATTAAACAATGTTATATTCTATCTGAGTGGAAATATTTATACGCATGAAGTGATTTATAAAAACTAAGCCCTTACACCGTTTGTAAGCAATACGTATTTAATCGGAGCCTTTCAAATGGCCAAAGTGACGAAAGTGGTATTTAAATTTTGACGCTGATTCGAAATCACATTCTGTTACGCCAATTCTGTTACAGCAAGAAGTGGTTCTTCAATGTTGCAGTCATTTGAAATATATTTAAACTTGTGTCACCAGTGTCTTTATACCTAATAATATCTTCCATTATGCACATGAATCGTATTTCGTTTATTTTTCATTTATTTCATATATTTATTTTTATTTTATTTATTTCAACGGTTTTGAGTATAAAACTTGTTTATAAACGGGCAACGGCCAAGAAGATAGAATATACTCCGAGTTCGTCCGCGAGGATTCAATACTGGAAATAGAGATTCTCAGTTGCAAAGTATGCTGAAATAGCACATCCGATAGATCAATCAATTTCAGAATGCCAAAATTGATTGATGTGTTGGATAATGTTTGTTGATTTTTATCCTGGCTCTGATTAAGTTCAAATAACGTAGTACTTTGAAATCTATAACAGATACTACTTTATAATCCCTTGAAAGATAATATGTTTTTTTACAACAACCAATCAGACAAAGACGTTATTTATCTCACTAGAGAAAACAACTAGGTTCAACACTACTTTCAAGTACTAACTTTTTACTCCCTTCAAGGTACAAAGGCACCTTCTAAATTCGGTCGACGATGAACAAATAAATTGTGCCTGTCCTGTGTGCTTTCCTCACCATTCCTTCCAAATTTCATAGATAAAAAGTTAATTGACTCAAATTCTGAAAAACTATCAATGAAAATTTTTCTTTATTTCGAGCCATTCATGATATTTGAGAATCAAATTCATAATTTTGAAGGCTAAGCAGAGTTTGGTAAGGATAAATTTCACGAATTTCACACTACCATCTATAAAATAAACAACAAGATCACAAAAGCAATGGTAGCCAACTCACTGCAAACTGAATCAAACACCTCCAATTTTCTTCAACAGCTATTAGAAGGAATTAATTAAATTAAATTGCAACTAAAATAAATTAAATTACAATAAATAATAAATAATAAATAAATACTAAAAGGATTCGTTTAAATTTGCCCTCAACGCCTGTCCAAAAGTGTTGAATTTTTTTCAAATTACGGGGAGCCTAGGAAAATCCTGAAAACTGAAAGCCAATAAGCTTACTGCTTAGAGAATTGTTACAGAAGCTAATCCTAGAAATGTTGGAATGTTGTTTGGCTGCAGAAAAGGGCACTGAACACAGCACCAGTTATTATGCATTTCCAAAGACTTTTGAAAAATTCTAAATTAAAAAAATGGATCCACTTTTGTAGCAGTGAACTAGCTTCCATCATGATAAACATTCGTATCAGGTAAATATTTTAATGTTTGTGTTTGAATCACAACTTCAAGCAAGTTGACCCTAGTCTTGCTTATAAAAATTATTCAAAATTCTAGTTATGATGAATTTCTCAATAGTGCTTTTTTGGGGCAACCGCATCGTATCGAATTTCTCTCAAAACTTTGTAGCGGAAATCTTGGTTGACATATCGCTGCTGGTAAATTTGGTAACATTTGGTATTTGTTGGTTACATTGGTAACTCGCTCTCCTTGTAAATTCAAGAAGTTCAAGATGTTGATTACAGCCTTGTTCAAGAAAAACCGTACACGATATTTGATATTTGCGCCAGCTCTTCAAATCGAGCACTTCCATTCCTTTATTTTATAAGGTTATAATTGTTGGTTGCAGAAATTTCAAATTTTTATAAGCTTCGCTTTGTTGTAGTTCGCTTCGGTCTAGTTTAACGCAACTGTTATTTGAATATTGTCGTGACATCTGTAAAGGATTATCACTTGCCCTTACGTGATGGCTTGAGGATGTTTTCTGTATACTCGCGCAATGCTTATGATGCCTTCAAAGCATCGGTGAATGCTGCTGAATACAAAGAAAACGGAGCACCTTCAGCAATCAAAGGTCTTACGGTAGATATGTCACTTCATTTTTCTTCAAGAAAATTTCGGCTCCGGCATATTATGTTCGCTCTGTAACTTATTAAGGAGTGTCACGGGTCTCAGATACAAATTTCCAAAACAAAACCCCAAAGGAGTTTACATAGTACACACCATTGGTGTTCCTTCATTGGCACCCTTGGCCAGTATTGGCCTTCGCGTTTTACACATTTTATCCATCTCTCGGGCAATTTATAGATAACATTCCAAAAGAAAGCTTCCACTTCCATTGATATCCATTCATTCATTCTTGAAGTGTTGTTCAGCCAGTGTGTGTACCATCGATGGGAAGAGGTTATAATCAGAAGGCGCCAGGTCTGGTCAGTACGACGGGTAGGGTAGAAATTTCCAACCAAGCGAGGAAATCGTTTCTTTGACCACTTTGGCTTAATGTGCAGGAGCGTTTTGATGCTGCAGAATTACTTTGCAGTGTCTATGATCCCATTCTGGGCGTTTTTTGATCAATGCTTGGTTAATATTTATCATTTGTTTTTGGTAACGGACGGTATTAACTATTTCGCCGGGTTTCAGAAGCTCGTAGTACACTACTCCCTTCTTATCCCACCACACACACAGCATTGTCTTCCTCCCAAAACGATCCGGTCTTGCACTCGATGTTGATGTGTGTCCTGGCATTACTCATGATTTCTTGCGGTTGGGATCCTCAAAATATATCCAATTACATTGCCAGTTAGAACCCAATGGCAAAAACCTTTCTTTCGTTGTGTGAATGCAGCACTTTGCACACAGTCTTGCGTCTTTCCATCTGTCGTTCGTTCAGTTTGTGTGGAACCCATTTCCCATCCTTTTGAATCTTTTCCATGGCTCTCAGACGATCGGAAATGGTTTGCCGAATGACATTTAACTGCTCCGCCATCATTTGTTGTGGTTGTGTATCGTTTTCATCCAATAATGCTTGTAATTCGTCGTTTTATGATGCATTTTCAAAAACAATGACATAATTAATAATTAATAAAGTCTAATGATATATTGGGACAACCGATAGGTCGCACTTGTAGCGAAAAAAAGAACAAAGTTAAATAGACAGTGTTATTTGAAAATACTAAGGCCGCATAATGGTGGCCGAAGAAAGTTACTTTTAACCGACTAGCTCACCGACTAGGGTTTTCGGACACTATTTATGGCCCTGATCCTTCGATGTGACATACACATGTACACACAAAAAAAGCTTACTCTTTCATATTAGAGAAAATAAATAAATAAACGGAAATGATCAAATAAAAGTAAGAAAATATAAAATATTAAATTTACATGAATTGTATTGCGCTGATTCTGCTCACCTTTGCTTGATTTCGGGACTTCACTTGAGCGTATGAATTCTACTGCGCTACGTCCAACACGAATCTCCACCTCTGCTTGATTTCGGGACTTTACTTGCTTCTGCTGCGCTGATTCTGACCACCTCTGCTTCCTCCAACATGAATCTCTACATTAGCTTGATTTCGAGACTTCAATGAATTCCTCTGCTCTACTTCCGACCACCTCTGTTTGATGACGGGAGTTATTGGCCTTGATCGTCATCAAAATGTTCTCTTGGGCTTCGTAATTCCAAGATTTTGTCAATCGAGGATTTCTGGGGCTAATAACTTCAAACAGCTGCTAATACTTCTTGGTCCTCTTTATTATCCTCAATACTTAAACTCACAATTTCTATTTGCAAAACTTTAGACTGGATTTCTATTTTTATTTAAATTTTGCGATATGTTTCCAACAAACAAGTGAATCATATCAATGGAAAATTTCTTCCCAAAATCGTTCAAAGAAATTTTTTTGTTTATTTTTCTACTGAGATTTTTTTTAATTACTTTTTGTTTGCTTTTATGTCGACTACAGATCGGAATTCGTAACAGTCTTCAAACTTTTTTAGTCGATTATCACGTTCTTTGTCAATAACATTGAAATCGCCACTTTTGAAACATTGAAACCAGCGTTCAGAAGTTTTGACGGTTGAAGCAAGATCGCCGTAAGCCTCTACAAGAATTGGATGACTTTCCGATGTCTTTTTTTTTTTATTGAACAAGAAAATCATTACATGCCGCAGATGATCTTCACTTGGCTCAAAATTCAACACGTTTAACACGAAAAAGAAGTATGCTACTAACTCGTAAACAACAAAACGAATATGAGGTTTTGTAGCGGCCAGTCTTACCACTAAACGGCGCTTTGTGTTGGACAGGTTACTTCAATGTGTTTCATGCGTCATCTCTTAACAACAAAACGACATTTTAAGCTTGCGCACCTGGTAAGTTTATCTTGAATTTGAACGAAGGAATCAACAAAATATTAGTTTTTAAATTTTTAGTGAAGGTGCAATAAAAAACGGTCTTTTGCCAAAAATCGCTCCTTTTGTTTCGTCGAAAACTAACTTGTTTTTGAAAAATGAATAATCCTTCGTTCAGAAACGAAATGTAGCGTTGGAAGCTCTGGCAACATCGACCAGGTTTTCGAGAAGCTTTGACTACAGACTTAAAAAAAATTTGAAAATTAGAGTAGAAATTTAGAGTTTGATACATCTATAAAACGGAGAAAATTTTTTCTAATTTCTCTATTCCAGCTCTATAAAGCAACTATCCAGTAGGTGCTGCATGATAAACCTAGAGGTTTGCCATCTATGGGTCGCATTTTCCCTCAAACAGTTATTCCATCAGATTTGAAATCTATGTTCGAAAATAGAAAATAAATCAATCACCCTTCCTTAAAAATGTCAGCAACAACATTTACAGTTTTTTTAACTTCTTTTGCATCATGATGAACGGTTTTGGCGTTATCGATTCGATTTCTCTATCTATTTTACATGTACTAAAATTGATTTTCCTAGTTCATATCTTATTATCAATAATTTTAAAACGCGTCATCAAATTAGAAATCACATTTAAAACTAATATGAATCTGCTGTTTTATAATGAACAACATTCTCTGGTACTTGATTTTGTTTTCAATTTCCAGTATTTTGCAGAGGTGATTGTGAAAAACTTTTCTCTGTTCTCGGGTTGTTTAGGCTTTTAATGCTGATTTCTCGTTTCTTTTTGATCGTTTTTCCAAATACCTTTATTTACTCATCCCTTCTAACTTCACCCATTTTTTAAATTAAAATAAACTGATACTACAAATATATATCCGTACAGCAACCGAACGATGCCAAACTAAGGATACGCTCACTGGCGTGGCCTCCAGCCCTGGTTTGAATCCCGTACAAGGAGCAGCCTATAGGGTCAGACACGTAGGAATCCAAGCCGAGAAGTGAAGAAAATTAGAAAGGATTTAAAAGAAAAATGGGGGAAGTGTAAATCAATGAAAATCCGTTAAACGGTTTGTATAACAGAATGATAAAACGGGTAAAGACTATCATTTCGTAGATGATTTTCTCCCTGTGCGTATCTTACGAGGGTAGGGTGAAAATTTTCCGGTTTAACCAAGAAAAACGATTTTTTTAAATTTTTTGGCTTTATTTTTCAACATAATCTCCATCAATACTGATACATTTCTCATAACGGTATTCTAATTTAGTTATATCAGTTTTAAACGTAGATTCGTCAAGCTCCTCAATATTCTGATTTACAGCTTCAATAGCTTCTTCGTTACTCTTAACTCTTTTACCTCCAAGCCATTTTATTGAGGTTAGGAAATAGGTAATAGTTGCTCGAGGCCAAGTCTGGAGAGTAGGGAGGATGTGGCATCAATTCAAACTTCAATTCGTGGATTTTGAATATGGCAAAAATCGAAAAATATGGCAAAAATCGCTGGTGCGTTATTGTGATGAAACAAAATTTTTTTCTTCGCCAAATGAGATCTTCCAATTTCCACCTCATGCTACAAACGTTGCAATAACTCTGCGTAGTGTTGACCAATGATAGTTTTGCCCTTTTCAAGTTAATCAATGTATACAATTCTTCTCGCATCCCAAAAAAGTATCCGTAAACTTGTTTGTCGATAAAATTGTTTTTGCCTTCTTTGAAGTTGGTTCCCCTTCTCCAACCCACTGATTTGACTGTGCTTTATTTTCAGGAGTGTAGTGGTGGACCCAAGTCTCATCAACAG
The DNA here is from genome assembly GCA_954870665.1 of Stratiomys singularior. Classification (NCBI taxonomy): domain Eukaryota; kingdom Metazoa; phylum Arthropoda; class Insecta; order Diptera; family Stratiomyidae; genus Stratiomys; species Stratiomys singularior. The sequence continues at coordinate 59,333,149 of OX940879.1, read as the reverse complement.
TTATGAATTGACGGAAAAATTCGTTTGAATTACGCCTATACAGCGCTAAATTGTCGGTAGAAATGTATTTTCGAATTAGTTTTTGGTCGAGCGTTAACAAACGCGGCAACCACCTTGCACACAGCTTTTCCATGCTCAAATGGTTGTGCAAAATATTACGCACACATTCAGCTCTCAACTTGCGGTCTTCCAACACTATATGATGAATTTTCTCAATCATTTCTGAAGTTGTGATGTCAACGGGCCGTCCTGAGCGAGGCTCGTCTGAGGTAATCACACGACCCATTTCAAATTCAGAAATCCACTGCTTAAAAGTTGAATATGATGGAGAGGAGTCTTCTAGTGTTGAATCCATCTTTTCTTTTATTTGTTTTCGTGTAAAACAAACTCCAAAAATAGACTTAGTGGCGCCATCTCTTGGTCAGGCCGGAAACTTTTCGCCCCACCATCGTAAAAAAACTTTTTTATGGTAGTTTTTACACTTTTGTTAACAAAGTTCGCATCAGAAAAATTTTATGTGAATAAAGATGCTTGCTGAACGCTTTGAAAGTTTATTGACAAATCAAGCCGATTCGATCCATGAATATCCTAGTCTAGTATATTGGAGATGAAGGAGCCGATTTTTGCAATATTCTTATTTAAAAGTCAATATGATCGGTGTGATTTTGGATACATTCTACATTTTAGGGTCAATGCCTCATCAATGATGGGACTTGAAGAGCATCTGTCATCTGGGCAACAAGTTCTAATAAATCCTTCGTGAATAGTTTGCAAGTGTGCCGGGCTAGATTCATAATCAAACAATCAATCCTCCCCTTCATGAAGGGAATCACTGGTACCAGCCTGCTTGACCGACAGTTCCCAAGATTCTTTGGTAATGCGGCAAAGTGGTTACCAAATTATAATTTAAAATATAAAAATGTTGGGTGAATGAACTGTACCGAAAGATCGTTAGGTTTGGCTTATAATGTCCACGTCACAGACCAATTTTCCATGGAACGCTCAGCAAAGTTTTCCTCGTCTTACACATTCGATGCGAATGTAGCATCATGATATATATACGAAAGGAATGTTTGTTATTGAGTTTGTACCGAACTTATTTTCCAGAAAACGTTTCATATTTGAATACTGTTCGGAAACGTATCCTTTGTCAGCTTCAAATATCTCTTCTTCCTGTTTCGGAATCCGCGCTGTTTTACCGATCGTTCTGAACTAAATGAGAGTAACATCTGCAGGAAGTCACGCCGGAATCGAGTTTAAACTGACCGCGAACTGGTCATTTGTCATGTTTCCATTGTAGAGAAAGACAACAAATGAACTATTGATTATCATACGAAATTCCCCATCAGAAAGAACAATGCGACAACCATATCCGCATCCATATGGAGGAGATTAATTTGCAAAAATTTGCATTCGTGATTCGAACATTCAAGCGCTTTTGGGATCAAATCTTGCATGTGGAATGCACGAAGTGTTAAGATGCTGGCTCGAAATAGTATTACAGCTAACCTGCAAGCGAATTAAACATTATTTCAACATTACTGCATGAGTAATCCGAACTGACCATGGCGCTTTTCTGGTGATTATGTGTAGTGGGCATGCGACGCAGAGGCGGATCTATTGGAAAACTCGGTGTCCGGGAGTCAAGTCGTAAGGTGAGCTTAATTCTAAGAACACTATTACGTTGGTTCTTCGCTCCAGCGCAAATACCGCCAAAATTCCTTCTCCAAAAACGATTTCTTCAAACCACTTGAGCCTGGGAATTACCAGACTTAAAACTCGGCAATATTTACAAGAGATCGTGGTAATTTACAAATTACCTCCGCCACTGAAGAAGCAATATGAATGAGTTCAGGTTTGTGAATTTGAATTGTCTTTTTGGTAGACCGCACCCAGTTGCCTTACGATTCGGTTTCGTTTAATGAAACTAAGCCATCCAGGTGGTGAGAGGAATGGTTGGCCACTTCTAACATTGTCCGATAAAATGTTGTACCATTAGTTATGTTGCTTGCAAACCTGATCTTCTGTTTCCCAACCAAAATGTTGCTTTCGATGAGATCTGATCATTTTTCTAATACAATTGCCAGCTTAGACTTTGTAACTGCAATATCTAAAGACGTTCGGTAATGATGATTTCCCACTTTAATTCCTTGATAAATATTTATGCTTCGAATTTGTCCTGATGTGTTTTGTTTCTTTATTTGTGCTTTTATCAACGATTTTATGAATTTATGTACAACTTTTATTACCAAAGTTTCTGCCACAGTTTTCGAAGCTGCGAGCATCAGGACATATGTTATGAATATAATTCCAGCAGCGACGAAATAAGGAAATTTTTACTACTGTATTCTCGCCTAGATTCAATTTTAACTTGGTTTATGATTTTTATTCTCGTGATTTTGGACAAATTTCCTGAAAACATTTCATTTTATAACAAAAGTAGCATTTCGTAAGAACTCATTTCATTTGATGAAATGAAATGTTCCCTTAGTGGTGGTCACTTAAGGAGTTTAGGAAAAATAAAAACTATTTAAAACTTCATTTATAAATCAGCTTCATAATTTGGTTAGACATTAAAATAAATTAACAAGATGCTCAACTTCTAGGTAAATGTTAGAAAAATAGTAAAAATTAACTTTAACATATGATTTTCCACGAATGTAATTGGGGCACCTAGTATCGGACATAGTAATTTTCGTATACGTAGGGGCGGGCGATATTAAAATAAAAGACAACGGATCCAAATATGTGCAGTAGAAAGTTCTTGAATGTGCATTTTCCATAAACCAATCCTGCACCACTACCACATTGGATCTAATTTTTCGTTGTCTTTTGAGAACGCTACGCATGCGGTCGGTTAATTATTTGGAGTTATCTGCGTTAAAAGCTCACTTTTATTTTACTTTTTGGGGTCTAAGGATGGGTTTTATTCCCATCTTTAGGTTTTTCCTCTATTTTTTTGTAATCTGTAATGGAATTTATTCCGCGATCGTTACGGCGACGAAAGCAGAATGAGTCGGCCCCGCACCGACATCCGGACGTGAAGTCCTATATGGCAACGAGTTGTACCCTGAGGGTCAACGACTTGGCCACTCGGAAGTTCACTACGGTGGTGGCTGCTGGCGGACTAGCTCAGTGCGGCGAGGTTTGCGGACGTGGGTCGGGGCCGAGTGAACTTCCGTTCTGATTCCAATATTGAACCAGCCACCGAAAAACCCAATTATTCGAAGGCAACATTTGAAACATTACTTTACTCCAACCCTTACATTCTTTTACAAATCAACACAACAAAATCGAAAGTGCCTTCGCTCACCGAATACCTGATTGAAACTTTCACAGAAAAAAAGAAATCGAGTGGTTCCGCGAATGCCAAAAGAAATGAACGGACCGAACTACAAACGGCACTGCGGAACCCGAACCGACGAAATACTTGTGTGGCCCTACCACCTCCTGCACTTACCCTCGCGCCATCACTTTCCTCCTGAAAACAAGGTCCGATGAAACGAAAGAATAGATTTCAAATTAGCAATTCATTTTTTTTTATTCCAAACGATGCAATAAACATGAAAATCCTATTAACAATTTTAACAGTAAGTTTTTATCTTATAAGTATACAATTATATAAGTACAATTACACAATTATGTACAATTAACAACGAACAAATTTGAAACGATAGCGAATTAAAATATTAGGAAATGAAGAAAAAGTTGATTCAAATGAAGAGTATTCAAATTAATATTAAATTTTTTTTTGCAAAGTAAAAGATACAATTTCTTTAGTAATTTAATGGAAATATCTAAATTATTGTAGCACAGGTGTATCATAAGAAATTTTAGGGACCAATTACCGCGTCAATAGTTTTAATAAACTTGTACGGACCTTCTTCGAATGTTGTTTTCGCTGTTTTGTTCTTCTATCTTTGCGAATCTATATTTACGAGATTGTTGTATATCTACCGATGAGCGTGGATTCACATAGCATGACCTAGCACAATCCTTAAAATTTTCATTAAATAAGGTGTGCACACTTTCGAGCGACATATTTATGTACTTTTATGATGCCAACTTCAGTTCTAGCAAATTTCAGTTCATTACGAGATTACACAAATCCACAGTTTTGAACAAATAGCTCGTATACTTATTTTTTCATTAATTTTGGTAAGCATTCAATCCCGGCTATTTTCACCCCACAACATTAGAACATAATCACCCGAAACCGGCGGGATCAAGAATTTAATGAAACAACACATTGGGCAGCGAGAACACTAGAAATCTCAGAGGGGGGGGGGGGGGGGTCAATTCAGTCCAAGATGCAACGAGTAATGGCTGCTGTTCTCGCGGTCAAGCACTGCCTCTTCGAGCCTCCTTTGCACGTTCTTGGATTAAATTCAGGGATGCCACTTGGTTTGGAAATTCGGGCCAGAACTTTCGTTAACTGTCAAATGATTTTTGCAGGTTACTCTACAAGTCAACTGACCTTTCACCCGTCGCCGATCTTCCGCGCATACTCTCCTTCCGATTCAAAAAAAAATACTTTTCTTTTGGTTTTGCCACACACGTTTCGGGGAATAATGATATTGGAACCATCGGTTGCACAGCAACAAAATAAAATCCACGTGGCACAATATTATGACAATTTCCTATTAACCTCTGGGTTTGATCAATCGAATTTTGGACTTTTCTACAGATTTTGGAGATCGCCGAACATAACAAGAATGAGATAGAGAGTAAAATCACAAGATAACAATGTAATTCGCCCGCAAAGACACCGTACACATGTCAAGAAGCGGAATTCAAAACGCAGGTCCGCGCTTCGAACTCGAATATTTGACACAGAATCAGGATCTTGAAACCGTTAAGTAACCGCGGAATTTACAGTTGGAACCTTGCCTAGCCTTTCCCTTCGTCGGTATGTTTCTCCGTTTTAACTCCGCCAGCGTGACGGCATTGTCCCACTTGCGAGGTGAATTTGGATTAGTTATGTTTCTCAAGTGTGTCACCTTGGCGGAATTGCCACACTTGAGAGGCAGACTACAACAAATCCTTTTCATGCTTCCTTGAGTTTTTTATCTTTCTCTGTTTATTCTACAGCTTTTTTCAGAAGTCGAAGTGAGCATTTCACCTTCTTTCATTATTTCTTTTCCTAGAAGCTAACAGATTGGAAAAGGATACATCGCAGCCCTTGGATGGCTTCCATAACATCATTGGCTGGACTTGAAGAGGGCTAATGATTGAAGCTAGAACCGATAGGAAAAACTCGAGAATTGTGCTGGTGTTTTGTTCAGGAGCACTACCATGCACTACCCTTGCTGCGGGGACAAGATTTGTCAGTGACTCAGATATAGTGTTAATTGCAATCGAACACTAAACGTCAGTAGATATTTCAGGACCAAAGCTCGAGATCGCTGCAATAATAGAGACAACGAAGCCAACTGCAACAAGAGTTTGCAGCAAATCGTAAACATTTAGACTCCTCTTGTGGAATATTTGTTAAGTCAGTTGGTAAGAAATCTAGGTCTGAAAGACAATTTATCAAGTAGATAAATACCTTCATTTAATACCTGATAATGAAGTTTCAAGTCTGGCCACTCTTGTAAATGCATTATTAACCAACTAATCATTGACGTAATCGTAATCGTGACGTTAGCATTTGGTTGGTTTCCTAAACGTCTTGTCCAGGGATTGCACTTTATGTGTGACGTGCGGTTTTGCACCCATTAAATGCTTATGATGTGTTCAATAAAATTTTATGAAATCCTGTGCCTTATGACTACAATTGCCATCCAGCACAGACTGTAGGGTTTTCCAGCGTTTGTTTAAATTTTATAAAACGGTGCATCCGTTTTAATAGGTTCTTCCTACCCTTTGGTCAGGCGACATTCATGCTTCGAGCTGTAATCAAGATAAAAAATACATGTTCAAAAATAATGTTCTGTTAAATTCGCCCGAACGAATCAAGCTAGCAAACTCTGTTTTTTCTGCGATAACTTTTGATGCTGGGTCATAAAACCGTCAAACCGTAATGGAAATGCCAATCAGCAGTTTGTTTCTCAAATCGATGTGGGATCTTCAACGCAATTGTCAAGTCGTACACCAACGTCAGGTATTCCTTTTTCGATAGCGTATTATACCCATGAGATAAATCCTTCACGTTTTCCACCAATACCCGCTGGTTATCAGGAGAAAATGTTTTGTCATATCTACCATCGTTAGTCTTACTTTCACTTCTTTTCCAAACTCAGTACCTGCAATTTTATCAGGTAGTGTGATTTTTGGGATGTAACTTCAGTGAGACTTGTTTTCCCCAACAGAACCATATCGACAGAAATCTTTAAATTTTTTCTTCTTCTTCTTCTTTTCTTTTTGGACCTTCCAAAATCGTTGGTTTCAATAATGGTTTGTTTTATCTTATGGGGATCCAACATAAAACAAAACCGCAGTGACAGTAAAATAAAGATAAAACCTGAAACGTGTCGGTATTTTGTACAGCATTAAAGGATAAAATTTTGTCAGGTATTAGGCAACAACCGATATTTAAATTTGGTAAATTATCTTCTTTTACCAGGTGTATGAGTAAGTTTTTTCTGGTTTTTTTGGTAAAAAATACATAATTTTCTAGTGAAGAAACTTTTCTTTTTATTCAAAATACTGCCCATCGACTTCTATACATATTGCGCATTTTTCAGCGAATTTAAATAATTCATAAATAATGCACAAATATTTTTTTTCTTTCATTTTTTATTTCGACAGAAATATCTCTCTACATTCCTTCAATATAGTCTCCCTGCTTCTCAATGACTGAATCGGAACGAATCGGAAGCCTTACTAAGCCATCGAGGATACCACCTTTGTTCATCTGGCGGATTGCTCGGGTAATGGCGGTAGAAAGCTCTTCCAGAGATGGAAAACGACGTCTACGCATAGGTTGTTTCAACTTTGGGAATAGGTCGAAGTCTGGTGGACTCATGTCCGGGCTGTAGGGAAGTAGGGCAACACCCCCCAATCGTACTCGCGTAGCTTTTCATTTACGACATGTCCAATGTACGGACGAGCATTGTCATGGAGAATGAGTGGTCTAGCGTTGAGCAACTGAGGTCGGTTCTTTTGCATTTTTCTATGCAGATTCTGCGGAAAAACACGAAAGTAAACTGCTGTGACACTTTTTCCATTCGGAACCCTGTCTGTCATGGTGATTCCTTGGTTATCGTATACAAAGATCATCATTTGTTTGACCTTTGATTGTGTTCATCGAAATTTTTTTGGTCGTGGGGGAAGATGGACCTTTCCACTCATTGGACTGTGATTTCAACTCCGGCTCGAAGTCTCTAACCCATGTCTCATCCATTGCCACAATTCGATTAAAGAATTTTCGACCTTTGATATTGAATCATTGTTTCAGTAAGGTTCCAATTTCCAGGCGCTTTTTCTTCTGTTCACCAGTCAAGTTGTGCGGAACCCATCTCGCCGCAATTTTTCTTTTCTTTAAATCATTTGTCAGAATTCGGTAAACTGCTGTTGGTGGAATACCTGTAACTTCAGAAAGTACCTCACGACGATCTTCTTCACGAGCATCAGCCTCCAGTTTCACACTTCGTTTATCGGTTGATGTTTTCGGTCTTCCTGGTCTTGAATCATCGTTTAACGTAGGTCGCTAACACGACCACCACGAAAACGTTTGGACCAACGAGAAACTGTACTACAGTCCACTTTTGACTCACCACAAACCACACTTAAAGCATTGTGGTTATATGTCGGGTTTTTTCGACGTAAAGTTTCAATCTTAATGTATGCCAGTTGGTCTTTAATAGTCACAGTACCCGAGACATGTGCAGGCTCTATTTAAAAGTCGCGTAACTTAAAAATGCAATACACTACAAATGAAAGAAAATAACACACTTCTTCCTCAAGCTTTGAACTACAACTGACGAGTTTCTCATTGTTGCAGCGCTAACTGTCCCGCAGTGGTACCAACCTGTGCAATATTTATGAAATGTCCCACGTATTTAAACCGTGCTAGAAAAACTACTCGTCTTTTACGGCAAACCATTTGTCAAGCTACTTTCCAACTTTCTCGAAATCGCTGAAGTGCTGCTTTGTAAGTGTTTCCCCCTTTGATGGGAATATATGATAGTCACATGGCGCCAAGCGTGGGGTGTGAGGCGGGTGCAGCAGGATACCCCATCGAAGCGATTTCACTGTATCATTCACTGGTTTTCTGTGTGCGACAGCGCCTTGTTGAGTGAGACAACCACTTTGTCATGTATTCTGGCCAGTTCTAGTCGTTTTTAAGGTTAATAATTAATATAAATTTATTTTTCAAAAGTTCATAATACACAATTGCCAGTTCAACCGAACGCAAAACATGGTCTTCTTTCCGAACCAATTTGGCCGTGGTTTTGAAGGACCGGACTCGTCAGATGGAAGCCACTATTTTTCAAAATAAATCCATTTTTCATCACTCTTCACTAATCGATGCATAAGATTTGCTTTCGTGGCGCTGAGCCAGCATTTCACAAATGACTGCGATATTCCATTTGACGTTCATTCAAACCGTGTCGTACACATTCACCGAGTTTATGGAGCGTAAACGCTCGTTATCGTCTGCTGATTGTTTCCTGTGACATATTTATTGCTCTCCTAATTGCCGTTGAGTTTGAGTTGGGTCATCATCCAATAACTCCTGCAATTGCTCCTCCACGCATTTTTGTGGTCTATCAGAGCCTTCATTATCTTTTAAACTGAAATTACCACCTATGAATGGTCGAAACCATGTCTCACATGTCCTAATGAATCGAGCGTGTCAACTATATGTTTTACTAGCAAGTGATGTCTTTCAACAGTCTTTTTCTTTTGGTTGAACTAGAAAAGCAATGCGTGTTGCGAATGCTTTTTTTTGAGGCACGAAATTCGGCATGATTGATCAACACGATAAATCAAGCACGTTCGTTTTGGTGAACTGAACTTGTGCGTCATACTAATAAGAATAATTTCGAATGCTACCATCTCTTAGTAAAACTGTTGGTGTCAACTGTTGGTGGAATCAAACTCATAGTAGAATAAAGAATATTCAAAACTGAATATACCAATACAAGTATACGAGTAATACTCACGAACGATATCGGATTCCATTCCATTTTGTTCTTATTGTTTAAGTAACCTTTGTTCAGGCGAGGATTGAAATAGACCAAGCAGCGAAGTGGCATTTAAGTGACATCGAGATTTTGGGAAGTGGAAAGTGCGACAGCAGATAACTGGTATCAGAGCTTAAGAGAAGTAAGACGGGCGACGGCAGCAGAGAAAATATTTCTGGGTGAGTGGTGTTATTTTCTTCATTTAGCATTTATCCCTATTACGGAGAAAGAAAAGACGGCTAAATTACACAAAAATTTGAAAAAATGCATATCAGAGTGCGGGACTGACTTAATAAAAGCAATTAATCTATTAATCTATTTTAATTTATTTTTTTCTATTTATTTTCTTCTATTTATTCTATTATTTATTTTCTATTTGTTTTGTAATCTTTTTTTTTAAATTAATCTATTTTAATATTACTGTAGTATACCACATGATTCGCAAGGAGGAAGCCATAAAATCACGCAACGTACATCCTATGTGTCTCAACTTCCAGCGGTTTGGACATTCCTCGGGAAACTGTCACGCTCAGGTTCGCTGCGTGAAATGTATAGGCCCGCAACAGTTCACGCAATGCAAGAAGAAAGGAGAAACAAGAATGTGTTAATTGCGCTGGACGTCCTAATAAACGAATAAACGCCCCGTAAGCTACGAAGCTGCCCAAAGAACATCAGAAAGTCGTTTGCACAGGTTGCTGCCCAAAACACAAATGCCACACAAATACAAGCAAAAAGCCACCTCACAACAAATACTACCGCCACAACTCAAGTAAATACACAGAATCAAACATAAAACCATTAACAATTTCAAACCTTCAGACATGGGACAATATTTTGCCAGCATGTAACAACAATTTCAACAGATGATGCAGCACAAGCCACAACACTTAACACAAATGAATCAGCGTTTTCGTATCCTATTCTCACGTGGAATGCAAATTCCATACTTCAACGGATTGGAGAGCATTGACAATTTATTAAAGATAATTAATTCGAATTTATGCTCATCCAGCAAACTTTGTTGAAGCCCGTAACACGTCTCCACTGTCCCAGCTGTAATCTATACAGAAATAATTGATTAACAAGCAGGGTGGAAGAACGGTCATTTTCTTGAGGAGAAATGTCAACCATCTCTTGATTCACACACCAGACCTAGTAAGAACCGAACCGACAGCCATCGAACGAGTTGTTAATGTTTGTGGTTATTTCGGTGTACAACCCACCAACAAATAGGCTCATCGAACATGATCTTACAACCTATTTCAGATAGAAAGACTACATTTAATCTTTGGAGACTTTATCCCCTATCACAGGCAGGGGGGCACCGCGAGAAGTAATAAAGCTGGGACTGAGCTAAATAGATTCATCACAAGCACGAACGCAAACCTGCATGTACCCAATCAACCAACACATTTCGGTCAAACACGAGGGCATTTTCTCGACTTTCGAATCTCCTGAGAATTCAATGCCAGCATAAAAATAAATTTCTTCAATGAGCTCTCCTCGGACCATCAACCACTTTTTTTCTTTATAGAGGCCGCCGTCATCGACGACCTTCAAAAAGTCAAGAAGAAAATAAATTTGCAAGCTTTCCATGACGACTTGGCTAACGAAAGTTTCCCCCAAAAAACACAGCCGATGATGTCAAAAAATATCCTAAATCATATCAAGCAGGCAAGAGAGGACAACACATTCCTAACTCCGGCAAGGGAATACAGCTCCTATAAACTGCCTCGCGAAACTAAGGCCATAATAATGAGGAAGAATCAATATCGAAGAGGAACAAGGAGTACAGGGCTCTAGACTACAAACGAAAACAAACCGGTTGACAAATGAAATTCGGGACAAGTATTCTGGTTCCGAAACGAGCAATGGCAGAGGTCCCTGCAGCGATTTGAGCCTGGCGAGAATGCCTTGTGCAAGTAGCCGAAATACTTTCGGGCACAAAATACAATAGATGTGCCCCCTATACTCGGCCCAAACGGCATTAAGTATGACAAAGCTGGAAAAGCGGAATCCTTTGCAGACACGTTGGAGGTCCAGTTCTAAGAGGAAAACTTCTGGGACCAGGAGCTTGACGAGGAGAACAACATCCTTAGAAAAGTAAACGAGCTCATGAGAACCCAGACAGAGGTGGTGGACGTGTAATGGCCACTAGACGAACAGGAAACTAAGGACTTAATGCTGAGGTTTGATAAACGGAAAGCACGCGGACACACAGTGTCAACCGCAATACTGAAATGGCGTCCAGACAATCTCATAAACACCTTGGCGGACTCAATGCAATTTCCCTTTTACGCAGATTCCCCAAAACATGCAAATTGGCTATCATAACGGTAATACCAAAACCCAACAAAACCATGCCCTCCCACAAAACTGGAAGTCTTCACTCATCAATCCCCAAAGTCGCAGAAAATGCACTGCTAATAAGGTTAAACGAAAAGCACATTTTCCCCGATGAACAATTTGTATACAGAAAAGCGCACTCGATGAAACTCCAACTTACAAAGGTGGTCCAACACATCAGTAATGGCATGAATCGCAAGAAGTCAACAGGTTTAGTTATGTTCGATAGATCAAAAGCATTTGATAAACTCTGGCACTCAGGCCTTCCTAATAAAATTCATCATTCAAAATTCAACTTACTATCACTCAAATCATCTCAAAACATCTTGAAGGTGTTTGACCACCCTTGTAAACTGGAGTTCAGCAAAGTTCTGTAGCATAACTGCTTTGTTATTTTGTTTTGGGGTTATTGGTCAGTCTCAAGACTGGCATATCCTTTGTCTTTAGACTTTGCAATTCATAGGGATTAAATACACATACTGAAGTTTTGACCTTTGTGTCTTCTTTTACTTGCTTTATTTTGCTTGCTATTTACTCGATCATTGGGCTTATGTCTCTGAATGCATTTACACCTTGTGTGAAACTTTCGTTAGCGAGAACATTTTGAAAATTTTGTTAGTTTGATTTCTTCTTCACTTTAATTGATTCATCTTTTAAGACGTCTTCTATTAGCAAGTAGACCAATTTATCAGCTGACGATAGCTCCGCAAGGACATTTATCCGCATGTTGTAATGGAAGTCGCGGGATATAGCATAGTCTAATATGCTCTCATAAATTATATACATATACACTATATATGCTATGACAGCATATATAGTGTATCGGTTCTTCGTGGTTGTGCAGGCTGATGTGTCCATTTGTGATGAATCTATTTAGTTTAGTCCCAGCTTGATTGCTCTTACATTACCCCAGCCAAGGCTGTAACAAGCATTGAAGTTCCCTATTATTAATCAGGGACCTTCAATTGCAAGTAGTTGCTCAAGATCTTGTTTGAACGGAGGATTCTTAACGGTATTGTCCTAAGGAAATCAATGTTTATTCGAAGGACTTTGTTTGCACTTTTTTTGCCGTGGCTTCCATGCATTGCAAGTGAGGCATGTAAATTTGGGAGTGTTTAAGGTATAAATATATATGATAGGTATTGAACGGGTTATACCTATGTGAAGGCTAAAAACAAGTCTTTTTCTGGATTTTTTTTTTCAAGGATTTTGAAAAAAAGCTTCTACAAATAATATGTCAATATAAAGGGCAACTTTTCGGGAGTGCAACAAATTTTTTGCATTTTAAATTCAATACAAAATGGCGCCTGTAGTGCACGCCAAAGTCACTAGTATTTACAAAAGACGTTCCGCAGCCGGACAAGTTTCTCAGCCCCATTTGCATCTGGAACAATAAAAAAAATTTTCATAAACTCCATGAGTTTTGCTAGTGAAGTACATACGATAGTTAGTTTAATATCGATTTTTCACAAAATGACGACCATTTAACTAAAAAGAATTGCATTTTCGACCCAAAAAAATGACTTCGATTGTTTATAACTTTTTTTAAACAAAACCAATCGCTAAAATCGTGTGTACTTCACTAAATAATCATATCAAGAAGTTATGAGACTCGTAGAAAAAAATATTAGCACAATCATCAACATAAAGTATTCGTTCCTAAAAAACCTCAATCTAAAATGTTTTACTGAACGAAACTGATTCAAAACTAATGCCGATACAGTCCCTTTTATTGAAAATATCTGCCATATGTTGGTCCCTTCCTTTAGAATGCCGTCCATTGAGCCGGTCAGTCTTGTGTAATACATTTAAAAACAAATTCTTAATAAATTTGCAACTAAGCATCTTTTCAAAATCGTTTATGAGGTCACAAGGGGCCCCTTGAAACAATATAAAATAAAATTGGTCAATTTGAAAATGTGGCTAGTGGGCTAACGCCTTCAGATGATACTCCAAATAGGGGTAGTGGTTCAGTATCAGTTGACGAATTGAAGTCAGAAGCCCAAGTCTAAAATGGGTTTTTCACCCTCAAAGTCCTAGTTCGACAGTTCTTCTCCAGCTTCGTGACACCCTTAAGTGTTTAAAACTTTCTTATACTAAAAGGTACAATAAAGGCATTTGACTTAATCGAATACCTTGCACTGCTACAGTTGCTAACGATTTTGCCATGTTGCCTCCAAATGTCGAATGGAACCCCGCTGTGTCAAATGTGATGAATTTACCAACTCAAAAGACTACCGTATTGAGAGCTTATATAGTTATAGTACAAATAGTTTTATACTTAATTAGTAAATGGTAAAGACCAGCCAAACTGATGGAGCTGTCTTAAGGCGGAGGCTGAGGAATTGGGACGCCATCTCCAAAAGAAAAACACAAGAAAAGAGAGACTTCGTTACTTCTGTCTTGAGAAACACCATTCGAAATGGAATTTCATTTAAGAACCTAGTTTTTTACAGTTTTTAATTTACGGCGACTGCTTTCAGTGCAAATTACTCAAGTTCATTCCTTCATTGCACAAAAAAAATGACTACCCTGTTCGAGAAGAAGGCGGCTCACTTCGACTTCGCCGTTAATGTCTGTTATACTGAAGAAGACCATTAAGCCCTCTGTCGTCAACAGTCGCTACGTCCATGATAGAAACGAAACATAGTCGAAGAATTTCTCAGAAACAAGACTAAAAAGTAAACACGAAATTCACCTGGAAGTCCTAAAAATTAATACAATAGATGGAATCTGTGGAGTTGCCTTAGGTTTCCTTCCAAGTCTAAAGTGCATGGAAATTATTTGATTAAGGTTAGTTTTGAGGCAGTTTGCCCGTCAATTTGCGAAGGACCTTATTGGCTATTTGAAAAAAATCTTTACGTTGCGTAAAACGTTTGATTTTCCTTGCGACAGGATAGGACTTTCTTGGCTAGTTACGTTTCCAATAGATATGAAGCGCCTCTGGCTAAAAACAAATATTTTTACACTAGCAAATATGATTCTCATGTGTGACAAGCTCGTCTACCATTGAATTCTTCATGGTTTTGACTAACCTGGTACATATGACCCATAGCTAGTAAATTACGTGGTCAAGGGTTGAGCGGACGAAAAAATAAAAATTTCCACCGGGAATAAGAACAACTGTATTAAATTTAGCTTTCTTTATTTTAATAACGATTACTTGTATTGTACCTTAGCGCTACGTGACAACTGAGAGAGAGGTTACTCCTCATAGCAAATTTATAGTTTCGTAATTGCTGACACCTGCGTCTGGCTTCTAAGCATTTCCTAGAAACGATTCTGCAGGTGCATGGAAATGTTTTTTATATGTAACTAGTGTGATGTATTGTCAAAAAAATAAAAAATATATAGTTCATAAAATAAATATTGGGCCTCACATTGGGCGCCATGTTAGGTATTTTCAAAAAAAAAAATAATAAATTAAATTAATAAAATAAACATTGGGCAACGGATAAGTCGCACCTGCAGCGAAAGAAAGGAACAAGGTTATAGAGACAGGGTTATTTGAAAATACAAAGGCCGCATAATGGCGACCGAAGAAAGTTACTTTTAACCGACTAGCTCACCGCGCGGGCGTGGGGATTAGGACATTATTTAAGCCCTGATCCTTCCATGTCACATACACGCACACACTCACACAGAGAAAGAGCCTACTCCTTCATATTAGATTAATAAAATAAATAAAAAGGATCAAATGCCAAAGAACCAAACCACCTGTGAATTGTGCTGCGCTGATTCTGAGCACATGTGAATTGTGCTGCGCTGATTTTGACCACCTATAGCACGAATCTCCACTGAGCTCCACTCCACTCTGATCACTTCTGCTTCCTCCAACACGAATCTTCACTTCAGGTTGGTTTCGGGACTTCACTTGTTCTGCTGCGCTACCTCTGATCGTGCTTCCTCTTCTGGGGCTAACCACTTCAAACAGCTTCCTTGATACTTCTATTGATTGATACTTCGATTGATACTTCTATCAATCGATCGATCGATACTTCTATTGATACTCTATTGATACTTCTATCCATTGATGTTACTTCTACTGATTGATTGTCGCTTCTATTGATTGATTGTCTTATACATTGATACTTCTGTTGATACTCTATCGATTGATTGTCCCATACCTCACAATTTATATTCTTTTTATAGCGATATGTACACAACAACCCAGTGAATCATATCAATAAAAAAATTAAATTTTATCGCAAATAACTTTCAAGAATTTTTTTTGTTTTATTTTTTGTTTGCTACTGGGAATATTTTTTCTGAGACTTTTTTTTCTGACATTTTATTTTTACGGAGACTTTTTTTTATTTATTTTTTTGTTTTGGTTGTTACTAATATTATTTACCTAAATATTACTTAATACCTAAATCTAACTATAAATGTTTTTGTTTTAATTTTATTCTTACTTCTATTTCATCTCGTATGATTTTCTTTTAACTTAAAAATATGGATACATATAAAAAACCTGAACCAAAACAATTAATTGTTGTATTCAAAATTAATTGTTATTTTATTTATTTATTCATTTATTTATATATATATTTTTTTGTTTGTTTAATGTCACCTACACATCGGAATACGTAACACTAGGAGAACTACGAATGCGGAGTGTTTGACACTGAGTCCGACCGTATTTTGGTAGAGCTAAAGCGGATATGCAGCCAAAGATAAAAGACCGTTAGCTCTTCAACCCGTAGAAAGATTACGAAACAAAAGTATCTTATGCTGAGCTGAGTGGAAAACTTGAGAATATTTTGATCATGAGATCTTAAAATTTCTGACGCACCGGAATAAAAAACGAAATCGGTTGTCTACATTCAACTCTTAACACGGCCATCTCAAAGGTGACCGTAGAAAAATCCTCCAGTAATTACCTGTACAGAGTGTTTCCAGCAGCAATTTTGAACCTTCATTTAGGTGTACCACATTCGGGAAACTACGGAAGCGAACTAAGAAGCGTATTACACAGCGACTTGAATGAAGTCAGCCAGAAGTATGAGCAAAATATATACTTAATGGAATGATGTCGAATAGGACACCGGACAATGCCAATGAAAAATATTTTCCCTTCCATAGCGTCAAAAAACCCAGATTAAGTCGATTGTAGTCCAATATCTCGCTGGTGAACTGTGAGTAAGTTCCGAAAATGTTATCCTCCTGGGTATCACACATTTCGATGCAGAAGCAGGTATTGCTCTGGAAAATCAATTTGGCTTTAAAAATGCAGACACAATAAAAAAAAAAGAAATTTGCACGCGAAGAAAAAGCGTAAAAGCGTAAAAGTAAAAGCGTGACTTCCTTATGTAGAAAAAGCCTTCTTTCCGTTTGAGCCGATGAGTTCGTGTTTGGGTTTGATTGGATTCGGCTCTTCAGTGTCAAAATTATAGTAGCCAATCGAATGAAGAATTGTATTCTCTTCGCGATATATACAGTAGCCAGGTCAAACCCTTTTGTTTTCCATTCGATGGTCTCTTAGGGAGCCCATTCCAGGTCCCTTTCTCTATATTCATATATTCCCTATACTTAGGTATCCTAAGTATCAAAGATTAATTCAAATCTGAAATCTAGATAGATGTTTGGAATGATGGAATGTCTCCAATGATGGATGTCCTCATTGGCTCCAGAGGTACTAAAATTCGTCATAAGATTTTTGCTAATACTGGGGGTAAAGATTGGCGCTGAGAATAGTAAGCTGATTGTGTTCAAGAAACGATTCCAAAATTATATGTCTGTGATACCGGGGTAAATTCAAAACTGTTGAAAACAAAGGAAGTATGTATTGAAGTATGATTGAACTTGAATTTCGGTAAGAAAAATAATTTTAGCGTTCACGTGGCCTTAGTTTAGAAAAAAATGTTTACACATTTGATCTCCTTGTGTCTTTTTCAAGGAACAATAAACGACCGTAGAAGAACAAAGCTGTTACCAGACCTATACCTTTATACGCAGTGTTGATCTGGCAGATATCCCTTCACCACAAGTGGGAGAAAATACGACTATTGTAGCTTAAAATCCTTCGGGCTTGCCCTCGAATCTACAGATGGGAGAACGGATGGACGTTTCCCAAGCAATTTATGTACCTGTATCTAACCATAAGTAATAAAAGATTAAAGTAAAAGAAATGTCACAAATTGAGTGTAAATTGTAGAAATAATGTAAGCATGGGAGAATAATTCAGTGAAGATTTTAGAATAAGTTAGTGAGTTCAGAGTTTTGGGAACAGTCATAGGACAAAATTCGTAGGCTACGATTAAGGTCAAGGAACTTTAAATGTTGATTGTTAAAAATTGTTAAATACAATCGTCACATGATTATCACGCTATCTACCTTGCATGTGTTTGCTCTACTTGCGACATGGACTACACGCATCTTTTTTCTAGTGATGCCTTCAAAGAGTGGTAGCACTTATTAATGATTACAGTTCGAGCAAAGAATAAATTCTGTCCAACCGAATTTGGAGAGCATCATTTCTGTAACTAATCCCTCTTACCACTGGATCCAAAGATTGTAAATGCTTGCGAGAAATGCGGATCATTGAAGAAGTGCCAGATACAGTCGCGTCATGTATGAACTTTTTCAAACCAACAAACATTATAGAGACGCCGTGTCATCATCATTGCACCCCCTAGGGCAGATGAACATAACAAGGTACTTTCCATTGAACGACTTCGATATTGTAATAAATTCAATTACTCGTGTATTCATGCACACATGATTTCGAGACAATTTCGATTAAAGACCTAGCGCTGAAGTACTCCCACACATGTGGATTAGTTCGACTTGGTTTCAAAACCATATGTTGGTACACTGTCCAAAAAGAATGCGCTGTACCTTAATTGAATAACTTAGTACTTGGACGTTTTTGAATATTTTGTAGACTTTTATTGAGATATATTTTGAGCTTCTTATCCGTTAAGTGAAGAAGACATGGACGAAGTCCACCATTTGAACACGACTACCAAATCAAATTTGACCGATTCATAGCTCAATTGCAAACTCGCTGATCTGCCAAAACGACATTGAACTGGAAATACAATTGTGGGCTTCAGTTTTACTTCGTTTTGGATTATCAAAACAGTAATCAAGGCGAACTGAAGCCTACCTAGACAGGTACCACGCACAACAAGTTAATACGATTATCTGGATCGTGAATACAAGCACATATGCTACTCACTTATTAGACTATTTATACATCGGATCACCGCAGAAGTCTTCCTGAATGCCGCCTTCTTCTGTAGAACATCTTTTCCACAACAGCTAACAAATACCTGAGCTGTGTTAGAATGCGGTTTTCTTGGCTTTTTTGGGATCCACTCTAGATTTGAATAATCTTCTCGTCCGTACGCAGCATCAGCGGATCATATTTGCTGAGTATGATGTATCTGAGATTGGGATTGAATTAGATGAAAACAGAGGTGAAAAAGTCGAGTGGATCATATGACAGCTTGATGGATTATTGGATTTCAAGCAAATGTCAACGGAATATGTGGTAGACAAAGGTGGACAGGTTCCGACTCATCTTAGATTAAACACTCTGCAACGCTTTATTTGAAATGAAGTTGAAGTTGGCTTGGTCCCAAATAAAATTTCTATATAAGAATGGTAACTTTTGCTGTAATTCATCCCAGTAACTCTTCTGCAAGATCTTTCTTTTCACTGCTTTCCCATACACTTGTCCACCATGTCGTGAGGGTAATGTTCCCACGCACATTGCAGTGTCTTCGATGAAATGTCGCCTACTGTATCCAATTCTAATTTATTGTCGCCTATGTTGAATTGTCAAACCCGCTCGTTTCCGCCTGGTTGACTCCTGGGACACGATGACTTCGACATTACAGATTGAATTCAGTTCGACTCTTCGTTCGTTCAAATTCATATTTGAATTCCGTATTTGGGTGCCTGTTTGCGCGCTATCTTTCAATTGAATTCTTCAATCACATTTGCCATCCACATTTGAATTTTTCTGAAGATGTCAGCCTTGAGGCTATGATTAAAAATATGCCGAGAAAAAAAAACACGCGCAAGGAAAAGGTAGAAAACTTCGAGTAATCTAAGATGTTCAGAATCATTTTCAGTGCTAGATGCTACACACATTGATGTGTTACTGCGTTGAATAGTTCACAGTTGAAAGATGAGGTGATAAGCTTTTGAGAGGATTATTGTGTTTGGCTTTTCTTTTGGATTTATTTTTCTGCCACGACGACTATTTTTTCGGGCTGATGTATTCAGGTGATTAGTGGCCGGGGATCTTGGCACAAAGTATTTTCATATGATCAAACTTTTTTATTTACAAGCTGATGATTTATAATCGTTCGAGGTATCTCCTTTTGTGTGCCGCATCAACGGATCATGTGGAAGACTCCGACTGCGGAGGAGTTAAAGGGCTCCAAATTTGGCCACATTATATCTAATATGGAATGTTTGGGCATCCAGACCGGAAATAAGTTGTTCTGAGCTTTTGACATCGATCAATGAAAAAATGATAAAAATATAAGCTTAATTACTGTTTTGATACTATGATTAAAAGCCTTCACTGAACACTTGAAAATTTATCGTTATTTGACCTGATTTCTGATTTAGACCCGAAAAACTTAGGCTATGTTCAAGCGGCTGAGTTCATAAGGGTCTGTTTTTACATGTCACATAAAATCCTTCTGCACTGAGGATCCATTTAACACACATAAGTACCGACTGGCCTGGCAAACCTCCAAATCATTAATAACTATAATTTCACTTAGGAAGAAAAAAGTTATTAAAACCTGATTCATTTGTCGAGTACATAACTTTCTAAGATTTGAACATAAACAAATCTTAATATAGTGTAGTATTTCATTAATCAGATCATAACGTATCATAGTAAGTATATCTTTTGGCGTCAAGAATAAACTTTACCCAAAAAAATGATTATATAACTAGCAAACCAACAATATTGTGTTAAATTCTAAAAACTAAGATTACCTAATTATCAATTTTCAAAAGACAACCAAACATAAATGAATCAGAATTCGTTTTGAACCTGCAAGTCGGCTAGATTGGGATTAATGTGAATATAATAAACAACCCTTCGTTATGCAATGGAACATTTCTGTTTCTTGTATTGGTCAAATATTGGTCATTTTGTGAGGCATCAAACCAATTCTTTTCTTAGGGAAACATAGTTGTCTTGGTGCATTTATATTCTACGGCCAACGCTGCAATTGCGGAACGACCAAATATCAAGCTTAACTACGAAAATGCAGATCGTGATATCAAATTTTCACCAGAATGTGTTTTATAAAATATCTCCATGTATAGCAGCTATGTAAAAAGTAAAGAAAAAAACCTTTTTTTTATATCTAAAAAGGAGGTGGAAGCAAAATACTTCCTGAGTATGCGACTCTCAGACGGTTAATGCTTCTCGGCTACCCACTAAACACCTTGCTTTGGGCTCAGTCGCGTATTCTCACGGGTGCATGAGCCTTCAGTGAATGGAAACTCCTTCTCTAGCAGATTCGAAATGAAGAGACATAACCTTTCCTGACGCTCTAAAAGTACATTTTAGTTGTCAGCCATCCTTTAGAGAATTTAGCCGCTTGCAGTATCCGGAAAATGCTTTCGAATTTCAATGAAAAGGTCAGCACGTTTGTTGCCCTACCTTTTGCAGGCAAAAAAAATGTGTCCTTGACGCGGATCCATCTCCACTATGCAAATAATGAAGTTGGAATACCGTGGCCAATTAATCTTTCGCAGTTAAGATCGTAAATATTCATGCCTGCTAAAGAGTTTGGCTAAGTTGAAATCTGTCTCGATATACACTCGATAGAGCGAGAGTCTTCTCTCAAGACTGTGGCCAATCGCTAAAAGAGTACCAGGCTTTTGTGTTTTCCTCTCTTCTAGAGGTAAATATTTCAACGCTCTTTGGCAAGGCGGGAATGGGTGTTATCCCTGTGTCCACAAAACTACGGCCCCGGAGTGTTGGCCCTTGTTTTGCATCTGTGTCCACTGTAACTAATCGACTGAGTGCCGGTATACATGCTGTAGCCATGTCAGCTTTTATCCTGATGTGCTCCAAAAAAAAAAATCTCCGCACCTATCAATAATTCAACCTTGTACCCAGCGAGGTACACGTGCGAGGTGTACCCAGCGTTGGTACACCTCGCTCTGGAGATCCACTTGTTTGTCCAGCTTCCATTTTTTTCATCGCCAGGTTAAACTCAGGAGCAGGTTTTAAATCTCGCTCGACTCTTTAACATATTATTTGAGTTGTGCTCGCTCGACTGTACTCCACATAAATAGCGCCGCAAAATTTGATTTTGAAAAACAGTTGGTTGTGGTGTTTCAGAAAGTCTCTCAAAACCCCAATCAGATATTTTCTTTTGGGTTACCCTGCATAAGACCCAGATCATCGGGACGATGTGGCAAAGGAGGCTTTTATTAGCGCATTACAGGACAGGGAAATGCAACAAGCTGTCCGCCTAGCCGAAAAACCCTCAGTAAAGGACGCACTGGCATATTGTTTAAATTACGAAGCCGCTAAAACAACCGCTCGTAACAAAGCCAGGATCCGGCAGGTCAAAACGGAAGAATGTAGATGTGAACGTGTTGGCATGAACAGAAGGTCGAAGGTGTATGTTTCACCTACATGTTGGAATTGTGGTGAACGAGGGCACCTGCAATGGGGCTGCAAGCAGCGAAAAACACCAAGCTATTATTATATAACACCATGCCCAGGGTGTGCCGTTAGATGGAGACACCCATGAAGGCCGATGAAGGTTGACGATGAGGGCGTCTCTAACTGATAGGTCAGGGAAACGACCAACTTCGTACAAGGGTTGGGTACAAGGATGGAAAGACAACCGAGATATGATTACGAAATCGTCCATTGAGCAGAAGGAGAGCATGGAAATGCCGACGCTTCATCCCGTCGCCCATCTCCAGCGGCTTTTAAACATTGCCGATGGTCTGAGGAAAAAGAACAAGGTGTGGATAGGCGTGTAATCACAACGAAAGTCGACGAGGGTTGGACGCAGCACGAGCTTCGGGACGCACAGCTCGCCGACGGTAATATTGGACCATTGTTGGTAAGGAAAGAGACAACAGGACGCCCCGAGTGGAAGGACATATCAGCACGAGGCACGCGGCACTCCTTTGAAGTCGAAGATGGAGTCCTGAAACAGAAATGGGAAATGACGGACGGCACTTCATATCGGATGAAAATTGTTCTTCCTAAGAGTCGGGTCAAAAGAGTACTGAAGGAGATGCATGAAGGCACATCCGGAGTCACCTTGGGGTAAACAAGACCCTGACAATGGTGCGAGAAAGATTCTACTGGCTCCACGCTCGAGAGGATGTTCTTGACTGGTGCCGTAAATGCACAATATGTGCTTCCGTTAAAGGCCCAAATCGAAGAACGAGAGGGAAAACGCAGACCTATAACGTGGGGGTACCATTCAAAAGGATAGCTGTGGACATCGCAGGACCATTTCCCGAGTCTGAATGGGGAAATCGGTATTAACTCATTGTAGCTGATTACTTCAGTAAATGGTCAGAAGTATAACCAATTCCTAATCAGGTGGCAACTGCTGTAGCGAAGCAAATCGTTTCACAGTGGATTAGTAGATATGGCGTATCCCATGAACTACATTCGGACCAAGGCAGAAACTTCGAGTCACAAGTTTTTGCCGAAATGTGTGAACTGCAGAACAACACCACTTCACCCCCAGTCCGATGGAATGGTTGAACGGTTCAATGACACACCAAATAATCATTTGGCCAAAATGGTTGATAAAAATCAGAGAGATTGGGATTAACGCATTCCATTATTTTTGATGGCGTACCGAACTGCAGAACATGCATCAACAGGAGAAGCCCCATCAAAAGTCATATTTGGAAAAATGATTCGTCTACCAGCTGATGTAAAGTTTGGGACACCCCCTGAGCAGCCCCGACCCATTTCGGAGTATACAAGCGACTTAAAGCAATGGCTGAATCAGATAGAAGCAAATGAGAGTCAACCACTGATCGCATGTAGACCAGATATGACTTAATGGCAAACTCATCCGGATTCCAGCCAGATGAATTGGTGTGGCTATATAACCCATGGCGACTGAAAGGCAGATCTCCGAAGCTGCAACCAAATTGGGAAAGACCCTAAAAAATCATCAAACGAATCAACGATGTGGTGTACTGAATTCATGAACACCAGAAACCCAGGGCAAAAATGAAAATTGTGCACCTGGACCACCTTGCCCCATATTATCAGCAGGAAGACGCGGAGATAGCTGATGTGACACTTTTTCGATGTTCTGATGTGTTCACTTTTTGAAACAAGTTTCAATTACAAATCAATCGATAATTCTCGAAGATTAAAAAAAAGGCATAAGCACATTGCGTGCATTGATCCGAATCGACGACAAAAAGCAAATGATTGTTGCTAGGAGCTTCATGGCCCATTGCACTGTTGGAAATGGAAACATATTTAATAACATCCCAAGAAATGCTTTGGCAGCTTTTCATCTTTGATACATCTGTGAGCTCATTGTTGTGGGTTGTGGCTGTCTATGTCCTTCTCGAAGAGGAATAAGATCCGCTTGACTTGTAACTTTCTTTCACTTATCAGTCAGCTTTGACGGTTGGCTTACAGTACTCTCAACACCTTATCGATCGATCAATATTTTTTTGCAAAAAGTCCTTTGTATTTGAATGTAGTATCTATTGTGAAATCCTATTAATTGAGGCGTATCGTAGGTGGTTTGAAAGGAGAAGTATGTATATAAATAGATAGATGCATAGATAGATAGATAGATAGATGGGAAGATACATAGATAAATTGAGACTTTTATACGTTAATAATTGTCTTAGAAAATATAGTTGTGGTTATATTATAATGTTTGACAGCGACAGAGTTGTGAAACAGATTTTGTATGGATCTGTTCGTGCCCAATTTTTGACTTAAAACAAGTACAATTTTCTGTTGAATTTATCCTTAGCTGGCAAGGCTTTTTGCTGGGAACAGTAGTGTATATCATGGTGTAAACAGTGTAAATATAACTTATTCTCACTTCATTCCACGTTCCACCACCGTTTTGAAGTGGACAGTTAGAAGTTGGATAGGGAAGGGGAATTGAAATCCTGACTGATGTGAGACATGGGAAGTCAGGAAGTTTCCTGGATCCAGTTTTCAATAAGCGATTCTCCAAATGATCAACATTGAAGTTCGTCTGCTGCTATTCCTGCTTGGTACGTTGCGGTCACCTTGTTCTGTCAGTGCATAAAATTAGGGCTTATGATTGAGGGTTGTGCGTGGTCTTATTAAGGACGGTTAGCTTGAGGGATGCAATGTTTTGAGCAGTGGTGTTCTCATACGATATTTTGAGAGACCGTTTCTCATATTTTAGTATCAGATAGAAACACCTTTATCTTTTAAAGTTTCGAGCTAGTCTCGATCATGTATTTTAGGTTGGAATTAATTTTTGTTACGCTGTGTAGGATGGTGTTTTCCGTTTGGTTAACTTTATTTAGACAGACACATATTTGATACCTTCCTCTCAATAATTTGCAGAAATTTCACATTAGTCCTTAGAATATGTTAGAGAGCAAGCGTGCAATGATGTGGTATTCCCAATAGCTTTTTTGGAGGCTCTACAGACGTGAAAATTAAATTAAGGCTGAATGGCATCAAGTGGGAATCAAGAAAAGAATGTGTGACAGACTTCACCAACATCTCCTGCACAAAACACGCAGCTAGGAGACCCTGATCTGTCATTGTTGCTTAAGATCTGGGTCAAGTAGAAATCGGTCTCACCATGCGTACGACTGTGACACTGCTGAGGTCAGGAATCATGTGCGCAGCCCACCTTCCCTTTTTGTCTTACTCCCAAGACTGTTGTCAATCGCTGAGACAGCTTTGTCTCTCTATCCTCTCTATTATCTCTTCTCAGCTGTCTTCGCTTCTGTGCAGTTAAATATTTCTGTGCTCTCTCGCAAGGAGGACGATGGGTTACATCCCTGCGGGAACCGCAGCACTGCCATCCTGGAGACTGTTTGATATGCGCATTCGCATCCATCTCTGCACTTGCCCCAACCGACTTCGGTGTAAGTCTTTACTCAGAGCGTGGCCGCACAGTTCTGACCCACAGAGCAGAACCGACTGCAGAGCGCTCATTCGGAATCGTCTACTTGATGGTGTGGTTGATGGTTAATACAGTGAATAATATTGATGGTGAAATGCTTGTCGCATTTTCTAAGTATAATATTTAGAATACGTTAGAAGCCGCTAGACTTCTTGAGTTGATAGAACAGAGCGTGAGCAACAGTCGATCAGGTACAGCGAACAAAGCTTCAATGGTACGTTTGAAAGGTTAGAGAGATATTTCGCTGGGAAGAAGATCGTAAAGTAGGAGCCTTCGTGTTCGTCTAAAGACTGACCGTTTTCTCTACAATTGTGTCTGTACATTAGTTCGAGGACGATCATTTCCTGTACAGTTGCGGGTCATGTTACGAGTATGCTGTTCTGTTCTAATGAGCTATTATCCATTTACTTGAACGCGGTCCCTGTTTACTGAGTATTTTTCAGTGTGACGGCCCGTAAGAATGGAATCATATATTGCATATTTCTGATGATCAATCAATGATAATAGAATTTTCTGTCAAAAAGTCGGAAAGCTGTGATGGTTTGAGGGTGGAATAAATGCCCCAGAGCATATCAGAGAGCATGATATTCAGATAGCCAGGATAATGCTGCAATTTAGGGCAAAGCCGTTCTGGTCTAAGAAAGAAGCAGATAGGATGAAGTTGTCGAGGAATTACCTGCCTTATTTGAATGTTGGCACTCCAGCTTTCATGACTCTTATAGACGTTTCGTACCAGTAAACAGCCAGCTGGAGTAAGCTAAGCCGTTATTGTTAGTGGTGTAGTCGCCCCCGGATGGGTGTCTAGTATTGAGGTCAACCCCGACAATCAGTACGCCTGCTCTATGGTGAAATACTACCTATGATAGCAAAAAAAACGAAAATCTTAAACTACGATTTTTGATAAATTTTTTCCTGGACCCCATCAGCTTTTATTTAGGTCATCTGAATATGATGTGAATTCACATCAACAATTGTTTGGTTGATTTTTGGCACTCTGCCTATCAACAACACCAGGCAGAATGTTACATGTTATCACATCATAATCAGCCTATGAAATTACCTTAAATTTAAAGTAAGTGGGAACGGAAGAGCGCAGGCCATCAGCAACTCTTATTCGCGGCCTTGACTGTGTGCATTGTTTACGTATATTAAATATTTTGGCAAGAATTGTTTCATTTATCTCGGCAATGAACTTATTTTAACGAGAATAATAAAAATGCTAATGAGGAATAAAAGTTACTATGAGACTAGTAGCCCAACCATAAACTAATGTAGTTTAGAGATGATCTATTGTTGTTGCTGAAAAAATTGTTTTGCCATTTTTATGTTACAAAACATTCTTTGACGACGTATGATTTAATCGCTCAAGTTCTTCACAATGGATTTTTTTATTACATCGCTTCAATCCAAATCGGCTTGGCAAAAATTTTCCTTTGCTTACGCGCCTCGAACATTCATTTTATATTGTAAATGGTTTCGTTTAAAGGACAGTAATTGCATTTGCAATAATGAGTATTATAATGGAACAATTCGCAAAATT
Source organism: Stratiomys singularior (assembly GCA_954870665.1). Lineage (NCBI taxonomy): Eukaryota > Metazoa > Arthropoda > Insecta > Diptera > Stratiomyidae > Stratiomys > Stratiomys singularior. Next base: position 59,306,012 of record OX940879.1, on the reverse strand, counting down.
TGACGCCAGTTTTCGACATAGTTGGCGACATTCAGGGTTAGATAATTTAACACCAAAGCGTATATAGTGGTGTAACGCGTTTTCGTTTTCCCAAAGAAGGGGTTGCGAAGGTATCATCGTAGTGGACACACACATTCATTATAATTTTTAGTATAAACTCATAAAATTTATTTATATTAAAAATAACTTTGAATAATTTTTAATACTAAATGATATCAGAATTTAATAAAATCTAGTATTTTAACTGATAAAACCAAATGTTCATGATAATTTAACGAACGCTCATGAGGTTTGTAATACACACTCCAGAACTCCAGCTCAAGGAGAGAAGGAGTACACTGGCATATTATTATTTCTAGGTCTAAGACTAACTCTCCCAGTTAAAACAAGCTGAAGGGTTTTTAATTCAAACGAAAACTCAATGAATTGTATCATCTGCAAATTTGAATGACGCCTTATAAATATCTGTTAACTTTCTTTCATTAGTAGTAAGTAAAAATTTCGCATCAGACCGTACTGTATCCTTCGACATGTCAAAAAGCTGTCAAATCAGAGAGCCTGTAAAATATTTTTTCGCATTTCAGTTCTTGATGAACTCCTGATGGAGTAACAACAAAGTCAGAAAAGTGAACAAGTGAAGAAAACCGGCCATTTTGAGGTCGCAGAGCAAACAAAATAACGGGATTCCGCGAATAACGTGGTGCAACCGCATGTAACCCATAATCAACAAAGAAGAATAACAATGAGCAAGTCTCACCTAAGGCACTAGCTCCAACAGAGACCAAAAATCAAATCACTAGCCCAAAAGAGGCCTTGAACGAGAATCACTGGTCAATGCTATTCTAGGAATGACCAATAAATCCTCCTGGAAAAGAAGGAAAAAAAAATTTCGCACTTCAAATTACATTGTAACTAAAAAAGCTTTTGCGGCAATCATTGCTTTTATTCTTTCTCCACAAAAGGACTTAAAGTTACATGAATTTTATCCTGAGTATTTGAATAGAAAAACGTGTCTGCTGCGCTTTCTGCGATTCTAAAGCGGTAATTTTGATTTCTGTAGAAAAACAAAACCTTAACAGTGGAAAAAGTTCTTAAGACGGTAGTCTAGGAATACTATTCCATGATAACTCGTGTCTGAGGCAGGAATCATTACATTGTCAGTATCATAGAAAGTGAAAAAACAAGCAAGTTTCTAGTGCCTAGAAGCTAAGTATTTGTTCGAAAGGAAGACAATCATGTGCAACATGAATTGGAACCATGTGATGCCAACAGGCGGTATCTCGTTTATAAAAAATTGGTTTGTGCAATGTTTTGTTATTGGCGAATTCATCAACTAAATGCATTTGAAATTATCTTGAAAGTTATATCTAGGGTAGATAATTCTTTGCTATTTTGTTTCCAATACGTTCTCAGGCATGAGAACGCCACAACGAGTCTGAACGAGAGGTCCAATTTTCCACTATTCCAACCAATAACTGTGGAAGTACCTCGCCAATAACGTGGTAAGTACCTCGTTTATAACCATGTTTTCGAAATGATCCAGCGTCTCGGACTTGTAGGCGTGGACGACTAATTTGTGGTATCTCCACAGAGATGTCGAGTCACAAGATTTCGCAGGCTAGTTCACAAGCCCAAACTGAGAAAATATGTGCTCATCAACTGTTTCTTTAAATAAGTCGATGATGTGTTGTAATGCACCTCTCAACTGTGGCAATCCCAGCAAGATTGCACACTTGAGAAATCAAGTACATTAAATTCACCTCGGCAGATGTGGCAATCCCAAAAGGATTGCACACGAGAAAAAAAACACAAAAAAAGTGTCAGAGAAGAAGGAGAGCTTGTCAAAAGGAAAACGAAAACAACACGAGGTATGGAAAAAAAGAAAATCGATTTGGAAAAAGAAAAAAGAAGAAGAAACACGGGGCTTCGAAAAAAACACGAGGTTTAGAAGAAGAAGAAAAAACGGAAAACAACGCAGAAGGAATCAAATGTCTATCAGGGGAAGGTGGCGGGATGAAGGTAAGTATATCGTGATGAAGGGCATCAAATGTTTCGCCGGGCGGTGCCGTTCTTTGTGTTTTTGAGTGATTCTTTTTCGCGGAAAAATGGTTATCAATAGTTTCATTTAAGAAGGTTGTTGTCGGGCACCGTGATGTTTCGGGTACGGATGCGCGATCGATATGGGTGATTTAAATGAAGTGGAAGAAAAGAAGAAGTGATGTAAAGTAAAGTAAAAGGTACATGTTGCGTACGAAAAATGGGGTTTTGCGGTGGTCTCTTCACTAACGGAACTGGAGCGGCAATTCCTTGGGTCCGATACACGTCTGCATATCTCGCCGCACTGAGCTAGTCTGCTAGGACTACCACCAATGTTATGAACTTCCGAGTGGCCGAACAGTTGACCCTTTAGGGTACAGCTCGTTGCCATGCCTTTACGACTTCACGTCCTGATGTCGGTGCGAGGGCGACTCGTCCTGCAATCGTCTCCGTAACGATTTCGGATCCGTAAATCCATTACAGATGGCACGTGTTGTACCGCATTTTGCACCACCTGGTTGAAACCAGAGGTCCCCTGCATTACGACGAGGCAATCCCTGTAGAACAGGTACCGCCTGGTGCTACAGTATTCTGTTTTATCTGAAACATTACCATTAAGATAAGAACACCATTACGGCTGGCGTAAAACTTTGAATAGAAAAATTCACAATAAATTTTGAATAAAATTTTGATTTTTGAATAAATTTCACCTTCAGTTTTGCTATTTTGACTTTCTGTAACAAAAGGACATACCAGCGTTTGGTTTTAAAAAAAACTGAAAGTCCAATAATTTTGAGGCTCGGTACACTAAAGATTAAAGATCATATTCCCCAGATATTTTGTCTCTGAAATTTCTCTAATATTCTGAAATACCTCCATTGGAACGTCTCTCCAAATTGTTTCAACATGTAATCAAAAATTTTATTTAATCCGGGATTTGGAAACAATCTAGATTGCTAATGTTCAAGCAAAGATTACGAAGCGATCTAGATTGGTAATGATAAATCCATAATGTAACATGCGCGCAGCCACCCGGAAACCACTAGCATTGCATGATGTTATGTCCAAAGTTACCCTTATTCATGCTTTTGGATTACTCTCTTCTGGACAATATTTTGACAAGTGAAGTACGCCGCTCTCTGAACTGCAATATTAGAATTGTGGACAGCTTTGGATTTCTGCTTCCGTTCGAAGATGACTACCATTCGACAGAATTTGATCCTTTTGACAAATCTCAACGGTGCGTATGATTTAAGCAATGCAAGAAACCTGATCTTGACATGTAAGATGTAGACACCTATGAAAACAGTTGAAGACATTGGACTGCCAATATTTTTGGCAAAAAGGACACATGACAGTCACAAGCATGACTGGAGACAAAAAAGTGCGTTTATTGGAAGACTCGTTGACGAGCACAATTAACACAAGAGAGAATGACAGACTTGACCGGATGTCTACCACCAATTATCCAGTATTTTTGTCTGAGAGTTGCTTGAGTGAGTTGTACACCTCCGTGTAGAGTTCGTCGATGAGTTTCTTCGATAATGAGTTGATTGAATGGTGAGTGTTTTGGCAACATTGCAGGATGTTTGCCTTCAGGGTCGAGTGTTGATTGCTGTAGCCGACCACGAAGTCTTAGAACTCCCTCTTCAAAGATTTGTGGTGTCAGGCGAGTGAGTGGATTGTTTGGTGGGAGTTCACTTGTAGAGTAGCTTGAACATACTGAGTGAGTTTGGCGAGCATGTGGGCAGCTACTAGCTCTAGCCGTGGGATCGTGAGTTTCTTGAGAGGTGCGACTTTTGTCTTTGCACAGAGGAGTGTGACCTTGGCCCCTGTGGACGGTGAGTGTGTTTTGATATAGAGTGTTGCAGCCATGGCGTATTGAGATGCATCAGAGAAGCCATTGAGATCACAGTGTGAAGTACTGGTTGAATTTATCCATCGAGGAAGAGTATTTTGATTTAGTGTTGTGAGGTCATCTCTGATGTTCTGCCGCTTGGTGGCTTGGTTCTCAAGTTGAGAAGCCAGAGCTCCTGCAAAAGCATCTTTCCTCTAATTGTTGCTGGAGAAACAAATCCTAGTGGATCAAATATCTGAGCTACTTCAGATAAGATGAGGCGTTTAGTGAGTTTTGATCCTGAGCTCTGAATTTTGGATGAGAATGTGAATGTGTCGTTGAGTGGATTCCAATTAAGTCCGACGATTTTGGTATTGAAGTCTTCAAAAGAGATTGGAGTGGTGTTCGATTCAGATTTGAGAATGTGCTGTAGGAGTGTTGAGTTGTTATAGTGCCATTTGGCGAGTGGAAAACCGCTCGCCGTGCAGATGTCAATGAGTTCATTAGCAACAAGAGTGAGTTGCTCAGGAGTGTCTGCTCCTCCAAAAAAATCATCAACATATCTTCCTTTTGTGATAGCTTGAGCAGCAAGAGGGAAGTGTCGACCTTCATTGAGTGGGTGTGGAGTGTAGCGTGTTGTGAAGGACATCAGTGGATTCATAATGGGCTGAGCAAAGGCCCGAGATGGGCTGGAGTTCTTGCGAGAACGAAAAATTAATTAATTTTGCCAAACAGAATGTCTTAAATAAAATCATGGATATTTTTGAAAGCAAAACATTTATAATTACCGTGAATTCACGCATTTTTAGCATATGCCTAGTGATGTCTACCATGGTGATGGTGATGATCATTCCTAGGCCATTTGAATGTTTCTATATGAAAAATTCAGGAAATCTTAGAATCGTCTTAGAATCTCCAAATGCGTCTTCTGACCAATTAAGTTTTTTTGAGTTATATCTTTTTTTGCGGGAAATGAGTGTTACATATTTCCAAATAAAAAATCAGCCTTCAGCGTGTTACTTTTTTTTGTATTTTCTTCTTAGCATTCATCTTTCGCTGAGGGATGCCGCAAAAGAGTGAAAGATCATTTGTCATGTGCTCCAGTCAGATTCATTACAACCTTGTTGATCTGGTTACCGTTGCATAAAAAATGTAAGGGATGTTTCTATCCTTGATCGAAGAAAGCTCTAGGCTGAGATCCCTGGATGAAAGGGCTTTGTCTGATTAAAACACAGCTTTTTTTCTCAAAAATTTCTTTTAATTATTTTACTTCTTATTGCTATTATTTTCTTATGCCACGCAAAGTAGAACTTGGTGTTTTATCTAGAAGAACATGAAACCATTATCGTCACTTTATATCATATTGAATATCTAATCACTATCCGATTTATTCGTGGTACATGTCTTTGTGTCGTTGTCAGCAGAACATTCATAACAATCCATTAATAATGAACTTAAATGCATGAACACCACACACTAAACAGTAGCAACACATTTACAAGCCGCAACTTATTGGCTCCCAAATGGTTTTTTTTCGCTACCAGATTATGTTTGATTGTTAAGTATTTAATTTTCGCCGTTCAACAAAATGCTAATAAAATTAGCGTTGTAGCCTGTAATATGGAAATTATTACCTTATTGTTACCAACAATTGTCTGTAATGTTTTTATGTGGTCGATAAATCATCCTATCATCTTCTTTTGTGCTTGTCCTGATTTTTTGCAGAAATAATGTTAACAGTGCCATTGCGATTTCGATAATTGAGCCACAATTTCTTTAGTCGTTTCATTTCCTTTTTTTTTGTTGAACGAAGATGAAGTCTTCTTTTGAAGATGGTCATTAAGTGCTGCGAAATGGATAACATTCATAAATTGATGTGGCTCATCTTTTGGAGGTGGTCTTCAATGGTAATGGATTGATACTTTTTTCATTTCTATCCAATTAGTTATTTCACAATTGCGCTGTGAAGATGTGTTTCCAACTAGCACTTGGCTGTATTGACGTAAATCTAAATTTTGCGGTTGCTCTTTTGAAGCTGTGCCTGAATGCTAGCAAACAGCCAACGGTTAGTGGTTTGCAGGACGGTTAGTGTGCATTTTCTTTCTTGTGGAATTGGTTTTAGAGGGTATTAAACCCTTACAAACCTAAATTGCACCAATAAAATAGGTTACAATGAGGAAGATGAGCGCATCATTCAAAAAAATCTGGCAATCATTAGTGAGGCAAAACATTAGGGCGATAGAAAGATTTATACTACTAGTAATTATATTATTATTCTGGCATCACTTGAACATTAGTGAATTTCGTATTCCTAGATAACAAAATTTTTGAAAAAATTTGATGCTGCTACACTCTGAGATTTTGCTTTTCCAGTGGTGTGTATTAGGAGCCTTCCACGAAATTGAGCTTATTGTGAACCAAATATTGGCGCGTTAGAGGATATTTAACATAATTTCAAGTTGAATATTTACTTTACCACTAACATGAAAGCAAAAATTTGAACTTGTAATCTATGCCAAGTGTATGAATTAACTCATCTGAGCACTTGTTTTACCAAAGTGTTCTTTCCTGTTAAATACATTTTGATTATCAAATCAGAAATGTAGAATGCTGATGATGAGGATAGTTAAGAAGGGTAGCATTGCCCATTTTGAAATTTATTTGAAAAAAAAACATGTGCTCTACTACTCTACTCTACTAGACCTGAAACTTGGGGGTTGTTATCATTTCCTACTTCATAGAAATCTACGCTGTCCTCTCTTTGCCCGTAAAACTATAAGTTTTATTTTACTTTTCTTCAAAAATTTGTATTCGACGGGCAATTATCAATGAAACTTTTTGCATCTACTGCAAGCACTTCCTTATTATAATAAATATAAATATAATAATATGAAAGTAGAATATAGTCAAAGTAATTTTCAAAACAGAAGCAATATTTCAAAGTAGAGATTGCGGAACATCAGATATCATGCTCTCGACTATGGTGACTAGCAGAGATATGAAGCAATATTCACACTTTCCAGCCGCTTTCTATTATTATTAATACCCATGGCGTGATAGCCTCAATCCGGCGTTGGCTTCTAGGAGTATCCTACTCCAACCGTCACAGTTTTGCAGATGTGTTCTTCAGTTAATTACTCCCAACAAACTTCGGTTCTCCGTTTCCATCGCTACTACCTATTAAATTCTTGGTGATTCTTTGCTCCACTCTCCAATGGATGGCCCGTTTTCTTCCATTCTTCCCAAAAACTCTGAATATTGCAGTTTGCGTAGCTTTACGTAAGTATATGAAGATGGTTTTTCAAGTGAATAGTACAAGTCACCATTCGAACGTAGTTTCAACTTTGACCCTTCTTTTACTCGGTGGTGGATTTCCTGGAGCACTTTGCCACGAAATATGTCCACAGCTTTTTGGGATTTAGTCGTCAAGGATCTTGTTTTACTACCTATCATAGGCAGCAGAGGCTTGACTAATAATTTGTAAACGCAACGTTTGTTTTGTGTGTGGACGAATTTCGACATTGGGATGAGAAAAATGGAGTTATAGGGTTTGCTTACAGCGTTTATGTTGTTCCAAATTACGTTGTTGGGTGCCTTTCTTATCTTCCTGCAACCCAAAGGGTAAAGAATTAAATTTAAACCAAGTTTTTTCTATTCTTAGAACTATTTGAGGTTTGAATAAATCAAATCTATTGATTAAATGTTTCATTGATGTCTATTTTAGGATTTGGAGACGGTTTCATTTATGGTACTTCGGGATAAACACGAAAAAACACATATTATTTGAATACTATCAATTTATTTTTTTATTCAGTTAGTTTGATCTGTTAATCTTCATGAAAAGATACATAACAATTCCTGGCCGAATTAAAGCACAAATATACGTTGCACTCCTGACATTTTATAAATGTTAACTCTTTGCAAGCAGATAATCTGCATTTGGAACGATTTTTATCCACATTTGTCCTATCTTCTGGCAGATGAGATGCTTGTTTCTTTTTTGCTTTGTGTAGAAGGGCTGTGACAATGCATATTTTCTCTGACCGAGTGGATGAAGATGTTGAAGAAAGCGTTGGACTTAGTTGCTCAGAGTGTGGGTTTTACGGGTTCTTATTTTGAGACATATAAATTAAAGTTTTTGCCTGCTCCATTTTAAAAGCTATATACAGACACGCAATTTCTTTTCTAGCTTTAGCGTCCCGACGATGCTCTATCCAAGAAGCAGCACCTACGAAATCTACGGAATGAAAAATTGCCCTCGTGGCCCACTTTTGAGACTTACCTCTCATCGCATATTTGCCAAGAACTCTATCTAGCAAGTCCATCCCTTCCATGTATGGGTTGTTACATTTGATCGGGACCGGTCTTGTTACATTGATGTAGCTTTTTTGCTCCTTGTTCCAACGTTTACAGGTATCCTCAGGGTGTATAGTAAATTGTGTTGATGCGATAAAGAATGGTTATTATCAAAACACTTTACTATGGCCTCTCGTTCATCTTCACGCACAATGCAATCAAAAGCACCACGTCCCTGTATTCTGAGCGTGCTAACTGATTTAATAATCTGTTTTGATTTGTACTGATCCACCTTTCATTTTCGCAGTTTTTTCCTTCTTTGGGACCTTGCTTTTCCTCGAAATTTCCATTCTGTTGCATTCTCTTTGCCTAATGACATACAAAAGTGATATGGAGGTAAAGTAACGGTCCATGTTAATCGAAGTCCCAACAGGCAGGGTAAACTGCAATTTCATTAATATTCTTCCGTTTAACTTCAGGTGTTGGGTACACAACTGATTCCACAGAGGACCCTTTCCCTTCATACGAATATATGTCTACTGGTTATCCGTCGAGTTTGGCTGCGATAAAGTTTTTTTGTTACCTTAAAGATTTGGATTTCCTTACATCGAATCAATTGCTTTTTATTGCACCTTCCTGTGTAGGGTAAAATCTGTTCATCGATGGAGACATTTTTGGCCACAACATTTTTTCGGCTCGCTCTTTCAATTTCTGCAACGATTGGGCGTATTTTCCAGAAACAGTCTTGGGAACGTGTGAATTCGGAAACATCATCGTCGATGACAACTTTTAAATGTGAACGAATTTCAGTATAATGATTTCTAACCATTGCAGATGCCACTGAATCACATCTAGTGTCTGAGGGCCAGAACTGTTTTATGCTTGGCATCCCCAACAGTCTCATGACCATGCTGCATCCAAAAAATCGTTAACTTTCCGCGGCAGTAGTAGGTACTACATGATTTTTCCGTTCGCAAGAATGACGCAGCGTGTATAGAAAATGCTACAGTTGCAAAAAAAATAAACATTCAAATACCGCTCAAAATATTGCACAGATTTTTTGACATCAAGCTTCTGGGAAGCTGGCTTCAGCGGGAGTTGATCCAACCGATACGGTTCTTAAATCACTAGTATGCGTCCAAATTGCTGGCCTATCGGCACAACTATTTTTCGTTGAACTGGAGGTTGGCTGGAACCGCTCTTCGTCAGAGAATCATAATCACTATTTGGATTCTGTCAACTTTGCTGTTCTCGATAAAATTGATGTTTTGGTTTTGTATATGATCTTCATTGACATTTGAATCCTCCTCTTCATAAACTGATAAATCAAAGCCCACTAATGCGTGGCGAACCTCCTCATTAGACATACCTAAATTCATTGTAAATAACTAACATTATCTTCAATAGTACCCAATGTATCACATATGGTACGCTTAGTTTTCCGTATGATATTCGCGTTGACAATGACTTTCACGCTATTCATATTATTTAAACACAAAATTGAGAACAACAGTAATAAAAACAACTGTTAATCACTCAGGAATTTATAAGTATTAATTACTTACACTTACACGAAGTCGACATATTGAAAATTGTAAACGCAACACTTTAAACTAAAAACTAAAAACTAAAAACTTTAAACTAAAAACTAAACACTTTAAAGCACTTCACTTGAAGAAAGTACACGTAAACGTCACTAGACGTCTACGATAAAGCATAATCCAAGAACTTTCGCAATACTTTAACAGATAGTGCTGTAACGAAACATTTTTACAAGTATCATATATGATACCCCGGATCCCAAGAAGTTATGCAGGATGATTACAGGATACACAAAGTTTTCACACATTTTCAAAACAGTCTCAAATACCACTTTTTGTCAGGGTGAAGTATTTTTACTCGCTAGAGTCATAAGTTTTGTTTTCGCCTCATTAACTTGTAGGCCAATTCGATTTGCTTCAGGCCCTACAACGGAAAATGTTGCTTTGGTATTTGAGATTAGATCATAATATTGACATCATCAGCACACGCTACCAAATGTGAGGACTTGAACATTATCAGAAGTTTCAGCTGTTGTCCTTCTAATGATGTCTTCCAGCGCAATATCAGTGAACATTGGAGCAAGTTCGACCCCTTGTTATAAGCTTGATTCCATATTAAAGCTGTTCGTTTGCACCTTCCTGAGTTTCTGTGTCCTTCTGTATCGTTGACCATGCAGAAAAGTTTTTTGGGACACATATATCAAGGATTATTTCGTGAAGCACATTTACTACCGTGAAGTCTACATAGAGTCAGAGCAAGTTGATATTTTAATACCCCAGCACTTTTCGAGCAATTGCTCAACTGAGAATATTTGGTCAACTGTTGAGCCCACTTATTCCCTGATACTGTTCTACTTTGATACTATGATACTATTGATACTACATCAATTTTCTTGCTATGACGTTAGAAAGGACTTCATATGACATACACAGTAAAGTGGTTCGTCAATAATTTGTACATATTGACTTGTCTTCCTTTCCAGGCAAAGGACAAAAAATACTTTTTCGCCAACCTCGGATAACTGCTCTTTTGACGATGTTGTACAAATCAAAAAATAGAGAAGAAAAGTTAATGGGGCCCACTTCTGCAAAAAAATAAAAAAAAAATCGAAAATAAAGTTAAAGAGCTTTTAACAATGACATTTACTACTCGAGACAAATCTTTGAACGTGTCAACTTATCTTTGCTACAACATCGAGTCACCGAAGACAGTTAATCGGAATTTCGCTTCTTCAAGAACTTGTTTCTTCTAATTGATGTGGATTGAGTATATTTAATAGTATACATAACGATAGGATTTATCAAATTATTATATATATATATATCTATATAAACACAGATTTATTTATCTTTATTATCTGTACTATATATATATATAAATTAGGTGCGAAACTTTTTTTTTTATGAAATTGCGACTTTATTGTGAAAAAATGGTTGAAAAAGAATCATTCAAAATAGTGCCCATCGCTAGCAACAACTTTTTCCCATCTTTCTGACAGAGCTCGAATACCGTCACTGTAGAAGTGTTCGTCTTTTGAGGCTATCCACGAATCAAGCCATTTTGAGAAGTCTTCAAATGAGTAGAACTACCGATTAGCCAGACCATGTGCAATCGAACGGAATAAGCGATTATCGGACGGCGCAATATCTGGAGAATATGGCGGGTGGGGTAGGACTTCCAATTCGAGTATTTCTAAGTAAGTTATAACGGGTTTGGCAACATGAGGCCGAGAGTTGTCATGTTGTAGAATGACTTTTTCGTGCCTTTGTTCGGATTGTGGCCGCTTTTCGCGCAGTGCTCGGCTTAATTGCTTCCACTGCGTTCGATACCGTTTCCCAGTGATGGTTAACTTCGGTTTCAAAAGCTCCTAATAACTAACACCGCCCTGATTTCACCAAATACACTGCAAAACCTTCCCAGCGTGAATATTCGGCCGAGCCATTTGGCCATTTTCTTGTTCAATCAAAAGGAAAAGGCATCGAAAAGTCATCAAATTCTTGTAGAGACTTAAGCGATATTGCTCAAACCGTCAAAACTTTTGAACACTGGTTTCAACGATTCAAATGTGACGATTTCAATGTTATCGACAAAGAACGTAAAAATCGACTAAAAAAGTTTGAAGACGACGATTTACAAGCTTTATTCGACAAAGACGATACACAAACGCAACAAATGATGGCGGAGCAATTGAATGTCATTCTGCAGCATCACAACGCTCCTGGACATTCAGCCAAAGTGGTCAAAGAAACGGTTTCCTCGCTTGGTTGGGAACTCCTAGCCCACCCGCCGTATTCAGCAGACCTGGCGCCTACTGATTATCACAACAAGAAATTCTAGGGTGCACAAAAATGACTCTATCAATCGATATCAATGAAAGTTGAAGCTTTCTTTTGGATTGGTATCCATAAATTGCCCGAGAGATAGATAAAATGTGCAAAAAACGAGGGCCATTACTTTGAATAAAAAATGTTTTGCTATTTGGCTTAAAAAAGTGCATATTTTTCATGAAAAAAACGACATTTTAAACTTGCGCACCTGGTATATATATATATATCGTATACAGAAAAATCTTAACGAGCTCACAGGAAACAAAAGGAAATGAAAAATTAACTAAGCACGGGATCGATCCATCTTGTTTATATAACATGCGAGTACCTTGGAATACAACAACAAAATTCAACAGAACATTTATGAAAAACATCGCTGACTGCTGAATTGCTCTTTTGAAGTAATTTTTCCATAAATTGCAGAAAAACGATGAAACGTCCGTTGGACTCCCGAAGTGGAAACGAAATTTAAAATAGGAAATGATTCTTGGCAAACGCATCTAGGCTTACACATCCTGAGGGCGTTGCCGAAATACTTAGTACTGGCAATCTTAGTGGTTGTCAATATTTTAACGCTCGCAAACTGGACCTCGGTTTTCTATAACTGAATTGGCATTCTATATCTTCGCCATTGTAATGGCACAGAGTATCTTAATACTAAAAGCTGGAACAGATAATGTTAAATGCCTTCCAGCTGCAAACAAGGACGAGGAGTTAGACATGTTCCAACTAGCTCGATTTAAGAATGAGTGACATGGTATGGAAGATGGAACTACACGACGTGAAATCATCCTCTTTGTATCGGCATTTGCGGACGATGATTGCAGGAGGCCTTACGACTTTCAGTAATTGCGCGCACCATTTCGTAGGGTTGGAGCTAGAAGCAAGCATAACTTCATCTGAAAATGGCGGACGAAATTGTCGAAAACAAACCAATCTTACCTTGTCTCCCTCTTCCGAAGTAAAACTGACGATATTTTAAGTATTTAGCTCCAAACGATTCCAGTGTGCACTTAAGCAACGATAAAACGTTTAAACGTTTAAAAATCGATAAGCCATGTTCCATTAAAAGACGTTAAACATTAAAAAGAAGACATTAAAAGGCTATGGTGTCACCTGGGATGTTTGATAGTCCACCTACCTCACATCTCATTGTTCCTAGTTGTTCTAACACAGAGCGAGAATCTGTAGTCTCTTCTCGCATGCGATGGCCTATCTCTCGTTCAAACTTAAGAGATATATCTTTCTACACTCCCTTCCTTGTAAAGCAATGGGTGCCCTTTTGGCAGTTTTAACAACAACTATTTCTAAGAAAGATCCTCAATTTTGTACTTGAATTAAAGTTTTCCGGTACGTTTCGTACACCTTACAGTCCTTACGGTCTTATGCCTTGTGCTATATGTCATATATGGGCATATATGAATATTACACATTTCCGCTAGAGAAGGGATTCCCATAATTTGAAGGCACCTCAAGGCGTAGGAACACGACACCTAGACCGAAGTAATGTACCAAAAAGTACCAGGCTAGGTTCTCTGGTCGACAGGAGAGGTCTTTAGAGGGTAGAAGCATTGCGCGTCTGGGAGTACGACATCCAAACAGTTCTCGCATCCCTACCACAAAAAAGATAGTGCTGCGAAATTCATCAAATATTCTGATACTCTGAAGGTTTGTTCAAGAAATCTATCGAGATCTTTCCATCTTGCGACGTTAAAAGCATTAATCAAGTTCAATGTCACGTAAATTTTAAATTTCGTGGCTCACCTCCACGATGGTACCTTCAGTTGATCTGCCCGGTAAAAAGCCATACTGGTGTGGAAATGAATGCAGCACTGAGTGCATTGATGACTTCTCTTTTCGAAAAACTTCACAAGCTAGCTAGACGTTCTTTCAACATATGTCAAAAATGCCCTACTCCAAAGAGGCGTTAAATGTTAAAGGCTGCAAATCGCAGTTTTCAATTTTAGCTATAATGCCTTGGCCCAAACGACATCCTGTCCGGTATCCATTTGCTTTTTCATCAACTCCATGGCAGTATGATGTTGAAACCCATGCAAGCATTCCACGGGTAGTGAATCTTACCGGAGAGGATGAGAGGAGGGAAGGAGAGAAGAGGGTTAATGAGCTAACAATGGCGTCTATCATTTTTGGCTCAAGAATAGACAGCGTTCGCGAGTTGTCGAATTTTAGCATAACCAACTTTTAGCCCAGTCTTTATGAGTTCTTGTTCACATCGTTGACGAGCTCCTACTAGAAGCCATTACGGATCGGTGTTGTTAGCATACATGTAGTGTATCAACTCCGTCCTTCCACTGTCCTCGGTCCTGTTGTCTAAAGCTGTTGTTTTTTTAAGGTGTAATCTTCATCTAATTCAAAGTTCCTTATTGCTACCGTCTGGATTACGTTTCCATTTTCTTTTACATTTCTTCTCTCTTATTTTCTTCCTTTACTGTGTCGAGATCTTCTTGGAGATGTTGGACCCGAGGGAGCTGCATGGTACGCTTTTTCCCACAGCAGTTGATGGATTTGCGGCAGAAGTGGTTTGTCATTTGAACGAAGTCCTTGAGCTCTCCGACATATAGTTTCTGTTCGAAAAATCAACGCACTGCCAGAATGTTATAAGTTTGATATCAATGAGAAAATTGTATCATAAAAGGCATTCATTATTTCTAAAAATGAAGTTTGGATTATATTGATCGACTTTTAAGTATTTGTTTTAAAATATTTAAATTAAATATTTATTGGCACTAGCCATTACTTTGCTGAGCATTTTAACCCAAAGTAGAATACTTACAGATTTTAATAATTAATAAATCGAATTGTCAGCTTACGGATACGCAAATGGAGTTGCAAATTAAAGGATTGTAGTTTGCAGTAGAAGGCCGAAGACCCGATAACCGTGTTTTTCTGAGTTCGTCTCAAAGGTTTTAACTAATCCACGCTCTGTGTGACTTTAACGCAATAAGAACTAATCTTTCCTTAATATAAAGAGAGAGTACTCGTCAGTTGGCGCTTCATCAAATGAAGTTCTGCGGAAACGTTATCTAACCACATCCTAATTTCTATAAGCTGTGTAACACTAGCAAGATAGGTGGAGTATCTATTTATAAATGCTTCCCTACCTTTTTTAAAGAGGACTGAAGAATTTTAATCAGATGAAACAATTATCCTGTTCTCATCAACTCAAATAATGTTGGCAAAGTAACTTCGTTTGGAAACGTTACCTATTCAAGTAACTTTCTTCTAGTTACCTACATTTGAGTGAGCAAAGAATTTGCTAGGTTGGGGAAAAAGTGGAAAATATGGTGCCTCTGATTTCCTTCTATCAGCAGACGAAGACCGGTGTAGAGTCTCTAACGAGAGCTATCAAAGTCAAAACCACGAACCACCGAAACAACCACTGGATCAATCTTCTCACTAGATTACAACGCACGAAAAGTCTAGAAGCTGACAAAAATATTTAAACAAAAACATCGTGTTTTTTTCAAATGCTCTGCAAGACGACAAATGGTTCCAAGATTCATTCTTGTGAAGGGAAAGCAGAGTTACTTGCTGAGAAGTTCCACGAACACCAACATATCTCCCAAACCGACCCAAACACTCCCATTTTTCCTCATGGAGCTCTTAAAAACGAAACCTATAAATGAGGTCAAGAATGTAAAGCCCTTGGTTTCGACGGTAAACCCTACATAGCGTTGAAAAATCATCAGAATAATGCAAAAGGGCGAATAAACTCCTGGTAATGGAGCATAAGACTACTCCTGAAGCCTGCCCGAAATCCACGAGACCCTAACAACTGCAGTTCAATAAGCTTTCTGCCGACGCTAGCTAAGCGAAGAAGAAGCTTCTCATAAAAAGGTTGACTATTTACCTTTCTAACTTTCACATTGGTTCAGGATTGGGGACTGAACAGAACACTAGCTACTGTTGGGTACGGAAATAACTTTCCGCCATTTTTTCGACAAAGTTTTTAGTTTATTTCAACATAAGAGAACACAGTCACTTCATTCAAAGTATGCACCGTTTGAAGCCATGACTTTCTCCCATCTTTCTGGTAGTAGATGTCCTACTACTAGTATAGGATTGGGATTTAGTCCGCCGAGGACGATTCGATCCAGTCATCGAGCCAATTTTTGGTGTCTGCATAAAGAAGTAAAGCGTTCTCCAGTGAGACTCGATTGCATGGAGCGAAAAAAATGGAAATACGAAGGAGCAATGTCTAGGTAATACGGCGGGTGGGGCAAGATTACCCGAATCACACCTTCCAAATATTTTTTGACCGGCTTGGCTACCTGTGGCCTTGCACTATCATGCAGCAAAATCAGCTTGTCATGTCAGTCATTCCAATCTGGCTTGTCTGGTCATTCTATTCAGACGGATCCACATCCCCAGTGATTGTCTCAGATGGTTTCAGCAGTTCGTAATAGATGATGCGACTGTGGTCCCACCAGACGCACAACATGACGTTGGAAGCGTGAATATTCCGTTTTAATAGTCCACCGTTTCCGACGGTAGATCTGGCAACATTCAACTCCTGTGACAATTCTTCTAGGCTTTAACTTGAATATTCATCCAACAACTCCCGTAATTGTGAATCTTCAAACTTTTTCGGTGCCCCTTCACGATCCTTATCAGTCGCGTCAAATCACCATTTTGAAAAGCAGAAATCACTCTGCAAGTCGTCCCAGATGGAGCATGATCACCGTAAACATGGAACATTATACGATAAGTTTCCACAGCACTTTTCTGGAGAATGAATCAATGAACTAAAACTCCCCGCAAATGCAGCTTTTTCGGTATGAAAGTCGACATTTTCCACACGAGAAAAAACGGTGTTCTCACTTTATAGTAATGTCGACTACTGCCTTCTTAACCTTCGCATACAACTCCTAATTCCAAGAACACTACCACAGGAGAAGCTACAATAGTATCTGAAAGGACATCTGTCAACCAACGGCGGAAACTTATTCGCATACCCAATACATGTTTCAAAAAACTCCACTTCCTCCATAGTCACCTGGACAGATTTCCAGAAGATTTAGGAGATATGAGCGAAGAGCAGGGAGAGCGTATGCATCAGGACTTACGCGTCATGGAAGAGCGCTATCAGGGTTTCTATGAATATGATGAATATGAATAAGAATATGATGTCTGACTATTGTTAGTCTTTGATACGTCATTTTCCAAAGTCTACACATCAGAGAAGAGCTTTGAAACGAAGTTTTTTGGAACTTAATGATTAATTTTTTTTTTAATAAAAATTTTCTTAGTAAATACGTGTTTTTTTCTGTTTTACACCTACATAGCTGAAACTCAGTAACTAGAGCTGATAAAAAATTTCTAATTATATTTTTGAAAATAGCATATCATATGTATTCAGCTACAGCTAAAATTTCTTTGGCAACAGATGTACTGTAAACTAGTGTAATAATCTGCGAAGCCCCAACATGGAACCAATGAGCTAGCTTCAAATTACCCAAAATGGAAACAGCTTACTATCTCTCCTCACGATTGCTGCACCAAATAGCTAATATTTCCTCTATTAGCAAGTTTGTTGACTCGCGTAGAGGTAACCGGCTCATAAAAGGTAAATATCCCCCGAACCTTCTCATCAAAATCAAGACCAAGTGTTCTCATCCATGGATTTCCTTAGATTAATTAGCATATATTTTAGTTCATAGTTTTCTTTTCATTTTGCTTTATTTGTACTATGAATCAGCTTACATAGCTCTAGCATACAATATTTCAATATCGTAACCTAAAGTGGAATTATATTGCTAGGCTCTTTGCGTGGACAATTGGTTTCCTGTAAGACTCGTATGCTATCCATATTGTCTGGTCTTCTTGTCGGTCGTTTCTAGCCTGGATGGTATAGCTCCTTAAACGTAGGCGACGTTGTTGCTCTATTTCTTCTTGAGATCTCTTTCTTATCTTTCTATATCTGATATATGAGGGAAAGTCCTACTTCAATCGTCAGGATGATAAGGATGAGCTCTATGTTTTCTGATTTGATGTCCTCTGGGTTTGTGACAACGACGTTATCCACTTTTTTTTTAAATGGTCCCATCTTGCCTGCTTGCTGTCTGTATGCTTGTTTTGTGTATTGTTATATATAAAGCCGATTTTTGATGATGCCGTGCATTTTGGGCAGATTACTGGGTCATTTTTCTTCAGACGAGAAACATTTTTTGCTGTGAGAATGGCTCTAGCCGTTTTTTTCGGGTGTTCTTTTGTCCTGTTTAGGTACGTTTTGCTTGGTATTGCTATTACATCTTTGGTTCATTTACTTTTAAGTTCCTGAGAAGGAATTCGTTGGGCATATAGCGCAGTGCGCCGGCTATTGCCTTGATAATTTTTGATTGGGCTCTTTTGATAGTGTCTTCGCTGGCCCGAGAGTTGGATGCCATAGGTTCAGATTGTTGTTTATATACTGTTTTTAGATTATATACTGTTTTTTTTTTTTTCATATCTCGGTTAAATTTTGCTTTTTTAATGAGTAGCAAGTACATTTTCTTTTACTTGCTCTTTCATTTTCTATACGTACGTTTTCCAAGTTAACCTGCGGTCCAGGTGTTGACGAGTTTAACCTTTTTGCCATTTATTTCGACAGGTTTGCCGGTCTTTTTCAGAAGATTGAATGTTATTTGCTTTGTTTTGTGTTAATTGAGGGTGATGCCCCACTTTTTGGTCCAGTCTATAAGTTTTCTCGTGTATTCTTCTTGTTCTTTGGTTGCTGTTGTTGGGTTTTTGTGAGCAAATATTAGCACTGTGTCGTATGCAAACGCTGTGGTCTTGGCTTCTCTGTCCACCGGTAGATCTGCTGCGTATTTTAGGTAGAGCACCGGTCCCAGGACACTTCCATGGGGGATTTCTGTTTCTGTTTGGTGGGCCGTATTAGTGTTGTTGTAGGGTACTTGAAATTTCGTATTCCTTAGATAGCTATGTAATGTGTTGTGGAATTTCCTCGAGAGAAGACTCTGAATTTGGGTAAAAAGGCCGTTGTGATTTACCTTATCGAATGCTTGAGCAATGTCTAGGAATAAACCGACACAGTGTTGTTTGTGTTCCACAGCGTCTTTTATCTTATTGTGAATCTTGTGCATTTGCTCAATAGTGCTGTGCTGGCCCGTGCTAAATCCGAATTGGTGAAGGGCGATGGTTCTGTTTTTATCTAGGTGATTTTGGAGTTTGTCTAGGAGCATCTTTTCAAATAAGTTCGAGATTATTGGAAGTAGATTAATTGCCCTATATGATTCTACCTTAAATATATCTTTACTGGGTTTCGGTATGATCAATATTTTTGCTAGCTTCCATTGGGCTGGGAAGTGGTTGACGCGATAGATAGCATTGAAGATGTGCAGAATCCTAATTATGCCATTTATTGGTAAGGCTTTTATTAGCTGCTCAGTGATGCTAACGTCGCCTGGAGCATCTTTGGGTTCAGATCTTGTACTTTATACAGAATTGATGCAAAACTAAAATGAATTGCTACCCTTCCCTTTACTTCAGTGATTGTTTTAACATAAATTCTTGTTGAAGGGCTTATCATTGTTTTTCTCTCGTCATTATTTTTTTTCTCGACATGCTTCGATATATCATCAATGATACCTTTGGAAATTTCAATTGTATATTTGTTCCTACTATATACTCACGATTGAAACTACGCCAAATCATCAAATTCTTCAAATTAGTCTCAACAGGTTTCCCTTGCAATGGTAGTATATAATTTTTCACCCTCTTAAAAAATGTATTATTGATTCAGGAATATGGCACAGTGCTGAATGTTTCATGAATGTGCAACTTGATCAAGTAATATCACAAAAAAATGTTAATACAGCGCCTACCTCAACTTACCCTCAACAAATTTTACAGGCCTAGTACTCTCACGGCTAATGTAACTCCATATCATCATTGACGGAGAATGTTTCAATGTTTTTTTTTAACATAGAGTTAATTGAACCTCTCGCATTCTAACGAAATTGCGCTTTTCCGTCACGGACTTTAAACTGTGTATGCCACTTTAAAATATCGTCAAAATCAAAATGTCCTGTCTGTTCCCTCTTTTGTGCTCCGCTTCCCTCCACAATTTAACCGTATCGCATTTTGGCAGTCGGATATAGCCTTAAAGACAAAGACACTTTATTGAACGCAGAACGTGACATATTCTCTGATGTACTGATGATTTAATGCCTTTCGTGCTCTTCAACATTTTATCCAAACCACATTTTTATCCAAATTTATATTTAATTACTTGTTTTTCATCACTGCTAATATTTTTAATAGATTCATTCTAATCAAATCAAACTTACTCCAACATTTGTACCTTTGAAGACTGTTTTCTTTGAACAAGTTTTCTTAACCTTAATCGTAGATCATTCTGTTACAAATAAAAAAATAAAATTTATATAGTTTACATTCACTTCCGCTGGATGTTAATTCATTAGTTTTTCCACTTTCCCTATGATAAAGGAACTGAACGTGCTATCTTTAAGTTTCCAAAAATCGTTACCGAAAACCTTAATTTTTTGAACCCTTCTTGATTTTGATTGTCGTTTTTATAAATTTCATAAATAAAATCAATAATTTTATGCAAAACCTTGAGTTTTATTGCACCTCCTTATACACGTAGTTCATCCATCTACACTTCGACTTCTTCACTGGCATATTTCATCTTCACCTACTAATAGGACATGTCTTCCAGCACTTATCCAAAACAACTAAATGAACTTAATTAGATTTCATTTTCTTTGTTACTGATCAGGGTAAATTTTTACTACTTACCCACATTCAGGCAAGCAAAATTTTTGATAAGTTGGGGTAAAACAGTGGAAAATTTTGGAGAATTAGTATCAGTCCTTGGCTTATCTTTGCCATTTCTGTGTTTCCGTTTTTATTGACTCATATCTCATTTTCAAACCCTGGTTATAGCTAGAATAAGTTTGAAATGCCCCTCTCTGTCTTTTTGACTACAGAAGTTGCTCATCGCTTGATTAAGTTCCTATCCAGGATTAATGACCACCAAACCATAAAGTATAGGAAGTCACGCAATGACCCGTAGAGACTTTCCGATCAAAAATTTCTCGGGAAATATTGTCTTGAAACCATTGTCGTTGTGCCCTACTTGTTCTTCTTTGTTACCTGTTTGTATGTTGAAATTGAATGTGTCAACCAATTAAGTATATTGCTAATTAGCAGAAACAAGGAGTGCATTACCTCGATTTTGTTAGATCAACCCAACACTGAACCCAATCGAACATCACACCATTTTGGTTGGCAGTTGATAAATGATTCTTTAAATGTCATCTCATAATAAGTTTCCTTGTGTCTAACACCTCGAGGCATTTCTTCAAATTACTTTATTGCCATACGAGGCTTTGTGAGTACTCCTTTAGTCAAAACTTTCTCAAAGCCCGTCATTATTATTAGCTTCTAATTAATAGTAGCACGATTCGCCACCGCCAGTGACACGACTTTCGTATCTATTTATGTTTCAATTTCGCAACCAAACAAACACTTTCGAAAGCGTAACAATTGAAAATCGATTACGGTTCCAAGGAGGCTCAATCCATCTTCGACAAATGAGTCTGCTCGGAACTTTATTGCGGCGCAGCTGAATATTTCGGCAAGCGCCAACAAAACACTTAAATGACTTGATCCATTAAAAATAGACCCCAAATCATGATGGTGTACTCCATCTGCAAAGCGCCTGTCTTGTAGCCACAAGCACTATTGCTAAGGTATCACCGAGACCTTGCGTCGAATCGGGTGGATCATGAAAATGATGATGATGGCGATGATGAAGGAGGCTTTTCGAGACCTTCGGGGTGTCTTCCCAATAAAAATAATTGGTGTGTCGTGATTAAAGAATTTGTTTGACGATGAACGCAGTATTTATTACAAAGAGCGTTTAATTATGCGTTAAGGCACGACTAATTGAAAATTCTGTATCGTTGCATTTCGAAGGCCAATCGTGAATAATTGTTGATACTGAGATATTTGTTTTATTAATTCGACATTGACAATGCTATTAGCTTTGTCATACTTTGAGATCCAGAGTAGTGTTGGTTGCTTTTTATTCTTATTTCTCTTAATGCATTGCCAATATTTCGAAATAATTGGAAGGGTCCTCAAGATTTTAACATTTCTTTAGAGTTAATCGAGAAAAGAAGGAGCTGAAACTCGGAGATATAATTAAGAACTCAGAATCGGAACTTCTAAGTGTTTTTATTACTCTATTAAATATCAATCCACCCCTCTAGTATACGACTGCTAACAGGAATGTACTGCCAGCTTCAACCAGATTTCCTCATCCTACCTATTGGTAGCTTTTGGAGTCTTGCAATTGGAGCCTGTTGCAAGCTTTATCCTTGAGAGATCATCTGGATTGCGAAAAAAGTTGGATCGTCTTGAATATAAAACAACAATCGACCTAGTGATGTTGCTACTCTGTGCAAAGCATAGTATTCGATCATTCTTACGTAGTTTTCACAATCGCATATTGTGAAAACTACGAAACATGATGCAGAATTCATGAAGCTAACGTTGTTTTTTCTAATACACATCTTTAAGCCTCAGTATTGGAGTCACGGAGAATTGATCCTTGTTGACCGAACTCAGTCTCTGTCAGGTATCATCTCATTAGATTTAAGCGTGAAGACATAGACCTCTGTCCAAGTATAAATACAATAGTCAACCACTTAAGTGTTGGAGTCTGAAAAAATCAAGTTGCATAATTGTGGTGTAGTCTTCGTTTCTTCCTTGTTGTTATGTTTTCCTTTATCCAGGAGTTTAATTTTCTGCTTCATCGCTCTATAGGAACATTCCATGGCTTCATGCTATAATTTATCCTTTGCTTCCCTAGAATGTGAACTCGATCGTTCAAAAAAAGTACAAAACAACTAATATTATGCACATGAATTGGAGCAATGTGTTCTGCAGGGTATAATAAATAACTAATTCGACTGAATGAAATGAAATTTCCTTTAGATTGGACTTATTGGTGTAAGTTCTAAGTAGGTGCTGCAAAAGGAACCCTATGTTTGAACTCAATGCTTAAAACGCGATTCTTATAGCACGTATGAATTCTGGAACTTGAATTATAGGATCCCCTTCAGAGATACCGTCACGGCTTTTTGAGCGTCTTTGATGTACGATGTACCATTAGTGGTACACGACGTCTCAAATCAAAACAATTATTAATTATTAGTGGTTTAGTCATCTATTTTGTTTTCATTATTAGAAACCTAGCTGACAAAACGATTCGGCGGCGATAAGAATTCGTATCGCCGTGTCGGAAAATTAGTTCGCCGACGAATTCGACAGCGATCCGAAATCAAATAGCCTGCAAGCAATATGTCATCTCGCTGGCGAAACGCCGTGGCGTATCATCAACGACTTGCCATTTCGTATCGCAAACGGTTCGCCATGGCGTATCGCCAACGGTTCGGCATGGCGATTTACTGGTGAACTGCCCCTGCGATGCGTTTGTAATTCAACGTGGCGATTTGTTTTCGATTTACCGCAGTACTTCGGACCGCTATCGAATTCATCAGCGTACAAATTTCTCGAAATGACAATACAAATTCACATCGTCGGCGATCGTTGTGTTTGCTCGAATATCTGAAATAAAAGTTTTGCAGTTTGTTTTTATCCTGAACGTTAATATTTCCTCAAAACTCATTAAATAAAAAAACTTTAGAAAATATAAGAAAACTGACTTCAAAATGGACTGAAAAAGATTGAATAAATTTTCGAAATCAGTTCTAATCAGTTTCCCCATTTTGAACGACAACTTCTAAATCAATCGTAAGTAAACTGGGTGTTTGAATCTTTTTTAAAATAATAAAGACTCCGTGTTAAATTCAATAGATGTATATTACATTTAGTATAAACAATTTGTGACAAATTAAATTTACTTAACCTAGACTCCGCGTTTATTTGTAAAAGATCACCGTTCAGCTTGGTGCTCAAGCAAGGACTCAACAGCCCTCAGCTAGGAAAGTTACATGACTCCTTTTCGTCCTCCTTTCACATAAGAATGTGTTTAATACCTAACCCACCCAAATGTTGTAATTTTTCAACTAATAAAATGTCTATCCTTTACCATGTAAGCTAATTCAAGTATAGACACCTTTTTTGAACCGTAATAAAAATGGTAATTCAGTGAGCTAAAATTGAAGCGCAGATGCTAATCTTGTTTCCTCTGAGAAATACCACGTGGGATTTTCCCGGGATATATCTATATGCGCTGCAATTATGTTTTAAACATCATTTTCTTATAAAGGTACATTTCACACATTCTCTAAATCTCGGTACATTTTACAACCCACCAATAAACCTTCCCTATAAAGGGACAGACAACTGCTTTTTTATAAGTTACAATAATTATGAATGTGATTTTATTTCTGCAGTTGTCATTATTGATAATCTTTATGTCTATAAACTCAAACATACCGCCTGCCTTGAAAGAGTATCTTTCAATGTATCTACTTAATTCAAAATTAATCCTATTTTAACTGAAATTTTTTTATTAACATGTTACCATTATTATTATATTCTATGGAGTTTCTTGGTATTATATAATCATAATCAGTAAATAAAATAATCCGTAATTATCATAAATGTGGAGGTTCAGTACAATTCTTATTAATTTTCCTTAAAGTATAGTAAACTTACATACTAAGTGTTTGTATTAATTTGCATCACCTTTAAAATTTATGGTTATTGATATGAAGAAGTATCTTCTGTAATTTTTGAATTCTCGGCAACAGGTAAGATGCAGATCTTTGATACAGGCCTTTTCAAGATACCGCGTGCTGATTGAATAGATACAACTCTGGTAATTCCGTCCTTGCCTGGGTGCAGTTCTTTTATACGACCAAGAGGCCAGTGCATTGGTGGAGAGTTATCTTCTTTTATTAATACTAGAATACCTGGATTAATTTTACTAGACTTTGAACCCTTTTTCTTTGGTCGAAATTGTAGCTGCGATAAATATTCTTGCTGCCATCGTTGCCAGAAATGTTGTGTCATTTGTTCAAGATGTTGGTATCTATTCAACTTATGCATATTAATGTTACGTAGATCTGCTTGTGGGTATGCCGTCAGTGCATCTCCAATAAGGAAATGTCCGGGAGTGAGGGGAGTGAGGTCGTTTGGATCATTGGAAATGGGTGTTAAGGGTCTAGAATTTAGACATGCTTCAACCTGACATAGTACTGTGTAAAATTCCTCGTATGTAAGCCGCGTTTCCCCTACTACACGTTTAAGATGATATTTTGCCGACTTTACTGCGCTCTCCCATAAACCGCCGAAATTAGGTGCATGTGGTGGTATAAAGTGCCAATTGATTAAGTTGTTTGATAAAAAACCCATAACATTATTTTCAAAATTGCCGTCCGATAACATATGCTTTAATTCTATGAGTTCATTTTTCGCGCCAAGAAAGTTCGTACCATTATCGCTATACAAATTTTTGCACATGCCGCGCCTAGAGAAAAATCTTTTTAAACAATTCATAAATGCTTTTGTTGATAAATCTACAGCAAGTTCGATGTGTACAGCCTTTGTGACTAAACATACAAAAATACATACATACGCTTTAATAGATACCCGAGATCGAATCTTTTCTTTAATATGAAATGGCCCTGCAAAATCAACGCCGCTGTTGTAAAATGCGCGCATTGGTGTCACACGCATTGATGGTAAATCTCCCATCAGATAAGTTGACTCGCTCGGTCGAACCTTAAAACAAGTAATGCATTCACGTAGAATTTTCTTAACAATATTTTTCCCTGTTAATGGCCAATATTTTTTACGAAGCGAATTAACTACTGCTTGACACCCAGCATGTAATAACCTCTGGTGCTCATATCGAATCAATAAATGGGTTAGTTTATGATTAGCAGCTAGAATTATTGGATGTTTTTCATCAAAAGAAATATCTGCATTTTTTAAACGTCCACCTACTCTTAAAAATCCTGCATTGTCTATAAAAGGATGTAATTGGTTTAAGCTACTAAAATTAAGATGAGGAACCGTTTCTTTTGACCTTTTTAATTCTGTGATTTCTTTACAAAATGTTTGATTCTGGGAAATTTTAATTAATCGAAGTCTTGCAAATTCAAGTTCATCAGTGCATAAAAAGGCTTGTTTACAAACAATCTCGTTCAACCTTGAATTTGAAGTTGATGCAGTTTTAATACTTATTTTAATTTTGCAATTATTATAGAATCTAAAAATGTATGCTGTAGTTCGTACTATTCGTGTAAATGAAGAAAATCGATCAAAAAATGTATTATTTAATTTATCATAAGTAAGTTCGTTATTAAATCCGAGTATTCTTTCTTCATTTATTTGCTTTGTAATAAAACTGTGTTCAATTTTTCGTTGCTCTGATGAATCCTGTATATAATCCGTTGAAGATACTGGCCAATTATTCTTATCAAGAGAGAGCCACGAAGGCCCGTTCCACCATAAATCTGATTCACTCAAATCAGTAGTATACATACCTCGTGATATAAGATCGGCCGGATTGTGTGCTGATTCTACGTGGTTCCATTGTTCGTTAGTAAGATGTTGAATTTCTGCTGTACGATTTGCAACAAATGTTTTCCATTTCTTAGATGTTGACTTGATCCATGATAATACTACCATAGAATCAGACCAGAAGTACCATTGATTTTTAATGGCATTGCATGATGTTGACACTTTATGCGATAATTGTGCTAATAAAACAGCGCCTAATAATTCAAGTCGCGGTATGGATATTGCCTTTAATGGCGCAACTCGTGATTTTGAACATAATAATTGCGCCTTTCGCGTACCGTCTTTATTTACGGAGCAGATATAAATACATGCACCGTATGCATTTTCTGATGCATCGCAAAATCCGTGGAATTCAAGTTCTTCGTATAAGGTAGAAAGTACATATCGTGGTATTACGATTTCGTTCACGTTTACTATTTCTTGATAAAGCTGTACCCATTTAGTGTGTATATCTTGTGGTAATGATTCATCCCAGTCTAATTTAAGAGTCCATAATTGCTGCATAAGTACCTTTGCTTTAATAATAGCAGGGCCAACTAAGCCGAGTGGATCAAAAATTTGCGCGATAGTTGAAAGAATCGTCCGTTTGGTTATCTTTCGTGAATCTGAGTCTTTTACGCGGTACTTTAAAGTATCGTTGCGAGGGTCCCATACAAGTCCTAACGTCTTTGGCTCCTTATCTCCTTGAATGCAAATATCATCATTGTTCATGCCACCGCTATCTTGAGTTATGCGCGAGTCGTTTGAAGTCCATTTTCGTAGTTCTAACCCGTAAGTTTTAAGAGTTATATTTAATTCGTGCTTTAATCGAATGGCTTCGTCGATTGTTGGAGCGCCTGACAATAAATCGTCAACGTAAAAATCGTGTAATATTACGTTGCTAGTCCAAGGGTATTGTGCTTTACATTCTTGTCCTATTTCGTACAAACATCTTGTTGCTAAAAAAGGTGCTGATGCTGTGCCATACGTTACTGTATTCAACTCATAAACCTTCACTGGAGAATTATTATCAGTTCGCCACAAAATCCTTTGCATTGCACGTTCGTCCTTTTTAATTCTTATCTGCCGGTACATCTTTGCTACATCAGCAGATACTACATAGCGATGCTGTCGAAATCTTAATAAAATTGATACCAGTTCGTCTTGAACCGGTGCACCAATATACTGTGCGTCATTAAGCGAAATACCCGTTGAACTTTTCGCCGAACCGTCAAAAACAACTCGAAGCTTCGTAGTAGTACTTTCTTCTTTCAGCACTGCGTGATGAGGTAGATAAAAGTGGGCTTTGTTATCTATGCATTTTGCAGCTGGAATTTCACTCATGTGCCCGAGTGCTTCATACTCTTTCATAAAATCCATATATTGTTCTTTTAATGAAAGATTATTTTTTAACTTCTTCTCGATAGAAAATAATCGTTTTAAAGCCATGTCCTTTGATGACCCGAGTAGAGAAAGTTCTGTTTGTTTGAATGGGATACTCACGATAAACCGTCCCTTTTCGTCTCGTTCTGTGGTTCTCTTGAAGTGCTGCTCTGCTGGATCGTTCGTTAATAACTGCATTTTTGATTCTGAGAAATAACTCTCGATTTCCCAGAATTTTTGAAGCTGTGAATGCAGTTCATTATTTGTTATTTTGTTACATATAAGCTTATCACTTTTTGATTGAATTGGTACTCGCATAGGTCCGCCAACAATCCATCCAAATAGTGTTTTCTGGAAGTATGGTTCATGTTCTTTCAGCTTGATTTGTCCTACGCATAAAAGTTCATAAAATAGAGCTGATCCTATCAACATATCAATAGGTTGCTCTTGCTCAAAGAACGGATCTGCTAATTCAATTCCGCCAGGTATCATAATGGTTGCCGCTTGCACTAGTTGCGACGGCAAATTATCACTTATTTTATCGATTACTAAACAAGTAATCACTGCTGAAAAGTTCGTGACGCGAGAGCTTACCTTCGCCGTAGCTTGATAAGGCACACTTTGATTGCCTTGTTCGATACCGGATAAAGTAGTGCCTATTCGTGTGCGTTGCAAACCTAATTTATTACAAAGTTGATTTGTCATAATATGAGGTTGCGATCCTTGATCCAGTATTACACGGCACTCGTGCTTATTTCCAGCCTTATCATGAACATAAATGCGGGCAGTCGCTAGTAGTACATATGACACTTGGTTGGGCAAGGAGCGAGCGCTGAAATTCTTCTGCGTATCTATGCTTAAAACCTTTGAGTCCCCTTGATGATCATGATGAGCGGCAGGTGCTTGTTCGGAGGGGTTTTCTAAATGTAGTAGCACGTTATGCTTACGTCCGCATCTCTTACATGGTCCATATTTGCATTTTATATTTTGATGATTGCTCCCCAGACAATTGTAGCACAACTTCAATTCTCGCACTTTTTGAACTCGCATATAAGTAGAAAGCATCTTAAATTCTTCACATGCGTACAGTGCATGCTCTCCTTTACACAAAGTGCAGCTTTTCGTAATAGTTGCATAACTTCTCAACTGATTATTAATTTTGTTATTGTTACCCGATGATTTTACAAATGGTTTATTTGTTTTATTAGTGCACAGAGTTGATTTATTACCCGTTTTATATAAATACTTGCAATGTTTTTCTAGGAACGATTTCATATCATTTAAAGTTGCGCGTTCTGTGTTTAATGATAGAACCCTTTCCCACTCATTCTTAACTGCGTCATTCAATTTTGTTTTAAACAAGTACATTATTAACGTATCCCAACTATCCGTCGGTTCCTTTAGTGTCTTCAGACACTGTACGTGATTATTAATCGTATCTATTAGTAATCTGAGTTCGGAATGGGTACCATTTTTAATTGACGGAGCTTCAAATATTCCCCTAACATGATGATGAATTAATTCAATCTCATCCTCATAACGTGCCTTTAAAGTATTCCATGCGGCTTCATAATTATCCCCCGACAAACTAAAAGCAGCAATTGCGCGTTTGGCATCTTTAATTACCGATTGGTCTAAGTAGTGAAATTTTTGAATGTTACTAAGTTTCTTGTTGCTATCAATCATTGAGATGAATGAGTCACGAAATTTAACCCAATTTTCATAGTTACCATCGAATATGGGTACGTTTAAATGCGATAAGTTCATATTCTGTCCACTAACTTCATTATTAGATTCATTAGAAATATTGACTGAGGGCGACCGCGATGCCCTTGAAAAGGTTCCTTCTGCACGTTTAATAATTTCTCGCGCTTTTGCTATCGTTCTATAATACGCAGACTCAAATGCCTCTCGGTCTTTTCCTTGTGCCGAAATCTCGGCATTGTCCTTACTTTTGTTAGCTAATAGTTCAATTTCTGTTTGGACGATATCATATTTCTCAAATAGTGCTTCAGCCTTTTCTAACCGTACACGTAAATCAGGAATGTCAAATTCATCTTGCTCTAACTGATTCGAAAACCGCGTAAGCTGTGCTTTTACACCCGTACGTTTGATTTTAAAATTGTCCATTTTTAGATAGTACTTTGATGTAAACTATGCTTGTCCACGTTATCACAATATGATTTCCCACTATCACAAGTAAGTTCTAACTTTTTCTAGAATAGAGTTCAAATAGTATTTACCTGTCCAAAGTTCGATATTTGCATAAAGTTTAAATTCATTCAAGACCCCAAGTTCAATAGGCTCGTACAAAGTTCACAATTAATTCACAAGTCCAAGGTCCTGTAAGTTTGCACAAGGTTCAAATTACTTCACAACACTGTACACAAATTGCTATTAAGTCCAGTTGCAACTAATTTTATAGCGTGTGAATTTAGTCAAAGTTCACGTATGCAAACTGTATTCACTTATTTATCACTCACGTTCACACTGTTTAACTATCCGGCTCGAAGGACCAATGTTTGAATCTTTTTTAAAATAATAAAGACTCCGTGTTAAATTCAATAGATGTATATTACATTTAGTATAAACAATTTGTGACAAATTAAATTTACTTAACCTAGACTCCGCGTTTATTTGTAAAAGATCACCGTTCAGCTTGGTGCTCAAGCAAGGACTCAACAGCCCTCAGCTAGGAAAGTTACATGACTCCTTTTCGTCCTCCTTTCACATAAGAATGTGTTTAATACCTAACCCACCCAAATGTTGTAATTTTTCAACTAATAAAATGTCTATCCTTTACCATGTAAGCTAATTCAAGTATAGACACCTTTTTTGAACCGTAATAAAAATGGTAATTCAGTGAGCTAAAATTGAAGCGCAGATGCTAATCTTGTTTCCTCTGAGAAATACCACGTGGGATTTTCCCGGGATATATCTATATGCGCTGCAATTATGTTTTAAACATCATTTTCTTATAAAGGTACATTTCACACATTCTCTAAATCTCGGTACATTTTACAACCCACCAATAAACCTTCCCTATAAAGGGACAGACAACTGCTTTTTTATAAGTTACAATAATTATGAATGTGATTTTATTTCTGCAGTTGTCATTATTGATAATCTTTATGTCTATAAACTCAAACACTGGGGAAAACAGATTTGACACTGATCCTTTAAAATTTGTTTTATCACGTTTAAGGCATTTAAAGTAGGTTTTGTTTTTTTTTTCTGAAGTTTTTTTTTATAAAATACTTAATAATTTTGTTCCCAGTATTCGATTTTGGTCTATACAATCACAAAAAATAGATTTCTTAATTTAAGACATTTAAACATTTAAGGGGCTATTCTACTTTAGAACTCTATAAAAATGTTAATTTTTTCGATTTTTTTTGAGGAGTCATTACATGTATCGTTATAAATCTTTCTGGCATTGAATAAATAAACTCTTGAACTTTACAAAAAAAATATTATATATATATATATATATAAGTTTCAAATTTGGGAAACTTAGGGTTTGTATGAGAGTCTGAGTTTGAATAAATCGACTCGAGTTGTTGCAGTAAAATAACTGTAATTGAATATTATTTAAGGTTACATATTAACACTATTTACATTATTGATAACATATCGATTAACACAATACCTGAAACAACAACAAGTTGGATTTAACCAAGTGTTTGATTAACAATAGTAATTGTGAAGCAAAAAGTAATAACAATTTATGATCACGCAAAATGTGGCTGCCTAGCGTGGCTGCCTAGCGACGTCTGTCTAACGACGTCTGTCTCCCTGACCGCAACCGATGCGAAGTTTGTAATGAACGTCACTCAACCGTCTGGCCGAAGGTAACTTGACCGAACGGACAGGCGGCAAAGTTTGAAAAGAGGTTTCAAATTTACATCCCCCCCCTCAAGAACGAAGAAGGAATTTCGGATTAATGGAAAGGGATGAGTTTGCTTGCGTGGAAAAGGTTTGATCCTTTTTTCCTGAGACCGCTATCGACCTCATATATTACCTCAGAAATTTTCCTTTTTATTCTGAATGGCCCTTCTCTGATTGGATCCGTTTTTTTCCTGTTTAATTTGTTTCCGTTGTTTATGTAAATGAGATCATTTTCGTTGTATTCATGTTTGTTTGTTTTCTCGTCGTAATACCTCTTGTTTTGCTCGTGAATCTTTTTCGATTGCTCGAATGCTTTTCTTCTATTTTCATCTAAGTTTTCGACATTGTTCTCGTTTAGTTCATCAGGTAGTATCGATTATTCTTTTCCCATTAGTAGGTAAGAGGGTGTAAAACCAGTGGAACTGTGTATAGTATTATTATATTCATGCACGCATTCTTGTGCAACAGCTGGCCAGGAGCGTGTTTTGTTCTCGTAGATTTTACATCGTATTCTGTTGACTAGTGTTTGATTTGTCCTTTCATTTAATTCGTTTGAAAAGGCACAATCTACTGCTGTAAAAATGAGTCTTATATTTTCTGATTTTAAGTATTTTTTGAAATCATTCGAATTGATACCTGCGTGTTGATCAGATATAAGCGTGTCGATCTTGTTAGCATTTTTTGTTGATTTAACTAGTTTAATAAAATTGTCGGCTGTTTGGGTTGACGATGTTGTGATAAATGCGTATCTTGTGAAGTGATCTATTAATAAATGCAGATATTTTTTTTGCTTTTGTTTCCCGCAAAACCACCGACTGTGTCCAATGAGACTATTTCAAATGGCTTTGAGGCTGGACCCAGCTGGGATAACGGAACCTTGTAGTTTGCAATTCTAGTTTTATTCTTGATACATGTTTCACAAGCACGACAAAATATTTTTATGTGTTTGTGCATATTTTTAAAATAAAATTTTGTTGTTATTGTCAAGATCATTTGTTTTACTCCCACATGACCTCGTATTTCATGAACTTTTTTTATTAGTTGTTTACCAAATGCTTCAGATAACCAAATTTTCTCTTTATTGTTTAGTGATCTGTAGATGATACCGTTCTTCTTTTCACATTTGTTATCTAAATGGAAATTTTTTTGATCATTGATTATTTCGTATATTTCCAAAAAGTTCACGATTTTTACTGCTGAGATTTCGAAGTTATCTTCTTCTTCTTCTAGGACAGGGTTGCGAGATAAGCAATCCGCTTCCAAGTTTTCTTTACCTGGGTTGTAAAGGATTTCACAGTTGAATTGTGAGATGTAAGTAAGGATTTTTCTTGGTTCTGGATCGTTACAATTGTTTATTTTAAAGTCCTCTAAGGGTTTGTGATCGGTGAAAACGGTGAATTTTTGACCAATTAAATAGTACTGCCAATACAATATTGCTTCTTTTATTGCGAGACATTCGATAAATATTGCTTTTTTTCTTTTTGTGTATTGTTCAATCTGCGTGAGAAATAGAATACTGGTTTTAGTTTTTCATATTCCTGACGTTGTTTTAACACTGCACCGACTCCTTGAATGCTCGCGTCCGTAAAGATGTAGGTTGGTAACGCTGGATGAAAGATCGAAAGTATTGGTTCCGAACACAAGTGTTCTTTTACCGCCTCGAAATTTTCTTGACATGATGGAGACCAATCAAACTGCACATTTTTCCGGAGCAAGTTATGAAAAGGTTCCAGTACGATACTTGAGTTCGGGATATATTGGAGGTAGAAATTTAATTTTCCCAATAATTGTCTGATATTTTTTCTTGTTTGTGGAACAGGGAAATTTTTGATTGCGACTACTTTGTCATTTAGAGGTTTAATACTGTTGTACCCTATTTTATGTGCTAAATATGACACTTCACGTTTTGCAAAAATACATTTTGAGACATTTAATTTGAAACCGTAGAAGCGCAATGTTTTTAGTACCAGTTCAGTATGCTGCATATGATTCTCATAATTATTTGAATATATTAGGATATCGTCTATGTAATTTACAGTGAATGAATCCAAGCTATTTTTCCTTAAAATACTTGATAATGTCCTTTGGAAAATTGCTGGAGCGGATTTTAAACCGAAAGGTAAACAGTTCCACTGCCAGTGCCCGTGGTGAGTTACAAAAGCAGTTTTATATTTATCCTTGTCGCGAAGTGGGATCGACCAAAACGCCGAATTCATGTCCAACTTTGTGAAGTAATTGCAATTTCTTGCACGCAATTTTAGCTCATCAATGCGTAGAAAAGGGTGACTTTCTGGCACGACTATTTTATTAAGTTCTCGATAACCAATACATAATCGGGATCTTTTATTTTCGTCTTTTTTAAAAGCCAATGTAACCGGAGAAGCGTACGGACTACTCGATTCTTCAATCAGACCCGATTTCAATAATTCTTTAATTTGTTTTTCTATTTCTGCTTTGTCTTGCAGAGAACATCCGTAAGGTCTTTTTGCTACATATTTGTTTTCAGTGAGTCTTATTGCGACTTCATAATCGTTGACTTTACCAATATCGAATTTTTCTTTGGCAAAGACATCTTTATAAATACTCAAGATTTCTTTTAGTACAAGATCAGACTTAATTTCGTCAATCTCATTATTTTTACATTCAAAATTTCCTTTTACAATATTTATCTCGGCTGCTTTTTCCAAATTTTGACTTATTTTTAGGTTTTCGTCTTGGCATAACCTAATATTTTTTATGCAGTTTAGACCTAATAAGACATCATCTTCAAATGATTTACTTTTGATGATGAAAAACGGACAGTCTTCTTTTATATTGAAAATAGTAACTGGTAGGACGACACTTCCTTCAGTATTTGAGTTGCCCGAAATTGTTTTCAATTGTTTATTCCCACTTATTTTTTTATTTACACACAATTTTCTCCAATAGTTGTAATTTATCAATGAGTCATTAGCTACGGAATCGTAGAGACCGATGGCTGGACTATCATTGATTAGAATTTTTAGTTTTATTAGTGGGATCGTTATTAGTTTTTTGGATTTTCAAGGAGAGAAATTGCATCTTGCGCTTCGATATTATTTGCGACTTTGATTTTATTGTTTCTGTTTTTGCTCTGGTGTGCTATTTTCGCACGACATACTTCTTCCGAGTGACGTCTGCCTGGAAAGCCCATTTTATCGCAGTACCTACAGGTTTTTTGTTCATTTAAATTTTCATTAACGATTTTATTACTCTTTTTCTGAACTTCATCCGGCTTTTTTACAGAATTCAAAGCGGCTTTGTTTCTGGAAGGATCTATTTGCCTAAGCTTCGACATTAAATCGTCAACTTTGGTCAAGTCTTTTCGTTCTAAACGCGTTTTTATATAATTAGGAAGATCTATTACGATTAAATTTATTTGTGATCTTACCGATAAATCAGGATCAACATCAATCAAAAGATTCCTTTTCTTTAATGCATAATCTAAAACCGAACCGCCCAAATATTTATAAGTGTATGCGAAGGTGATTTCTGACCACGACTTTGAACCGAACGTGTCAACAAAAGAAGCTTTCCAAAATTCCCACGCGTACGAGAGTTTATTTATTTTTAAAAACACCGCGTACCACTCCAGTGCGACATTCTCTAAACACAAACGCAATATTTCAGAATATTTCTCCTCTTTTACACCGAGTCTTTCACATTCTTGTTCGAAAGTATTTAACCATGATTCCGCGTCCACATCATTCCCGTCAAATTTATTCAGCACTAAATTTTTTTCAATGGAATGCATTGATTTTTCGGCGGGTGGGATGGAAGGTGAAGGAGATTGAAGAGATGCAGATTTGAAAACCTCTAAATAGAACTCATTAAAAACTACGTTACCCTCCTCGTCCAGGTATTCCTCCAGCAGCTCGCCTTCCTTCAAGGTTATATTGACCTTTCGATATTTGTTGCGAGTAGTCAAGCTCTTGGCTACCTGCTTTGTAATTTTATGCTCGAAAAGTTTTAAATGGTGTGTGCGTGTTTGTTGATCAAGAGGAAATTGGTATGCTTCGGGACGTCCCTCAAATTGAATAGTTTTAACCTTGACTACGATCGTCTTTGAGTCGACAGCTTCAGAAACGAAATTAAATGTAGCCTTTACTTCCATGATGCAGTTCCTTAATTGTTGTTCTTTTATAAGTTTCAAATTTGGGAAACTTAGGGTTTGTATGAGAGTCTGAGTTTGAATAAATCGACTCGAGTTGTTGCAGTAAAATAACTGTATTAAATATTATTATATTATATAAATATTATTTAAGGTTACATATTAACACTATTTACATTATTGATAACATATCGATTAACACAATACCTGAAACAACAACAAGTTGGATTTAACCAAGTGTTTGATTAACAATAGTAATTGTGAAGCAAAAAGTAATAACAATTTATGATCACGCAAAATGTGTCTGCCTAGCGTGGCTGCCTAGCGACGTCTGTCTAACGACGTCTGTCTCCCTGACCGCAACCGATGCAAAGTTTGTAATGAACGTCACTCAACCGTCTGGCCGAAGGTAACTTGACCGAACGGACAGGCGGCAAAGTTTGAAAAGAGGTTTCAAATTTACATATATATAGTCATGACGCATACATTCTTGACATGTCAAAAAAAAGGGGTGCACTTATCCATAAGATTTCTCAGCAACAGAGAGTCTGAAACACAAAATTCAAGAAGATTCTTAATTTGTATAATAGCGGCTATGGTTGGTACTAGAATCATGAAGTTTTATGCAAAATCAACAAAATGGCGACTGTTTGATACCGATTTTTTGTTAAAAAAATAATAGAAAAAATCAACATTTTGACACGATTCTAGTATCAACCATAGCTGTATGTTTGACAAATATGTGGTAAAAATTTCAGGAGGATCGGTTCATTAGTTTCCGAAAAGAGGTTTGGACAGTATCGAAAAACATGATTTTGAGAAAAACGAGTTTAAAGTTTATTTTTTATTGAAAATTTGTATAAAAATGATACTTACAGCTAATCAAACCTCGTTGCCCATTTTGAGAAAAAGATTTATTTCCGTCACATTCTTTACACTTAACAAACGTTTTCAACACAGAAAACACTAAAAAAAAGTTTAAAATACAGTGACTTGACGTCTGATCAATGTTTACGTCTAATGAGGGATTACTCGATTTTCTAATTTTTTCGGCTGACTCGCTCTTATAATTTGTTTGTGTTTCGTCAGAATATCTATTGCCTCGAAATTTTCTTTTTTTTAGGTCTAGTTGTACCCCTGGCTTCTCGAGAACCTTTTCTTTCGATTTTTATTCAAAAAAATCGTTCAAGATAGATTCTTTTACTTCGGCATGCGAAGTGAGACGTACAAATAAGAGTTCATGGTCAACTTTCTCTTTCAAAAATCAATGTTATATACTAAGAGCAAGCTAATATGTCTATATTTATCTATCATAACAACAGCTGCGAGTTTATAAAAAGTCTAAAATCGACGGGAGGGGCCGAGCGGTTGAAAGACGTACACGCCTCAAAACGAACTAAGACGCGCTCGAGTAAAATGATGAAATAGAATGCTGCGGTTGTTGCTCATCTCAGAAATATTGTATGTTTAAACTAGTCATTGATCAATTTCAGAAGTTTTAGTAGATTAATTCTTCCATTTTCACTTACAACATTGTAAGTGATTTATACTCTTGCTAAGCTAACCAAGCTAACGAGAGGAGACAACTAAGCAAAGATGGTCAGAAGGCACCAATGAGGAAGCAGTGGGACCACCCCGAACGAAAGCCGTCCGCAAGGAAATCGAAGTTGCATCATCAATGGAAATGGAACAAGGATCAACAACTAGAGGCGACCGCACCGAAGTGGAGCTAATTAATAAGGAGGTGAGAAAAAATTAAGAACAGCGACGGGGAAACTTTTTCTAAAATGTAAGTTGTCCGCTTCTAGTGAACGATGATATTGAGGATCAATGTCCCGGCATAAAAGCATGCTCCGTTTCGCCACTGACTCCCGGATAGTCCAAAGCAAACAAAGTGAGCTTAGACATCTATAGAGTGATTGTAGAACAGGAAGATGATCTGCATCACAGTTTGAAGGTACGGTTTATACTCAATCAGAAAGCAATCTGGGAAAGACCTAAGAGGAGTGAAATACTCCAATATTTCAGGTGCCAGAAGTTTGGCCACGTATCGATAAACTGCGCCTTTCACTCAAGCTGTGAACTTTAAGGAGAAGGACAAAGCAATGAAGCGTGTCCGAGACGGCAAACAGACAAGCAAAATGAGCCACTCTTCTGCGTCCTTTGCAAAGAGAAATGCCATGCTGCAAACTACTCCGGATGCTCCGAAAGGATAACGCGTGGTGAAAAAATAGCCTCTGTAAAGACAAAACAACGAAATTTCGACACCCAGCCCCGTCTCTAGACCCAGCCCTTTGCAAAACACAATAACCGCCAAACCAAGAAAAATCCAATCAAGCATATCTTACGCTGAAATCACAAAAGGACTCTATGCTGAAACGTCGTGGAGCGATAACCTTTCGATCAAGCAAATAACCATTGACCACACAGACATTTCTTGCAAGCTAGCCACCCTTAATACAAAGAGAACCAATGGGAATCGTAGGAAAATACTCATTCGTTCAGTATATATTCCAGGGAACCTTGAAAATCCTATACAAACATTTCTCGATAGGATCTTGAACATAGCTTCTGACTATGACCACATCATCATGGGTGGGACCTGAACGCGAGGCACGATCAGTGGGGGGACTCTAGCCGGAACTTCTTTGGCAAAAGTCTGTATCAGTCGTACTATTCGAACGCTTTTTTGACGTGTGACATCATAAATGCAGGAACTCCGACATACCCAAGAAGCAGTTCCTTCCTTGATAACTTCATAGCATCCCATATTCTGTTAGACCGAAATTCTGCTTCCTATAACTGCTCAACCTTCCCATCAATATCCTATCACTATGGCCTACTACTAACCCATAATCTGAAAAATATAGAGACCAACTTCGTAAGTCAGAAAAAATTTCGGTCTTATGCTCACGTAGACTGGATACAGTTTAATAAAGACCTCGAAGATTTCTTACTCCCTATCCGTCCAGCTAATAGAATACTATCTAACCAAGAAATAGACAACCACATCAAAAACCTCTCTGAGTCAATAACAGGCTGCATGGACTACCATGCCCCCAGAAAGCCACCAAAGCAAATGCTGTACATGTGCCTTACGGAGGATACACTAGCGCTAGTTATTGAGAAAAAAAGGCAACTCCAGAGGCAACAACGTATTTTTCATAGGTATTAGAATCAAGTGTGTGAGGAATAACTCCCATTCAAAGGGGAAATCAATACCATGTCCAACAAAATAATGGAGCAAGTGAGAAAGGAAATTAACTAAAACTACATAAGTAGACTGAACAGTCTAAGGCCGTCTTCGGATGTCCTTAGATAAATAAATATCTTAAAAGGACAACAGGAGCAGAAGTTCAATATTGATAGAGATCCTGTCATAAGTGGGGGCAGTCTTTTGATACTGTTAATCAAAAACCCCCGGAGAACGTGAAAACACAGAAGATAATTTCCTCTGTTAAAGCCAGAAACATTGGATACCAGGGCTCATATTTAACCATCTTCTCCAATACCAACAAGGCAGAGTCACCAAGACATGATATCTTTGGTAACTTTTTCACTCATGAATCTGAAGTTGAAGTGATCCTAGCCAGCATGAATAGCAAGACCTCCACTGGCCTGGATGGAGGAAGTGTGGAGCAGATGTTGCGAAAACACTGACAATCCTCTGTAACAACTGTATCAATAATGGTTACTTTCCTCAATCCCGGAAATTGGGCAAGCTTGTTCTCATTCCAAGGCCACGCTGCGATGGAAACATGAAAAACTCCAGGCCTATTTCGGTACTATCTAACATAAGTAAAGTTCTAGAAAAAACCATAGTACGTAGCTTTAAAACCTGATCCACGAGTTTCAGTTTGAATTCCAACATAGGAAGTTCACAGAACAAGCAATAATGCTGATGCACTATACGGTCACTCAGAACTTGCGCAAGAAACAATGCATCCATCCTATCAAGGGTGCCACAAGGATCCATACTCGGGCCATGCCTTTTTAAAAATTTTCCTTTACGATGTTCCGAATCCCACCAATCTTAAAAGTAGAAACCAAAGCCCGTCTTGGAACCCGAAGTTATTATGTTTGCAGACGACATACTAGTACTAGCCAGTCACGCTCTGTCCATATTCGCTGTAGAAAAGGTGCAAAGAGCAGTTGACGAAATAGCAAGCTGCTTAAAAAATTGGGAGCTCACAATGAATGCCTCGGAATACGAGTTAATAAGCTTCCTTAATGCTAGCGGGAAAGGACAAACACTAGCAGTCCAACACAGCAAGGCAATACGAGTGAATCGCCTAAGTACACTAAGGACGCCTTAGTATTTAGGCGAGAATTTGAGTAATAAGTTCAAAATAAACTCCCACGTAAAGAAAGCTGTAAACCCAGCTAAAGGAGCAGCAGCATTTATTTCACCTCTACTTTCTTCCAGATCTGTTTTGCCAAATGTAAAGCTCCTTATGTATAAAACGTTAATCCGGCCAATTACCACCTACTCCTTACCAGCTTGGATGACTATTTCACCGATAGTTGCAGAAGAAATAGAAATATTTGAAAGAAGGACACTTCGAAAATGTGTTTCGAAATACCGACGCCCCAACGAATATACTATAAAAATCAATCATTCTATAAAGAGACAAATATTATTTCCATTTTGCAATGTATGATCAAAACAAACAAGATAAGATTAGCCAAATGGCGGACACATGACTCAACACTGATTCGAAACGTATATAACAACAGACCTAGCTCCGAAAATCCTTGTTACATCTCACCATTCAGAATTCTAGAAGAATATCAATCCAATGCAGACCCTCTACATAGCCCCTTAAATCCGGATTTTTACCACATAGCCGCAGCCACTACCTATAGGGGTTAAAATGAATTGAGTCTTAAACTAAAAATTTCCCAAATGCCTCTTCATACCCTGGATATCAGCTCGGATGGAAATATGCCCTCTAAAACTAAAACTAAATAAAAACTTAGACGTATGGACTCCGGTCGCGTATACATCAAAAATGACATTTGACTTCAGAGTCACTGTCAAATGAAATGTAAATAAATATAGTAGGTTAAGACATACATGTAAAGGAAAGTCTCAATAAAGTACTACTTCAACTACACACCTGGCGTTCCGGCAGTTAGTCGAGAATCCGCGAATAGCGAAATAGTTAACACCGATTCTGAATTGTAGATGCGGAAAAGTATCACTGTTTCGAGTACATGATCTAAACTAAGTTTTTTGAATTCACGCCCAAATAAACGCTTAACTGGCGCAGTTGGAAAACAAATCAAGAAGAAGCCGCAAAGGCTATACTTTGGCGACACTCAACTATGGAAACTTGGAAAGACATCAATGAAGAAGAAATTAAAAAGTTGTTTGGCATAATACTCATTATGGGCCTTTGTCCTGTTTCTAATATGCGTTTATATTGGTCTAAAAATCCAATGTATTAGAATCCAGTTATTGCTAAATCTATGTCACGTACTCGATTTGAAATGTTGTTGAAATATTTCCATTTTTGGGACAATGAAAACCCCGTAGATGAAGAAAAATTAACAAAATTGTGCCCATTACATCTGCGCTCATTCTCGAAGAAAATGATGTCGTAGATGAAACAATGATTCCGTGGATAGTAAGTTTACTTTTCAAACAATATTTGCCTGGAAAGTCTCACAAATATGGCGTAAAAATTTTCAAACGATGCTCCGCTGGATACACTTATAGTTTTAACGTTTATTCTACAGGCCAAACAAGTGCTTCTAATGTAGTTTGGAGCTGATAAGTTACTTATTTGACGCTGATAATTTTTATAATAGCGTTGAGCTTAGCCAACAACTGTCAAAAAGAAAAACTTATACTTGTTGAACATTGAGACAAAACCGTCGTAGTAATTGCAAAGAAGTTATTGCGAAAAAACTAAGAAAATGGAGAAATTATCGGAAGAGAAAATCAAGATGGTGATAGAATTTTGAAATGGAAGGATAGAAGACCTGTCCTGATGATTTCAAGCCATCCCGATCACAACATTGTTCTTGTCAGTACTGGAAGGAAAAATCGTTCTGGAAACGACATAAAAAAGCCGCCATAAGTAATTGCATACAATCAGAAAAAAAACAAGGCGTAGACTATTCAGACCAAATTACTATTCTTGTTCCAGGAAAACCGTTAAATGGTATAGTTGCCTTTGAATTTATACTTGGAATTTCTGTTATGTGGTAACACCACAGTAACCGGTTTAAAAAATCCAAATTTTTTTAATGGTCTAAACGAACCTTTATATATTCAAAAACACTATTCTAACAGTTATATAGCTGAAAAAAAAATTTTGTAACGTCAAATTTTCGATTTTCCGGCAACGTCTACAGCTCGCGCTGTTTATGATAGACGTGTATGTATAGTAGCTTAGTACAGCCGTTGTTTGTCACATCGTTCGTGCGCTCCGATTTTTGTAACCGTCATTTATTTATTTTGTATAAATAAAAAACATATTTTGTGTTATCTTAGCGATATGAGTTCTTATTAAGATAAAAAATCTATAAGGGGGACCTTCGAATGAGAATAGAACGAAGAAGTCAAGAATCGAAACGAAATAGCAAAACCGAGTTTCCAGAAAGTTGGCACGTCATCTTAAAAAATTATCTACGACCGATCTGGGAGACTTTAAAATAGAAGAAGGATTTAGCTATCAAATTTTGGAATTTTCAACAGTGTTTACCGCTTTTACTTTATTTTATTTAAATTTACTTTATTATTATTATTTGTACTGGGGTCCACTTGCTGATATATAGCATAGGCCAGAATCGGCCCTTAGCAAGAATAAATATGTTGTGTTATTGTTTACAGATGGTCCATCCTGTCGTCCGACAGAAACCAAGGAGTTCCTCCAGCTCTGTGGCCGCCAAGTGTTCCAATTCTGTTGCGCCAGTACACCTCAGCCAAGTAAGGCGTTCGTTCGCCAGACTCGGGCAATCTAGGAGGAAGTGTTCTGTACGTTCTTCCTCCTAGCCGCAAGGTCAGCAGTTGTCATCCATTTGAATTCCAATTCGTTTGGTGTGTTGACCTAGAAGATTATGGCCCGTTAATTCTGCCAACAATGTTCTAACGCCATTTCTGTTTTTCTCCAGGAGTTGTTTTGTCCTCGTTTAATTAGGGTGAGGCCAAAGAGCTCGTTCGTGTCATTACAAGCCGTATAAGTCTCTTTTCAGAGGATTTGGTTAATTGTGTCTATTTTAGTGGTATATTGGTCGGCTGATCCAGGGACCCATGTCAGTTGTACATTTATTCGAGTTGTTGCGGCTTTGAGAGTCTGCCTACAATCCTGCACCAGTTGTGAAACTACGCGGTTAGAGGCAAGCGCCTGCAGTGCTGACTTACTGTCTGAGAGTATTTATATTCTTCCATTAAGGTTGTTTGCTGCCGCTTCTATAGCCGCTTTTATTGCAAACACTTCCGAACTGGAAAACTTTGGTGTGGCTCTCCAGTTTATAACTTCGGTTGAGTTGTGGGTGATCTGGAAAAAAGATTCTGGCGCCGCTTCCCTTTTCCGTTTTGGAACCATCGGTGTCGACCATAATTTCACATCCAGATGTGGAATCCTGCACCGTTTCCCACGCTTCTTTGGTCGGTATGCTGATCTTGTATGGATTCGTTGTGTCCACTATCAGTTGGATTCTATCCAGCTCCCTCTTACTTGACGGGGCCAGTCTCTTCATTTTTTCCAAAATTCATACGTTCCCCGTATGTGGGTGCTTAGATAACCCATATGTGGATTTTAATCTGATGCTAGTAAGTGATGCCTATCTGAAGATAAATTTGTCGAGTGGTATGAGATTGAGCATCATTTC
Organism: Stratiomys singularior; assembly: GCA_954870665.1. Lineage (NCBI taxonomy): Eukaryota > Metazoa > Arthropoda > Insecta > Diptera > Stratiomyidae > Stratiomys > Stratiomys singularior. The sequence continues at coordinate 59,262,205 of OX940879.1, read as the reverse complement.
CATTCCAGCAGTTGTCGTAGTCCTAATGGCACCTGTGATGACAAAGCAGGCCTTTTGCTGAATCTTCTCTAGCTCTTTTGCAATGTTTTTCTTTTGTAATGCGTGCCACCAAGCCAATGCCCCATAAGTGGTTGTTGTATATACCCAGTGGGCAATTTTGGGTTTTATTCCCCTGGTTTTCCCCACTCACCTTTTCATTGTGAAGAGCGCCGCTGTAGCTCTTCGTCTGAATTCTCCTATGTGTGGAATTCAAGTTACCTTACTATCCAAGGTTACTCCTAAGTATTTTACCTTCTTTACTAAACTGATATATTTTCCGTAAACGGTTGGGGGTGAAAATGTCCCCGGCTTACGGCGCTTTGTTTAAAGCATAAGCTCCGTTTTGTCGGCATTGATGCGCAGTCTGTTTAGCATCGCCCACTCGAAAAGATGTGAGAGTACGGTCTGCATCAATTTCGACATGGTTCCCGCGAGCTTTGCACTTATCAGTATAACGGTATCGTCGGCGTACGATATCGTTTTGAAACCCTTCCCGTTGAGGTCTTCTACTATTTGGTTAAATGTGAGTACCCAGATAAGTGGTGATACTATGCCGCTTTGTGGTGTACTCCTTTTAGTCCTTTTTTTCAAGCTAGCGACGTTTTCTTCAGCTGTAATCTTCCTTGTAACTAATAGTTATTTCATCCATTTAGTTAGATATGGGTCGATTCCATATATTAGAATGGCTGCTACTATGCTCTCAGTTTTTACATTATTTTAGGCTCCCTCGATATCAATGAAGGCCGCAAAAAGTGTTATCTTTGATTGCAAGGTCCCTCTCTATTCTGCTTACGACGTCGTTTAGTGTCGTCTCTGTTGAGCACCCTGGAAGGTATTCATGTTGGTTGGGACAAATCTCCGTTATGTTCGGGTGGTTTTATGCACCCATTCACCAGGCCTTCCAGGGTTTTCAGCATGAAAGACGTTAAGCTGATAGGTCGGTAATCCGTTGCTTTGTAGTAGCTGGCTGTTGCCGACTTCAGTATAAAAACTGGTTTAGCTTCTCTCCAGTTCAAAGGAATATAGCCTTTGGATATGGATGCTCTATATATTTTCACCGAAATCCTGTATTATCACTATATACTTTACACTTATACACTTTATCGGTTCCTGGCCATTTGTAAGGTTCGAAGGTATGAATGGCACATAGAACCTTTTCTTCGCTTACCATTTCTTTTAGTGAAGGCCACCGTAAGGAATCACGTAGCTTACTTGTTCTGTCTCTTCATTCGTTGAGCCGGGAAAGTGGTGGTTTAGTAGGAGCTTGAGACGTTCCATACTATTTGTTATCCACGATCCGTCCTCCTTTTGAAGCATTGTGTCCACATGTGATTCTCTTTTCACAGCCCTGCTTAGCCTAGATGTCTCGGTTATTCCCTCAATATTGCTGCAAAAATATTCCAAATTTTTTTTTCTCTTACAGCTGTTTTAAATATTTTCAGATTTCGCTTATATCCCTCCAAACCCGTATCTCGGTTTGTGAGGCGAGCTATTCTGAATAGTCTTTGAGTATTTTTTCTGATCTCTTCCAATTCTTTGTTCCACCAGCTTACCTTGTTTTGTTGGACGGTAGTGGTTGGACACATTTCACTGAAACTATCGACCAGTATACTTGTGATGTTTCTCACTTCATTGCCGATATCTTTTCGACTTTTTAATGGATTCTTATAATAGATATCCTTAAGTACCGTATGTATAGCCATCCCAACCCGGTTTTCTAGGATCGCGTATGATTAATGGGGTCCTCTTATCTCTTCTCACTTCAAAGGTGATCCATTGGTGGTGCGATAGGCTAGGTGAGTCACATACTCTCCAGCCATGCAGGTGCGCCAATGCCTCTATTGTGATTAGAGTAACGGCAATGACTTCTGCTCTATTTTTTGTTATAAAAGTCGGTGTGTTACCCTTATTTGCTAAGTTGAGGTTAGTAGTTATCAACCTCTTTCGTTGCACTTGGTGCTTCCACAGAGTTTATGTTGCGCGTTCGCGTCGCATCGGATGATGACTCGTTTCCCCCCAATATGTTCTGATAGGGTGCGGAATTCGATGGTCGGCATCGGAGCGTCAAACGGTAGGTGTACCGAAGCCAGCGTTACCTGTCCGTCCCCTCCGTCGATCACCGCTTATGTTAAGTCCATGTTGCTTCAATGCGGTAGAAAAATTAAATGAACCTCTGGCAGTCATCTGGGCGAAGCCAAAATTGAGTCATCCGTTTTTGTCCCTTAGAGTGTTGACGTCTTCCTTTCCCATGCCCAGTACCAGGATCATGTCTTTGGTGGCGACTTATTTCTCCGCGAAGTGATGTCACCTTTCTGTTTCATACCCCGTGTATTGTAGTTTAGGCGTCTCGAAGGCTTCCTGCGGTGTCTGCTCCGTTTCGGGTATAAGTACCTTGACGGTGCATAGCCGCGGTACCTCCTTTTAGGGGACGACTCTAAACTCTTCGTTCAGGGTGGTGTTTACATTGGTGATTGCAGTCTTTAGATATTCTAGAGACTGCCCGTCGCTACAGGGTACAGTCAGATGGCCTGCTGTCGCTTTCAATCCTCTGAATGTTAGAATTTTGTCTGGTTTGCTGCGTTAGTGCTCGAAGAGGTCCTTCTTCAGGGCGGTTTGCAGCTTCACGAGTTGATCCTCTTGGATCTTACCAGTGTCATTGAGGTAGTCTATTACCGCTACCGTTAGTGCATCGGTTGCTGCGTCCCGATAGGACTTCCTCGCCTGAATTTGGGGTTCGGGGCTTACCCTCCATTCCTTTTTACCAGTGCCTTGGTTGCTATCGTCCAATCTCATCCGCTTAGGTCCGGTTTTACCCTTTTCCTTTGCGGTTGGTAGTTCAGCTTGCTTGGCAGCAATAGCCAATTTCCTAAGTTTCCCTTGGTTAGTTACTACTTTTTTGCTGGTACCAGGGTTCGTTGGGAAGTTCTTCTCCCCAATTGTGTTTTGACGCTTCAGTTTCCTTCTTATTAGCGTTCTGGCTGAATCTCTCGTCTTCCCAGTGGGTACGGTAGCTGCCATTGCGCTTGTTTTGTTGCAGTCACCCGTGAAATGCACGCCCTGTTCGCTCAGCGTACATTTCTGGCCGAAAAGCTGGTAAAAAAGCACTTGGCAAAAAAAATAATTTATGCATTATTATTTGTACATTTTATGCAAATAAAAGCAAAAATTTTTTCCGCAAACATACTTCTGACATTTTTTACATAAATTATTTGCTTGCGTTTGTTAGAATGGATTGCATTTGATGATGTTGCAGCTGATTTTTGTAGGTCTTCATGTTCAGGTGAATTTTTTTGTCTTGCAGCTCTGTATTCGGTGAGAAGCTGATCTGCTAATTGAAAAAATTCTTTTCGTTGAATTCGTATATATATCTAAAATATCATAAAATTTTTGGAGGAACCATCTAGCAGAACTAGCTTTTACTGTTTATTTTCAAGCCATTTGATCAGACATATCAGCTCCAAATTTCGTTCTGTTTTAAAATTGAATAGATTCCGGCAGCATTTTTTTATTACATTTATCAATTTTTCACAAATTTTTGCTTAGAACTTAGAACAGCTACTCTTTTATTTGATTTGCTTTTATATATGGTTAGAAAACAATTCTCTAATTTATATAGCAAAGAAGAAAATCTAGGCATGTTCCATGTATGCTTGGTTTGTTCGGCTGCTTTTGGTAGTTCTCTTTTATTTTCTCCAAAAGTTCCAACTAGGGTTGTTTTACAGCTTGTATACGGCTCAACAAGTTTCAGAACAACGTGTTCACTCAGAAGCATTGACGTTGGTCCTTGTTCATCTTTCCCCAAGTAAGAAAAACCATTCAAAACATGTTTGCTACTTATATTTGATGCAAGCCAGAATTTGATGCCAAATTTGTTGGGTTTATTAGGCATATATTGTGTAAACCTGCACTTGGCTTTTGAAGGAAATAATTGCTCGTCAACTGTTATATTTTGCCCTGGTAAATCGCAAGATTGACTGTTTTCAATTAACTAATTCCATATTTCCGAAACCAAAGGGGAATTTATTTCTTTGTAGGTGCCTACTGCTTTCGGTTCTTTTATCAAAACAAATAAATCGATGGACTTGCTTGAACTTTTCTCTGGCCATAGTTTTTATAAAAAAATTGGAAACCCCATTTTGCTGACCATAAATAACTCAATGATAAATAAATAACTAAATGAATACAACTTTTGACACGAATGACGAAATACAAAACTTTCTATATAAAATTGTAGACTGGAATGTCATCTTTCAAACGCATGTAAGTTTGACTCAATCTGATTAGTATTGCCCGATATATGGCAACGAACACCATCTAGTGATAAAAAAGGCTCAATACTTTTTAGCCTATCCAATATAATCAACGAGAATGCACTGATAAGATTATCTGCCATAATGTTCCTCTTCGCTTAGCCTGTTGGCCCTTTCACATACTTGAAAATACAAGCAGATGGTAACCTTCCAGGAATACCACCTTCGACAAATTTTGACCACACAGTACCATTGGTAGCTGTTTCGGTCTCCTGAAAGGTTCTTTCAGTTTCTTCATCACTTTTAGTTTCAGTTTCATACTTACCACCTTACACCTTTTCCTGGGCATATTGATGACATTCTCATTTGCATCATTAGTGATCGACTCTTCATCGCTATCTTCAGTTTTCGATGTTTCGCTTTGAATATGATCTGTTTCATCTTCAGATGATAGTTCAGAATTTATTGAATCTGATTCTTTATCAGAGCACTCTTCACTTATGTTCGTTAGCTTTTCGAGTAACTCACTTTCTTTTCGACATTTCTTTCATGAATTTAGGGCGCAAATGATATAAAATAAACAACTTGTTAGAACAAGCATCACTGCACGAATAACAAGTAATACTTTAGCTTATTAAGCAATGGGCCCATTCACACAATGACGCTTCTGATTCTAGCGTCACGAAAAAAGTAGAAGGGATAGAGCAGGAAGGTAAGCGGAACGAGACGATGCTAGTATCAAAATAACTTCCATGAAACCTAACTACAGAGTCGAAGCGGTCATATAAGAAATTCACTCACTTTAATAATAAAAGTCATTTGATTATTTTAAATTTCCCAAGCAGTGGAAATGACTGCTTTTGGGCAATGTGGATATAACATATATATATATACTGGGAAAAAAGGGGAGGGGAGGTAACTACTATTATTAGTAAACGCATTTGTACGTTGTAAAAAAAGTCACAAAATTCAAAGAAAATGTGTTATTAAATACATAGTTTTTTTTTTCTAATTTAAACTAAAAAGCAGTAAAAATGACTTCCTTGGGCAATCTAGTGTTAAATACGCAAAATATGTTTTCTGGATATCAACTTTGGGCTTAGATATAAATTTTTGGGTAAAGTGATCAAGTCAATTATTTAAACATATGGGTAAAAACCATTGGAATGTTGAAAAGAGATGGAAAAATTGTACTCTCATTTATTTTGGAATTTTTGTATAGCTGCAACATACATCGTCATGGGTGACTGACGGAGCTCCGTATCGCAATTCTGCTGAAGATCCTTCAAAAACAAGGATCTCGAAACACTGCACCATTAGCAAATGCGTTATGTTCAGCAATAAAAACAATTACTTTGTTTTAGCGGAATTGTTATTTCGTAGTTGAATCGTACTTTTCTTCAGCTGATTGTGATTCATGCAAGCCAGCTTAGTAATACAAAGGCTATCCTTTCTCGAACGAGTCGTTCCTTTTCACTACAATCCACCGCGAACGCTCCGCCGTAAATTATTGATACGTTTCCGTTACTGACGTAATTGTGTCCAATTTAGAGCACTAAATTTTCTTTGGCCATCTTATAATCGCACGAAACATCTGTTGCTCTATTTCGCTGGTTGTTGGCGCAAATGTGGAAATAAACGCCATTACATAAGTTTTCCTATGCAAGCATGCGAGTTTGAAAAAAGTGAATTTCAATTGCCGGCTGATAATCGGTTGGGGCCTGAGCTAGTAGTCGGCGAACGAGTTACAAGCGCCTTTTGCCAAAACAGCATACACGACTGGCTACACGCTTACACATTTCCACATTTCATTGCATGGACATGATGACGACCGCGAGATGACTTGATTTTGCTTCCTTTGGCGAAGGAAAATCTGGATCTGGAGCAACTTCACAGCACCGCGAAGTCTTCCGTGGTTGTTTCTCTAGCGATGGTCACCTTCGTCGAGTGTGTCTACTTGGTCCCTGGTCACACGTAGTCAGAGTTTAATCAACTTTTTGCCCGACTCAGTACCAATTAAACCAGCTGGCACCGACTTTCTATCGAAAAAGAGAGCCCTGGGCACCTAATTATAGTTTTTAATAAAAGCTTTGAAGCGAGATCTTCATTTGTTTCGGCCAAACGTTTGTTATTACACTCGGAATTTCCCACAGAGGTCTCGGATGGTCATTCCTGGCTAGCTTGCAGACCACTGCCCCATTCACCCTCACGTCTTCCTTTTGCGCATGATGTTCGCTTTTCTTCTCCACTTCTTAACTGCTTGCTCCTCATCTCATCGTCAGATACTTCTTTGGTCTTAGCCAAGCTCTTGACTTGCATTCAGGTCCAGTCCGACCATTACTTGAGCCTTTTATTACCCACTGTCTACTATTATGGTACATTTTTTCCTTGGCCACTTGGTGATTATTAATTGAATCAGATTGCAAAACGGTATCAAAAGAAGCAGTTAAAATGGACATACTTCTTCTCTTTTACGTAGTAAATGGTCCGCAGCCAAGTAGCGCTTCAGGTCATGGCGGTGGTAAGACACTTGTTAATTAACGGCTTATGTTGTGACTCGATATTTGAGTGAGTTCTTTGTTTCATTCAACATCTCTTCAATCGAATGAAATTTCGTTTTCACCTGTTTCTTATGCAACGCGAAGAAAAGGAACAGAAGCGGAGATCGAAATCGCGAGCGCTTTATGTTTGAATTAGATTCACAAGAATGTTTTTGCTTCTGGTATGGTCCAACTTTCGAAAAAGGACAATATGGTAGCAGACGTCGTACAATTCCGCATTGCATCATCATGATTGTTGCAAGTGACCATAGTGAGCGATTTCCAAAAGTCGGACGAGATTCTTAACCTATGATTACAATCTTGCAAAGTTAGTTACAAATAGCAAAGTTAAAGATACTCACATGTAAGAATTGTTAGCACTTACCCATACATTTGATTGTTTTTATCTTTTGTTCGGTTGGGACTCATTTTCGCGAGCAGTCCAATTAAGATTCGGAAAAAAATCTGTTTACAAATTCAGACAAAAGTTGACTACTTCCTTTTCAAGATCGGATTGATACTTAGGTGAGCTAAGATAAAATACTTTATGTGATCAGACCGTATTTTTCGGTATCTCTTTCAGATTCTCGCAGCCATGTAAATTTTTCCAAGTATTATGTTAGCTGCATTTTTTGATAGCAGTGCACTAAAACAAAAAATAATGGTATCTGCATTATCGCAAGCTTTTTGTAGGTATAAGTGCGTAAACAAATCAAAAATGGAAATTCCTTAAATAATTTCTTAATAGTTTTGGTACTTAGTTATCTAGGCGACACCATTCTGGGAAAAATCATGCTCTCAACACTGTAAACATTTTGTGATGATACCGTCATTGCTTTTGTTGGAAACAATTTCGAATTCACACTGAAACTTCCATGAAACATCCATCGAGTTTCTTCGCCGTAGAGCATGAAAATAATCGGAAAATTAATCAATCAACTTTCTTGATTTGACCATCACTAAGAATTATTCTAATAGCCTTAATTTAAACATGCAATCATTTCACTAGTTGCAATAATGCAATGATTCTTCAATTTCTCCATACCCTGTTTAATGGTACATCTGAATGCCAAAATTTTTATCCATCAAAACAGAACAAAAATCAGTCGATTTCAGCAAAACGCGTTGTGGAATTATAAACGAATGTTATAGTTTTTGGCTTTCGTATTCTTCCATGTAATTTTTTTAATGAATGAGTAATCACATCTGCATGTAAGCCTTGATTATTATGACACTACTGTAACCTGGAGCGAAAATTTTCAATTACTGCGTTAAAAGTGTTTTTGAAAATGTTTTGAATTTCCTTTTGGATATTTGATTTTAATTTTTCAAGAGACACTGGGTTGTTGATATAAGCTTCACTTTGAAGGTATCCTTAAAGAAAGTAGTCCAATGCGAATAAGTCTGTACAACGAGGTTTGCTAGTTTGTCCATATCATTTTTTCCCGAAAAATTCCCCAACTGCGTTCAATGAGTCGTTGGACGTGTGACATGTTGCTCCATCTTGTTGAAAGTAGCTTTGCAGCTGTAGCTGTAGCTAGCTGTAGCTTTGCAATATGTTTGTATTCTCTGTAACGGGATTTCCTCTTCGGTCTCCATAAACGTATGTTCCAATGATTCTTCCTGCTGACAAAGCTGCTCATATAGTAACTTCGGGTGAATGCAGTGGTCTTAGGATACTTCAACTGCGAATAAGTGTCACTCCAGTACGAAGAAGGGCGCCTCATCTGAGAAAATAATGTTGGTGAAGCTGGTGAATTTCTTTAAAACTTCATTAGCAAACTGCAACCAAAGAGTGTGACCTTGAGGCTTTAACTTATGCACAAGTGGAAATTTTTACCGATGTTAATGTAAGTCTTTGTGAACAATGCGACTTAACCTTCGAGTAGGCAAAACCGCCTCAAGGTGGGTTTCATTTTAAAATAATAACAATGATCGCAAACCGTTAATATTTCTTCGTCGGCAATGCAGCCTGTAGCGTCATACTGCCTTCAACTACGTGCACAAATTTTGTGTCATTCTGCGTTCCAGTTCTATTTTTATCTGCATTTGAATGTCAACTTTAGACGTGAAAAATTATTTGTGCTTTATATACTTTTTTGTGAGTTTATAGCTTGTGTTTTGTGCAGATTTTGTGGCAGAAAAAATTATTTCGTGGTAAATATACATATCTAGAATATGGTAATCCAAATTGGATGCGAAATATTGAGAGATATAGAACTATAAGAACTATATTGTGTTGAAGCAATCCCACCTTCAGGCGAGGTTGTCGGCTTACATCAACTTTACTATGCGTGCTTGTTGTAACATTTATGTATTTGCGTTCTAGAAAAATGGTGAAAACTGTGTCGCGAAAATTATTTTGGCTGTCCGAAATCAGATTACTGCAGACGAAATCGAGAAACGTTTGAGTTCAGTGCCATCTGACATCGAGTCGGAGCCTGATGATGAGGAGAGAGTTGATTGCGAAGGAGACAGCGATAACAATATGGATGACTCAGATCACGAGGACAGTCTTACACTCCCCCGACTATATGACGTCGACGAAACTTCTGTCACGGATTCGAAAGGGAACGCTGGTTCTTTTCTACAGTTGGCAAAAGGCACATCAACTGGATATTTATCTCAGGCCGATCGTGTAAGTTTCAACCTCAGTATAATCGAGTCTTTTACACAACCTGCTACGCCTTCTCGCCTGTCTCCAGTTGCATCAACATCAACAGCAACACATCGCCAAGAGATAACAATTGCAAAAAAACCAAAAGCGAACCAAAAACCAAAAAAAAAGATTGCGTTTTCCGTTTCCATTAGATGATCCATATGGCCCAAATTTCGAACCGAATGATGGCAGTTTTATTGGAACAGTTATGGATATCACCATGAAGTCCACTGAATTTACAAATATTAAGTTGAAAAAAAGCACATGCAGCTACATGAAAATGAAGTGACATTTCTAGGCACTACTAATCTTTCAGAGGATATAAGGCATTTGAAAACCCCATATGAATGCTTCCATTTTTTTTTCACCGATGAATTTTTTGAACAGTTTGAGGAGTTCAGCAACCTAAATGCCAGAGTAGGAAATATCAACACGCAGTTTACCATTACAGCTGTTGACCTAAAAAGATTCGTTGGTATTGTAGGTATATGTCGGTGTATCGTTAGTCAACGGCACAAAACTACTGTGGCAAGCTGGCACTGGCTTCCATCGCATCCGCAATGACATCAAATAGATTTTTCTTCTCCAGAGATATTTCTAAGCAATCGAACAAGAATCGATCAGACTTGAACCACCATTGAAGGACTGAGAATTTTTATATTGGTCAGCAAAACCTGGAAGTATTGGTCCAAAGTCGAACATTTAAAAAAGTTTATACTCAAATCCTCATAATATTCTTCAAAACTGTGAGAGCAAGAGTCTGCAAGCGCTTATAGCCTTATGGATACAGAGGAATTACTTGGATTTTCCATTCGTCAAACTGAAACCCTTACGTATTATTTGATCCACCTGAAAACACCTCATAACAGAGTGCTTGCAAGATTCCCGGAAAATCCAGTTGTAGCTTCAGATTCAGTTGCCTGCTTGCATTTTCATATTGAAGTAGACTGGATGTGTACCAAATCAATATGTTGTCAACGATATCTGGCTCGTGAAAGCAGACGTAGCTATAATTCAGCCTTACATTCATCAGATACCCTCAAAGTACCAAGTACAAGAGATTTCCTCCAGCTACCTCGTTAGATGATCAATCATTGCCTACTTACGTTAATAGATCATCCACTGTGGTCATCTTTAACAGCCACTTCATATCGATGAATGGAATCTTTTCAGCCATTTATGCAAAACGTTTGGCTTTGCGACCAGCCAAACCATACCATCGAGTGCAGAGAGGAAATTAAACGACGACGTTGTCTTCGAGTCACTCATGGTGGTCTTTGAACTCAGCGCAGAATATGTGTAATTCGATGCATAGGATCTTAGAAAATTGGAGCACTTTCATAGAAAGTTTTAATTATATAAAAGAGATTGCCATTATGTGGTAGCGTCTTTCATTTCATAGGCAAGACGTAGCCACTTGGCTGGAAATTCGCAAGAGCTAGGTACGAGTATATTTGCTTGTACATATGTTGCCCATGTGGAGTGTAGGTGGCGGAACTACTGCATTTCCATTGCCGATGATGGTCAAAAGGCCGCCATGGTTGCGAATGTTCAGTGAAAATGTTGCATTTGCTTGCACAAAATGTTTTAGGAGAAAATTAAAAAGGAGGGAAAATGTAACCCTCGAAGCAATGCGATAACATAGCACTCAGTGAACGGAACTTGTTATTTTAAGGACATACTATTCATATGCTCAAGCGAATATGGAAGACAATTGTGTGTTGTTCAACTTCAATTTCCTTTATTATACCATTGTAAGCATTATCTCGGAATTAATGCTCTGATAACACACTCAAATATATTCACATTCTTTGCAAAGACAGCTTGCAAGGCACTCACAAATGTTTTCAGGATTATCGTCTACTGTTGTTTGTGGTGTTTTCCTGTGTTTTCAACATTATTTTACTTTCGCCTTTACATTTTGAACATGCACATTGCGATTATGTCGATGTGTTGCTTCATGCAAAATAATTTGGATTGCAAATTTTCTGCGATTTCAAACGCATTCTTCTGAAAACTCCAATTTACCATAAATGTTAAACGACTTACTTAAGCATGATTTCGAAACTTTTTTCAACGCAAAGAAAAAATTAAAAAGTGGAGTAAAAAATGTTAAAAATGGTGCATAATATGGGCTGAGAAGAAATTTGGGTTTGATTCGCCGGAGGAAGGCCCTAACTCAATGCTATACGTGCCTTAGCTTTCAACAAATTTATCTAAACTGCAACGGGCCAGATGGAAGCAACCTGTGTAATCACAACCACAAGTGTGACACTCCCGGCCTGAAGGCGGAAGAGTGAAAAAAAACGTAGCTGCATCTTGTGCAAAGCCAATAGCTTAAACCCTGAAGATTTGGCTTATATTCCAGGAAGTGGGAGGTGCCAGGAGTTCGAAGAGGCACTTGACAAGATAAGAGTGAAAACATGGTCGGAGTCCTAAAGATCAACACACACTGCAGCACAACAGGGAGGAGGCAGAATGATATTAGAATAGACCGATCTGACAAAGCCGTCATCTGGGTGCGGGATAAATTTCTGCTCCGAATTCGGACGTGGATGGCTTTTTCCTGAAAAGGTGTGCAGATATGACGTTTATAAGTACCTATCTCACGCTAAATCATCCGATTTCACCCTTTCAGAGCGAGCTTGCTTTGAACTGAACAGGAGTAAGCTGTCGCGAACACGCAAAGGTGAAACCTTGTTGATGGTGACTTCAATGACAAGGCGATTAAATGGGGAATGCTTTATCCAGATCACAGAGAAAAACGAATCCTAGAAAGGACCTCTAGGACGGAACTTGTCGTCATAAACGGTGAAAACACACCAACCTTCCGACGGAGGGGCTGCTTGGGAACCATCCCGCACGTGATGTTTGCTTCGAGATCCATAGTGCCTAACATACACAAAATGGAGTATACTGGACGACTACTCAGCGGACGATCACTAGTACATTGCACTCGAAATCGGCAAGCGTGCTATTCGACGCGCAGTGACCCTACCTTCAGTGATAGGTTGGAAAACTGCCAATGTGTATGTCGTTGCGTTCACCGGAGTTCTCATGGATGAAGAAACCACTACGGGGACCACGCCGGAGACTAGGGGAGCCTCAGCCGAGAACGTCGTGAACTCCACCAATGAGTCTCATTATGTTTGTGTGCGATTTCTCTATGCCCAGGCAATGGTCACCTCATGCTGGGCCTTTTATGTACAGGTAAAAGCGAAGAAAATGTCACAGGCTTCTCCATGAAGCCCAAAGTGCAAGGGATTGAGGTAAGAAAACTATGCCGATTAAGGGTAGCTCCTCATAAAATCTTATTGAGGGCACCAACAGGGACCCGTGGCGCTTGGATTATAAGCTTGTCTAGAAGTATCTTCAAAATTTAACGCGTTAAGCCAAATGACCGGTCACATATAGTGCACGTGTAAGTCCATTATAAACACAACAAAATTCCTTGGATACTGCATCACGCTGAGAACTATGAGTTGTCCAAAACATCTTGCTACTAGTCCCTCAATAGGTAAAGTTTTGTTCGATTTATAGTCATCAATCCAGGTGAATTTGAAGAGATATACCGATGACGCCGAAAAACGCACGTGTTTTCAATATGCAAGTGGACTTCGAGCTGACAAAAACATGTAATGGAGTTGGCAGATATGAAATCTCTATTTGGCAGCCGAAGGAGAGTATATCTAGGAAGTATACCCTTTCATCCAGCACATTATCCAGATCTCGTGCAAATGTGAAGTTTATTATTTTTATCTGTGAATGAAGAATTAGTCCGCCAGAAAACTTTGCATGATTCTTATCAACAATGCTAATACTCAAATCAATAGAGAGGAGAGAGGTGCTTTACCATTAAAGTTTACACCATGTTGGCCTTCGTTGATATTGAAAGAACGAGAAGTATCGTAAGTCATTTAAACGTATGCAGTCGATACATGCTTATTCGAATGAATGGCGGAACTAAAAGCTTATAAAATGTCACAGAAGCGGAAATATGCGTGACCCTTAACGAATGAGTAAATATGAGTGCAGCACAGGGTGGTACTGTTATTATCTTGAGTACTCATCGTCCTATAGGCAGTTGAAGACTAAGGTAGAAGCAGGATCAACTACTTAGACGCATTGCCAAGATTTGAGTGGACAGCAGTATTGAGAAAATACAAACAGACTGAACACTAATGGCGACGAAATGAAGCTTATGTCATCAGGGTGTCCCTGAGTCCCAGAAATGTACATTTTCTGAAGAAATGAAGAAAATACGAGTGACTGTGGTAATTTGACCCATAAAAACTAGTTAACAATATCTGAAGACAAAAACACCAGCGTTTCCACAGTGAAAGCGTGGTACCTACAAGCGGAGGAGCATAAGGCCATAAAGCAACTAGAAAAGATGCAGCCAGATATTTTCCTGGGCATATCTGGGCGATGTCTTCGGGATTACGCCAATAGCTATGATAGTTTAAATGAAACATCCTATGACTCTCAAACAATATATTCTGTGAGAGAGATTTAAACAAGTATCAAGACAAAGCTTAGGAAGAAGATATGCAACAATTTCTGAAGTATGCAGCCAGATACACTGTAATATATATAACTAAGTCAGTTGTGGACACAAAGAACCCAGGAAGCCAAAACAAGAGGCAGGAAGAGTAAGAAACGGTTTAGAACTCCATTACACAGCGTGATCAAAATCACAATCTACACCTACGACTCTAAAGCAGTTTAGGACATCGAAATTCACCAATATTACCCGACCATTTTCATTGTGGTCGCATCATCTCCGGATTAGCACATCTGAAACAAAAAGTTTCAATGACATTTAAAAGAAGTTTCTTACTTAAAAATCGTTGAAAAATGGAAGCAGTTTGAAAAAAACGTATTTCTAATTTCCTTATTATCCTAAAAAATAAAATTCTCCTATTAATTTTGCGTTTTAATCGCTTCAAAACTGCCAAAAATTCTTTCGGACGTTATTTTCGACTCATATGTTCCTGTTTTGTTCCTGTCTGAAAGTTAGCCACCAGTATATAATGAGCTCTAGAGATATAGCTTTTGGTTTACGATATAAGGAAAGGACATATTTATTTGTGCCACGTTAGATCTCAGAAGAAAATTCTGATCACATGGTCAGCTTATCCTATAATTTCCATCAATGAGTTATATTAAAATTTTACTCCTTAAGGAATGCAATCAGGACTTCTTCAATCAAAAAACTTTCACAAATTTACTGAGCCAATCGTTCCATCTTCCCTTTGGTTCACGCTCTCAAGATTTTCGCCACTCGTCAAGAGTATGTCGTTTTTTATCGTCGATTCTTTGCCACCCTCATGTCTGGTAGATAGATTCTTTTAAGTTCTGTCGCAAGATGAGCCATGGATATCATCCATGTAATTACCAAACTACCATCTGCAATCTGCTTTTACTTATCTCTGCAAATGTCCCAGCAGTCTCCGATGCAGTTAAAAGGTTCATAGTAAATAGAGTCCCTGATGAGTCCACTTATCAAGAGTCACTTATCTTTTTGTTGGGCTCGGTCTCCCGAAATTGATCATTAGACAACTGATAACCTAAGCCCTCGTCTCCTCCTAATTTGGATGGAGACTTTCCAGGTTCTTTACTGCTACGTTAGACTCTACTGTTGTATCCCCAACACTGATCGTTCTTACTCTAAAGATCCTCTTCTTTGTCAGGATGACCACTTTAGTTTTCTCTACCTCTAAGATAAATCCAAGAGTATTTACCCAGCTCCCTACTCAGTGCTTGGGTGCATTCGCCCGAATTGCGCTTACTCGACTGTGCGCCTAGCGAATAATGTTGCCACATAATCTACCTAGCAGATCAGTTGCGACTCCTACAGTAGCTCAAGTCTGAGCAGTCCGTCGAAGGCCATGTTTCACAAGTCAGGGCCGTAGGTGAGACCTTAGGGTACTTATGAAGTGACTAGCGTCTTTTCTTAACATTGCTCCGTATCTTGGATCAGACTCAGACTGGATCCTTCAGTTAGTTCGCAATTATTCATCAGATATTATTGTACTTGGAATGCGTTTTCAAGGGTATTCCAAAGTACCCATCCAACTCACGGAGTTGAAAGCATTCCTTATACCTAATGTCACTCAAAGGACTACCTCCACAACTGCATCTACAGTGGAGCGCCCTACTTTGAGGCCATACTACCGCAAAGGAAGGTCCCCAGTGACGTGGATAACGTCAGTGAGATTTCTTTTCATGAGTTTCTTGAACACTCGCCATTTCTAGCCTGCATCAGGGGCGCTATGCTGACGGCGGCTCGATATTTGCCTTCCTCTTGCTTCAGAAGTCTTTTCGACTTCTATTGCGCAGAGAAACGGTCTTCTCGCAAAAAGTCAAGCAATTTTGTTACTGATCGTGTTCAATATGAATTCAATATACACTTAATTTTTTTGTAGTCTAACCAAGTAAATTTGAGTATTTGACTCTGATAGCCGTTTCCAAAAGTAACCATGAACGCTTTTCATTTTATTAAAGAAGGAATCATATATCATTTGCAAGGCCATTTAATAACACTCCAAAAAGCTCGCATATATTGGCAGTGTTTTGACATGCAAACGAAGCATCCTCTGAGCTTCTGAACCATTCAATGACCCAAGGTTCAATGCTATTTGTAAGTTACAAAGGATTGAATTGACCTCGTTAACTTGAACAAGATTTTCGAGAAATTTTCCAAAATTTTAAAGTAGATTTTATTTTTGTTTTGTGTGGTAGGGAGGTGAAGGCTGTTTACGCCCTGAGTGTGGGACTCCCAGACGCAAAATTCTTTTGGACTACCCACTAAACACCTCCCTTGTCAACCTGAGAACCTAGCCTGGAACCATTTCACACATTACTTCGGGCTAGGCCTCGTGTTCCTACGCCTCGTGGTGCCTTCGGATTATGGGAATCTCGTCTGTAACGGGAAGGAAGTGCTAGAAAAGATATTCATCCATCCCCGATGCCCTCCAGCACTCCAATAAAACTTTTTTCAATATCAGCACTGCCCGAGCATATTGCGCCACGCGATTCCGATTTTCAACTGTTTTCAGCATTACTCCGACGATAGTTTCCGGGCAGAGCTTTCCAATTTCGCTGAGTAGGACCACTCGCTGCTGGCTCCACTTTTTGCAGTAGAAGAATGTGTGACAGGCGTCATCCGGTTCCCCTGCACAAAACACACAGTTAGGAGACCGTGCTCTGCCAATTTTGTACAGGTAGGACCGAAAACAACCGTGCCTGCTTAAGAGCTGGGTCAAGTTGAAATCGGTCTCACCATAAACTCGCCTGAACCATGGCCTCAAGTCAGGGGTCAGACGTGCAGTCCACTTTCCCCCTGTTTCTTGCTCCCAGGACTGTTGCCAATCGCTGAGAGAGCGACGTCTTTCTTTCGTCTTTCAGCTGATTTGTTGGGAAACACTCATCTTCGAGTCTATCAGGACGCCCAGGTACCTTACTGCTGATTTCGATTCAACCAACTCGTCCTCTATACTGATAGGCCTTACTCTAGGCTGCGTCCTTCAACTAGTTCCTGAGAATCCGCATCAGGTACACTGGTACTTAAAAACGATCTAGCGACTTCAGAATATTCACCCATCTAGCACTGTTAAATGCATTTCGGACATCCAGAGTAACCAGCAGGACAACCCGTCGCGTGGAAATACTGTGAGACTCCGCACGTTAGACCGCGCTCACTACTTCTCCAATTGCATCGATGGTGTAGCGGCCTTCTCTGAAGCCATACTGCCGTGAATATAGGTCCCCGGCAGTACGAATCACGTCAGCGAGTCTTCCTCTGAGAAGTTTTTCAAAAAATTTTCCGGCCGTGTCAAACAGACACAGTGGGCGGTATGCAGCTGGCGACTCGGGAAACCCTTGTCCTTCGTAATGAGCACAAGTCTCGCCACCTTCCAGCACTCTGGGAACAGCCCTTCGCACAGGCATGTGTTGAACATGCGGAGAAGCAGGTTAGGGGAAAAGTGGAAGACCATTTGTAGCAACGCAGCTGGAATCCCATTTGGTCCTGGAGCCTTTCTGGCCTTCATAGACACGACTGCTTTCTCCAATTCTATCTTCGTGAAAAATGGAAATTCCATTGGTGTTTCATAGTGAACCGCTTCAATGATGGCGGGATGGATGGGGAAGAGAGCCCGCACGATTTTGTCCATCTTTTCTGCCTCGTATGAGTGAGGCGACCTTTGGACACCGAGCTTTCGCATTACTATTTTGTAGCCCAGACCCCATGGAAAACTGTTCACGTCGTCCACCAGGTTTTGCCAGCGGCTGGCCTTGCTGCTGTTGATAAGTCTACGGAGGCATTTTCTAGATGACTTGTAAGCTGCTAATCGGATACATGCCTCTTCCCGGGTTCGAGCTCGCTGTGTCCTGCGTCGTAGTTTTTGACACTCCCTTCGTTTTTCGGCAATTTCAGGTAACCACCAGTATACTGGGGGCTTGATGTGCCGGGGTCTTCGTAGGGACATTGAAGACCTGCAGGCGGATGTAATGATTCTCATAGTTGAGTTAACAACATCTCTTGCCGCGGGTTCTCCGTCCTCTAGCGTTGCTTCCGACAGCGATGATCGCGGCATAAGCACTTCAACAAACTTCTCAATATCCGCTTTCTCAGTATTCCACTGGAGCGCAGAAGAACAAGCGCGTCGTCTTCGGGAAGCACCGTGATGGATCTACAGAGCTATGTACTGGTGATCACTGGTGGATAAATCCTTTAGCACTCATCAATTTTTAGCTGATTGTGCTAGGCACTCCGAAGCGAATGTCACATCACGTTTTGGTGCCGACGCAACCCCATCGACGGAAAGTAGGGGTGTGGCCTATGTTCAGTACGACGAGCCCAGTTCACGCCGCAATGTCGAGGATCCGTTTGCCCCGAGCATCTCACTAAGGCATGCCCCAGCCGATCGCCTTTGCTTTGAAAACACCTCCGACGAGCACATGGCCCTCAACACTCGAAACAGCGTGCTCCAATGAATTGAGCCTTTGCTGAAAGGACGACAACGATTCGTTCGGAGTTAGGTATACACTAAAGAGTGTAGTTCCCGAGCACCGAACCCAAACGAAACCATCTCCTCGCCCCCGATCCTGCACTTGGAGGAGAGCACTGTTCCGAACCCAGATGGCGGCTGTGCCGGATTCGTCGGAATACCATGTTGGTGAGTTTCTGGTGTGATCTGTTGCAGATTGATTTGAAGGTCACGAATCATTGCAGAAGCGTTTTTGCCTTGGTTAGGGCTTTTTAGAAGACGCGACACTTCCCTGTGCCTGAAATATATTTCAAATCATCTGGTCTCAGGTTATACTCCTGGCAAAGAACACAGTGTGACTCGTCTTTGCATTCCTTCTTTTTATGCCCTGTCTTACCGCAATTGTAGCACGTGGAGCTTTGGTCAGTTCCATTGCATGCCTGTGCGGTATGACCGTATCCGAGGCACTTGAAACACCGGAGGGGAATCGCACTTCGCCGTATCCGACAAATAACCCACCCTATTCTTAATTTGCCCTGCTTAAAAAGCTGTTCTGTTTCCCTCTCTGTGAGGTCGATTATAGCCATGCGTTGACCCCTGTTTTTTGGTTTGACCAGCCTGACTTTTATCTCGCCTAGTACGGGGAAGTCGCGTTTTAAGGCGTCTTCTATTTCGGGCAGATCCGTAACGCAGTCAATGTGTCTAATTTCCAGTGTGGCCTTAGGCTCGAGTGAGGCTGCAGTTGCCTTCTCTCCAAGGACTCTTTTGACTGCGTCACTGAACGCGTATTTATTATTTGCATCTGATCCGAACTCAACAACTAGACCCCCGCCCAAGTTGGCCGTACAGCTTTTAATGCAGTTTGTATGTCTTCGGGTTTTGCCGCTCCCTTGATTTCTCGCAGAACATCCGCATAGGGTCTACCGTCGGTGAGTTTAACCAGCAGTGCCTGCCTAATGGGTTTCCGACGCTTTTCAATCTTTGTTTCTTGGGTTAACTGCGATGATTCATTGCATTTCGGTTCTTGTGGAGGTTTATCGATTTTGAACTTTATGGCCACTTTTTAAGCTGCCTTTTTGGCAGTTCTGTTCAGCCGTGCAGGGATTTCTTTATTTGTGTCCTTTATTTGTTATATTTATTTGGGTGGTTATGGCAACAATCATAGGTTACTCAACCGTTTTGCCTTTCTCTACCGTGTGTTCCTCTCTTCCAGGTTGCGTGAGTATCTGTTCTTCTTTTTTTGGTCGCTCTGGTGTGCGCATGGTTTTCAAATGCTGTTGAAATTTCTGGTTGTACCTGATTTCCTACTTTTTGTCCATACGTTTTCGAATGTTTCTGTTCATATTTTCTTTTGTGTATAATTTGCTTGCTATCATTTCTTATGGGTCCCCCCTCAGAGCCGCTATCTCCACTCGTGTATGTAGTCGCCTTATTGGTCCCATGGTTATCTTTGCTAAGCAGGGAGGCCATGCCAGAGTTGGCATCAGCCCTTATGGGGACAGGTGCTCAGGGCCAGACCGGCGCTAATCGGGTGTTCGTCTCAACGGAACTAGCACCACCAACTCAATGGTGCGAACTTCGAACTTCCGAGGCCTGCCAAGGTTTTACCGGGATGGAGACGATATGATCGTTGGATTGGAGCCGTTCACACTCGAGTGTCACCTTGGTGCTACTGTGCGACGCAACTAGGTCCAAAACATACGACAGCCCAAGGCGTCAATTTCTGTTAATCTTTCAAATTGTAGTCCACAATTGGTTCAGGGTCATATTCCGTGAAGTCCTCCATTTTCTCGGGTACGATGGGGCGGCAATCCCCAAAGAAAACTAGCTTTCAGGAATACTCCTGGTAACAGCATTCCCCTGCGGGATTTAAAGTAGTTTTTGTTTGAATTTATTCCAAATTAATTTATAAGTGCATAGATTTTCGTTAAGATCTTTAATTATAACTTTGAAATCTCGTCATATTGTCTCCTCCATGAAATTTGCACTTGATATTTTTTAACGTGACACTACTTCAAGACACAAGATACTTCAAGTTTTCTTAAGGACGTTAGCCTACTATCAAGTGTCTGTTTTCAGGATTTGCCACTCATAACTTACTTTTAGCTCCGTTATGATTCAATGCTGCTGCTATTGCCGAAAACCACTAATAAGTCCACTTCAAAAGAAGATCGCTGCATCAATAGGCTCTTGAAGTAATTTCGGAACGATTTAGTGATAAATGCTAAATTTAGATTTCTAAGACTAGTTCCCAAAAATAATTCTTCTATTTCTATTATAAAGGCTTTTGGTCAAAGTAATAGTAAGGAATATGCAGATTTATTGAATCCCGCTATGAAGAACTATCTTCAGTTTCTTCTCGCATTAAAAACCGAACTAATCAAAAAGAATCTATTACAAAATTGGTGAGTTAAAAGCAAAAGTTGAAAAAATCCTGTTTTGCATTGACATCAACTCGACGAAGACATATTACATATCCAATGGAAACTTCTTGCAAAACAGGAAACAAGCTATTGAGTCATAAAAGTCTGCCGTTTCGTTCCAAATAAGTCATGCCGATGCCGTCGATCTTGTTTTGTGATACATTTTCCTAAAGAACATGAAGACATGCGAACGAAGAGAAAAAGTTTATGGAGTAAGTACAAGAACCTGAAACAGCTGAGTTTTCAGAGACTTGGGCCTACTGAACCAGTCCACAATCATTCTGCACCTTAATATTGTGGTCAGGCGGTAAATGCTTCATTGGAGGTTCGTCGGACCAAAGACTACGCCAACTTAAGTACATCTGATCCACTACCTCCATTCTTAATCAAGGTCTTGTGTGTGGCCATTTTACCAGTTGACTTCAATAGGGTGGAAGCACCAAGCTCAATTTACTTCAAAATATTTTTTCAAATCAACCGGAACGAAATTGTACTTGAATTCTTCAACAATGCATTGCTTAACATAAGAAGTTCACTATACGAGGGGAAACAAAAGACTTAAGCCAGTAACCCGGTCTAAATTTGTATCATTTATAACGCCTAATTTTTGGAAGAATTTTGGTGTAATGAATTTTATACTGTGAATTTTATTCTTGTAATGAAAATTGGAAAATGGTGTTTCATGGGGTTTTAGGGGGTGCTACCTCAAAATAGTTTATAACCACAAAAGAAGAATTGGTTTTCGCTTCCAAAGTGTGTCATATTCTCTTGTATATGTATGAAGTAATGAACATTCTTGTAGGGTGCTCAAATAAAATATGATGAAAAATAACTAACTTTCAACAAACATCTTAAGCACTGTATAATGGGAAAATTCTCGGCGCTCCACATGAGAAATCGAAAGTAATTACCAAGCAAGTTTTTACATTATCTCAAGTTCCTATGGTGTGAGTGCGCTGAACATAAAATTTATTAAAATGTGAATACAACGTAGAAGAACAAGAAGAAATTGCAAAAAATAAGTAATCAGTAAACCTTGCTGCCGCTGCAATTCAATTGACATCGCGCAAGCGCACATTTCTGCTGGGTGTGGAAGGAGACAATCGGCTCTACGTTTACCAGCGCCTTACGCTCGGCCGCGCGCCAATGCTGGCTGGTCCACACCATGGTGCCTGCACCACTTACTACCGAAGTGGGATGATGATTGACTACACCTCGCCTCACTCTGGTATTTGCCTTGTTCTTCTTCGTGGTTACCTGGCTTTATTGACATCGAATACTGTTGCTTGCTTGCGTTTGGCTTGCACGTAAACAGAGAGCAGTTCTTCGTGTGCTCTCAACAAGGAGTCAAGCTGAGCTTTTCATGCTTCAAAGAGTTTAAGATTTAAACATTTACTGCCAAGATAGATCAGGTCCATGAAAATTTAAGAGAAAATACTGAAGTGAAGTTAAAGTCTCTTTACCTCAGCACATAACTGTACATTCACTTCAGGCATTATTAAATATATCTATCAGTTTAACGAAGCAACTGAATGTGGTCAGATCCTCAATGATTTCAAGTCATGGTGCTGTCTGCTCAATCAAGAAGAAAACGTTCTACGATTTTAAATCAGTCAATTTGAAATCGACTTAAATTCGATCAGATTTTGAATATCTGATTTTATCTGATAGTCTTCTAATATTTACCTTATTGCACAGAAAAATATCGTTGAGGTAAAAAAACCACCTTTCAAAGTGTTTCAAAATTGTAAAGTATATTTTCAATTTGGAATTATAATATAAGTACCCTAATGCAGGCTGTTTTGATTTGCAAGACAATTAATAGTTACCAATAACGTCAAGGCATACAGCGGATGAAAATAGCAATTGAATTATTAGGAATTTGGATCTTTATGTGTAATATATTTCCGCATGAGAAAAGTTAAAATTTTCCCAAAGATTTCTTCAGTTTAATTTTTTGAAAGTTTGTGGCACCTTTTATAAAGTCACGGTCGGCAAACTTCAAAAACTTACAGTTAATATAATCATGACCATAACACGCAATTGCGGCCTTCATGTGGCTGATAATTACTTTTCGTCTTGCTAGGAAGGTTCAGGCTTTTCGCACCTAAATATGAAACTTCTATCAAACCTCCTATATCTTATTAGTTTAATAACCTAGTCTGGAACCCTTTGTTTGAGACAGACTTCGTGTTTCTATGCCAGAAGACTCTTCAGGGATTTCTTCTGTGGTAGAAAGTAAGACAGGAGTAAATACTGCTAGAAAATAACACATCCTTCATTTCCAACACCTCCTTATGCTCCAATATGCCTTTTTCAACTGCCAGGAATGTCTGACGAAATGTAGCATGCGGTTCGATTTGTCAATCGTAGTAGAACCTTCTCCAAATTAAGTTTTTGATCCTCTAACATTCCACTGAGGATGTCACTACCTGGCTTATTCTATATTTTGCTAGTAAAATATGTGTGACAGATCATCCATCTTACCTATGCAAAACATACAGTTGGGAAACCGTGACCTATCAATCTTGAACAGTGATCAATTACACGTTTAGGAACGAAGACAAACTGTTCTTGTCAAGGTACCATCGTAAAATTTCTTATCGAAGTAGCTAATTCATGCTACAGTTGATGATCTATCTCTTACAACAGAAACATTTCAAAGAAGAATTCAACTTAGTAGTTTTTACCTGGAAGGCTGACTACGAAAAATAAGCTGCATGCTGTTTAAGGGAGTTAGTGTATTCTGAAATGGAGCATCTTCCAGCAAGTGACGAACAACATCGCGTTCAAAACAACTTGTTACTTCTATTAGTTTGATTCGATCAACCTGTAAATGTAAGCCTAAAAACATCCTGAATTTCTCGTGGAACCTGCTAGAAGTGGACACAATATAGTCTTGAGACTTTACACAACATATAAACGCGCAACACGCGCAGACACCGTACACCGTATCAAACTCCTTATTATCCTCCAGATGTGTCCACGCTCTCAAACTCCTTATTATTCTTCATCACATAAAAAGTTAGACATGATCATCAGCACTAGTAAATTAAACTTCAGCAGATATATCTGTACTTGTTGGTACCTCATAGATAGTAGAACATCAGTGAGTGCAATGGTAATCCCAATCAGACAGTCAGCTTTATCCTTTTCATCCCCTTTTGAAGAAATTAAAAATTGTCAACAGATTTTAAAAAAATCAATAAGTTATCTGACTATTTGAGAGCTTTTCTGGAAGAAAGTCTGAGAAGTCTTTACCTTTATCAAATTTAAAAATACATTAGACAAGAGCCAAATATTTACCACACTCTTTATGAGACCTTTTCCATGAAATTAGAATGTTTTCTCTTCAAAAGTTAGCACTGGAGCCTTACCTCCAGCCTGGTTCTGGAAGCAACTGGATGTAAATATCATCTATTTCTTTTTTTCTTCTTCATACCTTGCCACATCTCTTAGACTAGTTTTGCTGACGGTAGAAAGGAATAACTATTGGTAACTTTCGACAGTCCCAACACTTACTTGTCTAGAACATTTTACTTGAAGTTTATGCGTGAAAATATCATACACATATCCTTACAGAAATCGTTTTGTACTTTTTCCATCTCTGTTTGGGAAAAGCCACCTAAGAGTGTTATTGTTGTTTGCACTTACGTATGATTGGCACATAGTGATAGGCAAGTTGATGTTGCTGAGAAAGTATCAGTAACTCTCCTTCTGGATATAACTTCTTCTGTATCCAAACATTCTATTTGCTTCTAGAAAAAAAAGATTCTATTTCTGGATCCACGCAATTTATGCGAGCCAATGGAAATATTTATATTGTCATTATTTGAAACTCCATTTTCATCCACTTCCGCACTTCAGGATTTTCTGGTTCAACATGCTGACGTTTGTCTATGCTATTTCATCTCCTCGAGCTCTGAAGCCATTCAATAATTTCGAACAATGTCAAATAATACACGGAACATTAATTGCCAAATATTTTCTTTTGGTTTCAGATTCGGGGCAGATGTCTGGCCACTTGAGAAAAGTAGTATTCGTCTGGCCCAACCATCCTCTCGTCGACTTGCTGACATCCACTTGGCGTCGCGGTAACGACAGAAATGTGTCTTGTAATGTTTCGTGCCTTGAAAGCTGCTTAGAAAAAGTCTCTATTCATTCGACACAACACAAAAGTCTGAAGAACTCTTCCTAATCGCTGAATGCTGCCCAAACCATAAAGAATCCACTTCCTAGCTCCCGCGTGAAAGTAAACTTCCGCATCGTTTCGAACATCGCGCCTTCTTAGTTCAATTTCTTTTCATCGGAGCAGACAATCTTAAAAACGACCAAATTGAAACTTCAAAAAGAGCTGTATTCTTTCAACTATTCAAGCATCCATATCAACTTCTACTCTGCAAATGTGAAGCAGGATAATTTATGAATTGATCCTTTTCTGTACTTTTCGTCGAAAAAATTGGGTACAATGTTCCAATAACGATGCTTTCGAATGGATTTGGTGCAATCTTACCCCTAGTCTGTCGGCAGGCCTTGAATGTTTGAGATGCAGTTGTAAAGTTCCTTTATCACAATTCAAGTCTATTTCGTTTTTCACACTCCGAAAACGTTGGCTTACGCTTCTAATTTGGAGCTTGGTTGAGTTTATTCTTTGGTACATGCCTGTCATCCGTATCTTCCGAAAACGCTCATCCGGCTCATTAGCTGGGATTTGATCTGCTGCAGCTGTTTTAAAAACTTTTCCAGAGGAAAATCAAAGAATTGAATAAGGGGCTGGAATAACATATAACTCTGAGGAAAGATTTTATTATTGCCGTAAGAAAATTTGTGACAGTATTCACTGACGGCGATATTTTCGCTCTACATAAAATTAAAAGGCCTCCAAACGAAAGGCAACTGCCAAATTTTTGGCTTGGCAAAAGAAAGAACTGAACACATTTTTCAAAATTGTCATAGGCATATGATTTATCCAAAAATTACATTAATAAATAAAGTAGAAATAAGACTAATAAATTCATTCTTTGGTAGGGAGGTTGAAGCTTTTAAACGCCCCCACTTTCGGACTCCCACAGCAACGAGACTCTTGATTAAACAACTCTATCGCCACGGGAGTCTGTTTATGTTCAGATTTTCGGACTCCTAAAGGCACCTGACAACTTGTCTTTCGACCAAACATCACGCCTGCCATACTGAGAATCTAACCTAAAAAATGTCTTACGTCGGACTACGCCTCTCAGTGGCGTGTAGAGAAAGAGTTGAACTATTTAGTTTATATGCTGCTACCTATTTCCACTTGCAAATGAATGAAGTTACCTTTCTTAGTAACTCGAGCCACCCAAATGAAGCGCGACACAAAATTCCCTTTGCCCTTAGACATCAGCAACTTATCCACCAGTTTACTGGGATAGGACATGCCTATTCTTTCCCTGAAATTTAAACGCTGCCTCGCTCGCCGTTTGCATGTGAAGTAGGTGTGGCGAGCTTCGGCCGAGATGATTCCTGGTCAAAAAATGTAATCCGGATACAGCAACTTTTCCGTTTTGTGGAAGTTTGAATGGAAAATAAAAGTACACTAGAGAAGCTGCGTCAGGTAGTAATCATTCGTAATACTTTCGGTTGCAGAACGCCCGCAATTCTCTGATTAGATTGGCGGTCATCCTACCGGCTTCAGTGCTAGCTTTCCAGTTTCTGAGCAAGGAGCACAATAGGTATTGCACCCTCGATAATCACCATTGCTTTATAGAGATAGCCAGACCTACAAATGAAACCGGCAGGCTGCTTCATTTCGCACATGTATCAGTCGTTTCCAGTACGGCTACTTGCTGAGAGTTTCAACCCAGAAATCGGGGCAACATAGTAAAGTCATTTCAGGCACCCCATGCTGGCCAGCAAACGTGCCGGTACTCAATATGTTGTCTTGTCCACCGACGCTCTGATTTGATCGAAGAAGCTCATCTTTGAGTCAACCATTAACCAATATAATATGACAATCAATAATAGAGGGTACGTTTATTTTTGTGGTTGGAAAGTGAAGGGAATTTACGCTCTTAATGTCGATCTCCTAGATGCAACTGGCTTGATAAGCTAAACATATCCCTTCCACACTGAAAGCCTTGTCCGGAACTGTTTGTCACATTTCTCTTCTTTATAAGAAGACTATCATGGACACCATCCATACGTAGCATTTCAAATTATCTTTAGATATCAACATCTTTCCAGTTCAGGTGGACGTACGTCTATTCTCTCGGAGAGATACAAACGGAGCCTGTCTCAATTTCATTCAGGCGTCCTCAGTCATCCTTAGGCAGAAAAAGCAAGCAGAAATGGCGACTTTCCTATTTTAGTTGGTAAGACTGAAAAAACACGTACCCACGGAGTAGTTGCGCCTGGTGAAAATCAGTCTCACCACGCTTTTTGCAAAACCATGGGCTTCAGGTCACTGATGGATCACACGTGCTACCTACTTTCCTCTTTGCGTACCAGCTCCTCTTGCAACAAAGCTAAGGTCTTTCTACTTTCCTCTCAGCGAACGATTTCTCTCTCCGACTCCCCTACTCAAGTACACTCGCATTCACTCTTTAGCAAGTTAGCGCTTTTTTGCTCTAGGTTAGTCCACCACTGTTGACCACAACGCGCTTGAGAGGTGATCTAATCAAAAAACCTTATATTCGAGTCCATCTTTAAGACGAGGTATTTTATTGATCCCTTTGACTCAATAATCGTTTCTCCCAGCTGAACAGGGAGGTGTCCACTTCTCGTTCATTATGAGATCTCGGTTTTTTCCAGCACAAGACTTAACATTGAACCGGTCGTCCACTCACTCACTCACTCACTCGATGCAGTGTTATACCTAGTTTGAGTTGCACCTGTTCGACTGATCATTTAGCGAATAGTGCTGCTACGTCATCAGTATAGCCAATAAAGAATGACTCGGCCGGTAAAAACAAACTCTGAAGCTCATCCTTGCGCGACCCTCTGATGTGACACCTTTTCTTCGCTAATCCTCCAACGCGTCAGATACGAGCTTCTTGTGCTTTAGGTAAAATGCTATCGCACCATGAAATCTTACAGAGCACTGATGTTATCTATGCACCAACCTGAATTGAAGGCATCGCTCACTTCGAGTGTCATTCGACTGTAATATTTACCTCGAGTGGTGACGATAGGCTTCTTACCACTATTTTTATAAATGCACCGGTCTGCCCTGGCCGGTAGTACTAAATCGGGCTCACAAAAGCTCATAATCCAAGTCCCACGGATTCCTATTGATGTCCTTAATGTCGTTCTGCCGGCAGCGAGCTTTGCTTTCATTGATCAACCTACGGAGGAGTTATCTACCTGATCTGTATGCCAGCGTTCAGCAATGCCACCCATCTCAATCTCTTGAATGTTGGGCTTCTTCCTGAAGACTGTGACATTTTCTTTGCCTGAGCATAGTGAATTCATAAGCAGACGTAGTGGGACTCATGATGCTGATTTCAGCTGAGAACACTCTTCTCTACTAGCGAACGCATTGCTATCCATTTTTGCAATGTTTGACAAATGTTCCAACAAGATAACGATGACAGAACAGAAAACGGCATCTGTATAATTGAATTAATGAAGCCCCCTGCAGCTCCCTGCAGCAGGGCAGAATTGTGAAACTCGAAATGTTTAAACCTGTGATCCACAGAAGCAGCATTGTTCCAGGAGCCTAATCAATGCAATGGCAAGGCAGATGGCATACAGAGCTCTACTATTCAGGATATTCACTCGAAAGGCTCAAAATGTCCGTTCTTTCATTACATGTTAATAATAAAATAGTCAGATTTTCGCCCCGCTGTGAAGCACAGGCAACTTATCACTTGTAATAGGCATAAGAAAAGAAGACGAAAGAATCCGCCTGCATAATCGCCTCATCGAAATCGCCGGGGATCATAAAGCTAAAGAAAACAAAAACTGCAATGATGGAGGTGAGCCATTGATTACTTGTCTGAATACTTTTGTCCTCTAAATGGAAAAAAATTAAACCATCCAAACCTTTTGACCTGAATGAGGGCAGAATTATGGATACCTCGCGACAGACACACTGGATGCCAGACTCATTGGTCAATCTCTCTCTCTCGAGAAAAAAAAAGAAAATCATGGTATTTCTTTTCCTGCTATGAAGAGAGTCTGAAAATGACACCCTAGCATAGTACGAACCTAGGAATAAATAAGAAGTTATTGGTAAGTCGGCTTCACAAAGGGTTCTGAAAAGGGCACTTTTTGCATGTGGATACGGTGCGCCAAATGGTTAGTAGATTGCGGACATTCAACAGCAAGAAATGTCTCACATTTCAACTGGACCAAAAATTTTCGCGGCTGATAATTCCCGGCTATGGATGTATAATGGATTCTGCTGAAAAATACACTATGTCTTTTTATCAAAGGAATACGTAAAGCTGCCAGGATGCTCAATAGATATGGTACCACAAAAATCGGTGGACAGGATATAGAAAGAGTGGGCGAACATAGAATACACCCTAGCGACTTGCAAGACACAGAAGAAGGCTTTAATGAAGCTAAAACAAAAATTCCACTAGCAGCCTTCTAATGATATGGAATCAACTGCAGTTAATTCGAATTGTTGATTCAGATACTAGCTACTAAGTAGAAAAAAGTTAAGTAAACGGACAAGCAAGGATATACCGAAGAGTGGCATTGAATTTCATTACACATGGAAACTCACTTTCAGCCAGAATCGTTATATTGATTTATGCGAACCAACAAAAATGTCTAGTTCAATGCCGACTGCGTTCCTATTTTCGCATAAATGAGTGGTGGAAGCTAGCCATACAATGAGCTTCCATTCAGAAATTTCCGCAATAGAAGCAGCCGCTGAAATTGCAATGGGGAAATGGCCCATACTCTCGGATATGATGCAGCACTGTATACGCTTGTATCCAATCCTATAGTCTCGTAATGATAGTGTTTCGGCGAAATTGCTGCTGGCCAGAAAGAGGTGAATCATATATGGGTTTCCTGACACAGAGGTGTACATGTAAATAAAAGAGTTAACGAACTAGTAAGAGCTGGTTAAAATGGTCAAAATAATTCCCAAAAAGTAAAAGGCCAGCTAAAGACCGACGCCGGTCCATGCTGGAATGAACCTAAAACTATTGTTATGCTGGGACTGAAAAACTACTGCCTAGCTCGACAGCTGAGCTGGCGTCCGTCTCTAAAAACGAAAAGCTTAATACTCATATATAATAAGACTGATACTCCTTTTTGCCCCTATGACTTCCTTACAAAGGATTAAAATGCGCTCTTAAACGAAAAGTTTACGATGAATTTTTGTAGTCAAATTATTCGACAATATTGGCCAGGTTCTTAATAGACCCATGGAAACTCTGAAACTGCTGGCTAACGAAAGTCAGAAGATGTATCCCAACCTCTGATCGATAAGTAAGGAAGGGACTGTCTGGAGACTTTGTTGAATATTAATGAATGTCAACAATGTTCAAACAGGAATCAAGCAGGAATTATACAAATAATACTCAATAAGATTCAAAGCACATTGACATTATTATTCTTGTGATGTACTTTCTCTCGGAATTCCAATAATCAGGATGAGATGACGATCTCATAATTTTTCCATATTAATATTAAAAGGAAGCAATGGGAAATAGCTACTAATCAAAAAGAGTTCCAAGCTGTCTATTTATGAGCTGAATTTTCATTTAGTATTTTTGAGTACGTTAAATTTTAAATGACGAACGTCTAGTTATTAATTTCGTGACTGTTAACATAACACAATCAGTAGGAATTTGACTTTTAAGCACTTCCAAGAAGATCTGACATGCGCAGAACTAGTGGCAGTCTATGAGTTGAATTGGGCGCTAACCGTCTCTGCATAAATTCCAATAGACGAGCTCATTAGACAGGAGATCTCCAGACGCAACTTAGCATAATTGAAATTGAACTGCTAATGAAAGTAAAAGTGAACAGTCCAGAGTGAATATCGTGATTATTTCTGACCTGTTCCAGACCACTAGATCTTGACCATTTCTCAATAGTTTATGGCCAGCCAGCCAGCTTGCTAACATATGGGCAGTTGCGGTCTTAGCCATGCAGATAGACCAGCTGATCAACTTCGATTTTCCGCCTTTGTAGTTCCACCGATGCAATCCATATTTTCTTGACAATTTGATCGGCAGCTCAAGATATGGGTGTAGATTAAGACTTGAAGATTTGTCTGCAAGCAATCGCTCTTTATCTCAAAGTTCCGTTGTGAAAAAAATGTTAGATGAAGTCCTTGAACAGTTTGTTAAAATCTTTGGCAAATCGGGTGGTTACTTAGTCAAAAGCTTCAAATTTTCATGCAATCACTTCCCTATCACGGTCATTAAATCGCACTTTGAGTGTAAAATTGATCACACATTGGCCGGACAAGTAAATGAATGCATGCCGAAAGTTGTTACTTTTCGAAAATCCAAGGCAATATCTATTGATCTTGTAATGATCAAAAGATCATAACAACGATCGGAACGAAAAAAATGCCAGTAGCTTGTCATAATGAAGAATTCAAATTCACAGGAAGTAAAATGTTGAATGATCAGCCTGTAAAAGAATTCATTGGTATAAAAAAACTTGATTTCAGTGGGAAGAAACTTCGGTAAGCCAGCGTCTATGAGTGGTATAGCGTAAGTGCTAGCGAGAGCATCCTTAAACCTGGGTTAATCTCATCAGCCATATCATCAAGTCACAACTGCTATCTTACAAGCTTAAAGTAAAGCTAATATTGGAAAATTAGGAATCCTTTTCAGATGCAATTTACAAGTTAGATTGACTACAGCATCGTATTCGAATTCCTATTTTGCTTTGAAAGCCGAAAGAGTTTTAAACGCTTTAAAGGTTCTTGATTTTGAGAACTTCATATAAGATTTTGTTCGAAGTCAGTAGAAGAGGAATACGTTGGTAATGCAAATTGATTTGAGACCTTATATCGATTTGTTGCAGTTCCAAAGCTTGCAATAATTAGGTACAAAAAATTACTATCTTCCCGCATCTTGCGAATGTGATGTTAAAAAATTTAACCATTCTTTCAAAATACCTCAGCGTTATCGAAGAAGTTGAGAATAGTCGTTGATTCAATCATCCCGTTTCAAATTTCCTATTTGCTCTTGATCAGAGCCGTTTTTTCGTAATTTTTGGTATGTTTCCCAACAAAACTTACTAATCGGCAAAGCTCGTAGATGATGAGTTCTACGTTCCAGAAATTTGAATATTAAATACTTCTTATTCTGTCTCGAAAATGAGATTATATTTACATATATGATACCTTATTATGTTTCCTGAATTTAAATATTTAAAAATCCTGTGTTGCTTGGGTCCGCCGGGCCTTGATTTATTGGTTTCGAGGACGCGTTTCGGCTGTATACAGCCATCTTCAGCTCGTTCTATCGATTTAAAAATCTTTATTTCTCTATTTAAAAATCCCTTTCAAAAACGCTAAATGAGTTAATTTTATGTCGACTGATTCAAACGATAATAAATATGATTACTTAGTGCAATCTACATATTTAACTATAAATAATTATAAAGTATACAAACGTTAGGAAATACTCAACTACACTTGACAAGAAGATGAGGAAGATTCACAAAATGTTAGTCAAATCCTTACTTTATACATTCCCCAACCATTGACATTGTTATGAACGAAGAGGACCTGGATGATAATGCTTTCTTTGGTTTTGACATTTCTACAATAATTCCAGTAATCCGAGACAGTCAAAAATAGTTCTGAAATACATTCCAGACTATAAACGAAAACATCCGAATCATGCAATTTTTTCAAAAAGAATTGAGTCCGCAATGGAATAAAATATGGAA
The DNA here is from genome assembly GCA_954870665.1 of Stratiomys singularior. Classification (NCBI taxonomy): domain Eukaryota; kingdom Metazoa; phylum Arthropoda; class Insecta; order Diptera; family Stratiomyidae; genus Stratiomys; species Stratiomys singularior. The sequence continues at coordinate 59,229,448 of OX940879.1, read as the reverse complement.
CAACGTGTGAGCAGAGAAACATCTTTTGTAAAATTTTTTCTATTTTTAAGTGACGTGGTTTTCGCGCTTAGTAGGCGTTTCTAGAAAATAAAAACAACCTTGCGATGGTAATCGTCACTCATTTACTTTTACAGTAATTCAACATGTGAGGAAGCTAAGACTTTTTCCAAGCTAAGTCACCTTTTGTGGGACATTTGGCCCCTGACGGCACAACAGTGAAACCGACGGTCAAGATACCAAAGTGACAGCCCTCAAATGCAGGAAGAAGTGCTGCGATACGGAATAATGTTATATTCGACGAAACCGAAAACTCACAAGACTTCACTGAAACCGAAGCAAACCGCAATCGAAATCTCTGACAGGAAAACAACGGCAGAGCAATGCACGAAAAATAGGGGCAGCCAGGACTGTGAGCTTGGCCATTTTCAGCCAGACTGGAAAGTGCTGATTCAACAATAACGAACCAAAACTTAATCTCGTTCCAAGTATTTCTGGCAGTAGAAGCAAAATAATGGTTAACGCAAAAACTCACTGAGATGTTGCTTGCACAAGCCAATAGCACATAAAAAAAATAACACAAATGATATTGAAATGTACGCACGATTCATTTAAAGGATCCAGCACTAACTCCATTGAAAGCTGAAACCAAAAAAGCAGGTGGAAGAACTCAACTTGGCACTAGCATTATGCCAAACCATCAGCCCTTAGGCATCGGGAAAAGTATGGAGCGCAGCCCTCTCAGTTCTAAAATGGAGAAATAGGAAAAAGTTCCCACAAAAAAAAAGACAAGAGAAAAACTGACTTCTAGGTTGTGCTATCGAAGACTCAAAAAAGTTGAAAAGAGAGCCATATGTGCGCAGAAAAAGACTTCAAACGAGATCAAGACCTTGCCAGGAAAAGAGCAACAGACTGAAAAAGCAGTACCTAGGCCAGTAAAGGAAAAAACTAGGGATCGAAGTGCCGGTTGAAACAATGTGGCATCCCATATTATTTAAGAAATTATAATGTGATAAACCGATTACAAAAATTTTGAATTATTTTCTCAAAATCAAGAACCACGCAGAGTAGATAGCTTAATTTTAACCATTTGTGTCCTGGAATCGTTTCTAGCCAGGTCAGCTAGCTCGAACAATTTTCGATGATGTCTAGTTCTTGGACATTGCAAGGAATCTGAAAATATCGGTCTGTTCCTGTTGCAAATATTGTTTAACGACATCGAAACATTATTTTTTTGAGGAATACATGTCTCTCTAATTCACAGCATTTGTAACCGGTAACGTAAGATTACTCGTAATTCAGACAGGTAACTATCTCACAATAAGTACCCATTTTGGAATAATGAGAGCGACGAGAGAAGAAAAGCACGGAGAAGCATAGAATATATACCAAAACCTGTGAGTGAGCCGCGACCAGACGCGAGCTTTTCTCCGGCAATGAAGCTATGGGTAAATCGCCAGGACATTTTTCAGTGGTACAACACTTTTCCACAGGAAAAACTGCGACAAGAAACAAAATCATTAAAGCAAGCATGTTTGTACGGAGACCAGAACTGCAGTGGACTCCGCCGCCGTGACGAAGGTGCAAGTCCAAACCAATCCTCCTTGTCAGGCTCCCCTTTCTCAAGAAGATAGATCGAAAACCACAAGAAATGTTGCGGATGTGTGGGGAGCGGAACCCGTAACACCAAGCGCCGTTCCCCAGGGACTGTAGATAATCACATACTGGGCTCTGTGAGAAACGAAAAATAGATGTTCAGCAGCTTAAAGGTTCCCTAGCTGACAGTGGGCCGAACACCTATGGGCGAAATGAAAAAGACCGGCGCTGAAATATGGAGAAACACAAAAAACGTCAATAAAATGGGTTTAAGGACATTAAAATGGGTTCAGTGATTTTGAGGACTTAAACGCAAGGATTTGGTACTGCCGCAGCAGATGGCTAAGAGCGAAGCTTGATCTGAACGAGCTCAAGAAAGTCACCCAAAACAGTTCTCCCTGCACTGAAATCACCCCCTGCGTAAACAGCAAAAGTTTGGCATGCAACTCACCAAAGCCGAATCCCAGAATTGTAAAGCAGTCCGAGTCAAACCCCAGTCAAAGGATCGATCACTTCTGTCTTTCATTTGGTGGTCTCTAAGACGCAATAGAAGGTGGCGAGGAAGGTGTAGCGAGTGAGGGCTGAATAAAAGACAAAGCCAGCGCCCCGTCATATCAATTACTATACATTGATATGACGGGGCGCTGATGCCCAAAAAGATCAGGTGCAAACAGCATAGGATTGCTTTACTGATTAAACCGGCAGACGGAGGGCTTACGTTGATGTCTTCAAAGAAATAAAGCAAAATGTGGAGCCCAAAAAAACAAGGACCTGCACACGTATGTAGTGAGCGAACATAACAGGTGACATACTCGCAGAACGGCGGAGCCCAGTGACGAGAGGTCGTTTGAGTGTAATGCTAAGGACCGCTTTAGCTCTAGCTCTACTTTAGCTGCTATCTGAATATTACAGCCAATGGTCTCCTTAGAAATAAGAGAAATTGGTTGTGTTGCGGAGGTCAATAGAAGAGGCCATTACGTAACTACTTTTTATCTACGATATATAGCTTTAAGGTAAGAGCTGACCTTAGAAGATAAATGATCACAATGTAGTAGACAATCCAGAGAAAGATGCATTGTAAATTCTAAAAAATGAGAAAATCAAAATCGGCTAGATGGTATGCAGGATTCACTTAATTAGTCTTAATTTGTTACAATATGCGCCTTAGGTTTGGACGCATTTCTGTGAACAGCATGGGACCAGATAGAAGCAACCTGTATTGCAAGTGTAGCGATCCCGCCCAAAGATGAAAGGGTGCACAAATAAACCGAACTGCATATTGTACAAACAAATGGGCTGGAAGATCTGACTCAAACTTCAGGAAGCGGAAGGTACGAGTAGCTCAAAGAGGCATTTAGCAAGAGGAAAAGCAAAAGTTTGAATTAAGTCCACAGTGCAACGCTACCGTATTGATATTGCTAGAGCAGATTGCGAGTGGAAAAAAGCCAACCTGCTGCTGATTTCGGAACAACATAACAACAGGGAGGAGCCTGGTTGGTACTGCTGGTATGAATTAGGCATTTACGTGTCGACATCACCCAATGAGCCAATTTCATCTCTTCAGAACAGGTTCGATTAACGATGGGTAAGCTAGATTGAGCTCGGAAGGGCGAATCCTTGTTGGAGGTGACTTCAATGCCAAAGCAATTGGATGATGAAAAGGTGGCCAAACGGAACTTGTGGTCAAGAACGTTGGCAGCACACTAACTTGTCCCCGGAGAAGCCCTTCAGATTCCTCAGTGCCTGTGACGCACAAGTAAAGGGTACTGGAGAAATTCTAGGGCGTTCAGCAATACATTGCACTTGAAATTTACGAGCGTGTTGGTCGACGTGTAGAAACTCGACCTTCAGCAGTAAGGTGGAACATTGCTAAAAGGTGTCGAAGCGTTTGCAAGAGTTTTCATAGGAATAAAGAGATTGACGGACCGCGATGAATCATATTGCTTATAAGCTTGTCATAGGCTTCTAAGCTTGAATCATAGGATTATAAGCTTGTCATGCGGAAGTTCGGAACATCTAAGACGGAAAATGGAATTGGTTGTTCAAGCATTCGCCTCTTGTGTATTCCGTTCAATTCGATGTTTCATGTGTGGAATATTCTTTTGTGTGTCGCTTTTCAATATGAACGAGATAGACAAAGCAATGCATGCGTCAAAAAATGAAGAACACAAACGGACCAGACATATCTAGCGTTTTTCAGATTTGAGAAACGATCATTGAATCAAAGGAATCAAAACAATACCTTATCTTGATGGTTGACTCAAAGATGTTGACTTCATCATGTTTAAGCGTTAGTGAACATGACTGATCCACGAGTGTTGGCTGTCAATAATCTTGTGACATGAGGTGCGTATTCGCGCGATACAGTCAGTGATCTCATAGGACTTCAAAGTCAAGCTTGTCTAGGCTTTTCTTTAAGAGTCATAACTAGGATCTCTCGTACATGTGAGGAGAATTGCACAGTGGTGAGTAGCATTGCACCTCTGAGCCAGCGAGGCTGGTCATTGTAAGTGCGGTCTTTATAGTGCTACTTGCTGAAAACAAAGGCGCGTTTTTCGTCGAGGGGAGTTAGGGAGAGAAATTGTTAACAGAGAGAAAGGAAAAAGAACCCTAGCGTTGTAGCAGAAAATGATGAAACACGTACATTAGGGTGGAGTGATAATGTATGAAAAAAATTTTTTTTTAATGGAATAGCAATACAATGTTGCCTTTTGAAGAGTAAATTCAGCATACAAAAGATTGTTTACTTGTCTTGATGTCATGAGGTGCCCCAACCCAATTGAAAATTAGAAAAATACTAAATTTTTAAAAACATTGATCTAATTTTGAATGATAGTATTTTTCTAGATATCCTGTCTCTTATAAAACAAACTACATTGTGATACGTTAAATAAAAGCCTGGTTAGTAGTATTAATGTTTTTAATCAAGAAAAATTGAAAAAATATATATTATCAAAGAATGAAAAAAATCAGAAATAAATAGATTATTTGGTATTAAATTGTTTTTTTGTTTCAAAATTAGGCATTTGCTGCCGTGATAATAGTCTTGCCCTTATGAAACCGTCTCGTTTTTGTTCTCCACAAACTGCACTTGAAGCTTCGGTCACCAATTTGATACAACACTCTACGGCTTGGGTATGGCACGGAAAATCTTTAATATTCTGACATGTAGTCAAACCGCTTTTGACAATTTCTTTCAAGGCTTCATCAGATAAATTGGAAATCAGAGGTGGCTCAGTTATCTCACAGTCTTGCCAATTAATTAAGTCGATATAATCTTTAGCATCGAAATTTAAAGCAGGCACTTTAAATGTTCGAAGCCCTAGAGTATTCCCTGCTCTTGCTTTTAAAATTCGCTGATATGCTAGTTTACATATGATTTCTCTGTCGTCTCCAAGCATAGCAATAAGAATATTTTCTGGATGACCAAAATATCCATTTCGTTGGATTACCTTATCAAGGATTTTCTTCAAAGGCGCATTCAAATATCGAGTTAGGGTAATTGTTTGCCACAGGTGCTTAGCTCCGTTTGTACATGAAGGATAACATTTTATTGTGAACCACATTGGACCATAAACTCTCATTACGAAAGTGGCTAATATCACTAAATTTTCTTCGGGGTCTGTTTTAGTAGCATATAATCTTAAGATTCTATTTGCTGTAGTAAGCCATCTAGAATGGTTAAGTGGTCCAGGTGTAATATTAGCCAGATTGGGAGAAAAACTGACAGTGCTGATAGCTGTCATCACATCGTAAAGATATTTTGGGTCGGTGCTCAAGTCATTTCTAGGTAATATGCTTCATGCTTATGCTATTACTTCAGGTTATATGCAGGGAATGGTGGTAAATTGAACAAGTGGCATTGATTCACATTTTTGTAATTCAGTTTTTCCATCCAAATGCGATAAAATATATCGCAATGGTAACTCATTCGAATGTAACTGGCAGACAAACCATTGTAATGGTTTCTTAAGTTCTTCTTCCATAAAACTAATAACACCTCCTTTGAAACCTGTATTCATGACTGTACCATCGCAACCAATAACAACATCCAACAACAACAACATCCAATTCCACCGATTTTGTTCTCAAATGATTTCTTATCGTACTTTCAATACCTTTAGCAGTTCCCAACTCACACGTAATATGCCCGAAATAAACACTTCCTGGCTCTGATAAAATCACATAATGGCTTTCTATTACTCTTTTTCTATAAAATTTGCCTTCCTTCTGAATACTAACCAAAGTCTTATCTTTTCTACCATCAAAATAAATTTCCCGTATACTTTTATTGCGATCTGCATCGTGTAATGCTGATCTGACTTTCGTTCTTTCTCGACGCAACTTTGAACGATCAATGACAGCACTTGGATCCTTTGATGTAATAATACCAACATCTTTCAACACAGAAGAAGCTATAATAGCAGCTGCTCTGTCAGAGACTCCAGTACGATCGCAGGCGAGAGCTAATGATGGTAAATTTAATCTCTTTTTCTTTGGTGGCGGAGCAGCTACTTGTTTTGGCGATTGATAACGACTGGTGCTTTCGGTTGTTAAGTCATCAGGCGAAGAACGAGAACAAGACGGTTGGTTAAGATCCATTATCTCTTTGTTACGCAGTAATTCTTTTTCTAGTCTTTTTAATTTTTTCATATTTTTTACAGTCGCAACCAAATCTACACCACCTATCATCATTTTTCTTGTAATTCTTGTAGTAAAAAATATACTTCTTCCTTGGGAACACGGCTGTCTTTTGAGCAATTACACTCTGAGATTACTTTGCATTTGCAACTGCAAACATCAAATAACCGTTGGGACTCAGTAACAAATTCATTTATTTTCTCTTGATATTTCTTGTTCGTTTGACGGCCTTGGTAAGGTTTTAGTAAGCTTCTATATTTGTCATGGTAAGATCGAATAAGTTGAAGTACTCTCTTAAAGCTTACAGTAGGAAGCGACGCTTTTCGCCAAATTTCTAAAATTTCCGTAGCCAATCTGTGGGATATATCATGAGTTGTCGGCTCTTTTGTTGCTTTGTCAAGCTTTAATTCATATTTAATAAATAAGTAATTTTTCATAACAGCATTATAAGTTGGTAATTGAGACACTGGTAACTGGACACTGGTTTTCCGGTAAACCAAACACAGGACAACATGTCTCTTTTCGTGTTTTGACTTGCGACATTTGACTGTAATAAAGAGAAATAATAAGTATAAATTATATCGAAAATAGTGTGTCATCGACAATCTGTGAACAGGAAATTAAAAATATTACTTACATTAGTCTTATTTTCTTGACGGCAGTGGTTAAAATCAATGTTTCTCACAAGTAGAATAACAATAATACGCGCGCACTTAATGGCGTTCGAACAACGTTTGATAACGATTGACAAGTGCAGTGAAATCACCTCTCCCGCCTCAACCAAACAAACCCCCCCCCCACCTATCCACGCACTATTCAAAGTAAAACAGTTGCCAACGGAACGGAACACACAGAATATGATTTAGCGTTCATTTGACATTATTAGATGTCGGTGTTTTTTGACAAAATTTTGCGAATTTCTCTAAAGTTCATGATATTGGGGCACCTCTAAATTTATCATGTGCCAAATAAAATTTTGTATGTATATTTGTGAACAATAACAGCAACTTTTTACAGGTATTCCGAAACGAATATGAAAAAAAAAATTTTCACTTCACCCTAACGTACATCGTTGATCTGTAGATGATTTGCCATGGTTCTGCCGAGAGAATGTTGAGACTTATTATAAACTGACACAACTTCTCAGTGGCCGTGGGTATTTTCAGTCCTACCTGCAGAAGATAGGAAAGTATCCGTGCCCTGTATACTTGGTTTCCCCCGAAACCACAAGTGAAGCGTGCCACATTTTCTTTGCATGCGGAAAAATATCCAGGTGGTGCTAAAAAGGTGCTTACATCTCTAGAAATTGGAACTGCGTGCTATATTACGTTCAAATGTTTTTGCTTTCAAAGAAGCCCACCATGGATCGCTTGCCGGCGCCGAGGGAAGATTGCCTCTTCGACAGCAATCACTCTCTGTGTTCCTAATTCATCAGTAATGAAAGAGAGATGTCCGTAAACTGAAGGCGCAACTGGCGGAGTACATAGAGACATTGTCCAAAGTAGTATGTCAAACAGTTCCAGGCTAAGTTCTCTGTAGGACAGGAGAGGTTTTAAGCCGATAGTCCCGTTGCTACTGGTGGTCCGACACTCAGAACGTAAGCAGACTTCAAAAACTTCTTAAAAAAGTAGAAGAATGTCAACAAAGAGATATGAATTACATTTATATTTCCTTCAATCAAGATCTGAGATGCTTAACATATATTTCGAAATTTTACCCTATAGCAAAATACAAGCGCAAACTATCTTTAATTCAAGGTTAACTTTTGCTCATTCAAAATAACTAAAACGTAAACTTAATTACCTCTTATAACGCTGATATGGGTGAAAAAGGGTGAAAACTATCGTTAATTTGCACGTCTTAGTGCTTCAAAGGAAGGATTGCACGATAAAAGAACCTTGGATTCGAGATTTTTTTTTTACTTTTCATGCAAGTTGGCTTATAGGATTGATATTAGCCAGCGCATGCAATCTGCGCATAGAGAAATGAAACGGATTGTTTGAAGTAATTTTGGGTATCTGTATTGCATAACTTGTAGCTATGTTTTCAAGCAAGCTGTATAAGACCCTTATGCGTGACTGCCGTATAAGATTTAAGCTGTATGACCATTAGACTAATAGAATCTTTTTTTAAATATCAACAAAAATATTCAGTTCAACCTTGGATATAGTGCGAGAATGATGTTCGAAATTTTTTAGCTTTTTGTGTAGAGCAAGACATCAATCTGCAATCTCATCAGGCTATGGAATTTCTTTATCCAAAAGTCAAGACATCGGCTTCTCTTTTTTGTGTAATACATCACTTCAAATGTATCAATATTTATCAGCGTTCTTCATCTGTGAAGCATAGGCTTTAGATTTAGAGGATATTTTCAAGAATTTCAGTAATTTCTCACAGCTTCAACTTCTCACATTGAGAAGTTATTCGATACTGAATACTGAAAAAGTTAAATAATGTTGGACTGAGACAAGATCATTGAGGTACTCCAGCTGCTTTGATGTATTGACTAGACTCAGCTTCTAGTATTTTTACGTGGAACAGTCTGTCATTTTTTCAAAGTTAAAGTTAAAGATTCACTTTATTTTTTTTTTTTAAATAAAAAAAAATTTAAAAATTTTTTTTTAAAAACTTAAGAATAGTAATGCATCCATTAAAAGAGAGAACAAAAAAACAGGCCATTTTTAAGGCCTCTTGATTGATCACAGAAGACAGGAACTCGCTTGTTATGAATTTTATAGAAGATGTCTGTACTAAATTATTTGAAAGACTTTCCATTATCTAATATGAGCGTACTCAAAGAGCAGTTCTGTATTAAAGCTGATTTGATTTTGCACGATACATGGCTGAGCGGAAGGTCTGCTAAATATTCATTTCGAAAGCTTAATTAGAAGTTTGAGCAGACATTTCCTCCAAATAATTATTTATTAAATCTGCTATTCATCTCAAGATTCTCAAAAAGTTTGCGTAAAGTTGGTGAGTACCTTTGCTAGACTTGAGAAGTGGAAAAACCAACGCATGCTTCATCTCACTGGAAAATAGTGTAAATTGAAGAGATACACGGACATACACCTGTTTTCTAGGATTGAGTTTTTACACTTTAGTTGGAAAACTTAGACCTGGAAGAATGGAAATGCGATACGAAGTTCTGGGATGGGAAGACCTGGAGAGTTATCGGGTTTCAGATTTCAAAGCATCTTTCCTATTTCTCGAGGCTTAACTATCTCTGAGGGAGGTATGGCTGTTGGCATGGGGAGGAAATGACGAGACTTAGTTGTCGCTGGTAGTAGGGTGCAGATACAACATCATGGTGTATCGCGGGAGTATTCGTTTGTTGAGGGAAATTAAAATCGGATCAACATGTAAATATGGGTTGAATCTAAGTCAGATACGAAAGATCAGCAAACATAATATTTCACCTTCCGCAAATATTTGTTTTATTCTGTTTCCCCACAACAATTGCGTATTTTTTTTAACAATTTAATTTGCATCTATGTACAATTTTGATGCGAAAGCACTGCCGCAAGCAGACACAAGCGCAGACATCTAAATTGCGCACATTATTTCCCTATTGTATTTTCTAGACAATGCAGAGGCTGACAATGAGTTTGCCAGGTAGTTCCTAAAAACTTTCCTTTTTTTCAAACGTTTGGCAGTTTACACGAACCAACCTTTCATCTTCTGGTCGTCTAACGAATTGAGGTCACTTCAGGAACGACCTTGGAATAGTCAATTGAGTGCTTTCCCACCTCACACGTATGGGCGCTTATCCACGATGAAAAAGGCAGCATTGATCTTGAATATGCAGAAATATCCCAAGTACTCGGCATACGCAGACTAATTTATCAAAATATCTTTGAATTCAGTAATTAAGCACTTGTAATCTAATCGCGTATATAATCACGGGTTGATATAAATCATTGAGTGGCTTCCATGTCAGGTTTTGTGTTAGAATTGAATTGGTTGAGTGGTGTTTGCTTTGATGATTACCCTCTGAAAGTGAATTACTTGAAATTACTACAAACAAGTTTGGCCTGCGTTTGGGTTTTAATTCATTATAAAATATTGAACATACTGAGTATGTGCGAGTGTGGATTTTTGCATTTTATTATTAGAAACTATTTCATTGCGGTATTGAGCTAAAAAATGAATCAAAGCAAACAATGCTCTTAGCCAATCAAATTGATGATGCATACCAGGAACATAACGATCACTTTTTGTCCGAGTTTTACTTCTTTGACGTTCAAGTTCGTCGAAAAAGCAGCTTTGCTTTGAGTGGATTCCCAAGAAAGTACATTGAAGCATGGTTGAATGTAAATAATTCGCAAATATTTGAGTTGAATACAACAATGGATCAAATTTACTTCCTCGAGCGGAGGTCTTAGAAAATTTGGCAAAAAAACAAACAACAATTTTAAAAGGAAAAGAAAATGATTTCGTATATTAACTCATTCGGATGGATTTTTCATGATTCACCGGATATATTTGAGGGTTTTTACTACCTTTTATCAATTGTACTATTTCACCAATTACTTTTGTTGAACCTGATTAGAAAAGGACACATTAATATAATGTACTACCTCCAAATTTTCAATGGAAAAAATCATGATCAAAAGATGTTTTTAGGGTAGAGAGCTGCAGTATATTTACATCCAGGATCCAGGGTATTTACATTCGAAGTGATCTTACCCTCTAAACTGCCAACAAAAAACCTCCCATGTCAAAAACTAACTTAGCCTAAAACCGTTTGATTCATTACTTTGGCCTCGGCCTTGCATTTACTCGATAATGCATTTCACAGAAGTGCTTTATTCACCAGCGGAAAGTGAAAATGAAAGGGGTAGTGAGAAAAAAACCTCTTTGCGCTCTACGCCTCCAGTCGATCCAGTATGCTATTTAATTTTTATCGCCTTATTAAGTTATTTGTCATTGGAACATTCTGTCGTTCCCGTCACTTTCTTTGCTTCGTCCAAAGAGGCGTTTCCACGGTACGCCATCTTTAGTGTGATGATCCGACTTTGTTTAAATTGTTGTTCCTATTTCCAACAAGTTGTCCGCGTTGTCTGTTCCATCTTCCGCATGAATAGAAACTACGACAGGCGTGATCCTTTCCTTACCACATCCTTACTTACCGAAGTCACGCTGGCAAAAGTGAAAACATAGATACTCGCTTAAGGGGTTACGATTTGAAACTTTTTTGACAAGGGTTTTGTGTCAAAATTCGAAGTAAATTGGAGCGAAATTGGAGAACAGTGTTTCAAGTGACCGGCCCTCGTATTAGATTTTCAAAACTGCCTAACAGTTATGCTATGCATCAACCTAGACGCTGCTTCATATCCCCTTGTAATCTACAAATTACTTTCTACATTTGTGGTAATTTTCATGTCAGTAACCTAAAAAATTAGTTTACAGGCACACTATTTCCCGAGCGATTAACTTAAGTTTGCCTTCGTTCGTTTGTAGCTGTATGTTCGCTCGGTTTGATAGTTGCCATGTTTTGGGCGACATATGAGGGGCACTCAAATATAAACGAGCCATTATCATAAAAAAATTTATTTTACATTTAAGGAGAACATACTTTTTAGAGTTATTTCTCTTCAAACCTCCTCCAAATGCATTTTCCCATACATCATATCCCCTTTGTCGACGAATGACTTCGGGCGAAGATTCAACCAATTACGCAGAAGCAAGATGTCTCAGATGGGCCGATAGGATCTTTTTGACCGATATTCGGCTCGAACCTGGTCAGGAAAGTTGGAATAGCAGGCAGTGTTTATTGAGTGATGATCTCGAAGAAAAACAATAAGAAAAACTCTTTAAGAATTCCAAAAAAATCATTGATATAACCTTCTCGGCTGACCAGAGTTATGGGCTCCCCTATTCTTCTCCACTCCATGCTTGCCCCTTTTCGATACGAGAGTGTAGTTGAGAACCCATGCTTCGTCACAGGTCACAATGCGTAACAAGAAAGTCTGCCTTCCGTCTTGCAAACGAACAAGAATTGTCTGACAAATTTCACTTCTCACATTTTTGTGTTCTTAGGTAAGCAGACGTAGAATCCACCTTACCAAAATTTTTTTTAAATTCAAGGTAGTCTCGGATGGTGTGTACAGTTCTATCACTGATGCCCGGTTACTTATATGATTCTTCTGAAGTCCCTCGACGATTTCTTTAAATAAATTCGCGAATAGCTTCACCGCTGTCAGGCGTGATGCTGAAGCTGAAGTAGCTTCGGTGGCTTACATTTTCCAATTTTTCGTGCCCTTCTTTAAATTCAACGTCCGAGGCTTTCTTTCGTTGCTATGAAAATGCACCCTTCCCATACTGTGCACGCAATCGAACCCAAATTTCAGCTGGCCTAACACCTTCCTTCGCTAAGAACTTTATTATGATGTGTTGTGCAACCAAAGAATGAACTTCAAAACTGTTCGAGCCCTCAGCTTCCCCTCGAATCATTGTGGTTCCCTCTCTACAACCCTGCCCGTCGGAAAGAAATGAGTCTTGTTCTCATATGCTGCTCTCGCTCCGAATGCAATGGACACAAGTTGCTCGAGACAAGAGCAGCTTGAAATTCATTTTTGACCAACATCATTTTCGAATTTGTGAACATTATAATCTAATCTTGACATTCGTTTTGAAATTTTTAAATACTGTTTCCACACATCATTCAACATGTATTCAAAGGGAGTTTTTTCAATAATTTAAATGATTAATACAGCGAAATTTTGATAGCAACAACCGCGTTTTTCGCTTCCAAATGCTGCTGAAAATAAAAAATCTTAAAAAATATTTCTACGATTACCTGGAGAACACATCGCATAATAAAATTTTCCGGAAATTCACTGTCACGGATTTATTTATTGATATCTTTATTTGTAAATGTTTTCAATGACATTTCAGACGTGTTAATATAATACTCGTATGTATATGAAACAAACAAGAAAACAATCCCTAAGGAAACATAATCAAATATGCGTTTTTTAAAAACCTGTGCTCCTTCGCTTAATTTAAAAGTACTCGCATCATGAACGAGGTTGGTCTGAAAAGTTTCCGACATAACAATGATACACGAATTTTTTTTATCTTTCTACATAGCCTCCTTGTAACTCTACACACTTCTCCCTGCGATGCTCCTATCTCTTGAACCTGTCCAAAAAGGACTCGGCGTTTTTCACTGCAAAATGATTGTTCACGAAAGTGATTGCCTCCTCTTTGGACGAAAATGTCTGTCCTCCGAGCGCAGCTTTTAGATCAGGTACGAAAAAAGTCGCTTGGGGCTAGATCTGATGAGTAAGGTTCAAACCGGAATTCGTATATTTTCACCAAAAACGACTAGATCAGAAACTGAGGAGTAGGTTTCAGATCTGACGATCTGATCTCCTAATGAGCAAATAGTCAAAAGACAGAATTCTCGTCCACTAAATCTAACGATATAACCATCAAAGGTACTTTTCAGATTTTTTAGCTTGAGATTAGTTTATAGGTATAAGACCACAGGAAAATGACTTTTTCAGTTAGTTTAACTTCTTTTAACTTAAAATATAAGGCACAAAGAACATAAAAAACTTAACATAATTTTCTCAAAACTAAACATTGTAGACATATTGGCTGTTACCAGCGTACACAAGTGTGGTTCGTCTTTCGTTTTATCTTTGGTGGGCATAGTTTATACGTCTTACGTTTAGGAACTATATTTTCTTCACTTGGTGGCTCCTGAAATGGCAAATCAAGACCCAAAACTCGTTTCAGCGTGATAACTAATTCATTTGACATATCAGGGTTTATAACTCGTCTTTGCATATGTGGAGCCACCAGGGATCGTACTAATTTCTTTAGAAGTTTTCCTCTTTCTAGTTCTTTGTCTTGGTGTTGATTGAATAAGATATAGGCATTAATTCCACTCAAGTCTAGAATTCTGTGGAAAATCGCCATAGGCCACCTTCTTGTCCAGCGACTGCCCAGGTGTAATTGTTATTAATTATAAAATTAAAGTATTAATATATTAATTATAGTATTACCATAATGCGTAGATGATATCAGGAGCACAGCTTTATTATTCTTTGGAACATGAGAATAAATAAATAATAAATAAAGTTGAACCAATCCCTCTAGCCTTTTCGTGACTGAAATAAATTCGGTATTTCTCTGTTATTGTTTTTCAGAGTCCCAACATACATCAGACTACGCTTAGCCAGTTCATCAACAAGTTCAATAGATGAGAACCAGTTGTCTGCTGTCACGTAACTATTCGTTCTTTGTAACAGCTATATCAAGCGTGACCCACATTGAGTGGGAACAAGCAATTTTTTCTCGTCAGGTTAAAGTCCAGCACCATCGCTACCTTTTCTTGAACATAAATAACCATCATAAAAGTTAAAAGAAGTAAAAACGTAAAAAAAATAAAAACACAAGGCACGAATAAGTAGGCCGTATTTACCGGGCTTCTGGGGCATGTACGAAATCATGTTGGTTTTTCCACGAAACTCCACTAGCATCTCGTCAATAGTAACATATTCACTGAGTTGATATAGTTTTTGAAAATAAGCGATATACTTATCAAAAATTCCAGAAATAACGGCCAGTTTAGCGTTCTTCATTCTCTCAGCGTGATCTGCTGGGTTGTCAAAACGTAGGCAGTTCAGAAGAACTAAAAATCTGGTTTCTGACATACAGCACCTGAATATTTCACAACCTGTTCCATCTGTAGCAAATATCAAACTGGTAGATTCCTGATTTAATTCCAGGGCGGTAGAGTAGTATCATAATCCTAAAAATTTATTGAGTTCTATCATGTCCACTTCTTTCAATTTTTACCTGCCTTGCCGCTTGCATTTGGCTCTAAACTCATTGATTTTGATGTTAGTCCATGTCAAAATGGTTTGGCACATTTCATCACCAAAAAGTAGGATATTTCTTTTCGTCTTCAGTCAGGTGCAGCATAGATCTGTTCAACACTACATTATGCTGTGGAGTGCAAACTCTTCTGGAAGGTGGTTCTGTAGCCCATTTATAGCGATTATTACCATAGTAATATTTAGAGAGTCATTATAATGTCGTCATCTGAACTTCCACTATCCGATCTACTTATGTCACCGTCAGCACTGGTAGTACAACCACTTCTTTCAATAATCTCTTGTAACTCGAGTGATTTTCTTCGATGTCAGCTTCATAAAACAAACGCTGTTTTAGTCGACGAACTTGATGTTCGTTTGCCTGCAGTTGTTGGTTGATCGTTTTTTGACATTTAATTTTACAAAATCTAAAACAAACAAAATCACCGTCAGCATCAATTTATAATATAAACGTGGACACGCGGTCTCACAGACCGCACTCAAAATATATAGCGAAATTACTCACGCTCGTCGTCGCTCGTATTCTAGCTCGTCGTTGCGCAACGCATTCAATTTACAATGCACGCGATGAGAGGAAGAATAATGTTCATATGACAAATGTCAAATTGGTGACGTTTTGAATGAACTTTGATTCAAATTATTTTTGATTTTTCAAAATTTTTGAATTTGGAATTTTCTTTCGTTTGGCAAATAATAGCCTCAAAAAGGATGCACGAAATTTTCATTTAAAATTCATTCCGAATAACCCTCCTACTTAAAAATTAATTAAGGCGTTTGAATTTCAAATTTCATTTAAGTGCCATAGAGCAGCTAACAAACGTCACGCACCTCGTTGCGAGGAATTTTCGTTTTTCCGAATATTTCTCGTCTCGCATCGACGCATCGCTATCATCGTACGTTGTCGTATGCAAATGCATGTTTCGAAAACTGCTTGACTTTTGCAGCGAGACTCTCGTCCCGCTCTCGCATCGCCTTCTCGCAGTATTGTATTTCGGCTTTAAACTTGTTGTATATTGGTCATGGCAGATTGATTAGCTCTTAGTTGAAGCGACATAGTCGATTTTGCTCCGTTCGTCTGTTGGATACCTTGTCGTTTAAAGCAGCGTTACGCAATAAAATTTTGTGATTTATTCACGAAAATTGATGCTATTACTGTTCTAATGCAACTACAGGAAGGACGAAAAAGTGTGGAAATTGCAGGATATGCTTAATATAATGATCCTGAAATAACGATGCATTGCAATGCCGTTAAAGGTCAGGTTATGCACAAGTTCTACGTGAAAATGATGCTCCAGGTCTTCTGAGATGATCTGAAAATTTCTGGTGTAAGGATCTCTCGTGAAGTTTTGGAGCGTGAAAGGAACCCAAATTTGCCGGACAATGTACCCTGACTTCTTCTTCTTCTTATTCAACATTAAGGATCACAGGCAGCCATTTCGTAACCTAACAAGTGGTTCAAATGGCAACGATGAGTTGCTTAAAGAATGTCCACGTTGACGTCTTCCCACTTCTACAGTAAGTGGGAAGGATGTCATCGCCAGCTATATGACGCAATAAGAGTAATTTTTGCAGAATTTTAACCCCTCGGACCTGTTTTTGAAATGCAATTACATACCTGAAATTTTTTTCCAATTTAACTATGAACTTATTTTGAGCAGGCACTGCCGTGGGACGACTTTCCTGGACTTCAAGCCCATTCGGCTTATGGATGAATGGGGATGGATGAAATTTTTTTCATATCCGTCAAATTTTCTATCGGTCGTGGCTTTTTATATTGTGATTGCTTGTTATGCTTTGGTTGCTTGCTTATGTTGACATTCCTGATTAACGTCGTTAATGTGCTGGTTTTGGTGATTTTTCATGATTTCTGCTTCTCATAGACGCTACTGAATGCTCGTTTGATCAGTTTGTTTATCGTTCTAGTTTTCAGTGCTGTCTTTACATGATTTATTGAGTATTAATATAAAAATACTCAATGCATAAAAATTAAACAAAGATTTAATGGATCATCCTTAAAATAAAACTGAAACAAACCTCCTGTTTCAGGAATTGTGTCCCTCGCATCCCTTGTAACACCTGACTTCTAGCATTGTAATTTCACTTGTCAGGAAATTTTTGATCAAATTGTGATTACCAATACAGCTTATATTTTTCCTATCATCCTCAGTTTGTTTTTAAATCCTTTAGTGTGACTTTGCAGCAAACAGCCAAGTTTACTGAATATTTTTTTATCGCAAATAGTATACAATTAATTTTTTTTAAAGCAATTTAAAGCGTATTTAAGAGACAATAGTTAAAAATACTTTTGTGGTATGCTGCGTTTTTCTTCGAAGCTCCGAAAGAATATTCTTGCTATAATAGCCAACAATAATCTGTCTTCAATTTGATTACACTTCTCTTGGTAGCGACGTTCCATTTCTTTAAAGGTGTATTTAGGATTTCCCTTTATTTGTCCAACGCTTTCACAAATTCTGTTCTGATCCCCACTTTTATGTGTTACTTCTCCGCTTTACTTTTTTACTTTAGACTCTTTCCTTGTGGCTAGATTGTCTCTCGTATCATTCCAGAGATTAATTCACCGTAAGGCTCTATTTTGCAGAGACTGGAGCGATTTTTTGTATGTCGTAAGGTAAGGTCCTGCCGTTTAATAGTATCGGACTTATAATTTGTTTGAAGATGAGGATTTTTTTTTTAATTTAATAGACATAATACGAGGAGAGGGTGTAAAAAGAAGAGTATCGTTCTAGTATAGTTTTGTTAATGTGTGTATTCCAAATCATCCTGTCATCTAGTATGAGTCCTAAGTATTTAGCTATTCTGGCCCATTGTACAGTCCCCACAAACTTGACGCTAACGCTAACTTGACGTAAGTATCAGAAGACAAAAGGGGAATTTCACCAATTGCTTACCATCGCATCTTTCAAAACTGAGTACAGTATCGAGCTTAACGCTTTGCTTTGCGGTGATCGGTAGGGCTAACCACATATTTACTTGCTTATTACATGATACATGCATATACCGGAATTTTTGAGGTCTCCTAGGGGCCTGGTATAAACCTTTTAAATATTCTTTACCATAGATATCTGCATAGACTGGCTGAAAAGCTCTAATGCAGAATTCTATGGAGTTGGGATGAATTGCGTGATCGTTTTCTCTTCACCTTGATTAGGATACGATCCGTTTGATGTCATAGTGGCGGGATATGTTTGAGGATCTAAAAGGAACATCGCCACGATTAGCTTTTTCATCAGCCACGAAGCTGCTGAAAAATTTCTCCAGGCTTATGAGTTGACTTGTTTCACCTCAAATAATGGGAAGAAACGTCTTTACTTTCAGGATTTTGAGAAGTTATTCTTTGGAAAGTCTTTTCAAAGAATCTTTTACGTGATGTGTTCGTGAAATTGGCTTGAACATTTGATGTCTCAGTAACAGTACACGCTGGTTTCTAACGGTGCTTTGCTCAATGTTACACCATACTGATATGAACTTGTCCATTGCTTATCAAACAAGCAATAACTCCCGTCATTGGTTGCTTTCGCTGTAATACTCTTTTTTGTAAGGAACACGTGAAACTATTGTGTCAAAATTGTATTGATTTAACGAGCGATTTATCTTGATTCCTATAGTATTGATTGATTGATTATTGATTGATTAATTCCTATAGTAGTGAAAAGCTGATTGGACTTGTTGACATAAAGTTAAATAAGCGTTATTTTTATATTAAGAAATGAAAATAATATACTTTAAATTAAAAATCCTTATTTAATTGATATTTGAGGTAAGAGCAATAAGTGGTTTTTTGCAAGACTTATGAATGTTGTGCGTGTTTTTATATTTAATTAATGCTGATTCAATTTTTTTTTAGTTTCTTATTACTTTATTAACAGAAAAAACAAAAAAATTATGGTTGAGCACATTTTGTTAAAAACATACAAAGAATAGAAATAAATTTTATGGGGTAAATCTAACCCCACGGTATATAAGTGAGGTGTTTTTGATGTTGTTTTCCGAAAGTTAACACATAATAAGATTCTTAAATCTACTGACCTCATTATCTACGATTATTAATAAATTGCCTTACGTCAATTAAAGTAAACTATGCTTATAACTCTGGCGAAACTATGCCTAAGTCTCTGACGGAATTTGTGTCGAAACCATGTTACACAAAGTCCATTTATAATCAATGATGGTGTAATAGGTGAAGGCATTGATGAGGTAACCCGTGCGCAAAGTGTAAAAGAAAATTGGCGCGTGCCAACTGTGGTCTTATGACACTTGCGCAAAGCTCATCATCAAAAAAGTGACTTGCTTATGGTGATAGTTTGGAGTGATACTACTGTATCACTCCATTCCTTTAGTACTCCTTTACGCTTCGCTCTTACATATCTCAGCAATTTTACACGGAGAAATGACCGCGAAATACTTCTGACTCCTGCAATCAATATCCTCTTGAAACCCAAACCGAAAGTGAGTAAAACATTTGGTATATTTAGATTTCCTTTTTTAGAAAATGGTTGAATTTATTGAATATGTAGATACAAAAATGTGCATCCCAGGTTTATATTTGCTGAAAATTTTCAATATTTCTCATATTTCCCAATGATACGTTTCAAAGCAATTTTAAGGTATATGTTAAACTCGATGCGACTAATTCGGCGACGCGACGAATATATCAGATGGATACATTTAAGCGTACTTGTCATCCATGAATCGCGGCGGTTGTTTGATTCGACTAAGGTGGACTTCAGGTTTCCGCTGTTGTACAACGATCTGATTTTTTTTATTCTTCGACTGCGTCCGATTTTTTCTATTTTTCGGAACCTTCTATGATCTTTTGCCTGGTTGCAGAAAACATGGATCAACAGCGAAACCTAGAAAATTAATGATGACTGCCGCCGCATTCAGCGTGTAATCTAGCAGACCTATTTCTGTTCTTGGCTTGCTCTAAACCGTAAATGTGTATTTACATGATCCAGCGGTTGACGATGTATAAATCTATAAAATGGGTGAAAGCGAGAACTGTCCACTGCCAAGTTCGCAATGCTCTGCGATTATAAGTGATCAGCATATCACTAAAGTCGATTCCGTTTATCCATTTCATATAATTCCTAGCCTGGCTGTGTTTGTGTTGTCTGCTTAAACCATCTTTTGAAGGTGGTGAGCTTCATACGCATCAGGATAGCATTGCAACGGCTTCAGTGTCCTTCCGCTTCAAAACAAGGACATTCCATCGCTCCTCACCTTCTCATCTCATTTTCCCCTATTGAATTGCTTGTCATTTTTTACTTTTTTAGAAACGACATCAAATCGGCTACTCTTTACTGTCCCTGTGGTGAACACATTCTATTCGTTTGCATTCAAAAAGTCTGCAAGTCTCTGGCTTGTGGAAAATCTGTTCATGTACCGAACACAATCATGATAAGTCTTTCAGTATAGCAGTTTGACAATGCTTCTAACTAAGCCTAATTTAGTCATGCTCTGTTTTTTTGGGGTAGGAAGGTGAAGGCTATTTACGCCATGAGTGTCGGACTCCCAGTGGCACAACGGACCTACTGGACTACCGACTAAACATCTCCCCTGCCAACCAGAGCGCCTAGCCTCGAACCGTTTGACACATTATTTCGGGCTAGGCCTCCCAATTTTGAGGTCTCTTGGTACCTTCGGGTTGCAGGGGTTCCTTCTCCAGCGGGGAGCGAATGAGGGGGATTGCTAGAGAAGGAAATCCTCTACCCTTACCGCCTCCAGCCGATCAAGTATGCCTTTTTTACTAAGATTGCCCGAGCGTAATGTGCCACTTGATTCCATTTGTGAACTGATTTCAGCCTCCCTTCGATGAGGCTATCTGGTTAGAGCTCTCCCACTTTTTCGGCATGATCACCGCGGTCTTTGTCCCATCTTCTGCAAGAAAAGAAAGTATGACAGGCGTCATCCTTCACAACAATGCAGAATATGCAATCTGGAGACCGTTACTTACCAATCTTGTGCAGGTAAGACTGAAAACAACCGTGCCCACTCGCTAGCTGGGTCAGCTTGAAGTCAGTCTCACCATGCATTCGACTGAGCCACGATCTCAAATCGTTGATGAGCCGCGTGGTCCATCTTCCTTTTAGCACACGTTCACATGATTGTTGCTATTCGCCTAAAGTGCATCATATTTCGCCTTCAAAGGTAGATGCCAACAATAACCAACACCACTGACACAGAGACTGTACGGTATGCTGATGCAATCCACAGCGCTCCTCGTCTCTGCACCTGTGCCAGCCGTTCTCGGTGCAGTTCCTTGTTGAGAGCTTCACTCCATATATCTGCTCCATAAAGAAGCGTAGATTGCACGACACTCTTCAGCAGTCGCATTTTTGGTGGACTTAGTCCCCCATGATTGGCCATTAGTCGACTAATCGTCATGACCCCTGCTGGGGCCTTGTTTGCCGTTGCCTTGATTTGCACCGAGAAACCCAGCTTAGAGTCTATCAGCAGGCCCAGATACTTGACTGATAGTTTCGACTCTACTAATGTGTCTCCAACTCGGACCATTCTTCCTCTGGGATCCTTTTCTTGGACAGGATGACCACTGCGGTTAGCTCTAACGTTACGTTAAACCAGCCACTAGTGCCGCAACATCATCTGCAAAGCCAATCAGTCTCGATGACTCCTCTGGCAGTTCAAGTCTGAGCAATCCGTCGTAGGAGACGTTCCACAAGTCCGGACCGAGGATGGAGCCTTGGGCCACACCTGATGTGACTAGCATCCTCCGTCGACCCGTCGAGCAAGTCAGGGCAAGAGTGATAGAGCAGTTTTAGTACCTCGGCTGGTATACCATCTGAGTCCGGAGTC
Organism: Stratiomys singularior; assembly: GCA_954870665.1. NCBI lineage: Eukaryota > Metazoa > Arthropoda > Insecta > Diptera > Stratiomyidae > Stratiomys > Stratiomys singularior. The sequence goes on along the minus strand of OX940879.1, from coordinate 59,207,531 downwards.
TTCTTCACCTTCATGGAAAGAACTGCTAGTTCCAGCTCGTTCCTTGTGAAGAGTGGGAAGTCTGAGTTGTTTCTCTGTGAGTGGCATCAACACGGACGGGATGTTGAGGAAAAATTGCCCGTACTATCTCGTCCATCATGTCCGTTTCAAGTACGCAGGGTGCCCGTTGAGCACCGAGCTTCCACAAAACTAGTTTATAGCTCAGGCCCCACGGGTCTCTGTACACGTCTTCGACGAGGTTCTTCCAGCAACGGACCATACTCCTGTTGATCAGTTCGCGAAGACATTTCCTGCCCAACCGATTTTCTGCCATTCTGGTGCGTGCCTCGTCCTGGCTTCGCGCTCGTTAAGCTTCTCGCCGGCGTTTGTGACCCTCCCTTCATTGTTCAGCTATTTCAGTAGACCACCAATACACCGGAGGCTTTCCGTATCTAGTTCCATGGCGGGGCATAAATGACTTAGGTGCAGGCTTGATGGTACTCATTGTGGAGTTCACCATTTCTTCAGCAGTCAGTCCTCTGGTCTCCGGCCATGAGCCAAACGGTGGTGAGCATCTCATGAGCGTGTCGACAATTTTCTCCACGACCATCTTCTAAGTATTCCACACGAAGGTGGAGCAATGAGTGTCTGGGAGTGTAGGTAGATCTAGGAGTGTAGATCTCAAATGCGGTAGTCCTCTAGAACTCATCAATTGTGTGTCATAGAGGAGAGGGACTCCGAGGCGAATGTCACATCCGGGATGGTACCCACGCATCCCAAGCGGCGGAAAGTGGGAGTATTACGAGTGTTCACCACGGCTAGCCCTACTCTGGCTACCATCTCCAGGATTCGATTCCCCCTAAGATCTGCCTGAGGCATGTACCATTCCATAGCCTTGGTGTTAAAGTCCCCCCGATAATAACATGACCCTTTGTGCTCAAGACGTTGTTGAGCTTTGCCTGGAAAGATGTTATTGGTTCGTTTGGTGTCAAGTGTACGCTGAGGGATGTTATTCCTGGGCAAAGGAACCACACGAAACCATCTTTTCACCCGCATCCCTGAACTCTCAGTTGGGTGCCGTTTCGAACTCATATGGCACAAGTACCAGATTCATCAGGGTACCATGCTGATGAATTTTTAACTTTTTGTTGTTCGTGAAGCAGCAATAGATCGGCTTTCATATCCCTCGCGAATTGGTCAAGCAGGTCTTGGGCGTTTGAGCTCCGATGTAAGTTCATCTGCAGGACACGGGTCATTGCAGAGCTGTGTTGGCTTTGGTTAGGGCTTCTTTGAATACCCTGCACTTCCCTGTCCCTGGAATATGTTTCTCCTGTGTATTTTGTTCTTTTATATCCTTCGTTGCCGCACTTATATCACAACAAGCTCCTATCAGGGTCTTTGCAGCCTTGTGCTTTATGACCACAGCTTAGGCATTTAAAACAGTGGAGAGGAACTGCTCTTCGCCGTATTATGCAGACCACCCAACATATTTTCGTTTTGCCCATGCAGAGGAGTTTTTCGGCTTGTTTCTCGGTTAAGTCGACTATGGCCATGCGATGCCCTCTATTAATTTCAGGGTTACGTTGAAATTTGAGCCCACTTAATTCAGGTAAAACCCTTTTGAGGCACTCTTCCACCTCCGTCATGTCCGTAACGCAGTCAATGTCCCTGATTTCGAGGGAGGGCCATTGGTTCAAGTAAGGCCACTGTTGTCTTTACTCCAAGAGCCTTTTTAACTGCATCACGGAATGAGTCGTTATTTGTTGTTTCAGGTCCAAATTCTACAAGGAGGCCACCAGATCTGGTTGGCCGGACGGTTCTTATGGCAGTTTGAGTGTCATGGGGTCTCACAGCTCGCTTAATTTCCCGCAAAACGTTTGCGTAAGTTCTCCCATCAGTCGGTTTGACCAGCAGTACATGCCTTAGGGCTTTGCGGCGTGGCTTACTTCGTGGTTCTTGTTTCTTGTTTGGGGTTTCTTTGCTGTTGTCCCCAGGAAGTAGCTTATCATTGGTCACTTTTTCAAGGAGTAGCCTTCTGGACGGGTTTTTGTGGCCTTGGTGACCACCACCTGGAATCCATCATTCGACGTAACCTGTCTGTTCACTGCTTCGTCCTTCCTCCTTTTGTCTCGGTCCCCTTGGATTGGGATACTGGCAACTCTTTTGGTAGTGCTATGCGCGGTACGATACTAGTATTCGAGCCGATCGCGCGCGAGTTTCACCTTGGTGGTACTTGGTCCAAAATATCGTGTCTGCCAGCCCAAATGCGCCAATTGGAATTCGTTGGTCGGACCGTTTTCCAGAGTCATTGCAGGATCGTCTTCCACTGGAGGGGTCTTACAGAGACCTCCAGATTCTCGAGTACGTGGGAGTGGCACTCCCCAAAGAATACTGGTGTCCAGGAGTACTTCTGTAAATGACACGTAAATGACAAAGTCTACTGCAAGACCATCTCTTGCAGCCAAATTAAACATTTTTCAACCATAAAGGATTAAGTTTCAACGACACATATTGACAAAAGCTATATCTTCCTGAAAATAGTATCATCTGCTCCTTGATGAAAATATGTTTCGAGAGAGGAAGACTATGGCACTTGTGCCGTATTTTAGATAACAATAGCTTGATTTTCCTGTGTTTATTTCCATGTTGAATTTCTTCAGCTTGTCAGCAAAAAAGAATATGGTTTTGGAGTTCGACGAAGCGGTCGCGCGTCATAGTTTCGCTTATAACGGGCACAGCAATATTTTATCTGCAATGCAATCTAGCTTGGGGGTAATCAATTATTCCCATCATGATTTGCTAGGACTCTTTTCTGCGCAAAGGATAAATTTGTTTGATCTGCGCCAACATCTACAACTCGAGGTCCGAATAATCAAAAAGGATTACAGACAACTAATTTCTGAAGCTCCTTTACATTGCAGTTTCTCATAAGAAATATCCGGACTGCGGATGTCATTTGCTTTAAAAACTAGAAGATTCTTGAATTGCTACCCTGAGATTATTGTATTACACCGTCCAGTTCTTCTTCTGAGTCAAAATGGCGGTCTCTGTAGCGTTTTAGATCGTAACTAATTCTCTATCAACGCTGTTACTGGGATCACCATCACAAGCATTCAGAAGTCCACTATCTCTTCATCTCTAAGAACATGCGACATGATTTGTCATAAAAAATGAAAAATAGGAAAATGTTAACAAAAATTCTAATATTATTCTGAGGTGTGTGATATACTAACAAAAACCTACCTACCGAAACTAAATTTGTCCAGCAATCTGTCCTCAAAGCACGAAACTTTTTTTAAATTTTAACGCTTTTCTTTCTTTTTTGCTTCAAATAAACTCCCACTCGTCACCCATGCTCAAAAACGGCTTAACATTTCAGGTGAATCTATGCTAACCAGCTATTTTTTTATATGCAGTAGCCATCTTCTGCGATTTTTAAGAATTAAAAAGATCTTAGATGTTTGCCTGATATTTTTTCGCAATAGATGGCTCCCGCAAGATAAAAGTGACAGTAAAGATAGCTACACATGGGACCCTGTACCCAGAGCCGGAAGAGGATATGACCTTAATTTAATAACCTTATCAAGTCCCAATCCCGGTCAAAAGAAGAAGCAAGTTGCGCAAGTAAGTTGAGTAGTTGTGTAGGGTATTGACACGTGCGGAAAATCTCACGTTTCGGTAATGAAATTCGCTTTTATTACGTACATCGTACGTACTTTTATTACGAAAATAAGACAAATGCTTTACAACGTAAACTACAAGGATAAGAGGAAAAAACACGCCAGTACATCATATATGTTTCAGGGAGAAAAGTACCACTTTTTCGCTCCTAACTGCTTGTCGAGCACCCTAAACGCCTGCGCGCTCAACTTACTGTCGCAATCTTATTGTTACAAATATTACTATGAAGTTTTCCGACGCAATTTTAAAAGCCAAATGATTTGAAAAACAGAATAAAGATCGATTTTTTGAAAATTATAACCTGAACTGTTATAATATAAGTCATTTAAAGTATCTAAATATCTGCATTATTACATTGCAAGCTTTGTTCAGTTAACTCTTATCGCTTTTTACGTACATCCTTTTAAGAAATAAACGCCTTACTTTCGTTTATCCAATTCAGAAAGGTATAATTACTGAAATTTATCCGTTTTGTTGTTTTTTTTTTTTTTTGTGTGGCAAAAAAGGACACCTCCGTTTTTATCAGGTTTATTTTTTAGGTTAATTTTTTTTTAAATACCCTACCTGCTTTCCACTCAGACAGCGAAAACTGTACTGTAAAACTAAGTAATGTGGAGTGAAATTGTTTTGTTTGTATTTTTTTTTATTATGTGCAAGTTTTGTTTTTATTTATTCTAGAGACCAAGCCGTAATTGAAAACCGTCACAACAAGTGGCGAAAATATTTGTTTGGAAGGCACAACTATGGTCCTACATACATTGTTGCGATATGAGCGGCATATTCCTAACCATCGCAGAATTTTACGCTTTTTTCATATTTTAATATATTTCTTTATTTTTCACGCAAGTGAAAACTAATACAGCAGCATCAGAGTTTGGATCTAAACTACCAGAAATATTACTCAAAAAACGAGGCCTTTGCGTTTCGGCGGATTAAGACTTCAGGCACTTCATCATGCTTCCTTGAGAATCGTAGACAATTTTTTGTCTATCTTCTGCGATATTTGAATTAATATGGCTTTAAATTCCATATTAATTCAAAATTGCTCGTTCTCCTCATGATTACTTGGAGTTTGTATAGACTCATACGTTTCAAGCCAGTTACTTCGACCTGGTTCTGTTGGAACATAACACAGAAATTCGATACAAATAATGGAACCTGCTTTCATGTTAATAATCTAACCGTATTTCCATTGCAGGACTGGTGTTAGTGTTAAGTAGGTACATGTTGATGGCTTTCCTTGTTTTCATTGAAAATTGTGGACATAAACATCGAGGTCTTCATAATAATGCGACATCAGGTTTCTTGGAACTAGCTGTAATTTTTTCCCATGACTTTTCAGATCAACTTTGTTTTCCTTGCTTGTTAATTTTTTGTTTCTTCTACTCGTTATTATTTCCTAGATTTTCACGTTTCCTGACTCTGTGGGCGATCCCGAAACGTTCGTCTATCGGGCCAAGCTGTACCGGTTTTTTACCCTACAATTTCTCAGTCCAAGTTTGAACTCCGTACAGCTACCACATTATTTTTTACAGCGCCATCAGTGAACATGTATTTTCGGTTTAAGTTACAAAAATGGAGTATCCGAATACTGAGCAACGGTATAAAGTTTTATTTTAAATTTGGTGAATTCGCTATAGAAACTTATGAAAAGTTGCATACAGGAAACATGGCATATCAAGCGCACAAGCTTTCCGCTAGCAGAAATTATTTTACAAGGCCAAGAACATGTTGAAGATCAACATTGCACGGGGAGACCTTCAAATCTCAAAGTTCATCCTTCTAAGGATGAATTTGTGCGGGTTTTTGTGAGATTAGACCCCCGCTTAACAAGAAGGATGATGAGTGAACCCTTATTGCAAATAAGTGAACCAGACATTGCAGATAAGTTCAACTTTCCAATAAGCGCAAAGCAATCAGAACTAAAATTATTTCGTAAAGTTATATAAAAACAGCATGTAAAATCGGGGTCAGTCTCAGAGTGTCATAGTATCGCTGCCCTGGCAGTGATAATAAGAGTCTTAGGAGGGCATAATTGATTCAGGCATTGCACAATGTCTGCTAATAAATATTTTCGCAGGTCAAATTTCCTTGGTCTGAGGTATCTTAATACAATTTTCATTAATCTATAAAATAACTTTGATTCCTTTTGTAGCTGTGACTATTTCATTGATGTGAAGAATACCCTTCAAATTTTATACAAAGCCTATTTCAAGCATGAAAATATTGTGGGGATGAAAGTTATTTCGATGAGACATGTTACAGCAAATCCCAACTCAACTGCCTATTTGGAAATATTTAATGACTTCAGCGACACCTAGACACTTTCTAAAGATAATAAAGATTTGTCAACAAGATGGTAATAATTTCTGCAGCTTTGTTATCTGATCTGCACTCCTAAGCAAGTTATATGGTCGCGGTGATATAAACATGTTGGAAATTCGAACATGAATAGATTCGATGGAAATTTCAAATAATCTCTCCTTTGGGAGCAGAAAAAGAAGTTTTTGCAACAGATTTATAGATGTTCCGCAAAGAAAATTGTAATGTACACCAGCCATACAATATTGCCTTGTAGACAATATTGACGCCTTCGGATTTGCACAGGATAGAGCGTATCTTTTTTCCTCACAATGTCTCAATGCCACCAAGGGCTTCTATCCATTTACACCAAGTTCGATCTTATCGGGTATTTTATGGAAGTATATCACATTTTTTCTCATCCTGCGCTTGCTCACATACCTCAATGGGTTGTAGGCAAAGACGCCTTTTACACTGGACCTTGGACAATACTGCAGAGGTGCTGATTTATTGGGTTATTCCGAAATAACGTTGGTGTTATTATTCCCGCTTCGAATCTATTTCGCCCTGTTGAGTCAAGATTTTCTTTGTTTTAAGAAAAAATCGATTTCCACACTTTCAGGTGATTTTTTCGTATTGCAATGCCGGAGAAAAGGAGGACAAGTTGAAACTCCTGACTTTTCTTTTAGTGCAATCAGAAACAGTGCAGTTGATGGACGACAAGCTGGAGTAAATGTTGCGGAATTAACCCTGCTCGACTCGCTTTGAAATGTTCCTTGGTCAGAACATCTTTGAACATGAAATCAATGTCGTGGTATAGTACTATTCTTCATGATACGCGGAAAATTCTAGAGCATATTTTCATCCATTTCCACAGCTGGGTTAAGTGTGGACACAAAGCACCAATCGGTTTTCCATACAAACCTCGCGGGAACATCTCGGCAAAAACGCGGCAAACCAAGAAAATTTAAACAAAACAAAATTAAATTTGTACACCGATGGTAACTATACGGAGCGTCGCATAAGGCACTGGCAGGTCGCGATACCACTCTTGTACGTTCGAGTCGCATTCGGCGAAGACTTAACAGTACTGTCGCGGAACTATGCAACTTCTTCGTGATGGCTGTGGACTCGTGCTGGTCGCGTGCTCTTCCCGACATTAAATGATTACATTTACCTTTTGCCTTTCGCTGTCTCGCGATTGTGTCGTCTATTGAACTTTTACAGAAGTTGCAGTGTCACAGCAGTGGATTTTTTAGTCTAGTCAGTCAATAGGCAGCGCAATAATCATAAAATTAATTGCAGATTATTTTAGTAAAGACGGATAATAATTTACTTTGCAGCAGTTAATGTTTTCACACAATCGTAAAAATGATTAAAGCGACCGTAACAAGTGTGAAAAATTTTATATATGCGGCACAAATGGATGTAAAACTAATGAAACATGGTCATAGAATTGACAATTATTTATGATTGCTCGTGGGATTTGTGATTTTGCCGTGGACTGATTGATTGATTCCATTCTCAGGGGCTGGTTATTGTCTTTTAGCATCCGTGTTGGTATTGTTACACATGAAACCGAATGCCAAAACAATCTCGCGAGTTGAAACTTGCGCACAAACATTATAGTAAAGCTAACATTAAAAGTCACACATTTTTGAATTTTACTGAAAATGAATCAAATGTACAGGAGTCAGCTTACGATATTTAGATAATGGTGTAAGAGTTGACCTCTGTCAATTTTCTTCAAAGGTTGAGCACAAGTATTATTCCCGGGTAGTATTACACACGAAGTAAGTCATAGTTTCGAAAATGAAGGATTTACAATATTTCAACATTTTGTGGTGTGTTCCGTTTGAAATTTACAAGGATTACAGTTTTTCTCTTTGGACAATGACAGACATGGTTCATACCAAAAGTAGTAGGACTGATTTCAAAAATGAAAAAAATTGCATCTGTATACATGTTTACAATTCCTTAATATTCTTCGACATAACCCCCTTGGGTAGCTACTGTCAAAGATCGCTGCTGCCATTCATACACGCATTCTGCAAGTCAGTTGTGAGATGAAGGTAAGAGAACTTGTCGATGCTTTTTGAGCGATTTAGATGGACTCAAAACAAATTCGCTGCTGCTGTTATTTCATCCGTGAATATGAAAATAGTCACTTGGATCGGGACTGTATGGAGGGTATATACCCCGAAGCCCGAAAGCTAATAGAAGCATTCTGACATTGTTATGAAGCAGCTTCCAACGGCTCATTGCAGTATCTTCATGAACCTGCTTAACCCTAGAAAGGTAAGTTTAGCTAACAGGTATTTGTTGGTGCAATAAATACCAATAAATAATATAATATTGGTTTCGAATATTTTGGTGATTCAAAACGACTATCATGCCGGTTGCTTTTGAAATCTAGTATAATTGCATTTAAAGAAGCTTTATAATTCCAGAGGACAAGATCCCAGATTCTAAGAAGCGTCGCCATTTTGAATATGCGGTCAGTGTGCGCGCAAATAAGGAATAAGATAAAGAGAGGCCCTACCCGTGTACAAACTTATCGGTTGTTCCCTCATCAGCTGTTCAAATGCTCGGCTCCATTCGTGCCTGGAGTAAAGCAATGCACTATGAAATAAATTGCTCTGAACATCAAATATAAATGATTGCAGAAAGATTAGATAAACTAAAGCACGTATTGTAATAGTATATGTATACTACACATATACTATTACAATACGTGCTTTAATTTTTATTAAAGTACATGTTTAGAGCAAAAAGATAAGAAATTTATTAAAAAATTACTAAAAACAGCTAAAAAATAGGTTGAGTCTAAATTTTATTTTTGATTGCATATTTTTACTCAGTAATTGGATTTAGCTGACCAAAAGTAGTTTCTGTGCTTTCAAAAATATGTTTTCCATCTAATTGAGAAAGAAAAGTTCCAAAGTACTTATATTCTCGTTTTGCTCATCTTCGACCATATTCGTATTTTTAGTTGGCAGCCAGTTAACATTACAGTTGGAAATGCACTAAGTATTAAAACAATAGCCATAATTTTATTTGGTTATGTAAATATAACCGAATTTCCTACACTTTAAATAGTAAAATTTACTGTTTAACTGGTAAATAGAAATACCTCATAAACTAATATTTACCATTTTCGTAACAAATCGACCATTTTATAATATTAAATAACAAATTTATTATTTTATCACATCTGTTTAGTTTAGTGTAGACTGTTTAGTTTACACGGGCGTAGCTAATATCTTCAGGTTAGATGCTTCGTGTGAAGTTAACATTCCCGTTAAATCGATTCTTCTACCTTCATTGGAGTGAAATGTTTATTTTATTGGGGGCAAATGCTATAATTTACCACTGTGTCCAAAAAATAAGGTGACATTTGAATTTAAACTACGCGCGTCAAACGATTTGGAGAATAATTTTTTTTGGGTTGGTAGTACTGTCAATGACATCTATGCCAAATTTACATCTCAAAATATTCATTAGTGTTTGAGATACGCGTCGTTGTGTGAGCTGCTAAAAGTGAGTTTTTCGTTTTTTGCGATGTCGAAATTTTTTGAGCAAAGAATTTGCATTAAATTTTGTTTGATGGATCAATTTTCTGCTGCGGATACGTTGAGGATGGTGCAGAAAGCCTTTGGTGATTCGGGTATGTTTAAAAAAAATGTTTACGAGTGTTATAGTGAGTTCCAAGCCGACCGTGAACGTGTCGAAGACGAAGAGCGTCCTGTGCGACCATCAATCTCAACCGACGAAGCTCACGTCAAACAAATCTAAGATTTGGTGTTGAAAATCCATCGATTAACGATTAGAGACCTTGCTGATGAGGTTGGCATATCGAAAGGCTCGGTCAAGGCCGGAATTGTGGAAAGACAATTCTTGGTTTTTACACCACGATTAATGGTGCATTATTACTGCATACACTGCACTCGTAATTCGTGATAATTTCGCCAAAAACTCAACCCAATTCGTTCCGCAACCACCGTATTCACCTGTTTTGGTGCCGTGCAACTTCTGGCTGTTCAGCAAGTTCAAAAGATCGCTCCGGGAACACCGATTTGATACAATAGAGGAGATTCAAGCCGCAGCAAAAACGGAACTGAAGGCCATTCCAGAAAGTGACTACAATCAGTGTTTCGAAGATTGGAAAATCCGTTGGCATAAGTGCATTGCATCGGGAGGGGATTACTTTGAAGGGGATGAAATTGATTCGGAAGAATACATAAAGAATTTTCAATGTCACCTTATTTTTTGGACACAGTATTATATCAACATCTATATATTGGAAAGAAAATGAAAGAAAGAAAATATATTGTTCTCTCACCAATTAACCTCGGCTTTCATTATAATTTGTATTACATTATTTAATTTTTTATGCGAAAAGTGTATTTCATAAGTTCAATTGAGATTTAAGTTGAGTTTACATTAAGTTAATTATTATCTTCAACTTTCATAATATTCGTCACACAGTTTTACTCGGGATGCGCGCCAGAAAGCGAAATGGCTCAAAAATATTGGGAATTGGATTTGGCTGTTGACGATGTCCTCGAAAATTTGTAGTTTTCATTTCGAACAAAAGGACCTGCTCGTATGTCAAGGCAAAACCATTTGGCATGACACTGCAGTTCCGATTTTCGACACAATTGAAAGTTTCATTTCTATGGGTTGATATAAGTATACAGCATTTTCTTTTTAGTTTTTCTTTTTAGGATTTTCTTTCACCCAGTTCGTTTAGCAAATATGACCCAGAACTCAACGAAGATATGATGGTAGGAAGCAGGTATTTGCTGATTTTTTTAATCCCATTTTTTTCAAAGGAAATCACTCGGAAGTTTTCAATACTTCTGCAGGATCGCTCGATAAATTTCCTGAACGAGTATCCTGTTTCATGAAGTGAGTTTTAATCATGTAATAGATACATTTTATAATAATTTTACTCGTAGACTGATATAAGTAGACCTGCTGACGAGCCTGTGCTTACCAGAATGAAATACGCGTCTGATGTCAATGCTAAAAATATTACAAATAATGGATATAGAGGTCAAATATCATGCACTTTCCTTAATAATTAAATGGTCAAAGCCTTTATATATTATCATTTGATCAACTTTTAAAAAAAGGGGCATGTTTTGTCATTTAAAAATATCTCCTTTCTTTTTTTCTTTATTGTTTATTAATTAATTATTAATTACTATTAATGTTATCATGCGCGTTATGTATTAACTTATTTATATATTTTTCCATGAGAACAAATATAATGAACACAAACCAAGTCCTCAGGATATTTTTTGCTCGTCTGATCTTTTTATCGAAGCGTTACAGCCCCTCTCGTAATATGAAAAGAATTTTCTTTTAAGTTTTTCGTTTAAAAATGCTGATTTTTTGGAATTTGTTGTGTGTATAACCGTATTATTATTATATATTATTTTTTTTAATTTTATCTGAGAATGCTGGTTTTTTCAAGAATTTGTTGTGATTATTGCCAGCGAAAATTTTAGGCAAATAAATGGGACTTAAAAATTTAAATGGAGGTTTTATAATAAAATCTGAAAATCGTTTTATCAACCGTTTTCCATATAAAAAAAATTACTATTGTTACATTTTAAACAACTGGAAAGTAATAATTAAGAAATATTTTACCGATGCCTGTAGTGCTCATCTTTTGCTGACGTGTTTTCAAATGTGATCGTCATAAGTACGTGATCATGGTGCATTCTGAATATAATTAAATCGCAGTGTATTGGTGGAAACCTCTTCTCAAGCAGTTCAAGTCACATGCGAGAAACCCTGCACTTCTGCTTCATGACCGAATTGATAAGTGAAAAATATCCTCACAGCATATATTATTTCATTGCTTCTTACAGACAGTAACTTATCAAAAAAAAACCTTCTCCAAAGGCATGTAGAAAAAAAAATGATTGAATTAACATATTCCTAACTAAGTGAGCACATAATTTTTCCGTTTCACAAAAAAAAAGATCCCAAGCCCGGCAAAAGGAAGAGGGAGGAAGTACACTTGTTGTGTATGCTTTGTGGTGGTCATGGCTAAGGGATAGAATTTGGTTTGACTTACAGTATATTCAATTATAGTGGCTAAATATTATTATTTTTAATAACACAGTTCGAAGGATGAAATTTATACTCCTTAGTTTATACTATCTATGTGCATTTTTTAAAAGTATTAGTAAAATTGTGTCAAAATGCCTCTTTTTCCTCTTAATGAAAAACGAATAGAACAATGCCTGCTTTTAGAAAAAAGCAACGAAGAAGATATTTCCAAGGTTGAAGATAATAAATGATAGTAAGTGAGCATGAAACTCAAAAAGTACAACAAGGAGAAGAGTAATGGGCATCCCCAGTTATGTCGATATCTAGTAATGAGGACAGAGTACCACAGCCTCGTAAAAGTACTCACAGTAGTCAGTATCTAAATTGTTTTGTCAAAGGAAACTTGAGTATTTACTGGAGAGCATGAAATTTTCGACCGGCAAATTTTGGGCCCACCATTATCAGTGCAAGTAAACGTGCTGCGGAATGATCCATGGTTAATCGAATTAATTATCTGATGGATGATTATGTCGGCCACAAAATTCTCTGTAAGATCTCTTTCTTTCGAAGTTAATTAACAAAATGTGCAGATATTGCTCAGGCGCTAACCTTTTAATGACAGAACTGCGAACTAAATTAATCATCAAATGCATGACAGCTGTCAAATGATACAAAGCATTAAAAATGTTGCTAGCTTAAAGTTCTAAAGCTTAAAATTTTCCTCTAAAAAACACCGTTATATAGAAAATTTAAGTTCAAAATATGTCAAATAGAGAAAGAGACTGTAAATCAAAAGATATTATAGAAATTGAAGCGCTTTTTGGATGTTTCAGTCTTTGCGGAAGGCCCTGAAGCGGACTTGTTCACACCAAAGAACTTTGGTGTACAGATGATACTGGTTGCGATATTTTTTTCGCAGCGATGTCACGAAAGCAGTTTTAGATGCTTCCTTGTAGACAATGTACTCATGCATGGAAGAATGACACAGGAAAACTCGCGGCAAATAAAAAAACTAAAACTAAGGCTATTTCGGGACAAATTTGAAGTATTCAATATTATATAATCAATATAAAGAAATATTTTTCACTGGGAGACCATGTCGCCATTGATGAAACAGTTGGAAAAAACACGAGGTCGATTTCATATTTCGTTAGTGTTTTCATATGTGTTAAACATGTTATGTAGATTTAAATTAGCGATGAGTTTTTTTTCAATAATTTTCTTCAAAATAAAATAAGATATCCTGAAGGCTCTGAGGAGGCCAAGATAAAGGCTAGAAGTTGAATATTGTTAAAAAATAAAGTCATAAGACAACTTTTGTGGATAGAAGGATTATCTTGTTGCAGTATGAAGTTCTTCCCAATCAAGGCGCTTCCTAGCTCTACGGCGTAATTATTCACAGTTTTCAGATAGACAACCGTCGAATTTTCTTTCAGATGTACCAGTTTTCCTACACCCTTGTACGCCAAACAACCACAGACCATTAATATATCGCTACTATGATGGTCAATAGCAACAGTTCGCTTTTGATTTTTGCTTATTGTGGAAGTGGTACGATAATATTCTTTGTCGTATGATCCATCCAACAATGACACCGACTCATCCATCCACAAAACTCTTTTTCCAGAAGTCGAAAGGTTTTTTAATATATTCTTTTGTTAATTCCAGTCTGCGAACTTTAGTTTTGTCTGTTGTAAAGTGTACCTTCCTTTATACACAACACTTTAATTCGCTTCTTCCAACCTCCGTTGAATCGTTATGACTTATTTAATGTTCAGAATGTAAATTAAAATTTTGGAGCACTACTTTCATTGGAATTCAATCATCTTTAGTAACTATAACGACAAAGAGGAGGATAGAGATGATATACTTGACACTTCTCCGGGTGTAAAAAGTATTATACGAGGGTCGTTTGATAAGTCTCTGGCCCAAGTAAGAAAAAAGCATTTTTTCCGGAAATTTTTTTTTTATTTTTCAACATAACCTCCTTGGAGGTTAATACATTTGGTCCAACGTTTCTCAAGTCCTTTCATACCGTTCAAAAGAAATTTTTGTCACAGTCTGCAAAAAATTGGGAAACGGCGTCTTTCACCTCTTGGTTCGATGAAAATTTTTGTCCACCGAGGTGAGTTTTCAATTTGGGGAACAAAAAAAATCACATGGGGCCAAGTCGGGCGAATAAGGTGGGTGTTCAATGATCCCATACCGCAAATCGTGTAATTTGGACATGGAAACCGCGCAGGTTTGGACAGGGGCGTTGTCGTGGTGGAACAAGATCTTCTTTTTCTTCAAACCAGGACGTTCCTTTTTGATTGCCTGGTCCAAACGGCCCAAAAGTTTTGCGTAATATTCCCCGTTATTGTTCCCCGTTCCTCTCTTCCAAGTAATCGATCAGAATAATCCCCTTACTATCCCAGAAAATGGTGGCCATCACTTTCCCCGCCGATTGGATCGTCTTTGCCTTCTTTGGAGCCGGTTCTCCTTTCTTAGTCCACTGCATCGACTGTCGTTTCATCTCCGGAGTATAGTGATGGACCCACGTTTCATCACCAGTAACGAAACGCCTCAAGAAATCGTCAAGATTTTTACGGTAGAGTTCGAGAGACGCCTTTGAAGTCACGACTCGGGTGCGTCTCTAGTCGACTGTGAGCAGGCGCGGCACCCAACGCGCAGTTAATTTTTTCATGTCCAAATCAACTGTTAGGATGTGATGCACCCGTTCAGTTGAGATGCCTATGGACTTAGCTATGTCACGCACTTTAAGTCGACGGTCACTCATAACTAAATCGTGCACTTTTTCAACGTTTTTGTCCGTCAACACACTTTTTGGCCGCCCGGAACGCTCCTCGTCAAGAACACTCGTACGCCCGCGTTTGAATTCAGCAACCCAAAATTTTACTGTTGCATATGAGGGCGAGGCTTCACCATACACGGGATCGAGTTCGACTTTTATCTCGGCCGGCGTTAAACCTTTTAAATAAAAAAATCTTATGACCGCTCGGTACTGGACGTGCTCCATCGTTGACGATTCGCGTGACACGTCAACTTAGAATGGCTGCCAAAAACAAACTGTTACCTACAGAAACCTGAAAAAATTCATGAGACCGTTCGAAAGTGCCATCTACCTAGCGACAGCAAAAACGTTTTCGTGAAACCACGTTTTGTCATTTGGGCCAGGGACTTATCAAACGACCTTCGTAATATTTTTAGTTTGTGGTGACAAACAATATGAGAATCTGAGTCGTGGTCATTAAGTAAGAGCCCTGCAGCCGCGCTCTCAAAAATCTGCACCGCGATATCGTGTGTGTCCTTGAAAAAATGTGTCGGAAATCTATGACTGACTGTAATCTTTCCTCTCAAATGATATATATGGAACATACTATGCCTATTTGTAAAGAAGGAGATTTAAAAGTATAGTCATGAAGAACATGACCGACATATTATACAAGGAAGCTCATGGCTTTTAGGTTTTACTTTGAATAACTACTTTTTTCACAAAAATGACCAAACTTAAACGAAATAATTCTTTTTCATATTTTTATTAGTATTCATAAGCCCCCTCATTTTTATAACAAACGCAACGTGGAAATTAACCTGAGCCACGCTTGCAATAAAGAGTAGTGTGTAGGAGTAGCGTACTTACGTTTTTGCACTTGCAAAATTTGTCATACTTTCTGATCCACTCTAGTTTTTCTCTCTCTTGGAGTATGAGATACTTTGAGCTAGTGCAATTTAGCACTCTTGCTCCATTTCTGTCTGGGAGTGTTGAACGCTCACCACACTTAACGCAAAACTCTATTAAGTCCTGTCAGTTAATATTGATCAGAGGCTCGGGTAGGTGTTTCGGGTTTCCGCGAGTGGGATTTTCAGGAATTCCATGGTCCATGGAATTCGAAAAATCCACCGTAGTGCTTTATTTTGCAGGGATTGGAGTGCTTTTTTATGTGTCTTGGCTGTCTGGCAGGAAGCGGTACTACCGTATAGTAATGTCGGTCTAATTATTTGTTTAAAGAGCAGCAGTTTGTTTGTAACGTTAAGTTTACCTGACTTAAGGAGCGGATTGAGGGAGCAGAGTATACCCAAGCAATGTGCACGTTTCGATCGTATATGTTCTTTCCATGTCAGTCTGTGGTCAATTGTTAGTCCTAACTACTTAACAGTTCTGGTCCAGGGTATTGTGTCTGTGTCAATGTGAAGTTGTGTTGGCTATTTTCCTCTGCATCTGGAAATAATCATGGCTTGTGTCTTGTCTTTGTTTATTGCAATCTTCCATTTACAGAAGTATTCTAACATTATATCAATTGAGTGTTGCAGTTGTGAGGTGATGACTTCTGCTTGTCTTGAAGTATAGTATAGTATATGCAGGTATCGTCTGCATATAATGATACTTGCACGTTGTTCGGTAAGAGGGAAATGTCTGCGGTGTATAAGTTGTATAGTGTTGCTGAGATGGGTGATCCTTGTGGAACTACAGCTTGAATCGTTCGCAGGTTTGAGAGGTGATCTTCTATTCTAACTTTAAGGGATCGGCGTAAAGTGAGTTGTATGTATGGAAGGTGAATAAAGAACTAATGCATTTTGAAAATAAGTCCTGCATGCCAGACTTTGTCAAAGGCTTTGGCTATGTCGAACATAACTTCAATTCGTTTAGCCTTATCAGCAGTGCCTTTTCTGCCACTTTGGAGATGGATGAGAGAAGACTTATTGGTCTCCAGTTTTGTGGGAAGGTATGGTTTTTGTTGGGCTTAGGTATAACCGTTATGATAGCCGATTTCCAGACTTTGGGGAATCTACGTAAACGGAAAATTGCGTTAATTATGTCCGTCAAGTTGTTTAGAAGGTTGTCATGAAGCCATTTCAGCACGGTGTTTTTTACTGTGTGTGGTCCAGGTGCCTTCCGTTTCTTAAGTCTCAGTATTAAGTCCTTAGCTTCCAGTGCGTCTAGTGGCCGTATCACATCTTCTACCTCTACCTCTGTTCTCATGAGTTCGCTCAGTTTTCTCAGGATGTGGTCCTCCTCGTCAAGGTCCTGCTCCCAGAAGGTATTGTCTTGGAGCTGCAGCTCTAACGTGTCTGCAAAGGCTTCCGCTTTTTCGGCTTTGTCAAATTGTATCCCGTTTGAGCCGTGTATAGGTGGTACAACTGCTTTGTTTTGTTTGTGGAAGTATTTGGACATTCTCCAGAAGGCATTCACGCCAGGCTCAAGACTATGCAGGAAGCTCTCCCACTGTTCGTTTTGGAACAGGAATATTTGGTCCCAAATTTTATTCGTCAACCGGTTTGCTTTCGTTTGCAGTCTAGGATCACCCGTGCTCTTATTTCTTCTCCGATATTTAATCTTCCTCCTTATCATGGCCTTAATTTCGCGAGGGAATTCATAGAGGTTGTGTTCCCTTGCCGGAGTTATGACTGTGTTGTCCTCTGTTGCCTGCTTGATTATGCTTTTTATTTTTTCAATCATTTTTTCGACATCATCGGCTGTGTTTAAATCTTGGGTGAAACTTCCGTTAGCCAGATGGTCATGGAATGCTTGCCAGTTTATTCTTTCTAACTTCTTCCTAACTTTTGGAGGATCGTCAATGAAGACGTTCTCAACTAAGAAGTGGACCGGTTGATGATCCGAGGAGAGCTCGTTGAGGACACTTATTTTTATGCTGGCATCAAATTCGCGGGAGATTCCGAAGTCGAGGATATTTCCTCGTGTTCGACCGAAATGTGTTGGCTCATTGGGTAGGTGCAGGCTTGCATTCGTGCTTGTGATGAATCTATTTAGCTCAGTCCCATCTTGATTTGATCTCACAGCGCCCCAATGCGTGTGGTAGGCATTGAAGTCTCCAATGATTAGAAGCGATCCTTCTATCTGAAAAAGGCTGTGGAGGTCGTTCTATTTGCCTATTTGATGGTGGGTTGTCCACCGAAATAACCACAAACACAAAGGATTTCGTTCGCACTTTAATTGCTGTCGCTTCTGTTTTTCTGAGTCGTGGTGTGTGAATCAGGTAGTGATTAACATTTCTTTTCACTAGAATCGCCGTTCCTCATCCCCCACCAGTTAATCTGCCGTTTCTGTATAGATTATAGTTGGGGAATTGGAGACGCGCTCCGGGCTTCAAGAAAGTATCCTGGAGGAGAATAATCTCGAATTTATTGTCCAGAATAAATTTTTTAAGCTCTCCGGTTCGTTGAAGCAGGGAATTTGCATTCCATGTGAGGATTGAAATGTGATCACGCTGATTCATTTGCGTGTTAGTGTTGTGGCTTGTGTTGTGAACATGCCTTGGACCATTTTCGCCATCATATCCTGCTTCATCAGTTGAAACTGAGATTGCATGGTGGCGAAGAATTGTCCCATGTCTGGTGGTGTGAATGTTTGTGTATGGTTGTTTGGTTGGGTGTTTTAGTTTGCTTGGTGCTTGTGTTTGTTGGGGTTGGTGTTTTGGGCAGCTATCTGTGCGAACGACTTCCTAATGTTTTTGGGGTTTTTTGGGCAGCTTCCGTAACTTGCGGGATGTTAGTTTCTCTCGATAGAGATATTTTGACCTAGAACTATGACTTTTCGGATTATTTGCCATTCCCTTTTGTTGAAATGGCAGAATTATTTCTGAACGTTGTGTTTTGGTCCCGAATATAATCATTATGGTTCCTTTCATATTCCTTTCATAGTTCAGAACGTTTTATTCACCAGTTTTGCAAGCCGACTTCTGACACCAAGATAAAAAATGGCATCTAACATGTATGTTGTACTTGCATCATAAGATATCATTATTTTAATACCATACTCATTGGGCTTAGAGGTAACATATATTCTGAAGAAATATTTTCCTATACATCAAAAAAGATGCTCATCAGTTGTGATATAGCTGTCTGATTTAAATTGGTTTTCCACTTTTATAGGATTCTTTCCGAAAAAGAAGAAAGCTATTTTAGTTTGTTATTTTCTGTGTTTCCTTGCTGTTTCTTGTTAAATCTTAGGCAATTCAAAATGGAATTGAACCTCCTCTCAGGCTTTGTTGCGTTGTACTAGTAGTTACGTGAGAATCTTTGAGAGCAGCGGACATCACCAATAAGATTTTTTTCCTAGATATGACAAGCTTGCCTGTGATTTTGGAGCATTTCTCTAGAACATTTTCTTCTCTTTGGGTCTGAATTATTTGAACACCAAATTCTTATTGGATACAAAGAATTTTTCGCTTCTACTATTGCGACAAAACGAATATGGATATCGTTTTTGTATAAGATTCTTCAAATAAAACTCAATTTTCTTCCAGTAATTTGTCTTGAGTTGCAGCGATTGAAGAATTAATTATTTAATCAATGTTAAGCATGATCGGCAGTTATTTCATTGCCTTTTTGCTTCTTCAGTTTATTCGCACGGTTTCCTCCGCACAACATTCCAAATCTGCAATACCAAAACCATTGTCTTCAGCGATGTCACCAAGGTCGTATTCTAAATTATCTATTCTAATTTAATTCTAATTCTAATTTAAAAATGTCTCTAGTTTTTCTTCTGATGTTCTAAGCAACTTTCCATCTATAACAACAATGATAAAAAACATTTGCGATACGAAAATATTCAGCGAAAATACAATTATTTGGAAAATATGAATAACTGACTCGAATAGTTGTGCAGGAGTCGAGAATATATTTGATACTTGCAAATACTTATAATTTTTTGCTAATATATTTCGAAAATAGATAATCATGTATAAATATGTCAAAGAGGAAAAATTACTCACCTTTCAGATGTTAATGGTCTGAACGAGAAAAACTATGCCTACCTTTTTTTCCGATGCCTTGATATAAAAGAAAAGTCAAAAATTTAAAATAGCAACCCCGCAAGTAATTGGTGGAATCACTACCACCGGATCCTAGTTCAATGTTGAGTACCTTATGATATAAATACAAAAAAGATTCCGTGTTATTAAGAATTATAGAAAATAAAAAAAAAATACAGTGTCTTTCTAGGTTTTCGCTTAACGATTTTCCAAGTTAGACAAACGCCAAATAAACTTCAAGTCCTTAAATCGTGCCGTTATACAAATTACTTCACTATCACAAAAAAAATAATTTTAGTGTTGTGTAGTACTTCACAATAAAAGTTGATCGTTAGGCTGAAAAATAAGCTTCATTTCCATTTGTTTTTAATTTTCCCGAATGGATTCCTAGATGGATTTTTGTTTTTAACAAATATGTATTTCGGGAGTAATCAATTTTCTACTCTTCCTCTCTTTCAAATTTCTATATTCATTCCCAACCGATATCCATTAATTTTTGCCAAGTGGCCAAACTAGCATTGTGCGGCCTAGCATTGTCCTGGTGGGAAATGACAGCTTACGATTAACAAATTCTGGTCGTATTTCCTTGACCGCTGCATTCAGTTTTTCCAGTATCCGACAGTGCATCTTCAAATTAATGGTCTAGTTTTTTGGCAGCTGAAAACCCTCCGGACATTTCCAACTCCACTAAATTGACAGCAAGATCATCTTTTGTTGGATATGAGCCTTTGAAGTGGTTCTATATCCTATATCTAATATCCAGCGTCTTAAGAAGCCAATATGTTTTAAATGCTTCTTAATGGCTGTACGTGAAGCATTTAACTTCTCTGCAATCTTCAGTCTGGATGTCAACTAATATATACATAAGAATGCCAACTAACAAGTGCATCCAAAAAGATTATCATAATTTTGACGGATATCATAAAAATGCACGCGAGAGATATCTCTCACTGAAATCGGCAATGACTTAGTCACTACCATACACACATGCTTCTGGAATTTCAATTTTAATGTTACGATTTGAAGTTCTGCAAAGAAAGGCTCCGTGGTAGCGATTACCTCCTCATTCTAATCGAAACAAGAACAAGTCACACTGGGCTAAGTCTTGAAAATACGGGAATGTTGTAGCAGTTCGTAGTCTATTTCAACCAATTTGGCGGTGGCGACGGCGGAGATATGAGCCGAATAATTCATCATAGTAGAGCCCTGTGACAGTTTTGCCCTTCTAGTGATCAATGAAGATAACACCTTTCAGATCTCAGACAACGGTGGTCATTGCCTTCCCTGCCGAAAAAACCGTTTTAACCTTCTTCAGAGCACGTTTCCCCAGTCAGTTACACTTTTTCGACTGTTCCTTGGGCTCTCGTTTACACCAGTGGATCCATGTTTCTTCGATTGTCACAAAACGAAGTAGAAACTCCTTCAGATTACTCTTAAACAGCGTCAAACCTTGCTCTGAAGTGGTCTCACGGTTGCACTTTTGGTCCGGTCATTCCCGATATTTAGTGCAGGGTAAGACCCTCGTGGTCATATGAGATGCCTACATTCTTCAATCTGTAGTTTATCGATACTAAATCGTGGATTTTTGTCACATTATCCTCTGTGGTAGCCGTTATTACTGCACCTGGGTGTGACTTATTAACCCATTTTGGGCCGGTACAAGATCCCGTAGAAATTTTTTCGAGATTTTTTCAAAACTTGTTCATATTGACGTAATGTAGAAAAAAAATGAATCAAAAATTTTTTTCTCTCTCGCTGGTTTTCCCGTCATGATAAAGGCAGTTTAGTACCCAGTGGGTCAATATGTATAGACATTTGGAAAAAAAATACTTTATACAGGAAACATAAATTTATTCAAAAACAAAAAATATAATTATAAATGTTGTTATTAGTTGTGACCTGAATACTTTTCGAAAAATTTTGGATGTAAGCTAACATTGCACTTGATGCAAATATAGGGTGTCTTCCTGAGGCAAACTCTACATCGTTTGGTTTGTTATCTTGAATTCTACCTACGCAGTGATTTTTCTTATTCGTACTTGGCAGATTACGATCTGATGTTTTATCACTATCTGTGTCACTGGCAGGTGCATTTGCCAATAACAGCGCCTGAGTAACTTTGTCTCTAAACTCCAACTGCGATAAAGGCTTGACTTTTACACATTTGGGAACTAGGACAAGTAATTTCCATCCGTTGAACATCACGTTTGATAATTAATTAATAAAAAGCGGCCACCACCACTTCTTACTGCAAATACCTATACGGTAATTGCCGAGAGCATTATCATAAAGGTCTACACCACCCATGTTGGCGTTATAATCTTTGATCATACAAGGAACTTTGATGTTGATATGCTTATTTTGAGAACGACCATAGCATCTAGCTGAAGCTAATGGTTCGACAGTTGAATGATTTGTCATACCGTAAAGTTCGCATTATCTCTACACCTAATCATAATGAACTCCTTTTATATGTTGTACCATCCAACGTATTCTCCTTTTTTCATTTTATCAAGAAGCTTAGCACCACATATTCGATTTGCACGAATGGTTCCTAAAATAGTAAATATCAATATAATATGGCTGTAACTTTTTTCTAATTGACTAAGAAATATTATAATTTTATTAACTATGATATATTTTACCTGTAGCAAAGAAGCCTTTTTCAGACAGTATACACATTAAATGGTATGATGTAAAAAAATTGTCGAAAAAACACGGTGACTTGATGGAGATGACACGTTTTGAAGTAAACTGAGGACAACATCAGCACCAAGTCCAACAGTTTTGTCATGTGGTGTAGAAGCTTCTCCATACAATATCATTAGTATAAGTACCCATTTTCAGAAAACATGCACCATGCTTTGAAGCTGAATCTGATAGGCTTGTTACGGATGAACATTCTGCATGAATAACGACCGAAGTAGGGTATCATTTGTTCATCAATCCAGAAATTATGTGAAAATGCCCCAAACTGCATAAATTACCTTTTTGCAGCATCAAGGAGTGGTCTAACTTTCGCAAATTTATCAGATTTATCCAAATTATTATTGTTTGATGTGCTCGAATCTGGATCTCGGAAGAGTCTGCTTTACCATTTTAACAACTAAGGTATCTTGGTTTGACCAATATAGTTTCCACTAAGGAAGTTCGTGATAAAAACCTTAGAAAGAGGATACCAAAAAATATTTTCAATTCGTAAGCTTCGAGCCCAAGTTTTGCATTACTTTGGACAGCATACTGGTCACTGTATTTAATAATCATTTCAATAACGTCATCGATGAGAAAAAGACAAAATAGTTTGGATGACGATTTACCACCTGCAATCAATAAATAATATGATCATGATTAGGTATTTAGTATATTGTTAGTTTGTGATAACACACCCAATAACTCTGAAATATTTCCAGTGCTAGTTTTCTCAACATCGACTGGTTGGTTTGAATAATCGAAGGCACGTCTCCACCATATAAGATTTCCATATTCTATATTCCATAAATTGTTTAAAAGATGGCCCTAGCTTAGCCTCTGGTTCATCTTCTATGTTATCTTTTAGAGAATAATCTAATTCTATAGTGCCAGCAATATCCGTTGAAAGTGGCGCGATGTCCTCAATAGCCTCGTCATCCAAATTCTCTAAATCGCTGGCTGCGTCCACTTCTGGAGGGGTGTATACCACATTTACCTCATCCGATCTGTGCACTTCCCTGACAACCTGATCTTCTTCATCGGAAGAATAAAAGATTGCCATAATTTCCTCCATTATCAAGGTTTTCGAAAAATTCAATGCATTTATATTTAATTATTTATACTTACGATTCAAAAAACGAAATAATCCGAAAAAAAAAAATCACGAAATTTCACAATTAAAACACAATCAATTGCACACGTCTATTTTCAATAAAATCACTGTATGAAATGGTTTGATTTTCATAATATGCGATATGATATATATATGATTTAAGAGAGGTTTCTTCTTTTGCTGGTCTATGAAATGATCGTTTTATCTTTTTTTGCATATAAGCGTATGACGTATAAGCGTCCTCTACCAACTAAAAAAGGATTTTTGCTTTCAATAAATAATCCAGAGACAGACATGCTTTTGTTCCAAGTTCCAGGTACTTATTTATTAAGGATATGTATCATTTGTTCATTTTTAAGTATCTATATGGAATTTTTTTGAGAAATATGAATAATAAGAGTAAATACTCATCAACTGCCCACTATAAAGTACAGGAATAATGTGAGATCCTACCTAACATCCTTATATCATTTTTATTAAATAAATAATCCTGTTTGTTCTCAAGAATGAGAGGAATGAGAAAATATCAAGAATGTGTTCTTTACTGGCCCGTTGGGTAGAAAACTGCCCATTGATTTTTAAATATACGTAACTCAGATACTGTACAGAAAACGTCAGAAATGAGTATAGATTAAATTTTTACTATATGTTCCCATCATCATGCAAACATTATTAAACGATTTTCCTGTTATCAATTTATTTTAATTTTTAATCAAAAAATTTTCTTTTTCCAAGGTTGGAATTATCTCCGTCTCATGACACCAAAAAAGGGGAGAGAGGAGTGCTGAAAAAAATTAATGAAACAGCTAACATCATAACATAACATCACATCATAACGGATATTTGTAAATAGAAAATTTTTTTCAGGAGGTTGCTGGTTCTGCTGGGTAGAAAACTACCCACCCGGGCCAAAATGGGTTAAAGAAAGATGCATGTCTACGTTGAAACTCGATAAACTCGTAAAAACCATTACAGTTGCTATTGCTGGAGCAGAGTCACCACATGTAGCATTGAAACGCTCATAGATTTCACTGCTCGATTTCCCATTCAAAAAGAAGAATTGAATTATCAACCGATATTGCTCTTTCTCCATTTCTTTAAAATCTTCGGACGCACTCGGTTCCACAAATCGCCAAAACAAAACTACGAGTCCAATTTGGCTCAAAAATTTTGAGAGTAACAGTCTATAAGAATGTGCTATACGATAGTGAATGTATTATGGCGCCGGCGGGTGGTGAGACTAAGTACTCATCGGAACGACGTCGTCTTTTATAGGACAGGTTTATATGCTAGTCACCCCCAATTTTCAAACAGAAATCTAAACTGAAATGGTTACACTCTTGCAAAATTGCGCAACGTTTGCCCAGCCTCTAACGAAGTCACAACTCGACGGAGACATAACGTGTTAATAACGCTGAAATTGACTCGGCACCCCTCAAATATACTGAATGTGTATTCAATCATGTGTATCTCTACAAAAATTGGGATTCCGTAATATAATATCTCTTCGTAATGATGTAATGAAAGTGTTATAATATCGTGATGCTTTCATCCATATAGGCATAGCGTGAGAACATATAGCACTGACACGTCGATCAAACTCCCAATCTACCGGAATCCGAACATAAAGTGGAATTTTATTTGAATAAGTATATATCTCTCATTTTCGCGTAAAACAAAATAACGGTCTCAAAATTTTTGAGTAAAATGGCAATGCAAATATAAGTCTACTTGCACTTTTTCCATCTCTTTCCAAGAGAAGTTAATCGAGAGTGCTAGTGCTGTACGTTGAGGCGCGTCAGCGTAGCTTTGCTTCACTTTTGTTTTGATACACTTGAATATATTAGGATTATTTTGTAGCTCATTTTCTACTTATCCTCAACTTTTGATAAAAGATTCCAAACGCATTTGAAAAGTCGTTTTGTGTGGTTTATTCTGAAGTTTTCAGTTGCTTGACATCTAATCAGTTTTACGGTTTTAGCGTTTATTAGGGCCTTTCTGAGAAGCATTTAAAGCAAATACTTAAAAACCCGCTACGTTAAAAAGTGGAGGCGTTCCAACAGTCTTGGTTCTGGAATTTTCGAATCTTACCGTTTAAATAAAGCTCCTTTTGCAGACCTTCCAAACGCGCCACCTTCACAAGCATTTCCATACACATTCATACTTATCTTAATAAATCGGTACTTGATATCAACTAATGCCATGTGGTCTGTAGGAAAGGCTCCTTTTCAGCGAAGGCGAGGTTGGTACTGGAATTAAGTCCTTGAATGAATACATTTAAGAACAGTGCAAATTCTTCCGGAGTCAATTCTTTCCACAAGTCATCTTATGTAAATGTTATTATCCCGTTTAATACTAGTTTCCATGTTCTGCTGCTGAAACTAAAAGGGATTCAAAGCTCTATTTACTCATCCCTGTAAAAAACTTCATTGTTACGTCAAAAGTAGGGATCGTTAATCTTTATTTGACGCTCATTTCGTCCACTGATTGTTTTCCGTCGAACTAGAAAAGAAAATCAAGCAAATTTTAAAATTATCCTAAAGTAATTCACAAAAGATAAGGACATCTTTCCAAGGTATGGAACTCCTTTTTTGTCAGTCTCTACTCACACTTTTTGCATCCAACCCGATTTTTTTTCTATCCTTTCTAGTTTCCCTAAGTAAACATGAGCAGCAGTAGCGGTTAAAACATCCATCTTTTTCGTACCAATAGCAATAACTGTCAGGTGTAGTGTGTGATTAATCAGAATGTACTGTTATCAGAGGCATGGCAGGTCATATGTGAATCTACCTTTACTGGCTTCTCCGCTATAATTATACATTTATCGAGCTTTGTGCATGCGATCCAAAAACGATGACATAAAAAAATACTTTTGATTTTTCACAGCCTATAAAGACTTCGCATAGCATCTTGTGACTTTTCGGTGATCTCAGTATTGAAAATTCCGGTTGCAGGGGGTTCTGTTTATTTTGGTTTTAGAGAGTGACTTTGAATAATTCTTGGATTTATTAAGATTTTAGGGCCTACTTATGGTTTAAAAGTGTCCTTTGGTCATAATTTTACTTATTTTCAGATCACTACTATATATGTATGAACAACTTACGTTTCAATTTTCACGTTTTCACCCCGGCTGACAATCGGAGTACTTGTCTGTTTATGTGTTTTTCAAAGAAATAGTGGAGATTTTTACATTTTCAAATAGGTCAGAGTGCTTAAGAATGCATATAGATGAAACTAATGGTATTCAGGTGAAATATCTTATTGCTTGGCCAATTACTTACATAATTACTTACTACCTTTAGATTTTCCTTTTTCTAATAAAAAACCACGCGTATCTTTCATCCATCATACTTGCAAATCCATTTCTTTAAATGCCAAAGGAATTGGATATGCCATCAAATATTTATTTATTGAAATTAATGAAACTGGTTCAACATGAGGCGAATTATGTAACCAACCTAGCCAATGAAGAAAACGTTGTAAGGAAGAATGCTGGAGAATGAAAGAAAAAAGTAGTTGGACCTATTCAACATGCATTCAAAATAGATCCTATACCTAGCGTTATGCACCTTTACTGCAGGTACTCGTTCGTTCTATGCTGTGTGTCTTGTATCGTGGAGATGTATGCTGAGTGTGTAATTTCTTAACTGTCTTAACAAGCAGCCTCGTAATCTCGTGCTATGTGCTCCGTCCTCAAGCAAAGAAGTAGTTACAATAAAATCTCTTACAATTTGAACATCATTGCCAAGTATTTCGAGTATTTTTAAGCAGTATATGTATTACTTCCACAAAGTGAAGCCTTTTAATTGTTATAGCCGATAAATGTTATTATTACGCATAACACGTAAGCAGCTCCTTTGTGCTCTTCATTTAATTACACTTAATAAGACTTTATTTCATAGTTCTGTCAACTACGATAATCTGTTTGATAGTAATTACGTCACTAATAAATTAAATTCGATAAGATATTAACAAAGATGTCAAAAATGGTATCGATGAACTCGTCGAAAGGCTAAAGAAAGAATAAATATCTCGAATCAAGCGCGAGTTATGGATAATTCCTATCGTTAACACATAAGGATGTGCAATAAAATAACCTCTTCCGAATCATTCTTGTGATGCCTATATGATGTTTTCCCAAAACCCAAATCATCTGTTAAAAATATTTGAATTACTTTGCAATAATATGAAAGGGATCAAACGCAATTAAGAAATAAAACAACCTTTATAAGTTTTATTTGAGATGTGTTTATGGCGGTAACCCAAAAAGGGTCACGAAATGTGTGAAAAAGGATGTAATTAGAAAATAGTATATAAGAGCCTAGAATTTAGACTTAAGACATTTTCAGGTGTAAGTAAACAGTAAGAAAGTAATGCAGTAAGTGAAATAAATCACCTTTTTTTGAAAGGAATTTTTATTAATTTTTTTGTTTCGGTTACTTGAAAAGTAACCTTAATTCGCGTTCGTCTTTGCCAGAATACGAGAAAAAGTGACATGCATTCCAATCGCGTAAAACACGGGGAAAAAGCAAATTGTTCCTAAAGCAGCAAAGGAAGAACATAAGACAGAGCTCTGAGTTGAAGGCGGGAAAGATATCCTGTTGATTACAGAAAGGAACTTCAAACGAAGACGAAATCTTAAAAAACAACAGCAATAGCCTCAGGCGGCATAAGTTAGGCATTTAACGGGCGTCAGGCGTAGACCCCACGCTGATACAATCTTGGTTAAACTAACGTGGTGCAATCATATGCTGATGTCCTGAAGAAGAGTGTGTGAGAACATGAAATGAGACTAGAACATCATGGTGTGCCAGTCTCATTTGGAGGGAAAACAATAAATTGCAGTAAAAGAGCTTTTGGAGGAAAAGCTGTTATCTCATCCTTAAAGCCAACGTCCCTGTTGTATCTATATTTTAGTTAAATATTATTATTTAGTGAATGCAGACAAAAATCAAGCAATAAGACAGACTCTGAAAGAAATATAAGTAACTTTAGGGTGGGACAAACACCACCTAAGCAGACGAAAGTTGGCAATAATAGACTTCCAGTAAAACAACAACACAACTTCTTCCGACAGAGATGATCAACTGGGTTCTCTGCAGAATCCTGTTAAAGCACCACCTTTAGCAGGTGTCATTACTGCCTTGTTCTCAGATATGTAGTGGTAAATCACAAGGAGCCGGATTGAAATAGTCTGCACTATGCAGAGGCACTGTTTCCGAGGCACGGAGACAAGCCAAATGTACGCAAAAAAAATAGTTTAGAAAAAATAGCTGATAAATTTTGAGGGTAGCAGTCTGCGAGAATGCGCTACGTGATGGTGCATGTACTACTCGATATTTCTCTTGCGATTATGATGCCGGTGGGTGGTTAGGCTAGGTACTCATCAGACCACCCTAATCGTTAATAGGACAGGATTATATGCTCGTCACTACTCGTCAAACAAGCACTAGAGCGTAGCTAGGTGCTACATATTTCAATAGGCACTAAGCCATGCAAAGGCGAATCTAAGCTGAACGCGGTTGAACAGATGAATTTGAAACACTAATAGTTGCCGCTCTGGCTTCGCTGGAACGACACATGAGAAAGAAACCAGTTGACGTCCTGGTCATAAGTGAGCAACGCTACAACAGGAATCAGGGAAAATAACCCCACCCTTCCATGTACAAGTTTGATACGTTGGAGGGCGCTGTGTCAAGCACAGAAGTGCGGATCGTTGTCGGATTAGATTTCAACGCTAAGTCCATTGAATTCCTAGAATTGACTCCTAAGAAAGCCAGATGCTAGAAATGGCGCTAAAGATTGGGCTCGTAGTTAAAACTAAATGATTTGGCCCGCTGAAGTAATCGTCAGAGGACGACTTTAAATATTACTTAAATATCTTAAATATTACAGCGAAGTCCTTCGTCTCGGTGAAGGAGAAGTCTTATACTCATGGAAAATAGGTGTTGAAAAGATCAAGAATCGTGCACTCGAGATGTGGACATATTAATATTTAAATAAATATGGAAATATTTATGAAGTGGACACTACTATATATAAAACTCATCGCGACTGATTGCAATTGAGCCTTGTCCCGGTAAGGATCACAATTATGACTAGCCTGCTATATATTGGTCTGCTATATACTGGTGGCCAGCAAATATTGCCTAAAAGTGAAGGTAGTATCATAAGATTCAGCACGAAACCGAGCGTTCTAGGAGACGCGCGGAGCACTAGTACTACAGTATACATATTATACGATAGCAGCCTTTGACAAACAATTAAACACCAAAAACTACCACTGGCTGGAGTTCGTTAACATTGTGAACAGGAGTCAATGGAAACTAGGCTATAAGCTTGTTATCCGAAGCCGAGGACAACGCGGGCACCTTGCATACTTTCACAAGTGATGACGATAATATCATCAGAACACTTCTCATTGCTCATCCTTGCCATTACCCAAGACGACTTTGCTTGCCTGCCCACAACTACTGCAGAAGAACTGGACGTAGCC
The DNA here is from genome assembly GCA_954870665.1 of Stratiomys singularior. Classification (NCBI taxonomy): domain Eukaryota; kingdom Metazoa; phylum Arthropoda; class Insecta; order Diptera; family Stratiomyidae; genus Stratiomys; species Stratiomys singularior. The sequence continues at coordinate 59,177,431 of OX940879.1, read as the reverse complement.
ATGAGAAAAATGCGAAAGGTTACACCAACCGATGATATTTCGGCTAAGGAATTCTAACTGTCCAAAATCTTTGCCCCAGTTTGCTGCTTAGCAGCTTCAACGTCTGTCGGAAGAAGCGTGGACTGCCACTACGCTGGAAAAAGGCGGGGTAGTTTTAGTTAACAATAGGGAGATATACCCTGAATTACCGTCAACTCAGAATTTTGCAGAGCAGACTCGATGACACAATCAGAGCCCATTGAGATTTATCACTACACCAAAAGCACCAGGCTTCTGGCCTGGGATATCCGCCTTAGATACCATCATTGAGGTCAAGGCCAAGGTTCTGAAAGAAGAAGTTGATAACCTGTTCTGAAAATAAATTGAGCTGCTCTTAACATTAAACGTGAGAAAAGATTTTAACTCCCCAAGATGGATGTATTTCATTAGTGCTCTCGAAGAAAGTTTTAGAGTACCAGAAAGTCTGATGAATAGTTTATCAAACTACCGGAGGATGGATCGGTTGTGTAAGACACACAGAATGGACGACAAATGATGTCCATGATACGAAAATATACAGAAGGTTTCATTATTGGCCCTATATATGGAATGAACCATATGGCGAGGTTTTGTGGCGTTCCGCCAAACAGACCAAACTCAAATTCTGCGTGGTGATGCAGCAAGCGGTTTGACTCGCCGTGGAATTAGACTGGCTCTGGGAAAACGTATGAAGTAATTTCGATGAAAAAACTGATTCCCTTGCTTCTACCGTTGAAAAGTAGGCATAAGAAGTGAGAAGTAGCCTAAACTGTTAAGTTAAAGAACGCATTCAAATATTCCAAATGTTGTAAGGTAAGCTTCTTTGGACAAATAACGGCGGCGTGAGAAAAGGCTGCAGATAGAATGTCATTACTCAGCTGACTCATGTTCAATAAAGGCGGACCATACTTGAATCAAAAGATTTAAGTACACCAAGGAGTTCATTCTTTAATATGGATGTGATGTCTTAAAAAAGTCTTTAAAAAGCAAATAAACCGCAAACGTTTAACCCAGGTACAGAGGCAACGAGCCTTCCAGATCAGAGCTCTACATATGACACTGTCATAGAACAATTTTACGCGCATGGCGTCTATTGCCTTGGTGGAGGAAAGCTTGGGTACATTTTATGTGAAGAATGTTAAAGGCTGATTCCTTTTGATGACAGTGGGGCAAGTCAAATACCTTTGGAGCGTAGTTTATTCGCTTGCAAATTCTTACCAATTCAAACTAACTATTATATAAACTTGTACTATTTCTTCGGATATCAATATGAAATTTCAATATGAAAGTTCTTTCCCGTGTTCTGTTAATATCAAGGGAATTCTTCATATGATTACAAAATTAATCAACTTTCCCAACTAATTTATTGAAATTATTTAGCTCACGTATTGTTATGTCTGCTTTTACATTTATTTTAAAAGGAGGAGTCTCTTTGATACATCTAACTAGTGTTCGTAGCCGAAAATAATTTTGGTGTTCAAAAAATAAAATCATTGTTAAGGCCTTACATACGTCCAGCCGCGCCAAAAATGCGCTAGAAGAAAACATTTTTTTAGGGGGATGACAAAAAAAAATTAATGAAAATAGTATAGACTATGTATTGATGTTTAAACCTTACAAACAATTTTAATTTACTTTTATTTAATTTCTAAAAATTGCTCTATAAAAATCACGTGATCCCCAACACTAAGAAAAAAAGTTGCTCCATGGTGTGCATCATATCTGCAGCTAATGTCGATCGATTTGCGAAATTGAAAAAAAATTCTTGTAAAATAAAGTTCTTACTATAGTATGTCGAGCCGGAATTTCGAATTTCGAAAAATTTACCAATTTATGGCAGTTTAAAACAAAGTATGCGTTTTACGTCATAAATCTTACACTTCAATTATTTTTATAAAAATTTCGAAAAAAAAAAACAAAAAAAAATCCGGCTCGACAGACTACAGGAAAAACGATTTTGAATAATAAAAAAAAATCGCATCAAAAAAGATTGAAAACTGTATGAGTTATTACGCCAATCGTGGCGGAAAAAATAGTTTCGAGAAAAGCGCGTTTGAAGTTTCAAGCGTGTTTTGCTCAAAGTCGCACCCAGCTAAAGCAAGAAATTTATGAATTTTTTATTTGTTCTATGAACTTACGTTTAATTCTCTATTCCGGCCTCGTATTATATGCCTCCCTGGTTGGTAATTAATTGTTTTTGTTTATTTTTTCCAGTCAACGAGCTGTTCTGGCCTCTTTTGTTGCTTTAGTCACGGCTGTTGAAACTTTTTCAATATTTATTATAATTGTGTCGGTTTATCTCTCATATAGAGTTTATCAAAGAAGATGAAAAAACGCTCTGGGTATTATCGTCACACGTTGTACAACAAACATTCAACTTGAAACCAAGTCCACGGCTGCTTGCTTTCAAAAATTTCGCATTTGCACCATATGCACGACAGATCACTCATTCCGAAATAGCTCAGAAAAAAGCATCAAACCGTAAAATGCAGTATGAGAACGTTGGATCGAATGAAACCTCATGTTATTGTCCCGCTAATTTTTTTGCAGCTGAATATATATTTAGTTTTACTCTCCATATTGTCTGGCCTTTGGGGGGCTTCTGCTTTTTAGGGGTGGAAGATTGTTGACTCTTACAGCCTTTACGATTTATACTGTGAAGTTTCAACATTTTTAAAATCTCAAATGAGACACAACTGTACGGTTTGAAAGATCAAAGACAACTAACGATTGGCATCAGAAATCCAAGCATTTGACCCTAAATTTATTCTCATAATGTTTTACAAACGTCCCGAAATTTATTTTACTATAACAAAGTAGGTGGAGGCGTTCCGAAAGTGATAGTCAGCCGCCCCAAACAGAGGAGAGCTACCTTCGTGCACCAAACTCTCGTCGGGTAGTGACATTTTCAACCATAACTTGGGATCTACGGGGAATTTTTACAATTGACTTTTACAGAAAGAAGCCTGAAACTATAGAGAATAACAAAAGAAAATAATCGATTTTTTGAAAATTTGTAATTTTTTGAAAAAATTTGGACGTATGTAAGGCCTTAATCGTTGTTATTTTTGGTACATTGAAAAAGCCTAACGTCTTTTTAGAGACAAGTATACAAAACATATTTTTACTAAGTATTTCGTTATATTAGTTATGTTCTTAATGAGATTTGATTGATACGAAATTCACCGAAAAGAATATATATAACAAGATATCCCTTCAATAGTCGCAAAAGATAAAATTTTTCGTACAGGTCCATAGCAATTTTTTCAGTATGTATTTGGTAAAGAACGTTTCGGGGTATACAATATTATAAATTAAACACAGGGCATTCAAGGGTAAAACGTATCGCAATCTGAAATTTTATGTATTCTGAAGCAAATCATTTGTTTTTGACCTCGGCTGAAGTTCTTGATTCTAATGAGTTTGTCAGCCATGTCCTTACGCTGCAAGCTTAGCATTTGTCGTATATGATAATATTACTCTGGCAATGCTGTCCGTATTATAGTTTCATAAACCTGACTACGCCAGAACCTAAAAAACCGAAATTCGGAAAAATGTAATCCGATCGCGCTTGACAATATCGTCTGTTAAACCAGGCGAAATCATGCTATGTAAAAACGATTGCATGGAGGTTAGGTATCGGTTGCCGTCAATGAATGAACACTGGCAAATATGGACCAAGCAGTAACATACTTATGTGTCCGTCTGTTTCCAAGATCCCCATGCAGTTAACTGCAAGTCCCGAGCTCACCTAGGCTTTTATTTTCTTCAGGAGCTCGTCTAGTGAACGCCACTCGGCCAGACCACACCTATGCCTGAGGGCATATTTTCATAGAACGACAGCGAAGAGGTTGTTTTGTATCTACTGTTCCAAGCTCTTTCGTAAAATCTTTATTTCTTTGGTGGAGTGGTCGCTTTTTGCTTCAACTTCGCGTGGACAAGGAAAAGTGTAGTTTATGTTAAATATCTTCTTGCACTCGATGCAAAAGAAAATGTGACAAAACCAGACAAGGACAAAAGTGAAACACCTTTGGACCTTAGTGGTTGCGTAGTGTCTCTGCACATTCATCTGGACATCTGGGTGATGATTCCTATATACTTCGGGAGTAATACTATTTACTCAACGTTACACAGCGAAGTTCCTTTTGACCAGCAGCTGTTCAACCAAATCCGAACGTAGTCAAATACTGCAACATATCTTCTGACCTTAAGATACATTGTAGCCATTGTGAAGACACGATGATTATACATTTGTTGGAAAGAGTATAACATCCCGCCCATACTAAAGTATTTAAGGTATGCACGTGCTTCTAAATCCTAAGAGTAAAGAAATGTTCACATAACTTCGATGAGGATGGGAACCTTTCTCCTCAAATAGCATTCGCTACCAACTATCAATTATAATCATTTAGAGAAGCGTGCAAACCCGATTATTGATCTGACTAGGTCATAGCTAGCACCTCCTGGGAAGCGCAAGGCTACAGTAACAACAGTAACAATCAAAGTTAATTTTTTCACTAAAGTGTCTGCGGGTGGTATCGGAGCATTATCGAAGGTTGCACATTCTCGTAATCCTCCAACAGCTTCGAACATCTTCAAACATCAATTCTGACAACAATAAACACTATTTCGTTACTGATACCGATTACTAGTTCGACAGCAGTTAACAATCTTCAAGATATTACATTTTATTCATGTCGATCTCGATGGAATACATGTAAATCATTTATCATTCGGCGGTTTCCATTTCGCGATCGGCAGAATTATTTGTAGACGAAACAATATGAGATTGAGTAAGTTTCGTATGGAAATGATTGATATGAGGCTTAAGACGATCCTTTGTGCATATTTCAGGTTAAATGCGGCTGAAGCTGCGTTTAGTTCGCATAAGATCAGTTGCAAAACATGGAAGTATTCTTATTTTTTCTATTAGAATTCTGAGGTTCTGAATTGAATTGAAAATTTCACTTTTTCTGCATATTCTGTGGTGGTTGCAACCTTCTATTTTGATAAAATTCAAACAATTAGTACTGGTTTTAATATTGAAAACGATAGCCTACTACATGGCCTGAAATTTTTTTGGCTTGACAATGAAAGTCTCCGTTTCAGCTTCAAGACGATTTTATTCTAATCTCCATTTAGGTAGAGTAATGGACTTAGTCCTTGGTCGGCGTCACATCCTTGAAAACACGATTTTTTTCATATTGGAGCTCCTCACTTGAATAAACAAGCGGGAAAACAGAAAATGGGGACTGAATCAGGCTCATATGGTAAGTATTCAACCACTTTCTAACTTAATTTCTTCAATTTATCGGTCGTATTGCAAGGAGAGTGAGCTGGAACTTTGTCTTGGTGAAAGAAGATTATTTTTATTGCTAAATGACGTGGTTTAGAGTTGGTTTCTTTGTCCAATCGATCCCAAAACGCACAGGAATATCACTTGTTGATAGTTTAATTGTTTTGAAGATAGTTTAAAGTTATACGATATGCATCCCAAAAAATACTGGCTAAAACTTTGTCACCTGATTGTTACGTCTACGGGCGCTTCCTACGGCGTTCCCCAGGCAATAACCATTCCACCGACTGCCGATTAGAATCACGCATGAAGTATTGAGTCAATGTTTTGTCCGTTTTTACAAATCGTCTCGGGAATTTCTTTCTATTGGGCTGAACAAATCAAAACTTTACTTTGAGAGAAGAACACTTTTTACTTTCTGGTTCTAAAACGCGGCACATGACGCGCGCACAACTTTCATGTCAATATTGATGAATGTATCCAATGCAATCTTTTAAGATGTCTATGATGTGAGCTTTCTCAATCGATTTAATTCAACAATCATTCAAACCAAGATCTTAAGTTACTTTTACTCATTACCGAATGAGGGTCTTCCCGATCGCGAGACATCACCGGTACTCGTTCACTACGCCTAGAGGCGCCTTCTGATTTTGGAAATCTCTGCTCCTGTGGGCAGAAAGGGAGAGGAAAGATGTGCTCAAAAAGAGGCCCTTCCGTCCCCGACGCTTCCCAGTGCTCCAGAGTTTGTTTTTTCAGTATCAGGACTGCCCTAGCATGTTATGCCACTCGTTTCCATTTTGAAACCATTCTAAGCATTTCACCGACAATAGTTTCCGAATAGGACCCTCGAATGTCCCTGCAGAGGTAACTGTTCTGCTGATTTTTTGTTGCAAAAGAAGAATGTATGGCAAGCGTACAAAACACGCACTTGGGTGGCCTTTCAATCTTTTACACTTAAGATCGAAAACATTGCTGCCCGCTTAAGAGCTGGGTCAAGTAAAAATAGGTCTCGCTATGCACTTGATTGAGTCTCAAGTCAGGGATCATTCGTGCAGTCCACCATCCCTTGTGTCATGCTCCAAAGAATGTCGCCAATCGCTGAAAGAGCGTTGCTTCTCTTCTCTGCTGACCTCTTTGATGTTGTCTTCGCTTCGGGTCAACTAAATATGTCTGCTCTCTCTTTGCTGAAATACACTAAAGAGTGTATTTCCTAAATTCAGAAACCACATGAAACAATCTCCTTTCCTCTTGTCCTACCCTTGGAAGTGAGCACTGTTTCGAATCCAGATGGCGACTGTTCCGGATTCGTCAGGAAACCCTGTTGGTGAGCTTCTGGTGTGATGTTGCTAGCTCAGCGGCAGCAAGTCAGCTTGCAGATCTCTGGAAAACTAGTCGAGTAGATCCTGGGCGATTACGCTTCGATGCAGATAAGTTTCCTGAATGCGAATCATTGGAGAACTTTTGGAGATGACAAGGCGCTTTGGCCTGTGTAAAGGCTTCCAGGAAGACCCATTTCCCTGTAACTGGAATGAGTTTCAAGGCATCTGATTACGGGTCATACTCCTGGCAATAAATACAGTGTGACTCTTCTGGGCACTCTTTCTTTTGATGTCCTGTCTTGCCGCAATTGTGACATACACACAATTACATGTGAGCCACTTGAAACACCAGAAAAGAATCGCTCTTCACCATATCTGACAAATCACCCCATCTTATACTTATTTTCTCTTTCGTTAGTATCTGATTTACTTCCCTTTCTGTGATGTCGGCTATGGTCATGCGTTGACTTCAGTTGTTAAACTTGATCAACCTGACTGTCATCTTGCTTAGTACAAGCAAATCACGTTATAAGGCGTCTTATGTTTGGGGCAGATCAGTGACGCAGGCAACGTCCCTAATTTCGAGCGTGGTCATAGGCATGAGTTATGCTACTTAGTTTTACGTTTTACTACTTAGTTATTTGGTTATTCTCGTTTTGGTTTCTAAAGAGCCCTTGGATCGCGTCTTTCTTGTTTGCATCTGGTCCGAACTCAACCAGTAAATCACCTTACCGAATTTGCCGTTATACCGATTCCTTGATTATTTGCAAGTCATCCGCATAGGATCTACCATCGGTGGGTTTAATCAGTAATGCCTGCTCAATAGGTTTGCGATGTCTCTAATTCTTTATTTCTTCCTTTAAGTGCGATCAATTTTTACATTTCTGTTCCTGAGGAGGTTTATCGATTTCAACATTGGGGACGATTTTTTAGCTGGTTTTGTGGTAGCTTTGGACAGTATCGTATCAAACCCCTCCTCCATCGTAATTTGATCGTTTGGCCCTTCACCCTCATCTTTATTTCATTTGTCCCTATCCCCTTTGATTGGGCTACATATTAATCTTTTGCTAGTAGTAGAAATAGTAGAAAGTAGAAAATAGAAGACTACTGCGTTATTGAAGCGATAAGACCTTTTTTCTCCCTCCTCCGTAAGCCATCTGCGTCTTCAGAGACCTATTTGGGTTAGGAGGGCTTTCAACTCGAGGACACCGTTTTCAACCTTCATGCTAACGGTTTCTTGTGTATCGCGTGTAGCAATGATGCGTATCATAACTTTTAGCTTTACGGCAAAGCAACTCTGGATTTATCTTCCGTGCTTCAATTACATCTGTGGTTATGGCAGCATTCAAAAGACTTTTCTCTTGTTTTGTTGGTCACATCGGCGTTCGCCTGGTTTTCTTGCTCTGGTGTTACCAAATCTGAATCTCTGGTGTTACCAAATTTTCTAGTTTTCTAACATCCGTCTTTGAATGTTTCTGCTCCGTCTTTATCTTTTGGTACCGTACTTTGCTTTGTCAAGCAGGAAGACCGTGCGAGGATCGGTACCAGCCCTTATGGACACAGGTGCTCAGGGCTAGATCGGTGCTAATCGGGAGTTGCTCTATACAAAACCTACACCAACAACTCAATTATGCGACCTACGTACGTATTCTAAGGCTTGCCAAGGTCATTAAGTAGGAACCGGTCACAGTCGAATATGACCTCGGTACTACTATACAAAGGAATTAAGTCCAAAACATCACATCCGCCAGCCCAAAACGTTAATTTTTGTTAATCATTCAAATCGTAGTCTATTTGTGGTTTAAGATCATACTCTGTGTAGTTCTCCAATTCCTAGGGTACGTGGAGACTCCCCAAAGAAAACCAGCTTTTAAGAATACTTCTATCGATCAGCATTTCTCCTGTGGAAAGAAAAAATTTGAAAAGAGGGAAGTTTTGCAGGACAAAAACTCAGCATGAGTTCAAAGCACAAAATTCGCTGGTCAACCACCAGTCAGAGGGCATTGATCTAGACAAAATAAAATCAAGAGCATTCCATTTTCCACCCTTAATCAAGCGAATGCTTACTTGATTCTGAAGAAAGTGTAAACAGTAGATCAAGGTGAAACAAGAATGAGAAATTCTCATACACACGTGTTAGATTTCCAATCAAAACCCAACTTAATCCTTACTTTCACATTTCCTTGAGAATAAATTTTCATATTTGAAGTTTTTTTCCATTCAAAACTTTTTATTTTGTTCAATACTTTGTACGATCGAAAAATTAATACTTAATCACTTTCCTTTTTTCAAAGATACTTACACCTTAGTTGTAGTCTCTTTTGATGCTGTCTAAATTTCTTAGAAAACATTTCCTTCTTTCGGTTCACACAATGTTGGTGTTAGGGTTTTTGTAAGACAAACTGTAATTATTGTCTATATAACGCTGTATTAAAAAGCTTTCTTAGTCGGTTTTTCCGACACAGTGTTTGTGTAAAAGGTTTTTAAACAAACCTGTAACCCATCCATATTGAACATTAGAAATATTTCACGCGTTTCGCAATTCTTTCAATTATTCCTAGAGCATGCAATGGACCGCACTATCGCTATTTGCTTGTTTTTAGCTTCCTTTTCTACATCAATTTATTACCAATTGAAGCTTCAGTGGACTTTCAATGATATTTTTGAAACAGTTTATTTTTCGACGATCTTAAACTTTGCGAGCTCCGGCGCCCTTGAACAATTCATTCAAATTAAAAGAGAAAAATTATTTTTCCTTTGAAAAAAAAATTTAAAAAAATCCCACGGCAATCTTGGCGCAACTGGTTTTTTTCGTGCACTGTCCAAGGTTTTTCCCGATTTACCACTAACCCTCACCATCATCATCACGTCCCGTTCTTGACAACAGTTCTCTCCTGTTCGCGGGTAGTACCCTTTTATGCTTTGGTCAAGGTTAGCGTCCTCAGAGCGGATTGAATCTTATGTCAATCACCCTAAAGAAAATGTCACAACCAAAAGGTTCAGAAGCCAATCGACTGGAACCTACTATCTAGGGGTCCACAGTCCACCACAAACCTTCTGCGCAACGGAGCTGCATGACATGACGTAGCTGCTTGACATGAGTTATTCTCTAACAAACATCAAGCATGCCCGTCATGCACGTTCGTCTGTGGAGGTTATTTCATTTAACTTCAGCGGGGATTTTTGTTGGTATTGTAGTATTCAATGCGTTTAAATTATACGAAATTCAAATACATTGGATCGTGTACCAACCATTTGAAGATGTTTGGAAAAGTGCTGTGGGGAAAATGGTGAAGAAGAAATGACAGGTGGGAGGAATAGGTGTGAAATTGGATCAATGCACAAGAAAGGCCGTCACCGTTTGTACACAACAAAACCAACAAGGCAATGTAGATCGCAACAATAACTAACAACAAATCGAAGATATACAAAAAACTTCGTTTTTTTGCAACATGAATTATTGACCCACGATTTACATCAGTCGAGCATTCATCACATTTGATGGAGTTTTGTCGAATGTGCTTTTCTGATACCATAATGTTTTCCGGCCACCACTTCATTCTCAGCTTTTTTGGAGATCGAAAATAGAAGACTAAGGGGTCCGCAGTTTTGAGAGAAAGATTGAATTTTCCAGGCTCAGGTATTACTCCTATGAAAGCCACTTTTCATACGGTAAGGAATCTTCGTAAACGAAAAATTTTGTCAGTTGTATCAGTCTCTAATCATTTTATTAGTCACTGTTTCGGGTTCCAGTGCTTTCTGTTTGTCATGTCTTAGAATAAAGTCTTTCGTATCTTGTGTGTTAAGTGACCGCAGAACCTCCTCCGGCCTTAACACATTTTTCGGGAACTTCTTTATATTATTTCAAGTTTCGATCTCATCGGGATACACATCCCAAAAGGTATTTTCATGAAATTGAAGCTCTTGCGTGTCTGCGAAGGGTTCCGTTTTCCCGGATTTATTAAAATGTATGCTGTTTGAACGTTAATGGGTGGCATAACTACCTTATTCCCCATGCGGCAATATTTTGACATCTTTCAGAAAACATTCTCAGCTAGCTCAAGACTCTGCAGGAAATCCCCTCATTTTCGTTCCGAAAGAAAAAAATGCTGCCTAATATCACAGGTCTGGAACCAAATTTTTTTCTTTAAAATAATGGGTGATTCTTTTGTATTTTGGTGCGCTGAGTTTAAAAATGCCCTCAGTTTTTTTCCAGCACGTAAGCATTTTCCGCAAACTGCATTTTTCTGCGGGATTGCCTACCTTAAAGCGAATATTTATGAATATGCCGAAAAAAGTTGTTTTTCCACTTTAAGAATTTAATTATTCTTAGTGTCTTTCAAAATGTCTTCAAGAGCTTGTGTTAATAATCCTGATAGTTTCTGTTACATTTGTGGCGAACTTGTATTAAAAAAACAAACTCGAAGTATTACGGAGTTTATTAAAAAAGTGTACTTTGCCTATTTTGGTGTGAAGATCGGAGATCAAGAAAAATCTTGGGCCCCTCATAGAGTGTGTTCAGGCTGTGTTGAAGGACTTCGCATGTGGTCTATAGGAAAGGTGAAATCTTTTCGTTTTGGGGTGCCTATGATTTGGAAAGAGCCGAGAAACCACGGTGATGACTGCTACTTTTGTTCTTGCAACATACAAGGGTGCAATGCTAAAAATAAAAAAGATATATGTTACCCAAACATGCAATCTGCACTTCGACCTGTGTCTCATGGACCCGGTATTCCAGTACCAGTGCCCCCACACAATTTAGACGATTTGCCAGAGTCATCAGAGAGCGAGTCAGAGCAGTTGGACGATGAGTTTCAAGTCGAAGACTGTGGACCCCAACAATTTTCACAAGAAGAATTAAACGACCTCGTTCGTGATTTAGGGCTTTCTAAAGAGTCTGCTGAATTACTGGGCTCTAGACTTGTTGAGATCTGGAACTTCATCCTCTTGGTACAGAAGCAGAGAAAAATAATTTGAGCCAAATTTTTCTTAAGATGGCGAACTTGTGTATTGTTCTGATGTTCCCAAGTTGATGTCAACGTTTAACATTCAACATGTGTCAGATGAATGGAGGCTTTTTATTGACTGGTCAAAAAGAAGTTTAAAAGCACTTTTGCTATACAACGGCAATAAATACGCTTCTGTACCCGTGAGGTACTCTGTGCATCTAAAAGAAAAGTATGACAACATGGCTTTTATCCTTGATACATTGAAATATAAGGAGTTTGGATGGCCTATCTGTGGTGATCTCAAAGTCATCTCTATGGTGCTTGGACAACAAGGTGGCTATACGAAATTCCCCTGTTTCCTATGTGAGTGGGATAGCCGGGCAAAAGCACAGCACTGGAGCCAAAAAATGTGGTGAAAAAAATGTTCACTTTGAGTCTTTGGTTGATCCCAAAAAAGTGCTTTTACTCCCACTTCACATCAAGCTTGGACTGATGAAGCAGTTTTTCAAGGCATTGCCAAAAGATGGCGAAACGTTCAAGTACAATGAAAAGAAATTCCCGGGGCTGTCTGAGGCAAAGTTAAAGCAGGGTGTTTTTGTTGGGGCGGACATTCGGAAACTAATGAAAGACAATCAGTTTGAAAACGTGATGAAAAAAGCTGAGAAAGAGGCGTGGATATCATTTAAAGAAATTGCGACTAAGTTTTTGGGGAACAATAAGGACCCGGATTATGAAGAAATTGTAAATAAAATATTGAAATGATTTAAAATATTGGGGTGCTCCATGAGCTTGAAACTTCACTTTTTGAACTTGGTTCCGTAAACCTATAAGAATAAACAATAAGCCAGAAAACCTTGGTGCCGTAAATGAAGAGCAAGGCGAGAGGTTCCACCAAGACATCAAAGAAATGGAACGGAGGTACCAAGGACGATGTGATGTGAATATGATGGGAGACTACTGTTGGATGCTCCATAGAGAACTTCCAGACATCCCACACAAATGGAAAAGCTCAAAACGGAGTTTTGAGGGAAAAAGATGTAGATGTTATAAAGAATTATAAATCCTTATTGTATATACATATTATTTTCATCAAATTGTATTTAAAAATGCAAATAAACTACTAGTAATGTATATTTTTTTCATTTCAAAATGCATTTTTACCTATATGTACTGCGGGTTTTGCATAACTTTCATTTACATTTTGCGGAAAATCCCTACGTGCTGGAGAAAAACTGAGGGCATATTTGGACTCAGTGCACCAAAATACGTACGATTCACCCATTACGGTGAAAAAAAATCAAAAAGTGTCAATTTGCAGGCCTGTGTATTTCATTTGTCAACCGATTGGCCTTTATTATTAGCCCAGGATTATCTATGATTCTCGCTCTTCTACGGTAATGATTACACCTCCTTCTAATGAAAGTTTCATTAACCACATGGTCATGGAATGCTTGACAGCCCATTTTCGTCCAGTTTTATACCTTCTCCTGTATGAACTTGATGATGACTGAAATGTCCTAGCTCATTGGTTAGGCGCAGGCTTGCGCTCTTGCTAGTGATCAAGTTATTTCACTCAGTCTCAGCTTGATTACTTCGCGCAGCACCAGAATACCTGTAATAGGCATTCAAGAGTAACTAAAATTGTCGAATTGTCTATTGTTTATTTGTATTTGGATTTTGATGGCTATTGTTTCTGTCTTGTGTAGTTCTGGTGTATGAATGGCTCACTTTTCTCCTCACAGTAAGGGCCGTTCCTCCTCTCCTACCTGTTAATCTATCGATCTTAGATGGATTATAGTTGGGGTACTGGAGACACGTTCCAGGCTCTAAGAAGGTTCCCGGAATGAGGATTATTTCAATTATTTTTGTCGAAAATAAATAACTTGACATCTCCGATTAGTAACAGCAAGGAATTAGCATTCCACATGAGTGTAGAGATGTAACGCAACTGGTTGATATATGTTTAAAAGTGGTGACTTGTGCTGCAAACATGTCCTACACAATTTTTTCACCATTTCTTACATCATCAGTTGAAACTTTGATTGTAAGCTGACGGAAACAAATATTAAAAAAATAAGGAGCATTGTGATGATACTTCTCATTTTTTCGGGGTAGGATTTTGTTCTCTTTATTCAACTTGTATATTTTAGATTTCCTACACGTTCCTGCACGTTAAAAACAAAATATTATACATTTTTTCGAATGCAACACGAACCGATGTTCCTAAAATCTTCAATATTCCACATTTTTCAAATCTATTTCATTTCCATTGATAAGCTCCCTAATAAGTCTTTCTAGATACCAAAATATTTACAAATTTCAAGGAGCAGAATTCAAATTTCTCTGAAACTTCGTCGATTTTCTATGGAACTTCTCGTAGGTCACAATGGTTTTGCATTTTTCAACAGATATCCAATATCATACACTATTATTCATCAAAAAGCGGTTATAACAGAACCAAAAGTCAACACAATGCGAAAGGATATACTTTGATCTTCAAAAAAATTCATGCTGCAATACCTTACATTGTAGTCCTTTCGGCCTTTGGTGTAACTCATGTATGTTAAAAACAATATTTTTACGCTAGACTTGCACCACTTATATTTATAATACAAGTAAGCTCATCTGAACACCAAATACGTCTATAACTCCTAACTTCATACTTAGTTCCAGCTTATCTGGGCCCCTTTTCGAATTCTATTTAAAGCTATCTCACATCAAATACTTGCACTTATGGCTTCCGAAAATTCCTCTTTTAAGCCTTTCCGCGAAAAAAAAGTTATTGTGGCTCATGAGAAACGAAGCTTGAAACCAAGTGAAATGAGAAAGTGTTCACGCATTCGTTGGAAGGTAGAGATGTGGAGAATTAGCACATGAGTATGTACAATAGCCAGACATGCTTGGCATGCAAAAGAACTTTAAGGAATTATTGCTGAAACGTCCGTTTAATTAGGTTACAGTCGACAGCAAGGTAATACAAAATTACCTGCCATGTGACCAAGCTCGCACCAGCGATTTTTATCAACAACCACCTTGAAGACAAGGTGAATCTAATTAACGTGCCAAGACACATTTCAAAGCAACCATTACGAGTGCGTCTTTTAATATAAGGCACCGAGGCGTACCCGGAAGAAATGAGCTCTCGCGCCTGAATTATGACCAATATGCATTGCACTATGAGCACGGCAATCGAACTTGACATTTTTATTGTATGAATTGTCGTAACCTTACGAAACTTGTAAAATTTCCAGGGCATGTACGACGTTCGGCAATAATGTTAAAAAATTATTGTTTGCCATGCAATTTTCTTGATCGTAGTTTCGATGTCGTCTTCAAAAAAAAATATTAGACAATCTTGCACGGACGATACTTCGTTACCATCATTGTCACACCTTTGCATGGAGCTTATTACCTGTCGCGCGGTATCTACTGATCTGAACTTCATTTATCAAATGTGGAGGGTTACCAATTTTCTTTCACGAGTTTCAATGTTATGGAATCACCTCTCAAGATCGAGTGATGAAATTCAAGGAAGATTGCGGTATCAATTGGACAAAAGTAATGCATTGTGTAATGGTGATTTTCGGGACATGTAACATTTGATAAAAGCTGGAGCGTCTTGTACGAAACGAAGACGTTGATCTTGGCAACTGTTTCAGGGGACGAGCAACACTTTTCCCGACAGGCTTAGCAGTTATGCAACTCCATATACATCATGCAGGCATTCATATATTTGCTCTTACTATTATTGTCATTGACACAACGGGTTTGTCGTAAAAACGCCATCAGGTTCATTAAAACTTCTTGATGCAAGAAGTTACAGCGGATTTGTTCAGATCGCACGAAAATCGGATTCTTACCAGGGCCTTCACTACGAGCAATCTTTTGTTAATGCAGGAAAATCCGTTGCAGGCGCAAGTGCGAAACCAAGCAATGTCATCATAACTCCTAGATTCCTTGCATTGTGTGAATAGGCTCTGCCAAGACACTGCTTCCATAAAGTACAATCAAAGTGACAAGCAACTGAAAAGGCATAGAAGAGACAGCTCGTTGTTTCATAAACGCAAAATGTCGAAAAAGGCGATGAAATCTAGTTTATGAGGCTTTTTCATGTCGTGTCTAAACTACTCGTTTTGAAGATTATGTGGAAAGAGAAAATAAATTTCTTTTGTAGGATAATGAAATCTATTTACTCTTTGGATTTCTTAAGACGGAAGGTATTGCATGAAGTGGCAACATCTTTTTGCAAGTTAATGTGATATACGTGATTTATAGATGAGAGCCAAGCCTTCTTCGACAGGATGCTTCGCAAGTGGGCAATTTCTTTGAAGTATTAGCGCCCACAATACCAGGTAATTTGTTACTTAATTGGTGCGCACTTGTCATACACAGGATTAGCAACAAATAAGTTTTCTATCCCCAGTAAGGCTATTTCCGGAGCATTCCCTGATTGGATGAAAAATTCAAAGTTAATTTTTTTCCAACGAAACGGAGTAAACCTTTAAGTTTCAGTTATATTTTGTGCAAAGTGAGAAGTAGTTTATCATAAAATACTTAGAGATAGGAATTTGTACTTAGGGGAAGATCAGTTGGTACGCTGCAGAGGGCGACATGATGCACTTCCTGCTCCTTACAGAACTTAAAGCATACATATCTCTATACCCATAAGTATATACACAATTGGTTATATCTTTCGAGAGCGGAATGCTTGCGATAGTCCTGGACATTATTCCTTTCACAACTAAACAGAATATAGACAACAATTTCCGTAGTGAAAATGTTTCTTGACTTTTTATTATTTGCATTTGCAAGCCAGTTTCCTTATATTTCGTGTAAAGTGACATGGAAGAACATATTTTTCGGTAGCTTGTTTAAGATTCGACTCTCAATAAAATTGAAAGGACGAACTTAAAGTTCTTACCATTTTACCTACCTTTAATGTAATTGTTATGCATGAATGATTCATATTTTTTAAGGTTATAGAGAAAAAACATCCAAAACTTACAAACGTCAAAAATTTCAGCGAGCACCAAATAAGCGGATAAAATGTCGAAAACCCAATTTTAAGAGTTCATAATAGGGTTTTCCAACAACGAAAAAGGGAAATTGCTTCACACTTGCAGCAACTTGAAACGACGTCTCAACCCGATTGATGAGAAAATTCCTCTATTATGTGGATTGTCTTCTTTAGGCAGAAGATTAGATTTCTTCAAGCCACGTTTATTGCACTACACTATACGGACAGACCCTCAAATCAGGAACAACTCTAGTAAATGTCGAACTGATATCGGTCCCCTAGAGTGAAATGATCTGCATCTGCATCAGCCAATCAAAATTCAACTAGAATAGACAGGACGAAAGTGCTACCAGCAAAAGTAAAAGCGAAACTTAATGAAATCATCTGAAAGAAAATAGATACGGCGTGGAGTGCCAGGATCGACTGAAGGATAAGTCAAGATCATTGACTTCGGTAAAACGAAATGACGACAAAACAATTCCTGGGAGCGAACAGAAATGATTTAAGAATGCTTGTGGCATACTATAAAGAACAATATTTCAGGTCAACGTGCCAAACCAAAATGAATTATAACGCATTTCTCGTGAGGACCACTTTGATTTCTAAAGAACAAGAGAATCCCATTCAAGGGTACTAAATTAGCGTGTTGGTGGACGGGGAGGTTGGAGCTTGGAAGCTTGGTGAGGTTGCCAGTTTTCTAGACGCTTGACCCAGTCACTAAAAGAACCCATGCCAAAGTAATCATGGATACCGAAAAAAGAACTGCCGGTCGATGCTGGTTTATGTTTTGTTAACAGCAGACCCGAGCAAATAGTAAGTTTTAGACTCAACATCTCTGTAACACTGAAAATCTACCATTGAGCTGTTTATCACAATACTTTAGACCAGGTTTTTTTGGTCTAGCCTAACGGCGCCGTAAAGTTAAGGATATTCGTCTTTCAATTGGTAAGAATGAAAGTGAGAGTGATTACTGGCAAAGATATCGTCCCTCTCTCTGGGCTGCCAAGCAATCTAATACAGTTTTCCTTTGAAAAAGAACCATGAGCACAGATTTTGGATGTCATCATGTTCCCCGTTTCATTTTCTTGAGAGAACGTTCATACTTCCTCAGAAAGATGTAAACAGAGGCCGCTCCATCTTCCGCCGACGAAAAAGGAGTGGCATGCGTCACTTGTCGTCTCCGGGCAAAAAAAACAAACAGAGGACTGCAAAACACGTCCCCACTGAGTAGCTGTGACAGGTTAAAATCACTCTCATCAACTTTTCTGCAGAACTATGGCCACAGGTCACTAAATAGTTGTGCAATGCACCTGCAACACGCTTCTGGTACCCACATTCCCTGCCTCAAAGTCAGAGGGTTCTTCTTTCCTGTAACTGACGACTGTTCTCTTCAAAGTTCCCTTGAAACAGACTGTACTCTTCAGAAAGTAGCACTTAGGAGCCTATCCTCGGGATAGTGAGCAACAATGTCTCAGAGACAATGCCCTATTCAGCTGGTATCCACGAAGCTCCTTGCCTTGTACATGAGTGAAATGCTCTCCTTACTAAAAGCGACAGCCTAGAGTACGGAGTCGTATAAGAGCATTGTCTCCATCGTACTGATAAGTAAACTTTCGTGCCCAGTGGTTGTCCAGTGGTTACCCAGTGTTGGCCATAAGGCACCTGAAAGCCGACGTTACCGCAACAGCATTATCCGATGACGCTTAACCTCTTGGCACTAACATCCTGACCGAGGTCAGGATGGGTGCGTTTCTCATCCAACCAAGATGAGATATATGAATTCATATGAATGCGCATTAAGAAGATCAAAAGCTTCCTGCACTGCCCCAGTTCAGGACCCTGCCCAATCCATGGACGTCTCCTTTCTTGAACTTCCAGTCTTCCGAAATTCCCCAGTCTTGGCTGCACAATTGTACAAGCTAATTTTGAATTGGTTCTAATTGCTTTATAAAAAATATGCGTTTAATTTGATATTAGTGCAATTTATATTGAAGGCAATATATATTTAGTATATTCGCAGTGGCAGTGCAATATACATGAAGTATTTTTATCTTTGTTATTTGTAGGTCATGCCCTGTGGGTATACTGAGTAGCACAGGCGCTCCTGCTTCTATACAAACTTCGTTGTGCTTATGTGGCTTCTATGGTTTTCAATCCGGAAATTTCCACCATATCGGCCGAATCTCCATATTTGTATTTATTATTCATCTTTCTAGTTATAGCCGGGAACGATGAAAATGAAAATATATATTAACAAAGACATACCGCAAGATAAATTCATAAAACGGAAATGAATCCAAAACCCAGCCTCGCTTACGGTTGAATACACGGGACATTTGTTAAGTCTCTTAAATAACGTGGTGAGGTAACTTAACGTGGAGAATAAATGCGCGTCATCGCATCCCTAGGCTGACTACTGAGCAAAGGTCACAAAAACAACAATGACAAATTCCTACTCCACAGATGTACCACCAAGGCATAAGAATCACTGACACTAACGCTCCAAGATCAAAGGAATATCCAAAACTTTGCAAAATCGTGGGATAAACCGAGCCCAGAAGTTTGGCAGATTCGGAATTGCGCCTTGTTTGATCCAAATTGCGCTTCATGTCGTTGTGGTTTGACACCGGAGTGCTGGCCCGGAAGTCAAATTCAAAATCAACAGCCCGTCAAAGAGTTGCAGCCCGAACATAATTTATCATTACCGATTAAGAAATCGAGCAAAGTAGGGAGAAGAATTTTGGGAATGTAAGAACACCCAAATATTAGCAGAGACACACTTGCCAGCAAATGTACACCGCCTCTTTCTTAACTTAAAGCCGCTGAATCTTCAATTTTTGGTTGATACTGGATATGACATAACACTGATTGCACCCAAACATAGTGTGAAAAATCATACGCCTATAGTCCTCAAGCTCGTACTCGTGAATGGCTCAAGCATGAAGACTTCTGGTCAAAAACTTATGAAAATAAATCTTGGATTGTTAATATTTGCTATGGATGGTCATACTTGCGGAAATGGTTCACCGAAAATCGGCGCAGATATTTTGACGAATTTTGAAGTATCAGTTGTTTCAAAAACAGAAATCGATCTTAAAGTTAATCCATGTTTTCTGGGATTTGTGTGAGTTCAATACTAATTCTCATATCGTTGATCCTGATTATAAAAATTTACAATGACAAATCTGTGATGGCTAAGAAGGACCAAACTTTCATTTCTATAGACTAGTGCAAAATGGAATTAACCAACTAACCTCTCTCGGCTCATCCATCAAACAATGCTGAAAAGGTCTTTGTGTTGACGTTTCTGACCATGCTATTGATGCCAATTTAGATCAAAAACTCAGAGGTAATTTGCAGCCGTTACATTTCTACTCAAAACGTTTGACAGACACACAGAAACGATACAGTGCTTATAATTAAGAGTTTTTGAGATTTTTTTAAGCAAGAAAAGAACTAGATTATAGACGATTCTTAATTTATACCAGCCATAAGCCAGTCGGGTTTATCTTTACAAAGGGGCCAGAAAAAGAATAGCTTCTTCAATTTCGTCAAATTGATTTCACAAATCAATTTGAAGCAGATGTTTGGCACGTTGCTGGCTCGGATTGCTGCCAAAAGTGGAGGAAATTTTGAAATAATGTATTGAATCTGTTCGAATCTATCTGTTCATTATCCAGGACTTGCGATGAGCAGCTTTTGATGTCATTCATTGCTTTCTCTATCTAGGGGCTGCGAAAACTGTTAAAATGATGACAGAATGTTTGTGGTGAGATGACCAAAATTTGCATTGCTTGTCAACGAGCCAAAATTCAACGTCACAACAATCCACCTATTACAAAATTCATTGTTCCTTTCGAGCGATTTAGTCACATACCTTTGGACAATGACCTTCTTAGCAAGATTTTCGTTAGTGTGATGTTACTTCTATATATGAAATGGTTGTTACTAGCTGGTTCTGATGAAAGGCCGAAATAGTCACCCGTGGGGTCGTGCGGGGCTGGATTTATCGGCTTGTTTCAATTTCAGTCCTTTTCATTAAATGAGCTTGCAAAAACGCTCGGTTTCAGACACCTCTGGTCCATATCGTGCCATCCTCAACGCAATGGATTGATTGAACACATACATACAGAGTGACCAAAACCTCAACCAAATGTCATAAATTTAAAAATTGAATCGATTTATTATCGAATGCTTTCTTGAGATATCAATGTGCATTCAAAGATGGTCTTTTTGGACTTTTTCGAGGATCACATCAGCGGACATCTAAACGAGTTTGTTATTAGGCTGAAGAAAATGATGGGCGAATTGAGACCCCAACAAAGCTTTTAAATCATCTTAACCAGAGGGCAATCTTTCGTCACAAGTGTCTCGAAACATGTATTTCACCAGCTATAACGTTATTAGAAAAACCTGTACCTCATTTTGTTGACATGTTCAATGGGTTGGTATTCCGTACCCACCGACAGAAGAGCGTAAAAGTTTATCGTCACACCTACTCCAGGTAAGACTAACGACCGTGAAAACGGCTTCAAACATATTAGAACCACGCTTTAAGGAGAAATTCCTGAAGTTTGAAGTGAAATAAATAATGATCTCTGAGAAGAGATAACTAAGCCTTGAAGCTCATCAACGAAATATACCATCACAATTTTACAACGAGGGATATTTGGGATTCTCAACAAATCGAACCAAAAAAAACGTACAAGCCATTGCGAAATATAACAGCGATCTTCAGCATTTTGGGGCATCGGTATAATAATTTTCTTTTATTGCTTGAATATCTAGAAATAAGAATAAGAACAAAAAATAGTTCTGAATTTGCTTTCAGGAGTTAAAAATGGGAAAGTCTAAATCAATGAAAATACATAAAAAATTGACATGAAAATGACTTTTTACAATATACCGAACATCTTTTTATGATTTATGATTCTTACAATGGATAGATTGAAAATATAGTTGAAATTTTTCAAAATGAACAGTTTTACTTTTTCTGCCATGGCCAGTAGAAGTTTCTCTTACTAATCCCCAAATATAGTCTCCCATCATGCTTTCAGTATACTGGCCTTGGTAACGTCTCTCCAATTCCATTAATGGAAGCGTTTCCCTTGTTCTTCCGTATAAGTTTGCATATTATCTTTAAATTTATCCAAATGAGAATGTAACATATGCATCTTTAGAAACATTCTACATCTTATGAATGTACGGATAAAGATGAACTTCGTGATTGATGGCTGCCTTGAGAGAGTAGTTGATTTTACAACAAAAGAGGAGCAGGTGTAGGATTTTCTTCTGTGTTTGGCATTGGAGCAGATGTCGTTGGTAGATCAAGATAAGATTTTTTCATTGAATTTTTACCTCTGAGTGGATTCACAATATAAAAGCAACATTCTTTTGATCACCAATGGGTTCCCAATAAATTCTCAGCTCTGCAAACTTTATTGCTCTTTACTCACCTCGGTACCCGCCTACAATATAACGTAACGTATTTAAACTAATTAACCTTTAATTGCCGAGGTGGTGTCATCGTGACACCGCGCAAGTTGAAACAGGAATATTTTAACAATCAATAGGGTTATATATCTGTCTCTTTCAGTAGCTGCTTGTTTTGACTCGATCTTTTGTTAGTCAGTCGTGAACACACGGCACGTTCACAGGTGTGCCCGTAATCGGACCTCTGGTCTCAACGTGACGTAAGGTTGGTTTTAATGTGCTATTTTATGTTTTTGTGAAAAATTTGAAATATGCTAACTTTGTCTTAATTTTTTAGGTTGTGCAAGAAAGTACATCAGGAATAGGACGTGAAAGAAAAAGACAACTGAATATAAATAGCCCTAGTGATCAAAATATTCTAGAGAGCTGGTTAGACGAAGAGTTACAAGATTTTAGTGATTGTGATGATGAGTTGGTTGACCCGGATTTTCACCTACTCAGCGAGCATGATACAGATTCAGAGCAATCTGAGGAAGAACAGCCATTGCGTGAGTTGCAAAGTCAACCGGAAATACATACGGAAACTTCAGGTATTGGCGAGATATCGTCGCAAGACTCTTCTTCGGATAATGAACCACGACAAAAAACAGCAAAATCATATTATGGTAAAAATGGATTCAAGTGGAGTTCTTCTGAGCCTGTACCAAGGTCTTGTAGATCCATGAGTCATAATATAGTCCGAAATATACCTCAGAGGCAAAGAGAATGTACTAATCCTGCTACTTTGTGGTCAGAGTTTGTTGATTCTGAAATGCTAGAAAAAATTGTCATATTTACCAACAAGAAGCTTAGCGTTATGAGAGCAAAATACAAAGAGACTAAACGGATAGAACTGCGTGACACAGATCTGCTGGAAATGACATGGTTTTACCAAAGATTTTACACTCGTATCGTATGTGCCAAAGAAGTTTAAAGCAGTTTTATTGATTTCATCCATGCACCACTCGGCACAAAAAGATCCAGCAACCAGAAAACCACAAATTATCATGGATTATAATATGACTAAAGGTGGCGTCGATGAAGTCGATAAAAAATGCTCAAATTATTCTTGCAGTGGCCGTACCCAGAGATGGCCGTATTTTACCGAATTCTGAATTTGAGTGGTATAAATACATATGTAATCTATACATCTTGTGCAAATGCAAAAACGGTGGAACGAGGGGCATTATTGCAAAGTCTTGCCAGAAAGTTGGTTGTGCCGCATTTGAATCGACGTGCCTATAACAGTCATGTGCCAAAGGAGCTGACACTTACAATAAAACGTATTCTTGGCAAATATTTGACAACTAAAGAACCAGAAGACAATGAGGAAGACGTAAAGAGTCAAAAAAGGAAGTTGTGTAAGGTTTGTCCATCTAAGTTCAAAAGGAACACCCCTCATCAGTGCGTCGGGTGTAAAATATACATATGTCTACAACGTGCCCAAAAAGTTTGCCAGAATTGTGCCTCAAATTATTAAACTTTTCAAAATATTAATGGTTACTCGTTAATAAGAGTTCGATTTTATTGATTATAAGAAGAAAAGTTAATTTTGTCAAAGTATTTTATGACTTACTTAGTTTTTTTCCAAAGATTCATAACTAGGTTCCTTAAAAATGTGCTAATTTTTATTATTAAAAGTTTATAAAATTTATTTTTATTGTTTTTATTATTTCACCTCAATATTTATCAAATAATCATTCAGAATATATATAATTTTAACATATTTTTAATATACATTTGATTAAAAGCGTGACTTCAAATAGGGTGTCACCATGACCTAACCTCGGCAACTATGTACTGAAAATGAGGGTCGGTAACTGAAGGTTATCGTTTTTCAGTTTGTTTGTTTGGATTCTGCTTCTACTTTCAAAGTCTACTGCTGTTTGCTATTTGTTATTATAAAACAGTTAATAAAATAAAAAAAGAGAAGACAAACTCACTGTCAAGATTGTATCTGCAAGAGTTACGTGACACATGTGGAGCCCATTATTTCTCTTGATTTTTAATAGGTAGATTGAAGGAAGCTTCATATGCCTCGCAAATCTTGTACTTAAATTATCCTTTTTTCTCTCACTTTAGTAAATTCGCCGCAAATATATCAAAGCGAGTCAGCGTCCTGTTTACAACTTCTCGTAGCCATTTTCTACAGGTCGATACAGCGAAAAAATATATGAAACCATTATTTCTCTGCAATATTCAAACACTTACTGTCTTACACAACGAGCAACGCAAAAAACACGCCCTTTTACCTCTCTTTCTCATTTCTCATTCATTTTGTGCGATAATCAAAAATGGTCAAATCGCTCTAAGTTCTAAGACTAATTTATTCGATTTGTAATGGCTTCTTTTTATAGATGTGCTTATATAATCAGAATATCTTCAGTAAGACCAATGCGCAAATAAATTTTTTTCTCGTTGACCGGTGTATTTGAAAGACTGAAGCGATCACAGATCTCACTAAGCACTAGATCCGGACTATTAGCTCTGGGTCAAGCAAATGTTGCAACACTAGCCAAGAAAATATTGTCAGAATGTCGAAAATCTAAACTTTAATCAAAGTAGCTACATTTCAATAATTTACTATCTAACTTTCAAAACTGTCAGTTATGCCAATAAATTTTCTTTTGACTACATACTCATTATTAATACATACTATTATATATACATACTACATACTATTATTAAAGTATGAGGTTGGAAAACTGCACACCGAAGAAAAAAAACATATGGATATATTCTGCTGTTTTGGAATATATTTATAATTTTTCTACCAAGTGGATTTCTTGCAAAGTAATGACACTTCGTCTAGCACATAGTGCATAATTCCATTTTTGTTGCCTTTAATACTTCACTCAAAACCAGCCAATAATTGGCAATTAGTGTGGTTTTCCAAAACTTTCGATAAAAGAATTACGTACCTTTTCCTCAATCAGATGAAAAACACGGAGCAATTTCAAAGAAAAGTCCTTCGGGCGCTTCTTTTAACACAGAAATTAAGATGAAACGATGGAAGTTCATCGATAAAACTGCCAGTTTGCAAGTCTTTAGGCTTCTCAACCATAATAGCAACCCATAAAAAATCCGCAGGATGTTAGCATTACCAAATCACTGCCGCTCCTCTATTCCAGCAGGCTTTCGTGGATCAATGAGGCACGCGTGATCTCCTTTGGGTACAAATAAATTT
The DNA here is from genome assembly GCA_954870665.1 of Stratiomys singularior. Taxonomy (NCBI): domain Eukaryota; kingdom Metazoa; phylum Arthropoda; class Insecta; order Diptera; family Stratiomyidae; genus Stratiomys; species Stratiomys singularior. Next base: position 59,152,173 of record OX940879.1, on the reverse strand, counting down.
TCCTAAGATTTCCAGAAAGTTGCAATCTGCAGACCGAGTGCAACGCTACAAAACAAACCCAACGCCAGCACAAATAAAGAACGCAGTATGCAAGATGATGGTACTTAACTGTTTACGGGAATGAATGCAATTTAAATTGGAACAATCGATACTGCAGCACCAAAGCACGAAGAAGACAACGGGACGCGATGTTCGAATCCTAGATAGATTGGCGCTCCTGAGGGCATAATCAGAACACACTTTTAGGTTCCAACAGATGGAACACGAAATTTATGTCTGCATCTTCGACGTAACTGGTTCGCTAGTCAGATACCTTTCAGGAAATGTGGATTTTCCATGGATCGTGCAAACCTCTTGTTGAGTGGAGTTTTGAAAAAACATTGGCTGTGAATCTTCTGGTAAATCGGTAAATTATAAACTACGAGCCTTCGAACATTTGAAAAGTGGAAAATGATGTCTGATTCCCTCTTTTCAATAAATTTAATGCAAAATAAAAACGCTATTATTTCCACTTGCTATCTCTAGCTTTCGCAATGAATTCTATTTGCCCTGAACACGAATGCGTGAACATATTCTGTGTTCAGTGAACATGGGTTCAACGGAGTGGCAATTTTTGGCTCGATAATAAAATGACGATAAAAAGAAAGTCGATGCCGAATTTTGAGAGTACTATGGTGAATCGACGGTACTTATTGCGCTTATCGCTGTCAATTTGGCGAAAACTAGGCCTGCTAATTTTCGCTCGTAGTTTTGATCATTTTTGGTGGAGTTCCTCAAACAAATATCCTAGTACACCGAAACAGTATTCTTTTTGAATAGCTTTGCTTTCTGGAAACAACTCAACATCAAACTTTGGTATCGGATAAAACAACGACCCTCACCGCTTGGATCGGCCTTAGCATGATTTCCTTGGCTCGAATTTCCTCTAGCATAAAGATGAGTTCCAACTTATTTGAATATCAAACTCATGGACTTTTGGCTAACGGAGTGTATGGGTCCCGAATTTGATCCTCTAGTAGAGATGATTCCGAACATAAGGTTTAAAAAAATGAAATTATATTCGCTGGAATAAAACGCGTGTATTGTTTTTCTGTTCCCCTGCCAACTTTTTTATTATTAATAATTATTCCTTTATTTTTAATTTTATTGTATTTTGGCAAGAATAAGTAGGCAAGAAATTCGAATTGTAGATTCGCCACATTATTCAAATTGTAGATTCGCCAAAATAGATTCGCCATATTACTCCTCCATCAGTGACGAAGTCACGACATTTACTTTGCTGGTGATTTGATTTTGCTGGACGTAACGTGGAAGGTTTGGTAGAAATCTCACAGTTCTTTTTATTCTAGGAGCTTCTTGGATCAGCTCTTGGGTAGTGTTCTTTATCAAGTGAATTGTTCTTCTCGTTCGTGATGAATGCTGCCTTGAACCGTAGAACTGAAACCTCTTGCTCCTTCCCATTTTTGTTTATAATGTAGGTGGATTTTTTTCGACGAGTTACTTTAAATGGTCGGCCGTAAGGTGGGGTCAAACGTGGATCGTTTCGGAGAAAAACATAGTCGCATGTTTTGAGGCTCTGTTGAAGAAAAGTTATTCTCTGTGAAGAATGATTTGAAGTTAGTTGGGATCTCAAATCATGCATAGTTTCCTTCAGCTTGACGACGAACTCATTCTGATGTTCGTCGGTTTAGTCCTCGAAAAACTCTCCAGGAAGTCTAAGTGATGTTCCGTAGACAAGCTCAGTTGGTGTGGCTTTGATATCTTCTTTGAATGCAGAGCGATATCTCGATATAAGAGAATAGACGGTAACAAATCGATCCAATTTTTAGAGTTGTGACATTTGATTGAGGTCTTGATCGTTCTGTGTGTGGTGTTCAATCAATCCATTACTTTGAGGATCGTAGGATGTAGTTCGCAGGTGCTTGATTCCGAGCATTCCGGTCAGCTCATTGAATAAACAAGACTTGAATTGTCTTCCTCGGTTTGTTGTAATGTGACGAGGAACACCAAAACGAGAAATCCAACCATTTCGACTGTTTCGGCCGTTATGTTTCTAATCGAAATTAGCTTGAGCCAGCGAGTGAATCGGTCACAGCAGGTCAACAAATAACAAGAATCTTGCAAAGGAGGTAATGGTCCAGCAATGTCAATGTTGATGTGACTAAATCGCTCGCAAGGAACAAGGAATTTTGTAAAAGGCGGCGAATTGTGGCGTTCTATTTTGGCTCGATGACAAGCAAGACAAGCTTTGGCCATCTCTCCACAATCCTTCTTGATTGAAGGCCAGATAAAACGATCGATCATCAGTTTAACAGTAGTCGAAATTCTTGGATGAGAAAGGCAATGAACAAAGAATCAAAAGCTGCTCGTCACATATCCTTGGTAATGAACGGACGGATTCCATCAGTTGAATAGTCACAATAAATCTGTGCTTTTGTGCTAGGAACAGCGCACAATTTAAGTTACAATGGCGAATTAGATTCGTTGTTCAATAAATCCTGGATTTCGGCATAATCTTTTTGTTGCTCCTCCAGAAGTTCGTAGGTGATAGATTGTTTCGAAACTGCTTCCACTTTTGACATCACATCTGCAGTCACATTTTTGGATCCAGCAAAGTGTCGAATATCTGTTGTAAACAGACTGATGAAATCAATTAGGCGAAGTTGTCGAAGTGATGCTTTTTCTGGATTCTTCGTGAACACGAATATCAAAGGCTTGTGGTCGGTGTAAACTGAGAATGGTCTTCCGTCTAGTGATGATTGGAAATGCTTGATTTAAAATGTCCATCACTTTTTTGGAAGTGGTTTGGTGCCATTTTTGTTGATGAGATGACCCAGAAAGGTGATCGCAGGTTTGCCAAATTCACACTTTGCAGCGTTGATCTTAACACCATATTCTTTGAATCGCTGAAAAACTGTTCGTAAGTGTGCAAGGTGCTCGGTGTTTGATGCGATTCTGATGTCGTCGAGGTAAGTAAAAACAAATCGAAGTCCAAAGGGTGTTATTATCGCAGTCTTTTCGATGTCGTCTTTGTGAACAGGGATGTAATGGTACGCTCGAGTGAAATCAATTTTTGAAAAAGCTCCAGATTATTTGAGCATCCTGAATGTATGGTACAGGGTGACGATCAGGAATTGTTTGTGCATTGAGACGTCTGTAATTGCCGCAAGAACGCCAATCTCCATTATTCTTGGGGACCAAATGTAATGGACTGGCCCATGGTGAACTCGAGCGTCTGCAGATGCCCATTTTGCCAAAATATTCGAATTCTTTTTTGGTGATTGCGTATTTTCCCGGAGTCAGACGACGGGCTTTGACATGCACTGGAGGTGTTCTTGCGTCGAATATCGCTGGTTTGGTTAAATCGACAAATTCTTGAAATAAATTTTTATAGTTAGAATTGACGATTCAGGAAGTTATATTCACCTCACACACATTGACCGATTGCATCGTTCCAGAAGATTTGAGTTGAGTTTTGCTGTCGATGATTTTCTCATTTTTTAAATCGACTAATAATTCAAAATGTTTCAAAAAATCTGCGCCGATGATTGGGTGAGTCACGTCTGCAATAATGAACAGCCGAAAAAACTCACGACGCAGGCCAAGATTAATTTTCATCAGTTTCTGGCCATACGTCTTTAAAGCTGACCCATTCGCAGCGGAAAGATCGGGAGCTGCAGGGAAATTGTTTTTTCACTAGGTTTGGGTGGAATTAGTATTACATCAGATCCAGTATCAATCAAAAAATGAAGGTTGAATGAAACCATAGATCGGGAGCACTGGGCATGAAGGTTGGGACTTTAACAGCTTGCAAATTCGTAACTTATCTTTTGTGTATACCCAGGCGTCTTGTCCTTAATATTGTTGCAGGATCAAATACATTTTTACCCTTAGCTCCAAGAAAGATTTATCAGCACTATTACAACTTGTTGAATTGATGTCATTAGCCGAATCTTTGTTCTGATCTTGACGCATAATTGCAATTTGTCGTTTTTTGGCGAAAAACCACATGCACTTTTGAGATCACTTCTAAGATGGTTGATGGTTGAGTACTTGATTGCCGGCAAACAGTTTGCTCGAGTGGAAACTGTACTCGGGATCCAAAAAAACGAAAATCTGCTGCGGAATTAACTTGCATAAAATTGTCTGCCTGATTGCACTAGTCGGGGTCACCAATATGACTAACGAAGTGTATGGATCCCGAATTGGATCCTCTAGTAGAGATGATACCGAACATAGGGTTAAAAAAAGGAAATTATATTCGCTGGAATAACGCGTGTATTATTTTTCGGTTCTCCTGTCAACTTTTTTATAAATAATAACTATTCCTTTATTTTTATTTTTATTGACTATTGGGAAGAATAAGTAGCCGAGAAATTCAAATTGAAGATTCGCCAAATCAGATTTGCCACTTGCGTCACTTCGTCAATCTTTCCATATCGCGGCAAATCCGCAATCACTTCATGTCCTTCTTTGAATACTTTTACAAATGATAAAGATATGCATTTGACGTCACTGAATCTGAATCAGAATCCTATTCTAAAAGTTTTGATGTTTCCGAACACAGAATTCCATTTGCTCCACGAAATTCTTTTAAAAACGCTTTGTACATTTTTGTAATTCATTGCAAAAATCGGGACGCATTTCCCAGTTACACGGATATAAAGCTTCTGTCAGCCCAAAAGCGGACAGAGCGCGCTTTAACTTTGTTTGGCAATGCAATACTGTGCAATGTAGACAAGAAAATTTGTTCAAAAATTATTAACACGTTTCATTTCAATTAAAAATTCGGCTGCATTTTTACATAATATATATTAGTTCTGTCAACAATGTAACCGGATTGAATAATGAATAATGGAACATTATCTTCTATCAGATCTTGCCGACAAGATTCCCGAATCTCGTTGTTTTCGCCAGTTTTTTTTCCGGAAAGATTCAATTTTATTGTTTTATTATTGTATGGTTTAATTTTTATTTAAGTCTTTCAGTCACGCTTCATAATAAATAATGAAAAATTTCAATTTTCTTTATTTTGTACGCATTTGGGGTTCAAACAACCTAAAAATACGATTATAAAAAATATTAAGTTTAAGGATTTCGAGAAACAAGATAACCACCATGTCTGAAGGGGACTTATACATTATGGCGAATCCTTCAAGCATAAAGGTGCAGGCTCTACTTGTGAAAATTTTCAAAACATCTTTTTCCTAGATGCAAGCTAAGTGGGACTTTACAAGTGTTGCATTGCCAAACTGTCCGAACTAGAGTACGTTTTGTACTACATTTGCAGCATCTTCTAAATGTGCCTCGTGTTGGCTGAGGGCGGCTAATTTCTAAGCGGAAAACTGACGTCTTCTGCTGTTTGACTGGTTTTGCAGACCTTCAGTTACAGGCCAGTTGTTCTGATCTAGCCGAGAAATGCTGGAGCTAAAAGTCCTTGATCCTTGGAGCAACGGAAATCCTTCAAGACGAGACAATCTAAATCCAGCCGAGAAGTGGACTGAAGTTCCTTCTAGATACAGCAAGCGTTTTTAACTGAACAGTGAAGAAAATGAAAAAAAACTACGATGCCATCACTTATGAAATTACCTGTCAATTTCGTAACAACTTTTAATTTGTTTGAATTGGTTTTTAGGATCATGAAAGTTGGACAGCATGTAAACTGATCTTTTGTCTTTCTATTTCAATAATGCTTACCATGCAATGTTGCATACGTGATAGTCATGTTGTATTCTCTGTAAATCTTCCGACTGCCTTAAGTTTCAGCAGAAACTTTCTACGAGATTTCATTATTCTTTAAGCCAGTATTAGGTCCTTTCGTAAAACTACTTGCAACGGATAGCTATGGAAGTAGTTATCGAATCAAACTGTATGGTTTTTGCTTTTGAAGTTCGCGCAAAATATTCCAATATTCCCACAATTCTCACAATATTGTGAGATTGATGACTCACAATATTCGCCCCAAAATCAGCCTTGATGGTCGTTTCTTCTTACCGGTACAAACTTCGAATTCAAAACAATATCCCTATTGTGCACACATCATGCAAAACTGGTAGCTACATTTTATAGGCTCTTTTGGCATGTACTGTTTTAGGAAATTTTTGTATTTAAATTTGATCATACTCTCGTCAAAAGCAATTTTCTCAGATGGGTTTTCCAAAGCACGGGCGTCGCCACGATAGGGGACATGGGGAACGCGCGCCACCCCCCCCCCCCTATATTTTGAAAAGTCAGTTTTGTCCCCCCCCCCTAAATATTATGAGAAATTTAACAGAAATCGTAATAATTTTTTAAAAGTGCAAAAATCATACAGAAGGCCCTGCATGCCCGCCCGATCGGTCGCTGCCAGCAAGCACAGTGCTCGCTTAGCTCGTCACCGCTTGGTCCTCCACACTGCCCCCACTCCACACCACTAGACAACTCGCAGGTAATCCACTGGCACCAGCGACTGGCCAGTGCCAGCTGCCACATTGCTTCGTCTTCTTGTGTGTGTTCAGTCGGCAACTTTGCTTTTTTTTAGTTGGGCACTGCTAGCGCTATATGCTATATGAAGTACGCTAAACTGTTTCTTGACAGAATGAAGCGAGCAAAAGGACAACGAAATTTCTTATCATGGTATCACAATGGTTATCACTATGGCAAGTAAAGCTTATATATTTTTGTAATCGATAAAAAGAACTTGTAGATAGTTTTTTAAAAGAAACAAATTGTCCCCTCCCCTAGATGACAAGTTGTAATTTTATGTTATTTTACTTTTTTTGGTTTTTGTAATCGTAATAAAGACAATTGTTATGCATGCATTCCATGTATTTATACAATTAATATTTAATTTTTGACCATGCATAAAACTTAAAATTTAACAAAAATATAGGTTAGTCGAGTAACACCGGGACCTCGACTAATCTATTGTTTTTAACAAATTATTACAATAATAAGTGAACAAATGCAATAACTCTATCAATATATCATAGAAAGGGCTAAGTATGGGTTCATATATGTTTTTGGGAATGCTGAATACAAACCTCACAGCCCCGACTCCCTCCGAGTGGTTAATCCATTGTCACTGACAAATTATTGCAAAAATGAGTGAAGAAACGCAACAACTCTGTCCATATGTATAATGGATAAAATAAACGATATGTACCCATTTGTAGTCCTTTTCATTATATATTGACAGAGCATCCGAATTTGTTCAATTATTTTTGCAACAATTCGGCAACGACAATAAATTGACCACTCAGAGGGAGTCGAGGCTATGAAACTCGCATTCAGACTGAACTCTATGAACTCATGAACTCTATTCAGCTCCCTTTTACTTGACGGGGCCATTCTCTCCATTTTTTTCAAAATGCATACGTACCCCGTTTGAGTGGGGTTAGATAACCCATACGTGGATTTTAATCTGATGCTCGCAAGTGATGCCTCTCTGAAGATGTATTTGTTGAGTGGTATGAGATTAAGCATCATCTCCATTGCAGCAGTTGGCATAGTGCTAATGGCACCTGTGATGCCAAGACAGGCCATGGCAGGTCTTTTGCAATGGTTTTCTTTTGTAATGCCTGCCACCAAACCAATGCCCCTTAGGTGCTTATTGGCCTCACTACTATTGTGTAGATCCAGTTGGCAATTTTGGGTTTTATTCTCCAGGTTTTCCCCACTAGTCTTTTCATTGCGAAGAGCGCCGCTGTAGCTCTCCGTCTGATTGTTCCTATGTGTGGAGTCCAAGTAAGGTTACTATACAAGGTTACTCCTAAGTATTTCAACTTGTTTACTAAACTTATATGTTTTCCGTCAATGGTTGGGGTTGCAAATGCCTACGGTTTACGGCGCTTTGTGTAAAGTATAAGCTCCGTTTTGTCGGTATTGATGCGTAGTCCCTTTAGCTTCGCCCACTCAAAAAGATGTGAGAGTGTGGTCTGCATCAATTCCGACATGGTTTCCGGGATCGTTTCACGTATCAGTATAACGATATCGTCAGCGTCCGCTCTCGTTTTGAAACCCTTCGCGTTGAGGTCTTCCACTATTTGGTTGACTGTGAGTACGCAGGCAAATGGTGATACTATGCTGCCTTGTAGTGTATCCTTGTTAGTCCATTTATGCAAGGTTAGGCCGTTTCCTTTGGCTGTAATCTTCATTTTGGCTAGTAGTTCCTTCATCCATTTACTTAGATATGGATCTATTGCATATCTATGAATTGCTACTACTATGCTCTCAGTTTTTACATTATTGAAGGCTCGCTCGATATCAATGAAGGCCGCCAAAGTGTAATCTTTGATGGCACGGTTCCTGTCTGTTCTGCTTACGACTTCGTTAAATGCCGTCCCTGTTGAGCGCCCTGTAGGTATGTAGGTTGGTTGTGACAAACCTCCGTTATGTTCATGGTGCTCTTTATGTACCCATCCATCTGGCGCTTCAGGGGTTTCAGCATGAAAGACGTTAAGCTGATAGGTCGGTAATCCGTTGTTTACTTGTACTGTCTCTTTATCCGTTGAGCCCAGAGAGTGTTGGTTTACTAGGATCTTGAGACATTCTATGCTATTTGGTGTTCAAGATCCGTCCGCCTTATGAAGCAACGTGTCCACATGGGGTTCTCTTTTCAGAGCCCTGCTTAACCTAGATGTTTCGCTTATTCCCTCAATATTGCTGCAAAAAAGATTCCGGGATTTCAGTTTCTTTCGTCTTACAGCTGTTTTAAATATTTTCGATTTCGCTTATAGTCCTCCCAATTCATATCTCGGTTTGTAAGGCGAGCTATTCTGAATAGTCTTTGTATATTTTTTCTGATCTCTTTCAGTTGTGTGCTCCACCAGATTACCTTTTTTCGTTTGATGGTAGTGGTTAGACACATTTCACTGAAACTATCGACCAGTGTACTTGTGATGTTTCTCACTTCATTGCCAATATCCGATGTTTCTCACTTCATTGCCGATATCTTTTCGACTTTTTAATGGATGCTTATAATGGATATCTTTAAGTATCGTATGTGTAGCCGTCCCAAGCCGGTTTTCTAGGATTGCTGTAGACTAATGGGGTCCTCTCATTTCTTCTCACTTCAAAGGTGATCCATTGGTGGTCCGACAGGCTAGGTGAGTCACATCCTCACCAGCCGTGCAGGTCCTCCAATGCCTGTGTTGTGATTAGAGTGACCTCAATGACTTCTGCTCTATTTTTGGTTATAAAAGTCGGTGTGTCACCCTTATTTGCTGAGTTGAGATTAGTAGTTATTAAGTAATTGACTAACTGCTCACCTCTTTCGTTGCACTTGGTGCTTCCCCAGAGTTCGTGTTGCGCGTTCGCATCGCATCCGATGATGGCCCGTTTTCCCCGAATATGTTCCGATAGGGTGGGGAATTCGGTGGTCGGCATCGGAGAGTCAAACGGTAGGTATGCCGAGGCCAGCGTTACCTGTCCGTCCCTTCCGTTGAACACCGCTTATGTAAAGTCCATGTTGCTTTAATGCGGTAGAAAAATTAAATGAACTTCCTTCCGACATATAATGCAGCTATGGATTTTACTTACCCCGCTTGTGGCAAATACTATAAATTGTTTTGCACTGATTCCAAGTATCTTTCCATTAAGTTGGTAAGGCTCTTGTATCAGTGCTATGTCGGTGTTCCCATCTGTTAGATGCTTAAGCAGGTTGGCTGTTGCCGCCCTGCTGTGGTGCAGATTTGCTTGGGTCCCCCACATCAGTTTTTCGTTTTTCTTCTAAGGGTTTGGTCGCCTTAGCTCTGGCAGTCACCTGGGTGAAACCAAAACTCAGTCTTCCATTTTTGTCCCTTAGAGTGCTGACGTCTTCCTTACGCATGCCCAGTACCAGGACCATGCCTTTGTTATCGACTTCTTTCTCCGCGAAGAGATGCCACCTTTCCGTTTCATACCCCGTCTTTAAGCGTCTGTCTGTTGTGTTTTGGTTAATTTCAGATTTGCATGATCTTGGAATCAAGGACATTGAAAAAGGAAATCTTGCATAGGTCTAGTCAGAATATTTGTTCTGCTTTTTCTAAAAGTTTTCCAAGACTGTTTTTTTCAAAATGAAGTATCGTTACTATATTTGTTAAAAAACCATAATTGTCCTTGCTATCTTTGTATTTGGTTCATTCAAATATCTGGTGAACTTGGTAAACAATCTGGTAATGATCTCTTAATTTTTTTGATAGATTTGGAAGGAAGTTTTCTATCATGAAACCAAGCTCTATCATCGTTCATGTGATGCTGTACTTAATTCTTAATACATTGTTCGAAAATTTTAATTACTTTCTGGAGGCTCCCATGGTTTCATATTATATTGGTACAGAATTTCAGCCAGTTTCACATGCGTGTCCAGGCAGTTACTGCTTACTGTGGTTTATTTTGCGATGCTGACGACTTTGACGATTACCTGCATGTTGCCATCCCCAGGTATCTACTGGATGGTGCAGGTTATATCAGCTTTATTCTGCATTTATTTCTTGAACCTATCTTGTGTCCATATTTTGGTTGAGGTTGTGATGCCCATACTGGGATCAGTGAAGACAAATGGCATAGACCTTTTGCTTCTAGTGTGGTGACTGTGCTACTAAGGATAAAGGCGTGGGAGATATACATGTTTAGGTTACGATGGGCAAAGGCGGTGGCAAACTTATTTTGTGCAGCGTTAGCTAGTGTTCTCTTATCTATTAGCTTCCAACCATGTCATAGCATTACCAAACGGGGTGATGCTCGAACAAAAAAGAACTTTAAGGTTGAGTGGCTTTTTGCTACTGAATGTGTATTTACCCTGTATAATCGGTTCTTGACATGCTAAGTCTGTAAGTCTCCCTCAGTTTTCATCGATCAGCTGAAGGATGTGTTATTGATAAGCTTACCTTCCACCTTGCAGCAGGTATTTCAAAAGCGTGAAGGCTTGGAGTGCTGAGTGGTAGCTCTAGACACTGTTTCAGTAATTCAGCTCATATGCCGTCTATGTTTTGAAAAAAAAAATGTATATATATTCTGGAGCATGTGCAAAAGCAGTTTAGCTTTAGCTTCAGCAAGATGAGAGATTTATCACACACACAAACACAGTGAACACACAGAAACACAGTGTAGTTGTTTTTTTGGTCCTTTGAGATCTTTTGTCCATAGTTACTTGGAGAAGAACTTATGGCACCTTTTTTAATGATTCGCTCTCTAATAGTCTGCTTTATGTTTGATGTCCCTTTGAGAAGATCCGGGAAAGTATTCCATCGAATGTTTTGTAGAATATCCAAGCTAATTGGCGAGTGTTGTTTGCCCTTGTGGTGTGGGATATTCGTAATAATTTCTTCAAAGGGCTATGTTTGCTATTACAAACGCCCTGTTTAAGATTCTCTATCAAGTATGAGTTTATTCACAAAAAAATACGAATATGACACCATATGACATATATAGTTGCCGAAATTCAAAGTGCAATAAAAATGATGAAACGAAGCTGTTTATTTCCTGAAAATCACATAATGGCCACTTTATAAATATTCTAATTCTAGGAATGGATTTCGAGTTAGTTTTCTACTATTTTAGAAGATTTTGAAGAAAATAGTCAGGGTCCCTCTGTTGTCTCATCTCAGCATTAACGGTTTGAAAAACTATACTTTTCGATTTTTTGTGAGCTTCTCAGTACCTATTGTCCTTTAAATGAGGATTTTTGTTGAAATAAATGATTTCTTTAAGATTCGATGAATAAAAAATTATAACAATAAAATTACGGACTATACCATATGGCTGAACGGAAACAGACAAGTACTTCGCCTTATTTATCTGTTTACTCCATGTTCAACAAAAATTATATTGGCCATTAAACAGCTAAAGACGCTTTAACAACATTCGGCATATGTAAACATAACAGGCATTTACATATGCATCAATTCAAGTCTTGAAAATCTCACCTTGAGATGTTTACACGCATGTAGATTGGATGAATTGATATAAGTCCGTGACAGCATCATCAGAAATATTTTGTTTCCTTTCGCACCAGATACTGCAATTTATTTTGAAGAAGATTAACCGGGCCGGAAAACAAGTTGTTGGAAAGTCTTCTGCCATCATTTAGCTGCTGGCCACAGAGATAATTTGTGAAAAATACGAAAATAATCACAGTGAATTAAAGGTGAGTAACTTAATAAGGTTAAAGATGGTAAGGTGGTATTGAAGTAATGACGGATGCTGGTTTCGAGTGGATCTTTGCTAAAGGAAGAGTTTTACCACTGCATGGTGGTATTGGAGCAGTTGAGAATGGTCTCAAGTTGACAGGTTTAATTAGCCTTGCCTGCCCGGCAATGTTGATCCGAATATGTAGGTCAGCTGCATAAGATAGTTCTTTTGAGGCATAAGTTGAATTTATGCGTCGATGATATGAAAGACATTCATCCATTTTAATAATGTTTAATGAAGGGATTTTGTGTGAATATGGAGGAAGTGTTATAAAAATAGCAACAGACTTACCATTAATATTTCTGAAGAAAATCAATGCCCCCCAATGAACCAGGCTCCTTAATTATTATTAATTACAGATAGTGAGGTGGATTTCGTGTTGCGTTGAGTAGATAATAATGACAAAAATCGGACATAAGTAATTATGGTAGCAAAATCAAATCGTCATTTAAATCTCACTTCCACATAAGAAAAAGGATATCGTACGAGGACGATCAACCCTCGATCGGTTTCGGCAATTTCCATTAAAATTTCTTACCAATTTTTCCATAGATGCAAGGCCAAGTTTATTTTTCAACGTATTCGGGTTTGACTCATATGTTCTTTCTAAGATTTATTTAGGAATACATCACTTAAGCCAACAAACCAATGCTCCAAAATGCCTTCGAACTAAGCTCGAAGAATCCATCAAACTACGACAAAATCTCAGAAACACTTACAAAAAAACTACCCCTAATGTGAAAATGCAATATTATTAACAATCAATGCAATCATCCTCCTCATTTGCGACCCGACAAATGAAAGCAACTACCAGTTTCACCACAAAACTGGGAAAAATGTACTCAAGGAGGAGTCCCATAAACATGTCAGCCAACTTCTCATACTTTTAAACATATTCGTTAGCTGCTGCTGCACAAACCCCAAATTTATCGGGACAGCAACAATATCATCACAGCGCATCAAATTTGGTTTGAAGAGACAGCAGAGATCCATTCAAATGGTCCACGAAATCTTGAACAACGTTGAAGATCCCATGGAAAATAACCAGTAATGCTGGTAACACAGTAAATCTCCGACGTTTC